>BSEG01000013.1:11492500-13992500 GCA_036245055.1 Diospyros kaki
ACCTGTTTCCTAGCTATGCACATAACAATAACCGAGCGTTGGCTTGTAAACCTTTACTCAAGTCAACACTATTCACATCATATGTACAGTATCCTGATACAAATCTGAACCCAACAAGGTTTTCGAACCTATAAATCACCAAAAATCTCAAGAAAGACAGCCATTCTAAGTCCCCAAAGTACCCAAGTTTTCAGCTACATTGTAACTAGGTCCAGCCAGGAAACCTCCTTGAGGTGGACCAAGAATAAGCCAACAACTCCAGCAGCATAAAAACACCCGATGAGGTGGTTCTTCGGCTCAGTTTCCACTCAAAAACCTCTAGAGGGTGCCTCAAGATTATTCATCATCGCTGTCACTGATTTCAAAGACTCTGCTTCTGGTAATGGAACAAGATTTGGGAACAGATGATTTTTTATTTCTGATTCTACTGAGACCTGATGCAGATTTACATGTACTACACGGCATCACGAGCTTATTTGAGGCAAAAAGAAGACGCTTCCCAACTTCAGTTCTCTTGAACTTGCCCCCCGAGGTTGTGGAACTTAGATCATTAGGCAATGGAAAAGGTAGCATTCTTGGAGGGGTTTTTGGTGTGAATGGTAGCATTGGACTAACTTCTCCAGTTGTCAACTGCTCTTCATGTTGAATTTGGTTTCTTGTACCCATAATATCAGGGCTTAGAGTCACCTCATCATAAGCTGAAAAGTATTTCTGGATGATGCCTGAAACCGATATCACTTCTGATAGTGTTTCACTAGGGCTCTCCATTGTTGCATCAGATTTTCCTGCCCTCTACTCTCAGTGTCAGTTCTAGAAGCAAATATCTCCTCCTCCTTAATACTACCGCATTCATTTCTATCAAGGGGGCAATTTTCAAACCCCTTTACTCTAGGATGTAGAAAATTATTTTTCTTTACCTTCTTCCTTCTAATCCTTTTAGAAAGACAGACAGGCCTTAGAATTACTGGAAGTACAGCTTTCAGGCATGGAATTCTTTTTGTCCCTCTTTTATTTCTTCTGCAATTGGTGTTATTCTCATTGGACATACAGTTCTTAGGTTCAATGGAATCAGTAACATTAACACTATCCGAAGGATCCCCGATGTCTGCGGCCAGACATTCTGATAAACCTGACTTACCAAAAGCACTTTGAGGACATGTATCCATGTGAATAAACCAACTTCCTTTCCATCCCTGGTAAGCATACTTTATGGGCAGTGAGTTGGGAAGGTGGTAAAAACATGATTTTCGTTTTACCTGTAAACATCCAATTTCATCTATACATAGAGTAGATATCCAGCAAGACAGTAATCAAGACTGGGAAGAAAAGAATCAAATAGCATACCATTAATCTATTTACCGCAATCTCTCCAATATTAGAAAAGCAATTCAAGTGTGCTCTCTGAAGCTCTCCTACAAAACAGAGGTTATTAGTTAACAACAAAATTGAGCACATGCCAAAAAATTGGCTGTTACAGTGTTTATGCCCTCTTCACCACATCATTAACTGAAAAAAGACTGAGCACAATTGAAAAGATTATGGAGATATCAAGGTAACACACTCTGCCAAACTAAGAACAGATGAACTAAAACCGGATAAATGGACAATAAATACGTATTTCAAGGAAGAAAACAAATGAACAAGAAAGACAAAACAGGAGTAATGTATGCAGTTTCATGAAACCTAAATGTTTTGTGCCAATGTTCATTAATCACCCAAGTCCCTGATTAAAGCATCTGTATTTCTTGAAATTTGATGTCTGGATCAATGATAGAATGCAACCTTGAATTAGCTATTTAATTCTATAATCATTAAAAAACAAAGATGAAACACAAGTCATGTGCACAGTCATGAAATGCAAATGTTCTGTGCATGGTTCATTAATCTCCCAAGTTGCAGATAAAGGTATACCTCAAAATTTTACAGAATTTTGAAGTGTTAAATTCTGAGGAAAATCTTGGAATAGATTTGATTAAAAAAGAAATTGGAAATTTTGGTACTAGCCAGATTGTCAAAATTCTTTAGGATTTTGGAGTGTCAATTTTTTGGGAGAAAAATCATTACATGAAAGACCTAGTGGTTTATTTAGAAATTTGGGTGCTAGTGTAATTACCAAATTTTTGTGAAATGTTTGGGGAATCAATTTTCAAAGAAAAATCATTAAAAATGAGATTAATGGGTGATTAATTAAAAAATTTGATACTTGAGTGGTCAAGGAAAATAATTATTATCACAAATAAATTTTAGAATTATCTCCTAAGCAAAGGTTGGAAAAGATATAGGTCGAGATAAATTTGATTAGTAATCGAATATTAGTACTGTGTACTAAATAGTGGGACTTAAAGGTTGTTTGATTTACTGGGTAAGTGTGAAGCTAAATTGGTAGTGGTTGAATATATAGATGCATAAACATTTTGTGAAATTGGAAAGCAGAATGCTTGACCAAAGAAATTGATCAAAAAAATGGACATATAATGTATACACACATGTGCAAAGAAAAAGAAAGTGAAATAATATATATATATGAATAAAAGAAAACCAAGAAGCTGTGCATGTGAAGCATTAAGAAGGGATGTGAATCATGTCCCTTCAATAAATATTTCTTCCTATATATATGTTAATTGCATTAAATAAAATTAAAAAAATTAATTGCCATTGACCAAGAACCATGCATGCCTATTGCCTGCCTGGAACTTGGCCAGGCCAAGCACCTGTGAGTGGCAGCAGCATGCTGCCATTCCAGCTGGGCTGGAAGCCCACAAGAAAGGGACCGCTGGGTCCCTTTCTCCAAAACTATCATTTGGAAGGTGGTGGTGCAGCCAAATCTCATTCCCATGCCACCTTATCCTCAAAATGGATTCAATTCAACTTAAAGAGAGTCAATTACACAAGAAAGGAAAGTTTCAAAAAATATAAAGTTCTCTAAATTTGTTGGCCTCTCATGGAAAAATTAAGGAAAAAATTTAAGTTCTATGTAAAGGAAGAGAAGGGGGTGATCTTCCACCCTTAGTGACCAGAGACACAGAGAGAGAGAGAGAGATCAAATCAAAGTGGGAAGAATAGAGAATAAAAGATAAGCTTAGTTAAGGAGAAGAAGGCTTTAGTAGCTACAGAAAGAGAAAGGAGTTAAGAAGCTTGCAAATCTTCTTCAAGTAAAGCAAGGTAAGGGGTACGAGCAGACTTTTTTTTGCATTATTTGACAAGATGATTTCACTTAATAAATGCTATTTTGAATGCCTTGTGAAAAATGTTGAAAATGGTTATGCATATTTGTTCGCTGTTCTTTGAAAAATGCATGTTACATGAGAATGTTTTGATACATTTGAAGTTTGTTGAAAATGCAATACAAGTCAAATGTTCATGCAATGCTTGATAAATCTATAGCTCAACCCCAAATATATTTTTTTCCTACAAAATGTATATATATGTAGATGTGGGAGTGGATCTTCTAATGGCAAAGAGAAGATTGTTGAATGAAGGAATATGACCTTTGAATATGAGGCATAGATGAACATTTTAATTAGTTTTGGTTACATATTGCAAGTCTATGCTCCTTGTGAGCTTTAAACTACAAGGGTTTCATTTTGGTAGGGTTTTTATAAAAATTAATCCCTATGAGGCAATATGTAGACTATTGAAAGGTTGAAATGTAAAGTAACTTTGTTATGAATATCTGGGATGAAAAATTGGCATACGCCTATATCAGTAACACTTACTGTTTTGCCTATATCAGTAACACTTACTGTTTTGCCCTAAAATGACATTCCTAGTGTATGGTTATGTCCTTAACTATATCTTTTCCAAAAACTACGATGTGTTGCTGACCTTTTAGCAGTTAGCACAATAATCACTGAATTTTTTTTTACATTTAGTTATGAATTTTCCGGTGAAACTTGTCTAAATGATTTAAAATAGAACGTTACTACAAACCATTCCATATTGACGGATTATTGAGAATAGTAGACATTGTACTAAATTATAATAAAATTGTAGATGGTGGTAAAGGAAGTATAGTTTCTAGAAAATTTGGTTTCACATCATTTAATTTTTGTGGAAAAAGATATGCCCAATTTGGTAATGACTGTGCAGTGGATTTGCTTGGTCAGACCAACTGAAATAGAATCAAATTCGGGAAGTTCAAACCTTAATAACATCAAATGATTTTTGGATATATTGTAGCCCATCAAGTGAGCTTTCCAATGGTGTATGGTTCACATGAAAAGGTGGAGATTGGTCAGTTAAATAACCGAGATATAGAAGTGCATCACAGTAGGATCAAAACTGTGAACAATCAACTTTATATAATTTTTCGAAGGGTCAACTGATGTTTTTTGAAGTTAATATTTTTACACAAGGTCATCTTATGAGTGTTATAGATGTTGTAAAATTTTCATGAATTTTGATGATGACTTGGGTATTTTAAATATTTGACTTCAATGGGATATTGAGTAGCAACTATATTAAAAAAAAATGGGAGTCTCTTAAGCCTAAGGGTGGGCTAAAGATGACTTACAAAGAGTATAAAATGGTAATATCACTAAGGTTCGATCTAAACACATTTAAATGGGTTGAAACTCTTATTTTCACCCTTAACCTTATTATCACCCTTGAAACTCTTATTATCACTGAGAATAAATGATTGCATTTTCAATTAGATCAAGGGTCAGACTCTCTAATGATTATTGAGTTAACTTACTTAACCAAAAGAAAATGTGTTAAGGGATTTACTAGAGAAGCTAAGGGGGAATGAATTTATTTAACAATGGAAGTTGAATTAAATATAATTATTTCTTTCAGAAAAAAAAAAAATTCCGCTAGTTTCGGTTTATAACATGCTTGGGAGAGTGGGGTGTTATGTATAATCTTTTTATAATTGATGTTTGTATCAATAAAAGTATGCAAGCTTGATTTAGCTACTTAAATTTATAATGGAGTTCTCGGTGGAGCTCATGTAGAAGTTTCATATTTGAATAGGTTGGGCCAAAGGAAAGGTGGAGATAGTACTATCAAAGGATAAATTTCACCATAACAATAGATGCATCATGAAGCCTTGTCCTTGGTTGCTTTCTGAAGGCTGTGTAAAATTAAAAAAAAAGTGTTCCTGGTCCATGAGACTCACTACTTTGCATGAGTTGGGGGAGAGTCATTCTTTACATCTAACCTTATCCTTGTTTTTCTGCAAAGAAGTTGTTTCTACCACTAAAACTCGTGACCTTCTAGTCACAAGGAGCAACCTTATCATTGCTACCAAGGCTCATCCTTGGGCCATGTAAAGAGATCCAAGAAAAAGTTAAATAAAGGATTTTATACTCCTGTAACTTTGAATCCATCATATTTGGCCACCAATTTGTGTCGTACCAATTTAACATCTGAATTCATCCATGCAAATACCAACATCAAGGAGTTTGAGTCCTCACAATATCTTTGAGGTGGCATCAAAACAATTTAGTGAAAACTGATGGAGGATGGAACGTTGGCTAATGTACTCATTGATTTAAGATTAATCATTTAACCTGCCAGAATCTCAGACACTATGCTTGAACAACCACGGAAAGAGAGGAGATTCATGATGTTGCACTCTAGTAAAGCTTGAGGAGACTTATTCCTGTAAGCATTGCCCAAAGATTAACTTGTAAACAACTATGATTGTTGCCAAAAGGCCAAGATAGAAATGATTGGTGAGGTAGGATTTGTACAGCTGACCCAACATAATGGGATTAAGGCTTGATATGCTATTGCTGTAAGATGAAATGGGGTCCATTACAAGGATGATACTCAAATGTTCTCGGCATTTGACTATACGGGTACCAAACTTTCTTTAATGTACATTTGCTCTCTGTAGAAGTGGTTAAAAGAGTGAATAACAGATGTTGGTAGTGTTTAACCAACAGATCTAATTCCTTAGCCTACCCTTTCAAGCTCCTAGGGATCAATGTAGTGAATGTGAATGTACTGGGCTGGCTAAATCACAATAAGCCCATGGGCATTGGTAAAAATCTGAGCCCATAAATGCTCTACAGAGTTGAGTTTGTGTTAGAAAATGTCACCGATAATCAAATGAAAGGTAGGGCACTCTATCTAATGCCATGGCAATATATGCCAAAGGGAAGCAAGGGTTAGGACGATATTTGGTCAAGTGAAGAGATATTCAGCAAATAATGCATCACATCAACAGTAGAACAGCAAAACCAATAATATCAACAAGACAAAAAATGGAAATAGAAAAGTTTCAAAAGCGCCCCTTGTTTAATGGAAAAAGGTGATACATTCGCTTATCCAGTAGAAAAATATACTCCAGGTGATACTTCAAACGTCTACTTGGGCCGCATTCCAGTCCAATCCCCAAAGCAAAAACATCGCAATTTGCACAATTTTAGAACACACAGAGCGAAAAACTCAAATCAAACACCCAGTTTAAAACCCATGATCATCATTCCAGACCCAAAAGAACAACTTCGCAAACCAGAAAAGTGCAAGCTGTCTTTGGATATTCTAGAAACCAGAAAGATAAAGAAGCAGCAGGGCAACAACCTAGGTCCCCAAATGCAAAAGGAACTGATTTTTACAGATAAATATGCAAGATACATTCATATATATATACACACACACATATAAAGATGGGAGAGAAGTGAAACTGCAATGGAGGGAAAGCTGTTACTCTTGACATCTCCGACGGCGATATCGGGAGAGACGTCAATGGCAACGCGAGTGCCCAAATTAGTATCTGCGAACATTGGGACTTTAACCGTCGAAGCAGCCTTTGAAGGGCTCGAACTCGATTGAAAGCCCAAATTTCTTGCCCCTTTTGCCGATCGCATTTGTTGATTGCACCAAGGCGGCAAAGGCGTCACTCAAGAAAACCTTCAAACCAAACAAAGAGAAAAGGAATATGATCATGTTTCCTCTCGACTTTATTTATATATTTTTGCCAGGTTAGTAAAAATTTAAATATATTATTAAATTGAATTTCAACAAGCATAAATGTATAATTATATTATTAAATTGACAATGATTAACTCAATTTAATTAAATATTTTGAAATCTATAATAACAATGAATGTGTCTGTAAATATAATAAGAAATTATTAATATAAAATATCAAGAGGCCATGCAGGATGATCATTCTAAAAAATTATTAATGTATTTTGATGCTTAAATTAAATATTATGTAAATATATAAAAGAATTAGGATGCTAAAAAATTATATTAGATTGTAACAGATTAATTGATCTAATATATCATTTTTTTTAAAATAATTTTAGGAGTCGTGATTAACATTTTTATTAGAAGAGTTAATAGGTAGATGAGACAATAGGATATGGTCATGATTGCTGCATATCTCTTATATTAAAGAGAATGAATTATGGTGAAATGTACTTTTATTTTCGTGAAATAATTAATAAAGCTAAGATATAATACACCAAATTCAGTTTTTCACTAAAAGAATTAGCGATTTTAATATTCATTTATACCTTCCTAATTTAGATAATTATTTTCTTATTTTAAATACTTAAATTAATTTAAATTTAAAAATGAAAGAAAATATTTTTCTAACTTCCTTATTAAATTAAGTTATGTTAATTATGGTTGTTAATCATCCAACTAAACGTAATAACCAGTTTGAAATAATGTGATTTGATTGATTTAGTCCAGGTATTTTTTTTTATTAATTTAATTTTGAGTCTAAGTTTTGGACCCAATTAACATTAAATTAGATTCAATTTAAATTACAAGGTCTAAAAACCAAACCGAACCCAATTACAATAAGTAAACCATAATAAGAACCATTAAGTTAATATCAAAGGCAGAGCACTAGAGAGGCTTTAATATGAACCATCAAGTTCATGTGATGCGGATTCAAGTTACTGCATTGCAGTGGAAGTGATGTTTATATATATAGCTAGAATTGCAGTGGAAGACCAAGCAGTTCAATGGAATGGCTTTGAACTCAGGCCACTGAACTTTATTGTCTTTTAACGCCACCATAGAAGAAGTAGACAACAAAAGAATTCACAAACAAAACTTCACTCAACTTTGATCTCAACATTAATGCCTTCTATTGTCTTCTTGTTCTCCTCGTCACCGTCATCTTCCACAATGTCCTCCAGGCGCAATGGCAAGGCGCAGGAGAAAGTGAGGCTTGGCTTGACCCGGGGCACGCAGATGGGCTCTGCCTCGTCGCTGAGGATCTGCAGAACCCGCCTCATCGATGGCCTCCCCTCGCTGTCGGGGTTGGCGCAGCTCAGCCCCACAAGCAGCAGCCTCTTCATCTCCTCTTCTTCAAACTCCCCTTGCAGCCGGACATCAGCCGCCTCAATCACCTTCCCTTGGGAATGCAATTTCCACACCCAATCCACCAAATTCGCCATCTTCTGGCTGCCGGGCTCCTTCTCGATAGGCCTCTTCCCGCAGGCCACTTCCAGCACCACCACGCCGTAGCTGAACACGTCGGTCTTCTCAGTCGCCTTCCCGTACTGGAGATACTCGGGGGCCAGGTAGCCCATGGTCCCGGCAGTCAGAGTCGAAACAGGGCTCTTGTCATGGTCCATCAGCCTTGCCAGCCCGAAATCCCCAAGCCTGGCATTGAAGTTCGCATCCAGCAAGATGTTGCTGGTTTTTACGTCCCTGTGAATCACTTGCTGCTCGCATTCTTGGTGCAGATAGGTCAAGACAGAGGCCAACCCCACCGCAATTTTGTATCGATGCAGCCATTTCAGTGGATTGCCACTGGATTCTTTGTAAAGCACCTCGTCAAGAGATCCATTGGACATGAACTCGTAAACGAGCAGCAATTCATCCTTCTCCACGCACCAGCCTTGGAGCTGGACCAGGTTCTTGTGCCTCAAACAAGCGATAATCGACAGTTCGGCAAGGAATTCGGTTTTACCTGAAGAAAGAATATAACGCGAAGGAGACATAACCACGAATTCAAGGGAGAATATACAACCAACCATGTACAAAAGGAAAGGTTGTATATGTTAACGTTACCTTCGTGGGAGTGTTTTGATCTCTTCACTGCAGCAACGGTGTCGGAGGCCGGGAAATGGGCCTTGTAAACAGTACCAAAAGCTCCATGGCCTAGAAACCTGCTGGAATGGAACCCCCTTGTGGCCAATTTCAGCTCTCTGTAGCTGAACTGTCTTGGGCCGGTGACGAGCTCTGATTTTAGGCTCATTTCCATTCTGATTCCCCTCCATCTTCGAATCGAAATCCACCCAAAAACAACGAGAAACGCACAGAAGAAGGCCGGACCGGCGATTCCAAGCCCCAAACCGAGCCTCATGCGATGCCTATTGGATGATTCAGCCACCGGAATTGGCGGCCTAATCACGGAACTATCCGAAACATTGTGAGGAGGATGATTCTTAGGCCGAATCGGGCGAAATCCGGAAGTCTGAAACTTCCAGCTCTCAATCAGATGCAACTCGGTGCTTCCCTCCGTGGACGCCGAAAAACCAACATACAGATTCTCCTTGAGATAGCCGGAGAGATCGATACGAACTGTTAAAACAGGAAATTCTGGCCTGAAACTAGTGTAACTCAAGAACACGTTGAGTTCACGCCGATCGCTGTTGTAATCGATCCAAGATGTGATTGTATTCCCGCTCTTCAGATCAATGCCGTCGGAAATCGGATCGCTGGTCTTGATCGAAATCAGGTTCTCGACGTCCAACCCGACGTGATTGTCGTTGGGGTCGTCGAAGTGGGAATCGACCCGGGTGTCGAATTCGACGGCGACGAATTTTTTCTTGGTGAGCTGGGAGGAGTTGACGAGGCCGAGGAAGCCGCCGGGGCTTCCGAGGGTCTGGTTGTCCGGCGAGAGGAAGAAAGTCAGGCCGTCGCCGGACGACGCCGGGTTGAGGTTGGTGATGGAGAAAGAGAAAGTTGTGGAGAAGGAAGCGGTAGAGTTGGAGTCCGGGTCGAAGAAGGGGATGGGGCGGTTGTAGATGGCGGTGCCGGAGCTGGAGAAGGGGACGGAGAGCTCGCGGGTGAGGCCTACGACGCCGTCGCGGAGGTAGGCGTCGCCGAGGAGGGTGAGGTTCCGGAGAGTGAAGTAGGGGAAGTCGAAGCTCAGGTTTTCCGGCGAAGCCAGATGTGGGTTTGGGAAGAAGAGGAAGAGAAGAAGCAAGAAAACGAGGAGGTTTCTTGGATGCATTTCTTGGGAGAAATCAATGGAAGAAGAATAACAGAGATCTTGGAGTTCTGGTTTTGGGTTCATGAGAGACAGAAAGAGAGAGAGAGGTGGAGGTGGACCAGGTGGTGGTGGGAAAATGGGTTTGAAAACGGTTGGGAGAATGGGCGCGTGGTAGAAAATAAAAGAAAAAGGACGGAAAGGAAAATAAGGGATCATGTGCATATGTGGGTTCAACAAAGAATAATAGGGCTTTGCAACGGTTATATTGGGAATTTGGGGTGTCGGCGGCCAGACTTCTGAAACGACGGCGTTTCTATTGGCATTCTTTATCATTCATTGTCCTGCCCTCTGCTTTGGGTTTTGCTCTTGCCGGTCGGAAAAGATAACCGTAATGTGTGTGTATTGAGAAAATATATTCATTAATAAATGTTGTAATCATAAGTTAATGTTACACAAACAGACATTTTATTTTTCTAAGATGACTTATTAACACTCATATATTAAAATATATATATTTACTTAACATAGTTGTATTTTGATTCTGCAAAAAAAATTTCTAAGATTATTAATTAGTAACTTTTTAGTTTCAAATTTTGTTTAAAATACTCACTTAAACAACATAAAAAATATTACTTTTATAATTAAAATATTATATATATTTTTTTTTATTAAATACAAAAGATTAGGTTGGTTTTCTTTATTGTTTTTAAGTTATTTTTAATTTTTAATTTTTTAAAATAATAAAAAATCATTCTTTTAACTGTTTTTAAAAATATATTTTTGAAAATAAAAAAAATTATAAAGAAAACTCAAAATAACAAAAAATTATTTTGAGTGTTTTCATCCAAAATAAATTCTAAACTCAAAACACATTTATTTATTTATTTATTCATATTTATTATTGTAATAGAAAAAATATTACAAAATTCATTAACTTTAAAATGTATATATTTTTTTAATAATATATTAACACTAAATATTTCTATTTTACTAAATAATCAAATTTATTGAATAAAATATCATTAATTTTTTTTTTCAAAATTTCAAAGAAAACGCATTTTCTAATTTTTTGTTTTGAAAAATAATTTTTTAAAATGACAAAGAGAACGTGTTTTCAATTTTCTAAAAATAGATTATTAAAACAAAAAATTAAAAATAAATTCAAAACTCAAAACTCAAAACTCAAAACAAAAAGATAAAGAGAACACAATCTTAACAATTTAACAAGATCAAAGTATCTTAAAAGAATTTAATAAGCTTTCGTAGCGGTCTCATAAATAATTTAATCTTATAAATTTAGATCACATCAAAATCTAAATAAGAAAAAAAAAGACATATAAAACTATAAAACCTCAAACACAACAATGCACTAAACTAGCAGCGGTTACAAATATTTGATATATATAGAGTTTCTCTTCTGTTTATAAGAAAATTGAAATCTAGAGTGGTTGAGTACGTTAGTATAATTTAAAAAAAAAAAATTGGAATCTGAAGCCATGGGATGGGAGTGTGAAAAGGTTGTCAGGTAATGGATGCCATATGCATGTGAATCTGCAATCTTACAGGGAACAAACTCTCAGGAATGATTCTTTCTCTCGACACGTCATGTAGCCGTTGTAAAGATGGTAACCTTGTCCGGATGCTAAATAATAATAATGTTGACTGCTTCGCTTCTCAGACCACTGCCCTTTGGTTTGACCGACCCATCGCATCAATATCCCATTCTTTCTTTGAACTTGATTAATTTATGACTTTTTCACTGTAAAAAGTAATTTTATTGTTGTAAGTAATAAAATAGAATCTCTAAAGATAGATTGGAACTAAAACTTGACAAGAAATTGGTGTACTTACAGCCAATTAGCAACGTTAGATGGAGCTTTCGTCCTATTAATTAGACTTGCTGGTTGGACATGACAAGATATATATATTGATAAAGGTCCTATAAATTTAGTGATAATTTATTCTCTCTTTACTTGAGACTTGAGGGAGACAAACTCTTAAAGAAGAGATGGACGCATATACCTTCTACTAAGCCTTGAGATGAGACAAACTTTGTGATCCTTCACCTGTAAATAGGCCCCAGACGAGAGTGCGTGATTGCCTTCCCGGCCCGTTAAATTTCGCACACAATAACATAATTACTAATTTGATTCATGAAGCTTAATTTGCTTGAATCATGCCCACAAACTCTTTTGAAATACTCTAAAAAGATGTGTACAAAATGAGTATTATGAAAGAAACAATCTCAAGAATATTCAGAGAATATATGAAATAAACAATATTTTTAAGAAATAAAACTCTTCTTTCTAGGATTTTACATATATGATAAGAATAGTACTATCGTTGAAGTAGCGCATAATATATATTTTGCAAGAAGTTCTGCGGCCCTTAAAATGTGGGGCACTTGATTTACAAGAACCTTATGGCCTCCAATTCTTTCATTGGTTGAGACTTCGTCATGGCTTGCATGGTGAGAGTCTCTTCATTCTCTTTCCTTTGGTAAAGAAGATATAATAGTTTCTCATCTCCTTTTAATCACCTCATACTTGCCTTATTTTATAGGGTGTCAAAAATTTCATCAAGAGACATCTTGAGGAAATCATTGCCCTCTATCATTGAGGAGAAAACATCCCAATATCACATTGTAAGTTGACAAGGATAATTTGACTACCATGGACTTTGCCTACCATGTTACATTTTGAGGCTTAGTCCCTATTGTCACACTAGTTGCACTAACCTAGCCACATGTACAACTTTTGTAGTGAAACTATACGAAAAGATACAATCTTTAGCTTGTCCTTGGAGATGTTCATTTTCTCAAAGTAATTCTAGTAAATCAAATTGACTGAACTATCATTGTCTATAAGTATCCTCTGATCGGATGTTTGGCTATCACAGCACAAATTATCATGGGATTGTCATGAAGTATGATGACATTCCTTATTTGACGAAGTAAATGTGGTAGGTTCCTCATTTTCCTAAATCTTTATTTACAAAATTGACTTGATAATCCTATTTAATGTATACTTTTCTAGATGATGAAGAACTTCTTGCATGGTCTCCTCTCTATAGATGACGTGAATGGCTTGATGAGTAGCCTCATTATCTAAAGAAAGAGTTCTTTTGTCTTCCTTTATTCTGTCATTCTGTTGCCTACCTTGTCCTTATCTTTTTGACCTTTTTTCTCACCTTTAGTTGTACCTTCTATCCCTAGTAAAGGCCTTAACATACATAAATCACCCCACCTTTCCTTTCTTTACCAATGCCTTGATTTGGTTCATTAACTCACAACATTTATTAGTCAAATGACCATGAGTCCTATGAAATCTCTTATTTTTTCCCAAGGGGTTTGTCAATCTTCTTGGAAACCGAATAAGACTAGATCTTTCAATAGTCACCAAAATGGTTGAACGTGGCTCTTTGAGCTAGGTATAACTTCCAAACTTGAGTCTAGGAGAACCATCAGGCTTCTTTCTCTTCTTATCCCTTTCCTCATATTCTTTAACTATTTTCATTACTTCAAATTGCAACATATGTGTGTGGACTCAAATAAATAAATTTACCAAAGTTGCAAGCTGATCCAAAAAAAGGTATTTTTGTAATTGTACTAATTTCATCCATTGAAGCATTACAACAATTTCCATACCCACTTGTAGGTCTTGAATTTCCAAGTTAGAGTTTCTAAATCGATCCACGTGTTGCCTCATGGTTTCCATGCCCCATTGTCTAATGTTGAGCAAGTACATGACATCATTCTTCCTTTGTTTATTAATGATAAAGGGTTTGATAAAGTCTATTACCAGTTGCTTGAAAAAGGAAATGGAGCCTTTCGCCAAGCTATTAAATCAAGCCCAAGCATGGTCTGTCAAATTTAGAGAGAAAACTCGACACATTATTGCATCCTCTTATCCATAGAGCAACATCACTAACTCATAATTTTGAATGTAATCATAAGGGTCCCTTTTTAACTGAATATGTAGCAAGCTAAGGCATTTTTAACTTAAAATGGGAAGGTTTTTCCATAATTTTTAGAGTAAAAGGGATCTTCCTTCTCTACTGGTCCTCTTTTATTGGCACCAAGTTCTTTTGTTCCAACACTCGCTTGATTTTCTTTTTCATATCAGTTGCTTCTTCAGCACTAAAAATAGTCTAATTCTTAGTCTCTAACTCTCTTTTGGGCTAATTTTTTAACAAAACACCTATACTCTTGACCATTTTGTGGTACCTATCCCTGCTTGGTTATGCAATTTTAGCTTCATATTTGTTTACATTTGTGCTAGCCCCTCATACTTTGGCATTCATTTCATTTTGTCAAATTGGTTCCAAGAAAGTCTATCAAGCATCCTTCTCCCAATGGGTTTGTAGGAGAAGTGGGTTATCCTACTAGCTTTCCTATAGAACCTTTCATATGGTCTCTCACACTGGGTTATTATGCCCACTTCTTGTATAGTTCTATAGAGTCCGTAATAGTAGGGCACAGGACATGACATTTTGGAATAAGATTGCCATCTCTCAAAGAGCTATATTTGCTCTTCTTTTGTTACCTTCAAAAAGCTTCATATACTTGCTTAGAAGAATGGTCCTAGAGGTTTCAAGAGCCCTTACTGAGAGAGTCTCTCAATACCTTTATGAATTCAAGGGACTATTGACGTCATATCTTTATTCACTCTACCTATTTCTAACTATTTACGATCTTGTAGAACCAATCTGAAGGTTGTTTTTAGTGAGCGTGCTTTAACTTTTTGATTGAGTTTCTATAAACGACTCCAATTGTTATCACACGTACATAATAATAAATTTATTTATTGAGAAAAGTTGTCTCCAAACTTTAGATACTCTGCAAGAAAGAAATAGTCTTCGAGTACAACATATTCCTTATGTAAATGCTTTGATGTTAAAGTCAAGTTTTCAAATTAACATCAAGTTTTCAAATGAAATTGTAAAGCTCTTGATCGAGTAAAAGTGTTGTACCTTAAGAAACAAGAGCTCAACAATTTATAGTTGACTTATGAGTTTGTTACGTAAGTCCTTGGTTTCATGAAATTAACTATATTGTGTGATCATCAAATAGAATCACTGGGACATGTTTGCATGCCTCTTTCATAGACGTTGCCTTGTGGGAATGTCTTCGAGATAGTTTTAAGGACTCTACTAGAAAGTTGAGACATCTCTTGTAAAGATGTTTCATCTCTCTGGTTAAAGACTTTCGAGAGGGTCTTCAAGAGCCTAATATACGAGGTTTTCTTTCCTTTTAGGTTTTATGCCCTCTCATTGATGTGTCAGGCATTTGAAATTTAACATTGTTAATAGGTCTAGAATGTAATACTCATCGGGATAAAACTTAAATATCATTAACAAAGTTAAGATTCACCATTATAGAAATATAACTATAGTAAATAAGTTATAAACTAATTTAGGAATTTTAAATCGTAAAATTCTTAATAAATATAATTTGTTACAAAAATAATAATAAAATTCAAACTAAAACTTATGATATATGGAATTTGATATGGACAAGTATTGCTGGGGGTCCCTATGCTTCGCGAGTGTCACGCTCCCCTCAATATGCGCGTCTCCCATCGTGCTAGTTCATTCATCTGTAAGCCTTGCTTTTATGCCACTTTCTCTCTCCATTTTTGCTTTTTCAAGCATCTAGTGGCCGACACGACACTCAGCAAACAACACCCTATCGGTGCTGCCTCCTCATTAATTATGTAAATTTTATATTATTTATGTATAATATAAAATTCAAAACAGAATGATAGATGAACCCAGTTATGTTCATATATATATATATATATATATGTTTATAATTATTTATAAAGAGGAGGAAGAAATAGGGAGGAGATGGTGCAGATCGCTGGCCGTGATGGTGGAGAAGAGATTGTGACGGAGAGAGACGGTGAGATGATCTATATATTGGATCTATTGAATCACCCATTTTCCAACAACATAGATTGTGATGGGTAACGACATAGATTTAGTGCAATTATATAAAATTACTCATTTTTTAGGTTTTATATAATTTTACCTCAGTGATATTATTTTATTTAAAAATAAGTTAATCCTTTTTTCTTTTTGGTAACAAATGAAGTAATACTAATTTAGGCATTGTTAGTCGCTCGAGTACAACAATAAATTTATGGGGGTAGAAATGTTGTTATCAAGCCACTCGAGATTCTCATTGCCCGAGATAAGTCGTTGCCTAAAACTATTATTACCCAAGATTGCAAAGAAGAAAATAATTCCTAAAGGATGATGTCTATCATTTTTATAGGATTTTCGAGAAGGATTTATAAATGTCGAAATTATCCAGTTTGCACATTGTATGAGACTCCGCAATTAAGGAAAAATGTACCATTTTATAGTCTAAAATGTTATTTTGAGTTTTTAGATTTTTTTGGACTTTTGTTTATGATATAATAGGTAGTATTATCACTTTTAATATGTCTACCAAATACGTCGTAAGTAAACAAAAAATGAAGAAATCTATACTTATTTAGACATTACTTAGACGAAATAATATAAAATAAACTTGTGTTATGTGTATGTATGTTTGTATGTATAAGTAAAAAATAATATAAACAACCTCATAACATCTTCAAGAGGCCATCATTTGATGATTGCAGTTTAGTTTTTATTTTTAAAATTAATTTTAATTAATAATGAGTTTTAGGGTAATAATAATGTTACTTTTGGTCATCTAAAATAAATGTTACGTTTGTTCAAATATGAGCCAAAAATCAAAGATGCAGATCGGAAATTGTTTCTCAATAGTTAATGTTAATATATTATTTGTTTTAAGTGCATTTTCCGAAAGCTATAAAAAAACTTGAGAGTTGGTAACATCAAATTTGGTATTTGGTTATTTAGTAGAATAGATAGATAATTTTACATAAACATAATTTAACCCAACAATTATAATTATAAATTTTAATTTGATACTTAAAGTTATGCTTGATATGATAATTTTATTTATATAATAAATCCCTAATTATAAATAAAAAGCCAACTAAAAATTTTAAGTGTTCTATCTATATTTTTAAAGATGAAAAATAATTTAAAAATCATATAAAAATATAGATAAATTAAAATTGAAGAAGAGTTTATTTGGCATACATTTAGTAAGCATACATTTAGTAACTGATGCATGGAAACTATTTGGAGACATCATTTTGAAGTTTTCAAAATATTTTTTGCTTCAAAAACTTTTACAAGATTCAAAACTATTTTTAGATTATTTTTATAATTTCAGAAACATTTTGAAACTTTTTTAAAAATATCGAAAGTCATTTTTATTGGTTAGAGACGGAAGAAAATTTCATCTCTAACCAACATATATCAATTATCCTGAGCCCTCACTTCTTCTCACCTTGACCCTTTGACCATTCTTTTATCATCGTTCCCCTTGTCGATTGATTACTCGGTGCTCATTGTCGTCAACTATTCACATTTTTGATTGCTTAGTTGCTTAGGGCTTGTTCTTTTTGTCGTTTTCGGATTGTTTTCTATTTTCAGTTTTTCAAAACACCTAAAACACGTTTACTTACCCATTTTCAAAAATGTATTTTTCAAAACACCAAAAAACTTTACACACAAAACTGAAAACGCCAAAAATACGTTTTGGCCATTTTCAGCCAAAAACACGATGCCAAACCCAAAACACGGAAAATGCCTCCCTCTGCCCTTTTGTATTCTCTTTTCTCTCTCTTTCTCTCTTCTGTATTATCTTCACTCTTCTCCTCTGTGAAACACCATCGTCGACCACGATCAGCCATTCGGATCGCCGCCGTTCGTTCTCTTCCAGCCACCATCGCCTCAGATCGACCCTTTTCGACGGCCGCCGTTCGCCCTCAGCCACCGCTACTGTTCGTCCTCAACCATAGTCATTGTTCGTCCTCCAGCCAGTGCCTCTTCTAGCGACTCAAATCGGCCCAGATCCGCGGCTTCCTCCAGCCAGATCCGTCGCCTTTTCCAGCTAGATCCACCGCATCCTCTACTCTTCATCTTCTGCTCTTCCTCTTTAGGTTTAAAAGGAAGAGCAAAGGAGGCAGTTGCGATTGCATCACCGTCTCCTTCAATATTTTTTAAAATTATTTAAAAATTAAAAATACAGTGTTACAAAAATACACTTATATTTGTTTTAATTTTTTAAATAATAATAATAATTAATTTTATTTTTCTTTTAATTAAATAGCCATTAAATATGGAAGTAGCTTATTATTTTTATGATAGATTCTTAGACATTATCATTAACAAGTAGATATATATTGTACACAAATAAAATAATTAAAAATTGGGTTAAGTAGACAATATTTTGTGAATAAAAAAATTTATTTGATCATATTTTGTGAATAAAATATCATAAAATATTTTTTTTTTAAATTTGAAAGTAAATGCATTTTCAATTTTTAGTTTTGAGAAACAATCTCTCAGAATGATAAAGAGAATGTATTTTCAGAAATCTCAAAACAAACACACAAAACTCAAAATTCAAAAATGAAACACAAAAAGAACACCACCTTAGTGTTCGATTGCTTAGTTCCCCTTCGTCGCCATTGCTCTATTACTCAATGTTGCATCTATACGAATCAAGGTTTTCGTGCTTGGTATCGCCGTTTGATGATGGTTTTTGGGACCGACCACCACGTGCCACCTCTGCGGCTGGACCTCGGGAATGGTATCTTAGATTTGACGATGTTGGACCTCGGGTGTAGAACCTGCAAGACAATGGAGGGCCAGGGCTAAGATCCCCCGGGGTGGACTCCGACGCTCAAATTAGTAGAGTAAATGCAAGTAGAAGTAAATGAGAGAGTTGTAGAGCTTGTCTTACCTGGTGAGGACTCTTGTCCTTTTATATGTAGACCCGTTATGGGGTACTCGGATAAACCCGTGTTGAGCGGGGGCACGACTCTCGAGGATCTCGGTCAAGGTGGAACGAGTCTCGCGGCCCGGCCTGGATTTCTCGGGCTTCGCTCTGGATTGTTAACTTGACATGTGTTAGTCTCTCAAGCAATCCACGTGGCGGGTAAGACCATTGGCGCGTAGGGGTACTTTGGTAATTTTAGGTAATGCCACATCACTTGCCCCCCACTTCTTGAGTTGAGATGAGAATCACGCTGGGTCGAGGAGTAGCTTAATTTTTGAGGTTATTTGACTGTAGATTTTTCCCAAGATGCATAAGAGTATTTCTAATGTATGAGACAACCAAATCCCAAACTCTTGAGATTAGTCTTTCCCATACTCTTTTATTTTTTCATCACTTTCACTGCTTGTTTGCTTTTTCCTTTGCGCATATATATATATATATATATATTTTTAAAAAACTTCTTCTTCACTGGCCTGGCCAGGCAGCCTCGGCCATGGCCGAAGTCGGCCTGGCCAGGCCGCGGCTCGCCCATGGCCGAGCTCCCCTGGGAGCCCCTTGGGCCCTTTTTTTTTTAATAATATATATAATATATATATTTATATATATATGGGAGCCAGGAGGTCAGCCATGGCCGACCTCTCCTCCCTTTGGGCCTTTCTGTCTTATTTTTTAATAATATATATATTTATATATATATATGGGAGCTCGGAGGTTGGCCATGGCCTTTCTGCCATTTTTTTTAATAATATATATATTTATATATATAATATATATTTATATATATATATATGGGAGCTGGGAGGTCGGGCATGGCCGACCTCCGCTTCCTAAGGGCCTTTCTGTCCCTTATTATTATTTTTATAATATATTTATATATATAATATATATTTATATATATATGGGAGGTCGGCCATGCGCTCCCTTTGGGCCTTTCTGCACATTATTATTATTATTATTATTATTATTATTATTATTATTATATTTTGTTAATAATAACAACATAGGCTTTAAAATAAGGCTTACTTTGACTGACCCGTTTCTTTGGCCTTTCTTTGTTGCAGGCATAGCTCGAGATTGTCCAAACTAAGTCGCATCTGTTGAGTTTCCTTTGGCTTGTGTCAAGCTGTGGTTTTCCTTTCCTGACCTCTGTCTTCCCTTTCTTAGTTAGGCTGGGATATCCTCTAGTGGGATTCCTTGGTCTGGCTGATCAAGCTGAGATATCCTCTTGTCAAGCTAGGATCCCTTGGTCCCTTGATCCTTGGATTTCAGTCACTCCCACGCAGAAGAGGGTGCTGGGCTTTGAATTTTTTTTCGGCTGTTAGTCCACCTTCGGCTCAGGAACGGCCTAGGACTCATGACCCTTGGATTTTAGCCACTCCCTCGCAAAGGAGGGTGATGAGTTTCTTCCGTGGCCATTAGTCCACTTTGACTTGTGGACGACCTAGGGCACTTGACCCTTGAATTTTCGCCACTCCCACGCGAAGGAGAGTGTTGAGCTCTGAATTTTTCCTTAGCCATTAGTCCATCTTCGGCTTGTGGACGGCTTAGGGCTCGTGACCCTTAGATTTTAGCCATCCCCTCGCAGAGGAGGGTGTTGGGCTAGAGTTTTTCCTTGGCCATTAGTCTACCTTTGAGGACGGCTTAGGGCTCGTGACCCTTGAATTGTAACCACTCCCTCACGGAAGATGGTGTTAGGCTATAATTTTTCCTTGGCCATTAGTCCATCTTCGGCTTGTGGACGACTTAGGGCTCCTGACCCTTGGATTTTAGCCCCTCCCTCACGGAGGAGAGTGTTGGGCTAGAGTTTTTCCTTGGCCATTAGTCCACCTTTTGGGACAGCCTAGGGCTCGTGACCCTTGGGTGAGTTTTTCCGTGGCCATTAGTCCACCTTTGGGGACGGCCTAGGGCTCATGACCCTTGGATGAGTTTTTCCGTGACCATTAGTCCACCTTTAGGGACAGCCTAGAGCTCGTGACCCTTGGATGAGTTTTTCCGTGGCCATTAGTCCATATTTGGGGACAGCCTAGGGCTCATGACCCTTGGATTTTTCTTTGGCGAAGTGTTAGCCTTTGTGAGATTGCTGTTAGATGGAGAGAATCCGAAGTCTTGCCATTAGTCGTAAAAAAAAGTACAAAGAGGTTCGAGAAATTCCCCTCCTCATTGAAAAAAAACTCCCTTAAGTTTTGGACATTCCAGGTATGCTTTAAGGACTTACCTTCCATGTCTTCTAGTCGATATGCCTCTCGGACTTAAGGATTCTACCATCTTAGCCATGCGCTGATTACACGCAGCTTTTTGAATTTGCCACAGGTCTCTAAGCTCATCCATCCTCAGCGGGCTGCTTTCCTTCTCTCCGGGACGGTGTCCCATTTCGCTCTCGGAAGCGATCCCGTGTAGGAGACCCTCTCCTATTATCCGACTTGAACTCAACTCTACCCGAACTCACGCCTTCTTGGCCAACGAAATCTCGGAGGTAACCCCGGTTGATAAGCTCTTGAATCTCTTCTTTTAACTGGATGTAGTCCTCGGTAACATGACCATGGTTGCGGTAGAATCGATAATACTTCCTTTTGCTTCGAGTGTTGGGTGGAGACCTCAGCGGTAGAGGACGCTGCAAATAATCCTTATCCTCCAATGCCAGTAAAATCTCAGCTCCACTGGCGTTGAGGGGAGTATAACTCACCGGGCTTCCACGTGCACCCCCAAAACCTGGGCGATCTGGAGCTCGGGAGAGGCGATAGTCCGTCTTCTGCTCCACCACTGGCTTTTTCTTCTTCTTTTCTCTTTCATTCCATTCAGGTTGTTCCGCCCGCTTCACCTTCATCACCTCTTTAGCGTTGATGTACTTATTAGCCCGGGCCAAGGCCTCTGTGAAAGTACGAGGTGGAGTTTTGGCCAAGGACTGAGCAAATGGCCCAGCTCTCAAGCCATTCTGAAGAGCCACCATTACGATTCGCTGGTCGAACTCATCGATACTCAAAGCCTCCTCGTTGAACCTCGCCATGAAATCCCTTAGGGATTCACCCTGGTTTTGCTTGATGTTTACCAGAGCCATGAAAGACTTTCGGTGGCGCTTCAAGGGAGCGTAGTGGGCTAAGAAACAGGTCTTCAGCTCTTCCGAGCGGTTGATGGAACGATGGGGAAGGCAGGAGTACCAAGTCCGGGCATGTCCTCCCAAAGTAGCCGAAAATGCCCGGCACCACATCGCGTCCGACCCCGATTGCACCAGCATGTGAGAGGAGAAAAGCTCGACGTGATCATATGGATCTGTGCTTCCATCATATAGCTTGATGGAGGGAATACGAAACCTTTCTGGTGGAACCTCTGCCATGATGCCCTTACTCAAGGGTTGGTTAGAGTCGAGGTGGAGCAACTCTTCCTTTCCCTTCTTAAGTTCTTGGACTTGCCTCTCTAGGAAATGCAATCGCCTCTCCTGCGAAGTCTCTCTTTCTAGTGAGGGGGCAGAAGTAGATCCTGCCACCTCAGAAGAGTGGATTCCCTGGCCCATTTGGTGGGATTGACGAGGCTCTCGAATAGGAGGAGGTGACTGATGCTCCACTCGCTGAGAGGGCACATGCGAACGATGCTGTTCAGTCTGGTGTAGATAACCAGTCAACAACTTAGTTAGCTGTTGGACCTGGTTTTCCAACCTGGTGAGTCGGTCCTCTGGCACTGGATTAGCTGGAGGTGGTGGATTCTCCCCTTGCTGCGGGGCCTCTAGATTGGCTCCGACTTGGCTACGAGTTTCGTCTCTTCGGGGAGCCATGCAGTTAGTTATGACAAGGAGCAAAAGTTGTTTGACACTCGTGGAAAGACCGAGGTCCGATGCGAGGAGTTGAAGTCCGAAGCGCGAGGTAGGGAATGAAGAGGCTAGCGAGTTTGGACGTCGGCCCCACGGTGGGCGCCAAATGATGATGGTTTTTGGGACCGACCACCACGTGCCACCTCTGCGGTTGGACCTCGGGAATAGTATCTCGAACTTGGCAATGTAGGACCTCGGGTGTAGAACCTGCAAGACAATGGAGGGCCGAGGCTAGGATCCCCCGGGGTGGACTCCGACGCTCAAATTAGTAGAGTAAATGCAAGTAGAAGTAAATGAGAGAGCTGTAGAGCTTGCCCTACCTGGTGAGGACTCTTGTCCTTTTATATGTAGACCCGTTATGGGGTACCCGGGATAAACCCGTGTTGAGCGGGGGCACGACTCCCGAGGATGTCGGTCAAGGTGGAACGAGTCTCGCGGCCCGACCCAGATTTCTCGGGCTTCGCTCTAGATTGTTGACTCGCCACGTGTCAGTCTCTCAAGTAATCCACGTGGCGGGTAAGACTATTGGCACGTAAGAGTATTTTGGTAATTTTAGGTAATACCACATCACCGTTGATTCACAACTTTAATTCGTTTATTCTTGTTCGTAAGCTAATAATTTTATTTTCATTATGATAATTTAATTGTATTGGTCAAATCTTTCAAAGTTATTTTGAACCTTTTGGTCTATTTTTTTTTTTTAATTTGATTTCTAGGGTTGTTTTGATGATAGAAGTTATGTTCATGTTCGATTGAAGCTGCCTTTATTTTTCTTTTGTTAAATTTTGATAATTTATTAATTTTTTTAAATCAAACACATAATTATATAAATAATAACTTAAAACATATTTATTCAAACACTTTATTAATTTAAATTTTAGCCAACTTTTAAGATTTACAAAAAAACATATATGCCCTAACAACACTTCCTATTATTTTCTCTATTTTATTTATTTATTAATAAATTTTAATTTTATTTATTTTATGTTACATATAATTAATAATTATATACATAAAATAATTAAATACATAAATATATAAAATAATTAAATACACTAATATACAAAATAATGAAATAAGCACATACCCAAAATTAATAATCACATACCCAAATAAATAATATAACTCATCCAATATACAAAAATCACAAATCAGATTTGTGCCTGTCGCCGAACGGATATGTAGCTCGTCGCCGACGCCGCCACGTCTGCAACAGTTCCGCCGCATCTGCAACTTGTCGTCTCCGACCGATTTCCTCATCCGCTGTGTCTAGTCGTCCTCTTCCGGCATTGTGGGAGAGAGATAGCGAGGCAGACTTGGGCGAAATCGATCGCCAACTGTGGCGACCATTTTGGGCTTCGCCAAAACTTTTGCGAACGAATTTGACAATGACGAGCACCGTTGGAGGCCTCCAAAACCGGTTGGATCGCTATTGATTTAGCTTGACAAGCATATTGACGACCTGTTGGCGTCAGATCAATTATCGTCGATCTCCACCCTCTTCATCATTTTGCCATCAACAATCTACTTGTCTCTACATCATCTCGTCAACCGATCTCCACTGCATCCCACTTTAGCTTGGACAATCGCCCCAATCCAATCCGCACTAAAACAACGGGTGTACTGTTACTTATTCCTCACTTCCGCTTTAGTGTTTACTGGTGCAATAATTTCGGGTTGTTTGGATTTCATCAATTTCTAATGTATTCGAGTGAAAGGGTTTCTACGTGTGAGTGAAAGTGTTTCAATTGATTGGAGCACATACAGAAGTTTGTAATATCAATTGATTGGAATTTTGTGGAACAAATCTGAATCTCCAACGGGCAGCTATTCTGCTCGCCAAAGCATGGAATAGGGAGCCATGCTCTTCCGCTGTGGCTCGAGTCTTGTACTCTTTTTTTTCTGCTATAAAAATTAGGTTATGTCCGTCAGATGAGTTTAACGATTTCTGATTGGGTAAAAACACTGCCAGCCCCCTGTACTTTTCGTTAAATTTGTGCACTTCGGGAGGACCTATTGTTGTGTCCCACTAAGATACAATTTGGGATTCATTGTGCCCCTCATTCTCTGCGTGCCATACACGCGCTCTGCCTTCTCTGCCACTGACCGCCGCTATCATCGCCACCGTCGTCGACCGCGCCTGTCGCCGTCAACCCCACCGCCATTAGTCGCCGACGCCGCCGCTATCGTCGCCGTCACTGCTGCGTCTGGTCGTCTTCTTCAGCGAGATCTGGGCGACCCTTCGTCTTCTCCGATTATCGCAGGAGCCGCCTCGCCGTTTTCCCCTTCGCCGGTCGTTTCTTCCTCGCCATCGCCGTCCGCCGCTACGCCGCCCCCGTCGCAGACCGCCTCTTTCCCAGCCGATCGCCTTTGTTCTGTTCGGTCAAGCTTCGCCTCCGCCGCCTCTGCCAGTCACCGGAGACTATTGCTTCCCCTCCCGCCGTTGGTCGATCTCGCATCGCCGGTCCTGTGGGCCTCATACTCGCCGGCCGTCTGTCCATCGTCGCCGTCAATCGCTGCCCGTCCAGCCCTTCGTCCGCCATTAACGAGCTAGCTGCCCAGATGAAGGAGAGGGTAATTTTGTAAATTAAGAAATAGTGTGAGGGCAAAATTGGCTGTTGCCGAGATCTCTTTCATCTGTCGAGCGCCTCAATTGCGCGTTATTCCACACGCATTGCAGACTGGATTATGATGGGGCTGATGGGTCTAAATTAAAAGTTGGTATCTAATAGGCTCGAAATTAGAAGTTGAGGGGCAAATAGGTGCTCTTTGGTTAAACAGCAAAAGGTGAGGGGGTTGAATATGTTTTAGCCATTTCTGATTTGTACTGAAATGACCAATTTTGTAAGGTAGTGTATTATATTGACCCAAAAAAGGTATATATACCAAAATTCATGTACTAAATGTAACCTTTTTCCTTTTTTTAGATAGTCATATCCCGTTTGGAACGCTAGACAAAGTGTTCTCGTAGAGTTCAGCGAAGAGAAAATTTGATTACTGAGAGAATTTCGCCGCTACTCTTTCGTCTCGGCTTGTCAACAATGTCCGGTTAGCTCTCTCTCTCTCTCTCTCTCTCTCTCTCTCTCTCTCTCTTTCTCTGTATATGTGTGTTTGCTTTTGTGTTTCGTTGTTGATATAATCGAGAGGACAATTGCCTTCTTTTCCGGTAAGAAAGAATTGGTATAGTTCATCTACTTTGTTTGATCGTACTTCATTAATTTGGACAAATTGAATACAAGAAATTATAAAGCGTTAAATCTGATATGTTAGTGATCAACCGCAACTTTTGCTGCCAATTGATGCTCTAATTTTTTTCTCTCTCTATCTCTTTAGGTTATATAAATGTCGAACTGCCAGTGGATAAATTGTCTTTCGGCTTTGCAGAACCAGAAGAATCATCAGAAAAGGGATCCGAGTGAGTCTAATTTGTAAAAATGTTCTATCCCTTTATTATTTTTAAGACATTCATTTTATATTTTTCATTGGCTGAAACTATCTGCTTATAATTACCCTCTCTTTAAATTTTAGTGACTACTAGAGACTGCAGTATAATTCTTCCATGTGTCTTGCATAACCAATAATGACGTCATCCATTTTAAAGCTCTTTCTTTTATTTATAGATGCTATACTATTCTGAGCAATCTGTACACTGGCAAAGTAGAAGCTAAATTCTGAATAAGCCCTACTCCTCACTCATTGGCCCCTATGGTTCATCAAATCTTCACATACTAAATAATTGCCATTTATTATAGTATTAAAACTGAAATGATATAATTTACATCACAAGTTGATCTAGAAGTTAGTAATATTACCAGCATGTGCATAGAATGATCAATCATGGGATCGACTACACTTGGAGGTTTTGATCCCATGAAGCCAAGTGTTATGTCAGTATTGCTGCCAATCTAGGCATTGGCCAATCAGTTTAAGCTAATGTATAATCTGAAAGAAGAAGCTGATAGGTGTGCTTCACTGGGTTTAGGGTTTAGGTTTGTACTTATTATTTCACCTTAGGAGGGTCTGTTCATTTCTGATTGACAGTGTAGGTAATGTGCTTCTTTAAATTATTTAATTTATTCACATAGTTTCAATCTTATCAATGTCTTTTCTGGGAGCTTAGTTACGTTTGACCTATTCCAAGTCAGTTTTATTTTGTTAGATTAATTTAATAATATGGTTTTCCTTTTTATGCAGCAGCATCATATCCAGCCGTTATCCCACTATGTGGGGTTGGCTACATAAATTCTAGACTTCTATGTGGGTTACATCCCAACATATAGTTTGTCTAGAATTCATATTTGGATCCGACTAGGTTTTACGCTGGCTGTCGGCTACCTAACGCAACCCTCCTCCTTTATCCGGGCTTGGGACCGGCAGTGGATAATATCCCCTGGCGGAGTAATGATGAAATGAAGTTTGAACACCATCTTCACATGGAGAAATTTCATGAGATGGTGGTGAATGAAGATGATTGATATAGTTGTGTTCCATAACTTAGTTGACATGGTGAAACCAACAAGTACAATATGGAAACACAACACATGGTTTTCCTTTTTATATAATATTATTTTCCTGTTATTTGTAAAACATGGTTATTGTCTGTCTCTGTCTATCTTTTCTCCGTCAGGGACAAGAAGTATGTAGTTCTAGTATCGACTGGAAGTTTCAATCCTCCTACTTATATGCACTTGCGTATTTTTGGTAAGTTTTTTATAACCTTGATTTGTTTTTGCATTTTAACAATGATAGATTTTTTATCAATGTTGTTACTATGTGAGATTCTGTTATTGTCAGAACAGAAGGTTTTGCCTTCATTAATTATACTTAACACTTAAATCCATACGAAGATACTGTTTCAATGGGTTTTAGTGTCAGTCTATGGTTTCAAAGTGTAGAATGTTAGGACCAAATACTTTACAAAAATAGAATGGTAGTTTATGTTCAAATAATTATAAAGAGCATTTATTAGAGGACAACACATAAGGTTTTTTGTGTACAAAGTTTACACCTTAGTATTATTTTATTAGAATTCATGCTTACTATTATTTTACTAGAGTTCATGCTCTATAACAACTAATTATAGATATATTGATGGACAGGCTATTGATAGCATTTTATTGTGTAACTTAAAATTTATTTTTGGTCTTTCTGAAATAGGATTTCTTTATGAATAAAGCTGATTGTATCAGTTGCAAAAGAAGAAAAAGGTGTTTGCCTCTGTTGTGCTGCAAAAGAAGGAAAAGGGGTTTGCCTCTGTTGTGTAGCGTTTAAAGATATAGAACACAGAGATCCAAATAGAAGAGAGAAAAAAACTCTGGGAAGTACACTGCTTATAGGAAGATTAAATAAGGATATTTTTTTAACCCCTACTATTAAATCTCAATCTTGCCTGCTAACCATGACACTGAATAAGTAGGAATCCTTTTTCTTGTTCCTTTTGAAGCATGCTATTAATATCCGATTTGGTATTTTTAAACTCATAGATAAGTCTTATTTGGAACTAATAATTTTTTTTTTTTCTAAATATGAATTTATTGTTTAACCCTGAAATATTTTGAGTTTTTTTTTTTTTTTTAAAAAAATTGTTCATTGAATTTGCTTACTTAGAGCTGGCTAGAGATGCATTAAACTCGGAAGGATTTTGTGTAATTGGAGGTTACATGTCTCCTGTCAACAATGCCTACAAGAAAAAGGTATGCAATGCAGCAATATTATGTAGCATGTTTTTGGTTTCCTAGTGAAAAGGGCTTTAGAAACATCAGCATGTGAACATTACGCATTTTACTTACTTTGTGCCCAAGACACTAATGAAACAGGGAAAGTTAAGAAAATTGAAGCAATCCTTTTCCCTAGCCACTAAGGTTGTCCAAAACCTTTATTATGAGAACCTGTGATGGGAGTTCAAATCTTGTCCCTTGCATCTATTGGGACTATTGGATTTACTTACGTCTAATGGAGTTGGAGTTAGACCACAGACCAAGCTAGTGGGAAGTCCCCATACTTTGTCCAATTTCCTAATAGATAGAGGTTTGCAAGTTCACCAACTCCCACGCCAACCCCCCTAGCTTCTTGACATTTATTATCTGTTTATCTGTTTCTACTGCCCAAAAAATGAATTGATGGATATTTCATTTATTTTTATAATTCTTGGACTTATATCCTTTAATGTCAGGATTTCTTCTTTTACCTTTCAAATAATGTTTGGAATCATTACCTAGAATACTGTATTCTTATGTAGGAAAAAAGAATCAAAATATAATTTCTCAAGTTCATAGTAAGTGGGGAGTATACATTATATTTGGAGCACTAAAGAACTGCTGACTCGGCAGTAGGGGATTATTCATACCATCATGGAGTTTGATGTGCCCCCAACTTTGAAGTGGTAGAGTCTAGAGAATATTGGTTCTGTATAGATTTCACATAGAACTGTTGGAGAATCTATTTTCATTTTTCAACTAAATTGCTTAATTTTGTTTTGAATCTATCATCCGATGGGAAGTGTTAAGATGCAATTACTATGACCATGAATTTCCATTACCATTGCCTGGTTCTTTGAACTTGTGCTCATGCAGTTTCTTGATACTTTGTCCTATTGAGTATCAGTCTTCCTGTATGTTGCGATTATTATGGTTTTACATTACTGGATATCAGATGTTCTTCCACTGAATACAACTTCTGCAACATGGTCAATGTAAGTGTGTTCTTAAATTGGTTATCTTTTTATATAGGGTCTTATACCTGCTAAACATCGTATTGAAATGTGTTGTCTAGCTTGCAGAAGTTCAGAGTTCATAATGGTGGATCCCTGGGAGGTTTTTTATTTGTTCTCTCTCTCTCTCTCACTGAATTGGAGTTGGCACAATTTCCTTACAAGTTTTGAATCTATCCACAGTCACTTTTTTCTGTTTCTCCTCTTTATTTTGTCTTGTGTTTATTGTCTCTAAAAATTGATTGAACTATTGGGTCTTTGTAATAGGCCAGTCAAGATACCTTCCAACGCACATTGACTGTTCTGTGTAGAATCAGGACCTCATTGAGTGAGGGTGAGAAGATATCTGGAGGTGAGGTCACAGGCCATAACTCTTCGTTGACTTTTGACCAATTAGTTTGCATTGGCTAATTACTTCAAGGGCTCTAAGGAATGCTGTGTGCCTATATCATTTTGCAAACTGAAGCTTGGCTTTGAATGGACTTTGCTGCTTGAAATGCTTTCATTTCCTACATGAGTGTTTATAGTTACTTTATGATTTTTAAGTTTCTGTCTTGTTTGAAAGGCACTCTAGTTGCCAGCCTCAGTTTTTACATCATTCTTAATTCAAGTTATCAAGCCTCAGTCCTGGTTTCTTGTGTTTGGTGACGTGTGTCTTTCTTTTGCATTAGGTTCTATATAATATGTAAAGACCATTCTTGATTAATCCAAAAGCAAGGCCATCATGCCTGGCTCTTGTAACCTCAACCCATAACTTTACCTTTCAGTTTTTTATTTTCGTTATTTTGCCTTCCAATTTGTCACGTTCCAAGGATAGTATTTGTAATTTTCTTTTGTGTTATAGATATTTACCCTTAGTTATAAGTGGTTATGATTACAGTTGTACTACACATGGGTGCATAGGCTAAGGCCAAACGGTTGTATTGCACATGGGTGCAAGGGCTGTGAGGCTATAAATAAGCCACAATTGTAGTAGGGTAGGGCATGGGAAGGAATGAATTGAATATGTCTATTATTTCTCTCTCTCTCTCTCTCTCTCTTTTTCTCTCTCTATTATCTTTCTCTCCCTTTCTCTTGGATATTCTTCATCTTTCTTGTTGTTTCTCTTTCTCCCATTTGATCTCTCCCTCCAAATTCTTCTCTTAATCTTCCCAATTCCCTTTTCATACCCTAGCTCAACTCGAGGGTGTAACAATTGGTATCAAGGCCGGTCAATTCTTGGCCATGATTTAGACTATTCCGGTTGTTATTCTGACGATGTTTGACTGGGTATTCTAGTAGTAGATTCTGAATGAGCAAGCGATTCTCGGACCAAAATTTTTGAGACGCGAAGCAGAGGTAATTGCAAGGTGCAAGGTGGGTTTTTGAAGCTATGCAACGTTTTCGGTGTAGTAGGTTTAGGTAACTAAGGTTGGCGCGGTTGGAAGTAGTGGTAGAGCAATCGCTGATCCCCAGACACTTCTGATAAGATCTAGGAGATTGGAGATCCACTAGACTTGAGTCCATTAGCGATCACCACAGTGGACGTGGCTAGCAATCCTTTGTGAATTAAAGGCGAAATTAGGCAAATTGCTGAAGGATGGCCTAAGACACTAGGATAAAGCAACTGGAGATATGGTTGGATGCGATAGAGATGGGCCTTTGATAGAATCGGGAGTAGATAGAGGAGAGGTTGGAGATGTTGGAACTCGGCCTTCGTCAAACTCAAGAGGAAGTGAGTTGAGGTAGAGTCGAGACGATGGCGGTGGAGAGAAATCAGAAGACTTCTCCACTCTCTGGGAAGAATTCTTTGGTTTTAGATAGCAACTAAGCACCATTCTAAGTATGTTCTCTAGTATTCCTAACGCGAGCCTACTAGCAGACTTCCCTCCAAGGCCCATCTCGGCTTTGATTTTGACTGAGTCAAGAATTCGGTAACATGTTCTTGATCCTTTGGAAGCAAAGGAACAACCAGAATTTGTATTGGAAAATTCCACTAGGGGAAGAAATGCGAATCAATATCACACCCCAATTCCAAGGCTAGACATTCCGGTATTCGAAGGAGACAAGCCAAGATGGTGGATACGGAGATGTGAACGATTCTTTATCAATATAGAGTGGCGGAAGGGCAGAAGGTGAATTTGGCAGTCGCTTATCTCAATGACATAGTGGATTTATGGTTCCAAGGGTGGAGTAGGAGGAGAGCGGATTTGAGCTGGCTAGAAGATTTTTGTTTGCGATTCAGGGAAAAAACTAGGACGGACGTCATCGAAGAATTCAATAAGTTAAGGCAGGAAATTTTGGTAGAAAGAGTATCAAATCAAGTTTGAGGAGTTGAAATCATTAGTGATCATATCTTATCCGACCTTGAATGAATCATATTTTGTGTCTAGTTTTGTAAGTGGGTTGAATGACGAATTAAAACCAATTGTGAAGATGGTGTAGCCGGTAACAATGCAACAGGCAGCTGAGAAGGCAAGAATGTAGGAGCTTGCATTGGAAGCTATTTTTAAAAGGCACTAAACTCTAACAGAAGGTTATCCTCGAAGCAGTCAGGAGGTGGGAGAAACTGCTTGGATGGCAGCCTCAGGACAAACTCAAGGAAAAGAGAATCCTAATGCAGCCAAACCTCCTGTTATGGAGCCAAGGAGAAGACTCGGAATATACTTTAAATGCGGGGATAAATTCAGTCCGGGCCACCAATGTGGAAGACAATTGCTGAATATGGAAGGCTTGGAGGAAGACAACAAAGTAGGAGAGCTAGTTGGAATTGGTTTAAAGAACAACGGATCGACGGTAATAAGTTTCTTGGGGACAAGAAACATTTCAAAAGGGGGGGGGGAATTTGTCACGTTCCAAGGGTAGTATTTGTAATTTTCTTTTGTGTTATAGATATTTACCCTTAGCTATAGGTAGTTATGATTACAGTTGTATTGCACATGGGTGCATGGGCTGAGACCAAACAATTGTATTGCACATGGCTGCAGGGGTTGTGAGGCTATAAATAAGCCACAGCTGTATGAGGGTGTCAAGAGCCTAAGGGTATGCTGGGGGTGTAATTGTAATTAGTCTTAATGCTTGTAAATAAGCAGCTGTTGTAACTAGCAGTTATAGGTGTAACGACTTGTACTCTTTCAGTTAAGTGAGTTACAACTGAAGAGCTGCCTATAAAAGGGAACCAGATGTATGAGGATGGGAATTATGATGAGATAATACATAATTCTTTCCCTTCAAATTCTCTTTCCCTCTTTTCTCTCTCTCTAAATTCTCCCTCCTTTCAAAATTCCCTCTCTCAATTCAAATTTCTCCCACGGCTACAAAACATTCTAGAATTGCACAAGTCTTAGATCCGAGACTTATTAGAGGGTAGGGCATGGGAAGGAATGAATTGAATATTTTTGTTATTTCTCTCTCTCTCTCTCTATTATCTTTCTCTCCCTTTCTCTCAAATATTCTTCATCTTTCTTGCTGTTTCTCTCTCTCCCATCTGATCTCTCCCTCCAAATTCTTCTCTTAATCTTCCCAATTCCCTTTTCATACCCTAGCTCAACCCGAGGGTGTGACACAATTATTCTCTTGCACTTCTATACTTGATAAGATGATTCAAGCCACTTTCTTTAGTTCATTAGTTATTATTTGTTGTTTCTTTGATATCTCGAGATTTTTTCTTGACCAGACTTGGTGAATTGAAGTACTAGTGAAAGCCCACCTATCTCCAATATAAGTTGGCAAACGGAATTCTAACCCTGTTACTATCAGAAGCTTTACCAACAGGCTGATGGTTTAAAATGCCTGCCTTGCCTAATCTTTAGAGGTCCATGATCTTAAAAAGTGCTGTTTTCTTTTTATTATTTTTTTATAAAATTGATTTTATCTTTTTATTACAGTATTCTTTTTCTCTTTTTTAACTGCATTGGCTTTTTATTACACAATCTTTCACTTCTGGACTGTCATTGCATGTCTAGAATTGTTTAGTCTAATTTGGTGCCAATATCATGACTCAGTTGTTTTTCTCTTACCTTGCTCATAGGACCTTTGAAGGTCATGCTTGCTTGCGGCTCTGATCTGCTAGAATCTTTTAGCATTCCTGGAGTCTGGGTTCCTGAGCAGGTAAGTCTTTGTGACATACAACAAACTCAAACCAATAGAGTATTTAAAGCCTAATATTAAAAAGTTAAAATAATGTGAGCTAATGCTAGTTATGTATAGAATCTTCATACAGAGTGGGGGCTTTTTATGGTGCTTCCATTTTATATCAAAAGACCCACCCTTGCAATTTGTATTTCAGAAGTTCCACCGCTGCATCATTCTGGATGGAGGGCTCACGTTATAAAAATTCTGCTTGCATGCTATTTTGACAAATGTCGATGTTAAGAATAATAATTTTGCCACCCTGCCATAAAGATGCCAAGCCTTTTCCATTGCACTTCGCTAGAACATTTTCTGGTGACATTGAAGGCTTAAAATTAAACAGAATGTCCATTATAATCCTTTGCAATGAATTTAGGACCTGACCTTCTCATTTTTAAGAAAAGTAAACAGTGAGAACATAAGCATATGAGTTACAATTACACCATCTTATCCATGTTGACATATTGCAGTTTCCTCCATATGAAGTGATGGGGTGGTAATGGAATGTTTGAGTCCTTAGGCAGTGATGATCTGCATTTTGTAATTGATGCAAATGCTCATCTTTTATATTTTCAGGTAAGGGCGATATGTAGAGACTTTGGTATAGTTTGCATTCGTCGAGAAGGTCAAGACATTGAGAGAACCATCTCTAATGATGAGATTTTAAATGAGTACAGGGTAATAATCATTTCTTCTTCTGCTGCTCCTCCTCCTTTTTCCCCTCTCCTAATATGTGGAGAATCACTTTAGCAGAACTTTAATTTTGGCAACTAAAGTTGCTCTGCCTTAGAGCTTATACCTTTATTGTTTGGACAAATGCATTGATCAACTTAAGTTGTGATTTTTTTTTGGCTTAGAATTAACTTGTGATCTCAGAGTAGAGAATTAATGGGGTTCCTACTTGAAATTAGTTTGAATTGAAAGCGTTGACAGTGTTCTTTTCTAAGGCAATGAACATAAAAATATATCAATTTTTGACCATAATGCATAATGCTTGCGTTGCACTGGATAAAAGAGAAGCCTAATGGTTTTCCATAATCACTGGTGTTAAGATTTGTTTCCTTCCTTGTATTTAGACATGCATAGAATGTGTATATAGTCAACTGGTAATTAGTCTCAATTAGTTGTCATGTTCCAAAGGTAGTATTTGTAATTTTATTTTTCTTTTTGTTAGAGATATTTGCCCTTGGCCATGGTGGTTATGATTTCTATTGAAGAGCACATGGGTGCTATTTCTAGAATCTGCTTTCAATTATAAATAGGCTATGTAAAGAATGGACTAGGAAATGAAATATTGAATTTAGGCTTCCTTCCTTACGTTTCTCTCTCTCGATTTCCCCTGTTTTCCTTCTATTCTCTCTGTTTCTGCTCAGTCTCTCCCTCCAATTTTGATCTCTCTCCCTCAAAATCTTCTCAATTACCTTTTGAAACCCCAACCGAACCCTAGGTTGTGACATTTTGGTGTCAGAGCCAATGGTCCTTTGACCATTGGATGGTGATTGGGTGTGAGACGAAGGTGCCGATTCTGGCGAGAAAGGAAGACACAAAGTGGAAGCAGGTCTGGGAGCAGTCGTTGAATCACAGCGATCGCAAATGGAGCTCGAGCGATCAAGTCAACGACAAGCAGCAACAAATCCGATCGAAGCTATTTCGAGCTAGGCGAACCCCAACCATTTAGTTTTGAGTACTTCCAACCAGCAACAAATTTTGAGCGATCAAAATTCAGTGCCATCATGATTGAAAATATCCATCGATCGGGTTCAGTGAGCTGGAAGCCAATTGAGTGAAGACAATCGGAATTTTCGTAATTCCGATTGGTTATCACCATCGATCGAATTCGGTGAGTTGGGTAGCTAAGTGATCAAAAGTAACAGGTGAATCCAGTGATGGCGGAAGGAGCGAGGATGAGGCAACTGTAGATGCAATTGGATGCGATGGAGATGGGCCTTCGACAAAACCGGGAGCAGATAGAGGAGAGGTTGGAGGTGTTGGAACTTGGCCTCCGTCAAACTTAAGAGGAAGTGAGTCGAGGCAGAGTTGAGACAATGGTGGTGGAGAGAAATCTGAGAGAAGACTCCTCTACTCTTCAAGAAGAATTCTCTGGTTTTAGACAACAGCTAAACACTATCCTAAGTTTGTTCTCCAGAATCCCTAACGTGAGCCTGCCAGCAAACTTCCCTCCAAGGCCCACCTTGGCTCTGATTTTAACAAAGGCAAGGTCCCTGCAGCTTGCTCCTGATCCTTTGGAAATAGAGGAACGATCGGAATTTGTACTAAAAAATTCCACTAGGGGAGCACAAGTGAGTCAGTATCACACCCCATTTCCAAGGCTAGACATTTTGGTATTCGAAGGAGACAAACCAAGATGGCGGATACGGAGATGCGAATGATTCTTTTACCACTATAGAGTGGCAAAAGGATAAAAGGTGAATTTGGCTGCCACTTATCTCAATGACATAACAGATGTATGGTTCCAAGGGTGGAGTAGGAGGAGGACGGAGTTGAGTTGGCCGGAGTTTGTGGACGATTTCTGTATGCGATTCGGGGAAAGAACTAGGATGGATGCCATCAAAGAATTCAATAAGCTAAGGCAGAAAGGTTCGGTAGAAGAGTATCAAACCAGGTTTGAGGAGTTGAAATTGTTAGTGATCTTATCCGACCTTGAATGAAGCATATTTTGTGTCTAGTTTCGTAAGTGGGTTGAATGATGAATTAAAACCGATTGTGAAATGATGCAGCCAGAAACAATGTTGTAGGTAGTTGAGAAGGCGAGAATGTTGGAGTGTGCATTAAAAGCTATTTTCAGGAGGCACGAAACTCTATTAGAAGGTTATCCTCTGAGCAATTAGGAGGTGGGAGAAAATGCTTGGATTGTAGCCTCAGGTCTAACTCAAGGAAAAGAACATCCTAGGGTTCACACTAACCCTAATGCAACCAAACCTCCTATTATGGAGCCAAGAAGAAGGCTCGGATTATACTTTAAATGTGGGGACAAATTTAGTATGGGCCACCAATGCAAAGGACAGTTGCTGAATATGGAAGGCTTAGATAAAGGAACAATGGCTCAATAGTAATAAGTTTTTTGGGGGCAAGAAACATTTCAAGGGGGGAAAATTTGTCACATTCCAAGGATAGTATTTGTAATTATCTTTCCCCTTCCGTTAGAGATATTTGCCCTTAGCTATAGTATGTAAAGAATGGACTAGAAAATGAAATATTGAATCCAAGCTTCTTTCCTTACATATCTCTCTCTCGATTTCCTTTGTTTTCCTTTTATTCTCTTTGTTTTTGCTCAATCTCTCCCTTCAATTCTACTCTATCTCTCTCGAATTCTTCTCAATTTCCTTTCTAAACGCTAACCCAACTCTAGGACATTAGTCTCTATAATTTAGGTTGTAATTACCTACATAATTATACCCATAATTAACTCCATTCATTATAATTAGCCTATAAGTAATAGAATTGAGGGACTAATCTCTCAAGTTCTCTCTCTCAATCACTCTCATATGCTATCAGAGTTGTGTTGAGAAAACCCTAAAATTTTCCGCGGTGTCTATCTCTAGTGGCACTCAAACCCTATTGTTCCTCTCTCTGCCCGTTCTCTCTCCTTACCCATAGCTGACCTAGCTTGTTGGCATTTGTTTTAGTTCCTTTTCCAAAAACCAACCACACTGTCACCCTAACACCTCTGGTCGACCTACCCTCGATGCTGCGCTTCCACCAGTGAAGGCACGGGCCCCCATGTGCCACAACACAGTCTGCTTCCACCTTTAGGCGCTGGTGCGTGTAGGCACGTCCGTCATTGTGTTGCTTCCGGCCACCCTAGATCGGACCTCCAGTAGCCGTCTGCCATTGTCCTACTTTTGGCCACCCCTAGATCGGACCTCTGACTGTCCGTTACTATCCTGTTAGAAATGGCCATCGCTTCCAAGCTTAGCGTGTTGCCTTTCACCATTACAAAACCACTGGCCTCCGCTACTGATCTCTCTCTTGGTGAAGATGAGAATGACGACCGCCATCTTTAGCTAATGCTACTGACTAGCGAGTCTTGCCAGTGCCACTCCTCACACACTGGCCTCTGCCCTCACATCTAGCCAACGTCCCTACTCTAAAATTTTATAGTGTCTGACATCATCGCAGCCCCTGGTGCTCCCGTTTCAGCACTTGAAGGCTCTGCCTCTCAAACCTTGGCTGTCTCTAACCTTGGGACACCTAAGATCACCACTATCAAATTGATAGAGTCTGCCAAAGTATCTCTCATGGGTAGCCTTTGCCAAAATGTGGTTCAAAGGACAAGGTCAAGCTAATCATCTTACCACAAAGGTTGAAAGTGTGCCGGCAGCCAACTAGGCCAAATGGGAACAAGTCGATGCCCAGTTGTGCAGTATCCTATGGCAATCCATTGATCCTCTTAGGGTCTTAGCCTGACAGAGGGTAAATTCTCCTTGGTGAGGAGAATTAGGGTTGGTTTTGAGAGGAAAAAAGTGAACGAGAGGGAGAAAAAGAGAATGAGAGGGAGAGAATTGAGAGAGAGAGAGAGAGGGGGGGGGGGAATAGACTGTAAATTCATCAAAGTATTCATCGATGGTTCTTATTGAGAGGGAAAGCTCTTTATATAGGCCCATCCTCAATCATTACAACCATTTAACTCTCCTACTGTTATTTGTTACAATCTTCCAACTATATCAACAACCTATGGTTACAACCTCTAACAACCTTTTCCGCTGTAGGGTCCTGACAAAACCCCTCGGTTCAGAACTTTCTTGTCCCCAAGAAAGTGAGAAGGTAGCCAACCTTTCTTCTTCCAATTTGCCATATCAATTAAGCCGGGCTACTGACTATTACCAGCACTGGTTGTCTTGCGAGTGAATCTCCTATTTTCTATCATGGTTTGTAGAGAAAAGAGTTGCGCCACTTGGTGCAGCTGTGATTTAACAGTCTTCCTCAACCCCTTCCTGGTTATTATCTTGCATTCCCTACTGTCCACACTCCCCATCAAAGTTACTGATCTTTCGTCTTTCGCAATTGTTACTTCTAGCTTGTTGAAATCAAAGCAGATGGGACTAACGGTCTGCATCTAATCCACCCCCAACACGACGTCATATCCTTCAAGCTGTAGTACTCGTAAATCTATGGAGAATGCTTCTCCTTGCATTTCCTAGTGGAAATTCATACAAGCCATCCTACTTACCATTTTTCCCCATTTGCAACTGTCACCATCAATGGATGCACCCTCTTAGCCATACATCCCAATTTCTTCGTTGTTTCTTCGCCCATAAAGCTGTGCGTATTGCCACTATCGAGCAGAACCATTAATTTCTGATTTCTCGTTAGGGGTGTTTAAAACAACCAGTACACCGCGAAAACCGGCCAAACCAAACCAAACCGGTCGGTTTTTTTTTTTTTTGCGGTCCAAAACGGTTTGGTGGTTATACAAACCGCACGGTTTGCGGTTTGTATGGTTGGCGGTTTGGTTTAAAACCAAACCGCCCAAGAAAATATAAAAAAAATATAAAAAATATATTATTATAAAAATCACCCCAATAGCCCCTACAACCCTTATTATTATAAAAATCACCTTATCTTTTTATAATAATATTTAACAAGTTTATAATAATATATAACTATTATAATTGCCAACAGATTATAATAGTTTATAATAATATATAATTATTCTTTCTAATATTTTTATACTATATTATATATTGTTAATAGTTATTTTCAAACCGCGGTAAACCGCACCAAACCAGACCGTAAATGCGGTCTGGCTTGGTGCGGTTTGGCTGCACCAAAACCAGACCGCGGTCTGGTTTGATAAAAAAACCGCACTAGCGGTTTGGCTTGCTGAAAATGGTTCAGACCGGCCAAACCGCACCGTGAACACCCCTATTTCTCGTCGTCCTTTCCATCGTGATTGTCCTATTGTTCACCAATCCCCTCAATGCATGTAAGGAGATCACTCCATCGTCCGCTTCTTCTGCCACTAATTCTTCCTCACGTGAAACATCATCAGACGTGAGCTTTTCTTCTTCTCCTTCCAACATTAGCAGTTGTTTTTTACATTGATGCCCTGGTACGTACCGATCCCCACACTTGTAATACAGGCCAACTTGTCTCCGCTACTCAAAGATCCCGGAATAGCCTTTGAACGATGGATTTTCCCTTGCCACAAGTGGAACAACATTGCCCTTTATGTTTTGGCCACATTTCCCTGCTTCCGTACCCTCACGGTTGAAAGCCAATTGATTGCTGCGAAAAGGAAGCTGCTGTTTCTTTACCAAACTTCTACCAACATCTCTTGTAGCCTTGCAACTTCAGATGCCTCTCTAACCGTTTTTGGCCGTTGTATCTTCATTGTTGGCCTTAATTTGTCACTCAGTCCACTTATAAAACTTGAAACGAAGTAGGTTTCGCTTGATCCCGGATTCATTATGCGCATCACTGACTTGAGTTCCTCGAATCTTTCTTAATATTGCTGCACTATTCCGACTTGCTTCAGTTTGTTAAATTCTTCCATAACGTCCCCCAAATTCCAGTCTCCAAACCTTGTATAGAAAGCCTCCACAAATTGTGACCAGCTGTTGCCTTCTTGCGACTCATACCAATCTTGGAACCAAGAATCGGCAATGTCATTCAAGTAGGTGTCATGACCCTAGGGTTTAGCTAGGGTTTCGGAAGGAATTTGGATAGGAATTAAGAGGAAGGAAGAGCAGAAAATGAGGAAAGGAAGAATTAAACAGAATTGAGGGAGAGAGAGAGAAATAGTGGGAGAATATTGAGAGAGAGAATTGAGATTCAAATCATTCATTAGTTACTTTCTCTAACTACTCAAGCCTATTTATAGGCTACAATTGAAGATGCTAACAACAACAACATAAAATGCAACTAATGCAACTAATAAGGAAAACACAAGATATGTATTACTAATATATCCTTGGCATTCCTTGGGGTCATGACAATCCCCACCCCTTCAAACAATTCTTGTCCCCAAGAATTGATAGTGGTTGGCCCCATTCCTCATCCGATTCCAGCCCTAGCAATTTGGTTTCTTCTTCGCCTTTTCTTGTACTTATCTCGTGTCTTCTTTTCCTTTTGCCTCTTCGTGTCATTTTCTTCAAAAACATTAGTACTATGACTTGCTGCAACAGCAAGTCCAGCCATCCCCCTCATCCTAATTTCCATTGAAAATGCTTCCAATTGATCCGATATAGCTGCAATCATATCATTTCCAATCATAGAAAGGAATTCCAACTTCATTGTGGGCCAAAATCTGATTCGGTGTTGCCGATCTCCAACTTGAATTGTACTCCAATGGCCATTAATTTTAATTAAAGCACCCTTTGAAGTAACAGCAAGACTATCACTCACAGCAGCTGCAGGATTGTGCAAGTCCTCAACCTCCTGCTTCTTCCTTTGGCCCAAGTCCTTGTTGCGTGGCTGTCTTCCATCATTGGCATGGAACCTATCAGCAACGTCATCCTCATATTCCGAAGCTACTCCATCAGTTTCCTGCAAATATAAGCTGTAATTTTTGCTAATATCCATGTCCGATCTCTCTTTATTGCTGGAGTTTTCAGTTTTAATTGGCCGATCCAGCTCCAAATTTCCCTCATATTGCTGCTGGCCATAATTTGCAGCCTTAGGAGCTCCCTCAATCAGTTGGCTGCCCTTAATATAACTGTTAGGCTGCCACTCTTGTTTTCTAAAAATGGCTTCCAAGGCGAGTTCTTGTAGCCTTGCTCTCTCAGCTGCCTCTTTCACAGTTGTCGGCATCATCATCCTGACCATTGGCCTCAATTTATCCTTCAAACCACTAACAAATCTTGAGACAAAATAGTGCTCCGTCAAAGCCGGTTGATCACTCCACAATAGAGACCTTAACTCCTCAAATCTATCCCAATAATCTATCACCGATCCCTCTTGACTTAATTTGTTGAACTCCTCAGTCACCTTAATCATGTTCTTCTTCATCCCAAATTGGCCATGTAAATTTCCAGCAAGATCAGTCCACCTAATCTCCCCTTCCCTAGACATTGGAGTATAATTGGAAGTGTGGGAAGATGAACATCTTACCTGAATTTCCGGTTTCAAGGCCAGTAGTTCCTTTGCCTCTTGCAAGCCATAGGTCATAGGAAGGGTGCCATGTTTGGGCAAACTTGGATCAGCAATCCAGGGAGGAAAATCTGGTGACAACATGTTGAACATGTTGTTGATCCGTTGGACATGTTGCTCTATCATCTTTTGATGTCTCTCCAAGTCTCTCTGCACTCTTTCTTGAGAGGCAGCTAGTCCCCAACACATGTTTGCTTTGCTGGCTGCATTATCCTCCCAGCTGTGGGTCATTGCCTTCTGCGTGACCTTATATTCCCTAGCTCCAAAATTCAGCTGTTGCTGCTGCCTTCGATAATCACTTGATCTGAATTGCCGCCAAGAACAATCTTCAAGTCTGATTCTTCTTTGCCTCTGTAACAACCTCTTGTTAATTGCCTCTTATGCAGCTTTCAAAGGCCTCTTCGAAAACTTATGCTGATATTGAAATTCAGCAACCCAAGCCAATGTAACTCTTGCTTCCAGTTCAGCAACCTCAATTCCAGCTACTAAACATACTCCAAATCAATTTCCCAAGTCATTGGAATTCTCTCGCCTGAATCAAATCAGAGATCGCCTACGTCTATGACCGTTGCCGACGTTTGGCTGTTATGAACTTAAATGGCTGCTTGCGGACAGTTTCCGATCTCAATCGCTCAAGGTTCTACTACAATCGCAACTTCTTTTTCTGCTGTAATTAGTGCCCTCGCTCTTCACCCAATCACCATTCAAGGATCGCGAAACCACTAGCTTTGCTAGGATCTGGTTGGAGTCATTGTCGGAGCACCCTTGGCTTGCGTTGTCTTCAATTCCGAGCTGAAGCTTGCCTTGCTCTGCTTCGCCTTTCAAATCCGAGTTCAGTTCCGAATTCAATCGTTGCGGCTCTGCTTCCTATTCTTCCGAATTCAGTACCTCTAATCCGCAATTGAATTGCCGATCAGCCTACAGTCCGCAAGAACTTGTTTCTCACAATCGTCCTCCTGCCTTGCGTCCGTAGCCAAGACAGCCTTCAATTTCCGCAACCGAAGATCGAATTTGTTTGGTCTTCAAGTTCGCCTACTCACAGCTTCCAACTTCACCAGAATTTCCGTCACTAGAACCTCACGAAGCAGCCTCGATCAGCCCTAACCTGATTCGCTCAACTCCAAGCAGCAACCGAGATGCAGCTGATTGATTGCACCTTCAACAATTCCAAGCCTCACCGCAAAGAGATGCCGGAATTACAATCGAATCACAGCTATCCATACAGCCGAGTTTCCATCAGTTGCTACCACCTGCTTCGTCTTCATCTTTTGGATTGCCTGAATTTCCTAGCCTTGTCCGCTCCTAGCAACTGATCCGCAATCAATAACCTTCCTTACTCCACCTTGGTCACATGCAGTAACCTAGACCAGTTCCGAGAGTCGTTCGCCTTGCGTTACCTGCAATTCTGATCCATCTCTTCTACCTTCAAGTCGACTTCTCCAAATTGACAGCATGAGAATCGCCGCTAACGGAAATCTGCTTCTAGACGGTTTCCGATTTCAATGGCCCAAGGCTTTGCTTCTCATCGCTACTTCCTTCTCGCTGGATTCGATGCCTTCTCTCTCACTCGATCACCGTCGAAGGCCTGGAGAACCACCAGCTTGTTGCAATCTTATTGGAGTCACTGTCACCACCCAATCACCGTCCATCGTTTGCTTTTTGAAGCAACTTCCGCTGCATAACTCCTTCTTACCTGATTTGCCTTCGTCACTGAGAGCAATAGCCTATGGCCGCATGCAGATCACGATCCTCCTATTCCGCGTTCGATTCACAGCGGATTCAAGATCGCTCGGACTCAATCGCGATCGCTGTAGCCTCCGATCGCTCCAATGTGCTTCTCTTTGATGCCTTAGTCTACTTCAGTCGTGCCTTCCTTCTCGCCCTGGTCACATGCAACGACCAGATCTGGGACGCGATCAAAGACACTTGAATTTATTGCCGATTCCAGATTGCGGCTAGGATTAGGATCAGATGCCTATATCTCCTTGCTGAGGAGCGTCGCCTTCAACATTCAAGTCCGATCACGGTCGGAACTATCTTGGCCAATGTCGCCTTCAATACCGAGCTGATGTTTGCTTCGCACGACTTCTCTTCTCAATTCCGATTCAATTCCAAGCCAAATCTTACTTGGCTGAAGCAACGGAAATCGCCTAGCTAACTGCTAAGAACTTCCGATCTTTGCTTCCGGTCGCGACAGTCTTCAAATTCTGGAAATCAACCTTCAAAATTTGCTGCACGGAATCGCCTTCTAATTCCGAGAAGCAACAAAGAAGTTATCGCCGAGGAACAGGAGCTCTGATACCAAATGTCATGACCCTAGGGTTTAGCTAGGGTTTCGGAAGGAATTTGGATAGGAATTAAGAGGAAGGAAGAGCAGAAAATGAGGAAAGGAAGAATTAAACAGAATTGAGGGAGAGAGAGAGAAATAGTGGGAGAATATTGAGAGAGAGAATTGAGATTCAAATCATTCATTAGTTACTTTCTCTAACTACTCAAGCCTATTTATAGGCTACAATTGAAGATGCTAACAACAACAACATAAAATGCAACTAATGCAACTAATAAGGAAAACACAAGATATGTATTACTAATATATCCTTGGCATTCCTTGGGGTCATGACAGTAGGCTGCTGCCAGCATTATCTTCTACTCCTTCAGTGTTTAATAGAGGGTGAACAATTTTTGACACCTCCGAACCCACCAATGTGTGTTCTGTTCCTCAAACATTGGCACGTCCAATTTGGGCATAGGAAATTGGGACGGATGCGAGATTGGTGGCCCAACTGTCCTCCGATCCACTCGCCCATGGCCAACTTCCTCCGCCACCAGCGTTTCCGTCTCCTTACCCGCGAACTTTGTAGAGCGATTTAGTGTAACAAACGCATTCCTTCCAACTTGATCGGTTGTGGGTTCCTCCATCGTTGGTGTCTCTGCCTCCAATTTCATCATTTCTGTGGTTCTTGGTCCCATTCTTGGCCCGAACAGAATCGGCTCCAAACGCTCTCTTGGAGGGAATTCAGTCGATAATTTGGTGGAGTTTTGCCCTACAAACATGAGCATGAAGCTCTGAATTTGATCCTTAACTTCTTGAAATTGCCCAAAAAATTCCTCTTGCATGCTCTCCATGATCCCACTTGCGGTCAATTGTTGCTCAATCTTCTGTTCAATCGCTTCGTTGATGGCTACCACCTTCCCTTGGACGTCTGCTACTAATGCGCTTGCTTGCTGGATTTGAAGCTCCATCTGCTTCAATCTCGTGCCATCAACCATTGTTTCTTGCTTGAATTAAATTGCCGGAAGACAAGATTCAAGCTCCTGGCACCCTTTCTACAATTCCCACACCCAACGCCTACTATCTCTCTTTAATTTTTTGGATGGGTTGACTTGGCCTCTCTGTTTGAATCCAAGATCACCACTGAGTCACCTGTGCCTCCTCGTTCGCCTTCAAGGTTTGTTCGTGGATGTCGACTTGTTCCTGGTCAAGGAATTCGGCCCTTTGATTTTCTGGATCTTCCTCGCTTGATGCCGGTCTTGCTCGCCTCACAGAGTCTACCCAACGAAGGTTGTCCAGCCTTCAGATTAGTGGAATTCGGCCAAACTTCTCTGGGTCTTCCTTGTTTCTCGCTACAATAAGACTCGCCACAAGTTCAAACTGAGCTGGTGGAATTTGGGCTAGATTCCACTCGCTTCAAGGCTGGGATTATACCCCAAGTTGCAGCTCTGATGCAAATTGTCAGGGTCTCAGCCTGACAAAGTGAGGGTAAATTCTCCTTGGTGAGGAGAATTAGGGTTGGTTTTGAGAGAAAAAAAGAGAACGAGAGGGAGAGAATTGAGAGAGAGAGAGAGAAGGAATAGAGAGAAATTGAGAGAGGGAATAGACTGTAAATTCATCAAAGTATTCATTGATAGGTCTTTTTGAGAGGGGAAGCCCTTTATATAAGCCCATCCTCAATTGTTACAACCACTTAACTCTCCCACTGTTATTTGTTACAATCTTCCAACTATATCAGCAGCTTATGGTTACAACCTCTAACTACCTTTTCCATCGTAGGGTCCTGACAGATTCGTTAATCTTGCAGCTCTTTTACCCCTTTGAAACCTATGTTGAAGTATGGAAAGAAGTTGAAGAGTGCTATGCTAATGATATCCAATGCTTGTATACTGTGGTTTCCAATATCAAAAACCTCAAGCAAGAGATCTCCATGGAATCTTATTTGGGGCAAGTTTGAGCACTCATGTAGGAATTTGATACTCTTCTCCCTTTTACTACGACCTGTGCTGAACAGATTGCACACTGAGAGAAGTTTTTTATGGTTATTGCTCTCTCTGGACTGAAACCTAAATTTGCCGCCGTCAGACATCAAATCCTGACCAGCTCCACTAATCCTACCATAAAGGATTCTTTCAAATGTTGTTGAACATGATAGGTGTGCACAATGTGTTCCCTTCATCTACTGCTACCCTTCTATCCAAATTTAGCTCTTGTATCTCAGTCTTCCAACTTAGGAGGAAATAGGGGACGCAATAATGGTTATTCATGTCCACAGTGCACCTTTTGCAAGCTTGAAGAAAAATGCTAGAAGAAATATGGTCGCCCAGTTACTCCACCTGCATCATCTACCAGTGCAACTAATGTGTTTCAGAGTGATCCTAGTTCTGCCCCGTCTTCATTGGGTTCATAGTTGATACCTATATCTATAGTCAAGTATGATGCTTTCCTGAAATTCCAAGCTGCACAATAGTCTCAAACTGGTAACCTTATTGCTTGCATTGTTAAAGGTTAATCTCTTGGTCCTTGGATTATACTTTGGTGTCACTGACCATATGTATAGTAATAAGCTTCTTTTATTCTCTCTTACCTATTTTAATGCTTTATCCACCGGTACCCTTGCTGATGGCACCAAAATTGCAGTTAAAGAGATAAGCCAAATCACACCCAACTCGTCTTTATCATTGAATTTTGTTTTATATGTTCCTGGTAGTTCTTTTAATTTAATTTTTGTTAGCCAACTCACTAAAACCTTTAACTGCTCAGTCCCCTTCACTCATAACTCTATTTGTGTATAGGACAGGGTACAGGGTGGATGCTTTGTGTTGGGCATGAGTCACAGGGTCACTACCATCTTGCTACGCCTAGTTCACTAGTGGCCTGCACTAGCCTCACCTCTCCTGAACTCCTCCATCATCGACTTGGTCACTTGAGTCTCTCCAAACTCAAGAATTTGGTTCCAAGTTTATCCTCTGTATAGGTTTTAGATTGTGAGCCCTGTCAATGTGGAAAACACACTCGTAGTCATTTTCCCCGTAGAGTCCCCAATCGAGTGAGTCCCCTTTCTCTCTTATTCTCACAGATGTATAGGGTCCTAGTCGTGTTAACTCTATTTTGGGCTTTTCTTATTTTGTTATCTTTATTGACAACTATTCTCATTGCACTTGGATATTTTTATTGAAAAGTCGTTCAGAGTTGTTTTCCATATTTCGAACATTTTGTGTTGAAATAAAGGCTCAGTTGGACAAAATTATTTGTGCCTTGTGTAGTGATAATGCTCTAGAATATTTTTCATCTCAATTTACAACGTTTATGGCTACTTAAGGCATTTTACATCGATCTTCTTGTCCATACACTCCACAACAGAATGGAGTAGCTGAAAGAAAAAATCATCATTTGGTTGAGACTGTTCGAACTCTATTATTGCATGCTAATCTTTATTTTAAATTTTGGGGTGACACAATTCTTACTACTTGTTATCTTATTAGTCACATGATCAAATCCCTCATAGTATTTTGTTTCCGACTCAGCCACTCTATTTTCCTTTCTCTTCGTACCTTTGGTTAAGTTTGTTTTGTGCATTGTTTGACTCCTAGACAGGACAAGCTCGCTGCTAAGGCTCTTAAATGTATTTTCCTAGGCTATTCTCGGTTACAAAAGGGTTATAAATGCTATTCCCCTGAGTTAAATCAATACATCATGTCTGTTGATGTCATTTTCTTTGAGCGGCAGTCTTTCTTTCCGGTTGCTCAGCCCGACTCGGAAAGCATTGATTAGGTTTTTCCCATTCCCTTTTATTCTCCTTCCTTGCCTTTAGAGGATTCACCTATCTCTTCTTCCACAGATCCTCCTCTTCTCACTTACCATCCTCATCCTTGACTTGCTACCAGAGTTAGTCAATCGATTGAGTTGACCTATGCTGACTCACTTTCTCCACCAGACGTTCCTCCTACCACAGATCTGGACCTAGATAGTCTCCCTATTGCCTAATGCAAGGGTAAACAATCTATTCTTAATCCTTACCCTATTTATCATTTTTTGAAATATGACTGCCTATCACTTGCCTACTGTGCCTTTGTTTTGAGTCTTTCCTCTGTCCTCATTCCTAAAGATACAGGTGAAGCTTTATCCCATCCTGTTTGGTGCTAAGTTATGATTGATGAGATGGAAACCTTGCACTCCAATGCGACATGGGAACTGGTTCCTCTCCTGCACAGAAAGACCACAATTGGTTGTCGATGGATTTTTACTCCCAAGATTGGCCTTGATGGAACTATTAATCGTTTTAAAGCATGTTTGGTTGCTAAAGAGTACACTCAGATCTTTAGATTGGATTGGAGTGAAACATTCTCTCCGGTGGCCAAGATGGCCTTTGTTCATCTATTCCTCTCTTTGGCTGCTATGCATCTTCGACCACTCAATCAGCTTGATATTAAAAATGCATTCCTTCATGATGACTTGTAGGAAGAAGTGCACATGAAGCAACCACCTGGGTTTGTTACTCAGGGGGAGTTTGGGTTAGTTTACAAACTCCGTAAGTCTCTCTATGGATTGAAACAATCTTTTCGAGCGTGATTTGACCAGTTTAGTATTGTGGTTTAGGCATTTGGAATGACCAGGTGTGAAGCCGATCACTCTTTCTTTTACTGACACTCACCATCACAATAATGCATCAACCTCATGATTTATGTAAATGACATTGTCATCACTGGGAGTGATAGTAGCTGAAGGAGCACCTTTTCAAACATTTTCAGACAAAAGACATAGGACAACTCAGATATTTCTTAGGTATTAAGGTGGCCCGGTCGAGAGATGGTATTTCTATATTACAAAGGAAGTACACATTGTGTAAGCACCCCCGCCTGGATATCCCGACCACCCGGTCTATCCGAACGAAAGCGCTTACGTAAAGGAAGAGAAAAAGACACAAGACAAAAATACCCTGACATGCATACATAAAGGAAAATACCACAGCAGAAGCAAAATGATATACATGCATGTTCACAGGTACCCCGCTGGAACAGCGGTCGAGAGTATATATAAAATATACAGACACCTGTGCCAACAAATACAAGATACAGGGAGTAATCCGGCACAGTAAAAAATGAAGACAAAAATACTGACGAAATACTAGAGATAACGGGGGCGACTAACTGTACACCGAGCCAACGTGGTTGGCTGCTAAGTGGAACGATCGTCGCCCTCGGCCTTTGCTTTACCTTACCTGGAATGATGGAAAGTAAGGTGAGTCGCAAGACTCAGCAAGTTTGTAAGAAATGAAAGGCTATGAATAAAAAAGAGATCGCCCCCAACACAGACTCGCACGTACACACAAGCCATGAGACGTTACAACACAACGGTGTAGCATAATAAAACATATACCGGTCCTTGGGGGTCACACAAGACACCTGGCACCCAAGTCCCATACTAACTTGCCGCTGCCCTGAAAGGCAACAAGTATCCTCACAAACCTGTGCGCACTGTCTCGGGTCGGTACTCCCGTCACCCGTATCCACGTCGGTACTCCCAACATCCGAGCTATAGGCTCCCTTGGAACGGTACTCCCGTCCGAGAACTAAATACTATCAGTAGCCATGCAATGCACATAAAATGCAATGGCGTAGTGAGCATCAATGTGATACAAGGCGCCCATACATCCAGGTATCAGGCCATGCTCCACCCACATAGTAAACCACACACGATGCACATGCCTGTGCTGGATGTATCATAACTAAGCTAGGATGTCCGTGACCAAGCATAAGCAAATCATGTTAATCCCAACATGCAGCCCGTACCCATGTGCACATCAAACCATGCAACAAGAATAAAATATAAGCAGGCACGCTATAAACACATAACGGTCAAGCTAGTCGGCAGTGCCTGGCACCGGTCAACAGCCAGTGGATAGGAGAGACTCGTCGGCGGCCTAAGGTAGACCGTACGACAGTCACTCCGTCACTGAAACGCCGATTCTAGCCCCCACTGCACAACCGCTCTAGCCGGTAAACAACCAAAAATCCAATTACAATACCCGAACCGCTAAGAACCTAGCCCCAGGTGAGTACGACATCATTCCCAACAGGCAGGGGAGTGGCACAAACCCCCGTAGGCAACCAACGAATAAAACCCACGAGTCCAGTTTAATAAATTAAATTTTAAACTAAATATTTAAAAATTCCATAATTAATTAATAGCCGAAATAAACGAAGGGAGGTCAAATAAATTGCCAACGAAAGAACCGACGAGGTAGGTAAGAAGAACTTGCCTTAACAGAGATATCCTTAGGCTCGTTTGGTCCAAAAGTGGTAAAAATTATACAAACTGCAATATCCCAATTATTTGCCAAAATTAATAAAATTGGACCCTAAACAAAATTCTGACCGTACTGAATGTTTATTACTAGCTTGTGTACATACCTGGATAATTAAATCACTGATTAAACTTGATTTAATCCAATTTTCAGCCCCAAATTAATCCCAATTTCCCAGCCCGTGCTCGCTGAAATTTCTTGAAATTGGTTGCTGTTCGTTTGCTGTTCAAAGCGCCCGAATTTGGGCTTAAATAGAAGCAAAAAAAGGAGTGGCTGGGAAGCAGCCGCTGGGACCAGCTGGAGACCACCGCCTCTTAATGAAACGTTGCTGTTTCACCCTCAATTGGCTGGAAAGAAATTCCAGCAAAATCAACAACAGTGAAGCGCCCCTCCTCATGCTCGATCCTGCGTCACCCAACCCATTTTGCATGCAATTGCCACTTGCGCTGGCTGCATCTTCATTTCATGAAGTCTATTTCTTTAATCTTAGATGATAGCTTAGTTTGCTATGTAATTGACCACTCTAGCACACGCCACTCAATTCTTTCCCATAACTTATACATTTAACCTCTAAATCCTTAAACACTCCATGAAACTTTCTTAGCCTTATAATAATTTATTATTATTATGTTTATTAATATTATGATTCCTATACTTAACATTATTATTGTTAATATCAACCAAATATATATATAAGTGACCACTTAAAATTAAATTAACATAATAAACTAATAATTAAATTAAATTATGATTCACGGTACGTTATAAATTCTCCCCCCTTAAGAGAATTTCGTTCTCGAAATTCGTACCTGGCTAGGCAAATAATTGAGGGTGAAGTCGTCTCATCTCCTCCTCTAGCTCCCAAGTAGCCTCTTCAGGGGTATGTCACTACCACTGGACCTTCACATAGGGAATTGTACGGTTGCGGAACACTTTTTCTTTCCGATCCACAATGCTAGCAGGCAACTCAACGTATGACGCGTCCTCTTGCACCACGAGCGGATGATAATCAATGACATGCCCGGGACCTGCCATGTACTTGCGAAGCATAGAAACATAGAAAACATCATGTACGTGGGCTAACTGAGGGGGTAAAGCTAACCGGTATGCCAACGGTCCGACTCGCTCCAAAATCTCGAAACGTCTCACATAACGAGGACTCAGCTTGCCAGATATCCCAAAACGTCGGACACCCCTCATCAGCATTACTCGAAGGAAAACATGGTCGCCCACAGCAAACTCCAAATCTTGATGCCGTCTATCTGTGTAACTCTTCTGACGGTCCTGAGCTGCCTTCATCCTAGCCCGAATCAACTGGATCTTCTCTGTCGTCTGCTCTACCAACTCCGGTCCAAGTAGTGCTCACTCCCCAATCTCAGTCCAGCATAATGGTGATCTACACGGTCGCCCATACAACGCCTCAAATGGTGCCATCCCAATACTGGCCTGGAAGCTATTATTGTAGGCAAACTCCACTAGTGACAGATGATCATCGCAGCTCCCATGGAAATCCAGTACACAGGCACGGAGCATATCTTCCAAAGTCCGTATGGTCCGCTCCGATTGCCCGTCAGTCTGAGGGTGGAAGGCTGTATTGAAAGTCAACTGGGTCCCCATAGCACTCTGCAACGCCTCCCAAAAACGTGAAGTAAACCGAGGATCCCTGTCTGACACAATACTGGTTGGTACTCCGTGCAGTCTCACGACCTCATCAATGTATAACTTGGCCAGTCGATGAATAGGGTAGATCTTCTTGACAGGTAGGAAATGTGTTGATTTCGTCAATCGGTCAATAATCACCCAAATCGTATCAAATCCCCGAAATGACCGCGACAATCCTGAGACGAAATCCATAGCTATACGCTCCCACTTTCACTCCGGCACAGATAAAGGTCGTAATAATCCTGTGGGCCTATGGTGCTTAGCCTTGACCTGCTGGCACACCAAACATCGTGATACAAATTCTGCTACGCTCCTCTTTATGTCGGTCCACCAGTATTGACGTCGTAAGCCCTGATACATCTTCGTCGCTCCAGGATGGATAGTATAGGGCGAACGATGAGCCTCCTCTAGGATCCTCTGCCTGATATCACTGTCACTCGGCACACAAATTCGTCCACGGAACAATAGCAAACCGTCGTCCCTCCGACTGTACCCTAATGGCCCAAATCTCTCCATATCCGCCATGATCTCACCAAGCTCCACATCCTGTTGTTGTCGATCACGGATCTGGCCCTCTAGATCTGAATGGATGCTCATAGCAGCATAATAGAGAGTAGGATTGTTTGATGCCATTGAAATCGTAAGATCACTCATCTGTTCCAGTAAGAACCACTCCTGCACCATCATAGCTGCAATTGATGCTCTACGGCGACTCAGTGCATCTGCAACCACATTGGCTTTACTTGGGTGATAGAGGATCTCGCAATCATAATCCTTGAGGAGCTCTAACCAACGGCGCTGTCTCATATTAAGTTCCTTCTGCGAAAAGAGATACTTGAGACTCTTGTGATCGGTGTATATCTGGACTTTCTCACCAAAAAGATAATGCCTCCAGATCTTCAAAGCAAATACTACAGCCGCTAACTCCAGATCATGGGTAGGATAATTCTCTTCATGCTTCTTCAACTGTCTGGACGCATAAGCGTTCACTCGGCCATCCTGCATCAAAACACATCCTAACCCTGCATATGAGGCATCATTATATACAGTAAATAACTCACCACTCCTGGGTATCGTCAGTACTGGCGTCGAAGTCAAACGCCGCTTCAACTCCTGGAAAGATCTCTCGCAAGTCTTGTCCCAAATGAACCTGACGCCTTTCCTTGTCAACTTCGTCATAGGTGATGCTAGCCGCGCAAAGCCCTCTATGAACCGTCGATAATACCTGGCAAGATCAAGAAAACTCCGTATCTCTGTCACTGTCACCGGTCTCGGCCAATCCATCACGGCTCTGGTCTTCTCTGGATCTACTGAGATACCCTCTCCTGAGACCACATGTCCCAAAAATACAACTCGGGTCTGCCAAAACTCACATTTAGAAAATTTCGCATACAACTGCTCCTCCCTAAGCTTCTGCAGAACCATGCCCAAATGTACCTCGTGTATCTCAGGGCTCAGTGAGTAGACTAAGATATCATCAATAAAAACTATCACAAAAGAGTCCAGATACTCCTTGAACACCCTATTCATCAGGTCCATAAACACTGCAGGGGCATTGGTCAGCCCAAATGGCATGACCACAAACTCATAATGCCCGTAACGTGTGCGAAATGCGGTCTTCGCAATATCCTCATCTCTGACTCGCACCTAATGATAACCTGACCGCAAATCTATCTTGGAAAACATCGATGCACCACGCAACTGATCCAGTAAATCATCCACATGGGGTAGGGGGTACTTATTCTTAACTGTCACTTGGTTAAGCTGTCTGTAATCAATACACAGTCGCATAGACCCCTCTTTCTTGCGCACAAATAATGCTGGAGCCCCCCATGGCGAAGTGCTCGGTCGAATGAAACCCCTCTCCAAAAGATCTTGCAACTGTACCTTGAGTTCCTTTAATTCATTAGCAACCATACGATAAGGAGTCTTGGAAATAGGCTGCGTACCTGGTATCAGATCAACTGCAAAATCAATCTCCCGGTGCGGTGGTAGTCCTGGCAGCTCATCTGGGAATACATCTGGGAAGTCTCGCACCACAGGATAGGCAGCCAACTCCTTCTGCTCCCCAGCTATCACAGTCACAAATGCAAAGTAGGCTTCACACCCACATCATATAAGCCTCTCAACGTGCAAAACTGATATCATCGGCATAGTCACCACTAGCTTCACACCCCGGTATGTAACAACTGGACTCCCCGAGTACTCGAATGAAATCACCTTTCACCAACAATCAACTTGAGCATAGTGTCGTGAGAGCCAATCCATACCCAACAATAAATCAAAATCTTGGATCGCCAAAACAATAAGATCCCCTAAAAATATCTGATCGTGAATCCCTATCTCGCAGTTCCTGACCATCTCATTACCCAGCAATACCGTCCCTCCCGGTGTCGAAACAGACAAATCATATGGTAAGAGGTTACAAGGGATTGGGATCTTATGTAACAGATGGGGTGCTATCAAAAAGTGGGTAGAACCTGTATCAAATAAAGCACGTACGTCATGACCATGGAGAGAAAGTATACCTTATACTGTATCACTGCCCTCAGCTGCCTCGGCGGCTGTCACTGCTAACGCCCTCCCCTGCATCTGTGCTCTCTCTGTGGGCCCTAGGCGCTGTGCTGCAGGGAGAGGTAATGGTGCTCCTGGACCCTGTGCCCTAGGCGTAGACTGTCTCTGTGATGGTCTGGGTCCTACTCTGCCAGTCTGTAACCCTCCAATCTGTGCCGGCTTTGTACACACGTTCGCTCGATGGCCCCTCTGCCCACAACGAAAACAAATGATATCCTGTCCTGAAGCTGGTTTGGCTAGTGTGACTGGTGCGACTGGTCTCAGTCCCTGGGGATAATCTCTCCTCAAGTGCCCAGTCTGACCACAACGATAACACACGTCCTGACGTATATCCCGGTACTGCCCCTGGTGTCTCTGCCCGCACTGTCGGCACTGTTGAAATCCTGAACTCTTATTGCTCGCATCTCATTTCCTTTTATTACTGCTACTCCCCGTGCCCTTCATAGTTAACTGATCTGATCGGGCCTCCAATCGGTCCCTCTCCATTGCGTGGGCCTGCTGAACAGCCGTAGGGAAGTCGGGTGCCTCGATACCTGCCATGGCGTGATGAATCTCTGGTCGCAACCCCCTCTAAAACTTGCTGACTCTGCGAGACTCGGGGGTCACTAACTCTGGAGCATAACGAGATAACGCCACGAACTCAGTCTCGTACTGTGTAACTGTCCTGCTCTCCTGCTGTAACTCAATAAACTCAAACACCTTCTGCTCTCTGACCCAAGCCGGTATATAACTCTCATTAAACGCTGCAACAAACTGTGCCCATGTCGGGCCCTCATCACCATATCGCTGTCTGATGGTCTCCCACCATCGCTCGGCATCTCCCCGCAATAGAAAGGTCCCCAATCGAACCCTGTGGGCCTCTGCACAGCCTATAGACCTCAAATGCTTCTCCACTGCCAGTAGCCAATCCTCGGCCTCTGTCACATCGGCGCCTCCACTAAACTCTGGTGGACGTAGGGCCATAAAATCTTTAAGCAATGCAGCGCCAGAGCTGTCCCCTGCTCTCGGTGTACTTGAATGTGACGCCTGTGCCGTAGCAGTCCTATCGTCATGACTGCGCTCTTGACGTAACTGCAATGCAGCCAGTACATCCACAGCTCGTAAAATACCCGCCAATGTCTCCTGCATGTCTGGAGGTCCTGGCTGTCTCTCCTCTCCTGCACTTGTCGCCTGTACCTCAGGAGTAGGGACAAAGTGTCCTCTACCTCGCGCTGGCGGCCTACCGTGACCCCGCCCACGTTGTGCGTCCATGATACCTACATGGCCAAGATTAATTAGAACGCATTTCAAAATTAAGGACATAACCCAACACTCTAACTCTACCTAACAGCCTTGGTGCACAGTTACTTATCCCCCAATTTGACTCAATGACGCTTTGATACCAACATTGTAAGCACCCCCGCTCGGATATCCCGACCACCCGGTCTATTCGAACGAAAGCGCTTACATAAGGGAAGAGAAAAAGACACAAGACAAAAATACCCTGACATTCATACATAAAGGAAAATACCACAACAGAAGCAAAATGATATACATGCATGTCCACAGGTACCCCGCTGGAACAGCGGTCGAGGAGTATATATAAAATATACAGACATCTGTGCTAACAAATCCAAGATACAGGGAGTAATCCGGCACAGTAAAAAATGAAGACAAAAATACCGACGAAATACCAGAGATAACGGGGGCGACTAACTGTACATCGAGCTAATGTGGCCGGCTGCTAAGTGGAATGATCGTCACCCTCGGCCTTTGCTTTACCCTTACCTGGAATGATGGAAAGCAAGGTGAGTCGCAAGACTCAGCAAGTTTGTAAGAAATGAAAGGCTATGAATAAAAAAGAGATCGCCACCAACACAGACTCGCACGTACACACAAGCCATGAGACGCTACAACACAACGGTGCAACATAATAAAACATATACCGGTCCTTGGGGCCCACACAAGACACCTGGCATCCAAGTCCCATACCAACCTGCCGCTGCCCTGAAAGGCAACAAGTATCCTCACAAACCTGTGCGCATTGTCCCGGGTCGGTACTCCCGTCACCCGTATCCATGTCGGTGCTCCCGACATCCTAGCCATAGGCTTCCTCAAAACTGTACTCTTGTCCGAGAACTAAATACTATCAGTAGCCATGCAATGCACATAAAATGCAATGGCGTAGTGAGCATCAACGTGATACAAGGTGCCCATATATCCAGGTATCAGGCCATGCTCCGCCCACATGGTAAACCACACACGATGCACATGCCTGTGCTGGATGCATCATAACTAAGCTAGGATGTCCGTGACCAAGCATAAGCAAATCATGTTAATCCCAACATGCAGCCCATACCCATGTGCACATCAAACCATCCAACAAGAATAAAATATAAGCAGGCACGCTATAAACACATAACGGTCAAGCTAGTTAGCAGTGCCTGGCACCGGTCAACGGCCAGTGGATAGGAGAGACCCGTCGGCAGCCTAAGGTAGACTGTACGATAGTCACTCCGTCACTGAAACGCCGATCCTAGCCCCCACTGCACAACCGCTCCAGCCGGTAAACAACCAAAAATCCAATTACAATACCCGAACCGCTAAGAACTTAGCCCCGGGTGAGTACGACATCGTTCCCAACAGGCAGGGGGGTAGCACAAACCCCCGTAGGCAACCAACAAATAAAACCCACGAGTCCAGTTTAATAAATTAATTTTAAACTAAATATTTAAAAATTTCATAATTAATTAATAGCCGAAATAAACGAAGGGAGGTCAAATAAATTGCCAACGAAAGAACCGACGAGGTAGGTAAGAAGAACTTGCCTTAACAGATATATCCTTAGGCTCGTTTGGTCCAAAAGCGGTAAAAATTATACAAACTGCAATATCTCAATTATTTGCCAAAATTAATAAAATTGGACCCTAAACAAAATTCTAACCATACTGAATGTTTGTTACTAGCTTGTGTACATACCTGGATAATTAATTCGCTGATTAAACTTGATTTAATCCAATTTTCAGCCCCAAATTAATCCAAATTTCCCAGCCCGTGCTCGCTGAAATTTCTTGAAATTGGTTGCTGTTTGTTTGCTGTTGAAAGCACCCGAATTTGGGCTTAAATAGAAAAAGGAGTGGCTGGGAAGCAGCCACTGGGACCAGCTGGAGACCACCGCCTCTTAATGAAACGTTGCCGTTTCACCCTCAATTGGCTGGAAAGAAATTCCAGCAAAATCAACAACAGTGAAGCGCCCCTCCTCATGCTCGATCCTGCGTCACCCAACCCATTTTGCATGCAACTGCCACTTGCGCTGGCTGCATCTTCATTTCATGAAGTCTATTTCTTTAATCTTAGATGATAGCTTAGTTTGCTATGTAATTGACCACTCCAGCACACGCCACTCAATTCTTTCCCATAACTTATACATTTAACCTCTAAATCCTTAAACACTCCAAGAAACTTCCTTAGCCTTATAATAATTTATTATTATTATGTTTATTAATATTATGATTCCTATACTTAACATTATTATTGTTAATATCAACCAAATATATATATAAGTGACCACTTAAAATTAAATTAACATAATAAACTAATAATTAAATTAAATTATGATTCACGGTACGTTACAAATTGGATATCCTGGAAGAAATTGGTCTATTAGATTCCAAACCAGTCGACACTCCAATGAATCCTAATGTCAAACTCTTACCAGGTTAAGGGAGCCATTGTTAGACCCTTGGAGATTTCGGAGACTGGTGGGAAAGTTAAATTACCTCATAGTAACAAGACCAGATATATCTTTCATTGTTAATGTGTCTAGTCAGTTTCTCAACTCTTCATGCGACTTTCACTAGGATGCTGTTCTCCATATTCTGAAGTATATTAAGGGTGCGCCAGGAAAAGGATTGCTTTATGAGGATAGGGGACTCATAAATTTGTTGCTATTTAGATGTTGATTAGGGAGGATCTCCTTGTGATTGGAGATTTACTTTAGGGTACTATGCTTTGATTGGAGGTAATTTGGTTTTTTGGAAGAGTAAGAAGCAAAATGTGGTAGTAAGGTCAAGTGTTGAAGCTGAATATTGAGCCATGACTAATGCAACATGCAGGGGTGGGGCTAGAATTTTGATTCAGTGGGGGCAAACTTAAATACAAAAAATATAATTTTAAAAATAAAATAATAATAATAATATTAAAATGTAAAATTTTTTTACAATTGTTTTTTTACAACTTTTCATACTATAAATTGCAATTGTTCAAGAAAGTTATCTTGATTATTTGAATCTTCAGACTTGTTATGACCACGAAAGGTTAGTTCTTGCCGTAGAAGAAGTCAAACACAATCAGTTGATGCATTCAAACGAATTCGATAATCACACCGTGTTTGTTCTAACTGCCTGAAGAAATTTGTCTCAATATTTTGCTCTCGATTCTTTAAGACCTCACAATTGTTTCGAGCTTGATTGTGTGCACTATTGACATCTCCAACATGAACTTGAAGTCTATATTTCTTTTTAAAATTACTGAACCCTTCTTTCACAAAAGAATCACCATTTCTTTGTTTCCCATTATTTGTTTTAAAAAGATAATAGTATAAGCAAAATACATCTTTGCTTATACTATATTTCAACCAATCACCAAATTCATTCAACCAAACTGGAATGAATCGTCTTGATTTTGAGCTGACACAGACCTTTTTGCAAGTAGGCTCTTCTAATTGATCTCGAAGATTAACATTGTAATCCATTATTAGAGTTTTTAGCCCGGGATCCATAGGAAGTTGTGCAACATCAATTTGCTCAATACTTACTTTGTTAACTTGTTTATTTTCTTTAATATAAATTTCCTCCATACTTGCTTTCTTTGCTTCACAATTTTTTTTAATACTTTGCTTTCTTTGCATTATCATTGTAAAAAAATAAAATTATGAGCAAATTGTAAAAAATGTTGTGATGGTTACTATTGGGCCATTACATACTTGCTTTTTTTTATTTTTTATTTCTAGTAGTAAACTATAAATAACTTTCTTTATTTTCATTTGTAACCCATTGTCAAAAATAATTTTTTTTTTAAAACAAATCTGGCCTAGTGGAGGCAACTGCCCTCATTGGGCCTCACGTGGCTCCGCCATTGACAACATGTGAGCTTATATGGCTCAAGCAACTCCTACAAGAACTAAAGTTGTGTGAAGCGTCTCCAATGAAGCTTGTGTGTGACAGTTAGGCTACCTTCCATATTGCCTCCAATCTAGTATTTCATGAAAGGACCAAATATATTGAGATTGATTGTTACTTTATCAGAGGAAAACTAGCTGAAGGTGTTATTGTCACTGAATTTGTTAACTCTAATGATCAACTAGCAGATGCCTTCACAAAGTCACTCAGGGGTTCTTGGATAAATTACATTTGTAACAAGCTTGGCACATATGACACATATGCTCCAGTTTGAAGGGGTGTGTTAGATTTATTTCATTCCATGTATTTAGACATATATAGAATGTGTATATAGTCAACTAGTAATTAACAGATAATTAGGGCAATTAGTCTCAATTAGTCTCCATAATTTAGGCTGTAATTAGCTCCATCCATTGTAATTAGCCTATAAATAATAGAATTGAGAGAGCAATCTCTCAAGTTTTCTCTCCCAATCACTCTCACAACTGGCTTACATCTTTCTGTGCTTCTTATATACTACTGCAGAATAACATCAAAGTTGTGGATGAACCTGTCCCAAACCACATCAGTTCAACACGAATAAGGTAAACCAATTTGGCTCAAAAATCAAATGGGGAAGATAAATTGAACTTCTTAATTGAGATCAACAAGCTAGAGGCTCACTTAATTTCTTGTGTTTATGTATACCACAGGGACTGCATTTCGAGGGGGCGGTCAGTAAAATATTTAACAGCCGATGAGGTGATTGATTATATCAAGCAGCAACATTTATACTCCAACTCCTCTGACTAATGGATCCAATCTGCAACAACTCTTTTTTAAGGATCTCCACCAGGTTTCAACTCCTTTATTTCTGGTGGCATTTTAAGAATCCCATAAATTAATTGTTTCCTTTCTACTATTTATCTGCAATGCTGTGTGTGTTCTTTTACTATTTATCTGCAATGCTGTAGGAATTCATACATAAGGATGAGTTGATGTGTCTTTAATTTCTGCAATGCTCATGTGAAAATATTCAATGTAACCGTGATAGCATGTGATTATGTTGAAGTGGTATTGTTATCACAATCTAATTATATCTTGTTATGTATACAAATTTTAAATACAAGGTAGTGGATAGAAATAAACTCTATTTCTGTTTTTGAATTTATCACTGACTATCCATTGTCATCTATTCAAGATTTCTATACATGGCAAGATATAACTGGTCTATGATGGTTGCATTGAATATTTTCTGGATGCTCACAAGGTATTGTTAAAGTTTGTAGAATCCTATCACAAGGTACTGTTAAGTTTGTCTAATTTTCCTACCTTAGAGTTTGAGTTTGTTACACCCCTTGGATAGAACTCACTCTCAAAAGTTAGCTGTTGAGGGAGGGTGCCCAAGAGGTTATAAACCCCACACCAAGAACCTATACTTCCTGATGTAGGACAAGTTCCATACCTTGCAATGGACCATAACATACCGCCACACTCTGCAGCCTGGTGCCCACAACGGTAGGTTGTGCACTAGCCCAGCTAGTCCTGGACTAACATTGCAATGCTGGCATCACCTTCATTGCTGCTCGATTGCACTGGGAGTCATGGAGTTGGCTCTGATACCACTGTTACATCCCTTGGGTAGAACTCACCTTCAAAAGCTAGCTGTTGAGGGGAGGGTGCCCAAAAGATTATAAACCGCACACCAAGAGCCCATACTTCCCGATATGGGATAAGTCCTATACCTTGTAATGAACCATAACAAAGTCATGTCAAGTAGGGAAACATAGTTGTAGTTCATTCCCAAGTTGAGTCAATAAACGTGGTAGCTCTCTCTTTTTAGTTGTTCATTGTGATGTGTGGGATCCTAATTGTGTTCATTCAGAACAAGGATTTCAATATTGTTGTCTTTATTGATTGTTTTCATAAACTACCTAGGCATTTCTAATGAAAAATCTTTTCAAATTATTTTCCATCTTTACCATCTCTTGTGCTAATATTTACACTCAATTTGATGAGCCAATTCATGTTCTTCATAGTGATAATGCACTAAAATCTTACATGTCATCCAAAGGGATTCCTCACCAAACTCATTGGAAGGAAGAATCATCATTTAATAGAAATGGGATGGTGCTCTTTTAACAACGTGTAATTTGATTAATTATATGCCTTCATATGTCCTTAATGATTAGGTCCCTTATACTATTATTCTTTTTCCTCGAGTTGACAAGTACTCCATTCCTCCTTGTATATTTGGATATACATGCTTTGTTCGTCAGATTGCTCCTGGTCACAATAAGTTATTTGCTTGGTCTCTTAAATGTGTTTTCTTGGTTATCTCTGTCTTCAGAAGGGTATCGATGCTATTCTCCCAAGTGAGCTCACTATTTTGTCTTTGCTGATGTTACCTTTTTGAGTCATATCCTTATTTTTCCCTACCATCAGAGTTGTCCAAGTCGGTGTCGTCTAGTTCACCTTTGCTTGCCTCATTTCTTAATCTTCCATATTCTACTCCACCTCCATCTTCCTCTCGCTTTGATTGCCTCAACTTCAGAATTATCAGCATTATCCTTCACATGTGGACCCTCCAGTTGAGCTAGTAGTAGACAAACCAATGGAGCAACCTGTTGATTCATCCACCAGCTATAGGCAAATCAAGATCAGGGGCTGAGCTTCCTCCCTCTAGCTTGTCTCCTCACCTCCTGATCTTGATTTGGCTATAGTTCTTTGTAAAGGTACTCGTTGATGTACTACCTAGCATCCCATTTTAAATTTCGCTAGTTATTGTTCTTTATCTCTTGGATATATTGTTTTTATCTCTTCTTTATCTTTTGTATCTATTCTTGAGACTGTTACAAAAACGTTTCTCATTTGGGGTGGCAAGTTGCTATGGTTGAAGAAATGTTTTCTTTACATTCCAATGGGACTTGGGACTAGTTATCTCTCCCTTGAGGCAAGTCTACTAATGGTTGTTGTTGGATTTATACTTTCAAGGTTGGTTTAGACGGCTAGGTTGGTTGCCTTGTTGCCAAAAGGCTACACTGAGGTTTTGTTTTGTTGGATAGAATGAAGGGTGAGGGAAATGGAATGGGAATTTAATGGAATGGCTATTCCATTCCATTGCTGTGTTTGGTATAGGTAGGAATGGATTGGCCATTCCATTCCCATGTTTGGTATGCCTTCATTTCTATGAAATGTAAAAGAAAAATAAGCCAGTGACAAGAATGCCCTTTTTACATTATAAAATTGAAAATTCTTATTTAGAATTCCAAAAAAGCATTTAATTATTGAATTTATCTTAAAAAAATTTATTGTTGGTTTTTAAACTAAAAGTATTTTAAAAAATTAAATAAAAATAAAATTCGATTCTCAGAATAAAAAGTTACATAATTGAAGGAGAAAGAGATGAACGAGGAAGAGGAGGTTGATGGTCTAGAAGCAACCACAGCAAAGTGGTTGGTGAATACCACCCATGTCATAGAATGGGAAGGCTTTCCATCCATTTTGTGATGGAAAGCCTTTCCATCATTTCCTTAGGGAATGAATCATTCCATTCCTTCATACCAGCCAAACACTTTGTAGGAATCCCAATCCTATTCCCTCGCCCTTCATTCCCCAGCCAAATGAAGGAATGTTTGGCCTTGATTATGGGGACACGGTTTCTCTTGTTGCCAAGATATCATATGTTTGGTTATTCTTGTCTATAGCTACCATTCTGCTAGCCTCTCCTTTAGCTAGATATCAAGAATGGTATTTTTTATGGTGACTTAGGAGGAGGTTTATATGGAGCAACCTCTTGGTTTCGTTGCTTAGGGGGATTTGGGGATGGTGTGTTAGGTTTGGACTCTTCGCCTTTGTAGCTTGGATATTGGTACAAGTTTTGAAGTTTGTGCCAAAAATCTTAGGTGGTTGGACCATTTCTATCTTGTCTTTTAGTGCTAAAAATAGTCTTTATTTTGTTTGGTGCCTCTCAGATGGAAGTCTTGAGAGCCATTTGTAACATCCCGCATCGAGCAATAGGAAGGATCAGATCAATTTACTTTGATGGGTCTATGCGAACTTCTCAGGAGTCACTCATTCCTGAGCTACCCTAACTCAAATACGTTTAATCCGGAAGTTTTTTATTCATATTTAGGCTAAAAAGTATGCAGCTGGTGGTGTTTTTTTTCTTACTATCCTCGATATATCTACTAGCTTCTCTAGAGTCCTTTCTTGGATTTGACCTTAGGCTCTCAGGGTATTACACCACCCTTGACTGGTCTGTGCTGTTCAAAGTTCCAATCTCTGTACTTCTCTCAATGTCATCTCTCCTCTTTTGGATTTATTCCTTCTCTTCAATTTATTTTCTGATTCATGTGTATATATGATCTATAAACACATTTTGCGTGTGTGTTAGAGTGCACCAGACACGAACAATGCCAGAAAAAACCTGGTTTTTTCTTACAAAATCTTTTTTTAGGATGTTTTACTACAAGAAAATCTCAATTTGATGGAGCAAGTAATCAATGTGTCTGAAAAACATAGACTAAAAGACCATATGATGTAATTCTTGTTTTCTCATGCCTGTTTTCTCCCTTTTGTGTATGATGTTTTGAAATATAATGCAAAGAATCCTGAGCCCTAATTTTGTGGTCTATCAATTTAAATTTCTTTTTATCTAGTTACATCAATTTATTTTGTAGTGTTGTTGGATCACCTCTCTTGGGCCTTTTTCCTTTATGTTGGATAAATGTGGTGTTGCCTCTGCTAGATAAACATGTGTGTTGATTTTGACAAATTTTACATCTTTTTTTTCTTGTACTTCGGTTGTTTTTTTTGTGTCCCTGGCTATGATGTTGTGTTGGATAATGAGTACTCAAGTGAATATATGGTCTTTTGCTGCAATTCTTTTCTTTGCTATTTTCCTTCTTTCTCTCTTTTTATTAATCTTCTTTCCTTCTCTGGGTATGTTTTCTTTTCTTCCGCTCCATGTGCCTCAATCTCTTCCTTCTCTCCTCTTCTTGTCCCTCATCGCCATCTCCTTTTCCTTCTTCGCCTCTACTCGTACTCTTTCATCTACTTGTTGGCTCTTGTTCTGTTCCTGTGTGTGGCATGCCAGAGACATAACCGTGAGTTGAAGTGACAATAAGTCTTTTTGTGTGTTTACCTGAATGTATGAAGCTTTCACTTTAGTTTTGTAGATTTTGTCATATGTTGAATTTGTCACACGTTGTTCAGCCATTTATGTAACTAATTTCCATTCCTTTGTCCTATGCAATTGAAAACGTTCTTTGCTTGTCCAGGTGTTCCTTGTTTTCCTTGTTCCTTGTCCAGTGTAGAACGACTCTTGTAATATTCCTTTAAATTTGCCCTTTTCTTTTCTACATATTCTAGTGTGGTGATTGAAGAGTTTTTTTTTTATCATAAATTTTTTTCCTGCTACTTGTCGTTATATCATACCGTTCCTCTTCCATATCCTCCCCCTCGTACTCTTCCATCAGCTCTTTTATTTTTATTTTTTTCAATAATCTCTATATATCTTTATTTGAATGTTGCAATGAATGCCTTTAGTTTAGTTATGTGGAGTTTGTCATATGCTAAAACTTGTCATGCGTTTGTTGAGCCATTTTTGTCACTAATTTCTATTTCTTGGTCTTGCACTATGCAATTGAAATGGGGGACTTTGCCAGTGCAGGCGATCTTCCTATTTCTCTTTGTAATTCCTTTATTATTACCAATGAGTTAGCTTTTGGGTCTTTGGCATTTCTTGCTTCAAAACTCGTTTGATCTGTACTTTGTTTTTCTTATCTTGTAGCTTGTTATTGAAGAGGCGGTTCTTAAATTAAGGTAACTAATTAATTCCCTTCTCTCTAATTAGGAGGAATCCATTTTACTTACATGCCAAATAGCCTTAGGTGCTTCAACCGTTCTTACATCATATTTACTTTTAGCCCTAAAAATATTCTCAACTGTTTGTCGGGTAATCAATCTCATGTTGTGTGTTTTTCAGGCTCTGGATAGGAGTGGCCAGCAAAATTAGTCCTTAAATTGATTATGATTGCACTATCTTATTATTTTTTTTTTAAATCAGTTAATAAACTTTCTTGAAACAACTCTGTATTCTAATGGGTGTCATGTCGATTTTAAAGAAGTACAAGAATTTAGTGATAATTTTTTGGGCACTACTTCTAAGGACCTTCACAGTTACTTTTAAAATTCAGGGGTTTCATTGCAAATAGCTGAAACGACTCCATTAAAACTGCTGGGTTGACCCTACTGCAAAAGAGAATCCTTTATTTTAGTCAAATAAACTCGAAATGGTTTTTGGGCCTTTTTAGCAGTTTTTGGGATCTTTCAAAACATCATCTCAAAGTTATGTTGTTTTTGTTATGTATTTTTTTTTTTTAAATTTTGTTTTAATGCCGGTAAGTGTCGCGTATATAAAGTCAATCCCTCCAAAATTGAAGAACGGAGAGTGAAGAATAAATGAAGTCATTTTGCTGGATTGCTTTTATACCGTGTCATGTAAAGTAGCTAAATCTTTCCAAACTTGATGAATGAAAAATGAATAATCGGATACTGCTTTTTATTATTTGCAATGAACTTTTATAAGTATTTTTTCGAGTAAATTATTTTACCAGTCCTTGAGTTTTACAATTCATGACAAAATTATTGCATTTTAATTTTTGTTATCATAGACACTAAATTTTAATTTTGTTATTTTTTACAAAAATTGATGTAATATAAATTAATATAAACTCAAAAGTCACTTAATATTAAAACTAACATCAACTTCTCAATCAAAGTGATTTTGAGGTTTATTAATATATATAATGTCAGTTCATTAACTTTTTAATTGGCGATTGGTGGTGATCTATACCTGTTGGTAATTATATATATATATATATATATATTTTGTATTTTTCTATAGCATCTAAAAGAGGAATAGGAAAGGGAGAAAGGGCATTTTTGATATTTAATGAAAAATGATGCATTGTCAAAAATTTTAGGAGAGGTCTTTGATATCTTTTTAAATATTAAGAATGTTTGTATTTTCTTGGTTAAACTTCCAAGTGTTTTTTGGTAAAATTTACCTTTATAATTATCAATCAATATTTCAAGTAATAATAATAATAATAATAATAATAATTTTTTATTTGTTTATTGTTAAATATTTACCATTTATTGTTATAATTGGGGAAAGTAAATTGTCACAATAATAAATTTTGTTTTTAATTATACCAGTAGTGTCACAAACACATAATCCCTGCATATTGAGGAATGATCGACGGTTGTTTCCTGTCATTGCAAAGATCAAACAATATTTTAAATACAAGCTTATAAAGGGTCAGGCTATATATTTATAAAAAATAAAAAAAATTAATTGAAAGTTAATTGTGTGGCATAACTGTTTAAATTTTAATTTTTTTTGTGCAAAATTTTAAATGAAATGAACTTTTAGTATAGTGATAAATTTGTTTAAAAAATTAGTTATGGTTTAAAGATTATGAGTTTAAATTTTGTTAATATAGTTAATTTTTATTTTTTAAGAAGATAACTAAAGGATATTTTTGAAAAATATTTTATTCATAATATCAAAACTTAGTATTGGCTTAATAATATCAAAATTACTTTTTATCTTCTAAATAAAGCATAATTTTATATGATAATCTCGTGCAGAGAATTAATAAATTTTTTCGATAACAAAATGGTTATTTTTAAAGGTTATTAAAAATTAAGTTTGTTTCTAATACTAAAGGTTTGAAAAATTCTTTGAAGTTTTAGACAAATTTAAGTAGCTGAAATCAATGTATTTTGTCGCTTTAGTATGTCACAAAACCTCCAAAATAAACCCTTGGAATTTTTGAATAATTTCATAAAAATTAGTTGACTAAAGTCTTATTTTGGCTTACCAAATATGACCAAATAATGCTGTTCAAAGAAGAAGATGAAGAGTGGTTTGGTGGAGTGCGACTATATTCACCCCCTTTAACTGGGATTATTTTAACCCCTTTGAAAAGTTAATGGTCTCACCCTTTTGCTTTCCTCTTCTTTTCTAAGTCTTCTTCTCTCATCTTTTCTCTCTCCCTTTCCTCTTTTTCTCCAGTTAACATCATGTCATCTATAAGGGCTAACTCTCGAATATTCCCATTAGCATAGGATATTCGAAAAAAGATCATCACAATAATAATATTGAACAAACCATATTAAAACAAACAACTCATTTTATTAATAGGAGCAGAAACTAAATTAAGATTCAATTACATTTTTAATATCTCATAAGTCTATCCTCGAAGGCCATACAAAATAAATAGAGGCTCTGGTGTGAATTAACAAAATAAACTCATTTCTTTACAAATCTCTCCAAAATGCTACTAAGGATCTTCGAGGTAGGACACATCTCCGTACATCACTAACCCTGGGCTGAAGTCCTGCTGGATTCACTTCCCAATAACAGTCTTTCCTTTACCTGAAATGACAAAGAAAATCAAGTGAGTTACAAGGTTCAGCAAGTTCGAGAACAATAAATAACGAATAGGATTCAAGAACATGGTGACACCAAAAAGAGTAATCATGGATTCAACAGTTATATATAAGATTCATAGCTCATGAATTTATTAATTCAAATTTAAATATATCATGCCACCATGAACCATTATGCAATTGTGCATAAAATTTCAATGTTAGTATCAAATCTCCCTGGCTCTCAAATCATCAATCAATGCATGCAAAAGTGTATCATTTCAATATCAATATCAATTTTTTTTGGTTCTCAAGCCATTAATCAATACATGCAAAAATGTACTATTTCAATAGAATTTCACAACTAAATAGGGAACCAACTTGTCGGGCTATGGCCACCTCGTCCCACGTCAGGTGCTTTAGGGTACCCTTTCTCTCCGCGCAAAATAATAGGTGCGCAAAATATATATATATATATATATGACATGTACATGTATACATCATGTATGCATTTGTCAACCACATGCATTTAAATTCTTATTCCTCAATATTCATACTTTCAACACCATTTACCCACACCGGGTATTTTACCATTATCAGATAATTCATCATATCTTACTTAATAACATTTACTACGTTCAAGATGTAAATTATAATACAGAGATAATTTTGGGAGATGCTATTTAAGGTTAAAATTTGATTCAACATTTGAGGAGTATCATAGATTTAATATGTTATTTTTCTCATCTTATAATTTTCTTGAATTCATTTAACTGGTTCCAGTATACAACTATTTGCATTCATGCTCATAGCTCAATCATAAGAAAGAATGGTAATCCAAAAAGAATTTCATATCAACGATTCCTTAAATTTTAGATTTGTTTTGGGGTGATTTCGAAGGACTGATTTGCGTTCGATATTTGATCAATTGCCCCCCCAAAAAAAATTTGAAGTTTAAGTTCAAGAACTCTAGTTTCGGGAACATCAAACAGATTCACAATCGGAATTATCCACCAAAATTTATTCCACAAAAACTACAATAATGCAGAAATCAAAACGGTAAGATTCCAGATTTTTTTCCAAGATTTAAGGGGCCATTACGGACTCAATATGAAGCCAAATAATGTAAGTAATATATCAAAATGAATCTTAGGATGTTACTTTACATCCCAACAAACGGATCTTAATTCAGATATGGGAACAAAAAGTTATAGGCAAAAGAACACCATATGGTCAGATTACACGAAACAAGAAGTTACAAATTTCATGGCAGAAATTAATCGGATTGCTAGGGGCTCAAAATGTAACCAAATCATTTGAATAATATATCGAATCCAAGCCTATGAAGTCTAGTTTCAAACTCTTCAAACGGATCTTAAATCGAATATTATCACAAGGAGATATACCTGAAAGAATGAAGCATGGTCAGAACTGCTACAGTAAATAACGAATTTGAATGGCATATTCGGATGATATTTAGCATATTCAAATGATAGGGAAATTAATTCAAATGAGGGAACTATTACATTCGAATGTTAGGTAAAAATCAGAGCAATTTGATCAGCTTACATGAAATTCATTCGGATGTGGGAGGAACTCATTCGAATGAGATTATTCTGGACAGTTTCGACATTGTTTGGTAATCAGGGCATAACTTTCTCGTCTAAGCTCCGATTGAGCTGATTCAAGATACTATGGAAATCCAGGAAAAAGATCTAAAACTTCCATATTTTGATTTTTAAGATATTAGGGATTCATAAAGGTCAAAATTGGGTTTGAAGTTGCTATTATTGCGATACATTTGAATGTGACTATACAGTTTTGATAGTGTTTGGTATTCTAGACATAACTCTCTCGTCTGATTTCCGATTTAGGTGATTCAAGATGATATGGAAAGTGAAGACAAGGATATAAAACTTTTGTGTTTTGAGTTTTCAGATATTCAGGATGAATAAGGGTCAAAATTGGGTTTGAAGTTTGATGAAATGGATTTCTTTCTTTTTGGATAAATATAACATATATATATATATATAAGCTATCCGAATCAAACAGTAGGCTATTCGAATGGAAGCAAGTGACATTTGAATGAGGCTTTTAAATAATAGAGGGCATTCGAACAGAGCATGTGTCATTCGAATGGATGGGGCTCCATTCGAATGGGGCTTGTTAATTACACACACACACACATATATATATATAGGCGTGAAACGCTGTACCTTCAAAACACAGAGACAAGCAAGGTCTCATTTCAAGGACACTCACATAAAGGATTTTTAGGGTATATTAAGCTCCATTCAAGGCCACAAGGAGACTCATAAGAAGTAGAACAAGGTATCAATACACTGCAGAAAGGCTCATAGTTCATATATATATATTTATATACACAAATATATATCTATGTGACACAGTCCAACAGATACATAATGAGTGAGGTGTTTGCATCCTTTCCTAACCAACAAAGCCATCCATGAAAAGGAATTATGGGTGATGTAAATCCCATTTGAACCCTCAATGAAAGACTCATGAAGCACTAAGAAATCCACATACAACACATTAGATTAGTATATGTACGTTTATAAATAATTAACATATAATGAGCAGGAATGGAGGAGGCAACTATGAGGCTTTCTTGACAGAATAAAAAGATAAATGGTACAAGGATTACTTGCAGAAATGAAGAAGGAATGACTGAAAGAAACTTTCACAAGGATATAAGACATAAGGAGTGAATAGGATAACTTGCAGGAATGAAAAGAGAATGAACGAAGGGAACTTGCTTGATGTTGCGTTGTAGAGGAATCCTCACTTCCTGAAACTCCTCTTGGACAAGACAAAATTCAGAGACAAGAAGCCAGGAGGGGAGAAAGAAGAAATAGGAAGAAGAAGTCACAAATGGGAAAGACGAGTACGCACAAGAGAAAGGTTGTCGATGCAGGCGCAACACGAAGAGGGAAAATACATAGTCTACACCTGCAACATGGTCGAAATGACCTGATTGCCTTCTTCTTCCAACGATGGCCCAAGGAAGTCCAAGGGCACTATTGACATTTGTTGGCCAATTTAATTTATTATGATTTTCTTTTTTAAGAATTTCAAATCTCATTTCTCAATTGGGCTTAGCCTATGCCATGGGCCATTCCATGGCCCAACTCACTAACTCAAATAATTCTCATCATATAATTAAAATTCTAAACACATCTCAATGGCCCAATTCATTTGGATTTTTCCCACATTTTTTAATCCCATTTGAATGGGTTACCAAATTCTTATTTCCATTTACACTTTATTCCATAAAAAAAAAATATTTTCAATCCTTAATTAATTAAAACAAAAATTTTGAGCCCACAATAAAATATTCGAAAACTCCTAGACCCCCTCACGAGTCGTTACATCGTTGTCGCTTTCTCTCGTGCGTCGACCATCGAGGTTTCCTCGCGGGCCAATCGCCTTTCCTTGCCACTGCATCCTTGCCTCGACAATTGCGAGGTGGCGAGGCGAGTATGCAGCAGCAAGGTGGTGGCGAGGAGGCGATGCAACGACAAGGCGAGGCGAGGCGATCTGCAATGAGAGCAAGGGAAGAGAAGAGAGAGGAGAGAGAGAAACGGGGTGGGTAGAAACTCCTCTGAAATGACCTTTTTACCTCTTAAACTAACAGGGGTGAACAAAATCAGACTCGTTTTGGTAGTCCATAATGAAAGTTTGGTTTACCAAAATTCAGCAAAATGCAACATACATCTAATTGATCAAAGTTGGATAGTTTATTTTGTACTTTTTAACTCAATAGTTTAGTTGACCAAAGTTATGAACTTAGTCGATTGATGAAACAACATACTTACTTTATTAGTGTATATTTAGTTGACTGACAGCATAGACCTTAGTTGACGAGAGGTCTCCAAAACAAGACAACACATTTTCTAAAACAAATTTGGTAAGCTAAAGTTTTGTCAAAATTTCATAAATACTGTTTGAAGAAGATGTTCTCCAAAAATGTTTTGATTCTTAAAAAATCAATTGAAATACACCCACCCATATTTCACTACTCTATTTATATTTATTTGAGATCTCATCTCTCTCTTGATTTTCTATAAGTCAAACATATTTCCTCATTTGGGTTAGAAAAAAAACTTGGTTTTCCTCTGCCCACTTAAATGTGGCTTGACATACCATGACTTTGTTATTTCCATTTTGTTGTTTAACATGAATTATTTTTTATTTGTTTTACATCTTGTTTACTACTACATAAAACTAATTATCAAAACTTTTGGAGGCTATTTTTCTCTACAAAGATAAAAAGTTTTCAAGTTGCCCAATCATTGACAGATTTGAAATTTGAACTTCCTATCTTAAATCCTCAAGGTCTCTAATGGCTAGAAGCAACTGAAGATATTTAAATAGGTCAATATAAGAAGCATTAGCTCACTTATTCAACTATCAAGTTATTTATTTAAAGTTGAAGGTGTTCAAATATTTAAATATTCATTTGAGTTGTACAATTGCTGTCTTTGTCTTATTCTTTGATCTTTTAAAGCGGCATATATTTATTATATTTGATTCACTTGTGTGTGAGAACTCACTTTGAGGGACTTGACTTCCTAGAAGAGTGCTCTTGTTAGTAAGGGAATCTATAACGAAGTTCTAGCTCTAGAACAAAGGCTAAATTTGTTATTATTCATTTATAATGAAACCTTTAACCATTAGGTTGAAGAGAGAGGATGAAACTGTTAAACTTCTATAAATCTTTATGTTTTTGTACTTGATTGTGTTGTTATTTATGCATCTATATCTATCAACAAATCACATTTAGAATCAAACTCATGTAATAACAAATTCGGGTAAAAAATTCTTAAATTTTTATAAAATCTAATTCAACCCCACTCTTGGGTTATTTTTCTAGACAACAAGTGCAGGACCCCCACTCGGATCCCCCAACCAAGCCAAAGAATTCGAGCAGGTGCCCCAAAAGAAAAAGAACCCAAAGAGATGACAGACTTGCTATGCATGTACACCTAATTCACATATACCTAATAATGAATCTAACAACGAAAGCATAAACCACAACCTAGGTGTGTATCTTAACACACAACTAACCTATAGGGCTATAGGGTTGATATATATACAAGCCAACCCAAAAACTCAAAAGAAATAATAGTCTTGCGATACAACTCTGCCCCCATGGTAAGATCAACACAGTCTGCCCTATACACCATCTACTCAGGTAGGTTTGGCACAACTAGACTCACTTCCAACTTTGGCCTTGCCTTTACCTAGAATGAAGAGAAGCAAGAGTGAGTCACGAGATTCAGCAAGTATATAAGAAGGAAAAATAGACTAGAATAGGGAAACTAAAGAATAACTCGTACCCATGTGCAAAACTCATGCAAAGCATGACAACCAATCATATAGAGAATAACAGGTACCAACAACATAACTAAGATATGCACATACCAGATCTTGGAGCCCAAATAAAATGCATTAGCACCCAAGTCTATATCACAAACCTGCTGCTACCCTAAAGACAAGTTGTACCTGTAACTCGAGCTAAAGCTTGCTCGGGTAGGAGCGACCAGCACCCATCTCGACACGTTAGAGCATTCGGGTACATAAACTCGGTTCGGATTACCTGACACCGTACAACTATAATACTAGAACTGACGCTAAGAACCATGCAGATGCGTAACAAATAAAGGTGGTGGCATAGCAGGCCATAGCGTGATACAAAGCCCCAATAAGCAATATATCATGCTAAGCCTCGCCCATATAGGAAATCACATGCCAATGCAATGCTTGTGTCCAGTAACATAAATATTCCAAACGCTATCATGCTTGTGACCAAGCACACACTTACATGTAAATCCCCAAATGCATAAACCCCAAGCCCCTGCAAGCATATGAAATAACAAAGTACGGGAAATCACAAAAGCCATATCCATCATCCACAACTGAAATCGACCCTCACAGTAACCTATATTCATTCCACAAGAAATCAGAGAGTGAAACTAACTCTTCATAGCAACCAGCACAAGACTCTATCTGATGTTGCATCTTTTTGCATATTAGTTTTGATGATGAAAAGCATCTATTGGCTTAATCTCTAAGTCATGAGTCAAGGTTATGGTTTTTAACATATATCAATTTCAATACCAAGTATTATTTTGTTCAAATAAAAACCAAGTTAAATTCATTCTTATACATATGGAGATTTGCAAAAACAAGAATTATGATTTAAGGACCGTGCTATATGTACAGAGAATATGTACAAATTCAATGATCGAATCGGATTTTATCTCATCATCGTATGAAGTCCGATTCAGACTTATCCAATGATAAAGTTCGGACTTCTTTGCCCTAGACGTTATCCCATTCGGACTTCATCATGAACCTCGATCCGGCTTAATCCACGAATTAAGCTCGATTAGGCTTAATTCATAAAGCTTAATTGGGCTTAATAAGCAAATTAAGCCTGATCGGGCTTAATCATAAAGCCTAATTGGGCTTAATTCATAAAGCCTAATCGAGCTTAATCAGTGAATTGGACTTAATTCATAAAGCATAACTAGGCTTCATCTAGGATGAAAATTGGGCTTCATCTAGAGGCAGCAACGACGAGGTGACGAGATGGTGCAGAGGCGGTCAGCGTGAGGCACTATGGCAAGGAGACGATAGGATGTAGCAGTGATCGCGTGAGGCGCTACAATAGGGAAATGACAGGATGCATCGATAGTCGGCGATGCGGGTCGCGAGGCGATGCAAAGTGAGATGAAGGCGACGAGGTGTGTCGAAAGGTGACATGAACACGGTGAGGCGCGTCGTGAGGCTACGTGGGGTGACGATGAGGCGAGGCGAGGTGAGGCGGAGCTGACTGGAGGCGGCCATGGCTGAGAAGAGAGGAGACAACCAAGGACAAGGGTGGTGAATCTGTAAATTGGGTGAGGGCATTTTTGTGATTTGGCACATTCGGTCATTCTCTTGGTAATCCATTTATTTGTACAAGTAGCATTTTTCATGATTTAAAAAAAATCTCCTAAAGTGATTTTCAAAATTAATTTTGAAATCGTTGGTCAATATAAAGCTAAAATTGTTCTAAGCCAAAAGACTAACTAGAACATAATTTTGAAAATGTTTTCTTTTTGGAAAACTATCTTCCAGTATTTTGATATTTAATATCCATTGGTATTAAAACGTTTTTTAATAAATTTTTCATGAAATAGAAAGTATATATTTTGAAGGTGGTAAAATTGTTAAATCCTGAGTTTGTACTAAAATCAAAATTCTACTTTCTTATTTACATTTATGCATTAAAGTAAATAGAAGGTAAAATATAAATAAAAGAAAATATAGACATTTAATATAAATAAAAAATAAATAAGTTGTGATGTATACATACTATGAATTATGCTTTCAAGTAAATCCTTTTGAAACTCTGTCATGTTTCTGTGCATGTTTCGAAATCCCTTCTAAAAAGGTTTTCAATGTTTTTCTCTGTGTATGTTATTTCGAAACATCTATGTAATGCATATATTTTTAAATCAGATTTTGGACTATGTTTTGAAACCTGCATATCATGTTTCGAAACCTCTAAAATATGTTTCGAAACATTCATTATATGTTTCGAAACCTCTCAGCAGAGATTTAAAAAATTCGAGATGCTTTTGTTTGCATTTTAATATTTATCTAAAAGCTTCTCAAAACATTTGTTTAATGCATTCTCCATGATCTACAAAATTCAAATTCAAATTTGAAGTGGAGAATATTTTTAATCATAGTAGGCATAAGATCTTGTCTCCCACTCAATGCTGTCTCTAAGTGTAAGTACAACAGGAAAGACTGTATGTTTCAAAACATGAGGAGTATGTTTCGAAACTTAAGTGTAAAATTGTAATGTTTCGAAACCTACTTTTCTGTCTTGTCTCTAACGGCTATAAAACAGCTAGATTTCTATCTCTTGATATAAATAGCAGGTGTTTGAAGACAAGAATAAGGAAGAACAAGCGAACACACACTAGAGACACATACACAAGCACAAGTGGTGATCAAAACCTTTATTCAAGTTCTCAAAGAAGATCTTCTACAAATCCTACTCTTGTGCATTGCAAGTGTGAAAGGAGAAACAAGTGCAAACATTGAGTCTCATCTCTTTAGCTCTCCTCACCTCAAACCAAGAGATTTGTACAACCATTTGGTAAGGCATTTTATTGCATTCAATCTATTGGGTTGTAAAGATAAAACTTTATATATCTTGTTAATATTGTAAGGTTTGAGTCGAGCCTAAAACTCATTATGGTGAAAGGTTTGGGTTGAGCCTAAAACTCATGGTGTCAAAGGTTTGAGTTGAGCCCGTATATAAAAACTCATTGTACAAGGTTTTGGGATGAACCGTGGTAAAACTCTCGTTATGATTGATCACTAGTAAAAGTGATTGGGGATTGAAAAATCTTTCAAGTGGGTAAGCTTAAAGGCAGTGGACTAGGCGGGGTGCCAAACTACTATATATCTTGTGTGCAGTTGATATTTCATTTTTGCTTATCATTATTGCCTATTGCTCATGCTTTCATAAGTTTTGTTATCAAAGACAAAAACAGTTTTCTTGAGCATAAACTTAAACATATTCATATAAGCATATCTTTGATCTCAAACATCTTTGGTATACTCTTACTTATGTAAATCATCTTTGCTAAATATCATTATTTTGAAATACAAGCCAAAAGATTTCGAATCAAGTAAAACATAAAAGTGTATTTCGAAACATACAATCTATATTTCGAAACAAGCTATAACAATAAGGTATATTTTAAACATATATAGTAGGTTTCGAAACCTTCTTAACAGAAAGGTTTATTTCGAAACATATACCCTATATTTCGAAACATATTGTTTTACCGTCAATCATTATTTTTAATTATCGAAAAATCTATACGAATCTCAATTCACCATCTCTTTTGGGATATATTTTCCATCATTAGGACCAACACTATCTCCCTAACATGTTGCTTGAAAAATCAAGGTGTAGGTCAAGAAAATGGCCTAAGAATTGTTGACAGTGGAGGATATCCAGATACTGGGAGAGTGCATTTGAATATGGTGGTTTGATTGTTGTGAGAACCATCCAGATATGGCAAGGGACATCCGGATGCAAGAAACAAAATTAAGCCAAGTTATGTGCGTGATATCTGGATGTGCTAAGTGATGTTTTGCCTTTGATATAGTTTTGATGATAAAAAACCATTGTATTTTGATGATGTTTATTATCTTAGTGCTCCAATTTAAATGATGCTTTAAGTAATCTCAAATGTATGTGATCAAAATATTTTCCAATATATATGTGTTGTTTATGATTTAGGAGATTGGAAAAATAATGCATTAAATCTTAAAATATTAGAAAATAAAGTTAAAAGCATTTTTGTAGCATCTGTCGACTAAATGCATTCACTTTGTCAACTAACAGAATAGATATATTGACTTGGTCGACTAAGCTATAGGCTCTGTCGACCAACAATATGCATGATTTTGTCTTGGTCGACTAAGCTATAAGCTTTGTCGACTAACAATGCTTATGTGCTAACTTGGTCGACTAACTCCTTAAGTCTGTTGACAGAAGGATAGCCTTGGTCGACTAAGTGTGTAGCGGCCCTCTCCCGGATAATTCCGCTAGCATAGAAAATTCGAAAGGAGGTTGTCACAAAATGGATACAGAAACAATAACTCAGACTAAACACCAATTAGTTTTTTTTTTCTACTTGCTCATTGATCTTCAGGAGCCAAAATAAAGCATTTCCAACAACATTTTAACTTACACAATTCTTTAGGTTCAAAGGCCATACAATCAAAATATAAGGGCAAATATCATTTACAAAATGAATCTCACTCTACATGCCCTCAAAACAAACCATTCCCATGGACTTTTTCGGTTGGGATATCTCTGTACACCACTAAATCCGAGCTCTAGCCTCACTAGACTCGCCCTTAACAATTGCTTTTCCCTTACCTGGAATGATAGAAATAAACAAGGTGAGCTACAAGATTCAGCAAGTATGTATTACAACAAATAGAGCAATAGAGTTAAGGTATGGATAAATCAAAGTGGAATAGACCCAACTTTCCAAGTATGAGTAGCATTTCCCATTAGTTTCCATCATTATTATCATTCCCATGCCATTGTTATTATGCATTTTATGCATCATTTCATTTTATCATGAATACATAGCCTCACACATGTCACATCGGCTCAGAAGGCCTTACTTTACCATGCATGCATACAAACATACAACAAAAATCATTTAGCCATACTTATGGCTAGAGCATCACTTACTGAGTTTATGGCCACCTTACCCACGTCAGGTGCTCTTTAGGATATCCTTTTCTCACCCCGCGGTACATAGTCGCCGCACAAAATAATAGGTGCACAAATAATAATACCATGTAATGCTCATGAAGGTTTCAAGTAAACATATCGCACATGCTTCATTATTAGAAATGTTTTTATCATGATTATCATGCCCACTTAGACATTTCAAGATTATATCTTCACATAAGCCAATGATATTTTCATTCACATGATTTCCATTTCTCACTACACATGATAAACTTCCCTTCTATAGGACACCCTCATATCATGAAGAAGCTTTCTAAAGCTCATTTAATCACTACAAGATGATTAGGGAAGGAATCACAAGCATTTAAGAAGAAACGGACCGAAAAAGAAAGAGTTAGTCTACAAATAGAAGCCATTCTGTCAACTAACAGAGGCCTATAAATCCACTTAGTCCATCGAAACAAAAGGTTAGTCGACAAAAAAAATTAATGCATTCTGTTAGTTGACCGAATAAAAGAGTTAGTCGACCAACTAGGGACTTAGTTGACCAAATAGGGACTTGGTCGACCGATTGAAACACTTTGTAACGTCCCACTTTTTTCGAGTGTTAAATAACTTAGAAATTTTGAGAATATTTTTTTTCTTCAATATAATTAGTTCTTGACAATCTCGATCTACCTTCTCAGCATACTAAAGTAGTAATCTATAAGTTAAGACAGGTAATCATTATAAATGCGGAAGCTTAAAATCGAATCCTGATATGGTACATACCTGAATTCACCTTATATTATATCATAAAGAATCCGTACCATATATTACATCATATCCTCAAATATAAAATACATGGAGACACATTTCCCGAGATAACATCTAACACCCTAGGTGCAATCATATGATACCTCAAATACATAGCCATTTCTCTACTCATCTGAAACATATTCGGATAGACAAAATACCAGAAACCATCTGCTGAATCCATCGACCACGCCATCACGTGCCATCATATCTCAACCTGCTCCTTACCTAAACTACAAGTCTCAACTGGAACGTTGAATGTTCCAGGAGCATAACCCATTAGAAAATGAAACTTCTAGCGAGAGTCCAAAACATATATATAGATGCATGATACAATAACACGAACAACATTTGCCCTTAATGTAACTTTCCAGGCCTACCAGCTGGCTACACTCTCACCCTGCAATTAAAACACAATAAAAACACATTAAAACTTTTATATTTTTTTTCTTTATTTTGGTGAGAGGTTTATACTCGTCAGTATACGAGTGCAGTTGTAGTCCAAATTTAAATTTATATTTTCTGGATGAGTCCAGGTCGTCCACTGAGAGATTTATTTATGGCAAAAGAAAAAGAATGTCACAAACACACACACACATTTGGATGAATTGGAAACAGGAATTTTTTTATGGATTTTCAAATAACAGGTGCTAGGAAATAAAGTAAGACAAAAATTAAATAAACACTGAATGTGAGAATATGAAATTGGACGACACTTGAGTTAAGACAATTTTAGCACCAACCCGTTGATTCCCAATTTTTAGCAGAAGAGTTTAGCAATATTAATTTAATTTCAAATATGAGTGTTTGTTATTAAATGCAATTAGAGATGATGATAGTTCTAGTTTAAGCAATCCCCATACATGATATGTGAGATTCTAGTTTAAGCAACTACCATAAATCCAATTACAATTAATATACAAAACAACTAAATTAATCATCCGGGTTTGGGTATGATAGCGTTTCCAGTTCTAGTAACTCTCATACGTGGCATGAAAGCTCTAAGTTAGGCTTACGCTCCAATCCAAACCTAGTGATTTCTTAATTTAAAAATACACACTCATATTGAAATTTAAATTAATATCACTCATTTAAAGCGTAGCTTTCTTTGGGAATCATTGGCGTTGGACACTGTCCTTGCCTTAACCCAAGATTGGGTTTAGCTACTCATCTTTATTTGTAAATTAATTAACAGGAATTTAAATGGCGTAATTTAAATGACAGAATTTAAATGACAGGAATTAAAATAGCATAAACTAACCGGCCATTTAGGCGGTGAATAATAAAAAGACAATAATTAAAATTACAGAAATTTAAAGGCATAAATTAACCGGCCATTTAGGCGGTGATTAATAAAGTAACAATAAATGACATAAGAATTTAAAAGAAGAAATAAATGAAGTAAGATCACAAGAGAAAATAATAAAGAAAAGGAGAAAGAACAAGAACAATTCTCAAAGAGAGAATTCTAAGGAAACAACTAAACTTTTATTCAAGAATAATAATCACACTTACAAATGCAATCAAGTAACCTATTTATAGGCCACAAGATACAATACAAACCACATAATTTTCAATTATTCAACTAGACATAATTATATCTAATGGGCACTCACACACTTAAAGTTAAATGGATTTTAGCTATAATACATAATTAAAGTTAAATGGATTTTAGCTAAAATACATACCTAATAAAGTACTCATAAAGTTAAATGGATTTTAGCTATAATACACAACTAATAGTTAAATGGATTTTAACTAAAAGACACACTTAATAAAGCACTCACATAAAAAATAAAAATAAATTTCTATAAATTGATTTTTAATCTTCATTAGGATTAAAAATAATCCTTGGGCCTTCTTCAAATGATATATTTCATGGGATGCTCAAGTTGGGTCTTAATTCTTCATGGACTTTAATTTTTTCATGGACTTTAATTTTCTTTTTCTTCATGGGCTTGAATTCTTCATGGACTTGAATTCTTTTTTCTTCATGGGCTTGAATTCTTCATGGACTTGAATTCTTTTTGGGCTTGAATTCTTTTTGGGCTTCCAAGTCCACCTTCTTCATACCTATAAATAAGCAATTTATTAATAAATCATCTATTATATTATATATATATATATTGATATGATATATTATATGAGATATTATATGCTTATATATTATATAGATAATCCATGCATGCATTTCATTGAGTATATATATGTATTATATTTACATGTTTATTATAATATATTATATATTATATATATAGATATATATTACATATAATTATTCAATTAAACCAATTTAAAATCAAAATGAGGGTTATAATTATAACAAAAATTTTACAAAATTAACCACTAATCATACCCCCCAACTTAAACATTGCTAGTCCCTTAGCAATCAGACTATACACTTGCCAAGCTTTATTCGCAATAACTGTATGAATGTAAAAATTTCAAATTCGAAACCGAACTGCATAAAATCGAATAAGTAATTTAGCATTCTAAATCAGATTTTTGGTTAATGGTCATACAATCTCAGGAATGGCAATTAGGATAATCAACACATAGAATTACTCCCTCAAAGTTTTGACTTCAAACCTTACTATGGATTTTTCCTCCAATAAAAAGGATTCCTCAGGTGTACACACAAGAGGGTGCACCATTATAAGAGTAAATGTAGAACAAGTTCAAAACTCGGTGTCATCCCAAATACAAGGAACGTATTTTCATGAAAGAACAGGGAAAATGACATAGCTTCATGACTGGAATAATGCTCTAGATGAGTAACTTTTGAATTTAAACATGACTCCCTACTCCAAACTCGAATTTTGAGATCACATGATTTATAGCATCAAGAGGGACCAGACCGGGTTGTAATGGGGCTATGAGGTTAATACTGGTTGTCAAATAAAATGGTAAAGTGTGCAAATGGTGTGTTGAGATTTTTTTTTTTTAACACTAATATCAAACTGGACATATTTTTTTTTCAGCATTTATTTTAAAACACTTGTGCTGAATAGCTAAGATAATTCCTTCTTTTTTTTTCACTTTTCTCTTTTTCTCTTTTTTTCTTCTTTTTTTTTCTTTTTTCTTTTATTTTTAAATATGAAAATAGCTAGACAGACTAATTCCCATAAACACACTAGGTTGGACAAAATTCATATGGTTATGTTAAACGAGGGTAACGAAAAAAAAAAATTGTACTACATTTGGCTCAATGGGCTAGCAAGGGAGGTTAATGTAAAGAAATAAAAGGTTAATAAGCCCAAAATGAAAGAAATTGATCCCCCTATCATGCTTCAAAATAATGCTACTCAGTCATCTAATTCAGAATTTGAAACCAGTCAAATTCATCAGCTATCATACTAGACATTCAAAGCAAATTGATGTTTTGAAGCCATTGAAAATATGAGATAAACAATAAAGCATATTTAGAGTAAGTGTTATTTCACTCAGAATTAACGGTTATTAGGCTTAAACACTCACTTGGGTAATAGTCTCCACTTCTATTGAGGGATCATTCAATGTATTAATCAGCTAATTACTGTTACCTTTAACTTTATGACCAATAACTAATTTTAAATTTTGAATACCCGATGAATGCAAATTACTTGTTTTAATGCATATACGTTTTCAAATAAGAAATCAATACATTCATGTTTCGTATTGCAAACTTAACCAGCTATTAGTGCATAACTCCAAAGCTTTAGGAATAGCACAATCTTTTTTTTTTTTTTAAATAAAAGCAGATAAAGATAATCAATTCACACAAGACTACAAGCATGCAATAGCAAATTCATAGTTAATCATGAACCAGATAATTCATAACTAGACCTTACACCCTTCAACCTGAATTACAGTAATAAAATAGGGTTGTTAGGAATACCTGTAACTCCACAAGTCCATAGATTTACTGTGAACTGCTAAAACTCAAACAAACAAATGAGCATACCATATAGTTATATATTTATATTTTCATATTTATATATTCATGGACTTGAATTCTTTTTTCTTCATGGGCTTGAATTCTTCATGGACTTGAATTCTTTTTGGGCTTGAATTCTTTTTGGGCTTGAATTCTTTTTGGGCTTCCAAGTCCACATTCTTCATACCTATAAATAAGCAATTTATTAATAAATCATCTATTATATTATATATATATATTGATATGATATATTATATGAGATATTATATGTTTATATATTATATAGATAATCCATGCATGCATTTCATTGAGTATATATATGTATTATATTTACATGTTTATTATAATATATTATATATTATATATATAGATATATATTACACATAATTATTCAATTAAACCAATTTAAAATCAAAATGAGGGTTATAATTATAACAAAAATTTTACAAAATTAATCACTAATCACCAGCCCGGCACGAAATCCTAGGCAAATCCCGAACCTCTACAGGATAAACCTGACGTTATTCCATCATTGCTCTAGGGGAATTACGGCTACACTCTGAGGCAACATCCTATTCCCATGCACAAATATTAACATGACAATAATATCGTGTTATGTAATTATTACGAATTTCCATGTAATATGACAAAATGAATCATATCTTTCATAAATATCGTGCATAATAAACAATTATATCTTTCATAAATATCATGTATAATAAACAATCATATCTTTCATAAATATCATGCATAATAAACAATCATACCTTTCATAAATATCATGCATAATAAACAATCATACCATATAGGATAGGACAACTCACCTTTTTGAGATAAACTTGCATTTTCTCAAAAAGCGTGCATCGCCTCGATATGCATGGCCGACCTCGATTCTCGTGCCCACTCTCAAAAGTTGCACCAATCATATCATCTTGATCACCTCAATCATAAAAATGATATTTTATCACTAAATATCTCAAAACTCCATTTATTTCATTTTTCCTTCATTTTCTTCTATTTTTTCTTCTAAAAATTCTAATAAATACCATCGAGACTCTTTTCTCAAATCCAACTCCACAACAATTCAAAATATACTATGAATTTCAAAGAAAAAATACTAAACTTACTCGGATGGTGCGTTTTCATGCAAAATGAGGCTCTTTGGTGCCAGAATCGAGACACCGAGAACTCCAAATCTAAATATTTTTTACAGGACCTAGATCTCGATTTTAGAGGAATTTAGCAATTTTTTTCAGAATTTTTGGAATCCGAACGCGCCCTCACTCGCCCAAACAAGTTAGCTCACACGTGCCCACTCGGGGGCCCAGCTGGAGAATGTGCTGCACATGCCGGTCGTCTTCAACCTCCAAATTCTGGTCAGTTCCGACGTATTCTAGTTTAATGGCCATATCTGCTTCATCCGACCTTCGATTAATCCCCCGTTTGAACCTATGGCTTCGTCTTTTCGCCCTCTACAAGATGACCCCAAAAAAAAATCCACAAATGGAGCTATTTTCAGACTACTCAAGCACGTTTTTTGGCGAATCTCATTTCTTTGATGAGCCTTCAAATCTCACTCATCTCTCAACCAAAATGGCTCAAATTGCATAGAAATAAAGCTTAGGATATGGGCAACAAAAGTCCCTTTATCCGCTGCTCTCAATTTTTGCCCAAACTCTCGGATCTGAGAGTTTAATTTTTCACTTCATTCAGCTAATTCAAAAATCTCTATTTATAGGCAACCCCGAGGCTCCAAATGTCCATGGTTGGTCGATCCAACCTTCCTGAGTCTTCTACTTACCCCATATTAGTCCAAAAAAATGCCACCGAACACGGATTCAACGTATTGGAATTTCGACCACAAAACGGCCAAAAATCATGCAAAATTGGTCATCATCTTGGCCAATGTCGGCCTAAGCTCGATCCAAGAGCATCCTAGGCCACTTTCCTCGAATCTCTCACCACCGAATTCAGTGATGGGAGGTGAGGGAGGAATCTTGGTCGGGCATGGCAGATTTGCTCCATCTCCAACTTTTGAAAATTGCATTTTGACTCCTATCTTTTCTCATTTTGAACTTTTGGTCCTTTCCTTGAAGCCCCTGAGCTTCCTAATACTTCCATTGTGACTTATAAAGTTCTATAATTTTCATTGCATTCCCGAAGATTCCAAAAAAATATCATTTTGACCTCTCTATAGCAAAATTAAGAAGTTGCACTTAGGCCCGAATCTTCATTTTGGTCCTAAACTTCTTCGTTTCTTCCTGAAACCACTGAAAGATTGTTCCTTATGAAAAATCGAAGCCCTCTCAAGCTTCCGTTGACTTCCCAAAAATCGTCTATAACAATTCGATATTACAGCCTTAATTGGCAGCTGCATTTTAGCTTACCGAAAATTGTTCCCGATCTCATTTCTTTCTATGCCATAAATCATGCCTCGAAATACTCATCACGGCCATATCATTTTTCTTTGGCATCTCGGCTCCAGGACACTCCCTGCAGTCGATTCGGTCATCATATGGTAATAAATTACCCTTATACCTTCAATTTATCCTTAAATTCTATTTTTGCCCCAAGATAAATTACCCTTGAGTTCTTTAGAATTTCTTGAGTATTACACACTTAGTCAATTAAATAGGGACTTGGTCAATTGACTAAAACACTTAATCGACTAACAGAAGCCAAAATTCCCATTTAATCGATAGAAGCATAAATTTAGTCGACTAACAGAACCTTATACACCCACTTAGTCGATAGAATGGGGACTTAGTCGACTAACAGAGGCCTGAAACTTAAAAATAACAGTGACAACTCACAAAACTCAACATCCCAAGCACCAAAACCTTGCTTCTCTCAAATTCCTAATCAATCAAGTGCCATTCCTTTGAGAATTTAGAGTGAGCTAGACCCTAACGACAACTCTCGAAAAGACCTATCAATGATAAAACACAAAGTTTTTAAAGAAATGAGAAACTAACCCACCAATCAATACGGGCTCAAGATTAGATCTTCTAAGAAAATAGAAGATTCGAAGACAAAGGAACCAAGAAGGAAGCCAACTTGACCCAAGAAAAAAGAACTAAAGCTTGCATTAATAAGGAAAATCAACATGGATTTGCATTGAAACAACATAGAAGGAATAAGAAATTGCATTTAGAATGAGAACTTGCCTCCAAAAAGAAACAAGGAGGTAAGGGAACTTGCCTTAACAATGCTTGGTCCAAAGAGAAGAACAACCAGCTGAATCTTCCATTCTTGAAACTTCAATGGAGATTGACAATGGAAGAAGAAGAAGAAGAAGAAGAAGAAGAAGAAGATGATGACCGATCGAGAGAGGAGGGAAAGAGAGTGGAAGGGAGACAAGGAAAAGAAAGAAGCATGGGGGAAGGATGGCCGTCATCAGCTTTCCAACCACCCCCTTTGCCAAATTACCACTTTGCCTCTCTTCTTTACACACACACCACAACTCATTAAACCCATTTTGGTCTTTTACCTCTTTTTCTTTTCTTTTTCATTTTCCTTTTTACTCCATAATACACACAAGTTATCTATAATAAATACTCATTTATGAAATTCCCATTTCACCTTTACTTTTCACACACACAATGAACAAACTTCAAGCCCTCATTAGACTTTTCATAATTCATTCTTTTTGATAAATTAAAATACACAAACCTTTTATGTTCATGGGCCTAATACCCATTTCATTAACCCAACACAATGACCCCATTATTTCTTAGGCCCAAGGGCTTCACAACTTCATCTTAAATAAAACACAACCTAATACATTTGGCTTCAACCCAAGTTTTCTTTAAGACCTCAATCCCTTAAGTTAGGTACATCACAATTTTATAGCACTTAATTCTTGAGGCTAATTTATCACACATAATAAATCATAATTCAAGTAAAACTCTAGGCCCACTAACAGGTCGTTATAAAGTGCGATGCTTATTTATGTCTATGTTGACTAAGTGTTCTGTTGCTTTTATGACTTGGTCGACCAACTTATTTTGTCTGTCGACCAAACTTGTTATTTTGTCTAATTCTGTCGACTAACTATTTTTATCTGTCGATTAAGTTGTTGGAGAGATTTTCAAAAGAATGGTTGCAACCTTTCACTTGTTTGGGAAGAGATTCAAGTCAAGAAACTAGAGGTTGTAACCTTTCAAATTCTATTTACACACATGAATGGTTGTAACCTTTAGTAAAGGATTATGCCTAATTTGTTTTAAATTTAATTTAAGTGGTTATAACCTTTGGTGAAGTGGTGTCATTGGTAAAGGGTTGTAACACACAAGAATTAGTTATATTCTTTTGTGAAGGATTGTAATACATATGAATGGTTATACCTTTGGTGAAGGGTTGTAACATTATCTATAAATAGATTGGTGTGTTGTTGGATAAAAATATTTTGAGAATTCATATGGTTTCTCTCTCCTTCTTCTTCTTCTTCTTCTTCTACATTCTTACATAAAACTTCATAATATTTGTGCATACAAAAACCTATTCTTTGTATTCTTTTATTGCAGAATTAGAATACAAAGCTTCTTGTGTTTGTTATTAATTCCGTGTATTCAGGTTTGTTTTCGGAAATTGTACATTCGTTAACAAACATTATTCTTGATTCCATTGTATCTTAGAGGCTTGTTTGGATCCCTTGTGCATTGTATTTTGGGACAAACAAAGTCTTAAGGAAAGCGAGTTTTCGTGTCTTGGAATCTTTGAGTTATTACAACATATTTATCTCTATACCACCATAATTTTTATCAACAATAAATCTTTTTCGTAAAAAGCATAACGGCTAGTTTTTCAAACTCTAATGGTCAAAAAACGGCTAGTTTTGGGCAAGACTCTTGGAATGCTTATAAATAGAAGTCATGGATGAACTTGACAAGGCTAATAGATGGGAATGAGTTGATCTAAAGAGTGCAAATCATTTTATTCGAGCTTACAAGAATCTATGCCTTCATTGTTGTATTTTTTTCTCTTCAAGGCTTCGTTCTATCATTGCAAATTTATTCTTAAACCTTGTTTTCATTGTGAGAGAACTTGCAACTAAGAGTGTTAACTCTTAGCTTCTCTTTTTCATTTGTATCGTTCTTATTTCCTAACTTGTTGTGGCTAGAGGGCCTACTTGTCTAAGTAGGAGGTTTGTATTTCTCCTAGTAGTTAATGCTAGAGGGCTTATCGGCTTTGGTAGGAGATTATAGTGGATTGGTTTGTAAAACCTTAGTGAGGAGCTAAGGTAGTGGATTAGGCTTCGGTTAAGCCAAACCACTATAAATTCTTTGTGTTCTCTTGTGCTTGTGTTCTTTGTTTATTTTATTTTTTCAAGCATCTCTATATTCCTCACTTGATTCATATATTTAACCTTTCATTGAAAAAAATTTCATATTTCTCAATCTTGTGTTCTCCATTGTCAAGACGAGATTGTCTTTTATACGATTGATACCTCATTGTACCATTTCAAGATCTTGAGGTTTAACGAAGCCATGGTCTTCATAGACATCTCCTTTTTATCAAAAGAATTTTTAAGGAAAAAGAATTTTTATATACCAATTCACCCTTCTCTTGGTGTGTGCCATATCACTTCTATTCTAACAATTGGTATCAGAGACTCGTTCCCATTGTTTTCATTGGTTTAACAACCTAGGGATAAAGATCCACAAATGGCACACATTTTTGGCTTATTAAAATTTGAGGGTCAAAGCACCACTCGTCCACCTTTCTTTAATGGTACTAACTTTAATTTTTGGAAAGTAAGAATGCACATCTATCTTATGCAGGACTCAAGCCTTATGTAAGTGATTAAGAAAGGGGTTACATTGGCCGATATGGAAAATATGGAGACTTGGACAGTAAAGAAAAAAAGGGATATGGAGATAAACGCAAGAGCCATGAACACTTTGTTTTGTGCTCTTTGGCCCGAAGAGTTTAACTGAGTCTCAACATGCAAAATGGCCAAGGAGATTTGGGCCAAATTGGAGGTCACTCATGAAGGCACTAATTAAGTTAAGGAATCAAAGGTAAATTCACTAATTCATGTGTATGAACTTTTTTCTATGAAATCTTGGGAACCTATTAATGAGATATTTACTAGGTTTAATAATATTGTCACAAATTTAGAGGCCTTAGGAGAAAATTTTTCAAATGGAGAGAAAGTTAGAAAAATCCTTAGGAGTCTACCCAATGAATGGGACCCCAAAGTGACAGCCATTCAAGAGGCTAAAGACTTAGATAACTTATCTTTTGATGATTTGATTGGATTTCTCATGACTCATGAGATCATGATGAAGAGAGATCATAATGAGATAAATAGAGATAAGAATCTTCTTTTCAAAGTTTTACACTCATCTAGTGATAATGATGATTTAATGATAATTACTAGGAAATTCAAACGGTTCCTTAGTAAGAAAAAGTTGAAAGAATTGGAAAGAAGAAACCTAAAGAAGAAGAAGGATAAGCTTGAGGGGGAGAAATATAGAAATGTAGTTAAATATTATGGATGTCAAAAGTATGAGCATATCATATCCAAATGTCCATCATTTAAGAGGTATGAGAAGAAGTTCAAGAAGAAAATGGATGATTCATCTTCTAGTAATGAATCCCAAGTAGAGGAAGTGGTCAACCTATGTCTTATGGCCAACATAGAAGAGAAACCTTCCCATTCTAGTGATTCATTTTTAAGTTTTATTCTTGATGAATTGCATGATGCATTCAATGATTTGATGAATGAATTTGAAAATGTTAGTCTGAAAAATAATGTCTTAAAGAAGAAATTAAAAATCTTTAGATAAAGAAGTGAGCTTATTAAAAGAAGAAAAAGATTCTTGGAATAATGAGAAGAAAATGTTGAAAGCTCAAAATGATGAACCTCAAGAGAAAAACAAATGTTTAGAATTATCTCTTGAAAAAGCCAACAAAGAGAAAGAAGAATTGAAAAATGCCCTTAAGATTAAAAGAAAAGATTTTCTTAAAAGAAGAAAAGGGCAAGGTGGCTTTGTGAAAAGAAAACAAAATTTTGCCTCACATTCTTAAATCATTTGTCATTATTGTGGTCAATGTAGGCATTCTATAAACAAATGTTTTATAAGAAACCATCCTACAAGATATAAACAAATATGGGTTCCAAAAGGAAATTTCAATGCTAACTATGGTGACCCTAAAGAGGGTTGGGCACCAAAATTTTGTGGATGAGTTATTTTTGCAGGTTTACTTGACATCCAAATGAAGCTCAAAGTGAAATCTTTATGGATGAATCAAGCATGAAGGAAAGGGGGATGAAGGAGAAAATCAACCCCCAAAAAAGCTCTTTTTTTTTTTACCAACCAAGAGTAAGAGAGATTGTTAAATTCAATCTTGGTGGTATATTTTCTATCTCTAAACTCTCCATGTTTATGATGTTTATGATTTTGGTTCATGTATTGCCTTTATGATTTTACTTAAGAATTTCTATCCAAAATTTCAATCACATTGGTTTCTAAAATTAAGGGGGAGTTATAGTGTTAAAATGATTTTCAAATTTTATGCTTTAATCAAGGGGGAGAATAAATCTTTTGTTATGTGTTATTAAAGGGGAGTTTGTAAAAGTTTATTTTTCTCAAATGTACTCTTACCACATTGATGTTTTGCCAAATCCCATCCTAGTATTGTGTTAAAATTCTTTCAAATGTATCCTTTTTGATTTATGACAAAAAGGGGGGAGACTTTTGGGTATTTCATAACATGTTTTGTCATCATCAAAAAAGGAGAGATTGATGTTTTGCCTTTGATATAATTTTGATGATGAAAACCATTGTATTTTGATGATGTTTATTATCTTAATACTCCAATTTAAATGACGCTTTAAGTAATCTCAAATGTATGTGATCAAAGTATTTTCCAATATATATGCATTGTTTATGATTTAGGAGATTGGAAAAATAATGCATTAAATCTTAAAATATTAGAAAATGAAGTTAAAAGCATTTTTGTAGCATCTGTTGACTAAATGCATTCACTTTGTCGACTAACAGAATAGATATATTGACTTGGTTGACTAAGCTATAGGCTCTGTCGACCAACAGTATGCATGATTTTGTCTTGGTTGACTAAGAAATAATTAAGCTTTGTCGACTAACAGTGCTTATGTGCTAACTTGGTCGACTAACTCTTTAAGTCTGTCGATAGAATGATAGCCTTGGTCAACTAAGTGCCATGCTTATTTATGTCTATATCAAGTAAGTGTTATGTTGCTTTTATGATTAAGTATGCAGTATAGACAGAAATATAATTTTATCAAAGAGTATTTAATAAGTCCACCCAACTTTTCAATGAAGCTCATATGATCGCAAAGATGAAAATCATTAAATCTCAATGATTATAAGTGATGCTATCAAAGCAAGAAACAATACCTACAAGGCATGCCTTCTTAAAAAAATTGAAACTCAAAGATGGTTAAGGATCATTCTTGGTTGTTAAACCACAATACAAAGCACCTGCTTTGATACCACTTGAAAGAACACCTAAGAGGGGATGAATTGGGTGTATTGAAGATTTTTGCAATTTTAGAAAGATATGCATCAAGGTTGATTTAAAAAGATATTTTTCACAATTAAATATAACAATCACAAAATATATAGAAAGGTGGCTACATTTGAAAAGAGGGATGAGAAAACTGCTTTGTTGACAATAATAAGATTTTGTCTGTTTTTTTAAATTTTGGCCTTCAAATCTCTTGGAAAAACATATGCATTCTTGAAGTAAACATAAAAGCAATGATGATGAAAACAAACTTTTATACTTTCAATGAAAACTAAAACTGTTATGCTAGAAACAAATAAGATGAAATCAAATATGTAAACATTGCATGGTAGGTTGTAACATCCCTGGCTTTGAAAATAATTAATTTATGGGTGATTTATTGAGTTATGTGTGGTTTTGAGGAAATAGACAATTAGGATAATTAATTATTTTATTTGAAAACATTTATGGAAATAATGAAAGAATAAAATAAATTGATTTGGTGGATTTATGAGAATGTTTGGGGTGTAAGTGAAATAAGGAGAAATGAGGTGTTGGGTGTGTGCGTTAGTTTTTGAAAGTTATGGGGTTAAAGTGGAAATCTTGAAAATGGGTTGGGAATTGGTTTAAATTTAATGGGAGGCATTATATAAGTGAGGGAGTAGCTGGCACGAGCGATCGCGTGTGAGCATGTGCTAGGTATGGTCATGTCGCAGGATTGATCCGTAGTGCGCGCGCACAAGGGAATTTGTTGGATTTATTTTCCAGCACAAGGGCGCCCAAAACGACATCGTTTTTGGGCGCCATCTTACGCCCATGTGCGTGGGCACGCGCGCGCCATGCGTGCGACCGCGCGGCGCTGTTGGGGCATTTCCCTAACCACCCAACCATCTTTTTTTGCTGTAACATGGCAGCCACATAGGGCAGCCTTGGCCCCCAAGCTACCTCCTATTTTGGCCGGTTCTTTCCCCTTGTTTAAGGCTAATCTTGCCCATTGTTAAGGCCATTTGTCCATGTTAATTCTCTCGTTATGAGAAATTTAATTATATAGAGGTTTTGCCAGTTTATACGCGCCAGGGAAAACATGTAAGTGATATATATATTTAAGATTAATTTAGTGGTATTTAATAGAATTACCTGCATGTCTTATTGCATTAATTTTTGATAATTTATGTTAAAGGAATGTTGGGAAATGTTGTCAGAAAAGCTATCAAGGCAAAAGGTCGGTACGTTTAATGAGAATAGGTGGTTAATGCTGAACCGGTAAGGGTTTAATATGCTTCGTGTGTAAATTTCGTTTGTTATGGCTTGTATAGGATGTTGAGGAAATGCCTAGGCATGGGGCAGTGGGTTTTTGACCGTGAGAGTCTTAACACGGGATCTTAGAGGAAACCGCTATGGGCCACTAAAAGCCTGAGATAGGTGTGGTGGACGGGCTTACATGCATGCTGCACTTCATTTTTATCTATGATGTCATGCTCATTAATTTACTGCATTGCATATTGCCTTTATTGAGTCCCCGAACTTGCCCCTTTACCCTCCCATTAACCTAACAGATGGCTCGGGGTCTAAGAAAGGGAAACCGATGCTAGTGGAAGAGTCGTCGTTTAACAGTGATTGAGGACAGTGGGAATGTGGGTCATGTTTCTGTGTTGTTTATGTAATATATATATATGTGCTCTGTATTTGACTACGGGAGACAGCTTTGGTTTAAATACAATTTGACTAAGATCAAGTTAAGGTTCCCGGTATGAGTAACTTAGAGTGTGTGTATAAACCGGTCGATTGCGATCGAGATATAAAACCTATTTAAATATGTTTGACTATTGGAGTATTTTATTAAGCATGTTGTTACTTATTTTATGAAATTTGGGATTTATATTTTAAAGGCCTAATTGAGCATGAGAATCAGGTAAACTTTCATTGTCTATGTATTTTAAACCCGAGTTCTCGACAGTTGAAGGTGGTGAAGCCTGAACCCTACCTAGGGTGCCCATATTATTTTAATACTTTATGTTGACAGGGCATAACCGTCCTTCAAGATAAGGTAGGGTTGAATCGTGGGTTACGACGACACCTGGTAGTGGGGGCGGGGGTGTCACACAGGTGAAAAATAATATCATCAAAACATAAGAAGTAGTCCACAAGACAACAATTTATAATGATTCAACCAACAAGCCTAGTCCTCTGCCTTAACTCCTCACTAAAGATTTAACACATCAACTAAGGGATTAGCTTTTAAGGGATCAACTACAACCCATACACAGTCTTTACAGATTCAATTGAAACCTCCACTTTTCACAGACTAAGTAGATACCCCAACTTTTACAAGAGGAGTTGAAACTTTTTCTTTTGACGGGCTAAACAGTATTCTCAGCTTTTACAGGAGCAACTGTAACTTCTACTTTTCATGGGCTAAGTAGGAACTCTGGTTTTTCCAAAGGGCCTCAACAGGAACCACTACCTTTTATAGATTGAAGTGTAACGTTTGCTTTTAAGGACAAAACAGAAACCATACATACCTTTTAAGGGATGAGGTAGAACCCTTATAAACACTTGTTAAAAGAAGAGTTTCAAAGAAAGCTATAACAAGGTTTCCCTCAAGATGATAAGAAACAAAGCTTATGAGGGTACATACAAGAATGAGTAGAAAGAATAGGAATTAAACGCTCCACTTGGACAGTTAGGGGATAGAGATATACCACCACACCAAGGTTGATGCCAAAATAAATTCCCTACTTTTGGTTGGCAAATCTAGGGGTGATATCCTATTTCACTTCCCTCTTTTTTTCATTCTTGATTCATTCTTTAATGATTTGACTTTGAGTTTCACTTGGATGTCAAGCATTCCTGCAAAAAGAAATTATCCAAAAGATTTTGGTGCCCAAACCACTTTGGGTTCACCATTGTTAGCGAAGGATATTTCCTTTGGAATCCATATTTGTTTATATCTTGTGGGATGGTTTCGTATAAAACATTTATTTATAGAATGCCCACATTTTCCACAATAATGACAAATAATTTTAGAATGTGAGGCAAAAATTTGTTTTCTTTTCACAAAACTATTTTTCCCTTTTCTTCTTTTATGAAAATCTTTTCTTTTGACTCTAAAGGGCATTTTTCAATTCTACTTTTTCTTTGTTTACCTTTTCAAGAGATAATTTTAAACATTGGTTTTTCTCTTGAAGTTCATCATTTTAAGCTTTCAAAGTTTTCGTCTCATTTTTCAAAGAATTTGCTTTATTTTCTAAAGACATGATTTTCTTTTTCAACAAATTTCAAATTAATTTCTTAAAATCATGAGCTAAGTCATCAAAATCATCTTGTAATTCTTCAAAAGAGAAATCATCATTTAAACAATCAAAATTTTGAGCTGTTAAATCAAGATCTTTAAGTTGAGCCATCAAGCATAGGTTTCCATCAATTGATTCATTGCTTGAAGTGGATCGATTTTCGTTTATCCAAGTTGCAAGGGCCTTCTTCTTTGATTTTCACTCATTCTCCTTGAACAATGGGCATTCGCATTAATATGTCCAAATTTTTTACATTCAAAACATTTTACTTCTCTTCTATATTTCTCCCTCTCAAACTTATCCTTCTTCACCCTTGGGTTTCTTTTTTCTTCCAACTTTTTCCTTTAATGATTCTCTTGAACTTCCTAGTGAGAACTATTAAATCATAATCATCATCATCATCCTCACTTTCTTCACTTTCATCCTCCTCACTTTTCTCTTGAAGAATGTGTAACCCACTCAATCATGTCTTGATTTCTTTTCACCTTGTTCTTCCATTGTAGGATTTTGCTCTTGGCTTGTGGATTTCAACAAATTTAGATATGCACTTGACCCGGATGCCCACTCGTAGATTTTGACCCAAATCTTCCACTTGGGTCTGCTCCATATCTCTGAACTGTGTGTTGTTTGCAGAGCATATAAATATGTTTCTAAACTTAAGTAACATTATATCACATATCTGGAGATTAATTTTATACTTCCATGAGTTCAAAACTTAACTTATTGGGTTCTAATTTGGTATTAAATTACTAAAGCAAAACAATTACTGAACGAAAATAAATCCCCACAAAATTGCAATCGTAAGACAATTACACTAGAAGTTTTCAAAAACTACCGCAAATTGACCTACAATGGCCATTTTGCCACTAAATCTCCCTTTTTTTTCGTAGTTTATGTTTAGTTATTCGATGCTTTTCGGTAATCTTACCATTTTTCCAACCACCATCTTCAAAGTCAATGTGAATGCACTTACCAAGCAGCAAATGAATTAGTTTTGTAGATTATACATTCATTGATTAAACTATTGAATGATATTGTATACCTTTCCCTACAAATAAAGATTTTTAGAATACAAAAAGGTAATTTTAATTTATTAAAAATATCAAAATTTGTTAAAATAGATAAAAGGAGTAAATGAGTCACAACTGAATATACATTAACTACGAAGGCAACATGCAAACCATCATTTAACCCCTAAACAAACTCCTTTAATTAATTACTTTCAACAGATTGCATCAATTTCAAGAGAGCACAACATTAGTATAAAAATGAAGAAGTGATAGTTTAGGAAAATTAGAAGAGAAGAAAGCTTTCTGAAAGAAAAGAATGGAAGGTGTAGAAGGATCACAGAGCAGCAACGGGAGCACTTATTCCAATTCAAGCTCTGGTAATTTTTTGCAAAATACTCATATTTTATTATTCTAGTGATGTATACAAGCACAAATTGATTCTTGTAATACCTTGCAATTTGACAGACGTGCCAACCAAAGAAAAAGTCAGTAAAGTTCTACTTAAGCTTCATAATGATTGTCACTTGCCTGTGTCCAGGGTCACAAAGATCATGCGTCGAGCTTTGCCTCCCAAAACCCGTATTACTAAAGAGGCTGTACAAGTCATGCGACACTGTGCAACAAACTGTATCCATTTGGTTACCTCTAACGCAAACATAGGTTGCAAACAAGACAATCGCAAGAAAGTCTTTGCCGAAGATGTCATTTCGGCAATAGGCAGGATAGGGCTTGAGGACTATGTTGAGCCTTTGACGTCGTATTTGAACCAATATCGTGGCATGAAACAAAATCACGATGTCGTGCTTGCAAGGGGTTCAAGAAAGAAAAGGCATGCCATGGATATCGATGACTCCTTAGAGAATGATGATACTGGCGATAGCAATGCCAATCCTAAAAAGGAAGACGATGCAAAACCTAGCTCTATTCACCAGCCTTGGTTGAAATGATGTTTTCCAGCGGCTTTAATGATGTTTCTATATAGCATCCATCTTACCATGTCACATGCCATTTAGGAAGAAATGGTTGCATGGGAATGGCGGAATAAAACAGTCGGTTAAACTAATGATTAGATGAGTTAACGGTCTTTGACTGGTTTTAAGTTAAAACCGCTGGTTCAACCAGCGTTGCTTGTTTAACTATCTTAGTTTGCCAAAACCGTTAGGATTTTCTAAGCATTAGAGAAGAATAATTGGTTTAACGAGTGGTTTTTCTTGATCATTTACATGTAAATATGGGTGCTATTTTAATAAAAATTCGATGTTTAAGTGGGGTTGTAGTGTTAAATTTGGATATGTTGGGTAAGTAGATTGTTATTGTGGATTGCATTTATTTTCTATAAAAGGCTTGTTGTTGCATATCAGGGTTAAGACCTAACCCTCAATAGGGTCAATTTTTTCTAATTTAATTTCATAGCACTTTATGATTTTAATTAAATGTACATTTTTTTCTATGTTGTACACCGACTAAGTGTTGGAATCGTTAAATTAAAAGGTGAATAATTTTTATTAAAATTTTTATATTTTTCATAAAAATCATTACAATGGAAAGGTGCTCGCTCGGTCATGTCTTGATTTTGTTTCACCTTGTTCTTCCCATGTTGGTTTTTGCTCCCAGTTTGTGCATTTTGGCCAATTTAGAAATGCACTTGACCAAGATGCCCACTCATAGATTTTGACCAGAATCTGCTACATGGGTTTCCTCCATATATCCAAACTGTATGCTGTTTGTAAGGCATATCAGTATGTTTCTAAACTTAAGTAACATTGTATCACATCTGCGGAGATCAATTTTGTATTTGCGTGCGTTCAAAACTTAAAATTATTGGGTTCTAATTTGGTACTAAATTAGTAGTGGAAAACTACTGCTGAACGAAAACAAATCGCCAAAAATTGCAATCGTGTGACAATTACTCTAGCAGTTTTCCAAAACTACCGCAAATTGACCTACAATGGCCATTTTTCCACTAAATCTTCCTTTTTTTTTTTCCCATAGTTTATGTTCAGTTATTAGATGCTTTTCGATAATCTTACCATTTTTCCAACCACCATCTTCAAAGTAAATGTGAATGCACTTACCAAGCAGCAAATGAATTAGTTTTGTAGATTATACATTCATTAATGAATCTATTGAATGATATTATATACCTTTCCCTACAAATAAAGATTTTTAGAATACAAAAAGGTAATTTTAATTTATTCAAAATATCAAAATCTGTTAAAATAGATAAAAGGAGTAAATGAGTCACAACTGAATATACATTAACAACGAAGGCAACACACCAACCATTATCTAACCGCTAAACAAACTCCTTTAATTAATTACTTTCAATTTCAAGAGAGCCCAACATTAGTATAAAAATGAAGAAGTGATAGTTTAGGAAAATTAGAAGAGAAGAAAGCTTTCTGAAAGAAAAGAATGGAAGGTGTAGAAGGATCACAGAGCAGCAACGGGAGCACTTATTCCAATTCAAGCTCTGGTAATTTTTTGCAAAATACTCATATTTTATTATTCTGGTGATGTATACTAGCACAAATTGATTCTTGTAATACCTTGCAATTTGACAGATGTGCCAACCAAGGAAAAAGTCAGTAAAGTTCTACCTGCGCTTGATAATGATCGTCACTTCCCTGTGTCCAGGGTCACAAAGATCATGCGTCAAGCTTTGCCTCCCAAAACCCGTATTAGTAAAGAGGCCGTAGAGGTCATGCGACATTGTGCAACAAACTGTATCCATTTGGTTACCTCTAACGCAAACATAGGCTGCAAACAAGACAATCGCAAGAAAGTCTCTGCCGAAGAGGTCATTTCGGCAATAGGCAGGATAGGGCTTGAGGACTATGTTGAGCCTTTGACGTCGTATCTGAACCAATATCGTGGCATGAAACAAAATCACGATGTCGTGCATGCAAGGGGTTCAAGAAAGAAAAGGCATGCCATGGATATCGATGACTCCTCAAAGAATGATGATACTGGTGATAGCAATGCCAATCCTAAAAAGGAAAATGATGCAGAACCTAGCTCTCTTCACCAGCCTTGGTTGAAATGATGTCTTCCAGCGGCTTTAATGATGTTTCTATATAGCATCCATCTTACCATGTCACATGCCATTTAGGAAGAAAGAGTTGCATGGGAATGGCGGAATGGAACAGTTGGTTAAACCAATGATTAGATGAGTTAACGGTCTTTGACTGGTTTTAAGTTAAAACCGCTAGTTCAACTAGCGTTGCTTGTTTAACTATCTTAGTTTGCCAAAACCGTTAGGATTTTCTGAGCATTAGAGAAGAATAGTTGGTTTAACGAGTTGTTTTTCTCGATCAATGACATGTAAATATAGGTGTTATTTTAATAAAAATTTGATGTTTTAGTGGGGTTGCAGTGTTAAATTTGGATATGTTGGGTAAGTAGGTGGTTATTGTGGATTGCATTTATTTTCTATAAAAGGCTTAATGTTGCATACCAGGGCTAGGACCTAACCCTCAACAGGGTCAATTTTTTCTAATTTAATTTCATAGCATTTTATGATTTTAATTAAATGTACTTTTTTTCTATGTTGTACACCGACTAAGTGTTGGACTCGTTAAATTAAAAGGTGAATAATTTTTATTAAAATTTTTATATTTTTCATACAAATCATTACAATGGAAAGGTGCCCGCTCGGTCATGTCTTGATTTCGTTTCACCTTGTTCTTCCCATGTTGGTTTTTGCTCTCGGTTTGTGGATTTCGGCCAATTTAGAAATGCACTTGACCGAGATGCCCACTCGTAGATTTTGACCCGAATCTGCTACTTGGGTTTGCTCCATATATCCGAACTGTCTATTGTTTGTAAGGCATATCAGTATGTTTCTAAACTTAAGTAACATTGTATCACATATGCGGAGATCAATTTTGTACTTCCATGTGTTAAAAACTTAAAATTATTGGCTTCTAATTTGGTACTAAATTAGTAGTGCAAAACTACTGTTAAACAAAAACTAATCGCTAGAAAATTGGAGTCATACGACGATTACACTAGCAGTTTTCAAAAACTACCCCAAATTGACCTACAATGGCCATTTTGCCACTAAATCACCCTTTTTTTCGTAGTTTATGTTTAGTTATTAGATGCTTTTCGGTAATCTTACCATTTTTTCCAACCACCATCTTCAAAGTCAATGTGAATGCACTTACCAAGCAACAAATGAATTAGTTTTGTAGATTATACATTCATTGATTAAACTATTGAATGATATTGTATACCTTTCCCTACAAATAAAGATTTTTAGAATACAAAAAGGTAATTTTAATTTATTTAAAATATCAAAATTTGTTAAAATAGATAAAAGGAGTAACTGAATCACAACTGAATATACATTAACTACGAAGACAACACACCAACCATCATCTAACCCCTAAACAAACTTCTTTAATTAATTACTTTCAACAGATTGCATCAATTTCAAGAGAGCACAACATTAGTATAAAAATGAAGAAGTGATAGTTTAGGAAAATTAGAAGAGAAGAAAGTTTTCTGAAAGAAAAGAATGGAAGGTGTAGAAGGATCACAAAGCAGCAACGGGAGCACTTATTCCAATTCAAGCTCTGGTAATTCTTTGCAAAATACTCATATTTTATTATTCTGGTGATGTATACTAGCACAAATTGATTCTTGTAATACCTTGCAATTTGACAGATGTGCCAACCAAGGAAAAAGTCAGTAAAGTTCTACCTGCGCTTGATAATGATCGTCACTTCCCTGTGTCCAGGGTCACAAAGATCATGCGTCGAGCTTTGCCTCCCAAAACCCGTATTAGTAAAGAGGCTGTAGAGGTCATGCGACATTGTGCAACAAACTGTATCCATTTGGTTACCTCTAACGCAAACATAGGTTGCAAACAAGACAATCGCAAGAAAGTCTCTGCCGAAGATGTCATTTCGGCAATAGGCAGGATAGGGCTTGTGGACTATGTTGAGCCTTTAACGTCGTATCTGAACCAATATCGTGGCATGAAACAAAATCGCGATGTCGTGCTTGTAAGGGGTTCAAGAAAGAAAAGGCATGCCATGGATATCGATGACTCCTTAGAGAATGATGATACTAGCGATAACAATGCCAATCCTAAAAAGGAAGACGATGCAGAACCTAGCTCTCTTCACCAGCCTTGGTTGAAATGATGTTTTCCAGCGGCTTTAATGATGTTTCTATATAGCATCCATCTTAGCATATCACATGCCATTTAGGAAGAAATGGTTGCATGGGAATGGCGGAATAAAATAGTCGGTTAAACTAATGATTAGATGAGTTAACGGTCTTTGACTGGTTTTAAGTTAAAACCGCTAGTTCAACCAGCGTTGCTTGTTTAACTATCTTAGTTTGCCAAAACCGTTAGGATTTTCTAAGCATTAGAGAAGAATAATTGGTTTAACGAGTGGTTTTTCTTGATCATTGACATGTAAATATGGGTGCTATTTTAATAAAAATTTGATGTTTAAGTGGGGTTGTAGTGTTAAATTTGGATATGTTGGGTAAGTAGGTGGTTATTGTGGATTGCATTTATTTTCTATAAAAGGCTTGTTGTTGCATACTAGGGCTAAGACCTAACCCTCAACGGGGTCATTTTTTTATAATTTAATTTCATAGCACTTTATGCTTTTAATTAAATGTACTTTTTTTCTATGTTGTACATCGACTAAGTGTTGGACTCGTTAAATTAAAAGTTGAATAATTTTTATTAAAATTTTTATATTTTTCATACAAATCATTACAATGGAAATGTGCTCGCTCGGTCATGTCTTGATTTCGTTTCACCTTGTTCTTCCCATGTTGGTTTTTGCTCTCGGTTTGTGGATTTTGGCCAATTTAGAAATGCACTTGACCGAGATGCCCACTCGTAGATTTTGACCCGAATCTGCTACTTGGGTTTCCTCCATATATCCTAACTGTCTGCTGTTTGTAAGGCATATCAATGTGTTTCTAAACTTAAGTAACATTGTATCACATATGCAGAGATCAATTTTGTATTTGCATGTGTTCAAAACTTAAAATTATTGGGTTCTAATTTGGTACTAAATTAGTAGTGCAAAACTACTGCTGAACAAAAACAAATCGCCACAAAATTGCAATCGTACGACAATTACTCTAGCAGTTTTCCAAAACTATCGCAAATTGACCCACAATGGCAATTTTTCCACTAAATCTCCTTTTTTTTTTTCCATAGTTTATGTTCAGTTATTAGATGCTTTTCGGTAATCTTACCATTTTTCCAACCACCATCTTCAAAGTTAATGTGAATGCACTTACCAAGCAGCAAATGAATTAGTTTTGTAGATTATACATTCATTGATGAAACTATTGAATGATATTGTATACCTTTCCCTACAAATAAAGATTTTTAGAATACAAAAAGGTAATTTTAATTTATTCAAAATATCAAAATCTGTTAAAATAGATAAAAGGAGTAAATGAGTCACAACTGAATATACATTAACTACGAAGGCAACACACCAACCATCATCTAACCCCTAAACAAATTCCTTTAATTAATTACTTTCAACATATGGCATCAATTTCAAGAGAGCCCAACAATAGTATAAAAATGAAAAAGTGATAGTTTAGGAAAATTAGAAGAGAAGAAAGCTTTCTGAAAGAAAAGAATGAAAGGTGTAGAAGGATCACAGAGCAGCAACGGGAGCACTTATTCCAATTCAAGCTCTGGTAATTTTTTGCAAAATACTCATATTTTATTATTCTGTTGATGTATACTAACACAAATTGATTCTTGTAATACCTTGCAATTAGACAGACGTGCCAACCAAGGAAAAAGTCAGTAAAGTTCTACCTACGCTTGATAATGATCGTCACTTGCCTGTGTCCAGGGTCACAAAGATCATGCGTCGAGCTTTGCCTCCCAAAACCCGTATTACTAAAGAGGTTGTAGAGGTCATGCGACATTGTGCAACAAACTGTATACATTTGGTTACCTCCAACGCAAACATAGGCTGCAAACAAGACAATCGCAAGAAAGTCTCTGCCGAAGATGTTATTTCAACAATAGGCAGGATAGGGCTTGAGGACTATGTTGAGTCTTTGACGTCGTATCTGAACTAATATTCTGGCATGAAACAAAATGGCGATGTCGTGCTTGTAAGGGGTTCAAGAAAGAAAAGGCATGCCATGGATATCGATGACTCCTCAAAGAATGATGATACTGGTGATAGCAATGCCAATCCTAAAAAGGAAAATGATGCAGAACCTAGCTCTCTTCACCAGCCTTGGTTGACATGATGTTTCCAACGGCTTTAATGATTTTTCTGTATAGCATCCATCTTACCATGTCACATGCCATTTAGGAAGAAATGGTTGCATGGGAATGGCGGAATATAACAGTTGGTTAAACCAATGATTAGATGAGTTAACGGTCTTTGACTAGTTTTAAGTTAAAACCGCTAGTTCAACCAACGCTGCTTGTTTAACTATCTTAGTTTGTCAAAATCGTTAGAAGTTTCTAAGTGTTAGTGAAGAATAGTTGGTTTAATGAGTGATTTTTCTAGATCATTAACTTGTAAATATGGGTGCTATTTTATTAAAAATTCGATGTTTTAGTTGTGACGTTGTGTTAAATTTGGATATGTTGGGTAAGTAGGTGGTTATTGTGGATTGCATTTATTTTCCATAAAAGGCTTATTGTTGCATACCAGGGCTAGGACCTAACCCTCAACAGGGTCAATTTTTTCTAATTTAATTTCATAGCACTTTATGCTTTTAATTAAATGTATTTTTTTTCCATGTTATACTCCAACTAATTGGTGAACTAGTTAAATTAAAAAGTGAATAATTCTTATTAAAATTTTCATATTTTTTATACAAAACATTACTTTTTTTTATTAGGTACTTTTTCCCTCTCTCCAACAACTGTATGGAAGTTCTCAATGAGACAAAGCTACAGTTTTTTATTTCAATGGAAAACTGAATTCTATTTTAGAGAAAGAACCCAACTCTAAGATTTAACCAATAACTTACAAATTTTATATTTTTTATTATATAAAAAATAATTAATACTGAGACGGACCTAGGGCTAAAAAATTGATTTGATCACTTTAAGTGAATTTTATCAATTTGATCAATTCGTTTTTTACAACTCAAAATTCCAACTAGTGGTAACTCATTTATGCAAATAAAAAAAAATAATAGTATATGCATATTTTTACATGTTTGTGTAATTTAATTAAAAAATGGAAATGTGAAGTTTTAATAAAATTCAAGATATTACAGCGTGGGTTTAGAAAAATTATTAATTGGAAATAAGTAGGAAAAAGTATAAATTTGATTTATCTAAACAAACTGAATTGATCGGCCCAACCAAATTTGTCAGTCTAGTTCAATTTTTTTCTTACATTGGTTCGGTTTTGTTAATTTTTTTAAAAAAATTTGATTTGTAGTTTTTGTTTCAATTTTTTAGTTTGAATAACTGTATTAACTGAATTTATCAAATTTTAAAATTATATTATTTTAATATTTATAAAACAAAGTCATTTTTTTTATTTTGTGTGTTTTTATCGTTTTTTTCCCTTTTTTTTTTGTTTAATCAGTTTGGTTCGATTTGCATAGTTTAGGCTTAATCTTTTTGTGTATCAATTAGTTTGATTTTTTAAGTTAATCGATTGGTTGAGTTCAATTTTGTTTCCCAATTCGATTTAATTGGTTAGTAAATTTCAGTCAATTCGATAATTAAACCGATCGTTTGCACACCCCTAGTAGCAAGTACTAGCTTTTGTAAACATTTTAATAATTTAGTCTTTTATAGTTTATTTTATAAGTTGACTATTTTTCAGAACTAATATTATTGTTAAAAAAAATCTCAAAACTATTAATAGTCTCAAATTATTTTCCTAAATCCTACTAATTGAATACAAAATTGTTAGTTAGAACCAATAATTCTTTTAAAAAAACTATTAGTTCAATCAGTCGACAAATCTTATCCGACTGGACTCAAATTTAGTACAAGTCAGAATAGTAATTTAGAATGTAATTTAGTTTGAAATAGCAGTTTAGGAAGTTTTTTTTTTATAAAATGGTAAAAAGAGGATCCATTTAATTCAAGTTGTGTATAACTTCAAAACAACTTTAGCTATTCCGTTTGGGAATAAGAATCTGATGTCGACGACCCCCCAGTGTTAAGTAAAAACGTGTCGTTAGACGATTGGTCCTCGTTAGGTCCTGAACCTAGTCAATGCCACTCTCTGCAATACCCCTCGTTACACTGAGAGATAGAGGGGGGAGAGAGAGAGAGAGTCTGTAGACAGATTGGAAATGAACCGAAGGAAACTCAAAGTCGTCCTCGCTCTCTTCGCCGTCAACTCGATCTCCCTCTATCTCTACTTGTCTACACAGTCGGACCACTTGCGCCACGCTTCGTCGTCACTAACCGACCAATCCTCCGCCGGAACCGGCAAATCCACGCCGGATAGTCACCAGAATTTCCGCGGCATCGGCAAGCCGTGGCCGATCTTACCATCGTATCTTCCGTGGTCTCAGAACACTAACGTCTCCTTCAGATCATGCGAGGGCTACTTTGGCAACGGCTTCACTCGCCGGATCGACGTTCTCAAGCCTGCACCGGACATTGCCCGGATATCGGGCTTGGCAGGCGGCAGCGGAGGGTGGTTCAGGTGTTTCTACAGCGAAACGCTGCGGAGTTCGGTGTGCGAAGGGGGGCGAATTCGGATGCATCCGGAGAAGATCAGGATGTCGGTTGGAGGAGAGAAGTTGGAGGCGGTGATCGGGAGGGGAGAGGACGATGAGCTCCCGATGTTCGAATCGGGAGCCTTTGATGTTGAGGCCGTGGGTGGACCGAGTCGCGGATGGAAGCTTGTGGATGGAGAGTTTCTGGATCGGTACATGCAGTATGGTGCGATTTCGAAGCACACAATGCGGTTTTTGGTCGACTCGATTCGGTTAGTTGGTGCTAGTGACTTCCAGTGCTCTGAGGTTAGAATTCATGTTCTGTTTGATTCTGAAAGTTTTCATCTGGGACCGTGAATTCATGTTCTGTTTGATTCTGAAAATTACCACCTGGGACCGTGATTAATGCAAATTTGAACTTTTTTTTTCCTTTTGGAGTTAAAATCATGGTTTAAAACTGTCAAACTTGAATAAATTGCTCCGTTTTCCTTGTGGTATGATTGCTTATATCCTAGTCTAAACAAGTTATCACCTTGAAAACTAGTTCTGAAGCTACTGAATTGTCACAGTCACATATCTAGTGCTCAAGAATAAGCTTTATCTTGTGTTTGATCTGTAAAGTTGGCAATTTTGCACATGCTGGTTGGACTGTCCTTTAAGATTTATGGTTTGAAATTTTTTTCTTGTTTTTCTCTGATAGTTTTTTGGAATATGAAGGTGAGGATTTATTGTTGCCTTATTCAATTCAATGAAGTTTTAGATGTGACAAGTTGACACTTACTTGATCGTGTCCTGTTATCTAGGTCTTGGAAATCATTAAATTTCTATTAATGGCACGGGCTCACAGCTTGTACTGAAATTATGGTTTGAGCTCACTTAATTATCAAGTTTTGAAACTAATGAATTAAATAAATTACTTTAATTTAACTGGGTGAATCTTGCTATCCTGTTGAATAAAGTTGGGTTGATGCAGAAAAGTCTTGAAACTATATATACAGTGATGTGGTCAGCTGGCGATCAAGATCTTGTTTTGAAACTAAAGTTATCCCAAGTGAACAAGTGTCCTTAAGTTGCGAGGGTTTAGGGGAAGATCATCCTTGTACATAGTCTTTACCCTTGTTTCACAAAGAAACTATTTGCACAGCTCAAACATGTGGCCTTCCATTTACGAAAGATTAACCATACCATTACTACTATGGCTCACCTTATTTTTGTTCAAGGACTATGAGAACAAAAACAGTCACCAGGTTTGATTCAAGGCAGTGTTCATACAACAAAACCTTCAAATGTTTGGTTAGGAATCAAGCAATGGATCACAGCAGGAATCAGATTGGTTACTTTCATCAGAAATTCATGTATTATCATAAGAAAACCACAGAAAACTTTGTCGGAAACCATTAGGCATGAGATGGAATATAATGACCTTATAGATATGACCATAGATAAAGTGGATAGGTGGGCTAGAATTCATATGGCCAGCCCCACCTAGTAGGATTATGGTTTGTAATATTATTCTTGTTGTGCTCTTATGTTGTAGTATTGCTGATATATAGTACATTGTAGGGATAAATAAAAGTTATAGTTATTATATAGGATTGTCAGTGAAGAAATGGTGACAGGTGTATGAGGGCAAGTTCTTAACAATTGGAACATTTGGCCTTTTTAAACCTTTTCTAATGATTGAAAAAAAATGAATATTCCTGTGGATCCTGAGTTTTTGATTTTCACAAAACAATTCCACCACTCTGTTTGGCCAAAAATCTGCAGACTTGACAAATATCTACATGACCATGGTGTCATGGAAGTATAATAGATTTATTTTGCTTGCCTCCATTTTGTAATGATAAGTTCATCTTTTTGTTATGTTGTTTCATCTCTGATGTGAAAGTTTCCTCATGCAGTGGATTGAAGAGCCAACACTTCTTGTCACTCGCTTTGAATATGCTAATCTTTTCCACACAGTTACAGATTGGTACAGTGCATATGTGGCGTCCAGAGTTATTGGCTTGCCTTATCGACCTAATTTGGTTTTTGTTGATGGCCATTGTGAGGTATGTGTGCTCAAATTCTCATCATGGAATTGTCTCATTCTGTTTGGTATCTTATATCTTGTTCTTAGTGTGCTGATCTTAGGACATACAATTTTGTGTACAATATATCTCAAATGCCACTTTAATGGCCATCAGTTTTGTCTTCATATCTTGAAAGTCTGGTTTATTCAAATACTACCTAGAATGTTTTTACAAAAAATCCCAATTACAGGTTGCTAAATGGATCAAATTTTTCCATTTGGATTCACTTAAGGGTGTTTATCTTTTACTAGATCTAACATAATCATGACCCGTATTGGTGGTTTACTGAAAAGTACAAAGAAAGAAACCCTAGGTGTTAAGACCCTATTTCTGAAGTGTGCATTCTCAGACTGAGATATGAGCAATGTTCTAGAAATTGCTTGGACTTCTTTTCCATTTTTCTAGTGGCAAATTGTTCCAGTCCACCAAAAATAGACATTGCTAGTGCATGAGGCTTCCTGCAAGTTGAGGGTTGAGGGAGAATACTCTTTATATCCAACCTTACCTTTGCCTTTGCAAGGAGGTTGTTTTCACATTTTGAACCTTCCAATCAGAAAAGAACAACCTTACTGAAAAAAAAAAAAAATCCCTTTATTCTCTTGTATATGATTTTTCTGATTCCATCTTCTTCTGCCATCTTTAATGAACTAGGCTAATTCCTCTTAATCTTTATTTACTATTGATGCTGGATAATTTGTATTCTTTTTTATTTCGAAGTGCATAATTTGTATTCACTTTACTTTTTGATCTATTTACTATAGTCTTCTTCATTTCTCTCTGTTGACCATTTCTATTTGATTATTCAACTGTTTCACTGGTGCATTCTTCACAATGAGGTAGCCAATGGCATGAGTTACTTTGTTCTTATGATTATATTGCCGAATGTACTTGCCTTACTGCCTTATCTTCTTTAGCAACTCATTTCAAATTCACTTGCCCCACATTTTAGCAACTGATATCCACGAAAAAACTACCAGTTCTCTGTTATGGCTATTTTCTCATTGTTGTCATTCCATGATTGGAGCTTCACACCCTTGTTGGAATGCATGAATTCTACAAAATTTTGTGGAATTCATTTCCAATTTCAAATTTCATGTTTGGATTGAAAAAAAGAAAAAAAACTTGGATTTCAATTCTATGGAATTGAACATAACTAGACCAGATTCCACCAAAACTGGTGGAATTTGCAAATGAATTCCACAAACTTAAGCAAACAAATTTTGTGGACAAAAATACCCACGACCTTTCTTTTCCCATCTCTTTTCACCTATTTTGTCAAGGGTATTTTGGGAAGTAAGAGCAAATGAAACTTCAATTCTAGACTTATTCCAAACATAAATTCTAGAGTTCAATTGAATTCCATATTTTAAGGTGTCATACTGAACATGAGAATTCATTTAGAAATGAATTCCACATGTCAAATTCTTTCATTCCAAATGTAGCATCAATAATAAAGTTCAAAGCTGTAAAGATTTGCAAATTAGATGCTAAAGCGCTTTCCTTCTGGCATTGTTTAATTTCACGTCCAATTGTCATGATGTAGTTTTCATCTTTAAAGTTATATAAAATACCAGCCTTGCTGTCTAAGTTACATACCTGATCTCTTCTCCTCTGGCAAAAACTTTTCAGGCACCCTTGGAAGAAACATGGAGGGCATTGTTTTCAAACCTCAGATATGCCAAAAACTTTAGTGGTCCAGTCTGTTTTCGCCACACTATCCTCTCACCTTTGGGATATGAAACTGCCCTATTTAAGGGGCTGTCTGAAAATGTAAATTGTCATGGAACACCTGCGCACGATTTGTGGCAAGAACCCAATGATCAGAAAACTGCACGACTATCTGAATTTGGAGAGATGATTAGAGCAGCTTTTGGATTTCCAGTAGATAGACACCGCACCACAAAGCCAGTCACAGGTCACAATGTACTTTTTGTTAGACGCGAGGATTATGTAGCTCATCCACGACATGGTGGAAAAATTCAGTCAAGGCTTAGCAATGAACAAGAAGTGTTTGATGCTTTAAAGGGCTGGGCGGTAAATCATTCTGAATGTAAAGTAAACCTGATCAATGGGCTATTTGCACACATGTCAATGAAAGAGCAAGTACGAGCCATTCAAGATGCTTCAGTCATTATTGGTGCTCATGGGGCAGGTCTAACTCACATAGTTTCTGCAACACCAAAAACAGTTATTCTAGAAATCATTAGCAGTGAATATAGGCGACCACATTTTGCTTTGATTTCCCAGTGGAAAGGGTTGGAATATCATCCCATGTATCTTCCTGGATCAACTGCCATTCCTTCAGCGGTTATTGAGAAGCTTAGCAGCATATTGAAAAGTCTTGGATGCTAAGAGTATATATTGTTTGGATAGATAACCTTAATCCTGATTGCTGGGAAGTAAAGGTTTGATCACACGAGATCCTGTTCACTTTCAGAATCTGACATAGGAGCTCACGCATTTGTATCTAACTTCACGAGAACGGTTAGTGTTTTTATGCTATTCTACACGATTTTAACCAGCTATCTTATTGAAGATGGGGAAAACAAAAGCTCTTATAGAAAGACCCGATATTTGTAATCAGGAATGATGTGGGAGTGCAGCAACGGGCTAGCCGGTGAAGGCACAAAGAGCTTGGTTGTTAAATCATCTGGCCGATTACCCAACCATTTGGAAGCCCACCAAGTGAGAGGTGGATAGATTAGAACTCAGGAGAGAGTAAACTTTTCAGAACATTCATTTTCCTTTTTCGGTGGGTCTCAATTATTTCCACATTTGTCGAGGACACAGAGTAGGAGTTATGCTCTAGGAAACCAATTGTTGCTGGTCTTCCTAGTTTACAGGAAAATCAATCAATTAATTGAATAACAAGAGTATTACGATGTTGTTTGTTTGATGTAAGGGGTAAATTTATGAGTATAAGTTGTTGATTTAGATGTAAGGTGTAATCCTTTGAGTCCAACTTGTTGGTTTAGCCTTGAATTTTCCCAGTCTCCCATGACTTTCCCTTGCTCTTTATAGCTGAATCAGAATCATTATTTATTTATTCATTCCAGATGATTGTTGATTACTATTGCAGTGATGCCCTGTTGAAGAAGTTGTGCACATATCAGGGAAAGAAGAAAGGAAAAAGAAAGTCCCTGTGCTTTCTTTGGCACTGATCTCTGTCAATTGGAATTGGCACAGTTTTGTGCAGGGAGAATTCTATGCTTTTTCATTGAAGGTGCAGCTGTGCTGTGTTGTAAGTACTGGTAATATAATGAAACATAAAACAATTAAAACAATACAATACATTTGAAGACTGGTTAGGAACTGCTTCCAAATCCATTTTGAAAGTTTAGAAAACAAGTTTTACAGCCATTTCTAGAAATTAAAAACTGTTAGGGCTCGTTGTGCTGTAATTTCCCTTTTAGGATTTTGCTTTTGATTTTAAAACTTTATTAAAAAAATGAAAATTTTAAAAATAAAAGCAAAAAATTAAAAATGAAAATGCAGTCATATACTTCATCTGAAAATGGCCTAAACGTGGAGAGACTTTTAAGAGGAACCAAACACATTTAAAAGTTGGGCTTTGGTAAAAAATTTGAATTGTTAAGGACTAACTAAGGTTGCGTTCTTTTTATTATTTTTAAGTTATTTTTAATTTTTAATTTTTTAAAATAATAAAAATACGTTCTCTTTACTATTTTTAAAAATGTATTTTTGAAAACAAAAAAAAATGTAAAAAAAACTCAAAACAACAAAAAATTGTTTTGAGTGTTTTCATCTAAAATAAATTCTAAACTCAAAATATTTTTATTTATTTATTTATTCATATTTTTATTATTGTAATGAGAAAAAATATTACAAAATTCATTAACTTTAAAATGTATATATTTTTTTAATAATATATTAATATTAAATATTTATAATTTACTGAATAATCAAGTTTATTGAATAAAATATCAATAAAAATTTATTTTCAAAATTTCAAAGAAAATGCGTTTTCTAATTTTCTGTTTTGAAAAATAATTTTTTAAAATGACAAAGAGAATGTGTTTTTAATTTTCTAAAAATAGATTATCAAAATAGAAAACTAAAAATGAATTCAAAATTCAAAACTAAAAATTGAAAAGTAAAGAGAACATAGCCTAAAATTTTACTTTATTTTTTGTTTTCATATCATAATTTTTCTAGCGACAACTCTTCCAATGAGTCATTTGGACGCTAGAAATGTCCATGATAGTTGTCGAGATGGGAATCCCTAGCATCCAACATCCAAGGTCGCCAATGGTAGCAAGGAGGAAAAAAAATGAGGAATAAATAAAATCGAATACATTAAAGTTTTCATTTTTTAAAATTAAAATGAGAACTAAACATAAAATAAAATTAAAAATTAAAATTGTAGAAAACTAAAGACCACCAAATGCTGGTTGATGAGGATAGGAAGAATAAGGAAAATTTACATAAAATAAAGAGACATGTTATTAGAGCTACATTGGAAGTCAATACCCTGTCAATCTACAATTTGACTCAAGACTACATGAGTCCTTTTGCTATCACTGGAGACTGGGATTTTGAATAAACCACGGCATTGAATTTCTCGAAGACAAAGTAAAAGAAATCGATCTAGGTATAAGATAGACATTGAGATACCTTCTAAAGCAAGATATGGATAGCCATTGCAATTACAATTCTGTCAAGGGAAGATCTCAAAGTATTTATTCATTAAGCCCTTCCCCAAAGGCAATTCCAATTTGATAAATACTCAATTCGACACAATCCATAAGATGTAGGAAATGGATAAATCCAAGCCTAGTATTAAAGATCATAGAATTAGCAATCCAAGTCTCTTTGATAGCACGAGCCCTAATCTTCATAAACCTAGGTCAAGATACTCCACATTCAATCCAAAATTTCAATTCAACTCAATCTTAAGACTCTTAAAACCATGAGAAATCAACTAATCTTTTTGACATGGGAAAGGTTGGCTCATTCTCATTGTGATTCTTCATCACAAAACTCAACCTAAAAGATATATATATAGAAAAAATCTTAGCAGATAAGCTAAAGATACGACATTCAATACTGTTTTCATGAGCTTCCAAGTTCTCTCTCGAATTCTTTGCTAACTTAAGCATTGAAGTAGCGTTATCCAGGCCAAGCCCAAGGTAGTTTTTTTTTTTTTTTTTTTTTTTAAGAACCTCAAGTCTAGATCAGCTTAACATATAGTCAAAATCTTGTTTAAAGTCTTATAAGTTTAATTGGTGACTAATCCCTACTAAATCAATTTAGCACCATTTATGAGAACAAAGGTTTCCTTAAAAAGATAACAAGCCACCCAACTTATTATCCCATCATCGACAACCATCCATCCAATCTAGAAAGACAACCAAATGATCACCTAAAAGCCTTGGATCCTTTAGATCTTCCCATGAAATTGGATGAGCTAAGGAGGGAAGTTCAAATACCTATTAATAATCAAGGAAGGACTAGCAATACTAAACACAACAATTAGCCTTGAATTTATCAAGGTAGTAGAAAAGACAGCAACCTCCAAAACTTTGCTAGTGGAGACGAAACCAATAATCACGATGAGCGAATAATCATTAACAATGTTAAGGGAAATACTTCACCTCAACAATCTCCACCCTGTGATTTTAATTGTGAAAACAAAAGAATGAAGGATTAAAGACCACGGAAATCAAAGAAGTCACTCTCATACTAAGAGCGATGTGTGTAAAAGAAACTAAGATCATCATATAGGCGAAGCAAGTCTCAAAGTTGAAGCATGAATAAGAAGTTCGCAAAGTCATTTGTGACCTCAACCAAAGTCTACATAGGCGGCAAAGACTTTGAGTTATTCGATCGGCCACGATTTCTTTATCTCACTAGGTACTTGATCGACCCATTCTTGGTCATTTTGAATATCCATGCATCAATAAATTTTCCAAATGGAGGACTTTGCTAAACATCTACACTTTTCCAAGACGATATGGAAGGTAATGATGTTTTTGATGACATGCTATGTCAAGGCTTCAGTCGAACTTTACATAAAAGGCACGATATTGGTACGACATTTTTGTTGAATGAAGTATTAAGCATTCTCTCAGTTGAAGCATCAATTTGTCGAGAGATTTCAAGGGAATCAACACCCTATAAAGTCCAAACATGGAAAAATTCTGGATTGTCGTCTCTAAAATAGACAAGGCAGACAATTTGCTAGCTATTGCAACTATATCTAATATATCAAAAGATACTAGTTTTGGTTTGTCTCTAATATAAATGCTCCCAAAATGTTGAATGAGTAGTACGTCCACTCTCAACGTTACATTAATGCTAAAGAACTACGTTCCAATTAAGGAGCTCATATTGATACTAGAAATTCTAGAAGAAGAGGGGACAAGCTTACACTTGAAATACCAAGGACGAAAGAAAAGATAAGTTAACAAATTGGAGAGAAGAATGTTAACCCTTGGAACATGTTGTCTATAACCAACCTCTATCTCAAGTTCTCATAGAGGTTAATGCGATAGCAGAGCTGGCCCAACAAAGTTGGGGCCCTTAGGCAAAAAGATTTTTTGAGGCCTTCGAATATTATTTTTTTTATAAAAAAATAAATAATACACTTTTTTATATAAATATTTTATTAAATAAAAAAAGAAAAAAATAAAATTCAATCAATTATAAAAAATAATAATCTCTTAATGATAATAAATTTTTAAGTAAAATATAATGTCTCAAATATAAGGGAAAAAAAAAAGCCAAACAACTTACAATAATAAATAAAGAAAAACAAAACTAATTTTTCTTAAAAATTTAAAAATGTCAGTGCCAGCAAAAAACTATACATTCATGGGATATTGGGAAGGAAAAGTGGGTTTTATGGGATATTGAGATTTGGGAACACTACAACAACAGTTAAAAATTGAAAAATGGTGAAGGAAAGTTTCTAGCCAAACAAAATTAATCGAGTACTTAAAATTTGTATTCAAGTAATCATCTGAATGTAATCAAGTAAATCTCATTTGTAATCGAGTATATATCCTCTAAAAGTTTAAAAGTCATCATTATAAAAGGTTTGTAGTTGAGGTTGTTGTAAAAGCTACCTAAGTAAGTTTGGTTAACTAAATTCTTGATAAGGAGTCAAGATAGTAGAGTAGATAGGTAGCCTAATCACTCTAAAATCCTAGTGTATTGCATTCTTTAAAAAAAAAAAGAATTTATCTTTCAAGGGGGTGCCCACGCGACAGCCACTGGCCGCGCCACGTGGCAGCCTTTGGGCCGCCCACTGCACCTTACGCTCCAAGCAACGTTTTTGCTGCTATTTTAAAGGCCAATTTTGGCCACATTTTCAGGCCATTTCAAGGAAAAAAATTCCATTTCTTGTGCTGGAATTTCTCCAACACAAGAAGCCCCAAAACGACGTCATTTCGGGGCAAGGGAGGGTGGCTGCGCGACAACCACTAGTCGCACCACGTGGCGGCCTTTGGGCCACCCACTGCGCCTTGTGCTCCAAGCAGCATTGTGATGCTATTTTAAAGGCCAATTTTGGCCACATTTTGGCCATTTTCAGGCCATTTCAAGGGAAGAAATAAGATGCAGAAGATGAAGCTCGGCAGCAGCAAAGGAAATAAGAAAATTGAAGGGAAATTAAGAGATTTTGAGGCTATTTGGTATTCAAAAATATTTCGGTAAGTGGGTTAAATTATTGGAAGTATTATATATTTAAATTATGGATTTTTCCCAGTTAGATTATGTGAATTGTGCGATTAAACTTAATTAATTTGAGTCATGAATTTGTTATTTCCTATAGAACATTTTACTTCGTAATGGGAGCAAAAAAGAGGTAATAATCAGCGGATTTCAAGCAAGCTCCTAACCATTCCCTCATGTTCATTATTTCCTGTAAAAGTCTCCGTGGTTTCTAGTATTTTATTCTCTCCCTCACTGTGACTCGGTTCCACGCATTAATAATAATACTTTACGTGATAACCACCCTATGACTTATATTTTATTAATGAGTTTATTGTTAATGGAATGAGCTAAGCAATGATGTCTTGGTCTCTTTCATTTCGACCATCACAGAGCTTCGTATCACTCTGCTTCCCTTGGGAATGATGTCGTACCCGTTGGGCTAGGTTCTTAGAGGAGTTGATGATGGTTTAATGGGAATTATATTAATATATTTATTATTGAATGAGGATATGGTTTCTTGTGTATGAGAAGAGATGAGAACGTGAATGTCATAAGGGTGTCTATGTTGTTATGAATAAAGTGTGTGAAATGATAAGCTTAAAGTGACTAAGTTCAGTGTTATATGTAAATGTATCTAAGGGTATGGGGTATAAAGTCACTGACTGTCGACCGTAGGTCGTGGCAGTTGATGGTTGGATGTATGGGTGCCAGTCATCGGCTGTTACAATGAACGCTAGACAGGCTAAAAAAGCTAGTACTGTCAGATTCTCACCTTAGTTTGTGCATATCATGATGTGTGTGCTGCATAGGGCTTGGGTTGCATATGAAGTGTAAGTATCTGCATGATCCGGTTGGTCTAAGAGCTAACTTGGGTTCTTTAGGTGAGCCGGTGCATTTAAAGGCATATCGCATGTGTGAATTCCTATGTGGGCGTAGCATGGCCTGATATTTGGTTTATGGGGGCCTTGTCATCATATTTATGCTACATAAGCTGTTGCATCTCCTAATTGTTGTATTGCATAGTAAGAATGTGTGGTTTTAAGTGATGAGTATGTATGGTAGGTGTGGCCATGGTAAGACCTTGGGAGTGAGACCCACGGCGGCATGGACCACAGAAAGACAGGGGGTTAGAGTCTCACGATAGCAACAAGACTGGGGGTTAGAGTCCCACGGCAACAATAAGACCAGGGGTTAGAGTCCCACAACAATAGCAGGATAAGACGATATGATGACAGGAGAGAGCATGTTTGGAATAAAGGTGATATGGTAGCCTATAAAAGGCTGCCAACAGGTTTGTATGTTGTATGGCTTATGTGGGCCCCAATGACCCTTTATGTGTAGTTGATTTTATATTATGCATTTAGAAGTAAGGCACGTATGGATCATGACACGGTGTGGTTGCATTGGCATGAATTGCATGAGATGCTGGGAAGAGTCCTATTCATAACCAGTTGTCTTTCTTTCTAGAGCTTGCTGAGTCTCGCGCCTCACGTTTGTTTTACATCATTCCAAGTAAGAATATCCTGAGACCGCAGGTGCGTACGACAGAGTTGAGTCCAGATAGTCGAGTCATGATAGCAAGTGCAGAGCTCTCCCGAAACTAGATTCTGGGTGTCGTGTGTTTGGATCAGAGGAATGCCTTTATATTTCCAGTCAAGTGTATGTTATGTAAGCCCAGGTGGACTCACGTTATAATCAGTTATGTAAGGATGGTTATTATGAGTTATATGATGTAAAAGAAAAAGCATAGTTTCAACAAGGATTGAGAGTGTGTTTAGCTTGTGTTAATGTTTAGTATCATTTAAGTAATGACCTTCTCATGGATCCTCTTGGTGCACAGGGGCTCTGGGAGGCAGGCCGTTACAGGTACGGCTCCTTCTTGCATTGCATTTAATTGATTAGATTAGGGTTTTCTAAGGTTTATTCACCTTAATTTCACCAATCTTGTGTTCAATTTCTCTTTTATGTATGTACATGCACATGTGTTTGTATCCGGGTAAATTTAACATACATTTATTGAACTTTTTTAAAAAATGTAACTAATTACTCATTGAACTTTAAATTGTTATTATCTGCTCACTGAACTTTGCTCAACGTCAACCATTTATCACCCGTTACATCTTGCAAATGAAAAATGCTCACGTGGCTAACGAAATCCGAGAAAATTTAACAAATACCTATTAAACGTTAAAAATGTAACTACTTACTCACTAAACTTTGGATTATTACTACATGCTCATTGAAATTTGTTCAACGTCAACCATCCATCACCCGTTACATTACTGTCTGATCTTGCAAACGAAAAATGCCCACATGACTAACGAAATCCGACGTGGCCCAATCAAATCATTATTTTTGGCCAACTCAGCTCTAGCAGCGACGATCGTCGCCAACTCTGTCGCAGTCGCCATCTCACCTCATTGCCTTACATCGTCTTGCCTCGCCTTGGTGGCTAGTGCCTCACTTTTGCCTCACCTCTCGCGCGCCAATTGCCGCTACTAAAGCAAAGGAAGAAGAGAGAGAAAAAGAAATAGAGAAATAGAATGCTGTTGGGTTGGCTGAAATTAAGGATTTGATTGAACCATTTCAAATTCCGTTAGCCACGTTGATATTTTCCATTTGCAAGATCAAACAGTGATGTAAGGAATGATGTATGGTTAACATTGAGCAAAGTTCAGTTAGCACGTAATAACAATCTAAAGTTTAGTTATCATCTTTTCTCATCATTGCACACTGTCTTTCATTACTCTGTTATAACTTGTGCACTGCTTTTGTTTGCTGTTCACCTCTTGTATTCGCTTATCACCATTTGCCGTCACCTTTTTAAAGTACTATCCATTGTCGTCGTTGTGCCACTACACCTTTTTTTTTCTGCTACCACTCATTATTGCCATACACTATCTCCATTTCTATCGCCCAAGCCAAGGTCAAGCCTGAGATAGCCAACACAAGCTTGAGTTCATTCATATGAACCAAGCTCGAGTGTAGAAATTGACTTGTCAAGTCAAGTTTGAGCTCAATAAAATTTGGCTCTACTCGATTGTAACCTAGTCCGAGAATATTAAGTGCAAATTAGCTTGTCACGTAATCAAAATCTTATTTAAAATATTATAAATTTAATTAATGACTAATCCTTATATCATTGCTCGTGTAACTGATGGAAAAGAATTTATTACTAATAATCATAAATTGCATTTTTAGTAAGGTTGTTTACATGTTGAATTTTACTCTTAATCTTAAATTTAATGTCAAGCATCAATGTTAATAACAACGGGCATAAATTTGTCCTACGGATATTTTTTTTGGATATGGTCGTAGTCATGATGACCAGAGATTTTGTGTCATAATCCAAAAGTTGACAGGCAAAAATGAGATTCAGTGCGAAGCATAGGGGTCCTAAATTTATATTTTAAAACCAATATATCCACATATAAATGTAGAAAGTACATCTCTCGTGCCCCTAAATCGCGTATTTGCTAACCGTCGGAAGAGGAAGGGTATCTTGTTCCGATCCTCTTCCTATCGCACGTAAGCTTGAGTACATTTTGATATTTATCACAGCTTCGGAAGTGCATACATGGATATAGATAGATGGTTTGCCCTTATTGTCTACTATTTGGTCTGGAATTATAGATGCTTATGATGTATTTGATGAAATTCCCAGCTGACTGAACTGAGCTGGGCTGTTTTGTTACCGTGCTCGTATACCGCGAAAAGGTGGACAATATCTAGGTCTTGAATTTCACTTTCTTGCCTCTGGGATTCTAGTTCTTGAACATCTAGTTCTATCTATACATTCTAGGGTAATGATTTGAATGTAGAAACACTACATGGGATTTCCTTGTAGAATGGCATGGCTTGTTTCTCATAAGGGACTCACAAATTGTTCTGGTGCTATTTTTTGTATAAATATCAATTTTCCACGTACTGCTATGTCAAAGAAGACTTTAACAGTTTGGTATTCTCTCGATTTAAGCTAAATTACAATTCTGGGTAATATGTTTTTCCCTCAACAGGTAGTTTATTACTACTGTAGACTGTTTCCATATCAGTTACTGTGGTTCAGAAGTGTAAGACAAAGCACTGTTCTCCCTGAACTGCTCCTTTCCATATAAAGCTAGTTTAGAATTGAAACGTAGAAAGAGGTGAGGAAGAATGGCAAGAGAGATATAGGATGAGCAAGGAAGAAGAGGATTCGACAATTTTTCTAGCACACACATCTGCTCCTCCTCTTTGTATTGTAAGTGAGCCTGTTTTCTTTTGTGTCGTTTAGTGACATTCAAATTAAGTAGCTTTTAGGATTATCCCTGGATGGAATTGATTATCATCATTGCTTATTTTCTGAATAAACATATTGGGAATAACTGACAAAATTTTGTGGATAATTCTGAATAAACATATTGGGAAATTTTGGAAAATGTTTAGGTCATGTTAGGGCTCCAAAGAGGAACTCCTTAAAAACTCTATGACAATGTGTGTATGTATATTAGAAACTTGATCTTACTGATTATTATTTTTCTTTTTTGTTGAGTTTCAATTGAATATTTATTATTATTAAACTATTTTAGAATATTGTTGTAAGGTTTAAATAGGAATAAAAAAATGAGTCCTCTTATGTTTCTCAACCAATTCTCTTAGTTATCTCCTTGTTTCTTGTGTTTCCCAAATTCATAGTTTCATTTCCCATTTCCATTACCCATATTGATTCCCATTTCTGTTCCTATTCTAGCAACTATGATCTAATACTTTTACAACTTCAATCTGGTAATTTGAAGACATTTTTACCCAACAGGGCATAGAAATTAGAATAGTGAACATATTTTCTATAGTAGTTGTTTGAATGAATTCTTATTTGTGTAATCTAAGAATGGAACTATTCAATTAATTTATTTGTGCCTATGTGCATAAGTGATGGGTATATATTGATAAATATAAATCATCTATATCTCATTCAGTTTTCTAGCATTCAATGTTATGTGTGCGAGAGGTGGTGCCCATGGGTCTACATGTTAGTAGAATTGCGTATTGGTACTTGTGATACAACATCAACTCTTCTATGTGACTAGGATTTTTTTCTTCTCTTCTATCCTTGACAAGGGAACAATTTTTGTTAACAGTTTCGAATCAAATTGTCTTTTTTCTTTCTTGTACAGAAAATATTAAAGTGCCCTTTTGATGCCTGCAAAAAGTGATTAGATGGTTTGCTGCTATCCCTCAACACCTAAGAAGTTGGCAATTACCATAGCATGCTTCCTCGGGGGTGCCTCTCTATTTGTTGTTGGGGTACACCTTTCATATGTTAACATTGCACCTCAACAGGCTCGGACCAAAGCTCGAAATGATTTTGTCAAAGAGAGATTGAGAAAGAAACATGGCAAGTAATCAGAAACTACTAGCTTGCTGCTTTGTCTACACTTCCATTACTGGCAGATTTACCAATTATTTTGTAAGTTCTTTAATTTGCATGGTCCCATACTGAGATTCATGAAGAAATAAACCTAGAATTTTTTATATGTAGATGTTAATCCTTATTTATGTCTCTCCATATTACCACTGATATAGGTTAGGATTGTGAGAAGAGATAATTGGTTGAATGCCTGAGGGCAAGCACCTCAGTTTAATCTATATTTATAGTAATCTGGAACATATTTACAGTAGAAAGTTAGGCATAGAATTAAGCCTGAAATACAGCCTATAAATCAGGTAATCTACTAGGTCAATTATACAATAATTACAATAATCAATACTCCCCCTCAAGCTGGAGCATACATGTCATATGCACCCATCTTGTTACATATGTAAGTTTTTATCCTTGGCCCGCATAAGGATTTAGTGAAGATATCAGCTAGTTGGTCATTAGAGTCCACAAAGGCAGTAGTTATATCTTTTGAAAGAACCTTTTCTCTGACAAAGTGACAATCTATTTCTATATGTTTGGTTCTTTCATGAAAAACCAAATTAGAGGCAATGTGGTATGATTATCACAGATTTGCTTCATTTGCCTTATGTCTCCAAATTTCTGTTATTGGAGCAATTACTTCAACCATATGAGCTCATGGGTTGCTATAGCCATAGCTCAATATTTAGCCTCTACACTAGACCTAGCAAGCACATTTTGTTTCTTACTTTTCCATGATATTAAGTTGCATCCAACGACACAATACCCAAGTCTTTCGTCTGGAAGTGATGAACAAGGTGTTGTTTTAGCTTTTGGATGCCCTTTTGGTCACTACTTGTGATAACAATATCATCCGGATAAACCACTAGATAAATGTAGAGGTTGGGGAAGAGTGTTAATAAAATATTGAGTGATCGGCCTCATTGCAAGTCATGCCAAATTGTTGTACAACAAAGCTAAATTCTTCAAACCATGCTTGTGGAGATTGTTTTAGGCTATAGAGAGATCTTCATAGTCAAAATACCAATCCAGACTCCCCTTGAGCAACAAAACCTGGAGGTTGCTCCACATAAATTTCTTCTAAGTTGCTATGGAGGAAGGCATTTGTAATATCCAACTAATGTAAAGGCCAACAACAAATGGTAGCCATGGGGAGAAAAAGGCAAACAAAAGCAATCTTAGCTAGCAGTGAGAAAGTATCACCATAATCAAGGCCAAAGATTTGGGTATACCCCTTAGCAGCCAAGAAAGCTTTGAGGCGATCAATTTGATCAGTGGGGCCTACTTTGACAATATAGATCCAGCAACAACCAACAACCAATAGTAGATTTCTTAGGTGGCAGCAAAACTAGTTCACAAGTACCACTAGAGTGTAAAGCACCCGTTTCATCAAGCATTGCCTAACACCACCCAAGATGGAGAAGAGCTTCACCTATAGTTTTTGGAATGAAAACAAAAGACAAGGATGATATAAATGCATATTAGGGTGAAGATATATGATGATAGCTTAGAAAATTATAAATGGGATAAGGATTATGGGTGGAATGAATACCTTCTTAAATGGCAAGGGGAGGACTTGCATCAAGAACTGTGGTGAAGGAAACCATTGGAGTAGGGTGTGAATCATCAAGAATAGGTGAATGGTTATTATTTGTTTAGGTATGAATAGAGCTCGTAGATGATATGTGAGGAGTGGAGGAGGGGAAGTAGAGGAAGAAGGGTCTTTAGATGGGTAGACTGGGATATTACCATCATTTGAGACTAGAAGGACTTCAGAGACTGTGGCATGCAATAGAGGTAGAGGAGAAGAAGAGGCTGATCTCCAACAAGGTGACATCAACAAACATAACAAGCTGATTACAGCCCTACTTGGAAGCTGTAGTTTTTTGAATAGGAAAACTTCTCTCACATTTTTCATTTGATCGAACATACATATATAGAGAGATTATAAGGAACAAACCGCCCATATGGAGTCAGTTAAGGAAGAAAGAAACCGATTCAATTAAATAAGAAAAACTGTCACATAGGGATAAAAATATCTGTACACTTAAAAATAAAGTTGTATTCACATAACCGCCCATATGGACTCAGTTAAGGAAGAAAGAAACCGATTTAGTTAAATAAGAAAAACTGTCACATAGGGATAAAAATATCTGTACACTTAAAAACAAAGTTGTATTCACATAATTTTCTACACAGCCCCTCAAGTTGGGTTGTAAATATTAGGAAAGCCCAGCTTGGATCTTCACATCTTCAAACTGAGTTTTCGATAGATCTTTGTCCACATTCAATTTTTCTTTATGAAGTGCCTACCAATTTAGATCACTTTGAGCATGTTGAGTTACTGTTAATATCTAGTTAGACGAGTAAGATATTGGGTAACTAAGAGGTCTACTTGATGACGCCTCTGTTGTGTCCTCAATGTCAGAATATGACTCCTTTTGCAACATCTTAGACTTCTTGTGCCGTCTTGTGGAGGATGCAATTTACTCCAACTTGACGTGTCTTCAAGTTCGGAATACTTCTCTTTTGTAGCATCCCAAATCTCTTGTGCCATCTTGTGGTGTATGACATTTACTATGCAGCTTTTCACAAGCTCAGCTGGAACCTTTTTTTAGTTTTTACGAGGCTTAACTACCACCTTTACACTAAATTTTATAAGGCTTAGCTATAACCACGTTATGTTTTTTCATGGGATCAAGCAATAACCCTTACAATGCTTTTTACACTTGGGCTAAAGCAATAACTCATATTGTGCACCATTTTAACCTTAAGTGCAGTCAGAAAAATTACCTTTCTAAGCTACTATGATGGTAGATTTATTTTATTGGTATTGCAGCAGTTTGATGAATGACTTGATGCGAGACTGCTTGGCTCTTCTTGGCTGAGTCCTTGCGAATCACCCTCTTAGAGTATTTGGTGATGCCTTGATGTGAGACTTCTTGGTGATCCTCTTCGCCTTCTCTATTGTGAGCGATCGTTCGTCTTCTTGATGAGAACGATCGATGCAACTCTTCACCTACTACCAACCACCAACATCTACAATCTTTGATGCCGAAGTGTGACACTGTGCTGCACCCTTTCATCTTCTCTGACGACAGCGATGGCAGTCCAGGTTTTGTGCTGCAAACCCTTTCGTCTTCCCCATCGATCTTTGTTCTACGACCCTTCGCTTTCTCCGATGCAGCTTCGTGGTCAATTATCCCTATGATGGTGACAGTTGTGATTCCGGATAAGGGTGATGGCGACAGTTGCAGTTGTGATTGCAGATGGCAGACGAAGATGGAGATTATTGGAGATGAAGGAGATGGGCAGTGGCCGAAAATGGCAGTGCTTCACCTTCTTCACCACTCTCTCTCTCTCTCTGTCCTTCTAAACTCTCTGTCTAACCTTGCTCTAATACCATGTAGTTTTTTTGGACAGGAAAACTTCTCTTACATTTTTCATTTGATCGGAAATATATATATATAGAGATTACAAGGGAGAAACTGCTCATATAGAGTTTTTAAGGAAGGAAAAACTATCACCTAGGGATAAAAATAACAATACACCTAAATACAAAATTATATTCACATGATTTTCTACGGAAGTGGACTATGAACATGTTTTCGGAGTTAACATGACTCACATTCTAAAGTGACAATTTGGATAGACCAGGAACTATTTGCTGAAGTTTTTGAAGACTGGGATGACCTAAATGGTTGTGGATGGTTTTTGGTGATTCAATAATAGGACACACCAAAGGCGGCACCTTTTGCTTTAATAAGAAAAATTGGAAAATTGGGAAGGAGAGTGGTGGGGAGGACCCCCTCCAACCAGATTACTTTTGCGGGAAAAATTCTCATGTACAGGAACTGGTTTAACAAAATAGGTTGCCAATCATCCATCCTGTACCTCGATCCTACAAAAATACAAAGTCAACAACAAAGGTGATAGAACAATTAAGGGAATGAGTTATTTGACTAATGGAAATCAAGTTAAAAAGACAAACAGGAACAAAGAGTGCAAAGTCTAAAGATAATGAAGGAAGAGGTTTGACCTTACCTATGCCTTTAACTATAATCTATGAGCCATCAACTAAAGTAGCAGTAGGAAGAGAATCTGAATAAGTAAGAGAAGAGAGAAGGTTTTTGTTACCAGAGATTGGTCAGAGGCACCAAAGTCAGGCACCCATAGTCCAGTCCAAGAGAGACTAAGATACAGGCAATGAGATTACTGGTCTGAGTTACCGATGCTATAGGTGTGGAAAGTTGTCATGTTACTTGGAATTGTAGAAATGCATTATAATTAGTTGTTGATATGGACACTAGAATTGTAAAAATGCATTTTGATTAGTTGTTGAGATGGACACTGTATCTGGTCTGAGTAACAGATGCTATAGGTGTGGAAAGTTGTCGTGCTACTTGGAATTGTAGAAATGCATTGTAATTAGTTGTTGATGTGGACACCGTATCAGGAGTTTGACTTCTTGATGATTCAAAACCATATCCCTCTGAATTATTAGTATGAGTGACATTTGTAGCATGTGGAGGTCCCCCAAGTAAAGAATAACAGCGATCTTTAGTGTGACCAATTTTGTTTCAATAAGTACAAATTGAGGAGGGGGGCCATGATTGCAGTTTCCGGCACGGCCACCCCCACGGCCTCCCTGGTCATTTGTCTGGGATGCTAGAACAGAGGAGTTAACAGAGGTGGTCTCAGTCAAAGGGACAACAAGTGTAGATAAATTGAGTAGTTGTGAGGATACATAATCAAAGGTCTGAATGAGGGAATTAGCTGGAATTTGATTTCGAACAGGCTCAAGCTCTGGTGGCAAACCAAAGAGTGCAAGAACCATAACTAGCTTCTCCCGTTGTGCTAATTGTTCCTCTGCATTGACGGAAACAGGCATCATTTCATTAAATTCCTGCCTACAAGTTTCAACTTTACGTAAATAGGTTTGCATATCCATGTCCTGCTTCTTCAAGGTAATCATGTTGGAGGCAATCATGTAGAAACGAGAGACATCATTGGTATATAATTTTTGGGCTTTCTCCCAAACATCATAGCAGGTTTTGCATGCCCTGTATTGGACTGCAAGTGAGCGATCAATAGACTGCCAAATACCTCCACATAATCGAGCGTCATTCTTCTTCCATTTTGGACGCTCAGCATCTGGAATATCTTCAGCTTGCTTAGTTAATTAATCTTCATGTCCTTGGCCTATGAAACACAACTTAACAGCAGCAGTCCAGGATAGATAATTAGTAGCACCACAGGGTTCCAGTAAAAACAAAGGTGAAAGTAGGAGAATCCATAGCCATGTCAGAAGTAATATTTGCGGATGTCATAATGAGAGGACGGACTTGGCTCAGGGCTTTAAAGGTTGAAGACACGACCTGGAAGGTTGGTGGCAATCCGGTGAAGGACACGGCAGCACGTTAGGCGCATGAAGCCCACATACAGAAGGGAGTAACGGCACATGACAGAGTCTCTGAATGCAAGATTTAAGGGATAAGCCGATTGGAATCTTCTGATGCAAATCGCAGCACTCCAGATCTAAGATTCCCAAGAGGGAATGCATCGCTGGTAGAGCACAGCGGGAAAGGATAACATAGCAGGAAAGAACACTTGCTCCGATACCATGTGAGAAGAGAGAATTGGCTGAATGCCTAAGGGCAAGAGCCATAGTTTAATCCATATTTATAACAATGTGAAACATATTTACAGTAGATTATTAGGCACAGAATTAGGCCTGAAATACAGCCTATAAATCAGTCTATCAAATCAAAGATGATAAGGAATTGAGCACGTGGTTCACCTCTCTCTTGATTGTTGGACTATATTAATTTATTAACTTCCAATTGTAGGGGTCCATTTCTGGGATTCATTTCCTTTAGTGGGCTTTATCAAAGGAAACGTTTGGAATGTTCTTTCCTTGGAGAAGGATTCAGAATGTTCATGATTGAATTAGTTACTCAGAATGCTTTAGAACTGGGTCTTTAATTACGCTTTTATGTGTTTTCAGTTTTTTTTTTTTTTTTCATCACTTTCAATTTTCATACCGCTGGCGCTGTCAGGATTGATGTGAATGTATATCTCGACATGTAGAGTGGAAACCTCCAATAAGATATTGTTTTTGTTTTTTTTTTTTTAAATCTGAAGGGTATGGAAATGTGACCAAATTACTTGGAGAACACATTATCCATTTCAAGAAACAAGATCTGTTTGACTTATTCTTCTAAACAGTGTATCCAAGTAAAAGCAGCTAAATTCAGATATCTGACCAACTGATTTATGAATTAGCCAACCAGCTTCCGACTAGTTGGGCTTATATTGGCTCATTTTTCATTTGAAGAACCTACTGATGAGCATCAAGTTGAACCAATTTTTTGCATCAACTTGATCAGCCTGGTTATGTAACTGAAGTGTTCGGCTGCTTATTTATTTCAGTTGGATAATCTGATCTCGTTACACTGTTCTGAAAAAGGGCCAAATTTTGATTATTTCTATGCACGAACGGGTTGGTATTACTACCTTAGCAGTCATGTCATGCCTGAATGTGTAAAGAAGAACTCACAAAATCAAGTATCCTGCTAGTTGCTAACTGAAGATGGTTTTTGGGCTGTCAATGCAGGGCGACTGTAGGGTTGCGATGTTGTGGTACACCCCACTAATTATACTCGGCCCAAGTGTTCGTTCTATTATGATGTGAAGTTTTCACAAATTTGAACATTATGCAACATCTGGATATTTGTATTTTAGAAGCTGGATTTCGTTCTAGCCTGTCCCAAGGTTTTAGATGCGATTTGAGATATATTTGTAATCTGTGGAATGATGTCCTTTCCTTGGAGGAGAGTGTGTAATTAAGCGGTTGGATTGAGAAGAAAGACGATTGATCTTTCGCTTGTAGCCATGTCTTTTATCTTTTATTGTGTTTGATAGCACGAAAAATACATAAAAAAATGTTTCATCTAAAGAATTGAATTTCATGTTTGTTGTTTGATATACTATATTTTTTATGAAATTAAATTTCATGATACAATCATTAAAATATCATTTGGCTTCTTTTTCATGAAAAATTTTATTTAGTTGGATGTAATTTTTGTTTTATATACAAGTTGAAAAATATTTTCTTTTTTAACTAAGGGTGTTTGATAGTATTTAATTGAAAAAAAAATATTTATTAATTTATATGAAAAATAAAAATTATCCCCACTAAATGAAAATTTTCATGAAAAATAAGTTAAAACGTGTTTTAATAATTGTACCATAAAATTTAATTCTACAAAAAATATAACGTGTCAAGTATAAAGATAAAATTTAATTTTTCATATATAACATTTTTCGTAAAATTTTTATACTACCAAACACATTCTTATTATTACTGCTACGGAACACTAAACTTAAAAGTGTCAAATGGCCTGCACCGACCACTCTATTTTTAGTTGAATAACCAACTAGAAAAACAATTGTACTAAAATAATTGATTTATATAACTGTAGAAAAATAATGAAATTTTATGTTTAAATTGTTAACCTAATTTTTCTTCTACATTTATGCCATTTTTTATTTATGATTTATGTATTATTAAGCATGTTATTTTTTTAATTATCAATTAAAAAAAACAAAAACAAAAACAAAAACAAATTGGAGTTATGAGCAGATAATGCCAATTTATGATTGCTTCACCTTCCAACTGATCACTTCAAAACCTGCGACAACTTACTTCAAGTTGATCTAAACTGCTGGTATATCACAGAGCATTGAAGATTGAGCAACCTTTAACCATCAGGATCTGATCAAGAAAGACCATCATCTGCCCGAACAACACAAATAGGAGCACGGGCAACCGTTTTAACATCTAAATTACGTCTGGCACATAATTGATGCTGAAATTCGAGGTTCTATCCACCAAAATTTATAGTAACTTAAAGACCCAAAAAAAAAAAAAACTAAATATAATGAAGTCCAAGCTAAACATCAGCCCAACAAATCTGGTTCCACGCCTCAAAAATAACAGAAAAAGGGGTGAATTGAGATTCTTAATTGTAACACGAGCTTTGGATAACAAAAAATAACTTCAAGAGGAACCAGCACCCTTTCCTTTCTTTCTCTGGATCTTCTTCATGTAGAACTCCAGCTCTTTGCCTTCTAATATGTACCTGTTAAATCAAATTGAGCACTGCATTAGGTGAAGTTTGTAAGAAACTGCAAAAATCTAAGAAGGTCAAGCAACACATTCATTTCGGAATAGCCACAACTGTTCAGAGGCAAAGCTAAAATAATCTCAACAGTAGAAAAGGGTGCCCAGATCCTCAACAAAGAAAAAGATACGAGCTTCTTTATCCAACTTGCAAGACTACCATATCTCTGAGGGAATGAAATGCTATCGCTAACATATACATGGCCAGAAGGCTAGCATGTTCTTGTATTTCAACTGTCCAATATAACAGCAAGCATATGAATTAGGACTATATGGACATGGTTCACACACATCTTCAAATAATCAATCTCACAAGAAAAGACACTTTAGTTAATAAACAAAACTCAATATTTTAATAATGATCTAATGTTTTCCCATTCACATCCAAACAGCAGCGGAAAGGACTGGAGGCATACCCATCAGCCCGACCACACTGCCCAGGTCGGGATGCAATTGCAGCTAACAAACGGCCACTGCCAAATTGTTCTTCAACGTGTGGATCAAGCTTGTGATCCTGTTGACGCTTCTGCAGTTTTCTCATGACATGGTTGCTCTTCTTTGCCTCCTCAGTAGCCCCATCAGCTTCCTATATGCCCATTAAAAAAAAAATGAGGAATACACTCAAGAAAATATATGATTGTATCCATTCCTACAATTATTTGCACAAAAAACTTCCTTCCAAGTCCCCACAACACATGCAAATACATAAAACAAGAAGAAACAGAGCAAAAGAATATTTGTCAATGGAAGAATTTTGACAGCATGCTCATATATTCAAAACATGTTGAATGACCACAGATTTAGTTTGAGCTGGAAGCCAAACATACAGGAGATAACATAAAACAAGTCACAAAAACAGGCACCAAGGAAAAAGCATAAAAACAGAACAAGGAGCAAAAGGAATAAAAATTCTGAAACTTTAAGCCTTTAAGGTCCATAGTAAGATTTATACACAAATCCAAAGTAAGATGGTAGAGAAAAGATAAATAAGATCTTCAAACAAAAAATAGAAGTACTATCTGGCAATGGACATCTGACTTCAAGACAGCAGTGCTAGCAAACTGAGACACTTCAGAAAATTAAGAAGCAACCACCATAAACTGCAACTCCTACAAGAATGAAGACTCCTATTAGGAGAATTAACAAATACTCACCTCCCCTTCTTTTTTGCCAAACGCTTTCTTCTTACGGCCAATGTCAACTCCATAATGTTGAAGGTACCATTGCTTAAATGGAACTGCATCAACCTGAACAATTGCACCCTTCACCAATGTCTGAGTACGAACCAACTCATTGTTTGACGAATTGTAGACCACATCCAGAATACGAGTCTTGCGTGTCACAGCCTCACTCCCCCAAGAGTAGTTTCCAGTATCCAACCTCAATGCACGCCACTTCACATTCCCACCACGAACTCTTACTCTTCGAACTGTCTTGTTGCTTGACAGCTTGGTGTTAGCAGGCTGCCTCCCAAGCTCATACCTTAAGGTACACAAATTGAGTATCATAACAATAAATGGTTATAGTTTGAGATATCTAATGTATAAGACAAATGTAAAAACAGACTTTTGATAATTATAATAAATTTAAGGCTTAACTACTAAAAACTGAGGATATGATTATGAATTGATCGAGTAATTGAACTCAAGATGATTAAAATTTGAGACTTTTAGATACCAATTAGATTAGCAACACAACCAAAATTCAAAATGGTTAATAGACATGGACTTGGTTAAATTCCCCATTACGCATGCTATAAAGTCATTGATGAGCAAGATTGAGATGATCTAAGACAATAAAAGGCCAATTCAAAGTATATGATTTTAAAACCCAAAAAGCACAAAAAACTACATTAAAGGAAGTTAAATCACCAAGAGCCTGTTTGGTTTTTCCGAGACCAATATGAAAGAGGTCAGTATGTTTAGATAGATCATTTGGGCATTTTATTAGAAGAAACAAAAAACCAAAACCAATAAAATTTGCCATATATATGAAAATATTAGTACAGTCATTTCTTTCGGAATATATACATGCCCAGTTTAGAATTGGTATCAGCAAATAATTATGACACAAACTTAAACAAATCCAAGTCATTCATTGCAGGTTGAATTTTTCTGAATTAGTCAATTCAAAATGAAATATCTCTATTTTCTGAACAAAAGAAGACGTGCAAATTTCGGGAATCACCAAAAGTAAACTCAAAATAAACATTTCCACAGACCACAAATCAATCAGACTATGTTCAACAAAATTATAAGAAACCAAGAGTCAGAGAGCTAGCGAAACCAAACAAGGCTTACAGGATATCCGTACGAAGTAAACTCATTAATTAGACACTCCATATGAAACAGGCAAAAATTAATGAGTTTTTGTACAAATTAGCAAACTCATTACCCAAAGACACCAGGTGAATCACCAAAAGCCAAAAACTATAGGAATCATAGAATGATTTACAAGATTAACTAACAATAGAGTGTCAAGGCCTCATACTTTCTCTTCTTCCTCCAAGCTTTCTTCTTGCCTCCGGTGGCACGCCTCTTGTGCATCGAATCCCGAGAAATACCTGCATAAGAACATTAAGTTTTTGCACGATTAGCATCGCGAAGAACATAGAAAGTTGAACAGGATGATACTAAGAGAATGCATGGGTACCCAAATGAATACATACCCATTGTTGCAGATCACAGAGGACTCTCTCTCTCTCTCTCTCTCTCTCTAGGGTTTCTCTCCGGTCAAGAGAGTTCGCACACCTGCTCTAGCGGGACGCAGCTGAGCTTTATTTTGTCCAAAGCCCTAAAGTACGTAAAATGACTTCTATATCCTAACCAATGGTTGGAATGGCACTGGGCCGAACCTGCCAGGGCCCAAAAGGCCCTGGGCTCGTATAAGAGAATTTCCGTGCAAATTAAGTTGAATTTCCATGCCACGTCATCATTATTCATTTAAATAAAGTCGTCTGTATTATATCTCAATCATAATATCTTATTTCAAAATTCAAATTTAAATAACCAAACTCAAACAGAAACAATAAAAAGAAATACTAAGGGCTTGTTCAGTTTTTTAAAAATATATATATATATTTTTTATTTTTAGTGTTAATTTTTATTAAAAATAGAAATTTTATTTCTTTTAATTTTTCCAACTTTAACTATAAATTGGAAAACATCTTTTTGATTTTTTTATATTTTTAAAAAAATATAAATTTTAAAACCTAGAATGTTAGGACATATTTAATTATAAAATTAAAATTAAAAACTAACAAATATTTTTTAAAAATGACAGAGCCTATAAATTTTGGGATTAGGGTTATATATTGTGTGTTTTGGGTATTATTAATATTTTATTTCTTTTCTTGGTGACAAATTGAGCTTGCTATTGAGTTTTTAAATTTAAGGGTTTAGATGTATATTATTGATAAGAATCCGATAAGTGTAACATTGATTTTGTCACATGTGTTAATTGGGCAAATATGTTCATAGTGACTAAGATAATATTCTTTATCCAGAAATTAACAATTTTCCATATGAGCCTATTATTGAATTCATCCCACCTAATAATATTTATTTATTTTTATAATATTTTTTTTATTTCATCTATTCCCTTTGTTTATATGTTTAATATTCTCCATTTGATATGCCCGACCATAATTAAATTATATTACTTTTGTGAGAAAGGATATAAACTCAATGGTATAACAAAAATTCAATAATCATTATTTATTATTATATTGTGTGACTTTGTAACGTTTTTACTAAGTTTTCCTTGGTTTGAACGTATAATATTTTATATTAAAAAAAAATAATGTAAAATATGTTACACATAAACTTACTCTCTTATCTTTTTTATGGTATTTGTTTGCATTATAAAATATTTTTTAAAAATTAGTTATATGTATATATAAACATATACATGTGTGTAAATTATGAACATATATGAGTGCATGTGTATATAAATACAGGCTAATTTTTTTTTTTTACGTTTGAACTTTGAACTCTCCTTATTTAATTATTTATGTTCCTTAACTTAACGAGGGATCTATTGTACCTTTCAAGTTGTAAAAAAGGATTTATTACACTCTTTGGACAAAATTTTGCATGTGACATATATGTGCTTGGACAAAATTTTACATTAATATAATATAAATATGTTAATAAATTAAATCTAATTATTTTATCTTTAATAAATTATACATAATTATTTATCAAAATTTTATATTATTATATACATACACACAATGCACAGTAGTTGTTAAATAAATAAATATATATATATGTAAATATGCACACACAATGCGTAATGATGGGGGTGACAAAGAAAAGGATTGGGTTTTATCTTTTGAGTTTCATCAAAGGATGAAACCTAATTTCGATGAAACCTAAAATCAGGAGAACAGAGAGCCAATAGCCATGGCAAGACGCGAATCGTCGGCCATGGTAGTCATCGGCCACGGCTATGGCGAATCGTCGAGCCGAAAGCGATCATAGCGACCTACAACCATAACCAAAGGCATGCAGCACTCACAACTACAACCCACAATGAACCCACAAGAGTCAGTCTATAAGGGTACATTCTTGAATATCCCGCTAGCATATGAATTCGAAAGGAAGTTCCCAAAAAATAAATACAGATGCATAACTCAAAATAATTACACTTCATCATGCTCTCTTAACAATAGGGGTCAAAATAAATGATTACATCACAATTCATCTAACATACACTATTGGGTTGAACCACCATTGCATCTGAAAATAAAAGAGAAATAAATTTTAAATACAAAATAAAACTCTTGCCATCATGTCTCAAAACCAACTCCACGGATTATCTGGTTGGGACAGCCCTGTATACCTACTACCCAATGACTCTACCTCCATTGGACTCGCCCTCAATTACAGTTTTCCCTTTACCTAGAATTACGCAAAGAAGTAAAGTGAACCACAAGACTCAACAAGTATAATATAAAACAAGTGAGAGCATTTGAATCAAGGCATGAATAATAGGAACTAAAACAAAATAATACTTCTAGCAACAATTACAATAGTTAATGTCATGCCTCACCACAACATACGCACATGCCATGCCACTAAGCATCATATAAGTCATGCACTCACTTCATTATTCACATACAACCCTTGGCCCACATATAACAAATACATATACATACATAATCTCAATGTATTCATTAAACCATGGACCGAGACCCACTTACCAGGCTTATAGACGTGGCTCGCCCGTGTCAAGTGCTCTTCTACAATATTTTTGGATATCCTTTTCCCCATGCAAATATAGTCATCACACAAGATAATAGGTGCACAAATATCTATCATGAAATCATTCATACAAGAAACATCAAAACTTGCATGAAACTAAGTCCTTAACCAAAAAATACACCATTCCTTAAGAAATATAGGGTGACACGAAACCTTATAAAGGCTTCCAACAAGAATCCACAAAATACAAGAAAATCACAAAACTTAAAAAAACAAATGAGATACAACCCATTTATCAAAATGAGGGTTTTGAATAGGCAAGAATTATGATATTAACATAGGAAGTATAGCAACACAAAAAAGAATTTGAATTAGCAAATTTCCAAAAAATTTAGATTTCAACTGTAAATTCGGGGACCTATTCCAAACTCATAACTTAGTTAAATATTACGAATAATATAATCAAATCAAATCCCTGGATCTCTAGTTTCTGAAATAATAAACGGATTCAAAATCAGAAATAACCACAAAAAATTATTTCCCAAAAACTGAAGCAAGGCAGATTACGTGCTACAGTAAAATTTCATATTTTTCGACAAAGATTAATAAGGCCACTATGGGCTCAATGAACCCAAATGATGCACGTAACATATCAAAATAAAGTTTAAGAAGTTTAGTTTATAACACAACAAACAAATCTCAATTCAAATATAAACACAAAAAGTAATACCCCAAAACGTACCGCACGCACATTCTAGCCGAAAATTAATAGAGTCTAAAACTCAAAGAGTTTCAACCAACAAATCCCATAGATGGAAGAAAAAAATCTATCGAATGGAAAAGAGATGGAAAAATCTTACGAAAATATGGAAGGAAGATAGTAGGAACTTGCATTAACAAGAATAAGAGAATGAAACTTGTATTAATAACAATAAAAGAAGGGAATTTGCTTTAAAGAGAAATAAGACAAGAAAAACTTACCTTGGATAGAGAAACCGAATTTATGGAAGAAGAAGCTACTAGATGTTGCAAATCTACACCCCTTGAAGCTCCAAACTAGAAAAGAGGAAGAAGAAAACAGAAAGAAAGCAAAAGAAGAAAAAAAAAAGACAATCAGGAGAGAGAAAAGTAAATGAAGCAAGAAGAGGAAATGGAGGAGAAGTTATCTGTCAACTCTTTTCAATCATCACCCTCCCTTTGGCTTTTACCCATTTTGCCCCTCATTTATGCACACACACATATATGTATTATACCCTCTTTTATAATTTTTCATTTACCACTTAAATAAAATCTAAAACAATATACACATATTTAAACAAATAATTTTGATTTTTCCACATATCCCAATTTCTTTGACTTTTCAACAAAATGCCATCCCTATTAAAATTTTATTTTATATTTTTTATTTATTTTTTTATCACATAAAATATTGCTAACACCTTACTCAAATAATAGCATATTTTACACACATAGAATAACGACAAAATATTTTATACTTGATAACAAGTCGTTATATAGCCACCATCGTCGACGGAAACCAATCGATCATTGCCCCTCGTTTGCTAGCAACTCAAACAAACCTCTATGCGAGGAAGACCCAACGCAATTGGTCTATCCAACCATGCCAAGAGTTGTGACCCAACAACAGTGACAAGCGATGCAATCAATCTAACCTATGTCAAGCACCAAGATTGAAACATCAAAAGGCCATGACCATAACAATCGCCGACGATAAGTGAAAACAACCGATCAAAGAGAACACAAAAACCCGATTTCGGGTTTCATCAGCCAAGGCGAGTCTGATCAGTTAATGGCTGCGAGGAAGGTGAGCTGTCGTTGGCAGGGAAAAAAGAGAAAGGCGAGATATCATCAACACTAGGAAAGAGGAAGAAGAAGAAGATGGGTGCTATTAGTGTTTCCTGATCATCGGTGGTAAGGAATGAGGAAAGAGAAAGAGATGGGTGATGCCCGATCGATGAGGACGAGGAAGGATGAAGGCTAGAGGTCACTGGCGCTAGAATCAGGAAGGAGAAAAAATGGGTGCTGCCTTTATGCACCTCATCCATGTGTGATTTCACACGTGGTGCTGACTAAACAACGAAGTGCATGATAGGTCCAAAATTGAAATTTGATGGGTGTAATAGGTCTCTTGTTGTAACTTGAGGGGCACAATAGGTGCTCCCTCAAGTTAAGGGGCATAAGTGGTTAAAATTGGAAAGTTCAGGGGCACGGATGTGTTTTTAGCCTATATATGTGTAAGCATACACGGACATGTAGTATGTACATGCACATACATGTATGCATGTATCTATGCGAGCCTAGGGATGTATATTTGTGTTTATATGTATGTAAATATACCTGTTTTTATGTATATATGCATATGTGCATATGCATTTATATGCGTACAGTCAAATGCATATTTTTGTGACCTTTTACATTTTCTTTTTGTGGAATCCTAAATTTATTGTTGTTTCTAATGTGACCTTAAATCGTGTAAAATCACTCTACTTAAACACATGACCAACAAGTGATTCATGTCTTCAATGTGTGTTAGCATAGTAAATAGGCAGAAATATTCTACTGACTTGGCATTGCATGTAGTCTTTTTGAAAGATTTTCAACTGAAGCGTTGCATATTCTTAAGTTTTAATGTCTTTGAAGTTTCCAAAGTAACGTTAACTAAGCCCGATGGAAAATTGAACTTAGTGAAATTGAGAGGAGGATGTGAGAGTGTTTGTAAACCATCAATAATGTCGTTTGTGTTGGATCCCACCAAGAACCTTCAAGACTGAGCCTTTACCACTGTGCCAAAAGCTATATCTATTAGCAAAGGTCTAACTCTTTATCCTTATCCACATTGTGGGTTTGCAACCCCATCCCCAAGTTGCAACAGATAGTCTCACAAAGCCACTGGGGCTATGGTTATGAACCAACAATCCTCCTCTCCCAACGCACCAGAAGAGACTCCAACTTGCAATCTGCTTTGATACTAGTTGGACCCCACCAAGAACCTTCAGGACCGAGTGCATACCACTATGCTAAAAACTATAGCTGTTAGCAGAGGCACAACTCTTTATCCCTATCCACATTGTGTGTTTGCAACCCCATCCCCAGGTCTCAATAAGCAATCTCACGAACTCGTTGGGGCTATGGCTATGGACCAATAGTTTGCCCACAGTGGCAATTAACGAGGTAAAACTCTATCGGAGTATCACCCATCCCTTATTTTTGAGATCTTTTTTGAGATGTAGGAGAGAAGAATACAAAGTGAATGTTTCAAATTGAAAATGAATAAGAGAGAGAAAGAGAAAGAGAAAGAGGGAGCAATGAGAGAGAATGCTATAAAGCATGTCTCATATTAGTGAACAAGCATAAAATAAAACCAAAAAAGAGAAATTTAATGTTGACTCATTTTTAATTCAAAAAAAAATTCACATATGTAGATTTTTATTTATGTCACTCTCCAAGTAAACGTGTGTTATTTATGCATCAGTTGCCATGTTGGCTAGATGTTTAAATGGAATAATTTTGCACTATTCTAAAATACATTTGAAATAACGATAAATTTAAAGTTTCACAAGAAAAAAATTTAAAAATTCAAAGAAAAAAATATTCATTTGGCCATATACATATCTATGTGTGAACATGCATGTATATATGTATTTATTGATATATATATATATATATAGACATACATCTAAATATATTTTGATAAAAAATAATTTATTAACTTTGGTGTAAATAGAAAAATGAATACAAATTTTGAATTACTAAATTATTTTATATCTTTTTGTAAAATGTTTTCATTATAAAAGTATTTATTTTTCAACCAAACCTTATTTTTTAGAAAAATATTTTACATTCAAACAAACTGAAACTAATTCAATTAATTTTAAATTACTCTATATTCTATAAAATAATATTTTGTAAGTTGTAAAAATCTTGAAGTTTAATGCAATTGCAAAATTTACCTCTCACATTCTAAAAATAACAATAACCTCCATTACTATTAAACAAAAAGACAAAATAACCTTTTCACCCTTCATTGTCTCTCTTTATCTCCTTTGAATTTAGAAAAATGAAAATAAAAATTAGTAGTTGCAAGCCACTAGCAATCACTAAGTTCGAACACCTTACATTTGGGGTCACAATCAAACCCAAAATGCAAAGTGTTCATTTCGTAAACCTAGATGAGCCTACATCTAGATTCAATTCAAATTTAGATATAGATTGTTTGAGAGAAGATTCGTTAAGTTTCAATCAAATCTACTATATCTAGGTTGGAATCGAACCTTAGCAAGGTTTTGATCATCAAAAAAAATGAGAAAAAGAGGAAAAAAAAAGAAAAATTAACGAGAGCAAAATAGTTGATGGCATTGGTTGTATAAGTAATTGTGAGAGTAGATGCAATTGGATCACAAAAAAAAAAAAAAAAAGAATAAGAACATGTTGGAATAGAACAAAAGAAATAATTTTCTCTTGTAATAGTGATAAGAGTACCACCGACGATTGTTCAATGACTAGTGAAGAAGTGAGGAGAGAAAGGACATTTTCTAAATATAAGATTATTTTAGTTTTTTAAAAATATTTAACTAAAATTAACTAATGATAGAAAAAAAATTTTAACACATCATTAAATCTCAAGAGTACTCATTACATTTTTTCAAATATCAAGAATAGTCTTTACAATTATTTTAAACTTTAAAGGTACCACATGTATAATTTTCTTTTCAATAGTACTTATGTGGCCTAGTCAACCAAAAAAGAAAAAAAAAATATCTACATGGCCAAACTTGATTGAAATCACTAATCACTGAACATAACAGTGCTACCTAACTAATTATATTAGTTCTTTTAGATATAACTTTGACGATACCTACGTTTTTAGATTATTTTTCGTGAAAAAAAGCTTTGGACTTGCAAGGGGAGACTGGTAAAATTGCTCTCCTATAGACTAAAGCACCTTTAACTTTTTGTTACTTATGATTAATGCTGCAAAGATATACTCTACATACTTTTTTGATTCATAAAAGCCAAGCATTGGAATTGAACTGTAGCTCATTATAAAATGAAGGGTAAAATGTAAAAAATATTTTGAAAGTTTGACCAAATTGTAAAAAAAAAAAAATTAACAGTTGAGAAATAATAATAGTTGCCCCTAGTGTTAAAAAAAAGTAAAATAATCAATTTATCCTTCACTCTATTCCCTCTCATATAATTAAAATATTAAAAATAAAATTAAAATAAAAAAATTAACTAACACAAGATGGAACCCACTAGGTTCATTGGTAGTGTCGAACGATGAACCTTGTATGTCCTGTCTAGCATATGATGAGCTACCTATCTAGGTTCATCGCAAATAGGTTATTCACATGGATTCATCGCTAATGTATGATAAACCCAAATAAGGAGCCAAGAAAGAGAAATAATAGAAGAAGAAATATAAGGGTTTGACGAAGCCAAAATTTGAGCTTCGTCAAATCGATAATACAGAGAGAGAGAGAAGAAGAAAAAGAAAAAGAGTTTGATGGAATCTAAATTTAGCTTCCATGAAATCCAAAATACAGAGAAATAAAACCCTAAGGGTGCGTTTAATTGCAAGCATGAAATTTACACGAGAATCAAATATTTTCTATGTAATTGAATTGCCTAAAATTAAATTTAAAAAAAAAATATCAATTAAAGGTATTTCATTGACTTAATTTTCTACTTAGAAATTATTATATTTTTTCAACTTTTGATATTTGATTGTTATTATTTTTCATGAAAATGATTATTTACACATACAGATAATCAATAAATACACAAATCAATAATCAATTACATAAAATAAATCAAATATACATATATAACTTATTCAAAAAAAAAAATCAAATATACATACTCATCTAGTAAAAAGGATGAAGGAGCCACCGTTGCCATCGTCGCTGTCACTGGCCGCTGCAGCCACAGCCGCTATCACTGGCCGCTGCAACCACAGTCGCTGTCGCTCTCGCTCGCCTTCTCTTTCATCTGTTTCTATCGGAGATTAATGGTTCCCTTGAGCTTTTGTTGTTGCCTCTCCCTCTCTTTCACTGTAGATCTGCGAGATAGGGAATTTCTTCTATCGAAGATTGATGATTTCCCTTGCTTAGAAAACAATTTCTCCCTCCCTCTCTCCTTGGAAATTTCTTTTCCAGCAAAAGTAGAAAAAGAGTATCATGTGACCACAACTTGAAAAATATTTTTCATGAAAAATTAAGTCTATCAAACATCTCAAAAGCTAAAATTTAGATGAAAAATAATCATTTTTTATAAAAAAATATAGTTAATCAAACTGGCCCTAAGAGAAAAAGAAGAAGAAGGAGAAGAAGAATTTAAATTGAACCTAATTTGGGCTCGAACCAAGAAGAAGAAGATAAAGAAAGAGAGTCTTACTATAGTTATTTTCGTTGCTGCGGCTGCAGCCAGGTATTTGGAGAGACAGATGAAAGATTTGAGAGAAGAGAAATGTAAAAGAAAAATGGGGCGAAAATATTTAAATATAAAAACATTTTGATCATTTTTTAATGTCTAACAAAGGTTGATTAATAGCCGAAAAAAAAATTTACAACATTACATTAAATCTTAGGAGAATTCGCTTTATTTTTTCAAACGCCAAGGTAAAACTTATAATGACAGGCCAAAGGATAGAAGTATTTCAAGGGTTTTAGATTGCCAAAATTTATCTAATGGAGTCTGGTAAGGTCATGCATCTCCCCTTCAAATTTACAGAGTTCATGATCACACCAGCAATTCTATTCTACAGATGATTCAAGGTGCAATTGCTGAAACTCCTGGCTTACTCAGCGAGCTGCAGGAAATCTTCCATTGTCTTGTTTTCTCAATGATCGACAGAAAAAAGAGAACGATTCTTTGAGTTCGTCTGGAAGAGGCAGTGCTAACGGAGTGAGAATGCTAGAGTGCCCGCTCCTGATTCTGGTGGGAGACGACGAAAGTGCCATTGCAGGCTGCTGTTTGTTAAGCCCTTCAATGATGAACGAGAACGCCCCAAAGGTGAGGCAACTTTGCAAAAGGGCCTGGGGAGCACCTACAAATATAAATAGCACAAGCAATGCACTATTTAGACAGGCAAGCACAGCCACAAAGGGACATTCATATATGCTGCTGACCCATTATTGTGGGAATTCAGTTCTTTCACATCCCTTCAGAGACTAGAATCCCAAGGTTGCTGTGCCATGTGATCAGCGTTCTGAGCTATAGCTTGTATTGTTTTGTGCAAGCCACATTCATTGTTATGAAAACAGCTAGACAATCCTCAAAACTAAGCAATTCTAAAATTTGGAACTTCCTTCCTTCTATTTAGACCTCAAGAATACTATTCCTTTAACAATAAGGCTATAAAAAGTACCCAGCATGCTCGGTCATTATAAATCTAAAAAGAATAATACTGAAAACAATAGCATATTTACGTTACTAGAGGTAGCACACACCTGGGAAACTTAAAGCAAGGCCAGTACAACATCCAGCTAGCCCTGCATTAATGACTGTAAGGGGGAAAACCAAAAATTAGAAAAAGAACAACCATGTTTAGTGTAAGCATGGCAGTACAGATATCATACCGTCATCCTTCCCTCGCAGCCTCTTTAAAAAGCAGACAACCAAACTGTGAACTCCAGACAAAACTGCAAATGTCTGGAAAAAGAAAAAAATGGTAAATTAAAGAGACCTCAATTTCATAAGAAATAAACATAACTGGGCACATACAAAAACACAACAGGATTTTCTTCACTGGTTTAATTTGTCTTTTTAATAACTCAAATAATTGGACATCATACCTTAGCAGAAGATCCAGCTTCAGCAAAAGATCCTTTAAACCCTTTCTTCCTTATCAATCCCGAACCTGAAGCACAGAAAGAAATCAATAAGCATAATTTTAACATGTCTGCTAAATCAGACAGAATATGATAGATTGATATTCATGGAAAAATAGTTCCTTTTTTTTTTTTCTTTCAATAAGTAGGCAGTTTTGCACTGCACATTTCTTTAAATTTCAAAGTTGGTCCCAACAAGCCTTAAAACCTGAAAGTGAATCAGTGACATTTCATCTGAATAGAGTATGGGTAACCTGGGACCTACTCAAAAAGGGCATAATCTTATAATCAGATGCTGTTACAAGATAAGAATACAATAAATATTTCATCCATGGTTCCATAAATCAAAATAGGTGTGAGGATTGGATCCATGGACTGAAGGTCTAGGAAAAAATAAGTCATGATCAAGGCTCATTCTGTGCTGGACATGAAGGTGGTTATTGAAGAACTAGGGATATGCTGAGCCTCTCAAAGAGGAAGCTCGGTGAGGACAGAAAAAAAGAGAGTAATATAGAATATATTTAGATTTTTAGTAAAGGAAAAGTGATGAAGTGTTCTCTCCAGTCTCAAAAGGATGCAACACATTTTTTTTTTTTTTTAATGATCCAGGTGTTTGGGTTTCACCTGCCTAGTCCTAGAGGAGACCAGCCTTCCCCCCTGGTTAGGCTTCTGGGTAAATTGGATACTGTCGCAAGCTTATATACTCTCAAGCAAATACGCGGTCAGTCCCCACTAAATGAGAACACCTTTTATATAGACATGAAGTGTGCTAACTCATGCCGCTAAGGTTTGAGCTGTTAAAAGCAACACATGTTCTCATGGGATTGGTCCAGTGCAATAATAAACATGGAATATTCTTGATCCTTGAAATAGCAAAATCTTCAGAATTAGATAAGATATAGCCTGGCTGAGACCCTGGTCACCCATGCGTTAATGGAGTTGATTATAATCTTCGTTACGGCAGGGGCCAGATTATTAGAAAAAGTTGGTTTGTTATTCGGTACCTCTCTCCCAATAGCTGGCTGGGATGTAGGTCCTTCTGTGGCATGTGAAAGCTGCTGACAAGCATATGATAGAAACACTTGGTCCTATCTTTCAATACACAAATAGTAAAAGGTACTGCTCAGAAGATAAGTGGCTTTTTGAGTGTTGCCTTAGACTCAAGGTACTTAGAGAAATTAGTGGCAAAAATCATCATGAGGAGATGCCAAGAAGATTCAAAGCGGTGAACCAAAGAGATTGGTTCTAAAGAACACCAGGAGATATTAAATGGATATTTTTCAATGGAGATGCTAAGGAAAGACCGCTATTATAAGGATGTTTCAACTCAAATTGCTAAAGTGGCCAGTCTCTGGCAAAAAAGGAGGCACCAAGTGCATGTTCTTTGGTGAAAGCAATCCCTATACACATAAGGGTATGAATGGCCCTTGAAATAACCTAGTACATCATCATAAATTTCAAGAAGTCCCTAGAGAGGCTTGGTCCCTTGCCATGTTGAGCTATGGGGAAGAAAGAGACATGGTGAGACCTGTTATGTGCACCCACATTAATAAACTGCCCCACCCCAGGGCAACATCAGATAAGGAGGTCATAGTTCATCAGGTAATTTCTAACTGAAGAACATCTGAGTTAGACCGATAACAGGGAAACTTTAACATTCGTACACAAACTTTTTCATTACACTTGAGAAGAGTTACATCAGATCTTATTTCCATCATCCACTTGTCCTTAAGAGCTTGGTTGTGCTTAGCAAATTGTTCCAAGTCTTCATCTATAGGTACAAAGAACGTTCGGCATGAAATACTTATATATTTTACGAGCAGAATCTAACCCATGGGTTAGGCCATTGTGGAAGTTTGAGTTGAACCTTTTACATGGTGTAGCCGTGCAGGTGAGTCATCCAAAAACTACTGTTCCTTCAAAGGGACTTGGACTTCAGAAGCCCCTTCAATTGTGGCTTTCTCCATGTGGAGAGGACTCAGAGGAGTACCCTCACCATAGAGAATCCAATTAAGAGAAGACAAATTCATGACAATTGGTGTTGTATGTGCAATCAATTGTGAATCAGTAGGTAGATCATCCCTTCATTGATTATGGTGTTGTGCATTATGGTCCTTATTCCTTAATTTGTTTGGCCTCCAGCAGGTCTTCCCTATAAATGATTTGGACCTTATCAGCACTTGGAGATGGCACAAACCTGGAATGGAAAGATATAAGCCCTCTTGGTATTTGGGCCACTTGTCTCTCATATGAGAAAAGATTTAGAGTCACTTTTGAGAGGTGGGCGTGTTACGGTGGTGAAGTGACAATAGGATCGCACTCCTAATTTAGATGGAACTAGGAAGATGCAATCGGTTTGCAAATGGAAACAGAGAGAGTGAAGAGAGAAAGAGAGAGAACAAGAAGACTTTAGAAGAGAGAGGGAGAGAAAGTAGAGAAGGAATTCAGAATTTGCTATTCATCATTGTTCCCGTTCCAAGAGAGACTTGGAAGGTGATATACTCGGTAGAATAGTCGCTGCCACAGGTGATTCCTTCCTGTCCAACGGCTGTAACAATATATTTTGTCCTATTCTAGCCCCTTTACACATGACAATCCTTGGCTAACAAACTACTAACAACTATTCTAGAAATTACAGCAATAACTAGTAAATCCAAGCAATAAAATAAAGCTACAAATTACAGCATGATAAAAAATTAAAATTAATGCTAATAGGAAGTGTTGTAGTGACAATTTCCCCTCTCTTAACCAATTTCTTGTCCTCAAAAAATGTTAAGCGCATTGGAAGTCCTTGGGAACTGCTTTAGGAGGTACTCCCAAGTGCTGACGAACTGTCTTGCCACTTGACCAATACTTGTATCAAGGGAGCCCCGTGCTTGTATACCACCCTCCTTTCAATAATAGCTTCTGGTTCCACCAGTTTGTTAGTTTCTCTAGGAAGTATAGGTAAGGCAATACTCACCGGTTGTGCTCCCACGAAACTCTTTAGAATAGACACATGAAACACTGAATGGATTTGGGGCCTTGCAGGTAGCCTTAGACAGTATGCCACCCTTCCTACCTTAGCCTCTATGAGAAAAGGCCCAAAGTACTTGGGACTAAGCATAGCTACCTTTCCATGAGTAGTTGACTTTAAATGGGGGTACCTCAGCCTCAAGTACTCGTCCCCTACAGCAAACTCCTTCTCACTCCTTCTCTTTTCAGCTATTTGCTTCATTCGATTTTGGGTAGTTGTTAGTTCCTGCTTCAACTGTTGTGACACCCTTCTTTGTTGCTGCAGATAGTCATCCACTATTGCTACATTAGAGCCTCACCCCACGGCAGGTAGGATAGGTGGTTTGTATCCAAATAGGGCCTCGAAGAGGGACATGTTGATAGAAGAATGGTGGTTGGTGTTATACCATCATTGGGCCAAAGATAGCCACCTATGCCACTCCTTAGGCTGTAAAAGGCAAATGCACCTTAGATAGGTCTCTAAACTTTGGTTCACCCTCTCGGTTTGCCCATCTAATTGAGGATGGTATGCTGTAGACATGCTCAGTTTAGTTCCTAAGGCCCTCATGAGTTCCTAGCACATCAAACTAGTGAAAATTCTATCATGGTCCGAAACAATGTACTTAGGAGTCCCATGCAGCTTAACCACTTGGTCTAAGAAGGCCCTAGCCACCTCTTGACCTGTATAAGGGTGAGTCAACCCCATAAAATGAGCAAATTTGATAAGCCAATCCACTACCACTAATATACTATCTTTTCCCTCTAATTTGGGTAACCCTTCCACAAAATCTATGGACACACTTAACCAAGCTTGGCTGGGGATAGGCAGTGGTTGAAATAGCCTAAGGTAGACTATCGTTTCTAACTTACACCTCTTGCAGGTGTCACAAGCCATCACAAATCTCTTAACTTCTGTTCTCATTCCTGACTAATGAAAGAGTTGTCTAACTCTCAAGTAGGTGTTTTCCACTCCCAAGTGCCCCCCCAGAGGAGATTCGTGTAAGGCTTGGATGATTTTACCCTTGAGTTCTGCATTATTTCCAATCACCACTCTCCCCTGGTATCTCAGCATTCCTTCAACTAAGGTGTACCCCTCTTCCTCTTTGGATGCCACAGACAACCTTTCCAGTAGCTCTTTTATCTTCTCATCTCCCTCATAGTTATTAATCACCTCTTGGTACCACTCCGGGACCACCAGGGTTATGGCTGTTGCATTCCCTTCCTCATGGCGCCTTGGGAGCATCAACTGTAATATTTTCCCTTCCTTTCCTATATTGTATGGTATAATTAAGGCCCATCAACTTAGACATGCCCTTCTTTTGCAGCTAAGTGTGTAGTTTATGTTGTAACAGAAGCCTCAGACTTTCATGATCAGTCCTAATTATGAATCTGCCTTCCACCAAATAATGCCTCCACTTGTCAACAACTATCAATACAACTATAAATTCTTTCTCATAGATGTTGAGCCCTGAATGCTTAGGGCTCAAGACTTGACTCAAAAATGCTAATGACCTTCCTTCCTACACCAGCACTGCCCCAATGCTTGTTCCACTTGCATTGGTTTCTAGAACAAAAGGTTTTTTAAAGTCAAATAGTCCTAGGACCGACACCTTGCTCATGGCCCCCTTTAGCTTCTCAAAAACCTCTTCAGCTAAGGGCCCCCAATTGAATCCCCATTTCTTCAAAAGGTTATTAGGGGCTTGCTAATGGCCACGTAATCCTTCACAGACCGACGATAGTACCCGGTTAATCCTAAACTCTTAGCACCCTCACCGATGTAGGCCTTGGCCAAGACACCATAACTTCTACTTTTCTTGGATCCGTGCTAACCCTTTCCCAGGATATGATATGCCCCAAATACTCAACCTGCCCTTGACCAAAAGCACACTTAGATTTCTTAATAAAGAGCTAGTCAAATCTGAGAATCTCAAGGGTGGTCTTTAAGGCGGGATAGGTGTTGATTAAAAGTAGGGCTATAAATGAGTATATCATCAAAGAATACCAATATAAATTTTTGAAGGTAGGGTTTAAAAATTTTGTACATGAGGGATTGAAAAGTAGCTAGGGCATTGGTGAGTCCAAAGGGCATCACCAAGAATTCAAAGTGCCCATGGTAGGTTCTAAAGGTTGTTTTAGGTATGTCCTCGAGTCTCATTCTAATTTAGTGATAACCCGAATGTAGGTCAAGCTTAAAAAAGAATTGGGCATTGTGTAATTCATCTAAAAGGTCTTCACAAGGGGTATAGGGAACTTATCCTTGATGGTCATAGCATTGAGTTGGCGGTAATCTACACAAAATCGTTATGATCCATCTTTCTTCTTAACTAATAACAAGGGAAGCAAAAGGGCTTTGGTTAGGGCGGATGATAGATTGCTGAAGCATATCCCTAACCATTTTCTCGATTTCATTATTTTGGATTGGGGGGCATCGGTAAGACCTAATGTTAACTAGTTCCATGTTTGGCTTTAGGTTTACAGTGTGGTCAAAAATTTTGGTAGGAGGAAGGGATGTGGGCTCAACAGACAAATCCTCATACTCTTCTAGTAATGTATTAAGAGAATCTAAGTGATGTACCTATTCGGGCATACCTTGGGGTGTGCTGACTGTCAGGAATATTTCTCCTTACCCCTTTTGTTCAACATGGCTATCCTCTAGGGCCACAATTGAGAATAGATTTTCCAACTGACTCCATTTTCCCTTGACCACCTTTGCAATCTTTTCCCAGAAATCATTTTGCACGCTCCTGTTTCTTTTTCCCCTGTCAACGTCATCTTCCTTCCCTCTTTCTCAAAGAAGACCTCCATCCGATTGAAGTCAAAGCTAATAGGGCTCACCCCTTTCATCCAATCCACGCCAAGAACTACATCACAGCCCCCTAGCTGTAGTAGCCTCAGGTCTGCCCCAAATCTCTCCCCTTGCTTCTCCCAACCAAAGCCATTACATGCTGAATTACTCATCACTCAACTTCCATTGGCCACTGTCACGCTCAAAGGTGGGGTTCCCGTGAGCTAACACTTTTGAGTCTTTTGGCTGTGCTTTCATCAAGAAAGTTGTGGATACTCCCACTATCAATTAGAATCATCAAATTACACCCGTTATCTTGACCCTATACCTTGATAATTTTATTGTTAGCTACTCCCTTCAGAGCATGAATCAAGATCTCGCCATTATCTTCCTCTTCATCCTCCCCAATGTCCTCTTCCTCTGTTTTCCCTTGGACCTCCTCTTCATCTCCTTCCGGTAGCAGAATCTGTCTCTTAAATTGATGCCCAAGGTGGTACTTGTCACCACATCGAAAACAAAGCCCAACAAATCTCCTTTGCTCCCTTAATTGCTCGCCATATGAAATCGAGCTCAATCCCCCTATATTATTTACTCTTTGATTTCCTTTCTACCATATCTCAGTTATAGTTCTTTCCCCCAATAGGGTTTGTCCCCAACACTACCCCTCTCTGTTGTTGCCTTTACTACTTCATTAATGCCTCTACTAACATTTCTTGTAATCGGGCATTTTCAGAGGCTTGCTCCACTGTCCTTGGTCTCATCATTTTCACCATTGGCCATAACTCCTCACTCAAGCCACTCATGAATCTTGACACAAAGTAAACTTCTGATGAGTGAGGGTTGTGACAGATCATGAATGATCTTAGCTCCTCAAACTTTTGCAAATAAGTCCCGACGCTCCCTATTTGCTTAAGCTTATTAAACTCTTCTATAGTATCCACCATACTCCTCTCCCCAAAGCTTTCACATAATTTTTTAGAAAACTCCTCCCATGTGTAGTCTCCAATCACACTAAGGCACCCCTGAAACCAAGCATCAACTGCTTCATTGAAGTAGCAGTGACTAATGATACCCTCTGCCCCCTTGGTATGTTGTGCCAATTGAATAACCTCTCACATTTTCTCAACCACCACCGGGGATTAGCTCATTTGAATACTGGTATCTCCATCCAGGGCATGGGAAACCCAGGAGGATGGTTATGAGGCTGCTCGTTCCTTCCCCTACCCATAACTCCCTCCAATCCCTCCTCAAGATCTACGTCTACCTCAATCTCTAAGGTTCCTTCCATCCTAGTCATTCTATTTCCCGGTAATATTGGATCATCCGTTTCACGCGAAGGGAAGTCAGGAGTTACTCTTACTGTGTTTTGCCGAGTAAACATGATCATAAATTGTTGCATCTGCGCCCCCATGTCTTCTCGCAGCCTCGCCATGGACCCTTCCAGCCTCTATTCCATTCTGTCCAAGGAACTCTCTAGCTTGTGATCCATCACCATGATCGCCTCATGGTTTCGTATGTCACGACCCTGGGGTTTAGCTAGGGTCTAGGAAGGAAATGAGAGGAATTTGGAAGAGGAACGGAGAAGAAATTGGAGGGAGATATAGTGCAGAAATAAGAGAAATGAGAGAGAGCAAGAAAAGAATCATAGAGAGAAAATAGGGAGGGAAAATATGAATTCATTCTATTCTTTCAGCATACATTTCTCTACCTATTACAGCCTATTTATAGGCTGTTCAACTAGAAGTAAAGTCTAGGAACAACACCATGTGCACTACAACAGAACTAATAGCAATTCCTAACCAACAATGTAACCAATTACAGCTTTAACCCCAAAATACCCCAAGGGTCGTGACAATTCCCCCTCTTTGAAAGGTTTCTTGTCCCCAAGAAACTTATTACAACCTAGCCGGTGATACTTCATCCAATGCCTCTCTTTACCAATTGGTTTCTTCTTCGTCTTTTCTTGTTCTTCTTTAGTATTTCTCTTTGTTGTTGCTTCCTCTTTTCCTCTTTCTCAACAATAACAGTATTATGGCCTGTTGCAACACCAATCTCAGCCATTGACTTCTTCCTTATTGCCATTAAAAATGGTTTTGAATGAGCTGTCAGTCCTGCAACCCTATCTTTTCCAATCATAGAGATAATCGCAAACCTCTCTATGTGCAAGAATCTGTACAATACTTCCAATTCTTTTGGCTGCAATATCACCTTTGTCTTGTCTTGTGTGCCCATGCCAATGACATTTGTATGAGATGTTCCAAGCAAGTTGCCCAGTACAATCCTTTCTTCTTCCTCCAAATCACCTGAACGTTTGGTCTTATTAACTGATTCTTCCTCATAGTTGGGCTGGTCTTGTTGCAGAACTCCAGAAACATCACCATCGAACGGACTACCATATTCATCAGCAGGAGGTTTGCCCCAACCTCCTACTTGCTGATTGTTGGAGTATACCCTAGGCACACTTTCAGCAAGTATTTCCTCCTGTAGCACTTCAGTCTCATACTTTGCATCGGCTACATGTACACCCTCTTCCTTTTCCACAGCTACTTCATCAGCTTCCTGCAATACATGATGAACAGCCTTAGGAACTCCTATGACAACATTAGTTTTGGGCCTTCCTCCAAACCGAGTACACAAGGTGTTTACAAATTGTGGCCAGCTCCATTCTACCCTTTCCCAGCTCCAATTTTGGAACCAAGCATCTGCAACACCCTCCAAATAAGCTACAGCCATTTTCACCTTCTCCTTTTCAGCTACTCGGTATTGGTAGAACACCCTCTCGCACCTCCTAATCCACCATTTAGGTCTATCTCTTTCAAACGCCGAAATCGCCATCTGCAGTGCTGGAGATGTGGAAGGGCTTCCTCCAACTCTTCTGACCACATCTCCCTCCTCTGCCTCCAACCTCTCCCCTACTTCCATAGCAACATTAGGCCCTTGCCGAGATCTTGACGTCGTTCGAATTGGTGTCGATGAAGCCTTGGGAGTGAAATTCGTCGGAAGGCTGGCATTAGGTTGTTGAACTAACTTGCTCAAGGCGACATGCAACTGCTGGCTAATTTGCTGGCTTAATTCAGCAATTTCCTCCCGAAGTCCGCTAAAGGCTTGATCTAAATGAGCCGCACACTCCGATCGGTAGCAACTTGCCTCCACTTAAAGCTGATTGACACTAATTACCAGATTGTCTATCTTGGTTTCCAATCGTTTCATTCTCATCCCCTCTACCATGGCCAATTACCAGGTTGCCCAATCAGATTCACCTCACCGAAGTGGTAGCCACCTTAGCACGCCTAGATCTGAATCTCAACGTCTTACATTTGAGTCCTCTCCCTGGATCGCCTGAATAGCTTGGCCTTGCTTGCTGCCAAAACTCATCACACCAGCCAGCCACCTGCCTCTAATTTCCGATCGAAATGAATTGTTTGGTGATAGACCTAGCCCTCGCCTTCAATTAGGAACCTCTTACGATTGGGACAAGAGAGGTCGTAAGTCACGAAGCTGCTCCGTTGCAGTCCTTTGAGGAATCGACTTGACTAGCACCTCTCGAGTTACTTGCTGTAATCATTTCTTGTATTCTCCATCCCATTCCGAGCCTCCATTATCAGTCAAGAGTCACCCGAACACCGCCTCCAATAATCGCCTAATCCAGCGACTCGGGATTCACCAAGATCTGGTTCGCCTTCCTCGAATCTAAATCCCGTGGCCTTCAAAATTGCAATAGCCACATACTGATCGGCTCTACTTCAATTCGCTCCTGGCAACTGATCCGTAGTCGAGATCCTTACTCCTAGAATCTCAGTTCCACGCTCGCCCAGACCTCTTGCTCAACTTCCAAATATGAGTTGAGAATCACAATTGAAATCGGGCAATTGAGAATCGCCGCTTGCAGAATTACTTCTGAATCGTTTCCAATCACGCCTTCCTTCCCACCTCGGTCACATGCAGTGACCTAGACCGGTTCCAAGAGTCACTTGCCTTGCGTTGCTTGCAATTCCGACCCTCACTGATTTGCCGAGGACCATCGGATCTGAATTCACCTCTACTCCACTTCCTGAATCACGTCTTCCTTCTCACCCAATCACCGCCAACTTCACCTAATACACAATTCAATAGCCTCGAGAATCCATTGGATCCGAGAAGCTATTGGATCTGTTGCGGCTTCCTGAAATTACCTTCAAACTCAAGTCGAATCAGATTACGGAATTGGCCTTCTCATTCCATTGAATCTGCTTCGCCCTTCCACCTTGAGCAAGACTTATCAAAATTCGCAGCCGAACGTCCTCCTCTTGCTTCGCCTTCCAAGATCGACCGATAGTCGCTTGCTCGCTTGATTACAATCGACCCTTGGTTCCTTTGGAATCGGATCGGAAATGTTGGCCGATCTGATCCATTGAAGCTCCTTGAAAGTTCAATTTTATCGCTGGAAACTCACAGCAAAGGATTGATCGGCCTTCTTCACCTTCAGTTCCAAGCCAACACTCACCTCCTCATGCGTCGGAATCAAATTCCGAGATTCAACCGGAAGCCTGAATAGCCTAGCTAACTGCCAAAAACTTCCTGATCACCGCTCAATCAATTCCGTAGCCTTATGTTGCTGAATTCAGCTATTAAAGTCTCCATAATCACAGCCGAGGAATAATTGGCTCTGATACCAAATGTCACAACCCTAGGGTTTAGCTAGGGTCTAGGAAGGAAATGAGAGGAATTTGGAAGAGGAACGGAGAAGAAATTGGAGGGAGATATAGTGCAGAAATCAGAGAAATGAGAGAGAGCAAGGAAAGAATCATAGAGAGAAAATAGGGAGGGAAAATATGAATTCATTCTATTCTTTCAGCATACATTTCTCTACCTATTACAGTCTATTTATAAGCTGTTCAACTAGAAGTAGAGTCTAGGAACAACACCATGTGCACTACAACAGAACTAATAGCAATTCCTAACCAACAATGTAACCAATTACAGCTTTAACCCCAAAATACCCCAAGGGTCGTGACATCGTACACCCCCGATCTCCAGTTGGTCAATCCTACTCTGGAATTCCAACATAGTAGAGCTGATTTACTGCAACTGTGTTGCATCAACCTAGCAGTTTTGGCCGAGAACCGATGCTCTGATACCAAAATTGTCACGGTAGTGAAGTGACAATAGGATCACACTCCTAATTTAGATGGAATTAGGAAGATGCAATCAGTTTGCAGATGAAAACAGGGAGAGTGAAGAGAGAAAGAGAGAGAGAACGAGAAGACTTTAGAAGAGAGAGGGAGAGAAAGACAGTAGAGAAGGAATTCAGAATTTGCTATTCATCATTGTTCCCGTTCCAAGAGAGACTTGGAAGGTGATATACTTGGTAGAATGGTCGTTGCCACAGGTGATTCCTTCCTGTCCAACGGCTGTAACAATATATTTTGTTCTATTCTAGCCCCTTTACATGTGGCAATCCTTGGCTAACAAACTGCTAACAACTATTCTAGAAATTATAGCAATAACTAGTAAATCGCAAGCAGTAAAATAAAGCTACGAATTACAGCATGATAAAAAATTAAAATTGATGCTAATAGTAAGTGTTGTCGTGACAGGGCGTTCCAGTATTCTGTTTAATAGAGAGATTTTTAACTTCCTTATCTAGTTATCTAACAGGCAATGTTCACCCATCTTTGAGCCACTTTTTCAAATTTGCAGTGCCACCTGAGTGATTAAATCTATAAACTACAGGTTTATTCTTTTGCTTGTATGCGAGTGGCAACACCTTGGTGATTGGTGACTTTCTTTCTATAAACTTGTACTAATTAAGAAAATGAGTCAGGGCATTCTAGATTTGTCACCTAGAAATCAAATTAATTATGAAATCAATTATTTATACTTCAGTTGTTCGATTAATGCAGCTAACTTTACACGGCCAACCTACACAAATATAGCCATCAATTTTGGCCAAGGTTTAACTTTTGCAGCTTTCATACAGCAGAAAGAAAAACATTTCTCAAACCAGCACAAAACTCTCACCAGTCTATTAGTTTGTTTTGTTTTGGGTAAAGCATTCGAAAAATTCACTTTTGCAATTGCACATAACTTTGTGCTACAAGGATAAATATTTTGAACGCAAAAGTCTCCTATCCTATAGCATAAGTAAAACTTAAATACATAAAAAAGGAATTTATTAATAATAGAACAGTCTGACAGTATCATGAGTGGAAAAGTCGAGTGATTGTGATGATCAAAAGCTAGCTTTAAAAGCATGGTTGACTTCCAAGGCTTAAAGACATAGCAGTAGCACACCATCAAAATAACAGTCTTTGAATTATTGACCTTGAAAATTTAAGATTGCCACCGCCAATAAAGTCATGGAGTCAGAAGATAGCAGGAGCCCAAACATAAACCAAATGTTTGGATAGTATACAACACAAGGGCAAAAAAAAAAAAAAAGGGAGAACCAAAAAAGCATGATTGTATTAGCTAGTATTTCACCAGGTAAGTTCGTCCGCTAGGCTAGGGAAAGCTTCTGTATTTCACTTCATGCTATGTTTGGAACTAGAATTTTCGAGGAAAAGATAAAAATAAAGTGAAAGAATTTGAAACTAAATTCATCTGTTTCTTTTATTATGTTATCTGTCATAAGAACCATCTAATCGTTTGATTGTGTTATCTGTCGCTAATAACAAGATTGAAACTGAAAATCACAATCTGTACACAACTATCTCCCAAGTCTACATCATTATACCCCAGACCCAATGCACTTCACCTCATAATTAAACATTATAATTTGCCCGTAAAAGTAAATAATATTCAACGAATTAAAGAGATACTAGAACAAACCATAACTCTGACGGGGAGTTAGAGAGAGATTACCGTAGCCGAAAATTGAGCCCATGAAGGCGCCGGCGGCGGAATCGCCGGCGAACCTGATGAGGCAAACGAGAGGAGGACCGGAGGGATTGCTGGGGCTCAATTCATTGGGAGCTAAATTAGGGTTAGGGCTTGAAGTGTTATCGATTTCGGCGTCGGATTCCGAGTTCGTGGAATCGGCCATCGTTGCAACCTGTTTCCACCTTCGAAGTTCTAACCCTAAAGGCAGTTCCGGCCCAGCCCTGGTTCGGATATTTTGACATTTATTGCCGCAAACCCACAGTCGTTATCTTCCACAACGGCGTCGTTTTCATAATTCACTTCGACTATCAAACCAACTCACACCGGTTGTACCAATTCGAAAAGACTTAGAATTTTATTTTAAGAAATATTAACAATTAAAATTAAATTCCAATTCCCATGTTTGAAATCAAGATAAAAATGGAATTAAATAAATAATATAATCATATTATCATTAGCATTGACAAAATAACTCAAATTCTCGAGATCTATTCAACAGAGTCAAAAGTTTGTTTGATTGAAATCAGAGTAAGTACACAACCTTTCATAAAATTTTGTGTCAATTAACTCAATTCCCAATTCATTTCATATATGGTAGATTTTGACGATCGGAACCGATCATTAAAACCAGCTTGATCTTGTGATCTACATACTCAAAAATTAAAATGATCCAACGAGTGAATCTTGATAGATGTAAAAATTAATTATTTGAAAAAAAAAGTTACTCATTTTTAAAAGGGCATCAATGACGTCGGTCCACGGCCAATTTCGACCATCTGAATCAACCATTGGAATTGTCTTGGTCTTGAGACCCACATACCAAAAACCAAAACAATCCAACAGTTATATCTTACTAGATTTGAAAATTAATTTTTGAAAAATAAAAAAAAGATTACCCATTTTTGGAAGGGCATTGTCGACCACTGTCCATGACAGATCTGATGATCAAAACTTACCATCAAAATTGCCTTGATTTTTGTGACGTATATACAAAAAAATCAAAATAATCCAACAGTTAGATCTTACTAAATCTGAAAAAAAAAAAATTAAGAAAAAGTACTATCCGTTTATGGAAAGGCATCGCCGACCAACATTCATGGCTGAAATTTACTATTGGAATCACCTTAGTCTTATGACCCAAACTCCCAAAAACTAAAACAATCCAACAGTTGAATCTTACTAAATCTAAAAATTAAAATAGGAGAACTTTACATGCTTACCTTAAATCGGAGAAGCTTCGGTTGCTGGCATCTGGGAGGATAATCAGTTGGCCAGAGGAAAAAGAATGGACTATTAGATAAGAGGATGAGAAGGCGAGTCAATGGTCGATGACTACTGCTAGAAAAGAAGAAGAGATGGAGACGCATGAGAAAAAGAGAGAGAGAGCAATAGTGTAATACCCCATATTCGCATAAAGTTGCCACGTAATTCCGATGAGTTTAGAACACCGAAAAATGGATTTTATAGCAATTTCAGGTACCGAATCAACTACAGGGAATACCTCGAAGTGAAATTGTCTAAAGAAAATTATATGGTCTCGACGAGCGTTCCGAGATAAGATTTATGGTATTGAAAGAAATCGAATCGGAAATAATTTTCGGTACAGCTAAAATACAGCTACCATTTAGGCTGTAAAATCGAATCGTTGTAGGAGGCTTTTGAAAAATCAACGGAACCCTAGGGGGGCTCCGATTTTGCATAACAAACAACCCTTCAGTGGTTTCAGGAGGAAACGATAGTTCAGTGAGGACACTGAGGCAAAATTGTTTATATCGAGTACAATTTAAGTTATTAATTATGAATTTTCAGTATTATAATGCAAATTAAATTGAGGTTTAGGGTCGTAGTTGCAATAAGGGAATTGCACAAATATAATAGGGATGAAATTTGAGATTTAATGTGTAGTTTTCTTAAATTAAAGTATAATATATAATTTATATATACATATGCATGTGCGCGTGTGTGCGTGAGCAGCTTCTGAGAAGCTTTAATGGCCGCGATTTTGGGCTGCAATTGGATGATAATGGCGGCAAGAATTGAGGAAAATAGCTGCAACGAGATTTAAGGATATTGACAGCTAGATTTAAGGGATTATATAATTAATGATGTACAATATAGATATATATACACGTAATGACTGCCTATAAATTGGTTGCAGTCTTGGTCGAAATGAAGCAAGCAAATGGCCATGGGAGAAGCTGGCCGAGAGATCGAGAGAGCTTGTGAGATTAGAGAGTAAGATCATGGAGAAAATAGTGAGTGGCCAAAGAATGGCCACTTCCAGCAGCCATGGCCGCGAAGCAGAGCTTCGATGCTCGGCCATGGCGGTCAAGGAAGAAGGAGCAGCAGCGAGAGGGCGCAACTGAGGATGGCAACGAGGTCCGGGCGGCTTTCGGTGGTGCAAGGGGGCAACGGAGGAGACCGTTGCAGCAGCAAGCGGCCATGGCCGCAAGCTCAGCGCAGCCATGGCCGACGCGTAGTGGGCAGCGCCGCGAGCAGCGGCTGGGCGCGGCATCGGCATGCTGCGCGAGCAGCTTCCAATAAGATTGGAGGCCGGTGGTCGGCCATCGGGAGGCGCCAAGAAATCGGTGAGGGCGTCGGCAGCGCACGATAGAGGCTGGGTTGCACGGGTGCTGGTTGCAGGCACAAGGGGAAGGAGGAAGATAAGAGAAGAAGAAGAAGAAGAATGGAAGAAAAGAAGAAACAAAAAGAAAAAAAAAAAAAGAAAGAAGAAGCTGTTCGTGGAGGCAGGGGAGAAGAAGATGACGAATAGGAGGAAAAAAAAAGAGAAAGAAAAAAAGGAAAAAGAAAAGAAAAGAAAATAGGAAAAATGATGGAAAAAAATTCTAAAAAAAATCTAAAAAATAGAAAATTATGTTTTGGTGATATCCCGGAGATTTTGGTGAGCAAAACGGCCCAGGCACGCTTTTCGAAAATATTGCACGCAAATCGAGAAAATCAGAGATGCTAAGTCAAGGTGAGTAAAATTCTCTAGAAAATTTTAGAAATTCTAAAATATTATTTTATGAATTTTCGTAGTGAAATATTTGAGAAAATATTTCTAGAAATATTTAATTTGGAATTATTGAAGAAAAATAGGAATAAATAGAGAGAAATTAAAGAAAATGCCAAAAATTATGGAAAAATAGGATTTAATATTTATTTAAATACCTATGGTGATTAGGATGCTTTGAGGTCAAAGTTGAGGTGTCTGGTGCGAATTTTGAGGTTGGCACGCAAATTGAGATAAGATACGGATTTCGAGGTAGCCCGATAAGCTTGAGAAGGTAAGTGGTACTTCCTCGAAAATGTTTTTATCATATTGACATGCCCTAATATGTATCTATCACGTAGAATGCATACATGACTATGAAATGCATGATTACACGTTGATATCATCGATCACACGCATATGAAGCCGTAGGGAGTACGAACTGGCACTGCTACCGTACCAAGGGTGCACCCATACACCCCAGATTCGAAAGAGGTGGCCACTAAAATGGTGGGTAGCATGAGAGGTGCAGTTGACACCTACGATGAAAGACATTGCATACACACATGACATAGCATTATGTACCCTTACTTAGATGGTTTATCATCTAACTTGGGTTCACCCCTGGAATATTCAACGTTCCAGTCGGGATTTGCAGTGATGTTATCGAGGTTGAAGATACGTAATGACGCGAGACGTCAAGAAACGAGGAAATGAGCCATGCCATGTTGTAATATGAATAGTTTAAGAATTATGTACATTGTATTTATTGTCAGACGCTTATGAATTAACTTTATAATGAATGTTATGTCCAGTTATTATTATATGCATTACCGTGAGCAGGTTCGATTCAGCTTCCGCTTTGTAAATTGTATTTATCTTTGGTGTGTAAATTAAACACTAGATAGGCCTTAGGAAATTTAGGGAATTTCGGGATAATGTAATGATTAAAAAAAATAAGACCCAATTTTTCTAAGATATAACACGCCCTGAAGAAGTGAGCTGTTACAAATAGGCAATGTAGAGAAGGAAAAGCGACCACTAGGGTTTGTAAGTGTTTGGCATGTCTCCCACATGCCATTTTATTCCATGACCTGAGTGTCGGGTATCAAGTCAAGTTTAGGGTAAATAAGTTTTTTCTAAAAAATGTTATCTATTCTATATTATATATATGCAAATATTTATTATATATTCTATTAATTAAATAAATAAGTTATTTTGAAGGTATGAAACATTGTCAATAAGTGAATTTCAATATATCATTTTCTATTTCACTTTTAAAAAAATGTGAATATGATTTGAAATGCATTTTTTTTTATTTGAACATGCATATACCTTGAGGTTTAAACTATTTCAAAAACTATTTGTATATGTATGATAGATATATGCCCTTATGATAGATTTAAATGATATCTAAAAGGGCTTTTGATGTATTCTTGCATATTATAATTTATAATATGGCACACTATTTTCATTCACATCTTTCCATAATTTTATAAATGAATTCCTAAATTTTTTGTTAAAGATCTCATTCTTAAATTGTTAAAATATGTGGACAATATCATTTAGGACAAGATTTCTAAACATTGTTTCTAATTCTTAGGTTCCTTAAATGAAAACTTTAATTAATTGAGTATAGACTATCACATAAGTTTACCACCTTTTATCAGTATAAGATATTAATGATAAAGAATCACATGCCATAAAGCGAGAGATGCATATGGTAAATATACGAGTGATTGTTAATTGGATAATACACCGAATGTGACATTAGTAACAAATTACATGGCCAAAAAAGATTAATGATTTGTTATTAGTTGCGATTGTACAAGTGATACACTGACTTAAAACAACATAGTTTCCTTATACATTGGTGTTTGGGATTTGCTAGAGTATGTAGACTTATATGAATTATGGGTGGAAATGTTCTCTGGTGGTTTCCTTTGAATAGTATATGAAAACATGTGTTTGCTAAATAAGATCCATCATCTGTGGTGTGAGGTGAACATCTTATGTGATTTTATATTAGTCTATGATAGGAGAAGTCCTTGGGTAAGGCACGAATGATTGAAAATGAATTTCCAATATGTCATTTTACATCACACTAAATAAGATCTATTACATAGAATCAAGGTAGTGACTTTAGTTGGACCAAGACCCTCACTCAAATAAAATGATAGTAATAAATGGATTGAATTACAAGATAAATGTTAAGGAAATAAACTCACATGGAATTGACTTTATTGCCATTTATATTATCTTAATATATTGATAGACGTGATTTAAGATTTTTAGGGTGTTTCAAGAATATGAAGAAATTTTCAAAATAAATTAAAGAGTTCAATTAACGTCAAAGGATTTTGATATTTCCTAATTACTATTTGACAATGAATCTAGAAAGTCCTATCTAAAAAAAGTTAAGTAACAAAATAGATAATAAAGAACTTATACCGTGTTCTTTAGTACCATTAAGAGTTAATGGGTTTCATTAAAAGTTAATGGATGGCCTAAGCAAATTTGGGCATGCCATGTGTCATAAGATATGTTCATTGAAATTTGTTTTGAACAAAGGTGAGTCAATTGCCTATTTTTCAAGGTGTTGAGAAATTGTCGACTGTCTTTTCAAAAATTAAAGATAATTGTTGATTGGTTAATTTTTGTTCAGCAATTATAGAAAATGATTTGAAGTTAGTGGAAGATCCACTAGCTCCCTAAATTGCCATATGTTGATCTCTCTTAAAATTTATTGGGTTTTTTTATTTTTTCACTAAAAAAAAAGAAAAAGGTTTCTTCATGCAGCCTTACTTATAAATAGAAGAAAAAATGAGAAATAAAAAAGTTTCTTGGTTTTGGCTTTTTCACGATTCTTCTTCTTCTTGCAATTGCTCATGAGTTGAGCTTCTTCTTATTAAAGAACATGTATTTTTCTAATAATCTTGTAATGATCTTTAGTGGGTCTAGGTGTTTATTAATATTTTATTTTTGGGCATTAAAAATTTTTCCCCTATTAAAATAAATGTTGGAAAAAAATTTTATGTGAAAAAAATTATATAAGTAAATTACGTGAATAAATTGTAAATGTTATTATTATATTTTGTGAAAAAGATGTGGAATAAAGAAAATGAAGAAAAGAAATGGAAAATAGTTGAAAGGTCCAACTTAATGGGCTAAATTGGATTTGGGCTAAGAGTTGAAAGATCTAATGTAATGGACTGTTGAAAGATTTAAAATAAATCCATCTCTAATGGATTGGGCTTTGAAATTTGGGTTGAGGCCAAGTGTAAATTTTGTTGTGTTTTATTTGAAGTGAAGTTGTAAAATCCATTAGGCCTAAGGATATGTTTGAGCCATTGAGTTGGGCTAGGGGAATGGGTATTGGGCCCATGTGTATAAAATTTTTGTATTTTATTTAATCAAAAAGAATAAATTATGAAAAGTCTAAAGAATGTTTGTTTTATCTGTTGAGTGTGATAAAACTAAGGGTAAAATGAGAATTTCATAAATGGATATTTATTATAATTAATTTGGTGTCTATTATGGAGTAAAAAAGGAAAGAGAAAAGAAAAGAAAAATAGGCAAAATGACTATAAGGGGCATCTCTTAAATTTTGTATGTATGTGCATGGTGAGGGGCAAAATAATAAAAATGTAAGGGGGTAGTTGGAGAGTAGGTAGCAGATCCTCCTCCTTCCATTCCTCTCATTTTTCATTGTGTCCTTGCTTTCTCTTTCTTCCCTTCTCTCCTAATTGGTTTCTTCTCATCTCTTCTTTCTTTTTCTTGTTCTTTTCCTCCCATTGTACTTTGTATTAGAGATTCAAAAGGTGGATTGCAAGACTCAAGGAGTGTTTTTTCTTCTCATATTGGTTTCATCAAAAAGACAAATTCTTATCATTTTCTTATATAGCAAGTTCTCCTTGCACCCTTTTTTATTTGGTTGTGCAAGCTTCCTTCTCTTTTTCTCCTATCTTTTAGTGCAAGGTATATCTGAGGGTGTGTGAATGTCACTTATTACAACTTTGTTTGTGGCTGCATCGCATTGCATTAGGTTACTATATTGCATCACATTATGATGTTGGGCCACAGGTTACCTTCATTAGGGAGGGGATCATGCTTTGTATATATTGGGAGTATGAGCATTGGTATGACACAGTTGGCCTATGAGTACTTACTTGTGTACATTAGGCCAACATATGCATTAGAGCATTCGTGTGTGTATATTCCTTCATGGGCATAACACGGCTTGATCCTTGACTTATGAGGGCTTTATCATCACATTAATGCTGCAAGAGCCATTGTATTCCTAATTATATGTTGCATTGCATGGTGGTAATGGTGGTGAAAATTGACTTGTGATTGTGATGCGTAAGACTGTGGGTGGAGGTCCACAGTAGCTAGATCTTATGATGCGTAAGACTATGGGTGAATGCCACAACAACTGGATCTTATGATGCATAAGACTATGGGTGGAGGCCCACAACAGCTTGTGACCTTGATGAGATTGCGAGTGCTAGGCACATGATGGCAACAATGATGGATATAATATCTATAGATGTGGTATAAGAGCCTTGGGCTCATATGGTTGATTTGGTAGCCTGTCCTTGTCTGCTGACAGGTTTATATTCCAATTCTTGGGTGCTAGTGTCTGCATTTTATGTGGGCCCAAGGACCTTATGTGTGCATTTGTACATTTATTTTATAGTTAGATATCGTGTTGTATAACCACATGGCATGGATTGTGTGTCGTTTATGTATATGAGACTAGCATGTGTTTTCATATACGACATGATATGTATTATGTTTAGGGAAAGTCTGGTTGTATCCATTTTTTTCGATGTTTCTATACATTTGCCGAGCCTTGTGGCTTATCTTGAAAAATGTGTTTTGATAAAATATAAGAAATTGTATTGCTTTGAGGATGTTGTTGTCAAGTGTAGAAGCATGAATCCAATTGATGTCAGGTAGTGATTTTCCTTTGGCTCTAAGTTATTCATGTCTTCATATATTGATTTATTGATACTTCCCTTTATTATATACTTACTGAACTTTATGGCTCATCTTTACTTATTTTTTCATTCCAATAAAGGGAAATATAGTTATTTGGGATAAGTCATAGTTAGATGTGTACAAAGATGTCTTGGCCTCAAGATTCATGGGTATAGTGTTGAGTGCCTGAGTAGAGTGTTTCATTTTATATTTAAAGTCTTAGTGTCATTTTATTTTGAAAATGTATAGGTGGTAAACCCAAGATGATAATGTAAAAAAAGTTGTAATATTCATTTTGTCGTTTTTTTATAATGAGCAAATATGAAAATGAAAAGAAATTTTTGACAATTTTAAGTGATTTTTATATCTATATCTATTTTTTAACGGATCTTCTCTCAGACTCCTTATGCTAGTGGATAAATTTAGGAACGGGTCCTAACATATTTCTTTAGTGGATTTTAGCTAGCACAAAAAAAAAAGAAAAAAGAAAACCAAGGGTTTTGTTGTTAGTTTGGTACAAACAATCTACGACTTTCTCAGTTGAGGAGTAGCTTCTCAAAAAAGTGAGAAAATTGACTCAAAAACCTATATATGCAAGAGATAATTAACATATTCCTCATTTTGAATTTTGAGTCAAATGGTCACATATTGTATAAATTGCTAAGTTATATTAGATTTGTATTAATTCCACTACGCATAACATGTATATACGTTTTAAAATCACGTTTAATATGTTTTAAAACTACACAAATATGTTTGTGAAACCAACGATGTATAATATGATATTTTAAATTTTTTAATAAAAAAGGCATCAAATTCAGGACAACCCATCTTACCCCCACTAGGGCAGGGTATAGGGCACGATGTCGTAGTTCAGAGTCGAGGATAGGGTAGGATTGCCTTGTCTTTCTGTTGCCAACACTAATTATCATTAATAACCTAACCAAAGTAAAAAGTTACTTTTTTTTTTTTGGATAGAACATTAAATTGGCCATTATTGAAACGCCCAACTTTTTCAAGCGTTAAATAACTTAGAAAATTCGGGAATATTTTTTTTTAACTATAAACATTTACCAATAATCCATTTTTACCTTCCCAATATACTAAATAAGAATTAATAGGTTGAGACAGATAATCATCATAAATGTGGAAACAATAATCGAAACTTGATATGGTACATAACTAAATTCACTTAATCATAACATATGAATTTGTACTATTATATCATCAAATACTTAAATACATGGAGACTTATCTGTACAATCTGACGATTCCTCAGAAATACATAACAATTATACATGATCTTCAATATAGTATAATATTCTCACCATGGCTAAAGACGTATTTTGAATCCTCACGGAGGAGCATATACTTGAACAACTCGCCGAACCGATCAACCACGTCATCAATCATTCCCTTGTCATAGCTGCAAATCCTAATTAGAACGTTTGAATATTCCAGGGGCATAACCCAATTAGAAGATGAATCTTCTAGTGAGGATTTAGAAACATGATGCAATAACATAACCAATCATATGTCCTAGTGTAACTTTCTTGGCCCACCAGCCCGGCACGAAACCCTAAGCAGAATTATCATTTGCCGTTGGGGAATTACGACTATACTATCAGGGCGACATCCCAATCCCTTACACGAGTATCAATATGCTAATAATATTGTGCCATGCAAAAATCACGACTTTCCATACAATATGACAAAATGCTCATAACTTCAATAAAAATCATCCATAATGAAGTAAACATGTCATATATAAGTTTTCGGGATAAAACTACTCACCTTAGTGTGAAGTTCGATCTACCTCGAAAAACGCGCATTACCTCGATATGCATGTCCAGCCTCATTTTTTTGTGCCAACCCTCAAAAGATGCATTAATCATTATTCCTTGAGTACAACAATCCTATAAATTATATTTAATCACAAAATATCTCAATATTCCAATTTCTTCATATTTTTCTTCATTTTCTTCCATTTTCCTTTTCTAAAAATCCGAATAAATACCTTCGGAACTATTTTCTTAAATTTCTTTCCACAACAATTCATAACAACCTATTAAATTAAGAGAAAATTACTGAACTTACCTAAATGCTGCGTTTTCACCAAAACAAGGCTGATTGGTGCAAAAACCTAGACATCAAGATGGCAAACACCAAAACTTTTTGCACAAACCCGCATAACATATTTTTCTGGATTTTTGGGAAATTTTTTCACATTTTTCCAAGCACCCACGTGCCCTCACGCGCTGGAGCGTGATCTGCGCATAATGACCAGCGTGTGTGGACCATGCGCCGGTCATCTTCCCCGGCCATGGTACATCGAAAAAATTGGATCTTCGCATCAGTAAATTCTCCTCGACCAGTCAATCCTCATGGCTCTACTTTCAGCCTGAAATAACCACTAGAAGGCTGTCAACTGATCGTTTGAAGGTTCAGCTAGGCGATCTGCCTCCTTTTCCAGTGAAGCTTTGAATTGCCCTCTAACCTTCACCAAAATGCATGAAAAAGCATAGAAATCATCCTCAAGCCATGGGCGACAAAAGCCCTTTATTTTGGAACCCTAATTCGTTCAAAAATGGCCTCGATTTGAAGTTTCAATCTTCTCTAGATTCGGCTATGAAGAACAACCATTTATAGGCATTTTCGATCCTTCAAACTTTCGACCAACCCATGAGCCTTAGAGTCTTTACCTTTCCTAAGTTGGTCCAAAAACCCACCAAAAGGCTCCATTTTCACGATCTCAATGGCCAAACTTTCGGCCACTTTCGGCCAAAAGTTGGCTTGATTTTGACGCAAATTTGGCCACTTCTTGGCCAAGAGGCTTGTCTTGGCCTTGCCTCAAGGCCCCCCAGCCACTTCCTCGACTCTCCTGTGGCCGAATTCGGCGGCGGGAAGGCTGGTCAACCATGTCTGCTTGGGAATTTTTCTTGAAATTGCATTTTGGCACCTTAACTTTGGCTTTCTTACTTTAGCCCAATTTAACAAAGCCCCTCAACTCTGTATAATTGCATTTACGTTCCTCAAGTCCTAAAAATTTCATTTGAGCCTCGAAGATTCTAAAAAAAATATCATTTTGATCTCCATCCGATAAAATTAAAAAATTACACTTAGGCCCGAATTTTCATTTTGGTTGTAAATCCTTTTGTTTCTTCCTGAAACCACTGAAGGGTTGTTCTACATACTAAATATGAACTCCCTCAAGGTTCTGTTTACTTCATGGAAGCCCCCTATGATAATTCGATTTTGCAACCTAAATTGTAGCTATACTGAAAATCGTTCCTAATTTAGTTTCTTTCGATGCCATAAATCATGCATTGAAATACTCATCACTACCATATCATTTTTCCTTTGGCATCTCAGCTCCAGGCCCCTCCCTACAGTCGATTCAGTCAATTTTTCAAGCTATTTAGATACTAATCTTCCCCAAAATTTCGTTTTTCTAATAAAACGCTTATTATTCAATAATCCTAATTTCTTGGGTATTACAATTATACTTTAAAAAGAGGTAAATAAATTATTGTATTTTTAGATATTGAGCTGTATTGTCTATTATAATAGGCAGGGGCGAAGCCCAAGACAGTTCATAATTAAAATAAAATTTTTAATATAAAAAATAATAATTTTTAAAAATAACTCAATTAAAAAAAATTACAACCCACTTTAAAATCTGTGATGAGCAATTCTATACCTCAAAAAAAAAAATATATATATATATAGCCTCTCCTTGCATAGATTTTTGAATCCACCCCTGATAATAGATGCCTTCAGATGACAATGCCAAATCACTTCACAATGCAATAACTCTAGATAATAATTATGGACATTTGAAATGTGATTTTTAGTGTAATTTTTAAATTAAAATTTGATTAAAGATATATTTGATGTCGTTAATAGAATTAAAATACTATTTAACTGTGTTAAGATAACATCTATCATAAATGGTCTTGAATATTCACTAGAAAAAATTCTATGATTAGTGACGGAAAATTCCATCATTAAACCTTAAAAATCCGTCGCTAAATAGTTTAGTGACGAATTTGGTGACTAGGGCATTTCTGTCGCTAAATATGGCGTCGCTAAAACTTAGTACCGGGGATGATTCTGCAACGGAATTAGCAACACGTAAGCCCCCGTCGCTAATCAGCGACGGGGTGAACGCCCCCGTCGTTGATCAGCGACAGGTGAACACCCCGTCATTGATCAGCGACTGGTAGTACCTCGTCGCTAATTTTTAAACATTATTTTTTAAAAAAATATTATTTAAACATAAATAAAAATAAAATTATTAAAAATTTAAATATAACTAAAAATTATATTTTTTAAATATTATGCAGCGACGGTTATTAACTCTGTCACTGATTCATTAAATAGAAAAATATCAAAAAAATGTTTTTTAAACGTAAATAAAAAATAAAATTATTAAAAATTTAAAAATAAATATTTTTTTTATAAATATTAAAAAATTAACAAAATAAAAAAATATTTTCTAAATAAATAAATTTAAAAAATAAAATGAAATAAAAATTTTAAACGTAAAATAAATTTATAATTTTTCATATAATTATAAAAAATTGTAATCTAAGAAATTCATATTTAATTATTATTCAATTTTTTTATATTTTATATTTATTTTAAAAAAATTATATATAAATAAAATTGATGATAATTAACAAATTACTTTAATTAATTAAATAGAAATTAAAAATATATTTATATAATCATTTATTTAAAAAAATAAAATTTACATAAATTTATAAAATAACAAAATTGAATTTGTAATTATAATTCAAACTGATTAATTCATAAATATTCAGTTATAATTATCATCATTTTGTTCTTCATTATCATAAAACTAATTACTCGGTCCTGATTGAGTTGACGGTCCAGGTTCAATGTCGAGGATGGGGTAGGATTGCCTTGTCCTCCTCTTGCCAACACTAATTATCATTAATAACCCAACCAAAGTAAAAAGTTATTTTTTTTTTGGATAGAACATTAAATTGGCCATTATACTTTAAGAAGAGGTAAATAAATTATTGTATTTTTAGACATTGAACCGTATTGTCTATTATAATAGGTAGGGGCAAAGCCGAGGATAGTTCATAATTAAAATAAATTTTTTAATATAAAAAATATAATATAAAAATTAATTTTTTTAATATAAAAAATAATAATTTTTAATATTAACTCAGTTAAAAAAAATTACAACCCACTTTAAAATTTGTGGAGAGCAGTTCTATACCTCAAAAAAAAATTTAAACCTCTCCCTAGATAGAATTTTGAATCCACCCTTCATAATAGATGCCTTTAGATGACAATGCCAAATCACTTCACAAAGCAATAACTCTATATAACAATTACGAACATTTGAAATGTGATTTTTAGTGTAATTTTTAAATTAAAATTTGATTAAAGATATATTTGATGTCCTTAATAGAATTAAAATACAAGATAACATCTATCATAAATGGTCTTGAATTAAAATATAGTAATTTATTTGTCAATTTTTAAATTGCAGTAGCTAATTTGATACTAGTAGTGTCTATCATAATAGCTAACATGACTTATATTCCAAAACCATTGCGATTTATTTCAGCATTTTTAAAATTTAGTAACCAATTTGACTCTAATTTGGTACTTTTCTCTAGATATAAAAGTATAAAGTTAATTTACAATATTAAATGTTTAATTTTAATTTTATTTTTAAAAGAATATTAAGGTTTAATTTTAATTTTAAATTAAATGTTTAATTTTCCTTTTATTAATTTTAATTTACAATAAAAGGAAAATGGTAGGGGTTTTTGAAATGATTCATACATGCTTAATTTTGTATTAAAAATCTATTTAAATTATAATTTGTTTTCATAATCCATTTAGAGCTATGGATACAATGGTTTTTAGGTAAGAATGAGCATTATTTCATTAAAACCTCATTTCTTAATCAAATTAATTAATTTTAGTTGATTTGGTCCAATTCCCTGATCGAGATTTATGATTATTTTACAAATATATATATATATATACCACTAAATTTTGATTATTTATGAAATTGTTACTATAAACCTATACTTATATATTCAATAATTTCACATACTAAAATATTTTTTTTAAATAAAATTTAGTTATTTTTTATTATTATACTTATTAATTAACTAATACGATTAAATCCATTTTGATAAAATGCTATTTTGATTTGATTTTATTAAATAACTTTGATTAATTTGTTTGGATCGTCAAATCACTCATAATTACTTGGCTATGCATTTTCTCACAGGCTACATAATTATTACATTTTAATAGGTTTTACTTAATTTTAAAATGCATTATTATTTAAATGTAAATCACATGAAAATATTTTTCAAAGTTTTAGTGTATAATTAGTTATATGTTCTACATGCTTTAAAGTGAATTGAATATGTGATTGATTGCGAATAAATCATAAAGATCCTCCAATGTGCGAGAGTTAAATTGTGACAACCATAGATTTTAAGTTAATATGCCATATTTTATATAAAATTAGGTAACTTATGATGACTGTCCTTATGCGACTCCCAATACTCGTACCCTCGATTACATCAGATGAGGTAAATCACAGGTTGGAGTTTTGGTTCTTGCACAAGGCGAGAATTAAACTCGCAACTCATCGGATTAACACCAGCATATTGCTTATATGACTGCTCGACTATAAAATTAGGTAAGTTGCTTATACCATATGTGGTTTGAAATTATCTTTTAGGTAACTTGATTATACCATATTATATTGTGGTTTGAAATTAGATAATCGCAAACAAACCTTCCATCTCGTTGGGAGCCCTAACGATAGGGTTCTGACGAAGGAACAACACCATTGGGTTGATAGAATGTGATTTTGTTCACCCCCTTTAATGAGGGTAACTTTACTCCCAATAGTTTGGGGGTAAAAAGGTCATTTTGGGGGGTTTCTATCCATCCCATTTCTCTCTCTCTTTCCTTTGCTCTCGTCGTCGCATCCTCCATTTCCCCTGTCACCTCACCTCACTGTTGCATCCTCAACTCACAGCCTCATTGACTATTGCGGAGAGAGAGGATGTAGTGGCGGTCGACGAGAGGGTTGTTGGAGAAGAAGAGGGAAGAGGAGAGGAAGGATGCAGTGGCAAGGCAAGGTAGCAAGGATGGAGCAGTGGTCAGTACGTGAGAAATGACAGCAAGAGAAAGACGATGTGAGGCTTGAGGGAAAAGAAGAGGAAATAAGGGAGAAAGAAGAGAGAAGAAAGGAAGGCTTGCTGGAGAAGAATATGGAAAGGGAGAGAGGAGAGGAAAGGAGAAGAGAAGCTATTAATTTTTTGACGAGGGTTATTTTAACCCCCGTCAAATAAGATGAACAAAATTGCACTTGGGTTGGGTTGATATGATAATAATGGCCTGCGTATTTTAAATTTTTTGTTAATCTATAATGAAACCAAAAACTAAGAATCAAAAAATAAAAAAAAATAAAAAAAAAAAGAAGAAAAAGACCAAAGCATGACATGTTCAAACTTGTATTTCTAAAGAGCAGAAGCTAATTTTGTAAGGGTCCACTCTCAAATATTTCGGCTAGCATAGGATATTCGAAAGGAGGTCATCACAGAAATGATATAGAACAAACTATAAATAAACAAACAACTCAATTCACTACTAGCAGCGAAAATTAAATTAAGCTTCAGTTACACTTCTAAAATCTCTTGAGTTTGGGGCTCAAAAGCTATACAAAATAATTAAGAGGCTCTAATGTTAACTAACAAAATAACAGTAATTTCATCTCAAGTCTCACCAAAATGCTAAATAGGATCTTCAAGTTAAGATGCGTCTCCGTACACCACTATCCCTAGACCTTAGTCTCACTGGACTTGCCCCCAAAAACGATCTTCCTTTTACTTGGAATGGCAAAGAAGTTCAAGTGAGGCACAAGTCTCAACAAATTTTAGAAACAATGAATAATGAATAGGAATCAAGAATATGGTGACATCAAAAAGAGTAATTAAGAACTCAACAGTTTTATACAAGATTCGTAATTTATGACTTAATCAATCCCAAGTTAAATGTATCATACCACTATATATCACCATGCAAATATGCATATAAAATTAAGTGTCATAATCAAATCTCGTAGGCTCGCAAGCCATCAAACAACATATGCCAAAATGCATCAAGAGAATAAAAATTCACATTTAATATGAAGCCAACCTGCTGGGCTATGGCCACTTCGTCCCGTACCAGGTGTTCTAGGGTACCCTTCCCTCCGCGCAAAATAATAGGTACGCAAAATTTCATAACAATAGCATATATATCATATTTTAACATGCCATTTATGAAATCACGCAAGGTTACCAACCTTGATGCTATGTTCTCAAATGCATAAATAAGTATCTGCATGATTTAATACCACGTATTGATAACAAGTACACCTCCACAAAAGTCTCAAATGTATGATTAAAGTTCCCATGCAACTAAAAGAACCACATCAAGCACATTAGCTCTATTGATCTTTACAAAGTAGCATTTAATTTACTGGCCATATTCTAATGACTACTTAAAAAAGTGCAAAGAAAATTTTGATATAAATTCCCATAAATTTGGGCATATTCAAAAATCATTTAATAGATAAATTATACTCGTGGCAATATATAATGGGTGCATGGTGCTAAACATGTGTATATATATATATTATTTGGGTACTTTTAATTCACAGTGAATATTAAACATATATATACATATATATATTATTTGGGTACCTTAGGTTTACAGTGAGTGTTTCAATGGTGCGCGCATATGTATACATATAAGTGGGTGATCCAAATATGGCAAGGGAGAGATTTAAATGAAATAGTGAGGGAGAGAGAGAAAGACTACACTACTGCACATATATGTATGAATATATAAATGATGGGTTGGACAGGATAGAAACAAGGCATTCGAAACAAGGTGCTATATATATATATATATATTAGATTCGGGCAAGGTAAGGAGTATCAGAACGAAATGGCGAGGGAGAGGGAGAGCTTCGATTCGACCAACCTCTCTGCTAAGCATTTATATACATATATATATATATATGAGTTTATATGGAAGTGGGTCAGTGGGTTGGTTGGAACCAGGGCATTCGAAGATAACTAATCGGTTATGTATTTGTATATAGATGTATATGTGGGTCACTCGACGAGGATAATAGTGGAGCTGACGGGTATGTATATGTATACAGATATATATGTGGGTTACTTGGCTAGGCCAACAATGGAGGCTATTCGAGTATGTATATGTATATTGATATATAGGTGGGTCACTGGGCTGGGCCATTAATAGAGGCTGTTCGTATATGTATATATATATATATATAGATATATATGTGGGTCACTCGGCTGGGCCAACAATGGAGGCTGTTCGTATATATATATCTATATATATATATAGGTTTTGCTTGGAACAGAACAATGGAGCCAGGCCAGGGCCATGCTCATATCTACTATATATATATAACATTTACTTGGCTCACGGAAGAAACAAACTCCTGTAAGAAATAAAAATAGGCCATTCCAAAAATAAACTTAGGAGTAAATCAAACCCCATTTTGATACATCAAGGTACAACAAGATGCTTAGGAGAAATTTCAAAAGAAAAAAATTATGCTATAACAAGAGGAAAAAGAAGAAGAATTTACTTAAAAGAAAAAATGATGCTATAACAAGAGAAAGAAGAAGAAGAATTTACTCACAGAGGCTGGGATATGGATATATCTATACATATATGTGTGTACATTTACAGAGGCTGGGATATGGATATATCTATACATATATGTGTGTACATTTACAGTCGTCTAGGAACGGACAATCGCTCAAGAAGAGATAAAATATACAGAAATTACAGAATGTGAATGAGAAGGCAAATAGAACTTACCTGAGGTTAACTGAGCCTTCTCCTTACTGAGCTTCAACAGCAGAGAAAAATATGTAGATGATACCACAAGGAGGAGAAGAGGAAGTATAAGAACACAGGGAGGTGAGGAAGAAGGAGCAATCGAACATTGGGGAGGCAAAAAGGGGTTAGGTAATTGCATTGAAATAGAAACATACACAGTGCGTGTAAGAAAATGGTGGCTGTGGCACCAGGTCTACATGCCAGCTTGTCCCTATTTTTTTTTTTTTTGATAACAAACTAGTTTTTTAGGGTATTTTTTATATTTGACACATATCCTTATTTTAAATTTTTCTTTTTTCTTATTTACAGAAAAAATTAAATTCCTTTACCATTGGACCCAAGCCCAACCCAACAACTATATAGCTCACCTAATAAACCCATGGACTCATTAATTAATTAATTGATGCCCATTTCATTATGTCCCAATCTATTAAAAATTATACTCATATACTTATTTTCTCGTTTACATGAACCACAAAATAAAATTATACAAATCTAAAATTATTGCTATGCCATCAAGAAGATTTACCATCAAATTTTAAAATACTTAGACTTACATTTAAAATGTCATTTAAATTAACGTTAAGTATTAAAACATCTAGGCTTACTTTAGGGTTGTTATAAATTTTGTAAATACTGTTAACTTTTGGCAAGTAATTATTTGATAATAAATACAAATACTTGTTGTTAATTCATTTAAACCGATTATAAAATTTAATATAATTGAATTGAACTGAATCATTAGAAGTGTGACTGCATATATGCTATTCATTTTTATTTTTTTTTCTACTTCAATATTGAGAAATTAAAAAAAAATAGATTTTTTGAAAATCTAATTTTTAAAGTCTAGTTAGCTTAATATGAAATTAGAGAATAAATTTTAACAATTTTTAAAGTTGCCACTTGACAAACTACTCTTGAAACCCATAAGTAGTGTCTCCTAATCTACTAATAGATTAGACTAGTACAAGATTTAAGAGATATTGAGGAACGTCTCTAATCAATGAATATGAATTGAGCATGTTGTGACAATAATAATAAAAAACAAAAAGCTACATCATTGTTTACATCATCTTTTTTTTTTTTTATGTCCAATTAGCTCATGCTCCTACTCATCATTTAACAGTAAAAGTCGGTGGTTTTTAATAGAGTTTTATGGTTATAATAAACTGGTAAGTTCGATTAGTGAATTATTAAAATTAAATGTTTACTCTAAAATTATAACAAATTTAATTTTTTTTTGTAATTTACCCAAATAAATAACATTGAGTTACACACTCTCTTGTATTGTGGAAAATTTTAATTAAGGTATTAAGTATAAAAAATAAGATTACCTAGCTAGCAATCACATATACCAAAATAATATTTTTATCATTAAAAATGATATAATTAAAACAATATATTAATTAAAATAGTACTAAGAATATGATTTCAAGGGTTTTTTTTTTTCTAATTAGTACAATTTCAAGTTTTCAATAAATATTTTTTCACAATTTCCAACTAAGATGAGATAAGAAAGATTGGCATCATAAATGTTAGCTCAAGGGTACATAATTACTATATTTTGATAACAATAAAATCATTTATAAAATATTAAATATAGAACAAATAAAATAAAAGTCATATGTATTTACATCTAAGATAAAAAAAATTATAAGAAAAATCTAATATCATATAGATGATAGAAGTGGTAACTTTAAACATTTAAACATGAATAATATACATTATAAATTTGCCTCACATTCAGAAGTTTGAATAAAAGCTTTAGAAGTCGAGTTAATTATACCAATAATAACTCAACTTTACATTTTATTACTATTTGGTCACTGAACTTTGAAATGTTACCTGTTAGTAACTGATATTTCAAAACGGTTACTGCTTAGTCACTGAACTTTAAAATATTACTTGTTAGTGACTGATATTTCAAAATTATTACTATTTAGTCACTAAACTTTAAAATATTACCTATTAGTTACTGATATTTCAAAACTATTGTCACTGAACTTTAAAATATTACCTGCTAGTCATTGATATTTCAAAATCATTTTTCACCCGTCACTCGATAGTTACTGAACTTTAAATTCACGAGTGAAGAATTAAAAACAGTTTTGAAATATTAGTGAGTAATAGATAATATTTTAAAGTTCAATGTAATAGTTTTGAAATATCAATGACTAATATGTAACATTTTAAAGTTCAGTAACTAAGCAGTAATAGTTTTAAAATATCAGTGACTAACAGGTAACATTTCAAAATTCAGTGACTAAACAATAACCGTTTTGAAATATCAGTGACTAATAGGTAACATTTCAAAGTTCAGTGACCAAATAGTAATACAATGTAAAATTGAGTTATTATTGGTGTAATTAACCTTTTAGAAGTCTGAACTCAACTAGGACACCCAAACAAATTTTATATTTTATTTAGACATTTGAAGGTTACGCCTTAGACATTTGAACCTTTCTAGAAACCTCCGTCAAGTTGCAAGCTTTAGTTGGATATCTGAAGGTCTCTCCATGTTCGAATCTTTCCAAAATGCAATAGTGTTTATTCAGAGATCTGAGTGAAATCTACTTAGACATTTGAAACAATGAAGAACCTCAACAATGTCCCATTCAAAAGTCTAAACTAAGTTTTCAGGTTAGACGTTCAAATAAATAATCTTCTACATATCATTCAAGTTTTCATGTTTTTTAAAAACACGCAAAAGAAAAGATATCTTGTTTGTTTGTGATTGATATCTTTGTTGAAAATCAAAATTTTCTTGAGGTGATTCATTGTAAATCAAGTCAAACAAACCAAATCTTTCTCAAATTGGGTAAGTAGGTTTTTTTCTATAGGTGTCTCCTTACTACGTTACATTGCCTATTACATTTGAAAATTGACCATTTTCTGTCTTTTTGTTCTCCATCTAAAGTTGCAAGCATATCTTCCAAATTGTTGTCTCCTCTTTTAGCCATATATATTGTAGGTTATTGATTTTCATTAATAAAAAAGGTGATCCTGGTTGAGAGTTCATAGAAGATGCCCTCTTTTTCATTTCTCTTTAATTAATAATAATTATTTTTTGAATTAAGGATTATAAATGAAGGCTTCTTAAGACACTTGAGAACATATAGAAATCTAGAAACACTTGTGAGAACATTCAATTATTGTAAGGTAAAGAAAGTGTATCTTGTTGAAATTGAAGCATTGAAAGAGATCTTCATTTATACCTTTGTTTCTCTTGTAATCAAAACTCTATAAGTAGTAGTGATTTTTTTTTTTTTTGGGGTGTATTTTTACTCATTTAAGTGAGAGAATTCTTACCTTAGTGTGAGGAATTTCTTCTTGCCTACAATAAATGTTTGTCAATTTGCCAAGGGATTATATTAGGTTGCTAACTTATTATAAAAATTAGGGATTGCGTCAAGGTTTGTTAAAAGCTAGGGATTTTTCACTAGTAGTGAAACTTTCAAGTTTAGTCTTGAAGATAGATGTAGCCTTCAAAATTGAACCTCTATAATAATTATTGTATTGCTGTTGTGTCAAAAACACACCTTTCAAGTGGGTGTGTTTTGCTTATGTTGTGTCATAAACAAAAGTTCACAAAAAGTTCAGAAACCCAAACTATCTTTTTAGGTTAAAAGGTATAAATTTTTTGTACGTGGGGCCTGAGGGAGTGTCCTACACAAACGCAAAAACTAGATAACTTCAATATCCAAAAAAAAAATTCGAGAAGATAATCAATTATTCATAAAGAATTCTAATTCTAAAAGGATTTCTGAATATTGAGATAAACAATCATGCACAAGAAATTCCATCTGCAAAAGGCACAAGATAAACATCATTTATAAAAGATTGGATATTTAATTGGAGATACAAAAGAACCATAAAAATTGACTCGATGTATGTTACATAGGATGTAGAAAATTCCATAGTCATGACATGGCTCGTGAATTCCATGGATAGAGAAATTAGCTCCAACTATATGTGCTATCATAGCTATGGAACTCAAGGATAATATCAACCAAATGTACTCAGATCTGAGGAGTTAGTCCCAAATTTATAAATTGATACTCGAACTTGATAAGATTCAACAAGGAAAAGACAATGTCACTTTGTATTTCAACTCATTAAAATAGTTGTGGTAAGACCTGAATCTATTTAATAAGTATGAATGGAAATCTACAGAAGACTACAATCACGACAAGAAAATGGTGGAAGACAATTGCATCTTTAACTTTTTGTTGGACTGAACATCGAATTTGATGAACTAAAGGGAAGAATAATTGGCAAACAACCTCTTCCACCAATTGGAAAAGCATTTTCTAAAATAAGAAGAGAGGAGAGCCATAGGAATGCTATGCTTGGAAAAAATGGATGTTGTGTCTCTATCGAAAACTTGGCATTGGCTGCTTCTGATGCCAATGCTCTTAAGACCATTATCAATTAATAGAGGTTAGATGAAAAACCTCGAGTGTGGTGTGATTACTATAACAAAACTCGCCATATTCAGAAAACTTGCTGAAAGATTTATGACAAACTAGCAAATTGAAAAGGCAACAACCTTGGTTTCAAATCCAATTGTGTGTATCCTTCGGCAAATGAAGCTAAGACTAGTCCCATTAGTAAAGAGCAGATGGACCATCTTCATAAACTACTAAAATCCAATTCCTCATTTGGTATTCCTTGGGAGACTTGGTATTCCTAGTGTCTCCCTAGCTCAAACAGGTAGTGACCCTATTGCTCTATCTTGTTGTTTAAATTCTACTCCTTGGATAATTGATTTAGGTGTCTCTGACCACATGATCGATCTTTCTCATTTACATGACAAAAAATTCATAATTTAGTGACGGATTTAACAATGAAATTTTTTCGTCGCTAATTAGAGACGGATCAGTGACGGATAGTCCATCGCCAATTTTTTAACTTTTTTTTAAATTTAGTGACAAAAACTTTTGTCCCTAAATAATTTTTAATTTAAATTTTTATATCATTTAGCGATGGAATATTCCATTGCAAAATAATGAAAAAAATTAAATTAAAATTAAAATTATTTAGCGATAGATTATTCCATCACTAAATGATATAAAAATTTAAATTAAATTAAATTATTTAGCGATGAAATATTCTGTAGCTAAATAATTTTAATTTATTTTTTTAATTATTTAGAGACGAAATATTTCGTAGCTAAATAATTAAAAAAATTTAATTTATTTTTATTTTTTAGCGACGAGGGTTATCCTATTGCTAAATTTTGACTTTTTTATTTAGCTTATTTTTATTTTTTAGCTACGAGCTCACAACTTGTCGCTAAATTTTTTATTTTTTATTTAATTTATTTTTATTTTTTAGCGACAAGTGTGACCCTGTCACTAAATTTTAACTTTTTACTTAATTTCTTCTTATTTTTTAGCAATGCGGTTATCCCGTCGCTAAATTTTGCATTTTTATTTAGTTTCCTTTTATTTTTTAGCTATTGGGTCACACCCCATCTCTAAATTTTAATTTTTATTTAATTTATTTTTATTTTTTTATTGTTGCTAAATTTATTATTTTTTATTTAGTTTATTTTTATTTTTTAGCAACAGGGGTTATCCCGTCGCTAAATTTTGTATTTGTTATTTAGTTTATTTTTATTTTTTAGCAACGGGGTCACAACCCTTCACTAAATTTTAATTTTTTATTTAATTTATTTTAATTTTTAGCTACCGGTGTGACTCGTCGCTAAAAAATTAAATAAAATTTAAAATTCTTTAGTATTAAATGTATATTTTATGTATTTTATTTAGAAATCAAAATATGTAAATTGATATGATATTATAAAATTTATAATAAAAAATATGTATTAAATTAATTTTAATCAAGCAAAACTTAAATATTTAAGAGATTAATTAATTACAACATTTAAGTGGTACATTAGTTGAGTTAAAATTTACAACATTTATTTTTTAAGTATTAATTTATGAATTTAAAAGATTTAAAATTTAAAATCTTAATTTAAAATAAAATTAAAACAGTTGGCAAATAAATGTAATATATAATTAATATGTGCAGTTTCTGTAAGGAGGCTCACAACTCGGACAGTCGCACACACGCACATGGGGGACCTGGGATTGAAACTGAGGAGGGCAAGAAGGGAGTGTGCGTTAGGAAATTACACGTGGTGGCTTAAAGCGACGCCACTTAGCGCCCGCAAGGTAGGGGCGCGAGCCAAAAAATAAAAATAAATTAGTACTTATTCATCTTGTTTTGGCATTAAAAAATATATAATTACCGGTGGTAGTTTTTCACCTATTGTAGGAAAAAGATAAATAAAATCTCAGAGAATATAGATCTTAAATCTATTCTTCATGTCCCTAAACTTTCTTGTAATTTTTTGTCTGCGAGTAAATTATCCAAATACTCTAACTATCATATTAATTTCTTTTATTCTCATTGTGATTCTAGGACCAAAGCTCAAGGAAGATGATTGATAGTGCTAGGCTGATAAACGATCTTTACTATTTTGATGACAACTATTCGATAATAACCACAAAAAAAAAAAAATCAAGGCTTTGGTTGTATTGGTTCAATTCCTGCTATATATATTTCTCGCATAACTTCTTATGGACTAGATTCAGTCCGATAGGAAGCTCAATTGCCTAAAGCATAGTAGGCCCAGCCAAGCTTGTCAGGGCAAGCTCATATATCGCTAAAATCCGAGCTCAGATCACGGAACCAAGCGAGCTCCCAACAAGGCTTTCAGTGAGAATAAAAAAATTATATATTTTTTTTTACTACAAATGGATTAAAAGAATCTAAATTTCAAGTTTCTAATTTATACCAGAAAAAGAACTCGTAAAAAAGGTAAAGATATGCCTATTACTCTAGCATAGAATCAACCAAAATCTCCGAGAGATGGTCCTTCGAATATTCTATGTAATGCTATTCCTAATTTATCTTTGTCAATGTTTAGAGTTGGTCAACCGTGATTCGTAGGGCTGCAATGAGAAAAATGAGTACAAATGCAAAGATGAAGAACAAATGAAAACAAATAATAAGTCGTACACAAGAAGTTTTTACATAGTTCGGCCAGAATAATGCCTAGTCCATGACTGTTCTCTAATTATTCCAACAAAGTAATAATATATCATTCTTGTCATCTCTCATACAATGGTGTTTTAACTTCTATTTATAGCGTGGTGTGTTTACAATTTTCACAAAATCCATAAATGGAAGGATAATGTTGTGGGGGACAAAGTGTCCTTATCAATTCTATAAAATCGGGAGTATGTTCCGTATTACCGGGGATTTGGTTTGCCTTGGGTAGGGTAGGTGGGTTCCACCTCCATTTATTCAACAGTCTTGTTGTTATGCGAGCTGAACGATTAGGTTAGCGAGCTGGAAGCATATCTGAGAGCTCGCTTGGTTAGGCCAGTGAGCTGGAAGCATCGTTGGAAGCTCGATTGATTCCGCGATTTGAGCTCGGGTCTTAGCGTCGTGTGACCTTGTTCCAACGAGCTCAGCCTTGGGCCCATTGGGCTTCAGGAGATTGGGCCGGCCTGCTAAGTTGAGTCTAGTCCATAAGAAGTGGTCAGGAAAATACTCATAACAATCTCCAATTCCAATTCTTTCTTCTCTTGTGCCTTCTAACAATAAGCCCTCAGATATTAATGTTCCTATAGCTATCAGGAAAGGAATCTAAACATGTACTAAGCATCCTATTGCCAAGTATTTATCTTATCAGAGACTTTCTAATAACCATTGAGCATTTACCTCTAAAATTTCTCAAGTGCTTGTTTGAAAAAACATTCAAGAAGATTTAGATGATCCAAATTGGAAGTTAGCAATTATGGAAGAGATGAATGCTCTTAGGAAAAGTGGCACTGGGGAGGTAGTTGACTTGACAAGGGATAAGAAGATAGTAGGGTGAAAATGGGTATTTACTGTAAATTGCAAGGTTGATGGTAGCATAGAAATGTACAAGACAAGGCTCGTGGAAAAAGGGTTTTCACAAACCTATAAGAACAATTAGTAGGAAACTTTCACTCCAATAGCCAAAATAAACTCAATTCGAGTTTAATTATCTTTGGCTATAAAATTCAACTAACCTTACATTAGTTGGATGTAAAAAATGCATTCCTAAATGGAGATTTGGAAGTTGAAGATTTTATAAGTCTACCACTTGGCTTTGAGGAAAGGTTTGGTAAAGATAAAATTTGTAGATTAAAGAAGTCTATGTATGGCCTCAAACAATCCCCTAAAGCGGGGTTTGAACACTTTGGGAACACTATAAGAAGTCATGGTTATTGTCAAAGCCAAGTAGATCATATTATGTTTTATAAACATTCAAGAGATTGGAAAATTGTTATCTTAATTGTTTATGTGGATGATATAATATTAATGGGTGATGATATATAATGTTGAACTGGAAAGATTAAAGAAGAGACTTGTTGATGATTTTGAGATCAAAGACTTGGGTGCATTGAAGTATTTCCTTGGAATGGAGTTCACTAGCTCTAAGAAAAGTATATTTGTCAATCAAATAAAATATGTACTTGATTTACTTGGTTGCAAAGTTGTTGAAACACTGATTGAACCCAACTCAAAGCTACAATTCACCAAAATTGAAGATGTGGTAAACATGGAGCAATACCAAAGGCTCGTTGGAAGACTAATTTATTTATCCCATACACATCTAGATATAACTTTTGTAATAAGCATGGTAAGTCAATTCATGCATTCACCAAGACCAGAACACGTTGATACAGTGTATAGAATATTGAAGCACTTGAAAATGACTCTTGGAAATGGTCTATTTGACGTAACATGTAGCACGTGTGTGAAAAAAACACACCAAAATAAACTCTTAAAAAGAATAAACTTCAATGGCCAAAGCTTGACTTCTAAGAAGACTAAAAAACAAAACTATTTTACTAAGAAAACTCAAATAGGCTGCTGAAATTTGTATTGAGAAAACTTAATTACAACCCCTAACTTCTAGATATATTTATAGTGTTTGAATAATCCAAATCTATTTAATATTTGTAACTAAAATTCAACCAAAATCCTAATAAAAATAAAATTGTAATCAAACATAAGTAGAATCCAAAATCAAGTATAATCCTAAAATATATGAAGTATTAAAATTCTGTTTTGGCGCTACTGTCTTGGTAATACTGTTCCGGCGTGGTCAGGTCAGCCTTGAGCTGAGTCTTGATCAATGATCACATCACTATTGTTTAAGAAACAAGGACATCTGCAAATCAAAGCCTACACTGATGTAGAATGGGCTGGGAGTATTACTAATATAAGGTTGATTTTTGACTACTGTATAGTTGTTGGAGGAAATCTTGTTACTTAGTGAAGTAATAAACAAAATGTGGTGGCCATGAGTAGCGTAGAAGTTGAATTTAGATTAGTTATTCATGGAGTTTGTGAAGCAATGTGGATTAAAATGTTGTTAGAAGTGTTGAAGGTCTCTGACCCTTCACCCATTAAGGTATATTGTGATAATAAAGCAACGATTTCAATTGTCCATAATTCAATTCTTCATGATAGAACAAAATATGTGAAAATAGACAAACACTTTATTAAAGAAAATGTTGATAATGAACTGATTTGCATGCCTTACGTTCCAATTACCGGTTAGATTGGTGATATATTTACAAAAGTAAGTTGCCAATAGAAGATATCTTCAAGCTAGTTTAAGGAAAAATGTTGAAAAATGAAAAATTTGGCTAAGATATTGCCAAATTCTTAGAGATTCGTTAGTTGTTTGTTTCTGTAAATATAGTTCTACTCAACTCTTGTAAATTAGGAAAGTTTGATTGTAGGCTAACTAGAGTATTTATTTAATTCTTATTTTTGTGGCTTGTATTTTCCTATAAAAGGGGAAACATTTAAAGCATTTTATAGTGTGTTAATGCACAAAAAATATCTTCTTTTTTTTTTTTTTTCTGAAGAATCGACCAAGAATTTTAGCTCATCCTTATAATTATTTTTTGTAAATTTTGAGAAGGCCAATTCGTTCCCTCTTGGCTTAATATCTAGGTAACAATAAAGATAGAGAAAGAAAAAAGAACGAGAAGGTAAGAAAATTAATGTAGAAAGATGAGAAAGTCCTAAAAAAAAATTATAAATAGAATGGGGAAGGATATTTTAAAAGTAAAGTAAATGAATAACTGGGGTTTAAGAATTTTTTAATTATTTATTTAACAAATTCATTTAACTTTAATCTAAATTCTAAATTCAAAATTTAAAGATAGATGAAATTAGAATTTCAATTCCTACACTTAAGCAAACTCTTTTTGCTATTCCAATATGTCGTTTCCATTTTTCTTTCTCTCCCAAGGGCTTAACTCAAGTTTTGGCTTAAGCTAGCAGAGAGGTTTTCCTTAGAACCCACTAAAATAATTCTTCTTTTGTGGGTGCAGAATGGAAGATCCATTTTTCATTTGGGCCATCATCAAGATGCTTGAAGGCATTTCCCACGTCATCAATTTTATTGAAATTTTGTTAATGGTCTAAATCGTATAATATATAGTCACCTAAACATTAGCCGAAGGATAATTTATAATCTTGGAATAATCGTCCTTGCATGACTCTCAATGTTTGTATTCTCGATTATGTCAGGAAAGATAAATTACAAGTTAGATCTTTAACTGTTACGCAGAGCGAGAATTGAATTCACAACCCATTGATTAACACCAGCATATTGCTCATCTGACCGCTCGACTTATTCCCTAAGGGCATAATATATACTATTTGTAAATATAGTTGTTGCATTTTTGTAGATCGTATGTGATTTTTTTTTAAATAATATTTGTTAAAATGAATAAGTTAAAATAGATGGTTCGATGGCGAGAAAGAAAATGAACATATGAGAATAAAAATAGGTAAGACTTTTATAGAAGGGGTATATGAGTTGGTTATACTTATTTGTAAAATTTTAAATAAATTTATCTGAAGAAAGTAGATAAATTTATCTGTAAAAAATTAGATAAAAAGTTATATAATTTTTTTAAAATAAATTATTAAATATATTTAACAAATATATTAAAAAATTAAAAATATTTTTTTATATTTTATTTTTTTATCATATATATCTTAATTAACCAACGCAATAGGATTAAACAACTAGCAGCATACAAAGAGAGGGCATTATTAAGGCACATGACATGTTGTCGTGATTTACGATTGGTTGATGAATCAATCCCTAAAAGACAACAACATTAAAAGGAGTATAATGGAGTGGTTAATGATGCAATGATGGCACCGACAAAATGCCAATAAGGAGTTAGACAATAACTTGTGATCAGGTTTGGAATTAGTGCCCACCTACCCACCACTGTTTAATGTGAATGGGAATTTAGACGATTCGGTCGGGGACTTGAAATAATGCAATGTTAAATGAATACTCTTTTTAGAGTAGTTGCCTCTTTGGACTTTGGACCATTATTTTTAAACATTTATTTTTACCTAAATGCTTCCATTAAGGTAAATGTGTCTTAATACTTTTTATTTTTATTTTTTTATTAACTTGAAGTGTCTGAGCTTTATTTGACTAATCTTCAGAGGTAGTTGACATTCCTCTTGATACACTGTTATATAAATTCAGATATAGATACAGTTTATACATACTCAAAGTTGAACCTCTGATGCAATTCATGTAAGATTTGTCTTTCAAACTTACTATTACATTTTAGTTAAATGTTGTATTCTAATAATAATTTTATCTTTCAAGTTATCGCATTGATTCAAACTCCAATACTTTATATGAAATTTTAAGTGTTTTATGATTGCACTATATTCGTGGGGATGTGAAAGTCTTAATACTTTTTATTGGTTAGATTTATGTTAATTAATCTTCATATTTCACTCAAATCAATACAAAATAATTAGACAAACAAAATGTATTTAGTGGACTTTATCATGTGTGCATGAGTCAGAAAAATCCATTTTTTAAGTAATAATAATAATATCACGAATTGATCTTATCAAGTGAAGTTAATTACATAAAATTAAGTTCATCAAGTCATTGGGATTAATTTAAAAGATTTGTTGATCGTTGTATTTTCTCTAGCTTCATTATGAATCAAATATTTTGTTAAGATTTAATGCACTTATTAAATAGGGATCTTAGAATGTGAACATTTAACATTTAGACTAATTTGTGAACGTTTATGAGTCAAAAGAATTAGGTAAGCAAACCTAATATTTAGACTAATTTGTGATTCTTTATTTTATTACCTTACCCATTAATCAATTTTGTAGAAAGTCAAACATGGAGGACCCATTTTGCAGGGCACACCTTTTAAATTGATTAATTAGTTTTGAAAATGACTTTTTTAATATATTTTTTAATAAGAATGACTTGTCAAAATAATATAATAGTAAGATTTTTATATTTCCTTAATTTATTCAACAATAAGTAGGCATAAAATTCATTGTACTTTCTAGTTATGTTTTATTATTTAATTTTATACCAACTTATGATATTTTATGTAAATTAGGTTGGTGGTTGCTTACTTAACTCAATTCTTTTTTTGTTATCTAAGCTGAGACGACCTAGTTATAAAAATAATAAATACCCTCTAATACTTTCACGGGCATAATACAGTAGTAAAATATTTAAAATTTCACATAGAGTATTAGGGTCCAAATTAGTGTAAAAACTTATTGAAAGGTTTTAAGTTCTACTACTTCTGCATAAACTACTCTAAATTTTTAACTCTAAATATGTATAAATTATGTTTGTATTTAGACTTACTCGAAATATATCAGAGAAAAGATCATCCACGCTTGAAGATTAGTTAGACGAATCTCGAACACTTTAAATAAATAAAAAAATAAATGCCCTCTAACATTACAAGTATGGAAAAACTTCTTATTCTACTAGTAGATTTGAGATTAAAAAATTTTGAAAACTTGAAAATGGAAATTGATGGCAACACCTATTAGTAACACTTTTAGACATGACATAAAGTGTAATAGTCAAACAATAAATGATTACTAATGGAGATGTATAATGGTTTAAAATGCTTGTAATTGATCTTGCCCAATAAGAGTCACGCTTCTAACTGTTGTTGTTTTCTATCATTTTATTATAGGTAATGTGTCCCGTAATACTATTTATCTTCAATAAAGATAAATAATGATAATGTGATAGTCTACATAAGAGTATTTAATTAATATTATATATTTATTTAAAGAATCTAAAAAATAAAATCTATTAGACTTCTTTTTATCTTCCCTAAACAAATACATCACTGTTGTTTGTGTTTAATGGAGATAAATAGCATTACTTTAACATTTAATATAAGCATAAGAAATATCTCTCATATTTTAAAAATTACTTGACTATTTATTATTCAAAAATTACTATCTACTATTAAGTTTACATTTATTTATAGAAGATATCCTTTAATTTTTGTAATTTTTGTATGCTCACGTTACACAAATGTCTCCACATCCATCCATCCATCCATCCATTTGATGGAGGGGAATGCAGGAGGGAATTTAGTGAAACTTGGAGGACGTGGAGATTTACTGATTAGGTGCTGAATTTTAATTTTTAATTTGGATAATGTTACATGGATAATTTTATCGCGATATTTTAAATTCAAATTTTTTAATGCTCTTCCAAAATCATAACTTCTTTCTCATGCTCTTTATCCTTCCCTCCCCCCCCCTTCTCCCTCTCTTGCCTCAATTATCTTTCTCTACTCATTTTCGTCGACGCAGCCACCATTCGCAATTGTTGAAATCTTCGCCATCAATGCTTTTGGTCGCCATTCCAACCCCTTCTACCGCCTTCATCTCCTTCTTTTTCTCATTTCCCACCTATCTGTTCTCATTCTTGTTGTCATTGCCACCAACACAGTCGCATTCGCTGTCGTTGAAGCCTCCGCTATCAACGTTTTTGGTCATCGTTCGCCTCTATTACAGTCTCCATCGTCGTCCGCCTTCGCCCTTTCAGCCATCATCGATATCTCTATCTCTTTCTTTCTCTCTCTTTTTGAGTCTTCTATTCTCGCCCCTCGTTTTTCTCCTATCTTCATTTGTCGTTTGCCTCCACCGCCGACGCCTCCATCTCCTCTCTATCTCTGGGTCTTCTGTTAAATTAACACATATATAAATATATAATATATTTACTGAAAATGTATTTGTATTTACCTTTGGGTTAAATATACATATTTTCTAAATAAAAATATAGACTAAATAGGAATACAAATAAATAATATACTTTGAGTTAAAATATATTTTTATGTTATTATTTATTTCTTTATTTATTTGTATCGTTTGTATAAACTTAAAATATAATAGTATGGTTTTGTTTAACTTTATATATAATTTTTTACCTTTCAATTCAAATCATATAAATAAATAATAACATAAAAATATATATAATTATTTATGCATAAGATAATTACAAAATACATAAAATTTTATGTTTTGTATAAATCATAAAGAGAAGAAATATAATTGTATTGTGATGGATATAAGAATATATCTTTCTATTAAAAATAAATATTATAATATTATGGTTTATAGTTTGATTTTTATTTTATAACTTAAAAATTGAAATAAAACTACAAAATATTTTTTTAAAAAATAGCAAGCCAAACTATACTCTTAAAAGTTTCAACATGTTACAAGCCAAAATTTTTAAAAGTAACAAAATAGGTTTAATTTGGTCTAGATAATTTTATATAATATGTTTTTAGTTTATAATTGTATTTAAAAAATATATTTGTGTATATATATAAAAATCTTTTGTGTAATATATATACTTAGTTTGTGTATATTTATATTTAGATAGAATATATATTTTCAGTAAATGGCAAGTAGCAACTGCGAATGATGGAGGCGGACAACAAACAACAAAGGTGTCGGCGGCGGAGGCGAATGACGATAGGAGAGAAGGGACGGGTGAGAATAGAAGATCTAGAGAGAGAAAGAAGGAGATGGAGGCGTCGACTACGATTAGAATTATAACATCCCGCATTAAGCGATAGGAATGACCGGAACAACTTACTCTAATGGGCCTATGCGAACTTCCTAGGGGGGTCACCCATCCCTGGATTATCCCAGATTAAGCACCCTTAACTTGGGAGTTCCTTGCCTACATTCAGGCCAAAAGGTATCTAGCTGGTGTTGTTTCCTTCCTTACTTATCCTCGATATATACTACTCTTTTCTAGACTCTTGGGGTATTATATTTTCTCTCCCTTGAACACATGACATTCTTGTCATGTGACCTTACAACTGATCCTAGATTTTCTCCCCTTGGGGGCTGCCATCCTAGAAGCCTGCCAGAAGTCGCTCCTTGTACAGGGCCTCGGGCCCAACGCCACTTCTCGCCCTCGTCGGACCGCCTTCACCAAGGGTCGGTTCTGATACCACCTGTAACATCTCGCATCGAGTGATAGGAAGGACCAGAACAACTTATCCTAATGGGCTTACGCGAACTTCTCAGAGGGGTCACCCATCCCTGGATTACCCCAAATTAAGCACGCTTAACTTGGGAGTTCCTTGCCTATATTCAGCCGAGAAGATATCCAGCTGGTGTTGTTTCCTTTCTTACTTATCCTCGATATATACTACTCTTCTCTCGGCTCCCATCAAGGTAAGTTGTTCCAATCCTTCCTATCACTTGATCGGGTCATTACAAGAATGGCTAAGGCAGACGACGATTGAGGTTGCAACAAAGGCAAATGATGACTAGAAGTGTTGATGACGACGGTGGAGGCAGTTGCGTTGGTGGCAACAGTGGCGAGAATGAAAAGAGAAAGAGAAAGAGATAAAGGCGACGACGAGGGGAATGATGACCAGAAACATTGATGGCAACAGTAAACGACGAACGACGGTTGTGTCGACGAGAACTAGCAGAAAGAGAAAGGCAAGGGAGAAGGAAGAAAAGGGAGAGAATACAAGAATGAAGTATGAGGAAGTATGCAGCAAATTAGGAGTATTTAATTTGAGGATAGATTTGTAACTGAAGCAAGGGATAAATATATAATTGAAGCAAAATTATCACCAAAATTGTTCATTTAGCATTATCCTTTCAATTTTCAAGGGATAAGGGTGATCCATCTCTGTCACGTGGAAAATGGAAGGACGAAAAAGGAAAATCACGAGCCAAAAAGAGAAAGGCAAAGAAATCAAAAAAGGTGACCGCCACTTTCCCACAATGATCAATGGATTTTGATGTATTATATGACGAAATATGTTTCCTTTCTCATTACATAATATATATTTATTTTTTATTTTTATTTTTATTTCTGTCAATTATATAGAGATACTTTATTTTGTAGGTGTAGGGTAAAGTATTTTAAAATATTTATTGGATATGAATAGGGTGGCGGAGATTGGGACCCTTACCCTTCCACCTTCATATAATATTATATATATTATTTTATTTAATTATATAATACAATTTATATATTAAAAAAATTATAAATTATATATATTCTCCCCTAATCTTATTATGATCTCTTTGTCTCTTACCTTTGCCATGGATAATATATAATGTAGTGAAATAATTTAAAATAAAGTAAATTACAAAAACATTTCTATGGTCTGGTGAAATTACAAGAAATTTTTTGATGTTTGAGAAATGATAATAAATATTCTTATTATTAAATAAAGGGATAAAAAGACAAATTTAACCTTCATTCTCTCTCCTCATATTGAAAAATAACAAAATAAAAAAATACCCCATTTTGAGACATATTTTCATGTTTGTGTTAGCGATGAACCCATCTAGGTTCAAGATCTCATTTGGCACGGACAATAAACCCATTTGAGTTTGAGACCCATTGTCAACATGTAAACCATACTTGGGTTTGAAGAAAAGAGAAAGAAAAGAAGATGAAGAAGAAAAAAAAAAAAATCAACGAGAATGAGATGGAGGGAGAAAGTGAGTGAAACTTTATCTTGAATTTAGATTTGGGTTTGAAGTAGAAAAAGAAAGAAGAATAAGAACAAATTAGAGAAAGGGATAACGAAACATTTCATCTTGAATCTAGATTTAGATTGGAGATGAACAATATTGAGCCTAGATTTAGGTTTGAAGAAAAAGAAATAGAGGGGGACAAAGAAAGAGGGAAAGAAAAAAATAAGAAGAAAGTAGATGGAGAGAAAAAGAGAGTGAAACTATTAATCTTAAACTCAAATCGATGTTCAAGATGAACAATGAACCTAGATTTTGGTTCAAAGAAGAGAAAGAAAGAGAAGAATAAAAAAAGAAATCAAATTGAGCAAGAGAAAAGGAGCAGATGTTTATCATCTATAATCTTCACTGTCATAGATCAAAAATGAAAGAGAAAAACAAAAGAGAAAGAACAAATGAACAATCGTTTTTTTATCATCAACGTCCATCGTCGTTGCTATTCATTGCTCATCAAGAAAAACAAAGAAACGTATGAAGAATTTGAGAAGAAAGAGTGAGAGAAGAATAAGGAAAGAAGAGAATGAATTTAATTATAAAGGTATTTAGTCATTTTATAAAGTTTAACGGTGATCAACTAACAATAAGGGAAATTACAACTAAAATTAAACCTTTAAGGGTACTTTCTGTATTTTCTGAAAGGTCAAGAGTACTTTTTGCAATTAATTTAAACCTAGGGTATTATGTGGAGCTTTCCCCTTTAAAATATTATAGTTATGTTTTTTAGCTTTTTGTTTGCAATAGTGTCAAAGTCCTCTATTATCAAATTATTAGGGAGTTATTTAAATTATGAATATAAATTTGTTAGAATGATATATACGAAATATATGGAGATCCTTAATACATGGGTATAAAGTCGAGAATAAAAATATAAATGCGAGAATGAGGTTCGGTTTAGGGTTCCTTATAGATACCCTCGGCATTGCCATCGCTACAAATATCTATAAACTAATTAACTTATATAAAAATTTCAAAATAATTGATTCTGAATTTTTTTTTATAAATTTTAAGAATATCTAAAGTTGGAATCTTTGCTTGGAAAACCTTGGCCAATGCTTTGCCCAATGGCTCCAATATATATATATATATATAGCTGGTTGAATTCAATGATGAGTTTGTGTTATGAGTGGGGTGGAAATGCCATTGAAACATTGTTCTCATCTTTTGCGTGATTGCGAGTTGGCGAAGTGGGTGTGGTAAGTTACAGAACTGACTCTCTCTCTCTCTCTCAGATGTAAGTTATCCGAGCTTTATGGATTTTGTTTTTGCTGCAGCCATGGCCAATGATGATGTAAGCACCCCCGCCCGGATATCCCAACCACCCGGTCAATCCGAACGAAAGTACTTACGTAAGGGAAGAGAAACAAACATAAGACAACAAGATACCCTGACATGCATACATAAAAGAAAATACCACAGCAAAAGCAAAATGCTATACATGCATGTCCACAGGTACCCCGCTAGAACAGCGGTCGAGGAGTGCATATAAAAATATACAGACGCCTGTGCCAACAGATGAAAGCTACAGGGGATAGTCCGGCACAGTCAAAAATGAAAGACAAAAGCTCTATCGAGACACCAGAGATGACGGGGGGAGCTAACTGTACACCTGACCAACACGGCTGGCTGCTAGATGGCACGATCCTCGCCCTCAGCCTTCGCTTTACCCTTACCTGGAATGATGGAAAGCAAGGTGAGTCGCAAGACTCAGCAAGTTAATAAGAAATGAAAGGCTATAAATGGAGAAGAGACCATCCCAAACACAGCCCCACAAGTACACACAAGTCATGAGACGCTACAACACAACAGTGCAGCATAATAAAAGCACATACCGGTCCTTGGGGCCCACACAAGACACCTGGCACCCAAGTCCCATACCAACCTGTTGCTGCCCTGAAAGGCAACAATATCCTCAACGAACCTGTGCGCACTGTCCCGGGGCGGTACTCCCGTCACCCGTATCCACGTCGGTACTCCCGACAACCGAGCCATTGGCTCCCTCGGAACGGTACTCCCGTCCGAGAACTAAATACTACTAGTAGCCATGCAATGCACATAAAATGCAATGGCGTAGTGAGCATCAACGTGATACAAGGCGCCCATACATCCAGGCATCAGGCCATGCTCCGCCCATATAGTAAGCCACACGCAATGCATATGCCCGTGATGGATGCATCCTAGTCAAGCTAAAATGCCAGTGACCAAGCATAACCAAATCATGATAATCCCAACATGCAGCCCGTACCCATGTACACACCAAACCATGCCACAAGAATAAAATATAAACAGGCATGCTATAATCACATAACGGCAGAGCTAGTCAGCAGTGCCTGGCACCGGTCAGCAGTCAGTGACTAGGAGGGACCATCTGACGGCCTAAGATAGACCGTACGACAGTCACACCTACACCGAAAAGCCAATCCCTGCCCCCACTGCACAACTGCTCTAGCTAATAAATAATCAAAAATCCAATAATAATACCCAACAGCTAAGAACCTAGCCCCGGTTGAGTACGGCATCATTCCCAACAAGCAGGGGGTGGCACAAACCCCCGTAGGCAACCAACGAATAAAACACACGAGATCCATTTAATAAATTAAATCTTAACTAACCGTTTAAAAATTTCATAATGAATTAATAGCCGAAACAAACGAAGGAAGGCCCAATAAATCGCCAACGAAAGAAACGACGAGATAGGTAAGAAGAACTTGCCTTATCAGAAGTATTCTCAGGCTCGTTTGGTCCAAAAGCAGTAAAAATTATACAAACTGCAATATCCCAATTAATTGCCAAAATTAACAAAATTGGGCGCAAAACGAAATTCTGACCGTGCAGAATATTAATCACTAGGTGCTCTACATACCTGGATAATTAAATCGCGGATTAAACCTGATTTAATCCAATTTTTTTGCACCAAAATCCCCCAACTTCGCGTCGCCAACACACTGGAATTTTCCAGAAAATTGCTCACTGATTTGAGCATTAAAGACGCCCGAAATCGGGCTTAAATGCTGCAAAAACGAGCGGAGGGAGGGGCGCCACGTGGCGGCACGCGGGTGGCCGCTGGAGGCCACCGCCTCATGGGCGAAACGGCGTCGTTTTGACGCCTAAGCTGATTAAAAATCAGCCAAATTCTCCCTGCAGCGCGCGCACACCCGCGGACTCGAACCCGCGACCGCCCCTCTGCCCGTCCCACGCGCAAACCGCCCGCGCCACACGCCTCATTTAACCTATATATAACTTATGTTATATTTAATGTGACTTTTCGGCCTTTCCACAAATCACGCCAGCACCCCCCCAACTTTCCATTAATTACACAATCACCCCCTATATTAATTACACTAACACCCAGAATTTCCATAAATCACACAACTCGATTTATTTTAAACTTTTTCCAATTCCAGAAATTCTTAAAATAACAAAATTAATTATCTAAATTTCTTATTTCAAAAAAATCATATAATTAATTTTTTATTTAATCCCAACAACTTATTTTAATATTTCTTTTAAGTCCAATTATCCCAAAATTAAATTAAATTGGCATTTATAGGTCGTTACAAATCCTCCCCCCTTAAAGGAATTTCGTCCCCGAAATTCGTACCTGGCTAGGCAAATAACTGGGGGTGAAGTCGCCTCATGTCCTCCTCTAGCTCTCAAGTAGCCTCCTCAGGGGTATGCCGCTGCCACTGGACCTTCACATAGGGAATCGTGCGGCTACGGAGCACTTTTTCTTTCCGATCCACAATGCTAGTAGGCAACTCAATGTATGACACGTCCTCTTGCACCACGAGCGGATGATAATCAATAACGTGCCCGGGATCTGCCACGTACTTGCGGAGCATAGAAACATGAAAGACATCATGTACATGGGCTAACTGAGGGGGTAAAGCTAACCGGTACGCCAACGGTCCGACTCGCTCCAGAATCTCGAATGGTCCCACATAACGAGGACTCAACTTGCCCGATACCCCAAAACGTCGGACGCCCCTCATTGGCATGACACGAAGAAAAACATGGTCGCCCACAGCAAACTCCAAATCCCGACGTCGTCTGTCCGCATAGCTCTTCTGACGGTCTTGAGCTGCCTTCATCCTAGCCCGAATCAACTGGATCTTCTCTGTCGTCTGCTCTACTAACTCCGGCCCAAGCAATGCTCGCTCCCCAGTCTCAGTCCAGCATAGCGGTGATCTACACGGTCGCCCGTACAACGCCTCAAAAGGTGCCATCCCAATACTAGTCTGGAAGCTGTTATTATAAGCAAACTCCACTAGCGATAAGTGATCGTCCCAGCTCCCATGGAAGTCCAGTACACAAGCACGGAGCATATCTTCCAAAGTCCGTATGGTCCGCTCCGACTGCCCGTCTGTCTGAGGGTGGAAGGCTGTACTGAAGGTCAACTGGGTCCCCATAGCACTCTGCAACGCCTCCCAAAAACGTGAGGTAAATCGAGGATCCCTGTCTGACACAATACTTGCTGGTACTCCGTGTAGTCTCACAACCTCATCAATGTATAACTTGGCCAGTCGATGAATAGGGTAGGTCTTCTTGACAGGCAGGAAATGTGCCGATTTCGTCAATCGGTCAATAATCACCCATATCGAATCGAATCCCCGAAATGATCGCGGCAATCCTGAGACGAAATCCATAGCTACGCGCTCCCACTTCCACTCTGGCACAGATAGAGGTCGTAATAATCCCGCGGGCCTCTGGTGCTCAGCCTTGACCTGCTGGCACACTAAACACCGTGATACAAAATCTGCCACGCTCCTCTTCATGCCGCTCCACCAGTACTGACGTCGTAAGCCCTGATACATCTTCGTCGCTCCAGGATGGATAGTATAGGGAGAACGATGGGCCTCCTCTAGGATCCTCTGCCTGATATCACTATCACTCGGCACACAGATCCGTCCACGGAACAATAGCAAACCATCGTTCCTCTGGCCGTACCCCAATGGCCCAAATCTCTCCATATTAGCCATGATCTCGCCAAGCTCCACATCCTGTCGCTGTCGATCGCGAATCTGACTCTCTAGATCTGAATGGATACTCATAGCAGCACAGTAGAGAGTAGGGTTGTCTGAGGCCACTGAGATAGTAAGGCCACTCATCTGCTCCAGTAAGAACCACTCCTGCACCATCATAGCTGCAACTGATGCTCCACGGCGACTCAGTGCATCTGCAACCACATTGGCTTTACCTGGGTGATAAAGGATCTCACAGTCATAATCCTTAAATAGCTCTAACCAACGACGCTGTCTCATATTAAGTTCCTTCTGTGAAAAGAGATACTTGAGGCTCTTGTGATCAGTGTATATCTGGACTCTCTCACCAAAAAGATAATGCCTCCAGATCTTCAAAGCAAATACCACAGCCGCTAACTCCAGATCGTGGGTGGGATAATTCTCTTCGTGCCTCTTCAACTGTCTGGATGCATAAGCATTCACTCGGCCGTCCTGCATCAAAACGCACCCTAGTCCTGTATATGAGGCATCACTGTAAACAGTAAATAACTCACCACTCCTGGGTATCGTCAGCACTGGCGCCGAAGTCAACCGCCGCTTCAACTCCTGGAATGATCTCTCGCAAGACTCGTCCCAAATGAATCTGGCGCCCTTCCTTGTCAACTTCGTCAGGGGTGATGCAAGCCGTGCAAAGCCCTCTATGAATCGTCGATAATACCCGGCAAGGCCAAGAAAACTCCGGATCTCTGTCACTGTCATCGGTCTCGGCCAATCCATCACGGCTCTGGTCTTCTCTGGGTCTACTGAGATACCCTCACCTGAGACCACGTGTCCCAAGAATACAACTCGGGTCTGCCAAAACTCACATTTAGTAAACTTGGCGTATAACTGCTCCTCCCTGAGCTTCTGTAAGACCATCCTCAGATGCACCTCGTGTGTCTCAGGGCTCGGTGAGTAGACTAGGATGTCGTCAATAAAAACTATCACAAAAGAGTCCAGATACTCCTTGAACACCCTATTCATCAAATCCATAAACACTGCCGGGGCGTTGGTAAGCCCAAATGGCATGACCACAAACTCGTAATGCCCGTAACGTGTGCGAAATGCGGTCTTCGCAATATCCTCATCTCTGACTCGCACCTGATGATAACCTGACCGCAAATCTATCTTTGAAAACATCGATGCACCACGCAACTGATCTAGTAAATCATCCACACGAGGTAGGGGGTACTTATTCTTAACTGTCACCTGATTGAGCTGTCTGTAATCGATACACAGTCGCATAGACCCGTCTTTCTTACGCACAAATAATACCGGAGCCCCCCAAGGCGAGGTGCTCGGTCGAATGAAACCCCTCTCCAAAAGGTCTTGCAACTGTACTTTGAGTTCCTTCAGTTCATTAGCAGCCATACGATAAGGAGCCTTGGAAATAGGCTGCGTACCTGGTATCAAATCAACTGCAAAATCAATCTCTCGGTGCGGTGGTAGTCCCGGTAGCTCATCTGGGAATACATCTGGGAAGTCTCGCACCACAGGATAGGCAGCCAACTCCTTCTTCTCCTCAGCTATCATAGTCACAAATGCAAAATAAGCTTCGCACCCACGTCGTATAAGCCTCTCAGCGTGCAGAACTGATATCATCGGCGTAGTCACCACTGGCTTCACACCCCGGTATGTAACAACTGGCCTCCCCGGATGCTCAAATGAAATCACTTTCCGACGACAATCAACCTGAGCATAATGCCGTGAGAGCCAATCCATACCCAACAGTAAATCAAAATCCTGGATCGCCAAAACAACAAGATCCCCCACAAACACTTGGTCGTGAATCCCTATCTTGCAATCCCTGACCATCTCACTCCCCAACAACACCGTCCCTCCCGGCGTCGAAACAGATAAATCATATGGTAAGGGGTTATATGGGATTGGGATTTTATGCAACAAATGGGGTGCTATGAAAGAATGGGTGGAACCTGTATCAAATAGGGCACGTGCGTCATGTCCATAGAGAGAAAGTATACCTTGCACTATATCACTGCTCTCAGCTGCCTCGGCCGCTGACACTGCAAATACCTGTCCCTGCATCTGAACTCTCTCTGTAGGCCCTGGGCGCTGTGCTGCTGGAAGAGGTAATGGTGCCCCTGAACCCTGTGCCCTAGGTGCAAACTGTCTCTGAACTGGTCTGGGCCCCACACCTCCCGTCCGTGGCCCTCCACTCTGTGCTGGCTGGGTGCACCTGTTCGCTCGGTGGCCCCTCTGTCCACAGCGAAAACATATAATCTCCTGCCCTGTGGCCAGTGTAGCTGGTGGGGCTGGTGTAGTCGGTCTAGGCGCCTGTGGACAGTCTCTCCTCAAATGCCCCGGCTGACCACAGCGATAACATACATCCCGACGTACATCCCGGCACTGCCCTTGGTGTCTCTGCCCGCATTGCCGGCACTGTGGAAGCCCTGAACTCTGACTGCTCGCATCCCACTTCCTCTTCTTACTGCTGCTCCCTGCACCCTTCATAACTGACGAATCTGCTCGGGCCTCTAATCGATCCCTCTCCACTGCGTGGGCCCGCTGAACAGCCGTGGGAAAGTCGGGTGCCTCGATACCTGCCATGGCGTGACGAATCTCTGGTCGTAATCCCCTCTGAAACTTGCTGACTCTGCGCGACTCAGGGGTCACTAGCTCTGGAGCATAACGGGATAGCGCCACGAACTCAGTCTCGTACTGTGTGACTGTCTTGCTCCCCTGCTGTAACTCGATAAACTCAAACACCTTCTGTTCTCTAACCCAAGCCGGTACATAGGTCTCATTGAAAGCGGCGACAAACTGTGCCCAGGTCGGGCCCTCATCTCCATATCGCTGTCTAGTGGTCTCCCACCACCGCTCGGCGTCACCTCGTAACAGGAAGGTCCCCAGCCGAACTCTGTGGGCCTCTGCACAGTCTATGGATCTCAAATGCTTCTCCACCGCTAGTAACCAATCTTCAGCCACCGACGCATCAGCGCCTCCACTAAACTCCGGTGGGCGTAAGGCCATAAAATCTCTAAGCACTGTAGCACCTGAACCGTCCCCTGCTCCCGACGTACCTGAATGCGACGCCTGGGCCATAGCAGTCCTATCGTCATGACCGCGCTCCTGTCGTAGCTGTGATGCTGCTAGGACATCTACAGCTCGTAAAATACCTGCTAATGTCTCCTGCATATCGGGTGGCCCCGGCTGTCTCTGCTCTCCCGCACCTGTAGCCTGAACCTCCGGAGTAGGGACAAGGTGTCCTCTACCTCGTGCCGGCGGTCTACCACGACCCCGCCCACGTCGTGCGTCCATGATACCTACATGATCGAGATTAATCAGAACGCAATTCGAAGTTAAGGACACGACCTAACACTCTAGCTCTACCAACAGCCTTGGTGTACAGTTATTTGTCCCCCAAATTGACTCAATGACGCTCTGATACCAACATTGTAAGCACCCCCGCCCGGATATCCCAACCACCCGGTCAATCCGAACGAAAGTACTTACGTAAGGGAAGAGAAACAAACATAAGACAACAAGATACCCTGACATGCATACATAAAAGAAAATACCACAGCAAAAGCAAAATGCTATACATGCATGTCCACAGGTACCCCGCTAGAACAGCGGTCGAGGAGTGCATATAAAAATATACAGACGCCTGTGCCAACAGATGAAAGCTACAGGGGATAGTCCGGCACAGTCAAAAATGAAAGACAAAAGCTCTATCGAGACACCAGAGATGACGGGGGGAGCTAACTGTACACCTGACCAACACGGCTGGCTGCTAGATGGCACGATCCTCGCCCTCAGCCTTCGCTTTACCCTTACCTGGAATGATGGAAAGCAAGGTGAGTCGCAAGACTCAGCAAGTTAATAAGAAATGAAAGGCTATAAATGGAGAAGAGACCATCCCAAACACAGCCCCACAAGTACACACAAGTCATGAGACGCTACAACACAACAGTGCAGCATAATAAAAGCACATACCGGTCCTTGGGGCCCACACAAGACACCTGGCACCCAAGTCCCATACCAACCTGTTGCTGCCCTGAAAGGCAACAATATCCTCAACGAACCTGTGCGCACTGTCCCGGGGCGGTACTCCCGTCACCCGTATCCACGTCGGTACTCCCGACAACCGAGCCATTGGCTCCCTCGGAACGGTACTCCCGTCCGAGAACTAAATACTACTAGTAGCCATGCAATGCACATAAAATGCAATGGCGTAGTGAGCATCAACGTGATACAAGGCGCCCATACATCCAGGCATCAGGCCATGCTCCGCCCATATAGTAAGCCACACGCAATGCATATGCCCGTGATGGATGCATCCTAGTCAAGCTAAAATGCCAGTGACCAAGCATAACCAAATCATGATAATCCCAACATGCAGCCCGTACCCATGTACACACCAAACCATGCCACAAGAATAAAATATAAACAGGCATGCTATAATCACATAACGGCAGAGCTAGTCAGCAGTGCCTGGCACCGGTCAGCAGTCAGTGACTAGGAGGGACCATCTGACGGCCTAAGATAGACCGTACGACAGTCACACCTACACCGAAAAGCCAATCCCTGCCCCCACTGCACAACTGCTCTAGCTAATAAATAATCAAAAATCCAATAATAATACCCAACAGCTAAGAACCTAGCCCCGGTTGAGTACGGCATCATTCCCAACAAGCAGGGGGTGGCACAAACCCCCGTAGGCAACCAACGAATAAAACACACGAGATCCATTTAATAAATTAAATCTTAACTAACCGTTTAAAAATTTCATAATGAATTAATAGCCGAAACAAACGAAGGAAGGCCCAATAAATCGCCAACGAAAGAAACGACGAGATAGGTAAGAAGAACTTGCCTTATCAGAAGTATTCTCAGGCTCGTTTGGTCCAAAAGCAGTAAAAATTATACAAACTGCAATATCCCAATTAATTGCCAAAATTAACAAAATTGGGCGCAAAACGAAATTCTGACCGTGCAGAATATTAATCACTAGGTGCTCTACATACCTGGATAATTAAATCGCGGATTAAACCTGATTTAATCCAATTTTTTTGCACCAAAATCCCCCAACTTCGCGTCGCCAACACACTGGAATTTTCCAGAAAATTGCTCACTGATTTGAGCATTAAAGACGCCCGAAATCGGGCTTAAATGCTGCAAAAACGAGCGGAGGGAGGGGCGCCACGTGGCGGCACGCGGGTGGCCGCTGGAGGCCACCGCCTCATGGGCGAAACGGCGTCGTTTTGACGCCTAAGCTGATTAAAAATCAGCCAAATTCTCCCTGCAGCGCGCGCGCACACCCGCGGACTCGAACCCGCGACCGCCCCTCTGCCCGTCCCACGCGCAAACCGCCCGCGCCACACGCCTCATTTAACCTATATATAACTTATGTTATATTTAATGTGACTTTTCGGCCTTTCCACAAATCACGCCAGCACCCCCCCAACTTTCCATTAATTACACAATCACCCCCTATATTAATTACACTAACACCCAGAATTTCCATAAATCACACAACTCGATTTATTTTAAACTTTTTCCAATTCCAGAAATTCTTAAAATAACAAAATTAATTATCTAAATTTCTTATTTCAAAAAAATCATATAATTAATTTTTTATTTAATCCCAACAACTTATTTTAATATTTCTTTTAAGTCCAATTATCCCAAAATTAAATTAAATTGGCATTTATAGGTCGTTACAGATGACTTTTTTTTTTCTCAAATCAAGTGGCTGGCGGCATTATTTCCCATCGATCTGCTGGCATATATGGAGCACTCCAAATCAAGTGAGATTCATTCTGCAGATTCTAATTAGTACAACAGTCTTTTAACAGATGCAATTAATGTGGATAATATTTCTCGTTCTGTCATCAACACCACACCAGCTAGCTTGTTGCTTTCTGGGTCCCTCCCTTGATCGTCAAGTGATTCTGTCAAGCCAAATTTTGATGATGGGATTCGATTCTTATGAATGAACACTACTCATCAAGCGAGCATGGCTAGCTGTGGCAATCCGAGACAATCCGGGCAGATGAGATGATGGTCAAATTAGCCGATTTTTTTTTTTTTTCCATTTTAACTGAAAGGCTGGGGTGCATTGAAGCAGCAGCAAGCAATGAAGGTGTTCGTGTTTGATGGGGTTGCCCGGATTCATTAAACTAATTGTAGAAGAGGAACTCATAGCGTAATCGTTGTGCAGTTTACGCTCATTTTTTATTGAAGCAATTTGTGGCTGCTTGTCTAGTTTTACTCGTCATGTTTGTGTTCGTGTCAAGGGGGACGGTTTTTTTTATTTTTTTTATATCATTGACCAAGGAAAGGGCGAGGGAGAGAGAGAGAGAGAGGACAGATGTGTATACGTGATTTATCACATTGTAAATCATGTAACGACAAGGTTATTTGTTGAGATTTGTGATATTTTTTTTAATTAAATTTGGTTTATTTTTTTATTATTTATTTATGTCTCCACTGTTATATTTTTATTTTCAATTGAAGTTTGAATTTAAATTTGGAATGCAAAATATCCCGCATTTAAAGTTTTATTTATATTTTTTTAATTTTATTTGATGGATGTTATCTATTTAAGTTTTGTATAAATAGAACTTCATTTCTATCTTTTGTAAAAGTATAAGTTTTAATGTGAACTTTCAATTCAATAAGAAGAAGTTATCTTTCTACAAGTTATGATTTTCTTCTTCTCACATTTTTTTCTATTTCTTTGTTTAACATAATGTTGAGACTTTACTATTGCTTCCGCAATACCTTCCTTTATTATTTTTTTCAACAGTGGTATCGGAGCCTAAAAGACTGTGATTTTGTTTGAGAGAAGAGAATTCCAATTTTATAATTTATAACATGTCTTCTAATTTTGGTGTTTCCACTCCCCCACAATTTAATGGTGACAACTACCAATTTTGAGTTGTTAAAATGTAATCCTATCTCAAAGCACTTGGCTTTGGGAATCCGTTTTGATTGATGATGATCCTCCACCATTGGGAGCAAATCCAATCTTGAATCAAATAAGACAACATGAGGAGGAGAAGTCAAAAAAGCTCAAGGCTTTATCTTGTATTCATATTGCTTTATCAGATCCTATTTTTGCAAGGATTATTAATTGTGACAAAACAAAAAAAAAGCTTGGGATAAATCGAAAGATGAGTTTGAAGGAAGCACAAGGGTGAAGGTTGTTAAATTAATAACTCTTAAAAGAGAGCTTGGATGTTGAAGATGAAGGATTTAAACTCTGTGAAAAAGTACACTACCAAAGTGATGACTATTGTGAACCAAATCAGATTAACTGGTGAAGATTTTTTAGATCAAAGGGTTATGGAAAAAAATAATGATAAGTGTCCCTAACATATTTGAGTCGAAGATCTCAGCCATAGAGGAGTCTTGTGACTTGACTACTCTCTCCATAGCTAAGTTAATCAGCAAATTACAAGTCCAAGAGTAAAGGGATTCAATTCGTAATGAAGAACATGTTAAATGTGCCTTTAATGCCAAATTCAAGGGCAAGAAACTTGTTGTAAGGGAAGATAGAAAGACAACCGAAGATTAGAGAAGCAAGGGAAAATAATGAGGATCAAGGAGGGAAAATTTCCTCTTTGCTGTTTTTGCAAAAAGACCAATTATGCTGAGAAAAATTGTTGGTCCAAAAATTAGCAAGTCTACCATTGTGATTATTGTGATAAGAATGGTTATGCTGAAAGGTTTTATCGTGCCAAGCAAAACCAATCATCCCAATAGCCCTCACAGCAAGCAAATCGTTTAAATGATCAAAAGTAAGAAACAACTTTTTTGTTTATGGCTTCTCATGTTGTTGAAATAGACATAAACTCATGGCTTATTGAGAATGGTTGCACCACCCATATGGCTAAAGATATTAGTCTTTTAGCCAGATTGATAAATCTATAAGGACAAAGGTGGTCATTGGACATGGATAGACGATATTAGCTGAAGGTAAAGGTAATGGTATCATGCATACTAAGCAAAGTGAAAAGAAAATCTCTAATATTTTATTTGTTCTGAGATTATCTCAAAACTTGCTTAGTATTGCTCAGTTGATGGATAACAAATTTTCTGTGTTTTTCAAACATCGTGTCTGTACTATTTATGACTCACAAGAAGTAGAGATTGCATCGGTCAATATGGTTGACAACACATTCTTTTTGAATGGCAACTCTCTGTGTCATAATGCTCTAAATGCCAAAGTTGAAGAAAACAAAAAGTGGCATCAACGCTTTGGCCCCTACAACGAAAAAGCTCTAAAAATTTTGCGTTCTTCTAACATGGTTAAAGATTTTCCTGATTTTGATTCATTTGGCCAGATTTGTGAAAGTTGCCAAGAAAGGAAGATGCACAAGTTACCTTTTCCAAAAGGTGGTGGTTTGAGAGCTAAGGAGAAGCTTGAATTGGTACACACTGATTTTGTGGTCTTATGTGTACCACTTCTTTTGGTAACAATAAATATTTCATCATTTTTATTAATGATTTGATAATGATGACTTGGATTTATTTTTTGAGCAAGAAAGCTCAAATTTTTGACATCTTCAAGAAGTTTGTGAATTTGGTTGAAACTCAAAGTGGCTGCAAGTTCAAAACTTTGAGATTTGATAATGGGAAGGAATATATTTCCAAGCAATTTGACAAGTTTTGTGAAGATTTCAAAATTTGGCACCAACTGTCCATTGTCTACACATCGTAGAAAAATGATGTATCTAAAAGAAAGAATAAAACTGTGATAGAGATGGCAAGATGTTTACTCTTTGAGAAGAAATTGCCAAAGAATTTTTGGGCAAAAGCCGTTAGTACTGTTGTTTACTTGCTCAATAAACTACCCACAAAGATAGTTGAGGGCAAGACATCTTATGAAGGTTGGTCAGGTATAAAACCTTATGTTAAAAACCTGAAGATTTTTTGATCTATTTGTTATTCTTTTATTTCTTTTGTGAAAAGGTCCAAACTTGATGAGAAGGCGATCAAAGGAATCTTTATTGGTTATGCTCCTAATTCCAAGGGGTATAGAATTTTTTATATGAAAACTGAAGAAGTTATCTTACGTCGTGATGTCATCATCGACGAAGACTCTTATTGGGATTTTGAGTAGCAAAAAGTTGTGAAAAAGTCCCCCACCAACATTGAAGGTTTGGAATTAGTTGAGTCTTTTTTTGACTCAATTGATTCTAGTATCCAAGATCCTCCCTTTGATGATGATGCCTTAGTTGAAGCCACTAGAGACGGTCCAAATTAGAAGGTAAAATCACTTGTTGATATATATGGAAGATGTAATCTTGTTGTTGAACCTAACAGCTATTATGAAGCTTCACAATCTGCCGACTAGATTGCTACTATGGAAGCTAAAATGGAGATGATCAATAAAAATGATACATGGGAACTTGTAGAGCAACCTCAAAGCAAGAACATCATTGGTGTGAAATGGGTGTTCAGGGTAAGTATAATTTTGATGGCTCTATCAATAAATACAAAGTGAGATTGGTGGTACAAAGGAATGCACAATAGCCTGGAATTGATTATGGAGACACATTTGTGCTGATTGCACAACATGACACTATAAGGTTGATTATTGCTTTAGCTGCACAGTTGGGGTGGAGAATATTTCACTTGGATGTCAAACTAGCTTTTTTGAATGGTGATCTTGAGGAAGAGATCTATGTAAGCCAACCTGAAGGGTTCAAAGAAGACGGCAAAGAAGACAAAGTGTATCTCTGGAAAAAAAAAAAAAACTCTCTATGGATTGAAGCAAACACCATGAGCTTGGTACAACAAAATTGATTCTTACTTGACTCATCAAGGATTCAAGAGGAGTATTAGTGAAACTACTATATACGTGAATGTTGGTGATAATTCTAAGCAACTTATTCTTTCTTTCTACGTTGATGATATATTTGTAATTGAGAATGATCATCGAATGCTACAAAAATTTAAAGTTGAGGTGGAAAAGATGTTTGAGATGTCAGATCTAGGTTACATGTATTATTTTCTTGGCATAGAGATTCATCAAAAGAAAAGGATATTTTCATTTCTCAAAAGAAGTATGCCAAAGACATTCTGAAGAAATTTAAGATGGACACATGTAAAGCAGTTTCCATTACTCTAGCTTTGAATTTAAAAGTCTCTAAGAATGATGGTGAGAAACTCTCAAATCCTACAAATTTTAGAAATTTGATAGGAAGTTTGCTATATTTGACGGCATCCAGGGCAGATTTAATATTTGTTGTCGGTACGCTTTCATGATATATGAATTCTCCTAGTGAAGTTCATTTTGGTATTTTTAAAAGGGTGCTTAAATAAAAGGGTACTCTTGATTTTGGAATTTAGTTTGAGTCCATTGGTGACTTGAAATTGATCGGACATACTGATAGTGATTGGACTGGTTGTGTTGATGATTTTAAAAGCACTTCTAGTAATATTTTTTCTCTTGGCACTAGAGTTTTCTCTTGGAACTCAAAGAAGTAGGAAGTTGTGGCTCAATCCACCATTAAAGCTGAATATATTTCAGCAGTAGATTCTGCAAATCAAGTAATATAGCTTCGCAAATTGCTTGGTGATTTAGGATATGAATAAAAGAAGCCTACAGAATTGTTTTGTGATTACAAATATGCTATTGCCTCCAATCTAGTAGAACATGGTAAAACAAAACACATTAAAGTTAAGTTTTATTTGTTAAGGGAAGCAGAGAAAGAAGGCAAGATCAAGCTCACTCATTGTAATTTAGAATTTTAACTTGCTGACATCCTCACAAAAGCTCTACCGTGTGGACAATTTGAATTTTTAAGTAACAAGTTGGGTTTGACCAAGAAAAATCTCAAGTATGAGTGTTGAGATTTGTCATATTTTTATGTAATTAAAGTTGGTTTAATTTTTTGTTTTTTTATTTCTCCACTATTATATTCTCCATTTGCAACTAAAGTTTGGCATTGAAATTTGGAATGCAAAATATCCCGCATTTAAAGTTTTATTTATAACTTTTTAGTTTTATTTGATAGATGTTATGTATTTAAATCCTGTATAAATAAGACTACTTCATTTCTGTCTTTTGTAAAAATGTGAGTTTTAACATGAGCTTTTAATTCAATAAGTAGAAGTTTTCTTTCTTCAAGTTCTGATTTTCTTCTTTTCACATTTTTTATGTTGTCTATTTATTTAACATAATATTGAGGTTTTACTATTGCTTCTACAATACTTTCCTTTATTATTTTTTTTAACACTATTGCTTAATTGTTGAATTTAACAGCATTAGATAACATTATAAAAAACTTAGATATGTTTATTGAAAAAAAAATTAAAAGTTAAACACAAATTTGAAAAGAAGGTGGGAGTTGAAAATACAATCATCTTTGAGTTAGAAGGAAAGAAAAAAGGAGAAAGGGGTAGACAAATAATGTCAAAAGTCTAAATCTAGAATGGATGATTTTGCGCGGCAGCTTGAGAGTAGTGAATGGGGAGGGGAGGGTGGTGACTGGGGAGCCCTTCCCCTTCATGCCTTCCTCCAACTTCATTTGAATTTTGAAGGGGAAGTGGGGCCACCCACTACTGCTTTTTGGCTTTAAAATAAACCTTTTTGTTTGAAAAATACAAAAACAGTTAAGAGGGCAGTGGTTGGTGGACAAGTAGCTTCCTGATCCTAGTAAATGACCATTTCCCCACTCTCCCCCACCCCAACCCCAAGCTAGGTGGGGGAGATATTAGATATGCCCTCATTACTTTATTATTATATTCTTTGTGATTAAACAACTGCCTCAATATAGCCAGCCATAGTAGGGTTATTTATTTATAAGGTGTGTGTGTGTTTTTATAATTATCTTAATTTATAATTATAAAGTATATATACACACATTAATTAAATTCATATGTGACACATAATGAATACCACCATAATTGTCAATTTTCAAGAAGTTTTAAATTGCTGGGTCATGGGTGTTTATATTAGACAGATTGGAGACATTCATACCTAAGGTTAAACTTACTAAACTTTAGAGCCTTGTAATTGTGAATAGTTAAATTAAATACCCTAATATTATACAAAAAGTAAACGTTGTTTGGAGGTGTAAAAATGCATAGACAAAGAGGCACAGAGCAAGGAATAATGGCCTAATCTAGAAAGCCACCATGGTGAGAGAGAGAGAGAGGAGAGAGGGAGGAAGTGAAAGCAGCGCACTCAATTCCCTTCTGATTGGTACAATCTGGTCATCGCGTGGGTCGGCCGTTTCTACATTCTCTGCAACTCCCCATCCTCACGATAATAATTGAAAAATCCTTTTACATTCATCAACACAACTCATCAAAAACCACTGCTTGCTGTATAAATTATTATATTCTGCATTCTGTAATTATACACACATTCTGCGAGCAGAAGGGGCTTCTGACAGAGCTTCCTGGGTAGATTTTATTCCTTGTTTTCTTCCTTATACTTGCTTTAGTTCTTGCAAGGCGCCTTGGTTCAACTGGGTGGTTGATAGATCTTCGCCTGGAGCTACAGGTTGCGCACAAACTGTTCGACTTTGGGTCCCAAAGAAAGGCAAGAAAGAAACTGACTTGACCCTGTTCACTATTCTAATCGCCTTTTTCTTTCCCTTTTTCTTTTGAATTTTATGTTCATTTGATGTGCTTTTTGGTGGATTCAAGCTAGATTTCTAGTTGGTTTTCGGAATCCGTGATCTGAGCGAGCTACTGTTTTGCTTCTTTTCTTTTTTCTCCCCCAGTTTTTCGTCTTGGATTCCGCGGTGGGACGTTTTCTTGTGAGAAAGTTGGGAGCTTTAATGGAATCTGTTCGTGTCTTGGTGTAACTGTTTATGGGGTTTTCCTGTTTCTGGGTTTGAGGTATTTGTTTTGAAGTGGCAACTGAGAATTTTTTGTAGCTCAGGCCTGCTGTTTGGGGTTTGGGAAACTTCAGTCGAAGCATCCGAATTATACGTATGCTTTTTAGCAGCTCATGCTGTGCTTTAACTTCTGAAAATACTAAATTCGCACCTTGAATTCTGGGTTTTGAAAATTTCTCTTTATTTAAGCTAATTTTAGGATTTTGATTTCTGGTTCTTGGTGTAGAATTTTTTAGCTCCGAGAACCGTAGTATTGCAGAATTTAGCACAAATATTTGTTGATTTCGGCCTTTGGACTTAGTTGAAGTAGCCGGAGTTCACACACAGATGTATTTCCAGTTATTAGAAAAGTAGAAGTTTGCAATTTGATAACTGCAAGATCTTGATTCGTAGTTAACTTCTTGGCTTCTGGCTCTGGTGTTTTGATTTTAATTAACTTGGTTCATTCTATTTCGTCATTGATTCTTTCAGGTTCGTGTTCTTGCTTGCCATCATGGATTCTCCTCAATCTGTTGTCTCACCGTTCAAGGGCTCCTCTGTTTTTCCCGAGCCTGAGAAGCAGAAAGTTGATTATTCCTCTCGGAATCCTGGCGGTTTGCCCAGGGGAATCGAGGTTGCAAGCAAGGAAGTCTCTGGTTCTAAATTAGACGAAACCATTGGTGTTCTTGAGGTCTATATACATCAAGCCAGGGACATCCACAATATCTGCATATACCATAAGCAAGATGTGTACGCCAAGATTTGCCTTACTAGCAATCCCGAAAATACGGTCTCCACCCAGATCATCAATGGGGGTGGGAAGAATCCAGTCTTCAATGAGAAACTTCAGCTCAGTGTTCGAACAATTGAGTCCTCTCTTAAGTGTGAGATATGGATGCTGAGCAGGGTGAGGAATTATATGGAGGACCAGTTGTTAGGGTTTGCTTTGGTGCCTTTGTCTGAAGTCCTAATCAAGAATGGGAAGTTGGAAAATGAGTTCTCTCTCTCATCAACTGATCTCTTCCATTCCCCAGCCGGGTTTGTTAAGTTGTCTCTCTCTTACAGCGGAACTTCCCCTGAAGTAGTGGTGCTTCCTGCACCAGTGGCAGAAACCGCAAACACGGTCATCCAGGATTCAGAAGTCACTGAATTGATCTCCAGTGAATTTAGCAAGATTGAGTTCCCTGATCCAAAGATCGTGAACCAGAATCATATAATGGTTTCAGAATACTTTGGAATGTCATGCACCAATTTGGACTCCCACTCCCAGAGCTCAGAGAGCTTGCTCTCCTCGGATACTGAGATTGGCTTGCGGGCCATTAAGGACTTCTCAGCCGGCTCTGTTGAGTCAATCCAGCCTCAGCAGCATGATTCTCCCCCGAGCAGTGTGTCAACGAATGGATCTTCCCAGACTTCACTTCCTGCGAGTTCTCAGTCCTCTGATACTTCAGCACCTTCCAAATCTCCAAACCAAGAATGCATTTTGCCTCCAAGGGAAAACCCGAAAGAGAAGAGGGAAGACGTGGGAGACGCTGAGAGTAATGCCTCAGACAGGGTGCCTGGCGATCCAATCTCCAAGCCAATTGTCACAGTTAACATCGAACCAGAGCAGAAAGTGGTTCAACAGGATATAGTGGACATGTACATGAAAAGCATGCAGCAATTCACGGAATCCTTAGCCAAGATGAAGCTTCCGATGGACATTGCAAACGAAACTACGAGTTCTTCTGAGAATTCCTCCTCCGATCAGAAGTCAGAAGGCACCAAGAACAGTGGTTCCAGAGTGTTCTATGGTAGTAGAGCTTTCTTCTGAGCTTTTGTTGGAGACGATGATGAAACTGAGTTGCCTTTTTAGAAAAATTAGAGAATGAACTGATCCCTGATGCTGATGGTAATTGTCATTTTGTCACAATGTTACAATGTGTACTGCGGTGTTATATATCCTTTGTATGTGGGTATGTTCTGATGATCCGAAGACCTTGACTTGTTATCTTTTCCAAGCTTAGTTCCAACACATTTGCTTTCTGTCTCTCCCCTATTGTCTTGAGTCTTGAATTTACTCTGTTCCTGTGGTCTGTGACTCTTGAGATTGTTTGATTGTCCCAGAAATGGGGCTAATGTTCATTACTGCTTCTTGGTAAGATTGGAGGGAGTCTTGTGAGCAAGAGTTTGGGAGGGAAGAAAGTTGTGTGTGTTAGGCCTAAAAATCCATGGATTTGGTTTCCTTTTAAGGGGACGTTTGGATGCCATTACAGCTTTCTGTATCCGTTTTTCATAAATTTTTCATGTTCTTGCCTTAACTAGGATTTCGGTGACTCCAAGGAACCCCTCTGTGATTTGGGTTGTCACCGGCAGTGGGAAGGGTAAGGGGGTGGAGGAGAAGGGAAAAAAAAACAAAAAACAAAAAGGCCATTCATAAACAAAAGATGGTAGAATACAAGGGTAACCTCCCCTTTCTTATAATTTCAACAATCTGAATCTATTTCTTATTCCCAAAGCAAATATATACTTACACTGAGTAATAGCAATAGAAATAGTAATAGTAATAGTAATAGACCTTACTCCACAAACCACAATTTTATTGTACCTTCATATGCCATAATACATTTACTTTTGCGTATTTTTTTTACATTGGCAAATTGGTTTAGATAAAAATTTAGATCCAAAATTAGGTTAAAGGGACATAATTATAATGAGTATTAGGTTGCCCATATATTTATACATAAAATATATATATATATATATATATTATACCATGTTTGTCATTAATTAAATAGGACAAATTTTACCTCAATTTCTTATGATTTAAATCATTTTAACAAACATCACCTGATTTACTTTCAATATTATTTTGGCTCCCATTGGTTCCTATGATTTCACTTCTTAATATTTTCAAGTTCGTATGATTTATTTTATTGTTCACCATTCAAATTCAACTTACAAGACAAATTATTTGGGTCATTGATCTGACAAAGGATTGGAAAAAAAACAAAAGGGAAAACTTGTAAGAACTTGAAATACCAAAAGTAAATTATAGAAAGTATTGGTTGAAGTGGCCCAACCAGCATAGAATCTGGATAGAATTTACCTTAACTCATATTAGAATAAATTATATTGGACAACCTTGAGGTTTAGCCTAATTATAGTCGATACCCTTCATATTTTGAGAATAACAATGTCCTCTCATATTGTTAAATATTAAGATAAATTAATTAGTTTACGCATGCATTTCTAAACTCTCTCCCTCATCTTTCTTTAATTACAAAACATATACTTAAAAACGAACTATATATATAAATTATATATATTCTCTAAAAATATATTAAATCACTGAAAATAAAATAAAAAAATTCCACACCAGCTGACAAAGAGAGAACAAACTGAACCTAGTGATGGCCAAGGGAAATAGAAAGAAAGAGAAAAAAAAAGAGGAGAAATAGAAGTGGTTAAATCTAAATGCACTTGTAAAACATAAATGAAAAGAAAAAAAAAAAGAATGAGAAGGATGATAACTGATATACACCTAGCTATCGTGGATTCCGACTAACTAAGAATGTGAGAGTAACAGAAGAGGAAGGAAAGGGATACAAAAAGAAGAAGGGACGAAAAAAGATGTGACGTTATCACTATTTTCATTACTTGAGTCAAGAAGAAAATAAAGGTGAAAGAAAAATTTGAAAATTAAAAAAAAATGAGGTAAGGCAAGATAAAAGGAAGGAGAATGATGTTTTGGATAATTCTAAAGTATTAATACTAGGATAAAATATTATAAGTTTTGTAAAGTTAAGGAGACGAGTGTATTACAAAATGCGGAAGGTAACATCTATAATTAAGTTAAACCTAGGGTGTTGGTGCAATTTACCCTTAATATTATCAAGTTATAATTTATTTATTAGAAAAAAAATCTCTATCCCATCAGAAGAGAATAATTCAAAATGAATAATGATGTTATATTTATTAAAAGAACATGAAGGAATAAAAGATAAGGTTATTAGTACCAAAAAGTTATATGTTTTCGGGTTTGATAATTTTATTCAATACTTTTAATTATGATAAAAATAGTCTAATTTTATGAAATTAGTTACAATTTTAATCAATGATAAAATCAATTTCAATCGATATGATTTTGCCTAGGTGGCATGTCAGTTAGCATTTAATTTATTTTTTTAATTATTTATTTTAAAAAAATATTCTCTTTTCTCTTCTATGCTATAGTCGCCTCCTCTCTCATTTGCCATGGTTGTTTCTCACCTTGCCTCATCATCGCCCAACATCGCCTTACCTCGTCATCTACTTTCTACTTTGCACGAAACACACACACAACAATCAATTCATTGCAATTAATTTTACAAATTGAGTTCTTGCCAAAATTAAAATTATTAGATAAAATCATTAAAACCCCAAAATATTGACTTTTTATTACTAATAGTCCTAAAATATGTGAAGCTAGGGAAAGAATTTACATACCCATGCCCACCACGAGCAGGAGAACTCAAGGTAGCTTAGCGACGGTTTACAACAGTAAAGTCATATTTTTATGTCGAAGATCAAGTAAATAAAAATTAATATGTATGCAAAAGGTAGACTCATTAGGTACGAGTAATAACACTCATAAATTATATGCACATGAGTACATACAAAAATTTATCTATAATTTCTTTCTTCATTAAAAACACCGCTATAACCATTATCGGCAAGCTAAAGTAAGCCAATCCTCAAGGAAGCAGCACATCTAATTAGTTTATAGTCTATACATCAAGTAAATTATGAAGTTGGTTCAATGATGAGTTCTAAAGTTAGTCCCGTTTATGATCCAGATGCATACTTAATCTTTCATAATATTCTCAAACAATTCTCTCGTGACCCATGCCAAAAAAGCTCCTTCCTTAGTGAGGATTTGAAAACAGTTGTACTCATATGCAACCTTTTTCTTGTTTCTGCAAAGATAATACTATTTACATAACTTAAACATGTGACCTTTCTTCCGGTAAAAAAAAAGTAACCCGGATCCAAATGCCAAGTAGAGATGAGCGCCATTTTGTTTGGGCCCACCCTCTCTCCTCTCTCTTTCCTTCCCTTGCTCTTGTCACTGACCCTCTCGTCGCTTTTCTCTTGCCTATGCCTCGTCTCTCACCATTGCATCCTCCCTCTCTACCACCACATTCTCTCTCTTTGTCGCTGCCTCACCTTGCCGCTGCATCCTCTCTCTCTGCAACAATTGACAAAGTGGCGAGGGAGGATGCAGCAACGGTTGGCGTGCGAGAGGCAATGAGGGAGGTGAGAGGAAGGCGACAAGAGGGTTGCTGAAGAAGAAGAGAGGAGAGAGATGGGGGGCCCACAAAATTGACAGGGGTAACGTTACCCCGTTAAAGGGGGTGAACAAAATCGCACTTAGTAGAGACCATAAAATTGGAAAATGTGGGATGTCTTTAACAGGAGGCGGCCTACCTTGAAGGTCAGATACCAATACCCAGTGAATGCCATTTGAGAGATGACAAAATGATAGACAACTGGGGGCTGCAAGGGAAAGATATATGGATTGGTCACTTCATGCACGCAGATAACTACAGATGGTTCAAGAGCATTATAGCTAGTTCAGATTACCCTTCAAACATTCTATCAAGAAATGTTGAAAACGAGAAAGTAACCCATATATATAACGACGATGACAACATATCAAGTCTTAATTGTACCATGCAGTATGTTGTCCAAACTCACATATCAAATAACATCCTGCATACTTACTTTGTCCCTTTCAAATATCAGTACCTAAGTGCTTAAGGTGTCAGAATTGTTGAGACAGGAAAGGTAAGAACAGAAATTGTATAAGCAGGGCAAGCAACAAGCAAGTCTATCTAATCCAGGAATGAAGTTTGAACATACCAAAAAGACAATTGCCAGCAGATATTGTATCAGAATAATGAGCAATTTATTTAACGGGGATCCTAAGTGGATATCCCTCTAATGTTTCACACTAGTAAATCAAGCAGAACCTCGCGTACAATCTGAGACAAAACATATCCCAGAGGAAGAAACATTCCGACAAGAGCGGCAACTTCGCCACACTGCACAAACGGATAAAATAAAAAAGAATATCAAAAGAATTAATTCTCTATTTTTCTTTTTTGTTTTTATGGTACCAGCTATACCAACTTGCCGGAGCGATGCACAACTCATTCATCTCAATCAAATGCCAAGAAAAGAACCTATGATGTAAAAACCAAATCTCAAACTTTCACAAGATGCCTTGTACTTACTCCCTCTGAACAAGCATACTTCAAAGAACTCCCTTTAGCTTTATATGACAGATTTCCTTGTAATCTGATATGTTAATTTACGAGGTGATGCATGATCTCTTCACCCTGGAATCTTTGCCTACAGTTATCTTCTGATATGTGAACAGTAAGTCTTCTATGAAGCAATACCTGAAGCAAGTGATGAAGGATATAGCACTCAGTTAGCATTTGAAGAAGAATTCAGAAATTGGTACAGATGTTAAATGCATAGAAATTTGGGTTAAACTTACTTCAAGGTTCTGTTTCTAACATTCAAGAGAATATCTCATTTTGACGTAAGAGAATATGATTAAAAATGCAGTTTCATGAACTTCAGCATTACATTCAAGAAGGAAAAAAGTTTGGCTTGAAGATAAACTTGTTTGAGAGGGTTTGTGTTTCAGGGTGCAGTTGCTTTATATATTACCAAGAACTACTTTTTTTATTGGTAATACCAATTCTATATCTTTTCAAAAAACTTGCTTGAACAATCAATAAGGGCAGCAAAGATTTTCTTAGACATGTAATCAATATCATGTGAACTTTGTTAAAATATGATGCACTTTTTGCTAGATTATGATGAGCACAAACCAAGGGTTGCATTAGGTAATCAACAACTAGCATAAGAGTCGTCGGATTAAATAATACAAATTCTAGACAAATGAGCAACTTATTGGGGTATAACCCTACTAGTGACATGCTTCATTTTTCATTGCCAGAGTGCAGTGAAAAATGCGCTAGGCCACTGTACCGGTGACTGGATGTGGTGTTAAAGCTACAAGGGTTCTTGCATTTTCATGGAAGGATGTGAGTGAAAAACTTAGTCCAGGATCATAAACAAGGACTGTGTCATGAAATATCGGAACTTTGATAGGAAAATCTATGGAAGTGGTGGACATGATGGATTAGGAGAAAAATTAATATTATGTGCTTCCAAGAGATGATGATTAGGAAAATCTATGGCGAACTAGAATTCATGTAGTAGACCCCATATAGTGGGATAAAGGTTTGGTATGTTGTTGTGGTTGTAAAGAAAGACCAGGGCAAAGAATGTGGTGGAGATTATTATGGATAAGACTTTAAAGGATGAGATAGCAGATGTGAAGAGAACAACAGATAAGATTATTGCAGCTAAAGTTTTTCAAGGAGAAGAGATTATGAATACTTCTAGCACATATGCCCAGCAAGTTGAGTTAGGAGAGGGGATTAAGACAAAGTTTTGGGAAAACTTAGAGGGTTTGGTACAAGAAATACCTAAAGGAGAGAAGATCACATTATAGGAGACGAAATGGTCATGCGGGCAGAGAACGGAATGGCTTGCATGTATAGATGTACATGGAGGTTATGGATTTGGAGAATGAAATAATAAGAGTAAAGTTATTTTGGATTTTTTTCATGGCATACGAGCTTATCATAGCTAATACTAGGTTAGAGAAGTCAAGAGGAAAACTTCAAAATTTCTATAAAAATGGCCTGTGAACTATCCAAACAGACTACTTTCTTATGAGATGAGGATCACTTATTGCAAGGATTGAAAAGTTATACTAGGAGAGTGCTTGAACACTCAACATAGACTTATGGTCATTGACATCCATTATCCACATCAAAACATGGTGGAAAAAAATGACACAAGATGAAGCCCAAGAATCAGATGGTGGGATTTAAAAGGTGAAAGATAAGCTATGTTCAAGAAAAGCATGTGACAAGAGAGAATGGATTGTAGAAGGGGACAAGAAAAAATCAAACCTAAGAGAACTTGCTACAAGACGTTGCATGAATGCCATATTGAAGAAAACATAAAGGTATGTTTTGGCCAAAAAATACGAAAGAATGCAGTTACTAAAACATAGTTAAAAGCCTAAGGAAATTTATACTAATGACTAGATACAAAAGATGGGAAAAGATATATATATATATATATTATATAAAATGGCAAGAGAAAGAAAAATAAAGGCTAAGCCAAGTGAAATATATAAAAGGTAAACCAAAAAGTACTAGAAAATGTGGGGTTGATTAAGGAGAGACCAAATGAATATTTCTCAAAGTTATTTGATGGAGGAGGAGAAACAAATATATGCCCAAATGAAGTCAAACAAACATTCCAAAAGATGAAGAATAATAAAGCAATTGGACCAAATAACATCTCAACAAAAGCATGGAAATGCTTGGGAGAAGAAGGCAGTTTTTGGTTTACTAAATTATTAAACATGATCTACTAAATTATTAAACATGATCTTTAAATAAAAAAGGATGTCAAACAAGTGGAGGAAAAGCCCTGTAGAGCCTATTTATAAGAATAAAGGAGGTGTTTAAACTTCAAAGTTGTGAAATTGTAGAGGAATCAAGCTAATGAGTCATGCTATGAAACTTTGGAAGAGAGAGATTGGGCAAAGATTAAGAAAAAAAACCAAGGTGTCTGAAAGTCAATCTTGTTTCATGCCTAGTAAGTCAACAATGGAAGCTAAACACTTGCTAAGATGTCTAATGGAAATATATAGAGATAAACAGGAAGATTTACATATGGTGTTTATAAATTTAGAAAAAGCTTATAGCGAACTTCTAGAGAAGTTCTACAAAGGGTCTTAGAGAAGAAATGAGTCTGAATTGCTTATATAAAGGTTATCACAGACAATACTATGAGCAGAAACACGTGCCAGAATATGGGAGGAGATATTGAGCTTTCAAATTATAATTGGATTATATTAAGAATCTGCATTAAGCTCTTACCCTAGTAATGGATGAACTCACTAAACATATTCAGGTAGAGGTGACTTGGTGTATGTTATTTGTGGATGACATTGTAATGGTGGATGAGACAAATGAAGGCAAGAATACTGAACTCAAGATATAGAGGAACAATTTAAAATCTAAAGGTTTTAAGTTAGTAGATTGACAACCAAACATACAGAATGTAAGTTTAGTAAAAATACGAGTGTAAATAGAGTTATAATAAAACTTGAAGATTGAGTCATCTCAAGAAGAGTGGATGGAATGAGACAAGTCTTCAATAGAAGGGCTAGAGGAAGATCAAGAAAAATTTGGCGTGAAACCTTTAGGTACGATATGAGTTATAAAAGCCTTAAGAAGATAAGGCCGAAAATAGAAATTTTTGGCAGGCTAGAAATGTGGGATTAAAGCTTGATATGTTGAATTATACTTTTAAGACAACAACATCATAAAATTTGGGCCTCAAATGTGTGATGAAGCTACTTTAGAAGTAGACAAGGCCTACATCTGAATTGATAATTATATAACTTTCCAAAAATTCATTAAAGCAACAAAGATTTTTAAACATCAATGTCTTCAATGATGCTGAATTTTCTTGAAGCATGATGGACAAGTTGGAAGACTAAGATAAGCTAAAACCAACAGGAAGATTCTCCAAGATTATTTTACTTATTTGATGCAAGAGGAAAGATTGGGCCAATTGAGAAAATAATTCACATGATGTCATAAATTATCTTGAAAGGATTAATCATACTCCAAACAGTTGAAGAGTATTTGGCAGTCAAGAAATGGATGCCACTAGTCAAATGAGTAAAGAGGTTTTTAATGAATTTTTGGATCATTATCATGTTGCATGAGTTATGGTGGATGTGCAGCCATACCAAAAAATAAATAAATAAAAACTGATATCATTCATAATGAAGTTAGAGAGTGGCCTATTGAAGAATAGATGTGAGTCATAAGTAAGATGATTTGAACATGTGAAAAAAAGAATGGTAGAAGCACTTGTGAGGAGAGTGGTTGAAATGAAGGGAATATGTAGCAAAAGAGGGAGATGAAAACTAGAGAAAACTTGGTGGAAAATCCTTAAGACATGATACAGGATATAATGGCCTTATAGAGGATATGGCCATGGATAGGGATTGTTGAAAGTCTAGAATACATAAAGCTAAAGGCACCTAGAGCGATTAAGGCTTGTACTTGTCGTTGCTGCTATATCATCTAGCATAAGTTGGTCACACTTCAAATCAACATCCTTTCTCAACTCAAATTAGGGTCAAAGAAATCAAAGTTTGGTATATGACAACAACAACAACAACAACAAAAACAACATACCAAGTTTTATCCCACTAGGTTAGTTACGTGTATTCTACATCTCAATCATTTTTATCTATGATCAATAGGTTATTACAACTCATGTTAAGTATAACTTACATATAATTACTCATATCTGTATCTGTTATGATATGTATCTGTTAGGCTGTTTAAAGTTTAAAATGATAAAACCTATTGCTTCTGTCATATCAACTAAATCCAGATTTGTAGAAGTTCAACACCCAATAGATGATATAAATGGACAGGCACAAATGCAGCCAGGTGCTTTTCATGCCCTGGGATTGACAAAAGGTCCTGGGTATAAGCCCTAGCCTGGGCCATACTGATAGACAAGGCTTGCAAGCCACTCTGTTCACGAGTATCTCTTGAGCAGGAGGGTTGATTTTTTACTCAAGATAAAAAAAAAAAAAAAAAAAAAGAGTACAGACAAGCCATGAGGCAGAATAGTTTTACCTCTATTTGCCTGTCTATTTGCAATACTATAACTTCCATTATAACCTTCTGAATCTTTAGCTGAGACATCTGCTGGATGATTCAGCCCATAACCAAATGAACCAGAGCCATCAATCTCAGAAGATGCAGACCGCCAAGTTGAATCACCATACATTGAACCAGCACGATACAAATCTCCATAGGAACCCTCATAAGCACCACTGGACGTGGCAAATGATGATGTTGCAGCTATGGTTGAACCACTGTTTCTTCCAAATGCACCACCACCGAATCCATAGTTATTTTCTTCACCTGAATACCCCATCATGCCACTGGTATAGCCAGAAGCAGTTCCATGACCTTGAGGAGAAATAGAAGAAGAACCCCAGTTTGCTCCAGTATTACCAAAGACTCCCAAACTCCCCCCTCCTGAGCCCAAGTATGTATTTGGGTTACCAGAGTTTGCAGCAACGTTAAGGCCAGCATTTCGCCAAGCATTCCGAGTTGAAGAGCTCAAAAGAGAATCATTTCGAATATTAGCCCCATTATATCCGGTAGGAGTATTGTACCTGTTAGAACTGCCGCTAATATAAGGATTCAGAACCCGTCCATAACCAATATTATTACTAAAGTTGGAACTTCCACCAAAGCTTGGGCTCAAAACTGGGTCCAAATTCATACCCATTCCATAACCAAGAGAACTAAATGGAGAGAATGAACTACGACTACTACCAATTGGATTAAACCTACCATCCATCTTGACTCCATAGCCTCCAACTGAGCTCAGGTTATACCCTTGACCATAGCTATTAAGAAAGTTGTTTGCTCTACTGACATAGTTATATCCAATAAGAGGGCTCCGGCTAGGCCCTGGGGATAGCTCTTTTGGAACCGCCCGCTTGACCTCAACCATTTTACCATTGAGTTCATGAAAGGTTTTATGCAATACCCTGTCAACAGCTTCTTCTGAATCATAAGTGATGAATCCAAAGCCTCTTGGCCTTTGGGTATTATGATCATACATCACCACTACATCAGTAATTGTACCAAACTGATCAAAGTACTTCTTAAAATCACTCTCAGTGACCGTAGATGGTAAACCTCCTACAAATATCTTTTTTGTCCGCCCAGAGCCCGGATATCCCTGAATGCTGTTACTGTTTCTGTTCAAAATGTGCTGATCATCTCTCGGAACGGCCTTTTTTGCTTCAACCTGAGAATATATCAAAAAGCAACTGAGGAATGAACTACATAACTCCGATTCATTAAGCAAGAAAATTTGGGAAAATAAAAAAGTAAAGAAAATATAAGCAGAAAGATGTTTCTGATTCACTCATTTGTGCCCAACCAGAAAAATAAATAAAACTAACCAAAAGAAAAAAAAACTTCAGAATATTTTATTACATTGTTATGAAGAGAGAAATTGTTTCCAGAGGCAATCAGAAAACTAGACTTACAAGATTTTTAAGTTTCATCACCAAACAAATTGGGTAATAATGATAAATGAATGAGCATCATATAATGTCTTAATAACATGAATATGTAGAATTGAACTACTTACTGTTCGACCATCGATCATGTGCTTTTCCATTACTACTCTTTCAGCAACAGCAGGTTCAGCAAACACAATGAAGCCAAAGCCACGAGCTCGACCGGTGACTCGATCTCTCATAATCACTGCCTCTAACACTTCCCCAAATGCGCTGAAATATTCTTTAAGTCGATTTTCATCAGTGTCCCAGGAAATCCCACCTATGAATAGCTTACCAAGATCTGATTCCATCTTCTACAATCCCATATTGAATTATCACATTAAAACAATTTCTCAATATCACAGCTAGATCATAAACCAACTAAAATAACACATGCCCATACAACTCAAATGAACACCCAGAAGAAAGTAGATTTCTTTCTATCATTTACTTGGATCAAAGTTCTATCCAAATACAGACAACGATTTACCACACTAGGCAGGATCTAGATTACGCACATAATCGATCTTTCAAAAAAAAAGCGAAACTAAAATTACAAAAATGAAAGGAGATGATCATCATAATTAGAAACCAATCGAACAGATCCAAATGCGAATAGAAAACCAATGAAAGAAGAAAAATTAAGTACCTTGTCGAAAAATCGGGCAGAAGTCAGTGAAGACTGTAATCAAATACAAAGTAAGTATTAAGGAATTCAATCCAGGGACATCGGATCCTTCATGCAACAATCAAATCCCACTCGAGCATTCCTGAGAAACCAAAATTCAAGTGGATCAAACACCAAACAGAAATTGATGAAGATCAAGATGAGAGAGGGGAGAGTCAAATCAAAGATTGGCACAAAAATTCACCTATTGAAGGCAAACCTAGTTGGGGAAATGGAGGAAACTAAGATCCAAGAAGGGACATATGTATATACACAACAAAAACAGAAGAGGTGCTCATCTCTCTCTACCCAGATGTCCCTCTCCTCTTTTCTCTTCCTTGGTTATTCCACTGCCTTTTAATTAAATCAAAAGAAATAGAATTTGTAGCTGAGATGGGCAAGAAAAGTAAATAAATATAGAGAGAAAGAGAAGAGAGAGGGAGGGAGGGAGGGAGGGAGGGAGAGAGAGAGAGAGAGGAGGAAGGAGACTTGGGCAATCCTCTGGTGCAAGAATATTTGGAGGAGCCCAAGAGAGATGACAGGAGAAGATAGTTTTTAAAAATGTGGATTCTCAAAAATGCAAATATTTATTCACATTTCCAATTTCAAAAGCTATATATTTAATATTTACAGAAACTGAATATTATATTTAAAAACTATTTAATGCTCGCGATTCAATATCTATATTGTTAACTAAAATAGTGACAATGTGCATAATTTGGCTCAAATAATATAAGTAGGACACAGCCTCCAGTATGCATTGCATAACTTGCTTCATACGGTTACTCTTAATTTATACAGACTTTTGGGTATTTTGATAAAGAATTTCGAGAAAAACCATTTATGGTTTCATTTTTTTTGTCACAAAAAAATTATATCACCCTTTTTATGTATTATACATTATATTTTATTTTATTAATTTAAAACTATTTTAATAACAAAATGTTTACCTAATTTTTTGTTTAAAAATTTATATACAAATTAATTGTATAAATAATTTTTTTTATATAATAGTTTTTATGTTAATTTTTTATTACAAATTAACCTAAATAAAACAACAGCCTAATTACCAACTAAGTGAAAAAAAAATACTAAGAGCTGAATGCCAAATTAAGTAATTGATTAAAAACTTAAAGCAATATAATATAAACCTTAACACAATGAGACCCACCCTTTTCCACAGTTTTTCAATATTAGTTTGTTTCATTCACTTTAATTAATATAATTATTTCACAGTTTATTGTAAGAAAAACTTTTATAATAGGATTACTATTATTAATAAAATATGGTATTTATTAATATGTGTGTGTGTGTGTGTGCAACTTCTTTCAAATGGGATTGGAGACTAGGCACATCTATAGTGTTTGTGACGTATTACTAATGCTTGAATTGATAACCCAATTCAAACAGTTGAACTTTTGATTATGAATGATGGTGTTTTGATGCTGTTGGGCCATTTCCAAGTCATCAAGTTTTTGTTTTTTTTTTTTTTTGGGGGGGGGGGGTGTTTATGCTAAACCTAGTAATTTATTTTATTATTTTTTTTGCAAGACCTAAATTATTTATTATTATAATAATTGTAATTTATTTGTTGAGTAAAAAACTAACATAGAACACAGTTGGCAGCCAGCATGCCAAGACTGTCCCATTTCTCAATTTTATAGAAGCAAGCAAGCAAAGCTCATGGCAATTAATTAGATATTTTGATGAAAATGAATGAAGGTGTTGATTTGGTAGAGGTAGAGGACCTCTCTCTCTTCAATTAGTTGAAGGAAAAAGGAAACAATTATGACCTCAATGGCAAGTCAAGGCAACGCCAACCTCCAAGTCCTTTCTAGACCACTTGCAGTATTATTACTCAAAACTCTGTTAGACCTTTGACATGTCTAGAATGTGCCTCGGGCTGCACCAACCCCCCTTTTAATCACACAGGTAAGTTTGATTGATAAAAACTACTACTGCAATGCAAGCCGGTTTGCAGTAGTTTTCCACATCAACACAGATTGGATGAAGCTGGCTAGAGAAGTCAAATCCATTTTCAACATCAAGAGGGGAGAGCGAGAGTTCACATAGCAATTTACAGCTACTGAATGCAGATATTGGAGCTTACAGAGAGCGAAAATCATACTCTTCTTTCATCACTGCCAAATTGTAAGGAGAATAACGCACATTAATGAAGCAAACAACAAGACTGCTAATTGGAGCTGTATTCAACTGAAGACACGGGGGAAGGGGGGTGATCTTCCTGAGAATTCAGAACTTCCTCTATCTTCTCCAGAACCTCGGCTATGGAAGGCCGGTTCTCGGGGAAATGAGCCACACACTTGAGGGATATGTTAAGCAGGGAGAAAGCATACATTTCGATCTTCCTAATCTCCTTGTCAAAGACTTCTCCTGTCCACTCCTCCCTTACTATTGACTTCACCCATTTGGGAAGGTCTAATCCACTCTTTTCGACACTTTTCCCGGTTAGTAACTCCAGGAGAATCACACCAAAGCTGAAGACATCACCCTCTTCGGATGGAGTCTTCTCTGGAGCTGTATAGCCATTATTGTAACCGAAGAGGCAGGCTGCCCGGGAATCTTCAAACTTCGAGAGACTGTATTCGCTTATTAGCGGCACTTCGGTTTCATTCAGAAGAATGTTTGAAGGCTTGATATTCCCATGAGGGATGATCTCCCTGTCATCTGATCTCTGATATATGAACTCCAATCCCCTCGCAATCCCAACTGCAATGGAAAGCCGAAGTTTCCATGGAAAATCCCTCTTACCCGCGATATAGTCTGCCAAAACAGGAAGAAAAAAACTTCTTTCTAAGCTTGGATAGTCTAAAATTCAGATGAAATCTGAGCTTTGCTTATCAGCTTCATGTGAAAATGGATTTGCTTTTGTGTGCGAGTGTTCACGCTTGGCTTAAATTGGTTCGGTATCAAGTGACTTACTCTCTTGCAGGCTTAGCAGGCTTCCATTGATTTGATATCTGTAAATCAGCAGCTTCTCTTCATCACTTGAACTGTAGCAAACAAGAGGAAGAACGTTTGGATGCTTCAAATTCCCAACAGTCCTCATCGTATTTTCAAACTCCTCGAAAGAGACCTGCAGTTTCTTCAGTCTCTTGACAGCAAACAAAGCACTGTTCTTAATCTTCACCTTATAGAGGCTGCTGCAGAAGCTCTGGCTTTGCAAGTCTGCTGCAGCTTCGAGTAGATCTTCCATGGTGAACCTCTCTTCCTCATTGACAAAGAACACGAGCTCTGTGTTCCTTGCATCGGGCTTCACTTCCTCGAAATCTTTGGGTGGAGGAGATTTGGCAGGGGACATGGCTAGGGACCTCAGAACCGCCTTCTTTTTTTCCAACTTGAAGGCCTTCATGTTTATGTAACATATGAACAGGAAGAACAATGTCATGCCAACAACTAGAGGTATCAATGATGGCCATTTGTCAAATGACTTTGGAATTTTGGCACCTCTTCTTCCGTTCCGTGGTGGAATCTTTGGAGGGGAGCCATCCTCTGCCACAGAAAAGTTATTTGAATGCCTGGATTCCCATCTGGAATCAGGGAAACTTGTGGTAAATTGATTGTTAGAGATGTCTAATCTCCTGAGAGTCTTCAACTTGGCCAAACCAATAGGAACACTCCCACTCAAAAGGTTGTTGCTTAGATTCAAATACGTCAGGCTTGTGCAGTTCAATATCGACTCGGGAATGCTTCCTTGGATCTGGTTCCTGGCTAAGCTGAGAACTTGCAGATTTGGGATCCTGCAAAGGGATTCTGCATCAATCGTACCACTAAGATTCAAATTTTCAAGCCTTATTGCTCTTATGATGGTGCCGCCCACATTGCACGTAACACCCTTGGACAACCTTGAGCAGGGATGCGGCGACAGCCCCCTTGGATCAATCCTCAGCACGTTCTCGGGATCAACGGCACGAATGAAACTGAAAAGAGATTCAGAATCCGATGAAAACAGGCCTCCCTCGATCAGAAGAAATAAAGTTAGAAGCACAACAAAGCATTTCCTCCCCCGCATTATCACTGTCTCTACTAAGTTTGTGAACGGTGAAGGGATTTTTGCTTTAGATCTTATTCTTAATGGCATCTCGAGAGTGAGTGAAGTTTTGGAACCATACTTTCTGATCTCTCATCTTTTTGTCTTGACATACTAGAAGTGAACAATTTTCTTCTTAATTTCCAAAGCTTTGAGAAAACCAATGCTTTCAATGATTCATCTTTTGTGCCACTGCTACATCTTCTCTTTGATGCCAATCATGCAACAGCATTAATTATTGTAAAATAATCATGAAATTAACCTCAAAATATATATTATGAAATGGGATGAACCCAAATCTGTGAACGATGATATCAACCTGTGATAGTACGTAGCAGTGACGGTGATGGAACTGATCTGCAAACAATGAAGTTTTTCTTTCTAAATTAGCAAGGAATTTGGAGAAACCAATGCATGTTGTGTTCATTAATTCTAACGATATCTTCCATACAAAAAAATGTTAAGCCATGAATTATAGCTGCAGCAGCAGCAGCTTAATTTGTGTCGCCCCCTCTCACGCATGCAGTCAACCGACCCAACCCCATAGGGAAAGAAGAAGATCCAACAACCCCCCAAGAAAGAAGGGCAAGGGTAGTGTGTGGGGCCTTAAAGTGAGGACTTTCATCCACCCAAAAAGGGCAAGTGTAGCGAGAGATGAGGGGGCACGTGAAATAGACTACAAAATACATGTTATAGGCGGGTCAGTTTCCTCACCCAAGACAAGACCAAGACTTCCTTCCCACTCTTTTTAATTTATTACTTATTCTCATGCAAAAATGAAAATTCTATTAATTAAACAATGACCTAAAATTAATTAGTAATTAAAAATGAGACCCCAAATTTTTGTAAAATTACTTGATACAACATAAACTAACAAAAATTAGAAAACATTAATTTTGTTCAAATACAAAAATTTCCTAAATGGGAAATAGAAATTAAGCCTTTTCAATTTAGAATTTGGACTGAAATTGGAAAACTACTCAAAACTTGAAAAGTTGTTTTCCAAATTTTCGGCCAAATGAAGGTAATTTTCCAAACCTTTTTCCCACTTTGACCAAAATCAAATAATTAAAAGGGAGTTATTAAAATTTACTATTACTAATAATAATAATAATAATTAAAAGGGAGTTATTAAAATTTACTATTACTATTATAATATTGTTATGTGTATTTTTTAGACTACCTTTCTTATGGGCTGGACTCGACCCAGCAGGTCGACCCGATCTCTTGAAACCCAATAGACCCAAGGCCGAGGTCGTCAGAACAAGGTCGCACCTCGCCGAAACTTAAGATCAGATCGCGGAACTAAGCGAACTCATAGCGATACTTCTAGCTCGCTAGCCTAACTGTTCAGCTCGCGTAACAATAAGGCCGCAAAATAAACAGAGGCAGGACCCACCTACTTTATCTGAGGCAAATCAGATCCTTGGTAATGCAGAATCTACTCTCGATTTTATGAAATTGATAATGACATCTTATCTTCATAATATTATTCTATTATTTTGGATTTTATTAAAATTGTAAGCATCTCACACTATAAATAGGGGTCAAAACACCATTGTAAAGGAGAGAGGGATAATAATGATAAACTGTTACTCTGTCAGAATAACCAGAGAACAGTCATGGACTAGATATCATTATGGCCGAACTACGTAAAAACTTATCTGTGTAACTTGTTATTTGTTTTCATTTGTTCATTCTCTTTACATTTGTGCTCATTTTTCTCATTACAAACCTACAAATCACAGTCGACCAACTCCAAATGTCGACAAATACAAAAATATTAACGACATCAATAGAAATTTTGATTAATAATAAATAATTTATTATATTTCCTAATTATAATTTTAGAATTGATTAGTAATATCAATGATTTATAGCTATATTTTAATAGTATAAATAGTAAAAATGTTAGTGGATAACAAAATTGACTACTAATAAATAGTAACATAAAATGTCAGTCACAACAAAATTAATAATATCAAAATATTATTGTTATAAATATAGAAATATTGTAATTTTAATAATATCCTGAGTATTGTATTGACAATATTAATTTTATAGTACTATAATCTCATTTACTACTAAGTTATTATTATTATGATTAAAAATGTAATGTTATCATCAATATCATAATTAAATATTGTACCAATAACATAAATTATTAATACTTTAAACCGAGTAACAATTAATTATTGGGCTGTATAATGGTTGAAATCATGTTATACATAACCATTTGGAATATTTTTTTTTTTCAGTTATCAAAGATGAGAAAATAGTTTTCATATTTAACAATTAAAAATTAATGTTATCCAAAACCAAATGGATAATTCCTGTTGGCGTGCAGATTTTTTTAAGAAAAGTTTCGAAAACTTCTTGTTGAATCCATTTATTCTATAATAGTTGTGATTCGATTATTTTCACTTTAATAATTCAATTGATTGTACTCGTCAATTTGAATGCAGTTTTTATATATTTGAGAGAGAGAGAGAGAGAGAGAGAGAGGTCCTATGAATTGGCTTTGGTTGAGTAGGTGCTGCGCAAAGTAGAAAGTAAACATATATATGTATAGATATCTTCAAGGTGGTCCTTAGTAAGGCACTGAATCCATGATACATAGAACAATACAAAACCCCATAAATTCTCTCTTTTTGTCTCTTCTCATTTCCAGTGTTTCAAATTATTCTCGTCACAGTACTGTTCATTTTTTAATTTATATATTATGCTCATATCATAGAAAATGCTATAGCTACCTTTGTGTTACCCCTTCTGCTACAAAATATGTATTAAATGACAAAAATATCCTTAGACTAATGCAATAAGGGGAGGCGAAGTGAGGCGATGAACCGCATGACTGAACACCTCTCTCATCCAAGGCGATAAAGTGTTGAGGCGCAGCAAGATGAGACAGTAAGACACAAAAAGTATTTTTATCATTTAATATGCGTTTGGTAGCCCAAAGGGTACCCTAGCATGGTCCCATATCACATACACACGCTTTCTCTCTCCCTGTTCCTTCCTCCTTATATAAAGCTAGCTAGCTCATCCAAGTTTGTATATACAGAGAGACAGAGAGATGTCCGGCACGCAGGTATACTTGCAGAAGAATGTCAACTGTGGAACAAGGCGACAGACGGAAATTAATCTGGCTGCCCGGAAAGAATTGAGGAGAGAGTATATATGCGATTATATATATACATACGTATATATATAGAAAAGGTCAAGGCATGCATGCATGAATATATATATATAGGATCATTAATAGGGCTGGCTAGTATTCAACCATCAGATGGTAATAACTTAAAAAGGACAAGCTGCAGGGCCGGCACCAGCGCAGCGCTGCAGAAAAATTTACTCGCTAAATATATAGGATCCAGACCTTGTTATATATAGAAATATTCTCTGGGTTTCAAAAACCAATTAATTAATTAGTGAGTCCCAAATGTCGTAGTTTTTTACGTCACTAATTTGGGGATGGGATCCTGGTGTGTGAGAGTCTCACCAACCAGCTGCCAGTCTTTACTCTTTACCAATTTGACTAAACAAAGTTGTATTCGTACTCAGAAATGGCCTATAAGCGAGTCATGTGACAATATTAGTGAAATTATATTGTTATAATTAAAAAAAATTATGAATTATCAAAGTCATAAAAATAATTTCTAATAAAGTAATAAAATAGTAAAATAATGAAAACAGGATTTCCAGGTAATGGCATGACGTGACAACGTAAAAGCCCAGCCACCCGTGTTTATTGGGTGGTTTAGGTCAATTGTTGTTTGTGTAATTAAATTCAAATGATTTTCTTGAAAGGTTTTTTGTCTTCTTCTCTTTGCATGAATTTCCATTTCAATATATATATATATATATCTGTGTGTGTGTGTGTGTGTCCAAATTAAATGGTTGCATCTTAATTAATGCGATCATGCATATATCCCTGCGGTGGCTGTGGGAGTGTGGGGATAGATTCCAAGTACCTTTCATGTGAATGTACCATCCGTTTTATAAATTGCCATTGATGTCTTTGAATTTCACCTTAAAATAAAAATGGATACTGCTATTTGTCCAAAAACAGTTTTACAAGTGAGTTTACAAAATGATATTCTTACGATAAATTGAGGATTTATCACGATAAATTAACGATATTCTCTTTTCTTATCTTCTTTCTCTATCTTTCTCCCATTTCCCCTTCAGCACTGCCTCTCATAGCCTTCATATCATTGCCTCTACCTCACCGTCGGCCGCCGCCATTGTCTTACACTCGTCGCTCAACTCCCACTGCTGCCTCGTCTGGCCGATAACCAACGCCTTGCCTTTTGCTTAGCCAACCGCTGCCTCGCCTCTCACTTCTCGCTTGGCCGACTGCCTCCTCACCTCTTGCCTAACCGACCTCCATCGCTTGCCGCCTGCTGCATCCTCGCCTGGCCGCCTTTCCTCTCGAGGTAGCTATCGACCAGGTGAGAGGCGAGCGGTGGGTGTCAGCCAAGCGAGACAGTAGCAGACGACAAGGGCGAGGCAAGCTGCGGTAGGCGGTGCTGCAGGAGCAAGAGAAGAGAGAGAGAAAAGGGATAGAAAAGGATAAAATGAGAGAGAGGGAGACAAAATTGTCTTTTCAACTTACCTGTAAACCCACTTGTAAGTGGCCTTTTGTACAAATAGTGTAATACCCTAAGTTTTATAAATAAAATTAATTAAGTTATGTTAAATAATTTATTAGGTATGTAATTAATTTAGTTAATTAAATTTACCTAAAGTGTGCTTATAAAAATATAAATAAATATATAAATTTGATTTAGGATTAAAAGAATTAAATGAAATTATAATGTAAATGTGTATGTATGTCGTGTAAATGCTAAACGTGTGTATATATATATAATGCTAAATGTGTATATATTAAAAAAAAAATCTGGAAATCCAGATTTTGCAGAAGCAGCGCGCGGCCAGAGCATGGCCGCGCCTGCAAATCTTTGCTTAAGGGCTAAGGAAGGGTTTTAATTGTCGAAATGACCAGAGTATGGCTTCCAGGACGCGTGGCCGACGTTGGTAAGGCAAGGCACGTCGAAAATGGGCTATAAATAGCCCAGTTCGCGCAAGGCATTCTATCCGAAATTTTTAAAGCTTAGAGCAGTCGATTGGGAGTGATTTTGTGAGATTAGAGAGTGAGGTTTTGGTCTTCAAGTCGTGGGCTTCGTTTCTGGAGAGTTTGGAGGCCAACGGAGCAAAGGAGAAGGCGAATCGAAGCTTCGTCGGAAAACGCGCGACTCGCCGAAGCCGAGGACTATTCGGCCGATTCGAGGTAAGTTCGATCCTATTTTGTTGTAATTTTTGTACCAATGTGTTCGTAATGTCGAGATCTAGAGTTTAGGAGAAAAAAAAATTGAGTTTAGAAGTCGAATGGCCGGCCGGCGGCAAAGCTCTCGCCGGAGAAGAAGAGTCAGCCGGGCGCATGAGTTGCACGCGCCCGCGAGTAGGAAGACAGCGCGTGCAGTTCACGCGCCCGCCAGAGAAATTAGAAAATAAAAATAAAAGAAAAGAAAAGAAAAGAAAAGAAAATAAATAAAATAAAATTTTGAAAATTTTATTTCTAAGTTTGAAATAATGTATATGATTTATTTAATGTATAATTTTCTGGAAATGGTAAATTAATTAATTATTTAAGTAGCTTTTTCTATTATGGAAATAAAGAAAAAATAGGATTTTAATTCAAAAAATTTCCAAAAAATTTTAGAATGTTAGAAGCATTATTTAAGAGATATTAATGAAAATAAATCGAATAAAATAAAATATTAGGAAATTGTTATGTAATTTAAGTAGATTATCCTATTATAGAAATAAAGAAAAATAGGATTTTAAGTCTGAAAATTCCAAAGCAAATTTTAGAATGTTAGAAGTATTATTTAAGAAATGTTAGTGAAAAGAAATGGAATAAAATGAAATTTTAGGTAATTACTATGTAATTTAAGTAGATTTTTCTATTATGAAAATAAAGAAAAAAATAGGATTTTAATTCTGAAAACTTCAAGAAAATTTCAGAATGTTGTAATTGTTATTTAAAAAATATTAGTGAAGATAAATTTAATTAAATTGAAAGATTAGGTAATTATTATGTAATAACTACATATTTAGCTATTATGAAATAAGGGAAATTAGGAATTTAAGGTTATAAAATTACAAGAAAAATTCCAGAATGCTAAAAATATTATTTAAGGAATATTGGTAAAAAGAAAGTAAATTTCCATGAAGCCTATATAATTACTATGTAATTTTCGAAGAAATAAAGCTTAGAAATAAAAGAAAAATGGAAGAAATTATGAAAAAACTAGCAAATGGTATTCTAAAAATAAATTTGTGTTGTAGGGGTCTTTGTGAGCAAGGAAACTAAGGGATAGCCACTTGACACGTAGTTCGAGACAGATTAACTGTAAGTATGTCGCCTAAATTTAATACAGTTGTAAATGTAAATGCTTTTATCATATTGACATGCTATGATATGAATCATCACGTATATTGCATCAATGACATGACTATGAAATGCATATATGCACGATAATACTGTTGATCACACGCATATGAGGCCGTAGGGAGTACGAACTGGCACTGTTGTCCTATCAAGGGTGCACCCATACACCCCGACTTCGAAAGAGGTGGCCGCTAAAATGATAGGCAGCATGAGGGGTGTAGTTGACACCTACGAGGAAAGACATTGCATACACTCATGACATTGCATTGGTATTCTTACTTAGATGATTCATCATCTAACATGGGTTCGCCCCTAGAACATTCAACGTTCCAGCCGGGACTTGCAGAGATGGTTCAGAGATGGGTGATGTGTAGTGACATGAGACATCAAGATGCAAGTAAACGTACCATGTTGTAATATGACTAGTTTAAGATTTGTGAATATTGTTCTGTAATCAAACGCTTTATGTATTTGTATTTAATGCCATGTACAATTATTAAATTAGGCATTTCCATGAGCAGGTTCGATTCAGCTTCCGCTTTACATTTATTTCTAGTCTAGATATTTCATTTGGCATTAGACACGGTCTTAGGGAATTTTAAAATAATGTTTTAAAAAAAATGACCAAATTTTCTAAGGCATAACACGCCCTGAAGTAGTGGGCTGTTACAGTTGGTATCAGAGCTCAACTTAGGATAATACCTAAGAAGGAAAATTTAGACTAGGCCTAACCGGTGAAAGTACCAACTCAAAGACAGTTAGGGGTACTAACAGAAGTTGTGATGGCAGATGGCTGGCAATTTCTCAGAACAAGTATTGGTTGATCACTAGGCCCATCGTATAGCGCACTGGGTCCCAGAGCCAGATAAAGGAATCCTGGAACACCTCGTCCGGATGGAAGAGATTATCGACGATGTGCCCCCGAGCTATCGACTTTGGCCCAATCTCACTCAGTTTCAGATAGATATGATGATCGGTATATTAGAAGGTGGGCTGCAGGAATTCGCAGATTGGGTCCGGCATCAAGACGAGTAGTTCCCGGATTTCCATCATTACTGTATTCGGGTTCGTGAGTTATTGGTAGAAATGTACGAGCCGGTGCCAGCAGACGAGTTCGATGAAGACATGGAGGAGCCACTCGAAGAGGGAGAGGAGGAAGACGTGGAAGACCTAGCCGAGCCAGAAGAAGTGGTAAATCCAGCTAATGCGGAAGAAGAAGAAGAAGAAGAAGAAGAAGAGGAAGAAGATGACGATGATGGCATACCCGTGTTTTGGGCCGAAGATGACTTTGAGGCCTCAGACTCGGAGGATGAGGAGGAGGTTGAGGAGATAGTAAACGACCCTGAGGCACCTCTATATGACTCCGAAGATGAAAAGAATGTTTGGATCTGGAGGTCGTCAGGACCAAAGTAGATCCATCTTAGAAACACTCTACCACTTGCATGACTTATATAATGTTATGTATAATCTATGTAAATATGTAACATGTACATATAACGTTTTGTAGCCGAATGTATAATATAGAACTAATCGGATGGTAAGATCTTGTTGGCTAATCTCGAGTGCTATTTCCTTTCAGATGGTGAACACTCAAAGAAGGTTAGCAGTTGGGCCTGGAACGCCCAACTCCCAAGCTAGTAACACCGAGGAAAATACCAGCAGACACCTAGAAGGCGACTCCAGCCAAGATACTGGGAGTAGCAGACTGGATCAGATGGAGCGAATTCTAGGAAGTGTAGTGGGTTTCATACACGAGACTCACTCTAGAGATAGTTACGCGGCCAACATGCTTGACTTATACCGACGGTAGAACCCTCTCGTCTTTCAGGGAAAGATTGGTGCCGACCCCAGTGAAGTGGAATATTGGATCGAGCAAACAAAAAAGTTGCTAGACCACCTTCACTGCAGCGAAGAAGAGAAAGTTAACTGTGCCACCTTTATGTTGCAAGGAGAGGCAGACAAATGGTGGAAAGGAGTCAAAAGAACAATGACCCCTCGAGCCAGGGCACCTTACGTCACTTGGGAAAGATTTAAGGAACTTTTTAACGAAAAATACTTCCCTCTGAACTTAAGAATGAAGAAAGAAAGAGAATTCATGGAGCTGAGACAGACTGGGGACATGTCTGTTGCCCAGTACAAGGACGCTTTCAGTCGATTGATCCGATACATGCCGATTTACGAAGGAGACGAAAGGATCAAGGCTCAGAAATTTTTGGGATGACTAAATTTGAAGCTTCAGAGAGCGATGAGTAGTGCAAATACCCAAACCTATGCAGAAGCGGTACTACAAGCCTATAACACCGAGGCTAATCTGAGCCGGATCGACGCTATCCAAGGAGAAATTCAGCAGGGAAGCAGCCACAGGGCAGGCAAGAAGCTAGAACCCCAGAAGCCGAAGTTCAAGCCTGGTACCCCATGCGCAAAATGCCAGAAACAGCACCCTGGAAAGCCGTGCCGGTTTGGGACAAAGGGTTGTTACAACTGTGGAAAAATTGGGCATCTCAACCAGAACTGCCCAAAGAAAGGAATTACTTGTTTCAACTGCCATCAGACGGGCCACTTCGCGAAGGACTGTCCCAAGCCGCGACTGATAAGTCAACCCCAGGGGACGTCCGGGAATGCTAGAATACATCAAGGGAGAGTGTTTCATCTGACGCGACAGGATGTGGCAGAGGATCAAACAGTAATTGAAGGTACTATGTTCCTATCTGGTATCCCCATGCATGCATTAATAGATTCAGGTGCAAGTCACTCATTTATTTCGCATGCATTTGCTAAAGTAGTAGGAGACAAACCAGAAAATTTGAATTGTCGAATGATTGTCACAACCCCAATGGGGAAGTCTCAAGAAACCTCATCAGGGTACAAAGATAGAAAGATTCAAATAGGAGAGGTTGAGTTCTCAGTGGATCTAATTCTTCTGAAATTTTAGGATTTTGATGTAATTCTAGGAATGGACTTCCTAACTAGGTACAACGCCACATTGGACTGTAAAGCTAAGATAATCTACCTCAAGAATGGCGACTTAAACGTCAAGTTTCGAGGACAAAGAAAGGTAAGTGAACAGAAATTGATCTCGGCTCTGAAGGTTGAGAGACTGTTACGTCAAGGGGCACAAGGATATTTGACTTGTGTTCAAGAGAAAAGCAAGGAGCCCTTAAAAATCGAAGAAGTGTGGCTCGTTAAAGAATTAGGGGATGTGTTTCCCGAAGAATTGTCTGGACTGCCACCCCAACGAGAGATTGAGTTCTTAATAGAGATCGTACCAGGAGCAGGCCCGGTTTCGATACCCCCGTATAAAATGGCTCCTGCTGAATTGAGAGAATTAAAGGCCCAACTTCAAGAGCTATTGGACAAAGGGTTCATCAGACCAAGTATGTCGCCATGGGGAGCACCAATACTTTTTCTCAAGAAAAAGGATGGGAGCCTGAGGATGTGTATCGATTATCGACAGCTCAACAAGATAACGGTCAAGAATAAATACCCACTCCCCAGAATCGAGGAGCTGTTTGATCAATTGCAAGGGGCCAAGGTCTTCTCAAAAATTGACCTAAGATCAGGATACTATCAATTAAGAATCAAGGCCGAAGATGTGCCGAAGACAGCGTTTTGTTCTCGATATGGGCACTATGAATTTTTGGTGATGCCGTTCGAACTAACCAATGCCCCAGCAGCTTTTATGGACACTATGAATCGAGTCTTCCGGCCATTCCTGGACAAGTTCGTGATCGTGTTTATAGACGACATATTGATATATTCTCCCTCGGAAGAAGAACACGAATCACATTTAAGGATAATATTGCAAACATTGCGAGAACATAAGTTGTATGCCAAGTTCTCAAAATGTGAATTTTGGTTGTACCAGGTGGCATTTTTGGGATATGTGATATCGGCCGAAGGACTATCAGTCGACCCAGTCAAGATCACAGCTGTGACAAATTGGAAGCAACCCCAATCAGTTACTGAGGTTAAGAGTTTCTTGGGACTGGCAGGGTACTATAGAAAGTTTGTGGAAGGGTTTTCAAAAATTGCGACACCCCTCACCAAGTTAACTCAGAAGGGGGTAAAATTCGACTGGAACAAGCAATGTGAAGAGAGTTTTCAGAAACTTAAGGCTAAGCTGACAACCGCTCCAGTACTGGCTATGCCAAATGGGTCAGGAGGTTTTATGGTCTACACTGACGCCTCAAGAAACGGTTTAGGGTGTGTGCTGATGTAGCACGGGAGAGTCATTGCCTATGGATCTCGTCAGCTAAAGAACCATGAAAGAAATTACCCGACTCATGATTTGGAATTGGCTGCAGTAGTATTTGCTCTAAAGATTTGGAGACATTATTTGTATGGTGAGAAGTTCGAGATTTTTACTGATCATAAGAGCCTACAATACGTCTTTTCACAGAAAGAGTTAAACATGAGGCAACAGAGATGGATGGAGCTGTTAAAAGATTATGACTGTACTATTCAGTACCATCCCGGTAAAGCTAACGTTGTAGCAGATGCCTTAAGCAGAAAAGAAACCACTCATGTAGCCAAAATGATGGTAGCAGAATGGAAACTAGTCGAAGCATTTAGCCTGATGACAGTAGGAGTGGTTTCCCGAGGAAACTCTGCCTACGTAGCTAGCCTTACAGTACAGCCAGAGTTAATGGATCAGAAATGGCAAGCCTACCCCGAAGACTCCTGAATAAAAATGTGGGTTGACGAGTATAGGCAAGCAAAGAAACCAGAATTTGAGGTAAGAGAAAACATCATTCGATTTTCAGGAAGAATTTATGTGCCTCGTGTGAGAGAATTGCGACAAACAATTTTGGGAGAAGCTCATCGATCCAGATACTCGATCCACCCCGGAGCCACCAAGATGTACCAAGACTTGAAGGCTGTGTATTGGTGGCCAGGAATGAAGAAAAGCGTGGCAAAGTATGTCAGTCGATGTGACACCTGCCAGAGAATTAAGATCGAGCACCAAAAGCCTGGTGGAAGCTTGCAACCATTGGAAGTTCCAGAGTGGAAATGGGAGCACATCACGATGGATTTCGTGACGGGACTGCCAATGAGTCCTAAGGGAAATGATGTTATTTGGGTAATAGTTGACAGACTATCTAAGTCTGCCTATTTCTTGGCCATAAAGGTAAGTCAACCGATTAGCAAATTAGCTCAACTGTATGTGAATGAGATTGTCAGACTACACGGAATGCCAGTAAGCATTGTATCAGACTGTGACCCAAGATTCACTTTTTGGTTTTGGGGAAGTCTGCAAGAGAGTTTGGGTACTCAACTTAGGCTAAGTACAGCCTATCATCCCCAGACAGATGGTCAATCAGAAAGGACCATTCAAACCCTAGAAGATATGCTGCGAGCTTGCGCGATTGATTTTCCAGGTAGCTGGGAAGAGCATTTACCATTAGTAGAATTCGCTTATAATAACAGCTACCACAGCAGCATTGGAATGGCTCCCTATGAAGCCTTGTATGGCCGAAAATGTAGATCCCCGGTATGCTGGACTGAAGTAGGCGAACGACAAATTTTGGGCCCCGAGATAGTTCAGAAAACAACAGAAAAGATAAAAATAATCCAAGAAAGAATAAAGAAAGCTCAGAATCGCCAAAAGTCCTACGCAGATACAAGAAGAAGAAAATTGGAATTTCAAATGGGCGAAAAAGTATACCTGAAGATATCTCCACTAAAAATGGTGACTAGAAGCAACAAGAAAAAAGGCAAATTAAGCCCTCGATATATAGGGTCATATGATATAATGGAAAGAATTGGACCAGTCGCTTATCGACTCGCTCTACCCTTGGCTTTATCAAACATCCATGACGTGTTTCACGTATCGCAACTGCGAAAGCATGAGCCAAATTCTTCCCAGATAATGCCAGCTGAAGCTATCGAGATTCAAGAAAACCTCTCATATGTAGAAAAACCGGTCAGTATTTTGGATCGTAGGAATCAAGTCCTAAGGAACAAGTCAATACCCCTGGTGCAAGTTTTGTGGAGAAACCCTGTAAGCGAAGAAATAACTTGGGAACGAGAAGAAGACATGAAACTCAACTTTCCTTACCTATTTGAAAACCCTATAGTTAGTATGAGTGAGGAATGATCAAATTTCGAGGACGAAATTTTTTGTAAGGAGAGGAGAATGTAATACCCTAAGTTTTATAAATAAAATTAATTAAGTTATGTTAAATAATTTATTAGGTATGTAATTAATTTAGTTAATTAAATTTACCTAAAGTGTGCTTATAAAAATATAAATAAATATATAAATTTGATTTAGGATTAAAAGAATTAAATGAAATTATAATGTAAATGTGTATGTATGTCGTGTAAATGCTAAACGTGTGTGTATATATATATATATATAATGCTAAATGTGTATATATTAAAAAAAAAATCTGGAAATCCAGATTTTGCAGAAGCAGTGCGCGGCCAGAGCATGGTCGCGCCTGCAAATCTTTGCTTAAGGGCTAAGAAAGGGTTTTAATTGTCGAAATGACCAGAGTATGGCTTCCAAGACGCGTGGCCGACGTTGGTAAGGCAAGGCACGTCGAAAATGGGCTATAAATAGCCTAGTTCGCGCAAGACATTCCATCCGAAATTTTTAAAGCTTAGAGTAGTCGATTGGGAGTGATTTTGTGAGATTAGAGAGTGAGGTTTTGGTCTTCAAGTCGTGGGCTTCGTTTCTGGAGAGTTTGGAGGCCAACGGAGCAAAGGAGAAGGCGAATCGAAACTTCGCCGAAAAACGCACGACTCGCCGGAGCCGAGGACTATTTGGCCGATTCGAGGTAAGTTCGATCCTATTTTGTTGTAATTTTTGTACCAATGTGTTCGTAATGTCGAGATCTAGAGTTTAGGAGAAAAAAAATTGAATTTAGAAGTCGAATGGCCGGCCGGCGGCGAAGCTCTCGCCGGAGAAGAAGAGCCAGCCGGGTGCGTGAGCTGCACGCGCCCGCGAGTAGGAAGACGGCGCGTGCAGTTCACGTGCCCGCCAAAGAAATTAGAAAATAAAAAAGAAAAGAAAATAAAATAAAATAAAATAAATAAAATAAAATTTTGAAAATTTTATTTCTAAGTTTGAAATAATGTTTATGATTTATTTAATATATAATTTTCTGAAAATGGTAAATTAATTAATTATTTAAGTAGTTTTTTCTATTATGGAAATAAAGAAAAAAATAGGATTTTAATTCAAAAAATTTCCAGAAAATTTTAGAATGTTAGAAGCATTATTTAAGAGATATTAATGAAAATAAATCGAATAAAATAAAATATTAGGAAATTGTTATGTAATTTAAGTAGATTATCCTATTATAGAAATAAAGAAAAATAGGATTTTAAGTCTGAAAATTCCAAAGAAAATTTTAGAACGTTAGAAGTATTATTTAAGAAATTTTAGTGAAAAGAAATGGAATAAAATGAAATTTTAGGTAATTACTATGTAATTTAAGTAGATTTTTTTATTATGGAAATAAAGAAAAAAATAAGATTTTAATTCTGAAAACTTCAAGAAAATTTCAGAATGTTCTAATTGTTATTTAAAAAATATTAGTGAAGATAAATTTAATTAAATTGAAAGATTAGGTAATTATTATGTAATAACTACATATTTAGCTATTATGAAATAAGGGAAATTAGGAATTTAAGGTTATAAAATTACAAGAAAAATTTCAGAATGCTAAAAATATTATTTAAGGAATATTGGTAAAAAGAAAGTAAATTTCCATGAAGCCTATATAATTACTATGTAATTTTTGAAGAAATAAAGCTTAGAAATAAAAGAAAAATGGAAGAAATTATGAAAAAACTAGCAAATGGTATTCTAAAAATAAATTTGTGTTGTAGGGGTCTTTGTGAGCAAGGAAACTAAGGGATAGCCACTTGACACGTAGTTCGAGACAGATTAACTGTAAGTATACTGCCTAAATTTAATACAGTTGTAAATGTAAATGCTTTTATCATATTGACATACTATGATATGAATCATCACGTAGATTGCATCAATGACATGACTATGAAATGCATACATGCACGATAATACTGTTGATCACACGCATATGAGGTCGTAGGGAGTACGAACTGGCACTGTTGTCCTATCAAGGGTGCACCCATACACCCTGGCTTCGAAAGAGGTGGCCGCTAAAATGATAGGCAGCATGAGGGGTGCAGTTGACACCTACGAGGAAAGATATTGCATACACTCATGACATTGCATTGGTATTCTTACTTAGATGATTCATCATCTAACATGGGTTCGCCCCTAGAACATTCAACGTTCCAGCCGGGACTTGCAGAGATGGTTCAGAGATGGGTGATGTGTAGTGACATGAGACATCAAGATGCAAGTAAACGTACCATGTTGTAATATGACTAGTTTAAGATTTGTGAATATTGTTCTGTACTCAAACGCTTTATGTATTTGTATTTAATGCCATGTACAGTTATTAAATTAGGCATTTCTATGAGCAGGTTCGATTCAACTTCTGCTTTACATTTATTTCTAGTCTAGATATTTCATTTGGCACTAGACACGGTCTTAGGGAATTTTAAAATAATGTTTTTTTTTAAAAAAAGACCAAATTTCTTAAGACATAACACGCCCTGAAGTAGTGGACTGTTGCAAATAGCATGATCTAATAAAAATAGAGCACAATCTTACATTGATTTGATGCTTTTCTCAACTTAATTTGTTGATATGTTGTATTGGGATTGGTTTAAATAAATATTAAATTTTATAATAATCTATTATTAAAAATTTATATATTAACCCTGGGTTCGAAAAATTCATTTAGTCCCTCATCATTTTTTTAAAAAATAGATTAACAATAACACCTCTCATTTTCTTGTGTTTAGTCTTTATTTTTGTCAAAAAATAAAAATTAAATAATATTGTTAGGTAAATTATCAAAAAAAAAATATTAACTTTAAACTTGTTTCAAATTTAAACTCAAAACTTTTAATTTTATCAATTAGGTCACCTAAGTTTCGGTTTCTTTTCAATTATGGATTGCCATTAGCTAGGTCTCTTACATATATAGGTGTTGCTATGAAGTGATGATATGGCGAGTTGACGTGAAATTTCAAAGAAAGAGGTGCAATTGCCACACCACATTTTCTGTTTCTCCTCCTTAATTCTCTGTGTTTTGGCAAGCCAAAAAGTCAAGGTCACAGTTGAAAAATGGCCACACACACACAGAATTAAGATTGCTGTGGTTGACCAAGTTCGGCGACAAGAGAAACAAATCTGGTACAATACTGATACTGATACTACATAGAGAGCCATTAACCAAAGTGGTTACTTAGGTCTACCATGGCCAACACCCACCCACCCAAGCATTGCCTTCAATTTTGTAGAGAATTAATTAATGTCCTATAAAATACTCGCTCATCCTGATATATATTATTAGCATGTAAGTTGCTCTATTTTTGTGAACAGATCGATACAATTTTCACACCGATGCATGTCATGTAGCCAAGACAAGTTCACCACAAACAGAAGAGCATGCATGCTCTAGGGGCACCCTCTATATGGACAATGACTATTATGGCATATTATAGAAGGTCGTCCTCTCAGACCATTCAAGATTACAACATGGAGTTGTTTTAAGTTTGGTAGTGCAATCCTCTCCTCTTAGCATACATGTCTCATAAACAAATAAATAATTAGTTCTAGCTTTTCCTCGATGCGCAATATAATAACATGCATTAATTTCAATAAGCAGGAAGGAAAAGGAATTGGTTGCCATTAATAAATCCAATCCTCCTATATATCCTATCTTTTTCACATGATTTCACGCAAGTATGTCTATATGGGGTTGTTCCTCCCTCCCATATTTTCAAAGATAAGATTTTATAAAATTCATGCATCTTGAAGAATAATTCAACATTAGCCGTTGCTACCAGCTAGCCAACGTTGAAGTCCTACAATTTCTCCACAAGTCATTAAGTTGTTGCTGCTGCTGCAGATATGTTAGTCAACGTTGGAAGCCTAAAAATCTGCACTAGTTTGTTCATGCACGTTAGGACCTGCTTCGAAAATCCTTTGGAGGAGTTGACAAGGTAAAAAAGACCCGCTTGCAATATTAAGGTCTTAGTTTGAGATGTTGAGACACAAAAATTAGGAGTTGATGGCTAACTATTTCTCACAAGTCATTGGAATCGTGCACCAAATGAGAAGAAAAAGTGAGAATATCCCTGAAGTTCGAGTAATGGAAAAAATCTTGCAGTCACTAATACCAAAGTATAGGATGGTTGCAATAACTGTCGAAGAGTTAAAAAACTTAACAGATATCTCCAAGCATACGAAAAAAGACTGAAAGAGGATGATCAACCAATCGATCAAGCACTTAGACGTCAAAGCTCACGATGCAGGAAAAGAAGAGTGAATCTAGCTGGGGAGATTCACAAAGAAGTAGAGGCCGAGGAAGAGGTGGCAAAAATCAAGGCCGAGGGCAAGAAAATGAAGGCGAGCTCGAAGGATCGTCTTACCAAAGAAGACGTGGACGCAGTCATGGCTCAGGACAAGGTCATGGACCCTAGTTAAATTGGAGGTATGACAAATATGAATTTCAATGAAATAAATGCAATAAATTTGAACACTAGACCTTGGAATGTTGGTTTCAAAAGAGGGAAGGTAAGGTGAATTTTGTCAAAACTGAGGAAAAGACAAATGTTGGTGTTGTGATGATGGCCTACAATGGTATGGAAACCAATGGTTCAAGTACATGGTTTCTTGACACTAGTGTCCAGCCACATATGAGGAACAAAGGAGTTTTTTGCAGATCTCGACTAGCAATATACCGACAACATCACATTTGGAAACTTGACATAGAGGCCAGTGAAATGAAAGGGCGAATATTGCTATAGTTGAAAAATGGAGAGCAAAAGTACATTACCAATGTATACTTTGTGCTAGATATAAAGAATAATATCTTGAGCATGGGACAGTAGGTGGAAAGAGGATATGAAATCTGGATGAAAGACTCTGCTTTCGATATGCAAGACAAAGACAAAGTTTTGGTGGTCTTCGTGAAAATGGAGAAGAATTGGATGTTCCCCTTACACTTGAGTGTGTGCCACCCAAGATGTTTCAAGGTCGGGATAGAAGATGAGTCTACATTATGCCATTTAAGGTATGGGCATCTAAACTACGAAACCTTGAAGATTTAAAAAAAAAAAAAAAAAAAGAACATGGTGACCAAACAACCCAATATTGATTGACCAAACAAGGTATGTGAGATTTGTATTATGGGAAAATAGCAAGGAGATCTTTCCCAAGCAGAGGCTCAGGAAGAGCAACTCAAAGGCGTGAATTGGTGCATTTGGATGTGTGTGGCTCCATTAGTCCAACTTCAATAGTAGGCAACAGGTATATCCTCACATTCACTAACCACTTTAGTAGAAAAACTTGGGTATACTTGTTAAAGGAAAAAGAATAAGTCTTTAACAAATTCAAAAAGTTTAAAATTTTGGTTGAAAGGCAAAGTAGCTGCTATTTAAAGAAGCTGAGGACAGACCATGAAGGAGAATACACTTTAAAGGAGTTCGAAAGATTTTGCAAACAGCACGAGATAGTGCATTGGTACACTATGCCCTACACCCTTAAGCAAAATGGAGTGTTGGTAAGAAAGAACAAGACCCTCCTCAACATTAGTACACTATGCTAAAGGAAAGTAAATTGCCAAATGAATTCTGGGGAGAAGCAATGGTATGTGCAACCTACTTGTTGAATCAATTTTCTTCAAAAATGATTAGGGTTGTCATTCTTAAAGAAGCGTGGAGCTTGCGTAAGTCAAGGGTAGAGTATCTAAAAGTTGTTGGCTGTGTGGCATATGTCTAAGTGCCTCAAGAGAAGAGAATGAAGCTCGAAAACAAAAGTCAAAAATGCATCTTTCTTGGATATGGAGAAAATTCAAGAGGCTACAAGCTCTACGATTCAATTGCGAAGAAGGTTGTGTGGTTAGTAGATGCCAAATTTGGTGAAAATCGATTCTGGAATTGGATTGATAAGAAAGGAAAGCAAGTTGTGGTGCAAGAAGAAGACGAAGAGTCTCTAGCCCAAACTGAGGATCACCTCGAAGTTCATCCCGACGTTGGAGAATCAAGCAATTCGCCCACAAGGAAAACAAGGAGTTTACAACAATACTGGCTTGAGAATTGAGGAAGATGAAGAATTGTCTTTGTTTTGCTTCTTTGCAAATTATGATCCGTTGAAATGCGAGGAAGCATCTCGAGATGAAAAATAGAGAAGAGCCATGGAGGAAGAAATCTAGGCAATAAACAAAAACTAAACCTGGGAGTTGGTTGAGCTACCTGAAGGGGGACAAGGTAATTGATGTCAAACGGGTATTCAAGACAAAAATGAATGCGCAAATAGAGGTGGAAAAACATAAGGCAAGGCTAGTGGCGAAAAGCTACAAACGAAAGCATGGAGTCAACTATAACAAAGTGTTTGCTCCTGTAGCTCGCCTAGACACAATCAAATTAATGATCTCGGTGATAGTCCAAAGAAATGGAAGCTATACCAAACAGATGTCAAGTCATCCTTCCTAAGCAGGTACCTCGAGGAAGAGGTCTATGTGAATCAACCCCTCGAATTCAAACAAAAAGGACAAGAAGGCAAGTAGGGTGGCAAATGAGTCAAGTCGTTCATGAACAACCTGGTGTTTGCCTCAATAAAATCTCGTTCAAATTTGTTCGTTAAGATAAACGAGTCGAACTTGAGCTTAGTAAAACTCAACTTACAAGCAGGCCCGATTAAAAGTTTATGATTAGCTCGTGAAAACAAACTCGTTTATAAATACATTAATAAATTTATTCATAATTTTATAAATATATTATTTTATGGTTAGATAATATATGTATATATTTTATAAATATATTATTTAACATACATACATAATATCACTATTATATTTATATCATATGTATTTATTATTATGATTTTAGTGGTGCAGTTTTTCCAAGAAACCCCATTCTTTCTCTTGTTTTCTCCTCCTCTCCCCCTTCCTTTTGGCTGCCTGTTCCTCTTCTTCTTCTTCTCAAGTAGACATTCGTATGTTCCTCTTCTTCTCCTTCTCACTAGTGTGTTGACGACCGACACTATCTATATTGATGTTGTCCATCTTCTCTAACGACCGACTGGCATGCAACCTTCGTGCTTGTAACCGTCCTCTGTCTCTAATGAAGGCAACCAACAACCATTCACCTTTTTCTCCAACCAATTCGCCTTCTTCGATTGTCGGATGCTTTCAACACCAGCCCATTCGCTACCTACGACCGCTTGCAAATCTAAGCCCTTGTCGAGCTTCCTGACAAGCCAAGCTCGAGCCTATACACTTACTCACCGAGTCGAGCCTAATCTCAACTTGGCTTGGTTCGATTGCAACCGTGCTGACTGAAGAAAGTTCTTTATGGGTTGAAGCAAGCATCAAGAGCGTGAAATACAAAGATCAACACCTACTTCATGAAGTTTGGATTCTCAAAGTGCACATATGAACATGCCCTATATATGAAGACAAACCCCAAAGGTGACATATTACTAGTCTACCTATATGTGGATGATTTAGTCTTCACTGGCAATAATCTAGCCATGATCCAAAGGATCAATGGAGAAGAGTTCGAGATGACAAATTTGGGGCTCATGGCACACTTCTCGATGCTTGAGGTAAAACAAGATAATGATGGAATATTCATATCTCAAATAGGATATGCACAAAAAGTCTAGGAGATATTTGGCATGATGGAGTGCCTTCCAGCGAATACTCCGATGGAGTGTGGAGTCAAATTAACCAAAGAATGAGAAGGAAAATTAGTGAATCCAACATACTACAAGAGCTTGATTGGTAGTATGAGGTATTTGACTTGCACAAGATCGGATATTCTATTCGAAGTTGGCTTGGCAAGCCGATTTACAGAAGAGCCAAAGGGCTCACACCTTATGGCAGCAAAGATGGTGCTTCAATATATCAAAGGGACAATCCAGTATGACCTATTCTATGGTTCAACAAATTTGCAGTTGGTGGGATACAGTGACAATGATTAGGCTAGAAACCTTGATGATCGAAAAAGCACGACAAGGTACATACTCTACTTTGGAGGAACAACATTCATGTGGTCATCGAAGAAGCAATCCATAATTGGTTTATTAACATGCGAGGCTGAGTATATCGCAGTTCCATCATATGCTTGTCATGCAATTTGGTTATGAAGATTACTAAAGGAGTTGAAATTGGAACAACCCGATCCAATGAGATTGTACGTAGACAACAAGCAGGCCATTGCCTCAGCGAAAAATCCAATTCATCATAAATGGTCAAAGCATATTGACACTCGATTTTTCTATATCTGAGAACAAATCAAGTTAAGGGAGATCAAGCTGCTACATATAAAGACTATTGAACAGGTAGTATATATACTAATGAAGCCATTGAAACCCGAAGCATTTAAGTATCTCCAAAACAAGCTAAGAGTGAATGATCGAAGCAAGCCTCGAGATATTGAAAATGCAAGTTTAAGGGGGGAGAATGTTGGAGATTAAACTTGCACAGGGATAGAGGCGTACGTAGCAGATAAATCTAGAAGAAAAAGGTGATGAAGAGGCTTGCGTATTGGAGAAACCGAGAATATGCTTTGAATTACCGAGAAAATGTTTAGAATTCTGATAAAAACTTTAATATTCTGTATTTAATTTCTGGTAGAGAATTTGCTATGAAAGGCTGCAATCTGTTAACCAAAAATAATACACTCAAGAAATACAAAATCCTCTCTTCTATACACACAAGAGTTTGAGAGAGGGAGGTAGAGAGAGAGAAAACGGAGTGACAATGTACTCCAACAAAAACTGCCAAATCAAGAGAGTACTATCCAGTCTAAACAGCTTGCATGGAATCAGGGTCAGGCGAGTAGATTAAACAAGAGGCTGCACTTCCAGCAAGGCTTTTTTTTTTTTTTTTTTTTTTAAGTTCGTAGATGGAACTCAGCCTTAACAAAGACATTACTAAGCAGTAGTCATCAAGAATAGGGTGGGTTTCACCTCCATGCGCAAGAGGTGACTAAATCTCGATTCATCCAGCCCAGATAGAGAGCCCCATCTCTCTCTTCAAGCCTGTATCTTTCACTGTAGTGCTTGAGAAGAGACTTGATCGTAGCATTCACCAGGGAGTTCAATGGGTACGGCTTGAAACCGGCCATAAGGAACCTTGATCTCCATTTCCCGAGCAGCTCGTGGCGCTCTACTCGCTCAGACCCTTCGCAGGCGATTATGTTGACGATCTCCCGAGCCAGACAATGCTGTTCAACATTGATCCGATCCTTGTGCTCCCGAGGGAGCGTCTCATCGATTGATTCGAAAATAGCCAAGTAGTAGTCCAATGTCTCGATGAATCGGGGAAGGAATGAGGCAGTGTTGGTGTCGGATTCCTGCTCAACAAGAGTTACAAGTTTGGGAGACAAGTTCTTAACTAACCTTAACAGTCTGTCCCGGTGGTTCTGAATTCCCACACTCTCATCCGGCATGTGGTGCAGCATAAACGCAAAATTCACAGCCAGTGACTCCCCGGGCTGAACCTTGAGATCTTTAATCTCAACCTGAGAACCTGACAGGGGAACGCCATGGAACTCGAAGGGCACTTTACACGACTCCGCAAACCTCGTCAACCTTTTCCCAATGATATTGAGTCCTCCTCCCCTGGCAGATGCCGATGTAGAATCATCAACACCCGTTATGCGGATCTGAGGGGGTCCTCCAGGCCGAGCTGCAAGGGCCTGAATCAGGGTGATCCACTGAGTTCCCTGAGCAATCTGAAAATCAATTATGTGAATTCTGTTTTCGTCTTTCATGGCTCCAGCAATTGCTCCATTGGCAGACATATAACCGAACTTGAAGTATGGGCAGACTTCATAAAGCAAGTGCATGTATGAGAGGAGCTCAGAACTGGCAGGCTCTTCACATTTTAGGGCTTTGTATATGGAACTCCCGGAGGAGGCCAACCTTGCAACAATGCTTTCCAACATGTAGGCTCCTATTCTTTGTAATGGATCACCAGAAACCGATACCATTTGGCGCAACTCTGACAATAAAAATTCGGCTGTTGATAGGTCAGAATCCGCTACAGCATTTGCACAGGCAACAAGCACATCTTTCAAGCTCCTTTTGCTAATGTCCATAACTTGTTTCCACTTCTTTGTATCGGGTGAAAACAGATTAAGTCCACCCGTGATTGCTATATTACGTGCTTCAAGGATATTGGGATCAGGTCCCAGCATAGCAGCCTCCAGCTCCCTTAGCTTGTGCCCGAATTCATTGCCATTATCTGTTAAGCAAATCCCACTTACTGCTGAACTTAGAGTATTATGGGGGAATTGTCCTGTACCTGCACCAGAACATGACACAGAATCTGGTGCTGAGACAGGGCTTCCAAGAGGTGAGAAGCTTACAGTGGATGGAGAATTTCGGGAAGGGTAACAACCCGTTGCGGCGGATGATTCAAAAGTGCATAGTTGCTCGGGAGGCTGAACGCAAAAGTCCCCGACTTCAGAGAATAAACCGACATCCGCATTCTGCGAGGGATGCCAAGTATAAGAATCAACCTCTTGCACGGGCTGGTAATACATCCTGCCGGATGCATCTGAATTCCCTTGTTTCGAAGATGCCTTCATTAGAGAATGACCTTTTCTTTGATCCACCACAACCACAGCAATCAAGATCACTAGCAGGAATGTTTCTGCGGCGAATGTATTTATCTTAGCCTGTTTATTAGCAAAACTAGGCTATTACATTATTAATCACACAACCCATTGTCTCCTTTCTGTTTCTATATCCAGCTTCTGGAAGTACTCCCTTTTAAAGCTCAACTGCCTATGCATTGAAGTTAACAAGATCAATTAAATTGAGCTCGACAATGATACATATCCGACCATGCTTAAAAGGAATTCCACAACACCAATATCAATCAAGAGAATCCAAAGGAGGGAAGTTCCTCTGACTGACTAGAATAGTTTCAAAGGCTCCGTAAGGATTATTAAAGAAAGAGCATACCGGATTTGCTTCTGAAATAGCAACTTAAGGGGGAGAGAGAGAGAGAGAGGTCATCGAGGAGGAACCTCAGTTCACCATCTCAATTTTCTTTCCTTATCCAGTGTTAAACTTTAGTAATCAGTAAGTCCTAGGTCATGTATGGATTAGAGACGTAACATATTGGAGATCTAGGACTCAGATTATTGTCTATAGAAAATAACCCTGGTCTTGTGACTGCAAGAACTGAACTTGGTCATCACAAGAGGACAGAAACAATAGCTTATAGATGTTCCGCCCTCATCCATAAGAGAAGAAATCAGAAAATAACATAAAAAAATTCCATCACAAGCAAAAGAGAAACTCATAGAAATTTCTCTTAAGGCCTTAGCAAGGGCAACCAAGAAAACCAGTAAAAAAACAAGTCTACTGATTCTACTCGAATGAACATGCATCTAGTTCTATCTATGTCATCACTTATTGTAACAAAAGGATCATAAAGGGCGATAAAATCAGTTCATAAATTGCAAAGGCCACATGAAAGCACAATGAATATACATCTGGGAACACAGATACACCATATCTTGCATCTAAAGAGCAACCCATTTTCAGACCCCGAGCCCAAAGAGACATTGGAATTTGAACCTTTCCTGGATAGGGAACAGAGAGGTTTCCTTTCCTTTTTCCACTACCATTATTCATAGAGAAAAGGGCATTGAAATTCCAAAAGAGGCCCAAAAGTTGAACAAGCAAGAAAGAACACAATCCTAATAAATCACGAACGAGACTGAAAACAAACACAGCTAAGCAAACAGAAGAATCCTGACCGAGGAATTTACAATCAAGCTGGAAATAAATGAAACACAAAAAAACTAATCAATCAGATTCGATGGGTGCGTTTGGGTTTTGACGATACCTTCCCTTCCCGCCCTGAGGCTCAGCTTTTCCTGCCCTGCTTTTGCTTCGAATTCCAAGGTTACAGTGTGATCTCTTCACTTCGCTGTCTGGGGTTCAAAGTCACCTACCCAACAAATTCTTCTGAAATTTAAGGGCAGATTCGCTACCAAGTGGCCCCTTTCTTAATTAGAATCACACACCTGCCATTGTTATTACGCCATGCCTGTTTGTGACGTTATAATTACCGGAAAGCCCCTTCATGAACATGCTTTACTCTCACACATTCACTAGCGCAGAACTTTAGTAAAAATTAAAATAATGATTACAATGTGTCATATTTAAGTAACTTTTATTTTTTAATGTGACAGAATAACATACAAATACCATATTTCACATTTGCCTCTTTTTTAACAATATGAAAACATATTCATTCACAAGTTGAGAAATCAAAATTCAAAGGCAATCATGATTCAAGACTTTTAGATCCTCTGACAAAACGCCAAAAGTTGGGTGTATCCAAAGTCTAAGCATTAGACTTGCATCAACACAAGAATGACAAAGAGAGGGGGTGACATCACTCATGACCAACCAACCAACCGTGTTAAGCAAGCGATTTCATATGTATTTCCTTTTAATGGAATGGAGCTGCTTTAGTAATTAGTTCACAACTGCAATATTCTTCTTCAAAGTTCTAACCAGAAAAGAACCTTTTCCATGATTGCCAAGGGAGAAATCCACCTGCCAACGCCCATTGCACAGAATCATTAAAACAACCCATTTTTTCTGCAATTTAAATCTAAATCTGTAACCCTATTGTATGCCATGCAACTGTAAGTAGAGGACTGAGTAGTCAGTCATACATACGTACCACAGCCAGGGCAGCGGAATTGGTATTTCTCCCTCAAAACAAGCCCCGACCCTCCACACACTTCACACCTTCTCTGCGCTATCTGTCAGTTCATATCATATCATGTCATATCATTTTTACTGCTACTTCAGCGCACAAGCACATATCAATAATTTTCGAAAAAAATTTATTTGCCGTCATTATTTTTATTCTCTATAACCACACCAGATACAATCAAAAATAAAAAATAAATGAAAATACAAAAATAGAATAACACACACATATATATACTTATATATGTTGACAATCAGAAACACACATATATACATACCCTGCATACACAAACATAAATATATATATACACACAAATACATATATATATATTTACACACATACATATATATATACACAAATACTAGAAAGCAGCCATAGGCATCGGTGGTGCCAAACTTCATGGCTCCCCCCGAACCCTAGGATTCGAAGGCCTTCAATACGTCCTGAACCCTAGAGTTCGAGGGGGCTATGAAGGGCGATCATTGCGACTGCCTTTCATTCTCTATCTCGCCTTGTCGATGCCTTCTGAAAAAGCATTCTCTTCTTCAAATGCTAGAGATTTGTATATATATATATGTGTGTGTCTTGTATATATATATATGTATATGTCGTGACGATGGTGGTTGTCTGTAGTCGTGATGTCGCATCTAATTTTACAGAGACAGTCCACACCCACACAGTCGACCGGTAAACATCGGTCGACGATTACATTTGTTGGGATTTGAGATGTGTTTCAAATTATGTGGTGATGATATGCTTTAGAAATGTGATAAAAGAGGATATTTTTTAAAAAAATTGGCCATAAAAAATTATGACATGGTTGTAAAAAGTAAAGTAAAAAGGAGAATATATTTTTTAGTGGCTGCAAAGAGAAAAACGGTGGCTGCAAATAGAATTTTTCCAATTCTTGACTAATGTACGAATATGAGGAGGTGATGCGAATATGGGTGTGAATGTGATGCTTGCTATATTGAAATCATCGACTATCGATTTGTATCAATCCTTTGACTAACGTACGGATACGAGGCATTAGTTGAGAATTGCTAGGTCACACCTTCTTCCCACGGAGCTATTTTCATACCCTTCTTTTACTGAAAAAATTAAAACCTTTAGCATTACAAGTTGCAACGATATCGGGCGGGTTCGCACTTACTATTCGTTTGCTGAATTCAATCCCAGCAACCACGAACGGCGTAACACCGGCTACACAATTGCCAAGTCAACAACAACAACAACAAATTGTTGGATCAATATAACGCTGTTTGGTCCCTGTCCCTGAGAAAATTAACCAGGGAAAACAGAACGATACCCAAAGAAAGGTCACAGCCATCCGAGAGAAGCATATAGAACAGAGCTTACCCAACGCACCAACGACGATTTGCCACGTAACCTCTACATTCCCCGGATCAGCCGCAGCCGGAACGTCCTCAAACCCCGCCGCGGTCCTAAACGTCCTTAAACGTCGGACTTCGGCAGTGAAGTACTTGTCTCGGTTTCTGGGAATTATGAGTTTGACCCCGGATTTGGAGTGTTCAGTCATTGTGGCGCCGTGGAGGGTGGAGGCGGTGCAGGAAGGGGCCAACACGGCCTTACAACTCGAAGCCGCCGCCATGAACATGGTTTCTATGCTTCGCCGGCGACGAGTGGGATATGCGACTTGGGGGGCTTAGAAGTGCATGTTTGAAATTGGACCACGTCGGCCGCTTGATTGGCTCGCCAGCCGCCAGCCACGTATTGTGCCAAATCTATTTCCGAACTTGATTTTGACTTAATTTAGAATCTGAACCATGTTTTCCAGATTAAAAAAAAAAATCTGAAATAAATAATTTTTTTTAATTAAATTGATTCAATTACATGAGTTTAAACTAGCACACGAGTTTACCTAATTTGCAAACACCTCTTTTAGTCTAACATGAAAAGTATGAAAGAAAAAATAAAAAGGCTTATATACTATTAAGAAATGTAAGTTTTATCTCTTTTAATTAAAATTTTGGTACATTTTCTCTTTGAATTATTTTTTTTGTCACCTTAAGTATCGTTTATGTGCTTGTAATATTGCACAAGGTTTAATGGAGATTAATCCCAAGAATTTAAGATAACAAAAAAAATATATTTAAATAGGAAATATGCCAAAATTTTAATTAATAGGCCAAAGATTGTATTTTATAATAGTTTAGAGACCTTATGTATTAAGTTAATTTTAAACAAAGTGGATTGAAAATTTAAAAGAAAATAAAATTAAACTCTCAAACTCATGACTCTATAAACTAACATTATTTTATCTACAATACCCACTCCCTCCAAGTCTATTACTACATTTTGTCTTGCTTGTCTTCACAAATTTTTTGTCAACATCATCCTTAACTTTTTAGTTGTTGTCGCCACCACAATTAAAACTCTAAACCTCATCAAGAAATCAACAACATTCCCTCTCTTTTTTTACTTTCAGTTATCTCATCTCATATTTCTCTCTCTTTCTCTAACATTCAAACATCAAAAATCATCGAAATCACCACTACTCATCCTAGGCGAACCACCATAACTACCACAACCACAACTAGCCACTACATCTCAAACAACCAAAACCTCCACAACTAACCACTACATTTTGAACAATCACCACCATCACCACCACCACCGCAACAAGCTATTTCATCTCAAACAACTAAAACCATCATAACCACCATCACATCTAGTCATTTCATCTAACTCTCTCTCTCTAAACAGTTGTGATGTGACTAGGTGAGATGAATGAGTTGAGGTCTCTAGATGAGTCAAGATATTGATTCAATTTTTGTTCCTTATTTTTACTTTCTCATTTTTTATGAGGTCTAGTTCTTTTTTTTAGATTATAGTTCTTATACTCAACAAACAAGGTTTGGTTTCTACTGCCAACTTATTTGGTTTATGAGAAACTTAAACAAAATATGTAAGTTTGAATTTATGTAATTTTTCTTTAATTCTTGTTGTAATTTATTATTTAATTACAATTGTGTTGTATTCAAAATTTATTTAATCTTGCATTTTATAGTAAGTGGGTTTTAGTGTGATGGAGTGGTGGGTGAAGTTTTCGATAGAGTGGGTTTTGGTTATATAGAAACGATTGACAGTGGTAGTGGTAATAGTGGTGAAGATAGAGATATAAGTGATTGACATTGGTAGTTGAAATAATTAGGTGGATTTTGCTTTGGTGAAAGTCGATGGCTGGTGGTGATGGAGGCAAATAGTGGGTTTGTGCAGTGAGATGAAGTTTTTTTTTTTTTTTAATTATACTTTTTTTTTGGGGAGAGAAAGAGAGTGGTTATGATGGTAAATTAATGGTGGAGGTGGTTAGTAAAAAAAAAGAATAAAAGATGAAGATGATGATAGTGGTGTAAGGTAGAGAGTGAGATAGAGAAGAAAGAAGAAAGAGAAGAGAAAGAAAGAGGTTTTAGTGGTCAGACAACTAGAGAAAAGAGTGGTTGTGATGGTGTCGATGGCTAGCAAAAAGGGAAAAAAAACAAAGATAAAAAATGGTGGTAATGGTGTATGATCCGACAAAAGAAAGAATAAAGAAGAAAAGGATAAGAGAAAAATGGTTAGGGATTTGCGAAATTTAGGTTTTTTATTTTTGTGATTGTTATAAAAAATAATGTATAAATATTTAGTATGATGTATAAAAATTAATCTAACACGTAGAGTGGTTTAAATTTTATTTTTTATTGGTAATTGAGCCATTAACTTTTACTTAATCAAATGACTTAAAGTAATGAAAAAATAACTAAAAGAGAAAATATCTCAAAATTTTAGTTAAATAAAATAAAAATTAATATTTTAATAATTTAGAGACCCTGTGTATAAAATAAAAAATATATTTATATTAATATGCTAGATTAGGCATACAACACACCTCTATCCTACAATTAGTATCGTACAATTAGTTGACATGGTCAAAATTAATAAAATAATTATAGAGTGTAATTAATTTATTTAAATAGTTATTTTTAAAAAAAATAAAAAATAAATTTTTATTTAAAACATTAGTTTTTGTATTTTGGGGTGTGAATTGGATTGTTTGAATTTATTTTAAGGAAATAGTAATTGTGGTGCCAACTGATGTAATTGTGTCATCATCCACTCTAATAATTACACCATTAAGATTCTCAATAATCATGTCTTAGTTGACCAATAATTTTTAATTTATAATACAACACAACAACTTAAAAGAGATAAATAATAATAAAAGAAAAAAGAAAATTATTAAGAATCCAAGGAGGGATACAAAAACAATTCAACTGTCATGACACCAAATAAATAAATAAAATTAGACGAAGAAAGTGATATTAAGAGGTAGAATTAGAAAAGATGAACCAACCAACCAACCAACCAACCAGACCAGACCAGACCAGCTGCTACGGATAAGGAGTTAAGGACGGTGATCACTCCTCTCTCTCTTTCTCTCACTCCCTGTCTCCGTGGGGTTAGATTTTTTGGGATTTAGGGTTTTAGGCTATATTCCCCCCCCCCCCCCCCCACCCCCACCCTCCTCCGCTCTTCAATGGCGGTTTCTTCTCTCTGTACTTTCGGCTCTGCCCCTCCTTGTTTTCGGCTCCATGTGGGAATGCCTCTCTCCAACCGTCTAAGAGCGTGGATTGGATTGCAAAGAGGCATAAGTACTAGGGGAGGAAGAAAAGGAAGGGCGACGCGGCTCTTTGTTCTGTCGTCTCATTCCAACGCGAAGCTTCTCAAGTCCAATCGCCGCTCTCGCTACGGCAAGGCACTGTCCCCTTACGACGGCAGCGACGGTGTCGAAGACGACGATTGGTTTTCCTCTGAGGTGCTGTGACTTCTTTTCTTGCTCTCTTTTGGGTCTCCTACTAGGCGTTGTTTATTCTTTTTGGTACTGTAAGACTGCCGTTTTGGAACTTAGAGTTTTTGAGAGAGAAGGGAAGGAAAATACGGGGGAAGTAAATTTAAAGCTACATTTATCTATTTATTGGTTGCTGGGGTTGGGAAATGAGGGGAAAAAGTGATTACCATTTGTCAAACAAATTCATCTTTCGGTTTGGCTATTTGTAAGGGAAACATTCAGAGTTCATTTTCAACTTTTGTTTTGTTTTGTTGTTATAGTATGAAAGAAGTGTAAGTTCCACCCATTTTTCTTCAGATACCCTAGTTCATAGGATAATAGAAGCTAGGTTTCTCTAATTTTAGTTGGGTGAGCAAATGGGAAGGAAAAAAGAAAAAAAAAATAGATATTGGACAAGAAGATAATTTTGTGGGATCATGCAAGTAGTTTCATTCTTTCCATTTTCCTTTCCATCGTGACAAAATTAATACCTAACATAACCTAGAAAAGTAGCAGTACGGCTTATTCCACTTGACGATACAAGTAGTTTATTTGGTAATGGCCCTGATGTCTAAAGATATCCTTGTTGTTTCAGACTTTTCCTTTTAACTAAATTTGCTACGATGCGCATCAATCTCTCTGTCTTGAAAGTAGCAGTTGCACGGATCATTCTAAGGCTATGTGCTGCTGCATTTTGGTGGTAGATTGTCCTCGTTTCAAGCAGCAAGCAACCTTGTTATGTTTTTGCACATAGATGTGGACTTTTTAATTTGGTTACATTTTCTCGTCATTTGGCACTTGATATTGAGAGAATTTTATGTTAAGTGTTTGTTCCTGGCTACATGACATCTGGTTCAGCAGGCAATTTGGATGAAGCAAAATCATTTTGCCTTTTTCATGATCAACATTGCTCCTTTTTGACATGGTGGTGTATCTCCAGGATGAGTTTGCAGATGAAGAAGCCTTTGATTCTGATAAACAGGGATTTAAATCACAGAAACCAAGAAGCAATAACCAAGGTAAGGCTGAAGTTGAGACAAAAATTTCCATGGGAGATTGACAAAAAAGGAAATTTATTTGTGCAGTTAGGCACAGGCTTTCAGAAGACACATTACAGTCGAAAACTGCAGGCAGTTTTCATTCTACATCAAACAAACAAAATAATATTGGCTCCTTCCATGGTGATTGTGGAGGAAAGGTATTCTGTTCACAAAATTTCCTCAATCTTTCTATGGATATTAGTGGATAAATTAAAACATTATTTTTTCTGGTTGCAGCTGGAGGCTCGGCAATCTGCAAAGAACAGATTTTGCAATCTGTCAGAAGAACTTGATATAGATGAGAAATGGTGTCCACTTCTCGATTACTTGAGCACTTTTGGACTTAAGGAGTCGCACTTCATCCAAATATATGAGAGGCACATGCCTTCCCTTCAGATAAATGTGGGTTCTGCACAGGAAAGGTTGGAGTTCTTGTTGAGTGTTGGTGTCAAACATAAAGACATCAGAAAGATACTATTAAGGCAACCACAAATCTTAGGGTACACAGTGGAGAACAATCTGAAATCTCACGTCGCATTTTTGGGGAGTTTGGGTATTCCAGATTCTAGAATAGGGCAGATAATCACTGTTACTCCATCTCTGTTTTCTTATAGTGTGGAGAATTCTTTAAAACCCACAGTGAGGTACTTGCTTGAAGAGGTTGGCATTAAGAAGAGTGAATTAAGTAAAGTTGTGCAGCTTAGCCCTCAAATCCTGGTTCAGAGGATTGATAGTTCATGGACAACTCGTTTCAATTTTCTTACAAAGGAATTGGGGGCACCCAGAGATAGTATAGTGAAGATGGTCACCAAACACCCTCAACTACTTCACTACAGCATAGAGGATGGTTTACTGCCAAGAATCAATTTTCTAAGGAGTATTGGGATGCGTAATTCAGAAATTTTGAAAGTGTTGACTAGCCTTAGCCAGGTCACTTCTCCTCCTTACTTTTTGGTTCCTCTCATCATCTAAAAGCTTGTTTGACAGAGTTTTCAGTTTTGGTTTTCATTATTTTTTTCTTTTTTTTGTTTGATTTTCATTTTCATTAAAAAAAGATAATTAAACATGTCTCTTTTTTTTGCCAAGAGAAAATTAAAAATGTTGTTTGATTACTTTTGCATTTTCACAATTTTGTTTCTGATTCCCCCACGCCCTTTCTTTCTTATTCTTTCCACTGGTGGGGTAACCGACCTCCGGTTACTGTTACAGAGTTGTCAGCTGACTCCCAGACGAGGCTCTGTGAGTCCCCAGCAACTCCAAAGGGGTTGTCATGTCCCAGCAACCTGCTGAATGAGTCCTGTATGTCCAACAACTAATAGGGGAGGGAAGGGGAAGGAAATAAAAATGAGACATATGGAAAATACCCGTTTGATTGTATTCATTTTTTTTTGAAAAGTGCTCATAATTTTTTAGAACAAGGGTAAGCAACCAAACAATATTTTTGTGTTTTTGTTTTGGAAATTAAAACACTAAAAACTGAAAATGAAAGATTCTACCAAACAAGCTCTCAGTTAATTATTGTGCTTATTTTTATGTAGATTTAATTGGAGTGTGTCTTTCGTCTTCATTTTTTCTGTGTCATGCTCAGTTTTAGTTAGTTACGAGATAGATTAACCTCTTTTAAGTTATTCAGTGTCTTGAGTGTTGTAAATCCAATTATTTCATCTCGAAAGCTTCAAATGAAGTTGACAAATATATGCAGGTATTTTCTCTATCACTGGAGGGAAATCTGAAACCCAAGTATATGTACTTGGTCAACGAGCTTCAAAATGAGGTGCGGTCCTTGGCCAAATATCCAACATACCTAAGTTTGTCTCTTGACCAGAGAATCCGTCCGCGCCATAGGTTTCTTGTTTCCCTAAAGAAAGCTCCGAAAGGGCCTTTTCCTCTCAGTTCACTGGTTCCATCTGATGAAAGCTTCTGTCAACAATGGGCTGGTACTAGCTTAGATAAATATTTGGCATTTCGTCAACGGTTACTGCTTAAAGAGTTTGCAGACAAATATAAACGTTGATAATGATACGTGACTTTAAAATTCATTGGGGATTCATAAAAGCAGATAAGTGGACAGGTAGAATGGTCTTGTCAGAGAACTTGTTGCAACTGATATGCATGTCTTCCCGGTAATTAATACTAAGAACATTTGACAGTAAAGTGAAGATATGTCCATAGTGGCTCTGAGATCCTGTGACGCAAGCCCCTCTAGGTATGTCACTTTCCCCCTATGTTCTTTTGTTGTTTACTTTTAACAGAATACATGAAGATATCTTGACTCTGAGATGTTACTTTGATATTTCGTGACAGGAACTGCTCGAGTTATGTGGTATGGTGCCTGCCACAAGCATACATAGAAAATTGGAAAAGAAAAATGAGATAATTCTTACATTGAGCAGGCGCCATTTATATGATTGCATGGCTTTACATCATCCATGAACTCTGAAAAAGAAAAGAATAAGAAGAAGAAAGTTAATGAACTGTTGAAATGCATAAATCATAAGGGGTTTGAAGTCGGAGGATACTGAAAACTTGATGCAAATTGTCTTGATGAGGCATCTCCCTCAAGTGAGAAGGTGGTTATGACTGTCTTAATGTTTTATTTAACCCATTGCAGGCTTGTGTTTTGACTGCAATTTGTCAACAGAATGCTCTGAAGTAGCTGGCTGGGATCTTTCTGGTAAAGGACCAAGTGAGAACCTTTCTTTTTTCAGACCTTAATGTTGCATAACCGACCCAAGGTTTTCTTTCATTTGCTGACTTAACACTAGGCAAGAAATCTGTGTAGTTGCGTTGTAAAATACTGTTGATTATGTTTTCTTGTACATGAACAAAATATTATAAGTTTTATTTGTTTTATATCTAGTGGTCATCTTACCTTGCTACCAACTATTTGCATTATTACTTTTATTTTCTTAACTAGCCATTTGTAATTGCAAATTTCCCTTATCTGCCATAAAGATCTTTTTCGTATTATTTGAAATTCATCTGCTCGTATAGTGTCTCCACTCTTTGATAAACTGCAAGAAATATTGACAATTTGACACAATTGTTTTCTTCTAACCAGCTACTTCAAGGATTAAGGTTTACATCATTGTTGTAAGCTTACCCTTAAGTAGAGTCTTGTGGGAATCTCTGACAAGGACCAACTGGTGAGTGACCCTTGCCACCATCTTAATGCTAGTTGACATTAGGTAATCTTACCGGTCATGGGAGGTCTTTTCCATGCGATCAGGAGCAGTTTTGAGTTTGAATTCTGATCTTGGTCTGGTATCTTAGATGTCTTTCTTTGTTCTATCTTGAATTTTATCGTTGAAGGATCATTGTTTTTGGAAAACCAAGAACATTGTCAGTTTCATCATTATGTTCTATCATCGTTTAATCATCAATATATGTATTGTTGTTGCTAAAACTTTCAGTGATGTAAACTTCTTGATTATGGGTTGTGCCTTGCTTCAGAATTACAAGATAAAACAGAATAGTTTTGCATCTGTCATTAGCCTGAGTTTAACATGATGTGGAGACAACCGGGTCGTAGATAAAATGAAATCACTCATTAAAGTTGGAAACCCTCAACACTAGCTGATTCCTCCATTTGCTGCGTGCATTGAATCTGTTTTTCCAATGGAACCATGCATCGAGTGGTGTTTGATGTTGTTGACCCATCCGGATTTCAGAGTCTTTGAAAAGATAAGTACCAATAAAATCGTGTGCCAATAAAAATATAGTCTATCCATTGCACACATTTGAAGAGGAGCAGCTAGCCAAAAAATTAACAATTGTAAAAAAAAAATGACTTTTTTCACTTTTAAACGCCTGACCTTTTAATCACAAGAAGACATTTAAATATTATTTCTCCTTCCCGTTCCGACCAGATGACAGAGTAGGGCGGAAGCCCTAAGCAAGCACTGGGTCAAAATTCAGAAATATTGAAACAAATTAACATCTATCTACATATATCTCCATATCTAATATGGGAAAACCAATAATTTCTTTCTCTCGTCAACAATGCCCACCAGCTATTTTTCTCTCTTTCTTCAATTTTGCAATAAAGGCAAGTCGAGTGGTCTGTTTCCTCTCCACGGCTTGTTGGTCAAGGGTGCTCGCAGCAATTCCCTGTTTTTAGATTTTAAAGCGGACAACAGATTTCATCTCTGCCTAAACACCTGACACATTTTCCCTTTCAAGTTTAACCAACAAGAACACATCATCAAATCCTCAAACCCAGTAGAACCAGCATCAGTGGCCAGATGGATAACCTATATGGTAGATGATAGATCTACCAAATTTATAGGAGGATGATATCGTGAAATAAATCCTTATGCCATGGAACAAAAGAATAGGAAGAGATTCACGTGTTCATTCAAGAACAACAGTCACAAGTCTTAATCCCACTAAAATGCATAATACGCAACATCAACACCACATAGGATTATTGCTCAGTTGAAAACAAATACACAACGATGCTACAACTCATGAAGTTTTGATCCAAAGAGTTTTATTCTAGAGTTGAAAACAGAAAAGATCAGAGTAAGAAAAAGCTTCCAGCAAGGTCTGCCGGATAGACGTGCTGGTTATGCAAGCATAAATGAAAGAAGAGAACAGGCATATAAAATTTCTTGCTTATAAATGCATGAAGGAACTATTAAGGTAAAATTCATGTTCCAATCATAGGAGTTTGGGATCAGACTGACGTGCAAAAGAAATATTCAGCAGCTCAGACAGAGCACTGCGCTCATGTGATCTGTTTTGATATTTGCATCATTTCCCAAACTGTAAAATGACTACACACAGCCACATGCTCAATTTGCCAAATACACGATAAAACAGATAATAAGGTGTCCACTAGTACAAAATTAAGGCAGAGCACTGGCTACTATATAAAAGCACTAATCTTGTTAGGATTCCTGAAATAAAAATGAAATTACTTGTGCTTATTTATTTATGGAGAACCAAACCAAAAACAAAAAAAAAAAGAAAAATCAGAAAAACCTATCCATTTATTTTTCTCGTTATCTCTTTCTTAGCTAGTGGTATTAAGCCTTGATATGTTGTAATTGTGGTCTCAAAGAAGATATAACAATAGAAAGAGGTGATCAATGAGGTTGAATTTATGTAGCCAACCCCACCTAATCGATTAAATCTTGATGTAATGTTTCTGTTTTCCATTTCCCTTTTCATTTTTGGACGTTCCCTTAGCAAACCCAAGAACCAGGCATGGCATGAAAGTCAAATAGACCCTCAATTAAGCCATATTAAGATTGTCAGATTCATTTTTTTCATTTTGTCTTATAAATATTATTCCATACAAGCATCATAACAGTGAGTAAGGCATCATTTTTTACTCTAAAGGGAGTTTGGGATCAGACTGACGTGCAAACCAAAAAAAACAGTTCAACAGAGTACAGAGCAGCGAGCCTATACAATCTGCTTGGATTGTCGCATCATTTCCCAAACTCCAATTGACATAAAATTGCATTTACAATTTGGTATATAAAGAACCACTCAGATGAAATCAAAGTGGAAAGCATCAACTGCTTCACATAAACAATAACAATATGACTTTGAGGAAATGAAAATCAGGAGTAGCTACACAGTGTGTGGACAACAGAACAAAAATAAAAATCAAAAAACATTGTTGTTAAAAGAAAGAAGAAAAAAAAAAAAAGCTATTGAGTTTCTTCTTACTTTCACCATCCCAACCAAACAAAAGTGGGGAATTTAGTGAGACTATATTTAACTCATCTCAGTCTCCCTTTCTTTCCCTTTTCCACTCTCTTAAGTCTTAAAAGAATGCAAGAAGCAAGCAGAAGATGAAAGAAACGAATCCAGTGAGACTAGATTTAACTCATTTTTTGGCTGGAATACAGAAATGAATATACATTTGCTCAGATTTGATTATCCCTTAAATATAAAAATGAATCAGCAATTTATCTTTTCTTTCCCTTGAGAAATCCTATCCAAGCACCATAGAGCACAAACATATTCAGCAAGAACATAATAGAAAAATCAATTAAACACACTCAATCCAAAGTAGCTGGGGGGTTGAGTTCTCATTAGCAACACATACCTTTTTCTAACTGTAACCAACTTAAAGACAGAATCTCGAAACGACAACAAAGATCACGAAAATAAAATTTTAAACCGGTCAATGAAATTGAGGCTAGGGTGAGAACACGGATGAGAAGAAAAAGACACCAGAGAAGAGTGAAACCCAGAATTGCCGGTCTTGCATTCTGTCCCAGCGAACTACAGAAGAAGAAAAGGAGGAGGAAGACCAGAAGTCGACGAATACTGTAGATGGAGGCTGGCTAGGGTTTTATAAGCCCTAGAACAGAAGCGATTAGGGTTCTGTTCGGGAAAAAAGGGGATTAGGCTTTTTCTTCGCTAAATTTCACCATTTCACCTTTTAAATTTAATAAAAATTACTATTTTCCCTTCAAATTAGATGAAATTCATAATTGCATCGTTATGTTTTGAAAATATCATTATTAACCCCTTACGTTTCAATTCCTTTAATATCCATAGTAAATTGTTGACGTGACAAATGAGTTTCAAATAACTTATTAATAATTTTACAAATACTTCTCTTTTTAATAAAAACAAGTTGTAAGAAAATTAAATAACAAAATTATATTAATAAGATTTAAACTTTATGCAACCTATTTTATTATATATTTAAAATTTAAAATTTTATTTAAAATTTTGTCTAAATAAATTAGAAAGTAAACTTAATTATAAAAAAAATCAATTATAATTTTTATTTTTTTACATGTGAGTTACTGCTATAATACATATATACATTTGAAAACATAAATTTAAGAAAAAATATATATAGATAAACTTTACACAAATATTTACTCTTCAGAAGGAAAATTGATAAAATGAAATAAATATTTTTTTTAACGAAAAAAGATAAAAAAATAAAATTAATGAGAAATAGTTAAATATGATATTAATTATAAAAAAATAGATAAGTTCATATATATCCTACTATAGTACACAATTAATTTATTTTAATAAAAAAGTATAAAATATTATGCTAAAAGATGATGTAATAAATTTAAAAATTTTACAGATACATAATTATGATACAATTTATACAAAATTGTATGAATCATATATGGTTTAATAATAAGAATGGACAATAGGATCCTTACTTAATTATCATTAAATGATACTAACCAAATTGAAACCTAAGCTAAGGGTGTAATAAGGGTGCTTTCAAGACATAAGAATGTGAGTACCAATTTCACCTAACTTTATTTAGAGAGAAATAATAATTTACCCTTATATGTTTTTTTGGTTAGGATATGCAATATGGTCTTTTCCAAATTTTTGTTAAAAGATATTGACAAAAGTGAAATTCTATTCACAACTATAAAATTGTTCTCCATAGCCGTTCTTCGTCAAAATTCTTTATCATTTTTCAAAAATCTTATTTTACCCTTAACAACCCCACACCTATACCCATCTCTCTCTCACTCTCTCATACCCATCACCCTAAATATACACACACATATATACATGAATATATACACACAAACACATTTCTCTCACACCTATCTCACTGAATATACACAAACATATATACACATATATACACACAGAAACACATTTCTCTCTCTCTATATATATACATACACTCACACACACCTATATATATATACACACACACAGACCGCGACCATGGCAGCTGTTGCAGACCATGGCCGCAGCCATCTTTCGGGCCTAACGACAGTCGCGATGCCGCCAAGAAACCCCCAAAAGGGGTCAGAGGCCATAAAGGTCGTCCTCAAATCCCAGATATACAAACACACACACACCTATACATATATACACACACACACGCATGGTTGTGGCCATGAAACACTTCCTCGACCCTCAGCAGTCGAGGAACGCTTCGTACTCAGACTTCTGGGGGTCGGGAAATGCTAGGTTCCCCGACCCCTAGCGTTCCCCGAAAGCTAGCTTTCGGGGATCCTAGAAGTTTTTTTTAATTTTAATTAATCTTTTATTATAATAATTAAAATAAAAAAATAAAAAAATACAAATAAATAAATTCTTTTTAAAAGATACATATATCTTATTAGTTGAATTTATTTAATAAATAAATTAGTTAATTCCTTTTAAAAAGATTCATCTATCTTTAAATAAATTAAATTAGTTAATTCTTTTTAAAAATAAATTAGTTGAATTTATTTAATAAATTATTTTTAAAAAGATACATATATCTTTAAATAAATTCAATTAATTTTTAAAGATATATATCTTATTAAATTAGTTGATTGAATAACTAATTTTAAGTATATATATTTTTAAGTAATTTGATAAAATAAAGTAACTAATTTTAATTTTTTTTAGTATCAAAACGTTCCCGAAAGCAGCATTTCTCGAAAGTTGGCTTTTGGGAAAGTTTTTTTTTTAATTTTAATTAATTTTTTTATTATAATAAAATAAAATAAAAAAATATATAATATAAATAAATAAATTCTTTTTAAAAAGATACATATATCTTATTAGTTGAATTTATTTAATAAATAAATTAGTTAATTCTTTTTAAAAATAAATTAGTTGAATTTATTTAATAAATCATTTTTAAAAAGATACATATATCTTTAAATAAATTCAACTAATTTTTAAAGATATATATCTTATTAAATTAGTTGATTGAATAACTAATTTTAAGTATATGTATCTTTAAGTAATTTAATAAGATAAATTAATTAATTTTAATTTTTTTGAGTATAAAAAATTTAACTCACGATAATTTAAAATTTAAAATTAGTTAAAAAATTTATAATTATTTTAAATACAGATATTTAAAAATAATTTATTTATTTATATTTTTTTAATTTTATTTTATTATAATAAATTATCTTTGTGTGTGTGTTTGTATATATATATATATATATATACATATTTGTGTTTGTACTCATTGGAAGAGAGAGATGGAGAGATGGGTGTGAGAGAGAAAGAAATGGGTATAATGAAAGAAAGAGAGATAGAGTAATTGTGCAGAGTAAAAAGAGAAAGAAAATGATATGGTGTGGGTGATTGAAGGGTAAAATAGGATTTTTAAAAAATGATAAAAAATTTTGACGGGAAAAGGCTGCAAAGAGTAAAACCCTCCCTGTGAATAGAATTTCCCTCAACAAAATTGAAATGTAAAGGGGTAATAGGGATATTTCTGAAATAGATTATGAATTTTCTCTAATCTCAGAGAAAAAATAATAATTTATCCTTTAAATTTTATTAAATAGACTGACTACTCTTATACTTTTAAAAATAGCGCCATCTTTTATGAGTTTTATAAGTATTAATAATCGCTTATTTCCCTTGCCATTAATAACCAGTTGTTAATTTTCTTTTAAATTCTCATAATGCCCATTCTTTATTGTAATTATAGGAAACAAACAAACAAAAAAAAAAAAGTTACTGGTGGCTGGAAATGAATAAGGGTTCCAAACTAGATTATGTAAAGAAATTTAGTAAGTGTGCACGCAAGAGAGGATAAATTAGGTGTTTTAAAAACTTTTCTAGTTTAAAAGAATTTTACAAAAATTATTTTAAAATTGTTTATTCTTTTAAAAAAATGTTGTAGGTATGAAAATCAATATTAGAAACGAGAATTGAAAGTGCTGAAATAAAAACTCGGAGTAAAAAATGTAATACGAGAGATTTATAATGGTTTATCCAACTGTCTATTTTCACTAATTGTATTAGTTTTTACAAGTTAAATTGGAATCTCGATTTTTCACGGGCTAAATTGAAACCTTTACAAGCCTTTTCAATAGATAAGGAACTAAATTTTTTAGCAAGTTTAGATAAGAAAATGATTGAGCAAAAACTCACAGTGAAAAACAAACACTCTTCTAAAAATATGAATGAAAGAACCATAGAGATTTTTATAATACAATATGAGAGAATAAAAGAATAAGAAGTAAAAAGCACTTAATTTCAACACCCCTCTTTTGATGTGAGATCACTTTGTAGAAGACAGAAGAACAGATGACTTTAGGCTCAACTCTTCTGTTTCTTAATTTTTCTTCTTTTTCATTCTTCTTGAGAGAACAAAATGAATTACCTTATTTTTGTGCATGCCTTGAGCATCTATAGCTTTAGTTTCTTCAATGCACTCGATAGCTTTTGTTTTGTCCAGAGGATAACAAATTGAAACCTGTAAACCTGCAAGATATTTTATTTTCTACTATTCCAACAGTTAGTATATAATTTTTAAGCTCAAAACATTGTTAAATTACATGAGAGAATGTTTAGACAACTTTTTGCTACAATTAGATTGGCTGAAAATTAAAATTGTGCACATTTAATGTTGTTTGTAATGTCTATATTTTTAAAATTCAGCATAGCATTAGTCGAGTAATCTTAGGTGTTAGTCAACTAAGATTAGATGTTACTCGACTGTTGAATAATCTTACTTGATTAAGATTATTAGCTACACATTCATTATTCAACTAAAATTTATGTTACTAGACTAAATGATGATGATACTCGATTAAAGACTCATCTTAGTCGATTAACATTTTAACCACTAGAGACATTAAATATATTACTTGATTAAGCATTTTTCTTACTTGATTAAAACATATTATTACTCAAGTACAAATTATTTTTTAGGCCATTAAAAAAGTAGATACAATACTTACACTTTGTTCAATAATACTTACTCGACTAAGTATATACGTTACTCGATTAAGCACATTCTTTTAGTCGATTAATGTTTAAATATAAAAACTTGACATTTTGCTCAAAAATTATTACTCGACTAAGACTCTTGGTCACTTACTAAAATATAACCTTGCTCAATTACAAGTTCAACTTAGTCAATTAAGAGTAAAAGTACAAAGACTTACCATTATAATATTGAGCCAACTTGTGCATATTAATTTTTGATGATTAACAAAAATAGAATTTTTAAATATACAAATATAGTATTTTTTAGTGATTAATAAAAAGAGTGTTTTTATTAAATATATTAATTATAGTATCGAATTATGTTTAATTAATTTATAAAATATTTTTAATAACATGTGTATTATCAAAAAATATTATTTTCTATTAATAATATTTTTATAATTTTTAGATTAATTTATAAAATATTTTTCATAGTATATGTATTACTAAAAATATTGTTTTTCTATTAAAAACATATTTTTGATTTAATTTATTAAACATCTTTTCATAAGTGTATGTATTTAAAAAAAATGTTATTTTCCACTAAAATAATTTTTCAATATATTTTTAAAATGTATAAAAAATAAATTTGTGAAATTTGATCAAAAATTTAATTTTTCATTATTGCTACAGTGACGCTACAGTGCTTCTCCAACGGTAAGAATTTTGACCGTTGCTACAGTACACATTACCGTTGCTACAGTGCACTTGACCGTTGCTACAGTGAATTTGACCGTTGTTACAGTGCTGCTACAGTATTTTCCAGAATGCTTATAAATAGCTCCAAATTCATTTTGGAGAGTATTCTTTGCTCATATTGCCTATCCAAAGCACTCAAAAACTCTCAAAAGCTCTCAAGCTAATTTTCAAGCATTTCAAAGCTCTTAAAGATTTATTGCACATTCACCGAAGAGTCACAAGGCAAGAAGAAAAAAAGAGATCGCAAAGTCGAATCCAATTTTCTCCATTCAAACTGAGGTCACAATTTATTTATTCATTTGTTTAATTATTATTGCCTTGTATATTTTGTGTTTAATTGCTTATTTGTGTCAAAGTGTGAACAATTAAATTATCATTGAATAGGTTTCTTAGAACCATTAAAATCTAGGTGATTATAGTTTCCAAGGTAAGTTAGGAAGAAAACCTTGGTGTTTGTGGGTTTTCTAGAACCCATTGTAATCTAGGAGTGTATCTAGTTTTCAAGGTGAACTAGTGTGAAAACCTTGGTGAGATTAGTGAAACCCTAAGGGTGGTTGAGACCTTGGGAGAGTGGAGTAGGTGTGGAGACACCGAACCACTATAAATTGTCTTGTGCTTTATTTATTTATTCTTGTTATATCTTGTGGCTTGCAAATTTATTTATCTCAAACTCACATATATATAGTTATAAAATCTTAATTTGTTTAAAATTAAATAACAAGAATTTGATTAAAAGAAAATAATTTATATATATTCTTAGAGAAAATAAATAATCAATAATATTTATTAAAAGGAAGAAAAATTTTAAACACTCAATTCACCCCCCCTCTTGAGTGGCCATACCTTAAGGGACCAACAATTGGTATCAGAGCAGCCTTCTAAAATAGTTAAACTCTTAGTTTATACTTTAATTCAGAAGAGATCTAGATGACCGCATTCACCAACCAAGCTATAGCCGAAGGACCCTCACCCTCTAGACCACCATTTTTTGATGGCACAAATTTTGCTTATTGGAAAATGAGGATGGAGTCTTATTTATTTTCAATAGACTATTATTTGTGGAAAATAGTTAGAGATGGTTTTGTCACAACTACAACTAAAGAAGATAAATGGACCGAAGAAGATATTAAAAAACACCAAATTGATCATAAAGCTAAATACATGATCTTTTGTTCAATCCTTCCTAGTGAATATGAAAAATTATCTGCTTGTTCTACATCTCATGAAATTTGGAGAAAACTAGAAGTAGTATATGAAGGTACCGATCAAGTAAAGGATACTAAGATTAATCTCCTAATGTCCCAATATGAAGAATTTAAATTACTTCAAAGTGAAAATATTAGTGATATGAATGGTAGATTCCAAAAGATTATAAACAATCTTAAGATGTCAGGAAAAATAATTTCAGAAGAAGATCAAATTAAGAAAATCCTTAGATCTCTAACAGTAGATTGGCAACCTTTAGTGACTGCTATTTCTCAAGCAAAAAAATTAAAAGAATTAAAAATAGAAGAATTAATTGGAACACTTCTAACTCATGAATTAATATTAAACAAGACTAATGAAGATGCTAAAAGTAAAAAGACCTTAGTCTTAAAAGCAAATGAAGAAACTGAATCTAGTGAAGAGGAAGAAGAGGATGAAACGGCTCTTCTATCAAAAGCATTTGCTAAAATAATGACAAAGAGATAAAAAGAGCATAGAAAAATATCTCCTACTTGCTTTAAATGTAAGAAGAGTGGGCACATGCAATTTGATTGCCCGGAAGATAAGAAAGAAAAGAAAGCAGAAAAGAAAATATTTAAAAAATTAAAGAAACATGCTTTCTCGGCATGGGATGCCGATGATTCATCTCAATCCGAAGAGAAACAAGCACAAATGTGTTTCATGGCTATAAGAGAAGAAGAAGAAGAAGAAGATATGGAATTAGAAGAATTACAAAAAGCATACGGAGAACTTTACATAAAATATCAACATATTAAGAAAGAAGTAAAAACTATCAAGAAAAATCACAAAGAAGAAAATGAAAAATTAAAAGATAAAATAATGTCTTTAGAAGAAAAATCACAAGAACTCGATAAAGAGAATGAAGATAAATTAAAAGATCAATTAACTAATCTTCAGGAAGAAAATAAAATATTAAAAAGTAAAAATAATAAATTATTAGTAGAAAAGAATGCTATAGAGAAAAGTTTAGCCACATTAATTTTAAAGAAAAATTCTAAATCCAAACCAAGGTACAAAGCGCCTAAGAGAGAATGGAAACAATCTAGATGGATACCACAATCTAAGAGAAATAATATAGTACAAATGTGGATACCAAAAGGGGTGATACAAGCCATGGATGAGTTAGATCACAAAATTTTAAATGTTGCTCCTCATTTACTTACATAAAAAATAATTAAATCATTTGATCTTAATGAAGAACGATTCAAGGGACCCGTCTATAGATGGGTACCCAAACCTAAAACATGATCGTTTAAATGTGCAGATGTGCGTGACGACCACAATGGGAAACAAGTGGTATATGGACAGTGGCTGCTCACGGCACATGACCGGTGAGAGAGATTTATTCTTAGATTTTTCTCCAAAAGATGGAGGATCTGTCACATTTGGGGACAATGCCAAAGGTAAAGTGGTTGGTATAGGTACAATTGGCAAGCCACATTCCACTACTATTAGAAATGTTCTATTAGTAGAAAGTTTAAAACATAATCTTCTTAGCATTAGTCAATTTTGTGATGATGGCTATGAAGTTATTTTTAGACAAAGGCATTGTCTCGTTATTGATAATCTTAACTCCATTATTATTTGTGCTAATAGGCAAGGCAATGTATATATTGCTAATATTGAGGAAATTAATGCAAAATGTCTTATGGTGAAAAATGAAGATGTTCTCTTATGGCATAGAAGATTAGGTCATGTTAATCCGGACTTAATTAGAAAAATAGCTAATAAGGATTTAGTTATAGGTCTCCCAAAAATAAAGTTCGATGAAGAAATATCTTGTGATGTATGTTGCCAAGGAAAACAAACTAGAGCTTCCTTTAAATCTAAGAGTGAAATATCAACCAATAAACCTCTACAACTCTTGCACATGGACTTATTTGGACCCACTCAAACTAGAAGTTACGGTGGAAAATTTTATGCATATGTTGTAGTAGATGACTTTTCTAGATTTACATGGGTTATGTTCTTAGCATCAAAGGATGAAGCTTTTCAAAATTTTGTCAAATTAGCTAAAAGAGTTGAAAGAGAGCAAGATGATAGAATTGTCGCTATTAGAAGTGATCATGGTGGGGAATTTGAGAATAGATATTTTATGGAGTTTTGTGAAACAAATGGTATTCTTCACCAATTCTTTACACCTAGAACCCCACAACAAAATGGTGTTGTTGAAAGAAGAAACAGGACTCTTCAAGAGATGGCCAGGACCATGCTTTTGGAAAATAACTTGCCAACATATTTCTGGGCCGAAGCGGTCAATACCGCTTGTTATATCCTAAATAGGTTTAATCTAAGACAAGGCATCAAGAAAACACCATTTGAATTATACTATGACAAAAAACCTAATGTATCTTATTTTAAAGCCTTTGGGTGTAAATGTTTTATCTTAAATACAAAGGACAATGTAGGGAAATTTGAGGCTAAAAGTGATCAAGGAATCTTCCTTGGATATTCAAATACTAGTAAGGCTTATAGAATATACAATATTAGAACAAATACCTTGGAAGAATCCATTCATGTGAAATTCAATGAGCATGTTGAAACAAAAAGAAAAAATGAAGATGAAGAGATGATATCCATAGATCCATCTAAGGAAATGGAGAAATTGAACATTCAAGAAGAAACTAAGGATGAGTCTTCAAACTCTCCATCTAAAACCCAAGAACAACCTTTAGGAAAAGAAGACTTAGATAAACTTCCTAAGAGGTTCAAACATGCAGCAAGCCACCCTATAGATCAAATCCTAGGGGATCCGAGCCAAGGAATAATGACTAGGGCGTCTCGGCATCAATATTGTAACAATGTGGCATTCATATCAAAAGTTGAGCCAACTTGCATAGATCAAGCCCTAGAAGATGAGTTTTGGATTAAGGCTATGCAAGAAGAATTAGATCAATTCAAAAGAAATGAAGTGTGGGAATTAGTTCCTAGACCCAAAGATAAATCTATAATAGGAACCAAATGGGTTTTCAAGAATAAATTAGATGAAAATGGAAATATAATAAGAAACAAGGGAAGGCTTGTAGCCAAAGGATATTGCCAAGAGGAAGGCATCGATTTTGAAGAATCTTATGCCCCCGTAGCTAGGATAGAAGCAATCAGGATGCTTTTAGCCTTTGCCTCTCACATGAATTTCATGTTATATCAAATGGACGTGAAGAGTGCATTCTTAAATGGCTACATAAATGAAGAGGTTTATGTGAGACAACCTCCCGGTTTTGAGGATCCTCATTTAGAGGACCATGTGTATAGATTAAAAAAGGCCTTATATGGTCTCAAACAAGCTCCTAGAGCATGGTATGAAAGATTGAGTAAATTTCTTATTGAGAAAGGTTTTTCAAGAGGAAAAGTTGACACAACCCTATTCATAAAACATAAGGAATCCAATATAATAATAATTCAAATATATGTAGATGATATAGTATTTGGAGGAACAAGTGAAAAGCTTTGCAAAGATTTTGCAAATTTAATGACTAGTGAATTTGAGATGAGTCTCATGGGAGAACTCACATATTTTCTAGGTCTCCAAGTAAAACAATCAAAAGAAGGAATCTTTGTCTATCAAGCAAAATATATCAAAGAAATGTTAAAGAAATTTGGGATGGTAAATGCTAAATCAATAGGCACACCTATGAGTACATCCACAAAATTAGATAAAGATGATCAAGGGATAAGTGTGGATCAAAAACTCTATAGGAGTATGATAGGGTCATTACTTTATCTGACGGCAAGTAGACCGGATATCATGTTTAGTGTATGCTTATGTGCAAGATTTCAATCAAATCCCAAAGAATCTCATGTATTGGCAGTTAAAAGAATTTTTAAATATTTAATTGGAACCCAAGATGTAGGCTTATGGTATTCAAATGGGGATAATTTTGAATTGATTGGATATTCCGATGCGGACTTTGCAGGTTGTAAAGTAGACCGTAAGAGCACTTCTGGAACTTGTCAATTGTTAGGAAACAAGTTGGTTTCATGGTTCTCAAAGAAATAAAATTCAATAGCATTATCTACTGTTGAAGCTGAATATATAGCTGCTGGTAGTTGTTGTGCTCAAGTTCTTTGGATTCGCCAACAACTACAAGATTTTGGAATAAATTTTAAGCAAACCCGTATTCGATGTGATAATACTAGTGCAATTAACCTCTCTAAGAATCCAGTATTGCATTCCAGATCAAAGCATATAAAGGTTAGACATCATTTTCTTAGGAACCATGTCCAAAATCAAGAAATATCTCTTGAGTTTGTCCCAACAAAATTACAATTAGCAGATATTTTTACAAAACCATTACCACAAGAAAGATTTGATTTTATTCGGAGGGAATTAGGGATAATAAATCCCTTTGGGTAACTCAGAATAATAACAAATAAATAAAAATAAAATAATAATAATAAATAAATAAATAAATAAATAAAAGGAGGTCGACCCAGATAAGGTCAAACCCAATTCTTCCTTCTCTTACCCGATCATCTCTCTGTTTTCACTCTCACTCTCACTCTCTGTCTCATCTCTCTTTCCCTCTCGTCGTCATCTCCGGTATCTCCTTCGTATGCCATCGTCTCTCTATCGTGCAGCCAATTAGATCCACGCTTTTGTGTGCTCCACTATTCCCACCCCCAAATCCTCTAAACCTTCATGTGGTGCTTGTTCAAAACGCTCGCCCTTGTTCTTGCCTAATCAAAACCCTCGCTCTCGCTCTTGCATATCGTTGCTCTGTTACTATCTACCTCACCCTTGCCCTCTGTCGACCAGATCTGGTACACCACCGCCGTTACCAGCTTCGTCACGCCTAGCCACCGATCATCATCTCCTTCTGTCCACCATCGCCGGCCAAATCGGCCCGATCCGGCCACGCAATCACCGTTGTTCGCTCCCTAGCACCGCCGCTGGCCCTCGCTCGACTTCCCACGGCCGCCACAGCGACCTGCGTCGCCTCTTCCTCTGTTGCACGATCGGTCTGACCCGACCAGATCCAACTCGGCCCGACCTGACCAGATCCGATTCGGCCCGATCCGACCCGGTCCAACTCGCCCGTTTCAGGTTTGACCCATTAGATCTGTCCCATATTTAATATATCTTATTAGATCTGACCCCTATTTAATTTATTTAGTTTTAGTCAGATCCAGATCTATCATGTCGAGACGTATCACACTAAACCCTCGGTCTCGATGCGGTGCCTGCATAGTCTTAAATAGAGGATGCCACCCACAGTGCATTTTTGCACCTTACTTTCATTGTGAGGATGGTGCTACTCGTTTTGCTACCATCCGTGAGGTTTTTACTGTCAGAAATATTGCCAACATCCTAGCTCCGCTTTTGGTGAATGACCGATTTTGGGCTTCTGCCACATTCTTCTTTGAAGCTCAAGCCCGGCTTCAGGATCCTATCTATGGTTGCGTATCCGACATTCTAGCTCTTCAGCAACAGGTCAGTGACTTGCAAGCTTATCGAGCTTTCTTGCTAGATTCACTATTTGCATACTATTCTTCATATTCCCAACCTGTTCCTTAACCTGATCAAAACTCATACTGGAGTTCCGATCTTTCCATCATCCCCAATGACGTCCCTCCTACTAGTTTCCCTGAGGTTACTCTACCTCACCCTGGCGAAACTAGCAGCAGCCAGATGCCACCCCCGGATGACCTTGATGAGCTAGGACCAGTCGTCTTTGGCCACCGCCGACGTTCTTGAGCATTGAGCATCGACAGAATCCAAAACTATCAACGTGGGTCACTTAGATTACTGTTTTATAGATTTCATAATGCTACTGTATCCCTTGACTATTTTATGATCTTTTTTGTGTAATCTTCGATTATGCTTGATATTGTGGATTATGCTCTCTCTCTCTATATATATCTCTTATGCGCTATATTGTTATATATCTTTATTCTCTCAACTCACAATAACTTTTTGATTATGACAAAACGGGGGAGAAGAATGAAAATTTATGTATAAGTGTGACCTATAATTTTAAGTTGTAAATATTTTTGTATGGGAGAAAAGATGTATGATAATTTTTATTGAGGTAAGGAAATTGTACTTTTGAAAGTTAGAAAATAAATTAGGCATTTAAGGCAAGCAGGTGCAATCAAGGCAATCAAGTTTGCTTCTTAAAACTCTTAAATATATATATATATACATATATATTATCTATTAATTTATATCAAAAATAATTTTATGCTACTAGTATTTTTGATAAGGGAAGCTTATAGTACAAAATTAAGGAGTTCAAAAATATTTTATCAAATTAATTATCTCATAAATTATGTTTTTGTCATCATCAAAAAGGGGGAGAATATTGAGCCAACTTGTGCATATTAATTTTTGATGATTAACAAAAATAGAATTTTTAAATATACAAATATAGTATTTTTTAGTGATTAATGAAAAGAGTGTTTTTATTAAATATATTAATTATAGTATCGAATTATGTTTAATTAATTTATAAAATATTTTTAATAACATGTGTATTATCAAAAAATATTATTTTCTATTAATAATATTTTTATAATTTTTAGATTAATTTATAAAATATTTTTCATAGTATATGTATTACTAAAAATATTGTTTTTCTATTAAAAACATATTTTTGATTTAATTTATTAAACATCTTTTCATAAGTGTATGTATTTAAAAAAAAATGTTATTTTCCACTAAAATAATTTTTCAATATATTTTTAAAATGTATAAAAAATAAATTTGTGAAATTTGATCAAAAATTTAATTTTTCACTATTGCTATAGTGACGCTACAGTGCTTCTCCAACGATCAGAATTTTGACCGTTGCTACAGTGAATTTGACCGTTGTTACAGTGCTGCTACAGTATTTTCCAGAATGCTTATAAATAGCTCCAAATTCATTTTGGAGAGTATTCTTTTCTCATATTGCCTATCCAAAGCACTCAAAAACTCTTAAAAGCTCTCAAGCTAATTTCCAAGCATTTCAAAGCTCTTAAAGATTTATTGCACATTCACCGAAGAGCCACATGGCAAGAAGAGAAAAAGATATCGCAAAGTCGAATCCAATTTTCTCCATTCAAACTGAGGTCACAATTTATTTATTCATTTGTTTAATTATTATTGCCTTGTATATTTTGTGTTTAATTGCTTATTTGTGTCAAAATGTGAACAATTAAATTATCATTGAATAGGTTTCCTAGAACCATTAAAATCTATGTGATTATAGTTTCCAAGGTAAGCTAGGAAGAAAACCTTGGTGTTTGTGGGTTTTCTAGAACCCATTGTAATCTAAGAGTGTACCTAGTTTTCAAGGTGAACTAGTGTGAAAACCTTGGTGAGATTAGTGAAACCCTAAGGGTGGTTGAGACCTTGGGAGAGTGGAGTAGGTGTGGAGACACCGAACCACTATAAATTGTCTTGTGCTTTATTTATTTATTCTTGTTATATCTTGTGGCTTGCAAATTTATTTATCTCAAACTCACATATATATAGTTATAAAATCTTAATTTGTTTAAAATTAAATAACAAGAATTTGATTAAAAGAAAATAATTTATATATATTCTTAGAGAAAATAAATAATCAATAATATTTATTAAAAGGAAGAAAAATTTTAAACACTCAATTCACCCCCCTCTTGAGTGGCCATACTTTTGCATTAGTATTCATCATCAAAACATAACTCAACATATTGGGTTTAAAGGAATCAAACTTTCAAACCCAAAAATCTGGGTTCCTTCCAATTGTCGAGGTTCTTACATTTTAATAAGAGGGACATAACTTACCGCTAAAACATTGTTTGTTGCCATGACATTTCCACCAACAACACAATCACCATAGTTTGATGACTCTCATTTCTACCACCAAACCACTAGTACTAACAACCCTTTTAAGATAAATCCTTATTGATCCCAATAGGAGATTTTTATAAAAATCCATAACAATAGGATTTATAAAAATCCTTATTGTCGTTGGTCAGTGGTTGAAAAGGAAACCCTATCATCGACTACTAGCAAAGGGTTTCTTCCCATCATTGTGTGGTAACTCCATCACTAATAGTTGTTATAAATGACATGAGTAAAGGTGGAGAAAGAAAAGATACAAGGAGAGAAAAAGAAAGAGGGAAAAATCTTAAATATAAGTGCAAAATGGTCATTTTGCTTGATTTATTAATGACAAATGAGGTGAATGCAATATTAGAAAGCACCTAGTAAATGGTGCCTTTTTTTTTTTTTTTTCTTCAATTTGGAGATGGTTTCAAAATGGGTGTTCATGAGTAAAGGCCTTGATCGGATCCTAATTAATCACGAACAAATTTGTTAATTTAGGACCAAAATTAACTCATTCGTAAATTAAAATTAAGCCAATTTAATTACTCAATTAATTTCCAGTTGGGTCAGGTTGAGTCTTGGCTTTCTAACTAATATTTATTTAGATTTTGATTTAGCAAACAAAAGCATTCTTAGACAACAGAAATCTTCAAATGTTTGATCCAGTTATGTTGTTATTTGGTGAAGTATTATTTACAATTCAGTAGTTAAATCGATTAATTCCAACGATTTAGGGGTGTAAAAGAGTCGATCGAGTTGAGATCACTTCTCTTCGGACTTACTCATTTATTTATTTTCAAGTGTTAAGACTTAAGTTTATTTAAGAGTTGAATTTTATAAACGGTGTTCAAATTCTGTTTGTCAACATTCTTTTGTGTTCGAGCTCTATTAGTTTATGTTCATGAAGAAGCTCTTTTACCTTTTGAAGTTCATTTATATAATAATATATATATATATATATTATAGTATATATTAGAATATATAATATAATACAAGATAAATTATAATCAAACTTCCTGTAGTTTGGTTTCATTTGTATGGAGACCCCTTATGCTTCAGAAATGGCTTTAAAAGTCCATGTGGTTTAAAAGTTTTCTTTGGACATCCCCTCTGTTATTTAAATATTAATTAAATCAAATTAATATTGCTATGATAACTAACTAAATTTAAAACTCATTTAAACAAACAAAATTAAAAAAAAATAGCAAAAAAACAACATTGAAAAACATGTTTTGTTCTCTCGCCAAAGACAATCGCTAACAATCTTTATTATCATTGACATTACCTGTTTTGTCTATGTTGCACGTCGTCAATCACCATTTATTATCATTTTTCTCTATTTCTTGCACTATTGCAAGTAGGGGTGTGCAATCGATTATAACCGAACCGAACCGATCAAAAAATACTAATCGAATCACATGTAATAATCAAATCGAACTGACTGACTAATCACAACTAACTGAACTAATCAAAATCTAAATCAAGTTAACCGAACCGATAACTGAGAATCGATTGTGCAAAACCATAAATTGATATAGCAACAAACCGATTTATAGAAATGAAATAGAGAAACAACATCAATTGTTACAGAAAAATAAAAAAAATCATTTACAATGAGAAAGAACTAAAGGAAATACATACGAGAGAATACAAAGTCATTTGTGCAAACAAAGGAAATACAAACAAAAAACCCATAATGCAAATGAAGAAATACATCAAGAAACTAACTTCACTGAAAGTCAAAAAATTTAAAAAATCTTACAAAACCCTAACCTAACTGTCGATACAAACCTCTATCGACGATTGGTTGTCGTTGGTATGGGTCGATCGTCCAAGCACAAGGAAATGAAGAAACAAGGAAATGAAAAAAACAATGTGTTTTAGGTCTATCATCATTGTGGGTTTGACGAATGAGACGAATAGGACATCAATTGGTGAAGGGAAAAGCGGGACGATCGACTATTGACGGTAAAAGGGAAAGGCATCAACGACGAAGACGATGATTACCGATGGTGATGAACACAAAATCGATTGGGGTTTGATGGGTCTCTCTCTCTATCAATATTGGTCTCTCTTAGTGTCTCGCGTTCGTCTCGGTCCAGTCTTCCAAATGAGTGACTCTGCCTCAAGTGCCGCTGGGAAGGAGGGGGAAGGGGTGGTTCATGAGTAATAAGATATACATGGTTTGGTTCGGTTTTTTGATTATTTATACCAAAATAATCGAATTGAACCAAATAATCAATTTTTAGAGAAAAATATAACCGAATTGAATCACTTCCTATGAAAAATTAAACCGAAAATTTGGTTTACCTAAACTTTTACTCACCCCTAATTGCAAGCACTATTATGAATTGTTTTCACCTCATCACACTAAAAACATTCTTCTTAATTACCTATTGCCTATCACCCTTCTCTTTCTTTTTCTTTTTGATCTTCTCGTTTTCTTTCTTTCATTGTCTATTTGTTTGTCTCTGTCACACCCCCTCTCTATTTCTCTCCACAAAACCAATCGTTGTTGCCGTGTTTTGTTGATGCTGCATTTGCCAACAATTTTCACTTTTCTCTATTATTCTTCTTCTTGATCTCCGCTCTTTCTCTCCCATGCAAAACCTTGGTTGTCACTACCCCATTTTCTTGTCACTACCCCAGGTCCAACGACGATGTGCAAAGGAATGGGCCCTACGGACAAGATGATTGAACGGTTATGGGAAACGTGCGCATTAAATGTGCCGCAGACAAGACGTGCTGCATAAAACAGTGTGATATGACGCGATTGGGCGGAAAGTTGAAAAGGCACTTTGGTTACAGGAATAGCCAGAACATATCAGCTCCTAGTTCGAATGTCGCACTACGAGCTGGGGGGGCTTGATGTTATGGGTATTTTCCGTCCAACTCTATGAGGGCTGGGCCCAACTTATTGGGCCGGTACAATTGTCAAAGGAGCTGACAGGCCTCAAGCTCAGGCCTATCAAAGCGAGCTCGCGCATGGCCGAAGCTCGCTTGGAACAATGTCACCTGGGCGAGCTCCCAGCGACCTTGCTGGTTACTGGCTCAGCTAACCAGCTCGCGAGACAAAAGACCAAGGTCCTGACGAGCTGACAAGGCAACAGGCCGAGGGCCGCCCCAGCCATGTAGCCCAGGCCCATCGTTCCCGGCCCGCCTGGCTAGCCCATGCTAGTCCCATCTTGGTCCATTCGTAACGACATCATTACCACGGAGCCTGGATTTCCGCGCGCCCGCCTCCAATCCCATCTTCATTAAATGACGGGTCCTCTCGCCGTTAATGACTGGTCTCATCCACATTAATGAAGGGTCCATCAGTACCTTCTTACAGCATGGACATCCTTCGCCGGCATTAGGAATTTCGTCCCATCTCCTAGGATAGACATGCTACGCCTAAGGAGAGACATCCCACGATATATAGGCCAGCTCTGGTAAGAAGGGGTAAGAAAAACTACTCTACAATTTACACATTCTTTCTCTCTAAATTCCCCACAGACTCGCTTATTAACTTAAGCTTCGGAGTACCTTGCAGGAACGGGGACGAGGCCCAGAAAATCAAATACCAGATATCACAGATACATTCTTCGGATCCACCGCACCAGGCGGGCCAAAAGAAATATAGTCGACCAATTCTGAACGTCGACATTTTGGCGCTAGAGGAAGGGCCCCGCTTTGGTCAACACATAAATGCCGAAAACCAGAAACACGAGAGGTTCCGGAGCAACTACTAACCGACCAGTGAACCATCTCGGTCGCTTACCAGGAATCCCACGAATCGGAGATACCACGACGTCCACTTCCAGGCCACCTCCGATCGAACCTACTTATAATGTCCCCGGAGAATGCTCCTACCCGCCTATGGCTCTTGCCACCGATGCAGAAATAACACGGATCTGGCAGCAACGTCAAGAAACTTTGGAGAATACTGTTATGCAACTCGCAGACGCAGTCAAAACTCTCGCGCAAGTACAAGTTCAGACAGCGCAGAGGCAAGCAGCCGTTTCTCGGCCTTTAGAAGAAACACCCCCCCAGAAGAGGAAAATGACGCCGAAAGGTGCCCCCGAAGAGCTGGTTCAGTTTGCTCCTCCAACCAGCGCTCCCGGGAAGAAGAAAAGCGGCGTCACCATCATAAAAGACCAAGGACGCGCGTCACTCAGCAGAAGACTGGTGTAAGCCCGGTTCGGGATGACCATGAACGAACCCGTGGAGAGAATCGCCAGCCCGGAAACCAACGGCGGGGCAACCCCTTGGAAAAGATTAGCAGCAGCTATTGCATCCACCGCCATACCCCTGATCATGAACGCGGGGTACAGCCCACCCCGCGAGGTCACAATCGCTCGGAACGAGATACCGCACCAGAAGAGTGACTTACTACCAGGCGGTCGGCAAATCAAGACCCTATGGTAGGGGAATTACTTTTGAGAATTCAGCAACTGAAGGCTAGGCATGGGACGCATAATCAGAGGGGAAGCTGCGAAGAAAGAACCCCATTTTCCTGAGAAATCGAGATGGAGCCCCTACCTCGCAGGTTTAAGGTCCCCAGCATTCCTCAGTATAATGGGGACAGTGACCCATACGATCATCTGGACTCCTTCAACGTCCAGATGGACCTTCAAACGTCCAGTCTGTTAGTCAAATGCCGAGTTTTCCCCGCGACATTGGGAGACATACCCCGAGCATGGCTACGAAGGCTTCACCCCCGCAGCATTAACAGTTGGGAAGAATGTCAGAGCAAATTTGCAGATCAATATAGGTCACTCCGAAGGCAGCTCGCCCCAACATGCCACCTCGCCACCGTCTTCCAACGATCCAATGAGTCTCTGAAAGATTACATAGAGAGGTTCAGGCGCGAGGTAAACAATGTAGAGAATCCATCCGACGAAGGGATATTGACTGCGATCTCCACTGGGCTCCGCAAAGATGGGAAGCTCTACGAGAGCATCTACAAGTCCCCGGTGAGAGACCTTGGTGAGTTTTTCGAACGAGCTGCAAATGAGGTGCGTTGGGAAGAGGCATTCGGCTTAAAGAAGCCCGACGACCAGAAAAAAGGAGAGGGCCTCTCCAACCAGAACAAGAAAAGGGGTGAAGAGGAGACTCGCAAAGAGGGGCAAGGACGGGCTCTCGATGACCAGGTTACTAAAAAGGCAAAGTTCGCCCAGGGAGTCGAGCGACCAGTCCGTTAAGGTCGTTACGAAAATTACAGTGTCTTATCGGACTCACGTGATAGGATCTTCGCCACAGAGCGTGACAGAGAAGACTTCGGGAAGCCTAATCCTCTGAGAACTCCCGACAAATACAGAACGAAGAGCAAGTTCTGCGCCTATCACAATGAGGTGGGACACACAACATCCGAATGCTGGGCGCTGAAAGACGCAATTGAAGAGTTGATCAGAAGAGGCCGGCTACGTGAGTATGTGGTACGTCCCAGAGAGCAGCAATCCAGGCAGCCAGCCCAACAGAGCCCACGCCGAGCTCCCGAGCAGGACCAGGCACCCACAGTAAGGACTATCTTCACCATTCACGGAGGACCACATATCGCGGGGACCTCCAACAGGTCACATGAACGGTACGTACGAGAGGCCGGACACCTTCTACTCGTTAGGAACAGCAGCCAAGCGGGACCTTCCAAAAAGGCCAGGATCGCTTTGGCCGACATCTCCTTCACCAAGGACGATTCCACCGAGGTGCACAGCCCGCACAACGACGCCCTCGTAGTCCGAGCTCGCATCAGAAACATGGAAGTGCGGAGAATCATGTTAGATATCGGCAGCTCGGTAAACGTCATGTTCATGTCATGCTTCGACCAGATGGGGCTAAAGATCGACCAGCTAATATCTTCTCCGGAACCATTGTACGGGTTCATTGGTGATGCTGTAACACCCAAGGGACGCATAAGGCTCCCCTTAACGGTGAGAGAATCAGACCTCCAGGCCACTGTGATGGCAAATTTCCTCATCGTCGATGGCCCATCCGCGTACAATGTAGTCATGGGAAGGCCTGCCATGAACGACTTGGATCTCATTATCTCGACCAAGAGCCTGACGGTTAAATTCCCTACACCAAAGGGCGCCGGATGCATAAAGGGTGAGCAGCAATCAGCAAGGCGCTGCTACGAAGAAGCGTTAAAGATAGGGTCCAAAGCGAAAGGGATAAACGTAATCACCAGAGGCGAAGTTTCAACCCCCAGTGGCCAAGAAACCGACCACGATTTGGACCCGCGCGATGTGGACTGCGACCGCACCGCTAGCCCGGCCGACGAAGTAGAAGAGGTAGAAATCGGTTGTCATGGCATCAAAAGATCCCTCCAAATCGGCAAGGGCCTTCCCCCCGGCATAAAGGCCCAGCTGGCCGAATTCCTCAAGGCAAACTTAGATGTGTTCGCATAGAATCATGAGGACATGGAAGGAATAGACCCGAAGATAATGCAGCATAGACTCAATGTCAACCCCAACTACAAACTGGTGCGACAGAAAAGGAGGTCAATGACGGCCGAACGATACACAGCGTTGAAAGAAGAGGTGGATAAGCTCATGGCCAGCGGGCTCATCAGAGAGGCCCAATATCCGACCTGGGTGTCAAACCCGGTCCTTGTAAAGAAAAAGAGTGGGAAGTGGAGAACTTGTATCGATTTTACAGATCTAAACAAAGCTTGTCCAAAAGATAGTTTTCCTCTTCCAAGAATTGATCAGCTCGTCGATGCCACCGCTGACCATCAGCTCCTCAGTTTCATGGACGCTTATTCCGGGTATAACCAGATCCCTATGAACCCTGATGAAGAAGAACACACCTCTTTTATAACGAATCGGGGGTTATACTGTTACAAGATGATGCCCTTCGGATTAAAAAACGCGGGAGCTACATACCAACGGCTCGTCAACATGATGTTCGGAGACCTGATTGGGAAAATCATGGAAGTATATGTAGATGACATGCTGGTAAAGTCCAGACGGGCCAATGACCATGTCAGCGACCTCACGGAAGCATTCCAAATTTTGAAGGAGTACCGGATGAAGCTGAATCCGCTCAAATGCTCGTTCGGCGTGGCCTCCGGGAAATTTCTGGGATTCATAGTCAACGAGAGAGGAATTGAGGCCAACCCCGAGAAAATCCGAGCTTTGCTGGACATGCGGGCACCGACCAAGGCTAAGGAAGTCCAGAGCCTTAATGGACAAATCGCAGCCCTCAGCCGATTTGTCTCCAAGTCATCCGACAAGTCCATCCCATTCTTTAACATCTTGAAACAAGCAAGAAGCTTCGAATGGACAAAAGAGTGTGAAAACGCTTTCCAGCAGCTAAAAGAATACTTGGGGCGGACTCCCCTAATGTCTAGACCAAAGGACGGAGAGGAACTGATCCTCTATCTGGGGGTATCTGAATACGCCGTCAGTGCCGCACTCATGCGAGAAGAAGACCGGGTGCAATACCCAGTCTATTACGTCAGTCACAGGCTCCTCGACGCCAAAACAAGGTACTCTCCCATGGAAAAGCTCGCTCTCTCTCTTGTCATTGCGTCCAGAAAGCTACGCCCTTATTTCCAAGCTCATCTAATCGGCGTGTTAACCAAACACCCATTGAAACAAATCCTTCAGAAACCCGACTCATCCGGCCGCTTGCTCAAATGGGCTATTGAGCTCGCCCAATTCAGCATTGAATACAATCCTAGAACGGACATAAAAGGGCAGGCGCTGGCTGACTTTGTTGCAGAGTTCACGGGACCAATCGAAGAACCCCCTCCCTTATCCTCTCCCGTCTGGGAGCTATTTGTCGACGGTTCTTCCAACGAGCACGGGTCAGGGGCCGGCACCCTCCTGATAAGCCCGAAAGGACACAAGATTCCCTATGCGCTAAGGTTCGGCTTCAAGGCCACCAACAACGAAGCAGAATATGAGGCACTTCTGGCTGGCCTACGCTTAGCAAAAGAGGTCAAGGCAAATCGACTAAAAATTTTCAGTGACTCTCAGCTCGTGGTTCGCCAGGTACGAGGAGAATATCAGGCGAAGGGTCAGAAGATGTCGGCATACCTCCTCAAAGTCCAAGGACTCCTTCACTCCTTCGAGGAATACGACGTGAATCAAATCCCGCGGGACCAAAACTCACATGCAGATGCACTCACTCGTCTGGCATCAGTTGGTGATGCAAATTCGTTGGAGGCAATCCCTATAGAGTTTCTGGTAGCACCGAGCACGGAGGATAAAAATGAGACTTTGCGGATAGAGCTAAGGCCAGACTCATGGATGCAGCCGATCGTGGATTACTTACAAGACGAAAGGCTACCAACTGATAAACTGGAGGCTAGACGCACTCAAGCTCGCGCGGCCCGATACTGCATTGTTGATGATGTGCTGTACAAACGAGGGTTTTCGACCCCGTTACTCAGATGTATTGATAAGCCTAATTGCCAAGTGGTCCTCACTGAAATCCATGCGGGACACTGTGGCAATCACGCTGGGGGGGTATCCTTAGCTCAGAAGGCATTTCGCCAAGGGTTTTACTGGCCCACCATGAAATAAGATGCTACAGACCTGATAAAAAAATGTGATGCATGCCAAAAATTTGCCAAGGTACCACGGGTCCCCCCCGCCTACTTACAACAAATGAGTAGTCCTTGGCCATTCGCCATGTGGGGGATCGACCTGATCGGGCCACTCCCAACAGCTCGTGGCGGCTGCAAGTACGCTATTGTAGCTGTGGATTACTTCACTAAATGGGTAGAAGCAAAGGAGCTCGCACAAATATCCGCGGCAAAGGAAGAAGGCTTCGTATGGAACCACATCATTTGTAGGTTTGGAGTCCCTCAGCAGATCATCACCGATAACAGGACTCAATTTACCAGCGAGCAATTTGTCCAATTTTGCGAATCATTCGGGATCAAGAAAAGCTTCACAGCCGTAGATCATCCACAAGCTAACGGCCAGGTTGAAGCTGTCAACAAGATAATTAAGCAAATATTGAAAACCAGGTTGGAGGCCAGAAAAGAAGCCTGGGCAAACGACCTACAGACAGTTCTCTGGGCCTACCGAACTACTGCTCGTTCGACCACAGGAGAAACCCCTTTCTCCATGGTCTATGGGTCTGAAGCAATGATCCCCGTGGAAAACAAAGTAATAAGTCAGCGGAGGGTCACTTTCGACCCGGAGAACAACGATCAGCTACTCGCTTCACATCTCGACCTAATCGAAGAAACAAGAGAGGCAGCTCGGTTAAGGATCGCGACCTACCAACAACGTGTCGCAAGATACTACAATCGACGGGTCCGAGTCTGACAGTTCAGTGAAGGAGATCTTGTGCTGCGCCTCGTCCTTCCCGGAGCTCGCAAGGGCAGTGAAGGGACCTTAGGCCCGAATTGGGAGGGCCCATACACGATAAGGGAAAGCCTTGGCAATGGAGCATATCATCTCACAGATCAGGACGGAGCAACCCTCCCGCGAGCGTGGAATGCAGAGCATTTGAGACAATATTTTCGATAAGAAAACACTTCTCTCTCTCTTGTATTTCTTATTTACTGAATGAATGCTTCACTTTTAAGTGCCACTTTATATGAATGTTTCGCTTCGTATATGAACAATGAACTTTTCATACTTGAATTATGTTTCGCGACTGCAAAATAAACAAACAAAAAAGGGCTTGCGAGCTGGGGCCCATTTAACTTAGCTTTTATGCTATGGTTTGTGGCTTACCTGAGCAGTTATTTATTTTTATTAAAAGGCTTGCGAGCTGGGGCCCATTCAACTTAGCTTTTATGCTATGGTTTGTGGCTTACCTGAGCAGTCATTTGTTTTTATTAAAAGGCTTGCGAGCTGGAGCCCATTCAACTTAGCTTTTATGTTATGGTTTGTGGCTTACCTGAGCAGTCATTTGTTTTTATTAAAAGGCTTGTGAGCTGGGGCCCATTCAACTTAGCTTTTATGCTATGGTTTGTGGCTTACCTGAGCAGTCATTTATTTTTATTAAAAGGCTTGCGAGCTGGGGCCCATTCAACTTAGCTTTTATGCTATGGTTTGTGGCTTACCTGAGCAGTCATTTATTTTTATTAAAAGGCTTGCGAGCTGGGGCCCATTCAACTTAGCTTTTATGCTATGGTTTGTGGCTTACCTGAGCAGTCATTTGTTTTTATTAAAAGGCTTGCGATCTGGGGCCCATTCAACTTAGCTTTTATGCTATGGTTTGTGGCTTACCTGAGCAGTCATTTATTTTTATTAAAAGGCTTGCGAGCTGGGGCCCATTCAACTTAGCTTTTATGTTATGGTTTGTGGCTTACCTGAGCAGTCATTTATTTTTATTAAAAGACTTGCGAGCTGGGGCCCATTCAACTTAGCTTTTATGCTATGGTTTGTGGCTTACCTGAGCAGTCATTTATTTTTACTAAAAGGCTTGCGGGCTGAAGCCCATTCAGCTTAGCTTCTATGCTATGGTTTGTGGCTTACCCAAGATCGTAGTGGACAAACTTAAAGTCATTTATCTTGACCACCAGTGGCATGGAGTGAAAGAGAACATCCTGTGCGGGGAGCTGTCATATCGATCAGATTGGATAGCATCATTATGTTTGGGTCTCAGTCCACAAAAATATAGAAAGACGAGGACCTCAAGCAATAAGGAAACTTTATTATTGAAGGGATCCGAGTACAAAGTTAAAGGAAAAGAAACGAAAATCTAAGGGCCTAGAGGGTCCGAGGTCGGGGCCGCGGCATCCTGGGGGCTTGGATCGGCGGCGTCTTCCGCGGATAGGTCGACCACGACCTGCGAAGGTCCAGGCTCAGGGGCTCTAGTCTGGGAGGTTGCGGCTTCGGCGACATATCTCTTCACCGCTGTTATCGCCTCCTCGCCGAAGCAAGAGACGTCGAGATCCGGGTACGCCTTCCACAAAGTAAAGAGGAACGCGCTACAGATATCGGACTCGACCTCCTCACGCTCCCTGGAAACCCGGACTTCGACGTTGACCTTCAGCTTTTTGATTTCTTCCTCCGCCGCTTCGGCCCGTCGAAGAGCCCCGTCCAAGTCACCCCGTATCGTGACCAGCTCCGCTTCGGCCTTATTCAATTTCGAGGTCACCTGAGAGAAGGTCGATTGATGCATCCTTCTCTCGCGGTCTAGCTCATCTTCGGCCTCCTTCTTCGCCCTTTCGGCATCTCGTGCCCGGTCCTCCAGGCCCTCTACTTTATTCCGGTATCTTTTGGACTCATTGGTCACAAAAGTAAGATTCTCTTCCAGTTTCTTCTTCTCCTTCTTCAGCGCCTCCACAGTGATCTCGAGCTTCTCTCTCTCCCTCGAGAAGCGAACTCTCTCCTCCTTCTGCTCAAAGACGCCTAGAGAAGCCTGCAAAGCTCGGAGATTCAAAAAAAAAAAAAAAAAACAACAACAACAAACAGTGACGACAACGAAACGCAAAGAAGAAAGCAGGACCCTTACTAAGAGGCAGTGACGTGCGACGTAATCGTCGAGTGCGTCGCCGGACACCTCCTTCCTGTCCAAATTCCTGGCGTAATTGCCAAGGACGTTGTTCAAATTGTCCAGGAGGGGGGTAAAGTACGTCCCGCCAGCCATGACCATGGAGGTGCTCGGCGCAGCAGCGGCGTCTGTCTTCTTCCTTTTATCAGCCCGAGATTGCTGGGCGATCTGCGGGACCGGCGGAGTCTTCCTCTTTCCACCCAGAATCTCCTCGCGGACCACCTGCTTACCGCGAGTCACCGTCGCCGCATCGGCCCCAGGTCGCAAGGAGGCACCAGCAGGAGCCGGTTCCGAGGAGCCCGCCGTTGTCAATACGAGATCGGGGCCTGGCATGTTCGCGGGGCCGCGGCTCGCGCCTTCCGCATCATCAGAGGCGCCCCCAGCTCGAGCCTTTGCTGGAGAGGAGACCGCGCGAACAGCCTCGGACACACTCGTGATCACGGGAGCCCCGGGGCGCTGGAGTTGAAGTTTCATCGCTCCCGATAATGGTGGCGGGGCTGCAACAGCGACTTCTTCGCGAACCCGACTCTCTCCCACCAGATCCACCCCAAAACTGGCAATGTCCAGGGCCGACCTTATTTCCCTCTGACCCCGGATCCCGATGTCTTCTTTCCTAATTTCTTTAAAATCCAGGGGAGGAGCGAGCTGATAATCCCTGAGCAGGCAGTCTGTAAACTCACAATCGTCTTCGTCAGTCTTTGTCTCGGAAGCGCTCTTTAGTCCTGCCGCCTCGAAAGTGGTCAGCTCGGGTTTCCCACCAGCAACACCTGCAAAATCAAGACGGACGAAAATTTGTAAATGCAGAACACACAAACAGTTCACAGTCATAGGGACGAGTTGAAAGACCACTCACTCGGCACAAGGACAAAGCTGAAGTTGTTAAGATCGTAGAGGGAGCAACAAGAAATGTAGAACCAATGGGACTTATAGTCCCCTGCGTTGGATCTACCTTTTGCCTTCCCTTGTGGCAAAAGTCCCTTATGGTCGGATGAACGAGCTGCCATGTAATACAGCCCGTCCTTGGTACCCTTGAAAGAATAAAGGTACCTAAGAATTTTGGGAGTAGGGAAAGGGAGTTCGTTTTTTCTAAAGAGTAAGGCCAAAGAGGTTATTTGGGCGTAGGAATTTGGGGTCATCTGAAAGGGGGCAAGTTTCAGATCATTTAGAATGGTGATAAGGTAGGAATGAAGTGGGAACCTAAGGCCAAATTCTAAGTGCTGCGGGCTAACGGCCACGTATCCCGCTGGAGGGAAAGCAGCGTGGTCGCCGGGTGAAGGCACCATCACGCGAGCACCGCAGGGGAGCCTGTACTCTGAGGCGCACGACTTCAGCTCAGCAAACGTCATCTTCGAAGGATAACATTTGAAAACCTCGCGAGCCGCACGCTCCTCGGAAGCTCGCGCAGCCACCGATGAGGCGGTGCGTTGAGGAATCCTCTCAGCGACCTCAGAATCAGACGAAACTACACTTCTTGAAGCTCGCGGCAGCACCCTCCCTCCGGCGCTCAACGAGCTGGAAGTGTCGTCGTCTTCCACCCCGATGTTGCGGCGCTTCCGACCTGATGTAGACATCTAAAAAGAAGGGGGAAAAGAAGGTCAAATCAGAGTGGCGAGTCGGAAGCACCTAAGAAACTCTCTAAATATCAGGCCTCGCGCTTCGCAACAGGGCATGACCCAAAATGAAACCAAAAGAGGAGATAGGAAGAAAAGGGGAAGACCGAAGCCGAGGTTCCTGAGTTTAACAGGACCCCCTGAGATTCCCAGGAACCACTCCTGTGGAACCGACCACCATCGCCGAACGGCGCAATATGGAGGCCGAATAAAAAAAGAAGAAGAAGAAAAAGAAGAGGAGGCAAATTCGAAAACAAAGTATACCAAAGGGGTCCAAGAAACTTACAGTTTTCCGATGAATAGTTGCTGGTTTTTGAGTGCAAAAAACCGTCGAAGAATGAAGACGAGGGAATCGCAAGATCTGCAACTATGGAACCTTGGGGTCGGGGAGAAAGCGGTTTCAGTAGCCCAAGGGGTTTTCAAAATGATGCAGTAGAAGGAAAGGAGGGTAAGCTTCCATCCCCGTTTTTATAGTTAAGGGTACACCACCGTTGGATGAAAAAACCGACGAGCTTCCCCAGGTCCAACGGCGATGCGCAAAGGAGTGGGCCCTACGGACAAGATGATTGAACGGTTATGGGAAACGTGCGCATTAAATGCGCCGCAGACAAGACGTGCTGCATAAAACAGTGTGATATGACGCGATTGGGCGGAAAGTTGAAAAGGCACTTTGGTTACAGGAATAGCCAGAACATATCAGCTCCTAGTTCGAATGTCGCACTACGAGCTGGGGGGGCTTGATGTTATGGGTATTTTCCGTCCAACTCTATGAGGGCTGGGCCCAACTTATTGGGCCGGTACAATTGTCAAAGGAGCTGACAGGCCTCAAGCTCAGGCCTATCAAAGTGAGCTCGCGCATGGCCGAAGCTCGCTTGGAACAATGTCACCTGGGCGAGCTCCCAACGACCTCGTTGGTTACTGGCTCAGCTAACCAGCTCGCGAGACAAAAGACCAAGGTCCTGACGAGCTGACAAGGCAACAGGCCGAGGGCCGCCCCAGCCATGCAGCCCAGGCCCATCGTTCCCGGCCCGCCTGGCTAGCCCATGCTAGTCCCATCTTGGTCCATTCGTAACGACATCATTACCACGGAGCCTGGATTTTCGCGCGCCCGCCTCCAATCCCATCTTCATTAAATGATGGGTCCTCTCGCCGTTAATGACTGGTTTCATCCACATTAATGAAGGGTCCATCAGTACCTTCTTACAGCATGGACATCCTTCGCCGGCATTAGGAATTCCGTCCCATCTCCTAGGACAGACATGCTACGCCTAAGGAGAGACATCCCACGATATATAGGCCAGCTCTGGTAAGAAGGGGTAAGAAAAACTACTCTACAATTTACACATTCTTTCTCTCTAAATTCCCCACAGACTCGCTTATTAACTTAAGCTTCGGAGTACCTTGCAGGGACGGGGACGAGGCCCAGAAAATCAAATACCAGATATCACAGATACATTCTTCGGATCCACCGCACCAGGCGGGCCAAAAGAAATATAGTCGATCAATTCTGAACGTCGACAGTCACCTTATATATTTCTCTATAACTTTATCATCTATTTAAAACCAACGATGGGTTCTTGCGATGGGCTAACTGGAACTAATTGAAATCGATGAAATGCCTTGTAACTACCATTGCCCAGATCATCTTTGCCCATCTCTCTTTCTTTCTCTCTCTTTCCATTTCTTTATGTTCTAGTCATTGATGGTTCATTAACAACTGTAACCACGACCAACGAGTTGCAACTCATTAGTGATGGATTTCTTAACTTTTTTGCTCGTTTGATTTTTATTTTTTTATTTTCTGGTTAAATTTAGGTTAATTTGATACAATTACAATTTAATTAACACTGTTATTGATAAAAGAGGTCTATGAGTAAAAAATACAAACCATAGAGACTAATATAGTGATATCTAAATCACAAGAGCTCTTTATGCAGATGATCCAAACCATGTGGGATTTTGGGGGTAATTTACCTTGTAATATCATATATAATATATATATTTTTTAATTGAACAATGAACGAGTTTTGCATGAAATGTGAATAAGTTGGCAATAAGTCAGTCAACCTATATGTTCGGGCTTGATCTGTTTATTGAACAAACTTCAAAATCTTGTTCGTTGAATATGAAAGCCACCCACCAGCCGCCACCCTCGACGTACGTACAACTGCCTCTTGCATTGACAAGTGTTGGTTTGGACGAATAATAACACCACATATAATTAAGCAACCTAGCTGATAAAAATAGCCAGATACTTGCACTCATAAACAAATACATCAGTAATCTGACAGACAGGAATATTAATATGGAAGCCACCCTAGCTCAACATATATATGGCTGGCTCTTTCATTGGGAATTAAGTGCTGGGTTGTAACATATATGTGCTCTCCCACCCACACTTGCATTGCCTTTGTAGCTTGGATTCTAGCTTACTCTCACCTTGAAGTTCCTGGAATAGTCAGTGTTGTGTGCATGACTCCTATTTACTCTTTATCTGGAAGCGCTTAGAGCGTAGTGTATATTTACAACACACCCACCTTCTTTTATATACATCTACCGCTAATGCACAACAACTTGTTTGCCATTAATGCCCAACCCCAAGATCACTCAACGTGCGCTTCCACACCATCACCCATACACAACTCTAGTACTACTTTGTCACAAACCCGGTGTATTCCCTTGTGTGGTGACACAACTCTTAGATAATTAGTAGTATCTCGACAAGATTGCATGCATGTGTACTCACCAGAGATATATGTCTATAATCCAACATGAATATGATAAGAGAGACCATTCTCAATGCACCATTGCCCATTACATTGAAAAGTGTCACGCAATGATATAGCATATGAGCTAACTCTTAAGATATTATTAATAAAATGAGTAAAATAAGATTATATCAAGATAATTTATTTGTAAAGTTTAATATAAATTATTCGAAGGGAGGGAAGGGATAAATTTATCTTGAAAATTCAAGATAAAAAGTTGTAGGACTTCTTTCTAAAAAATTTAACAAACATAATAACAATCACTTTTGTTCGGAATGCTTTTCAGATTCCACTTTTTTCAATCTATATCTTAGTTAACAAACGCTACCTAAAGATGATAATTTGTTAGAATAGTGGTAGAAAGTAGGAATCGAGTAAGATGGAGAGGAAAATACACAAAAATAGAAAAAGTAACTCAAAAACTCAGAAGAAAGCATAAAATTTTAAGTGAAAACAAAAACTAAATAAAAGATAATAAATAAAACAAAAAATTGTGTTAAAGCTCTTCAACTATGTAATTTTCTTTCTACTTTATTTTTTTCCAAACATAATAGTAAGATTTTTGTAATAAAAAATAAAAAATAAAAATAATGTTACCATATCATATGCATCACATAGATAATGTTTATGTTTTAATTTTTAGGAATCTTATTATCTCTCGTGCAAACAAGCCAAAAAAGAAAAAGTTAAAAATTTGGAAGAAGAGAAATTTATGATGTTATCATTTGAAATGCTTAATTAATGTGACCCATAGTTGCAAGAAAGGTATTTGCCTTACTTGTAGTTTACTACGGGTCACTCATTCTATCTATAGGGATCATTCAATAAAGCAATTCTCCCTTTGTGTGTGCATGTGTATATTTATTAAAGTAGTATTTGTTAAAATAAATAAAATAAAATTATATCAAAATAAAGTTTGAATGTTTTTCGAATCAAGAAATAAAATAATCAAGATAAACTCAGAAAACATTCTAAGATTTTTATCAAATTGTTTGTTTAATTTTTTAGAATACATTGGAGAATACAAGTATTATTTGTTCTTATATGTAAAAATCAAGATATGCTTATCTTGAAGGGAGGGAGATCGTGATTTATTTTTTAAAAGTCGTCAAATAAATTTAATAAACATATTAGAAATGACAAAAGTTTATAATACTTTACTTTTTTTGTCTATATTTTAATTAACAAATACTATCTAAAAAAAAAGTTAAATACTATGAAGAGTAGTTGACAATGGCAACGAAGTTCTTGAATTGGGGTGGGGCGGTGAGTGTGTGTGGGGGTCCATCCGGATTACCCCCCCAAAAAAGAGAACAATAGAGTGTGTCCTAAGCTTTGTTCCTTATGCTTCATTTTACCATACAAATGCAAGAAACCGACCACTTGAGTCCAAGGGAGTTGTCAACTACTCACCATTACTATTTCACTCCCCACCTTCTTGTCTCTCTTCTCTTCTGCCTCCAACCCTCCTCTCCTGCCTGCTCTGAACTATAGCAATCCCACAAGCTTCTTTAATCAACTCATTTCTCTTATTTTTTTCCCATTGTCTATGCTTGACAACAAATAATAATAATGAAAGCCCCCCTCTTTAATCACCTTTTGAGATTTTATCAATTTCCAATTATTTAGCACCACTAAATCTTTCTTACCCATTAAAAAACAAATAAAAATAAATTAATTATTTAATTTTATCCATCCATGTCATTGAAAACTAGGATAAATTAATTATTTTACTCTTAATTTCTTTCATCTTCACTCTCCTTTCTCTCTCTAAACTATTTAATTTTCTCTTATTAAAACACAATGAAAATATAATATAATATATATAAACTACAAAAAAAAATAGTATAATTATAGAAAACTTATTTAGTTACAAAAATATCTATATATAAACTAATATATAAATATATCATGATTTTTTTTTTTTTAAAAATGAAGACTCCAGCAATTCTCCTATCACTGGGTTATAGAAATGCCCCTCACTGAGATATCAATCCCATTGTTGTTACTACTAGAAGGAGAGAGAATCCATTAGAGTAGGGAAGGGAAGACAATTTCATGAGTACCTGCCATACCTTCCTCGCTTAGGAAGGGTTTGTGTACAAAACAAAAATACCATCGAGATGGTGCGAGGAGGCATATTTCAAATACTCACTAGGGGCAGGGATGGAACCCACCATCACGTCTTATTATTAATTAATATATTTTATTATTTTATATATTTATGAATTATAATTTAAACGTGAGAAGAAAAATAAAACCCCTAAATCCAATATCTTACATTTTCATTTTACAAACACAAAATGATTAGTTTACTAGCTTAACATAATTATATGTATATATATATATATTAAAGTTAAAAAGTCTTTTCAGCAAATAAAGAAGTAACTTAACTACTTGTAAAATTATCTAACAAAATTTGATAATAGTCACTTTCAAATTCATTTACTTGATTAGTGAACCCAGCTTGAGTTTGTCAAACTCATTTCTATGACAAGGGGATCTTCAATTAGACCGAATTTGTTGGATTTTCAAGCTTCTGAATACTTGTTACTCATAATGCTGCAAATGTTATATTTCTTTATTCTCGTTGTTGACAATTTTCTTTTGATATTTTTACTAGATATACGAATACCTTGCAAGTACATGAATGAAAGTACAACTATAAGGATATAGACAATAATTCAGATTCAAGTACAGAGATGATAGAAAAAATACGCTACTGATATGCTCTCTATTACCAACCCTATATTGGAGTTAGAGAGGGATGAGATCTCTACTTGCGGATTGAAATTTACTAAAGAAGATAGTTGTTAAGATGCACCAAAAGTTGGTTACTAACAATTCAATTAGAGAAGAAGATCCCCAAAGCCAATGTAAGAGTAGCCATCCATCATTGAAGAATAATGGGCCTAGATCATAAATGAGGTTTAGCATCTTGACTTGGGGAGGGGTAGATAGAGGGAAGGGACACATAATTGTTATCGTTGCCATTGTTGGAGCGAGAGGGATAGAAAACATCAGCCTTAAAAAAGAAAGGAAGGTTGCGAGGAAGAAAAGGAGAGAAAAAAGAGGTTATTTGGAAGTTTTAAGAATATTAATTGAAATTAATAGTAAAAGGTTAGTGCAACAAAATTTAGAAAGTTAAAAGGAAGATAATTGCCATTTTTAAAACCTCAAAGTATGTCTTAAGCCAAACCTTAGAAGTGTTAGAATGCATTTTTTCCCATAACAAATATTCATTAAATCTTATTCTATTTAGAAATATTATTTAAACACACTTGTAGTGATATTCTATATTAATATATTACATTTCGTATCATATTAATATAAATATATAAAATATTAATGCAAAATATCAATCAAAGTGCCAAAATTAAGTATTTAAATAACATTTCCATCTTCCACTATACTCAACATCTATCAATGATATGACCACTTTAATTATATATAAAATCCCCATTTATGAATTGACCTAAACATTAAGCAAATAAACCCTACATTACCCCTTATGAAAGAAATAAGTACAAACAAATAAAGGTCACTCTTCCATTGGTCTCTCTAAAACTTAAAACAATTGTGAGTATTAATCTCATTCGATGAGATCAAATTATATAATTTCTAAAATAACAAAAATCTCTATTTGTAACATCTTCTATGAAATCAAGATATGTGATATCTTGTTTAAGACTATCATACTTATTTTCGAGGTGGGGGCTGGTTGGGGTTTCAAAATGGATATATTGTTGACATTAAAATGCTATCGATACAGAGATGCTGAAAAGAAAAGAATTGAAGCATTGGAAGGATGGGAAAAAGTCAGATCCATAAGAAAAAAAAAAAGAAAGAAAGAAAAGAAGAAGAGTGTTGCCTCACGACAGAACCAAAGAAACAAAGGGGTAGATAACATCCATCCACCACAAATCCCATCTTTAAAATCAGTAAGATTTTTGGCGGGCATTGTATTGTTGCCTGCTTGCCTGCCTCCTCCTCCACCTTCTTCGCCTGGCTCCTTGTGTTCTTTTCTTCCATGATTCTTTCCTCTTGTACTTTTGGTCGCTCGCTATCTTCCACTCTTCTCACAGTGTTCCCCCACCCCCACCTCTCCTCCTCCCTTCCACCAACAACTCCTCTTCTCAACACATTTTAACAGTGTCTTCGAAGCTCAACTTCTTAACACAAATAAATCCTCTTCTAATAAGATCAAAAAGGATAAAACAAAAAAAGGATAAAACAAAACAAACACTATTCTCAACAGATCTAATTTAGAAAATAAAGGCAAAAAACAAGAAAACCTGCCTCTACATTTTGCATAACAATTTATATAACATTTTATGCCCTAAATTGACACCCAAAACATACTTATCCCGTTTTAGTCCAAACTATGAGGAGGACCCTAATCACAAGAAACTTGATATAATCATAAGAGATAAAAAAAACAGATGCCCCCAAAACAACTAGATAAAACATTGAAGCCCCATAATTTATTCCCTCTTTCTTGTTTTGTTTGCTCAATCCAAAACCAAAACAAAATAGGGTAAATCTTTTAAAAGCTAAGAAAAGAAATTATAGGCATACCTCCAAAAACCAACCAAAAAAGGGCACCATCTTCTCCAAAGCCCAACAGCCGACAGAGTAAATACCATCCTTCCCTTTTATTCCACACTAAGAAGCCTTTCCAAAAGCTACACTCCAGCTTTTCTTGGACTTTCTCCCCCACCCTTTTCTGCCTCTCTTAGCCCCCTTTTGCCTCTTCATCAAATCCTACACTCCTAAAATTACCATTGTAACTTTTCCTTCTTGGACGTTGCATCCTATAATTGGTGCTGATCCTCGCCCCCCTCCCCCTCCCCCATTTTTTAAATTACACACACATGTTTATGCAGAAGAAATACCACAGTAGCTCCCTACCAAAAAAAAAAAAAGACGACATACTACAGTAACTACATATGCGTGCATGAATGGGTTTCAAGTGACAGGGATCCCCCTTATATATATAATGGGCTATAGCTTATAGCCATTTCAAGAACCATTCTAAAAGGACCTCTATACAACCATTTCCAGTTCTTAATCTAAGATGAGCAGGAAGGAAGGCGACTCACCTGTCAGTCATTCCTCCATTGCTCTTCTGCAAGAGAGGTTCAGACAGCTGCAGAGAGCTAAGGAGATCAGAGAGGAGAGGGAGCTCTTGCGACAGCGAACTGAATTCCAACGCATTGGTTCAACCACATGTAATGACCCATCCAGGTTATTTTTCCACTCTGAACTAATTGTTCCACCCAGGCAGCCTCTTCAAAGTTCTTCCACCTCCCTCCACCATAATTTGCAAAGGAGGCAATCTGATCTCCAGTCCTTTGAGAATCCAACCTCAGCAAACTCACAGTACAGAGAGACAGTCATGTACAGACCAAGCAACTTTGAGGACTCAGATATTGACACTTCTCTTCATCTCTGAAAATTTTACCAGTATCAGTTTATTTGCTTACTCCCGTTTTTATGATGTTTTCACTGCTTAAAACCTTTATATTGTTGTAAGAATGGGAAGTGTGTGAATAATGCAACTACTGTTTACTCTGATGCTCATGGCCATATTCATCTTGTTCATTAACAACATAGCCATTGGAAAAGTCATCATCTATCCTCTTTTGGTATGGCATTTCATCATAGTCAGTCCTTTCTGAGTCTCCAATGCCTCTCTGTTTCCTTTTCATGATTTTAGGAACTAAACGAGTCACCTCCTTTGCCTCCAATATTGAATCATCATGGTTTACCCGTTCAAACCGAACTGCACTCACCTTTCTGGCATTTCCTTCTAGTATCTGCACCAGTCATTACAACATGTCAGTTACAAGTTCTCTAAAATTGCCAATTAAGATCATGCACTTGCATTTTTTCTGTGCCGAATTGCTTAGAAAATGAAGGGAAAACGGTGAATATTAGATTTTTGCCACCACTTGGGGCTTTGGGGGGCTATTGGAAACTTCTAACAGTTCTGATGTCTGAGCAATCAAACAGTCAGTATAGGAAAATAACATGATGCATTATATTAGAGCCATTCAGGCCAACACATGCGAAATGCACATAAAAGCTCTAGATATTGAATCATTAAATTGGTTGCTATCATAAATGTGAGAAGCTAAGAAAAAAGAATATGCAGCTAAACTTCTCGGTCTGTCATAATTATCACATTTCTGAACCTACTGAATTGAGAACATGAGAATCTAAAAGCTGTTGTGTGGTGCACCCCCCCCCCCCCCCCCGGCCTTCTTTTACATCCCTAATGTCACCCACCACTGAATGGAAAAATCTACTCTATTCCACTCTTCCTGTTCTTTCATTTCCAATTTCTGCTTCTTTGCAGTAACTACTTATACTTGTCACATCCCGTGACTACTGATTATGGATTCTGGAGTGTTGTTACTTTAGTCAACACTACATTACCAAATTTGTTTTTGTTTTTGTTTTTTGTTTTTTTTTTTTTGCTGTTCCTATAAACCCAGAATGCGTCAACCAATCTCATTCTCACTTCATGCACAATATTTAAAGTACAAAGCCAGGAAAATTTGAAACTATAAGCTAATAGTCAAAGCTACAGGAAAAAATTCAGATTTGATGGTAATATTATTGTTGACTGAATCACTCACAACAATAGTACTAACCAAGCTTACACATAAGCGCTCAAAAGCCAGGAGCATGCAATCCTTAAATTACAAATTGCTGGACTACATGCCTTTTTAACTTTTGTGCTAATAAAATCCTGGACGGACTAGCACATATCATAGCTAAATTATCAAGCACATAACTGTATAAAATCTGTAAAGCCAACATCAAAATCCTAGAATGGCATAAATATTTTATGGAATCTTAACAATTTTACCAGCTCTTCCGACAAAATCAACAGCAAAAATTACCAAACAATAAACTCTGCAAGGAACATTGACTAGAATGGCCTCAAAAGTAATGCACCATCACATTTTCAATTAGACATTCAAACTGAAGAAGGGACAAAAATTCAACATGGAAAAACTGAATTAAGGTGAATTAATGTTGATCAGTTAGAAATGTGACTAACATCTTGCACAGCTTTATTAAATACCACGCCATGAACTATCACAGAGTACTTTTAGATAACTATTGCTCAAGTACCAAAAACCATTGTCAGGCAATTTGGGACAGGAATTAGGACCACACCAACAAAGAAAACCTTTTCCAGTCAAAGCTATGGTGCCAGCCAAATGGTAAAACCTACCTCTTCAAACTTACTTCAACCCCTACAACAAAACAGAAAGAGCTAATGGTCTTGAAGTTGAGCTCAACAAATTCATGAAATTTCAGATCATTATGCTCATATTTTCCTTGTTGAGGCCCAGACATATTACTAGAAATCTAATTCAGTTATTTCATCTCGTATCATGTCAATCTTTAGATTTTGAAACCTTGGGCTAATTTCTGAAAAGCTTTACTACATACCCTATGCCAAATAACTTCTCAACTCATTCAAGGGAAAGAAAAGGCCATGGCCAATGGAAATTTTCAGGTGTCCAGGCTATGCATTCCTCATGTCATCAACCACTTGTGAAGTTAGAATAAAAAAATGTATACTCTTATAGATTAATTGTTCAAATTCACATTGCTTTTTATTGAGTTGGCTATCAAAGTTTATATGTTTCACTCATGAATGCATCTCAGATGATCCTTGGTTAATTCAAACAGCTCTTGTGCACCCCAAAACTTTGGAGATTGTTTTCATTAGAAACTCCGTTGCAAAAGAAAAATGAAAATCATACCTCAAGCTTAAAAGTGAGATGCATTTTATTTTTATCTCGGTGGTCAGGTTCTGCTTCATTATATTCACGCTCTTCTTCATTTGCTTTCTCAAGTGCCACTTTTATGGACTCAGCAGTCCTTGGAATATATCCAAATGCCTCACAGATAAAACCCGACACTGTCTCATATTGATGACCCTATCAGAAAAGAGGGAAACGAATAAGCTGTCAAATTGTATTTAAACATCAACAGTTTCTATCTGTTACTTTTTGACCAAGAAAACAGAGAAGAAGAAATTGATGGAACTTGACAGGCATGAGCTGATTTGTCTGGACATTGCATGTCTAAAAGAAGAAAAGGTAGAGTCATCAACAGAACTAGTAAAGTAATAAAAACATATCCAAAAACCACAATAAGAACCATTTCCTGCAGTTGATATAAGTTTTCTAAACTTTGCACATGAAAAAAAAAAAAAAAAATCATCAATAGAACTATTAAATTCATAATATGAAGTATCAGAAAACCACAGTAGGGGCTATGCAAAATAAAAACATTAAGTCCAACCATGTCAAAAAAAACATTATTTTTCACTAGGGACATTATATAGTTGGGCTTATGGTCAAGCAGGAAGCAACATTAAAATATTTTATATCACAAATGACTCAATAAACATTACAAATGCCATAGACAAAAATATAATTCACGTTGATGTTGTGTTAACAGTCTTTACAAAAGCAAAAGGACCAAGCCACTAAAGGTTTATGGCCCATAACATATTCTAGAACAAAATGAACAAGAAAAATGAAAAAGATTTTATACTTCCAACCATAATCAGATAATAGAGATTTGCTCAGACATGACCGCAACAAAGTTTTTCATACAAAATAAAGTTAAGATTTCCGTATTGTCCAGTGAAAAATAAATTGCAGATAAACTAATTAACTCAAAGGTTAAAATATAACTCAAGACATGTGTAAGAGGTACTGGAGTGGCAACTCTGGCCCCCTAATTCAAAAGGTTCCTTTTTTGTGCATGTGACTTTTTTTGTTTTTTGTGTGTGCAAGTGCGGTTTATTTTTTTTTTGGGGGGGGTGGGGGGGAGAAGAGGGGAGTATGGATTTTGGTATGTCACGTATCCTCTATAAAATTTTTCTGAACATCTGTGCAAAGAAAGGATATGTAATCTAAGTCAACTGCAGCATGCATCAATAATTGTTGCAGTGAAGCTTCTGTTTCATGGATGCCTAAGTAATTGGTTCCTTTGCAGCAAATGAAAAATCCTTAAGGTAGTAAGGGTTCTTTAGGCCTCTGTTTTTGATACTCAAGCTCAGACAGGTGTATCAAATAATCAATGATATCATTCAAACGGGAATATTGAGAATCGGGTTTTCTGGAAAAGAGGTCAAAAAGTGCAACTAATGTGTTTTCTAGCATTTGGAAGAGAAAGAAATTGAAACATTTTCTGAATATAAGAAAGCATCAATTCTTATGACATGCATTAAAATAATAGTTATAAGTTGTCATCTATTGAATATTTGCAATTATCGTGATTGTATGTCCACCTCACATGTACCACACATTTGAACGAACAAATGATATTCCAAACCAAACTAAAAATAGAGAATAAATATGAAAGGTTAAACCTTGTCGGGAAGGGGAACAGTTAATAGAATATATATTGGAACTGGAATTTAAAATGGCATTGATTTGGTAGGAATGAATTAAATTTAAAATGGGAAATAATTTGGTAGGAAATGGAAATGGAACGTAAAAGGTGTTGGAGTATGTTGTTACTCCTTCCATACTCTCACAAACACTTGTGTGTGTTATGGACTCAATGAAGAGAAATCTCAACTCTATTTCTTGGTGGGTTATCTCAACTGATTGATTACAAAGCCTACTTACAGGCAAAACACTAATCAGGAAATCAAATACATAATAATAAATTCACCCTTATCTTCTACTTGAAGAACACACAGCAGATTGTTTTGAAATCCCAATGGCCTTCCTGATTGCATTCTCCAAGAATCTGTTTCAGTGTTTTCTCACACCAAGCTCTTCATTTTCTGTTCTCCCAGATTCATTAGTCCTTCTTGGCTTCTGTGAAAAGTTTAATATCCAACATTCTTCCCCCTTAAACTTGCACCTTTAATAGCCCGAAGCTTGCTCCAGTTAACAATTCCAAGCTGGCTTCAAAGATGCACAAATGGTTTGGTCCATAGCGGCTTAGTGAATATCTCCGCAACCTGATCTGTTGTCTTTAAATGCACAAACTCAATCTCCTTAGCCTTGATTTGTTCTCGGATGAAATGAAACCAAGTATCAATATGCTTCGACCTCTCATGATGAACGGATTCTTGGCTAAGGCAATAACTTGTTATCAACATGTAACTTTGTTGGACCTTCTTGTTCCAAGTCCAACTTTAACTCTTTAAGCAATCTCCGTAACCAAATTGCATGGCATGCACACGATGCAGCTGCAACATACTCAGCTTCACAAGTTGACAAAGCAACAGTAGACTGCTTCTTTGATAACCATGTGAAAGCAGTTCCTCCAAAATAGAACACATAACATGTAGTGCTCTTTCAATCATCAGGACTTCAGGCCCAATAGCTATCACTATATCAGATAAGCTCCTGGTTCTGTGAGGAATAGCATCATATTGGACAATTCCTTTGATGTAGTGCAAAATCCTCCTTGCAACCATTAAATCAAAGCCTTTAGGTTCCTCCATGTATTGACTCACTAGTCCAATTCCAAACAGAATGTTGGGCCTTGTGCATGTCAAGTATCTTAGACTCCCAATCAAACTCTTGTAGTAGGTTGGATTCACCAGCTTTCCTTCACCTTCCTTGGTTAGTTTGACATTGCACTCAACTGGATGACAGTCTTCCATGAAGAGCAAACAAACAGATTATGCATCAGATAAGGTGTCTTTTGGACTTGAACCTTCCTTAGTGAGCATCCATTGAACTTACCAAAGAAATAGTGAGGCCGGTTCTTGAACTATCCTTCTTGTGGTAAATCGAGACAACGGATATCACGCACAACATGTCTTGTACCAAAGAGTTCTATACGATTGTATCCATTTTGGTCTTAGACAACATCCTGAATTCATGAGAGCTTTAGAGAACCCAAACCTTCCAAACCATTCTCATAGAAGCGACCCACTTCTACTCTCGCATAGGTAATCATTGATTAAGAGTACTCTGTCACTACTCCTCTTGTAACAAGATATCAATATTACCTGTATCATCGACAGATCACACACTCTCTTTTCTATCGGGAACTGGGGAATAAACTATAAATTCCTTAGTGTGTAAACTATGAATTCTTCCAATCAGTTTGCCTATTTAACCCAGATCTTGGGATCTCCAGACAACTAGATTAGGTTGCCACCGAAAAATTCATTTCGCAAGTTTTAGCCCATTCCCTTAGATGTAGATGCGACTTGCTTTCTTGTCACTCCTTTGGTCAAAGAATCGGCCAAATTTTCGTTAAACTTCACATAGTCAATAGAAATTATTCCATTGGTAAGCAGCTGCCTTATTGTATTGTGCCTACGCTTTATATGTCTTGACTTCCCATTGTAAACACTATTTGTTCATTTGCCAGTTTGTTCATTTGTTAATTTGTTTTAGATTCAGGATTGTTCCTTAAATTCCTTTCTTTATTGGAATGATGTCATAAAGCATATGTTGGATGCTCTTTATAATTTATGGTTCTCAATCGGTTAGTCCTCCTTTAAGCCCTCTTGGTGTAGAATTTCTGTTTTTATATCATTGCTCATTCTCAAAACACTAGTTGGTCCAGTTCTCTTTCTTGTTGATTTGCACGATTTGTATCTTGTTTTGCTTCATTTTCTGTCATTCAATCTTCGATGTCACATTGTTGTTTTCATATTCAAAATAGAGGCAATCAAGTCTTATTCTGATTCTGAATTTTCTTTTCATTTTTCACATTGTTGTACTTGGCTGCTATTATTTTCCTACAAATAAGGTTGAATGAATGAATGTTAATTATTTTCCATTCAGTTTTGGTTAGGTCGGTTTTTGTGTAGGTTCGGTTCGGTTTTTTGGGTAGGTTTTCGGTTTGGTTAGCTCAAATTTAGAATTGGTTAGTTCGATTTCGATTAATTCGGTTAGTGTAGGTGTTCGGTTCGGTTATATGCTTAAGGTCGATTCGGTTTGGTTCGCTAAAATCGGGCGGTTCGGTTTTAGTTATAACCAAATGCACACCCCTAAGATAAGGAAATAAAAGATGATGTGAACTTGAGATAAGATAGGATAACAACAACTTTGGATTTGGAAGATTTCAAGTCTGTTTTTCTTGAAGAAATAGGTACGTCTTTCTTAAAGAAATAGGTATGCCTCCAATACCTGATGACAATACACATCTAATTTTTGAGGATCTACAAAATAGTGCCAATAGGGAGGAGGAAAAAGAAGTTAAAAAATGTCAAAGTGTGGCAAAAGATTTTGTTGGTTTGTAAGGCACCGCCAAGGAAATCACAATAGATGATAGTGTTGGATATTTCATAGCCATTGAACATGCAAAGGAGTCGGTGCTGATTTTACCAGAGGAAAATAAAGGAGGTCCTATAAGAGAGCTCGAAATACTTGCTAAACAAAGAGATGTTTCCTCTGAAGCGAGAGCTTCAAGGTTGCATAGAAGGAAAAGCCAAGATGAAAAATACCTCGTGACACAAATGTTATTAAGACTAATAAATTGTTCACACCTTACAACTAAGGACTTGAATGTCCTTATATACAGCTGAATATAAACTACCGCCTACTAATATAATGACTAACAACCAATAAACCGGTAATTAAAGAATAACAAACAGAACAAAACATAAACTACTCTTCCACATTCCCCCTCAAATTAGGCTCCCTTGGTAGCACCAAGTTAGCAGAACTAATTTCAGCAGTTGAGGATAACGTTGTTGAAGATAATGTTTTAGAATCAGACTGAGAGGGACTCATAGGTGACTGTTGAAGCCTTAGCTTGTTACACAGAAAAACAAACCGATTTCTTGACAAACCCTTTGTAAAAATATCAGCCACCTGATGAAGAGTAGGAACATATCTAACATCAACATCTCCACTTTCAATCTTCTCACAGACAAAATGCACATCAATCTCAATATGCTTTGTTCTAGAATGAAAAATCGGGTTCTCAGCCATACTTTTAGCTGCCAGGTTGTCACACCACAAGATAGGCGTCTTCTCACAGGGAAACCCTAATTCTGACAGTAAGGACTTCAGCCACAAGATCTCGATAACTCCTTGAGCAACTGCTTGGTATTCTGCTTCCCCTACAGACCGAGCCACTACGGATTTCTTTTTGGAACTCCAGACCAGCAAGTTACAGCCAAGAAACACACACAATCCACTGGTAGATTTTCAAGTTACCCTACACCCAGGATGATCAGCATCTGTGAAGACCTTGAGACCCATATCTTGAGGAGAAGCTGTAAAAATCAGCCCTAAATGAGTAGTGCCCTTAAGATATCTCAACAGCCTTTTGCAGGCCTGCCAATGTTGAACTTTAGGGGCCGAGAGAAATTGACTGAGTTTATTTACTGTGAATGCAATATCTGGCCAAGTATAGGTCAAATATTGGAGGGATCCGATGATGGTTCGATAAAATGAAGGCTCAGAAAAGAGAACACCTTCATTAGTCAAAGATAAACCTGTTGGACAAGATTTACAGTTCTCCATTGCTGCTTTCTTTAACAAGTCCATGGTGTACTTAGACTGGGTGAGATAAAGTCCAGTGGAGTTTCTATAGACTTCAAACCCACGAAAATAGTTAACTGAACCAAGAGTTTTTAGGGCAAAAGTCTTGTCCAAGTCATTAATACATGCTTGAAGAGCCAAGGAATCCGAACCAGTCACCAAAATATCATCAACATAGACTAGAACAAATAACACATAAGAAGATGTTCTTTTGTTAGGAAATACTATTAATTCTGTTGAAGTGCACATGGGTGTTGTTTCTAGATTCTACTTTCAGTTAAACAACCTATAAATAGGCTATAAAATGTAGAGAAGGGTATGTTGAATTCATATTTCTCCCCACTCTCTCTCTCTCTCTCTCCCTTGTTTTCCCTTCGTTCTCTCTATTTTTGCTTTGTCTCTTCCTCCAATTCTTCTCTATTTATCTCCTGAATTCTTCCAATTTCCTTTCTGAACCCTAGCCAAACCCTAGGGTCGTGACACTTTTGTAATACCTTGTTCAAGCCTTGTTGCATATTTTAGAGAGATCTTTGTAACTAAGAGTGTCAACTCTTAGATTATTTTCTTTGTAGATTGTATTGTATTTCCTAGTGATACTTGTGTATAAGTAGAAGGTTGTAATTCCTAGCAGTTTTGCCAGAGGGCTTACTTGGTTAAGTAGGAGGTTATAATAGATTTTAAAATCTCTAGTGAGGAGCTAGAGTAGCAGAATAGGCTAGGTTTCGCTGAACCACTCTAAATTTCTTGTGTGTGTAGCATATTTTGATTGTTCATTTTGCTTGTATTTCACTATTTTGTGATTTATCTTTGAAAACCTCCATAAATTTTTAAAAATTATAAACACCTAATTCAACCCCCCCTCCCCCCACCCCTTCTTGGGTGTAAGTTGCCATTGTTTACACAAAGCTAACATCCTCTTTGATTGGATGAGTTTTTAGCTTCACCTTTGCTAACTAGCTCCATGTTTTGATATCATCCACCTTTTCCTCTTCAACCATATCCTCTTCCTCTTTGAGAGCCTCCTCTAATTGACTTGCCTTTCTTCCCTTGTACTGTTAGATTTGTTTGCAATGCTTGTTCAATGAGTTTATCATCTTCCTTTAATCTCTCCTCATACCTTGAAGCGACCCCATAAGCTGCTCCATGATCATTTGCTCCAAATCATTCGATTCTTCAATGGCTATTGACACCATCTTGTATTTTGACTCCAATGAGCTCAAAATCTTCTCCATGACCTGAACATCAGTGATGTCCTCTCCATTTCTTCTCATTTGATGGACAACTCCAATTACTTGTGAAAAATAGTTGGTCATCAATTTCAAACATTCATGGCACAAAGTCTCAAACTGAGATCTTAACCTTATCAAACTCCATTAAAGGCTTTTTCAAGTAAATCCCACCCTTCCTTTGATGTTTTTACCAAGGCAACTAAGAACATCGTCTCATCAATTCCTTGATAGATTGTGTATAATGCCTTGTTATCTGTTTTTGGGAATTTTTAAGTGCCTTCTTTTCCTCTTGATTTAAGGTGGCTTCAGCTTTAGTGTTAGCTGGCTCATCATAGCCATCTTGGACAAGCTCCCATGCATCAAGTGATCCCAAAAGCGCCTTCATTTGGATACACCAAACATAATTTTGCTTGGTGAGCTTTGGAGGTTAAAACCCACTTGTAGCCATTTTCCTTTTTTCCTTTAACTTTTCAATTCAAGCACCAATTTTGACTTTTCAAACCCAAAATTCAACTTTGATTTCTCAACTCTTGGAGTCTACAATTAAAGCTTGTTGCCACGACTCCACTTCTCCTCCTCTTTTTAATTTTTTTCTTCCTCCATCAATATCCCAATATCTCCTGCACTTTCACCAAATTGCCTTTTGCAACTACACAATTATTAAGGCACAAACACGCTTTCTTTTAGCCAAAGCTTCTTAGGCTTTCCAAAGCTCCCAAGACTTATGCTTCTTCTACCGAAGCTTCAATTAATTCGAGGCTTCCAAGGCTTCAATTTCCATGGCTTTCGAAGCTTTACTACTCAAGGTTCCAAGCTTCCTAGGCTTCCTTTTAAAGCTTTTGAGGCTTCCTTTAAAGACTTTCGAAGCTTCTAATTTTCCTGCAATGCTTCTACTTTCCATGGTTCTAAGTTTTTGAAGCTCCTACCAAGACAACAGATTTCAATTTTTTTTTTAAATCTGCACACCACATGTTCGTCTCCTTCGTTTGGGATTAATAGTGACTTCAAGGTCTTATTAAACGTTCCACGGCTTTGATACCACCTATTGGAGTATGTTGTTACTCCTTTCACACTCTCATAAACACTTGTGTGCATTATGGATACAATGGAGAAAAATCTCAACTCTATTTATTGGTGAGTTATCTCAAATGATTGATTACTAAGCCTACTCATAGGAAAAACACTAATCAGGAAATTAAATAAAGAACAATAAATTCACCCTTATCTTCTACTTGGAGAACTCAGCAGATGGTTTTGAAATCCCAAGGGCCTTCTTGATTTCATCCTCCAAGAATCTGATTCATTGTTTCTATGTCCTCTACACCAAGCTCTTCATTTTCTTTTCTTCCAGACTCATTAGTCCTTCTCGGCTTCTGTGCAAAGGTTAATATCCAACAAAAGGGAGCTAGTAGAAATGCCATCATTAGATTCATGAAAATTGGACTTCATAGAACTAAATTATTTTGAATCTCCACATTGCACTTCTATTTGTTTCCCATAGTGCTTTGATGGATGACTTAATGATGGAGATGAAGAATACTAATTTAACTTTATTTATGTAGAAACTATAGAGGATTAGGAATATTTTCCCTTGATATCATTACCTAGTAGATTGTAGTCTAGTTGGGAAATGTGAGCATAAAAATATCTCATAAGTGTAAAGATTCTTCATATTTGAATTATTGATTATGAAATATGGAATCTTGGAGATTGAGTTCCTTTCTCTCTCTTTCTTCTCCTTTTTGGGTCCCATCTCTCCTCCATTTCTTTTTCTTCTACTACTTATTGTTAGATCCCACCCCCAACCAAAAAAAAAACATTTTGTCCTCTATTTCTGCTCTTTCTTTCCCCTTGCTTTATCATCTTCTTTGGTCTCATACCAATTCAGAATCAAAGCAATGTTGCTTCTTTCCCTCTCTGATTCTTTCCACTTATTTATCTCTCTGTGGCACCGGTACTAAGCACTTTATGGTTCGGGGCTTTAGCAAGTCTATTGATAGAGATTAATCACTTTTTTTCCAGATGCGTTGACATTCCCCTTTTTTTCATTCTAGTTATTAACACGGGAAGGAATGAAGAAGATTCGGGATACAATCAAATATCTATGTGACTAATCCCTCTCCCCCCTTTTTCTTTTTTCTCTTTTTTCCCTTTTTTTTAGAAGAAGAATAAGGGAGGAAAGAGAAAGAATAAAAGTGGATTCAACATTACCTACTTGTTACCCTAGTGTGCAAGGCTTGTAATGTTACAAGGGTCAATGAAAGGTCATTTTTTGTATACAACCTTAGCATTCTCTCTCTCTCTCTCTCTCTCTCTCTCTCTCTCTCTCTCTCTCTCTCTCTCTGTGGCAAAAAGATTGTAGCCTTATCCTTGCTTTTCTACAAAGAGACTGTTTCCACAATTCGAACCTGTAATTCTCAACTTACAAATGAAAGATGGAAAGAGAACAAAATGAAGCCATTAATTTAAACATAAACTGTGTCAGCAATATTAGAGTTAGCTATAATCCAATTTTTTATTTCTTTTTTCAGTTTATTCATCCTGCACTCAGACTTTAAGTTTAATATTTTCACGAGAACTAGAAGAAAATCTCTCTCCTCCTTTCATATTACAAAGTCCACAAAAAAGCAAAAACATTGCCTTGCAAGCTTCCTCCCCCTTCCCCTATAGAACCCACCAAAACATAGAATTGTCACATTTCCCACCCTTCATATGCAGACACCTTACAGAAACACTAGATCACCAATATCAACATTCTAAACTTATTCATGGAAATTATTCAAATACTGCTTGGGTTTGGAGATCAGAAATAATTGATTCTTTAATTGTTCAGAAAGATGGAGAGACATGACATGGAGTTCTACTTTATAGCCTTTCAGTTTCTTCTAAAGGATTCCAAGGTGGCACAAGAATTTTTTGGATGCCAAACTTAGTTTTGCAAACAGTGGTTGATGTAAATAATGAATGCTAAACCTACTTGAGATTGAATTTAGTTCTACATGGTAATTAAGTTCCCAATTATTTGTGAATTTGTAAAAATTGCTTGGCTCATTGAAGTGGAGAATTAGCTTTAGAAATGATTTTTTATTTTCTTTCATTCAAGAAATAAAATCAACTTTATATGTTTTTACCTAGTTTCTAATTTATTATTGGTTTTGGACATGATTGTATGAATCTATTTAAGCAATATTAAATTTAATGATTGAAATATGTTTTGATTAGTATGATAGGTGCAGTTATTTAATAATAGGAGCAATGTCAGCAAAATATTTATTTTCCATTTCCTTATCAAACCAACAAAAACAATGGTACTCCTTTTCTAAATGTTAATTGCTTCCAAACAGAAGAAAAAGGAGTTCTTTAATAAATCCTTTCTTTTATTTTCCTGTTTTGAATCCAATTCTGGAGGCTTTTGATTCCAAAGATTGTGTGAAGCTATTTGAACTCAATATTGTGTTCAAGTCATGCAATTGACTAGGAGAACAGGAAAAATTAAATGCAAAGGAAATCACTTTGTTCTGATACCACAGACAATAACTTTCCCGTTCCCCTGTAACACCAGGTTCCAAACAAAATATAGAGAAGCTCAGATTCAGTTGCCAGATTTTATATACATGTGCACGAGGCTCCACATAATTCAATTAAGCATAAAGAACATTCAATAATTAGGCATCAACCAAGTGATTATCACCAGAGAAATACGAAATACCTCAGGCATTTTGATGTTGAGATCTTCAGAAAGCTGGTCAATTGATGTGTTTGCATCCACATCATATATTCCCTCTGCTCGCATTACAATATAGCCAGTTTTTTTCTGGATTTCCTCCTGTTACATTGCAACAGAACAAAACTATCAATAAAGATCAAAGTCTAGTAATGGTATTAAGGAAGCCAATACATCCAAACCCATTTAAACACAAGTTTTAATAATCACTAGAGTTTCATCTAATGTTACATAAATCTTTTCAGGTGGACTATGTCAACAGTTTTAGTCTTCAGTTTAATAATTACAAGAGTTTCATCTAATGTTGCATCAATCTTTTCATGTAGACTATGTCAACGGTTTTAGTCTTCAGCACTGGGAACCTTATTCTCGGCAATTTTTCTTGTGCTATTTTCTTTCTGGAGGTGCTACTCTCTTCCATTCATAAAACTATGAAAATCCAAGAAGTGATATCTGAAACAGTTGAAACATGATTTGGACTCTAGAAACTGACAGTATCTGATCCAAAAGTTTTCTTTTCATAATCCGGGTTTCAAATTATGATCTACGCAAGTTCCTGGATTTGGTGAGCCCAAACTTTTAAGGCCAAAATCTCACTATCTAAAACAAGAGTTTTCTTCATTAGCCAACAGATATGAAATAGCCCTAAGCGTTAAACTTTACACTTCTTCACAAGTACTGCTATGATCTACCAGGGAGTTAAGGTTGTTGATCTAAAAAGAAGATAATATCAGTAAGAAAAGGATTACAATATCTTCAAATCGCATGATACAAAATCATAGAGATCAAAGGAACCTCACTTTTGAATCATTTTCATCAAAGATTTCTCCAACAATTTCCTCAACGACATCTTCTAAGGTCACTATCTGCTTCATCCATGAAACTTGAGAAGTTTAAATATTCCGAACAAGAAAATATATACAGACACAAACTAAAGAAAAGATTAAAAAAAAAGGCCACATCTAAGACAAAAACATAGTACACAACACATATGGTTCCAGAATCAGGGCCTACACATACCCCAACAGTCCCACCGTATTCATTAAGAACAACGGCTATGTGAACCTTCCTGATGCGAAACTCTCTAAGAAGGTTCCAGACTGACATTGAATCTGCAATGTTGATAGCAAAGTTGTATGTTTTTATTTATTTCCATGACTGTTTATAATATCAAAAGAGGACATTGAACAGAAACTTGACAAAGGAAATCTGTCATCCTCAGATGAAAATCTAACAAATATCACAAAAACCGAATCAAATATCAAACACTAAACTTTTGGAGCTTGAAACTGATTGATATGCCTCAACTTTCAAGGCATTATGCAATGCATGCAATATACTGATTTGAAAACCTTGAATTACAAATACTTGGAATTTAGTTTCTGCCCTATCTTTATTATGAAGATCAGATCTTCCATGCTTCAAATTTCATTTCCCTTTGCACCATTTTTCTTTAGCAGTTAAGATGGTCAATAAATGACAAAAAGATTGACATTGAAGACCTCGGGCAATACATTAGGTGGTAATTGGTTAATTGTAATCATATGGTGTGTAACCAAATATTCAAGGGTGGCTTAACAAGTGAGAGGTTAGGACTGTCAAACCAACATGTTGAGAATCCCACATCGCTTCCACAAGGGAGACCTGAGCTATATATAAGGAGGAGGATCCCTCCACCTGTGAAGCTAGCTTTTCAGGTTGGAGTTCTACCTCTAACTTCTCACATGGTATCAGAGCTAACCCTTGGCTGTCGTGGTCATGGACCAGTACTCTGCCCGATCACTTGGGTATATATCAGTTACTGGAGAAGTTTCGGCGTGGGGGGGAGTGTTGAGAATCCCACATCGCCTCCACAAGGGAGACTTGGGCTATATATAAGGAGGAAGATCCCTCCACCTGTGAAGCTAGTTTTTCAAGTTGGAGTTCTACCTCTAACTTCTCACACAACAGTTAAAGAGATTTGCTCATAAGATGAGGGTGGTCTGAACTGAGTTTGGACATTATAGTGGCAAGACAACCACAGAAGTAATTGAAGCATTAAGGTCTAGAGAGGAATCAGGAAATAATGCCATGAGTTACCAGTGGAAATAGTCAAACATGGAGTGTAGAGTGTGGGAGGTCTAACTTGAGATATCTTCTCTTTAAATCGGTGGCTTAGATGGAGGAGAAGCAATAGTTCGCCTATCAATTCAAAATAAAGGGTAATTGAGTTGGGGAAATCAAGCACTTTCATCTGTAGAGAAGTAAAATCCTTCAAATTTAGGAGATCCACATTGGCAAACAAATTACTATAGCATTTTCTTAACCATCTAATTAATTTTCAACATATATGGTCTCCATGTTAACCATTGCCTACATACCTAGCATGGCAATGTATAGATACCTAGAAACTAACTACAAAATGGTATCCAGTTAATTACAAATGGTGTCCCAATCAGCATGAGTGCGTATCTTGATTTCTTTCTTTAAAAATAAAAAAAGATGAATCAGTTACAATCTACCAGGCACTTCAAATTTTCAATAAAAACCAATGGCTTAAGGCACCAAAATAATGCACATGGAAATTTACCAGGGACAAAATATGCAGGTTTGTGAGCCATATCTCCGACAACAGAACTTTCTAGTAGCTCCCCCTTCAAAATGAAATAGATTATAATTCTGCAAACTATGATATTTTCATGCATAATTAGAAAAATATAGCATCAGTAACTTAAGAGAGAGGAATGAAGAAGCAACTAGCTGACCTTCTTAACAAAATCTAGAAGATCCATAGCATAAGCAATACCCACTAAATTATCAACCCGTTGCTCAAAAACAGGCACCCTAGGAATGTGTTCATAAAATTTAGAGTATGTAGACATGAATTAGTATATAACACATACAAACAAATACTGGCTTTCCATACCTGGAGTACTGATGAGTCACCCACAAGTTGTGAAAATCAACTAGTGTTGCACTGGCATCAATGGCAACAACATCCACAAGAGGTGTCATTACTTCTCTAACATGTGTATCTTTTATCTCCAACACATTTTCAATCATATCCTGTAAGAGGTTTCTCAGAATGTTAGCTGTCACACATGAAAGTAGAACAGTTAGATCTCCAAAACCACAATGTGGAAGGTACAAATTGGTGAGAAAATACTGATGCAGTCAAGATAAGGGAACACATCAAATAAATATTAGTTTTATGAGATTCAGATTTTAATTTTATCTTATATGACTAGGGTTTTTGCAATTTTTTGAATTTAAAAGATTTCGTGATGGGATTATTTTGAAATAGTTGTACTTGTTTTGAGATTTTTAATCCACTAATATGGCTGTTGGGTGTAATATAAAAATATGACAGTTTAAATATAATTAATTAATTGAGAATCTTCTCCGCTCTGGTTCTTCTTCATTTCCCCAGTTGCTTGTCATCTCCTCTTCTTTAGTTTCTTCCTTCCTCCTCTTCTCTCCTTCTCCTTGGTTCATTCCTATTCTTGTCCCACATCAAATTTGATATCAAAGTTTTGGTTAAATCAAGTGGATAAACCGCCAGGTGGTCTTTAAGGGAAAAACATGACATATTACTTTCACTTGCACAGGTAGTTAATTGATTTGTTCTGTTACCTGATCTTCTGTTACCCAAACTTATACACCAATTGGTGTGATGGAACCTAACCAATTAAAAGTCTTTACCTAATAAGTAGTCTGTAGCCCAACATAGAAACTTCAAGCACATGCTCAATTGGCCTAAGTGGTAACCCCCAACAAGACACAAGCTCAGCAGGCAACCTTGAGTGCTAAGCCTGAGACCATGGGGATGAATCATCACTCATCATAAGCAGAAGAGAGTGATGTGTTTCACAGGGTGTTGCATTGATATTCACTAGATGACATGTAATTCTTCCCACTCTGAACAAGTTGGCATGGCCATAAGATTTAGGCCACCACTTATACGCATATATGGCTTGCAACAACAAAAGATCAGCCAATTACCCTCCTTACTGTTAGGGTTCTGGTTGATTAATTGTGAATTGCAAGTACATTAAACTCAAGGTTGGGGTGTTTTTTTTTGACAAAGGGAGACTAATGTAGTCAAAATAAGTGGATCCGTCAAATAAAAACCAGTTTTATATACAACAACAACAACATATCCAGCCGTTATCCCACTATGTGGGGTTGGCTACATGAATTCTAGACTTCTATGTGGGTTACATCCCAACAGATAGTTTGTCTAGAATTCATATTTGGATCTGATTAGGTTTTACGCTGGCTGTCGGCTACCTAACGCAACCCTCCTCCTTTATCCGGGCTTGGGACCGGCAGTGGATAATATCCCCTGGCGGAGTAATGATAAAATGAAGTTTGAACACCATCTTTACATGGAGAAATTTCATGAGATGGTGGTGAATGAGGATAATTGATATAGTTGTGTTCCATAACTTAGTTGACATGGTGAAACCAACAAGTACAATATGGAAACACAACATTAAAAACCAGTTTTATATATTAGGATTTTAATTTTATCTTTGCATATGTGGTTATGATTTTTGCATTTTAAATTTTAATAGATTTTGTTACAGAATTATTCTGAAAGAGTTCTAGTTAAAGATTATTTAGCTCATAGATATGGCTGGTATCTGTAATTCAAAAATATGATTGAGCTTAAATGAAATTAATCAATTGAGAATAACTACCCATTTATCCTCTCAGGCTCTTCTTTCTTCCCTGGTTGCTTTCGTCTCCTCTACAGATTCATGATTCCCCTTCACCTCTCCTCCTCCTCCATTTCTTATCTTCTCCTTCTTCTCCCATATTAAATGCATTTCTTCAATTTTATTAACAAGCTTCAACCCTTAATATGCGTGAAGTTCTAGCAACATATATCATTTCAATTTAAGAAATATATCTTTTGACAAATGATTGAGAAAATATTACTGACTTAATCTGCTTAGTAGGTGAAAAATCTTCCAACCCATAGTTTAAGGGTGTACCAAAGCTTTCACAATCATTTAGTTGAGTAACAATATAAAAGCCAAGATGTAAAAGCAGTTCCATAACCATAGGCCACCAAACACAGAAAACTATTTGCACCATGCATACAATATAATGGAAGTTTTGTTGCCGTGCTGTTCAAATAGAAAATTTAACTGCAATTCAATGACATTCACTTATGGAATACATCCTAGTTACTTCTAGTACAAATTCCCAATTGGAACAATTTCATTAAATCTATTTAAGTTAGAACTCATCTGAAAAGTTTCAATTACAAGTCTCAAATTGTAGAAGACTAAGATCTCCATGGAAACTGTTAAGCCTAGTAATCAGCCCAGGTCTACGAAAATCCAAGTGGCAGAGCTGCAAATGATTAGATGGCTTGCAAATGATCAGGTCACTTGTAAACCAAAACCATCAAAACCAAGACCAAGTGGACCAAATGAGTCAAAAAATCCAAAAGAAGGCCAAACAAAACATGGAGACCAAGAAACTCAGCCTTGACCAAGTGGGTACAAGGCCACTTGGTCATGAGTGGCCTTCCTCTCACCAGCCCATAAGAAAAAACAAACCCGAAGCAAGTCATGCAATAAAGCACTAGAGGCCACAAAAGGGGCTCAGGACGAGAAGATTGATAGTCGGAGAAAGAAGAAAACAATAACCGAGTGGGTATAAGGCCACTCGGTCATAACTAAGTGGCCACTTTCCCCTACTCAGTCATGTGGGCTCAATTCACCTCCTTGCTACCACAAGCCTTATCACACCCCTCGGGCACGAGACTCAACAATTTGCCACCCCCAAAAGCCTCTCTCGACATGATCAAGAGACCCTACCAAGGCGACTCACAGGTTGCCTGGCTATACAAGACCATGTCGTGAACCACCTAAGCTGGGGAGCCTCTCTCCAAGACCCTCCCGCCGGTGGTGTTGTTGCCAAAATACAACAATTAGAATTTGTAATGCAAAAACATGGGATAGGGCATACAATGTCTGCCTGGCTTTAGTAGGGTTGCTCTAAGAGGAATGCTCCGGAAGGAGGGAAGTTGCTCCGAGTGGAAAGATCCACCGAGAGGAAGGGTCAACTTTGGATGGAATGGTCCACCGGGAGGAAGGAAATTGCTTCTGGAGGAAGGGTTCTCTGAGAGGAAAGCTCGGCTTTGAGTGGAATGGTCCACTGGGAGGAAGGGGCGGGGCGATTTCAAGTGATTCCACTCGGAGCCGAGCCTTCCTCTCGAAGCAATTTCCTTCCTCCTAGTGGACCATTCCATCTGCAGCCAACCCTTCCTCCCAGTGGACCATTCCACCCGAAGCAACTTCCCTCCTCCCAGAGCCAACATTCCTCCCAAAGCAACCCTACTGAAGCTAGGCAGACGTTGTACACCCTATCCCACGTTTCTGCATTACAAATTCTAATTGTTGTATTTTGGCAACAACATGCGTGAAACCTGGTTAAAGAATCTCCCAAGATTCCTCAAAGATGCCACTAATATTCCTGCTTAAAAACATGGAAAGAATGCCACGTGTCAACCTCCTTCTCCTCTATAAATAGAGGGGCCACCTCCTCACTCAAGTACAACCACTCTGATACTGAACTCTCTAATTGAGCTCCAACATTCTCAAGAGACTAACTTAGGCATCTAAGGGTTTACGCAGGGATACTCACCCACACCCTTAACCGGCTTCTGTCCTAGTAGGTCTCTCAATCATTTTGAACCCACTTGGCCATCTTGAAACCACCAGATCATTCGGAGGTCTTAGGATAACTTTGAGGTCTCAAGATCATTTGGAATCCTCGAGATCATTTTAAGCTCTTGGGATGGCCAGGAACTCTCAAGATCGTTGGGAACTCTCCTAATCATGGGGAGGTCTCATGGAAACTTAGAATTCTCTAGACGCCCTGAGTCTCACACCCCCACCTTCCCGCATTATAAATTTATTGTTGTATTAAGGCAACAACAAAAACAATTGTAACATTTACCATCCATTCTAAATAAAAACAATGCAACAACCAACAAAATAAATTTCTATTACCTTTGACAAGATCCAAAAGGCTCGCCTATTCTTTTAGCTAACCCAAAGGGCAATGACAAGGCTATGTTAAGTTGATTTAATGAAAAATGAAATGAGAACATTTCCAATTTGGTTGATAAATATTAGAGCTAGAGAGATTGCTTGCAGTGTTACATTTTTAGGTTGGGAAAATTCCATAGGGCACTCTTGAGATTCAGCAAAAAAGATAGTACACCCATGTGTTTTGGTAAATAACAAGGACCCCCTTGTCTCTAAAAATTGGGGGAAATAAACTGCTTTACCCCTACTTTTCACTCCCCCTTCTATCTCTCTCTAAGTGGTCGAACCCAGTGGTGGGTTCAATGTGAGAGAGGGTTGACCACCACAACCATCAAAACCCCATTGCAATGGGGTTGCAAACAAGGAATGTGAGGGAAAGAGAGAAAGGAGATGAGAAAAAAGAGAGAGGGACCTATCCATGGACAAACTGTCAGAGAAGGCGATCATCCATCGCCCATGGACAAACTTTCTTTGCAAATCAAACCCCATCGATGGTTTCGATTTGCAAAGAATTAAACCCCCATGAGAATCAATCCCATTGTTGGGGTTTGATTGCAAAGAACCCATCAATGCGAACGGACATTAGGCTACAACAAGACCTTTCTCTGCTTCTACTTTTAACATTGGTTCTCAAAAATCTCATCAACGATGGCAAATGCTTCTCAAGTCTACTAGGACTTGACATGGGTTTGGCCAGAATCTTCATCTTCTCCCTCTCTTTGTAAATTTCTATGAGAAGAGATTGGCGACTAAGAGACCATGCCCTGCAATTTCGTCTCCTTTTCTTGTTTTCTAATTTATTGTAACTTCTTAAGCTTCTTTGTTCTGATATATTGGGTTCTAGAGGATTCGATTCTCTATAAATTGAACCCCACATGTGGGGTAGAGAGAGAGAGAGAATTGGGTTTTGGATTTGGAACCATCATCGTTGGGTTGCCTTCAAAAGGCAGAGAGGAAAAGCTCTTCCATGGCAATCTGATGAGGTAGAAAGTAAGATGGAAAGGGAGAAATATAGAGGAGAGAAGTACAATGAGGAAGACATGGCTCTCCAATGGTGAGGTAGAGAGAGAAAAATATATAGGGGAGTGAGAAATTCAAGGATATTTTAGTTATTGTAGAAAATTTAACAGTGCTAAAATAGGAACTTGACACAAAATATGTACACCATGCATCCTGAGTAAAGGCTTTGAACAGGGGCGGATCTAGAAATTTATATAGGGGGAGGCTAAAATTTTTTTTTAAGATATAAAATTACACATCACAAATTTTGGAGTGGGCTGAAATTTTTTTTGACTGAATTATTAGTAAAATTTATTATTTTTTATATTAAAAAATTAATTTTTTTATATTAAAAATATTTTTTTAATAATAAAAAATAATTTTTAATATTAAAAAATATTTTTAATTGTGAGCTGCCCTGGGCTTCAGCCCAGGGCAGCTCATGCCTGCATCCGCCACTGGCTCTGAATGAACAGAAACAGTTCGAATACCGTTTTGGCAGTTTCAAGACGTTTACTGTTTCGAAAACGTCCAAGACAACCCGAAACGTTTTTGGGGTCGTTTCTGTAATTTGCGAAACGTTTCAAGGGCATTTCGCAAATTACAAAAAATTGTCAAAAACACGTTTTGACTGGAAATGTGTGTCTGGTAACCAATTATGGTGTTTCCGTCTCTAACCATCGATTATATATATATATATATATATATTACATTCTCTTCTTTAGTCTTCTTCACGTCGTCTGTCCTTTGACCCTAAATCTAATTTCCATTTACGAATCCCACAAATCGCCATTGTCGTTCCCTCGCCGATTGCTTCTTGCTTGCTCGGTCCTCGTGTCGCCGTCGATCGAGCCTCGGTCTCGTAGTCATTCCCTCTCGCACTCACTATCGATTGCTTCTTGCTACTTGATGCTCATGTCATCGTCAATCAAGCCTTGATCCTGCGGTCATCATTCCTTCTCTCAGTCGTTCCCTCTTGCACTCGTTGCCAATTGCTTCTTGTTGCTCGGTGCTCATGTCGCCGATTGCTTCGTCCTTCTTGTTTGTATTATCTTTGAACTATTTTTTATAATTTTCTATATTAAAAATTATATTTACAAAAAAAACCATATATTTTTTTAATTTACACTTCACCCTGTGTTTCTATTTCCTATTGTTTGGGAAAAATGTCGTTTCCCCATTTCCGTTTCGTATCAGAAACGTTTCCCATTTCTATTTCTGTACAACCTATAGTGGAGGTAAAGAATGGGCATCCATTACATGCAAGTAGGAATTTGACCTTGAGGATGTGCATTGCTCTATTCTTTTATCACTTCAATTCTTATTAATTTTTACGATTGGAAGGAAGAAAGAAGGATCATGAGTAGCATCCCAAGGATGCTTTGGAATATTGCGAAGTTATTGTTGTATTTAAGAAAGTGGACTCAAGCTCAAACTAGTCCTAAGAAGAATGAGCCCAAAAAGAGAAGCTCTCGAGAGGCCCTCCCAACAAAATTGTCCCCGAGAGACTCCTAGGTACACCCGAGAGACCTTCCTAAGGGCCTCTTCAGGCTACCTTGGGAGACTCTCTTGAAGATCTTTCTCAGGTACCCCTGGGAAACCCTCTTGGAGACCTCTCTAGGGTCCAAGAATGTGTCAAACTCACATCTGATGTCTCCATTGTTGTTAAAATCCTGATTTTACTCGTACGATTTTACTCATCGGAGACCCCCAAACGATTCAAATCCCATGTAAAATCTTATTTGGGGTAAAATCCTATAAAATCCCGATTTTAGGTGTACAATCTTACGATTTTACACTTCAGAGACCCCCAAACAATTTTACGCTTCAAGTATAAATTGTAACTTAAATCTAATGGAAAATATTGGAATCATCCTCTAAAGAATTTTAAGCTATATTTTGCTTCTAAATTGCCTATACCAACATGTTAGTTTTGAGTTATATATTGGAAGCATCATCTTTTGAGTTATAATAAGGAATAATCAAGTTATTAAATAATATTAATTTATTTTTTATAAAATTATGTTATTATAAACATATATTTATAAAAATTAAAGGGTATTTTTAATTGTCTCTAAAATCTTATGATTTTACGATCCGATTTTATGAACCCTTTTTCGATCATACTTAAAATCCCGATTTTAACTACCTTGGATGTCTCTACTTGGAAATCTAGAATAGATGATCAGAAAGATGTAGATACTCCTCTATCACTGTCCTAGACAGAGATAGTGAACTTCCCTTGACTTGGTGCGATTCAAGGGGAACTAACAGAGAGAATTGGGTAGGGAGGATAGAAAGGACAGAGGAAGAAGAGAGAATTGAGTGAGACGATAGAGAGAGAGATAGAGAGAAAATAGGATAATTTTGTATTCAGTCTTTTCATGCCTTCTCCCATGGAATGGGATGAATACATATAGGCGCTTAGTGTGGGAGTGGATGCAGCAGATCATCCCCCCTCCAGCGGTTACAACAAACTATTTTTTTCACTTTCCTAAGGCCTTACACGTGGCCCTCTAATCTAACCAAATTTGATAGTTGGAATATAAATTCAACAGTTAAAATAAAAGAAATACAACATTGCATATTGAATAAACAAGAATAAGACTGAAATTAAATGCAAAAAATAGCCATAGCCGTGACATCCTCCACCTGTCAATTTCAACCTCCATAAATAAGAGATAATTTCTCCAATCGAGGAAAGACAAACTCTACTCAAACTACAATCTTCTTGTTTTTCTACAATTTTTCTTGGAGACTAATTTAAGCATCGAAAGGCCCGTGTGGGAGCATCCCACGCACATAATTGCTTTTGTTGTAGCCTAGCCCTCGAGATAGTTCCCCCTAGAGAAGTCCCCGGGAAAATGCTCGAGAAGCATGCCCGTGGCCAGATAAGCGTTCATAGAGGTACCTCCTTCCGAAGCTAAGGGAAAATCTAAAATTAATAATAATAATCATAAATAATAAAAAAGTAAAGAAGCCAGGGCAAGGTGCAGCAAGGTAGTGCTTGTCCCCTATAAATAGGGGCGGACATCCTTCCTAAAACCTTTTTGGCCACATAAGGGCCCCCTGCACGCACGAAAGACTCTTTCGCGTGCTCGAGTACAGAAGCCTAAGCCATAATTATCTGGTTCGTGGAACGTCCGGTACGCGGTACGGGAACGTGGTACGCCACTTTTCTCGGAACGCGGTACGTGGGGGGTAGACTTCTTCAGTTCACCACTTCGGTTCGCCACTTAGTTTTTTAAATATATTAACAATAATAAAAATATTAAATAAATAAATATTAATATAATAATTATAAAATCATAAAATTTAAAAAAGTAGAATGAGGTGTGGAGTCCCAATAAAAAGCTTTAGCCAAAAAATGAAATCACAACTCACGAGAGAGGCTAAGCTTTATTGTCTCCACCAGCTGATGCAACTGAGAGTCTCCATCAGCTGAAGCGATGGAGTGAAAGAGCCAGAGAGGCAACAAGCGAGAGACCGAGGAGACAGCCGATGGCTGGCGAGGGCGAGCGACGATCGAGGGCGAGGCGGCGCAAGCGAGCGACGGAGCTAGAGAGAGGCAGCAAGGAAGAGCGATTGAATGAGGCGAGCGACCGAGGAGGGCGAGCGAGTCAGCAACCTCAGCGACAGTCTGAGTCCTCCAACGAAGGCACGAGGGCCAGAGTGAGTGAGAGTGAGAGACAGCAGCCCGCAACCAGCAATGAACGAAGCGAGAGAGGGAGAAGGGCAGAGGGGGTGGGCGACTGGGCGGCGAGCGCTTGAGTGAGAGAGGGTCTGAGGAAGGGTTAAAGGCGGGCCTGAGTGTAGGCCAAAATTAATGGCATCAAAGATCCGGGTCTTCATTACAGGGGAACTGGGACGTGTCCCCAAGAGTTCCAAGACGCAAATGCACCACGTTCCAGTGCACGCGTACTGGAACGTGGCTCCCAGGGGGAGGGGCGTGCTAGGTAACTATGGCCTAAGCCCTACACATGCAGAAGGCCTTTTCGCGTGCTTGCTACCTTGCCCCTGCACAAGCTAGCCGCACCCCATGCGCGCCCATGTGGCACATGTTGCGCTTGTTGCCATGCCATACATGCCCCATGCGTGCCCTCTTGTTGCATGCTACTGCAAGTCCGCTACACACCCTCCGACAAATGTACCCGTGTGCCTTCCCATGTCGTGCTAAGTGTCCCACATCGTGCCATGGGCTCCTCCTTCACAAGCACCAGCAGATGACCCTCCCGGGCATCCACGTAAGCATTCGGTGACCTCCCAGGTCACCCGAAGACCCCCAAGATCTCACCCCTCGTCACCTCATAACAATAAGGCCAACCTCTTAAGGTTCTCCTTCCTCTTCTCAGGTTTTTTTTTTTTTTTTTTGGGAGGGAGGAAGGGAGGGAGGGGGGGGTTGAGGGGGTTCTCACCTAGGTCCCTTCATAAATGCCTAACCCCAGCACCATCAGATGCAATGGGAGAGTCATGCACTCCCTACATCCGCGTGTCACGTGCTAATCACGTCGGTCGACCTCTATAAATACCTATCTCCCCATCAGCCTCAAGTAAGTCATTCCAACCACATAATCTCTCTATCCTTTTGTGTCACTCACCTGAAAAGTCCACCTATGTAGTTCACTCATATTACTCACTTGTGCACCTCCTCACAATGCACCGCGTATTACACTCGAACATACTGCATCACACTACATCTTTACTTCTTCATGACTTGTACAAACTTAGGCATCGAAGGGCCCTCGCAAGAGAAATCCCTGCGTGCCTTCTAATTGTCTTCTATTTTGCGAACCCTCTAGAAAACTCATCCACGAACTCGACAAGCACCCTCTAAAGACCCATCTGAGGCACCCCTGCCTCTTCGGTGCTCATTCCTCTTGCTCCTCCAATGCTCCACCCTTCCACTCCCCTAGACAACAAGTCGAGCCCCCGACTGCCGATCTCCTCAGACGATTTTGTCATGAACCATGGAGATGAGCTAGGGTATGAAAGGAAGATCAAGAATAATAAGAGAAGAATTTGGGGAGAGATCAGTTTGGAGGGAGAGAACAACAAGAAGATAAAAGGGAGGAGATCACCAAGAGAGAGAGAGAGAGAGTGGAATATTAGAGAGAAATAGTATTCAATTCATTAATTCTGGATGCCCTCTTCCTACAGCTGAGGCAATATATATATAGGCTCATTTAGCTATCAGACAAAGCTCTCTAACCAACTAAGCTACAAGACAAAAAGGAAAAATAACAAAATAACAACACCCATGTGCTGTAACAGAAATAGCTCCTAACCAACTAAGGTAACTAATTACATTATTGCCCTTCTAATTACCCTTGGGCCATGACAATCCCTTCTCCTTGAAAGGTTTCTAGTCCCCAAGAAACTTATTACGTTGAGTCGTTCTTATTCATCCAATTCCCGCCTTCTCTATCTAATTTTTCTTTCTTTCTTTCCTTGTCCTTCTAGGCCTTTTCTTCTTTCTCGTTCTTAAGTATCCAAGATCAATCCCCGTCGTAATTTGACCTAGAACTTTAATAAGAGCAATCTGATAAAGTTCAAGTTCAATACCAGCAACAGTTGTTCCTACACCTCCATGGTACACCACAGCTGCACATTGAAAGATATCAACAACATCCTCGAAATGCAGCAATGGAAGATTGCAGATTTGCCTTGGACACTCATACCATGGCTGTTTGTGAGCATTAGCATTGGGAGCTGCTGTAACTTCAATTTCAACCAACAAATCATCCCTCCATGCAGTAGACAGCAACTTGGATTTGCTAGTGGAAGTAAAAAACAACATAGCAACGAGAGTTTTGTTTTCTTCGGCAAAATCTTCGACTTCTTCAGCTATCTCCCTTAGTCTTCCTGCCAAAACCCGCACTGGGGGCTGTCTGATACCTATTTTAATCCCAGCTAAGGATGATTCAGCCTTCTTTGGATCCAAAGACAAATGAGCAATATACTTGGGGCCTTTTTTAACTGCATGTGGTCCATTACAATCTTGACCCGCCCTAGGATAAATGTTGCAGGTATTCCCACTCTTAGCTTCCGGTAGGTCTAGAATCAGAGGAAGAATTCCAGCTCCAATATCTGTATAGATTGTTGGTTCTTCAATCAGATTTTCCTAACCCAATGCTATTCCATTTCCCACAAACTTCTAATCTGGAACACCACCAAATCCTTCCGCCCATGCACTAGCCACCCAGGGTAACAAGTTGGCTTTGGCTTCCTCTATCACTTCATCAATTGCTTCCCTATTATTTCCTTGCAGCCTTTCAGTAGATGCATCTTGGGGTATTATTTTTTCTTCCAACTTCTCAATCACTGCAGCTGAATCCCCTTCCTGCCATCTTAACTTCTCCTTCAGCTGGTCCATTTTGAAAAATTCCTCCTTGTTAAAACTTCCGTGATAATCATCGAAGTATTCCACCGGAAAGTTGTAATGATACTTCTTAATAAGTATCATCGCAAATTCTTGCAGCTTCTCACAGAACATTCTACCGAATTCCTTGCACTCTTCATGTATTACTGTTTCCTTATCAACTTGGCTGATCCCCTTCTCCTGTTCCCTGATGCTTCCCATTGAAAATGCAGCCTTCTTTGACTGCCATTAAAGCTCCCTCCCAGCTGAAAATGAAGCATCCATCTGCTGCAATTGAGGTTCCAATGGTCTCCTGTGCACACTGCCTGCCTTGGCAGAACTTTCACTAGCAGAACGAGACACAAGCCAAGAATTCAGAGCACTGTCCATCCTGGATCCTCAGCACTTCTCTTCTGTAACTGCCTTACCTAGTCACCTCTAAAATTGATCCAAGAAGTGGCAAATTTCAGGCATTGCTTCGCTTCAAATTCCAACCTATTTTGGGAACAAAAGAAGTTGTCAGTTACAGCGACTTGATGGCCTCCTGGAGTCTCCTAAAGCATCCAACAAAAGAAGTTGTCAGTTACAGTTGGAACAACCTACCTTGCTCGTTGTTTCACTCGCTGGTTATGGGCTCGGTTCTCTCTGGGTTGATTCTTCTATAATGGTCGAAATCCCCTTCCGATCAAGGTGGGCAGCTCGCTTCACCCGAACGGTTAGAATTGTTTCTCGACCCAAAAAAATTGCAGCACCACCGTGCCTTTCGATCTAGTGGCCGCACCCACAGAATTCCAAACGGAATTCCCGATCAAAACTGCCACAACCACACCTATAGGAAGCTTACCGGTCTGGGTTGTAATGGTCTAGGCCGTCCACTTCACCTCCGACGGACTTACGCTCGCCTTAGACAGTCGCAACCCACAACCAATCGCGAATGCTCCTCAGTTCGTGTCCCACCTAATCACCAACTCAGCGACCCAAACCCAGTCACTCCAGTTCGCGAATCCTCCTGGGTTGCTCGTCTACAAGTCTAGTCTAGATTACGACCGCGATCCAATCCTCCTACTTCTCCTTCTCATCTTCATTGGAAGTTGCTGCTTCTTGAATCGCCTTCAAGCGACGAATCAGGATTGCCGAAGTTTCGCCAAACCGGCTTTGATCACCATCGCAGTTCGTGCTCGCCTCACCTAGATCGCCTTCAAAGCCTTCTCAATTTGGGCTCGATTAAATCAAGCAAAAGAAGTCGACGGCCCCGGATTTGCTCTCCCAGGTATATTCGAAAATCTGATAACTATGATGGGTTCCAGAAGTCACCTAGATTTGCTTCTCACCATCTGGGTTGGACTTGCAAGTTTCAATCAATTGGAATCAAATCCACAGCCAAGGATTGACTGCTCTGATACCATTTGTCATGAACCTTGGAGATGAGCTAGGGTATGAAAGGAAGATCGAGAATAATAAGAGAAGAATTTGGGGAGAGATCAATTTGGAGGGAGAGAACAGCAAGAAGATAAAGGGAGGAGATCACCAAGAGAGAGAGAGAGAGAGTGGAATATTAGAGAGAAATAGTATTCAATTCATTAATTCTGGATGCCCTCTTCCTACAGCTGAGGCAATATATATATAGGCTCATTTAGCTATCAGACAAAGCTCTCTAACCAACTAAGCTACAAGACAAAAAGGGAAAATAACAAAATAACAACACCCATGTGCTGTAATAGAAATAGCTCCTAACCAACTAAGGTAACTAATTACATTATTGCCCTTCTAATTACTCTTGAGTCATGACAGATTTTTGGCTCTTCCTTTTCGCCAAGCCCTAACGATTGTTTGCTGAGATTCCCGAACATATAAATTTTAATTGTTGTATCCCACAACAATAGCTTTCTCTTTTGCAAGTCTTCCAGAAACTGGAAGCTTGAGATGGACAGTCACTTGTAGCTATAAATTTATTGTTGTATTTAAGCAAAAATAGTTATAATAATATTTACATCCAACGATGTTTTGAATATAATGCAACAACCAATATTTGACGAAAGAGGCAGTAGAGAGTAGAATGATGAATGAAGTTAGCATTTTATGATAGAAAAGTCCAGAAGCTGCTCCCTATAATTGATATCCAGTTTCAAACGAAGAAAAAACATGGACAATAGAAGCTAAAATAAGCCTATTCATTTACCTGTTCTTCCTCTTCTATAGCCCCGCTCAACTCTGCTCCTCGCAACATCAATTTCAATTCATCCTCAGTAACATATGGTTCACTAGTACCTCAAATTTGACAAGGTCCACTGACATCATTATTTCATAGCCACAACTTCAAGAAAAATTTATCAACACTAATATTGATAGATTCAGAAAAATTTAGCTACATAGACCAAAGGTAAGCATAACCAGAACAGCATATAGGATATGGAAACATTACATGATCATTATTATAAACAGCAGACAAATGGCAAAATGACACTCATGTTCCCTGCAAAAAATGGCTGACATAAAGAAAATGAGCATCACCATTGTTATTAGAGTCATTATTGAGGGAAAAAATTTGTTTAAAAGTTGATGTAATTGGACTTTAACTCAAGTCTTTGCAGCCTAATGATCTAAGAACTATCCCTTAAGAGGGAAAAGCACAAGTTGAGAAAGGCTCATTAATGATTGTTCAATTGCACCATTGACAATACCATATTATGCATGTTTCAGCTCTCCTATGGTTTATAGTCACTGCACATGACTTGTGATGCTAAAATCACGTGAAAACTGCCTCAGAACCACTAATAGTAGAAATTTAAAGGCAACAAAAGTTGAGATATTGTCAATAATGAATTCTCTAAATCATGTCATTTACCAGATCCTTAATTTGAAATTTTCCTAAACAGTCAGTCAACTACTAGTAGAAAGCTAAACAATGTGGAAACATAAGCAATTAAACAATGGATACTTAAGACCAAAACAGTTCCAAAAAGAGCTACTACAATACTCACAATTTTTAAAGAGATAATATAAGTAACAAAATAAGATGAGTGATAAAAAGAAGTCTGTGATAAGCGCACCTTCTTCCTTTCAGACCGAGCAATTTTAGCATTCCCATTGATAGATACGTAACAACTCTTCCCACAGGATATAATATTACGGAGAGCCATGCCACTGGCCTTACCTAGAAGCATTACAAGTGGCATAGGTTAAATTAATATAGGAACACAGACCGAAAATGGCACACTTGTCAAATTACAGACATATATACTCTATAATGGTAACCAAGTAGCAACTCTATGTGATCTTTGACTCAGTTCAAAAGAAAGAGGTAACTACTGGACTTACCACAAATCTAGCAACCTCAGTGGGATTATGAACTGCTATACTTTTCGGAGTAATTTCAGTCAGAAGCAAAATGGCAACCTGATATCATCGGGGAAAAAATTATCTGCTTTAATTACCTGCAGAAGCAATATAGAAATATGTTTTTGCATGCATGTGTACACAAACACCAGGAAAAATAAGTTTATCATGCCTAGGGTTGAACAGAAATCAATAAAGCATCTCAAATTTTCCATTTTTGCACAATTAAAGGAGTTGGCAAGAAGATTCATTTTGAAATCATAATTTAATGGCTCATCATATTACATTTCTGTTGAAATATGGTATTATGGTCAAGATAATGTTTGTGATTTAAGATAAAGCTTCAGCTTCTCTAAATTTTAGTAGGAGACAGGATCTTATCTATCTCTAAAATTTAGGAGATTTGTTATATCTTAGATATGTTGTTGTATTTGTATTTTAAATGGGTTTGTTCGTATTTTAAATTTCCTAGATTTTAGGAACCCTAGTCTATTTAAACTCCTTATGGAGTATTCAATGAGAGAAGATGGAAGTACAACTTCTTGCGAGTTTTCCCAATTCACGCCATTGTTCTCTTTGCTCTTTACAGTTTTCAACATGGTATTAGAGCCTTCATTCTACTCTTAGATCCAGATCGTGCCTTCATTGCACCCTTGTCTCTCGTTCTTCGTTTCCTCCCCTAGGCCTTTATTGCCTTCTCTTGGTTCCTTCACTACTAAAGATGTCAGAAATCTCGGAGGTTAATCCCAGCCTAGCTATTGGTGAGTCAGAATCGGATTTGATTACCGGTACAAATGGAAGTGTAGGAACCTTCTCTAGATCCAGCAGTGGAGAATTGCCTGGAATGCATGTTTTCTACAGATTGGATGGCAAAAATTACCTCCAATGGGCCCAGCTTGTTCGAACCTTCTTGAAAGGACGAGGGAAGCTAGGACATCTCCCTGCTTCACCCCCAAAGACTACTGATCCAGTTTTTCCGGCATGGGATATCGAGGACTCCTTTATCATGCCATGGCTGTGGAATGCCATACAACCTGAGGTTAGTAAAAACTATATGTTCTTAGATTCTGCCAAGGCTATTTGGGACACCATTAGGCAAACCTATTCCAAGGTACAAGATGTATCGGATATCTTTGATATCAAAACAAAGATTAATAGTACTCGACAAGCTTCTCTAACTGTTATCGAGTATTTTAACAAGATGAATGGGCTTTGGTTGGAGCTAGATCAATATTAAGAAATCAAGATGATATGAAGTGATGATGCTACCACTCTTAGCCGGATTATTGAAAGAGATAGGATTGTAGAATTCCTAACTAGATTGAATGCTGAGTTTGATCAAGTGAGGATTCAGATCTTTGGTAGGGAGAAGCTACCATCCTTGAATGAAGTTTTTGCTATAGTGAGGAGTGAAGAAAACAAAAGGGGAGTCATGCTAAGTGACAATGGAACAGAAGGATCAGCCATGGTTACAACAAAAAAAGATGGGGCACAGTTTAGGATGGGAAAAATCGAGGCAAAGAATCATGAAGGACTGTGGTGCAGTTTCTACAACAAGCCTAGGCATACCCGGGACAATTGCTTCAAACTTCATGGCAAGGAGGCTGTGTTAAAAAAAATGGGAGATTTTAAAAATATGGCAGCACAAAAACAAGCCTACATATCTGCCAAAGAGCATGAGGAATGAGGAACAACGAGTAAAACAGAATCATCCCCAGGTACTGATCTTGCTCAACTTGAGGCCCAAATATTACCCTTCAAAAGGGCTTACATGTGCCAAATCTATCCACCAATCTTGTGTCTATCCATAGGCTTACTAATGATCTAAACTGCCATACCAATTTCTCTGCTAATGGGTGTGAATTTCAGGCCCTGAAGACTGGGAAGATGATTGGTGCAGCTAGGGAACAGCATGGGTTGTATTTTCTGGAACAAATGGGAGGTTATCCTTCGACTGGAAATCAATTTCTTAAAGACTGCTGGATTCTCTCAGTTTACATCGAATCCCACTGCACATGTTTGGCTGTAGCATTACAGGCTTGGCCATCCTCCGTTTCCTCTTCTCAAAACAATGTTTCCTTCCTTGTTTCAGTCTCTAGACCTTAGTGAATTTCAGTGTGATGTATGTGCTATTTCCAAGCATCACTGAGTGTCCTATCCACCTAGTAATAAGAGGTCATCTAAACCTTTCTTTTTGATTCATTTAGATCTTTGGGGACCTTCTAAAATACCAAATTGTTCGGGGGCCCGATGGTTTTTTTCATTTATTGATGATTGCACTCAGATGACTTGGGTTTTCTTATTAAAAGATAAGGTTGTAGTTAGCACCATTTTCCCATTTTTCTGTAAGCTAATTTCCACACAATTCAATTGCTCAATTCAAAAATTCTGAACTGATAATGCAAAGGATTATGTTAATAATCATTTGCACCAATTCTTTCAACAAGAAGGGACAGTTCATGAGTTTTCTTGTGTCCACACTCCACAACAAAATGGCGTGGCGGAAAGGAAGATGAGACACCTTCTTAATGTTTCTAGAAGCCTCCTACATCATCATAATGTGCCCAAGAATTTCTGAGGGGAAGCCACTCTTACAGCAGCTTACTTGATAAACCGGGTACCCTCAAAAATCCTAAACCATCAAACTCTATTTCAGCTTCTATCTACCCATTACCCTGATCTAAATCTACATTCTCCTCTTCCACTAAAGGTCTTTGGGTGTGTTTCTTTTGTCAATATTCCCAAGCAAAATAGACACAAAGTTGATCCTAGGGCCCTAAAGTGTGTTTTCCTAGGCTATTCTCCTACCCAAAAGGAATACAAATGCTATCATCCAACGACAAAGAAATTTTATATCTCCAAGGATGTTACATTTGTTGAATCACAACCCTTTTTTTCCTCACCTTAGACTGGTAGCCAGGGGGAGTATTTGGATGGTGACCAGGCGGCGGTTGGGGATATTTTTCAACTGCCTGACATCCCTCAACCACAACTTCCTTACTCTCAGCTCTCTTCTTGTCCTCCAGCCAAATTTAGGTCTCTCTCCGCCAAACAGTAGTAGTGAGCAGATTGTTCCTGAGACTCATAACTTGCAGGCCAGCCAGCAGCCTCCAAGCCGTTTCAAGGGATATCTCGATGTTTTCAGAAGAAGACAGCCTATTCTGGATCCACAGCAAGCACTATCATCTGATCCTAGTCAAGGTAAGGAATTTATACAATCTTCTATCCTAGATAATGACTCCCAGCTTTCTGTTTCAGACTGTTCTAATCCTTGTAACCTAAGTTATGATGATTTAGATCTACCTATTGCTGTTAGGAAGGGTGTTAGAAGCTGTACCCAGCATCCCTTAACTAATTTCGTGTCCTACCATCGGCTGTCTCAAAAACACAAAGGGTTTCTAGCATCTTTGGATTCAATTCTTATTCCTGACTCAGTAGAAGAGGCCTTAAGATATCAAAATTGGAAGCAAGCCATGATGAAAGAGATGGGAGCCTTAAATAAAATCAGACTTGGGAAATTGTGTCACGACCAAGAGGGGTTTTTCCGGTAGGCTACAAATGGGTATTCAATGTAAAATACAAGGCTGATGGAACATTGGACAGGTACAAGGCAAGATTAGTAGCCAAAAGATATACCCAATCCTATGGCATAGACTATTTTGAAACATTTGCTCCAGTAGCTAAGATGACAACAGTGAGAATTTTAATTTCTTTGGCAGCATGTTTGGGATGGAAATTGCAACAGTTTGATGTTAAGAACGCCTTTCTGCATGGAGACTTAGAAGAGGAAGTGTTCGTAGAGTTGCCTCTAGGATTTCAAGAAGAAGAAAAAGGAAAAGTATGCAGGCTCAAGAAAGCCCTCTATGCGCTCAAAGAGTCCCCAAGAGCATGGTTTGGAAGGTTCTCTAAAGCCATAAAGACTATGGGATACAATCAAAGCCGGGGTGATCATACACTCTTCATGAAGCACTCTAAGGGAAGGAAAAATTACAGCGTTGCTAGTATATGTAGATGACATAATTGTGACGAGATGAGGAGGAGGAGCAAATGCTGCTAAAAAGGAATCTAGCCCAAGAGTTTGAAATCAAGGATTTTGGTATCCTCAGATATTTCTTGGGCATTGAAGTGGCTTACTCTAAGGATGGTATCTTCCTATCTCAACGTAAATATATTTTGGACTTACTTGCTAAAACAAGGCTTACTGGAGGCAAGGGTTCTAGTGTCCCAATGGAACCTAATGGAAAACTATGGCAGAATCCTGATAGTTAACCAATTGACAAAGGTAGATATCAAAGGTTAGTGGGTTGATTGATATATCTTTCTCATACTAGACACGATATTACCTTTGTTGTCAATCTTAGGAGCCAATTCATGCATAACCCAACCGAGGAGCACATGCAAGCTGTAAGGAAGATACTTGGCTATCTCAAGACTAATCCAGGTAGGGGTCTATTGTTTAGAAGATGAAGGGAATTAGATGTTAAAGGCTTTACTGATGCGGATTATGTAGGATCTACCACTGATAGAAGATCTACTATAGGATATTGTGTATTCCTAGGTGAGAATCTAGTGCCTTGGAGGAGTAAGAAACAAGGTATCGTGGCTAGATCAAGTGCAGAATCAAAATTTAGGGCTATGGCCCTCAGAATATGTGAGTTGCTATGGCTCAAGATTATCCTAGAAGATTTTAAGATAAAAGCTAAGGAAGCAATTGAGTTATCCTGTGACAACAAATCTGCTACAAGTATTGCACACAATCTTGTTCAACATGATAGGACAAAACATATTGAGATAGAGCGACACTTTATCAAAGAAAAATTAGATGCAGGACTAATCCATATTCCTCATGTTTCATCTAAGGAACAGGTAGCTGATGTATTCACAAAAGATCTGGCAGCTAAGAGGTTTGAGGATCTAATATGCAAGCTTGGAATGGTAGATATCTATTTCCTAGCTTGAGGGGGAGTGTTGAAATATGATATTATGGTCAAGATAATGTTTATGATTTAAGATAAAGCTTCAGCTTCTCTAAATTCTAGGAAGAGATAGGATCTTATCTATCTCTAAAATTTAGGAGATTTGTTATATCTTAGATATGTTGTTGTATTTGCATTTCAAATGGGTTTGTTTGTATTTTAAATTTCCTAGATTTTAGGAACTCTAGTCTATTTAAACTCCTTATGGAGTATTCAATGAGAGAAGACGAAGTACAGCTTCTTCCGAGTTTTCCCAATTCACGCCATTATTCTCTTTGCTCTTTACAGTTTTCAACAATTTCTAAGGAATTAGACTTATCTATTTCTCATATATAACATAGAAGAATAACATCTGTTTATTTATAAGATGAATAACCTAAAAGAAAAATAAAGCACCCAACTGGCCATAACCTAGATGAGAAATAAAGCATCTCAACTTGTGTTTATTTGCATGTTTCCAGATCGGTGAATTTTGTTGTTTTAGTTAACAAATAAACCAACCCGAATCTTAATCCTTCTTTTAGTATAATCAGGTTAATGCTTAAATGAGGAAGGAAAATGCATCTCAAGCATGTGAGGGTTAGACATGGACAAAAGCTTCTAGGCTTACAAACAAGTTTCCTAAACTTTGCCCCACACAAGGTAAAAGAAGAATAACCAGGTTTCATTAGTCTCCTCTTTGATGGTTCATTACTCTTGTACTCGAATAGAAGATTGCATAAAACAGATTAAAGAAATCTGCTTCACGCTGAAAATGGATACAAATGGAAACGGATGGAATTGAATGCTGTAATTTCACATTTATTTTATGTCTAAATGAACTTAACAAATCTAGAAGGAACCTTTATTAGAAACAGGAAAATGGTAATACGGAGAAAACTGTAGAAGAAAACTGAAAACTTGGTATCTTTCCACTTCCACTTGATTACAATATATATAGAAGAAAGAAATTAATCAAATCTCTATAACTAAGAAAAAAAGAAGAAATCCTAATTACATCAATTACTAATTTACATCAATCAATCAATCCCAACAATTAAGATTGATTATAATCAATCCCATAGATTGAGGGATTGATTGGGATTCGTAATCAATCCCATAGATTGTGGGATTGTTACAGCCTTTAAATCTACAAAATATTTGACCAAACACACAATCACAGCTTTGATTTACGACACTCCCTCTCAAACTGATGAATAAACATTGTCCATTCCCAACTTGGTTGTAAGCTTGTGAAAGACCTAACTATTGAGTCCCTTAGTTAGAATATCAACTTGTCACGAACCAGCTGCAATTGATTTTAAATTTTTGCTTTTAGCCTAGCTAATTTTCTGTTTCATTGTAATCCCTATTTCCGTTAGCATACTACTGCTACAGCTAGCATTCGGTTATATGTCAGGCCACGTGTAAAGTCTGAGGAAAAAGACAAAGGATTTGGTTGTAACCGCTTGCATGGGCGAGATTCTCCCCTCCGAGCGAGTATATTAACTCCTCCACTGATGGAGAGAGGTCATGAAATGATTAAGAACTTTTTCTCAATTCTCTCTCGCTCTCTGTACTCATACCCGTCTCCCTCATTCGCTCTTCTATTTCCTCTTCTCCTCTCTTGTTTCCTCTGACCATCCTTGTATCACACTAATTCAAGGATTCTTCCTTTGTCTACCATGACAAATTGGTATTAGAGCTCGATTCCGGGCCAAGATTGTCGCCGACTCATGGTGGAAGGAACTCGCATGAAAAATATGGAGACCCAACTGCAACAGGTCAGCTCGTCCACGACTGAGGTCCAGAGACGAGTAGACCAGCTCGAGCTGGGAAATGCTTGTAACCACGAAGTGATCATGACGATCGATCAAAAGCTAGACGATACGCTAGTTCAACTACGCGAAGAGATGGCGCATACTAGGGAGGAACTGGGTAACCAACTTCAGCAATTCATGCTGATGTTTACACGTCAAAACCCAGTCAGCTTGGCTCTCGACTTCCCTCCCCGAGACAGGACGGAACCTCTCTTACGTCATAATGGGGGTCTGAACAGGGCTGTAACTCCTGATATGGGAAATGGTCAGGACGAGGAGGAAGGAGTGATGTAGGATAGGGGACATAATGAGCAAGGACATCGCCAACCAGCAGGGTTCCCCATGCCCAGGATGGAGATACCTGTTTTTGAGGGTGACAACCCCCGCTGGTGGGTGCGGAAGTGCGAAAGAATGTTTGGTTGGTATGACATACCAGAGGGTACGAGAGTTGCCTTAGCGACGGCCTATTTCGATGATGTCGTGGATGCATGGTATCAAGGTTGGGTCAGTGTGAGGGGTCACCCTACGTGGGGAGAATTCACCGAGAAGCTATGCGAGAGGTTTGGAGAACGGAGCATGACCGATATTGTTGAAGAATTTAACAAACTCAGGCAGGTGGGTGAGTTGAAAACCTACCTGAGAAGATTTGAAGAACTGCGATCTCTCATGAGTAGTCAAGACCCTCACCTCTTGGAAGCATACTTTGTATCAAGCTTCTTGAGTGGACTCAGCGACGATTTAAGGCCAATGGTTAAGATGATCCGACCCCGGACGGTGGAACAAGCAGTGGAGTGTGTTAGGCTGCAAGAGATGGTAGTGGAAGCATTGATGAAAAAACAGAGGCAACAGACTAAAACTATGGCAGCAGGGTCCTTCCACCAAGGCGGGAAAGGAGGAGGCCGCGAGTGGACCGGAGGTAATGCTGGAACTAGACCCCCAACGATGCCCCAGGCCAGTGTTAGGTATAATGACCAGCGGAGACCACCCGGCCTGTGCTTTAGGTGCGGGGACAAGTATTTCCCAGGGCATCAATGTAAGCGCCAACTTCTTCTTCTAGAGGGCAATTCGGAAACTCTGGAAGAAGGGGAGGGAGATAGAAGTGAAGAAGATGAGGAGCCTGGGAATGAGAGTAATGGGGAGATATCACTCCATGCCCTGAGGGGAGTAACAGACAACAAGATAATCAAGGTGGAAGGAAGAGTGAAGGACAAGGGCTTGCTGGTCTTAATAGATAGCAGAAGCACCCATAGCTTCTTAGATGAGGAAATTGCTAGAAAGCTGAAGTGCCAACTCTCTAATACCCAGCCCCTTAATGTGACAGTAGCGGATGGGGGCAAGATGCTAAGCAGTTCAGCTTACTATGGGTTTAAGTGGGAGATGCAAGGAGAGGGGTTTGAAGCTGATCTAAGGCTGTTGCAACTGGGGGGCTGTGACATGGTGCTTGGGGTGGATTGGATGAAAGGGGTGAGCCCCATAAGTTTTGACTTCAACAGGATGGAAGTCTCCTTTGATAAGGAAGGTAAGAGGATGACATTAAAAGGAGGAAGGGAGACTGGTACATGCAAGCTGATAACAGGGAAGAGGCTGCATAAGGCATTCAAAAATAACTGGAGCAAGTTGGCCCAATTATTCTCTGTGGTAGCTACGAGCGAAGGATGGGAAAAGCTAACAACGGGGGAACTGAACATGGTGACTTGCAATCCACAAGGGAAGCTTGACCAAGTACACTCTCAGCACCTTATTGATGAACTGCTTCTTGAATTTGGGGACCTATTTGCTGAGCCTAACACCCTACCCCCTTCCCGCAACCTGGACCATTCCATCCATCTCAAGCCAAATTCAGAACCCATAAACATCAGGGCCTATAGATATTCGCCAATCCAAAAATCAGAAATCGAAAAAATGGTTAGAGAAATGTTGAACCAGTCCTTCATAAAGCCCAGCCATAGCCCATTCGCCTCACCGGTGCTCTTAGTTAAAAAGAAGGATGGGACCTGGCGCTTTTGTGTGGATTATCGCCAATTAAACACCATCACCATAAAAGACAAGTTCCCAATACCCCTAATAGAGGATCTCTTAGATGAACTACACAATGCAACCATATTTTCCAAGCTGGATCTTCGATCCGGTTACCACCAGATCAAGATGAACCCTGAAGACACCCATAAGACTGCTCTTAGAACCCATCATGGGCACTTTGAATTCTTGGTGATGCCCTTTGGGCTCACCAATGCCCCAGCCACTTTTCAGTCTCTTATGAACCAAATTTTTGAACCATATTTGAGGAAGTTCATACTAGTCTTCTTCGATGATATTCTGGTGTATAGTCCTTCTCTTAACCAACATCTAAAGCACTTGAAAACTACCCTGGAGGTCCTCCAATCCAATTAGCTGTTCATCAAAAGGTCTAAGTGTTCTTTCAGCCAAAGCCAAGTTGAGTATTTAGGTCATCTGATCTCTGGTGAAGGGGTGAAAACAGATCCGGGGAAGATCGAAGCTATGCTCAACTGGCCCAAACCCACAACCCTTAAGGCATTAAGGGGATTCCTCGGTCTAACCGGGTATTACAGAAGGTTTGTGAAAGGTTATGGGGTGTTAAGTCGGCCACTAACCGAACTATTGAAGAAGGGAAATTTCAAGTGGGGAGAGGAGGCTGAAGAGGCTTTCCAAAAGCTCAAGGAAGCAATGAGGACAGTCCCCATTCTAGGGTTACCTGACTTCAACGAACCCTTTACACTGGAAACTGATACTTGTGGTGTAGGCATTGGTGCAGTTCTCCTGCAAAAAGGTAGACCGTTAGCATTTCTAAGCCAGGCCCTAAGCACAAGACATTTGGGGCTAAGTATCTATGAAAAAGAGTTCTTAGAAGTGCTGATGGCAGTGGAGAAATGGAGGCATTATTTAGAAGGCAGCAGATTCATCATTAAGACAGATCATGAGAGTCTCAAGTTTCTACTCCAACAAAGATTACACACTCAACTGCAGAAAAAGGGGATGGCTAAGCTTATGGGTCTCGATTACTCTATACAGTACAGAAGAGGCAAGGAAAATGTGGTGGCTGATGCCCTATCAAGGCGCCAAGAAGAGGGCAGCACTTCAGCAATTACTGCAATAGTGTCGGCTTGGTGTCAAGAGGTGATTGATAACTATATTGGGGATGAGCAGATGAAGAAAACGTTAGAAGAAGTGGTGGTATCGCCAGGAAAGGCTGACGGTTACACCTTAACAGAAGGGTTGTTGAGATACAAGGGGAGGATTGTCATAGGGAAGGGAGGAAACCTCAAACAGAAGATAATGCAAACTCTACATGAGTCACCAGTGGGTGGGCATTCTGGCATCCAGAATACCTACCTGAGGATTAAGCAGATATTCCATTCGCCTAACCTGATGGGAGATGTCCAAAGGTTTGTGTTGGAGTGTGATACATGCAAAAGGTGTAAGCTGAAAAATGTGGCCTACTCGGGCCTCCTACAACCTCTGCCTATACCAGACAGAGCTTGGACGAGCGTGGCCATGGACTTCGTCGAAGGGATGCCTAAGTCTGAAGGAAAAGACAGTATGATGGTGGTGGTGGACAGGTTTACTAAATTTGCTCAGTTTATTGGGTTAGCTCACCCCTACATGGCCAAGGAAGTGGCCCGGCTATTCATTGATAGGGTGGTATCCCAGTATGGAGTACCAGGAAACATTATATTAGATCGTGACAAGATCTTCACCAACCAATTTTGGCAAGAGCTCATGGGGTCCATGGGAATCCGGCTCAATATGTCAACAGCCTACCATCCACAAACGGATGGGCAGACTGAACGAGTGAATCAAGTATTAGAAACCTACTTGAGATGCATGTGTATCATGCAGCCAAAGCACTGGCATAAGTGGCTTCCCCTAGCCCAATGGTGGTATAATTCCACCTATCACTCAGCCTTAAAGATGTCTCCCTATGAAGCATTGTATGGGTGTAAACCCCCTCTGCTGCCAGTGGTAAGAGGGCCCTCTACGGAATTATCAGTGGGAGACTACTTGCAACAGAGGAAGGAAGTGGTGCAGCAACTAAAACAAGAGTTAGCCTCTGCCAGGAACCGGATGAAACAATTCGCAGATCGGAAGAGAAGCGACCGAGAGTTTGAGGTGGATGAGCAAGTATACTTGCGGCTAAGGTATCAGCATTTGAAGTCCATCAGCCAACAGCCTGTCACTAAATTAAGTCCTAAGTACTTTGGCCCGTTCATTATCACAGAAAAGATAGGCAAAGTGGCCTATAAACTCCAGCTACCAGAAGGTACCCACATACACCCAGTTTTTCATGTATCTCTCCTTAAGAAATCCACCGGAATCGAACAAGTCAACTCAGCCTTACCAGCACTACCTAAGGAGAAAGAGGGGGATGATCAAAAAGAGCCCGAGGCTATCATGGATAAAAGAGTGATTTACAACCAAGGGGTTCCTCTCATTCAAGTTTTGGTGAAATGGGGACAGGAGAACATTCACAATAACACTTGGGAATACCTCCCAAGCTTACTGCAACGTTTTCCGAGAGCTGCGAGCCTCCTCAGCGTTTCTTGAGGACAAGAAACATCTCAAGGGGGGAAAGTTGTCACGAACCAGCTGCAATTGATTTTAAATTTTTGCTTTTAGCCTAGCTAATTTTCTGTTTCATTGTAATCCCTATTTCCGTTAGCATACTACTGCTACAGCTAGCATTCGGTTAGATGTCAGGCCACGTGTAAAGTCTGAGGAAAAAGACAAAGGATTTGGTTGTAACCGCTTGCATGGGCGAGATTCTCCCCTCCGAGTGAGTATATTAACTCCTCCACTGATGGAGAGAGGTCATGAAATGATTAAGAACTTTTTCTCAATTCTCTCTCGCTCTCTGTACTCATACCCGTCTCCCTCATTCGCTCTTCTATTTCCTCTTCTCCTCTCTTGTTTCCTCTGACCATCCTTGTATCACACTGATTCAAGGATTCTTCCTTTGTCTACCGTGACACAACTAGCTATGATTTGCTTGGTATATAAGACATGCAGATAAGACCATTGTCCAATTTTTCTTTAATAAAATGTCAATCCACCTCAATGTGTTTTGTTTGGTCATGCTGCACAGGATTGTGTGCAATGCTGATGGCTGACTTATTGTCACAATAGAGCTTCATAGGATCTTCTCACTTGAGTCTTAGATCTTCTAGAATAATCCTTAACCATAATAGTTCACATATCCCCTGTGCCATTGACCGGAATTCTGATTCTGCACTTGATCTGGCCATGAAAGATTGTTTTTTACTTCTTCAAGTAACCAAATTTCCACCCAAAAAAGTACAATATCCCGAGGTAAATCTTTTATCAATCACTGAGCTTGCATAATCAGCATCAATGTAGGCCTCTAGAGTGAGCTTGTCCCCTTTTAGAACAAAATTCTCTTTCCTAGAGTACCCTTGAGGTAATGTAAGATTCTGCAAACTACTTACACGTGAAGTTCCTTGGGTTCATGCATGAATTGACTCACTATACTCACGACATAGGCTATATCCGGCCATGTGTGAGAGAGGTAAATTAGCCTGCCGACTAACCTTTAATATGCCTCTTTGTCTATGTCTCTATCTCCCTTTGCTTCACCAAGTTTGTGATTAGGGTCAATTGGAATGCTGGATGGTTTGCAAGCCATTTTCCCTGTGTCTTGTAAAATATCAAGGACATACTTGTGTTGGGATATAAATATCCCCTATCTAGACCATGTCACTTCAGTACCTAGGAAATACTTCAAATTTCCTAGTTCTTTGATATCAAACTACTTAGTCAAACATCTACCCAAGTTATGCCTCTCATTTTCATCATTTTCTATCACTATAATGTCATCAACATAAACAATAAGAGCTGTGACAAGATTTGAATCTAAGTGTTTTATGAATAGAGTGTGGTCCCCTTGGCTCGATTTGTAAACCATAGCCGGCATTACTTCGGAAAATCTCTCAAACCAAGCTCTAGGTGATTGTTTTAGGCCATATAGAATCTTCTTGAGTCTACAAACCTTAGTCCCAAATCTGTTTTTGTTGAATCCTAGGGGTATGTCCATATAAATTTTCTCCTCGAGGTCTCCATGCAAGAAAGCATTACTATTCACATCAAACTGTAACAAAAACCAATCAAAATTAACTGCTAGGGATAAGAGAATTCTCACCATGTTCATTTTTGCTACCGGGGCAAAGGTTTCATGGTAGTCTATTCCATATTGTTATAACTAGGACTACAGCGAAATAGAATCTTGAAAGAGATTTGCCTCTTACACACACACAACCCTCTCGGTTTGGACACAAACACCACACCTGAAGAGAATCAACATAAACTATATAATCAACAGAAATAATAAATGAGATCACAGAATCAAGAAATGCAAACCAATCAACCAAATGAACACAATGTTTATCCTAGTTCGGTTCCCTTTGAGGAAACCTGCATCCAGTCTTCAAGAGCCACCAAGAACAATCTTTATTGACAGAAACTTGATCAGTACAGCAGTCTCTCTTTTCTCTCTTTTATCTCGAGTACATCCCAATTGTTTTCAAAAGATTACAAAGCTCTAGCCTCTCTCATAAACAATCAGCACTTGCACACATAAAATGAGAAATATGTGTCTCTTGCTACCTCTTGCCCTCTATTTATAATAATGGGCGGATATCCCAATGAAAACTATTAAATATTTACAGTTTAACCCCTCAACTATCACTAATTATATATTGGGAAATAAACTTCTATTTAATACTTCATTAGCCCTCAAAATTCACTGCTTTCACCGATCTTCTTATCATATACTCTAGACAACTTTTAATACATATATTTGAGTATAACCCTTAACTACCAGCCTAGCATTGCACCTTTCAAGTGTCACATCTACTTTATACTTGATTGTGAAGACCCATGTGCACCCAACAGGTTTCTTCCCTTTTGGTAAATCCATAATCTCCCATGTATTATTCCTCTCAAAAGAGCCTGCATTTCAACATTTATGGCATTCCTCCAATTTTCACAGTTTGAAGCCTCTAATAATGTGGTAGGAATGGATATTGTGTGTATGTTTGTAAGAAAGCTTTTATGAGTTGGAGAGCATCTTTTAAAGGATACAAAGTGAGAAAGTGGATATAAGAGATGTTTTGTGCACTCTCTAATTCCTTTCCTTAATGCTATAGGAAAGTCAATATCAGCCATGGAATCGACATTAGAAGGTGAGTCAATGGATGTTACCTCATTTCTAGACATTGGAATTGATGATAGGTGCAGCTTTGGTTCGGGTTCTAGATTATTTCTTCTTGAGTAAGTCTAGAGAAACCATTTGTCAGTAGTGGTCTCCTCCCCGGCAGTTTGGAGAATAGGTTGGAGGGAGGATTTAGGCTTATGAGCTTGCGAGGTAGAGTCAAATGCAGGTTGTTCAAGTAGAAGTTTAGAAGCTAGAGCTGGTGGCAAAACACACCTAAATACTTTAGGACTAAGCTGATTTGTGGTAGGAAGAGCAAGATAGAAGCAGGATAAGACTACCATAGGAGTTTGAAAATGTAACACTCGAGAGGGTAATCGGTTTATGACATGAGTGGTTGTAAGGAGAGCTTCTCCTCAAAATTGTTTTCGCACATTTTTGTGAAACAACAATGCCCTAGTAGTATCTAAGAGATGGTTGTTTTTTCATTTTGCAATCCCATTCTGTTGAGGGGTAGAAATACATGAGGATTCGTGAATAACTCCCCGTTGAAGGATTAGTGGGAAAGGGTTTGGTTGAAATAATCCCTTGCATTGTCTAACTGAAACCGTTTGATTTGTACCCCAAATTGATTATGGATCATAGAAAAGAAATCAGGAAGAATATTGCTCACATTAGATTTAGATTTAAGAAGAAAGACTCATGTAACCCTTGTGCAATCATCAATGAACGAAACAAACCAACATGCCCCAAAAACATTTGGAATGATTAATGGACCCTAGATATCACTATGAATCAATTCAAAAAGAGTAAGACATCTATTATTACTAGCTGAAAAAATAGCACGTCTATGTTTAACAAACTCATAGACATCACAATGAAACTCTCTAATATCAAGATTTTGAAACAATAAAGGAAACAAAATTTTAAGAGTACAAAAAGCAAGATGTCCTAACTTGTAATGGTGTAGCCAAATAGTGGCCCGGGGGGGGGGGGGGGGTTATGTGTTCCTAAAAGACATGTTAAAGGTTGCTTCCACCTGCCACCAATAGGTAATTTCTCAAATTTCTCAAGATAGTATAAGCTATCCCGGTCCTTAGAATGTCCAATCATTAGTCCTAAGTCCTTGTCCTGAAACCAATAGCAAGAAGGAAGAAAAAACACTCTACAATTAGTGTCATAGGATAGCTTGGATACGAAAATTAAGTTGGTGGATTGGATAGTTTAGGCACATGAAGGACATTTTTTAGGGTCGAGGAAGGGCTAATTTTGATCTCTCATATTCCAGTTACTGTGATCAAAGAGCCATCAGCTGTAGCAATTTTTCGATTGCCAGAACAGGGTGAGTATGAAAGAAAAAACCAGGAGGAAGGAGTCATATGGTTTGTGGTTCTGGAGTCAATAATCCATGAGATTTTAAGGGATATATCAAAGGCATTTAAAGCATGTGAAATTGGGGTTTTACCAGATTGTTGTAGTAAGCATGTACATAAAGAGGATGATGCCTCAAGGGTACTTAAAAAGTACAACAGCCTTTCAATCTCCTCCTTGTTGAATTCTTTTGGTTCATGGGACTATTTTTCCTCCTGTGGAGTTGCCATATTAACTTGCCCCTAGCTCCTATGTTGATGTTGTCCACCTCTATTTCCCCATTCCTTGGTTGGTGACTTTCCATGTAGCTTCCGACGCATCTCCCTAATTGATGTGGTTTCTTACAGAAAGTACACAACATATTCTCACGGTTGTCATTGCCCATGTTGTGTTTCCATATTGTACTTGTTGGTTTCACCATGTCAACTAAGTTATGGAACACAACTATATCAATTATCTTCATTCACCACCATCTCATGAAATTTCTCCATGTGAAGATGGTGTTCAAACTTCATTTCAGCATTACTCCGCCAGGGGATATTATCCACTGCCGGTCCCAAGCCCGGATAAAGGAGGAGGGTTGCGTTAGGTAGCCGACAGCCAGCGTAAAACCTAGTCGGATCCAAATATGAATTCTATACTATCTGTTGGGATGTAAGCCACATAGAAGTCTAGAATTCATGTAGCCAACCCCACATAGTGGGATAACGGCTGGATATGTTGTTGTTGTTTGTCATTGCCCATGGATTTGAGACTTGTTTTACCATTTTCTCCAAGCAATTGGTCCTTCTTAAACCCACGATTTCCTCCTCCTTTTGCCACCATTGCTAAGGCCTCAACTGGTTTGGGGTCCGACATGACACCCCTCCTGCTTTCCTTAGCTATAATAATTGAAATCACTTCACTAAGTGAAGGTAAGTCATCTTTGCCTAGGATTTGAACCCTCACCTAATCATACTCCACATTTAAGCCTGCAAGAAAATCATAGGTACGATCTTTGTCTATAAAAGTCTTCAAAGTGGTTGTATCATCACTGTTTTTCAACTCAATTACCTTGTAGTAATCCATTTCTTGCCATAGTCCCTTCAGGAAATTGGCATACTTGGTAATAATTCTGTTATCTTGCTTTGCTGCAGCTATTTTGGTCTTCAACTCGTAAATATGGGCTGCATCCTTCACCTTTGAGTAGGTTTGTTGGATAAACTCCCAAACCTCCTTTGTTGTCCACAGCCATGCAATGATCATGGAATCTTCTTCATCCAATGCCACATAAGCTGGATCTCCCTTCTTTGGTCCAGTTCCTATAATATGGTTGATCTTCCATTTCTTTTTCAAAATGGTTCGAATCAATTTGGACCACTTCAAATAATTCCTTCCATCCAACCGAGAGGCAGCATTGATTTGTTGCAGTTCTCCTGACGGCTGAAGTAGCATGGGTGCTAGTGTTTCCCTTGTATCATAGGAATTAGCTTCATCAGTGGCGGCTAACATCTCCAGTTAATGGGAAGGGCCAAGGGAGGAATGGGAAATAACGTACTATTGCAACAATGAAGGCTACTTGTTATGGCTATAGTAGCGGATAAGGCTGGGCAGCAATGAAGGCTGCTGGTGATAGGTTATCGGTAGCAGTAGAAGAATAGTCGGTGATGAAGGCTCAGAAATTAGAGTCATAGGGTTTCTTAGGCTCTGATATCATGTAGAAGAAAACTGAAAACTTGTATCTTTCCACTTTCACTTAATTACAATATATATGGGAGAAAGAAATTAAGCAAATCCCTATAACAAAGGGAAAAAAAAGGAATCATAAATAAATCAATTATTCATTTACATCAATCAATCAATCCTATAGATTGTGGGATTGTTACAGCCTTTAAATCTACAAAATATTTGACCAATCACATACATAATCATAGCCTTGATTCATGACAAAAACCATAAAGATAAAAAACCTCACTGAGGAGATTTTAAGCCACCTCAATTATCAAATGGTTATTGGTATTTTCAGTATGCAAAAAGAATTGATGCTAGATAAAGTGAAACATACCAACTCTGTTGAAATAAGGTGGGGCATTAGTTCAACTTGGCTCTACTTTGAAAAACCCACAGCCTAGCTTTTATTGTAGGTTGTAATTGGAAAAATTATTATGTCTCTTGCCACCCTTATAGTGCCTCTTTCTATGTTGAGGACAACAAAACTATACTAGTGAGAATTACATATAATTTTTATGTTTTGGGTGGTGGTGATAATTCAGAAACACATGTAAAACAATGAGAGTAAAAAACAAAATTGAGATAAATCTATAGAAAGTGATGTGTCATAGGCAAAAGCCTATTAAAAGATCAAAAAATTCCAAAAGCCCAAAATAACTTTTTGGGTAAAAATGTGTAAAATTCCCCTTGATTTGGGGAGGGGGGCGGGTTCCAAATAAAGCACAAACCGGATAACTCCGACATTCAAAAATCTCTCCAAGAGTTCTACAAAAAGATAAACATTATCCATAAGAATCCTAATTCTAGTGAAAAATGGAATATTAGGATAAACACTATCCATAAGAATCCTTCTAATTCTAGTAGATCTCGAAATGTCAGGATAAACATTGTCCATAAGAATTCTATTCCTAGTGGATCCCATAATGTCAGGACATATATTATCTATAAGAATTCTAATTCTAGTAGATCCTGAAATGTCAGGATAAACGATATCCATAAGAATCTTAATCTTAGTGAACGTCAAAATATTAGAATAAACATTATTTGGAAGAATCCTCATACTAGGGATTTGGGAAAACTCTATGCTCCTCTATAAATAAATGAACTCTTATTCCAAAAAAAATACGTCTTTGATACTGATTTTAATATGGCATTCAAGTTTTCAGTGTCTGACTTAAGCATTAGAGTGTTTGCACGGAAATTGCCCTGCACCTTCTGATCGTTCTCTTTTTGCAGAGTCCAAGCGGGTTGACAATGACGTTCCTAGTTAATAAATTCATAGTTGTGTTTGAGCAACAACAATTGGCGTCGTCTGTGAAAAACGTTCAAAAAGTCTAAGGATACTATAATGGTTCAAACAAGATCTCAAGCCGCAGGTAACAAACAGAACGAAGAGGGTCCTAATGTTGATAGCCCTCCTAACACTAATTTTTAGAAGATTGTCCACTAAAACTCTGACCCAAACTGCCATGTGACCCAGATGACTTATGGGAGCCCAAAACCAATCTTTGGGAGATTGTTTGCTAAAATTTTGGGAGCCCAAAACTAATTTTCAGGAGACTGTACGCTAAAATTCTAGGAACCCAAATTGTCGTGACCAAGATGACTTCCAGGAGACTGGTTTGAAGAATCGAAAATGTACCAACAACGAAGACCGATTATTAAAATCTCTAGGTGATGAGGAACCAATAGATCTGAAAGATTTACCTCTGGGATACTAACATCATCACCAAGAGACCAAAAGTTAATGACTTTCGAAGGCTGCAAATTATCTCCTGAAGACCGAAAATTAAACTCGACACTAAGAATGACTCCCACAAAAAACAAAAAAATCAACCTCCAAGAGAACGAAGGACACTCTTCAGGAAACCAATTTGGGAAACCAAAACAGCTTCGCACGATAAAGGACTTAAACAACAACAATCTCTAGAAGACCAAACGTGAGACTCTCCAGGAGATTAACCGGGAAACAAAAGAATTTGCAGGATTAATGCTTCGAGAGACTAACCGAAAGACGAAAAATGTTCGAAAGATGAGAATTGACGAATCAATCCTTCGGGGGACAAATCTGAAGAACAGAAAAGGCTCAAACGATGAAAGATCGAGGGATTAACTCACTAGACACCAAAAATTAATTTTCAAAAAACGTTCCTTAGAGCAACAAAATAGACTTTCGAAAGACCGAAAATCACTTCTAGGAGACTATTTTGCAACTTGAACAAGAAAGGCACACCTCTAAGAGACCGAACAACACCTCCAAGAGGCTAAAATCACTACTTGGAAAGACAAAAAAAAATAGATCTCTGAAGACCAGAAATCAACTTCGAAGACTACTATAGTGAATCGGAATGACAAAAAGACACACCTCCAAGAGACTGAAATGAACTTTCGAGAGGCCAAAAAATAGTCTTTAGGAGGTGTGAAGGAAACCTGCAGAGAAAAATCACCCACAGAGAAAAAGCACGACTATAGAAATGAAGTTGTTTTACCCCATTTATATTGTAGAGACCACATAAAGAGATCTAGGCACTCAATTAAAAATTTTTACACACAAAAGCTTACAGGGATGAACAGACAAACTACTCTTGAGGGAAGGGGCATAACTCAAGACAAGAAAAGCAAGAAGAGTACAGAAGTTCTTACTAATCCAATGAAACATGGAACCGAGGAGCTTGTTTCGCCATTCAAAATCCTAAAGCCCTCAAAAGAAATCAAAACACTTGAATATGCTGCAGGATAATGAATCCACGAAAAAGTCAAAAGCCTCTACAAAAAAGCAAACCCAGCATCTAAAACGTAGAAAGCATGAAAATAATATGGAGTCAGAAACACAAAAGGCATGAGAATGATCTAAAATCAGAAACGCAAAAGGCGTAAGAATGATCTAGGACAAAACTAGTATCAGAAACGTAGAAAGCGTGAGAATGATCTAAAGTCAGAAACACAAAAAGCGTGAGAGTGATCCAGAATCAAAAACTCAAAAAGTGTAAGAATGGTCTAGGATAAAACTAGTATCAGAAACGCAGACAGTGTGAGAATGATTTGGAGTTAGAAATGCAAAAAGTATGAGAATGATTCAAAATCAAAAATGTAAAAAGCATGACAATGATCCAAAATCAAAAACTCAAAAACCATAAGAATGATCTAGGACAAAACTAGTATTAAAAACACAGAAAGCTTGAGAATGATAAAGAGTCAAAAACGTAAGAAGCGTGAAAATGATCCAAAATAAAAAATGCAAAATGGGTAACAATGATCTAGGACAAAACTAGTGTTAGAAACACAAAGAGTGTGAAAATGATCTAGAGTCAGAAACATAAAAAGCATGAGAATAATCTAGGACAAAAACTAGTATCAGAAACACATAAAACGTGAGAATGATCTGGAGTCAAGAGCATAAAAAGTGTGAGAATGATCCAGAATCAAAAACACAAAAAGTGTAAGAATGATCTAGGACAAAACTAGTATTAGGAACGCAAGAATGATAGAGGGAAAACCTAATATCACAAGTGCAAAATGCGTGAAACTGGATTAAAAAAAATCGAAAACGCAAAAACACAGAAAAAAATCTAGGATAACCTAGAATCAAAAGCAATAAATGCAAAAGCCAGAGACATGAAAAGCATGAAATGATCAAGGATAACTCAGAAACAAAAGCGATAAAAGTACAAAAGTCCTTTTCCAAAAGATTAGGGACAAACCCTAACTTGAGAAGGAAGGGACACAAGAGAAGTAAAAGAGCCCTAAAAGCTTACTCATCCAAGCTCGCCACATTGAAAATTGGGCAAGAGCTCCAAATTGGAACCACCGTATCAACCTTATGGTCCTAAATGGTAACTTCTCAGCAACTAACTGAGGTACTCTTCATAGAAAAACTCAAAAGACAAAGGGATGTTGGAATCAATAGAGCAGACTGTCCAACAAACAAATGCCAAAAAAACCACAACTGTCAAATGAGAGAGAAATACAGGTAAGCCATAACACAGTCTACTCTTCCCTCTAAAAAACTCGAATGAAAGAGTAGAGAGCAATTGATATGTCATAAGCAAAAGTCGATTAAAAGATCAAAAAAGTCCAAAATAACTTTTTGGGCTAAAAATATGTAAAATTCCCCTTGAGGGGGGTCCCGAATAAAGTGCAAACAGAATAACTCTGACATTCAAAATCCCTCCAAGAGTTCTGCGAAAAAGATAAACATTATCCATAAGAATTCTAATTCTAGTGAATCGCAAAATGTCAAGATAAACGTTATCCATAAGAATTCTACTCCTAGTGGAGTTTGGAATATTAAGATAAATATTATCTAAAAGAATTCTAATACAAGAGGATTTGGGAAAGCTCCAGGCTCCTCTCTAAATAGATGAGCCCCCATTCCAAAAGAGGTACATCTCTGATATTGGTTTCAATGCGACATTCAAGTCTTCAATGTCTGACTTAAGCATCAGAGTGTTTATGCGGAGACTACCCTGCACCCTCTAATAATTCTCCTTCTTACAGAGTCCAAGCGGTTTGACGATGACATTTCCAATAAATAAATTCATTGCTATGTTCAAGTGACAATATAAAGAAATACACTATTCCAAATAAAGAAACAGAAGTGGAGAAACGAAGACAAACACTGCATTTAGATTATTTTAGAAAAGGAAATTCCTTAAAGAAACATGAAAAAACTTTTTAACTTACGGCATATAAATCAAATTTTTTTTGTTCTTTGTTCTGAAAGAGAAACATAAGCCTTATTTACCAAGCTGTGCTCGTTTTTCCTACACTTAGACAACATAAGAGACTAGCTAAAAGAGCACCTACAACAGAAAGAGTGGCCCATCCAGGGATGTGCAAGGCAGTTAATTTCTTTACAGAAGGTTGAAGATTTTTAAATCAAATTAAGAAAAAAAAATTGAAAGAACTGAATTCTGACACAATTTAGGAGATGCAAGGTTGGAAACCCTTGATTCTCATGAAGAATAAGATACCACTGAAGTAACCATGTAAAAATTTCAGAATATTTTTCCCCAGCTAGACCCTGATGAGCAGCTTTCTGCTGAGTGGCCCTATGAACCTTTCAAAAACTCTTTTATACTGAAAAATCCCCAACCAGCAAGGGTAAAACGCAGAGAGAGAGAGAGAGAGAGAAGACATGTCATACAAGTATATGCAAATATTTTTATTTTGAATTCCTTTATCTCAAAAATTTCTGAAGCCAAGAAACTAGCAGCAACGTGACTCCAATAAGTAATTCAAAACAAGTTATCAAACTGCTGTAGAGAGAGAGAGAGATCATATCCAGGTATTTTACTACTAGAATATAAGAAAAACAATGTACTTTTACCAATCTCAGCAACATTGGACTGACAAATTATAGGACGAATACTCAAAAGCATATAGTGACAATTTTAAAGAAGGGTCATTAATAGTTATAGATAATTAACATCTAGAGAATAATTTTCCGCAAGCTGAAAGAATGAGTAGAATATTTGTTTGTTTGGGATCTCATACAATTATCTCTACCAAACTTTTTTGCTATTGATTTAGGTACTTCAACTAATCACAGAAGGAGACGGGGGCATACAGTCATCACTCCAGTTGCTGCACTCACACCAGCTTCACCAAATACTGCTGTTGCTGCCTTGGTGACAAGTGCAGTTGCGCCAATGTTTAGCACACTGTATATGAATAAAATCTAAAATAAGATATAATTTCAAATTCAAGATGCAGAAAGTCTCAATTTTATTCAAGTTTAGGAAAGGCAGTACGTGGTGCCGATAAGTATAGTTGTCAGGAAACGAGTAACGTCATTGCGAAGCATTTTGAAGACACCATTCTCAGGCTCTTTTTCGGCCAACTCTCTCACCTGTTATAATCAATAAGAAATAAAAAGTGAGTTTCTAAGCAAGGAAAAAAGAAAAACAGAGGGGAAGTACTACAAGCACAAGTGCACAAGAACACATGAAAAGAAGGTTAAAATTTTCTACAAACATGAAAAGAAAGAATAATAGTCTACACTTAAGAAACATGTAATGGCATGTAAGATAAAACCACAGAGAGAGCATATACCTCTCTACTTCAAAATCCTTAAAATCAATAACTATTTTAAGCCTTAACCACAAGTTAAATACTGTAGGCAGTGAACAGATTTGATAGTAACCATACATCATTCTCTGCATAACTTGTTTTCTGAACAATCATAACTAGACCCACATTTTTTGTATTTTCAACCTCAAAACTATTTCCTCAACCGCATCAATCTCCAAACATAAGACAGAGACCTCAAATAAAAAATTTTACTGGCAGCAATCAATTTTAGCAATGCAATAACCTTGAGATATAAGCCCTGGCTCTTTCATAAACTACATTGTATAGGACCTTCCACCTTTACAAAGCCAAATCCTACAACATATACGCATAACATCAATGATCAGCCACATAGCAACATCATGTTTTACAGAACAATAGAACCAGGTCATGCCATGGTCAGCAAGCAAACAAATAATCATCTCCAAGATCAGAGGAATATCGAATCTCTTCTTTATTATTTTAATAAGAGATTTGTATTACAGCTCAGAACCACAACTGCCCCAGCATCTCAAACAATTTCCAATATCAGATTCAGATCCTTCTCAAAAATCCTGTCATGAAGAAAAACAAAGCTCTATCCACGAGTTCAATTTCTCTTTCAGACATCTACTCATGGATTCCCCTAACACAGCATAGATAGAAGTTACTGATCGGAAGTGTGATTATTGCAATTTCATTGATCAATTCAAACAACACTAATGATATCAGTCAGTAGAAGGGTAAAATCTCAGCTATCACTGCCCTTACTCTTGATGGGTGAGACATGCCCCATCTTTAATCCAACCAAGCTTTTTCTTCAATGATATATTCCTTTTATTCAACTCATTAGCATATTCCAAGAAGGAACTGTAACCCCTCTAAGGTGTTAGATAACTTAGATTATATATCCAATGCCCACTGTTAGTTTCTTTTGATGCACACAGTATAACAAACCACTCAGATAGGAGTAAAATGGCAAAATAGGACAACTTAGTTGAAACCCATGAATTTGGGTTGGAAGAAAGTTGCTTCTGCATTTCAGTTTCATCAGATAGCTGGAGATAGGCATTGTCAGACAAGGAAAAAAGCTATTTGTTTGTACTTGTGGTGATTAACTTCTTCAATGGCAGTGTTATAGCATATACGATGATTATTCAATCTGAATCTAGCTAAACTTTCTCTATTTATTAGATGTCATATAACCGATTCATTATTGCTGATCAAGGAGAAATAGTACAACAATATATATATATATATATATATATCACAAGTTCAGACTTCAGATTGACTTTAGACCATAAATAATTACCCAATATGCTGGCATCATGCAAAAAAGACAGTCGCACTGCTAAATGCAATCAAGCAAGAGAAGTGTGTACCAATTACCAAGGAGATATTTCACGGACAAGATTGGCAATTATTTAATTCAAGAAATGTTTTCATTAATGATTATACTTTGCATAGACAACTTAGAATTTCTTGTAAAAACTAAAAATGTGCAAAACCACAAACTAAAAACGAATACACTCAAGAACTTGTTATTCTTTTAACAGGTCATGCCTGGAGCAAGATAAGACCCTGATATTTCACGATGACAGTTGGCCCAACAAAATTTTGTAAGAAATATCCCAATTGGAGTACTAGAAAGGAATTGGATGTAAGATTTGCAACAACATATTAAGCCTTAATCCCACTATGTGGGTTCGGCTATGTGAATTTGAGCTCAGCAATCATTTCTATGGGCTTATATTCTATAAAGTGCTTATAACTCATACCAAACCTACGAGTCTGACTCTCTCACCAAGTTTTCCTTGGTCTTCCTCCAAACAAAAGTATTTAGATGGTTAAGAACTATATAATTAGATGTGCTTACTTCTTCAAACAAAATTACTTAAAATTGCTCAAAATTTGCTTTGTGCATGAAAAACTAAATCCAGTCAATTGTTTGGAAACAAAGAATCATAAGCAACCTTGGTTTCAAGAGGTCGAAAAGATGTTTTTTCAATTTGTTCATTGATGAACTGAGAACCACAGAAACAGTTAATTCAAAACAAAATTATTTCATCTGCCAACCAAACTGTCCCTTGCATTTATACCTTCCAAGGCCAAAGCGTGGTAATGGAAGTCTCGGCCATAGAGAAAAAGGCAGAGAGCCCCAGCAGCGCAGCCAAAACTAAGCCTTGCTCCTTGAAAACCCGAAGAACCTGCAACGCCTTCGGCCAAGAACCCTTCAACAAGATGATATTCTGTCCCGTAAACCCATGGCCGGCACTCACAACGCCCTCCGACGCAAAAACTCCCCGGCTCCAAAACACAAGAACACCGAAAACAGTGGCGGCTAACAGAAACCCTCGCTTTAGAAAAACCTCCGAAAAACCTGAATTCGCACTCGTAATTGAGCCTTCAACTCCATAAACATCACTCTCCTTAGCGACAACAGAGCTGGAACGGCCTCTATCAACGAAAAGACGGATGGAATTGGTAAGATATCGAGAAGAGAAATGCAGGTTCGCAGGGAAACTCCGGGAGGAGATTGTGATATGCTGGTTACGGAGAAGTAGAAAAGCCGGGCGTTTCGGGCTGGTGATGAACGCTGAGCCATTAAGAAGTGAGGCTTTGGATGCTACATCCATGAGAATTCAAATTTTCAAATAGTTTGTAGAGATTGTGATATCGAATCGGAATGGACTAGTGAAGTAGGGTTTGTTCTTCGCCGTTATCGTATTCTCGCCTTCTCGGCCGAGCTGCAGCTGTGAATCTCTCTACCTTCTCTCGTCGAGCAAGTGGGAGTTTCTTCAAATGACAGAAGTAGCCTCGGGAAATGTTAAAATAACCGCTGTACATGCCGTTAGTATGAATGGGCAAAAATTCAATTTATCTCAGCTAATCTAATCCAATTGATTAAATTTATTGATTTAATTTAATTTTTTTATATTAATTTGGTTTAATTAATTTTTTTAAAAATTCAGTTTTTAGTTTGATTTTTTAAAATAATATTAATTTAATATTTATAAAATTACATCATTTTCTTGAGTTTTGTTGTTTTCTATTGGATAATTTAATTTTTTTATTTTTTTTATTTAATCTATTCTATCTGATTTATACAGTTTAAATTCGATTTTATTAATTATCAATTAATTTAATTTTTCAAGTTAATTGTTTCGTTCAGTTTGATTTTCCTCAATTCAATTTAATTGATTAATGAATTTCGATTAGTTTGGTAACTGAATCGATCGTTTGCACACTGTTAACTTTTAGGATCTTATTTGGGACTTTGGTAAAAATTATTCCACCATATTTTTTAAATATATATTATTATATGTATTTCTCGCACCACTTTTTATGGGTTAGACTCAGTCTAGTAGGTTGGGCCAATCGCCGTGAGCCCAAAAGGTGCAGGCGACCTCGTCAAAGAAAGCTCATACACCCCTGAAATCCAAACTTATATTGCGGAACCAAGCAAGCTCCCGACAAGGCTTCTATCGAGCTCCCAGCGATCGATTTAACGAACTCTCAATAAAGCCCCTAGTTTGCTAGATCGTTCAGCTCACAGGCCTAAATCTTCCTCATAATGAGGATCTCACTCCCAAATTTATGCAGATGATAAAGATTGTTTGTCCCCTATTATATCATCTTTATATTTTTATATCTTATGCAAATTATAAAGGCCCCTCATTATAAATAGAAGTCAGAAATATCATAAAAGAGGCAGGAAGAATAACCAAAGATTGTCCCTCTGGAAGAATAATCAGGGTACGGTCGTGCAGTAGGCATCATTCTGGGCGAACCACGTGAAAACTCTTCGTGTTATTCCCATTTTTTCTTCCTCCTTGCATTTCAGATTCACTCACTGCGGCCCAAAACAGATCACAATTGGCTAAAATTGAACATCAACACTTTAGCGCTAGAGGAAATGGGTCACTTTGATCAATAACTACCCATGGCGAGAGGAAGAAATACTTGAAGCTCCGACGCGGCGGTCGACCCACCAAAAAATCACCACAATCAACTGCGAGATTTCCACCGAATGAAGGGCCCATTGCTTCAGCAGCGGATATCCCTTTGCCACCACCAACCGGAAACGCCACCAGCATACCCTCGCGGGTTCTTGTCCAACCCACCCTCCAAACTGCTGGGATATGGACGATCCAGAACTAGCAACAACGCCAGGAGACATTAGAAAATACGATGATGCAGCTCGCTGACGAAGTCAGAATTCTAGCCCAAGCTCAAACACGGGCTATCCATGATCCACTAGCTTCGCCTCGGAGGGTTCACCAACCGCAGGAAGAGAAACCCCCACTGGAAGAAGAGGACATTGGAGACAATTACCTGTTTTCGGATCACCATTCTCCGGAACGAGAAAGAAGTAGGCGATCGTAGGGCCACCGATTTGCAGACCAAGACTCAATCGTGGAAGAATTGTTTCAAAGAGTTCGGCAGTTGGAAGCATAATAAGGAGTCCGCAACCAGAATAATGGCCATGGAGACAAGACACCATTCACAAGAGAAGTTGAGCTCGAACCCCTCCCCCCAAGATTTAAAGTCCCGAGTATGCCACAGTACAACAGGGACAACTACCCCTACGATTACCTAGATGCGTACAATGTTCAAATGGATTTGCAGACAAACAGCTCGCTGGTCAAATGTCGCGTCTTCCCAGAGATCTTGAGTGATATTCCCAAAGCTTGGTTCAGGAGCCTTCCACCTTGCAGTATCAGTAGTTGGGAAGAATTCCAACGGAGATTCCTCAATCAATATAGAGCGCTGAGAAGGCAGCTCGCCCCGCTATGTCACCTCGCCACGGTATTCCAAAAAGCAAACGAGTCCTTAAAGGACTATATTGCTAGGTTCAAATGCGAGGTGAGCAGTGTCGAGGATCCCTCCGATGAAAGTGTCCTGACTTTGATCTCCATGGGCCTCCACAAAGATGGGAACCTCTATGAGAGCATTTACAGGACCCTAGTTAAAGACTTTGGGGAATTCTACGAACGAGCTACTAAGAAGATTCGATGGGAAGAGGCCTTTGATTCGAAGAAACCTACCAGATTGAAAGAAGAAGTTAGGGGGCTCCAACCAGAATAAGAAAAGGAATAACGGAAACGCCGGAAGGGAAGCTCAAGGGGAGAGCTCAAACAATGAGGTCTTCAAGCGAGCTTACAAGACGGAGAAGGATGAGTGACCTACGCAGTCACATCGTTTCGACAGCTATTATGTCATGTCTGATCCCCAAGAAAGGATCTTCGCTATGAAAAGAAACAGAGAGGAGTTTGGGAAGCCCAACCGCTAAGAACTCCCAACAAATTCAGAAATAAGGAAAATTTATGTGCATACCATAACGAGACGGGTCACAACACCTCTGAATGTTGGGCCCTAAGGGACATCATTGAGGACCTGATTAGAAGAGGTTAGTTGAAGGATTACGTGGTGCGACCAACCAATCAACCGAACCAATCACCGACACAACAACCGCCTCCCTCCGACGACGAGCGCTCGCCGGCAATACAAACGATCTACACAATTCATGGTGGACCTCACCTCGCTAGAACTTCCCACAAGTCTCACAAAAGTACGTGTGCGAGGCCAACCATGTTTTGTTGGTAAGGTCGAACAAGTAGTTTGCCCTCACAAAGCAAGCTAAGGGTGGTTCGATCCCAGAAAACATCATCTTCTCGGAGGAAGAGACCAAAAATGTCTATTGGCCGCACAACGATGAGCTCGTTATACGGGCCCAAATCGGCAATTCTGAAGTACGAAGGATAATGGTGGACACAGACAGCTCAGTAAATATAATGTACAGAGCATGCTTTGATCAAATGGGGCTGGGACCAGAACAATTGAACTCGTCCCTGGAACCGCTATATGGATTCACAAGTAATGCAGTGATCCCTGTCGGACGGATTAGTCTTCCCTTTATTGTTGGGGATGCGGATCGCCAGGCCACCACTTTGGCGGAGTTCCTAATTGTAGACTGCTCTTCGACATATAATGTCGTGCTTGAGAGGCCAGCAATGAACGACCTGGATCTGATCACTTCAACCAGATCGCTAACAGTCAAATTCTTGATCCCTAATGGAGTAGGGTCTGTACGAGGTAAGCAACACCTCGCAAGGCGTTGCTATGAAGATGCGCTAATAATGGGGGCTAAAGGAAAGAAAGTAAATGATTTTGTTAAGGACGTGTTATCTAAAAGTTGTCTCAGTTTACCTAAGATATAAAAGTTCACACCTTACTGGACACGCATAGATGATTGTTACATCTGTTTGATTAATGACCTATCTTTAAGCTCGCTAATATGCGAGCTGGGAATTCTTTGATTCTACCTAGGTTTATCATTTTGAAGTAATATTCCTGAAGAATTCTTCCAAAGTTATATTTTCAAGCTTATTTTGATATGCAGAAGCTTTTGAAGACCTGTTTCAAGTTATATTATAGAAACGAGTTCAGGAATCATCCATTAAGATTTCGACAAAATTCAAGTTTGACTGGCTTGGGTTCGTGAAGAAATTTTTTAAACAAAAGGCACATGCACAAAAAAATGTTGAATTTCATTAAAACAAGTACTCCTATTACAAAGTGTGAAAGGTACTTGTGTTACAAAGAAAAAAATGAAGAAAGAAAACTAAGGAAGCCTAGCTAAGAGGGGCGGCTGCTTCGACAGGCTGGACCTTGGTAGCCTCCTCAGGTTAGGCCTCGACAGCCTCCGCAGTTTGGGCCTCAGCAGCTTCGATAGTCTCAACCTCGACAATTCCAAATGGCTCGACCTCATCGAGAGTAATCGGCACCACAACCTCTGATGAATCAAGCGGGGTGGCGGCTTCAGCGTCCTCAGCAGCCTCGGTCGCGTACCGTTTCACCTCTTCGACGACTTGCACACCGAAGAAAAAGAAATCCATCTCGGGATGGTTCAGCCAAAGGGTGTACAAGAACGACAAGCAAGTGTCGGACCTCGTTTCATTGCATACAAGGTCCATCCGAGATCCCACATTCGCTCTAATATCATCAATCGTCCTTTTCGCGAGCTGCTCACAACAGTTGGCTTGATTATCGGCCTGCTTCCACTCATCCTTGGTCATCTTCAACTCTGCCTCGTCCGATTCCAATTGGTCTTGGGCCCTCTGCAACTCCTCCTTGGCTTTATGTAACTAGCCAGTAAGCTTGGAGTTGGCGGAGTCCCACATGTCTTTCTACCGACAAAGCTCCCCTTCGAGATCTTTATATTTTTGGCTTACCTCCCCAGCCTCTTTTCGAGCCAAAATGAGCTCGGCCTCTTGGGCTTTCTTCTCCCTCTCAAGCTTCCCTATCTCAGCCTGAAAGGATGTGTTCACCATGTTAAGTTGCGCATCGAAGTCTAGATGCTGCGTTCTAAGCTTCATGGCAGCAAGAGAAAGTTGTGAAAGAAGAAAAGTTAGCTCGTAAAAGAGCAAACTAAGAAATCAAGGTACAAAAATTGCAACTTACCACCAAGTTGTGAGAAGCCATGAAGTCATAGAGATGGACCCCCTTTACCCCCGCGTCATCCAGATGCTTCGCACTCGCACCCAAAAAAGTAGGCATGGAATTCAGGAGAGGGCCAACATAGATCCTTCCCGGCAGAGCCTCCAAGGCTGGCTCCTGTTTGGGGACCCTAGCCCATTTGCTCCTGCTATCCTCATGTTGCTGCTGCAGATCGGGCTTTCTTTTCGAATCTACAGCGGGGGCGTTCTGAGCCTCCCTCACGACCTTCTTCCCATGATCGTGAGAGGCAGAAGCTCGCTGCCCTAGCTGTTGTTGGGGGTGCTTTTGTTGTTATGATTACTACGGTTGGGCTTGTTGTCATTGTTCTTGCTGCTGATGGTGATGCTTTGGTTGCTGAGGTGGTTGTTGTTGTTGTTAAGGACACGACCGTGGTTGCGACTGCTCTAACCTCCCGCTTTACGAGCTTGAGCTCGGGGTTGCGGACAAAGTAGCACCTAAACTGGCCCTAGATCTCTTCGGTTTAATGAGGTCGAGGTCCACCATATCTTCGCCTTAACTGTCTTCCCCTTTTTTGTTGCTCGACTCAGCGACTTGGAAGGTAGACGGGAGGACCTTTGCGCCCAAGACCTCGATGTGATTTCCCTTGATAATCTCAGCGTTAAGAGGGGGCGCAAGCTCGTTTTCTCTAAGCAGCTCGTCTGTAAGCTCAAGAACCTCTGAACTTGACCCCGCAGCCACAAGCTTGTCAAGGATATCGATCTCATCGGCTAACAAAGTTAACCTCCCACTCCTAAAATCTACATCACAAGATAAGAAAGTCAAAGCACGTATGTAAAAAGTAAAAGAGCCCGTGCAAGTTGATATTCTCTTACTTGGGGTCAATGCAAAGCTGAAACTTTTGAGTGAGGAAAGCGAAGGGCAAGAAACAAAAAACCAACTGGACTTATAATCCCCCACGTTGAATTTTCCCTTCGCTTTGCCCTGTGGAAGGATGGCATTATATTGAGAAGGACGAGCTGACAAATAGTACAACCCGTCCTTGGTATTTTTAAAAGAAATTTTTTTTTATTAGTTTTGGTGATAGGGGAGGAAGTTTGTTCCTGAAAAATAAGATAGTCAGGGAAGTAAGTTAGGCATATGAAATTGTTGTCAATTGAAAGGGTGCAAACTTAACCTCGTTCAAAAAGTCAATAAGGTATAGAGCTACAAGGAACCTAAACCCAAACTCGAGATGCTGGGGGCTAATAGTTATAAAGTCAAATGGTGGACAGGCTGTGTGAGAGCTCGAGGCAGGGATATATACTCGGCAGTTCCTCGGGAGACGAAACTACAGAGTACAAGTCCCCACCTCGTGGGACTTGGCTTTGAAGGGAAATCACTTAAAAACCTCACGCCCCGTCCTTTCTTCAGCTATCTGATCTTGAACCTCTAGGTCAGCTTCGGAAAAAGTCACATCGATGACATCCTTAGATCGCGAGCTCGTTCCCTAAAAGTTTTGCCCCTCCATCACAAGGCAATCTTCAGAGTTCGAGGTATCATTTTCTCCTACGATATAGTTGTAGCACTTTTGACCTGAATTCTCTCGGGTAAGGTCGGACATTTACAAAGAGAAAGAAAGAACAGTCAGGTCGCAGGTCGCGAACCAGACCTCAAAGAACTAGAGAAGCCCTAAAAATACCCCATATTTCATAGGCCATGCGCTTTGCAGCAGGGTGTCGCCCAAGGCGGATGAGCTACAACTACGAGCCTAGTATTCCATGGAAGACTAACCCTAAGGTCATTGTGCCCGAAGACTTAGTGAATACTTAACCAACTGATTCAAGTCGATCCCCTAGAAAACGGAAGCGACACCGATAGAATCGGGAAAACTAGAAGGACCATCGATGGCTAACCAACGATGGACGGCCTTATGAAAGGAAGAGAAGAAAGTCACGGCAAACTTACCAATCATTAAGCCTGTCGTCGGTATGAGAGCTTGAAGCAAGCCCCGGATGGAGATGGTCGGCACCTGAACGACTGTGGACGAGAAAGCTTGGTAGCAATGAAAGTCTCGAGAGAAGAAGGAAAAAGTAAGAAAAGATTTCAAAATAGCGTGAAAGAGGGAAAAAGGTAACACCTTTTACTATTTATACCTTTAGCCCGATCAATCCTGATCATTGGATCAAAATGGCTTATGGCATGCTCCACATCTGTCGGCTGCACGATAGCTTATGGGTCCACAAGCATAATCATGCGCAATAATGGGGGAACGTGCGCACTAAATGCTTCGCAGACAAAACATGCTACGTGAAATGACAAGACTTGAAGCGATTGGGTAGAAGTTTGAAAGGTGGGCTAACAGCTGGCACACGTCAGCTCCCAATCCGAAGATCACACCGCGAGCGGGGGGACTTGTGTTATATGTATTTCCCGTACCACTCCTTATGGGCTAGACTCAGTCCAGTGGACCATCCCAATCACCCGGAGCCTAGAAGGTCTAGGTGACCTCGTCAAAGAGAGCTCATACACCCCTGAAATCCAAGTTCATATCGTGGAACCAAGCAAGCTCCTGGCAAGACTTCTAGCGAGCTCCCAGCGATCGATTTAACCAGCTCCCAATAAAGCCCCTAGTTCGCTGGACCGTTCAGCTTGCTGGTCTAAACCTTCCAGCTTGGATAGACAACAAAGCTGCTGAACAGCCAGAGGCAGGGACCCACTTACTTTATCTAAGCCGAACCATACTCCTTGTAATGGGGATCTCACTCTTGATTTTGTGTAGATAATAAGGACTGTTTGTCCCCCATTATATCATCTTTATATTTTTATATCTTATGCAAATTGTAAATGCCCCTCATTATAAATAGGAGTAAAAAATATCATAAGAGAGGCAGGAAGAATAATCAGAGACTGCCTCTCTAGAAGAATAATCAGGGTACGGTCGTAGAGTAAGCATCGTTCTGGCCGAACCGCGTAAAAACTCTTCATGTTCTTCCTATCTTTTTCTTTCCTCCTTGCATTTTGGATTCACTCACTACAACCCAAAACGAATTACGGTTGGCTAGAATTGAACGTCAACATACATATACATATGGAAGGGAATAGCTAAAATCAATTTAGAATATAAAAAAGTTATGGTTCAAACTTATCAAAACGACGTGAACAAAGCGTAGTCTGCATATTTGTGAATAGACTGAGATAGTTGATAGTGGATAGTAGATAAGGGATGTCACAAAATCCAAATTTGTATACTGCACCTACATCGTTGCCTACGTCACTTATTCTTGTCCGTTTACTCTATCATTTCTAGCATCACAATGTCCCATCATCTCTATCTCTGTTATTGGTCTCGGACGCTGTTGATGCTTCATCTTCTCATTTTCAGACAACAAAAAGAGAAAAAGAGTAAAAAAAAAAAAATCAAAATAAGGTCGTTTTGATAAGTCTTGATTGCAATATTTTATAAAAAAGAACTGATATTAACTATTATATATATATTTTCTCCTTGGTATAATAAAAAGGATAATTAGTTAATTATATAATACCTAGTTTCTATTAAATTTGCTATGATTCTTTTTGAATGGTCTTTAACTGAATGGAGATCTAATTAAATTACAGATTCTTATTTTTTTTATTTAAAAATATCAGATTTATTGGTATTATTATTGTGTTTTTAAAGCACAATAATTTTTTTATGAAAAGTTAAAAATAAGTGATACACCATTTTACTTTTAAAGAATAGTACAAATTATAAGTTGCATTAAAAGCAAAAGTAATAATAAACCCTTACTTCTTACAAGAACTAAAATAGGTTAGAGTGGGACTCTTGCAATTTTTCTTTTTCTTTTTTGTTTTTTGGGTAAGGGATCTATAATCTTCGAAATAGTAAGATAATTTTTTATTTATGTTTGGCTGTCGCCAGACAAATCGTCTCTCCATTTAAAATGAAAAGATAATATCTCTTATATAGGAGATTTAATTTATAAACCCATAGATTCCTGTATGTACGTATAGTACTGTAGTATAGCCTGAAAATCACCAAAAAAGATAACGTCATCTAAATGTACGCTTTTAAAACACTGACTGCGATCGAAAACCAAAAAAGCAACAAGTGTACCAAAATCCAAATGTGACTCCACAAGACCCACCCACCCACCCTCAGGCTTCAATCAAAAGAAATTTGTTATAACTTCCGAAACACATTTATTTTTACATATATAGCTTTCACCTCAGAAAAGTAAATTCTTTTTTTTTCCCCTTATTTGAGTTAATCTTCATCACATCATCCCCTCTCTCTCTCTCTCTCCACACATACATATATCAAAGAAAACAACTAAAAAAAGTACCGGCCAAGTGCGGTAACCCCAAGAAAATAAGTAAAAAAAGTTCAAACTCCTCAACAGATCGAAGTTGAGTGCTCGGATATCATCTGCAGTCGGACCGATAATTCAATTCTTGTTCCTGTTATACGGTGTCGGAATCAACAGCAGATCGTTCTTCCTTCTCACCGTCAAGGCGAATGATTCGTCCATGTCGAGCTCTTCCGGCTTCATTCCGCCGGCCAGTTTCCAGTCGAACTGGTACAGCAACTGCGCCAGCGGCAGCTCGATGTTCGGAACTGCGAACGCGATCCCCGGGCACATCCTCCTCCCGGCGCCGAACGGTATGTACTCGAAGTCTCTGCCCTTGAAATCGATGCTGCTGTCGAGGAATCTCTCCGGATCGAACTTCTCCGGATCCTTCCAGTGCTTGGAATCCCTCGCGATCGCCCAGGCATTGACGACTACTTTCGCCTTGGCCGGAATCCGGTAGCCGCTGATCACGCAATCCTGGCTGCATTCTCGCGGAACCAGCAGCGGAGCAGAGGGGTGAAGCCTCATGGTCTCTTTGATCACTGCGCTCAGGTACTTGAGGTCATGAACGCCTTTCTCGGTAACGGTTCCTTGTTCTCCGAAGGCCTCTCTCACCTCCGCCTGTGCTCTTTCCATGACACTGGGAGCCCTCAGCATCTCTGCCATAGCCCATTCCACGGTTGTTGATGAGGTCTCGCTTCCTGCCCCAAAAATGTCCTGCAAATCGATCGCGTACAAATTAAATTATTAATTTCCAGTTTTCTCCCTTTAATCAATTTTTTTTTAAAAAATAATATTAATATCCATTTTTTTATTTTTCATTAATTAGAAATAAAAAAACAAACAAACTAATTTCCAAATATATATATAAAATTATAGAACTCATAATTCATTTTTACAAGTTAGGTTATTATAGGCTGGCTGACAGCGTAGAGAAGTTAGGTTACTATATGTGTGTAGCGTGCATAGAGTGTGATTCCCATAGACGGGCCGACCATAGGATAGGCACAGGCAGATAAATAGAGATTCTATCCATGTGTGGCCACCCAATGGCCAATAAAGATTTTTAATGCAGGTTAAATTATAATTTTAATCTTGATTAAATTATAAAAATTATAATTATTTTTAGTAATATATATAAAAAAATAAAAAAATCAGCTGGGGCCCCAGCTGGCCATAACGTGGCCACCAATATATTTACTATTCTATTTAGAGTAGACACGAGGATCATTTTTAATTTTTTCCACGCAAAATGATGCAATTTAATTTTTAAAATTTCAGTCACGCTTCTTCTCTTACTTACCAATATGACGGCCTTGATTTGGTCGTCCGTCAACGGAAACTCGAGGTCCCCATGCTTCTGAATCCTCAAAAGAACATCAACCAGATCCTCCGTTTCCTCTCTCTTGCCATCGTCTCTGATTCTATTCCGCGCCTTGTGCTCATTCAGAATGTTCTCGAGCACCCTGTCAATCCTCTGGTGCAAGTTATTGAGCCTGCGCCGCATCCCGGTGACGACTTCAAGCAGCTTCACCGACGGAAACATGTCGACAATGGTGAACCCTGCCACCAAGGCAACGAGTTCCTCTATCAGCGGGATGAACGCCTCCTGGTCCTTGTTCTTGCTCCCGAACGCAGCTCTCGACACAATCCCGTACGTCAGCGAGAAAATTTTCCGGCTGAGATTCACCGACTTTGAAGATTCTCGGTCCGCAGAAACCGATCGAATCAGATTCATGACCTCCTCTTCCCTAATCGTCCGAAACGTCTGGACGCGGCTCTGGCTCAGAATCTCCACGGTGGCGATCTTCCTCATTTGCCGCCAGTAATCACCGTAGGGACAAAAAACGAGGCCGTGATTGTTGTAGGAGACGATCACGGGAAGAAGAAGGTACGGCCGCTCCGCGAAAATGACGCCGTTGTTGTTCAGAACCTCTTTGGCGATTTCGGCCGAGGAGACGACAATGTTTGAGACTTCGCCGAGTTTGAGGTGCATCAGGGGGCCGTATGTTTTGGCTAGGCTTCTGAGTTTATGGTGGGGCAGTCCGCCGTTTATCTGGTGCATGTTCCCGATGAGGGGGAGCGGCGGGGGGCCGGGGGGAAGCGGGGGAAGAGAGGACTTGGTTTTGGTTCTGGTTTTTTTGAGAGTTTTAGCGAGCACGAAGGCGAAGAGGAGGAAGGAGAAGATGAAGGGAATAGATGGAAGCTGGAACTGGAAGTCCATGGTGGGAATTAGTGGGATGAGATATCGTCCTTTCGCAGATGTGTGGTATTTATAGAGCTAGGTTCCAGCAGGATGGTCCTCTCTTACCCTCGTTTGGATCCTTCGTTTGGATTCTTAAATTCAACGGGCTTAGTTTCCATATCCATGATAGTGGCAAGTTAGCAACTCTCTCATACCAAGTCATCCGGTTAGCAAACCATATAAATACATAAATATATCATGTCACGTGATGCATGACCCTATATTGTTTTTGATAAATTTAAAATTAAAAATGGAGAGAGAAAAAAAAAAGGAGAATGAATAATATTTTTTGTTATTAATTTTATTATTTTAATATCATTGTAAAAATCCAATATTATCCTCAACTATATGGTAAAATTTTATGATTATTATATCCTATTATGATTTGACACAAAATTAATAGCTTGTTTCAAAGATCAAAGAATAACAGCAATAATTTTTTTCTTTTTTTACTTGAGGTATAATAACATTAATCGTTGTACCTTATATTTATTGTAAAGAGCAAATAATTAATCATTTTTGCTTGGTGCCCTCTAATTTTTCATTCTAGCAAGAGAGAGACTTCATCACTCTCTTATATGATTTATCTTTTAAACCAAATGAATGCATATGTAATTAAGGTTTCAGAATATAACCCAAAAAACACAGATTCACACGAGAGCCTAACAAAATATAAGGACTTGCAAGACCAAACAACTAAATCTAGATACCAAATCAAACAGAAGAGAGCCTCGTCACCAAAACAAATGCAGCAAAAGTCTTTCTCCAAACAGGCTTCAGCGTAAACCAATCTCATTATAAACACGAGAAAACAGATTTCAAAGTCTTTCCTCACATTAAAAATAAGGCACGCCCCTTCTTTTATGTTTTACGCTTCCTAAACTATAACGTCACATCCCATCCCAAAGTGGTAATTGAGGGTGATAAAATAAGAAAATAGTATTAGTATATCATGACTTACATTTTGAACTATATCATATAATTAAAATGTTTAAAATATCCCTTATATAAGGTGGTGAGCTGAGTCGATAAAACGGTGAGATACATGATTAAAATATCTCTTAACTAAGTTGATGAGATGGCGTAAGATAGTGAAATGTAAGAAATATTTTTATTATTTATAATAAATTGTGTAGGTCAATGTATAATTCAAGGAATACCAATAACATGATTTGACAAAATAATACAATCAAGATATAATACATATGATGAAAATTTTGTCAAACCATAATAGCATGGTTTGACAAAATTTTACATGGATATTTTTTTAAAGGAAGTAAAAATTTATCAAAATGTTAAATTTTGGGGATGAAAATGTAGTTTGACAAAATTCCCGAGGATTTTAATGAATTTTTCCAAAACTATTGAGGATTAATCTGAGGTATGATCCCAACTCACATTAATTGTCTTCAAGCCATTTTTTATATAAAAAGAAAAGGGTGGATGGAAGGGGCATGTAATTATATTTTCTGTAATGCATATGATGCATTCTTTATATCTGTTATACAACACTACATGTTACATAGTGACAAAGAAGTCTGGACATCCCAAGAGCGATCATCCCAATAAATCTGGACATCATTAGGCAATCAATATTTTAAATCTCTCCCAATCCAAGAGAGGAACTGTATAAAATGATATTCATGCAAAGGTAATTATTTTATCCTTGCGTTACTAAACATTGAGGAAAATCAATAGCATCACTTACATCCACGTGCATATATAAAAATCATTTTGAGGTTTCATTAAATGATTCAGGCTGACAAGTACAATGGAGCTACCACTTGGGCCCTAATAATTAAGAGATGGTCCCAACTGAAGCCCCCCTCTTCCATGTGCTGCTCTAATCGGTGATGAAAAGGTCCTAATTACAAGGGAGAGATGCGTGGAAGTTGAAAAATTCCAATGTCCAACAAAGAATATATATATTTATATATATAGTTAGTTAGTTAAGTAAACTTAATGCAATTCTTAATTTGTGGCGTATATAAAAGAACCGTTGGTTCCCCTCTTCCTGTGTCTGTGGTTGTTAATTAAAAGGTGGCAAGAATTTGTGATAGATTGTGAATTATTTTCAAGTGTGTGGTATTCCGATTGCGTGGGGACGGTGGAAGTCTTAGTTTGTAGTAGGACGACAGCACCAGTTGTCTTTAAAATAATATTTTTGGTTCATCACCCATCATAGACCATAATCCTACGTAGAAGTGAGAATGGGATGGACACCCAGACGCTGCATATTTCAAATTAGGAACGTCTTCTGAAAGATGTAGTGAGTTTGAAACTTGGAATGAATGATATATCTCCCCGTCTCTGGAGGGAGGTGAATTTCATTAATTGTGTGCTTTATATTCTTATATATATTTATATATATATATATATATTTGTCAACTCAACATTTCCTTTTTCTTAGGCATTACTGTGGTAAAGATTTCTAGTGTTTTATCATAATGAGTTAGTAGTAGTGATAAAGTTAATTCATAAATATATATGATTTAAGTGACAGTATAACTCATTAATGAAAAACCCAAAAATAATTTCTAACTTTCTTGAATTACCAATCGAGCCATGACGTTCTGAAATCATATGGCAAATGTTTGATCTTGACATGAATTATATATATATTAATTGGCAAAAAAGTGTGTCCCCTGCATATATATTTGGCATAATTCGAAACTTACAAGTTAGAAAGACGGCATGTGCCGGCAATTTAACAATTCCATAGTTCGCATGATTACCTCCAAGTCATTTGCAACTCCTCCAAAATACTTTATATATATTTTTCTGCTCTTGTCGAGAAATTAATTTTATTTGAATAATGATATAAAGGTCGACTAAGTTTACTATCTCATGATGCCAATGAAGTCATCCGATCTGATTATTTTATTTATCAGAACATTATGGATGCAAGGTATTTAGTTTTTTAATTCACTTTATTTGAGATAAAAAAAAAATATTAACTCGAGACAGAAACAGAGGCAGATCCAAGGGAAGGTTGGACTGAATTTCAACTGCTACTAGTCTTCCCAGACATCAATATATATATATATATATATATATATACTGTAACTGTAACTAGCCACCTTAATTACCCAGTTTACTGTCCACGTGCTTCTTAGATCTACTCCTAAACACAAATCACATGCATAAAGAAAGAAGACAGATTTATAAAACTATTGTTTGTCATGCCGATTGATCATAAATGATTTATTGGGCATTATGTACCATATTGGGTTGAGAATATATTATTACCGTGCCAATACCAAAGAATGTGAACATATATTAATTATTGTTTACTTGACTTAAATAAAGTGATTAATTATTATTGAATACCTAACATGGTTTTTGGAGTTATTTTATTTGTTTGTTTTCTCCTAATCTTTCTTAATTTGCAATCAAAGCCTTCATTAATTGTAGAGCTTTTGAGTTGACTCTCTCTCACCTTCAACAAATTGTGATTACTTTTCTGTCATTATTTGGGCTCGTTAATTATATCTCTGACGAACCTTTCTTGCAAAATATATATATGGATGTTAGACTGAATCAATTCATTCTTATTTTTTTGTATTTTGGCTAATAACTTCATCTTGCTTGACCAGCAAGGCAGGCTCCGCGTAAACTATCTTCTTGTAGTTAGCCACTTCTCTCGATCTCTCTCATTTTTTTTTTTTAGTTCGTAAGCCAATGGGGGTCCAATGGATGGATGGCTAATCTGTAGGAGATGAAGACGTGATGCGGACACGAACAGATAAAATAATAAATAATTCTGAAGCTTTGTTGTCCTTTTGTTAAAACAATATTATATTGAATAATGAAGAGGATGATTCTCTACATATTGAATTGAACCTACACCCACACGTTTGAGGACAGCCATTGGATTATTAATGGGAGCTGGTAAATATATTGTTTTGCTTTCTAGTTTCTATTTTTGACTTATTCCTTATATATATTTGTTGCATCATCATCATATTATAATAATTATTCTCGATCGGGCCGGTGGGCGTATAATTAAGTTTGATTCATATATACCTAATGATTAAAATTTAATCCCGGCCGCCATTCACCCATTCAGATCTCTTTTGAATTATAACTTCCTTCTGTTCCGTATTTTAAATATTAACGAATGACATAATTAGATCTTAATTTATAAAATCACTTCAATACCCTCCTCCATCAGAACGTAATCTGGAGAGAGAGAGAGAGAGGAGCCAGCAAAATCAAGTGTCTCAAGTAATATAGAAATTGGAATTTTGGAGTTGGTGTTAGGCGGAGATAACAGATTTTTTATTTGAACAGTGTGAGTGCCCGACGTGGCCAGCAATATATAAAAATTTCTGTTGCGTAGACTATTTGAGTTACATGAAGTAATCAATTGTAACGCAGGGTCAACTTCGCATAAAATAAATTATAATAATAATATTATTACCATTATATATTGTTCAATGTGCATCAAGTTGTGTAAGCAAATGCAAAAAAATAATAATAATAATAATAATAATTAAATGATATATATATATATAATATTGTAACTGAGCATGTTTTCTATGTTATTTTAGGAGTTTAGAGGATTTTGGTATATTATTTTTTTTTAATTTTTTATTTTATAAACACCAAAACTGTTTTGAGAACCTAGAAATAAAGAAAGAAAGAAAGAAGACCTAGCCCCGAAGCTGATAATTTTGTTGGGGTAGGGAGTCCAGGACGAATGGAGGATACAAGCAGTGGCCTTTTAATTAATAATATTTGGAAAGTAACTTGTTGGCTGACAGTACGCATGACCTGACTTTTTTTAATCATAATTAAATACACACACTTGGTTGGATGGATGGATGGATAGATGAGCTAGGTAGGGCTTTACCGCCATCTGCCATGGATGACGGCACCACGATCTCCACCTCCAAAAGTTCGGCAATTCACTTGGCTCATTCATCCTAGGATACATGCATGCATTAAATAGTAATATATTGACGGTAACTTTAGACTTGGGGGATTATGTTATATTATTGGACGAGACATGGCCAATTTAGAACCACAAAGTACACATGGCTTTTGACAAGGAGAGGTTACAAGTCGTTACCTATTTCGTGTCAAGATTTAATTTGGATTCTTTTTTTCATTTCATTATGAGATTTATGAAAAGAATCCAAATTAAATCTTGACACGAAATACGTGACAATTTGTAACCACTCATTCAAAAATCTCATGACTGGGGTTATTTATTTGGGTTAGGTTTCATAAATAAATAAAAAAATAAAAACTAGAAGACTATTTGCTTATTCTTATAATAAATTCTAGTATATATATATTTATATATATGTTTGGAGTAAATGAAAACGAAAACGTTTCTTTTTTATTTTATTTTATTTCAGATCAGTCAAATTGCCTGTCTCTCTTTAGTGCGTGCTTCTCCTCCACAATAGGAAATTATGCTTTATTATTATTATTATTATTATTATACAAAAACAAACACTTTTTGATATTTAATCAAACAATACAATACAAAAGTTCTTTATGTAACTAGGCATGCATGAATGCATGCATGTGTCAATTGTTTGGAATCTAGGATTAGATCTAAGAAAGTGATAATTCATTCAAAGAACCATCTTTACTCACAAATTTGAATTTGAATCTCATGAGATCTAAACTAAATTTTAGGAAGCTTCCATATGTTAGCATAATTGATATTTTTGTCGTAACTTTTTTTTTTTTCTTTTTTATGACTCAAGAGTCCGAGCTTTGCTTGTGTAGTCTTGGAGGAGATCGACCTTCCCCTTAATTTGATTTCCGAATAAATTGAATGCGATCGCAAGTTTATATACTCTCAAACGGATATGTGATCAATTTTCATCAAATGAGACATTTTTGTCTCCACCAAAACTCAAATCCTGCCACTTTCAAGGAAACTTGAGAGTAGAGTTGGTTAAAGAGGTTAGGGGGCCTCAAATGATTATTAATTTAGGGGTTCTTTAAAATATAATAAAAAAATTCTTTTATTTTTATTTTTTTATAACAGATAAAGCTAACTTTTGAAAACATTTTGGACCATTCTTTCTCGGAGCCTTAGCCATAGGTTTTAGTGGCCTTACTTTTCATTTCAGCCAATTCTATTTGAGAGTTTTACCACTTGCATAATGCCATACATTCAAAGTGTTGACTGTGTCTGAATGCTTTGTTTTAGTGTGTATACTTTGACATCGGAAGCTAAGGGTTGTTGATTTGAACGGGGTGGTTGCTTGTTTAGGTACGTGGTGCATCTGGGAGGGAGTCGTGAATTTGTCGAGTTGTCTGTCCTCAGTAGGTATTCGTGTTTCTGGGACTTCACTTCGTTCCTATTTATTCACACTGGAGTTAAATTTTCTTTCTTTCTTTCTTTATTTTTCTTATTTAATTGGAGAGAAGACTTATTAGTATCTAATTCCAAGAGTTATTGTTCCCAGGCCAGGGGCTTTTACCGCTTTAGGCTTTGCTCCAATTTTAATAAAAATTCTCATCGTTTAGAACCCAAAAAAATGGATATAATAGAGTACTACTGTCCATATGTATCTCAAAAGGAAAAAATTAAAAAAAAAATTAACAACTAACTAACTGTATGTTCACTGGATACACCTTTTTGGCACTCGAATTCATATTTATAGAACATATATTTATGTATTTTTTTTGGACATTCCAACTGTTCAACAGTTGATCAACCTATCCTACAGACACGTTGGTTATAAAATATTATTTATGTGTAGTAAACATTAGTGTTAAGTGTTAGTGTTAGCGTCAGCATGTCACGATCATAAGTAAAAATACCAAGACCCCTTTCCATGAATCACCCGTCACCAGTCATACATCTTTTTATATAATATTACTGTTATATAAATATATATATATATATATTTTTACTGGGTCATTCTTTTTTTTTCTTATTCTTACCGTACCCTATCGATGGTGATGCCTTTCGAATATATACATGCTAGAGGGTAATTAATAATAATTAAAGTTTACCTTTTTCTTTTTTTAAGGCAAATTTTAAATAAATGTGAGTCTTATTATATCAATAAATTAAGTTATTTTCAAATTAATTTGTTGTAGCTTAAAATATCATAAAAATTCAAGTTAAGAGACGATTTTTTTTTTTTTATCATTAATAGCATTTCAAACACACAGAGGTACATGTGAAAAAAATAAAAATTCATTAAATGACGTTTGACATTAATTATTTTTAAATTTTAATTCTTTTAAATAAAATGAATCTTAATATAGTGACAAAATTATGTTAAAAAATAAATTCTTGCTTCAAATGTCATTAACATAATAATTAATAACAAGATAATGAAGTTTGGCCTGGAATCTGCATGAAAATCAAACAGCGAACGTCAGTGATAGAGATGGACAGGACAAAGTCACAGCCACAGGGGCTTGGGTTCAGTAAGCTCTGTGACTTTTTCTTCAAGCCAAAACGTTTTCCTGCCTTCGGCTGACTACTGGCTTCAGACGCCAACCAAATCAATATCCTCTATTAAAATTTTCACCATAATTAACACTCAATACATTATATTATATTATTCTCAGAGATTAGGTGACGGTGGCACTGAAGAAATGAAATGGCTCGTTCAACTTTGAATTAGTGTATAGTCAAATCCTCCTCAAATGGGTAGGCAGAGGGGTGAGCTCAAGGGCAATTATAATATAATATATATATATATATATTTATATATATTCTACATAGGTAGGTCGCATGTCCAATGTTACAGGCATCTCTTGTTTCATCTCCTAAATATTTTCAATGTCTGAACTTGATGTCAACATTCTTACATCGCATGTTGCTGGGCATTGCATGCCAATATAGTAATCATAAAATAATCCAGGGAACTATTATACACTATTTACAATTAATTATCAGTTATATATATATATATAAGCATTTCAATGGGTTACAATTAATTATCAGTTATATACGCCGAGTCGCTTGCGTCCGTCTTGACGAAACTCATTTGATTTTGTTTGTTAAGATAAATGAGTTAAATATTAAGTCTAATTTTAATACTCAATTGGTAGATAAATCGAGTTTGAGTTTAATAAAACTTGATTAATTAAAGTTCGTGAACATTTTCGATTAAAAACTTATAAAAATTAATAGATTCGATTAGAAACTCATAAGCATATTCGATTAGAAATTCGTGAATAACTCGTGAACAATCTCGTATATAAATACATTAACACATTTATTTGTAATTTTATAAATATATTATTTAACATAAATTTATTAAATATTATATTATTATAATAATATAATTAAATTAAATATATTTAAAATTATTATATATATTAATTTAATCATTTAACATAATATAATATATATAATAAAATAAAATAAAAAATTAAATTTAAGCAAAATAACAAGTTGGACAAGCTCGTGGCTCAAGCTTAACTTGTTAACCTTTTGACAACTCAAACCCAAGCCAAGTTATCCTATAAACTAACTGTGAGTTGAGCCTAAACCTTCTTGACTTGACTCAATTTTATTATAATTCTACAATAGATTCACCTATTAGGATAACTCATAATCGTGCCTTTTCCACACCCGACTAGGACTTGGTTGTTCATTTAGACAAAATCTTTCTTTTCTTCCAATTTTTTTTTCCCCTTGAACTAATGGGAAACCAGAGTCACAAAACCATCCCTTAGCACTCACCTCAATGGTCACTTCATAACATTTTCTCATGGTAACACCACCAAACCATTTTTTCACATAATTATCAAAAGAGAAATTATATTCGCATCCTATGAAATTACTCTTCACAGCCCATATCATGTAAAATGCTTCACTAATTTTAAAATTTTCATTTTAACCCCACAGCCCGCGGTAAAGAGAAGAGAGAGAGAGAGACACATACACACACACACACACACTCTCTCTCTCTCTCACACACACACACACACACACACACACATATATATATACACGCACGATTCCATGGCCGTGGCCATGGAAGACAACCCATTTGACAGCGATCCTAGGCTGACCCACACACACACACAAACACACTTACATATATATACACACACACACACGCAAATTCCATGCCCCTGCCAATTGATGGTGTCAGTAATGTGATTTTCACACCAAGAGGGATGGGCAAGGTGGATCGCTGGTAGTGGAAGCAACTATAAAAAGGATGAAGAATGAGAGGGAAGAGGCGGGCTTCGGCTGAGGGAAATGGCTGAGGAAAAGAGCTGGGGCAGGGAGCTTGAGGGAAAGGAGATTGAGAGAGAGAGAGAGAGCTTGAGCTAAGCATAGCCGAGGCAGAGAAGAAGATCGAGAGGGCGAGCTGGGGCGGCTATAGCCGCAAAAAGCTAGCTCGCAACAGCTGCGATCGGCAGCCATGGCAGTCGCTGGATGCACGAAGTAGGCGACGTGACGAGTGGGCAGAAGGCCACGGCGGCAGCCGTGTTCGGCAGCAACAGCTGCGTTGGAGGTCGGCGGGGGTGAGGGTAGCGGCCAGTGAGGCTGGAAGAAGCTGAAATGACGGCTGGCGGCGACGGAGGCAGGCGGAGCAGCTATTAGGGGCGAGGTCATGGCAGCAGCCGCGCGCAGGAAGGAGAAGAAAAAAATGGAAGAAGAAAAAGAAGAAGAAGAAGAAGAAGAAGAGAAGGAAGAAGAAAAAGAGGAAAAGAAGAAAGAAAGAAAAGAAGGAAGAAGAGGAAGGGAGGAGAAAGAAGTTGCAGGCGCAAGAGGCGGGAAGAAGAGGAAGGGAGGAGAAAAAAAAAAGAAAAGAAAAGAAAGAAAAGAAAAAAAAAAAAAGAAAATTATGGGAAAAATTTTAGAAAAATTCTATAAAATAGGAAATTATGCTTTAGTAATATCTCGGAGATTTTGGCGAGAAAAACGGTTCGGGCACGCTTTTCGAGGATATGCCACGCATATCGAGGAAATCAGAAATGCTAAGTTTAGGTGAGTAAAATTTTTTAAAAATTCCAGAAATTTAAGAATATTATTTTATGAATTTTCGTAGTGAAATATTTGAGAAAATATTTTAGAAATATTTAGTTTGGATTTATTGAGAAAAAATAAGAAGAAATAGAGAAAAAATTATAGAAAATGTCAGAAATTATGAAAAAATAGGGTTTAATATTTATTTAAATAATTATGGTGATTAGGATGCTTTGAGGAATAAGTTGAAGTGACTCGTGCAAATTTTGAAGTTGGCACGAAAATCGAGGCAAGACACGGATATCGAGGTAGCTCGATAAGCTTGAGAAGGTAAGTGATACTTCCTCGAAAAGGTTTTCATCATATTGACATGCCCTGATATGTATCCATCACGTAGAATGCATACATGACTATGAAATGCATGAATACACGTTGATATCATTGATCACACGCATATGAGGTCGTAGGGAATACGAACTGGCACCGCTGCCTTACCAAAGGTGCACCCATATACCCCGGTTTCAACAGAAGTGGCCCATAAAATGGTAGGTAGCATGAGGGGTGCAGTTGACACCTACGATGAAAGACATTGCATACACACATGACATAGTATTGTGTACCCTTAGTTAGATGATTCATCATCTAACTTAGACTTTGCCCCTAGAATATTCAAACGTTCCAGGTGGAGACTATACTAGATACGAGAATAAATGAGGCACAAAATGGCACTTAGCAGAGTGCATGAGAAATGAAATATATGTAACGTAGCCCCTGTATTTAAGTTCTGCTACTTTAGATTCTGTATATTTTGAGGAATGTTGAAGATGTAAGAATTTATTTATGATTAATGTTAAGATATCGGGTTTCGATCTTTGCTTCCGCACTTGATGTGTATAACGATTATCTTTCGAGAAAAAATAATTGGAAGTTCTGGGACCGTTTTGATATATGATGTGGTTTACCTTTAGTGTTTGAAATAAAAAAAAAATTATTATCCTAAAATTGTCCCAATTTATAACGCGCCCGAAAAGCGGGGCGTTACAATCATTATCAAATTATTATTTGCTTACCATAATTTAGTATTAGTTATCTATGCACGTGGCTTTGAAAATCTGTGGATCTTGTTCTAAATTTTCTAAAATAAATGCCATTGCTTTTTGAAATATAAAACATTAACATCTATTTAGTTGTAAAATTGGAATTGAAAAATCAGACAATGTTCTCTACACCTAGATGGGTGCTGATGCTCCCTAGTTAATTCAAGACGAATTCTTATATAATATGACGAAACTTAAAGTTGTTTATGAAAGCATTTATAAGCAACAATGAAGAGAACTTAAAGTCTAGTGGCTTTCTTTTCTATTTGGGCTGATTTGGGTCGGTTTTTATGGGCTGATTTGTGGTTGTTAAGGGGGAAAAAAAAGCCTTGAAATGTGATTAAAAAGTGGCCAAAATATGTACCTTAACAACAGTTGAATCCTTTACACACTGGCAGCAAATTAGGAGTGTTTAAGAGCCTGCTGAGGCTCAGTTTATGTTGTTGAAACATCCGAAAAATGGATTCATTTTAGATGCTGAAAGTTTTGTTATGGAGTTAAAATTGCATCTTATAATATCTAAATCTTAGTTGTCCAAGTCGCAAGACAAGAACATAAATTAGTGCTTGGAGTCTAGACGCGAGGCATAAGGCAAGTCTCATGCATATGAGGTGTACATTTATTCTAAATATTTATAAAACACTTATATACTATTCTTTTTGATAGATAAAAGAAGGTAAATGTAAACTTATAAAATCATAAATGAGAACTAATCAATCCTATAATAATAACTAATATTATTATAAAAATAATAATTAGTTTCTTTTGTAGTTAATTTCTTTTAACTGTAAAAGAAATTAGAGAAAAAAATAATTATAGTGGAACACACTACAAAAAATAATTATAAGAAAACATTTAGTTTATTCTAATTTCTTTAGCAATTAGAAGAAAGAAAAAAATTATAGAAAATGCAACACAAAAAGTTATAGAAAAATAATTAGTTTCTTTTAAATTACAAAAAAAAAAAATAGAAGAGAGGTAAAAAATCAATAGATCACACAATCAAAACAGTTATTTTTTTAGTAATTAGTTTTTTTCTAAATTGCAACAGATAGAAGAAAGAAAGAAAAAATTAGAGTAGAACACACAATGAAAAACAATTATAACATGTAATTAGTTTATTTTAAATTATAAAAAAATTAGAGAAAAAAACAAAAATGAAGAAGAACGCAAACATCAGTAGTTCTCTCGCAAGTGAATGTTAGTGCCAAAGGATCTAGGTAAATGGGAGATCCAACTTACACCACTAGGTTTGCCTCTTATAGATAAAAGAATATGCAATCAAATCAACAAAAAAAAAGGATCTAAAATGATAAGTGAACAATAAATAGAGTTTTAACACATATACATAAAAAGAATATGCCTTATGTGTCTTAGCCTTGCACCTTGCATGAGGTGCACCCCTTGTGTGTTTAGGCAACGCCTCAAGCATGGCATGGCGCCTCAGTGGTGATGAGGCACATAGCGTTGCACCTCTATGCGCCTCGCACCTTTGACAATTGTGGTCTAAATGATGGCAAAGTAATTGGAATGTGTTATGAAAGGGGGAAAAAAGGTAAAAGAAATAGTGAAGAAAAAGGAGGACATGGCTGAGATTGTATCACTTATATGAGATTGTAGTTCTAATTTATATAATATTTAATTGGTTAACTAAAATTCCATCATTTTGTAACAAATTTAAAAAGCCATAGCTTGAAATTGTAATCATAAAAACCTGGAAATTAACTTCACAATTTTTACCCAAAATCCCCATTGCTCTTTTGTTCAAAAACACCTTGCATTCAATTTCTTTTAGGCTCCAACATTCATCACTGTTAGAATAGTCTATATATTGTAGTTTAGTTATTGTACTAAATTAGTATTAACTATACTAGTACTGCACAACCCATAGGCCATTACTTCTTATATATAATTGGTTAGTAGTATCAATAAGAGATAAAATAAATCATTCAGTCATAGGGCTTTTCTCTCTAATTTATCATGGTATTAGAGCCTAAACCCTAAAGTACCACTGTGTTTCTCTTCAACGACGTCCATACCTGATTTTCTCTATCTTCCCACACCTATCTAGGCTTGTTTACTCACTTCCCAGTGCTATTTGAGAAATCCAACCACACCATCGTGTTCAGAAAGGTCCAATAGGCCTGACCCTAAAAGCTAGTAGTACGAATCGCTACCAAGCACCATATTTTTTGTTGTTGGCGCCGCAACTTTCAACGTCAGATCTCGCTTTTTTGGTGGTCATTTCAAGACACAAACCACACCATTGGAACTAGCACCTTCAGGCCTAACCCTAGAGCCCACTGTCAGAAACTGTTGTGCCCTATGAGCTACTATGACCATTCCAAGTAGGTTTTTGCATTGTTTTGGGTCTTTTTCAACCTTTTTCACTCAAATTTCAAGAATTGAGAGCTGTCTTCCCTCCAACTCATGTCCAACACCAATTCCTTTATTGATTCCAAATTGGGTATTTTCTCTCAAATTATCACTCATTCTCTAGTCATTACCTCTGAAAAGTTGATTGATAGTGCCAACTATATGTCTTGAGCTACATTTATTGAATTATGGTTTTTGGGTCAAGGATATGAAGATCATTTGACTAAAAAGGTAGATGATATTCTCCTTGGACAAAAGTTGATGTTCTCCTTTGCATTTTACTATGACAATCTATTGATCCTAAACTTTATGTTATTTATAAAACTTATAAGACTTGTTATTAGTTATGGAACAACACTGAAACTCTTTATAGTAATGATATCCAACGGTTCTATAATGTTGTGTTTAACATGGTTCACTTGAAATAGCACAATCTCGACATGTTTGAATTTATTAGTAGACTTGAATCACTTAAAAAGGAGTTTAATTCTTCCATGCTTGCTGGGACTAATGTTGAGAAATATTTACAACAAAGAGACAAGTTCCTTATGCTACTGGGGTTTGACAGGCATTAGAGTTGGACTCTTTCTAGTTTGAGATTAGGTCATACCTAGTCCAACAATTCCCTTTTTAGAGAATGTTTTTTCTTGATTGTTTCGTGTCTCTTCTTCGATCACAATGCCTGAGAGCCTTTCAACAGACTCTTTAGTTTTGGCCTCTCAAACTAGTGCTAAAGGAAAGCAAGGAGGATGGAGTGGTAAGTCAAATAGAAGAAACTGCCCTAAATGCAATTATTGTCACCAATTGGGTCACACCAGAGAGAAATGTCATAAATTGCATGATCGAAATCTTCATGTTGTTAATGTGGTCCAGTTTGTTAATTCTGACTCTTAATTTGAAGCATCAAAGGGTTAGTCATCATCGTCCCTTCTCCTGACTAGAGCTTGTTAAGTTGGCTCAAGTATGTCATCTTACACCCCCCGGGTGAAATGGGTGTTTATGATTTTAAAAATTTTGTAAAAGTTTTCAAAAACAAATAGCAAAATAGTGAAGTATAAGTAAAAGAAACAATGAAAAATGCTAGAGACACAAGAATTTTGGAGTGATTTGGCTAAAACTAGCCTATTTCACTACTTTATAAAAATGGTCGACTATTTTGACAACAACTTGAGTATACACAGTGACGATCGATAGTTTTTGAACTTACACGAAAAGAACAGAAACTTGAAAATTACCCTATTAACAGTTTAAGAGAACGGTCGACAATTTTTGCTAAAAGGCCTAAAATGATTGACAGTTGAAACAATTCGGTCGATAGTTTTGCTTTGCTTTGATAGCCTAAAACTCAAGGACATAAAATGGTCAATAGTTTCACTAGCATGGTCAACAATTTTGCCTTCAAATAGAGTGTTCATAATATGAAAAATATTTTGATACTCTTAACACATTTGATTTCAAAACAAATACAAAATATTTGATTTCAAAATAGATATTAAAGATTTTGTAAAGATTGAAAATATATATATCCTTTAACATTGATTGAATTGATCATATTTAATTTTTAAAGATAAAATACAATTCATTTTCAAATACTTAATATATAAAGTTTTTCATTATCAAAACATTATCAAAAGAAAAACAATAATCTTTCCCTTTTTATGATGACAAAACTATTATAAAAAGACTCAAAATTCTCCCCCCTTTTGTCATAATAATCCAAAAGGAGTATTTTTCTTAAAAAAATTGAAAATTTTTAAGAGAATAGTCTACTTGCAAAAGGAATGAAATTTGGGGCAAAAGCAATAAAAAATAAGTGAATACTCCCCCTTAAATTGAATACCCTCCCTTAAACCTAGAGAGAGTGAAATTTTCATTAGAAGCATGAAGCACATAAGAAATATTAGAACAAGGAATACATAACATTGGAGTCATATAATCGATCAGCACACAAGATGATGTGACATTAATCATAGGTAACACATTCATAATTTTCATAATATCACATGTTGATCAAAAGCAAATGTCAAAGAACAAAAAAGATCTCGAAAAAAAACATATAAAAAAAACCACCCTTAATAAAGATATTGCAAAATATTTTTAAGCCCTCATTTCTCTTCCCCTTTTTGACATATATAAAAAAAATTGAGAATAATTTTGATAATATAACTCCCCCTTAAAATGAAAACCAAATGTCTGAAAATAGTTTGATAATCCAAAACAAGAAGTTAAGCATAATTGCATATTATCAAAAATCATCAAAATATACTGAGTGTTTAGGAATAGAAATATAACACTAAGGTTGAAATTTCCAAACATCCTTCTCTTGATTGGAAAAAAGATACTTCATTTGGGGGTGATTTTCTTCTTCACTTCCCCCTTTCCTTTGTGTTTGATTTATCCTTCAATGATTTGGCTATGCACCTTCATTTGAATGTCAAGCATATTGCAAAAAAAAAAAAAAACTATCCACATAATTTTAGTGTTCAAACCACTTTAGGTTCATCATTATTAACGTAGAGAGTTCTCTTTAGAGTCCATATTTGTTTATATCTTGTGAGATGGTTTTTTAAAAAGAATATATTTATAAAATGCCTACATTTTCCACAATAAAGACAAATAGTTTTAGAATGAGACAAAAATTTATTTTCTTTTCACAAAACTATTTTACTTTTTTCTTCTTTTATGAAAATATTTTCTTTGACTCTCAATGTCATTTTTCAATTCTTGTTTTTCTTTATTGACCTTTTCAAAAGATAATTTTAAATATTAGTTTTTCTCTTGAAGTTCATCATTTTGAACTTTCAAAGTTTTCTTCTAATTTTTTAAAGAATTTGCTTCATTTTTTAAAGACAAGATTTTCTTTGTTAACATATTATTTTTCAAACTCAATTTCTTAAAATCATGAGCTAATTCATTAAAAGCATCTTATGGTTCTTGAAAAGAGAAATCATAATCTAAACTATCCAAATTTTGAGATGTTACCTCATGATCTTCATGTTGTGCCATCAAGCATAGGTTGTCATGACTTGATTAATTGCTTAAAGTGGATTGATCTCCATCACTCCAAGTCGCAAGTGTCTTTTTCTTAGATTTCTTATCATTCTCCTTAAATAATCGACATTCAAATTTGACATGCCCAAACTTTACATCCAAAACATTTTACTTTTCTTTTGCATTTCTCCTCCTCAAACTTATCGTTCTTCTCTCTTGAGTTTCTTTATTTTTCCAACTTTTCTTCAACTTTTTTCCCTTAATGAATCTCTTAAACTTCCTAGTGAGTATTATTAAATCATCATCATCATCCTTATTTTCTTCTTCCTCACTTGAAGAATGTGTAACCTTGAAAAAAAAGACATATATTTTCTCCTCATTATCATCTATTTTCATCATAATCTCATGAGTTACGAGAAATCTAATCAAATCATTGAAATATAAAATATCTAAATTCTTAGCCTCTTGAACGATTGTTACTTTAGGATCTCATTCCTTAATTAAGTTCTTAAGAATTTTTCTAACTTTCTCCCATCTGAGTAAGTTTTTCCTAAAATCTCTAAAACAATATCATTAAATCTAGTGAACATATCCTTAATAGTCTGCTAAGATTTAATTAAAAAAAGTTCACTCAAAAACTAATAAATTTATCTTTATTTTCTGAACTTGACTTATACGTTCATGAGTGATTTTTAATTTATTCCAAATCTGCTTGCCGTTCCTATCTGAAATTGACTCACTAATATCAGTAATTGATAAGATAAATCATTCACCCACGAGACTTTTCCTCATCTATGTCCCGCGGAACTCATCCTCATTGGCGTATAGTTCACTAGTACCTCAAATTTGACAAGTTCCAACGACACCATTTGATGCCCAAGAAAAAAGAATATGACAGGGACAAGACATACAATCAAGTCCTGTCCAGCCACCTAGCCACATCACCAGTCAATGCCGAGTTGTCCAAAGTCTACTTTGGCTATGATTGCATTCCTCGCCCGACGAAGATAAAATAGGAATCAAAAAGGATAAAGACTTCGGTTGTCTTATCTAGAAAGAAACCAAAATGGAGACTAATGGTCCAAGAACTATCCTTCAACAGGGAAAGCGATATAAGTTGGAGAAACGCAAACAATAATTGTTCACGCCAGCCACTGGCAATTCATATTCTGCATGTTTCAGCTTCCCTACAGCTTATATCAACACACGTCACATGTGATGCAAAAATCACACGGGCAAACAACACCCTCAGAACTGGTAACAGTAGAAATTTCAGGGCAACAACAGTTCAGATATTGTCAATAATGACATTTCTAAATCATGTTATTCACCAGATCCTTAATCTGAAATTTTCCTCAAAGAAACAAACAGCGCCAGTCAACTCCTAATTATACAATGAATCCTGTTCCTAATAAGCTATGAGAACAAATTTCTTAATGAGACAATAGAAGGCAAAAAGACGAAAACAGGTTCATATATGATAAAGGCACACCTTCTTCCTCTGACACCGATCAACTTTAGCATTCCATTGATAGATATATAACAACTATTCCCATTGATGTACGTGTAGCCTTTTGAGTTAAGCACGCGCTATCTGCTTGATCTCTCTTAGTTGTATTATCGCTATTCAGGGGTTTCAAGTTGTTCGGATTGAGGTAGCCATTGAGTTGTCGAATTTCGATCAACTTCTCAATTTTTTTCCTGGTTTTGATTTCTTCCCTAGTCTTTGGTTGCAATGTGAGTCTATGCACTCGATCCATGGTCTCCTTCCCCTGTAAACACTAATGCCTTCTCTGTAAAAACTCAAAAAAAATATTATTCGTACATGGACAACACAATAATATTAAAATGTCCAAAATATCCCTTAGGTAATAAAATGAAGTGATGAAATGACATGAAACGGTGAGATGCATGACTAAAATATCCTTCACCCAAGTTGGTGAGGCACCATAAGACAGTGAGGTTTAAGAGATATTTTTATCATTTATAATGCATTGTATTACCCATGCTGTAGTCTATAAGATACCACTAGCATGGTCCAAAACCCAAAACCCCCATAGTTGATGATTTGCATTCTAGATCCCGTGTTTGGTTAGTAGCTTCGGCAATTCTGGTTATTGAAATTGGATTGAGCCCAATCACAGAAGCCCAAATAAACTTTCAGACCTCACTTCGGCCCATCTGTAATTAGAACGAAGCCCATGACCCACTTCAGTTACAAAACCCAAGTATGAATATATATATTTATATATACACTCTATTATTTAAGCAAGGCTGTTTCATTTTTTTAAACTTTATAAAAAAATTTTAAATTTTAATAATATTTTTTGAATATTTTATTTTAAAAAACAAAATTTCACAAAATTTAAACTCATAACTTTTCATATTTGACATAAAACAAATTATACCATTACACTCAAATTTATCTTTATACAAATACTGTCTAAAAAAATTAAAAAACTTAATCTGTCAAATATATATTTTTTTAATTTACACCCGCATAACACGAGTCACTAGTCTAAATTTCATTACTTATATGTGTATAGTACATGTCACTCTTAAGTAATATTTGTTAAAATAAATAGATAAAGTTGTATCAAAATAATAAGGTCTAAGATAATTCATTTGAAGGGAGAAGAGATAAATTTATCTAGAAAGTTCAAAATAAGAAGTTACATAATTTTTTTTAGATAAATTTAACGAACATAATAAAAAATATTTTTATCTAAAATACTTTTCATATTTTACTTTTTTTCGATTTATATCTTGATCAACAAATATTAGCCTAATGTATACAATGTTAAAGCTTTAAATTGGCTAACTTTACAATTAGTTGGTATTTGGATAAATTAGTGATGGAATAAAATTAATGATGTGACCAAATAATAAGGGCATTAGATAATCCTCAATTATGTTTTTGACATTCTGGACGCATAAACTAAAATTAGGGTAAGTTACATACACCACCCCGTGGTTTGATTTATTTTTAAAGACATCCTCCATATTTTAAAATTAACCCTAATTCATCCTGAAAGTTCTATGCTTTCAATTTTTTTTTTTTTTTTTGTAACACCTTCTCTATCGACTCTAAAAGGTAACACCATTTGCGTTAAAATGACATAGATTTTTTTTCCCTTTTTAGTAATACAAAACTGCATAGTTTTGAATTTTAAAGTGATTAAAAATAAAAAATAAAAAATAAATTTAGCTAAAATAAAATAAAAATTATCTAAATTGGAACCGTCAAAAGAACGATGGTGCTTGTAGGAAACTAATGGTTCTAGCACCATTGTTTCCTGTGAAATCTCTAGAATGAATGGTGATGGAACCATTAGTTTTCAATTAAAACAATTTTTCTCTATTTCTCTCTTTTTGTGCGTATACCATTGGTTATGGCCTTCAACTAAAAGATTGTGCCAACACTTAGTCTATCATGCAAAAGTCAATGATGGTTTTCAAAAAAATTTCAAAAACACAACATAAACACAACAAAAATAATCCTTATAAGACTCGTTGAGAAAAACCATATGTATTTTAAAACGAAACATCCACAAAGCCAATAATGGTTACATGAAGGATGAAGAAGTGACATTCGATTGCTTCCTTTGCGCCCCAAGCCAAACCCTTCGAGCTCTCACAAGCCTTTCATGAACGATTCTCGAGATTGTTTCCACGAACTACCTCCAAGTAGCTCAAAATCTATTCTTGACAGACCAAGCCTCCCCTACAAATGTCGAGGACCAATTCAGTCCACACCTAAGCAGTAACCAGAACCCTTTATAAGATGAGTACTAGTCAAGTCCTAGCAAAGGTGATGAAGGATTGTCTCTGGTCCTTTATAGATGCAAATAGTTGTCTCACAATCAAGAGATTAAGAAAAACAAGAAGATAGAAGCAAGAAAGAAGGAGAAAACAACAAGCAAAAGGAGTAAGAAAAAGAGCCATGATGAAGCTTGCCTTGCAAGGGAAAATAATCGGGTGAGATTATAAGAGACAATCTTCAATCTCTCCCTTTTGTCTCATGCCTATCTTTTTTCGTTAAATGCGCTTAAGAAAATGCTCTGATGTCTGATTGCGACAAAAGAATGGCACACAAAACAAAACTCACTTACAGAAATGATCGACAGTTCAGAAAATCGGTCGATAGTTTCTGATTTTATAGCCAAATCGGTTGACTTTTGCTTCTTCCATAACAACTTTCAACTAAATGATCAAGGCTCGCAATTAACTCTTAATAGAACCAAAACCTCCCATTAATACCTAACGATATGCCTATTAACTCTTAATGGTCTTCCACTGTTAACTATCAACAATATCCATAATCATTAACTCTTAATAATGATTAAGAACACATTGACAATCAAGCATCACTAATTCAATGCTATACCTAGATTACGTGCGACCTTCTAAGTTCACAACTATGTAGCAATCAAGACAAATCAAATTTTTTGATAACGATCGAACATTTTGACCAATTAAGAGGATTTCTCCATCTCCCCAAAGCACCCTAAAAGGTTCTGAGTGACCTTTAGCATAGTTTTAAGATAATCCTAATGGCAATGAAGTCAAATTTCAAGTAAATCTATTAAGGCTTTCGATTATAATACACTATGATCTGTCCACTAATTAACATTCTGATCTAATGAGAGTCATGGAATGATCAAACTCATAGAACTCGATAATGATGCGAAGATTCAGTATGGTGGTATTGAGATGACATATTAAAAATCCTTCCAAGATCAAAAATTCATTTTCAATCATGGGCACCCTAACTAGGGGTTTACCAATCACAAACCAACTAAGATCGTAAAGAATGTTTACCTCACGCCAAAGATCAATGGATCTCATCAGTGATCACCTATCTTCATACACCATTGAACAGAGACCACACAAAGAACATTACCACCTCTCAAACTAGATAGTTCCACTTAATGACAAATCTCTGACACTAGTGCACCAGATACACAATCAAAAATTAGTAATAGATTATTAATCTTCTCAGTCATGTGATTTATTACATGCGTCACATTCAGTAAATGTTCAGCCAACACCTACCCACATATCTACTATCTACATCTCATGCAAATGACATGTGACTCACCATCATTTATCATTAGTATCTTATACTAATCAAAAGTAATAACTCATATACTAGTCTATAATCGATTAATCATATTCTTTTTTCAAGAAATCTAAGAACTAAGAATATCTTTAAAAAATCTTATGCAAAAGATTCTCATCACAAATTCTTAACAACTTAATAAAAAAATCTTTAGTAGAAAATTTAGAGATTCATTCATATATAATTGGAGAGATATGAATAAAAATATGATCATTTTATTAATATGTACATCATTACCCCCAATACATATTAGATGTCACCTAAATCTAGTATTAGAGTACTAATACACTAACATCAACATCGACTTCACCTCCATTTATTCATCATCTTTTCCATTATTGGTCTCTAATCTCTCACATTTTAATTGTTACTATTACCTATCCTCTTTATCAAAACTTTAAGCTTGATTCATTATGTTCGTGGTGATGCTAGGCAAAATACCCTTTCTTTTTTTTTTTTTTTAAATTCCCCACCTCCAAAAAGATTGAATCGATCCCATAGATGAAAAGTAAATAATAACAACACTGACAAATTTGGGATAAGATGAATGACAACAAAAATAAAAAAGAAGTAATAGCAAATGCATCAATGATTATTTGTGTTGATTCCTTTTCTTCATCTGTTCCTTTCTCTCTCCTTGGCAACTACAAAGTCTAATTGTTCGTCCGTGATGGGTTAATATGTCCAAATTGGACCCACTAACAATAGGTTTTATTATGGTAAGAGACAGAAGAAGAAAAATAAGAAGAGTCATCATCCAATAATGCGTTTTAGTTGGTGATGAAAAAGGACAAGGAGAAGGGTCATTGCTCGAAAATGATTTTCGACCAACAATTTTTTTTCCTTTTTTATTTTGAATTTAATTTTATATAATTTAATCAAAGATATTAAAACCAAAACTACATCATTTTGAATACAAATTATCAATGTTAGTTATTAAAATTAATAAAGGGTTGTGCACAAAAAAAAAAAATTGAAACCACAAGAACTTACAAAATCAATTTTAAAATACAAGAAGTGTCATCAAATAAACGTTAAACTAGAAGGGGTGTGTATATAATTTTTTTCTTAAAATTAATTATACCTAGCCCATATTTAGTTTAGTAAATTTTGAAAAAAAAATAATTGAGGTAAATTTCACAAACCAGCTTTAAAGTTTATATATAAACCTTACTTAAGATTAAGTATTGCTCAACACATACATCTTTGCCATTAAGTAACCATGGTTAATTTTATTAAAATTTCAAAAATGCCCATACTAATTACACAAAACTAAAGATAAAAAATAAAATACTTATGGGGCTCCCATCCTCTTTTGAATTTGGGTAAAGCTTCGTTATACCATTACCATGCTCTGCACATAAGTTTTAGAGGCTGTTTGGCTTACCATTTTTTAAGATGGTTTTTAAGTTTTCTTACTTAAAAATTCTGTTAAAGTTTTAAAATTATATGGCATTTAAATTAATAACGCGTTTAGATAAATATTTGAGTTGTCATTTATATAATTATATATTTGATTTGAAAAATCTGATAATCTACTAGAACTTAATAAAAAGACTAAAATAGACATGTTGTTTAATAATGTAAATAAAATTCATAAAAATACTAATTTTTAATAAAAATAAATTATAAATTGGTGTCCACTTTAATAAGATTTTTACTATTAGATGTTGATGAATTATATATAATTATTAAAAAATATATATTAATATTATAATATTTTATGTTTAAATTTAAGTTTAATTCATAAAATTATTAAATATATTAATATAATAAATATTAATATATATATATAGAGAGAGAGAGAGAGATGGAGGACTGTGGCAACGAATGATGGAGAAGGCGACGATGGATGCGACAACAATGCGGATGGGGCTAAAGGCAATGGTCGCCATGGAAGAGATGAAGGTGGTGATGACGATAGCGACAACAGAGCTGAAAAGAGGTAGTGACAGGGAGAAGGCATAAGGATGAAAGAGAGGGATAATGTTAGAAATATGATAGTTGTTTGAAGACAAAATTATAAAATACTTAGTCAACAAAATAATTTGGTAACAATATTTTAAGAAAAGATGGGAAGAGTTATTCTAAAACGCTATTGAAATTGCGTTTAAACTAGACAACATTTAAACTTTTAAATTTTTAATAAACGTGTAACTAAATAAGACATACATCGTTTAAGCTAAAGGAATAACTTATATGCTATGAATCGCTAAGCCAAACACCCCCTTATTAATGTCGTGCCAAATAAGAATCAAAATTATCAGATTAAAGCTGAGTGTTTTCGAATTATTTGCAGTCTCCTTCAGATTGCTTTTGATGATTCATTCTTCTTACCTTTATAAGGTACCGGAATCAAGTAGAGATCGTTCTTTCTTCTCACCGTCAACCCCATGGTCTCCTCCATGTCCAGCTCTTCCGGCTTCAGTCCTCCGCCGAGTTCCCAGTTAAAATGGAACAGCAACTGCGCCAGTGGTAGCTCGATGCTCGGAATCGCAAACGCTATGCCAGGGCAAATCCTTCTTCCGGCGCCGAACGGTATGTACTCGAAGTCTCTTCCCTTGAAATCGATCTTACTGTCGAGGAATCTCTCCGGCTCGAACTTCTCTGGATCTTTCCAATGCCTGGAATCGCGCGCGATCGCCCAACCGTTGACGATCACTTTAGCCTTGGCCGGAATCCGGTAGCCGTCGATCACGCATTCCTCGCCGCATTCTCTCGGAACCAGCAGCGGAGCGGGCGGGTGAAGGCGCAGGGTCTCTTTGATCACTGCGTTCAGGTACTTGAGTTCGTGGATGCGTCTCTCGCTCACGTTTCCTTCTTCTCCGAAGGCGGCTCTCACCTCCGCCTGTGCTCTTTCCATGATTCGCGGGTTCCGCAGCATCTCCGACATCGCCCACTCCACAGCCGTTGATGATGTCTCGCTTCCAGCCCCAAAAACATCCTGCATAGGCGGCAGCCTCCGATATGTTTAACATCTCAAATTTATGTATGATAAATGTGGACTGGGGATATAAATTGGTCAAGTAAATGAGGCTTCATTTCGTTAGAATTATTACATATAAAAATAAAAACTCTCTCTCTCTCTCTCTCTCTCAGGCACACACATGGCATACACATACTTGGCTAATCCCTCTTGCGTATTTTTTAGTGTTCATATTCTCGATTATTTTAAAAAAAATAAATTATAAATTGAGTATTTAACTCTTACATGAAGAATAAATCAAACTCATGACTCACCGAACTATACCGACATATAGCTCGCCCTTTTAATATTCGACCTATGCTTTGGAGACTAAGAATACACATACTTGTTGATGATGTGGTGCACTACAATAATTTTTTTTTTGAAAAAATAATTGCAATTGGGTAATTTCCAGTAATTAAGGTGTGTGCTGCGATTCAGTAATTAATTAAGTAGATTTATTATTTATATGATCCAACGCTTAATCAATCAAGGGAAGAAAATTGAGAAATAAACCTACCAGGATCACGGCCTTAACGTTGTTGTCTGTCAATGTAAATTCGAGATCGTCGTTCTTCTGAATTCTTAGAAGAACATCAACCAGATCCTCCGCTACTTCTCTTTTGCCATCATCTCTGGCTCTTTTATGCGCCCTGTGCTCCTTCAGAATGTTATCGAGAAGCTGATCGAGCCTCTGGTGCAGCATCTCGAGCTTGCGTCGCATCCCGCTGAACTGCTCAAGCAACTTCACGGATGGATACATGTCGACAATGGTGAATCCTGCCGCCAAGCCCACAGTTTCAGCCAGAATTGCGATGAATTCTTCTTGGCCCTCGCATTTCTTTCCGAAAGTGACTCTGGCCACAATCCCGTACGTCAGCGAGAAAATTTTCTCGCTGAGATTGATCGCCGCCGATGATTTTTCGCCCGACGAAGCCCATCGGATCATATTCATGACCTCTTCTTCTCTAATTGATCGAAACGTCTGGACGCGATACTGGCTCAGAACCTCCACCGTGCAGATCTTTCTCATTTGCCGCCAGTAATCGCCATACGGTGCGAAAACAATGTTGGTGGAGTCGTAAGAGATAATCCTGGAAGTAAGAAGGTACGGCCGCTGAGCGAACACAACGCCATGGTTGTTCAAAACCTCTCTGGCAGTTTCAGCCGAGGAGACGACAACGGTTGGGACTTGGCCGAGTTTGAGGTACATCAAGGGGCCATATTTTCCGGCCAAGCTTCTGAGTTTATGGTGGGGCAGTGCGCCGCCTATCTGGTGCATGTTCCCGATGAGGGGGAGCGGCGGGGGGCCGGGGGGAAGCGGGGGAAGAGAGGACTTGATTTTGGTTCTGGTTCTGTTGAGAGTTTTAGCTAGAAAGAAGACGAAGAGGAGGAGGAACGAGAAGATGAGGGAAATGGATGGAAGCTGGAACTGGAACCAGAACTCCATGTTGATGCTGGTCGGAAAGGGAGAAGGCTGGCTGGCTAGCAGTCTTTTGCAGATTGAGCTGCATTTAACTCAATCGAGTTGGTCGGATAATGATGAATTGCGCATCCAGATACAGATATTACAAGTTGTAGTGGAATAACGAGACCACCAACATTGACTCTCAGATTGTCAAATATCTAAATTATTAATTCATCCAGAGTAATGTTAGTGTAAATTTGATAAATTGTGAGTTAAATTCAATTCCTGATCAAATACCAAATCTGAAATTTAATTTTTTTGATGTAATCGAAAATATGAGTATTAAGAGTCACGTAAAGACGTTCATCTTAAAAATAATACTATTTATTTAAATTAAAAATAAATCTTTAATCTAATTTAGATAAATAACATTACTCATTAATCAAATCAAATCAGCCAAACAAATCATCAATGGAGTCCAGCTCTTTTAATTTGGAAACATCTATTATAATCCAGTGAGTTAACATCATTAATCGTGAACATCTTAATTTAGAAAAGATGCGACTAATTTCTACAACCCTCTTTACATGTCCATCATTCGACCGAGCTGTTATTTAAGAAATATTTATTTTATTATAAATTAAATTTAAAACTTTATTTTTCATTATAAGACAAATCAATTATTCTTCAAGATAAAAAATAAATAAAGTCCACAAATTATATATATTCAATTGATAGTTTGCAGATTGGAGATAAAACTGGATTATATTCATCATAAATAATGTCCAAAATCTCTCCAGGTGCCTGTCAAATGATGCAGATTGCAGAAAAAACTGGTCATATTCATGCATAAAATATAAGAACAATATCTAAGATCTTGGACTCAATCAGACATGGAGAGATCTTACTTGCATCACAATACAATATGTTCCGTGCCATGTTTAATTTGGATTGTTTGTCGGATAGCATCGAGAGTCCCATTAAAAGGGTTTTGGTAAAAAAAAAAATACTATTTATATTTTTTAGACTATATTTTAAATTACATAATATAATTAAAATAATAAAAATATTTTTCATCTAAAGCAGTGAGATGACGCGAAATGATGACCCGCGAATGATATTTTAATTATTTGTATGCATGTGTAGTTCAAAATATAATTTTTGATGTACAAATAACATGATCCGTTAGTTAAATTTTTTTTTGATGAAAAGAGTTTGAGAATAAAAAAAATATTTATAAAAAAGATACATGTAAAGCATTTAAAATACTCATTGGGAACAGATTACCAAAATTAGGGGAAAAAAAAAAGAAAAGGTGAATTGTGCTATGCTGAAAAAAAAAATTATAAAAATGATCTAAAAATACTAGGGAAAAAAAATAAATAGGCTTATTCTATACAAAAGAGTGTCAATGGAGATGAATGCCTCTCAAAATTACCAACACTTGCAAAATATTTTTTGAAAAAAACATTACAATTATTAATTTCCACTGTAATTTATCTAAAAAATAAATACTTAAAATAAAATTATGCTCTTTAAATAACTCTTTTCGTTATAAGTCTACAACTTCATAAACTATGTCAACATTGACAAGGGACAATTTATAAACGAAGAAATTAACAATACATTTTTATAACAGGATGGCAACCAATATAGATAACATACTGATGAGGAAAAGGACTTTGGATCCCAAATTACGTCGATACCTAGGACGAACAGCCAAATGCAGGTGGAACACGTGTTACTCGATGAAGAGCTCTGCCTATGATTATCTCTCTGAGAACTAAAAGACGCGTGGCAAAAGATCATCGCCATGATAGGTGGCGGGGCACACGGAAAGGAAGCCTCGAGTTCTTAGGGATCGATCACCTTGTCGAAGGTCGCGGGGATAGGATCTATCTCGAAGATCTCTATCTCGAAGATCTTGGGAGCAGACGCCACGACGGAATCCTTATCAAGAAGATCCCGAAGTTCCCTCGGGGATCTTGATCTTGAGGTGAGGATAAAAGGAAGAACACAAGGTAAGAATAAGGGGATTTTTTCCATTACAATTAGATTCCCAATAAGCAAGTAAACTGACTTGATCGTCGGAGATCGACCGGGGGAGCAAGCCCCGTCTCCATTGCAGGTACGACTAAGAAGGCAGAAAGGGAGCGTTCGGCCACCACTTCTCAGATCTCATCATCAATTGGCGCCCACCGTGGGGCCGAGGCACTCTTTCTTTTCTGTCTCTCCAGCGCAACAGGTTGTGGAGATTTTCGATAATCTTTCCTCTGCTTGGAATGGCAACCAGAAGACAACAATCTCAAGCAGTAGGGGGCAACCCTATCCCAGAACCCGGTCAACAGAACCCACCTAGAAGTCCGGTAGGGAGGGACTGGAGCCCAGAAGGCCCTCCGCCACCTCCTGATCAGATAGCGCTCCTAGAAGGTCAGGTGCAACGATTAACAGAATTACTCACGAGTTTCCTGGATCGACAGCAGCAAGCCTAAAAATCCCGGACGGAGGGAAGGCAGGAACCCCCGCGGGAGGAGGAGTCCTCTTTGCCGGAGGCGAACCCGTGGAGGGCGGGGCGAGAGGATGGCCAAGGTGAAGCGGTGGAATCTTCGAACTTATCGTTCCTGCAGCAGTGGCAGGAAGAAAGGCTACGACAGCTCGAGGAGGAGATCGCTGCCCTGAAGCCCAAAGCTGGGGAGGGGCAGGGGGTAATGATAGCTCCGCCTCATAGCCCGGAGATCATGGCGGCTATACAACCGGAACGTCTTCGCATTCCGGCCATTAAGCCTTATGCTGGGACCTCCGATCCGATGGATCACTTTGACCTCTTTACCTCGCATATGATGGTGTAGGATGCTTCGGATGCAATGTGGTATAGAGTTTTCTTGGCCACCTTGGAAGGACACGCACGAGCTTGGTATTCAAACCTGGCTCATCATTCTATCGTGAGTTTTGCACAACTTCAAGGCAGTTTTCTGGCGCACTTTGCTCCCCTCCAGAGGCATCGAAGGTCTACCATGACCTTGGTAAGTATGAAGCAGAACCAGGGAGAGCCCTTGAAGGACTTCGTCTCACGCTTCAACATGGAGGCCTTAAGCATAGAGAATTTTGACCACAGCGTGGCTATGGTGGCATTCCAGAATGCCTTAAGGCCTGGTCCTGTTGCACAGTCATTAGCCAAGATGCCCCCAATTACGTTCACGGACATACTGGGCCGGGCTACGAAGTACATAAATGCCGAAGAAGTCATGCAAGCTAAAAGGGCGGAACATGTGGAGAAGAAAGATAAGAAGAAGCCTCCCGAGGAAAGGAAAGGGGAGGACCGAAGGGAAAAACATCGTCTTCGGTGGGAGTCGGGTGGATATACCCCCCTGAATGCTCCAAGGGCAGAGATCCTTGCCACTATTGAAGGTAAAGACTATCTAAAGAAGCCGAGGCCAATAAAGGCTCCGTTTGACAAAAGGAACCGGAACAAATATTGCCGCTTCCATCGGGATCATGGCCATGATACCGAGGAATGTCACCAACTAAAAGAGGAGATCCATGAGCTTATCAATCGGGGTTTCTTGAGGAGTTATGTGGCAAAGGAAGGCGATTCTCGGAGAAGCAAAGACCAACGGTCGCGATCACGGAGCCCCCCCAAGAGGGACTGTGCAGACGATCGAGATCAAGCCCAGCGGGAGAGATTACACCGGGGAAGAGACGATCATCCTCAGCCTCTAGTATTTCATACACTGTCGGCAGGAGAAGTCCCAGTTATGAAGGAGGAAGGAGGTGGCCCCACACGGCTAAAGAGGTCACGTAACGTGGAGCCAATGTCTTTCTCCGACAACGACCTCCTGAGACACCCGAATTGGAATGACCCGTTGGTGATAACAGCCGAGCTTGGAAAGTGGGAGCTTCGGTGGATCCTCGTATATCCGAGGAGTTCTTCGGAAATCTTGTATCGACAGGCTTTCTTCGGCATGGGATACGAAATGGCACAGTTAAGGCCAGCAACGTCCCTTTGGTGGGATTTGATGGGGAGGCCCTGTATTCAGAAGGGATCATTCAGCTCCCACTAACGGTAGGGAGAGGCTCTCGAACATCTAGAGTTATGCTAGACATCCTGGTGGTAGACGTACCCTCGGCGTACAACATGATTCTTGGCAGATCTGGTCTCAATGCCCTTCGGGCCATTCCAAGCACATATCATATGATGTTGAAGTTCCCCACCGATAGGGGGACAGGAAAAGTGCGGGGAGATTTGCGTTCTACTCGCGAATGTTACATGGCCTCTATAGGCATAGCAAGGGACAAGGGGGCAGGGTTGCAAAGTGACGTTCCAAGCCCCCGAGCAGACCCCCCGAAGGAGGTCAGCTTCCTATTAGAAGGATCCGAAGATCCAAAAACAGCAGAGCCGGTGGACAAATTGGAGGAGGTACCTTTGAAGGTAGACTGCCCAAATCGTTGTGTGAGGGTGAGTGTATAATTAAAAGATCCACTGAGGAGTCAGATAATGGCGCTCCTTAGGCAATATGCGGACGTTTTTGCATGGATTGCTCAGGACATGCCAGGAGTGGACCTAGCGGTCATGACACATAGGCTAGGGATCCGGCCAGGTTTCCAGCCGGTCAAATAGAAGAAGCGAAGTTTTGCCCCGGATAGAGCTCGGGCAATCGAGGAGGAAGTTACAAAATTGATCGAAACTGGATATATTCGGGAGGTAGATTATCCAGATTGGTTAGCAAATGTTGTGTTGGTCCCTAAAGGGGAAGGCAAGTGGAGACTTTGCATCGATTTCACCGACCTTAATAAGGCCTGCCCAAAAGATAGCTACCCACTCTCGAGGATCGACACCTTAATTGACGGGACGACTGGTTGTTCGCTCATGAGTTTCTTAGATGCTTGTTAGGGATACCACCAGATTCCATTACACCCGGAGGACCAGGAGAAGACCGCATTCATTACCAGCCAGACAACCTACTGCTACACTATAATGCCTTTCGGTTTAAAAAATGCAGGAGCCACTTATCAATGTTTGGTGAATAATCTTTTTCAGCATCAGCTCGGGAGGAATATGGAGGCATACGTTGACGACATGTTGGTAAAAAGCTTGGAGGCAAGAAGTCATCCGGATGATTTGGAGGAATGCTTCAAAACCCTTCGTAAGTTCCACGTAAAGCTTAATCCTGTCAAATGTGCTTTTGGTGTTTCTGCAGGAAAATTCTTAGGCTACATAGTACATCATCGAGGGATAGAAGTAAATCCAGCGAAGATCAAAGCTATCATGGATATGCCCGCACCGAGGAGTGTGAAAGAAGTACAGAGCCTCACATGCAGAATGACCGCCCTAGGTAGATTCCTCTCTCGCCTGGAGGAAAAAGCCTTCCCTTTTACAAGGTCTTGTCAAAGGAAAACAACTTCGAGTGGAGTTCTGAATGCCAGAAAGCTTTTGAAAAGCTGAAGGAATACTTGGCCACGCCCCCAGTTCTCACCAAGTCGAAGCCAGGAGAGCCCTTATATATATATTTGGTAATAGCCGATGAAGCCGTGAGTTCGGTACTGATACGAGAAGAAGACAAGATCCAAAGGCCTGTCTATTATGTAAGCAAGCGGCTGACGGGGGCCGCGGTTCGGTATCCTCCTATGGAAAAATTGGCCTTCGCCCTAATAATATCGGCTAGAAAACTCCGACCTTACTTTCAGGCTCACACGATTATTGTGCTTACTAATCAGCCTTTACGGCAGGTCCTTAGCAAACCAGAACTTTCGGGGTGAATGTTGAAGGGGGCGGTGGAGCTCACTGCTTTCGACATTGAGTATAGGCTGCAGCCAGCTATTAAAGCTTAGTCGTTGGCGGACTTCATTGCTGAAGGAATTGGGGCTCCCGAGGGTCCGAAGGAGGATCAGAAGCCATGGATGGTGGCAGTAGATGGAAGCTCGACCTCAGGTGGTAGAGGAGCAGGATTGATGATTAAGAGTCCCGAAGGGCAGATATGGCCTTATGCTTTACACTTCGAATTCCGAGCATCCAATAACGAGGCAGAATATAAGGCCTTGCTGGCTGGATTGAGATTAGTTGAACAATTGGGAGCTCAGAGCGTTGAGGTGAGCTCGGACTCTAACTTGGTGGTACAACAGATGAATGGAGAGTATGAAGCTCGAAAAAACCATATGACGAGGTATTTGACTATGGTTAGAGAGTTGATTGCGCACTTTCAACGCGTGAAAGTGGAGTATGTCCCTCGGGCAATGAACACGGAGGTGGACATGCTATCCCGAATCGCCTCTTCCTCTTTCCCTATGAGTTCTCGGGAAATTCGGATTGAGTCCCTTCCGCAAAAAAGTATCGAAGAGGTTGCTGATCAGTTATGTGTGGAGGACGAGCCCAGCTGGATGGATCCGTTGCTGATATACTTGAAAGAAGAGAAACTCCCTGAAGGCGATTTGGAAGCTCGGGAGGTCAAGCGAAAAGCCCGAAACTTCGTGTTAATTGGGGGAGAATTGTACAGAAGGTCTTTTTCACAACCATTGCTCAAATGCATCCGACATCGCGAAGCAGATTATGTCCTACGTGAGATACATGAAGGTATATGTGGAAGTCATATCGGAGCTCGGACTCTTAGTCAAAAGGCTCTCCGAAGGGGGTATTATTGGCCAACAATGGTACAAGATTCGGAACAGCTGGTCAGGACCTATGACCGATGCCAGCGAATGTCTAACCTGGTCCATATGCCGGCAGTCGCGCTAGCCTATCTGGCCACGCCTTGCCCCTTCGCTCAGTGGGGTATCGACATCTTGGGACTTGTTCCCCCGGCAGCAGGACAAATCAGATACATCATGGCTGCTATAGATTATTTCACAAAATGGGTTGAAGCTGAGGCAGTGGCCTCAATCACCGCCCGACGGGTAAAACAATTTCTATGGAAAAATGTGGTTTGTCATTTTGGAATTCCTCGGGTGATGATCTCGGACAATAACACTCAATTCTCTGATCGATCTGTTCAGGAATGGTGCCAGGAATTGGGAATTAGGCAGCAGTTTACCTCGGTGGCCCATCCTCAGGCTAATGGTCAAATTAAGATCGCTAATAGGACTTTGTTGCGAGGTTTAAAAGCGAGAGTGGATAAGGTGAATGGTAGCTGGGTAGAAGAATTGTCGAGCATTTTGTGGTCTTATCGAACCACGGCGAAAGCTTCCACAGCAGAAACCCCTTTCAGTCTATGCTACGGTTCGGAAGCATTGATTCCAGTCGAGATCGGGGTACCTACGTTGAGAGTGGAGTTTTTCAGCCCTGAATCTAATGAGCAAAATCTGAGGGACAACCTCGACCTCTTGGATGAATTTCGTGATCAGGTGAAGATTTGACAGGTTGCCTACAACCAACGCATAGAGAGGTACTACAATCGAAGGGTGAGGGCGCAAAATTTTCTACCAGGAGACTTGGTATTAAGGCAAGCAGACGCTTGGGGAGCTCGGGAGGCCAACAAGCTAACACCGAATTGGGAAGGTCCTTACAAAGTAACAGAAGTCCTCAGCCCTGGTGCCTACAAACTTCAAACCCTCGAAGGGGCACCAGTAAAAAACGCGTGGAACGTGCAGAACTTGAGAAAATTCTATCAGTAATTATTCTTTATTATTTGTTAGTCCAAATTCATTATTACACATCTTGTCAGTAGTATTCTCTTTGTTCTTTTCATATGAAATTCAGGAATAAATCTACTCTTCCTCCTATGTGTAAGAACTCGTCATTCCCAATAACTCCTCAGCGAAACAAATGATCAAATATGATCCTCGGGGGGTCCAAACCCTCGATCGAAACAAAGGATCAGATTTGATCCTCGGGGGATCCGAACCCTCGATCGAAACAAAGGATCAAATATGATCCTCGGGGGGTCCGAACCCTCGATCGAAACAAAGGATCAAATATGATCCTCGGGGGGTCCGAACCCTCGATCAAAACAAAAGGGTCAAATATGATCCTGGGGGGTCCGAACCCTCGATCGAAACAAAGGATCAAATATGATCCTCGGGGGGTCCGAACCCTCGATCAAAACAAAAGGGTCAAATATGATCCTGGGGGGTCCGAACCCTCGATCGAAACAAAAGGGTCAAATATGATCCTCGGGGGGTCCGAACCCTCGATCGAAACAAAGGATCAAATATGATCCTCGGGGGGTCCGAACCCTCGATCGAAGCAAAGGATCATATTTGATCCTCGACAGATTTCAACCCACGACAAAGGATCAAATCTGATCCTCCCTAAGCTAAATCCTTTGGAGAGGAGACATGGATCATGATCCCCTAAAATACGAAGGAAAGTGGAAATAACAACAGGAAATAACAAAAAGGAAAGTGGCGGAAACAAAATTTTTCTATTACAGCAACAAGTTTAATATACAAAGGCATCTACTCTAAAGAAGATAAGGCCGCGACAACATCAAAACGGATGGAGTCCACATCCAGGTTGGGGAAGCGCTCTTTAGCAAGTTTCCTCATATGCTCAAAGCCATCTCGAAGAACTTCTTCTAGCTCCGTGGCGTAAGCTTCGGAGCCTCAGAAATCCTCACGACCATTCTGGAAAGCCACTTGGACATCCTTGAGGGCAGACTAGAGCTAGGCATGAGTAGTGCGAAGATCTTCCTTACACCGGGAATAAGACTCCAGCGCTTCGACTTGTCCTTTCTTGGCCCCCTTCAGCTCCAGAGTAAGCCTTCGCAGGTTTTCTTGAAGCTGATTATTGTCTTCCCGAAGTTGATTATTGGTACCTTGCGCGGCGTCCAACTCCTCCCCAAGCCGAGAATTAGCCTGGTTGGCCTCGAGCATGTTTTTCTGGACTAACTCCAGATTCTCGCGCATTTGAGCCTCGGCTTTATTTGCGAGTCGGGCGTCTTCTTGGGCCAGCTCGACGGACTTGGTCAAAATATGGACACGATGTTCCAAATCCGACAGTTGGGAAGAGAGGGACTCAAGCCCTTGGAGCCTTTCGACCTTGGATTCCAAGGAGGAGATCCGGGGGCGCAGTTCAGATTCTCGCCGGGATATTGAACCTTGGAACCCTGCAAGGTTCTGAGAAATAGAAACAGAATAGAGATTAAGACTTACTGGTATAAAGGGAATCAAAAAGAAGAAAGATTAGGATCATACCCTCAGAATCTTGGCACAGTAGTCTGGTTCGTTCGGCGTTTGAGGGATGTCAGGAAGAGCCAGAGCTGCCGAAGGAATAGTGGCGGCTTCAGAAACTGGAGGTTTAGAAGGAGCAGTAGCCAAAGGGGTAGCTTCTGTCCTGCGGTGTTTGATCCGGCGCGCAAGGATTTCCTTTGTGGACAATGTGGAAGCCTCTTCCAGTGAAGCTTCCCCTGTCAAGTCTGAGAGCCTCATTGGGGCTAAAGGCGTTAATATTCGCTTAAAAACAGAACCAATAGGAATGCTGGAAGACGTAGCAGGAGGCTTCGTACCTGTCGAAGCTGGATTCTCTTGTGCCTCCAAACGAGTTGCAGCAACCACTTGAGTAATGGTCGCCGAGTCATCTTCGGAGGGGATCGGTAAAGGAGCAGGCGAGGTAGAAGATCTTTGCTGGGAGAGGGCCTTCGACCCTCCATCAGCACCGTCCCTAGGAGCTTCTCGGAAGGTTCGAGGATCCCCTTCCGCTGTTATTCGGGACCTTGAGAATGTCGGAGCTTTCTTATTTTTTCTTCTCCTCGGGGCTCGCTCGAAAGGGATTGCCCTCTCCAACACCTTCGAGACGTTGGGAAGGGTCGAGGGGCCCTTACTCCCGGGGAAGTCCAAGATCATCCCCTCAGCGACTGGGGAGTAGGATATCTCCCAGAGATCTTCAACTGAGAATGGGAAACAATAAAAATCAAACGCCGAAAAAGAAGAATAAGGAAGAAGAGGAAAAGAAGAAAAACTCACAACTCTCGCCGTCTAAGCCCGCCTTGGTGAGGCTGGGGTTGGAGAGCCACCCCTCTTCCCAGTTTCGGTTATTCTTCATAAGACGGATGACAGACTCTTCGATAGCTTCGACACTCGGACGTTTATGCTGTTGGAAATGTATGCCCTAAAGACACGTTTTATTTAATTTATGGTAATGATGTTTCCTTTTAGTCAGTTTATTGCACATATATCATTTGCATTTAATTGTTGAAAAAGTGTCCATGCTATTAAGTAAGTGATTCATGTGATGGGTCGTTCTTCACAGTTAGGCATGAATCATGGGTACTTAATAAGCAAGAAAAATATTACTCTTGATCTTTTGATAGAACTGGGCATTCTATCATGATAAGATCATTGTGCAATAGATCCTAATGGAGAATGGCTTGCCTTAGCCAGTAAACAGTCCGTTTACTCTAATTGTACAAGCGCATTTGGAATGCGTAGAGTGGACCTGTGATAGAAGCTAATGACAAAGTACTGATTATCATGGAGCTAGTCTATCACTGCTACTACGTGGACGAGTACTCTAATACTTGAGTATTAGTTGGTGGTCTAGTGAACCTAGAGCTATATTCTTAGATTCACTATAGGTGAGGTCTATCAAAGATCAGCAACCTTGTGAGTTGGGAGTGTGGTTTCTAATTAGCAAAGACAAACTAATACAAGATAGTTTCTGTGATTCACCCCCTTGTGATTGTCCAAGAATAATCAAATAATCCAGGGCCCTGGGAACGTGACTTAAGAGTGTGTGCTTCTGGGTAGCTCCCAATGATAAGCAAGTACATTCGAGTAGTCACGGATTATTGGACTAGTGATCTAAGGATGGTAGAAGTCATTTAGAGAGGTGTTGGTACATTATTCCTTTCTAAATGATGGGTGTTACACAGAGGGGTATTTTCGTCATTACACTAGTAGGTCAAAGACATCGCACATGCAAAATTATTCGTGGGGTCAGTGTTACCATATGGTGATAGTTGGAACACTTAGAATGACAAAATGTAGCTACTGGGTAGCAGGGATATTTTGGTCATTTTAGTAGCCATGAATAATTTGTCTTTTGGTCCCCGGGGTAGCTCGATATAACTCATGTATTATTTAATACATTTAGCCTGTTGGGTAAATTACATTGAGAGAATTATTTTATTTAGAATGGTCCATTGGGTTAGAATAAAATAATAAGTTCATTGGTTTTAATTAATTAATTGGGTTAACCTAATTAGAAAATTAATTAATTGGACTTGGCCCACTAGGGTTTTAACCCTAGGGTTCTCCCTATATATATTCTCTCTTTGTTGGTTTTTTAACCCTAAGTCATTTTTTCTCTTCGTCACCAAGAGAGGCCACGAGTTTGAGTCATACCTTGGAAGATCAAGAGATCTGATGCGAAGGAGCCGATGGATTGCAGGACAGTCGACATCTCCACCACGTGAAGAAGCTGTCGCGCCTCCTCCTCCTGTTGCTCCATTCCGTCCGGTAATCCGTAAGAAAAGTAAGTCTTCTAGATTCTTATCGTTACGAGGATAGTTTTTATGCTTAAATCACTTCCGTTGCATGCTTTAATCCTCGTTGACGGTCCTTCATATGCTTCGTATCCAAGGTCCATTCGTTGCAAACAGACCAAACTTCCTGAGAAGAGCCGGAGGGCCTAGGGCGGACGAAAACGAAACGCTCCTTCCAATCGTCGGAATCTTTCGACCCACCAGATTGCATGAGGGTCGAAGCGCCAATCTCGACCCCAGGGCGCTCTTTGCAGGCGAGGAGATGACCATCTTTCACGATCTGGGGGGAGATGGAGATCCAACCCTCAGGATCGCGGTTGGTGGTAAAGAAGAAGTCGAAGAGATCTCCAGATGGTTCAATTTTTCCAGTATGGCAGATAAGGAGAAAGCCCATCAGATATCGCCATTCGAAGGGAGATAGCTGGGCAGGGGCGATGGTAAGGTGCTGAAGTAAGGACATCACTCTTCTTCGGGGGGGAAGTCGGAAACCCCTATCGAAAGCACATTTGTAGACGCAAAGCCGACCAGCGACAAGATGACAAGCTCGCAGGTGGCTGTTGAACTCAACCTCCCACTCTTTGGAGATATGGTACTTTTCCCTGAACTGTTGACATTCCGCTTGGCTCATCCACTGGCATGGAATAGATGCTGCCGGGTGGTTTTCCCATTCAATGAGCTCTGCGCCGGTGGAGTTGAACTTCCCAGAACCAGTGATCGCCATGGCAGAAGAGTAGAAAAAGGAAATGAGGAAAGAGGAGGAAATGTTTATCGGCGCAAGAAGAGCTGAAGGCTGAAGGAAAGTCGGGTAAAAAAGCGACTGAAGGAGTAAAGAGTTCCTACTTAAACCATGGGTGAAAAAAATCCAAAGGACGAGCAATGATGAGCATTAATTACCACAGATTGGCATTACTCGAAAGACGAAAAGGTTTTGGACAACGTATGGGGAAGGGATATCGCCGTAGAAACAAATCGATTCTTGTGCCCTCCAAACACGCACAAGGGGAAAATACGGTTAACCCCTCGAATCGCATAAGACGACAACCAGCAAGGAGTGATGAGGAAAAGGGCCTCGGGAGCTTTACCACTCTTTAAGTCCTTCGAACCGAAGAGCTCAAAGAGTGGGGGGGCAAGTGATGAGGAAAAGGACTTCGGGTCCCAAATTACGCCGATACCTAGGACGAGCAGCCAAATGCGGGTGGAACACGTGTTACTCGATGAAGAGCTCTGCCTATGATTATCTCTCTGAGAACTAAAAGACACGTGGCAAAAGATCATCGCCATGATAGGTGGCAGGGTGCACGGAAAGGAAGCCCCGAGTTCTTAGGGATCGATCTCTTTGCCGTAGGTCGCGGGGATAGGATCTATCTCGAAGATCTCGGGAGCGGACGCCACGACGGAATCCTTATCAAGAAGATCCCGAAGTTCCCTCGGGGATCCTGATCTTGAGGTGAGGATAAAAGGAAGAACACGAGGTAAGAATAGGGGGATTTTTTCCATTACAATTAGATTCCTAATAAGCAAGTGAACTGACTTGATTGTCGGAGATCGACCGGGGGAGTAAGCCCCGTCTCCATTGCAGGTACGGCTAAGAAGGCAGAAAGGGGGCGTTCGGCCACCACTTCTCGGATCTCATCATCACATACATATATGTTGCTAATCAAATTATTGAAGCTCAACGTGACAGTTTACAATCAATGTGGATAGAGAAAAATCGATTATACCAACAACAGTATAGATAATGATTGACTCAACAAATTGTGACAAGAAGAAGAAAGAGATCAAGAAATGGAAGAAAGGTAACATGAAAATATGAGAAAAACACAACAAACATTAAGGTTGTAGTAGTGTCATCTAACACCATCAAGAAGAGGGTAACTCAATTACATACAGGGGCAAAGCCAGTGTAGGTCATGTGCGGGCCTTGGCCTTAGGCTCGATATAAATTTTGGAAACCCTCTCTCAGCCCTTCTCTTGCTCAAGCGTCAGCTGCCTACTCACTGTTGTTCTCTCTCTTGTGCTTTGCTTACTACCGGTTGTAAGCTGCCTATCTCTCGCTCTTACTCGTTGTGGCCTCTGTGCCTCCATCGAATGACTTGGATTGACACTAAGGACCTGAGGTCCTTATCACCTCTTACAAAACTCAACAAACATAACAAGAAACAAAACTAGTATAGCTAAGTCTTACAAGACTCAACATACATAACAAGAAACAAAGATAGTATAGCTGAAGGTGTAACTCAATCTACCCACACGTCACGTGCTTAACAAACAACAACACACCAAAACCATGAAACACAAGTCATGAATGAACTACATAATTAAATATGCATTTAATGGTCTTTAAGGCCCACACAAGAGACACTGACACCTAAGTCCCTAACAAACTTGCTGCTACCATGAACTGGGAAGCATGAAACTATGACCCGCTGCTCCAAAAGCCTAGTGCACAAATCTCATAAAAAATCAAGTCTTCCTTTGAACCTTTCCCAACTAGTCTAGAATCAAGTCTTCCTTTGGGCTTCCCCCGATCTACTCTAAAAATCGAGCCAAAACTCCTCCGGATCGATACTCCAGTCACGGCCTTGCACGGTCCTCTCATTTTTGGCGTAAAAGTAATAATAACAATAATAATGACTGCACGCAATGGAACCATCAATGCATAAGTAGAATGCAATGACATAGTAAGTATCAACATGATACATTAACCCCTCATAAGTCAGGCATCAGACCACACTTTGCCCATATAGTAATACACATCCAATGCAATGCTTATGTAAACTAGTCAATCTAAAATGTTTGTGTCCAAGCACTTACATAATATGGCCCCCCATTGATGCAATTCTCGGATTCCAACACACATAGTTGTCATGAACCTAGGGTTCATATGGGTTGAAATGGACAATCGGAAAGATCCGATTGAATTAAGGTCAATGACAGAATGTATTAGGAGAAAAATTGAAGAAGAATGGGATAGAAATGAGAGAGAATTGAGGGAGATCAGAAGAGAGAGAATGAGAGTTTTCAATTATCAATTCATGCATAAAATCCATCTAACCTCAGCTGAAACCTAACAGTCTCCCACATACTCCCATGTGCACTATAACAACTAGTCTAATTGCCTATGGAATATGACAAAACACTATAACAGAAAGAAAGAAAGGAAATTACAAAGTATAGTAATGCATGCAAGCTAAATACTCATATTTCCTACTCTATCCTTGGGGATCCTCGGGGTTATGACAATTCTCCCCTCCTTGAGAAAGTTCTTGTCCCCAAGAACTTCAGCAATTGGTCACTACTCTTACCCAATACCAACTTTCTCAATCTGTTTTATTCCTCTTTCTTTCTTTCGCCTTCTAAGCCTCTTCATCTTCATTCTTAGGTTTTGAAGATCAATTCCAAGTCTAAGCTGACTCAAAACTTCCATAGGAAAAACTTCATCGAGTTCAAGGCCAAAACAACCACTCTCGATAATAGTTATCCAATTAAGCTTGGTCTCCCATCGATGGATATAATCAACAACTTTTGGACAAACATACTTAGTAGCTGAAACTTGGAGTCCAACGTAAAGATTATCCGTGTTCGTGACCTCCATTAGTAGTTCATTATTATCCCATACAAGCAAGGGTGGCAGATCTATATCCATAGTTGCAGTTATTATCTTCCTTTTCAATCCACAACCACGCTTTGTTGCAAAAATATCAACAATATCCTCAAAATGCAACAATAGAGGATTGTAGACTTGCCTTGGATACTTATACCAATGCTGTTTGTGAGCATTAGCATTAGGAGCTGCTACAACTTCTATTCCAGCCAACGATTCATCCCTCAATGCGGTAGACAACAACTTAGAATTGCCAGTGGAAGTAAAAAATAGCATAGCAACGGGAGTTTTATTCTCTTCGATAACACCTTTGACTTCTTTAGCTGCCTCCTTTAGTTTTTCCCTAGCTACCATTGGCTTCAAAACAACCTTAACTACTTTTTTTGTCAGAATTTCCTGTTTCCATGTCGGTAGTCCAACAACCTCCTATTCTTTGTGTATGCTGGATTTTTTCTTTATATGAACTTCTTTTTCAAAAATATTCGATGGTACCTTTGTATCTACTGTCCTATCCACTTGATTGTTATTGATTCCCTTTGGATAATGCCATTCACCACCCATACCATTTTCGATATTGCAGTCATCCTTCTTGTTATTGCTGCTGAAATCAGAATACTTCCTTTTCAGCCCAAAATCTAAAGCAAGCAATGAATCGTTCTTCCATAATCTTGACTTCTCTTTCGGCCGCTCCATTTTAAGGAAGTACTCTTTATTAAAACTTCCATGATAATCCTCAAAGAATTCTGCAAGGAAACTGTAATGATACTTCTTAGTAAGTATCATTGCAAACTCCTACAATTATTCGTGTAGCATCCAGCCGAATTCCTTATTCGAATCATGTGCCAAACTTCTTGTTCCTTTGTCCAATTGGCTTATCCCCTTCTCCTGTTTCTCGTTGTTTCCAGCTGAATTTACAGCCTTCTTCTGCTGCCATTGAGGCTTCAATTCCCTCATGCGTGCACTGCTTTCCATGGCTGAATTTTCACCAACAGAACACTGGAAAGAACAAGGAGCAAGAGTTCTGTCCATTCTTTCATTTCGCCTGTTGTAACAGCTCCTATACTCGCCTCAAATGCAATTCAATAGCCTAGGAGCACCCACTCTTCTCCGCCTTTCCAATTCGAACAAGTTTATCAGATTTCAAGCCGAAATTTAGAGTCGCTCGCTGCAGTTGTCTATTATATTGCTTCCCACTTATTAATTGGCTCACTGAATCCACCTACTGTGATGATTGACTCGGACACACCCACGAAATTCACCAAATCGGCCTGGCCTTTCAAAATTCGAATTGAGAGTCGTCGGACAGTAACAGACTATGAACGACCAAAAATGAGCCATCAAGGAGCGTCGAAAACCCTCCTTCACACGTCAATTTCGAGGAAGAATTACTAAAATTCACTGTTGAGAGCCAATCTCCCTCTTTGCTTCCACGTTCACACCAAAGGTTACCTAAATCACCCTACTAAACCGCAGTCACTGTGTAATTCATTTTTCGATCTGACTGTGCATGCAACGACCAAATCTGGAAGCTTAATTGAAATCATAGGTCCTATTTCACCTCTGGAATCACGACAGCCAAGATTAATCGATTGCCTTGTTCACTTGCATGCTTTCCCTCTTGCTTTCTCCTCCCGCTCAAGGTGAATTCAAGATCGCCGATGTAACTGCTACCCAATCACCGACCATTGGACCAATGGAGTCGCCTCAAGCCCCGCTGCCTCAATCCCGTACTTCATTTAAACTCTCTTGCCTGAGTCGCCTAAGTCCACGACAATTGCGGCTTATATCACTGGACTGTTTCACCCTCCGAGGGACTCATGCCTCTTCAGAACATCTATTACGGTCAGAGTTTTACACTAGAATCACCTGGGTTGCAACTAATGGGATTCTCTGGAATTGAGGATCGATCACTGTGGAAGGAGGCTAAGGGCCGTCGCTAAGATACAACGGCCAAGATCACTTGGGTTGGCTTGCCTTTATCCCATGTAGTGACTTGGATCCAGCCACTAAGATAGCCGAAATTTGCACAAGCTGCAGAAATTGAAACCTCGTTGTTGATTTCAGAACTCACCACGTTGGAGTTACAACGTCTTGAGAGTCTGATGGTGTCTCATTACAACTTATGTGGATCATCTCCGTTGGATTGACTCTACTTTCACCACCCGCTGTGGATTGGTGGTCTACAATTTCTCTCCAACCTCAAAATTCATTGCAGCCGATCATTATGAATCAGCAATTACCAGATTTGATTGCCCTCACTGGTAATCGATTTTTTTTGCAGTCGTTGGGCTCACCGAATTGTCATTCGATCAAGTCACTAGAATCGCTTGGGTTATCTTCTAAGATTACAGCCTACCCTACTGTTGCCTGTTCTCGAAATTATTTTCAGATTTCGTTAGTCCACTGCATCGGACAGTAACCATCGACATCCGACGGACCTTAATCAGCAACGAAAACGGTCGAGGAAGGATGCTCTAATATCATTTGTCATGAACCTAGGGTTCATGACGAGCTGAAATGGACAATCGGAAAGATCTGATTGAATTAAGGTCAAGGGCAAAATGTATTAGGGGGAAAATTGAAGAAGAATGGGGGAGAAATGAGAGAGAATTGAGGGAGATCAGAAGAGAAAGAATGAGAGTTTTCAATTATCAATTCATGCATAAAATCCATCCAACCTCAGCTGAGATTTATATATAACCTAACAGCCTTCCACATACTCCCATGTGCACTATAACAACTAGTGTAATTGTCTATAGAATAGGACAAAACACTATAACAGAAAGAAAGAAAGGAAATTACAAAATATAGTAATGCATGTAAGCTAAATACTCATATTTCCTACTTTATTCTTGGGGATCCTCGGGCTCATGATAATTGTCAACATAAGACTATAATTAAAAAATATTAAATTCACATACAAGTGATCCAAAACCCACAACCATTACACATTCACTTATCTGAACTTAACCTAACCTAACCAAGTACAACATCATTCTCAAAGAAATAGAGCGATACAAAATCCCTTGATGGTTAGAAATAATTATCACAAAGGATCTTTTATTTAACTTAAAACCACCGTCAACAAGTCACCAAGAACTCACAAGTTTAATATTCAGAATTGAATTAAGGTAAGAGGGGAATAAAATACACCAAACAACGGGGACTTGCATAAGAATTGAAGAGCATGTAGAAAGGATTAGGATCTTGCCTTTAGATAGTCAATTCTCGTTTTTCTCATACTCCCACTATGAAGTAATATATTTATAGAGAGTAGTGAAATTACAACCCAATATAGTTAAAAATTTATAATTTAATCGTACCAAACTTCTAATAATCTTTTTCACCTACCTAACTATCTTAAACTCCAAATAAATCAAAATTTTCCGCATATAATTACACCCAGCAACCCTTGCATGACCAGACTGAACAATGGAGATGGACTCGAGAGGGGGGAATACTCGCCGTTGCCTCTGCCTCACGCTGCTGCTATATATTTCTTCCACCATATCCATCAACTTACAACATAATAATATATATATATATATTCTATTGTATTTGTTTAATAGCCAGCAGTGGGAGGAGGGAGAGAACCGTGGGGAAGTAGACACACAAAAAATGATCATACATATATATAGATATATTATTATATTGGGGCAGCACACGCGCGGAAGATGATGGTAGAATGGAGAAGAAGCTGCCGCCTTCCTATCTCTTATTTGACAGAATTTTCAAAGGACTCCAACTGCTGCGTTTTATACAAACATATATGCAACATGCAACCTGATATAATAATTAATACAACAAATAATATAATAATATACAATTATGCACATATAATTTTCAAAAGACCAATTATAATCATCTGTTGAACTATAATTGTAAATACATATTTTATTGAAAAGTGATAAATTAAATTAAAATTTAAATATGAATAAATGTGACTTGATAGTTTTAGGGTAGAGCATACAAACACTACTTGAATAATGGAGCTCCTATATATACCTAACAGTTGTATAGTAACGAGCTCTCGAAAAAAGAGTATGTTGGTCGCATGACTTTTTGTCTGTATGGAACACACAGAAAAATGAGAGTATATGAATATGTAAACTATGTGTGAGTGGGAGATGAAGTAAATTCGGGTTTTGTACCTGGGTAGATCTGCCCATATCGGGTTCTGAATCCAAATCTTGATCCAAACCCGAATTTAGATCTACAACCACACAACGATTGCAGAAGAAACTACCAAGGGCAATTGAACCCTCTTCCTTCATAGAGAAAGTAGGCAGTTTAATTTTCTACTGGAAGTCTCTCATATACCGATTTAGAAGTGAAAAAAACTCTTAAGAAATTGAACAACCAAAACTCCTTGTGTGTAAGACATTTAGATTGTGGAAACAAACGATTTCCAATGTAATTTCATTTCATACTAGTGATTCAACCACTTGATCCTACTTCTGCTGTGTTAAACAGGTAAGTTTGATTTTTCCAAGAGTATAAGTAAATAAGGTATACATCGTTTAAGCTAAAGGAATAACTTTATGCAATCAAATGGCTAAGCCAAACACCCCTTTATTAATGTCATGCCAAATAACAATCAAAATTCAGATTAAAGCGGAGTGTTTTCGAATTATTTGCAGTCTCCTTCAGATTGCTTTTGTTGATTCATTCTTCTTACCTTTATAAGGTACCGGAATCAAGTAGAGATCGTTCTTTCTTCTCACCGTCAACCCCATGGTCTCCTCCATGTCCAGCTCTTCCGGCTTCAGTCCTCCGCCGAGTTCCCAGTTAAAATGGAACAGCAACTGCGCCAGTGGTAGCTCGATGATCGGAATCGCAAACGCTATGCCAGGGCAAATCCTCCTTCCGGCGCCGAACGGTATGTACTCGAAGTCTCTTCCCTTGAAATCGATCTTACTGTCGAGGAATCTCTCCGGCTCGAACTTCTCTGGATCTTTCCAATGCCTGGAATCGCGCGCGATCGCCCAACCGTTGACGATCACTTTAGCCTTGGCCGGAATCCGGTAGCCGTCGATCACGCATTCCTCGCCGCATTCTCTCGGAACCAGCAGCGGAGCGGGCGGGTGAAGGCGCAGGGTCTCTTTGATCACTGCGTTCAGGTACTTGAGTTCATGGATGCGTCTCTCGCTCACGCTTCCTTCTTCTCCGAAGGCGGCTCTCACCTCCGCCTGTGCTCTTTCCATGATTCCCGGGTTCCGCAGCATCTCCGACATCGCCCACTCCACAGCCGTTGATGATGTCTCGCTTCCAGCCCCAAAAACATCCTGCATAGGCGGCAGCCTCCGATATGATTAACTCCTCAAATTTATGTATATATATACATGTGGACTGGGGATATAAACAAGTCAAGTAAATGAGGCTTCATTTCGTTAGAATTATTACATATAAAAATAAAAACTCCCTCTCTCTCTCTGAGGCATACACATACTTGTTGATGATGTGGTACACCACAATCATTTTTTTTTTTTGAAAAAATAATTGCAATTGGGTAATTTTCTGTAATTAAGGTGTGTGCTGCGATTCAATAATTAATTAAGTAGATTTATTATTTATATGATCCAACGCTTAATCAATCAAGGGAAGAAAATTGAGAAATAAACCTACCAGGATCACGGCCTTAATGTTGTTGTCTGTCAATGGAAATTCGAGATCGTCGTTCTTCTGAATTCTTAGAAGAACATCAACCAGATCCTCCGCTACTTCTCTTTTGCCATCATCTCTGGTTCTTTTATGCGCCCTGTGCTCCTTCAGAATGTTATCGAGAAGCTGATCGAGCCTCTGGTGCAGCATCTCGAGTTTGCGCCGCATCCCGCTGAACTGCTCAAGCAACTTCACGGATGGATACATGTCGACAATGGTGAATCCTGCCGCCAAGCCCACAGCTTCAGCCAGAAGTGCGATGAATTCTTCTTGGCCCTCGGATTTCTTCCCGAAAGTGACTCTGGCCACAATCCCGTATGTCAGCGAGAAAATTTTCTCGCTGAGATTGATCGCCGCCGATGATTTTTCGCCCGACGAAGCCCATCGGATCATATTCATGACCTCTTCTTCCCTAATTGATCGAAACGTCTGGACGCGATACTGGCTTAGAACCTCCACCGTGCAGATCTTTCTCATTTGCCGCCAGTAATCGCCATACGGTGCGAAAGCAATGTTGGTGAAGTCGTAAGAGATAATCCTGGAAGTAAGAAGGTACGGCCGCTGAGCGAACACAACGCCATGGTTGTTCAAAACCTCTCTGGCAGTTTCAGCCGAGGAGACGACAACGGTTGGGACTTGGCCGAGTTTGAGGTACATCAAGGGGCCATATTTTCCGGCCAAGCTTCTGAGTTTATGGTGGGGCAGTGCGCCGCCTATCTGGTGCATGTTCCCGATGAGGGGGAGCGGCGGGGGGCCGGGGGGAAGCGGGGGAAGAGAGGACTTGATTTTGGTTCTGGTTCTGTTGAGAGTTTTAGCTAGAAAGAAGACGAAGAGGAGGAGGAACGAGAAGATGAGGGAAATGGATGGAAGCTGGAACTGTAACTGGAACCAGAACTCCATGTTGATGCTGGTCGGAAAGGGAGAAGGCTGGCTGGCTAGCAGTCTTTTGCAGATTGAGCTGCATTTAACTCAAGTTGGATAATATGAATTGCGCATCCACGTACAGATATTACAAGTTGTGGTGGAATAACAAGACCACCAACATTGACTCTCACCCATACAAATTTGTCATATTGGTGTAAATATCTAAATTATTAATTCATCCAGAGTAATGTTACTATAAATTTAACAGGTTATAAGTTCGATTTTCATAATACTGGGTCAAATATTCAACCTGTGATTTATTTTCCTTAACGTAATCAAAGACATGAGTACCAAGAGTCACACAAGAACGATCATCTCAAGAATAATATTATTTATTTAAATTAAAAATAAATCTCTAACTTAATTTAAATAAATAACATTACACATTAACCAAATCAGCAGAACAAATCATCAATGGAGTCCAGCTCTTTTGATTTGGAAACCTATCTTATAATCCAGTGAGTCAACATAATTAATCGTGAACATCTTAATTTAGAAAAGATGCGACTAATTTCTACAACCCTCTTTACATGTCTATCATTCGAGCGAGCTGTTGTTTAACAAATATTTATTTTATTATAAAATAAATTAAAAACTTTAATTTTCATTATAAGACAAATCAATTATTCTTCAAGATAAAAAATAAATAAAGTCCACAAATTATATATATTCAATTGATAGTTTGCAGATTGGAGATAAAACTGGATTATATTCATCATAAATAATGTCCAAAATCTCTCCGAGTCCCTATCAAATTGTTAATTTATTGTAATCTGTACGATTGGCCAAACCAACCAAAAGCAAGCACAGTAAAAATAGAAACAGAAAACGAACACAAGAACACAACGACATATGTGTTCGGATTCGAAAGAATCCTACTCACGGCAGAGGCTCTTCCTCTAACCAATCCACTAATAACTTTCGATTACAACTAGATTACAAGATCACAACAAGAACAAAAACGTATTGCAAATATATTAACTGAAATCAGAAATAAAATACAAGAACAAGTATAGAATCTGTTCTACCGATCTCAAGATCGTGTCAAAAATCTGATCTATCAGTTACACCAATTCTCTCACGCCTTAGGCAATTCAACAATAGAGATTTAAAGCAATACAACGTTATCGTAATCTTACCAACAAACCGAAGCCAATTGAACGAGAGAATGATTTACAAGCGAGAGAGAGTCTTACTCTGAATGCGCCAAACATAGGGTTTCAAGAGAGAGAGCAATAACAGAACTGATAAGATTACGGCAAGAAGCTGCCCTTAAATAACTGCAACAGGCAACGGGGCTAGGGCAAAAATGCATGGGCCGCATGTCAAATGGGCTTGGCTCAGAAAATAGATCTCAGCCCAATGGCTAATGGCCCACAATATAAACAGCAAAATGACCCACAATATAAACAACAAATTAATCATGTATACAATTAAATGTTAGTTAAATGAACATAATATGAAACCCAAATATATATAACAAAATGCATACAAATAGAACATATCAGTTATATATAAAAAAATACATTTTGAATCATAAATCCTAACAAATTCCACCTTGATTCAAGAATGGATTAATAGTGGACTTGACCAGAGATCTCTACAAACTCTCCCAGCTATAACAAGATTATATTGAGTAACGACACAACTTGCTCGAACTTAAAAAAACAGAGACCGACTCAACTAATACATGCCTCATTTAAAACAACAAAAACCTCTATCAAGACTTCTATAAGCAAGACATCAGGCTAACACTCAGCCTTCCATTAGACACAGAAATTTCTTAAGATTTCACCTTAAGACTGACAAATTTCCACCTCAAACTGTACATTATCAGTTTGTTCAGGTAAGTCTAATTCTACAAGGCCATTCAAATGCTACAAGATCAGGCACACATAAACATCAACATCTAGAAACAAGTCCTAGATAGAAAACCAGGAACTCAGAACAGCTCCCAACGAAGAGACAGAGAAAACAACTTACAACCCATGGGAGACAAAACATAAGCATCTATGGGAAACTCTACCCCATACCAAAAACAGGATTTATACAGCCCTCTAAGTTACAAACCTAAATAAATCCATTCATGCCTAACATCCTTAACTCTAACAATTCTCTTATAACCAATGTACCCTAGCCTTTTAAGGCCTAGACTCCAAGCCTACAGAGCTTCTATACTCTCATAACCATCAAGCAGGTTAGTTGATTCTTCTTTAGCTTTATTTTTCTCGAGATCTTTCTTCCTTTTAAAACACTCTTTCCTTAGGTGACATTCTTTCTTACAGTACTAGCAAGTCTTGGTTGTTGAGGATCCCTTTCTTGACCCTCCAGTCATAGGTTTATCCCTAGTGGCATTTCTATCCGCATGACCACTAACCTGTAATCCCTCTGCAGGACTTGACCTATTATCCCTCTTAACTTCAAGATCCCTAGATCTAAGAGCTGACAACACATCTTCTAAGGTCAAAGAAGATCTACCATATTTAATTGTTGTTTTAAGATCTTTACAAACTTCTGGCAAAGAGTTTAACAAAATAATAGCTTGATTTTCATCAAAAAAAATTTCATCAGCATTGGTCAATTCTATTGTAATCACTTTAAATTCATCTATATTTTACTCTAGGGTTTTTGCAGGGTTCATTTTAAATCCAAACAACTGTTCTTTCAAAAATATTTTATTAGTTAGAGACTTAGCCATATACAAGGACTCCAACTTAAACCATACCTTTGCAGTTTATTCTTCTTCATTCACCTAGCACAGAACATTGTCTGCTAGGCTGAGGATGATCAGGGAAAAGCTATCTCATCCATGTCTAGCCTTTCTTGGGCAGTCACGGAGAGTTGCTTATCCTTCTCCTCATTTATTTCCAACAAGGCCTTCGCGCACCGGTGTTGGACAAGCACTGCCTTCATCTTTTTCTACCACATGCTAAAATTGCCATGGCCATCAAATTTATTTATTTCCAATTTAGATGGAGCCATATATAAAAAAAAATATAAGCAAGCTAAAGATAGATTAATCAAGAATCAAACAAGTTAAGCAGTCCTATTAGACAAGCTCTAAACCTTTTAGACAAATTAGATTTTAAACACTGATTTTAAAAGAAAACAATTTTGGATTTAAAACAAAAACAAGAATTCAATACAATATTAGCCAAACAGAAAAATTAACAACTGAATAAAGCAATGAATCACTCACTGGGAGTTCAATTCAACCCTAATCTTGGTACTAACAACAAAAAAAAAAAACTCAAGAATTCAGCAAAACAGTGAAACAAGATTAATAATCAGATGATTAAAATTGTGCATTCAAAACATACGCTGCATAGTATTCAAGATTAACATGCTTGTTGAAACCTAACTTGCATTTAATCGCAACAATAAATTAATCAACAAGTAATCAGAATAAATGTAAACACAGAACACACACAAGAGATATGATTACGATACACAGAGCAAGGCAAAGAAAAAATTAAGGCACCGAATCCGAAGAAAAAAAAATTGTAAACTTACAGTCAGTTGGTGATCAAAATCGAACACCGATCTAAGTCACCTATTTCCAATATTTCTTTCGGTCGGATCTGGTGCAAATGTCCCTTTCGTTCTTTCGTTCTTCCCAAATGCACCAGATCGTGTTCGATCCTCAAGATCTTGACGGAGGTTTGATACCACTTGTTAATTTATTGTAACCTGTACAATAGGCCAAACCAACCAAGAGCAAGCTTAGTAAAAATAGAAACAAAGAACAAACACAAGAACACAATGATATACATGTTCAAATTCGAAAGAATCCCACTCATGGCAGAGGCTCTGTCTCTAGTCAATCCACTAATAGTTTTCGGTTACAACCAGATTACAAGATCACAACAAGAACAAAAACGTATTGCAAATACATCAACTGAAATCAGAAACAAAATACATGAACAAGTATAGAATCTGTTCTACCGATCTCAAGATCGTGTCAAGAATATGATCTATCAGTTACACCAAATCTCTCACACCTCAGGCGATTCAACAACAGAGATTTAAAGCAATACAACCTTACCGTGATCTTATCAACAAATCGAAGCCAATCAAACGAGAGATGTAATACCCCATGTTTATATAAGGTTGCCACGTAATTTTAATAAGTGTAGAATATCGAAAAATTGATTTTATAATAATTTCAGGTACCGAATCAACTACAGGGAGCGTCTCAGAGTGAAATTATCTAAGGAAAATTATATGGTCTCGACTAGCGTATTGAGATAGGATTTATAGTATCAAAAGAAATCAAATCAGAAACAGTTTTCAGTACAGCTAAATTATAGCTACTATTTAGGCTGAAAAATTGAATCATTGTAGGAGGCTCCCAAAAAATTAACGGACCCCTAGGGGGTCTTCGATTTTGCGTAATGAGTAACTCTTTAGTGATTTCGGAATGAAACAACAGTCTGGTGAGGACACTGGGGCAAAATCGTCTATAACGAGTAACTTGAAAGTTATTAATTTTGCGTTTTCTGTATCGAAATGAAAATTAATTCAGTGTTTGAGGATATTATTGTAATTAGAGAATTATTCTAATAAATTTAAGCTAAAATTTGGGATTAATGCATAATTTTATTAAGTGTAATATATAATATATATAGCATATATATATAGGCATGTGCGCGTGTGTGCGTGGCCAGCTTCTGTGAAGCTTTAATGGCCAAGATATTGGCCGCAAAATAGGGAGATTGTGGCAGCGAAGATTTGAGGGTATGCCAGCGGGATTTGAGGAAATTTTCAGTAAGATTTGAGGGGGAAAATCTTAAGAAATTGTGGGGCTTAAGTCATGGCTACCTATAAATTGGTAGCAATCTTGGCCGAAGGAAGAAGAGGTCCAAGAGATCGAGAGAGAGAGAGAGGGGAGGAGAAGCAAGGAGATTGAGAGGGAGCTGGGTGGCGGTTCAAGACGATGAGCTCGCGGCAAGCAGCGGTGGCGAAAGTGGCCGACGCAGCCATGCGTTCCAGCTGGTTGCGTGAAGCTCCAGCCATGGCAGCTCGAGCGCGAGCTCCAGCAGCTAGGTGGTTGCACATGAGGCTGGTTGGAGGCCACAGTTGTGTGCGGTGGAGAAGTGGGCGACCGGTGACGACAAGGGAGGCCGAGAAGCGGCTGAAAGCGGACAACCTGCGGCCATGGAAGCCATGGCCGCAAGCTCACCGAGCTAGGCGCTAGGCAGAGGTGGTCAGCGGTGCTGCGCGAGCGACTTCCAGCGAGGCAGGAGGCTGGTGCTCGGCTGACAAGAGGTGCCGACAAGCCGCAAAGATAGCAGCAACGCATGGGCAACGCGCGGGTGGAGGCTGGGTGTTGCAGGTGCTGTGCGCAAGTGCTGGCCACATGCGGTAAGAAGAAGAAGAAGAAGAAGGAGGAAGAGAAAGAAAGAAAGAAAGAAAGAAGAAGAAGAAAAAAAGAAAGAGGAAAGAGGGAGTTGTAGAAGCAGGGGAGACGGGAGGGAGAAGAAGGAGGAGGAAGAAGAAGAAGAAGAGAAGAAAAGAAAAAAAAAAGAAAAAGAAAAAAGAAAAAAGAAAGAAAAGGAAGAAAAAGAAGAAAAATAGGAAAAATTGGAAAAAAATCCAAAAAAATAGGATTTGGATATTTATTAATATTTCGAAAATTTTGGACAAGAAATCAGTTTAAGAACGCATTTCAAGGAGATGGCACGCATACTAAGGAAGTCATGGATGCTAAATTAAGGTAAGTAAAATTTTTTAAAAATTTCAAAAATTCAAGAATATTATTTTATGAATTGTCGTAGTGAGATATTTGAGAAAATATTTTAGAAATATTTAATCTGGATTTATTGAAGAAAAACAAGAAGAAATAGAGAGAAAATTATAGAAAATGTCAAAAATTATGGAAAAATAAGTTTTAATATTTATTTAAATAATTATGGTGATTAGGATACTTTAAGGCTTAAGTTGAAGAGATAGGTGCAAATTTTGAGGTTAGCACGCAAATCGAGGCGAGACACGAATATCAAGTTAGCTCGATAAGATTGAGAAGGTAAGTGGTACTTTCTCGAAAATATTTTCATCATATTGACATGCCCTGATATGTATCCATCACGTAAAATGCATACATGACTATGAAATGCATGAATACACGTTGATATCATTGATCACACGTATATGAGGCCGTAGGAAGTACGAACTGGCACCGCTACCTTACCAAGGGTGCACCCATACACCCCGACTTCGAAAGAAATGGCCGCTAAAATGGTAGGTAGCATGAGGGGTGCAGTTGACACCTACGATGAAAGACATTGCATTCACATATGACATAACATTATGTACCCTTACTTAAATGGTTCATCATCTAATTTGAGCTTTGCCCTTGAAATATTCAAACTTTGCTTTTCTTTTCTTAGCATTATCTTACAATTAATCTATGTATACATCCCATTCATAATTTTACATTTTTAAGTTTAATAATTTTTTTACAATGAATTAGTTTAAAGATAATTTATAATTTGCGCGCACATTGCTTGTGCCTGGTGTTAGGTTTTGTAAATAATGGCACCATACAGCCAAAATAGGGTGAATTACGTGTTTTTGAAAAATTAATATATAGATGTATAGTTGCCCTATTTGAGTTAGAATACACATACAAATGCATACCTATTTAATTACATATATACTTTAGTTTGTATTTTTTATATATTATTTTTAGTTTCTAAACAATCTTATTAGTAAATTAAATGTTTTCAAAATGTAATACATTTATCTACAATAAAAAAAAAATTTAAAGACTGAAAATAAAATATAATAAATACACTTTGTCTCAAAATAATTTACATTTTAAAGTTACCCTTACACATATGATAAGTTCATGGGTGATGGACCATAGTTAAGATGCAATAAATATATATTTTTTTAAATAATATTTATTTTTTATACTTTATTTTCAACTATAAAATATTCTTATTGATTAATAATAAAGATATCATATTTTGTAAGATTTCATCAAACATTTATAGTAGAAAAGATGGAGTATATAAATACTCACCTTTCATCCTCCAATATAGGATCAAACATTTAGGACCTAATTACTTGTGAAAAAATAAAATAGTTTTTCAAAAAATATCTTTATAGAGGTAGAAAATTAGAAATTATATGTTTAAACAGTTTTTTTTTTTCTCTAAACTGGAGAATAGAAAACAAATTTTCAATTTTTTAAAATTATAGTAAACTTTAAAAAACATCTTAAAGATGCTCTCTAATATTTTCGTTTATAAAATTTTCATTGGTTTCAGGAAAACATGTTTTTCTAATTTAACCCACCACTTCAAAACTTGTCAATAATATTTTTTTCGTTTTGCTTATTTTTTTCTTCTTTTATTTTTTCAAATTTACAGCTATCCTATTTTCTTCATCTTCTTCGTTTCCAGATTTACAGCCACCCTATTTCTTTCGTCTCTTTCTCACATTTACAACCACCTTGACTATCAAAATATTGTCTCTAATCTATCCTTTTTGACCCGTCGTCCCCTTTGAAGTTGATCAACGAATGCTATCACTGTGATTCAAAGTTTCTCAATCCCTTCTCTTATCTAAAAAGATATTGATTGTGACTTTCAAATAAAAAATAACATGATTTTAAACACATTATCTTATTTTCTAAAGTTTAAAATTGATTTTATATTTGACAAAAATGAACGTATTTTTTTATTTTTTTGATTTTTTTTGTAAAAATAGAATCATGAAAACAGAAAATCATTCTCCACAGATAAACAAGCCTCTATGTTTTGTTGTCAATTGTCATACAAAAACAATTTTGTTATTGGGATTCAAATTCAAATAATAGAAGAAATATTGAAAAAAAAATATAAATTTTCAGTAATACCAAGCAAACATGGACGCCTTTTAGTTGGGACAATTTTTTATAGAAAATTATTTTGAAGATAATTGTTTTCTCAAATGGGTAAAGTAAAGAAGCTAACCACGAGACATTAATAATTGCTTTTATTAACTTTCAATATGACCGATCATAACATTAATGAATTAAGCTATCATTAATTAATAGATTAATGAATCCCTTTTGGATTGATTATAAGGAAAGGTTGCCTTTTCAAAGGTTCAATAACATACCGTGGGAAAATGAGTAAAAAAAAACACAATAGATGAACAAATTGATTTAAGACACCCAAACTAACATTTTTTGACTAATTTGAAGTTTGAAGTTTCACATGATATCAATTACACGTCTCTTTTATTTATATGATTGTGCATTGGAAATTAGGAGAGTAAAATATTTTAGACTTCATCACAGCACAGGCAAATCGGTAGACTGAATTGAATTCTGCTGCTCTTCCTTCCATCAAAGCTGTCCATTTTCTTCTGTTTGGCGTTTCCTTTACCCATCCCAGCTTGGGTGCAAACCCAACCAAATCTGGTTTTTGCAAAGACAAAGACAATCAACTGCTGCCTACCTACCAATCGTCAAAAATGACGGCCACGCCAATGAAATTTACCTTCAATTATTAGCTTAGGGTCAAGCTGGAAATGCTATTTTATTTTAGGCAATGATGATTGATATTTGATACAACTTTTGTTTCCAACAAGTATGAAAATGTAAGTTCTAATTTTGTTGATGTTAATATTTAAGAAATTTAGGCTGGTTATCATTCGTGTTTTAATTTTTAATTTTTAATATATTTTTAATTTTATATTTTATATTTTAAGTGTATTTTGAGATTTTTAAAAATATATTCCTTTTGTCATTCTAAAAAAATTATTTCTTAACAAAAAATTAGAAAACGTATTTATTTTAAAAAATATTTTATTCAATAGATTTGATTATTAAATAATAAAATTAATGCTTTTTAATGAAATTCTACTAGTAAAATAAAATAATAAATTTGATGAACAAATTACTGACATTTGAATGATAATTTATATTAAATATTATTATACATAATATGCATAATATACTTAATAATATATTATATGTTATTTTATATTTTTAATTATAATATAGATATATTATTTTTTTAAAATTTTAAATAAATATATAATTTTATTTTTAAAATATAAAAATAAATTTTGGTGCTTTTTATATTTTGGTATTTTCAGCGTGTTTTGGATGAAAACATATGTTTTGGGTTTTCTTTATAATTTTTTTTTATTTTTGAAAATATATTTTTAAAAATAGTAAAATAAATGTATTTTTAGTATTTTAAAAAATTAAAAATTCAAAACAAATTAAAAACAATAAAAAGAACGCAGTTTTATTTTACCTATTTTTTCAATTATAAAATATGAATCACGAATTTAAAACATGCATCGAGTTAAAAAAAAAAAAAAAAAGCTTATGTACAAAATCTATTCTTTACAGGTCCAATATGTTTGGGCAGTTTGAGTCATTGAAGTTACAATTACAAAAGCTTTTCTTTTTTCTTTCCTTTTCCTATGATCACTGGCTACTACTATTGCTGAGTCAGTAATCATAAAGAAATACCACTCACACTCAACTTCCGCCATGAATTGCAATGACACTAATATTAGGTTTCATATGGGGGAAGATTTATCTCCTAATTAAACATATTTTGAATTGCGCTTGCCTTATCAACTTTGTCAACAATTATCTTTTAAGCAATTTCTCCACTTATAACATTCGATACGCATATTTCACTAACAGTTAGTTAGACCATTATCAATTTAAAAAATAATTGACCATATTATCAGTCTGATTTCACCAAAAAAATAAGATCATTAACAATTAATAGCAACCCACAAAATATTTTCAACAAATAGATGTGTATATAGTTTTGGGATAATGTAATGATCAAGGGTTGTTGCGAGAATGGTGATCTGAATCAAGCTTTTCAAGTTCTGGCTCAGTTGGGGGATTTGGGTTGGTTGCCGAACGTTGTTATTTACACTACTTTGATTGACGAGTGTTGTAAGAGTGGCGACGTTGAGCGAGCAAAAGAGTTATTTCGTAAGATGGAGGAGTTGGGTTTGGTTGCTAATCAGTTTACATGCATGGTTTTGATCAATGGGTTTTCAAAGAAAGGGATTAAAAAGGATGGGTTTGAACTGTATGAAAAGATGAAACGCGACCGAAAAATCCTCCTTATTAGAGACCGAATTATTCAGTCAGTGGGGTCCGTTCCAGAGGCCATTCAGATGATTTCGTCTTGGGGTAGCTGGGAAGGCTTCTGTATCCAAAAGGCCTATAATTTTTCTAGAGTTAAAGGGACCAAGGGACAGTGGGCTGTGGACGTTTGGCATAGCTGCATCATGCCTTCATTCTCTGGGTATCCGCTATGTCCAAGCTCCTGACAAAAGACAGACTCCATTTTTTGGACATTGACAGCACATGCTTTCTTTGTGGGGTTGGAGAGGAATCAGTGCAGCATTTATTCTTTCAATGCACTTTCAGTGCTACTGTTTGGGGGCACATCAAAGCCTGGTTGGGTATCAATAGGGTCATGTCCCCTATTGTCAGTACCTTAAACTGGATTAAGAAGAAAAGCTGAGAGACATCTCGGTGCAATCAAATGAAAAGGATTGCTCTCACCTGCACTGTTTATTAAATTTGGAACACGTAGAATAGGAAGATTTTTGATGTTCATACCTCATGTAGACTGTTTTTTTGTCGGATTAAAATATATGCATACAGAATTATTTTTTATTTGTATTCTTATATTTTAATTTAGTACAAGTCTATTATTTTGAGGCATTAGTGGCCCTTTTGTTCCTCTAGGTATGTCCAATGTATTCTGTTCAATTTTGAGCCTTTTATATACATTTGCCTTCTGATAAAAAAAAAAAAAAAAAGATGAAACGTGACCGCGTTGCTCCAAATGCACACACTTACAATACTATAATGAATTTGTATTGCAATGGGGGTAACGTTAATAAAGCATTTGAACTGTTTGATGAAATGCACGAGGGAGGAGTGGACCGCAATGTGGTGATATATAACACTTTGATTGGCGGGCTGTGTCGAGAGATGAGGGTGTTGGAAGCTGGAAGTTGATGGATCAGATAAGGAGAGCCGGTTTGCATTCATAGGCCACTAAGGCTTATGCTTAGGCCCTAAGAAAGAGGGTCCAAAATTAATAAGTAATTAATTTTTTTTTAATGTTTAGAAGTACCAAATTATTAAATTTATTTTACGATTATTATTTTTGAATTCATATTCTATTTATTTTATTATTTTATTTGAATATAAGGCAATATATAGTCAAATATTATTTAGATGAAGATACTCCTAACTTTCTAAATTTATATATTATTTTTCAATGTTAGACAATGAATAATGAAATTTAAACTAGTAACGCAACGAAAAAAAAAAAGACAAATGATATTATTTTAAAAAGATAATTTAATAAAATAATTTTTTAGATGACAAAAATTTCATCTGGAGAATTTGCACTGATCTGAATATTAAAAAAAATAAATCAATAAACTTTTAATTTATAGGATCTAACTGTAAATCCTTCATATTTTTTACTTATTTAATTTTCAAGTTTTCAAAAAAAAATTCTTGTCTATATTGTCAATTGAAAAAGAAAATTATTTTTTAAACTTGAGTATAAAAGTTTAATTAGTGATTTTACATCTCAAAAAGTAAACAAATTAATAATTAAATAATTTTTAATATTTATTTATATTATTCAAGGGCCACTAAATTAACCCTTGCCTAAGCGACAAATACTCTTAAGACAACCTTGTTTGCATCCGAATTTAATCACTTACAACACCCTGGTACACGGGTTCTGTAACGTTAGGAAGCTAGACAAAGCGTTAGCTCTTTTCAGCCAAATGAAGTCCATTGGTTTTCCACCCTCTTTAGTTTCCTGTAACGTGCTAATTGAAGGTTTCTCCAAATCTGGAAATCCAGCACAAGCTCTTGATTTAGTAAAAGAAGATGGAGGAGACAGACATTTCTCCATCGAAAACAGCGCATACAATTCTAATTGATGCATTTGTTAGACTGGATGACATGGAGAAGGCATTTGAAGTATGGAGACAGACATTTCTCCATCGAAAACATGTACAATTCTAGTTGACCCCACGTAGTGGGATAAAGGGTTGATAGTCTTCGTCATAAATTTTGTATACTATAGGTGGGGTTGGGATTTTTCTTGGAAATTGAAATTAGGCTCCACCCATGGGTTGGCTCTGGGAAACCATACGTCATCTCATCGCCTAATAAGCAGCCATGCAGAATGGTTGGCAGCATAGTTGTCAAAGGTGTGCTTTTGGCGCGAGTTGCAACCCTATGGGCTTTTGAGCACTGAGGTGAGGTGCCATCCAGAGGCGCATGCCTCGTATCAAAGCTTCGGCTGCCTTGCTTTTGGCTGCTCTCTCTCTCTCTCATGTCTTCTTTTTAGTGTTATTTGATTAGTATTTACTGTTTACAGCTTTGTATGTTCTTTGTCACCCCCCCCCCCAAAAAAAAAAAACACACGCACACCTTTTTTCTTCTTCTTCTTCTTCCCTTGTCGTATCATAGCTTTGGCTGGCTTGATTAATAGTGTTGTAAGATTAATATTCACCGTACACACTCCCCCCCCCTCTCTTTCTTCTAATCTCTTGTTCTATTTTGAAACCAAGCATAAAAAAAAAAAAAAAAAAAAGAAGTTTCTTTGCCTAATCACTTGCTTTATAACATCGGTTTTCAGTTTATGTTTATGTTTTTTTTTTTTTTTTATGCAGTGTTGTTTTTCTTTCAAAGTACAGGTCTATGAAACTAAGTTTTTATGACAGTATGAAACTAATTGTTCATTTATTCTTTATTACATTTTGGATTGAACTTCAAATTTGATGAAGACGATTGGGACATGGGAATATTGTGTAATTTTTTACTTGTGGTTTTTTATACTTGCTTGTTTTTATGAATTTGTCTATTTCGTGTTGAGTTGAAATTTGAAATAATGCTTCTTGCTGATGTTCTATATTTCTAGTACTTAGTTGAAATAATATTAGTTGTTATAATGTTGGTTATTTATGATTCATGATTTTGAGTCTGCGTTTACCTCTTTATGCTTATTAAAGTTACTTGATGATTTTATAATTATAGTGTTAGTTATTTGTCATCCACTTTATGGTGGGCATCTGGGATGCTTGTACATGGCCGGACATGTTACTCTTAAATTGCAAATGATAGATATATTGTCATTCTGTAACATGAATTTGAAGGCTACCCAAATGGGTTGTGGGAATATTGTGTAACCTGTACATTTGGCCAATGCTTGGTAACGTTTAGTTGTATAATTCAGCTAGATTATAGAGGTAGGGATAAATTTAATTTATTTCGAATAACGGATACTTCAGGACTGACAGAGGTTCACCTCGATGCATCACTTGAATGTAAATCTTGGCTTGGAAGTGGATGTATTGTTCTCAAACTTAAGTGAACTGTGAATAAGTCAGCAAAATATGCTGTAAGTACCAAAGCCAGAGGAGCTGTTGGAAGACTAAGTGAAGACTGTAGTTTCTTGATCAGGAGGGAGGGAGGCTACGCCTGAAAGTAAGTTGAATTCTCTTAGAATTTTAGTAAACCTCCAATTTTGCTCTGGCCAGAATAGGGAAGAGTTCAAATATACTGGGGTTTATCAAGGAATAAGATGGAGACCAGGTAGGATTGGGTTTATTGAGAATGAGTTTGTTCTTATTCCAGAGACCATTCCCAATAGGGTGAATAGTGTTCTCTGCAATGGTGAACTCTCCCTTTATCAAAATAGACTAAAAGAAGCCAGGTAATCCAGTGGCAAGACTGCCACCCTAACCTACCAAGTCCAAAGAGTCAACTTCTAATCATCTAGATCGATCAACCTTGCACCTGTTCCATGCACCAAATTCTGAAAAGTCCCATTGCTATTATCTGAATCTGAAAGAATACTTGATCGGACAGGTAGCTATGCCAAAATGTAAGGTATTTACATCCCCATAAAACAAATATACTGGCTGCTGAGCGAGTCACCGCATTGTAATCCAACGAATAATGGTTTCTCATTATATACGTTTGTTGCCCACTTCAAGGTTGGGTTGGCTTTATGCCAAAGTCATGCTTCGTAACTAACTGTAGGACATGATGAAATTCATTTGAATTGGGGCGGGGGGGAGGGGGGGGGGGGGGGGCCTTGTCTGTTGGAGGGGCCTGTCTCCTGTCTCTTTTATTTTTAGTGTTAGTATTTCTTTTATACGTAGATCATAATGTTCTGCCTGTTCTTCAAGCAATTTATTGCTAATTTATTTTTAGTGCGTGCAGGGATTTCTTTAATCTTCAGATCATAATGTTCTTCCTTTATTTAAGCTTCACACAGTACATCACTCGCCATAACTATATCCAATTTGGATGCTGCTGCATACATGGTTTCTCAGTCTAGTGTCCATACTTGGTATCTGCTACATCTTTGGACCTTGATCTTCCTAATATTCTTAAATGTATTGCCACCTTTCTATCCTGACCATCTTCTCGTTGCAGCAGGCTTTGCATTAGAGTTTTTTATTTATTTATTTATTTTTGCATAGTCAAATGGCACAAAACAGAACATAATAAAAATTTTATATTTTTTTTCTTTATTTAGGTGAGAGGTTTATACTCGTCAATGTACGAGTGCAATTGTAGTCCAAATTTAAATTTATATTTGCTGGATGAGTTCAGGTTATCCACTGAGAGATTTATTTATGACAAAAGAAAAATAATGTCACACACACGCACATGCATTTAGATAGATTGGTAATAAGATTTTTTTTTTATGATTTTTAGATAACAAATACTAGAAAATAAAGCAAGGGAGAAATTGAAGTAATGCTTAATGTGAGAATATAAAATTGGATAGCACTTGAGTTAAGACAATTTCAGTGCCAACTTGTTGATTCTCAAATTTTAGCAGATAAGGTTAGTAACATTAATTTAGTTTCAGATATGAGAGTTTGTTACTAAATGCAATTAGAGATGATGATAGTTTTAGTTTAAGCAATCCCCATACATGATATGCGAGATTCTAATTTAAGCAACTACCATAAATTCAATTGCAATTAATATACAAAACAACTAAATTAATCATCTGTGTTTGGGTATGATAGCGTTTCCAGTTCTAGTAACTCTCATACGTGACATGAGAATTCTAAATTAGGCTTACGCTCCAATCCAAATCAAGTGATTTTCCAATAATTAAAACACACTCATACTGAAATTTAAATTAATATTATTCATTTAAAGCGCAACTTTCTTTGGGAATCATTGGTGTTGGACATTGTTCTTGTCTTAACCCAAGATTAGATTTAACTACTCAATTCCATTTAAAAGTTAATTGATAAGAATTTAAATGGCATAATTTAAATAACATAATTTAAATGATAAGAATTAAATAGCAGAAACTACCCGGCTATTTAGGCGGTGGATAATTAAAAGACAAGAATTAAAATTGCAGAAATTTAAAGGCAGAAATTAACTGACCATTTAGGTAGTGGATAATAAAGTAACAATAAATGACATAAGAATTTAAAAGAAGAAAGAAATGAAGTAAGATTACAAGAGAAAACAAGAGAGAGAATAAGAGTAATTCTCTAAAAGAAACTCTAAGAACAAAACTAAACTTTGATTCAAGTAATAACATCTTCACAAATGCACCAAAGTGAGCTATTTATAGCTCACAAGATGCAATACAAGCCACACAATTATTCAACTAAACAAAACATTCACCTAACTAGTGGAAGAAAATTAGGTAAAAGACAAAAAATACAAAAGACTTTAAGTTGTGGACTTCTCATAAGAATACAAAAAGACTTTAGGTGATAAAACACTTATAAAAATACAAAACAAAGAAAAGTCTTCTACAAATTGGGATTTGTTGGGCCTTTGATTGGTCTTGGGCCTTTCTTATGTTGGATTCTATTTGATAGTTGGGCCAAGTGCACTTGAAACATCCTCTAGACTCCATAGTTAGCCCATGATTTTGAGCAATAATAATTGGTAATCCAACATCTTCGATTTATACCCCTAATTAATTGTAGAAGTCAGCTTCCTTACTTCATCCTATAATAATATGTAATGCAAGTAATTATTTATTTTAAGTATAATTATAAAATCAAAATGGGGATATAATTCATTAAGATTTAGAAAATATTAACCCCTCATCACACCCCCCCCAACTTGAATATTGCTAGTCCCTTAGCAATCGGATTATACACCAGCCATAATCTAATCGCAATACTTGCATGAATATAAAAATTTCAAATTCGAAACCAAAATGCGTAGAGTAGAACATTCAAAATAAGTCGAACATTCAAAATTAGATTTATAGTTAAAGGCCATACAATCTTAGGAATGACAATCAGGATGATCAATACACAGATTTACTCCCTCAAAATTTTGACTTTGAACCTTACTGTGAATTTTCCCTCTAATAAAACAATTCCTCAGGTATACACACAAGGGGGTGCACTGTTATAAGAGTAAATGTAGAACAAGTTCAAAATTGGTGTCATCCCAAATACAAGTAACGTATTTTCATGAAAGAACGAGAAAATTGACATAACTTCATGATTGGAATAATGCCTTAGATAAATAACTTCTGAATTTAAACATAATTCCTTACTCCGAACTCGAATTCTGAGATCACATGGTTTATAGCATCAAGAAGGATCAGACCAGGTTATAATGGGGTTATGAGGTTAATACAGATTGTCAAAAAAAATGATAAAGTGTGCAAATGGTGTGTTAGGATTTTTTTTTTTTTTGACACTAATCTCAAACTGGATATAATGTTTTCTTCAGCATTTATTTTGAAACACTTATGCTGAATAACTAAGAGAACTTCCTTTTTTTTTCTTTTTTTTTCTCTTTTTTTTATATAAAAATACTGAGATAGACTGATTCCTAGAAACACACCAGGTTGGACAAACTTCATATGATTACAAGTTAGACGAAGGTAAGGAAAGAAATTGTGCTAAGAACAGCTCAAATGGGCTAGCAAGAGATGTTAATATAAAGAAAAAAAAAAAGGTTAATAGGCCCAAATTGAAAGAAATTGATCCCCCTATCATACTTCTACAAAACAATGTTACTCAGTCAACTAATTCAGAGTTTGAAACCAGCCAAATTCATCCGCTATCATACTAGACATTCAAAGCAAATTGATGTTTTGAAACTATTGAAAAAATGAGATAAATAATAAAGTGCATTTAGAGTAAGTGTTCTTTCACTCAGAATTAACGATTATTAGGTTCAAACACTCACTTGGGTAATAGTCTCCACTTCTATTGAGGGATCATACAGTGTACTTATCAGCTAATTACTATCACCTTTGACTTTATGACTAATAACTAATTTTTAAATTTTGAATACCCGATGAATGCAAATTACTTATTCCAATGGATATATGTTTTCGAATAAGAAATCAATGCATTCATGTTTCGTATTGCAAACTTAACTAGCTATCAGTGCATAACTCCAATGCTTTAGGAACAACGTTATTTAAAATAATTTTTTTTTAATAAGAGCAGATAAAAATAATCAATTCACTCAAGACTACAAACAAGTAATAGGAAACTCACAGTTAAACATGAACCAGATCATTCATAACTAGACCTTACATCCCCCAACTTGAATTGCAATAATAAAATAGGGTTGTTAGAAATACCTGTAACTCCACAAGTCCATAGATTTGCTGTGAACTGCTAGAACTCAAACAAACAAATAAGCATAACATATATTTATATAAAAAAAATTCATGCAAGTCATAAGATAAACAAAATGCGTCTCAAGAGTACAAAAAGTATTCCTTAATCAGCCATCTTATCATAGACTTGCCTAACAACAGTTCACAGTTTTTTTTTTTTTTAAGAACATAAGATAGAAAAAGATTTCATACAAGTCATAGGAGATGCGTCTCAAGAGTACAAAAAGTACTCCTTACTCAGTCATCTCATCGAAGACTTGTCTCACAAGGATAAATCTAAATTAATCGAACCTTTTTGCCGCTTATTTCTGATTACCTTAGACCAATCTATCTGAGGCTCATAAGGATCATGCTGTGAAACATAAGCATGTAATTTCTCTAGCAGCTCCTCAATGATGGATGCAGAAATAAGAATCTTTCTTGCTGAAGGAAAAATGAACTTTTGGTCCACAGCCTGATCAATAAAAGAGAGCAACCCATCGAAAAAATAGTTAACATTTAAAAGTCCAATGGGTTTGGTATGCAGATTGCTCTTGGCCCAAGAGATTATACAGAAGATTTCTTCAAGTGTACCAAAACCTCCTGGTAAAGCGATGAAAGCGTCTGACTGATAAATCTTACAAGCCATGGGCTCAGACATAGAAGTCATTTCTATAAGTTGACCGCGTGTAATCCCAGAAATACGTGGTTCAGCTAAAGGGATTGGCATTACACCTACCACATATGATTTTCCAAAAAGTGCAGCTTGTGAAACATAACCATTCAATCCATGACTTCCCCCTCCATATACCAAATTAATCTTTTTTTCTCCTAATTTTTTGTCTAGTTCGCTTGCTGCAAGTGCGTAACAAATATCACTCCCAAGTTGAGAGCCACAAAGTACACATATGGTTTTGATTCGTCGAACTAACTGGCCTTCTATGTTTGTTCCTTTTGTATGCCCTGGAAAGAGGTTTGGCGATCAAAAGTAGCTATACAACAATTCAACAAGAAATAAATACAAATAAAAATTATGCGTATGTACAAGTAGTTATAATTGTTGCTCACATCTTCCTCTGGTTTTACGTTCAGAAACGGCTTAAACACTTTCTATGAAGTGGGGATATGCTTCCCATCCAATTTTCTTATAGATTGGCAAATAGAGTCGTTTTTAGTCAGATTCCCAAGATTATAGCGTTGGTGGTCACTTATGAATCGAGTCCATAAAGTAAGAAGTTCTCTTTGCACTATTCTACATGAATGCGTCTCAAGAGTCAATCGGATATCATCCAATGACTCCTTACTCAGTCCATTCTTTATGAAACTAATTTTATTTTCTCAATTTACGGACGTAAACCCCACAGATGCATCGAGTGTTACAGGTCCAACGAGCACACTTGTGACAACCATTCACTCTTTTAGCTCTTCGTTTTTTCGCAAAACTACTCTTTCCTAAGCCCGGAAAGTGCTTAAAACTAGGTAAAATTTTGCCAGCTAATCGAACTTTTGCTTCGATCAGGCAACGAATATCTTCAGGGATGTTATTACGCATCAAAAACCTAAGTCTTTTACACCTAGCAACATAATTTTTTTTCAAATCATTCTGCAGGAGAGATGGATAGTACTTGCGAATTTTTGAAAGCTGAAGATCCATTTTTTTTTTTTTAAAGAAAACTCTAATAAGAAGAAAGTAAAGAACTATAAACTTTACAAAAGAGATGAGAGTACCTGATCGGAGAATAAGACAAAGGAAAGAGAATTGAGCTCAAGAAGGGTGGCTTGCCTCATACAGTTATGGAGTTCTTATAGAGCAATGGGCATCACTATTCGACACTCGACTCGAGGTACGCCATAATTGCACTGTCAGACTTGGTGTCATTTAGCGTCTTATTTTTCAACATTTGGCAGTATACCTCTTTCTTTATAGGGCAGTGTGATTACACTGCCAGAGAAGAATGGCTACCACCAGCGTCAATTCTGTCTCTCTCAATTAAATTATTTTTTATATATTATTTTTATTTTTATTATTTTTCTATTTTTTTATTTTTTTTAAATTTTTTTTAGGGGCCCAATAAAATCATATATACCACACAAGACAATATTATCAAGTTAACCAAAATTATTTACACAATGGATCAATTTCAAACACTAATAAATTCCTAAGTACACCTTACCCCCAACTTAAATTGCGCATTGTCCTCAATCGGCAATAAAAGGATAGAAAATAGGCATATCTGGCGTTCTTCAATGCATGAACTCGTATGCAAAATTTTTATTTAGACTGCACACAGAGAAACACTATTTAAGTAATGCAAAAAGGAAACAAATTTTTTATATACTTTTTTTTTTAATTTTTTTTATCAAATCTAGAAACATCCATTTAACCTAAACGAAAATGGGGTCTTTTAACGTCAGATTCCCAGACAAATGTTTTCCTAAAGATCACTCAATCACTAATGGTGGATCACCCAACTCCGCCATCTCTTCATTTCCTTCAACAAGATCTTTCTCAACTATGCCTAGATATGATTTCAGCCTTTGACCATTCACTTTAAAACATTGTCCAGACTCTTTGATTTAAATTTCTATTGCCCCATATTCTGATATGGTCTTGATTGTATAGAGTCTTGTCCATTTTGATCTCAACTTCCCTGAGAACAAATGAAGCCTTGAGTTGTAGAGAAGCACCTGCTAACCAACATGAAATTTTTTTCTGTTGATGTGTTGGTCATGCAACTTTTTCATATGCAACTTAAACAATTTGGCATTTTCAAATGCCTCATCCTTAAGTTCTTCAAGTTCATTAAGTTGCAATTTCCTATTGAGGCTCACTTTTGTTGATTCCTCATTAATTTTCCTAATGGCCCAGTACGCTTTGTACTCTGTTTCAACTGGCAGATGACATGGCTTGCCATATACCAACCTATAGGGAGACATACCTATAATGGTCTTGTATGCAGTTCTATAGACCCAAAGTGCATCAATCAACCTCAAGGACCAATCCTTGCGGTTAGAATTGACTGTTTTCTCTAAAATCATTTTTATCTCCCTATTGGCCAATTCAGCTTGGCCATTAGTTTGAGGGTGATATGGGGTTGCAACCTTATGGACTACTCCATATTTTCTCATTAATTCAGCCACTGGTTTGTTGTAGAAATGAGAACCTCCATCACTTATGATGGCCCTAGACATTCCAAACCTACTAAAAATATTTACTTTCAAAAACTTCATTACAACCCGATAATCGTTTATTCTTATTGGGATTGCTTCTACCCACTTGGACACATGGTCAACAGCTAACAAGATGTACTCGTGTCCACCTGAATTAACAAATGGTCCCATGAAGTCTATTCCCCAACAATCAAAGATTTCTAACACCTGAATGGGTTGCAAGGGCATCATATTCCTCTTGGTTAGGCTTCCTAGCCTTTGGCATCTATCACATGAGCTACAGAACTGATGCACATCACTAAACATGGTAGGCCAAAAGAATCCACTTTGTAAGATCTTGGCCAATGTTTTTCTTGTGGAGAAATGACCTCCACAAGCAAGAGTATGACAAAAATTCAAAACACTCTGTTGCTCATGCTCGGGGATGCACCTTCTAAAAATTTGGTCAGCACAATACTTATACAAGTAAGGGTCATCCTAGAAATAAGTTCTAACCTTCCTAAAGAATTTTTGTTTATCTAACTTGGTCCGATGATTTGGAATTAGACCGATGGCTAGATAGTTGGCCAGATCTGCATACCATAGTGTAACAGAGATTGAGGTATCATTAATAAGGAATAGCTGTTCATCTGGAAATGTGTCCTTGATTGGTTCCTTGTCTAGATCAAGGTCTTGGCATGGAAGTCTAGACAAATGGTCTGCCACCACATTTTCTACTCCTTTTTTATCTTTGATTTCTATGTTGAATTCTTTGAGTAACAAAATTCACCTAATAAGACGCGATTTGGCATCTTGTTTGGTAAGCAAGTATTTCAAAGCAGCATGGTCAGTGAAAACAATGATCAATGACTCCACCAGATATGATCTAAACTTCTCTAATGCAAAAACTACTGCCAATAGTTCCTTCTCAGTTGTTGTGTAATTTTTTTGGGCTTCATTGAGGGTTTTACTGGCATAGTAGATGACATAAGGTTTTTTATCTTTTCTTTGCCCTAGGACTGCTCCTACAGCATAATCACTTACATCACACATGAGTTTAAAGGGCAAAGACCAATCTGGTGGTTGAATAATGGGGGCTGAGATGAGAGCATTTCTTAACCTCTCAAAAGAGGTTTGACAAGATGATGTCCACTCAAATGGGACATTCTGGGAGAGCAAATTACACAGAGGCCAGGCTATGCTGCTAAAAGATGCTATGAATCTCCTATAGAACCCAGCATGCCCAAGGAAAGACCTGATGTCCTTAACACTCTTAGGGACTGGTAGTTTTTGGATGGCTTCTACTTTGGCTTTGTCCACCTCCATTCCCTTAGTAGAGACAATATGCCCTAGGACTATACCTTGTTTGACCATGAAATGACATTTTTCCCAGTTAAGCACAAGGTGGGTTTCTTCACAACGAGCTAGAAATCTCTCTAAATTCTCTAAACATGCCTCAAAACTAACTCCATAGATAGAGAAATCATCCATAAAAACCTCCACAATGTGTTCTGTCATCTCACTAAAAATACTCATCACACACTTTTGGAATGTGACAAGAGCATTGCATAGTCTAAAAGGCATACGTCTATAGGCAAATGTCTCAAATGGACATGTGAAAGTGGTCTTTTCCTGGTCCTCCAGGGCAATGTCAATCTGATTATATCTTGAATAACCATCAAGGAAACAATAAAATGCTTGCCCAGCTATTCTTTCAAGGACTTAGTCCAAGAATGGCAATGGAAAATGGTCTTTTCTAGTCATTGCATTGAGTTTTCTGTAATCGATGCACATTCTCCATCCGGTTTGGATGCGAGTAGGGATCAACTCATTCTTTTCATTTCTCACCACTGTGACTCCAGACCTTTTTGGGACCACTTGAGTGGGGCTGGCCCACTTTGAATCAGAGATGGGGTATATAATACCCGCATCTAGCAACTTTAGCACTTATTTCCTAACCACCTCTTTCATGTTAGGATTGAGTCTCATTTGCATTTGCCTAACAGGTTTAGCATCCTCCTCTAGAAATATCCTATGAGTGCAAGTCAAAGGACTAATTCCATGCAAGTCTGAGATGATCCAACCTAAGGCTTTTTTATGAGCTCTCAGAATGTTTATTAGTTGAATTTCCTGTTGGGATGTCAAACTTGAAGAGATGACTACGGGGAGTGTGTTAGGCAAATGCAGAGGAGACTCAATCCTAACATGAAAGAGGTGGTTAGGAAAGAAGTGCTAAAGTTGCTAGATGCGGGTATTATATACCCCATCTCTGATTCAAAGAAGGTCAACCCCACTCAAGTGGTCTCAAAAAGGTCTGGAGTCATAGTGGTGAGAAATGAAAAGAATGAGTTGATCCCTACTCGCATCCAAACCGGATGGAGAGTGTGCATCGATTACAGAAAACTCAATGCAATGACTAGAAAAGACCATTTTCTATTGTCATTCTTGGACCAAGTCCTTGAAAGAATAGCTGGGCAAGCATTCTATTGTTTCCTTGATGGTTATTCAGGATATAACCAGATTGACATTGCCCTGGAAGATCAGAAAAAGACCACTTTCACGTGTCCATTTGAGACATTTGCCTATAGACGTATGCCTTTTGGACTATGCAATGCCCTTGCCACCTTCCAAAGGTGTGTGATGAATATTTTTAGTGAGATGACAGAACACATTGTGGAGGTTTTTATGGATGATTTCTCTGTCTATGGAGCTAGTTTTGAGGCATGTTTAGAGAATTTAGAGAGAGTTCTAGCTCGTTGTGAAGAAACCCATCTTGTGCTTAACTGGGAAAAATGTCATTTCATGGTCAAACAAGGTATAGTCCTAGGGCATATTGTCTCTGCTAAGGGAATGGAGGTGGACAAAGCCAAAGTAGAAGCCATCCAAAAACTACCAGTCCCTATGAGTGTTAAGGACATCAGGTCTTTCCTTGGGCATGCTGGGTTTTATAGGAGATTCATAGCATCTTTTAGTAGCATAGCCCGGCCTCTGTGTAATTTGTTCTCCCAGAATGTCCCATTTGAGTGGACATCATCTTGTCAAACCTCTTTTGAGAGGTTAAGAAATGCTCTCATCTCAGCCCCTATTATTCAACCACCAGATTGGTCATTGCCCTTTGAACTCATGTGTGATGCAAGTGATTATGCCGTAGGAGCAGTCCTAGGGCAAATAAAAGATAAAAAAAATCTTATGTCATCTACTATGCCAGTAAAACCCTCAATGAAGCCCAAAAAAATTACACAACAACTGAGAAGGAACTATTGGCAGTAGTTTTTGCATTAGAGAAGTTCAGATCATATCTTGTGGGGTCATTGGTCATTGTTTTCACTAACCATGTTGCTTTGAAATACTTGCTCACCAAACAAGATGCCAAACCGCATCTTATTAGGTGGATTTTGTTACTCAAAGAATTCAACATAAAAATCAAAGATAAAAAGGGAGTAGAAAATGTGGTGGTAGACCATTTGTCTAGACTTCCATGCCAAGACCTTGATCTAGACAAGGAACCAATCAGGGACACCTTTCCAGATGAACAACTCTTCCTTATCAATGATACCTCAACATCTGTTACACCATGGTATGCAGATCTGGCCAACTATTTAGCCACCGGTCTAATTCCAAATCATTGGACCAAGTTAGATAAACAAAAATTCTTTAGGAAGGTTAGGACTTATTTCTGGGATGACCCTTACTTGTATAAGTATTGTGCTGACCAAATTTTAAGAAGGTGCATCCCCGAGCATGAGCAACATAGTGTTTTGAATTTTTGTCATACTCTTGCTTGTGGAGGTCATTTCTCCACAAGAAAAACATTGGCCAAGATCTTAAAAAGTGGATTCTTTTGGCCTACCATGTTTAGAGATGTGCATCAGTTCTGTAACTCATGTAATAGATACCAAAGGCTAGGAAGCCTAACCAAGAGGAATATGATGCCCTTGCAACCCATTCAGGTGTTAGAAATCTTTGATTGTTGGGGAATAGACTTCATGGGACCATTTGTTAATTCAGGTGGACACGAGTACATCTTGTTAGCTGTTGACTATTTGTCCAAGTGGGTAGAAGCAATCCTAACAAGAACAAACGATCATCGGGTTGTAATGAAGTTTTTGAAAGAAAATATTTTTAGTAGGTTTGGAATGCCTAGGGCCATCATAAGTGATGGAGGTTCTCATTTCTGCAACAAACTAGTGGCTGAATTAATGAGAAAATATGGAATAGTCCACAAAGTTGTAACCCCATATCACTCTCAAACCAATGGCCAAGCTGAATTAGCCAATAGGAAGATAAAAAGGATTTTAGAGAAAACAGTCAATTCTAACCGCAAGGATTGGTCCTTGAGGTTGATTGATGCACTTTGGGCCTATAGAACTGCATACAAGACCATTCTAGGCATGTCTCCCTATAGGTTGGTATATGGCAAGCCATGTCACCTACGAGTTCAAATAGAGCACAAAGCCTACTGGGCCATTAGGAAACTTAATGAGGAATCAACAGAAGTGAGCCTCAATAGGAAATTGCAACTTAATGAACTTGAAGAATTTAGGGATGAGGCATTTGAAAATGCTAAATTGTCTAAGTTACATATGAAAAAGTTGCATGACTAACACATCAACAGAAAAATTTTTCATGTTAGTTAGCATGTGCTTCTCTACAACTCAAGGCTTCATTTGTTCCCAGGAAAGTTGAGATCAAAATGGACAGGACCCTATACAATCAAGACCATATCAGAATATGGGGCAATAGAAATTGAAATCAAAGAGTCTGGACAATGTTTTAAAGTGAATGGTCAAAGGCTAAAACCATATCTAGGCATAACTGAGAAAGATCTTGTTGAATGAAATGAAGAGATGGCAGAGTTGGGTGATCCACCATCAGTGGTTGACTGACCTTTAGGAACACATTTGTCTGAGAATCTGACGTTAAAAGACCTCATTTCCGTTTAGGTTATATAGATGTTTCTAAATTTGAAAAAAAAATTTAAAAAAAAATTATGGAATGTTGTTAGGCGAATCTATGATAAGATGGCTGAGTAAGGAGTACTTTTTGTACTCTTGAGACGCATTTTGTTTATCTTATGACTTGCATGAAATTCTTATTTTGGTGTGAAAATATAAAAATATATATATGTGGTATGCTCATTTGTTTGTTTGAGTTTTAGCAGTTCACAGTGAATGTATGGACTTATGGAGTTACAGGTATTCCTAACAATCTTATTTTATTACTGCAATTCAATTTGGGGGGAGTAAGGTATATTTATGAATTATCTGGTCTTTGTTTAACTATGAATTTGCAATTGCATGTTTGTAGTTTTGTGTGAATTAAAAATTAAAAAAAATGTGTGCTTTAAATAATGTTATCCCTAAAGCTTTGGAATTATACACTGATAGCTAGTTGAATTTGCAATATGAATCATGAATGCATTAATTTCTTATTTGAAAACGTATATGTATGGAATTAGAATAGATGATTTGTATGGATCGGGTGTTCAATAATTAGAAATTGGTTTATCGGTCATAAAGTCAAAGACAATGGTAATCAGCTTATTAGCACACTGCATGATCCCTCAACAAAAGTGGAGACTATTACCCGAGTGAGTGTTTGAGCCTAATAATCGTTAATTCTGAGTGAAATAACACTTACTCTAAATGCGTTTTACTGTTTATCTCATCTTTCAAATAGTTTCAAAACATCAATTTGCTTTGAATGTCTAGTATGATAGCGGATGAATTTGGCTGGTTTCAAACTCTGAATTAGTTAACTGAGTAACATTGTTTTGTAGAAGTATGATAGGGAGATCAATTTCTTTCAATTTGGGACTATTAACCTTTTTCTTTCTTTACATTAGCCTCATTTGCTAGCCCATTTAAGCTGTTCTTAGCACAATTCTTTTTCTTACCCTCATCTAAACTATAACCTCTTGAAATTTGTCCAACCTGATGTGTTTTTAGGAATCAGTCTATTTCGGTATTTTCATATATATATATATATATAAAAGGAAGTTCTCCTAGTTATTCAGCATAAGTGTTTCAAAACAAATGCTAAAGAAAACATTATATCCAGTTTGAGATTAGTGTAAAAAAAAAAAAATCCTAAACCATCCCTTCAACCTATTTCCGATTCCCCTCCTCCCCATCCTACCCCAACTACCAATTCCATCACTTTTGACACCCCCAATCCCATTCCACCTACTATGCCGTCCCATCCTTGTTTTACCCTTGATAATATCCCCCTTTCTCGCTGGTATTCCCGCATCCAAAAATTTCAAGCCTAATGTGTTGCTGAAATGCAAAAATCAGATGCTTCTATTCCTCATGTTTTCTCCCAGTTTATTGCCTGCTTTGTTAGTATCCTACGTGACTGGTGGGATAAATTAGATGATTTCCTCAAACAATTGATTCTCACTGAATCCACCATTGAGCGTTGCATTGTGCACATCCACACAGAATTTCTTGGCCAGCCAGCTCATGTCATTGATTTGGCCCGAAAAGAATACTTTCAGTTAAAATGCTGCACTTTCCATCCAAAAGATCTCAATAAGCATTTCCGAGAAGTAGCTCGACGCTTTTATGCCCTTGGAGGCATGCATGATCCAAATCTAAAGCAGAAATTCCTTAACTCTATCCCAGCCCCGATTGGACAAGAAATTTCCAGACAACTTGAAGACAAAGAACTTTCTCTTGTTACCATTTCTCTCGGCGAACTTCATCAACGTGTGTTAAAAACTATCGAACAGTTTTGTTCTCAACAACAGGCACACACTGATATCAAAGCCCTGACAACTAAACTTGCCAATGTTTATACCCGCACTGATTTACAGATCAAATGCAAAGAGAACTTGTGATTGCTATGGTCATCGCTCTCGGCATTTCTGAAAAATTCCTCCAAAAATTCCTCATCACAAGAGACAAGTCCTCTCCAAGTTCAAATTCCCCTCCAGAAACAAGGAGGCAACTGCAGAGCATACTAGCCATAAGTACAATGCTCATGGTATGGACATGGCTACGCAAGATTAAAAGAAGAAATCAGAAACAGAAAAGGTGTTTAGAACAACATGGAGAGAAGAAGTAAGGCTTTATTTCTTCTGGTCGTCGATATCTTACAAAGAGAGATGGGCTTCCTTTTATAGAGAAGGGAAAGCCAGATCTCTAGCACACAAAGAGCTTTGGATGCTCTGGAAAAACATAAAAAGAAGACATACAGGACGAGAGCATAAAATGCTCTGACAGTTCACATGACACAAGAAGCCAAAACTACTTTCGACGAAAGCATAAAGCATAAAGTACACACAGATACAAGTAAGGCGTGAGAAACATGCGCCTAATATAGTACAAACTACTGTGGAAGAGGTTCTGAGCTGTTGATAGAATTGGGCCGAGCTTGTTATGGTGTGCCAAGATTGCATTCGGGGCCGGGCTCGTTGAGTCATATGGGTCATGAGGCATACCCATACGTTTCCACCAGGGATCTTCATTTTGGGCCGATTCTTCTGCGTGGGCAGAGCTACTGCTTTGGGCCGGGTCTGGGGTAGAGAGACTGGAGAGGTACTCAAACTGGGCTTTTTCAATCTGCCGGGTATAGCAGGGAGGAAATTTTTCCCATGGAACATCTTCATCAATTCGGGGCCAAATCTGGGGCGGAATGGTGTGATTGAGGATGGATAATTGTCGTTGGAGTTCTCGGAATTCTTGGGGATGAGTTTGCCATTCAGAATGGAGGTTAAATGGAAAGAAAGCATAGTCCTGGAAGGTAGAGGTATAACGGGAAGATGTTGCAGTTGAGGTATCTGTGGCAAACCATTTAGTTCGGGTGAAGAGGAGGATGATATACCACTTCTGAGGGGAAGTCTGGATGTCATGGTTTCTGAGAGTAATACTTGCAAAGTATTGTTTCCAATAGGAGAGAGGGTGGAACCATTCTAGGAATTGGGTAGTATAAGTGCTGAGACTAGAAGGGTGGAGCCAATGTTGCCAGGTTTGGATGTGGAATTGGATGGCAATGGTGTGCTGGTCCAGGAGGTACCATAAAAACCATAGGAGAGGTTCAGGAAATTCGGAATGGGGTAAAAGGGTGAAAAGGGTATAGAAGGGATATTCGGGGCGAATGCCTAGACCACCAAGATGGTGGGAAACACAATGGTGGATAGTTTCCAATTGGTAGTGGAGCATGAGCTTGTAGATTTCTTCAGGGAAGTTGAAGACTCGGGGCCATTCAGGGGGGTAGGTTGGAAGGGGTTGGAACATAGCAATAACAGGCAGGGAGGTAATAGGTTTAGCCAGGGGTCGGCTTAGAAAATCTGCAAGGGTATTCTGAGTGCCTGGGATATGTTTGACGGTAAAAGAATAGCGGGAAAACCATTCTTGCCATCGGAGGAGGAGAGGTGGAGGTAAGTCTTTTTGTTTGAATTGCAGCATTCGGGGAAACGCGGCCATGTCCATTTGAATCTGGAAATGGTGGTTTACCAGGTGAATTTGGAACTTCTGAATGCCTTTCTTGACAACAAGGATTTCTTTGAAGGTGGAATGGTAATGGAGTTCACTATCTTTGAAAGCGCCACTCTTATAACCACAAATGGAGGTGTGTCCATCTTTTTCTTCAAGGAGAATAGCAGACCAATAAAGATCACTAGCATCGGTTTGGAGGATACGGGTGCTATCAGCGGGGATGTGCAAGGGTGGTAGGGTAGGGACAAGAGTCTTAAGGTGTTTGATAGCTTGGGTATGAGTAGAGTTCCAAGGAGGAGGATCTTTTTTGAGGAGATGTTGTAGGGGTCGGATAATGTGGACTAGGTTGGGGACAAAATCAACAATGTAAGTGATGATGCCAAGGAATTGTTGAACTTGAGTTTTGGTAAGGTGAGAGTCAGGGAAAGTGAGGAGTTCATGGCCAATATGGGGTTGGAGGGAAATTTGGCCATTGGTTATGGTGAGGCCAAGAAAGTCAATGGAAGGAACGACAAGGGTCATTTTCTTGGGGGAGAGCATAATACCATACTGGGTGAGTAAGGCATGGAAGGTATGAAGTAAGGTGAGGTGATCGGTAGTGTTGGAGGAGAAAAGGAGGATGTCATCAATGTAGATCAAGGCATTGGAAAGGATGGGTTGGAAAATGCGGGTCATGGCTTTTTGGAAAAGAGAAGGGGCAGTTTTGAGGCCAAAAGGCATAACTGTCCATTGGTAGTGGAAGTTGGGGATGCAGAAAGCAGTTTTGAAACGTTCTTCTGGATGAATACCGAGTTGCCAAAATCCAGCTTTGAGATCGAATTTGGAGAAAATGGTGGCACCAGCTAAATGTGCAGAGAGGTCAGGTTTGGTTGGCAGGGGAAATTTGTTGTCGGCAAGGAAATGGTTGAGGGGTTGGTAATTTATTACAAGGCGAAGTTTTCCTCGAGTTTGTTCAGCTCGTTTGTTGACATAAAAAGCTTGGCAAGCCCATTGGGAAGTAGTATCTTCAATAAGTCCTTGTTTGAGCTGTGTGAGTTCTTGGACGGCTAAAGAATAGTGGGAGGGGTTCATACCGGAGTGGGTAGCTTTGGTGGGGTTGATATCTTCATTTTTCTTAAAAGGAAGAAAAATAAAGAAATCTGGGTTCTGCCAGAGAAGGTGAGAACATTTGGTGAGGAATTCAGAATGGGTTTCTGCACAACAGGTGGTAAGGAAGAGATTCTCGATAGTGGAGAGTTCGGTGAGGCTAAAGGAATTTTGAGGGGGGACAAATGGGAGGAATGAACCTTTGTAAGAAAGGCCATTATCAAGTGGTTTAATTCGGGTTTTCCAAAGTTGGCTAATGATATCACATCCAAGGATGAGATCTTTTCCAGGGAGAGTGGAGCCAAGGAATTTGTGTTTGATCCGAAGACCAAGGAATATCTGGAGATAGACAGGCTTACTTCGTTGCTTAATAGTGAAAGTTTCACCGTTAGTAGCTTGGAAGTATTGGGTATAGGGTTTCCAGAAAGAGGGTGGTAAAACAACTGGATGGAGGATGGAGGTAGCAGCACCGGTGTCAAAGAGGGCGATGATAGTAGTGGGTTTGGAGAATTTATCAGGAAAAATCTGGAGTTTGAGGAAAGGGGTTGGTAAGACTGCTTGGATTGGAGAGACTTCATATTGGAGAGAATCAGGGTCAGAAGCATCGGACTCATCATCAGTATGGTAGGAAATTCCAAAGAGGACTTGAGGATTATCTTCATCTGTTTCAGAAAAGAGGGATTCAAGGTCATTATCTTTAAGGGAAAGATCGGAAATCATCTGAACATGAGAGAGGACTTTCTTTGCTCTAGCCTAGGGGCAATTTTTGGCAAAATGGCCAGGCTGTCGACATATGAAACAACGGTTTCCTTTGTTCTGGCTTTTGTGAGACTTCTTTTTGAAGAATCTTTTTCTGGAGGGGAATTTGAACTTGGAGCGGACTTGTCTCTTGTGACGAGGAATTTCTGGAGGAATTTTTTGGAAATGCCGAGAGCGATGACCATAGCAATCACAAGTTTTCTCTTTGCATTTGATCTATAAATCAGTGCGGGTACAAACTTTGGCAAGTTTAGTTGTCAGGGCTCTGATATCAGCGTGCTCCTGTTGTTGAGAACAAAACTGTTCGACAGTTTTTAACACACGTTGATGAAGTTCGCCGAGAGAAATGGTAACAAGGGAAAGTTCTTTGTCTTCAAGTTGTCTGGAAATTTCTTGTCCAATCGGGGCTGGGATGGAGTTAAGGAATTGCTGCTTTAGATTTGAATCATGCATGCCTCCAAGGGCATAAAAGCGTCAGGTTACTTCTCGGAAATGCTTATTGAGATCTTTTGGATGGAAAGAGCAACACTTTAACTGAAAGTATTCTTTTCAGGCCAAATCAATGACATGAGCTGGCTGGCCAAGAAATTCTATGTGGATGTGCACAATGTAGCACTCAATGGTGGATTTAGTGAGAATCAATTGTTTGAGAAAATCATCTAATTTATCCCACCAGTCACGTAGGATACCAACAGAGCGGGCAATAAACTGGGAGAAGACATGAGGAACAGAAGCATCTGGTTTTTGCATTTCAACAACACACCAGGCTTGAAATTCTTGGATGCGGGAATACCAGCGGGAAGGGGGGATATTATCAAGGGTAAAACAAGGATGAGACGGCATAGTAGGTGGAATGGGATTGGGGGTGTCAAAAGTGATGGAATTGGCAGTGGGGGTAGGATGGGGAGGAGGGGATTCTGGAGGGGAATCGAAAATAGGTTGAAGGGATGGTTCATAGTCATTTAAATCAGGGTTGGTTTGATAACCAAAAGTGTTTGGGCTAGGACTAGGAGCAGCTGTGGATTCTTCAGTAGCAAAAACAAGGGGGCTTGTTTCATCTTCTGAAGTATCAGTAGGTTCAGTGTCAGTAGGATAAGAGGAGAGAGGATGTGTCATCATTTGGGGAGACTTTGGGGATGGTGGAAGTTTAGAAGGTTTAGGAGGGGGTCGGGAGGTATGTCGTTGGGGTTTGGGTGGTATGAATTTTGTAGAATCACCATAAAGGCCTTTGATTGCTTGAACATCAGATTCATAGTGAGACTTGTCACGCCAGTAATTGAGATATCCTTTTGAGGGTCCAACTGAAGAGGATGATCCTGAGTATTTTTTGGTGCGATTGGCCATTTCTACTGCAAGATGATAGTTCTGTCGGAGGCGTTTGAGCTCTTGCTCTTGTTGGTAGAAATTCTGTCGGTCAAGCTTCATCTGAGCGATCTCTAATTGAAGATCTGTCATTCTCTTTTCCATTTGTTGTAAAGGATGAAGAACAGTAGGTAATACCTTGTCCAGCTTGGTTTCCAACCGGGTCTGTGACTGAGCAATGCGAGTGAGCATGGTATTCTGGGAGACAGCATTCTGGGATTGCCAGTTTAAGACTTGTTCTGCTGGTGAGGCCTTGGTAGGATTGCCATCGGGGCGCACTATGTTTGGATTTTTGACTTTCCAAGCATAGGAAATGTGTTGGGAAGGGTCATCACGGGGTTCAAGAGGGGGAAAGTTTTGATGATAGAGGAAAGAGGTAGAAGGTAGATCTGGTTGTACTATTGCCTGAGTAGGACAAACAAGAGGCAAAATGGGGATGAGTGTTTTTTGGGTAAAATGAGAGACTTTAAAAGGCTTTGGTGGAGGAGGAGGGGCTTCTGGTTCTGGGTCAATGTTCCAGCTGGTGGGGGTAATGGGACCATGATATTTGGGAGGAGTAGTGTACTTGACATGAAAGTCATATTTGCTAGAGGGTTCTCCTAAAAGGCCGATAGACGGGTCTCCGTCCTCATAGAGATCTTTGAAGGATTTCTTGGAAGGTTTGCAAGTTTGCTTCGTCTTGGGAGGTTGCTGGTTATTGGGCTCATGATTGGACCGGTAAATGCTGTGTAAAGCAGATCGTGTGGGATCTTGGTCTTCTATCTGGATAAGACAGGAATCACAACCACATTCTTCTGGATCAATAGTTTGGCCATCAGGGAGAATGAGATGGTGGCGTTCTTTTACCCATCGTGGGACTGGGGATCCGGAGGCACGAAATTCAAGGATTTCTCTGGAACCAGTCTAATCTGGGGGAGGATCTTCCAAAGGTTGAATAGCAAACTGAGTGGAGAAGCAGTTTGGGGAAGGTGCTTCCTTTGTATGCTGAAAACTGATTTCTACAGTACCATCGGCTCTGGTACTATAAGTAGGATCAGAGGTCTGAATAGGTTCAGCAGTTCGTCCACCTTGGTGATATTTTTCGTAGTCTATAACCCATGCATCAGGGAGGATTTTGATGAGTTCATCACGGGACAGTTGCTTAGGAACATGGATACAACTAGGAACTTGGTGGGAGTCAACTTGCAACAGGAGGGCATCTGACTGATTGTGCGGGAGGGCAAGATCCATCGCATGATTTTGAACTCTGTAGGCCATTTGATAGTGGAGTGTAGCATCATAAGTTGGGACACTGGGCTTAGCGCCAGCAATCTGGATCTAAACTTTAAAAGTATGGAGGAGCTGGGGATCACAAACTGGCATGTTAAAATTGGGAAAAAGGGTAACAAAGATAGTGCCAGAGTTGAGAGTGGTTTCAACAGTTCCAATACAGGCATGTTGGTAAGTGGCAAAACGAGAATCTAGGAGGGCGATTCTTGAAGTAGTTGGAAGACCTTTTCTTCCATGGAAAGTAAGGGCAAGGCGGATACAGCCAAAATGAATATGGGTGTAACCTTCTCGCAACCAAACAAGGGGCATATGAGCAGGAAGCTCAAGGTTAACAAAGTGTTCTTGCTGCTGGGAAGGAATGAGACATTGGTCAAACTTGGTAGCTTGGATATACTTTTTCACTTGAGATCGTGGAGCAGAAGGGGAGATGAGGATTTTCATTTTTTTGACAAGAGAGGTAGAAGGTGTTTTGGTGAAGGCAGAGTATGGGTTAACTAAGGGAATTTCAGTAACCGGGATGTGGGAATCATCAGGAAGGTAGTTGATCTCATAAAGAGAGTCTATTTGGGAAGAAGTTGAAAGTCGAGAGGATGAGGCAATTGAATCAGTTCGAGAGAGTGGAGGAGGAAGTAAAGGATTCATTTGTAGAAAAGAAGTTTCTGATTTCTAGCCTTTCGTCTTGCGAGCAAATGAACTACCATGAGACATGAAGCACCATAGAGTGTTGTATAGGGCGTTGTATCTAGATCCACTGTGTATGGTTAACATACTTTGTGCCAGTAGCACGCAGGTTCTAGTTTCTAGCCAATATACTCCCTAAACTCTGTGCTCTGATACCAGGAATATGCCGGAGACAGGACCATGTACAAGGTATGACTGGGGCAACGAGCTCTTAAACGGCTCTCTTAGCCTACTAGCCTCCTCAGGCCCGGAGATAGGACCATGTACAAGGTATGACTGGGGCAACGGGCTCTTGAACGACTCTCTTGGCCTGCTAGCCTCCTCAAGCCCTTGTCCTTTTATGTACATGGCCACCCCCGGTATATCGGATCACTAGGAGTATGTACAGGAAGCGTTCTGATGTAGAGGGTCCTCCAAGGAGGCAACTGCAGAGCATACTAGCCATAAGTACAATGCTCATGGTATGGACATGGCTACGCAAGATTAAAGGAAGAAATTAGAAACAGAAAAGGTGTTTAGAACAACATAGAGAGAAGAAGTAAGGCTTTATTTCTTCTGGTCGTCGATATCTTACAAAGAGAGATGGGCTTCCTTTTATAGAGCAGGAAAAGCCAGATCTCTAGCACACAAAGAGTTTTGGATGCTCTGGAAAAACATAAAAAGAAGACATACAGGACGAGAGCATAAAATGCTCTGACAGTTCACATGACACAAGAAGCCAAAACTACTTTCGGAGAAAGCATAAAGCATAAAGTACACACAGATACAGGTAAGGCGTGAGAAACATGCGTCTGATATAGTACAAACTACTGTGGAAGAGGTTCTGGGCTGTTGATGGAATTGGGTCGGGCTTGTTATGGTGTGCCGAGATTGCAATCGGGGTCGGGCTCGTCTGAGTCATATGGGTCATGAGGCATGCCCATACGTTTCCACCAAGGATCTTCATTTTGGGCCGGTTCTTCTGCGTGGGCAGAGCTACTGCTTTGGGCCGGGTCTAGGGTAGAGAGACCGGAGAGGTACTTAGACTGGGCTTTTTCAATCTGCCGGGTATAACGGGGAGGAAATTTTTCCCATGGAACATCTTCATCAATTCGAGGCCAAATCTGGGGCGGAATGGTGTGATTGAGGATGGATAATTGTCGTTGGAGTTCTCGGAATTCTTGGGGATGAATTTGCCATTCAGAATGGAGGTTAAATGGAAAGAAAGCATAGTCTTGGAAGGTAGAGGTATAACGGGAAGATGTTGTAGTTGGGGTATCTGTGGCAAACCATTTAGTTCGGGTGAAGAGGAGGATGATATACCACTTCTGAGGGAAAGTCTGGATGTCATGGTTTCTGAGAGTAATACTTATAAAGTATTGTTTCCAATAGGAGAAAGAGTGGAACCATTCTAGGAATTGGGTAGTATAAGTGCTGAGACGAGAGCGGTGGAGCCAATGTTGCCAGGTTTGGATGTGGAATTGGATGGCAATGGTGTGCTGGTCCAAGAGGTACCATAAAAACTATAGGAGAGGTTCAGGAAATTCGGAATGGGGTAAAAGGGTGAAAATGGTATAAAAGGGATATTCGGGGTGAATGCCTAGACCACTAAGATGGTGGGAACCATAACGGCGGATAGTTTCCAATTGGTAGTGGAGCATGAGCTTGTAGATTTCTTCAGGGAGGTTGAAGACTCGGGGCCATTCAGGGGTGTAGATTGGAAGGGGTTGGAACATAGCAATAATAGGCAGGGAGGTAATAAGTTTAGCCAGGGGTCGGCTTAGACCACTTTCACATGTCCATTTGGGACATTTGCCTATAGACGTATGCCTTTTAGACTATGCAATGCCCCTGCCACCTTCCAAATGTGTGTGATGAGTATTTTTAGTGAGATGACAGAACACATTGTGGAGGTCTTATTGATGATTTCTCTGTCTATGGAGCTAGTTTTGAGGCATGTTTAGAGAATTTAGAGAGAGTTCTAGCTCGTTGTGAAGAAACCCACCTTGGGCTTAACTGGGAAAAATGTCATTTCATGGTCAAACAAGATATAGTCCTAGGGCATATTGTCTCTGCTAAGGGAATGGAGGTGGACAAAGCCAAAGTAAAAGCCATCCAAAAACTACCTGTCCCTAAGAGTGTTAAGGACATCAGGTCTTTCCTTGGGCATGCTGGGTTCTATAGGAGATTCATAGCATCTTTTAGCAATATAGCCCGGCCTCTATGTAATTTGTTCTCCCAGAATGTCCCATTTGAGTGGACATCATATTGTCAAACCTCTTTTGAGAGGTTAAGAAATGCTCTCATCTCAGCCTCCATTATTCAACCACCAGATTGGTCATTGCCTTTGAACTCATGTGTGATGCAAGTGATTATGCCATAGGGGCAGTCCTAGGGCAAACAAAAGATAAAAAAAAACCTTATGTCATCTACTATGCTAGTAAAACCCTCAATGAAGCCCAAAAAAATTACACAACAACTGAGAAGGAACTATTGGCAGTAGTTTTTGCATTAGAGAAGTTCAGATCATATCTGGTGGGGTCATTGGTCATTGTTTTCACTAACCATGCTGCTTTGAAATACTTGCTCACCAAACAAGATGCCAAACCGCGTCTTATTAGGTGAATTTTGTTACTCAAAGAATTCAACATAGAAATCAAAGATAAAAAGGGAGTAGAAAATGTGGTGGCAGACCATTTGTCTAGACTTCTATGCCAAGACCTTGATCTAGACAAGGAACCAATCAGGGACACCTTTCCAGATGAATAACTCTTCCTTATCAATGATACCTCAACATCTGTTACACCATGGTATGCAGATCTGGCCAACTATCTAGCCACCAGTCTAATTCCAAATCATTGGACCAAGTTAGATAAACAAAAATTATTTAGGAAGGTTAGGACTTATTTCTGGGATGACCCTTACTTGTATAAGTATTGTGCTGACCAAATTTTAAGAAGGTGCATCCTCGAGCATGAGCAACAGAGTGTTTTGAATTTTTGTCATACTCTTGCTTGTGGAGGTCATTTCTCCACAAGAAAAACATTGGTCAAGATCTTACAAAGTGGATTCTTTTAGCCTACCATGTTTAGAGATATGCATCAGTTCTGTAGCTCATGTGATAGATACCAAAGGCTAGGAAGCCTAACCAAGAGGAATATGATGCCCTTGCAACCCATTCAGGTGTTAGAAATCTTTGATTGTTGGGGAATAGACTTCATGGGACCATTTGTTAATTCAGGTGGACACGAGTACATCTTGTTAGCTGTTGACGATTTGTCCAAGTGGGTAGAAGCAATCCCAACAAGAACAAACAATCATCGGGTTGTAATGAAGTTTTTGAAAGAAAATATTTTTAGTAGGTTTGGAATGCCTAGGGCCATCATAAGTGATGGAAGTTCTCATTTCTGCAACAAACCAGTGACTGAATTAATGAGAAAATATGGAATAGTCTACAAGTTTGCAACCCTATATCACCCTCAAACCAATGGCCAAGCTGAATTAGCCAATAGGGAGATAAAAAGGATTTTAGAGAAAACAGTCAATTCTAACCGCAAGGATTGGTCCTTGAGGTTGATTGATGCACTTTGGGCCTATAGAACTGCATACAAGACCATTCTAGGCATGTCTCCCTATAGGTTGGTATATGGCAAGCCATGTCATCTGCGAGTTGAAATAAAGCACAAAGCCTACTGGGCCATTAGAAAAATTAATGAGGAATCAACAGAAGTGAGCCTCAATAGGAAATTGCAACTTAATGAACTTGAAGAATTTAGGGATGAGGCATTTGAAAATGCTAAATTGTCTAAGTTGCATGACCAACACATCAACAGAAAAAATTTTCATGTTGGTTAGCAGGTGCTTCTCTACAACTTAAGACTTCATTTGTTCCTAGGAAAGTTGAGATCAAAATGGACATGACCCTATACAATCAAGACCATATCAGAATATGGGGCAATAGAAATTGAAATCAAAGAGTCTGGACAATGTTTTAAAGTGAATGGTCAAAGGCTGAAACCATATCTAGGCATAGCTGAGAAAAATCTTGTTGAAGGAAATGAAGAGATTGCGGAGTTAGGTGATCCACCATCAGTGGTTGATTGACCTTTAGGAACACATTTGTCTGAGAATCTGACGTTAAAAGACCTGCTTTCCGTTTAGCTTATATAGATGTTTCTAGATTTGAAAAAAAATTTAAAAAAAAAATTGTAGAATGTTGTTAGGCGAGTCTATGATAAAATGGCTGAGTAAGGAGTACTTTTTGTACTCTTAAGACGCATTTTGTTTATCTTATGGCTTGCATAAAATTTTTATTTTGGTGTGAAAATATAAATATATATATGGTATGCTCATTTGTTTGTTTGAGTTTTAGCAGTTCACAATAAATCTATGGACTTATGGAGTTACAAGTATTCCTAGCAACCTTATTTTATTACGCAATTCAAGTTAGGGGAGTAAAGTATATTTATGAATTATCTGGTCTATGTTTAACTATGAATTTGCAATTGCATGTTTGTAGTTTTGTGTGAATTAAAAATTAAAAAAAAATGTGTGTGCTTTAAATAATGCTATCCCTAAAGTTTTGGAATTATACACTGATAGCCAGTTGAATTTGTAATATGAATCATGAATGTATTATTTTCTTATTTGAAAACGTATATGTATGGAATTAGAATAGATGATTTGCATGCATCGAGTGTTCAATAATTAGAAATTGATTTATCGGTCATAAAGTCAAAGACAATGGTAATTAGCTGATTAACACACTGCATGATCCCTCAACAGAAGTGGAGACTATTACCCGAGTGAGTGTTTGAGCCTAATAATCGTTAATTCTAAGTGAAATAACACTTACTCTAAATGCGTTTTATTGTTTATCTCATCTTTTCAATAGTTTCAAAACATCAATTTGCTTTGAATATCTAGTATGATAGCAGATGAATTTGGCTAGTTTTAAACTCTGAATTAGTTGACTGAGTAACATTGTTTTGTAGAAGGATGATAGGGAGATCAATTTCTTTCAATTTGGGACTATTAACCTTTTTCTTTCTTTACATTAGCCTCATTTGCTAGCCCATTTAAGCTGTTCTTAGCACAATTCTTTTTCTTACCCTCATCTAAACCGTAACCACTTGAAATTTATCCAACCTGGTGTGTTTTTAGGAATCAATTTATTTCGGTATTTTCATATATATATATATATATATAAAGGGGGAAGTTCTCCTAATTATTCAGTATAAGTGTTTCAAAACAAATGCTAAAAAAAGTATTATATCCAGTTTGAGATTAGTGTAAAAAAAAAAAAAAAAATTCGGACACACCATTTGCACACTTTACCCTTTTCTTTGACAATCTATATTAACCTCATAACCCTATTATCACCCGGTCTGATCCTTCTTGATGCTATAAATCATGTGATCTCAGAATTTGAGTTCAGAGTAAGGAATTATGTTTAAATTCAGAAGTTATTTATCTAAGGCATTATTCCAATCATGAAGGTATGTCAATTTTCTCGTTCTTTCATGAAAATTCGCTCCTTGTATTTGGGATGACACCAATTTTAAACTTGTTCTACATTTACTCTTATAATGATACACCCCCTTGTGTGTACACTTGAGGAATCGTTTTATTAGAAAGAAAATCCACAGTAAGGTTTAAAGTCAAAACTTCGAGGGAGTAAATCTGTGTATTGATCATCCTGATTGCCATTCCTAAGATTGTATGACCTTTAACCATAAATCTAATTTTGAATGTTCGACTTATTTTGAATGTTCTACTCTACGCATTTTGGTTTCGAATTTAAAATTTCTATATTTATGCAAGTATTGCGATTAGATCATGGCTGGTGTATAATCCGATTGCTAAGGGACTAGCAATATTCAAGTTGGGGGGGTGTGATGAGGAGTTAATATTTCCTAAATCTTAATGAATTATATCCTCATTTTGACTTTATAATTATGCTTAAAATAAATAATTATTTGCATTACATATTATTACAGGATGAAGCAAAGAAACTAACTTGTACAATTAATTGGGGGCATAAATCGAAAACGTTGGATTACCCATTATTTTTGCTCAAAATCATGGGCCAACTATGGAGTCTAGAGGATGTTTCAAGTGCATTTGGTCCAACTATCAAATAGAATCTGACATAAGAAAAGCTCAAGACCAATCAAAGGCCCAACAAAGCCCAATTTGTAGAAGACTTTTCTTTATTTTGTATTTTTATAAGTGTTTTATCACCTAAAGTCTTTTGTATTCTTATAAGAAGTCCACCACCTAAAGTCTTTTGTATTTTTTGTCTTTTACCTAATTTTCTTCCACTAATTAGGTGAATGTTTTGTTTAGTTGAATAATTGTGTGGCTTGTATTGCATTTTATGAGCTATAAATAGTTCACTTTGGTGCATTTGTGAGAATGTTGTTATTACTTGAATCAAAATTTAGTTTTGTTCTTAGAGTTTCTTTCAGAGAATTGATCTTATTCTCTTGTTTTCTCTTGTAATCTTACTTTCTTTCTTTCTTCTTTTAAATTCTTATGTCATTTATTGTTACTTTATTATCCACCGCCTATATGGCCGATTAATTTCTGCCTTTAAATTTCTACAATTTTAATTCTTGTCTTTTAATTATCCACCACCTAAATGACTGGTTAGTTTCTACTATTTAATTCTTATCATTTAAATTCTGTTATTTAAATTACGTCATTTAAATTCTTATCAATTAACTTTTAAATGAAAATGAGTAGTTAAACCTAATCTTGAGTTAAGGCAAGGACAGTGTCCAACACCAATGATTCTCAAAGAAAGATGCGCTTGAAATGAGTAACATTAATTTAAATTTCGGTATGAGTATATTTTAATTATTGAAAAATCACTAGATTTGGATTGGAGCGTAAGTCTAACTTAGAGCTCTCATGTCACGCATGAGAGTTACTAGAACTGAAAACGCTATTATACCCAAATCCAGATGATTAATTTAGTTGTTTTGTATATTAATTGTAATTGAATTTATGGTAGTTGCTTAAATTAGAATCCCGCATATCATGTATAGAGATTGCTTAAACTATAACTATCATTATCTCTAATTGCATTTAGTAACAAACTCTCATATCTGAAACTAAATTAATGTTACTAACCTTATCTGCTAAAATTTGAGAATCAACGGGTTGATGCTGAAATTATCTTAACTCAAGTGCTATCCAATTTTATATCCTCATATTAAGCATTACTTCAATTTCTCCATTGTTTTATTTTCTAGTATCTGTTATCTAAAAATCATAAAAAAAATCTTATTACCAATCCATCTAAATGCGTGTGCGTGTGTATGACATTCTTTTTCTTTTGTCATAAATAAATCTCTCAATGGACGATCTGGACCCATCCAGCAAATATAAATTTAAATTTGGACTACAACTGCACTCATACACTGACGAGTATAAACATCATCTAAATAAAGAAAAAAAATGTATATATATATATAAAATTTTTATTGTGTTTTGTTTTGTGTTTTAATTACAGGATGAGAGTGCAGCCAATCAAGATAACGAAGCATAAGCGAATGAATCTAATTAACCTACCTGGAAGTACAACGCATAAAAGCAAATCCTTCCCCCTCGGCTGATTCCACTCTTTACTTCGTCTTGAAGGTCCTCTATCCGTCGCTGTCTTCATTGACTTCCTCCTCCTCGTCCTTCAAACCTATATATGAACGTCATCCATTCATTCAATTTGCATTCCACATGATACAATTACAATACCCCAAGATATGAATATGAGGAAGGTTGTAAAAATCAAGATTTTAAGTGAAGTTATAAAGGGATACATAAAATCGGATTATAAAATCATAAGATTTTACGAAAAATTAAAAATATTTTTAATTTATATAAATATATGATTATAATGACATATTCCTTATTATAAATGAAATAAATATATCTATTTCAAAATTACTTCATCTATCAATTTCAAAAATACTAAATAATATAAAATTTTTAAATATTAAATTCATCATTCATCATTCATCCATCCATAATCAAAATTTCAAACAACAAACATTACCATCATCATCAACAAATATTTTAAAAATAACTAAAAATACTTAGTCTAAAATCAACAAATATTGTTAAACTTTTACATTATATCATTACACTAATTAAGTTACTAATACCAAAGAGGTATATTTATTTTTTGCTAATCATCAATCTTAATATAAAATTAAACCCACCAATAATCTAATTGTGACATATTTAAGATTAATTCTTTGAATCTGCACTTATTTATACGTGTAAATAACTACATCACAAATGAAAACATACACATACAAACACAGCTGCATAGCACACTCACTCAACATATCAATTGGACGCAACACAAAACTCAACACAACGCACACACGACATTTGATTACCGTACTTAGCAAAACATAGTCACTCTCACTCACAACTCACTCACAACTCACTCACATACTTGGGTTGGGTTTGATTCTTCGAACTTTCAAAATGAATGAATGAAGAAAAAAGGCCAAAACAAGATTGAGAACGATTAGGGTTTGTAGAAAGACACAAGAAGCAAATGTAGCAAGCATACAGATACAACGTCATTTAGGGTTTGTAAAAGAACCAAAATAGGAGATTTGACAACGATTGTATATATATATATATATATATTGATTAGGGACGAAAATATTTTTATTTTTAACCTCAAGATTGTAAGCAAAACTAAACTTGGTAAACTCAAAATCGTAAACTCAGACCTACTAAACTCGGATCAATAAACTCATAGACTCTGATCTGATTCTATAAAATCTGATCCTACAAGCGAGTTGACTCGTTTTATACCTCTTGACTCGTAAAATGGTATGAGTTGAGTTGCGATTTTAACAACAATGAATATGAGGGAAAAGTAACAACTAAGTACATATGACCACACGAACAACAAACCACCAATCTTCAACAAAACCCCATCTGCAATCCCATTCCATAAACCAACGAATAACAACATATTAAAAGAAGCCTCCACAATCCCATAAACCAACATTTATTTAAGTTTCCAACACTAGCAAACTTACGAGAACATTTTTCTAGTTTCTTGTAGTCCCATGGTAATACTATAATAGCATGATAGAAAAATGGTAAAAAAAATTATAACGATAACAAGAAAGAATTCTGCAACAGATAATTTCCCATTATAGAGAATGAAGGCCAGCTACCTTACCCTAAGCAGAAAACTACAACAGCAGAAGGTTAGATTGATCCACCATCCAGCACTTGAATACCACAAATGAGATACACTATTAGTTTATCTATTTACAAGGAACAACTGCACGAAGCAAAATGTGAAAATTTTAGTAATAGTAAAAATCATGTTTACATGAAAGTGCAATTTCTAGGCCTCCACATGTATGCATTTCGTTGGCAACCAAATCCAGCCCACAAGCAAAAATGAAGAACACGCATACTTGAGTAAAACCCGCATAAAGCAGAAAATGAATGTCATTTAATCCTCCACTTGATACTTAATTTTCCCTTCTTAAATATTATCATTAATAAATTATTTCAATTTTTTATATAATTTTTGTTTGTATATGATATCAATGCCGAAGATCATGAAACCAGTACACGCAAGCCCCAGCATCTGACAAGCTGGCTTTCTACAACATGTTGATCATGTTGCAAGAATAAAAACAGCACAAATTTCAAATAAATAATAAGCTCCTTTCTCCTCCCTCAGGTTTAAGGCTTTAAAGAGACAAAGATCACAGTTCCACACTATAATCAACTAGATAAAGCAAAAAGGTCTAACATACCTAGCTTTGATCTTCAATACGAACTTGCCACTGATATTTATGGGTGCTTTGGATAAATACCACAGTAGCGTGCGAGTGCTGGATGAACCTCCTTGGTGATTTGGCAGTTGTGGAGCATACCCATCCTGTCAGCCATGTGGAGTTCACTGAAAAAGGCAAGAGTGCTGGATGACTCTTCACTGCTTGTCCTCTTCCAGAACTGGATCTCCTAGATGTTTAGATCCTCCGCTGTTGAGTTTTGCCTGGGAAGAGGCCCACTGTCAAAACAGGATGTTGCTGGTGGATGATCGAAGCTGATTGTCAGATCTGGAGGGCACTATCATGTTGATTCTCAGGACGAATGTGCGTGGTATAGATCTGGAAGTGTGGGTGAAATTAAATAACCCAACATGGAAACAACTTCTAGGTGTTTCCATCTTTGAAGCCACTTTTTTCATTTGCTGTTGGGTTTCATGGAAACGAGTTTCACCTGTTGAATGCTGTTCACTTTTTTTTTCCAAAATAATGGAAACTTATTCAGCAAAAACAACAAAAAAAGGGAATCTGACACAAGAAACAGGAAAAGGCCACATTTTCAAACTGGCTCTAAACTTCATATAGAAACCCATTCAAGACCTTCCCTAAAGAAAACACAGATTCCATATTGCAGTCAAACAGAATAAAAACAAAAAAATGTGGCCTATACTGTGCTATAGCATAGTGGGAAATAATAGAAAAAAGATAACATACTTCATATTTCATACAAAGAAGTTGATTGAAAACAAATAACTTCACCAACAAATATCAAAGCTTTAAAGACTGAATCGAAGATACCTGTGAATCTGTGTATTTTGGCCAATAGCAAACCAAACACCATCTGTTTTTCACCGTCATATCTGCTAGTACACAAAAACGAGCAAGCAAAGACCAAGATAAGACGAAAACATCCAAGTTCTTCATAATCATGAGTAAGACAGGATAATGAATAAAACTAAGCCCCAACCAAATTCTAAGACAGGAAAAAACAACAAAGCCCCTCAACAAATTCTGTAGTGCCATTATACAATGTGAAGCAATCAGTTCAAGAAGAAGATGAATGACGCCATTCCTTTTCCCTCTCAACAAGAAAGGAAGGAAGAGAAAAAGAAGAAAGAAAGGAACAAGAAGAATTGCTACACAAGTTCTTCTATGTATGTAAGCTACTTTTGAAAGCCTTTGCATTTGCTGGAAGATAATGAGCCAATATAGACAGATCGGAAAAAAAAAAAAAGTTTTGGCATTTCACTGAAAAGCAATGAGCCAACAGAAACTGATAAAAGATCAACCTTGCAAACAGCAAAGAAAAGGTCCTCAGAAATTTTCTATCAAACTGCATAAGATCAAACTGCATGAGCTGCAGGTGCCAAAGACACATTTAATCTAAGATATCTGTATTCAGATGCAACTGTTGTTCCCTTAACGTCCAGCTGCAACAAAAATGTTGCACTGGTTTTGAGAAGAACATTATTTTAGCTTCACGTACAAGTCACATAAGTAGGAATCAATCATGCAACCTATTAGACAGAAGGCAGAAAGCCAATCAATAGGGACCAGCATATAAAACAACAAAGAAACAATGTCATGGCCATGGAAAAGAAGAAAAACCTGTGATGTCATTAGCCATGGAAGGCTGTGTGCAAAAATGCCCTCCTCTGACACTTGCAAAGCAAGGAGCCTTGTGCACCAGGGACACCATTTAATGCATATGTTACCATGCAAGTATACGTGTCTTCTTCTACAGGGCTTCTTCTTTCTCCCTTTTTACTATTGTTAATATATCTTACTTCAAACAAAATAAATTATAAATCCATGCACAGAAAATTAGATTGCAATACCTTACAAAAACTGAGTACAGCATTGCAGACGTGAAAAGCATTCATCAGCAAGGCAGTAACAACTTAATCAATCAAAATACCATCTAAATGTAGTCTGTATGATTCTCCACCTTTAACAAGCATCCTAAGACCATCTTTTAGCTCAGGGATTCCTTCCTCCAAAACTGCACAGACAGGGTAAACAGGAACTCCAGATACACTTGTTCAGCCCCTTCCTCATCAATTTTATTTGCCACTATTAAGGATGGTCTATCTGATAATCCTTCTTGATAAAACTCAAGCTCCAATTAAATCTCTCAACTGTTCCCATGGTTAGATTCCTTTCCTACCATCTAAAACAGCAGCCAAGTCCACCACATAGGCAAGAACTTTTGTACGCTCTATGTGATGCAGAAAAGAACATCCAAGTTCACAATTTTCATGAGCTCTGCCCATAAGACCTGAAATGTCAGCCACTGTGACCGAGAGATCATCATAATTGAGATTCCCTAGATTGGGCCCTAAAGTTGTGAAGGCATAATGGCCTACAGTGGGCTTGGCCCTTGATATAGCCCTGTCGTGTACCTAAGAGGGAATAATTGTAATAAACAAGGAAGGCTGGTAGGTAATTGTAATTGCGAGGAATTTAGACATTTACATGCGGAGGGGGCAACCGTTTCTGGCGCCAACTTCCACTAGGGCCGAGTATATAAGCTCGGCATGCATCATTGAGAAGAAATCAAATATCATTTGAACACTGCAGATGCCTTATCAAGGCGTTATGAGGAGGGAGACTATGCAGCCATTACGACACTAGTACCAAATTGGTACCAAGAGGTGACAGGCAGCGAGCTACAATAAAAGAGCTTGAACAAGGGAGTTACTGGAGCAGCTAAGTCTGGACAACAACAGCAGGCAAGGGTACACTATATGCAATGGCTTGATGAGGTATCGGGGGTGATTGGTGATAGGAAACTGTGAGGCCTTGAAGAAAAGAATTTTCCAAACCATGCACGACTCGCCCTTAGGAGGACACTCAGGCATCCAAAACACTTACCGCAAGATGAAACAAGTGTTTTATTGGCCAGGATTAAAGAAATCAGTAATAGAGTTCGTAATGTAGTGTGACACTTGTAAGAGGTGTAAACATGAATCAGTAACTAAGCCAAGACTCCTGCAGCCATTAGGGGTTCTAGATCAAGCATGGGCTAATAAAACTATGGATTTTGTTGAAGGTTTGCCGCGATTAGAGGGGAGGAACTGTGTCTTAGTCGTGGTGGATCGATTGACCAAGTACAGCCACTTCATCAGCTTGTCCCACCCATTCACGACACAAGAGGTGGCTAGAATGTTTATGGACAATGTAGTGAAGTTACATGGGGTGCCTCAAACGATCATTTCAGACAGGGACAAGGTGTTTACTAGATTATTTTGGCAAGGTTTATTGAAATCCTTAGGCTCTAAGCTCCACATGTCCATAGCTTACCCCTAGAAACTGATGGCCAATCGAAGAGAGTTAATTAGTGCCTCGAGACTTACCTGAGATGTTTCTGTTGTATGCAACCCAAGGAATGGCACAAGTGGTTATCTTTAGCACAATGGTGGTACAATTCCAGCCACCACCGATCCATTGGGATGACCCCAGTTGAGGCATTATATGGATACAAGCCTAGCCTATTACCATCTATGGGGGAGCCAACGTCGGTGGTAGCCGCAAATACCTATCTACAAAATAGGCAGGAGATTGTACACACCTTGAAAACTGAGCTAGCCAAGGCTCAAAATCGAATGAAGCAGCTAACGGATAAAAAGAGGAGTGAGAGAACATTTGAGATAGGAGAATAGGTGTACCTCAAACTCATTCAGCCCCATTTGAGAACTCTTTCGAAGCAACCTGTTACTAAACTAAGCCCTAAGTTTTTTAGACCATATGTCATTACTGCCAAGGTGGGACCAGTAGCCTACAGGCTACAACTGCCCGAGGGAACACACATTCACCCTGTGTTCCATGTGTCCTTACTCAGGGGAGCAACTGGGAACCAAACTGCTAGTCAAACCATTCCCATTCCACTCAGGGAAGAAGAACCAGCAGTCATCCCAGTAACCATCCTGGACAAAAGAGTGATTTTTTAGCAAGGAGCCCCAATCACCCAAGTACTGGTGCAATGGTCCTCACTGCACTTTGACAATAATACTTGAGAATATCAGTCAGAGTTTCTCCAATAGTTCCCAAACGCAACCAACTTGCTCAGCATTCTTGAGGACAAGAATTAGCTTAAGGGGAGGGGGAGTTGTCGTGTACCTAAAGGGGAATAATTGTAATAAACTAGAAAGGCTGGTAGGTAATTGTAATTGTGAGAAATTTAGACATTTACATGCGGAAATGGCAACCGTTTCTGGTTCCAACTTCCACTAGGGCCGAGTATATAAGCTCGGCCTGCCTCATTGAGAAGATATCAAATATCATTTGAACAATTTCCTGTTCTATTTCCCTCTCAATTCTCTCTCTCCCTCTTGTTTCATCTTCTAATTTTCCCCCTCTTTCTTTAATTCATCTTTCCCCTACATAATTCCCGCCAAGTTCTCTCTACAAAACGAGAGAACACCTTGCTGAATCCAGAGGATTCAACAAGCCCCTGGGAGAGTACTTTTACCAGCATTTGGCATTCCCACAAGGCCTCCATCAGCAGTGCTCTTGAGTTCTAACAGTAGAACAAACTCAGAACCAGGCAAACCAGTACAAAGTGAAGAAGGTTCACCATCAGGTAATTCAACATCAATACATCATTTTTCTGGACCCCATACCTCACAATATTATTATTCTTGGAAATTTTTGAAGATACATGCCTCTACCACCTTCCCCACCACGTGCAATTACAATTCTTTGGCCAGGTTCAGTTAAGTCAGCAACATTATTCTGTATCTGCTCACTGTCCTTTTCTTCTCTCTCAGCTTCAGAAATATCACTATGAGTCACCAGACTTCCCAACTCAACAGTACTTTCGTTACAAGAGCCAAAATCCTCTGAGCAGCCCCTGTACTTTCCACAAGGAACGGAAGATTGAGGAAGAGATTCAATAAATGAAGCTTGGGTAGCTTGGTTTGCATCAGCTGATCCAAGAACAGTCCTTCCAGGACAAGTTCTTTCATTCCTATTAACTGTTTCCACTATCGCTACCTCAGTTGCACAAGTGGTGATGAGGTTTTTACCAGATTCAGTAGGAGATTCATCAAGGGCTCCTGGCATCTCCCAGGGGTCTAAAGCTGTGGGTGAACTGTTCCAACAAGATAAATAACAGTGCCAACAGGTACTTGAACAACCTACCAGACAATACCTTTGATTTAAAGGTATACCAAAAAAGGAATTACTTAAATTTCACATCTTTTAAGCATTTACACTACATGATTATCTTTCATATATAGCAATAACTCTCTATCGTGTTAGAAAAAAACTCAGCCTTCCCTTACTCATAAACTGGGGAACTGGCATTATTGTGTGATATGGTTACAGGAAGACATTTCTATGGTATTCAAGATGATCATGTGTTACACACTGCGATTCATCTACAAACTAAAGGTATGGTACCATTTATCGCCTTCTTTCCATTTTTACCCTAACCAATGTGGTTGGCAAGTTCAAGGAAAGCACGCTTAAATTACAAATCACAAGGTACCATCACCTTATCTTATGTTTACATTTTAACTTACTAGACTTCCTATTCATTTATGTGCATTCTCATTCACATTTATATAATAACAAAATAGAATGCACCAAACACATATATATAGACATTCACAAAAAACGTGATTATTGGATACTATTAGCATTCGGAGAATTCAAGGTGATATGAGTTTCCTAAAATCGGTTTAGGGAATCTTGCCTAAACCAGTCTTAAGAAACTCTTCTAAATGTACAGCTGTTATTCTTTCCTATTGTATAATTTCCTATTGTGTATAGATATATAGTTTCCTATTGCATAGAGTGATTGCTTTCCTTTTTATGTAAAACCTCTTCTATAAAAGAAGAGTCCATGTAATTAGATTGATGAGAGAATAGAAACAGAATTTTTATTCCATTATTTACATGGTATCAGAGCCATCATAGCCCTACAAACCCTAGTGCCTTCATTGCACCTTTTAGCACCGCAGCACCTTCCGAAACCCTACCTGCATCACACGCATTCTTCTTGTCTTGCTGCCAGCCTTCTTGCATTTTTTGATTAAGCTCTATGCAACATGTCTGAACTATTTGAAGCAATGGTAACCAAAGAGACCTCACCAGTAGTAGATCAAGTTCCTAAAGCAATCCCAGAAGCTAAGCATGGAGTAGTAGTAGGGGAGTTGCCCAATTTTCACCTCTCCTATCGATTAGATGGGAGAAACTACCTGCAGTGGGCTCAATTGATAAGGACATTTCTTAAAGGAAGAGGTAAGATCGGTCATTTCACTGCCTCTCCTCCAAGGGCAACCGATCCTATGTACCCAAAATGGGATATTGAGGATTCCTAAATAATGTCTTGGTTGTGGAACGCTATGCTTCTAGAGGTAAGTAGGAATTACATGTTTTTGGGTACTGGTAGGGAGATTTGGGAAGTTGTGAAGTGAACTTACTCCAAAATTCAAGATGCATCAGTCATCTATGAAGTGAAAACTAAAATTAGTGGTTCTAAATAAATGGGGTTATCTATCACCAAGTATTATAATCATATGAATGGTCTTTGACTAGAGTTAGACCACTATCAGAATATAAAGATGATTTGCAGCATGGATGCTGCAACCCTTAACCAAATAGTCGAACGGGATAGGATTTTTGAGTTTTTGGCTAGCCTTAACCCCGAATTTGATCAAGTGAGGGTATAGCTACTTGGTCGAGAAAAACTTCTTTCTCTTAATGAGGTATTTGTTGTGGTAAGAAGTGAAGAAAATAGGAGGCTGGTGATGCCAAGGGAATCTGCCAGTGACGAATCAACAATGACAGTGAACAAAGGAGAGGGGACACAGCCTAGATCTGGGCGAATAGAGGCTCATACTCGAGCCAATGGAAGAGAGGGACTATGGTGCACTCATTGTAAGAAACCCAGGCATATCCGTGACACATGCTTCAAGCTTCATGGCAAAGAGGCTGTCCTAAATAGGAGTAGAGGAGGATTCAAGAATCTAGTTGCAAGAAATCAGGTTTATCTATCACACAAGAAGCAAGAGGAGGACCAAACAAGAGTGAAGGTCGAGGCTGACAACAACCCAGATCTCACTCCATTTAATGCTGAGGAGATCAACAAGATGAAGTCCTTCCTCAAATCAATGCAAGATGGATCTTGCTCTCTAGCACAATTGGAAATCCCAGGTAAATGCACTCATTCGGCATTCTGTTCTACATTAAATACTAATCGGAATGATGTTTGGATCTTGGATTCAGGAGCAACAGACCATATGACACCTAACTCCTATGTATTTTCCACCTATCAACCTCTTAGGACCACCAAAATGATCACAATTGCTAATGGCACGACAGTTCTTATTGTTGGCCATGGCAGTGTGGATCTTAGCCCTAATCTGTTCTGTCCATTAAACCAGTCCTTCATGTCCCACACTTATCAGCTAATCTCTTATCCATTCATCAACTCACTAAAACCTTAAATTGCCAAGCTGTTTTTTCACCTAATATGTGAGTTTCGGGCACTAAAGATAGGACGAGAATTGGTGTTGCTAAAGAAAAAGGTGGGATGTACTGCTTTGTAAGGAAGGCTTCTTATTCATCTAGAAACCAGCCGTCGGTGGCTTGTTCCTCTCAAACTACAGTAGATCATCACAATATATGGCTGCATATTATCGCCTTGGTCACCCTCCATTTACTCTATTAAAAGTTATGTTTCATACTTTATTTCATTCTATTGATCCCAATATCTTTCATTGCGATGTATGCATTCTTTCCAAATAGCATCGTGTTCCTTATCCCATGAGTAATAAAATCAATTCTAAACCCTTTGCTTTAATTCATTCTGATGTATCCCCACCTTGTAAAATTCCTAATTACTCTAGGGCTCGATGGTTTATCTCCTTCATTGATGATTGTACTCGAATGATATGGGTGTTTTTGCTAAGGTTGTCATAGGAACAGTGTTACCAAATTTTTGTAAGATAATTACTACTCAATTTGGAACACCTACACAGAAGCTTAGAACTGATAATGCCAGGGAGTATTTTAATCACCATATACATTTGTTTTTTCAACAAAAATGAATTGTCCATGAATCTTCCTATATAGATACTCCACAACAAAATGGAGTAGCTAAGAGGAAGATGAGACATCTCCTTAATGTGGACCGTACACTACTTCATCATCATGGAGTTCCTAAAAGTTTTAGGGGGGAGGTTGTCCTCGCTGCTACCTTTCTTATTAATTGAGTACCCACAAAGCTCCTTCACCAACAAAGCCCTCTTACTTGTCTAACCACTCATTTTCCATATTTCAATGTGCATAATCCTCTTCCTCTTAGAGTATTTGGGTGTGTATCATTTGTTCACATATCCAAACAACATCGAGATAAGTTGGATCCAAGGGCACTCAAGTGTGTTTTCCTAGGGTATTCTCCTATCCAAAAGGGATATAAGTGTTATCATCCTTCTACTCGCAAGTTGTATGTCTCCAAAAATGTTACCTTTGTTGAGTCCCTTTCTTTTTTTGGTTCCTCTCCAGTTGGTCCCCAGGGGGAGAGACTTTCCTATGGGGACTACAGCTTCGATGAAAGCTTTGATGATACTCTCTTATCTGCCTCTCAGCATACTCATCACTCTAGTTCTAATTCTCTTGACCAAACCAGCCCTACTACCGCTCAAACAACTCAGCCATCACCAACCCGACCTTCTAATCCTCTCATTAGTCTGTCCCCTGGCAGTCACAAAGAAGTGCATGATCAGGTTGAGTTGGGTGAACAAGCTGTCATCAAAAGGCTACCCTCTCCAGTTCAGTACAAGGGGTCTCCTTACATCTACAAGCGAAGGCAGCCTATCCAAGACACACAGCATACACCACCCTCGAATTCTGGTCCAGGTATGAATCTCACGCAAGGTACTTTCTCTTATGATGGCCCTATCTTTGATGATTTAGACCTACCTATTGTAATTAGAAAAGGGCTTAGGAGTTGTACACAACATCCCTTAACCAATTTTCTCTCCTATCATTGTCTCTCCCAAAGGCATAAGAGTTTCCTACTTTCCTTGGATTCAATTATCATTCCTAAGTTAGAAAATGAGGCATTACAAGATCAGAACTGGAAACAAGTTATGTTGGAGGAAATGAGTGCCCTAAAAAAGAACCATACATGGGATATTGTGTCCAGACATAAGGGGATCAATCCGATGGGGTGTAGATGGATTTTCAATGTAAAATACAAGACTAAAGGCACCCTAGAGAGATATAAAGCCAGGCAGGTAGCTAATGAATATACACAATCTTATGGAGTGGATTATCTTGCGACATTTGCTCCAGTCACAAAAATGACTACGGTATGAATCCTCATCTCATTAGCAGCCTATTTTGGATGGAACCTATAACAGCTAGATGTAAAAAATGCATTCCTCCATGGGGATTTGGAGAATGATGTATATATGGAATTGCCACTAGGGTTCCAAGAAGGGCATGAAAGGCAGGTATGTTAGCTCAAGAAAGCTCTATATGGGCTTAAGCAGTCTCCTAGGGCTTGGTCTAGATGGTTTTCCAAAGCTATGAAAGTTTTCAGGTATGACCAAAGTAGGGGAGCCCACACTCTCTTCATAACAGTGTTCTAAAATGCGCTCGGCGCTAGTCAAGCGCCAGGCTGGGGCCTAGGAAAACTGCTTTTTTTTTTTTATTTTTTAACTTTATGATGTAATTTGATATTATTTTCAATTAAATCAAAGTTGAAAAGCATCAATAATGCAACATAAACTAATAATGCAACAATAATGGAATGACAAGTGAAATATAGAATTAAGTATGAGAAAACAATTGTTGTAGATCAGTTCTAGGTTCAAACTTCAATAAGACAAAAGCAACAATAATGCAACATAAACCATATTTGAAGAATCTAAGTATCTAACTATCTAATTGGAATTCAAACTAGTAAATACTAAATTAAACGCACGGGTCTAAATATTTGAATAACAAATAATCAAATATTAATATAAATAGTAAATACTAAATTAAATAACAGAAAAATAAAAAGAAAATAAAAGAGGGAGAGGCAACAGCAAGCAAGCAGCAACTGCTGCTTGCTTACTGCTGGCTACTACTTATCGAAGGAGGTGGAGGCCCGGAGAGTGAGTGAAGAAGATGAAGGCTGAAACTGCTGCAAGAGCAAGAGACAACCAGAGTGGCGGTGTGCGAGTAGCGAGCACGAGACGGTGGCGACGGCGAGTGAAGAAGGTGAAGCTGCAAGAGCAAGAGACAACCAGAGTGTGGCGTGGCGGTGTGCGAGCACGAGACGATGGCAACGGGCCGACAGCGACTCTGCAACTACAAGAGATGGTGGCGGCATGCGAGCACGAGAGAGGCGACGGCGACGGCGATTCAGCAATAGACTATCGGTGGCAGTACGCGCGAGAGAGAAGGGGAAATCGACGAGAGAAGGGGGTAACGGGTAAGGGAAACAAAACCCTAATCAATTTATACCTTGACGCGGCCCAGGCGACCGATTTAGCCGCCTTGGCCAGGCGATTCATGCAGCTAGGCATCCGCCTAGGCACCACCCGGTACCGATTAGCCGGGCCAGCGCCTAAGGTGGCCGATTTGGCCATAATCGCGGCAGCCAACGGCTGCCTAGGTCGTGTTTTTGTTCACTGCTTCATAAAACACTCCAAAGAAAGTAAAGTGACAGTTCTGTTAGTATATGCAGATGATATGATTGTCACAGGCAATGATAAGGAGGAGCAAGGAAAACTCAAGGAAAGGTTGTCCAAGGAATTCGAGATCAAAGACTTGAGGGTTCTCAAGTATTTTCTGGGAATTGAGATTGTCTATTCTAAAGCTGGGATCTTTCTTTCTCAAAGGAAGTATGTGTTGGACTTGTTGGCAGAAACAGAGTTGACAGGTGGAAAAGGGTCTAAAATCCCTATTGAACCTAATAGTAAGTTATGGAACAACCCTAGCAGCCAACTAATGGACAAGGGAAGGTACCAAAGACTTGTTAGAAGGCTGATTTATCTCTCCCACACAAGGCCTGATATCGCTTTCGCAGTCAACCTTGTGAGCCAATTCATGCACAACCCAATTGAGGATCATATGCTTGCTATAAGAAAAATTCTAAGTTACCGCAAGACCACTCCAGGCAAGGGAATTCTATTTAAAGCAGGGAATGAGTTGGACATCAAGGGTTTCTTAGATGCTGACTATGCTGGGTCTATCACAAATAGGCGATCAAGAAGTGGTTACTGTGTTTATCTAGGCAGGAACTTGGTGTCATAGAGGAGTAAGAAATAAAGTGTCGTAGCAAGATCAAGTGCAGAAACGGAATTTAAGGCTATGGCCCTTTGCCTATGTGAAGTTTTGTGGCTAAGAATTATCCTTGAAGACCTGAAGATTCAAGCCCAAGGACCAATTGGGCTTTGTTGTGCTAACCAATCAGCAATTAGCATAGCCCATAATCCTGTCCAACATGATAGGACTAAACATGTTGAGATAGACCGACATTTCATCAAGGAGAAATTGGAAGCCGGCCTAATTCATTTACCTTATGTGCCATCCGAAGAACAAGTTATGGATATCCTAACCAAAGGGCTACTGGCGAAGAGGTTTGAAGACTTGGTAAGCAAGTTAGGAATGTGGGATATACATTCTCCAGCTTGAGGGGGAGTGTTAGCATTCAAAGAATTCAAGGTGATATGAGTTTCCTAAAATTGGTTTAAGAAATCTTGCATAAACCAGTATTAGAAAACTCTCCTAAATATACAGTTGCTATTCTTTCCCATTGTATAGTTTCCTATTGTATATAAATCTATAGTTTCCTATTGCATAGATTGATTGCTTTCCTTTTTATGTAAAACCTCTTCTATAAAAGAAGAGCCAATGTAATTAGTTTGATGATAGAATAGAAACAGAATTTTTATTCCATTGTTTACAAATACAAAAAATCTCATTCCATTCATAAGTACAATGTTTACATTGGAAATTCATATATGAAATGAGATTACAAAAAATTACATCAAAAGAGCAAACCTACCCTATTGGTGGCGAAGGAGGACAATCAGGCTGCTCGGGATCTATGACAGGAGCCTCAAGCTGATCCCCCACAAGACCTTCCTCAAACAGCTCTAGAATAGCGGTATCCAAATCCTAGAGAGCCTCGATGATGCCCGAGTCAATATTAGACTTGCGCACATATGGACTCCATGGCTTGGAAAGGTTGGCCATGTCATCCACCAAGGGCACATCTAAATACTCCTCAGGATCACAAGAATCCAGATCATACCTCCAACCTAGGACCTTGAGGGATGAGACCTCGGGGGTGTAAACTAGCTCGGGATAAGTCTCCCCTAGACACCTAGTCTCCAATAAGTGTCAAGCCATGTTAACCATACTTGATGAAGCTAGTCACGCAAGCCTGTTCCAATTCCTCACTACCTCATCTATGTATGGCCTAAACCTAGGTTCCATGGACAAGCATCGCATTGAAAGAGTGGTTGCCTCAAAAGCAGCCTCTAATGAGTACTGGCCTTCAAGACGATTATCTAGGACATGAAAGATTTTCCATTTGTTGGCCAAGTAAGTTTTGGCCAATTCCACCAAGTCATGTTCTCCAGATGGCCTAGTCTTATCCACTGCTCTCCAGCCAGATAACATTTCTAGGAGAACAACACCAAAACTATATACATCACTCCTAGTAGTTAAATGACCTGAAATATATAAAAAGTACAATGAGTATCTCAAAAGTGATCGATGCATTAACCTTCTCAGAAAGCGAAGTGAGACTTGGAATGAATGATAAGCTTTTTAGATGCTTGTATAAAAATATTATGATAAAAACTTGACAACATATTTTTCTAATCACGTTTTATTTTGGTGGACTTTTTACAATCTTATGCATCCTTATTATATTAAAATCTTATGCATCATTATCGTATCAGCGGGTATATTGAATTTAATTAATGCTAATCAGAGGTCCTAGAGTCAAACTAGTGATGGCAATTTTTGGCAATTGAACAAGATTGACGGTTACCAACCCCTTGGTTGTGTCCCCATGATTCCCCAGAGTGGATCGGCCTCTAGCGTACTAAATGCCTGCCCTAACTAAAACAAATCTTACTTGGGTTAGATTAGATACAATAATATCAAATTAATCTTTTGTGGGCCCATTTTGGAACCAAAAGAACCTCTAAAAAATAAAAATAACTAGGATTGTTTCCATAAGATGGTTCTTTCTGGAAATACCTAAACCTAAATTAGGGTACTATGAAACGAAATGTTATGAAAGGCAAATCATCAAGAAGAATATATAAATCTGATTTTTCAAATGACAAATAACTTTTACACCGTAATCACAAGTTTTAAGTTTGAGCGTAAATTTGGATGACTACACTTTACATTTAAAAAGAATCTAGAGATAAACAAGTCAATGATCTTGAAATGTAATTTAAGAATTCAATCACATTGATTTGCATGCTTTTTATTTTTAGCATTAATAATACATTGTCAAATCATGCAAGGAAAGCAAGTCTCTTGGGTTAGGTAAGAATTATTAATTATGTGAAGTTCACACTAAACATGTTATAAGTGTCATTTACCAGTTCTCTTATTACAATTTGATTTGATTTAAATCACCATTTAGACAATAAAAATTATATATATTTTCTTTTACCCAAATCAAATCAATTTTGCGTAGTCCACCTATGCTCCCAATGAACTGAGAGTCAATTTTATAGTCTTTCTATAGTTTACTTTTGTGTGGGACTTCAAAATATATTTTTTTATGCTATAACTATAAAGACTTTTTATTGTTAAAAAATAAACTTGTCACTTTTAAATTGAGTTGACATGGATTTGAATGGCAACGTAATCCTTTGGATATTAAGTTTTATATAAATAAAAAAATAATAATATCTCATGGGATCAAAGTTTCACAATCCCAAGGGAATATTTTGACCCCATGACCTTTCTATTGTTTTATTGTATGTCCATCTAGAAGCAAAGTTTTCACATTTCCAAGTATAAAACAATCCACAAACCCTAGTTTGGAGCCTTTTCATACACTTATGATAAAAAGATACCACAACACTACACTTTGTTGTCGCCATAATGGGATTGGGATCCCTCAAAGGTCAAAACACACCTAAATCTAATCTTGACAACATTACCTTCATTAATTTCTTAAATTAGGATAAAAGCTAATAAGTTAACAATTTAATCCTTTAAAAAGGGTGAATTTTTCTAGCAATAATAAGATAAGAAAGTAAATTAAGTAATAAACATAAGAATCATGAAGTTGAATTCATCAAGATAAATATATCACTAATGTGTTAAAACTACTTAAGATATGTACTTGAGAAAGGATAAACATCTAATTAAATATCAGAAGTTGCCTCATGTTATACATGTGTAAATAAAATTTTTTGACTAAAAGTTTACTTTTAAAAAAAAATCATATGTATTTAACTTTTTTTATTTTTTGAGTAAATAATTTTGATGCAAGCTAGTGACTATTTAAATTTCAAAATCAAAATCCAAATATTAATTATTATAAACTTATTATGACATGTAATAAATATCTAATAAAGTATTTATTAATAAAAATTTAAAATAAAATATTTTAAAAAATTTAAGATTTCACTTATTTAAGAAATAAGCGCTTCCTGAAATAGTAAGTGAACATAAATGTTTCAAGGATGGCTCTAATCTAAAAGTAGGGATCACAATGCATCTTCAATTGGTTTTAATTACTATTTAAAATTAAAAATAATATAAAACTGAGACATGGACATAAGAATAGAAAGCATGTTAAGTGATATTGCTTAGTTAGGTGCCTTTAGCCTGATTCACAAATTTGGATGGAATTACTTCTCCCCTATTTCTCTCCAAGGATCTTAAATAAATTTCACAAAGACTCCTTTACAACATGCAAAGATAGGCTTCTTCCCAACATTCTATTTTTCAACAGCTTTAGCTTCTGAGATGAGAGTATAGGTAGAGACTGATGGCTCGAAACCTGACTGTGTCATATCAATTAGAAGAGTTTCAGCTTCTTTCCACTTCCCGTCCTTGCAAAGAACTTGAATGGTGAAGTTATAGCTGGCCGCATTTGGGACCATTCCATTCTCACTCATTTCCCTGAGGAGTCTTAGGGCCCTGTAGGAGCTAGCTTCCTTGCAATACCCATGAATCATCATGTTGTATATCACATCATTCGGCTTCAAACGCATCTCACTCTCACTAATTGACTTGAAAAGTTTCCATGCTTCCTTCATATCACCTTTTCTGCACCACCCACTTATCAAGACTCCATAAGTGCACACATCAGGCTCTAGACCAACCTTCTCCATGAAATAAAACAATTCAAATGCCTTCTCCATATCATCTAGTCTGACATATGCATCAATTAGAATTGTATATGTTGTTTTCGATGGAAAAATGCCTCTCTCCTCCATCTCCTTTACTAAATTAAGAGCTTGTGCAGGATTTCCAGATTTGGAGAAACCCTCAATTAGCACATTATAGGAAACTAAAGAGGGTGGAAAACCAATGGACTTCATTTGGTTGAACAGAGTTAACGCTCTGTCTAGCTTCCCAATGTTACAGAACCCGTGTACTAGGGTGTTGTAAGTGATTAAATTCGGATGCAAACCAGCTCTCCTTATCTGATCCATCAACTTCTCAGCTTCCAACACCCTCATCTCTCGACACAGCCCACCAATCAAAGTGTTATATATCACCACATTGCGGTCCACTCCTCCCTCATGCATTTCATCAAACAGTTCAAATGCTTTCTTAACGTTACCCTCATTGCAATACTCATTCATTATAGTATTGTAAGTGTATACATTTGGAGAAATGCCATCACGTTTCATCTTTTCATACAGTTCAAATCCATCTTTTTTAAGCCCTTTCTTGAAAAACCCATTGATCAAAACCGTATATGTATACTGATTAGCAACCAAGCCCAACTCCTCCATCTTACAAAACAACTCTTTTGCTCGCTCAATGTCGCCACTCTTACAACACCCGTCAATCAAAGTAGTGTAAATAACAACGTTTGGCAGCCAACCCAGATCCCCCAACTGTGCTAGAACCTGAAAAGCTCGATTCAGATCACTATTCTCACAACAACCCTTGATCATTATCCCAAAACTATACACATCCATTGCCACCTTACCCTTCATGACGTCTTCAAAAACCCGCCAAGCTTCTTCAAAACTACTGCACCTAAGCAAACAGGATAAGAGATTATTGAAAGCATTCGATGTGGGGAAAAGGCCTCGAGCGATCATCTCATTGAAATAAAAGAGGGATTGTTCAGGCAACTGAAGCTGAACATGTGCGTTGACGATTGATTCGTAGAGAAATGCATGGTGCGGCGAGAAATCCAAGTAGGTGTGGGTTAAATGGTTGAGAAGAGATGGGATTGTGAAGAATGGGGAAGAGATTCGACCGGAGAGAAGAAGGCGAAGGAGAGAGTGTGCATGGGAGAGCATTTCAGAGGAGATGAGGAGGCGGAGAATGATGGAGATGGATTGGTGGGTGTGATCGGAACCATGAAGGGTTGATGAGTTGAAGACCGATAAGGCTTTTTCCAACGGAACTTTCACCAATTTCGCTACCAATACCAATGACCGGTTTTTCTGTGACATCAGAACGTGGAAGGGCGAGGCAGCCTATCCAAAAACATGCAGCCACTTATAAAATTATCAAAAAAGTTATTTATACCTACAAAAAGTTATATTTTGCCTAACATTCAACGTTAAACAAATATATGGCACATTAATATTAAATATTAAATAACTCGGGTAAGTGTAAAGGTTCTTTTTTTATAAAAACAAACTAGGTTGCATGGAAACAGAAACAGAAAAGGGATATAATACAAAACAAAAACGACATTTTTCAAAAAAGTAGCAGGGGAAACGGGTAAATAAAAATATAAAGGGGCTTTTTGTAAATATAATTTTTAATATAGAAAATTATAAAAAAATAGTCATTCAATCTAAAAATAAACATAAATTCCATAATGCATTCAAACAAACATAAACATAAGTTCTATCATCAATGAATCATCACTTACTAATTAAAAACAAACAATAAATTTAAAAAATAAAATAATCAGACATAACACAATTTATTAAAGTTCCTCCACTTCATCATTCTCTTTCTCTATGGTCTCTTGGACATCAACCAAGTCCAATATCATTTAATCAACACATCAACCAAGTTCACACTTCAATTCATTCTCAGACTAAAGCCTAGCAACTTGAATCACTACAATTAAGAGGAACAGATAAGACAGAGAGATGACAGAGTCGTTAAAAGCATAGCAGTTGGCGGGTTGGGATGGATAATAGAGTCAGCCCCGATAAATGCTAAATATCTACTGGGTTGAAATGAGAGTGGCACATCCCTTTAACTGACACCAGACAAATTTCACTTTCAAATTAAGGAAATCAACAATAATTTAGTTTGTAATAATTCTGAATGAGTTTATTTGATCAAACAGAGGCAGCCTCAAAATTAGGGTGACACGAATCAATAACCCTAGCATAAAAAGGTTCCCATCACTCTGAAAGATTATAACAACACAATCAAATTATCACAATGAAAGTAAAACCATTAGCTTACGGACAGGAATCAAACCCTTTCAAGTCAAAACGCAGCAATACGAGAATCACCGGAAATAAGTCCTAGAAACAGACAAAAGAAGAAAAACAAAAGAAATCATACCCCTTTAAGCTGAATCGACGGCGGCACCGAGCAATCGAAGTTTGTCGTTTTTGTTTGTGAATCGACCGCGTCAAGGGGTAGCGACGTTTCGTGTTGCACGGAAACGGCGGCACCGAGCAATCGGAGTTGTGAATCGATTCTTGTTGCACGGAACGTCGATTCGTGTTTGTGAATCGACGGCGGCACCGGGCGGCAAGGGGGAACGATGATAAGGGGACGGTCAGAGAGACAGAGTAGCTGTAAGTTGTGACGAAGGTAAACCTGAGAGGGAAGAGTTCGCATGCTGATTAGAGACGGGAAAAACTCCGTCTCTAACCTCTTCAGAAACAGCTCCCCCATGTTTTGCTTATGTTACCAAACAACCCCAAAATATTCTGGAATTTGCAAAAAGGCGCAGAAACTTTTTTTTAAGTATTTGTTGGTGTTTGGGTACAGGAAAATAATCAAAAATGCCAAAAAGATGAGAAAAGACACTTTAGAGTGGAGAAACAGATAAAGACACCAGAAAAGCTTCTAAGGAACAATTATGGCAAATGGAGATAGAGACGGTAAGAGATACATAAAGAGTGTTTCAATACATCTGTTTGGTGAAGAATTTAAAGAGAATATAAAAAATGAAACTTTAAAAACTTAAAATATATATTCAATATTATGGGATAAGCGTTTAAATGACACCGTCTTATACTTTTAGTAAAATATCTTCTTTTACTAAATATCTTATTTTCACCACAAGTACTTCATTTAATACTTAACTCATTAAGAAGAAAAAATAATATTTTTACAAAAAAAAATTATGAAAAAATGTCATAAAAATGGTGGAAATATGATACCTTGACAATTATTATATACATTTTGCAGAGGTTTTTCCATAATATTAAGAAGTCATGCCGTTTTATATAATTTTTATTTTGGTCATTATTTTATTAAATAAAAAGAACTACACTAATACTTAGTCAAATTTATGAGAAATATGAGTGATAAATAAAAATAAACATAAACATGATATATATATATAGGAACAACATCAATTTGGTGTCACTCATTACTAAGTCAATTTCTTAATTATTCCTCCTTGAATTATTTTTAAATAAACTTAAGCTCCATTCATAATTAAGTTAGATAAAAGAGTAAGAATTATGTTGGATAATTGACAACTAAAATAAAATTTATTGAATAAAATAACATATTACGTAACACAATAGTCTAACGGTACATATCGAAATAATTCCTTAATAGTTGTAATTATTTGTGAAAATATAAACTTTAAAAATTTATTAAAAATATTTAGCCAAAACACGACATCAAAAGAAAATAATTTCTAGAACCTAGTTAACTAAATGGTTCACCCAACAAGGATTTGTTGTTTTGACTAGTTCAATTGAGAGGAACGAGTGATCATTTCATTTTTGTCGATTAATTATATTAATCCAAATACAAAAAATTTAATATTTAAGGATGAGGAAAAAATGAAACCAATTAAATCAAACAGTCCCCAATGGGGATTTCACATAATCGGTTATGATTCAATAAATTTAAAAACCACCCAAAGTGTTTTTGTTTGAATTTTGCGATACAGTAGAGCATAAAATTAGTCGATTATTCTAATAAAATAAAAAAACTACATTTTTTTATGGGTTAAATTTTTTATTTTGTTATAAAGTTATGGATTTTTTAATTATTTACCAAGCATGAATAACAAATTTGTAATAGAAGATTATAGATGTGTATGATTTTATACAAATACCAACCATTATGGATGAATTTAAAGGCTTTTAAGAATTGAAATATTAGCATACTCAAGTCTCCGTTTTTGTCTTCTTCTCCGTGTCTTTGTCTTCTTCTCCCTCTCTGATTTTCTGTGTGCGATGATGTTGGCAAGGCCGGCACAAGGCATCTGCTACTGAGGCCTATGTCTAGTGCCCTTAATATTTTAGAGTCTTCAAAAAATATAGCAGCTGCTGGTTGGGGTTTCAAAAAATACAAGTAAATCAGTAGCCATCCTCGCCAAGAGATCAAACAGAATAAAAAATTAAAGTTTGACCGTAAGAAAGAGAGAGGAGGAGAATAAAAAATTAAAAAAAAAATTAATAATTTTTATTATCTTTTGAATGGCCACAAAATTTATTATGGCTCAGACCCCACTAAGTCTTGCGCCGGCCCTGGATGCTGGATGCTTCCACCTCCTCGTTCTATAGCTATTTTATAGGGGCGTTCGGAACCCCACACAGACTCCATTACTGTCTTTTTCTCTCAACTCTTCCATTTCTTCACGTTCGATTTCTTGCACAAGGTTCATCCACATCTCTATCCGTTAGTTTCCAGTTTTTTGGGGCTTTGCGTGTTATACCTCATCTTGACATTTTCTCTTGCCTAGTGCAACTTTGCCAAGTAGAATTGCTTATCGTATAGTATACTCTCCTGTGTGCCTGCTCAAAATGAAAAACTGTTGGCTGAAGGTTGGCTTTGTTTACGGTAGAGGGGTGGTGGCTGGTACTTGAAGATGAGCCTTATACTTTTTGGGTTTTTCTTGATGGATTTTAAATGAAAATGATTTTTGGGTAATAGTAAAAAAAAAAAAAAAAAAAAAAAGCTTTTTTACACTGTTGTGCCTTAGAGATCATGGTTCACGTTAGAAAATTGTTTCTTTGGTGGTTGTGACAAAATATATAAAGAACATTCTGAAAAATAAAATGTTTGAAAGACCAAATTTTATTATAGAAACATAAGACTGATGGGCAAGCCATTACATTGTCACATTGAATTTGAAAGACGAAAAAAGCGAGAAGGAAAATAACTCCCAACTGCGTCTACTTTCCAATTGGCACGGTTTTATGGGGAACGGAAATTACATACAAGTCTTGTTTTCTTTGAACTGTCCCACCAAAGGTCTCCGACATGTCTAGTTCCTCTGGCTTCATTCCGCTGGGGAGTTTCCAGTCAAAATGATACAGAAAATTTGCAAGTGGTAGTTCAACATTGGCCAGGCCAAATGTGATGCCTGGGCATATCCTCCTCCCTGCCCCAAATGGGATGTATTCAAAATTGTTCCCCTTGTAATCTGTTGAACTATCAAGAAACCTCTCTGGTATAAATGACTCAGGATCATTCCAGTAGTTGGGATCTCTGCTAATTGCCCATGCATTGACAATGACTTTACTTTTCACGGGTATCTCAAATCCATTAATTTCGCATCTCTCTCTACATTGTCTAGGAAGTAGCATAGCCAAGGCAGGGTGTAATCTGAGAACCTCTTTGATAACTAGCTTTAAGTACTTCAATTCTTGAATGCCATCTTCATCAACTTTCCCTTTGCCATTAAAAACCTGTCTCACCTCAGCTTGCGCCTTTTTCATGATTCTTGGGTTCTTCATCATTTCTGCCATTGCCCAATCTACAGTCGTGGATGATGTCTCAGTGCCTGCGCTGAAGACATCCTGATGCAGAATTGACAAACGAGAATTAACAACTGAAATTTGTAGAGAGCAAATATAGGGCGTCACCAGTGCACGAGGCTCTCCCCGCTTCGTGAGAGTCCTGGGAGGGTTGAATTTGTACCCAGCCTTCCCTTTGCTTTTTTGCAAAGGGACTGTTTCCAGGACTCGAATGGTCAAATCTGTGTGACCTTCCAGTCCATTAGTACCAAGCACTGAACTCTAGTCTAGATGTAGACTGGAGTCCAGTGACCTTGGGAGTTTCACTGATCAGAGGAAATAGATGCATGTGCACTGTGCATGATTTAGAGCAGAAAGCCCACTAACCATCATAACTGCTTTGATGTTGTCAGTTGTTAAGGAAAATTCATGTGGCCCCCTCTCATGATATCCCAAAAGGGCATCTACCAGATCTTCGTCTGCTCTATCCTCCTTCCCAGTCCTCGTGGCCTTGAGAACTTTATGCTCATTGATGATTTTTCCCAGGATGCTGTCCACTTCTTTATGCACCTTCTCAAGTTTGGGTTTCATTCCACTAATCCAGTGAAGCCATTCTGCTGTAGGATAAAGATCACTGATGTCAAAGCCTCCTGATGCCTTTATTACTTTATCTAGGGCCGATATGAATGCTTCTTGGTCATCAGATTTCTTACCAAAAGCAGCTCTGGAAGTGATGCCGTTTATTGTTAAGAAAATTCTCTCTGTGAGATTGATTATTGATCCTGTGTTCGAACTGATTGAGGTAATGAGGGTTGATACCTCCTCTTCTCTTATTGATCGGAAGGACAGGACACGTTTTGTGCTCAGAAGTTCCAGCGTGCAAATTTTCCTCAGTTCTCTCCAGTACTCACCATATGGGGCAAAGGCAATGTCGGTAGAATCATAAGAAACGATTCTAGAAGCAAGAACAGGAGGCCTTGTAGCAAAGATGATGTCGTGTGTTTTCATCACTTCTTTTGCAATTTCAGCCGAAGAAACAACAACTGCTGAAACTTCACCAAGCTGTAGGCTCATCAGGGGGCCATGTTTCCTGGCCAAGTCTCTGAGGATACGGTGAGGTAAAGAGCCCGCTGCCAACTGGTGCAAGTTTCCTATGAGAGGTAGCTTCCATGGCCCTGGGGGCAGCTTTGCTTTCAGATCATTGGTTCTGGATCTCTTCCCTGCTTTTATGAACATCAATATAAAGATGAATAAGCTAGATATGAATGTGAAGTAAGAAAATTGGAACTCCATTGGGGGGTGGGTGGGGGAGGGCTAGAAGATTGTAGAAAGTCGTGTGGCTTAATGATGAATTGTTCTTATCTTCTGAATATATTCTATTCTCTTTTCAATTTCTTCTGGTTTTCTAGATGTAACTAATCTATTGGCATAATTTACAATTTCCAAAGGTGATTACTTGAATGGCAGGTGAAATTGTTATAGTTTCCACTCTATCATGCAGCATCTTATTCTTTTTAACAAAAGATTCTATCAGTTGATAAACTGTAGTCACTTAAATATGTGAAGCCTGTATTATTAAATGAAACATGACACACGATATTGATATATCCATAAATCAAAAAATGACACATGAGTATGCTTGTTGACTAATCTCTTGGCATGATGCACTATTTCCGGTGGTCATTACGTGAATAGCGGGTGATGGAGATAATCTCATTTTTTCTATTCAATTATGCAGTGCATCTTACTGTCTTTTTAATTAAAGATGCTGAGTTGAGATCTGTAGTCTTTTAAATATGGGAAGCATGTATTATTAAATGAAGCGTGACTCATGGGATACGTATATATAACACATTACCATATGCTTGTTGACTTCAATTTATTATTATTACTATTATTATTTGTTAAGATAATGACGTGAATGCTGGGTGCATGAGCCAATTAGAAATTATGTGACAAATAAGCTCAGCTGAGCTTGAAAACCAAACCGAATACGCATAATGAATATTCAAATTCTTTGGACAGATCCTTCTCTGTGTAACAGGTTGTATAAATGTGATGAGAGAAAATACAAAACGATCTTCTTTGAATGGTTTAGTTTAGGGCTCATGTGGTAGAGCTTTCACTTTTGGTTTTCAGAATTTTGGAAACAAAAACAACAAGTGGGTGTTTGGCTTTTTACCGGTTTGACCGGTACTTAGCTTATTTATTATATGCATTTAACAATATTTAAGAGTTTAAACGCTACCCAACTTTTAAGCTATTTTAGCACCGTTTGTAAAAAATTCCCCCTAACTTTTTCGAATAAGCTATTAGCAACTTATTGCATTGACCAAAAAAATAACGAATTTATCCTCAAACATTTCAAATATTTACACACTCTATCTCTTCTTCTCTCTTTGCCTTCTCTCTCTCCAAATCCATCCCCAACTTCTCTGTCGTCGTCAGTGTCTCCATCTCCTCCATGGCAGTCGCCTCCAGCCCCATCCCCATCAGCCACCACCTCCAAACTCATCCTCAGCGACTGTTGCCTCCAATCTCCATCCCTATCTCTTCCATGTCCATTGCCATCGTCCACCTCCTCCATATATGTTGTCGTCGTCTGCCTTCTCCATCGCCGCCTCCATCGTTGGCATCCTCCCCCACATCACATTTTGTGTATATATATATATTTAATAAGCACAATATTTAACACATATATATATTATATTAATATAGTTTTTAATAATTATATATAATTTATCAACATCAGTTAAATATCAATTTATAATTTATTTTTATTAAAAATTAATATTTTTTTGCATTTTATTTATATTATTCAACAACATATTTATTTTAATTTTTTTGTCAAGTTCTAGTAGTTTATTAGCTTTTTCAAACAAAATACATAACTATATAAATGATAATTTAAAGTAGATTTATTTAAACGCTACTCAGTTTTTAAGCTTTACACAACTTAAAAGCTAAACAATTTAAAATTTGCTTTTAAAAATGAAAAGCCAAAGACCTTCCAAATGGTGTTTAGTTGTCTCCATTTCTGTCCACTTTCTTATTCCCCCATTCTTTCTTCCTTCTTCCAAAAAATATGAACGAGTCAAGTTTTTGTAAAGTCAATGGCATTTTTGTGAATATCAAGTGAGTTGTTTTGTCACTATCAAATGAGTTGTTACTTATATTTAAACGACAAATTAAAAAAGCAAAAAATTTTATCAAATATTTTTTCAATTTTTTTCTATAACTAAGTAATTCATAACACAAAAAAAATAAAACTGTACACAAGTATCACTAAGATATACCCCAAACAAGAAACAAAAGTACATGAAAAAACTAAATACGTACCAAAAATACAAGGACTCAAAAGGCAGAAACCCCAAAAAACACTACAGGCTATTTAAGACAACTTGGGGAAAGACACCATAAGTGGACCAAGGCTAACCCTTGAAGAGACTGGAAAATTAAAGAGTAGATAGGAGCATCCAGACAGCTTTATGGATCAGATGAGCTAACCAGTCCAACGAACATACCTAACCACGAAAACATCGATTATTGCACTCATACCAAATATAGTAGATCATTCCTTGGAGAACAAGACAATTGCCCACTTGTTACAGACACGTGCCACTCCATTTTCTACAGGCCCAACACATCTCTCGATCCTAGCGGGCCCATGGCCAACCAAATTTAGCCCATCTCTGGAAGAGGACAGTGATTCGCTTTGAATAGGGGCACTTAAAGATAAGTGATTGTGTCTTTCTAGAACCACATGACATAAGAAACATCAATTTGGGAAAGACAGATACCTATTAAGGCGATCAAGAGTCGACAATTGCTTCTTGATAACCAGCTAATGAATGAAGACAAACATTGAGATCCTTAAGCTATGCTAGACAAGATCACACCAAGGCACGTTATCCCTATTAGGAAACAAGGTCTTGAAAGCCTCTATGATTGCGAAGATATCATTCATCGCCGAAAGCCATTGGAAGAGATTAGGTCGAACCACCACAAACGAGGGCAACATGGAATCTTGTATAGCATCTAAGGAAGCATTGATCATAGGCAGACATTTCTAATTCCCATTGTCAATAATCATAGGCACCTGGGCTTCAGAAAATATCGCCACTTGTCGAGGAAGTTGACACAAAAATTGATCCACCGGAATACCCAAAGGATGAGTATGCCAATTATCATGCCATAGAAACACCTATTGCGCATTGTCAATTTTCCACTTGGAGTGTCTTTGAACCATACAGTGCAACAACATGAGCTTCCTCTAATACCATGGACATGAAAAGGGGGTATTAAGGAGCCAAAAACGTTGCCCCCAAATCTAGTAAGAATGCACCCACCGAATCTAAAGGGACTCTTGATTAGCCTATAGCAAATGCCAAATAAACTCAGCCACCAAAACCTAATTCCAGATATAGAGAGATTTGATACCCAAACTCGTTTGCTCCTTGGGGCAACATATGTCTTTCAAGGCCACTTTAGCTTTGTGCGGGTTAATCTCAACACCACTCCAAAAGAAAGCACGAAACATTTGCTCCATCTCGTAAATAACCTGTTTAGGCAAAATAAATAAAAACATCCAATAAATATGAATAGTTGACAAAACTGACCTGACCAACTGGAGGCGAACATCAAGGATAACAAAATAAAATTATCAAATAAATGTTTGAATTTTTATTCATTCAACAAAAATCAAACTGAACATGAAAAAATAAAAATCAAAACTGTGCACAGGAAACTGACAGTTATGTGAAATGACTCATATTTCTGTAGCTTAGGTTGTTTTTTTTTTTTCATTTTATTATAAAGGTATAATGGAAACAGAAATGCACAAAAAGAAAAGTGCCAACTTCTCTAATTCCTTTCAGTCAGCAATCTAAGAATTCATTTGAAGATAAAAATGATCAGTGAAGATATTTTTAATTGGATATTAATTATAAGGGCCTTGTTAAAAGAAAGAATAGGTCCATTTAGAGCAAGATAATGTGCCATACTTTAAGCTTTTGTAGCTCGTAGCCACTATGCACAAAAAATGCCAAGCAATTCTGCATACTAAATCTGAAAAATCTTACAAATTCTTTTGAAGAACTAACTGAAGTAAAAGGAACGGAATGCATACGCCAACGGTAGTAATGAAACCCAATCGTAGGAAGGCCAAACCCCACCCCACCCCATAGGAAAGTGTAGATGGGCAAAGTTAAACATGGGATTAGGAACCCGTTTATTATTGAATTTGGATCAGGTATACTTGTTTTCAGGTTTGTGTCGGACCCAACTGGATCTGGTCCAAATTTGATCCTTCTGTTGCCCTGCTTCTTTCCATTGTTATTTCTTACATTTTCTTATAGAAACCCAAGAGAATTTGCTAATAATCTCTCTCTCTCTCTCTCTCTCTCTCTCATTTCTTTGTTATTTTCCTTGATGGCTTGAATATTCTTTTGCGTGAAAAAAAAACAAGAAAAGGCATTCACGGTAAGGCTCCTTGCTTGCCGTTTCCTTGACTTGAATCTGTGATCTTCTAGTCAATTAGAAAAGAGCATCTTACCGTTCCTACCAATGCTTGAGCTCATGCTTTTGCTGTGAAATCAAAATAATCTTGAGCTGTAAATTGCAATATAATGTTCATGGATAATCAAAGATGATGACTATAAGCTGGGAAATCAGTCCACCCCCCTCAATTTTTTGAACACTAAATAGGATTGATGTAGCACCGACTGAAATTACTAGAATACCCCTACGCGCTGATAGTCTCACCTGCCACGTGGATCACCTGAGAAACCGACATGTGGCCAGTCAACACTCCAGAACGAAGCCCGAGAAATCTGGGCCGAACCGCAAAACCCGTTCTAACTTGACCGAGATTCTTGGGAGTCATGCCCACTCATCTCGGGTACCCCAAAACGAGTTTGCCTATAAAAGACAAGGACTCTCGCCAGGTATACCTAAACTCTACAGCTCTCTCATTTACTACTACTTGCATTTATTCTACTGATTTGAGCGTCGGAGTCCACCCCGGGGGATCCAAGCCCCGGCCCTCCATTGTCTTGCAGGTTCTACACTCGAGGTCCGACATCCACAAGTCCGAGGTTCCATTCTCGAGGTCTAGTCGCAGAGGTGGCACGTGGTGATCGGTCCCAAAAAACCATCATCATTTGGCGCCCACCGTGGGGCCCGACGTCCAGACTCGCTAGCCTCTTCATCCCATACCTTGCGTTTCGGACTTCAACTCCTCACCTCGGACCTCGGTCTTTCCATGAGTGTCAAACGACTTTCGCTCCTTGTCATAACTAACTACATGGCTCCCCGAAGAGACGTGACTCATAGCCAGGTCGGAGCCAATCTAGAAGCCTCGTAGCAAGGGGAGAATCCACCACCTCCAGCCAATCCAATGTCGGAAGACCGACTCACTAGGTTGGAAAACCAGGTCCAACAGCTAACTGAGTTGTTGACTGGTTATCTACACCAGACTGAACAGCATCATTCGCATGTGCCCTCTCAGCAGGCGGAGCATCAGTCACCTCCTCCTGCTCGGGAGCCTCGTCAATCTCACCAGATGGGCCAGGAAATCCATTCCTCTGAGGCGGCAGGATCCACTTCTGCCCCCTCGCGAGAAAGAGGGACTTCGCAGGAGAGGCGATTGCGTTTCCTAGAGAAGCAAGTCCAGGAACTCAAGAAGGGAAAGGAAGAGTTGCTCCACCTCGGCTCTAACCAACCCTTGAGTAAGGGCATCATGGCGGAGGTTCCACTGGAAAGGTTTCGTATCCCCTCCATCAAGCTCTATGACGGAAGCACAGATCCCTATGATCACGTCGAGCTTTTCTCCTCTCACATGCTGGTGCAATCGGGGTCGGACGCGATGTGGTGCCGGGCATTTTCTGCTACTTTGGGAGGATATGCCCGGACCTGGTACTCCTGTCTTCCCCATCGTTCCATCAACCGCTGGGAAGAGCTGAAGACTTGTTTCTTAGCCCACTACCCTCCCTTGAAGCGCCACCGAAAGTCTTCCATGGCTCTGGTAAACATCAAGCAAAACCAGGGTGAATCCCTAAGGGATTTCGTGGCGAGGTTCAACGAGGAGGCATTGAGTATCGACGAGTTCGACCAGCGGATCGCAATGGTGGCTCTTCAGAATGGCTTGAGAGCTGGGCCATTTGCTCAGTCCTTGGCCAAGACTCCATCTCGTACTTTCACAAAGGCCTTGGCCCGGGCTAATAAGTACATTAACGTTGAAGAGGTGATGAAGGTGAAGCGGGCGGAACAACCTGAAATGAAGGAAAGAGAAAAGGAGAAGAAAAAGCCAGTGGTTGAGCAGAAGACGGACTATCGCCTCTCCCGAGCTCCAGATCGCCCGGGTTTTGGGGGTGCACGTGGAAGCCCGATGAGTTATACTCCCCTCAATGCCAGTCGAGCCGAGATTTTACTGGCATTGGAGGATAAGGATTATTTGCGGCGTCCTCCACCTCTGAGGTCTCCACCCAACACTCGAAGTAAAAGGAAGTATTGCCGATTCCACCGCGACCATGGTCATGTTACAAAGGACTACATCCAGTTAAAAGAAGAGATTCAAGAGCTTATCAACCGGGGTTACCTCCGAGATTTCGTTGGCCAAGAAGGCGTGAGTTCAGGTAGAGTTGAGTCTAAGTCGGATGATAGGAAAAGGTCTCCTACACGGGATCGCTTCCGAGAGCGAAGTTGGACACCGTCCCGGAGAGAAGGAAAACAGCCTGCTGGGGATGGATGAGCTCGGGGACCTGTTGCAAATTCAGAAAGCTGCGTGTAATCAGCGCGTTGCTAGGTACTATAACTGATGAGTCCACGCTAGAAGTTTTATACCTTGAGATCTTGTATTGTGACGGTTCGACGTGAGTCATCCTCGAGACGCGAATAAACCAACTCCGAATTGGGATGGATCATACCGGGTGGTAGAATCCTTAAGTCCAAGAGGCATATTGACTAGAAGACATGGAAGGCAAGTCCTTGAAGCATACCGGGAATGTCCAAAACTTAAGGAAGTTTTTTCAATGAGGAAGGGAATTCCTCGAACCTCTTTGTACTCTTTTTTACGACTAATGGCAAGACTTCGAATTCTCTCCATCTAACAGCAATCTCACAAAGGTCAACACTTCGCCAAAGAAAAATCCAAGGGTCACAAGCCCTAGGCCGTCCCCAAAGGTGGACTAATGGCCACAGAAGAACTCTAGCCTAACACCCTCCTCCGTGAGGGAGTGGCTAAAATCCAAGGGTCACGAGCCCTAGGCCGTCCCCAAAGGTGGACTAATGGCCACGGAAGAACTCTAGCCTAACACCCTCCTCTGTGAGGGAGTGGCTAAAATCCAAGGGTCACGAGCCCTAGGCCGTCCCCAAATGTGGACTAATGGCCAATGGAAAACTCTAGCCCAACACCCTCATCCGCGAGGAAGTGGCTAAAATCCAAGGGTCACGAGCCCTAAGCCGTCCACAAGCCAAAGATGGACTAATGGCTAAGAAAAAATTCAGAGCCCAACACCCTCCTCCGCGAGGGAGTGACTAAAATCCAAGGGTCACGAGCCCTAGGCCATCCCCAAATGTGGACTAATGGCCACGGAAGAAACTCAACACCCTCATCTACGAGAGAGTGGCTAAAATCCAAGGGTCACGAGCCCTAGGCAGTCCCCAAAGGTGGACTAATGGCCACGAAAGAAACTCAACACCCTCCTTTGCGAGAGAGTGGCTAAAATCCAAGGGTCAGGAGTCCTAGGCCGTTCCCAAGTCGAAGATGGACTAACAGCCGAAAAAAAAAAAAATTCAAAGCCCAGCACCCTTTTCTGCGTGGGAGTGACTGAAATCCAAGGGTCAAGGGATCCCCGCTTGACAAGAGGATATCTCAGCTTGATCAGCCAGACCAAGGAATCCCACTAGAGGATATCCCAGCCGGACCAAGAAAGGGAAAACAGAGGTCAGGGAAGAACAACCACGACTGGGCTAGAGCCTCGGAGAGCTCAGTAGGCGCGATTTAGCTTGGGAAAATCTCGAGTCACACCTGCGAAAAAGAAGAGCCAAAGAAACAGGTTAGTCAAGTTAAGCCTTGTTTTAAAGATTGTTTTGTTATTATTAACAAAGGAGAAGCCCAAGAGTCGGCCATGGCTGACCCAAGGAATAAAAATAATAATAATAAATAATTAATTAATTTAAAAAAAAAGGGCAAAAGGGTAAAAGTCCCAAAGGTCGACCATGGCCGACCCAAGGACGCCCATATATGTATGTAGGTATATATGTATATATATATATATATATTAGATGTTAAATAAAAAAAATTGCAGAAAGAAGAAGCAGGAGGGGGGTCAGCCATGGCCGATTCAGCCAGGGCCGAGCCCCCCGGCCCTGGCCGACCTCGGCTGGGCCGAGCCTAGCGCTCAGCCGTGGCCGAGGGGCTCGGCCTTGCCGAGGTCTGGCGAGGCCGAGCATGGCCGAGCACGGCCGACCTCGGCCGCTGCTGAGGTTGGGCCAGGCCAGGCCGACCTCGGCCAGGCAGAGGCGTCTGGCCAAGGTAAAGTTTGATTTAAAAAAACAAACAAAAAAACAAAGAGGAAGCAAAGGTAAAAAATAAATAAATAACAAATAAGGAAAAATAAAAGCAAATGAGGATGGGAAAGACTAACCTCAAGGAGATGAATGCTTGTCTTGAAATAATAATTGTGGGGTGGGGCCTTATGGCTTATATAGATGGGACCCAAGGAGGGAAAAAATTCAAAATGACAATATTTCCCTCCAAACGAATTCTTCCCTCCAACCAAAACTCATCCCTATAATTTCAGGGTAGTAAATGAGGTTTTTAAACACTAATCTCAACTTTAAAAACACTCTCGTGAGTCTTGGGAAAAATCAACAGTCATGTAACTTACTCCTCGACCCAGCATAACTTTCAGCTCGGCTCAAGGAGTGGGGGGCAAGTGATGTGGCACCAACTAAAATTACTAGAATACCCCTACGCGCTGATAGTCTCACCTGCCACCTGGATCACCTGAGAAACTAACACGTGGCCAGTCAACACTCCAGAATGGAGCCCGAGAAATCCGAGCCGAACCGCAAGACCCGTTTCAACTTGACCGAGATTCTCGGGAGTCATGCCCACTAATCTCGGGTACCCCAAAACGGGTTTGTCTATAAAAGACAAGGACTCTCGCTAGGTATACCTAAGCTCTACAGCTCTCTCATTTACTACTACTTGCATTTACTCTACTAATTTGAGCGTCGGAGTCCACCCCGGGAGATCCAAGCCCCGGCCCTCCATTGTCTTGCAGGTTCTACACCCGAGGTCCAACATCCCCAAGTCCGAGGTTCCATTCCTGAGGTCCAGTCGCAGAGGTGACACGTGGTAGTCAGTTCCAAAAACCATCATCAAGGATAAAGCAGAGAACAAAGTTTCCTTCACTTACAAGGATTTTGAGAGACGGGAAAAATAATATTTTTCTTCCTCGCTTTCACTCTGGTGTTATGGGATAAGAGGTGCTTGATAATATGGACACTATAGTTCCAGCTCTGCCTTTTCCTCGCAATTCACATTATGCTTATATGAGATACTGTAGTTTCTCTTGCTTTTATCTTGTTTCTTGCTTTCCATTTTGTTTGAATAACTAGTGGTTGCTTTGATGCTAATTTATTTCCAGTTATTCCAGACTCAAGATTTGGAACACAAACCCTGCTGTCAGGATAATTTATTTCAAATGATTCACACATAATTTGAGGGTCGAACTACATCTAAGCTCTGATTGGTACATGTTTATATGGAACAGGAATTACATACAAATCTTCTTTTCTTCTAACTGTCATGACAGAGGCCTCTGTCATGTCTAGTTCCTCTGGCTTCATTCCTCTGGGGAGTTTCCAGTCAAAATGATACAGATAATTTGCAAGTGGAAGCTCAACATTGGCCAGGCCAAATGTCATCCCTGGGGATATTCGTCTCCCGGCACCAAATGGGATGTATTCAAAATTGTTGCCCTTGTAATCTATCAAACTACCAAGAAACCTCTCTGGTATAAATGACTCGGCATCATTCCAGTAGTTGGGATCTCTGCTAATTGCCCATGCATTGACAATGACTTTAGTTTTCACTGGTATCTCATATCCATTAATCTCGCATTTCTCTCCACATTGTCTAGGAAGAAGCAGAGGGCCAGGAGGGTGCAATCTCAGAACCTCTTTGACAACTGACTTTAAGTACTTCAATTCTTGAATGCCGTCTTCTTCAACTTTTCCTTTTCCTCCAAAAACCTGTCTCACCTCATCTTGTGCGTTTTTCATGATTCTTGGGTTTTTCAGCATCTCCAACATTGCCCAATCTACAGTTGTGGCTGATGTCTCACTTCCTGCAGTGAAGACATCCTGATACAGCATTGACATACTTGAGTTAACTACTGAAATCAATAAACAGCAAATTTAAATAAATAATCCTCCTACAAGAACAGCTGAATCTTCAAAAGCATACTGTTGGTGGATGCAACTTTAAGCGTTGGTCCATTAGCTTCTGAGTATTGAACTTCAATCTAGATTGAAGTCCACTTGTGGACTTTCACTAGTCTGTGAAAATACAGATGCTGGATGAGGATGCGTCATATATGATTCTGGAGAAGAAAGCCAAACTAACCAAGATAACTGCTTTGATATTGTCAATGGTTAAGGAAATTTCCTGTGTCCCTTGCTCGTGATACTCCAAAAGTGCATCGACCAGATCTTCTTCCACTCCATCCTTCCCAGTCTTCGTTGTCTTGAGAGCTTTATGTGCATTGATGATATTTCCCAGGATCTTATCCACTTCTTTATGCGCTTTCACAAGTTTGTGCTTCATTCCGCTAATCAAATGAAGCCATTCAGCACTAGCTAGGATAAAGATCAGAAATATCGAAGCCTCCTGCTAGCCTTAGAACTTCCTTGATGGTTGATATGAATAGTTCTTGGTCACTGAATTTCTTACCAAAAGCAGCCCTTGAAGTGATGCTGTAAGCCGATGAGAAACTTTTCTGAGTCAGATTGATCACTGATCCTGCGTTCAAGTTGATTGAGCGTATGACATTTGATATCTCTTCTTCCCTAACTGATCGGAATGATAGGACACGCTTCGTGCTCAGAAGCTCCAACCTGCAAATCTTCCTCAATTGTCTCCAATACTCGCCATATGGGGCAAAGGCAATGTCTGTACGATCATAGGAAATGATCTTTGAGACAAGAATATGGGGCCTCGTAGCAAAGATAACGTCGTGTGTTTTCATCACTTCTTTTGCAGTTTCTGCTGAAGATACAACTACTGTGGGAACTTCACCAAGTTGTAGGTGCATCAGGGATCCATGTTTCTTGGCCAAGTCTCTGAGGGTACGGTGAGGCACCGAGCTACCTACCTGGTGCAAGTTTCCAATGAGAGGTAACTTCCTTGGACCTGGAGGTAGATTTGCCATGCACCGAATCGCTGCTTTTAAATCTCTTACTAGTTTTCATTACCATCAATGTGAAGACGAATAAGGCAGATAGGAATGGGAAACAAGAGAATTGAAACTCCATGGAGGGGATGGGAAGGGAAGAGATATGACTGCACTGTGTATGATTATGCATTCAGCACTATATATGATTATGAAGCATAAGTTTAAAAGATTCTATCGTCTGTAGTTCTGTCTTCTAGCTTCTAGGCTATCTGGTTGTGGATATAATTTAACCTTATCTTGTGGGTAGTTGTACAAGTTTTATATTCCAAGTTTGTGGTGCATCTTCCTTGTTTTAGTGTAAAGATTCCATGAGTTGATTATTTTGATGCATGTTGCCATTTAAATATACGAGGCAGGTATATAGTTGATGTGTCAGGTGCAAAACTTATTAAAAGATTAAAAAAAATGGAAATGCTCAAAATAATTGTTTAGATTAAAAATGTAAATTTCTTCTTTATTAAGGGTTTTAAATAAAGTGTAAATAAGATAACTTCAACACCCAAAAAATCCCTTCAAAAATTATGTGAAAGAGATAAATATTATTCATAAAAATTTTAATTTTAGTAGATCTCAAAATATTAGGATAAGTATTATGTTGAATAATTCTAATACTAAGTGATTTGAGAAAGTTCTATGCTACTTTATAAATAGACGAATCATTATTCTAAAAGATGTACATTTATGATATTAGTTTTAATATGGCATTCAACTCTTTAATGTCTAATTTAAATATTAGAATGTTTGCACAAAAATTTTCATACACCTTTTGATCATTCTCTTTTTTGTAGAGGTCAAGCAGCTGACAACGATGTTTCTAGTCATTAAATTCATTGTCATGTTTGAGCGACAACAATTGACATCATCTATGAGAAATGTTCAAAAAGCCTAAAGATAAAATGATTCTAACACGATCTCAAACTGTGGGTAATAGACACAATGAAAAGGGTCTTGATGTCGACAATCCTTCTAATCCTAAACTACAGGAGATTACTCCGTCTTAAAAACCTTAGGAATGGTTCCTTTAAGTATCTCACTTAATGAATATAAAGCCTTAAAAAGATGTCATGAAAGGAGTACTACAACTCTTCGAGAGATGGCTACATTCCTTCAAAAAAACTCATCCGCATACTAGATTACATCTTATATTACAAAACTATGAATCTGTCATAATGCTATGAGAAAATACTATTATGTGCCAGACTTTCTCATTAACTTTAACAAATCATGCTTAGATTTGATTCAACAGTCTCAATGAAATGTCACTTTCCCCTAAACAATAGCTTTGCCAACTAAAGGAGAAAAAAAAAAAAAAGCTACTTTAAAAAAAACCTTCCAAAAGACTGAAACAAGAAGGGAAATCAGAAATAATTCCAAATAATGGCAAAAGAATCGAAGACTTAAAACTGTTCGGGAACGATGGAAGGACAAAGACCCAAAACTCTTTGGGAGACCAACTATCACTTGTTGGGGTACTGACGACAAAAGGCCTCAAGGAAATAAACCTCTGAGAGGCCGATTTGAGAGAATGGAGAAGTTATTAACGACAAAAGCCCTGGGAAAGTAAGGATGGAGCCTGACCGGGAAACAAATGGCAGAACAAAGAAGATCGTGAGGGACACCGGGAGACTAACAACAGAATGACAGAAGACCATTCTTCAAGAAACCTAATGCACTCTCCAGGAAAACAGAGGTCCACGCTCTAGGAGATCGAAAATTAATTTCCGGGAAACTAGAATCCTCACAAAGACGTGAATCTGAAGGGATCACTAATAATACTTCCAAAAGACGAAAATCGTAGTCAAAAAATACGAAAAAATGAAGGGAAAAGACTAAGATTCAAACTGAAACAAGAAGAAGTATACCTTTGAGAGACCGAGGAGTTCTCCGGGAGACAAAAATCACACGACTGCGAACTGACTTCACGACACATAAAGTTAATGACCATCGAAGGGTGAAAATTGGCTTCTGAGAGACCAAAAGCTAAAACAAATAAAAGGAACTGTGACCGAGAGAACGACACTCTCCGAGAGATCGAAAAGACACCGAGAAAGTGGAACACAAACGATGGCGAAAGTCTCTCCAGGAGACCGTTCCCTGTGACGAAGAGACTGACGAGGAACAAAAAATCTTGAGGAATTAAGCCGCTATGAGACCTTCCGGGAATACCAAAAAATATCAACGCGAGTATGGAAAAAATCTCCGTGAGAACGAAAGTAAAATCAAAGCTTCAAAAGCAAATGATGGATCTGAGGGCGACAACTCCCGGGAGGCTAAAAGTAAAATCTAATTAACGAGAAAGATTTTTGAAGTATGCAAAGTTAGCTTCTAGAAGACCAAGGCTTAGTTTGGCTATGCTTCTTTTAAAGAGCTGAAAAGTTGAGTAGTGTTTAAATTATGTAATAGCGTTTAAGTTAGTTAGTGTTTAAGTTGATTAGTATTTGAATAAATATACTTTTAAGCTATTAGTGTAAAGTTATGTGTTTGATTTGTAAAAGCTGATAAGCTGTTAGAATTTGACAAAAAGACTAAAATAGATATGACACTAAAAAATATAAAAAAATTCAAAAATTACATTTTTTTCAAAAAAAATAAAAAAAATGTCCAATTGCTAAAATACTTATAATTACATGTTAATAAATTATAAAAAAAGTTAAAAAATATATAATTTTTATACTTTATGTATAAATCTATATTTAATTCATAAAAATCTTCATTATATATCTTCATTAAAAATCTTCAAAGGGGAAGGTAGATTTGGAGGCGCAACGAAAGAGAAGACCCAAGCGGCGGCGATTGGAGGCGATGGAGGCTTGTGGCGCTGGGCGAAGATCAAAGCTGGGAGAAGAAGGCAACGGCGATGGCGACGATTTGCTAGCAGGGCAGCTTGCGCGATGGCGGCTTGCGGCGATTTTCAGCTGCGGCGTTGGGCAGCGATGGCGGGTTGTAGGGATGGGCGTCGTTGGGCGGAGATAGAGGCTTGCAGTGCTGGCGATGGCGGCGCTCTGCTAGGGAAGATGAGCACAGTGAAGTGAAGGAGAAGCTGACAGTTATGAGGCTCGAGAAAGTATAAAGGATAAGGGGTTGTAAATTTTGATATTATTGGAGGGTAAAATGGTCATTGATCTAGTCAACTCAAGAAGCTCCAGATAGCTTTTTTGCAAAAGTGGGTGGGTGATTGCTTTCTGAAAACGCTGTTAGTTAGCGTTTCAACTCTACAGCGTTTACGCCATTAATAACATCCAAACGCATAACAAAATATGCCTCACAGCTTATACGCTAAATGAATAACTTAAAAGCGGTCAAACCGCATTGCCAAACTAGCGCCAAAAGATTATACCGAGTGATCGAGAAATGACTTCCACAAACAAGAAAATTAACCTCCAGGAGAACAGAGGATACTCTTTGGAAAACCAGTTTGGTGGATAAAAAACGAGGAGGACCTAAAGAAGTATAAGGTCACTTTCCAGGAGTGAAAATTCACCAAAACGAAAAAAAACTCGTCTGGAAGACGAAAATCACACCACTAGGAGACCGATTTCGCAGCACAGGATGCTAAAAAGAACTCCAGAAACCATAATCGTTGTTCTAAACACCTAAATCCACAAAATAGCTTCCAAAAATTAATTCCTTACACCCGAGAACCACTTCCTCAATATAGAAAAACAACCTCCAGGAGAACGGAGGACACTTTTCGAAAGATCATGCAACTCGGAACGACGAAAATAAACACCTCTAGAAGACTGTTATGTTGATTCCAATCGGCAAGAATCCTGCAAAATTAAATCTCCGGAAGATAAAAATCCAGAAAGCATGAGAATGATATGGAATTAGAAATGCAAAAAGTGTGAGAATGATTTACAATTAGAAATACAAAAGATGTGAGAATAATCTAGAATAAAAAAATGCAAAGAGCGTGAGAATAATTCAAAATCAAAAAAACAGAAAGTGCAAGAATGATCTAGAATCAAAAGCGTGAAAAGCCAGAGAATGATGCAAAATCAGAAATGAGAATGACAGAGAAAAAACTTAGCAAAAGTACAAAATGCATGAGATCGAATTAAAAAATTAAAATTGTAAAAGTATGAGAATAATTTAGGATAATCCATAATCAAAAGCGATAAATTTGAAAATCATAAAAACAAAAAATATGAGAATGATCTAGAATCAGAAATGCAAAGAGCGTGAGAATGTTTTAGAATAAAAAATACAAAAAGTATAAGAATAATCTAAAATACAAAATAAAAAAAAATACAAAATGTCCAAGAATCATTTGTGACTTGCCTTAACACACATGGACAATCAATGACAACCCACCAAAAATGAATAAAAGCATCATTTGGCAAAATAAAGTCCTTCCAAAAGATTGGGGAACAAACCCTAACTCGAGAAAAAAAGGGGCACAAGAGAGTAAAAAAACCCCAAAAGCTAAGTTAGTCAAGCCAAAATAATCTCCACATTGAAAATTGGGCTAGAGTTCTAAATTGAAACCATCGTATCAGTCCTAAATGGTAAACTTCTCAACAACTAAATGAGGTACTCTTCATAAAAAAACTCAAAAAACAAAGAGATGTTGGAATCAATAAAGCATATTGTCCAACAAAGAAATCCTAGAAAGATCACAATCATCAAAAGAAAGAGAAATAAGAGCAAGCCATAACAAAGTCTATTATTCTTTTTGAGAAACTCAAATAAAAGAGTGGAAAATAATTGATATATCATCGGTAAAAGCCCATTTAAAAGAAAAAAATGTCCAAAAGCCCAAAATAACTTTTTGGACTAAAAAGATATAAATTTTCCCTGAATTGGGAGATCCCAAATAAAGAACAAATAATAGAATTTTGACATTCAAAAATATCTCCGAAAGTTTTGCAAAAAGATAAAACGTTATTGTTGCCTAGAAAAATACCCAAGAGAAGGTGAATTGGATAATTTGAAAATTTGATAATTTTAACTTTTGTTGAAAACTCTTAATTTTTGTGATCTTAGTAAAATGTGTTTGAGCAAGTATATGAAAATTTAAAATAATTAATTACAATGAACAAGAGAATTCTATAGAGATTTAGCTCTTTAAATTTATCGCTCTTTAGAGTCGAACCTCTATAAATTTCTCATGTTTCTTGTGGTTGTGTGATTTTATTATTATCAATTCTACTGTAATCACCATATATTAAGATCACAAATTTAAGAGTTTTTTTAAAAAAGTTAAAATTATTAATTTTTGAAAAACTAATTCACTCCCCTCTTGATTATTTTTCTAAGCAACAAAATCAAACAAGTTACCAACAATTTGAGAATTCTAGTCAGCACACTTCCAGCACTTGAGCATTCTCATTCTTGTTTGAATACTCTATCAATAGTTTGTTCTATTTATTTAGCCTTCATACTCATCTCATATTTATATAAGCATCTTTAGTCAATTAGTTGTTACATAAAGGGGTGTGGAGCATTTTTGAAATTCAAAAATCTTTTCAATTTTTCTAGGTTGCAACTAAAACATTTTAGCATTTATTGGGATCTTAGTTAACAAACATATCAAAAAATTAATTTCGTGCAAAATAAAATAAACTTGAGAAAGTAAAGAAGACAATTTGATAACAAGATTAATCATAAGCTTTTAAAAAACAAAAAGTTAAAAGAGTTAGAGACAATCAAATCAGAATTTGCAAAAACAAAGTCAAAATCACATTTTCTCAAAAAGAAATTTAACTTTTCCCATTGGTAAATTAGGCTATGATTTTGAGGTATTGGATAAAAGCATATAGTAAAAATGTATAATTGACGTGCAACAAAAAAAACACAAAAAGCAACGTAAATACAGAAACGACCGTTGAACTTCAGTCGACGTAAGTTTTCACTTCGGTCGATCTAAATTGTCCAGTAGACTAATACCTAACTTTGGTCAAATAATTAGTCAACTTAAATTAAGAAGCCAACATTCTGACTTATTTCGATCGATCGATCGAAGTTGTAGTTGTGCAGTAGCCATAGCCATAACTTTAGTCGAATGTTAAGTCGACCTATGACATGAGGCCAAACTCTCTAGTCATCTTCAATCGACTGAAACTAAATTTCAGTAAAGCTGAATGACATACGAGAATATTCAAATATTTTGTCTCACTTTAATTGACTTAGCCTAGAATCTCAGTCAACATAAGATACATAGATACGAAAAATAAGATTTTTACTTCACAAGAGACTAATAAAATACTCTGATGTTTTAAAAATATTTTTGTTATCATAAAAATCATATTCACTTATCCTTGACTTTAGTAGTTATCCATAACAAATTAACAATCTTAATCCTGATAGATAACAAAATATCATAATAAATATTATTTATAAGAATCATAATCATAATCGTACTATATCTTAAAATATTAGTGTAAACATTATCTAAAAAAAACATAATTTTAATAGATTTAGAAAAATTTCATATTCCTCTATGATAAGAAGAATCCATACTCTAAAAAAGATATATCTTTAATATTGATTTCAATATAACATTTAGGTATATAATATTTGACTTAAATATCAGAATATTTATATGAGGACTTTTTTATATTTTTTAATTATTTTTTTATAGAGTTTAAATAGTTTGATGATGATGTTTTTAATTAATAAATAAATTTATTATTATAGAAAAATAGTAACGCATAAAGATAAGATAACAGCATTTGCTTTCTTAATGTCTAATAAAAAAATATTTTGTTTAGTAAGATATGGGTCTTCTGATGATGTGATTGGCGCCTGCTATTGGGTTGTCTCCTCAGAAGATACTCTAAAGAGAGAGAGAGAGGGTGGAGAAAATATTATTGAGGTGGCGTGCCGACTGCCGACAATATTTTTTTTTATATAAATTATGCTTGACGTGACCCTCATAATGCGGAAGCTTGGTGCCCAAGATGCCTTTGGACATATATGTGTGCGTGCCTGCCCTGGGAGACTTTGTAAGAGGATAGATTGGTAATTTACTATGGCCTGGCGTTGAGGGTGGCCAAATAGCATTACTCGACTTTGTAATGTTGTGGTTATTATTGTACTGTGGTTTGAACAATGATTTTCATTTTGGCCGCCCACTACTTCCTCATTTCCTTTATTATTATTTTATTTCCCTTGGCCTTAACTAACTCAAATCTTTTTAACTTTTCATTTTCCGTTCAATCTCGGGCAGCGCCGAATAAATGCCAGTCTAATAGAGAGAGAGAGAGAGAGAGGAGGGCTTCACGATGGCCTAATGCTGCTGACAAAAGGTTGCGAATTTGAATGCCATGCCCTAACCCATCGTGTGCAATTTTGTTTCACCCGCTTTAACGGGGTGAACATGACCCCAGTTCTCTAGGAGTCAAATTTAATAAAAAAAAAAAAGTTAAATTTAATAAAAGAGAGATAAGAACTGGGGATCATGTTTACCCCATTAGAGGGGGTGAGCAAAATTGCACTCTAACATATCTGGGTGGCTGATTGCCTAGTTTATATAGTAGGACTTAAAACTAAAATAGTTAATGATATAATATTACAAATTGGCCAAGGCTTCACATGTAGTGAGGGAACAAATTAATTAATTAGGCTAGGGAAAGCAAGATTTCTTAAGTCTTTTGACATTGCTTGCTTTAACCTGTATGTATATAAATATAAAGCCATAGAGAATGAAGTAAAAACTCAATTTACCTTAGGCAAATATTGTAGAAAAACATTAAAAAAAAAACATAGAAGACAAAAACTCGGTTGTATAGAGTGTGACAAGAAGATGGCATTCTTATTTCGTGATCTATAAATAAATAAAGAAGCATGGAGGCCTTGGCCCTTGGATTCAACATTAAGAACATCAAAATCCCATCCTAAAGATCCCGCCACCCTTCTCTTCATCTAGTTGTAGCACACCAGTGTGTGCCATGCATGTGACGTGCCTCTAAGTAACATCATCAGCCCCCCAAATCCCAACCCCAATCCCAATGGGCCTTTGTTCTTTCTTTCTTTCTTTAATTAGCCACCAGCACAGCAATCTGCAAGAGAACTTACACAATTAAGTCTCTCTCTCTCTCTCTCTCTCTCTCTCACTCTCTCTTCTCATCAGAAATTCAAACACAAACCAAAAAACATCATCGACGTCATCATCTAATCTAAATAACATAATCCGACCACTGACAATTACAAACATGCGAAGTGTGGTCCATGGTCAGGCTCGGAATCTTATCCAGCCTTACCGGATTCCCCTTCCCTCCAACTAGCCTCGCCGGATTCCCGACAGCTGTCGTCCTCGCCGGCACATCCTTCAACACCACCGACCCTGCCCCTATCTTCGCCCCATCTCCGACCCTCACATTCCCCAATACACATGTCCCAGCTCCAATCAACACCCCGTCCCCGATCTTCGGGTGCCGGTCGCCGGAACTCTTCCCGGTGCCACCCAACGTCACGTTGTGCAGGATCGACACGCGGTCTCCGATCACCGCCGTCTCTCCGACCACCACTCCCGTGGCGTGATCCAGCAATATCCCCCGCCCGACCCGGGCGCCCGGATGGATGTCCACTGCGAAGATCTCCGAAACTCTGTTCTGAACCAAAAGTGCCAAAACTTTCCGGCCCTCAGACCACAATTTATGCGCCAGTCTATGCGCTTGGATCGCGAGAAACCCTTTGAAATTCAAAAAACAGTGAACGAGACTTATGCAAGCCGGATCTCTCTCCTTCACGGCCCTCAAGTCGTCTTCAACGGCGGCCACGATTTCCCGGTCGAGTAGGCTGGTGAAAAGATCGCACAGAACGCCGCTGGGAAGGTCGGAATTGCTCAGCTTCATCGAGAGATGATTGACCAGAGCGCTTTCTAGGGAATTATGAGACAAAATTAAGCTGAAATAGTAGTTTGACAATATGGGTTCTTCCTCGACGTCGGACCGAGCTTCGTCCTTCATTCTCCGCCACAAATCGTCGCCGCGCCCGTCGTGATGGGTGGTGCCGGAATGGATGGACGTCGGCTGATCCTGGCAAATGGGTACGCAGCAAACACCATTCGGGAAACTGGGTCGGCAGAAATTTATGTAGCAGCAGAGGCGATCGTCGGCTTGGCACCTGTTTGGATCGCGGGAAAGTGGGTTGGCGTGGCCGGTGTCTGTTCTAGATGGTTGGATGCAAGTTGCCATTGTGTTCGCTGGTTTAGGGAGGGGAAAAATTGGTTCGGGTATGAACGTTGAACAAGTGAGATGCGCTATATATACAAGGAGTGGTGTGGATAGCGCCAGGACCAGAGCTTTCGTGGAAAACCGAAACTTTCTCGGGAAAAGTGAAAATGCAGGGAGGGAAGAAGAAAAGGTTTATCTCGCGGACGTTCCGTCTTCTGTTAAAATGTGACACAATAACATATTTGCGTGGCGGCCACCATCACCATTTGATCATAATTAATATTAATTATATATCTTAAATTATTTTGAGGATCAAAATATTTATCTTGATTTTTCAAACCAATTAAAAGAAAGTATAAGTTGAGTGTAATAGATTGACCAAAGTCCAGAATCTTCGGACCTTGGGTGTGGGGAAGACTTTCTTCGAATTGGTCACTCCCAAGCCGCCGCCGCAAACGACGCTCCGTCCCTCCAACGGAAGGGAAGGGTACCAAAATATTCACTATTCTTCTCGTCAACTCTAAAAATCTCTTCATATATCTCTTTGGGATTAATCTATTTTGGCCCAAAGGTCCCTTAAATAAAAAAATCGTTTTTTAAACGAAAATAATAAACAAAATACTTTCTAAAAATTTAAATTAATTTTGTAAGATTCTTTTTTTGAAATATATATGAATATGAGAGTGACAAAGTTAATTTTATTCCGGGGGGGTGGTGGATCTTTTGCCACGTGTAAGGTCATTGTCTGAAGAAAGAGAGAGAGAGAGAGAGAGAGAGAGGGGATAGAAACGGGTATGACCAGCAAAGCAATAGAGTTGTGGAAGCTGGTGACGTTAGGGATGACGACAACGTCACTCTTAACCGTTGCAACTTCGCCTTTGATTCCTTCCCTTGAATTGATTTCGTAAGCAGTTGCATTTGCATGGACGACTTCTTGGTATATTATATTATATTTATTATAGGTCTATAATTTTAATTTTTTATTATGTCAAATTTAATTTTATAAATAATTTTTGTGCATTTTAATGCACTATCTATAGAATTTTTTTGAATCATAGTTAAAGTCTCCACCAATTTTGCATTAAATAATGGATATAATTTTAAGAGATTTGTTTAAATTGTGACAACTCCTATGTGCTTTTCAAAATGACATTAAAATTTATAAATTATAAAAATAATTATTTTCATCTTCACATTTATATAAAATTATTATGTTATCTACATCAAATAATATAATAATTATTCAATACAGATAATTTAAGAGGAGGGACATGGGCCCATGGAAGGTGGTGGGGCCCACACACTTACTCCTACTTAGTCCACGTCTGGCTCAAATTACATATCAACTTCTCATATTTATATATTTATGTCTCTTTCTCTTTTATCTCTCCCCATTTCTCTAAAGACTTATCTTTAAAAATATTGACAAAATATTTTTTAGGACTTGTGTCATTTTAATTAGTTCTTCAATTAATTGTCATTCTAAATTTGAAATAATGATAAATGCAGTGACATCCATATATTTTTTATTGGACCTCTCTCTCTCTTAGATCTCAAAATTTATTTGGGTTAATTTGAATAAATTCCTACATTTTTTCTTAGTTTCATCTAAATAAAATTAAATTTCCATTCGAACAAAATCCTTGATAAAACAAAATTCAGATTCTTGAACGAGTTGGGTTTTGTTTTCTTCTAGGTTTGGTTTGATTCTTGTGGTGGTTGCCTGTAGCAGTCATTGGCCACCATGGGTATCTATTTTTTCTTAATTTTAAAATTATTTTGAGATTTTTAGTAAAATTAATTGTAATTACTTAAGAGTAGAGGTGGGTGTTTTTAGATTTTTAATAAAATTAATTATTACTACTTAAAAAGCTATGGATATGTGATGCACGATTACTATTTAAGAAAAGTTGATAGCATTTTAAGAAACACACGAATAAAAAATGCAACGTAGGCAAACTTCAATATTGGTCGATAAAATTTATCCTAAAATTAAATAATTTTATGTTTATATATATGTATATTGTCATTTTATTTGATAGATTTATTATGTTCAAACATAATTTTTTATAATACATATTATTGAGTTATATATATTATATAGTGATATATCTAATACTTGATATTAATCAATAGGAATATCACTATTTCAGTATTATACCATACCATACCATGTCATGCATGATATCATTTAACTTGTAGAGATCTATTCTGTTGTTCATATTTGATAATTCATATGTTATTTGATGCAAATAAAATAAGAACAAAAAAACATGAGCCCTACGGACGGGGTTGTGGGACTCACGCACCCAAAACCCCCTTTCCATTTTGTGACAGATAATATAAGAATTACCCAACACAAGAGGGCCCTTAGCTTGCAACAATAATATTGGGGCAAAAATAGTTGGTGGCTCTTGAAAAGCTGAAATGGCAACGTCTCTTTTGGCTCTGGACCCCCCTATATCTATTAACTGAATACCGACACAAAGGAAAGGATGGATGATGGAGACCCATTCCAACTTTCCAATTATTAACACCAACTCCAACTATTTCTTTTTTCTTCCAAGTCACTGATAGATCTTAAGATCTGTTGGCACCAACAGATCTATTAAGATCTACAAATTTTTAATGCCTTTTGCCTTACCAATAAACCAAAATTTCATTGTCTCTAAATAGCACTACTTTATTATCCTTCCTGGTCATGCTTTTGTATAGATATTTTGTATAGTGATTAATTTATTATTAAGGTTAAAGTTTAGAAACTAATATTATAATTTAGATAAATACTGTGTTTCATTTAAACTCATGAATGGGTCGGATTTTATCCAAACCGGACGTGTATCAGACCCATCAAATTTAGATCTAATCATAATAATTCAGGTTAGACTCATGGGAATCATACCCATTCAATCACCTTTTTAGATATATTAATATTAGATCTAAACACACCCGTTAGGCTAAAAATGGCCCCGACCCATTTGGGCATAGGCGAGCCAGTCATGTTGTATTATAGAGATGGAAAATGGGCTGGGACGCCATGGGCCGGCCCGGTCGCCTATCTCATAGCCGATTTGGCTGGGTCCATCAAAAAATAAAAAAATATTTAAAAAATTATGTTTGTATTTAATAATTATAAACATAATTTTATTGTAATGTTTGTAAACATAATTATGTTTGTAAACATAATGTTTATTATGTTTATAAACATAATTTTTGTAAACATAATGTATCATAATTTTAACTTACATTTATAATTTTAATTCACAAACATGAATCTCACATTCATAGTCTGTAAACATTATAATTTTACAAATATCGAAAGTATAAGTAAACATTAATAAATATATTTTAAAAAATATTAGTTACGTTTGAGAAAAAATAAAAAAATATATTTAAAAAATTATATATAAAAAATTAAAATTAAATAAATTATTAATATATCTCTCACTTAAATAAATTAATAATTAATTAATAAAATATCTATGTAAATCTCAGCAATAATATACAAATAGCATTACTCTTACCCGTCCCCTAACTGTCCTCATAACTGTCCACATTGGTGTTTCTGGTGCAAAAGATGGACAGGCACAAGCCCATCATGTCCTTTTGTCATTCCTAAAAGGGAAGATTTAATTATTGAAGATGTTTGCCGACAATAATAATTTAGTAAAAAGAAAGAAAGAAAGAAACAATTATTAAAGATGTTACTTATATGGTTAAGGTGGTAAAATGAGTTTAGTATTTTATCTAATTATAAAATCACTTTAAATTTAACAGTAATCAGTTTTATTAAATGGATTTCAAATTATCTTTATTTATTATCCAACTAAAAATAAATATAATTATGTATAAAATATTATTACCATTAATAAAGCGAACATATTACAGGAGATATGAATAGAGTAAGACAAAAAATATTTAATGTAAATTATTTTTTAACATTACGTGGCAATAGAACATTGAAAAAAAGATAAAATTTATCATTTTCATGTGTCATGACATATTTGAGTACAGATTGATACATAAGATACTACTTTTAAGTAGCATGAGATACTAATGATCAAATGTAATGAAATTAAAGTTACAATGAGATACAATAAGATTTTCCATTTCCATGGACATCCCTATCCTTCTATCCCCTAAAAGATAGACATATCCTCTAATTTGTTGGGCATTTCAAATTTCCTGGTCTTAGGGTGAAATGAATCCAGTTTGCACCACTTCTCAACCCAGTCTTACTGCAAAACCCATAATTTTCAAAAATGATTTTTTTTTTAAATTTTAAATTATGATGTAATATTTAAATTATATTATTTATCTTATTTATAATGTTTATTTTCAGGATAGAAAACACAACAAAAGAAAAAAAAGAGAGAAAGAGCTGGATCTGGACAACCTGGACTCGACCCGATTTGTCCGACCCATCGGGTCCTCTATAAAAATAAAAATGAAGGGAAAACCCTAATACTTCCCTTTACCAACCATGCTGCCGCATCTCACTCTGTTTCTCGACTTCGGAGTCTCTTACTTCACTCTACAAGCTTTCTCCCACACTGCCATGTGTCCGGCAAAGAACCGAACGGCTCTAGCCAGTTTCAGGCCATTGAGGGCATCCAAGTTTTAATCCCTACAGTAAGACTTCCAGCGACCCTATCTGTTTTCTAAGATATATGTACATATTTATGTTTATACATGCGCTGAAGGTTGGGGATGCCGAGTTCTAAACTTAGATCTATTGAGATCTGGTGATTAAGATCATTTTGATTTTTAAATATGCAGATCATCGGGCTAAGGAGAGTCTAATTGTCGGAATTCTCTTTGGACAGTGGTCGGGGACAATGGTTAGGTCATAAATTAATTTTTTAGATCCAACCAAATTGAATGGTTGAATCATTTTCATAGGAACACAAATGAATTGAGTCAATTGTAAGTAGTTCGGTGTTCGATTTGTTAAAAGCTTGTTTATTAAGGTAAACGAATCGAATTTTAGTCTAATTTAAAATTTTAATTTGTAAACAAACTGAGATAAAGTTTAGTAAAATCGACTCGTTATCTCACGAGTTGACTTGATTAGAGGTTTGCAAACAAACTTGATTAAAAACTCACGAACAAGCTTGGTTATAGACTTGTGAGCCAATTTATTTAAAGGCTCACTAATAGTCTCGATTCTATGCTCACGAGCAACTTGTGAATATGTTCATTTATAGATATATTAATGAAGTTATTCATAATTTTATAAAATTATTATAATAATATCATTAAATTTTATATGGTGTAATTTTAAGAATATTTTGACGATGAAAAATTAAATACAAAACTTTAATACACTTTATCTCCAATAGAATGGGGTGAAGACATAAATGCATTCTTATATTTTAGCAAAAAATGTCTTGTGGTGCCCTAAATTTCAAAACATTCCATTAGACAATTCTACTCCAAAAAGTAAAACTATTAAACTATTTTTAATTTACATTAAATTAATTTATTTTTATACTTTACCAAAAAAAGCACTGTGACACCCTTATTTTTTTTTTAAATTTAATAAGTGAAATTATTAAACACTTTTTAAACAAGTTCGAGTGCCATGACATGTTTTTGGTAAAATACATAAGTGAATTTAATTTAATAAAAATTTAAAAAAATTTAATAATTTTATTCTTCTAAAGTAAATGTGTCTAATGGGACGTTTTGAAATTTTGGGATCCCATAAGAATTTTTTGTTAAAGTATAAAAGTGCATTTATCCTTTCACCTTATTAGAATGTGTTGCTACTAAGATATTATATATTGTGACTTGAAGATTAATCAATTATATATTTGTTTTACTTAAACATTTATGGAATAACATTATTTGAATAACTAAAGAATTGATCAACTAAATGGTATTTTAGTAGAGTAAAAAAATTAAAAATTATTAGATAAAGTATGATTTTCTGTATTTGAATTATTAATCGACTAAATGTAAGTTATAATCAAGTAAAATCGTAATTTAGTCGAGTATCAAAAAGATTTACTTGAGTTTATGTTGAGTAACTACATATCTCACTCGAGTAATATTTAGTTTACTTGACTAATATTATATTAAATTTTAAAAAATTAATTATTACAAACAATATTAAATACATATTTTAAGTATTTGATCTGCAAACAAAATATATAAATTAACATAACACTATAAAATTTATAATAATTTTATCTAAAATAAAATCAGTAATAGTTATACTAAAAATTAATAATAATTCATAATAGTGATTAGAATTATTATTAATTTTAAATAATATTAGTATTAATTGTGTAATATTACATCAATATATATAAATAATGGTATTATAAAAAATAGTAATTATTTAAAAAGTATAAAAATTTGTAAATATTTTGAGTATTATGCCGTTTAAAATTGTTTATATTTTATATATGATAAATTGTAAAACACACCCTATAAATACTTAGTGTTTTAGAAACCCTATTTTGTGCTTGACTGGTTGACTGCTTATTGAAGGGGGAAAAACGAAGAAGACCGCAGCGGCACAACCTCTGCCCCCGCGCCTCCGCCTCTCGCCACTGGCTTCAGAAAAGAAGATCGCCGCCTCTTGCCACCTCTCACTGCTTCAGACTCTCGCCGCTGGCTTTGGAGGAGAGAGCCGCCGCCTCTCCGAAGCCTCTTTCCACCCGCCCTCTTCACCGCCTCTCGCCGCTGCCCTTTCTGAAGCTCGCCGCTGCAGGGCCCTCACTTACCACCGCCGCCCGCCGCTGCATCCTCCCTCTCTGCCGCCTCTCGCCACGACCGCACAGCCCCTCCCTCTCTGCCGCCGCCGCTGCACAGCTTCCTCTTAGTGGTTATTTTTTTGAATACCATGTCAATATTTTCTCTGCTACTTGTTATGAAATAGGTTATTATTGAGTTTTTGTCTATTCTTTATCTATCGTGTCCATATGCATACTGCTATTTTTTGTTGATTTTTTTTTGTCTATTGTTTATCTTTCATGTCCATATGCATACTGTGGTGGAAAACTAGGCTCTTGGAGTCCATTGGATGAGTGGATTTAGTTTTGGTAGATATGGGTTCTTATTACTGTTTTGGTGAAATTCAGTGAACATGGCTTTTAATCCCAACACTCTAAAGTCCAATAAGGAAATTACATGGCTTTTAATATTGCAATTTCAAATTGCAGGTTGATATTTGGAGCAGCTATTCTGACGTTAATTGAAAACATCTTTGCTGTAATTTTGATTATGTTGTATTTTGAAAATAACTAGACAAGTAACTTGGTTTTCTTATTGCATGGTGAACAATATTATGTTTATTGTAATTTGTTAAGTTATTATTGCTTGATTATCATGTTGAAGTTATATTTGTTGATTATCATGTTGAAGTTATATTTGTTGATTATCAGGTTGGTGTGATTTAAAATTATTTGTTGATTATCAGATTTGATATTTGTTGATTATCAGGTTGATTATTAGGTTTTTTTAAAACAAGAATTCGAGCTCAGCCCTGGTAATGAGCCTGGGCTTGATCTTGGCTCATCAACCTTGTGATGAGTTGAGCTCGAGCTTGAGCTGAGCTTTCAGGCTTGAATCGAGCTCGAGCCTGCTCAGCAAGGCTCGGCTCGGCTCAACTTGGCTTGGCTTGGTTTGATTGCAACCCTACGCTTTGGACAACAGCCGGAATTTTCCTGGATTTGTTTCGCCTTCCTTGATCGACTGCTAACAGTTTCTGGAATCACAGCCGAGAATCAACCAGCTCTGATACCAAATGTCATGCACCTAGGGTTTAGCTAGGGTTTAGAAAGGAATTGGGAGAAACCGAGAGAGAATTAGAACGGAATGGAGGGGGAGACAGAACAGAAAGAGAGAGAGAGAACAGAGAGAATTGAGGGAGAACAGAGGAGATCGAGAGAGAAATATATTGAGAGAAGACTGAAAACAGATTATCATTCCACAATAGCTAATTCTCTAGGTTTCAGCCTATTTATGGGCTTTCTAGGCTTTCAGTTTTTAGGACAACTGAAAGGTACAAACAAGGGAAGCAGCAAATTACAGCAACTAACTAATACATGTAATATATTATGACTAATATACCATTGGGGTCATCAGTCGTGACACACTTACCCCCTCACTTAATCTTATTGAATTTATGGACAAATTCTCTAAGGAATCCAAATATAATATGTTACAAGTATATAATAATATTGGGGTATATATATGTGAACAAGTCAAGTATATGGATATGTGTCAAGTGGATGGGTTCATGCACATACCTATATACACAGGTTCACGTTAACATGAGCAGCCGCACAGCCTGTAGGGTGCACTAACACATAGCCACATATGGCAAGCTACATGACTACATCTTGATAGTAGTGGCATTCTTGGGCCCCATTTTCAGGTTGTGACACTTACATGCTTCTGCTTTTCTACAAATTTCCTGCATAAATAAAATAATTTATCTGAGCCACATTAACAGGATAATTATTTACCTCAAAAGTATTTTCCTACCTACTTCAGTTTACAAATGGCTCTGCTCTACTACCTGTATCCTTATGGGAACTTATGTTTCTCTGATTGCAGAATCATGTTACAGATAAAAACTCCCAAAACCAGAAGGGGAAAGAGAGAGATTGAGAAACGTGCACCCAAACTTGTAAGTTGAATAGAGCTTCTTTGCTGTTATTGATAAATGCTCTTCAGCCTTTTGTTTGACTATCAATGATATCTTAACAGTAAGCTCTTTCTATTGCTTTTGGAAATTTTTTTTTGCAGGTCGAGACATCGAAAAAAATCTTAATAGTGCATGGTACAAGGACGAGCAACGTACTTAATGCCATATTGACTGAAATTTATCATCTTAATAAGGATAATTCTGTTAAATATTCCCGGAAGAACGATAATATCAGACCATTTGAGAGTGGCGGTGAAACTTCTTTAGAGTTTTTCTCTCTCAAAACTGACTGCAGCCTTTTTGTGGTATGTCAAAATATTGCACATACTCCTTTACATCTTTCCTATCTTGAGTACCGAGATCTTATCTTTGAGCCATTCAATACTTTGTTAGCTTGATTTTTTAATCAGTATGATTTTTGCTACACTTGCTTGTCAAATGTGATTAAGCTGTACTCCTACATTCCTTCCCTTCCAAGTCAGTTAAATAGTGTAGAATTGGAAGTATTACAAATTTGCAGAAATATTGCCACCTTATGTTAGCAGTTCTTTTCATCCTTGAAATTTAAATAGTAACCACACATGAGAATATAAGCACAAAGGAAATTTTTGGTAGGTTTCTCACAGCTGCTTGTTTATGTGAATCTGATGATATCTGCCAACTGTTTCTTCTGCAGTTTGGCTCTCACTCAAAGAAGCGGCCCAACAATCTTGTAATAGGGCGGACCTATGATCACCACATATTTGATCTTGTGGAGGTCGGTGTTGAGAGTTTCAAAAGCATGAAGTCCTTCTCATATGATAGAAAATTAGCTCCTAAAATTGGCTCAAAACCTTTCTTTGCTTTCATTGGAGAAGGATTTGAGAGTATAGATGAGCTGAAGCATTTGAAGGAAGTTTTGCTTGATCTATTCCATGGAGAGGTGTAATTCTGTTGCTCTCTGCTGTGCTGTCTTCTGTTTTCCAACTAACTGTATCTTCTTGTCCTTCTCTACTTTTTTGATATTGGACATGATCTCCTTGATGCAGGTTATATCGAATTTAAACCTTGCTGGACTAGACCGTGTTTATGTGTGTACAGTCTTGTCTTCAAATAGGGTGTTCTTTACACATTGTGCACTACGACTTAAAAAATCAGGGACCATAGTCCCAAGGGTGGAGCTTGTTGAAATTGGCCCTTCCATGGATTTGATAGTTCGTAGGCACCGTCTTCCTGATGAAAGCCTAAGAAAAGAAGCTATGAAGACAGCTTCCCAGTTAGCCAAGAAGAAGAAGGTTGACAATCTTCCCCATCCCCCGCCCCCTTCTCTCTCTCTCTCTCTCACACGCACACACATGGTGAAAAGTGTTCACGGGTGATTCTTGCTTGTTATTTCAGGAGAAAAATGTCAGCGGTGATGCAATTGAAGGAAAGATTGGGAAGATCTATATGCCAGACCAACAGGTGAGAAATTAGGAGTCATAATTTATATGCAGCAGCTGGTGGAATATCTATTTATTTTACGGGTAAATGTGACTGGTAGAAACAAAAAGGCATGCATGTGTAGTGGGAGCTGGACTTTTGTCAATTGTCCTTTTTGTTTTGTTATTTTTTTTCATATATTAGCTTTGTTAGGTGCAAGCGCATCCCTTGGTACTTGGTCTCGTGCATCTCTCTCTTCCGCCCAACCCCACAAAAATAAATAAAAAATCTTAATGTTGCTGTGTGAGTCTCATGGTGTGGGTATTGCTTGCTGTTTCTTTGGTCTGTGTAACAAATCTAGTTGTTTTTAGGTTGGGGAGCAGGCTCTACCTAACAGAGCAAAAGGATTGAAAAGGGAGCGCAGGGAAGCTAAGATGAAAGGTGAAGCAAAGAAGCAGAAGCAGAAGGAGGAGGCTTAATAGCAATTTCTTTGAGGCCCTTAATTATACCTTACAACTCTTCTTCAATTGAAGGTTTTAGGCATGTGATTTGATTTTCAGTCTTAATTAATATCCGAGCATGCCAGCTAGGATTGCACAATTTTGGTAGTGAAAATTGTTCAATTTGGATTTGGTTTACTTGTCCTAATTCTTGTTTCTTCTTCTGCTCAAGGAGTAGTATTAATATCATTATTTGTGTGTGTGTGTGTGTGTGTGGGATAGAAATGGGGATCATCAAATCAATTCAACAGAAAATGGATTTTTGTCAGCAAAAAATGTCTTTTGAGTTCACTTCTGATTCCCACTTTTTCTCTTCTGAAATGGGGAAGTCAGGAGCTACTTCGGTGGTCTTTTGTTATTTGGTTTTAAAGTAATAGAAGTACAATTACACTTCCAGTTTCATCGCGTAACACGTAATCAAATCCGATTCATTCAATCCCCAACACAATCCTACTATTTTTTTTTTTATGCTCTTCTGAAATTCTATTAGTGGTTAAGAACTTGTAGATTTTTGGATTCTGTATTTTAAAACTATTTATCATTCATATTTTCAAAATTAGATATGAAATGAATGGCTAAAATGTCACTTTTCATAAATAATAAACTTGTGTGATTTGATCAATTTCATAATCATAAGCTCCTTTGAGTTAATTTCATATGTAAATTTACAAAATTTGATTATTTCCATGCTAAGAAATTGATGGAATAATTAGTGAAAATTGCTAGGAGAATTATGAGAAATTATTTATTTTCAGAATAAATAATTATGAATAAATTATTTATGAAAATTTTGAAAATAAATATTTATTTTTAAAATAAATTTATGAAAAAATATTTATATATATATATATATATATTCTAGCTACAGCTACAGGAGGTTTAAATATGGTATGAGGTATATTCTTCTCTGTTAAGGTATTTTGTTTTTCAAAATTAAACAGATGGTGATTTACGTCAATTTAGTTAGATAAGATAAGATAGGTACTATTATACCTTATAACTGGTCCTAAAAAGCCATCCTAAAAAGCCTCCGTACCTGTTATATATATATATATATAAATGCTGTAATAATTAAACTAAGTTGTAATCATAATAATAATAATACGAAGAAGAAGAAGAAGAAGAAGAAGAATCATTAATGAAATTCATCTCCTAATCTGATTGGGATATAGGTCTCATGACTCACACTGCTACTACGGCTTTTTATTAATAATTCGCGCAGAGGCTCGATGCTTAGCTTAAAGAAGCACGGAGAGAGAGAGAGAGAGAGAGGCGTTACGTATATATGTAATTAAGCCATGAATGAACTTCTTGGGCTCCCATAACCACTTCTCAACAAACCAGCTTTAATCTCCCTCCCAGCAATCCATCGCCTATTGAATTATTTAATCCAACCCCTCCTCTTCGAACCGCCATTGTTAGAAATCAAACTCCCACTCTAATTACAACTATACGCTCCTGCATTTATGAACTTCACCCCTTTCCCACCACCATTAGCGTTGCTATCTTAATTATTCTTTGTGATTTTTCAGGTTTCTTGAAGCTGGAGAGAGAGAGAGAGACAGAGAGATGAAGGGAGGTTCGACGGCTCTCGTTTTCTGGGTTTTTCTCATATTTCTTTTTGGAAGCTTTCGAGCCGGCTGTGGAGAGGGTTTTATAAGTTGGGATGACTTGAAGGTGGATGTTGAGAGGGGAGAGTTGGAGGTGAGAGATTGGGGAGGAAATCGGAGTAGAGTGATTGTGGTTGATCGGAGCGGGAAGGGAGATTCTGTTACAGTGCAGGGAGCGGTTGATATGGTTCCTCTCCATAATTCTGAGAGAGTGAAGATTTTCATTCTTCCTGGAATCTACAGGTCTGTAACTTATATATATATTATATGTATGTATATATGTATAATGGATGGATTATTATGATCATGGATGAATGCGAGTACGCTTTGTGTCCTTTCTTCTCCGACTGAAGGATTAATTTGCAGCCAGTTCGATTCTGAATTCCATGGTGGTTACTGAAACAATAAACTGCAACGTGGGTATTGTTAGTTATTGCCATATGCGTAGTGGGTCCCCCCTCTCTCTCTCTCTCTCTGTGCATGAATACTGTTTCTATCGTGGGCGTGCTTTCTGCTCTTTTCTGAGCTTAACTACTGCTTTACTTGTGATTCTGAAACCCGTTTCTGGTTTCGTTAAGACCACTTTTAAGCATTATTTTCCAGGAAAATTTTCGTCCAAGTTTTCGAAACTCGTTTTCAATTGTTTCAAAGGCATAATGAATGAAAACAATGGACTGTTTGTTATTTCATCAACATTATTATCCCTTCACGTTATTGTTCCACCCGGCTGTGTTTTAGTTTGTTGTTCATGATGCAGAGAAAAGGTTTTCGTTCCAAGCGCCAAGCCCTACATCTCATTCATCGGAGACGACAACAGAAGTTCTGAAACCGTTATTACTTGGAACAACAAAGCCTCTGATAAGGCTCAAGATGGAGGTGAACTTGGAACCTACAATTCAGCTTCTGTGGCCGTTGAGTCTGATTACTTTTGTGCTTCTGGACTCACTTTTGAGGTACATGCAACCACCCAAGTGTTTTCCGACTTAGGAAGCTATTTTATTTTCCACAGTTTTCTGAAAAATTACCCCCAACTAGAAAACATTATGAACATCACATATTCATGTTTTTTTGCTTTGCAGAACTCAATTGTTGCAGAGCCAGGTGGCTACGGCATGCAGGCGGTGGCGCTGAGGCTCTCCGGCGATAAAGCCTTGCTGTACAGAGTGAGGATTCTGGGGACACAGGACACTCTGCTGGATGATCAAGGATCCCACTATTTCTACGAATGTTTCATTCAAGGTTCCATTGATTTCATATTTGGAAGCGCTAGATCACTCTACCGGGTACCCTTCACCCACATTAAACTCTAGTTTCTTCATAATTGTTAGGATTGTTCAATTGCGCACATCACACCCTGAACTTAAACGGCTCGGTCCCAGTGCCTAACATGAAGTTGCGTGCAGAATTGTGCTCTTCACTCCATAGCCCAGACATTTGGGGCTATTGCAGCTCACCATAGGGACTCAGAGGAGGAAGATACCGGCTACTCCTTTGTCAACTGTGCGATCAATGGAACCGGCAGCCTCTTCCTGGGACGAGCCTGGGGGGAGTACTCGCGGGTGATCTATTCGTTCTGTGACATAGATGATATCATCATTCCAGGGGGCTGGAGCGACTGGGACCAACCGCCCAGACAGAGGTATGAATCTTGCTCCTGATAAACCAACTTAAAAGAAGAATTCTAAGTGAATGAAAATGAGAAAAGATGGCCATTGTTGAATACACAGGACTGCGGTTTTTGGGGAGTACCAGAGCAGAGGCAGAGGAGCCAGGGGGAGGAAGAGGGTGGCATGGGCCAAGTCCTTCAGTTTTGAAGATGTAAGGCCTTTTCTGGATTGGAACTTCATTGGGGGACAGCAATGGCTCAAACTATAGCACTAGTTTTGAAACATATATATGCGCACGCACGTATATATATGTTCATTTCCCGAACATTAGACAGGTAGATTAAGTAGGTTAGAGATGAGCTCTGTTTCTCCTTTTTTTGAGCATTTGTTCCCTTTTTAAGTGGAAATGGATGCCAGACAATGGTGGCTCACCGACTGTTTATATGGTTATTACAAGGGTAAGTCACACTTAAAAGAATTGTTGTGAATGGGCCATTTTTTTACAGATATCTTAGTGTTCATTTTGGGGATTAAAGTTCCCGTAGTTTGTTTCTATTTTTTTTCCTTAAAATCCCATCCGTCTGACCTGGGTTATCAACCTAGTTATCTTTGATATTAAATTTGAACGATGAAAAATGAAAACGGACCAGAAGACCAAGTAAAAACCATAAGAACTCATTAGGGACTCTTGACCTGACTGGTAGAAAGAAAAAAAAAAGGAAAAATATATAATCATAAAAACTCAAAATGTCAAAAGTAAATCACAACATATTATTGTTAAAATGACGGAAAAAGCACAGATTAGGTAAAAATTGGCCTGTTCAATGATTAGCAGATGCAAGTGAGTCCAATGGCATAATCCCAGAAAAACATGCTTGCGGAGGCTTCATTGTGTGAAGTGCGAAACAGCCAGAATAAGAGCAAAAAGAGAAGACAATTGATAGGAATATAGGAGTGCGCAAGAATTTGATAGCTAGAAAGTTACAGAAGAGTATTAAGAAGTGAAGAAGAAGAAGATCCAAGCCATTAGAGATAAGAGAGAGTCTCTAACTGGAAGGAAGGGTCATCTGAATCACCTATTTCTAAAACAATCAGTCAAACACAGAAACTCATCTAAAAAATTCTAGCTTCACTGCTGTACACCTAAACGTACAAAGTCAAGTCCTAGCATCTTTCTTTATTTACATAATCAGTCACATCACTGCCGGCTGCAATCTCGTGTTTCGTGGGACTGAATTTCTGTCAGACATTATGCAACAGCTTCCAACAACTCTGTTTCAGATTTCTTGTCAGCTGTTTCAAACTCCTCTAGCTTACGCCAACTTTCACCCCCTCCACCACCACACACTTCCACAGCAGTACTGCAATGCAAGTGCTCTGAGTTCGCCTTTGCAGCGCCGCCACTTGCAGGATTACTGTCATCGTCTCGGCCTTCTACCGGTATCCTTTCCAGGTGCGCATCACAGGGAAGTTCGTTAGAAGGTGTCGAATCATCTAGGCCAAGCTTAGTGGAGGGGGGAATTTCATGACTTGAAATAGGAAAATCATGAGATGGGGGATGCGTCATGGTGAATGAGGATGCAGGAAGCTTAGTAACAGGGCCGATAACCGAAGACATAGCTGAATGAATATCGGGATTTGGCTTGATATCAACCCACTGATCTCCTGTCCAATCTCTTGAAACTCTTAGGTTCTCTTTGTTCATATTCAGATGTAAGTTCTCACCTGAGATCAAAGAAAACAACACTACATTATAAAACGGACGGGGACAAAAAAGAGTGAGAATTACAGTGAAGAAAATAAAAAAGTCAAAATTTTCAACTTCCAAAATAGCTTACTGGGAATGTAAACTTGCAAACTTTCATCATCATTGCTGCCAGTTCCAGTTACAACCCCTTCCCACCAGCCATCACTCCACCATGCATCCACTGGAAATCCAACCTCAAACTCATGGTCTATCTGATTATGATGAAGAGCAGGTCTAATTGTTGGGCGGCTTGGGCATCTCATTCCTAGTTTGTCAGGCCTGGCTAGTCTGAAAGCAGGGACCCATTCCTAAAATAGAATAAATATTAGCAAACTTGCTGTTTTTCCCATCCAGTGTGCATGGTGAACTTGGAATCACAATTGAACCCTACCCTGAACTAGTCCATGCACAAGAATTGAACCCTACCCTGAACTAGTCCATGCACAAGGAATGAAGAATGACCAGTAGGCACAAAGGGACCAGTGATACCAGCAAAGGGGCCCAATTGCCCCTTCACTGAAGAAAAATTCAAATAATAATAACCAGAAAGACATCCAGCTTGAAACTTTATCATAAAAATCATGTCCCTCGGAAATTCCAACAGTTACAGGCCACAGTTTGTCACATGGTTTGATTCACAAATTACCTTTTTATACATAGCCAACAGGGGGAAAAAAAAAAAAAAAGAACTTGTATGGTTGTCCACGTTGTGTGCCATTTGACGATACAAAACTACCAAAATATCTCAAATTCACCGTATAACATGTTAACAAGGTGCCATTGCAGCCAAGGTAGCCAAGGGTCAAAGGCACCCTTAAGGCACTAGGCTCCAAAAAAAGCACTCACCTAAGCAAAATGAGGCACTAAATCTGAAAGAAAATTAATAAAAAATATATTTAATGTGAAAAACACAATCAGATAATGCATATAATAATAAAACATCTAAAATACCCTCAAATACAAACAATCAAGCTTAAGTAATATAAGTTCTGCAATACATTTAGTATTATATAACAAACAAACAATGTTTCAACAAAGAAAACAAATAAACAATATAAAATATATAACAATGACAAGAGAAAGCACAAGTAGGCAGCAGCAACTCCTCCGCACAACACCTATAGCTATTTCAGCAACAGAAAGCATCAAAGCAGCCAAGTGAGCGAACAATCTTGGATCCATAGTAGACCAGACTAAAAAGTTAGATTGTAGGAGGAATGACCACCAGAAGGCCACGTGTCCTGTCGGTGGAGATAAGTCGCCGGAAGGGTCGGCCAGGCGCTAAGGGTTACCACTGTCTGATGGCTCCAACCAACTTCCGACAACTCCTCTCAAAACTTACCTCCCTCAAATCCGCAAGATTATGTCCATTACAGCTATCAAAAAGGAAGAAACACGGGGACATCAAAAGAAAATTACAGTGCTTTGCATCAGTTTACATTGCAGCAGAGATATGAGCTTGATTACAAGGTAGTTAGATGTGAATGGCGCCACATTCTATCATCACCTAAGGTGCTAGGTGCCAAAAAAGCGCTTGTCTGACCAAAGCAAGGCACTAAATTAAGAAAAAAATAAAAACATATATTTAATATGAAAAAGACAATCAGATAATGTATATAATAATAAAACATCTAAAATATTGTAAAACACAACAGCTGCAAATACAGTGAGTTTGAACTTTGAATCAGAAAAGTAATTTTTGAAAAATAAAATAAAATTGTAAAACCTTAACTCCAATACATTATACACCATCTTAAACATCAAACTATAATTATGGCAAATCTGCAACATTATTAAAAAAAAAAAAAAAGAAGCAATTTTAAATACATACAGTTATAGAAAAGCTAACAAAGACAAAAGATAAAGTTATTAAATCACAAAATATAAATTATATTATATCAATTAGCAAATATCTATTTAAATTATATTATAAACTAAATATATATTAATTAATATGAAAATTTCCAGCAAACAACAGCTGCAAATACAGTGAATTTGACCTTTGAATCTGGAAAGTAATTTTTGAAAAATAAAATAGAACTGTAAACCCTAACCCCGATATATTAAACACCATCTCAAAGACTCAAACAACAATGTAAAATACAATAGTAAGTAAAAATAAAAATAATAACCAAACAAAAGATTCAATGAAAGAAATCTGCAGAAGAACACCATCGAAGGAAGGACCAAACTGCAAAGGTGCAAACAGTAAAAAGCTGCAGAAGAATGAAGAAACCAATCTGAAATTAGTTTCCAGAGGATGGCCACCAGAACGTCGCTTGTCACACGTGAGCCTGCCAGTGGTGAGCAGTCGCCGGAAGGATTAGAAACGCCAACACATGCCAAGGGTTTCCAGCCCATGACAGCTTGGTCGGGCCTCCGGCAACTGCTCTTGAAGTTGCCTCCTTGAAATCTATGGTGTTATTACCCTATAATCCTGTTACATGGAGAGACCTTTTGCATACCTTCAGCCTTCTGCAGGTAACTCTTCAGTTGCCTTCATTTTTGTTTCAGATTTGATTCTTTTAAGTGCTTGTGGCACTCAATGCCTCAGCAGAGGCACTCACCCAGCTGGCACCTGAGTGTCGGAGCCTCACCTAGCAGCAGGTGAGGCACTTACCCAGCGCCCTGCGTCGCCCAAGTGCCTAGGCGAGCCAGGCGCTTGCCTTTTGACTACACTGCTTGAGCATGCTTCCCTCTACTTGATTTTTCATTTTTCCTCTTCTTATTAGATTTTTTTGGACCTTACCCAATCTTCTCTGATTTTTGGAGCCAATAACCTTTCATTTTCATTTTGCTTTTTTCTGTTTTTTCTTGGTTCCAGCCTAGGCGGCAAGTGCCTGCGGTGCTCGATGCCTCATCAAAGGTGCTTACCTGAGTAAAGGGGCCTCACCTGGCACTACGCGAGGCACTCCAAGGTACCTTTTGTACCCAAGCACTTAGGCAAGGGCCTTTCTTGCCTTTTGATGCCTTTTGACTACACTGATTGCAGCCAAAATTTCAAATCACGCTTTTCAATTTTGACTGTATGATCTGTAACTGCTCATTGAATGATTAGCAATTCAAACCTTTCCAAGGATATGAAACTTTTAAAGGTTCAAAACCTAAATAAACTCAATCTTGGACAATTCCTATAGCAACAAGTTCTTTCATTTACTATTTTTAAGCAAAGATGAAAGGACACAATTCAAACTACAAACCAGATATGTACTGACATCAAAGGAAGTAAAGCCAATTATTGAGGAAAGAAATCTAGACTGCTTAACGAGTTCTTACAAAGTACTTAATGTAACTTCCAGTAGAAAATAATAAACCAACATATGCAACTTTTAGGAGTAACATTTGTTGAACACGAAAATGAAAAGAGAAAATTAAGATCAAATTCCATTTTGGAAAAGAAAAATGGGAAGAAGATCAAAGCTGCTAAGATATCTAATTCCATTCTTTGAAAAAAATCCTATTTATTTGGAAGAACACAATTAATTATTTGCTATGACTATTTCAAAATAAAATCACTATCCTTTAATCGTCTTTCATTCTAAGCTCCTACCAACAGAACAAGTGAAATAATGCTCCAGTTGGATAAGCATACCTCAAGTTTGCCATAGCCATCTTCATCTTTCAAATCATCATACTGCACCTTAATCTGTCTTCGAGAAACATCCAAGACTGCACACCTGAACCAGCAGCCTCTGATACCACTATCTTGGCACATCAACTCTATCTTATCATTAACCTTAAAAGGATGGGTATACCAAGGCTGGAATTCAGCAAGCTTACGGCTCCTACTCAGGAATTCATACTTCAAGTTTTGGTCTGATAGATTATATATTAACTTCTGACGCCCTTTAGAACTTCTTTTCCGTTTAGCTCCAACCTTTGCACTGTCCCCTGCACTACCGTCCTCAGCTTCAAGGAAGTCACGATCCAAACATGAGAAGATTGATTGATCAAAGTAGCCACGCAGTTTACTCAATTTGAAGGGCTTCACACGATTGCCTTTAAATTGTCTGTGGCAAAGATGTATCCTTGCTAAAAGAGCACTTGGAATAACCTCTATACACTTTTGGTAATGTTCACGAGTCAAGACTATAGCAGGACCATCAACACACTCAACACTAATGACCTGTGCATAAGGTGTGATGAAAACTTCCTTGGGGTGAGGATTTCGCAGGAAAACAACACCCTGGACTTCTTGATTATGGTGAAACCACCTTACTTTAACCTTTTTTTGTCCCTTCCTATCTTCGTACATGTCTTCCAAATATGCAAGGTAATGATTATCTTCTTCAGCCATGACAAATACAAAGGATTGCACCTGAATATGAGATGGGGAAAAAAACAAACCTATTTATCTGAAGGGCCCATAAATATCTTAGAAATTAAACACATGTAGAATGTAGATTCCATTTCAAATGACAAGTAAGATTTACAACTTGGGACAGACCTAATAGTAACGCAAGGTGACGCAAATTTTGATACAGCCCCTTAAATTCAAAGCCAATATTGATGCCTCAATTCAGAGCTTTACACAGGTGCATGTCACTTTTGAAGCACTTAAGAACTCATTCACAAAATAAATGTGCATGTTAAAAGTCAATATTTGTTTAACATAATTCAAAGGACTAGCTGAGCTATAACCCACATGAACTTTCAGAGTTATGTGACATCAGGAATAACTTTCTCTTTTAAGTACTATTACCAGAGCTTTTAAGTCCAATCTAGGTTCTCTAGTACAAGTGCTTTTCTCTTCAGATCAGAATGTCAGCATAATATTATCTCTTTTCCATTTACTGATTTTCTAAAAGCTACTACAACTTCAAAATACTGGCAATGCTCACCGCTATTCTAATGCCATTCCTGCAAAATGCTGGATAATGGTTGAGTAGTTTACCGCATTTCCATGCAACACCTGACCACACAATGTCTGAGGTGTGTCCTTTCAAGTTCTTGGCAAGATGGCCCTGTTAGGAATTGCGTCAATTAACATATAAAGACATGATTAGGTATGAGAAGATAACAAAACAAAAGAGATATACCTTGTAGTCAGGCATGTTTGTCCACTGAGCAGTGACTCCACTCATTGGATCATTCTTTGGTGATTCTGTCATCATAAATTGTAAGGTAAGAAGCATAAAGAGGTTTTGAGAGACATATTAACAATGTCAAGACCAGGATAATCCAAGAATAACCAAAAATTATCAAAACTTGTGCGACAGTCTCTCCAAAAAGTGATAGGCATTTGAGATTCAAGTCTCACTGCCCTAAATAATAATCAGGGCTCAGACACAACTAAATAACTGTAAAACAGCAAATCATTCAAAACTAAGCCAGCACAAGCCTTGACAAGCTCCAATTACTACTAGCAATGATGCATTGGTGCCAAACTCAAATAGTCGTGTGGTCATACTAGGTTGTTGGAATTCTACAAAAAAATTATATATGGAGATTGCATATTATGCAACATTTCATAATTGCAGACATAAGGTATCATATGAACATCACAAGAAATTTTAATCCACTATTATTGTCTGGATCACCATTCAGATAAGGAGAAAAAAACAAAAAGATATAGCGAGCACAACATGGAGCAAGTCCAATCTGATTTAAGGTTCACATAGTAGAGATAACCTAAGCAGTTACACTTAACCAGTACAAAATCCAAGAAGCCTTTCAATTCAACCCACAATTTTTGTAAGGACCTTAGAAGCTTGTGTTAAAGATGTCCTTTCAGTCACACTTAACCAGTACAAAATCCAATTCAACACCAATAAGGAACCTGGTAATTAAGCAATAAATAAATAAATATAACAAAGCTGCTAAATCTAGAGGAACCATTTGATATCTGTTTAAGGTCAAAATTATTAAGGCCGATCATCCCCAAATAAAAGCACTTAAATGGAACAAAAATATTTAGGATTTAGCTATAAAGCTTCTCAAAAGTGCCTTCATGCTACCGGTGACAAGATGGAAGTACACTGCACACTCAACACCAGCCTGATGCCAGCAAAATTAACAACTATTAGAAGATAAGTTTTTGCAGTTGGTGAATATTTTAATTTGAAAATTATAAACCATAAACAACATGAGAAAATTCTGATGGTCCATCAATTATTCAAGCAACACAATAACACACTAAGAATTTTCATCAAGAACAGAAATCTATGAACTCTTGAGAAACTAATACATAAGTTGCAATTTGCAGGATAGGTATTTAGTAGCAGATACTTGCTCGTCTATATAAAATAATGCCTGATTGTTGGAAAGAGTTTCTCAACAAAGATATCAAATCTGAAGAAGTGAAAATCAACATAGAGAACGAGCATAAGATCTGGTCTAGATTATAAACACTTTGCGTCTGTCTAAATCTTCATCGCACAAACTCTTTTGGGGAAACAAGAAATAGAGAAAGGATGCAGAACATACTAGATGGATCTCTCTGAAGATGCTGTTTGGATAGCATAGAAGTGAGCCAGTTGACAACCTCTCTCCTTGACCTCCATCTAAACCCAGCTTGGACTGAATTCTCCGCCCCAACAGTGTTCAAGAATTCCTCAGAAACAACATAAAACATGTGCCTAACACTCCTTTCAGTGCCCACAACAGCAAGAATGGACTCCCCTGATATATCCTTCAGGAAATAGTGAACCACACGGTTGCCCCTTTCCTTGGAAACAAATTGCTCTTTCCACTCGACAAAACAGTGAGCCCTAGCAGCCATGTTTGGATAGCAATGACCAGGTGGGATTAACAGAACATCAAGACACTAAAAGAAACCCTTGATTGCATTTGTGAAGTTGCCCCAAGTGACAGAAAGCAGGGCTTTGACCCAATTAACTCAGTACCTACACAGCTGTAATCTTGGCGAAATGCAACCAAACAACATGACTACCTTCCGATGGTTCAATACCCTAACCTCCTTAACCCTAAAACCTTCAAAATTCCCTTCTCGAACTCACAGAAACAAGAAATCAAGAACAAGGTAGTTGGCAAAACTGAGCAAAACCCAAGAAAACCTGCAGATCTGCTAGAAGATCAGAAACAGCAGTCAAAGAAAAAGGATTCCGCCTTTGGAGCCCTAGAAAACAACTAAAGATGAAATTTTGGAGAATTTTCCAAAGAAAAGATCGAGAAATTGAGTGGGGCACGAAACCGTCTACCTCAAGGACACAAAAGAGAGGCCCCAGAACAGAAACTTGAGCCTGGGAACTTAAGTTAGCCGAAAGACCCGGTCAGGGATGTGAAGGAGGGTTCAACAAAGGGGCAAGAAGAGAAGACTTTGCTTGTGTTTTGGGCTGTGGGAGGCTGAGAAGAGGAAGAGAGAGAAGAACAAGAAAGATGATGAGAACAGAAGATGAGATGGGCACCCCAGGGAAGCCACAAACATTGTGAAAGTTGCAGCCGCCTTGTTGTAGGAGGGTATTGGAACTTCACATCCCATGCAGCTGCTTGGGAAGAAGAGAGAGGGGGGTGGGCAGGCGGTAGGAAAAGTGGGAAATTTATCACGAGGACCATCTCCTTACAGGAGAAAATCTTGAATACGAATACTCGCACGCTTATGCACTGGGTCCCAGCATGGTGGAGAGTATCAAATTTGCAGCAGGAAGCCCCTGTATTTTGACTTTTTTAACATTAACAAGTAATGAGAATTTTACCCACTGCCCATTGAATGTGAAAGATCATGCTAAATTAAATAAAGGGTAATGTTACAAAGCGTATCAACCACAATAATTATCGATATATGTAATAATTACGTGATAGTGTTTAATTAAAAAAAATAAAAATATATTTAATAAAATTTATTATAATGTTAATCAAATACTGTTATGTGATTATCATATGTACTGATAATAATTATATTATAACTGATATTTTGTTGCATTACTCTTAAATAAAATATGTACTATTAAATATATATAAAATATTAAGAACAACAAAATGCATACAACTTGTCCCATTTGTTTAAAATCAATTATTAGGAACAACAAAATGTATTTCATACAATAAAAATTACTTATGATTATTGTATAATAGACTTGGTGTGAACCTATTAGGAAACTCAATCATATTCTCAATGCATAATATATCACAAATTGCAAGAATTATGTCTTAATTTTAATAATTCACCCTTAATTAGGGTTACAAAAAATAATCTTATATTAACATGATTGAAAATGAGGAGGATCGCAAATGAGTCAAATTGTTCACGAATGACTCAATATTTGACTCAACAAAAATTCATTTGAATTTATTCATTAAAGTAAATTAGTCAAACTCAATCCTAACTTCGAATCTCAATTTGTAAATGAGTGAAGATTGAGTTTAGTAAAACTTGACTAATTAAAATTTGCAAATATATTCGATTATAAGCTCACGAATATTAATAGATTTAATTAAAGACTCGTAAACATATTCAATATTTACAAATAATTTGTGATTAGTCTCGTTTATAAATATATTAATACATTTATTTATAATTTTATAAATATTATTATTTAACATAAAGTTATGAAACTTTAAATTATTATAATAACATAATTAAATTAAATATATTTAATATTATTATATATATTAATTTAATCATTTAACATAATATAATATATGTATATATAATAAAGAAAGTTTGCAAATTAGCAAGTAACGGTTGCAGATGAGCAATGCAAGTCAACAAACATATAGCTCTTCTTGATTTGACTCGGATGGTGCATCATGGATTTTCTCCCCACGGACATATGATATTTACGAGGCACCTACTTTCTTTTTTCTTTTTTCTTTATTCCTCCCTCCACTTTCCTTTTCTTTTAAATTTTACATATATCTCACTTTGTATATCCAATAACAGCAACAGTAAGGCTGCGTTTGATTCACATTATTATTTTTTAAAAATATTTATTTTTCAACTAAATTTCTATTTTTAAGATATTTAATTGATATTATTTTTTATAAAAAATATCTTTGAACTTTTGCTCGAATAACCTCAATTTTTCTCAAAAAATTGACGAAGATTTTATTCGAGAAGGGTAAATTTTATTTTTCAAATATTTTTTTATTCTCACGTCTTTTTCATTCCGGTCTTTCTTTCTATCCACCAACAAAATTTTTAATACAACCAAAATTCTCTCCTCTCTCTAATAAATTGTCTCTCCCTCTCTCTATTATAGAAATTATCTCTTCCATCTCTTTGCAAAAATCATTCAAAACAGGTAAATCTTCATAAATTTTTCCTTTTTATTGTGTTTCAATTAAATCTGTGATGTAATATATGTATTCCAAAATCACTCCTTATGCAATAATAGGCTGATTATTATAGTCTGGATGTGAATATCCGAGTTAAAATGTGTATAGCTATTTCCTTTCAATGGAAATGAAACTTGTGTATATTAAAAGCATTGAGACTATGTATATATGTTTGCTCTGCATATTGCAGCCACACGAAACTAATGAGCAAGGTACAAGTTAAAAAAGCACAAGTTCTATGGAGAAAAGGTACATGTTTCATAGAGAAAATGATAATTTTTATGAAAAATAATTATCAAACAACAAAAATTAGGAAAAATGATTATTTTCATAAAAAATATTAACTATCAAACACCAAAAAATAGAAAAATATAACAATTTTTACCTTAAAAATTAAGTCAATCAAATACATTTAATTGACATTTTTCTTGAAATTTAATTTTAAACAATTCAATTATCTAGAAAATATTTACTTTCCATATAAATTCTATATTTACAATCAAATGCACCCTAATAACAACCTGCCTACCTCTCTATGTTGTTTTTTACATCTTCCATTCTCGGCCCCAATCATTTACATTATCAAAATTTTAAATATCATGTTAGCCTAATTATTATTGTCAAAATCATGAATTAACTCTTACAAATTTACAGAGTTATATAGTTTTAAATGTATCAATTCGCTTTATACACTCAAAATTTCATAAAATCAAAGTTGATTCGTGATTTAATACTATAAACTCGATGATAAATTCACTAAATTTTGAAATTCATATTATATGTAAATTAATATTTAAAATTTTAATTATAGATGAATGATGACAAATGATAAAGTTAATATCTTACAATCTGAGCTTAAAATTTGATTTTATGAATAATTTTTTAATCCTACTTAAAATCTCAATTTTAACAATCTAAATTTTAACAACTTTGAGTCCAATCATGCAATACACACACCCTACACTATCATTTGACCAGACCTTGGTAACATTTTTTGATCGTTAACAAAGATCAACGCAAATCCAACTTGAAGTGTAACGCGTCTAACCTACCCCAACCTTTACACTATCATCTTTCAATGAACTGTCAAACAAACACTTCTTACTGCGAAGGAAAAATATATTTTTGTTGTTTTTTATATATAAAAAAGTAATTATAAATGTTAATGTCAAAAGACATGAAAAAATTCATCTTAAATCTATCAATCACCACTAAAGGCATCCTTAAAAACTATCGTTATGGCTTTTGAAACTAAAATATTGTATCACATCTTTTCTCAAAAATAACTCAATAAATTTGCCAACGGCGCTCCTTTGCAACTTTGGGTACTTTAAACTAGAAAACAGTTTTTTGACACCTTACTAGATAACATGACAGAATTTTGACACCATACTTAAAAAGTAAAATTCTTGTCAATAGGATAGATTTTGACAGAATTTTGAATAATTAATTTGTTAAGGCTAGGTCATAAAATAGTCACATCACATGCTTCATGGCTTTACCAGAGGTTCTTCAAGCTAGCCCATAAAGATGAGAAGGTCAACCGAAGATCCATCTGATTGATCTGAAAATGAAAGAAACCATATAACATAATTCGGGGGACACGTGTACGGTTCTGATGAAACAATAACAAAAATAAGAGGGAAAAAAAAAACAGATGCATCCCGAAAACTAGGGAGATTTCAATGCTATCATAACACAATTTCATGCCATATAACAATCAGTTGCTTCTTTCTCTAGCATCATAATTACATATTTGTTGGACCATCCGCAATCATACTCGCGGTTCAAAAATTAATCTAACTGCTTTCTCTATGGAGTCAAAAGTTAGTAATAACCTGAGGATCCAAAGCCACTGATCAATGGAACATCAACCACAAATCTGAAAGGAAAAAACGCCACATCAGCAAAATGAGCAAGCGGCCAGTCCAGTAATACTCAAAAAGTAGGCATCTGAAGCTGCTGAAATGGGCATTGACACTGAAAGGGCCTCGTATAATTCATTACCACATATATGTATATATATATACATATATATATGGAATTTCAGCAGCCCTAGAATGGTAGGTTTTGGGGCAATTGAAGCAGTACCTCAGGTGCCAACGTTTGGTGCAGAGGTTGCCACAGATGGACCGTTCGAATATCTCCACTGCCCACAGGCTTTGCATTTCTCCAGTTTCACACTGTTTTCCAGAGTACAGAACTTACATGACCAGAATTTGTACTTGTTTTGGACATCTTTTTCCTTTTGGGTGCCGCAAAGCTTGCATACGGGAGCCAGAGGCTGCAACAATTGCCCATCGCTCAGATGAGAAACATTAATGCCAGAGTTCAGGAAAATAGAAAATTCAAAAAGCTCATGCCATAAGATGTAACCGAATAACATGATTGACATACTATCAAAATGGCAATTCCTGAGTACAAAATCCGTATTTAAAGAATGTACACAATCTTCATTGTAGAATCCAGCTAATACAGTAAACTATACTCTCTTTGGTCATAACGTTAGCAAGTAACATTATTGATAATTGATGAACAATAAACTACGTGAACCAACAACTCGACTGCTATTAACGTCATAGGCAGTCATAAGATGTTAACTGCAGTTATTACTCGATAAAATGATGGAAGACTTCATGCTTGGTAAAGAATGAAGAAACAAACCATTTTTTCCATGACACTTACCGGATTCAACAAGGTGCAGGTTATGCACTCCCACATTGTCGATTCTTTTGTTTTATCTGTTGCGCCATTATTAGACGATCCAGAAGGAGAAGCATCATTGGATAGATCAACAAAACCAGATTTTAGATGACCCTTTGGTCTGTGAGAAAGTCCACTGTCATCTGTTTCACGGATTATTTTCTGAGGTACAGACTCCGAAGAAAGCATAGACCCAGGTCCTAAAGCAGCTCCAGTTAAATTCACTGAACTAGATTCTGGATGGCCAGTAGAGGAATGAGATAATGAACCAATAGTTGATTCATAACTTCTTTTTCGAGATACAGAATCTGAAGTTTGTGCATTAGAACCATTGTGAAACCTTGAGTTCATGGCAGTTTGCCCCATACATACAGGATCCTCTAATATATCAAAATTATTTTCTCCTTCCTCATATGCTTCACAAGACTCCAATCCACACCAGATGTCATCCTGTAGTCTTCTTTCCGCAGCCATTGCAGCAGCTTGTACTGGACTAAGTGCGACCATGATTGAGCTATCACCACCAAGTCGTTTGGGTCCAGAGGGCAGTAAAGATCCCAAATGTGCTCTCTTTTCTGCAGCAGCTAGTGCTGTTCGGCGAAGAGATGAAAGAGGAGGCTGGTGGGAGAAGCCACCCAATCGCCTCCCAGGAAGGTCAAACCCCTCTCCAATGCCAGTTATACCCTTGGTCATTAGGTCCTCGCACTCCTGTGTGTGCCAGTTATACATATATAACAAAACAAACAAATGAAAATGAAAAAAAATGCAATAATGCCATATCTTCTCTATCAGAAATTTCTGATTGAGCTATCCCAAAAGAAGTTAAAGGAAATCAAGCTGTTGAGCCAAAAAATGCATCCGCTCATATTCAGGCAATCTGCATCCCAACATCAACTGTAATTGACACCATTATGTTACATTGAATTTTCTAAAGATGTGTAATAAATGGCAATTTATGCCACACTCCAACTCCTTACCAAACAATTGAAGAGCTACCTAGAGACACAAGATATTGAAAATAGTAAATAGAAAGTTTAAATGTTTTAACATATTCCCATAATAGAAGGTCAGCAAGAATATTTTGTGATGCCTCTTCATTTTGGACAATGCCAACCCCCACATGGTGGGAATAAGGCTTGGTGTGTTGTTGAGATCATTTTGGACAATACAGTGGCAGATAGTTAATTAGACTTCAAATATAGCTCTGAAATTGAATTTGATTAACTGTTGCAAGAATCTAGTAAAATACTCTTTTCCTTTTCCTCAAAGCTACTGACTCTGTGATGTCCTAAAATTGAGATGACATCAAAGAGAAACAAAAACAGCTTATTAAAAGAAAAAGTATATATATGTAACCAGATCTCCATAAGCTTATCAGAATTCAGCGTGTTACTTCCTCATACTCACCTCTATGGTGGAAGGTAGTTTTCAGTGATGTTAATTATATAAGCACGAAAAAGGAAACGATAACAAGAGAAATGGAAAGACAAATTCTCTAACATGGAAAAGGATATACATAGAGAGCGAGCAAGAGATACAGAAGGGACAGCAGAAAAGACAGATTAGAAAGAAGAATACAGACAATATTAGCCCAAGGATAAAGCAGAGAAGAAGACAGGAATAAAAGGCACCATCAGAGAGAGAGAGAGAGAGAGAATAAAAGGAAAACAGAAAACGAACCAAGAAATAGTGCCTGGGAGGGAAAAAGAACCAATATTCTCATTCCATAGTCCAATCAAGAACCTATAAAATTCATACATTCTATAGGTACTTATATGATATACCATATCATCTAATTAGGAAATTAAATTCAAATTAAATGCAAATCCTACTTAAAACTAATCTTCTAAAGTTCATCTTCTATATGACCTTTGTTGGTTAAAGCTGGATGATTTAGTTGATTAGAGTAACCAGGAAATGTCCACAGCCAGCTCATAAGCATGAATTTATGTAGCTGCAGTGACTTGGACCAGACAAATTGGGGAGGAGGAGAACAGAAATTGCTAAAGAGAGATTAACCAAGACTTGAGTGCAACCAAATGATTGTTTCTCAAATCTCACCTTAGGCAGAAGAAAATAGTTTATACAATACAAGGGATTTTAAAGCACAATGCACCAAATTTGGATGCATTCAAAGGCCCACAGACAATACTAAACTTTTTGCTTACATGGCATGCAAACCAGGCTAACCCAAAGTCACATGCAATACCCTATATGAGAAATCAAAACTCCTCAAGATTCTCTACTGTATGCAACATTTAGACCCATAAGTATCAGACAGGGATTCAGATTTTGTGCGCGCGCGCGTGTGTGTGTGTGAGAGAGAGAGAGAGGTAGAGAAGGAGCGAGAGCTACTTGCACATTTTGTTTTTCATCTCAGGCTTCTTTCTTCTCTTATTCATTCTCAACCTCCTTAACAAGGCAGAATTACTCAAGCACCTCCAAGAACCATCACTCCCACATCCTCTAAAACCATACTCTAGAACAAGATGGTTGAGAACATTCATATATTACAGAAATTGAACTTCAAATGTAGCTAGTGCTGGAATTGAAGTAGATGTAACTGTTGTAAAAATCTAGTAGTGTATTTTTTTCCCCTTTACTGAAGGCTACCGAGTACTAACCCTGAGAGGTCCTTGAATCTGAGATGCAAGCAGAGAAAACTATGACTTCAGCAAAGGTTTTTATAAAACAAGACATCATATCTGTACAACAGAACATTCAGATACATTCAGAAGTCTCACTATTTCACTCGTTGTTTCCTCATTCTCGTCTCATGATTGGGGGGTGTACTTTAAGTCCTTCCTCAGTTCATAAATCAGTAAAAAATAAATAATTTTCTGTAAAATGAGAGTAAATAGGACATATCAAAAGCTTTGCTCGTTAACACTGTTTATGTATGGCTGCAATGTGATATGGTTATTGATTAAGAATGAGCTGGAAGATAAGCTGGAGTGTGGAGTTGGTATGGAGCTGAGTTGGAAGACTGTTAGAAAGCTGAGTGGGAAGGTTGTTAGAAGAACTGAAGAAGCTTAATCTGCTCACGACATGTGGCAACAGTTCGATAGTTGAGTTTGTTGATTGCAGGAGAGAATTAGTTGCTAGTTGGTTGTATTAGGCAGGGGGTCCAAACCAGAGATTGAATGAATGTAAACCCTTGTAATTCAATTTTGCAGCATTATATGAGAAATGAAATGAAATTTCTTCTTCTCTTCATTCCTTGAAATTCTTGGTGTTCTTTTTCAAATCCTCTCCCATTCTTCTTCTTCTTTACCATTCATGTCACAGTGACTTGGACCATGCCACTTTTTTTGGCATGCAGTGGCCAGGGAGGCAGAAATGATCTATCAAAGAATGAATATGTTGTCAATTAAAAAAAAAAAAAGTAAAGGAAATTTCCCAAGCTGAATTTAACAGAGAACCAAGCAGAAGCACATTTAAGAGCATCCATTAGCAATCTTGGATTTTAATAATCTAAAAGATAAACACTTGATTGAAATTATTAGCACAATGAAAACAATGTAGGTTTCTTGAAACATGTAAAATAAAAGAGATAATTGCAATTGTTGGGGATTACACATTAAAGGTAGAAAGAGGGAAAATCAAAAGCCTGTTATGATGAAGTATCTAGATTAAAGTGGTGCAAGAAATGATATAACTCATGAAGACCACGCCATGTGATTGCAATATTAGCTAGTGCCAAATCAATGTGAAAAAACTATTGTGTTGAATTATTTTAACAATCATATATTGCTCTGCAAATCTTAGCAAAAGTAACTTAAAAACTAACCTTTCTGATTTCATCCCAGAGATTGTAGAAACTGGCATTGTGAGGACCATGAGCGTTGTGACAGAGTTCATGCAACATAGTATCGAGAATTTGATCAAAAGGGAAGAAATCCCAATCCCTGTTTGGTTTTCGAAGCCTAAGCTTTACTTGCAAACCACCTCCTACATTCAACCCCAGAAGAGATGGACTCTTCGGGCTGCATATCAACTCCAATCCCTTAGTTCCACATCCATGATAAACCAATATCAGGACAAGTAAATTAAAAGTAAGCTCCTAACTAAATTGGAGCTCCATTTGTCAAAAACCAACCAGTGCTATTTCAACAGTTTCTCAGCCAGCACACGCAGCACTGATAAAGGGAAACATATACGGGAAAATATGGATTACTGCGAGTGCATATTTATTCTAATTCCTTAGTTACACACATTAAAGCCATTTTCGAGAATTGGATTTGCAGACGGATAAGAAAAAGGAGAGGAAAAAATACATGCACTTCTGTGTATGTTAAATGCATATAACTGAATATATCATTTCATTTTCTTCTCATTTTTCCTTACCGTTTAGAAACCCTAGTCCCAAACGTAGCTGCGTATAAACCGATATCAGCGTCAACAAATGCAGATAAAACATAATTAACTTGAAGTTCCTGCAAAATTTTCCCACGGTTTTTGGGCAACCAAACAGAGAAAAATTACCAGAATTCAGAGAGGAGTTTGACCCGCCATTTGTGCTTGCGCATGATGGGCTGGACCTGTTTCGCGACTCTCTCGAGGATCTTTCTGGCCTCGTCTTCTCCGACCTTCTTGAGGGGCTTGATTTCCCAAACTTTGTTGAGGTCGCCCACGTTCATCTTTCCGAATCAAGCGATCCGATGCAAAACCAAAACCCTAGCGTCTGAAGAAGAATCGACGAAGAACATGATTCAATGTTCAAACTTCGGGTATGCGTTTGGGTTGGGACGTCTTGTCTTGCTTTTACTTTAGTATAATTTTAATTTTTATTATTATTAACCTGTAATTAAAAATTGAAGTTGGCGGGATCCAATTATTACAAAATTTAGAACATTGGTTGGGTCATCGCACTCGCACGCACCTCTCCTTTATAACTTTCGTAAATTACGCTTAGTTTTTGGTAAAAAAATATAAACACCTCCAATATTTATGAAATAATAAAAACACTCTTACAATCTTAAAAATAAAGAAACCATTTCATCCAACTTAAAACTATTTTCATCTCTTTCTCTCATATTTCTTTAATCGATATTAACAGAGATAGATGCAGAAAATCTATAAGCAAGGAGTTACGTATGGTACATAAAAAATAAAAGACTAAAAATGATAGATCTAGAAAGCAAACAAGTACTAGGGCTGAAACTCGTGCCATCCAAAGAGCAAGCACTAGACTAAAATTCATGCTAACCTCTATTAGATTTGCCCATGGGTATTGCTCATAACTAGCAAAGAACCGTGGTTGCCATCAATTTTTTTTCTCTCTTTTTTTTTTTCTCTCATCTCATCTTTCGTCTAATTCTACAATAAATCCAATCTATCAATCCAACCTATCATATGATGTATTCTACCTCAAGCCATCGTTAAACAATCTGCAGCAAACCCCAAAAGTGTTGGTAAACTCATATCTATCACAATTCAACTATAAAAAAATGTATATTTTTCTCTCTTTGCAACAAAGTGTCCTATCATCAATGGTTTAGTCTTTCTCACTCCAACAACCTTTTCTCTTTTTTACTCACACACATATCTTCAATAACCCCCATTAGTGATGAATCTTATGTAACCTATATATATCCCTTTATCTTACACTTTTTATTTTTGTCTTTTTCTTAATCTTTATTTTTTACTTCGAATGAACAAGTGATAAGTCTCTCTCTCTCAAGAACCAAATTGCTAGGTTCTACTTTTGGAGAAACCAAATTATTTGGATTGTATTCACGCTAATGATTGGTGGCTACTAATAATTTTATATTTTTTTTAATTTCTTTATAATATTCGAGAAAGAAATAGATAAGAAGGGGTATTTTTAAAATTTAATGAAAAATAGTAATATTTTTTTAATAGTAAAAGGGAAAGTGATACATTGGTCAAAACCTCAAAGGAAGTCTTTATCATTTTTCAAATGTTAAGATCATTTTTGTTTTTATTAAATCTCAAGCGAACTCAGCGTAATTTATCCATAACTTTATGCATATGTTTATATTTTTATGTGTATAGTTTAAAAATAATTAAGATTGATACTACTAAATTAAATTTTAAAATTACCTAGCACACATTTATATTTATATGTTTGGTCCCTCATGATAATATGTGATTTAAAAATTATGTGTTTAACTTTAAAACAATAATCTCTTTACAAAGCAATGTACATTGAGGACTCTTTCTTATGTGTATTATTATTTTATCTAAACTATACAATTGCAACAAAAATTTTAAGGTAAATTTGAGCATAGCTAATGATGCAAAATCATGCACCATAAGTTATGGACCAATGGAATTAAAAAACATGCTTATGGTTGAATTGGATAATGGGTTAGAGAAATTATTCACTAAGCTTACAAAAGGAAAGAAGAATCCCAAGCATTTTGAATGATCCCTTCAATGCCTAAGTAGTTGTCAAACCCTTTTAAGCAATCTTAGTTGCATGAGAAAAAATAATTGAAAGTTGAGGAATTTTTAAGCAATCTTAGTTGCATGAGAAAAAATAATTGAAAGTTGAGGAATTATCTGTGCCATATGTTTAGGATATTATCCCTTTTTTTTTAGATTACGCCTTATTACTAGCGTCTTCAGCCACCCCACCCCTGTATCTACACTGAGGAGATAAATCGAGGGATATGCCCAAGTGATCAGGGTGGTAGACCTAAGCACCACTAATATCACTCCTAAGGTCCTCCCCAAAAGAAAGCATTCTGCTTCCCCCAGAAATCGAACTCACACTAGGAACCTTCAAACAAGATTTTTAGCCTACCTCTTTATCACTTAGCTAGGCCCCTGGGGGCTAAGATATTATCCCTTTATAGTTGGAGAAGCCAATTTCAAACAAATTCAGTCTCGTCTTATTTGATGAGATTTTGTCGCTAATTTTTTCCTTTGATTTTAAGAGAGATTTCCTTCTTTGTAGATGATACCAATCAATCTCAATCTTACTCATATTTAAAAGGATTTTTTATGGATAACACCCCATGCGGTTGGGTGTAATGAATAGCCTCATTTCCCATGTGAGTAATTGTGGGTTTGTGGAGAGTCAAATGATTTGTGTGCACAACTACTCTTAAGCTCCAACCCAATTAAGTTAAGTTGACTGTAGAGTAGCATTTGGTTGTCATGCCAACTTGATCACAAAGTGTTAGTTGTTGACTTGATGTTGAAATGATGTGGGTCATGCTAATGTGATCCTAAAGTTGTGTTGGCCTTTCTAACTTGCTCCAAAAGTTGTGTCAACCATGTAACTTGCTCCTAAAGTTGCATCAATTGTGTAAACTTTGATGTTGAAATTGTGGTCAATTATACCAACTTAATGCTGACATCATGTCAGTTGTGCCAACTTCAACATTAAAGTGGTGTTAGTTTTCTTGACTTTGATATTAGGGGGTGTTTGGTATAGGAGGGGGTTTTAGATTTTTGAGAATATTAAATTTAGAATCTATATTTTCATTGGTATAATTTTTTTTTAAAAAAAATCCTAAAAAAATAACATTCTTAAAATTTATTTTTAATCAACTTTTTCATAAAAAGATTTTCATAGAGAGATTAAGAATCTTAGATTCTCATAAAATTGAAAAAGTTTTTAATAATTAAAAAGTCTAAAACACCTTTTATAACCTTATAGCCCTTTTACGATTATTTTTATCATAACTTTTTTTTTACAAACATATATATTATGTATATATAATACGTATGTATATATATTCATACACACACACATATATATATATATAATGTATAAAAAATGACATTTTTTGATTTCCTAAAAGATTGTAAGTATCAATATTTCATATACTAAAATAAATTTATCATTTTTAAACAAAAAATCAAATAAGAGTAATTTTGAAAAAAAAAAATGAATTCTCAGTATTATTGCATTTAAACCAAATATAAGAATATAAGATTTCTAAAAAAGAATACCCAACATTATTGAAAAAGTTTAAATCTAACTAAATATGAAATTACATAAATTTTGAGAGATTTTCAAAAATATTCTAAAAAATTATGAATTCCAACATCTTTTTTTTTTTTTCGTGCCAAATGCCCCGTAAAGTTGTGGTCAAAGATGTTAACTTTGATGTTAAAGATGTTGTCAATCACGCAGACTTGCTCTTGGAGTTATATCAATCATATTAACTTCAATGTTGAATTGATGTTGGTTTTGCTAACTTTGATGTTGAAGTTGTGGTCAATCATGCCAAATTTCTGTTGAAGTGTTTAATCATGCCAACTTTGTTGTTGATCTAGTGTCAATTATGTTGACTTTGATGTTGAAGCAGTGTCCATCGCGTTGACCTTGATAATGAAATGCTATATATAGATCATGTTAACTTGATTTTGGTTACATTTAGGAAAAAACTCCAAACAGGCATAACTCTGCGTTCAATGGTTCGCTTTAGGCAATATTGGAGTCATTTTCATGTGTCTTAATGAGATTAATTTGCTAGGAATAGCTATATGCAATTTGAGATGGCTGTTTTGGTCTAAAGTAAATTTTTCACCATTCATGGAATTTCGCATGGTATGTTATAGTGTTATTCAGGAGGTCTAACCTTGTTTGATTGTGTTATTTAATAGACAATGAAGATGAACTATGTCTTCTTAAGTTACTAGGATGTTTGGTGGATTTTGGCTGTTTCTCTCCTTACATTTTGCAAATTCTTTGTCACTTTTAAGTATTTTTATGATCTCAACATTATCTCTTTTTTCTTGACTTTTTTGAACGAGAAATATAGGGTAACTAGTGTTAAAACCCCTCATATCTTTTTCTTTATAACAATCGGGTTTACACAATGGGTATTTAACCAATGGGAAATCCCATGGTTTCCTAGATGATCGCCTAGTTGCCCAACTCACATTTGAGACAAATTTGGTGTTTTGGTTGGGACAATTCTTTTTAACATAGGTGATTAATCTAATTTGCTTTTTATCTTATTTCTTGATATCTCATTGTTCAAAATTTCCAAAATTAATCCTTTGTAATTGTGAGTATGCTTCGTCCTTGGTGAGATTTCAAAGGCCTGGGTTGTGGTTTGGGTGTCCTAAGTTGTCTTATAGACTTTTGCACTATTTTGGTTGATTAAAAAATTGTTTATTGACCGAAAGTTCACAACTACACTTTAATCGATCAAACTCACTAATTTAGTCAAAGTCAACAAGTGTGCCCTACACCATACTGACTATCACACTTTAGTCAACTAACTTGTCAGTTTAGTCAAATAAAGTTGACCACCATGCCTATTTGATGTCCAAATGAAGTCAAACTATAAACTATTCTAATGGCCTCCATTAATGTTAGTCATCTCCAAATCATTTGAAAATGTAAAGAATGCAATTCATAAGCTTCTATAGCTCATTAAGAATTCTATAGATACCAAGAATGACCCTTATTTCCTATTCAGCCGTTTTCAAGACCCCTACACCCCCTCTTTATAAAAGGAATGACCTCCATGTTCATTATCTTTGAAGCAACTTTCCTTGTTACAACAACAAAAGTCCTCCATGGACAAATTTGTGTCATTCCATAACCATGCATCCCACATGCTCATGATAGTAATATAATATAAAATAAATAGCCAAACCCATGTTTTCCCCCACCTCTAAACTTTACATGAAAAACCTATTATGTCCTGTACTTCAAATCTAACATATTAAATACTTAATTTTTATAATTTACACCTATTGATTACCTAATTCTCTAGTCAGTATTGAGCATGTAATACACGTGCTATTAAGCATGTGAAAACAAAGTACCAAGACACCACGCCCAGCACTCTTTGGATTACAAACTCACTAATAGAAAGGTTATAAGTTACCAATTGAAGCAAAAAACAAGGGGAATGGTAGGTTGATCATGACTCGTTGGTAACTGGTCAGAGCAAATAGGACAGGGAAAGGGTTAGTTAGTCGCTAGTCACTGGTTGGAGAAAGGGAATGGTGGGTCGGTCGCGACTTGTAGGTCGTCGATTGGAGCAAAGAAAAAGGGTCGAGATCAATCGAGATGATGATGACCAACAAGAGACTCAGTTCTTCCGTTTGGGCTAACGGGAGATGGGAGCAAAGATAACGAGTGAAAGGGAAAAAAAATGTGGAATGAAGGATTGGTTCGATCGACTCTTCTTCTATTTTTCCTTTCTTCTATTTCTTTTCTTTCTAGCTCATTTTGTGTATAATTCATGCATTATTTTAAACTAGGTTAGGTAGTAAATATGTGTAAATTATAAAGGTTAAGCATTCAATATATTAGATTTGAAATTCAAATAAGTGATAGACTCTTCATGTAAAGTTAAGGGGAAAAAATATGAGTTTGGCCTAAAATATATACATTACACACAAAAATCACATCATGGATGTTATGCCATTATGCTTTATACATATAAAGAAGGTTAAGGAAGAATTCACCATGGTCTCCAAGTACTAAGATCTCTTTCCTCCTTTGATCTGTTGCCATTGGAAGGGTTGCTTTCCTCAAGCTCCCAAAATCTCTCTACATTCTCCTTCTCTTCATCTATTTTTTTTGTAACTTGCATGCATGAAAATGAGAAAAAACCCTATTCTCCAAGACTTATATAACCCTTTGCAATTTACCCTTATTTGATTCCATATTTGTCCCTTTCGTAGGAGCATTTTAGTTCACAAAGATTAAGATGCAACTGCATATTTGTCACTTTTTTTTTTTTTTGGTTTTCTCCTTACCCCCCCCCCCGGGCGGCGGGTAGTTTTTCAAGTTTTGTTTGTTGGTTCAATAAGGCAAACATCAACTCTAGTTTTTTCTAGATTTGTACCACTTTTTTTAGTGGTCCCCTTCTATTTTGGTTGGTTTGGATATTAATCATTTCATTATCTCTCCCCTTTCATCCTTTAGATTTTACCCAAGCTTTTTAAAGATAAATATTGGAGAACTTTCTTAACCCATTTCCTTGATTGTCCTCTGATCTCTTATCAATTTAACCTAATCATAGACCACCGTAATTGACCAATTTTGACCTTTAACATTGTCCCATTAATTGGTTATTGATGCCTAAAGTCATGCCTTAAAATCCCTAATATCATAGCCTAAAACCCAACTTCAATTTGGATTGTTCACAAAAATTTTCACCAATTTAGTGAATTAATATGCATGACTAAACTATGTTGGGTTGTATTCTTTTTTCTTAGTTTTTTAAAACCCAAGTTTAATTTGGATTGTTTATAAGAATTTTCACCAGTTGAGTTGACTAATATACCTAGTTTGGTCAACTAAATTGGTCTAGTGTGTTAGGCTAATTTTTTTTTTTTTTTGATAATTTGGTCGATTGAAGGGTTTAATTTGGCCAACCAAACTAGTTCATTAAGTAGTTTTGATGAGGATGGTCAATTAAACCTCCTAGTTTGGTCAACCAAACTGGTCTAGTGAGCTGGACCAATTTTTACACTTTTATTTAGGTAGACCAAATGCCCTGTTCGATTGACCAAATTGGTCAAATAAGCTAGATTAGTTATTTTTCTCCCAATTTAGTCGACCAAGGGTTTAGGCTTTCATATTTGGTCAACCGAAGGAGTCTTTCATGGTAATTTTTGCCTACTTTTCATCTACATTTGGTTTTTTACTCTCTTAACTATCTTTCATGGTTTCTTTAAGTATGAATTTCTTTCATGATTGTCTCGTTTAAAACCTTAATATGTTCATTTGGTTTGATCAGGTCTTGCCTATTTAGGTTGGAATGTCCAATTTCTTTCAAGATTTTCCTTTTAAGAGATTTAATTAATTAAAGTAAAAATATAAGTTGTTACAACTAATGTCGTAATCCCCTTTTTGACGCATGACCATAATTCCTAGATTATTTTTTATTTTTCACTTTCCCCTCAATGTCACAATAAAGTTGGTGCATCACGTTGATGATGGAGCAATACTTCTTATCCATGGCATTGTGCTAACATTTGAGGCACTTAACTCTCTTTTTGGATGGTTGACGATCTCCTTTTTTTTTTTAATAAACGTGCTTAATCTTTTTAACCTTGTCCATAATTTTACATTTCCATTTGTTAGTATGATAAAGTGTCAACTCTTATACTTTTTAATAGACACTATAGAATGCTCTTACTTCATTCGTCTAACATAATTTTTTATTTAAAGATCCCATCAAATAATTCTGACAACAAAAAACTCTTATTTTTACATGCACTTCTATACTTCAACTGGGATATTATTTGGATCTTTTTTTAGTACTTGCTTTATTTTATTTAAACATTTGTAGTCACAATTTTATCTAATTCTTATGACAAATATCATTGTATCTAAATTTTTTTGAACATTTCTATATAAGTGAACCCATCAAGAGGGACCAACACTTGATGCGATGTTGTTATTTTTTATTATTTGAATTTAAAATTGTGAAATTAGTTATAAGGAGTAATGAATCATGGAAATAAGCTTAAAAACATAATTGCTATATTTTTTTTAAAAAAAAATTATATATTCAATTCTACCTAATAAAATTAAAATGTGATATATTATTATTTTTTATTGTTTTAATTCAAAATTGTAAAATTAATACTTAAGTGTTGAATCCATATTTCCTTTGTTATTTTAGTTTGTGATGCCATTTATAAAGTGTTTATACATATTTCATCCAAAAAATTAGTTGATATTCATTTAGTTGATATTCAAAAGAATTCATATCTTTAAAATTATTTTCAATTGAAAGTATGCCAAAAAATTATACCACCACTAAAGCATGCATAGCTATATCTCATCCAAAAATTCTAAACAATCTATGAGGTGGAATGGAGAATGAAATGATATATAATAGAATGAACCATAAGGGTAAAAATAGTGTAAAGTTTGTCATTCTTTTATTTTTTGGGAAGAAAGAAATATAAAAGAATGTAATATAATTTTATTTTGTTTGGATAGAAAACAAAAGGAACGGAATGTTGGAAATATTTTTATAGGCTACCATTAATTGTCAATGATTTTATTTTGTTAAAATCAGGTTGATGATATAGTCTATTATCTTTTAAAGAGTCATATGTGATATTTTTGTTGTTGATAATGGTGTATTTAATTGTTAGTGAAATGTGCACATCGATTTTTGAATTTAAGTATGGTTTAAGACAGAGTGTAGGCCATTATCTAATTAAATCGTTATGAGAAGGTTATTAGATAAATATTTTATTTACGGTTAAATCCACTCTCCGCTATTTTAAATAGTAATGTTGGGTTAAGGGATTTTTGGGCCCAACTTTTGTGTACTTATCTCATTAAATAACTGTTTGTCTAAGAAGTAGTGGGAGGAAGATCTAATAGCTTAAAGATCTATATATTTTGATATAAGATCCTCGTTCACATCCTTGATTCAGTGTAAGATCAAATCACATAATTACATTCAATAGCGAACACAAGTATATATGTCATCTTTTTGTCTATATTTGGTATTTTATTAAATTCATACGATCATGTTATTTAATTATATTTGCTACATGAGATAGTTAAAAAATAAAGTTACAATTATATCCATTCACTTTCAAAATATATAAACAAATATAAAAATAATAAATGTTAGATAGTAAGAATAATAAGCATATTCATAAAAATATTTATGTTAGTGATGTGCCCTAATGCTAAATTTAAATGATATCTGACATATATATTAATAATATATATGATGTATCTTTGTATATATTTATAAAAAATGCAAGTTTATCATCATTTGTTACTCTCCACTTTTGTTGTATAAATGAGTCCTTGATCTCCTATTTGAGAGTCTTATTTTTAAATTTGTTAAGAATATGTGACGAAATTATCTAGTAAAGAGATTTCTTAAATATTTCTAGTTCTTAGATTAATCAGATAGAGACTCTAATTAGTCGATTATAGATTAACACGATATTTACTACATTAATTAGTATGAGATACTAATGGTTAAGGATAGTGAGTCACATACCATATGACATGGGGATGTCTCTAGTAAACTCGTGGGTGGTTATTGGAGAACAAAGCACTGAATGTGAAATCGATGATTGATCACATGACATTATGGATAATGATCTTGTCATCAGGTTGCAATTGTGTAACAGATTCTTAGACTTGAACTGACATGGTTGTCTTGTGTATTGGTGTGCGAGATTTGCTAATATGTCGAACCATTTAATTACGAGATGGGGATGTTCATCTATGTGATTTCTTATTGCTTGTTCATGGAGGCAGGTGCTTAGGGATTGGATTTGTCACCCTCATCATCATTGGTAAATCGAACGTCCTATGTGGTGTAATGTTAGTGTAACAGGAAAGTCCTTGGCTAAGACAGTATGATTACTCAGGAAAGTGTTTCCCGAGGTGCCATTTAGTCATGCTGATAAGATTTGGCACATAGTTATTGAGTTTGTGAGTTTATCGTATCATAACTCTCGTTCAATCGTTAACTATAATATGCTCACTTGAAGTTTGATTTCATTACCTATTACATTGTATTGAACTGCTACTAGGCGCTTCCCAGAATCTTTCAAATCATCACTAAGAAGAGATTCTCATGATGATTGAGGTAATTCAACCAACATCAAAAGGGTTTTAGCATTATCTGATTGCAATTAAATAGTAAATCTATAAAGTCACACACCATATAATATAACTTCCGGTATCGACACTGTGCACCTATTGTGTCTCTGTCATCATTAATAGTTAATAATGATTTTTGGATATGTCAGTAAGTGTTAATGACTCAATTTGTTAAAAGTTAATGAGTCAGTTGCAGTTTCTTATTTGAAACAATATTCAGAGTCAACTGCTTCGTTCAGACAGTTGACTACCACAAGAGTTGACTCCCTGAGGTTGTTAGTCAACTCCCAGTGTCGAGGTAGTCAACTCTTTGAAGTTGCTAGTTAACTCCAGGTGTTGCCTCAGCCATAGTTAGTGCCTTACACATAGCACAAAATTGGAGGGTGTGGTCGCAATTAGAGGCTGACTTCAGGATGAATTGCATAAGGTGATTTTTGCTTGACTTGTTCTCATTCTTCTCCAGCTTTAGCTTCTGTGAAAAATTACAGTAGCGTAATTGTTATGCATGGGAAAATTTTGGATTGTCCAAGAAGACACAGAGGTGCTAGTGAATCAACGTCCTCAGGCTAGCATAGGAGGAGGACTGAGACGTGATATTGGATAGCTTGCTAGGTGTGAACAGACTAGGCCCTCCACGTGGCAAAAAAGATTCAGTTTCAGTGTAGAAACAGTTTCTACACCCACTTAACACCAAGCTATAGGTATGTGATTTATCGTATTTCATGTGATGAAATATCATGTTACTTAAATACTGAAGTTGTGTATGGTGTGTGTATTTATGTATTCTGCTGCATATTTCTTATGTGCAAAAAAAATTTAAATTTACCTACATTGCCATGCAACAATCCAATAGTAGTGTTAGAGCCTTAACTTAGTATTTAATGCATATACGAGGTTGTATGCATCATGCTATCAACAAGATCACTATCAAATACCATTTTCCTATTCCTGGTCTTGATTACTTTCTAAATCAATTACATGGTGCATCAGTCTTTTCAAAGATTGATTTTGAAACAAATACCATCAAATTTGAATGTGACTAGGAGATGAATGGAAGATTGCTTTCAAGACAAGAGATGGGTTGTATGAATGGATGGTGATGCCTTTTGGTCTCTCCAATACCTCCGTCACTTTTATGCGACTTATGAACCAAGCATTTTGACCTTTCATTGGTAGATTTTTTTGTTCTTTATTTTGACAATATGTTGGTGTATAGCCAAAATCAAAGCGAACATTTGGCCTATCTTTGTCAAGTCTTTGACATCTTAAGAGAGCAAAAGCTATATGCGAAACTCAAGAAATCTCATTTTCTTGAGGATAAAGTGATATTCCTCGGCTATGTTATTCAAACAATGGCATTGAGATGAACTCAATGAAGGTGAAAGCTATCAACAATTGGCTAACACCTTGCTTACTTCATGAAGTTCATAGCTTTAATGGCTTAACTTCTCTCTGTTGTAGATTCATCAAGAAATTTAGTACTGTTACTACTCCAATTATAGAATTATTAAAGAAAGATAAGTTTGAATGGACACTAATAGGTCAAAAAAAAATTTGACGCTTTAAAGAACAAAGTAACTGAAGCCTTGGTTTTAGCACTACCTAACTTCAACAAGGTTTTTGAAGTTGATTGTGAAGCTTCTAATGTGGGAATTGGTGCCATGCTTAGCCAAGAAAATTGCCCTATTGCTTTTTTTAGCAAAAAGCTCAACGAGTCCAAGCGTAAATACTTAACGTATGATAAGGAGTTCTATGCTATTGTGCGTGCCTTAACCATTGGAGTCACTATTTATTGGGTAAAGAGTTTGTGTTATATTTAGACCGTGAAGCATTGAAGTATTTGAATAGTCAAAACAAGCTAAAGGGACGTTATACTGTGTTGAGTGAATTCTTATCATCATTCCAGTATGCTCTTAAGCATAAATCAAGTGTCCAAAATAAGGTTGTTGATGCATTAAGCTAAAGTTACACTTTGCTTTCTATTCTTCAAATAAAAGTTATTAGATTTGAAGTTATCAAGGAACTATACAAGGATGATCCGGATTTTGGAGTCATATGGAAGAAGTGCCAAGATAGGCCTTATAGACAATATCTTCTTCAAGCCAACTACTTATTCTTGGAAAAAAGATTATGTGTGCCTCTAATGTTTTTTAAGAGAAGCAATAGTAATTGAATGTCATAATAGTGGCCTCACTGGACACTTTGGGCGAGACAAGATGTAACATCCCGATACTTCAGAGAAAAAATTAATTATTGTATTTGAGATGATTTATTTGTAATTAATTGATGATTTGTGGCTTTAAAGAATTTAAAGGAAGATATTAAATTTATTATATTTTTGAATGGGAAAGTGATTAGAAGTTTGTGGAATTTTTGGGGTTTCAATGTAAGTGCGGAAACTAGGAACTGGATTAGTATATAATTAATTATTGCGCATGCATGTAAAAAGGAAGCACACAACCTAGTGGTTGTGCCTGCAAGGATGCTGGGACAAATCGTGGGTTCGACCCTCTTGTTGTTGTACTTTTTGTACAATAGTTTTAATGATGAAAAACATATATTGGTTTAATCCCTAAGTCATAAGTCAAGTATGTGGTTTTCAACATATATCAATTTCAATATCATGTTTTCATTGTCTGAAACTGAAAACCCTATTTTTGGCTAAGTCTGGGAGATTAGCACCTTATTAGGAGAAGTATAAGAAAGAGTTTTCTTTTTAGAAAACAAACTCCCGGTAATTTGATATCTATCATTTATTAGAGCTAAAACGATTTTTAATGAATTTTTCATTAAATAGAAAGTATATATTTTGGAGGTGGGTTTATTGCTAAAACTTGAGTTTATACTAAAACCCAAAATCTACTTTCTTATATGTTTGGATTTTGATTTTCTAAATATTTTTATTGAATCCAAATAGGGGGTATTTCGTTATTTACATTTATGTATTAAAGTAAATGGAGGTAAAATATAAATAAATTAAAATGTGGACATTTACTTAATTAAAAGAAATGAAAATAACCTGTAATGTGTATACATGCTGTGGAATGTGCTTTCAAATGTTTCTGAAACTGCGTCATGTTTCTATGCATGTTTCGAAACTCCTTTAAAATGGTTTTCAATGTTTTCATGTATGCTATTTCGAAACTTCTATGAATTGCATGTGTTTTCAAAACAGGTTTCGGACTATGTTTCGAAACCTCCATATCATGTTTCGAAACCTCAGTTCCAGTGAGGAATGTTTCGAAACTTATATGCATCATGTTTCGAAACTTCTTCTCCAGAGAGGCATGTTTCGAAACTTATCATGTCATGTTTCGAAACTTCTGACATTCTGTCAGCAGATTCATTTGAAAACCGAGATGCATTTGTTTTGCAACTTTGTATTTATTAAAATGCTTCTCTTCCATTTGTTTAATGCATTCTCCATGCTTAAGAGATTCAAATTCAAATTTGAATGCTAGTGCTTATATTTTATTCAAAGTGGGCTGAAGATTCTGTCTCCCACTATCTGCTGTCTCTAAGTGCTTGTCTGTTGTATGTTTCGAAACTTGTTCTCAATGTTTCGAAACTTATGTGTAAAATTGTGATGTTTCGAAACCTACTTTGCATGTTTCGAAACCTACTTTGCTTTCTTGTCTCTAACGGCTATAAACGGCCAGATTTCTGTTTCTTGGTATAAATAGTAGGTATTTGAAGACAAGAAGAGATTGATAGATCAAGATAGAGCAAGAACAAGATACAAAGAAAGAACACACACTAGAGACACACACACAAGCACAAATGACATAAATCCGTTTGAGAAGCTCTCAAGAAGACCCATTCATTCATTGGTGTGCATTGTGATGTGAAAAAGGAGAAGCAAGTGCAAACAACGAGCATCATCCTTTAGCTCTCCTCACCTCAAGTTAAGAGGTTTGTACAACCATGTGGTAAGGCATTTATTGCTCTTTGGGTTGTAAAGATAAATTTAATTATCTTGTTAATATTGTAAGGTTTGAGTTGAGCCTAAAAACTCATTTGGTGTAAAAGTTTGAGTTGAGCCTAAAACTCATTGTGGTTTGAGTTTAGCCTAAAACTCACTTGGTGCTAGGTTTGAGTTGAGCCCGTAAAAACTTACATTGTAAGGTTTTTGGGTAAACCGTCGTAAAACCCTTATTGTGGTGATCACTAGTAAAGTGATTGGGATTGCAAAATCCTTCAAGTGGGAAGCTTGAAGGTAGTGGAGTAGGCAAGTGCCGAACCACTATAAATCTTGTGTGCAAGTATACTTTAGTTTTTCGCTTATCATTATTGCATATTGCACACGATTTCATAAGTTTGGTTATCAAGGTTTAAAACAAAGTTTTCTTGAGCTTAATTGTATACATACTTAGAAAAACATATCTTTGATATACAAACATATTTGGTATACTCTTAATTACATAAATCATCTTTTCCAAATATCGTTATCTTGATCTATAAGGTAAAAGATTTCAAAATAAGCAAAACAGTGAAGTAGATTTCGAAACATACTTTTCATATTTCGAAACTTGTAAAACAGTGAAGTATATTTCGAAACATATATAGTAGGTTTCGAAACTTACTTAACAGAAAGAATTATTTCGAAACTTATAGCCTAGATTTCGAAACCTAGTACTCTTCCAACAATCAAAGTTTTAAATTATCGAAAAACTTACCTAATCCCAATTCACCCCCCCTCTTGGGATATATTTACCATCATTAGGACCCAACACCTCTGTGGGAGTAGGAGTTGGATTTTTACTGGAGGTCAGCCTAGGGTTGAAATGATGTCGTTTGGAGGTTCCACACATGCACTGCACGCCCTTGTCGTGCAGGCTTTATCCAGCAATTCAACATAAATTGAGGAAAAATAAGGAATTCAGTGGGTTAAGGCTAGAAATTTACAATAGGCTTTGATTGCAATTTGAGTTTTCATAGGAAGTATATAAAAAAGAAGACAGCCTGTGAAAAATGAGAAATTAGAAAAGGAAGGCAACGTGAGCTTAAGGTGAAATTGGAAAGGAGTAAACATCATAAGCAAGGTAAGTGCAACATATTTGAGATTAGATGAAAAATAGTATTAGCAATATTTATTGAAATTTTTATTTTATCTTATTATGTTTAATTTTTGTTAGAGAAATTTTGGGCTATGATATAAGTGATGTTGACGTTTTGGAGACATTTTTATCAAGGGAGGTTATCAAGGCATCAAAACTATTTTAGTAAGAGTTAATATATTTTTTGTGCAAATTACATTGTCATGACTTACATATGATGACAAGGGAGTGCCTAGGCGTGGGGCTATGGATTTTGGGGACGAAATAAAGTTATGTTAGGGTCCAGGAAAAATCATATGGGGCCACCAAGAATCTATGGTAGATGAGGTGGACGAGTCTGAATATATGTTTTACTTCATATTTTTTTGTATTTGTCATGAGTTACAATTTGCTATTTTACATATTGCCTTTACTAAGTCTTAGGACTCACCCCCTATAGTTAACCTTACAGATAGTTCGGAACTTAGCAAAGGAAAGGCGATGGTGGTGGATGCATCGTTGTTGGATGCTGATAAAGGGCCGTGATGGTATCATGTTTCGAACAATCTAGCTGCCGATGGAATGAGGTTCCATATAATTATTTATTTTATCATTTGGGACATGAGTTATACAACTATATTTATGATTTGTAAGAAGTTTGTGTGTGGTGAATGAGTTTTAAGCATAAGATTGGGATTTTGTCTATTTGTTGGAAAATAGTGGGTTTTATGTAAATTTTGCTCCCATGATTTCATCATGCCTTTGTAACAACTCTGAGATTCCAAGCGTGTTGCCTGATTGAGTTTCGAGTATCCTCTGTAATACCCCATTTCGGCGTAAGGTTGTCACGTCATTTAAGTAAGGTTGAAATACCAAAAATTAAGTTTGATAGCAAAATAAATCACCGAATCGACTGGAGGGAGTGCCCCGGAGAGTAATTGGCTAAGGAAAATGACATGGTCTCGATGAGCGTTCCGAGATAGGATTTATGGAGACAAGAGAAATCGAAATTGAGACGGCTTTCGGTACAGCTAAAATGCAGCTTCGGATCAGGCTGAAATACCGAATTGTCATAGGGGTCGTCCGGGAATTGAACGAAATCCTAGGGAGGATACGGTTTTGCGTGACAATCAACCCTTAACCCGTTTCAGGACGAATCGAGGTCCCGGTGAGGACCCAGTGGCGAAATTAATTTTATAGAGTAAACCTCGAAGTTATTAATTTTGGTTTTAATGCATTGTAATGCAAATTAATTGGCAATTAAAGAGTGTATTTGTAATTAGAGAAATTCTCAAATGTAATATAGAATAATTATGAGGATTAAATATTCATTACCTATAATTATATTAGTATAAATTATATAATATATATATATGTGTGTGTGTGTGTATTATAAATGTATAGGCGTGGGGAGCATTTAGAAGCTCCATGTTCCTGGCTGTGCGCATGAGGGAGCAGGTCTCCAACGGAATTGCTCTCCAATTAAGAGCATTGGGTAGAGGGGTTGTCAAGGTTGTTGGGAGAAGAAGAGTAGCGCCCAAGCTATGAAAAGAAGAAGAAATAGAAATGAAGGAGAAGAAATAGGAGATGGCCGAATTCGGCCATGGAGTTGCAGTCGCCGAGAGAGACCGGATGAGAGAAAGGGAGCTTGAGAGATAGCAAGAACGAGGGCGCGAGAGAGAGCAAGAAGCCGAGAGCGTGAGAGGAAGGCTGGCCGATTGCGGCCGCGGCTAGAAGGAAGCAACCATGGCCGCAGCTTGCGGCCATGGCAGCGAGCAGCTCGGGCGAAACGAGCAGGCCGCGAGGACTAGCCATGGCGGACGCAAGGGCTGCGTGAGCAGCCGACGATGGCGGCTCGCGGCGACGGGCGGAGCAGCCGCGAAGGCGGCTGGGCTTGGCACGAAGTTGCAGGCGCGCGGCAATGGCCGCGAGGAAGAAGCCGTGAAGAAGAAGAAGAAGAAGAAGAAGAAAAAGAAAGAAAGAAGAAGAAGAAGAAGAAGAAGAAAAGAAAACGAAGAAGAGAAGTTGCAGAGGCGCGCGGGAAGAAGATGGAGAAAGGAGGAAGAAGAAAGAAATAAAAATAGAAAAGAAAAAGAAAAATAAGAAAAGAAAAAAAAAAAAGGGAAGAAAAGAAAAGAAAATTGGAAAAAATGCCAAAAAATTCTGAAAAATAGGAAATGAAGATGTAATGATATTCCGGAGCTTTTGGCTAGAAAAATGGTTCGAGCACGCGTTTCGAGGAAGTACACGAAAATCGAGGCGACGCGTGAAAATTAAGATGTCGCACAAAAATTGAGGTAATTGCTCAGGAATGAGGTAATGTGCAAGAATCGAGGTGGTGTGTGGGAATTGAGAACTTGCGCAACAATCGAGGTTGGTCACGCATTTCGAGGTCATGGCACGCATACCGAGGTAGTCCGGGAGGCTAAGTTAAGGTAAGTAGAAATTCCCTAGAAAATTTGAGTAAGTTAGGAAAATTATTTTATGAATTATTATAGATAAATATTTGAGAAAATAATTGAGTAATGCTTAGTTAGATTATTTAGGAATTATTTATTTAAGAATTATTTATTTAAAAATTATTTAATGAGGAATTATTTAGTGAAAAAAATGTTTAAGGAATTTTGAGGAAAATATTTGAGGAATAGTTAGTATGAATTTATTGAGGAAAATAAGAAGAAATAAAGAGAAGTTATGAGAAAATTATGAGGAATGGAATATGATGTTTCTAAATGAATATGATGGCCAGGATATATTGAGGATTCGAATTGAGTATGTTAGAAGCCTGGCATGAGAATCGAGATGTTATGAGATGTGTACGAGGTAAGTGGTACTTACCCAACTGAATTTAGTTCTATGAAAATGCTTGAGTTGAAAGTAGTTTTCTCAAAACCTGATTTGATGTAAACAATTTTATCATGTTGTCATGTTTTGATGTGATTATGTCATGTAGATTGCATTTACATATATTGATGTTGAAATGTGCATACATTCACGATGATATTATTGATTATGCATCGCATAAAGGGCTTGGGATTATGAACTGGCACCGCTGCTCTACTAAGTGTGCACCCATACACATCGGTCCAGGAAAGGGACTGTAAAAATAGGGAGCAGCAGTTGGGTGCGGTTGACTCAAGTCGAAAACTACGAGGACATTTTGCATATTGCATACATGCACAAAAATGATTTTGTACTGCTTACTTAGATGATTCATCATCTAACTCGGGCTTTGCCCCTGGAACATTCAAACGTTCCAGATGGAGATTGTAGCAGGTACGAGGATGACTGAGCCATGAAACGACACTTAGCTAAGTGCATGATGAATGAACGATGAGATGAATGTATGTGATGTAGCCCATGTGTTTAAGTTCTGCTACTTTGAAATCTGAACGCTTTGAAAGGTGAGTTATGATTGATGATTGATGAACGATGATGTAACCTTAAGGTTAATGTCGATGCATAACCCATTTAGGGTTCATGTTAGTAAGAACACATGTTATGAGTTAATGTTAATTGGGACGTATATTATGTTTTAAGTCATATTGAGGATTAAGTTTCGAGAGACAATGATGTAAAGACTTGATTTATGATTTAATGTTAAGATAAGATGGCAGGTTCGATCTTAGCTTCCGCATTTGATGATGTTATGATGATTTTCTCTTTCGAGAATAAATTAATGTAGGGAAATTCTGGGACGGATGCGAGGAATGATGTTATTTATGTGTTAGTTTGAAAGAAAAAAATTTGTCGTCCCAGGATTGTCCCAAGAAATAACGCACTCGGGAAAACGGGGCGTTACATTCTCCATTGCCTATTTTCTTTTGGGACTCGAGTTCTCAACGAGCGAAGACGACGAAACCTGAATGCCACCCAAGATACTCAAACCTGTAGGGGCATAGTTGACCTTCAAATTCGACCAATGGTCGTGGTTGTAACCATGGTTTACAGTAGCACCTCGGGAGTGGAACTGGGGACGTCACACAAGACCTTAGTACTTGTGCAAGAAAATTTCTTTTGGCCTCATATGATATGAAATGTGCATTATCATATCAAGAGGTGAAAGACTTTTCACATTGCAAAAATTCATGGACAAAATATAGGTCTTTACATACCATTGTTAGTTTTTGAAACTTCTTGGGAAAATGTTAGCATGGATTTTGTTATTGGCCTACCTCGAACTCCAAGGAATAAAGATTCTATTGTGGTAGTTGATCAATTTTCAGAGATGGCTCATTTTGTTCCATCTAACAAGACTTTTGATACTGCTCAAGTTGTCAATTTGTACTTCTGAGAGATTGTGCATTTACATGGGATTTCAAAGACTAGTAATTCTGATCGTTATGTGAAGTTCATGAGTCATTTTTGGAGAATATTATGGTGAAAGATGGGGATGCAATGGCAATTTAGTTCGGCAGCACATCTATAAAAAGTGATGGTTAAATTGAGGTTGTGAATGGAAGTTTGGGAAATCTATTGAGAAGCTTTATTGGCAAAAATATTTTCCATTGGGATTTGTTACTGACAAAAGCGTAGTTTTCCTACAATCGATCTATATGTCAAACTATTGGTGAAAGTCTTTTTGACATTGTCTATAGAGAAAGCCCAATCACTCTTATTGAACTTGCAACAAAAGTCACTTAGCAACAATTTAGTGGAGATGCTAACAAAAGGGCTAAAGAGATCAAGAAACTACATGAGCAAGTCAAAGAATAGATTTTGAAGCAAAATAAGCGTTATCAAAATCAAGCAGACAAGTTTTGCAAGCTTGATACTTTCAAGGAAGGAGATTTGGTATGGATTCATCAAGGAAATAAAGATTTCCTCTAGGTCCTTACCAGAATCCCTACAAAATTGAGCTTTCAGGAGACTATGGTGTGTCTACTACATTCAATGTTGTTGATTTGTTACCATACCATGGAGATGAGGACGAGCAAAGACTCGAGGACGAGGCTTCTCCAACCAAGGGAGCTTTATACGATTTAGGATTCCTAATTGTTTGAGAATATATTTTATTTGGAGTTGGATCCCTATTCCTATTATAATTATTTTCTTCTTTAGTTTAGGATTCCCTATTCCTATGTAGTAGTTTTATCATCAATTTGAATGAAATAATAAATCTTCTTTACAAAAAGATTTCTCTTATATGCTATTTTTTCTTGTGGTGGATTCCTCAATATTGGAATATAACTATATCCTTGGCATGGCCTACCAAGGTGGAGATTTGGCGTTCATCTACATCAATTTTGTTCATTCATAATAGGGTTTAAACCTCGCCAAGAAAGGATTGAGAAGCCCATCCAGGTTTCGGTGTCATAATCCTTTAATGATGTATTGTTGATCAGACTTTGATAAATGATCTCAATTAATAATATTTGGTTTGAGTAGTTGGGATTACTTTTATTTTCTTAGTTTGGGTTCTGCATCAGTGAGTCTTGGTAGCAACGGTAAGGTTATTCTTATGTTGGAAGATCACAAGTTTGAGTTGTAAAAATAGCTTCTTTGCAAAGTAAATATAAGGCTATGTACTAAAATGACCCTTTCCTAATTCTCATGAAGCAGGGAACCTCATATGCTGGAGTCATCTTGTAGCTAAAAAGGTACTTTTGATTTTGAAGTTTGTGATGAAATTTATTATGTACATGGGCTACTAAAGTTGAATATTATTTTTCTCATCCTATGATATAAGGTGAAAGTTGAACATTATTTGAGGTAATAATAGATGTGGGAATTCCTCTCCAATTATATCCTTAGTTCCCTTAAATGTGATAATTTATTTACTTTATTTTTCATAGCATTCAACAATTGATCTATAGCTCTTCTACAAAAGATAACTGAGATATCCATTCAAACGAGGGGACTTATCCTCGTTGCAGCAAACACTTCCTTGATGCACTCCAATGCCACAATGCACATGTCAGACGCATGTCCAAATAATTAGATGATTGAATACATGTGTAACACCCCGTCTCGTCAGGCGTGTCACTATAAGGGTATTTTCGAGATTTTTTTTTTCTTCTAGTTCAACACACGCGGTATATCAAGAACAATCTTCACATGCAGATACAAAACCCCGCGAACCCCAGCCCTGCCCGTTTAACTATCAAGATCAATAATCTTAAACTAAACGAGTCTTAATACAACGCAGCGGATACATTAATACCAAAACACCAAAGTTCTTACATTGTATTTCTATGGAAAAATACGTAATACAGATCAATTGATAACATTGCTAATACACAACTGTTCATTTACAACCTGTAATACATACTAAACCTCCGAACGTTACAACAACTAACAAACTAAGCACCATTGGCCTTCAACCGGCCACATTCTTGCTCTCGCAACAGTCCCTGGCTGGAACATTAAACGTTCCAGGGGCATAGCCCAAGTTAGATGATAAACATCTAAGTGATGGCATAAAACAGTTTATACAATGCATGAGAGACACACGAGCATGGCATACTCAGACAACGAAAATATGCAAGACACGTCTAACTTGAGAAATTCCCTGACACACTTAATCCCCGGGTGCCCTACCGTGTCACTCGGTTACCAGTCCCGGATGCCCTACCGTGTCACCCGATCACCAGTACTGGCCCCGAATGCCCTACCGTGTCACCCGATCACCAGGACTAACTGTGTCCCATTCTCAAGAAGACTCCATCCCGTCCCATACAGAAAACAACATTGACACGAATATCAATACCCCGATGATATGAAAATCACTCGCCATGCACCGACTCTTTTGTAAGTAAAAACAGTTAATGCAATGTTTCACATGTTCAATATGCAAATGATGACATAAATATGTAAGTGAAACGCATAAGCATAGCATCCTGAGTCCTAGTGAGACCGCTCACCCGAGCTCACAACACTCTTACCAATACATTCCCAAACAAGGGTAAAACTAGAGACAAACCACTCACCTTGAAGAAAACTCAAATGCCTCAAATCTTGTGCTGAACCTCAACTTTTGTGCAACTCCTCAAGTTTTTTTGACCAAACCACCTCCTTACACGTCCTCATGCGCTACCCAAGTGCTCTGCGCGTGTGATGCTTCGCATATGCTTAAAAAGCCCTCTATATACTAAACGTGAAGCGCTCTTATCTGGCATGAACTTCTCACAATTTTGAATGAGAAACCTTTGGTTATGAACCCCTATTTATAGGTTTTGGAAACTTAGCCACCAAGAAACATATATTCTGCAATCATTTCAAATATTTCAAAATCTTTTATAATCATTCCAAATCTTCTAAAGATTTTCTGCAATCATTGTAAATCTTCTAAGATTTTCTATAATCATTTCAAATCTTCTAATATCTTTTGCAATCATTCCAAAATCTTCTAATATCTTTTGCAATTATTGTGAATCTTCAAATATATTATATAATCATTACCAAATATTCTAAGATATTCTGCAATCATTTCAAATATTTCAAAATCTTTTATAATCATTCCAAATCTTCTAAAGATCTTCTGCAATCATTGTAAATCTTCCAAGATTTTATATAATCATTGTTATCCAAATCAAATCTTATTCAAATCATATCCAACAAAATCTTATCCAATTAAATCTTATCCAAATCTTATCTTATCCATAAAGTCATCATGAGCCTTCATCTTATCTCTAACGTCATCATAAGACTTCATCTTATCTCTAATATCATCATGAAACTTCATCTTTATCACTAAGGTCATTTATGAGGCTTTTCCTGAATTTTTCAAATGCCCCTAATAAAAAAGTTTCAATAATTACACTTTGACCCGAACTTTTGGGTAATTGCACTTTAACCCTTTTCAACGTGGTCCCCGGACTAATTTTTAATTGCATTTTAGTCCCTAAAAAATGAACTAATTACGCTAATGCCCCTAATTTTTAGGTAAATTACACTTTTATCCCAACCTCAAAATTACGATTTTGCCCCTGGCTCAAAAACTGAATTTCTCTTTAAAGACCTTTATAACCCTTTGAAATATCCTAAAACACTCTCTTTAAAATTCTGAAAAAATATCGTTTCGATCTCCCTCTGTCAATTTCGAAAAAACTGCACTTAGGCCCGAATCTTCGTTTTGGCTACAAACCTTTTTGTTTCTTCCAAAAACTACTGAAGGGTTACTCTATATGCCAAATATGAACTTCTTCGGGGTTCCATTGACTTCCCAAATGTCTCGTACGATAATTCGATATTTCAGCCTAAATCACAATTACTTTTCTAGCTGTACCAAGAACCGTTCCCGATCCAACTTCTTTTGATGTCTAAAATCATAACTCGTATTACTTGTCGATACTATACCATTCTTCTTGGCTATCTAGGGTTCGGGGTACTCCCTTCAGTTGATTCGGTCGCTTAAGACTGCGATAGTGATCCCTAAAGCCTCATTCTTTCGATAATTCCATTTATACCCTTCATAAAATGTCATTTATACCCTTAAGAATTTTCCTGGGTATTACAACATGCCACAATGCACATGCCACAACGTACTACTTAGACATGCATAGAATATATTACAAGTTTGAAGACAGTTAATTATTATTCCTTTTGGCTCAAAAGGATGATCAAACAGAGAGCTCAGTGATTCGTATTGTAGGCCGTGACATTTGCAAACATTCCGACGCTCAAATAAGAGTTTAAGATGATAAGAGTTTCTGTCATATTAAAAAAAAACATACTTTGATCGGTGGCCGGCTAGCTTATATAGGAGAGAAAGAGAGAGCCCCTTCCATGTCGTTGGCCATTGTCTGAAGATCAGGAGCTGAGGATCTCAGGCCAGTTGAGGGTTGTTGTGGGTGTGGGAATCTTGGTATGGCGTTGATGGGATGGGAGGTGCTGCTGAACTGATGTTGATGGGATGGGGATGCTGTTAGGCTGGCGTTGGACCAAGATTGAGCCTAGGGAACAACCCAGTACCGAGCTATGGGCTTACCATTGGGCCAAACCAAATGGAAACTAATGCAAATCCATAGTCATTAGCACTTTACTTCTCAATTACTGGAAATTCAACAAATTCAAATTCTCAATTTTGTTTATGGATGGACACCTTTGAACCACATGTGCACAAAGGGGGAATAAGAGACTGTATAATGTTGCCTGGTGAGATGTTGGTGCAGTCGACTTTAGATCATTCTGTTCACAGAATCCATCAGACACCCAATCCAGCCTTGCATATCCCTCCCTATGTTTGAGTTAGCATTATTTTATCCATATAACAAAATCATGTAGTCTGCACAAAAACTTAATGAGTATTTACTGTACAATAAATAGCCCACAACTTGCCATTCAAGTGCTATGAAAATATTAAGATCGTTTGATTAATTCAAAATGGTGAATAAGAAATAAAAGGTGGCCCAGTCATGTAGTTGGGATATATGCAAGAATTTGGTGTAAGATTAATTAAATGAAAACGCACTAACCTCCAGTCATTATTTGTGTAAAAGAAAATACCGCAGACTCGAGTTTGGATGCTTCCAACCAATTAGCAAACTGCACTCTGATGGTGTATGCCCTTAGATCTGCTTTGATTGGGGACCCAAAATTATTTTCTGCCTTCGATTCATGAATAATAGAGAAACCCCTCTATTTATAGACTAGCCAAAGTCTATCATCAATCAAACTAACCCCATCAAATTAGTTTGAATTAGATTTAAACAATAATTATTACTCTTTATCTAGTAGATAAATATAGGAGATAAATTCTTAATGATTATCAGAATGGTGTTTATAAGATAAATAGGACCATTTAATGATAATTATATTAATAGATAATTGCACCAATTACAATTAATCTATTAAATATTTACATTCTCCCACTTGGTCCGTACATTTATTTGACTAAATAAAACACCTTATATCCATATCTCCTCATGCTTAGGAAAGAAATTAAACACATAAATCATGGCGATAGGTCCTCTATAATCGAGTATTATCTTCCATGTATCACAATGTATCTGATTCCTTTCCCACTAGCCCAATGTGATAATACAACTTTATGAATAAACCCTATGTTTATTCGTGTCCAAAACAGTTTGTTATTCTCAAACATAAATGTGTACACTCAAAATGAGAAATCAACAAACAACTAAATAAGAGTTTCATTACATCAATAATTGTTCATACAACTAAATCATATCATGAGACCAATTCCCATTCGTTCTACGTGATCCTTAAATCCCTTAATTTGCATGCCTTTAGTTAAAGGATCAGCTATCATCAATTCAGTGCTAATGTGTTCTATGACCACTTTATTTTCCTTAACACGTTCTCTTATGGCTAAATACTTTATGTCGATATGTTTGCTTCGACTACCACTCTTGTGATTTTTAGCCAAGAAAATAGCAGCTGAATTGTCACAATATAACTTAAATGGCCTAGATATAGAATCAACAATTCTAAGCCCTGAAACGAAACTCTTCAACCATACACCGTGCGATGTAGCCTCAAAACAAGCAACGAACTCAACTTCCATAGTTGGATGTAGCAACTAAGTTCTGTTTGGCACTCTTCCAAGACATGGCTCCGCCGACTAACATAAAAATGTAACAAGATGTTGATTTTCGAGAATCAACGCAACCAGCAAAGTCTGAATCCGAGTAACCTTCCACCTCCAAATGATCAGTCCGTCTATACATGAGCATGTAGTCTTTAGTCCCTTGAAGGTACCTCATAATCTTTTTAGCAGCCCTCCAGTGGTCCAAACCTGGATTACTCTGATATCTTCCCAACATTCCCACTGCAAATGCTATGTCAGGTCTTGTGCAAACTTGAGCATACATTAGGCTTCCAACAGCTGAAGCATATGGAATGTTGTGCATTTGTTCCTTTTCAAGTTCATTTTTCGGGCATTGATCCAAATTGAACTTGTCGCCCTTCACAATGGGTGCTACACTCGGTGCACAATCTTTCATTTGAAATCTCTCTAACACTTTGTTGATATAGGTCTCTTAAGACAGTCCCAAAATGCCTCTAGATCTTTCCCTATGGATCTTTATGCCAATGACATAAGATGCCTCACCCATATCTTTCATATCAAAGTGTTTAGAAAGAAATTGTTTCACCTCATGTAGCAAACCCTTATTATTGGTTGCAAGTAGGATATCATCCACATATAAGACAAGGAAACATATTTTGCTCCCACTAGCTTTCTGGTATATACACTGATCCATGGCATTCTCTACAAAACCAAATGAAGAGATAATATCATGAAATTTTAAGTACCATTGTCGGGAGGCTTGTTTCAATCCATATATGGATTTCTTAAGCTTGCATACCAAGTGCTCACCATCACTAGAGGAGAATCCTTCTGGTTGTTTCATATAAACCTCCTCCTCTAGTTCTCCATTAAGGAATGCAGTTTTCACATCCATTTGATGCAATTCCAAATCAAAATGTGCTACTAATGCCATTATAATACGAAAAGAATCTTTCTTGGATACAGGAGAAAATGTTTCCGTGTAATCAATTCCCTCTCTTTGAGTGAATCCTTTAGCAACGAGTCTTGCCTTATATCTTTCAATGTTGCCTAATGAGTCTTTCTTGGTCTTAAAGACCCATTTACAGCCAATGGCCCTAGCCCTATTAGGCAACTCGACAAGATCCCAGACTCCATTAGTTGCCATGGAATTCATCTCATCTTTCATAGCATCATACCATAATTTGGATTCATTGCAACTCATGGCTTGTGAAAACGTTTCAGGATCATTTTTAGCTCCAATGTTATAGTCAGACTCTTGAAGATACACAACATAGTCATTAGGTATGGCTGATTTCTTTATTCTAATTGATTTTCTTAATGTTGTGTCAATATCCTCCTGAGGAGTATCTTGCACAACTGGATCTTCTAGATTGCTATCAGCAGCTTGTGGAATATCAAAGACTGGTTGTATAACACCCATTTGATCTTGAGGGGTACTATGAACTTCAGTCAGTCTTTCACTTGATAAGGGAGTTAAAATACCTGAATAATCTTTCTCAGAAGAATCCAAATTTTGAGATTGATTACTCCCACTAATCAAGTCATTCTCAAGAAATTTTGCATTTCTTGATTCCACAATCCTAGTGATGTGAGATGGACAATAGAATCTATATCCCTTGAATTTTTTCGCATATCCAATGAAATACACACTTACAGTTCTTGGGTCTAGTTTCCTTTCTTGTGGATTGTAAACTCTTACTTCAGACGGACATCCCCAAGTGCGTATATGTCGCAAACTCGGTTTCCAACCCTTAAATAACTCAAATGGCGTCTTAGGGACAACCTTGGTTGGAACCCTGTTTAATATATACGCTGCCGTTTTAAGAGTTTCAGTCCACAAGGATTTAGGAAGCTTGGAGCTGCTAAGCATACTCGTCACCATGTCCAATAATGTTCGGTTTCTCCTTTCAGCTACGCCATTCTGGTCCGGAGATCCTGGCATAGTGTATTGGGCCACAATCCCATTTTCCTCGAGAAACTTAGCAAACGGACCAGGTGCTTGTCCATCCTCAGTGTATCTTCCATAATACTCCCCACCTCTATCTGACCTCACGATCTTAATGTGTTTATCACACTGCTTCTCTACTTCTGCCTTGAAAACCTTAAAGGCATATAATGTTTCGTTCTTATTATGAAGCAAGTAGAGATACATATATCATGAATAGTCGTCAATAAATGAGATGAAGTATTTCTGACCATACGCGTCCATATCTGGACTACAAATATCCATATGTATGATCTCTAATATTTCTGTACTCCTCTTGGCACCTTTCTTTGACTTATTAGTCTGCTTTCCCTTTATGCAGTCTACACAAGTATGAAAATCAGTAAAATCAAGAGCATTGAGTACTCCATCATTTACTAATCTTCTAAGTCTCTCAATGGAGATGTGTCCCAATCTCCTGTGCCACAACATAGAGGAATCCTCATTCATTACACATCTTTTAATACCTGCATTGTTTTGGGCATGCATTACATTATAAGAGGCATTGTTTTGTAAATTAATTTTGAAAAGACCATCAGACAATGTACCATTCCCAACAAGCTCAGATTTATAAAACAAATCAAATGAGTTTTTCATAAAATTAAAGGAATATCCAAACGGTACGAGTCTAGAAACTGAAATTAAATTCCTAGAGAAACTAGGAATATAAAAAGTCTTTTCTAAATCTAAAACAAAGCTAGAATGTAAAATTAGCCTGCATGTCCCAATTACCTCCACATGTGAACGCATCTTGTTGCCTGAATAGATGCTTTGTTCACTTCCCACTGGTTTCCTCTCGTTTAGAAAACCCTGCAAGGTATTTGCAACATGGATTGTAGAACCAGAATCAATCCACCATGTGTTATGACAAACATCAATCATATTAGATTCATAACATACAAGTGAGGTTAGATTACCTTTCTTCTCAAGCCATGCCTTAAATTTGAGGCAATCCTTCTTCAAGTGTCCTTTCTTTTTGCAAAAGAAGCACTTGGATTCCTTCTTTACTTTAGGCTGGATGAGTATTTTACCTTTTCCTTTATACCTTGCTTGAGTAAACTTATTCTTTCCTTGAGTGGCCATATATGCACTCTCTCCCATTTCCATAATCAGCCTCTTTTCTTCTTGAACACACATGGTCAATAATTCATTAATAGACCATTTATTTTTATGTGTGTTATAAGAAATTTTAAAGGGACCATACTGTTGTGGGAGAGAATTCAAAATAAAATGCACAAGAAAAGAATCCGACATCGTAACCTCCAGGGATTTCAGTTGAGCTGCAATGTCCCTCATCTTCATGATGTGCTCACGCACACCTTTAATACCGGTGAGCCTCATTGATGATAACTTCGTCATTAGGGTGCTGGCAAGTGCTTTATCTGAAGACTCAAACTCTTCATCAATAGGCTTCAGTAACTCATTGACTGTTTTGCATTCTGGAATCGAACCACGAATACTAGTAGAAATTTTAGTTCGAATGAACATCATACTAAGGCGATTAGATCGCTCCCATTTCTCATGCTCAGCAATCTGAGTCTTAGTGCTAGTAGGATTGACTGCAGGTAGTTCAGATTTCTGGATTGCATAGTTAAAGTCCATGCACCCTAATTGTAGAAGAATCCTATCCTTTCACTCCTTATAGTTATCACCATTCAAATCAGGAACGTCACACTTCATATCAGACAAATTCACAGGTAAGGCAACTGCAAAAATAAATATATAATCATACTCATGTAACTCAATGTGGGGCTAATATATCTTAATGTCATGTTTTACCAATGTAAAGCATGCAACAATTATGAATCACTAACATATAACAACTGCCTGTGGGCTAAGCTACTACATTTAAATTGATTCATAATATAAACTTTATGATATGATTGATAAATTATATTCCTTTTCTTAATTCCTGTGGGCAAATTAAGAAAATAATTTATTATCACATCCTAGTTAATCACTTCAAATACAACAAAAATTCTTGTGGGATAAAATTTATTGTATTCAATATGATTAATCACAATTAATGTCATTGAACTTAATGTGATTTTTGAAACTCAATATATAATTTTAATCAATTAAAGATGCTGTGGCTAATCTTCAATTAATCAAAGTCATATTAATCACATGACATTTTGATTGATTTAATAAATCATGCATAATTAAACAATTAATTTATGTATACATAATGCCAATTGATTTTATCACAATCAAACAACTAATTTATGTACACATAATATCAATAATTATGCATAAACAATAAATCAAGCATGAGCAAGTCATCAATTTATGCATACATACCACTAATAATTATGCATAAATAATATATATATATTTTTAATAATAAATCATGCTTGTACATTTAATTTCATGCATACATAATATCATTGATTATGCATAAATATTATCATGAGAATTAATAAACCAAATAGTAACTAATTCACATAGGCATGCATAAGAATGGTTGAATTAATTGCATGAAATTAAAGTTTTATAAATAGTAAATAAATCTCACTCTTGCCCTTATGTGAATTTAATTCAAACATGATTTTCGAGGCGTCTTTAGGGGAAACGGACACTGCCAATGGAATCGGGGACCCTAAAAACCTTAAGTGGGACCCATTCCAAAAGCTAGGTGGCTGCCTAGGGTAGCGCGTGGCCGCATGCGCCTCTAAGGTGCGTGGCTGCCAGATCTGCCAATGCAGATCTGGTTTGGGTCAAACCCAAAAAAATGCCCAGACGATCTGCCTGGCCCGACCCAGCACTTAATGGGTCGGGCATCTTCTTCCCCCAAAAGCAGCTAGGGTTTTTACACCCTAGTCGCCGCCGCCAATGCCTTAATAGTTGAAACCACCGTCGCCAAACTCCCTCTTCTGCTCTTCTTCTTCGCCGGCCACTGCTATCGCCACCCATCTCCGATCTACTTAATGGCGGCCACTATGGCTGCCGATCGGAGCGGAAGAAGCAGCAACCCAAATGCCATGGTGACCCTTCAGTGGAGGGCCACAATACACAGCAAACCCACGCAAGAAGTAGCTCGCTTCGTCGGTCATGGCAGAACTTAAGGCCATAACCATCCACGAACTGCAACATATGGGTTGCCCAGGAAGAAGGAGCCACCCATGCGACCGCCAGTGATGAAAAAGCAGTCATGGCAGCGACTCACGGTGGCCGGCTATCCGAATGGCCGCAACATACGCGGCCGCCAACAACCAGTCGGTCACTGCTCTGCTTTGCCTGTGGTTCACGTTGCAAACATGGCCGCCCACAGAGTCCGTGAATAAGTATGCCTGCAAGTGCTTCACCCATGGCTCCATTAACTATTATTATAATGGCTCCATGTTGGTTGGGAAGAACAAAACAATCAAGATAAACCAAGATTAACCACGTGATGAAAGTTATAGGCATTGGAAGCAACCTGTTATCAATAATCAATTGCCATGTTCATATATGGTTGCTTGCAACTTCAACCAAGCAGCAATGTGCCAGAATACTTTTACAAAAAAACAAAACCCAATCATCGTACAACTTGATTTTAATAACAAATAAGGCAGACGCATAATAGGCTCTGATACCAACTGTAAGATTAATTAAATAAAAACGTACTAACCTCTAGCTATTATTTGTGTAAAAGAAAATACCGTAGAATTGAGTTTGGATGCTTCCAACCAATTAGCAAACTGCACTCTGATGGTGTATGCCCTTAGATCTGCTTTGATTGGGGACCCAAAATTGTTTTCTGCCTTCGATTCATGAATAATAGAGAAACCCCTCTATTTATAGACTAGCCAAAGTCTATCATCAATCAAACTAACCCCATCAAATTAATTTGAATTAGATTTAAACAATAATTATCACTCTTTATCTAGTAGATAAATATAGGAGATAAATTCTTAATGATTATCAGAATAGTGTTTATAAGATAAATAGGACCATTTAATGATAATTATATTAATAGATAATTACACCAATTACAATTAATCTATTAAATATTTACATTTGGTTCTAGCAGTACATGAGAAAAAGGAGCTGTCAACTCAATTATGCTGCAGAGAAAAAAGAAACTTGGTTCTCTGTTGAGAAACAATGTGGTAAAGAGATTGCTGCAGAGACAGCATTGATTCACCGATCGGCCTAGTGATTCTCACTCTAGCCTCTAAATTAAGTTGTCTATTAACAGCATACCGTGGCACACAACCTGAATAATATTCTTGCTGAGCTCATGCACAACTAAAGCAAAAAATTGAGGCTCATGATTTGATTGTTTATCTTTGTACATTACAATTCTATTTGAATATCCACTATTTTACTTCTCCAGTTCTTCCCTCTATGGTTAGTATTGATCATCCGTGTGTTGGTGGCGAACATACTTCTGGCTCTCTGCTATTGCTTTGCTTTGTGGAAAATAATGCTTGGAAGTTAACTCGGACTTTGTTCCTTATTTTTTAATGTTTTCTATTACTAGCATAGCACCAAGTCAGTTTTTTATTTACTTTTTCATGCCTCAGACCACTGTTGTAACTACTAGGCGAGATTTGGAGAGACTCGCCTCCCGTTATTTCTCACAGAGGATGGCATGGAAACTTGTGAAAGGAACTTTTGCTGTCCATTAACATTTATTAGACTGGCAAATTTAGATGTCTTGCAAGATTTTCCAATTTTACATGTAGTTTTGCTATTAGATATTTTAGTGACTAATTGTTACAATAAATTCGTGCAGATGTTCCCAAGTCAGCCGTGCGCAAGGCTCACAGGGAAATGCCAACTTTAGTTTACTTTTTCAGCGTTAGTATAACAACTTTCAGAGGTGAATACACATATCTCAGTTCTCTCCATTCACTTCAGGTTACCTAATCTCTGGCCTCTCCATTTAGTAACCTGTTTGTATGTCTACACAGGGCATCTTCTTGGAGTTGCAGCTTCGTGGCTTGTCCAAGTTGGCATTGATACATACCGGTTCTTTTCTGGCTTGCTAAAAGAAGAAAATGATGATGTTGATAGAGCAGAACTTCAACTTCAACTTCTTGGCAAGAAAATTTATGGCTCTACTGTCAGATGTGGTGCATCACTGGTTTTTGCTTCTATTGGGGCAGGGATTTGTGCAACTCTCTTTCAACCGGCAGCTGGTCAGTGGGTTGGTAAGTATTTCACCCCTTATTGATCAAATCTTTTAAAAAGCAGAACCTCTGATTGTGAAATCTCAACTTTAGACTAATCTGGAATTATCTAACATGAATTAGTGATTTCCGCTCTTTTCTCTTTTGGGTAGGTTGTGCTCTTGGAGATTTGGCGGGACCTGGTATTGTGTCATCTTGTTTTGAGAAAGCTCTTCATTAAGACATTTAGAGCACTGGCTTGGGAATTTTTCTAGTAAATCCGTCACATAAGGTCGGCATGACTACTTCCAAATGTATATTGCTGTGCCATTTATAATTTTTCTTATTAGATTTGTTCTTGAAGAAGCCACCCTTACCATTTTTTTTAAGTTCTGCATTCATTACTTTTCAACCAAGTTCACCCATGATCTGCGCTAGTTTCAAATTGCACTTTTGTGATCATTGGGGAAGTATTGCCTGTTCATGATACAGATTTCATGAACTGCATTATAGCTTTGGCTTTTCTCAATCTTTATTTTGGAGCTTGTTTTCTAATTTATGTACTCCAGAAAGATAGGGTATCCAGTGATGTTCTATCTGTGGTTTGTAACACCTCCAACCTCTATTCAAAATGAGTATAAAAGAGTTTATTGTTGGAAAAGTTTTGTTAATGTAAAATGAGCATAGGGAGCCTCCCAGGTACATAGAGCCGGGGACGATCAAACTAGTCTGAAAAATTATGGATTTTGAGGTGCGGGATACCTTGCTTGAGCAACACTCCAAGTTCTAAAAGAACGGATTTTCTCCCTAGAAACTCAAGCTCGGATTCTCGTCTTCCATTCTGGCCAAATTTTGTGCCTCGTACTCAGCCTTGAACAAGCACTCAGAATTTAAGTTTGATGTGACAATTATAGTTGTCCTCCTCAACTACATCTATAATTTTTCGTAGCACAGTACAGTGAAATGGACCCTTTCCTTGTAGGTGTTGAAATTGAACCATAACCCTCCCTGCCTCAACCCTGGTAGCCACGTGATTGTGTCGTTTATTTATGAGTTAAAAATTGATGCAAGTAAAGTAGGGGTGGCCAGCCGGGACCATGTCCCTCAAAGTTTTCAAAATTTCATTTGAAGATAGCTTGCCACTCTCAAGAGCGTCACGAAAATAGTTATTTGGCTTGATTCCTGAGTGTAATAAATAGTCTGGTATTCATTATTTGGTATGAGATATTTTTAACGACTTACAAGTTTTCTGACTCACATACACATATTTACAAATTTTTGCTTTCAACTTCTTGTCATGTGTCTCTTGTTCATCATCGTCCTTACTTATTGTGTATTATTTTGTTTTAATTCAATCCGCACTTCTCCTTCTTCTTTATTTTATTTTATTTTTTCCTGCAATTTGCTTGGTTCAACATTTTCAAGGAAATGTTTCAAAGCCAATTATGCATTGTTTCTTTTAGGATAATGAGAGCAACAACAACAACAACATATCCAGCCGTTATCCCATTATGTGGGGTTGGCTACATGAATTCTAGACTTCTATGTAGGTTATATCCCAACAGATAGTTTGTCTAGAATTCATATTTGGATCTGACTAGGTTTTACGCTGGCTGTCGACTACCTAAATGACAATGATCTAGGTTTTAGGATAATGAGAGCCACTCGAACAAATTATTAATAGGAAAATCACATAAATGGCAGTGATCTCTCATCTCATACGCAAGTTGGTTATCTGATTGACCAAAAGCGACCGACAACTACCACAATTACACAATGCACTTACCTGGCCTCTCCATCGGCCATACACGACATTTTCCCCAAGCCAACAGCATTTATTTCACAAAGCCCTTTGGTAACTATCGTGATTGCTCATCCCTGAAAGGTCTAGCACTGTTATCTGGAATGGTTCTAATACCACTCACCAAATATCCTTCATCTCCTATAAATACCCAACACAAATTCTCACCTTTGCTCTCAGCTAGGTAGTAAAAAACAGAGATCACACACAGAGAATGGCTTTGAATTGGCTTCTTCATGCTGCATGCACTATAGTTCTTGGCCACTCTGCTGACATGAACACCCCACAGGACAAGAGCATTAGAACATGCTTGACTGGAAAGAGCACCCAAGAAAATATTTCCAAGAGTTCAGAAAGTGCCGAGTGGATGGCTTCCCAGATGGAGAGTTGTAGAGAAGAATGCTCCGTGGAATTCCAGATGCCTCTCCACTATCCGCGGTTTGCAAGGGAGGACTACGAGAAGATGGAGGAATGGAGGGTTGATATGCTTCTCAGAGAATATGGGATTAGTTTCAGTGGCACTCTGGAAGAGAAAAGGCAATTTGCCATGGGAGCATTCTTGTGGCCTGAAGCCTGATCAACCTTCGAAACTCATTGGCTTTTAGGGATGTTTACTCTCAACAATGGTGTTTGATGAATTGTGCGTGTTCTTCTGTGATGGATTTGTCTGTTTAGCTGTGGATTAGTCATGGTCTTGAGAAATCTTTGTAAGGGCCCTTTGGTTGGCATATTTGGAGTTTTAAGCGTTTGTTTAGTTGTGAAAAATTATTTTCAGTTTTCTATCTTTAATGTTTTATAAAATTTTTAGTTTTCATTTTCTGTATAGAATTTGAAAAATTCATTCAAATATTATAAATACAAAAAATTAATTTTCAAACTAAAAAATTGAAACATATGTTTAAAAAGGAGAAAGATGTTTAGCTTCTTTCGTGTTAGAGGGGGGAAAATAGTGACAATTTGGAAAATTGTTTTAAAAAATCATGTTTTTAAATCTCCAAATTAATAATAAAATCTTAGAAAATTTGTTTTAAGTGTTTTTCAAATTTAGTTCAATTGTGAAAAGCCACGATTTTAAAATTTCTATTCTTATTTGGAAAATTTGTATTTCAACAATTTTTTAAATTTTTTGTTTTTTAGAATAATTCTCTGAAAAACTAGATCTGTGTTTCACAACAAACAGCTCAAATGGAAAAAAAAAAAATCATTTTTAGTTTTCAAATCTTATATTTTGTAATAAATTTTAATTTCTATTACAATTTATTCTTTCTTTTGATATTTTACTAAATTATGTGAATGAAAATTAATATGGATATATTAATATAAATTTCAAAATTACTTGACTGTAAAGTTTGTATTAATTTTAATATTAAATGATTTTTTAATTTAAATTAATATATTATTATGTTAATTTTTGTTAACAAAATTAGATAAAAAATTAAAAAATAAAATGTTGTTGTTAGAATACAATAATTAAAATTTATTTATTTTGTGAAAACTCAGCAAGCATGTGTGACTAGAGACATCTTTTGGGTAACGCAATTCAAATGAAGCCTACATCTGTGGAGGGTGATTTAGGCAACATGGTTTGGCGAAAACCAGCCTATGTCCATGCTTTTGGTGGTCGCCAATTCGTGATTACCTATGTCTACGGGGAGGCTTATCCTAACATGGAGTGAAATTTTGATATGAAATTCGACTCCCTCAGCCTACATTCGCGATAAAGTTTTAATGTCGTAGTTTGACAAAAATCGACCTATGTCCGCGTGAGGCGCCAACAAAGTGGATGAAAGTCCTAGGTTCTATATTGTTATTGTGGTTAACAGGTTTCGTAAAAGTCCCGAGATTTTGTTATTGCAGTTTGGATTGCTCTACATCCTTAGATTTGACATTTTATTTGTCGCAGTTTAATAGAAAACTAGCCTACGTCCGCGCAAGATTTCGGCAATACGATTCGATGTGAGCCAACCTACGTCCGCAAGAAAGAATTTTGATTGGTGGTTTGGGATTGTGCCTACGTCCACGAAACAGGATTGTTGAGGTGGCCCAACATGCGAGAGATTTTGATTGATGGTTCGGGATTGTGTCTACGTCTACGATACGAGATTGTTTTAGCAGCCCGATCTATGGGGCATGGAAACTTGATGTAATGATGCTAATATTAACTCTGACCATGATGATTATAACGATAATAATAATAATGATGATAGTGTTGTTATTGCTGATGATGATGATACCAACAATTGTGGTGCGAGCTATAGTTTTGTTGATTTGGTTCAGTCCGGGGCCTATATCTACAATGTAGAATTTTTGTTCATGCGGTTTGGTATTGCACCTACATCCACAATTGGAGATTTTTGTTTGGGTCGTTCAGTAATAAACCTACATCTGCAACTAGATGTTTTTGTTTGGGCAGTTTAATATTCTGCCTACATCTGCAACTGAATTAGAATACCAGGCCACTGTCGAGGGGATCATCCTGTACAGGTGCTGATAATGGACATGCGAGACTACTCTAAAAGGGTCGTGTAGATAGGGCAAGGCGCCATGTCTGATAAGCTTTCCGGAGAAGCACATCTATCGGAAGGAACTCAGTACGTATAACTTCGAGGATGCCATGCAGGTGCTTTTTGTTAATGCGATTTGGCGTGGCCTACATTCATGATTGGAAATTTTGCTCAAGCGGTTTAGCTTCTTGCCTACGTCCGCAACTGAAGATTCAAAGGAAGGACCATGCACTTGCTCAGTAACTGTGCTCATGAGACAGTATGGGATAGTGCCTTTGAGAAGAGCATATTACATCCATGATAAAGGAATATGGCTATGGTTGTGGTCACTTGGGCCATGGCTTTGAATATGGGTGAGTGCCTTTGTTCAGACAGCTTGTCTGTGTTATGAGGGATGGAACACCAAGATTTTAGATGGTCTCATTGACAATTGATGTTGGTGCCTGGAGGCGGCTTTGCTTGAGAGGATAATTGTTGTTTGTCCCAGGGGGATCGAATTATACATGTAGTTTTACATTCATGAGAGGAGATCAGGTTATGTGCTCAGAGTTGTCTCAGGAGGTTGATGTTCATGAAAATGATTGCATATGGGCACTCTAAGTGTTGTAGGGAGATGTTGTCGGGGGTACTTTTTGAATGTTCCTTTGTTTATTCCCACGCTTAGTCTACTTATTACAAATTCTACAAGGGAAAGTAGACATTTTTCTAAATGTGTTCATCTTTTTCCAATAGTGATAACTGGGAGCGAGCAACCAAGGTGTATGTAGAAATGTGCTCTCATGTGGAGTGACATCCAATAGACACTTTCTGCTTATCTTCTACTAGCTAGATAGCCTGATCAAATGTTGGGCAAGCACTTATCATGGTAGATATCTTTCTTCTGTGGAAGGTGTAGAGACTTGAGAGATGTTCGCCTACCATCTCCGTTGCAGCTTAGGATATTGAGGAGGAATGGTTGCAAGAGACCATGGTCTGAGGGAAAGTAAAAGCTTCTGCAAGAATTCGCTTGAAATAGGCAACCCCCTTCTTGGTGATGCCGAGGGGTCTTCTTAGCCTTTTCTCCACCATCTTTTCCTTCCTTCTGCATGTGGTTTGCAATGGTAGTCTTGAGGGAGAATGGATGTGGGGTGCAAAGTTTGATAATTATGGCCAAGTGCCTTTGTGACAGGAAAAGCTGACCATGCGAAGATGGGCTTGTCCTAGTTCACAAACTTTGTCAAGCATTGTAAGGCCACCTTTGGGCTTTGCATGTCTTCCACTTCGAGAGCCTCTGATATTCCATGATGTGTCCTCCAACGGTCCTCGGGTTGGATGTCGGAACAAGAAAGGGGGATCATTCAGGAGGAGTTGTGGGGTGCCTTTTTCTACCAGAAGTTGGGGAGTATTTCGAAGAAGATATGAGAGTCGGTTCCTAGTTCCCCAAGTGTTGATCCAATAGAAATGGCTTGAGAGCGTAGCCCCAATAGAAGTGGCTCCGAAGACCTCTGTTGTGAAAGAATGCCTCGGCAGCTGATAAGCTGCTGAAACAGGTTCAAATAGATAGCTTTCAAAGCTATCTCTTAGCTGGTTTGTTGGAGAAAATTTAGCAGATAAGAATTAATTTAAAACTCCTAAAGTTTAGCCTATGTTTTTGAATTATTTGATTAGTCTTAGCTGCAGTTTGTTTTGATAATTATCTCCTATAGTTGAGGACATATTTGAATAGATTGTTAGATAAAGATGACTTGTGTATTTAAACGATCTTTTTGAACTCAATAAGTAAGGAAATCTTCTTCCATTCCATGCTTTTAAGTTTCAACTGAAATTCCTCTATCTTTTTTCTTCTTTTGCTATCTGTTCTGCTATCTGTTCTTAGCTCCATTCTTTACGAAACCAACAAATTGGTATCAGAGCCAATATTCTTGAGGAGCCTGTGAGATTGAAAGAGAGTTTGATACTATCAAGCTGTTTTTCATTAGTTTTTCCTGTTCAGCCTAATCATCATGCAATCCGAAGCACCATTCACTGCTATAGCACCGTCGGTGTTTCAAGGAACAAACTATCAGATTTGGGCTGTTAGGATGGAGGCTTTTCTAGATGCAAATGATCATTATCTCTGGGAGGTGGTTGAGGAAGATTACGAAGTTCCTCCATTACTGGACAATCCTACAGTTGCACAACTTAGGAATCACAAGGAGAAAAAGCAGAGGAAATCAAAGGCAAAGTCATGCCTATTCTTTGCTGTTTCCCCAGTAGTTTTCACAAGAATCATGACTCTGAAGACAGCAAAAGAAATCTGGAATTTTCTCAAGAAGGAGTATGAAGGAGATGAGAAGATCAAAGGGATGTAGATGCTGAATTTAATCAGAGACTTTGAGCTGCAACGAATGAAAGAATCAGAGGCCATTCAAGAGTACTCTGATAGACTTCTAGAGATTGCAAACAAAGTGAGATTACTGGGAAGAGAATTTGCAGACACAAGGCTTGTCCAAAAGTTGCTGGTTTCAGTCCCTGAAAGGTTTGAGACAACAATTTCAGCCTTAGAAAATACAAAGGATCTGTCAAAATTAAGCTTAGCAGAACTCTTGAGTGCTTTTCAAGCACAAGAGCAACGAAGATCTATGAGGCAAGAAGGAACTATAGAGGGAGCATTGTATGTAAAGTCTCAACAAAAGCAAAGTGACAAAGGAAAGAAGCAGGGGAAGAAAGAAGTTGATGCAGATAATGGGAAAGCAAGTAGCAGTGGGAAGAAAGAGTATCCTCCATGCCAACACTGTGGAAAGAAGGGTCATCCGCCATATAGATGTTGGAAACGGCCGGATGTGCAGTGCCACAAGTGTAAACAATTGGGGCATATTGCAAAGTTTTGCAAGAATAAGTCTCAACAAGTTGTAGAAGCAAAGGTAGCAGACCAACAACAAGATGAGCAGCTATTTGTTGCAGCAGGTTTTGCAACAAAAAGTTCGGATGAAAGTTGGTTGGTAGATAGTGCTTGTTCAAATCATATGACAAGCAACCGTGAGTTGTTCAAAGTGCTTGACAAATCTGAGTCTACTAAAGTCAAAATTGGGAATGGTGATTATATGGCAGTCAAGGGAGAAGGCACTATAGCCATAGACACTAGTGCAGGTACAAAAATGATCTCAAATGTTCTTTATGTACCTGATGTGAGCCATAATCTACTAAGTGTTGGTCAGCTACTTGAAAAAGGCCTTAAGGTTTTATTTGAAGACAAGATGTGCTTGATACTTGATGCTAAGGGGCAGAAATTATTCAGAGTAAAGATGAGAGGTAAATGCTTTCCTTTAAATCCAGTGAATGATGTGCAAGTGGCTCAAATAGCCACAATCAGCGCTACTGAATTGTGGTATAAAAGGTTGGGGCACTACCATCATGAAGCTGTGTTTCAAATGAGCAAAAAGAATTTAGTGCAAGGTCTGCCACTGCTAGATAAAGAGTTGATAGTTTGTAAGGCTTGCCATTATGGGAAGCAAACAAGACTTCCATTCAAGGCAGCCTCGTGGAGAGCAAAACAGAGATTGCAACTCATTCACACTGATCTTAGTGGACCAAAATCAGAGGTATCTCTAAATGGAAGCAGGTATTACATTGTTTTCATAGATGATCTAACTAGATTTAGTTGGATTTATTTTATGAAATTCAAGTCTGAGGTAGCTGGTATTTTCTGGAGATTTAAGACATGGATAGAGAATCAAAGTGGGTGTAAAATTCAGATGCTAAGGTCTGATAATGAGACTGAGTATACCTCAGACCAGTTCAATAATTTTTGTGAAACAGTTGGCATTGAACATCAGCTCACTACACCTTATTCTCCACAACAGAATGGTGTAAGTGAGAGGAAGAATAGAACAATCATGAACATGGCTCGGTGTTTGATGCATGAGAAAGGATTACCAAAGAAATTTTGGGCTGAAGCAGCCAGCACTTCAGTGTTTTTGCTGAATAGGCTTCCTACTAAGGCTGTGCAAGGGAGAACACCTTTTGAGGCCTGGTATGGTTATAAACCTTTTTTGCAAAACCTAAAAGTGTTTGGATGTGTTTGTTTCTCTTATGTTCAACAGGTTAAGAGGGACAAGCTTGATAGGAGGGCTGAACCAGGCATTCTCATTGGGTACAACAATGTTTCCAAAGCATATAGGGTGTACCATCCTCAAACAAACAAAATTGAGGTGACGAGAGATGTGCAATTTAAAGAGCATCAACACTGGAACTGGAATGAAGAAGAAGGAAAGAATTTTACACCACGTCTACCAAGTGAACAACCATCAATGGAAGATGAAAACATTGATGATTTTCCTGTTAAAGGTATAAGAATGCTATCAAATATTTATAACCGTTGCAATTTAACCTTGTTAAAGCCTGAAAGCTTTCATGAAGCCAAGAAAGATTCTCACTGGATGATTGCAATGGAGGAGGAGCTTAGCATGATTGAGAAAAACAACACTTGGGAGTTAGTTGACAGACCAAATGATAGGAAGATTATTGGAGTTAGATGGGTGTTTAGAACAAAGTTGAATCCTGATGGCTCGATCACTAAGCACAAGGCTAGATTGGTGGTGAAAGGCTATGTACAAGTGGCTGGAATGGACTACTTCGAAACTTATGCACCAGTGGCTCGTTTAGATACAATCAGGTTGGTGTTTTCCATTGCAGCTCAAAAAAAATGGAAGATATTTCAGCTTGATGTCAAATCAGCCTTCTTAAATGGCTATCTAAAGGAGGAGATTTTTATTGAGCAACCGGAAGGATTTGTTGTTGAGGGACATGATAATAAGGTGTACCTGCTTAAGAAAACTTTATATGGATTGAAGCAGGCTCCAAGAGCCTGGAATGCAAGGATTGATGTGCATCTCCTAAGTTTGGGATTTAACAGAAGTTTGAGTGAACCTACTCTCTATACTAAGCACTCTACTACAAATTTCTTAATTGTCTCACTCTATGTAGATGATCTCCTGGTAACTGGAAGCAAACTCAATGAGATAGATCAGTTCAAGTTGGAGATGATGAGGGTATTTGAGATGACCGATTTAGGAAAGATGTCTTATTTCCTTGGCATGGAAATCCAGCAATTCCAGCATGGTATCTTCATTCATCAGCTGAAATATGCCAAGGAGATCCTCAAAAAATTTCAGATGGAGAACTGCAAGCCTATGAGTACACCTATGGACCAAAAGGCCAGATTATGCAAAGAAGATGGGACTGAAAGAGCTGATGAAGTCATTTATAGGAGTCTTGTGGGCTGTCTAATGTACCTTACAGCTACAAGACCTGACATTCTTCAAGCTGTAAGTATGCTTTCAAGATTTCTACATTGTGCTTCTTCAGAACACTATAAGGTTGCAAAAAGAGTGCTGAGGTATATTAAAGGAATGCTTGATTATGGTGTTTTGTTTTATAAGACAGAGGAATGCAGGCTTTATGGTTTTTCTGACAGTGATTGGGGTGGATCATTCGATGATATGAAGAGTACTTCAGGCTATTGTTTTACAATTGGCTCGGGGGTACTCTCTTGGAGCTCTAAAAAGCAAGAAATCATGGCTCAATCCACGGCAGAAATAGAGTTCTTTGCTGCTACGGCAGCTAGAGATGGGAATTGGGCTGGGCGGCCCATGGGCCGGCCCGCCTCATAGCCCGGCCCGACCCGGCCCGCTTAAAAAAGTAAGGACCGTGCCGGGCCAGCAATACGTGGCCCGCGGCCCGGCCCGGCCCATCAAATTGGCCCGTGGGCCGGCCCATCAATTGGCCCACTAAAATGGCCCGGCCTGGCCCACTAAAAAATAAAAAAATATTTAAAAATTATATTTCTTGTAAATATAATTTTATTGTAATGTTTGTAAACATAATTATGTTTGTAAACATAATTTTAGTGTAATTTTTATAAACATCATGTTTACTATAAACATCATAATTTTACAAATATCAAAATTATAAGTAAACATTAATATTAGTTACATTAATATGTTTATTAATGTAAGTAAACATAATATGTTTATTAATATAAGTAAATAATGTTTATTGATGTTTACTAAACATATTTTAAACATTAATATGTTTATTAAACATATTTTAAAAAATATTAGTTACATTTGGGAAAAAATAAAAAAATATATTTAAAAAATTATATATAAAAAAATTAAAAATAAATGGTTCATGGGCCGGCCCAAATAGCCAAGCCCACGGGCCGGCCCAGCAGGCCCATGGCCCGGCCCGGCCCACTGTGGCCCACTTATTAAGGGCCACGGGGCCGTGCCGGGCCTAAGTTTCTATTTTTTTGGCCCGGCCCGGCCTGGCCCGTTTATTTCGTGGGCCAAATTCGGCCCAGCCCACTAAATTGGCGAGCCAAGCGGGATACGGGCCGGCCCGGCCCGGCCCGCCCATTTCCCATCACTAACGGCAACAGTGAATCAAGCATTGTGGCTAAAGAAATTGCTAACTGATTTAAACGTGGAGCAAGAAAGAAGTATAAATCTGTTTGTGGACAATCAAGCAGCCATAGCTATCTCGAATAACCCGAGGATCAGCTGGCTGATTTATTCACCAAGGTTCTACCTAAGGCTAAGTTTGAACAGCTAAGATCAAGATTGGGAGTGTGTTCAGCAACTGATGCAAGGAGGAGTGTTGTGAAAGAATGCCTCGGCAGCTGATAAGCTGCTGAAACAGGTTCAAATAGATAGCTTTCAAAGCTATCTCTTAGCTGGTTTGTTAGAGAAAATTTAGCAGATAAAGATTAATTTAAAACTCCTAAAGTTTAGCCTATGTTTTTGAATTATTTGATTAGTCTTAGCTGTAGTTTGTTTTGATAATTATCTCCTATAGTTGAGGACATATTTGAATAGATTGTTAGATAAGGATGACTTGTGTATTTAAACAATCTTTTTGAACTCAATAAGTAAGGAAATCTTCTTCCGTTCCATGCTTTTAAGTTTCAACTGAAATTCTTCTATCTTTTTTCTTCTTTTGCTATCTGTTCTGCTATTTGTTCTTAGCTCCATTCTTTACGAAACCAACAACCTCTTATAATATTGGCCTGTAAAGGTTGATGTCTGCCCAAAAGAACTAGTTCCAGTTATTAAGTTATACTTATATGAATCTGGCGATGGGCAGGAAAGCTCTTGAGGAACTTTGGGAGAACCTTGTATTTGACCTTTTGTACACTTCTCACATATGACGTCAAATTGTTGTTGGTAGAATACAACAATTAAAATTCATTTGTTTTGAGAAAACTCAGCGAGCAATCGAAAGAAATAGAGGTGTCCATTAATTAGCTTTCCTATCTTGACCACAAGAGCCAAGGGAAAATGAAGTCGTTCATTGTGGACTCAGTTTATTGGCCTAGAAAGCACTTTATCCTCTTGCTAGGAGAGCTGTGGAATCGGAAGGACTAGGATTGCTGCGAGACATTGATAGATCCTTCACTTTGTGGACAGATCTGCAAGACGTAATTTTTAAATCAAATGAGGTCTTCATACAGTGCAAGATGTATAGTAGTAAAAATGTCGTGCGAGAGAGATGTATGTCGAACGAGAGGGATATTCGCTATTACTGACGATGCTTCCTTTGGCTATGTAGACTTGTTTGGACTTATCGTCAAAATTGGAGAGTTGGGTGTTATTTATAGACATTAGGCTAATAGGGACACGTGACACACACATGCAAGGGTGCAGTGCTTTTTCTCGAGAAAAGGTAGTGTGTCTCCCTCGTCTATGGTGTTGTCCCTAAGTTGAGTTTGGAAGGGCCAGAGGTGGATCCATGCATAAGGTGTCTGGGCTGAAGTTCAGGGTAGATCATAATTAAAAAAAAAATTAATATTAAAAATTATTTTTTGACGTAAAAAATAATAAATTTTACTAATAACGCAGTCAAAAAAATTTCAACTCACTCCAAAATTTATGATGTGTAATTATATAACTCAAAAAAAAAAAAAAATTAGCCCCTCTTACATAGATTTCTATTCGCCCTTGAGAAGTGCCTTTAGGAGAACTCTTCATCTATACGTGAACAAGAACCCTCGAAAGGAAGAGGAGCTTAAACAGGTAGGCCACATTGCTGCGATGGCAATGCGCAATAATGCAGGTTGGAAACGCATCTCCCTGGAATCCTCTGGAAGCATAGCTCGACCATGGGGAACCATAATATACAGGTCCGAAAAGATGGTCTCAAACTAATGTTAAATGAATAAAAGTACAGCTGAAGTTATTTGGGGGATAACTCTCCCAGGAAGCTATGCCACAAGACAAAGTGAATTATAACAATCCCCGGATCTAACCCATAATTAAACTCCACTTGATTGATGTTGCTGGCTTTGAAGATTTGTTGAGCTGACTTCAATCATTGAAACTCTATTATAATTAGCCCATACATATTCTTAGTACTATTATAATTGGTTTGCTTCATACCTTTTCTTTCCCTCTCTTTCTTTTTGGAGTTTACTTTTAATCCACTTGAAAGTGTAAAAATCTCTCTATAAAAACAAACAGTTAATGTATTGAAATTAGTAAACCCTTTTCAGGGCTATAATTAGGTGAAGTTGATAACAGACTCGAACCAAGAAGTTTGACAAGTACAAATAGAAAGTAAAGGTTTGGCATAAAGGAGGGAGAAAAGGGAATCAAAGATACGTACCAGCAGCAAACATAATGAACGATTCCCAAGTTCCTTAGTGAAAAAGGAAAATAAATAAAATCAAAGTCGTGTTTATATGGAAGTGTTTTGTACAAGAAAAAAGAAACTTACATAATTTGGAGGAGTCGTTTTCTAAATCCCAAAACAAAACAAACAACCCATCATCTGAATAATTTAAAGTTTGAGTATGATTGTGTTACAATCGCAGAATTAATCACTTCTTATGCTATTTATGAGTTTAAAAATAAGAGAATTAATGATTATTTTTTGGATGACTTTTGACTAATTTAATTTAATTTGTAATAACGAATGTATTGGCCCCTAATAAAGATGAAAAGAGAATAGGTTATATTTTTAACTTGAACTATTCATTAGAAAATAATTATGCAGTCCACACCATCTATAAGCTTAAGACTTAAAAGTTTGATATATTTATTATCAGATACATTCTCATTCCCTTGAAATTCATGAATGGTCCCAAAGCATGCACCGCCACCACTCAAATCATTTACATTTACCCAAAAGCATAACACAGACGATCAGTTTGAATTGGGCAAACATAAAGATCACTACCACCACTAGGAATTGACATGTGGACACTTAGCATGCAAAAAGTAGTTAAATTGGAAGTACTGCACTATTTGTACAGAAGGGATTTACATAACTCCTTTACAGCGCGATAAATCATAAATTTTGACATCAAAATATCGCCATATATCTCGATTTGTGCACCCCCATCTCTCACTCTCCCCACCCGCCTCGCCCAATTGCCCTTGCCTGCAATCTCGTCGTCACCTCACCTCCTCATCGTTGCAATCTTCAGCAATCAGTGATCACCCAAACTAATCAAGGTGTAGCGAGCGGCGGCGGTCAGCAAGTGGCGAGAGCGAGAGCGAGAGCAAGAGCAAGGCATCGAGGAGAGATGAGGCGAGAGAGAGACAAAGAGATAATTTGATCATTTCATTATTTCTGTAAAACTTTGTGTGCAATTGTGTGCAAATAGCTTTATCCAAATTGGAATAACCCCTTCCACCTGGCAGCCTCTAGAGTTGTCCATCCCATCGCATGACTTTCTCAAGCCCGACTTTCCTGCCCCAACAAACCCTAAATAATAATAATAATAATAATAATAATAATAATAAAAGTGTCTTCTCTTTGCCTCCACATTCTGTCCTAACCAAGGGCCTTTTTGTCATTCTACCCACTACAACTTTCACCCCTCTATGGCTATATATACACATCCACCCTTCATGCTTCTTCACTACCCACCCACCAAATCAGTTCTAACTTCTCCAAACCTTCCCTTCAAACAAGTCACTTTTCTCATTATATATATATATAGATAGATAGATAGAGAGAGAGAGAGAGAGAGAGAGAGAGAATGGATCAACAGACTGTGACTAAATTCATAAACTCTGAGTTTGTGAAGAAAGCCACACAATTGCTGCTCTCAGTTTATGTGTTTTCCTTCTTATTTTCCTATGCCTCATGGTTTTCTTCCTCCTTCCACTCCTTGACCAACTTCCAACTCTTAAGCCACATGATGGACAAAAACTGCATTTTTCTCATTTTCAATGGAATCCTAGTGTTCATTGCCAAGACCTCTGGCCTCATCAGTTCTTCACCTGCGTGTGATCACAGCAACCAGTTGTTATTCAAGAGACCAGAGCCAGATACCGATTCCTTTCTGGAGAAAGAAATTTCCATAGATCCTGCTGAGCTTCTAGAAGGTTCTCTTCCAGAACAAGAAGAAGAGAAAAGTGACGAAGACTTGGTTATGGAAGAACAAGAAGCAGAAGTAGGTGGAAATAATAATCCAAGTGTTGAAGATGAAGAGAGTGATCAGAAAGAGATGGTTATTGATGGTGTCTCCAGAATCCAAGAAGAAGAAGAAGAAGAAGAAGAAGAAGAAGAAGGTAACGGGTTGATGAGTACAGAAGAACTGAACAGGAAATTTGATGAGTTCATAAGAAAGATGAAGGAAGAAATCAGGATAGGAGCTCAACAACAAGTAGTTATGGTTCAGCAATAATGTAATTGTTGACGATCGCGCCAATCTATATGATTTTGTGCATAAAAAATCTGTATGAATATAGTAATGTAAATTTTTCTTCTTCTCATCATGTTAGGCATGCAGTTGTGTACTAGATAATATTAGTGAGGTGGTTTTCTTTTCTTTTGTTTTTGAGGTTTTGGTTTGGTTGTGTTTTCTGGTTGTTGTGGTGTTCTTCCAAGCTTTGAGTACGTAAAGGATCTTTGTTAACAAAACTACTACTATTTTGGACATTTTTCAGCTTTAGTCTTCTTTATATGATTCTTCCTACTTTAGGAAAGGCACCGCGCCCGCCATGAATAAGTCATGAATGGCGTTTTGAAGGAGGCAAAATTTCGAGGACAGGGCAATTAATAATGCATGCAACTATAATTTCTTTTATATTATATGAAAATATAAACAGACTGTTGTATCTCTATTATCTTCAAAAATCTTCTTAAGTCGTTAGGTGGAGTTGACTAACTGAATTTTACGCCTCCAACCTATATCTAGAATCATGTTGAAAGATATTTAACATTTTTTTCCTCTTCCACTGATTGCTTTTATCCCTCTTTCGATGAGAAAATAGGCAGTGGATGAGCCCGCCGAACAAGGGGCTATCATTGGTTTGGCCATGGCAGAACCAGAGAGAAGGATGAGAGTGAGAAAGAAGAGAGATGGGGTTCAACTGCCATATGACCAAGGAGAGACAAGAGAAAGGAGCGAGAGAGGAGGGGAGAAGGTACAATGGAAGGGCATTTTGGGTATTATAAAAAATTTTAACTACTGTTATTTGTTAATAAAGGGAGAAGCAAAACAGATTATATAAAGCTAAAAGGAGATGGTTATCACATTTGAAAACATTTATATAAGTAGTGTATGAAAGTCAGTATAATTATACCTTCAATGAATTTATTTATGTTTTTTTTTTTTTTTTTGTTTGCTAGAGGACAAAAGGATACAAGGGGAGAGAACAAAAGAGGCTAACAAGCATGCATGCAGATGCAGCAGCAGCAGCTCAGCCTCATGATAGAGCTTGGGTGCACAAAGAGGGATTACTCAAGGGCCGGCCCTAGCAATTTCATGAGCGAGACAGCTGCTTTTAATTTCCATGGGGTGTGAGAGACGATCCATCTGGAATAATAGCTTTAACCGACTCAAAAGTCGTAACAGTAGTACTCAAGTTTGAATCTTGCGGCAACATCGTGGCCTCACGAATAGTGAGAGCACCGAGAGGTTGAGACTGCAGTCCGTCGATAGGCTTAGAGGTGAGGGATCTATGATTCCCAAGCCTTCTTAATTAATTATTGATGAGATCAGAGTGTTCTTCCGCGTGTTCCGGTTCTTTCTCTATCTCCCCCATTTTCGCCTGTTTTCCGTCCTCCTTTAACCAAGTGGCCTGGGATGTTGGCTCTTGAGGAAGGGGGTAGGCGTTGATCGACGACGATAAAAGGGTCATAACGGCGGCTCTCTGCAAGATTCTCGTTTAAAAGTGTTAGTTGAAAGTGATTTACGGAACCAAATAATATACCTAAAATTTCTTTGACAAACTATCAAAATGAGAATAAGTTGTAACGATTGGTGTTATTATGTTGTGTGGCCATGGGACTTTGGATTGTTGTATTATTTAGGTGTTATATTATTGTAGGAGGGATGTATGTTTGGAGGTAGGTTGATCCTGCCATCAAACTCGCATACGGAGTCTTTGGCTTGAGCTTCGCACTCAATGGACGCCTCTGGGGCAATCTCTTAATTAATACTAGCCATTTTTGGATCTGATGCAATAAAAATATAGGTTTTCATTTGAAAGACACATAAAAAAAAGACATTAAAAAGACAATATGAAATGGGATTTTGCATTTTAAATTCATAGAACATAAGATAGACAATGACTCTAATAATTAAAAAACCACAGACAAATGTGAGTACTATATACGTATATATGTATGGAAAGATGGGCATCTCAAAGTAATTAGGAAAAAGAAGAAGAAGACAAGCAGGAATTTGCAAGAGTTGGGATGTCTAGATGTGGACTTTCTGGGCGGATGAGAAAATGATATCACCTGTTTGGATGGACTATGGGAGTGCCAGTGATACCAAAATCAAAAAATAAAAAAGATGAAGTTTGATTCTATTTTGCACTTTACGAAGCATATTCTACAACACTTGGAATTAATGCATCCAAACAAGTTTCACCCAACTTTGGCTTCTTCCGGGATCATGACAAAAATCAAAATAATCACTAAAAAGGAGCCTTCTTTCTTTCTTTCTTTCCTTCTTCACTCTTGTTTTTATTTTTATTTTTTTGGGTATTTTCCCTACGTATCTATGTATATTGAGAGGTTTGGAATTCATCCACATGTAGTGTGAGTCGGCAAGAAGATATTCTTCTTTGAATCCAGCCGGGCATACCCCTTCCTATGCCTGGTAATTGGTGGTGTCCGAACAGCCAAGCGAACATATATATTCCGGATATTCATATCCACATTTTGTGGGGGACAAAAGCTTTTCAAACATACGAAGGAACTTGGATTTTTTGAAGGAAAATAAAAAGGTTATGTAATATATTATTTTCTTTTTGTTTGTTGGGTCCTCAATGTAGTGCTTAATTAATTAGTTGAATCAACTATCATAAATTTTAGATAAATAAAAACATGAAATTAATTCGTTCCTTTCCAAGGATAACTTAATAATTTCACCTTTTTAACTATATATAAGATCTAAAATTTTAACTAATAATAACCTTGCTTGTGTTGTGATTAAGTCTTTTAATTATTGTTATTATTGTCCCCAACGTACCATTAGGGTCCTAACTTATTCCCAGATGACTAGTCATATATATAGAAACATAAACGGTTACAACTTAGTTTTATCATGCTTTAATAATTAAAGAATTGATGCATATTTCCAAACTTGTATAAATTATGGGAATCTGAGTTTTTATATATAAAAAAATTAATTTAAAAGAAATTTCACGTGTATATTCAGTAAATTCCCTAATATATCAATTATTCTAGAGCAGGACTACATTCACCATTCCACCAACAATACTTGATAAGGGATGAGGGTTACATTATTAAGAGATCAAATAATGGGTGTGTTTGATTGGAATTGTTTTTTATAAAAAATCTCACATTAATGGAAAATTTTTCAGGCTTGCATATTTGATTGCTTAGCATTTTTCATGAAAAATTTTTATGGTACAACACATTGAAGCATGTTTTGGCTCATTTTCCATAGAAAATTGTAACTAGGGGAAGTGGGAATTGTTTTCCATGGAATACACCCCTAGTTGCAATAAAAAATGTTTGATTGGAATTGTTTTTTATGAAAAATCTCACATTAATGGAAAATTTTTCAGGCTTGCATATTTGATTGCTTAACATTTTTCATGAAAAATTTTTATGGTACAACACATTGAAGCATGTTTTGGCTCATTTTCCATAGAAAATTGTAACTAGGGGAAAGTGGGAATTGTTTTCCATGGAATACACCCCTAGTTGCAATAAAAAATGATTGCAACTAGGGGTGTATTCCATGGAAAATAATTCCCATTTCTCCACTAGTTGAGTTTGATTGCAACTAGGGTGTATTCCATAGAAATGATTGCAACTAGGGGTTTTTTCCATGGAAAACAATTCCCACTTCCCCCCTAGTTGAGTTTGATTGCAACTAGGGGTGTATTCCATGGAAAACAATTCTCACTTCCCCCCTAGTTACAATTTTCTATGGAAAATGGATCAAAACATACTTCAATGTGTTGCACCATAAAAATTTTCCATGAAAAATGTTAAGCAATCAAACATGCAAGCATGAAAAATTTTCCATTAATGTGGCATTTTTCATGAAAAACAATTTCAATCAAACACACACTTAGTTCTCAAGTTAAAAGATGCCCTCTTTAATATAGTCAATCCCAAACCTAACAAAGGAAAAGGGTTTCTTATTTAGTCGATAATTAACATAAATTTCTTATAGTCATGACTTGTTCTTAGAATATGCATGATTACAAAAACTTCAAAAAGAAACAAAAAAAAAATAGAAATAATGGTTTTCTAATTCTAGGAACCCTAGAAGAGGCATAAGCCACCTGAGTGGATGGATCCTCTTTAGAGACGTACAAAATAGACCAGACCGACCAACAAGCTAGTAGTTTAGAGAAGAACACAAATTAAGGGGGGTTGGGTCTTTGGTGAGTGAAAGAGAGAGAGTAACTGTTGAGTTTTGTCATTTTCTTGCCCTGATAGCTCCGACGTCAGCCGGCGAACCCACCATCTCTTTACACTCTTGTGGATGCGATTAAAGTTTGGAGCTTTCTCTTTCATTGTCAGCTGATACATATACATATATATATATATAGCAGAGATATTGATTTGATGATGAATACCCCTTAACCTGAAATTTGGATTCATGGGTTCGTACGTGTTTTATGCGAGATATGAATTATGAGGAAGGAATCCTCCAAAATTGGTGGGACTGTGGGAGAGAAACTTTACTTTCAATTTGATTATTCATGATCAATCATGGATTTATATATATGGTCACTTGTCACCAACAGCCATGAATCTATGATTACTGATTTGATTCATCTCGCATAAGACGTTTCATCTTTTTAAAATCTCTCATCATCATCACCATCATATATATATATATATATATATATATATCAATTCTTGTTATGTTAAAAATAAAAATAGAAAACTGGGTTTGGTTACAATTACTGATTTTAAAACAAGTTACAAAGATTTTAATATTTCGGTATGACATTGAATTATAAAGTTTTTAATATGATTATATAAATTTTAAAATTGAGACTATCAACTCGAATTTGAATTTAATTGAGTGAGATTATTTCAATTTTTTTATTTTTTGGTTTAATTGAGTTAGTTCTGAATTCAAAATTTCAAAAACTAGATCCCAATTGATTGAGGTTCAAATTTATATAAAAATCAAATCAATTTGACTGATCACAAGCAACTTTAATTCCGGTTCACTTCTTCAATAACTCTAGCTAGTTGTTAACTCTGATATATGTCTAATTTGGATGGCTCTGAAGCTAAGTATAACATAGAAAGAAAGAAATGGTCTAATCATTGAAGACGCAACCCTCCAAGAAAAAGGATTTCTTATAATTGCTTGGTGGGTCTCTGAATCGATCGATCATCCTTTCCTTCCCCATTAATGTTAACAATCCCGATTCGTAGTCGACCAAAACATGATTATAATAATGCCCAACAGATTATTATAATCATGTTATCTACTCTTATCATTATCCAAATACGCATCTAAAGGCAAAGGTCTTGAACGACGCACCATTACGTACACTCTTTAGTCTTTACTTTCTTTGCTTTTTTCTTAAAAAATTTAAATGTTTTATAAACACCCAAATCTTTGTAGAAACAGAAATATACATATATATATATATATATATTATATACTAAACTAAAACCACATAAGATCATGTAGGAATATATATGCATAATATACGAAATCCATATACAATTAGAAATATAAAGTATGCCAAATTCATGTAGAAATGTTATACCCAATTCATATAGAACTAGGAATATAATAATAAGTTCGTGTGTATATATATAGAGTGTAGAGAGAGAGGGGGAGAGAGCAAACAAAGAAAGAAAAGAAAAAGTCATCGCCAGATCTTGATTCGATCCAACCAAACCAGTCAGTCAGAGAGTGAGTGATAAGTGAAGGTATTTGGTGGTAACCTATTTGTATTGGTCTTATTATTATGACATCTTCTAAACACTTGTTAAACTTCCTCATCAATTTGTTAGAGCGAGCTTAATTGGAACATCGTGCAAGCTTTTGTTATTCATTCGGCTGTGATTTATGATCCTCTCAAACTCTTATTGTTGCATCATATGTCTATCTTATTTTACTAAATATTATATTTAGTGTTGCGAAGTTTTTTCTTTTTTTAAATTTCTTGAGACTTGAACACCTAGAATAGAACAAAACAAATCTTATCATTGGACGAACAACATTGTTTCATAATTATTAAATTACAATATTGATAACTGAGTAGATAGAACAACCATTAATCATTATAATTCCATACAATGTTCCTCCATGACATAAAGCCCGGTAGTATGAGTATCTTTAAACCACAACCCACCAAGGAATTGACAAAACTCCTCCCAACACTGAGCTTATCAAATACTGAAATTGCATGTAAATTGGCAATCCACAGCCCACAGGGCCCTTTCAAGTCCTAAGCCAAATCAATTCAATGAGGCCTAACCCAATTGGTATTAGATTCCTGAAAGTAATTTGTCATGCACATCAGAGCTTAGACCAGATACCCCACATTGAATTCAAGCACATTTGGTAAAGGATAGAGGTAGAGCCTAGAGGGAACGAAATTTTTAGTGAATCAGAATCACACAGATCAGATATCCATTCAGGGGCAAAAACGTATTTCTGCTAGATTGCATCCCTTGCTTCTTTGTATTGGGAATCTATGGTTTTGTGATTCTTTTATCCAGATGATCAATATGAAACGGATATATGCTGCCATGATTGGAGTAAAAAAATTGACTAGAGTTTTCCTTTCAGGTAGTTTTCCAAAGAAAACAGAAAGATAAGCCCCTAGCTATTTGTCACAATACCTCTTGCTCTTGGATTTGGTTTCCTTATTCAATCCTACTCTTACAAGGAGGCTGGAATTACGATGAAAAGAGCACGCTCTGAATCATCTCAGGAGCCGCAGAATCCGGCAAAGACATGCATCCAAAGGTACTACAGTCAGGTGAAAGAGGAAGTAGATGGTGAACTTTTCAACACTTTCAACAAGATTCTACAAGACTGTAGATACGGACGGATCAACCTCTACACCACCTTGAGGCAGATGAGTGAACTGTTCAAACACAACAAACAACTTATATCTGGGCTCAACGCTCTGCTGCCAGAGAGGTTAAAAATCCCTTCCGACTATGGCCGGTACAATTGGCTCACAGCAGGGGAAGCATCAATTGATTTTCTCAACAAAGTAAGGAAAACTTGCAACGATGATGATGATGTTACCTACGAGCGGTTCTTGCATATAATGGATAGGTGCGAGAGCAAAAGCGAAGATATCAACTTCTATAATGAAGTTTGTGCAGATGTCGAGGCTCTTTTCCAGGACGAACCAAATTTGTACTTGGAATTCACAAGGTTCGTACCAGATTGTTTTTTGCCAAAAAATGCACAAATGGAAGAAGAGAGATCCACAGAGATGTGTTGGATAAGCGAGAAAAGTTGCTTTAGAAATGGAGGAAAAAACCATTCTGAGGAGATCTTATTCGAGTGCGAAGATCATCAATTCAAGATGGATATGCTTGTGAATGCTATAAAATCAGCCAAGGAGCATGCAGAGAAATTGGTAAACGACCACGTTAATCAAGAGTTTTTGGAGTCTTCAACAGGCGTCACAGTTGTTGAAGCTTACTTCACAGTTCATGATCTTAGCTGCATCGAAGTGCTATACGATGATCTTGGTGCTGATATTGTGCGCCAGCTGAAAAGAGCTCCACTTGAGGTAGCGAGGATTATATTGCCTCGCCTGAAGGAGAGATACATGGAATGTGTGGAGCTCCGCCAGAGCTATCTCAAGTTATGGGCTCGGGTCTACAAGGAGCATCACCCAAAAGCACTTGATCATGTTTCCTACTATGTGGATGAGCAAAAATATGGGCAAGAACCAAGTGAGAAATCGGGCGCAATCTGCGGCAAACTAGGAAACTATTCTGGTGCAGAAATTAATGACACTGAGGATCACAAGGAGGATGGCAAGCATGAATTTCTTGCTGCTGAAGACAAGCAACATGCAGCTTCGAATGCTGAATTTCGCAAGCATTCTGATGATGAGAAAGCAAGCAGTCCAAGACGTGGAATTTGAGAACTTTGGCTTTGGCACCGGCACTGGCACTGACGGAATGTTGGATGAATTTGGCGAAGCTTTTACAGGAAGGGGTTCAAGGGACATTGCAAAAGAGTTGTATGAATCTGGTCAAACTTTTTCGGGAACAAATCCAAGGGACACTGAAGAAATGATGGATGAAACTCGTCTAACTTTTACAGTAACAGTTGGGGGGGGGGGGGGGGGGGGGACCAAAAACTAAAGAAAATTTAGCCTAGTGGATTCCTTCTAGGATTCAAGATTTTTCTATATTCCATATAGATTCAGGATCTTTTATGATGGTGGAAGCCCGGCCATTACTTTTGTTTGTGTAATGACTAAGTTCATTGGCACACACCATACAGACCATAAACAATCGATTCAGATTTGAAAAGGCAGGCATTATTGTTTTACATTTGTTATAACAGAGTTGAGTACAAGTATTGCTCCTTGGCGTTAGAAAATCAACCCCTATATGCCTCTGCATTCCTTTTTCACCTGAACTCCATTGCACAAAGTGAATAATTAAGGTAGAAAAACTATATAATACAACTCGGCGAACAAAGCAAAGAAACACAGCACAAGCAGATTCACAGATTTTGTAACAGACTGCTTCCAAGTTGTGAGAACTGTTCCTTTCTTTTGTAATGAGACATAGATGATTGCCGTAAAAATAGATCACAGTGCACAATCTTCTACAGAGAAAATCTGAAGGCACGCTAACCCAAGCACCATACAGCAAACAACTTTCACCCAAAAAGCTGTCTAACCATCACGAACAAAAATCAACCTCAAGATTACAATATGAAAACGAAAATAGTATTATAACTTGAACAATAGAGATATTATTCAGCAGGAAATTATGTAAAAATAGGAATGAGGCCCCAAGTACGTGACAGTTACCAAATTGTCAACTTTAGATATAGCTCTTTGAACCTTTCTCAAACAAGACAAGGTAATAGAGCCCCATAACCTGCAAGGATTTTTATAATCTGTTGTATTTTCAAATGTAGCTGACCCCACCATTGGGATGAAATCTTGTGTTGTTTTATCAGATGAATTTTACTTTATACACAAGAATTATCTACGTAGTAACATGGTTATATTCCCTATTTTATATTGTTAAAAATATGCAATATACTTCTATATAATTGCAAGTAACCTTGAAATTTCAAAGCTTAGTTGTGCACTCCAGCTTTGATCTTTAATGGTATGTACTCCACTGATAAGAAGGAAAGTGGGTGCATAGATAATGCTTCGATCTCAAATTTACTCCTCTTTCCAATAGCAACCTTAGTTCCAACATTACATGACATCGCAACCACATTTTCAGAATTATATATGGTTAGTTTGAGAATTGTAGCAACTTAGCAAGATATCTGAAAGAAACAGAAGTGACAGAATCTACCTCCAATGCAGCACTTCCCAAGTAGGTGACATCTTTGCAACATCGCTTTAATTTTGGACTTGTCTAAGAGGAAATTGATATGTACTCATCATAGGATACAGAACAGAAAATTAAAATGGAAGTTTTCCTCAAACGTAATGGCAAATTTAACAAACTGCCTCAACTTCTGCTGACAAAGGGAGGAGACATTTCTGTGGAAGACTGTTTTTCTCAGGATATGAAGGAAAACCTCCAACCCACTGTATCTCAGGGATGCATAAAAGTATTGCATCATAGGCCATTTGCTTTTGGAAGGAAGATAAATGCAAGAAACAAGCAACAAAGTCAAATGTCATGCGAACTCATATCCAACACAAGAGGCAGAGTATAGCTTGGTCAAACATGCTGGCAGATCTCATTCCAACACCACATTTGGATTACCAGTAGCCAATTCAATGTTTGAGCAAACTTATTCATTTAGTCAACAAAGAGATGGCAAAAAACTAGATGCTTTAATAAAATTGTTGTTACCATAGGAACCAAAACAGTATGTCAAAGCCATATGGATCAGGATTTACAAGGCAACAAGCAGGCGGGCTCAGCATTTCAATGAGAAGCCTTGAAAACCTGAATGAGTAACAGAGAGATGCAAGACCAAAATGAGAGATTGGCCTCAGTTTCCTGATCATTCAACCTTTTGATGTTCCAGTTTATTATCATTCAATCTAGGGTTTCTTATTATATTGTGTGATTGTTACCATTATTTACTGTTGATTCCAGTTTATTTTTGCATGCTATCGTGAAGGTTTTCTCAACATCTCATCTGTTCAATCCACCAAAAAGTGATTATGAGCTCATGTGACCCATGAACCCAGGATCTTTGCTTCTATTCAATGTATTCATGTTATCCAACATGCGTGCATCGCTAAAAATGAGATCAAGGTACCACCAAGTCCCCCGACTTCGTCCAGTTTGGCTGTCACCGACCCATTCTCTCTTACAATCTTCCCCCACTTCATCCAAATTGGGGCAATTCAGCGTTGGGAAAAATTGGACAGAAATTTGATAAACTGCGAAAGTTTCTTAAAATCACCATTTCCCACCACGTAATAGAATACAAGCAGAAATACAAAAAACATAATTTTAACGTGGAAAACCCCCCAATATTGAGGGAAAAACCATGGGCAAGCACCGAGAAATATTTCACTATAATAAGGATAATTACAATTATCCTCACACACTCTACTCTCTTTCAAGTGATACAAAAATATAGTGACATACTCTCAGAGACCCTCACTTTGAAGCCTTGGCTTTCTTGCCTCTCCTCTATTTTGAAACTTCTTGTTGCTTTTTGGATGATTCAACAAACATTGAACCAATGTTATTTATAAGCAAGTTTCCATGACACTTGTGGATGGGAGAAGTTCACTTGCAAATTAATTAAACTCCACTACCTTTAAGTGTTTCACTAGCTCTATGTGCCCCCATTTCTCATCTCTTTCTTTTCTTTTCTTTTCTTTTTTTTTTTTTTATATATGGGACTAAACCCCAACAATTCTCCCCCTTTAGCTCATGAGTAAGGAGAACAATGATGGAAACAATTAAATGAAGTTCATGCCAGCCAACCCGACACTTAGTTGAAACTTTTCCTGAGTTACAACATTTGTCATCATGTCAGCAGGGTTTTTATCAGTGTGAATCTTTTCTAATATGAATTGTTGTTCCTCCACCACTAAACTCAACCAATGATATCTTACATCAATGTGCTTCGTGCGTGAGTGATACATCGCATTCTTGCTCAAATCTAGAGCACTCTAACTGTCAGTAAATTACAGTCTTTTCTGACTTCATTCCCAATTGTTGAAAGAATCTTGTTAACCAAAGCATTTCTTTTCCTGCTTCGGTCATGGAAATGTATTCTGCCTCTGTCGTAGATAAGGCAACTCATTTCTGTAGTTTAGACTACCATGACACAGCTCCTCTTGCAAAAGTGAACAAGAATCCTGAAGTAGATTTCCTACTATCCAAGTCACCTGCCATATCTACATCTGTATATCCCTTCAAAATTGGTTCAGACCCTCCAAAACACAAGAACATTTTTGTACTACCTCTGAGATATCTCAAGATCCACTTTACAGCTTCTCAATGGTTTCTACCCGGGTTGGAAAGAAACCTATTAACTACTCCTACCTCATAAGCGATATTCGAACGGGTACTAACCATGGTGTACATCAAACTTTCAACTGCAAAAGAATAAGGAATCCTAGCCATGTCTTCCTTTTCTTTTTGACTAGTGGGACAACCCTTTCTACTGAGTTTAAAGTGACTAGCCAATGATGTGCTAACTGGTTTAGCATTATGTGTAACGACCCGTTAGTAGGTCTAGAATAATTATTTAAATCATAATTATGTCGCGTGATAAATTTTACCATTTTGTGAATTAAGTGTGGGAAGTATTTTATGTGTTGTAAAAGGGCAAGCTAATTAAGTATAAGTAATGTTAATGGTCCAAATGTGTTTGGACCAAGGGTTGTAAAGTTCAATATAAGTAATAGATGAAAGATTTAGATAATGGCCTAAATTGAATTGGGTTGCCAATTGGGTCCAAGCACATATCTTATTATGTTGTATTTTAATGAAAATGAAGTGGGTTGAAACCCAAGTTGAAATGTTAGTCCATTGGGCCTAAATGGATTTGGGCTTATGCCCATGTGCATAAAATGTGGTGTTTTAATTAAATGAAGATGAGATGGTAAAATGACCAAAATGAGTTTAATGAATGTGTTATGTATGAAAAAGCTAAAGGGAAAATTTAAAAAAAGGAAAAAATGACCAAAAGGGTGTTAAATTATGTTGTTATGTGTCTATGAATGGAGGGTAAAATGGAAAAAGGGAGGAGGATGGTGGGGAGCAAGAGAGGTTGGCGGGGGAGCCATGCCTCCTTTCTTTTTTCTTCTTTTCCATTTCCTTCATCATTCCACCTCCTCTTGTTCCTTCCCGATTATTCTTCTTCTTCTCTTTCTTTACTTCTTTTTTTTTCTTCTTCTTCCATTGTTAACCTTCATTAGAGCTTCAAGTAAAGGGATTTTCAAGAGCTTCATCAAGTTCTTCCTTGGATTTCATCTTTTAGGGCAAGTTCTTGCTTCCCTTCTCTAATTTTTTTTTTTACAGCAACTTCTAAATCTGACCTTGTTGTACTTCTTGGGCCATAACTTTTTTTGGTTATATCCAAATCGAAATCCGCTTTTTGATCCAAAAACTAGACATTATAAGCTTCATTTTAGACACAAGAATCGAATTTTTTGATAAGTTTTGAGCCTATAATAGCCTCGTGAATCACTGCACAAAATCTGAATTTTTTTACTCTATTTTCGAATAATATGACCTTGCATTGGTTTTTAGGGTATAACTCCCTGTGATTATATCCGATTCAAGATCAGTTTCTTTCTGTGCAAACTAAACTCGATAAGCTTTGTTTTGATATATGGTTTAAATCATTTGGCTTCGAATTGAACCTGCAGTGGCTTTGTTTATCTTTGTTAGAAAATTCAGTAACTCACTGTGAAACATAATCTGTCATGCTTTAGTTTTTGGGACATATCTCTTTGTCGTTACATCCGATTTGTAATTTGTTTCTTGTTCTGTAAACTAGACATTATAGGCTTCGATTCGGTATAGAATTTGAATTTTTTTGTTATGATTTGAACCCATAATGGCCTTGTTGAATTCTGTCTAGAATGCTGTAATTTTACTGTAGTAGTTTTGTCTTGTTTTGGTTTTTGTGGGATATTTTCTTGTGATTATTTTCGATTCCGAATCCGCTTGTTATTTCCAAAACTAGAGATCCGAGACTTCGATTTAATATATTTTTCATAAAATTTGACTAAGAAACAAGCCCAAAATAGGCTTTTGAAATTACCCTTCGAAATCTGAAAATTTTCTAAAATTTTGCTTAATTAATCCTTTTTGTGTTAGATACTCCTTCTATGATTGAGATGATGTTAACCTTGCTGATTTCCATACCTATTTGATGTATTTTATTCAAAAACTTCAATAGGGTTTTGATTCACCCTATATTTCTTAAGAAATGACGCATTTTTTGATTAAGGTCTAGGGTCATGCACGATTTGGTGTTTCTTGCATGAATAAATTTTGGCTTCTTGCGGTTGTTGTAGGGGTAAAAATATACCGTGAATATAGGTAGGGCATTTCTATAAATGTGAATGAGTAAATAAATGTATTGAAATTTACCATGTGATCATGAGATTGTGTGCACCTTAATTTATATAATTGTGCATGATAAGCATGATGTGGGATTTTTCTTAATCATTGAGAATTGATATGAAATTGGGATATATATATGTGATGCATGATTATATTGATTTGTGCACCTAATATTTTTGCGCGACGGCTAAGTTCCGCAAGTGAAAGGATATCCTAAAGAACGCCTGACACAGGTTAAGGTGGCTATAAGCCTAGTAGGTGATGCTCAAGCCACATTGATGGCTAATTAATTTTTTATTGTGTATAAATGTGAAGGCCTAGTGAGCCATTGTGGTGTTTATAACTCCCATCACTACATGTATATGCATGAGAATTGAAGTGATGCATAAAATGCATAATAAATATGGCATGGAAATGATAACAATAAAGGGAAATTTATAATGTGACTCTTATATGTATTTGGGGAGTCGGGTATATTCTATTCGGTCTATCCATATCTTGATTTTATACCTTCATTTGCTATATATATACTTGTTGAGCCTTGTGGCTCATCTTGTTTTCTCACGTCATTCCAAGTAAAGGAAAGGCAATAGCAAAGGGCGAGTCCAGTGGGGCTAGAGCTCAAGGTTAGTGGTGTACAGAAACATCCCAACCAAAAAGTTCGTGGGGAGTGTTTTGTGTAAGGGCTTGTGAAGTGAGGTTTTATTTTGTAATTGTTAATACTGCACTTTTATTTTGAATTGTATGGTCATTGAGCCCAAAGAATTATGTTAAGTTAGATTGTGTTTGGGAATGTATTATTTTGGCTCTTGATGTTCAGTGAGCCACACACAAAAAAAAAAAAAGTTGTTTTACTTGAGTTTATGTTTTATATCATTTTGTGATAACCTCCTTTTGGATTTTCCTATGCTAGCAAGATAATTCGGGAGCAGGCCATTACATTATGCATATTAAATCTTTCTAGAATCCACTCCACATATTTTTCCTGTGACAACTATAACTTTTTAACTTTTCGGTCTCGTAAAAACTACAATCCCAGAATTTGCCTTGCAGGTCCTAGATCTTTCATGTCGAACACTTTTGACAACTCCTTTTTCAAATTGCCAATCATCTCCCTATCCTGCCCCATTATCAACATATCATCTACATATAGTAGAAGAATAATGAATTTGCCACCTAGGGAACTTTTAAAATACAGTGATCAGTGTCGGTTCTGGTATATCTGTGACTCATCATGAAAGAGTCAAACTTCTTATGCCACTACCTTAGAGCTTGCTTCAATCCATACAAGCTCTTCTTCAATCTACAAACCATGTGTTTCTTCCCTTTCTTTTCAAATCCTTCTGATTGAACCATGTAGATTTCTTCCTCCAAATCACCATGGAGAAATGCAGTTTTCACATCAAGTTGCTCAAGCTCTAGATCCAAGCTAACTGACAAACCCGGTACTATTCTAATAGAGCTTATTTTGATAACCGAAGAGAAAATTTCATCAAAATCAATCCCTCACTTTTGTCCAAAACCTTTCACGACGAAGCGAGTTTTAAACTTCACTTGCTTGTTACAATCTCTCTTAAGCTTGAACACCCATTTGTTCTTTAAGACTTTCCTGCCTTATGGAAGTTTCACAAGCTCACAAGTATAATTTTTGTGCAAGGAATCTATCTCGTCCTGCATGGCTCTCATCCATTAGGTTCTATCCTTATGAGTTTGAACTTCATCAAAACTCTCTAACTCTCCCTTATCAGTGAGAAGGATGTACTCCGTACTAAGGTACCTGGACGAAGGTCGTCGCTCTCTCTTTGATCTTCTGAGCAGTGGTGGAGGGGCTACTCCCCCTGCTAAACAACCTCATCATCATTTCTTGCATCATCTGTAGGGTCATCATCATTTGCCCTTGGCTGGGCATTAGTCTGATTATCACCTTGAATACCATTTTCAACTGGATTGGGCAAGTTCACCATAGGAATTGGATCCAGATCAGTCAAGCCTTCACTGCCACTAGACACTTTTTTCTCAGCTTTTTCAATATCATCAATGATTTGATCTTCAATTAATACTACATCGCAACTCCGAACAAGTTTCTTCTCAATCAGGTTATGCATGTAGCCAAATTCATCAAGGTCATAACCGATAAAGATGTATTGTCGTGTCTTAGCATCAAGCTTTGACCTCTCATCCTTCGGAATGTGAACAAAAGCCTTATATACGAAAACTCGTAGATGATCATAAGAGACTTCTCTGCCATACCAAACTCTATCAGGGACATCACCATTCAAAGCAACTGCTGGAGATAGGTTGACAACATGTATTGCTGTGAGCAAAGCCTCCCCAAAAAAAGATTTTGGCAACTTTGCATTTGAAAGCAAACATCTGACTCCCTCCATTAGGGTTTGGTTCATCCTTTCAACTATGGAATCTTTGGAGGCGTCCTCTGATGTCTAATGCATCATTCTACAGTACTCATCAAAAGGACCACTGTATTTGCCACCATTATTAGTACGAATATACTTCAACTTCTTACCAGTTTCCCTCTCAACAAATACATGAAATTGCTTGAAAACATCAACCACCTGATCTTTGGTCTTCAAAACGTAAACCCAAAATTTCCTTCAATGATTATCAATAAACGTCACAAAATAAAGTCCATCACCAAAGGACTTTACTTTCAAGGGACCACAAATATCGGAATGCACCAGCTCTAGCAAATCCGATTGCCTTGAAGGAGAGTGACTATTGAAGGCAACTCTGTTCTACTTCCCAACCATGCAATGCACACATTTCTTCAAACTTGCTCTCTTTACACCTGAGAGCAGATTCTTCTTGGCCAAGCAGTTTAGTCCATTCTCACTTATGGGACTAAGTCTCTTGTGCCACTTCTTGGCTGTCTTCTCATCTTCCACAACATTGACAGAGTCACTAGCAATTTTAGCTTGTCACATACAAGCTAGGACTTTTCTCTCCCCGGGCCACAACCAATGAACCTTTAGTGAGTTTCCACAAAAACCGAAACAAGGCAGAATTGTAGTAAAATTACAGAATTCAACAAGATCGTTATGGGTTCAAATCATAACAAAAAATTTCAAATCATATACCGAACCGAAGCCTATGGTATCTAGTTTACAGAGCAAGAAATGGATTGCAAATCGGATATAGCCACAGACAATTATGTCCCAAAAATCGAAGCATGACAGATTATGCTTCACAATGAATTACGAAATTTTTTAGCAGAGATTAACAAAGCCGCTTCAAGTTCAATTCGAAGCCAAATTATTCAAACCATATATCAAAACGAAACTTATCAAGTCTAGTTTACACAAAAACAAACTGATCTTGAATTAGAATCACAGAGAGTTATATCCTAAAAACCAAAACAAGGTCAGATTATTCAAAAACAAAGCAGAAAAATTCAGATTTTATGCAGTAATTCACGGAGCTATTACAGGTTCAAATCTTAGTCAAAAAATTCGATTCTTGTGTCTAAAATGAAGCTTATGATGTCTAGTTTTTTTTATCAAAAAACGGATTTCGATTTAGATATAACCACAAGAAGTTATGGCCCAAGAAATACATCAATGTCAGATTTAAGAAGTTGCTGTAAAAAAATTAGAGAAGGTAAGCAAGAACTTGCCTTAGAAGATGAAACCCAAAGAAGAACTTGATGAAGCTCTTGAAAATCCCTTTGCTTGAAACTCCAATGAAGGTTAACAATGGAAGAAGAAGAAGAAAGAAGAAGCAAAGAAAGAGAAGAAGAAGAAGAAGAAGAATCGGGAGGGAACAAGAGAAGAAGGTGAAATGATGAAGGAAATGGAAAAGAAGAGAAAAGCAAGGAGGCATGGCTCCCCTGCCAACCCCTATTGTTCCCCACCATCCTCCTCCCCTTTCCCATTTAACCCTTCATTCACACACACAACATAATTTAACACCCTTTTGATCATTTTACCCTTTTTTCCAAATTTGCCCTTTAGTTTTTTCATACATAACACATTCATTAAACTCATTTTGATCATTTTACTATCTCATTTTCATTTAATTAAAACACCACATATTATGCACATGGGCTCAAACCCAAATCCATTTAGGCCCAATGGACTAATCTTTCAACTTGGGTCTCAGCCCACTTCATTTTCATTAAAACACAACACAATAACATATGAGCTTGAGCCCAATTGGCAACCCAATTCAATTTAGACTCATTATCTAAATCTTTCATCTATTACTTATATTGGACTTTACAACTCTTGGCCCAAACACATTTGGACCCTTAACATTACTTATACTTAATTAGCTTGCCCTTTTACAATACATAAAATACTTCCCACAATATTTCTAACACTTAATTCACAAAATGCTAAAATTTATCAAGCGACATAATTATGATTTAAATAATTATTCTAGATCTACTAACGAGTTGTTATAGTCCCAGTTTGCCACAATAGTGACATTCTACATCTTTGTAGTTAGGTTTTGACTTGTTTCGACCTTTATTTTTACCTTTCGGACCTCTACTTTTACTTCTCCCCCTATCTTCGGTGATTAGAACCTCGAAATGTGAAGACGAAGCTTGAGATCTTCTCCTCATCTCTGCATTCAAAACAACACCCTTAACAAGTTCTATCGTCACTACACCATTAGGAGTGAAGTTACAAAGAGACGTTTTGAATGTCTCCCAAGAGTCTGGTAAAGTACCGAGCAGTCATAAAGCTTGAATCTCGTCGTCAAACTTTACACCCATAAAAGACAACAGCTGCAAAACTCCTTAAAAATCACTCAAGTGATCGGAGATAGTGTTATTCTCCTTATAGTGTAAATTCATCATCTTCTTAATCAAGAAGAGCTTGTTATTGCCGATCTTTCGAGCATATAAAGATTCAAGTTTCTCCCACAATGATCTGGCATGCATCTCATCACAAATATGATTGAGCACGTTGTCACCTACCCATTGCCAGATAAAACCACATACTTAGGCATGTTCGAATTCCCACTCTTCATTGGTTTTTGATTCAGGCATTTGTGTAGCAAATACTGGTAGATGCTAACTTTTCACATAAATGAGATCTTTCATTTTTCCCCTCCATATGTGGCAGTTGGTTCTGTTCAGAGTAATCATTTTGCTTGTACTGGCCTCCATCAGGTTTGAACTAGGTTTCCACTATTCACCTATGAATAGTAACCGTATACTGGAATAGTATTTATACGTGAATAATACACCAGATAAGTTCCCTAAAAAAAGAGGTGGGTCACAAATGAACACGCTTAAATACCAAATCTTTCTTTACCCAGAACTTTTCCTAGACATGCACTTCCACACAACACACTTAAATTCAGTAACCGAACATACAAGAAATATGCTTTTAGCCAAGACAATTCTTTTCTGATGTGGAAGATCAAACAATGTTGCAACCACAGAACATACTAAGAATTTCTTGAAAAGACTGACACTTTCGCAACCAAGAGCTTTGATACCAATTGTTGAGAAAAATTAGGCAAAGACTTGATAAACTGCGAAAGCTTCTCAGGATCACTTTTTCCCACCACGTAATAGAATACAAGTAGAAATACAAAAGATGGAATTTTAATGTGAAAAACCCTCTAATATTAAGGGAAAAACCACGGGACAAGCTCGGAAAAATATTCCACTATAATACACACACTACTCTTTTTCAAGTGATACAAAAATATAGTAACACACTCTCAGAGACCCTCACTTTGAAGCCTTGGCTTTCTTGCCTCTCCTCTACTTTGAAGTTTGTTGTTGCTTCTTGGATGATTCAATGAGCATTGAACCAATGCTATTTATAGGCAAGTTTCCATGACACTTCTGGATGGAAGAAGTTCACTTGCAAATTAATTAAGCTCCACTACCTTCAAGCGCTCCACTAACTCCATGTGCTCCACTGCCTTCAAGCGCTCCACTAACTCCATGTGCTCCACTGCCTTCAAATGTTCCACTAGTTCCGTGTGCCCCGCTACCTTCAAATGCTCCACTAGCTCCATGTGCCCTCATTTCTCATCTCTTTCTTTTCTTTTCTTCTTTTTTTTTTTATATATATGGGGCTAGACCCTAACAGTTTTCCTTTTTTTTTATATTTATGGGGCTTGACTCTAACAATTTGAAAAAAAGAAAGAGATGAGAAATGGGGGCACATGGAGTTAGTGGAGTATTTGAAGCACATGGAGCTAGTGGAGCATTTGAAGACAGTGGAGCACATGGAGCTAGTGGAGCACTTGAAGGTAGTGGAGTTTAATTAATTTGCAAGTGGTCTTCTCCCATCCACAAGTTGCATGGAAAATTGCCAATAAATAGCATTGGTTCAATACTTGTTGAATCATCCAAGAAGCAACAACAAGCTTCAAAGTAGAGGAGAGGCAAGAACGCTAAGGCTTCAAAGTGAGGGTCTCTGAGAGTGTGTCTCTATATTTTTGTATCACTTGAAAGAGATTAGAATGTGTGAGGATATTTGTAATTATCCTTATTATAGTGGAATATTTCTCGAAACTTGTCCCATGATTTTTCTCTCAATATTGGAGGGTTTTTCATATTTAAATTCCGTCTCTTGTATTTTTGCTTGTATTCTATTATATGGTGGGAAAATGTGATTCTAAGAAACTTCCGCAGTTTATCAAATCTCTACCCAATTTTTCCCAGCAATTCAAGATCCCAGCATTGACCATTGAGCACACCCCGGAGCATGGATGCATTGGCCATTGTGGAACTTCAACCACCCCTATCGAATACATCTAGTGCATAACTAGAGCATCAGATGGAGGGGGGAAGCCACTATCATACTGTTAGCTTCTTCATTGTATAAGCTTGCCTTTACCCATTTTCATTCTCAACTTGCCATTCTGGAACTGAACTATCAAGGGCAATTACTAAGGTTAAGGTTTCCCAACTATCGGGCAAGGTACCTACCTTCAAGCATGCATGCTTGCATCTCATCTGTTCCAGGCATATCTAGGTTGGATGATTGATTCAGAATATCTTTAACTTAAAATTTGTTCATATATTCCGTCATACAACTGACAAGTCTCTTAACACAATAATTTGAACATCATTCCACTTTTTTCGTCCATTGTATTTCTAATTAACACAATAATTTCCTAGAAAAATTTATTCAAATAAATGCAAAAAATAAATAAATGAAAAATAATATAGAGAGGGTTAGAAAACAAACTACGTAGCAGCCGGGTTGCTAAAAGTGGAGCGGGTCAGTGGAAAACAGAATCAGATTTCCTTCGCTGGTAGTGGGCGTCTAGTTGCTTGATTTGGGTCAGATCAAAAGCCCCTTCTGTCTCAGAAGCAACAATCAAAAACAAAACCATTAACATCCACAAGACAAAGGGAAAGTAAGTAAATCAGTAACTGGATCCAAAATGGAGATGGCTGCCTGGTCTCATAAATTCAAGCGGGTGAATCTGTTGTTCTTCGTTCAGCGACGTTTGAATCTGGAACACTCGTGGTTTCTATGAGATGGCTTTCGTCTTCACGGCGTGATGACGCCACAACGGACGGCGACTAGTTCCCCTGCAGTTGGAGACGGAAGTGATGATGGTAGAGAGAAAATCTCGTGGGCCGGCCGCCTGAAATCTCTCTCTCTCTCTCTCTCGTGAGCTGATCTTGCCTTCTCCGAGAATAGGGGCACTTTCCTTTTCCGGCAAAGGAGGTTGTCGGCTCGCCGGTGAGATCCTAGCTCTGCCTTCCAGTCCTCCTCCGCACTCGAACCGAAGCCCATAAAACTTGCCGGTCCACGAGGACGGTTCTCCACGTAAGCAGCGTGCTTGGCAGTTGGCAGAGGCTAAGCCTTAAATTCAACATTTATTCATATTTTATTGAATTTTTGGTACGTGTTCTTAATATTGTTCTCAATCTTGTCTTGTTTTGAAGTATTTACTTTATATTATTATATTTTAATGTGTTTTTTAAATTTTTTATGATTAATAAAATAGAGATTTTATAAAAAAATTTAAAAATACTAAATTTTTAATTTTATTTCAATTTTTTAAAAAACTTTTAATTTTTCAACAATTACCTAACTTTATGCATAACTTTAATTTTATAGCAAATGTTTAATTTTTTTAACAATATACTAAATTATTTGTGCTGTTTAGAATAAATTGTCCTATACGCTTATTTTTTTAGACTGCATAAACATTTTTATAATTTAAAAATATTTGTAGATGGCACTATATATATATATTTTAATTTTGTCTGAATACTCTTTTCATTTTTAATGATCTTAAGCAAACTCTAATAAAGTTAAATTAAATTTAATTAAAAAATAAAAATATAAAAATAATTAAAAATTAAAATTAATTTAAATCTAATAAACACTTTGCTAATTTTTCTAGTTAAAAAATAAAAAAACAAAAAAATATATTTCATTTTTTGAACACCTTCAACAATGACAAATAATAAGGACACCAACTACTTGAAGAAAAGCAATTTCGATCTCTATTAATGAAACCAACAACCTTTTCTCTTGATCAAATGTTTAGGACTTAAATTTCACATCTACCTATTCTTGATTTCATATATGATCATGTTTGGTTTAGAGAAATCTTTTCACAATTCTTATAATATCTCAATTTTATTTCACAAATTTCTCTTCATTTTAGGAAATGCACACAAAAAATGAAATTTGTGTATGAAATATATATACATATAAAATATATATAATGGCATCAGCCATCATGATAATTTCTTAAAAGAGAATTCAAAATTGTAAACCAAAACTAAACCAAAAGAGGAATCCAAAATATTGATGATGACTAAAAGGCAAATTTAAAGGGGTACCAAGTGAATAATTGAAATAAAGAGGGGTTTGGGCAAAATTCTCAAAAGTACCTGTGGGGGCTTTGTGCAGACTTTATAAAACTAAGAAAGCTAAAGTGAGAATTCAAAGAAGTTGAATGGTGAATTCTCTCCACTGATCGATGATTATACAAGCTTCCATTGCAAGCTATGGCGAGGGTACTCAAGTATGCTATAACTTATGTGGATTCTTGGCCTCTCATTAGTGGATTTGGTAGGTTGGGCAGTTGGAAAAGATGTATAAAAGAGGCATCACCATGGTTGAATAGTTACGGGTTTTTACAAGAAATCATGTTGTTTTAAGGGTGTTTTGGTTGAATATTGACGGAGTGTTTTGCTAACTAAAGAAAGTGTTTGGGTGAGATATAAGGAAGAAATTGAAAAGTTATCCAAAGTTGCAGGTCACTTAAGAAAATTTTAACTAAGTCTATGAGATTTCAATCATTTTCACGACACTTTAAAGGTTGGGGAAGATAGATAAATGAAAGAAAAAAAGAAAAAATAAAAAAATGATCAAATATGGCGTCCCACTATTTATCACACCAAATTAGTGTGAGGTTTTGTCGTCTCATTGGAGACGGCAAAATGACAAATTGGGTGAAATTTGTCGTTTTGTCGTCTCCATTGGAGATGGCCTAATCACGATCAGATATTCTCTATCGTTCATTACCAAAAATCAACCAAAAAAAAAGAGAAAATGATAATGATTTTGTCACGAAGAAGAGAGAAGAAAGAAAATTGTGGATTAATTGTGTATGAACAAAAAGAAAAACGAAACAATAAAAGGAGTCCAAGTCGACGATTTACTATCTCTTTTGATTTTAACAGTTTCAACAACCACAGTCAACACCGACAAGAATAGTTTTGTCTATCTTATACTAGCAACTCTTTCTATTGGCCAGATCTAACTGACAAGATCATCATTTTTTCTCTTTTATAGTAGATCTCTTGATTTTTTGTTTGTCTATTCTTTTTATCTAATTTAAATTGTGACTCGATATATTAATTTATAAAAATTACAAGTATTTAAGAGTAAAATGGTTGTTCTCCATTTTCTATAACTTTACCGGTAGCTTGCAAAGTACAAGTAACATGCCCATGGAGGTTAAAAAAAGGGAGAGATTGATGATAAAGGAGGAGGAGAGCGTTTAAAATAAAAAAACAAAACTAATCAATTTAGGCAAAAAGTAAAGGAGGGAGGGGGAGTGCCCAGCCAATGAACATGATAGCGCTCTTGAACTTTCACGTCGGCGGGGCCCAGCCCAAATGTCGCTAATGCTAAGTGGGTGTACTGTCTTATCACCAGTGGATGAATGATCGGACCACAGCCCTGTTTCCACGTAGAATAAGACAGCACCCAGCTACCGTGCACCCTACTGCTGCCTGGTTGTCTTAATTATTTGGGGGAGAAGCCGAGGAGGAATATTTAGTGGTCGGCGGATCTTGTTTTATTTATATATATCATATCACACATCCCTTTGCAGCAGCAGTAGCAGCTGGAGGTGTCTAGATTTCCTAATTGCATGCACCATGGCTTTAGGGCTTACGTGGACAATCCGAGAACCCGCAGTACGTGACGCCTGTGCCTCCACCCTCTTAACTTCTTCCATATCATTTTTCTTGTGAGGTTTGATGCTTATTAGTGTTTTTTATTTAATATATGAATAAAAAAAATAAAATATTAAAGATATTTTAAATAAAAATATTATTTATTATATTTATTTAAAAAATTAGATATTTTTTTATCTCTGATTATCTAGATAAACTCTAAATAAATTTATTTTAAATTTTATAAATAAAAAATAATATATATCTCTCATTGTATTTTAAAAAATTTAATAAATAATCTTATAAAAATTCTAAAATATTTCATAATATTTTCTTAATCATTTCATATCTAATTTTAAAAATTATTCAAATATTATTTTGATACAATCTTATTTTGTTTATTTTAACAAATGTTAACTTATTAAATAAATTTGTTATTGCATTTTAATTTTTATTATTATTATTAAAATATTTTTTATTTTTATTAAAAAATAACATTGTACACGTTAAAAATAAAATAAATTACAATAAAGTTTAAAATTTAATACATTTAATGACAAAAATAAATAAATTGTTTATTATAAAATAAAAGATATAAAAACGAACAATAGTATAACGTAATTATTATTTTAACATTTGAGAGTTACACGTGACATGATATTTTTAGGTTAATATATTATATGCTTGAAATGAATAAACACAATCCATCGAGTGCAATTTTGTGCACCCCATATAACTTGGGGTAACTTTACCCACCGTCATCCAATGTTAACTTAAAAGGCAGTGAGGAGAGTTATTAGAGACAGTGAGGAGAAAATATTTAATTAATTTTACGTGGTCCAATGTAGTAGCCTGTCTGTCCAAACACTTCTTCTCTCACACACCTCTTTCTCTCTCCTTCTCTCTCTCTTTCCAGCAGCTCTCTCTCTCTCTCTTTCTCTCTCCAGCAGCGGCCTTCCACCTTTGATGTCCGTCCAGCAGCAACCCCCTCTCTTTCTCCCCCATTCAGCAGTGGTCGCGACGTCCCCTCCACCTCCGGTGTTCTCTCTCTCTTCGGCGTGTCGTCCACCTACAGTGGCCCTCCTCTCTCTTTGGCGTGTCGTCTCCCTATAGTGGCCCAGCAGCGGCCTTCCACTCTCTCCGGCGTCCTCTCCAAAAGCGGTCGCGGCGTCCCCTCCACCTCCAGTATCCTCTCTCTCTCCGGCGTGTGTGAAAGAGAGAGAGGGAGAGGAGAAGAAATGGGTTAACTTAGATTGAGCGACGCACAATTCTATTTTCCTGTCTCCCTTTCTATCTGTTTAATTTAACGGTGGGTAAAGTTACCCACCGTTAAGTGAGGTGCACAAAATTGCACTCCAATCCATCAATCCAAGTGTACTGCACCGCAAATAGGGAGACAGATTGGCATAAACAAACTTTTTAGTCGTAGCTTGATTTTTGAGCCTTCCTGAAAGAATTTAAAAAATCAAAAAGCCCTCTATAATATATTTTTGATTAATTCTTTCAAATAAGAGTATAAAACTTAAAATTACTTTTTATTTGGTAAGGCCCGGACAGGTGAAAATGTTACCACAATATATGGGCTGTTACCAATTTAGAGCCGCTCAATTCAGGCAAATTTTATTTGCAACCAATTAATTTCTTCTATAAAGTCATCTCTTATAATTTCATAATTATTTTTTAAAAATATCCTCATGCAAAGTCACATCTCTCATCGTCAACCATTATCACCCATCATCACTAGTAGCTCAAGTTCTCACTTAAAACGCCATCAACTCTTATCTCTCACTCCTCATCGTATACACTCTTTTTTTCTCATCGATATCGCTTCTATTGAACCTATTTTCCTCTCTCTTTCCTTTTTTCTCGTTAACGTCACTCCCATAAAACCCATTTCCCGAGTGCGATTTTGTGCACCTGCGTTAAAGCAGGTGCACAAAATCGCACTCCATTTCTCTTATATAGCTCTTTCTTCTATTGACATTTCTCGAGATTGTCATCATAGCACCCGAGCCTTATGCCAATGAGAGAGAAGAAGAAAGAAAGAGAAGTGCAATGACCAGTAAGAGGTGAAAGTTAATGACGAACATGTTCGTCGCGAGCGCCAATAAGAGTGTAGACAACTAGCAAGAATGCAATTGTCGATGAAAGTTTAGGTTGTCGACAATAATAGAGAGCTTGAGTTGTCAACGATGATAGACGGCCATCAAATTACAATGATGGATAATTGCAATTAAGAGTAAAAATAATTTTTTTTTTTAAATATAAGTGTAAAAAGTAAAAAGATTGATTGCACATACAATTTGCCTTTAGTTTAAACTTTAAACTTCAAACCACCTACGTAGCAGAATTCAACCATAATATTATATATAGATTCTATAAATTATTTTTTTATTTAGTTATTTATTTTATTATAGGCTAAAGGCATATTCAGCCCCCTCACCTTTCATCATTTAACCATTCAGCCCCCTCACCTTAAACTTGAACCTATTAGCCCCCTCAACTTCCAATTTTAAACATATTAACTACCTCAACAACTAATTTTATAACAAATACATACCTTCTTGCAGCAATATCTGGGCGTGAGTTACACGCGGTGGGCCCCACCTTAATCAAGCCAATGAGAGCATGCCACGTGTCTCCATCTGCAAGAGAGGAAGAGGCCGGCGGGGGAAGGCGGCGGCGGCGGCGGATAGCCGCCTGAAACGACAGAGAAAGAGAGAGCGAGCGAGAGAGGGAGAGCGAGAGATACAGAGCGAGAGGGAGAGCGAGAGATACAGAGAGAGCGAGAGATACAGAGCGAGAGAGGGAGAGCGAGAGATACAGAGAGAGCGAGAGCGAGAGCGAGAGATACAGAGCGGGAGAGCGGGAGATACAGAGAGAGAGAGAGAGAGATACAGACAGAGAGAGAGAGCGAGAGATACAGACAGAGAGAGAGAGCGAGAGATACAGAGAGAGCGAGAGATACAGAGCGAGAGAGACCGACACAGAGAGAGCGAGAGCGAGAGAGGAAGAAGACGACCGCGGAAGAGGAAGACGCCATCGCCGCCCCCAGACCCCAATCGACGCCCAACGCCCAGATCTGCCCGCGACCCACCTCCCACGCCGCCCTCCGACCCCAATCGACGCCCTCGCCCTCTACCCGCCCACGCCTGGCCGCTGCTATCGACGGCCCCAACCTCGGTCGACGCCTCGGACGCTGCTGGCGACCACCGACAGAGAGAGCGAGAGCGAGAGAGAGGCAGCGGCCGGGAGGAGAGAGGCAGCGAGCGGGAGGAGGTCGCCGGAGACAGCAAGGAAGAAGAAGATGATGTGCTGCACGCGCCTCAATTGGGTGTGTAATACACGCGTTGACCAAGGTGTGTGTAAGATTCAAAATTGGAAGTTGAGGGGGCTAATAGGTTCAAGTTTAAGGTGAGGGGGCTGAATGGTTAAATGATGAAAGGTGAGGGAGCTGAATATGCCTTTAGCCTTTTATTATATGATTACATGACATCCCCATCCACCATATCCATACTCCGATACTCGTCAATTTCACCGTCAAATCCAAGCAACGGATTCTAGCTCGAAACTAACGGCGCAGGGAAAACAATGTAAAAAACCGAATTAAACCAGGATCAAACCGTCATTATTGGAAGCAAATACACTATTCCTGCAATTTACAGTTCACGGCTGTTTCAATTCCTCGAACGAACAAGCACAAAATACAAACCCTAGCGAAGCAGAAATCGAGGGAGATGGAAGAGTGTTAATAGAGATTTGGGGGGAGGAGGGGGGGGGGGAGAGATGGAGAGAGAAAGCATATAGATATAGCGGCCATGAAGAGTTACATGATGTCCTCGGATTTCGATCTCTCGTCAGCGGCTTCCGGTTGAGCGTCCTCGGATTTGGAGCTCTCTCCGACGGCATGCTGCAGAACTTCCGGCGGACAGGCGACGAAGTCCAGCAGGACCTCGCCAGCCTTCTCGCAGGGAGCTTCGGTCGCCAGCGGTGTGGCCTTGTTGAATACGATGACGGCGACTAGAAACAGGGCGGTGGAGAGCAGGAGGGGCCAGAAATAGGCGAGAATGTCGAGGAAGCGCGGGGCGACGTAGATGAGGGAGCCGATCGCAAGGGAGAAAGCGACGGCGATCGAGATGTGGAATTTGAACTTCAAGAGCTTCTCGGAGATCTCCATGGGTGAGTTTTGGGGGAGGACTGAAGTGACCAGTGTGAATCGCTCTTTCCGAGTTCCTTCTCTCTTTTGTTGTTTGGCTATAAAATAGAGAGATTGTTAAAAGAATTAAAGAATTTTGTCTCACTGTTCAGAGATTCTCCGAGGACTGTGAAGGTGAAAATTTCCATAGTTTGGTCCCTTTTTTAAAATTTTTTTATTCTACCACTAGACTGTTGGTTTCCCAAAATGCCCCTGTCCTTGTTAAGGGCCTGTTTGGCTTACATTTATCTTTTTTGCAAATGAGAACCCAAAAAGAAAAATGCCAAAAACTCTAGATGGCAAACTAGGAAGTCCTCCTTTTATGGGCCAATCCATTCTCCTCTGCTCCCTCGCAAGGGAGAAAGCGCCCTGGGGTTGTCTTTCCTCTCCTCAAGGGCCTTTTGGTCCTTGCATTCATCATATAATCAGTATTTTAATTATTACGTAATGCAATTTTAATTACGTCATAATATTTTAGATAAATTATATTAAGACTCCATGTGATGATTTGATTTGAACCATTTGGAATGAAATTTTCCATCCTTCAGGAATGTCTCTTAAAGCCTCAAATTTTTTTTACTATAAAGCCTCTTCCTAGCGCCCTGGGGTTGTCTTTCCTCTCCTCAAGGGCCTTTTGGTCCTTGCATTCATCATATAATCAGTATTTTAATTATTACGTAATGCAATTTTAATTACGTCATAATATTTTAGATAAATTATATTAAGACTCCATGTGATGATTTGATTTGAACCATTTGGAATGAAATTTTCCATCCTTCAGGAATGTCTCTTAAAGCCTCAAATTTTTTTTACTATAAAGCCTCTTCTTATTATTAATATTGTTCAAAAAGTAAAGATAAATTGCATTCACACCCTCTCTTATCCGGTGTATTTGTGATGAAACTTTTGTAATTTACATCATTTTATAATAAAGCGTGTTAAATACATTTTTTTCAAATAATATGTACACATAGGTAGTGTTTGTTAAAATGAACTAAATAAGAGAGTATCAAGATAATGTCGGAATACTTTTCGGATCAAGATATGGAATTGTAAAGATAAAATTAAAAAGTATTCTAAAATTTTTATCAAACTGTTTGATAAATTTTTTAAAATACACTAAATAATACAAACATCATTTTTTTTATTTATAAAGACCAATATATACTTATCTTCAGGAGAGAGATAAACATATCTTGAAAAATCAAGATAAAAAGTCTCATAACTTATTTTTCAATAATCATCAGATAAGTTTAACAAACATGTTGAAAAAACCAAACATTTGGAATGTTTTCCATATCTGACTATTTTCCCCTATTATCTTAGTTAACAAACACCCCCATACTATATTGTTTTAAAACTATTTTCTATTTGTTAGTGTTAAAATAAATATATTTATTTTCTAATTTCTAATTAATTTTATTGATTGATTATGTAACGCCGCACTTTTTCCCCAAGCGTGCGTTAACTCGAGATTTCAGGAAAATTTAAATCAAACACTACATAAATCTCTCGATAGGCATACTTTCATCAAAATCGTTTCCCGACAATCCCAATCGTACCTTCTTAGTATAACAAAATTTAATAATTAGACTAAGACAGACATTATCAATTACATCAGCGGAAGCAAGATCGAAACCTCAGATATATATACAACTGAAAATTCTATTTACATTAATCAAATCGATGTTTCACATGAAAATATCAAATGTTACATAATTTCTGAACATCGTAATCATAAACAAAATCTTACGACGACTAACACAATAGCTACATCTCGATGACATTCTTTCCCTTGGCGTCACTGCTTTCACCTGGAACGTTTGAATATTCCAGGGACATAGTCCAAATTAGATGCTGAATCATCTAAGTGAGAGTTCAAAAACATTTTCATGAATGTATGCAAAATCATATACCCAAAATCGATAAATCCCAACATGCACCAGCCTAAGAGAATCCCACACAACATTTAGCCCTAACCGGGGAAAATGCAATCTCTCTAAAGGCGACACGACCATATCGACCCATTGGCAATCCGATCCTGCTTAAGAGGGACAACCTCGACATATGAACTCAGGAATCACCCCATTGTCATCGTCAGGCTTTAGGCTTTACGCTCCCACTTAAAAGCATTCCAAAACGCAACCCTACCCCAAGAGTGTCACATCAGCACTGTATTCGGAATCGACGTCACCTCGGCATTAATGTTGTTGCTCAAAGGAACCTGGGGTGGTGTCCACTCGCAGCCCCGCCACTTGAGCCAACAACCGAGGTGGTGTCCACTCTCAGCCCCGTCACTTGGGTCCCGTAAGGTGAAGTCCATCTCAGCCCCATCCCAAGTGAGTCACCTAGCATTAATCTTAGGTACGCATCCCGAGTGCTATAACTCTGGGCCACGTCACAGGTTAACAACCCACATCCCACATGGACGACACAAAACAAGCCAATGGTCGAAAATCATAACATGCATCACTTAAAATCATCATTTAAAATCAACGTTTAATGCACGTGTAAACAATCATCTGGACAATTCATCACAAAAACCCAAAGGCAAAACAAGGTTTGGGGGTGAACACTCACCTTGTAACTCAACTTTCTTGAAGAGCGCGAGTCGTCTTGATTTGCATGCTTGCCTCGGTTTGCGTGCCTGACCTCGATTCTCATGCCCGATGCTCTTATACTTCAACCTCGAGTCTACAACGATACCCTAGACATCACGTTTGTTCAAAATCATATCAATTTCTATTTTTTCAATTTTTCCATAATTTCTTCCTATTTTCTTTATATTTCCCCTCAAAATTCTAATAAATGCCTACTCGAGGTTTTTCCTCAATTTTTCTTCACAACAATTCATAAATAAATAATTCCTAACTCTCAGGATTTTCTAAGGATTTTCCAATACCTCTTCCTATTTTTCATAAGCCTTATTTACTTTGAAAATTAAAAAATGACCATTTTCTCCAACATTTTTCCAAATTTTCTTCCACCATAATTCATAATTTATTTTTATTAAAATAATAAAAAAATTCAAAATTACTTGAGGTCTCACGCGCCCTCACGCGCGAGCGCGTGGCTGGCTGGTTTGGTCTGGCGAGTGGCAGTCACGTGCTACCTTCTTCAACCTTGAGCCGGTCGCCAGATGGTGCTCCGATCACCACGAAACGGGTACCGCCTGAAAGCCCATGAAGAGTCGATCCTATCCCTACCGGTTTCAGGCCGAAAGGACGCCGAAAAATGCTTTAAAACTCGAGTTGCAGGTCTTGGTTTCGGTCCGCCTAGGGCTTTTCTAGCCACCTTCGAAACACCCTAAAACCTACTCCAAAACGCCTCAAATCGATCCCAAAATGATCCTTGACTCCTAGAGACCAAAAGCCCTCTATCAAAGCTCCAAAAATTTTTCAAAAACGAGCTCGATTTGGTGCTTCCTTCTCGGCCGAAACCCTTGGCTATTTATAGCTAAAATCTGCCCCCACGTGGCCGATCTCCGGCCAAGGCTTCTTCCCCACGCTTCCTAGACCACCCTAGGCCACTCCCTGACGACCCTAGGCTGCCCAAATCGCCGAAAAATCAAGCCAAAATCTCGGCCAAATCTACCATGTGCGTGCGGATTTTCTAAAAATTACAGTTAGGCCCCAATGAAATTTTGTTTTGCATTTTGGTCCTTATCCTCAAGCCCCTGATCTTTCTTACACCCTCACTAAGACCCTCAAGATTAGTATTTCTCATTTCTCCCTTGAAAATTATCGTTTAGACCTCTCTCGGACAATTTTAGGAAATTACACTTAGGCCCGACTGATTTATTTGACCTCAAATCCACTCGATTCTACCTAAAACCACTTAAGGGTTGTTCTATACATCGAATACTATTTCTTGACACTCTCCGTTGACTTTTTGGGCGTCGTTTACAACAATTCAGTAATACAACCTAATTGGCAGTTGTATTTTTGCTGTACCGAAAACTGTTCCTGATCTCATTTCTTTTATCACTAAAAATCATAATTTTAATTGCTCGTCGATACTATACTATTTTCCTTGGCTATCTAGGGTCCGAGGTACTCCCTCTGATTAATTCGGTTGTTCAAAGCTGTGTTAGTGTGCCCTATAGTCTTATTTTTCTCAAAATTCCAATTATGCCCTTTATTAAATATCATTTTTATCCTCAAAATTATTCTTAGGTGTTACAGATTATAGGTGTCTCATGGCATATTTTAAAATATTTAATCAATTAATATAATTATTTTAAAACTAAAAATAAAGTGTAATATTTTTTTAATTAAAAACATTTTTATTAGTTGACAATAAATAAATGGTATTTTACAATATTTTGTAGCTAATAAAATGTGTCCAGTCCAAAAAAGGGCCCGAGACAACAAGGAAAGGCTAAGAAATAAAGGCTCGAGAGATCCCTTAGTCTTTAGAAGTCTTTAGAGACTACAAGTAAGATTATTATCAATAAAGAGACTAACGAGACTTTTGACGTCTGCCACCTTTCTAACACCCATTATTGTTTGAATGAACAAGTCAACTAATCTCTAAAAGGTGGAACAAACGATCCCGACATATGTAAATATTCTTCCATCTATCAACTTTAATATTTATAAATAGAGAATAATCCCCCATTCTTTTAAGTATGCAAAAAATTCTATAAAAATTATACTCCTACTATAAATATTATTGTTACTTTTTACATTCTCTATTATTTTTTATTGAACTTTTACATTAGAGGGTTTGTAGGGAGAAAAACACCCTACGTTGTTTGACTGTCTTTTGTTTTATAATTTTCTCGAAAACTAAAAATTCTTTTGCACTTATAAATTTATTGTTGTATCTCGATAATAATAAATTTAAAATTTAAAATAAGCTCCAATAAATACATTTTATTTGAAAATAATATGAATTTACTATACGAAAGCAACCGTTAGCATACTTAACTTGTAGGAGTAAAACTACAATTGTTGTGATTATTATCATTAACAAAAATGTTGTTAAGTTTAAGAGTAAGTAAATAAGATTTTGATGATAATAAAAATATTTTTATGATATAAATATATTTTATTAGCCTCTTGTAACATAAAAGATATATCTTGATGATTTTTATTCGTCTATTGCAGTGTAAGAGATATGTTTTGATAATAACAAAACTATTTTTATGATAGAGATATATTTTACCAACTCCATGTGCTAAAAACTCAGTATGCTTAAAAAATGTGTGCTGAAATGGCCAAGTATCTTAGGTTAACTGAAATTTATCTTAGGTTGATCGAAATTGAGCTGAATGTTGGTCTTCAATCTTAGGTTGATCGTTGCTTTAATCGAAGTTGACCAGAATGTTTGGCCTCTATCTTAAGTCAACTAAAGTTGTTATTTGGTCAACCAAAATTGGCCATAATGTTTAGCCTCTGTCTTAAGTCGACCGATCCTTCAACCAAAGTTATGAATAAGGTTGCTAGATGATTTTAGTAGAGTAAAATTGTGCGTTCAGTCAACCGAAGTTTAACAATTGTTTTTGTTTTTTTCATTATTTTTGCATCATGTTTTGTTGCACGCCCATTGATAGTTTCTTATATATGCTGACACCTTGTTTCTCATTTTATGGCCTTATTTCTTTATGTAAAAAGTATATTTGAATTAAAGTTAAGTTGTCTTTAAATATGTCTCCATGTTTTAATCATTTTGTCTCAAGGTGCTTATGTTTGAATTTTCGTATCTTGATAAATGTATTTTACTCATGCAAATAGAATATTTGTTCTTAATTATATATAGGTTGTTGTTTGACATGTTTCTTTGTTTTGTTTCTTATTATTTGTAACAACTTAGAGAATTTTTGAATTTCAAATTTCATATTAACCATATTTATAACAACTAGTTTTTTGGAATGTGTATATATATAGGATAAGTATGAATGCGAGATAGGAAAAACAAACTTGATAGAGTATTCAAATGAGTGAGAAGATTCAAAGTGCTGGGAGTGTGCTCGCTGGTGGAACTCTCAATCGTTAATAACTTATTTGTAATTGTCTCTAATTGTGAGTTTATTATTTTTACTTACTTGTTATGTTATGAGTTTTATTTATTAGCAGTATGCTAGTGGTTTTTACTTGGACAAAAGATTGTATGTTAGATTTAGTTCTAATTAAAATCTAATGTTAATTCTCTCTAATGGAATCTCAAACTAAATCTTGAGAGAAATGAGTAGACTCTTTTAAACTGAATCTCTATAAATATTTTCTTGCTCTTTATGGTTGCCTGATTTTACTATACTTATTAATATTGCAATCATCACATATTAAGATCACAAATTCAAGAGTTTTCAACAAGAGCTAAACTTAATAATTTTTGAAAAATCTAATTCACTCCATCTTAGATATTTTTCTGGACAGTAAATGCATTTTGATAACTCCTATAAATGAAATATGTTTACATCTACAAATTAAGAGTAATACTAATCATTGTGCTAAAGATTAATAAATGTCGATTATTTTTAGATAAAATATATTATTTTTAGTTTTAAAATAATAAAATTAGTTGATAAAATGTTACAAAACATAATACATTTATCATCCATCAATAAAATTATTTTGGAATTAAAAACAACACATCTTATCTAAAAATAAGATACATTTATTGAAATAATTAATATTACCCAAAATTAATATAACAAACACACTTTATTTAAAAAAATATAGTAAATGCTCCTTAATTATTATGCATTAAGGGGGCGTTTGTTAATCAAGATATGGGGCAGAAAAATCAAGATATGAGATATATCCTGAACTTCTATCTTTTTCAACATGTTTGTTAAACTTATCTGACAATTCTTGAAAAAAGCATTAATGACCTCTTATCTTGATCTTTCAAGATATACTTATCTCTCTCCTCTCTCAAGATAAGCATATTTTGGTCTTTATAGATAAGAAAAAAAAAAGACATTTGTGTCCTCTAGTGCATTTTAAAAACTTTAACAAACAGCTTGATAAAAATCTTGGAATACTTTCCAGCCTTATTTTGATCATTCCATATCTTGATCCGGAATGCATTCCAACCTTATCTTGATGTCTCTTATTTTGCTCATTTTAACAAACGCCCCCTAAGTAAATTTGTTTTATCCTATGTCTTAAGGTGCATCATCAAATACACCTCATTAATTTTCCCCTAACCAATTAGACTATAATGTTGTTTTGCTTTTTAATTATGTTTTGATGATAAAAAACTTCTTTTGAGTAATTAAATAGTATGCATCCATTTTTTATAAAATGATTTTCTATAAGTCTAATTAAATTATTTTAACCTTTATAATAAAGCACCATACTAAAAATTATTCAATGACAAAATAAGTTTTCATTATCCTTCATGGCATTTGAAAAACTAAGTTTTTATTATTAAAAGAAATTTTTGTATTTGATCCTTCAAAATTGATCGTATAGCCTTAAACATCAAAACCACATCTTTAACTTTAAAGGCCAAACTACACCAATTTTCACAAATTGGTTGACCATTTGTCTTTGAGGTGTCGACTAGTTTTCCAAGTCTGTCAAACGATCTTATGCAAGCTCTGAATCAACCTCGGTCGATAGTTATTACATAAAAACCCATCGACCGTTTTTGTCATTGTTGATATTTTTTATGAGCATATCGACCATTTTTATCGCAGATTTATTTAATAGTTAGTTTTTGCAGACTTTTATGGCTAATAACAACTAATTTTTCTTTCAACTTTGAAGAAGGTTATAAATATAGGACAAAGAAATATTGGAGAAGGTTAATAAATGAAAATAAAGTATCAAGAGCTTACAATTATATTCATTATTCTCATTAGCGTTTAAGTTTTTATTTTCTCTCTCAAAAGACTACATATATCAATTGTATTATCTTACTTTAATCTTTGTATATTTTGTTTGAGAGATATTATAATTGAGAGTATTAACTCTCAAATCTTATTAATTGTATTCTTTCTTATAATTCATAATTTATTTGCAAGATGGCCTATTAAATTTGGCAAGAAATTTGTATTTTTAACCGTTTATGTTAGAAGACTTATTTGATTAAGTATAAAATTTTAATAAATTTAAAAAATTTTAGTGGAGAGGTAAAATAATAAAGTAGGGTAGATTTAATTAAATCACTATAAATTATTTATGTCTCATAATTTGTACCAACCCATCGTAAAAATGTATATAGTTAATATTATATTAATTAAAATATATTTAATGTACTTCTATTATATGTTATTGGGCTGGTGAAACGTAACTTGAAGAATTACATTTAAAGTATCTTATTATAAAAAAAATATATTTTTTTATTGCCAAAGATGCTTTTCTGCTTCAATCTTAAGTACGGCCACCTTAATTAGAGGCGTTGAAAGAGTATTGGAATTTGAACCGACGTACGTTCCTATTCATAAAAGTAACACAAGTGGAGTTTTGGACTATATTTTCTATCTTTCTTGGTAACTGTAAATTTCAGTTCACATTCATAAAATTACGAGAAATTTTATGGTACACGTGGATTTTGGTATATATAATATATAAACTATGATATATAATAAAATAGATATATATTATAATATAAATAATAATTTATTATACATATAAAGGATATTTTTTTATGATAAATTAAATAATGCACCTTTTACATCGCATTAATAACAGTGATCGTGTTCAATAAAATGCCACCAAGCACGAGGGTGAGGGTTTCAGGCAAAAGGGTGGTTTGAGCAATGATGGCGATGCCGATGATTGTGTTGGTGATGGCTGATGGGAAGCCTCCTTTGCTCCTCTTGTCAATAGTCAATTTTTTTTTTTGAATAATATTATTAGTATGTTTTTGTGTATATTTTAAACTATATAAAAATATACCAATGATAAAAATATTCTTTATGAGGTATATAGAGGCTCGTGAGGTATATGGAGATGAAGGGTGTTTTGATCATAATATTCTTGTGTGTAGCTCAAAATATACAAAAATGATGTACATTTAGCATGATTCTTCTTTTTGGGTTCTTCTACAGACACATTGGGGCCGGAGGGGTTAAAAGGATCAAATTATCCTTGCTCACAATACAAATTTGCATGAAATGTCATTGTATTTGTCTTTATTTTCTCTCTCTTTACATAGTTGTTATCGTCTCACTAGCCATCGCTACATCTTCCGATAGTCGATGAAATGGCAAGGCGAAGGCAGAAGCCGTCAGCAATTGCATTGCGACCATGGAAAATGAGAAAGGCAAAAGTTGGATAAGGACATTTGAGTCTTTTTGACCCTATTCGGTAAACCCCTCGGTAATCCCTTGTGTCTCCCAAAAATTTTTCTTCTTTTTTTCCTTTTTTGTCTCAAATCTTTGGGAACGGATGACACTTTTTGCTAATCACAAAAGAGAGTAAGAACAAACACGTGTAATATTATATTAATGATTAAATTTAGAGGTATTTGTGAGAATAATTTAATTTTTTTATTATAATTTATAATTTTATTTATTTTTTAATTTTAATAATTAGATTTAAATTGAGTTTAATTTTATTTAATATGTAAAATTAATTTAAATAGAATGTGTTCATATTGATTTAATATATTAAGTGTCATATAATAATAATAATAATAATATTTGTATAAATCACATATATATAAATAAAAAATATAACTTATAAAATTAAAAAAAATAAACAGATTATGTATTACAAATTATATATGTATATATATATATATATTACTTATTTGTGAGTTTTATAAATATTATTATTATATAATATATGATATGTCAAGTCAATATAAACACATTTAATTTTATATATTGGATAAAATTACACTCAATTAAGTTATTTTAAACTTAATTACTAAATTTAAAAAAGCTAAATAAAATTACAAATTTACAAAAAAATAGATTAAACTATTTCCATCTTAGCCCTTAAATCTAATTGTGTACGTGAATTGAATTGAATTAAAGGGGTGTTTTCCAATAAAATAAAAATAAATGGGTCTTTGTGCTAACACAAGGAAGTGGAAAATTATTAGAAGACTTCCAAACACCTATTAAGTTAAGTAAGGGTGTTAAATTCAAGTAATAAGTGTTAAAATTAAGTAAAATAGTATTTATCTAAAAAGTTAAACAAAATAATAAATGTTTAGTTAACCTTTTATTGTTGTTTATAAATAAGCAAATCGACTAGAAAATATAGTAGAATATTAATAAAATAAGCACTGAAAAAATATTTATGATTTTGTTAGTTTCTAGTATTTGAATGTTAAAAATTTGAAGAAAATATTTTTTAATAAAAATATAAGGGGCTTATTTTACATTTGTTGTTATCAAAATACAATAATAAATTTATAAAGTAGAAAACATCATCGTCAAGTCGTCTAAAACAGTCGTTGCTCAAGTGTGTCATTTGCTTGAGTTTGTAAGGAAAAACACGATCAAAAGACGCGAAAAAGTCCTCAAGCAAACATCTCGAATATCTATCTATTTTTAACCCTTTAATAGAAGTTTTGTAAATATCATAATTATTGAGTTTGTGCATTACATGAGACCCCACGTACAGGAAAAATTATTTGGGCCAAAGATGGCCCATTATTATGGGCTTTTGGGCTGACCCAATTTCTTGGGCCAACTCAGCTTATTTATTTATTTTATTATCAATAATTTTATTTTTATATAGTGATGTATCAACATTAAAATATAAAAAGTCATATACCCAAAAACTTTTGGCAAGTCATTTTTCATTTTGAGGTCTAAACTAAGTTTATACTATACTATTTTGAAAAGAAATCAATCATATACATACCCCCAGATTGTGTTAGGAAAAACCTTTTGTTATGATTCTATCCCACAATATAAGCTAATGTTTTTATTCCTAAGTTCATTCCTCCCTAATAAAATGAAAATTTGATTCTGTAGTGTATTACCTAAACAACCACCTATACAAAATACCACAATCAAATCAAATCAAATCGCCTAAGATTCCTCACTTATCCCACAATCATTTTCTAAAGTAAAATGATAAGCCAAGTAAAAAATATTAATGGAGTTATCCTGTTTATGGGGAGGCAAGAGATGAGGAGGAATCACCTTTTCTTCAATTAGTTTAAAAATGGCAGGACGATGATAGAAATATGGTGCCTTCCGTTAAGAAAAATCTTTAGTCAATATAAAAGTCATGAATAATGAACCTATTATAAAAAGTATTAACCCTCTTAGCTCGAATATTTAATCAAAGATACCCCCATAGAAAAGGTATTACTAAACCAGATATCTGGTGTTACTAAACTCATAATTCAAAATAATTTTACTAATGAATACATAATAATTCATATAAATGATAAATTGAAATAAGTAGAATGTCTAGAAGAAAATTCAATTAAAAATGAACGACAAACATTATCTAATCTCAATCCCAATCTTAAAATGTTATCACATTTAGGTAGCGTATATTAAAATGAATAAGATAAAGTTGAAATATTTTTCGAATGAAGATATAAAGTGGTTAAAGTAAGGTTAGGTATCATTCTAATATTTTTATTAATCTGTTTGTTAAATTTTTTGAAATACACTGGAGAACACATGCGTTATTTTTTCTTATTTGTAAGTATCAAGATAAATTCATTTAGAGGAGAAAAAGATAAATTTATCTGAAAAAACCTAAATAAAAAGTAATATGATTTATTTTTTAAGGGTTGTCAGATAAATTTAACAAATATAATAGAAAATACTTTTATCTGTAATATTTTTTAAATCTTACTTTTTTCTATCTATATATTAGTTAACAAACGCGACCTAAAATGATAATATTATATATAATGATGAAGATGTTTAAAAATTAGAAAATCAATTTGAAAAACTAAAAGTGCCTAAAAGTCAAATAAATGTTACTTACTATTTACCATTAAAAAAATATTTTCCGAGACCAACACCCCAAAGTTTTGGATTTATTAAAACTCATTATTAAAACTCATTGTTTTGGATTTATTTATTAATGGAACATAGACGGAGTCAATGAATTCTAAATATACAATGTTTGCCAGCAAATAAAAAATATGTTGAAAACATATATATTAGTTAAAATGACTGCTATAGTTACAATCTTAACTGTAAATAATATTTACGGGAATCCTATATGGACAGTGGTATAACTAATTTACAAAATAACAAAGAAATTATATAATTTATACTGTCAAAAAAATCCCTAGTGGAAGCCCTTTAATAAGACTAGGTAATTGTTGTTTTGCCTTTAATGGTGAAATTTTTTATGTATTTGACATTTAAAAAGAAATTATATTTTATTTTTAGAAATTCAAAATGATCAATCCAATGAATGACAAATTATATATATGTTTTCAATGTATATAAAATTTTTTGTATTTATTTTGAAATTAAATAAGTTAGAGTGTCAAAATATTGTTTAAATCATGAACACTCTTCTTAAAGACAAAAACTATCGACCATCTTAGTGAAACTATCGACCGTTTTTGTCCTTTGTATTTTGGGCTATATAATCAAGGCAAAATTGTCAACCATTCATGGCATTCCAACAAAAATAGTCGAGCATTCTCTTGAATTGTTGACAAGGTAAATTTTAAATCTCTATTTTTTTAAATAAATTCAAAAATTGTCGATCGTCATTGTATAATATCGACCTGTTGTCAAAATAATTGATTGTTTTTATAAAGAAGTTGACCTTTTACCTAAAGCTATGAGTATGCTTCAGATTTCTCAAAGAAAACTGTCAGCCGTTTTGGTAAAACTAATAATCGTTTCTTCAATAACATATTTAACAACTATTTTTTCTAGCTCTAAAAGTCTCCAATGGCTCCAAATAATAGCTAATTAATTCACACTTGATAGAAACCTATATATACCGGCCTGATGATGTACTAGAGAGGCTAATGAAATGATAAAAGCTTGCAGGTGTTTTGATTCTTCTCAATAATACTTATACTTCCAATTTTTCTCTCAACCAAAACCATTTATCTCTTGTAATATCTTGTTAAAGACTTGTACCATAATTTAGAAAGATCATTGTAATTGAAAATGTAAACTCTCAAATTATTCCCTTTGTACATTATATTGTAAATTCCTAACAGTTTTATTAGAGGGTTTACTTGGTAAAGTATGAGAAATTAGTGAATTTTGAAATCTTTAGTGACGTGTTAGAATAATGGAGTAAGCTGGGTTGAGCCGAGCCACTCTAATAGCCATTCAAGAGATTAAAGATTTAGATATTTTATCTTTTGATGATTTGATTAGATATCTCGTGACTCATGAGATTAGAATAAAGAGAGATAATAATGAGAGAATAGGGATAAGTTTTTCACATTCTTCAAGTGAGAAAGAAGAAAATGAAGATGATGACAATGATATAGTAATACTTACTAGGAAGTTCAAGAGATTTATTAGAAGGAACAAATAGGAAGAAAAAAGAAACCCAAAGGAGAAGAAGATTTGAGAGGGAGAAATATAAAAAAGAAGGAAAATGTTTTGGATGCTAAAAGTTTGAACATTTATTCAAAAAGAGTAAAAAGAAATCTAAGAAGAAAGTTCTTGTAACTTTGAGTGATGAAGATCAATTCACTTCAAGCAATGAATTAAGTGGTGATAACATATTTTTGATGGCTTAACATGAATATTATGAGGTAACATCTCAGAATTTTAATACTTTAAATGATTATTTTTCTTCTGAAGAATTATAAGATGCCCTCGATGAATTAACACATGATTTTAAGAAATTGACTTTGAAAAAAACTATGTTGAAAAAGAAAATTTTATCTTTAAAAATGAAGCAAACTCTTTGAAAAATGAGAATGAATTTTTAAAAGCTCTAACTGATGAAATTCAAGAGAATAACAAATGTTTAAAAGTATTTATTGAAAATCTTAATAAAGAAATGGAAATTTTGAAAAATGTCCTTGATAAAAGAAAATATTTTCATAAAAGAAGAAAATGGTAAAATAATTTTGTGATAAAAAGAAAACAAAATTTGACATCACATTATAAAATTATTTGTCATTATTGTGGAAAATGTGGACTTTCTATAAATAAATACTTTATAAGAAATCATCCCACAAGATTTAAACAAATATAGGTTCCAAAAAAAACTCTCAATGCTAACAGGATGGATAAAATTACACCTAATTGAGTTAATTTGAATTTAATTATCAAAATTAAAAATATTAGACAAAATTATAAATTTACAAAAAAAAAAAAAAGAATTGTTTTCATCATTCACCCTATAAAGATACATTCTTAATAAGACTCTTCAAAAAAAAAAAAAAAAATTGTAATACATCTTGTTGGAAGTTAAAATTTATAGATAGGTCACTCCATTATTTACCAAACTTGTTAAAGATGATCTAAAAGAGAAGTATTTAGATTGTTACATTACGATGAGTTAACAAATGGAGACTTAGCTCATGCTGCTAGTCAAGTAGGATTAAAAAGTTGTACCGAAGGAAAGTTGATCACGTCACAACTCAAGAAATAAATAATTAGAGCTAAATTAGGAAGTTGGTGTGATAATTTTGGTTATGAAAAAATAGCTTTGCTAAGAAAACAACATAAAATGAATAAACTTATATCAAGATAAGGTTAAAATATTTTTTATAAAAAATATGAAAAAAATATTATACTAAGATAATATTTGTTAAAATCAATAAGATAAAATTATATCAAGATAATGTTATAATGTTTTTCAGACCAAAATATAAAATGGTCAAAATAAATCTGAAAAATATTCCAATATTTTTATCAAACTATTTGTTAAATTTTTTAGAATGCACTAGATAACATACGTGTTATTTTTTTTTATCTGTAAACTCAAATATATGTTTATCTGAAGGGGAGAAAAGATAAACATATGTGAAAAATACCAAATATACTTATCTTACATTTAGGACAAAAATCTAGAAAGGACAAAAATCTAAAATACTTTCTATATTTTATATTTTGGTAACAAATACTACCTAGATGTGGGAAAACAACCAAAACTAAAAGATTCAAAAAAGACTAAAAGTTCAAAAGCCTATTATAAGTGTGGAAAGCCTGCTTATTAGGCAAATAAATATAATCTTAACAAAAAGATAAATAAATTACATTTAAAAGATTATGTTAAACAATATTTAGTATCCTGTTTATGTCAAGAATCCTTTTGTAGTTCAGAAAAATCAGCCGAAATCAATGAACTTATCCACTTCCACCCCCCAAAGATAAGAGTTGCCACTCCACTTATTCTGAGACATGTTAATATAAGGGAGAAATTTGTTCTTGTTAGAGACAAATTAACATGATCATTGATCGAGGATATGATCTCATGAATGAGATGATAAATCAAATCATTGATCCCACAGTTAAAAAAATTATATAAGAAAATTTAAAACTATATTATTGAAAACTACAACCTCATCAAAAATCACCTAAAATTCCCCCCTCAATTTAATTTCTAAGAAATAGTTCAACAATTTCACAATTATCAGTCTGCTTAGAGGCAAAAACCCTAGAAATCATAACTAAGGCATCGATGCTACAGTTGTAGCGAACTTTAGGGTTTGATTTTTATTTACTTTCTTTAGTCAATGTCGCATTTTGAGTGAGTGATTGGTTAGATCTCCTCAATCTTCTCAACTAACCAAACTTAAGAAAACTATCGTCGAAAGAAAATTTATTATTGATAACTCTTTGTAATTTTTAGAGCAGAAACAACAAAAAACTAACTATTATTTGTTTTCTTTGAGAAAGTATGAACAATAGTTTATCCACTCTAAATACTAATTAACCCTAGAAACTTGATGTTATTGCTTAAGTTTTATTCTTTTAAATCAAAATTCATATGACTTTGTTAATAGATAAATTAAAAATAGAGTCAACCTATAAAAGTGGATAATAGGTCGAGAAAGCTCGAATGAGGAATAAGAGATGCCCCTAAGCTTTCACGCACACTAGTAGATGGTGAGGGGATTTAAAAAAAAAAGATAATAATTTTTGCTAGTGCATATAGTATTATAAGATTAGTCTCATTATTAAAATATTTATTATATTATTAATTAATATCAAAATATTGATGGGTAACCGTTAATAATGTTTTTATGAAGTCTAGTATATATAATATTATAATAATTTTTTACTACTTAAATTTTAAAATTTATATGACATTTATGCAACTATAGTTAATACTTATGCCCTGAAAACTCGTATTTTATAAAAAAAAAAAAAATCTGGATAAAGACCGTTCTAAAAAAAAGTAAAAATTAGTGAAAAAAATTGTTATAACAAATAAAATCTACTTTCCACCTCGCCCTCCATTAAGTTAAGGAAAATAACGAGCTCCGAATATCAAATCTCCACCGTCCATTACAGATGCCGTTAGCAACTAGGATCAGATCGCAGCCGTTGGATGCTTTCCGGCGCAGAATTCCGGCCGATTTATGACAACAATCGTCCAACACGGCATTTAACTGCTTTTAAAACCCGGATTTGAAGTCCGGAATATAAATATGCAAGAAAATGACCCCCCGCTCCAAGATTCGAAGGCGTCTGAAAGCGTTGAAATAACTACAGAGAGAGAGAGAGAGAGAGAGAGAGAGGGGGAGGGAGGGAGGCCTAGTGTGAGTTCAACTGCGAGAGCTCTAAATCAGCCAACGAACGGTCTTCAGATCCCTGTAAGGTCCAAATCTTCCATCGTGCTTCTCAATTACTTCGTACTTTAGCGCTTCTTCCTTGAAATTGTGTTGCTTTGTTCGTTCTATTTTGAGGCAAGGACAATTACAGCTCTTGCAGGCTAGGGTTTCGGTGATTGTCCTTGATCTCTCCAGTTTTTGAGCTTTGTTTGTTTCTCTTCCTGCTGGTTTTGGTCGTGAAATTCTGTGAATTTCCATCTGCCGTCTTCACCTTTGTCGATTACTCCCGTAGACTTGCATGGATCGTGTTAGGGCTTGGAAAATTGTTCCATGGGTTTGTACTTACAGTTCCTTGAGCGCGAATGAATTTATCACTTCCGTTCCCTGCCCCACTGTTCCCAAGCAAAAGTTTTGATATTTCCTCGCGGCACGTCCAAAATTTCAGCATTTTTCGCAAGTCCTTTCTTTCTTTATTATTTTTTCAATTTACATTGCACTTTAAGCGCATATGTTTCACTCGAGTGTTTTTTTGGGTCTTTTCTTCCCTGTAGAACGATTTTGACAGTTAGGATGCAGTTCTGAGAGTCAATTATTTGCTGAGTATTCCTATGATATTCTTGCTGTCTGATATAGATTGTTATTATAATTCGCAGATTTTGTTGCTGGCGGGTTTTTAGATCCGTGAGGAGACTTTTTTGGTTGGATGCTAGTTTGAATTTGATCAATTATGGGTGGAGAAGAGACCGTGACTGAAGTTTCTGAGGCAGCAGCAAATGGGACTGCCGCCCCTGAACAGAAGGAGGATGATGTTGCTCTGAAGGAGGAGGGAAAAGATGAGGTGAAAGAAATGGAAGAGGATGGCAAAGATGATGGGAAAGTTGAAATGCAGAAAATGGATATGGACATAGAGGGCAAGGAGAATGAGCAGACCTTAGAAGGAAAGAAAGGAGAAGAAAAAAAACAAAATGAAGAGGAGAATGAGGAAAAGGAGGAAGCCAAAAGTGAGGCAATGGAAGAGGAAACAGAGGCAAAAACTGAGCAGGGTGAAGAAAAGGTCGAGGGGAAGGCAGATGAATTAAAGGATGTAGAAGAGAGGACTGAAGAGAATAAACGAGAGAAAGCATCAAAGAGGCGTGGAAGAGGGAAATCTGCTGGGGCAAAAATTGGCAGTGCTAAAAAGGATGTGGAAGAGAAAAAGGAGCTGAAAACCCCTGTGGTTTCTGTGAGTGAACGCCCTGTACGCGAACGGAAATCGGTGGAAAGGCTGGTTGCATCTATTGAGAAAGACTCCGTCAAGGAATTCCATATTGAAAAGGTCTTCCTTCCGCTGAACGCTTTTTTTGTTATTTCTAGGATAAGTTGAGTTGTGACCATTTACATTGATATTTAGTTCACAGTTCACCTTGGAATTGCAGGGCAGTGGTACTGCACTGAAAGACATTCCAAATGGTATGTTTCTTAATTTTTTATATTCTCCATTTGCCAAAATTTTTTTGCCTTCTGATGCTATTGTTACTGATCTTTATCTAGTCTTATTATGCTACTAATGATTTTGCGTACAATTGATGTCCACCCACACACCATATATTACTTAACAATTATATTAAAGGAAATTAAAAAAAAGAGACAATTACCAGGGATCTGCCTCCTGTTTTCTATTTGTGCTAGGTGTGTTCTTTTTGGATGTTGATCAAATGGAACTCTATCTGTCTCTACATTTGGAATAAGAGGACATTTTTCATAAGAATTGAACTGTATGATCCTTTTGTCCTTTTAGTTTCTTTACCATTATTCTCCTGGCATTGCCTGCATTTTCTTTAGAGCTAAAGAAATTAATCATAATCATTTGGACTCATTAAAAGCTCATATGCCCGTTGGTAGAGCTGTTGGCCCCGTTGGTAGAGCTGTTGGCCATGTGTCTTTTGATTGTTGATGTTTTCATATCTTGTATTTCACAGAACAATTTATGTTTTGGGAACAAAATGTTCTTGTATAAGAAAATATAACCTGCATAATGTTCACTTCTTTTTTATGGTACATATGCATTAGTACATCAAAATTCTTAAGACAGCCATTGGACCTACAACAAAAATATCTTTACAGGGCAACATTGGCTAAAGTCAGGCAATCCTAAAGAGCTGACATAAACCACCAACTAAAGCGAACAGTAACTAGACAAGCAATCCAGATGGCAAGTAATGGATATAGGACAGGTTTTTCTAGGGCGTGTGTACTTTCTTTATATTTAGCCACATTTTGCAAGTAGGATGAAACAATTTTCTGATTTTGTTTATTCTGAAATATCAATTCTATCAATTACTCCATTTTAGAATTTAGAACCCCTGAATGAGTAACGCTCCATGCTTCCCAAATCATGCCCTATAGAGCTGGCCAGGGAAATTCAGCATGGACTAGGAGAGCATCTGAATGGTTGCTTCACCAGAGGTTATCATATGTTGACATGGTCAATTGCTGGCTGTGACACAATGCATAAATTCTGGAATTTTTATTGATTCCGTTGGCAGCCAAACATAACAAGTTCTATACATGGCTAACTGGTGATAGATTTCTGAATGGGATGGTTCTCCCCTGCTGATGGAACCTTAGCTTTGATGCAGGTGAGATTCGATCCTTGGTCTTGTACAACTATTGAAAGACTACATCAGCCAAGATAACTGACACTTTCTATCATCTATACCACTATTAAATTTGTATGTATATTAACTGCCACACAACCCATGGAATTGTTTTCAGTAAAGAAGATATAGTAGAAAATTTGAACATGCCATTCACTTCCCCAAATTCACGATTTTGATGGGCGTTTTTTGTTTGATTAGAAATTCTACCTAGGTTTGCCCCCTTTGTGGGGAACTCATCCACGTTTATTCTTTTTATAGAAAATTTGCCCAACCACCACGACTGTTCTTTCTCCATAGCTTACTTTTTATGTGTATGTAAAGAATTTTACATGCATTGCATTTATGGATGCAACTTGAGGCAAATTAAGTGTTTAATAGTTATCATTTTACACTTCATGTAAAACCATAAGATGTGAAGATGCATAGATTCTATAAGCTTTGTTTCATGGAACTAGTGGTGGGACTTTGATCTCCGAAGAAAACTTTTGTATTGAATCTATTGAAAGTAAGAAGATTAGAGGAGAAACTTACTTTTAATTTCCAATTTGTGCAAAATCTTTTTGTGTGCATTTTAGTTCCATACCGTTTCTCATTTACAGCTTGTAACTATACTTATTTTGATGTTGAAGATTTGTAGTTGGCATTACATCTTAACATTGCCGTTAAATGTTTATGAGGGAGGAAAATAAACAATTAGTGGCGTCTAGGTGGTCTTTTCTTGTCCTAAACACCTTCAGAACATTTGTGGTCCTGTTAGCACCCTGCTTTTAGCTCTAAAATATGTCTTATGTTTGATGTTATACCACCCCATCTGCCAAGGGTGAAGGGCATAGAAAACAAATTACCAAATTATTTTCCACCATGATAAATTTGTGATTTCTTTTCCATTTGAATCAAACTTTATGGTGAGTGTGTTTTTACATCCCTTGTATTTTTGACACGCACAGAAACCTTGATGCATAAATTTGTGTATTGTTTAATGAATGAATTCTTGGCAGCGGTTGAAAATTAAAATGTTTCCTTCCCCATTGTAAGAAAATATACGTGCCTTTAGTGCTTGATTAGGACATTTTACATTGTCTGGATACCACCTGACCACCATTTTCCCTTTATCTTTGTGTTACTTTTTCAACTTCATATAACAGATATAGATGGCTTTACAAATGAGTTAAATACATTAAAATAATTTCAAAAGCAAGTTTGACAGCCTTAATTTGTCAATAAGGAATGCCTTGTCACGACCCCAAGGATCCCCAATGATATGGTAGTAATTATAGATTATATGTAATTGTTTTGGTTGTTGTACTTTGCTGTTGTAGTAGTTGTACCTTTCAGTTGTATTGTAACTGAAAGGATAGAACAGTCTATAAATAGGTTAGATTACTTAGAGAATGTCCATAGTTGAATGATAATTGAATGTGTTTCTCTCTCAACTTCTCTAATCTCTCTCCCGATTCCCCCTGATTCTCTCTCTCTATCTCTATTATGTCTGAATCCTCCCTCATTTCTATCCATTTCCCCCTCCATTCCTGTTCTAGTTCTCCCTCGGATTCTTCCAATTTCCCATCCAAACCCTAGGTACATGACAAATGGTATCAAAGCCGATGATTCTCGGCTGAGCCGGTTGAGCTACAAGAAGTTGTGAATTCCAGTTGATTCTCGGCTGTGATTCCTGCAATTTTAGCAGTTGATCAATGTCCAGAAGTGAAGGTGAAGCAGATCCAGATGAATTCTCGGCTGATTGACCTAGGTGATCCTCAGCAGTAAGCCAGGGAAGCTGATCTAGGTTACTGACTTGTGAGGTGATCAATTATCAGTCAGATCTAGGTGGATTCAGTCTCTGAGACATATTCAGTTTCTGTAGATTTAGGTGGATTCAGTCTTTGAGGCGGATTAAGTTCCTGTAAGATCTAGGCGACTTCCTGAGGCAGTGATTGGGGTGGATCCGAGTTTGCATTTGCTGAATTGAGGTTTAGGTGAGTACTGGAAGCAGAGACAAGTCCAGGCAATCCTTAATAGCTGTACAGAGTGAAATTCGGCAGATTAAAACTGGAAGATGGAGAATGGATTCCAGGAGAAAGTCACTAACCTCAATAAAAAATTGGACGACTTAATGATTCTGATTTCATAGAGGCTTCAGATCAGTTTACCAGAGGAATTTTTTTTAAGTTCCATTGTAGAACCAATTTGAGCAAGCACTGAAAGCCTACCTAATGTTTCCAGTTTGCAGAAAGCAGATGAATTAGCATTGTATCAGGTCAGAGATGAGAGTTGTAATGAAGATTTCAATAAACTAAAATAAGAAGGCTATGTTATGGATTACCAGGTCAGTTTTGAGGAATTGAAATCACTGATGCTCAATTTCCATCCGACCTTGAATGAGTCTTAATTTGTATTGAGATTCATCAGTGGTCTAAACAATGAGCTGAGGTCTATTGTGAAAATGATGTATCCTGTCACGATAAGACAAACGGCTAAGAAGGCTAGGTTGCAAGAAGTGGCACTGGAAGCAGCATAATCTGCAGCCTAAAAGTTATACTATATGTAGCCAGCAGATTGGAGATACTTCTAAGGCTGCTGAGGTCCTAAGTTTATGAATGGTAGTTGCAGGAAGTGAGGAAAGACCTGAATTGGATCAAACAATTCAGGATGATAAGAAAGGAATGGCAGTTAGTGGAGAAGTTATTGAGGCTCCACTGGAATGAATTTGGTTACAGTTGTCAAGAAACCAGAAGAAGACCTAATAAATCAAGATTTGCCTATTGAGAGGTTGCAGGAGAAAAATGAGGAATTATTCAATGGATTGACGGAGGAAGCAAAGTGCATTGCATTACCCCTGGTGCCTGGTCCAATGTCGGAAGAATCGGCTAATGTCCAAAAATGGAACCTTGGGAGGAATGGTTGAGGAAGAAGGTTCTAAGAATACTTCTTCTTTGCCTTTGGCTTCGGAGAAGGTTGAGGAGTCCATAGCTTTGGTTAAAGCAGGCATCAAATAGGTTTAGGTAATTCCAGCAGGAGAATATCTTACTGCTATTTTGAATAATTTTAATCTTGAACAAAATGAAAGTCTTGCTGTCATTTCAAATGGTGTAGACTAGTTTCTGGTGCTAGTTTTGGTAGAAAAGGAACAATTGAAGCGGGTTGAACAAAAGAATTGCCATATGGTTTGGAAGTTGTTGGAAGAGAAGGTTGCTGCCAGACTACTTATTGCTACAACTCACTGGCCTAATTTATGCATGAAGGTCAAGGAAATTATTGCAATTTTCAAATCAATGGGAGAAGAGAGCCTTGACATAGAAATCTTTGAGGAATACATTTTATATGTGCCCAAAAAGAAAAAGAAAGAGAACCTAAGAGAAAAGAGGAAAATGTTTAGAAGGAGAAAGAAAGGCAAAAAAAAAAAAAAAAGATGAACTAGATAATGAAGGCAGGAATTGAATGAAGAAAACAATGGTTGTTGTTAAAATTTCTTGGAGACAAGAAATCTCTCAAGGAGGGGGGAATTGTCATGACCCCAAGGATCTCCAAGAATATGGTAGTAAATATGTATTTTATGTAATTCTTTTGGTTGTTGTACTCTGCTGTTGTAATAGTTGTACCTTTCAGTTGTATTATAACTGAAAGGATAGAACAGTCTATAAATAGGTTAGATTAGTTAATGTCCATGGTTGAATGATAATTGAATATGTTTCTCTCTCAAGTTCTTTGATCTGTCTCTTGATTCCTTCTGATTCTCTCTATCTCTATTCTGTTTGAATCCTCCCTCATTTCTGTTTGTTTCCCCCTCCATTCCTGTTCTAGTTCTCCCTCGGATTCTTCCAATTTCCCATCCAAACCCTAGGTACATGACAAGCCTTTCTGTTTTTCTACTTTATTGCTCAAGTGTGTAGTAGGTTAATCCTAAGGTCCATGTGTTGCTTATCAAAATCTTAATAAATTGGCTTGATTTTCAAATCCAAACTCTTGAAAAATCTTATAATCTTCTAGTTGTCTGTCCTTTTTTGCCTTTTGGGATTTGAGGCACTTAATATGGTTAGATGGAGGATTGGTGTTACCAAGTGGTTGTATGGTCGCCAATTATCATCAAAAACCTTACTGCTTGTGTTTGCTACTGTAAGTGGAGGAATAATATCTTCAGTGGTTTTTATGGAGGAATACAAAGAAAAAAAAATTTGTACAGACAAGCTAAATAGCCTAAATTGTTGATTCCTTAATTTAGACTTGTATTTTCCAAGCTTTAGGCAGTTTCCATTATAATTGACATAGGCTTTTTAAGTGTATTGTGTCAAGAGTTGAAATTAAGTCCATTCTAACACACCCCTTAAAGTTACATTTTGTGTAATGTGAATAAGGATTTGCATCCTTGTGTTTGGTGATTTAAGCTATTCACACTTATGTATAATGTCAATTTGTGTGTGTGGTAATATTTGTCCTCTTTAGATGGAATTACTGAGTTGCAAACTTCACATGGTCATAGTTTTAGAATTATGTACCTCATAACTCCATTTCACATGGTCATAGCTTAGTGATGTCTCAATGAGTCACTACCTCAATAAAAAGTTTGTCTGGACATTGTAGTTTTGCTTGGTGATAAATCATCAAACCACTTGCTCACACTTATTATTGATCAGTAAGGCATAGATGAAAAATGTAGGCTTATGGCAAAGGCCGCAAGGCCTGATGGTCATACACATTCAATTTTTTGCTTTTTGATTGAGGTTTATTGTGGCAGTCAACTTGTCTTGATAAAAGTCCTAGCATGTTGTGCTTTTCTTTAAAAAAAGGCAATATATATATATATATAATCTGGTTTTCTTGCAACCTGTGTCATGAAATCTGTTTCTTGTCATATTTTTATCTGTTGTTTCCTATGCAAGCCAGTGTGATGTTTATTCTGGGCAAGTTACCAGAGGTTATATGGTTGCTTCTGGGTTTTGATTTTGTACTGAATTTGATATCTGTTTATTGCAACTCAAGAAATCATTTTCTGAACTGTGGTTTATGTTTCAGTGTCATACAAAATATCAAAAAGGAAGAATGATGACATTTTGAAATTACTTCATACGATTCTCTTTGGAAGGAGGGGCAAGGTAATTTGTGTTTAACTCTTTCTCCTAATGTTGTTATACTGACTTGTTAGTTAGTTAATTTTACGGTCTACATGGGTGAGAAAGCAACTCATGTGAACAATGCCTTGAACGGAATGCTTCAGAATTTTTCTCTCCCTTTCTTGTGGCAAGTTTTCATTTGAATCAACATTATCATTTTGGAGATTATTTACCATCTTTCTTGAGTAGTTTTGTGAGATTAAATTCTGTTATGGGCCTTACATGATACTTCCTCTTTACTAATGGATATTGCAGAAACATTATCAATCTGGAAGTGTTTGACCAATGTTATCCATTGCACTTTACTTGAAGTAACCTAAGCAGCTATAATAAGACTTTTTCTGTGCATATGTACATACAATGGAATTGACACTTCTGACATTTTCCGTTGCGTAGATTTTCATTATTCTTTGAACATATCGTTTGTAAATAACTCATGGCATGCCTGCCCTGCCACCATAAGGCTCTAATGCTTAATCTTAACCCTTTCCTCAACTTCCTTTGTATGTGGACATGAATTTGAAATTGAAACTCTGATGGTCTGGGTTCATTTAGCGTGAAACTGTCCCGAACTCATTTTAACACTTTGTAATCACAACCATTAGAGGGTTCCCAGGAGGAAAAAATAGAGTTGTTTCATCTACTTTGTTCAATGCATATATATGCAATAGTTGGTTGCTGTTCTGTATCATGTTTTCTAATTTTACTCCTATGCCATTACCTTGTGCAGGCAATTCAGATCAAAAGTAATATTTCTCGGTTTTCTGGCTTTGTATGGAAAAAAAATGAGGTAAAGAATCCATTTTAGAAAGATTCATATGATTACTGCATACTGAACTTTGTTTATTCCTTTTCTTTTTCCTAGTTCCTTTATTTGTCTTACTTATCTTCCATTTATATTTTTTATGGAACTTGCTACAATGACACATATTTGAGCTTTTGGTTCTTAGCTGTTGCTTCATTGCAGGAAAAACAAAAGATAAAAGTTAAGGAAAAACTTGACAAGTGTGTTAAAGAGAAGTTGTTGGAATTCTGTGATGTACTTGACATACCAATGGCCAAAGCTACTACCAAGAAGGTCCGTTGTATCTTACTGCTGCATGATGGCATAGAGAGGGTTTACGAAGTGCATACTAGGAAAATGTCATCAATATCGGTCCTGTATTCGTGGATGTTTAGCATTCTTGAATTACTACATTGGCGGAATAAATAATTGACAGAAACACATGTTGACATAAATTGATGCTTACACCGGGCATATTTGATAAAAGAACCTGTTAATTGATTGGGTGTGTTACTAGTTGCTCTGGGTTGCAAATTGTCAGGGAGAAAAAATCCAATATAATTTAATTCCTTTAGTTGTAGTAGGATGGTTGGCATATATCATTGCAGTTGTAAGTCATAAAGCAATCTTGAATTCACTTCGAAGATGAGCTTTTTTTTCGTTGTTCTGATGAGTTTAATTTTACAGGAAGAGATTGTCATTAAGTTAATAGACTTCCTGGTGGCTCCTCACGCAACTACTACTGACTTACTTGCTGAAAAAGAGCAGGTTGGTCTACTCTAGGTCCTACAATGTTCACCAAACGCTCCTTCTAATAGAATAACTCCTACTTTTCCTTGTTTTCTTATTTACCCATACTCTGTCTGTGTGCCAGTCTAGTAAAGGCAAAAAGCGAAAGAGGGTAGTGAAACCGAATGCATCACTGTCTGGTAGCACACCGTCAAAACGGTCAGCTAAGGTAGGATTGCTAACAGTGTAGCATAATGTGGTTGAATTGCTTTTTTATTTTGTGTGTGTAAAAAGTATTTCACTGCACAAATCAACTGTAGTATGGTTGTACAAAATCACCTGCTTGCATTCTCTGGTAATTCTTGAATTTTTTGTGTTGAAGCCATGAATTGACTGTTATAACTCATTTGTAGCTTGTTTCTTCAGGCTTCTTTTATACATGCCACATCCTTCTGGCAGCATTTATTAATAGAGCCTAGATGCAAAGCTTAATGACGTGTTTTTGAAAGTTCTCTCCTTGGAAATTGAGAAAGCTAAAATACAAGAAAACTAACACATGTGAAACTAGATGCATGTTATCATATATCAGTTTTTACTGCAATTATTTGCATCTTGCTTCACATCTTTCATTGTTATTCCTTTATCTTTGTTGTGGTAAATGTTTCAGAGCCAGAAAGTGATTGAAGATGCAACTGAGGGGGAGAAAAATAAAACTCTGGAAACAGAAGACAAGTCAGATGAAGAAGAAGAGGAGGAAGAAACTATGAATGGTATTCCTGAAAAATCAAAAACTGATGTGCCTCAGCATTCTGAAAGTGGAGAGGATAAGGATGAATTTGAGGATGAGTCCGAAGAGGACACAAGTAAAAAGAAACGAGGTTCCAAGAAATCATCTGCAAAGAAGGAATCCGTAGAAAAACCAAAATCCAAGAAAGTCAGAACACCAAAGAAATTGGGTCCACCCACTAAAAGAACGCCTGGAAAATCATCATCAAATCACCCTAAGGTTGATGATAACAGTGATTCAAGTCCAAAGACATTCTCAAGGAAGAAGAGAACTGAGACTGTTAAGCAGAAGTCCTTGGCTCCAAAGAAACCTTCTTCCAAGGAGAAAACTGGTTAGTATCTTTTTCATATTTTTAATTTTTTTCTTTCTTGGATTGCCGTGTTCTTTTGTTTTGCTCATCAAGAAGTTCCAGCATTAGTGGTGTGTGGATACTTCTGAAGATTTTACTAGGGATTCACTCAATATTTGGCCATTCTCCCAAGAAAGTATCTCCATTTCCAAATATAATTTCATGCCAAGGGGGAACCACAGATATCTGTGCAAGAGTTTTCACCTTAAACAACTTTCTGAATATTTTGTTCATTTTTGTGAAGGAAAAAAGGTTGCAATGGGGAAAGACAAACCTAAAGAAGATAAATTGAAGCCAAGCGACGATGAACTCAGAAATGCAATTGTTGAAATTCTGAAAGAAGTGGACTTCAACACGGTAAGAATTTGATCTGTATTTCTAGTTAGTGGTCTAAGAATTTGTATGTATCAAATGAATTGTTTCTTATAGTGGCTGGAATACCATTTTATCTTGTGCACACCATGTTAAGCTAGTACAGCAACTTTGCTGCAAAAGACATCTCAATGATATGAAGATCATCCTTTCTCTAAAGATGTCTAGATGCTGTCACATGCAGTCATGGCCTAATCCTGAAGATGACTTACTTTGCCATAATTACTGATCCCATAAACTTGATTAATATAAAGGCAAGAAATAGCAGATTGAATCTCAGTGTCTTGTAATTGGATGGTGGTGGCTTTTCAGATCACGGAGATTTTCCTTCTACAAAACATTTACAATGTGTTATTGGGAGTGTCACTTATTTCCATGCAAATTATTTGTTGGTGTTTGCCATTGCAAAACCAGCTTCCTTTTGTTCTTGTTGTGGTAAGCCAGTCAAGTTCTTCTTGTTTGTTGTTGGGTGTGACTAGCTGGACCGTAACTTGGGAATGCAAGTGAACCTCCACTTGAATCTTTGCCTGAGGCTAAGTGCACAATATCGCTCATCTGGGTCTCCCCAGGTCTAGTAGGAATAGAAGTCACTTAGATCAGGTCCTGGTAAAAAGCTACACTAGTTACCCTCTTCTAATGCCTGTGTCTTTACTTTAAAAAAAAAAAAAAAACTTTGTTTTTATCCACTGATGATTTCCTTAATTATGTGATGATGCAACTTTAATTGTTGTTGCTATTTGCAGGCTACTTTCACTGACATCCTGAAACAACTAGGTACGCTGCCTTTTTTAACTATTTGCACAAATCATTGGCATGATACTCTGTCATATTGAGTTTTTGAATCTAAGATCTCTTCGATTTTGGCCCGTTGCATTAAAAATAGAATGTTTGTGTTTGGAACTTTTCACAATATTCAAGTTCTAGATATTTGGTTAGTAACTTGCCAGGGTGAAAAAATGTTGCACCCTAGAGATGGATATGGGAATGCCGTGGCCTTTTCATTTTTCTGATGACCTGCATGACCCTTATTGATGAACTTCTATGGGAAGATGTCTCTTTCTGAATGGCCTCCTATATTTTTCTGATATTTGTAAATGCTATTGGTGTCATTGATATGTCAAGCATAACACAGACAGCATAGCTTGTTTGCTTGAGGTGTTTAGAGACGGCATATTGAAGCTCTTTTGAGATACAGAACCCTTAGTTACTAGATTATGATTTTCTCACTTGTGCGTTAAAAAACCTTCCCCTTCTTGCAGCTGGGAGATTTACTCTTTTGAGAGATACAGAGCCCTTAGTTACTAAATTATGATGTTCTCACTCGTGTGTTAAAAAACCTTCCCCTTCTTGCAGCTGGGAGATTTAAGTTGGATCTTACTCCCAGGAAGTCTTCGATTAAGCTCATGATTCAGGATGAACTTACCAAACTAGCTGATGAAGCCGATGATGAGGAAGATGAAGGCGATGCCGATGCCGATGCCGACAAAGACGAGGCCGAACCTTCCAGACAAGGTGTTGAGGCTTGACTGCTGAGGTTAGAACATGGCTAGATGAAAAAAAATAAAAATAAAAAAAGGAATAGTTATCCTAAACTTTAATACTTCTTTCAACCTTGTATTCCGTCATGCTACAACCTTGTCGTGTCTGTTATCTTAAGTACAGCTGTCTGTAATTTATTGGTAGTAGTTTATTTACCCTTAACTTATGTTCTCTAGAAATTGATGTTAGTTATAATGTGATTTGAGTTTATAATGTACACAAAATGTAGATATGTGGATTTCTCTTTATTTTTGAGTGAACAAGGGGTTTGCTATCCAGATGGCTTCAGAAATTTAGAGGGATTCAGTTTGGCTTGTGTTATGCCACTTTGATACATTGTCTGATCCATTTAAATTGGGAATAACCATATGAACAATGCAATGCTGGAAGTAAATTTATGTATTAGTTATATTATAAAAGATAAAGACCATAGATAATAAAAATGATTGGCCAACTTACCTAGTGGGAGGGGAACGCTTGCTTGATGTATGGTGGGTTATTAGTTACATTACAATTGGCTAGTGGGGGTGTCTTAGGTTGGCTTTTGACAGGTCATATTATCTGAAAGATGTGGCATTATTTTCATGGATGTCTTGACAATTTTCGGTCTGTAGCAAACACCAGAGTGACAGGGAACATAACATAATGGATGATTCATCTGATGGAAGAGAGCAAGTTTCTTGCCTCAAGTCTCGTCAGACGTGGGTTCATCTTTGTGACTCATGTTTATGTTTGGTTATTTGTTGTGACGTTGTTGCTATATATTTTGTTCTTAATTGTATCTTAAAACCCTACAATTAAGAAACACTTATGTTTTTGCCTAGATTTTATCTTCAAAAGGGTAATGATTTTTAGAACCAGTATAATATGTGTTGATTGTTTTTGAAATTAGTGTTTATTGTGAGTTTATTTTTGAGAACAGTTTTCATGAATCAATTTATCAACCTTAAAAAAGTGTTTCTGGTCTGTTATAGCTCTTTATCTACTCTTGTCTGTCGATAGAACACGATGATATAAATTATCTTCATTCACCTGTATTTGATAATTTATTTTTTATATAAAAACGCTGTTTGAATTTTTTATCTCCACTTTTGTTAGAAGTTTGCAATTAGGATTTTGTCATAATACTTTTTTTTTTTCATTTATTTATATTATTAACTTAAAACTGGTCTAATTATCGAACCAGTTGGACTATTATTGGTTCACTACTTCACAATGGTGGTTCATTGGTTTGTTGCTTCAAAAATTTATATATAAAATATAACATTGTTACTGATAATGTTATATAAATATATGATTGGTAATTTCTAATATTCTAAAGATATTAAAATAGCATAAAATCATGAATCGGTAATTAACTGTTTAAATTTCTTCATTAAAAACTAACTGAAGAAAAGACTTAACATTAGGGAATTGAATTAAGGAGTTGCAGTCGGCAATGATTGGGGATTTTGAGAAAAGAAATGGTACATGTTATTTCTGAAAGGAAACGAGGGTCTGAGGCAAGATATCAACGACGAGTGGATCTATGCAAGGATTTATGACTTTTTAAAAATATTTTCAAAACCTAAAATAAAATCAAAATCGCACAAAGTGAAAGCAAAAACAATCATTGCAAGACTTGGTATACTTCATCCATATACTTTAAAAGAAAAATCATGCCACAAGAGATTTTTCGATATACCTCTCCGAAGAATGCTGTTGTTGATTGTCCAAGCGATAGATGCTTCTCGGGTAATTCACCCCAAAAGTCACAAAATTTTGGTATCTTTTGCAATTTAGTCACTAAACTTTAATTGATTGTAAAGTGATCACAAAATTTTAAAATATTTTGTAATGTGATCACATTTGAGACTTTTCAACATGCTCTCGTCGACACATTAGCGTCATGTCATCGACACATCAAATGACTCTTGTGGAATTAAGAGAATTAAAAGCCCAACTTCAAGAGTTGTTGGACAAGGGGTTTATCAGACCACCATAGGGCGCGCCAGTGCTCTTTGTTAAGAAAAAAGATGTGTATAGATTATCGGCAGCTGAATAAGACAACTATCAAGAATAAGTACCCACTCCCCAGAATAGAGGAGTTGTTGGACCAATTACAAGGAGCCAAGATCTTCTCGAATATCGACCTGAGATCAGGGTACTAGCAATTGAGGATCAAGGTAGAGGACGTGCCTAATACAACTTTCCGTTCTCGGTATGAGCACTATGAATTTATGGTGATGCTGTTCGGGCTAACCAATGCCCCAACAACTTTTATAGATACCATGAACAGAGTTTTCAGATCGTTTTTAGACAAGTTTGTGATCGTGTTTATAGACGACATATTGATATACTTTCCTTCTGAGAAAGAGTACGGGTCACATTTAAGAGTGATATTGCAAACGTTGCAAGAGCATAAGCTTTATGCTAAATTCTCAAAGTGTGAATTTTGGTTAAACCAAGTGGCATTTTTAGGGCATGTCATATCGGCCGAAGGAATATCGGTCGACCCATCAAAGATAGCAGCTGTGAAAAGTTGGAAGCAACCTCAGTCTGTTACAAAAGTTAAGAGTTTCTTGGGATTAGCTAGTTATTATAGAAAGTTTATGGAATGATATTCTAGGATCGCAACACTCCTCACCAAATTAACCTAGAAGGGGGTGAAGTTCGATTAGAATGAGTGGTGCGAAGAAAGCTTTTAGATGCTTAAGGATAAACTCACGACTGCTCTAGTACTGGCTATGCCAAATGGGTCAAGAGGATTTATGGTGTATATTGACGCGTTAAGGAACGGTTTGGGATGTGTGCTGATGCAGCACAGTAAGGTCATTGCCTATGGGTCCCGACAGCTTAAGAACCATGAGCGAAATTACCAGATCCATGATTTGGAGTTGGTAGCGGTGGTGTTCACCTTAAAGATTTGGAGGCACTATTTATATGGCAAGAAGTTTGAAATTTTTACTGATCAAAAGAGCCTATAATATGTATTCTCGCAAAAAGATTTGAACATGAGGCAATGGAGATGGATGTAGTTGTTAAAAGATTATGACTACACTATCCAATACCATCCAGGTAAAGCTCACGTTGTGGCTGATGCTCTAAGCAGAAAAGAAGCCATCTGTATGGTTGGAATGATGGTGTCCAAGTGGAAGCTAGTTGAGGCTTTTAGTCTGATGACAGTGGGAGTAGTCTCTTGAGAAAACTCTGTTTACGCAGCTAGTCTCACCCTACAACCGGACTTAATGGATCAAATATGACAGACCCATTCAGAAGATTCCTGGATTGAGTCATGGGTTGATGAGCACGGGCGAGTAAAGAGACCAAAATTTGAGGTAAGAGAAAACATTCTTCGATTTTAGGGAAGGATATCTGTACCTCGCGTAAAGGAATTACAACAAGTAATTTTGGGAGAAGCTCACCGATCCAGGCATTCGATACACCCTGGTGTCACTAAGATGTACAAAGATTTGAAGGCTATATATTAGTGGCTAAGAATGAAGAGAAATGTGGCAAGGTACGTTAGTCAATGTGATACGTGTAAAGATCAAGATTGAGCATAAAAAATCGGGTGGAAGTTTGCAACCATTAGAAATCCTAGAAATGGGAACACATCACGATGAATTTTGTGACAAGATTGCCAATAAGTCCTAAAGGAAATGATGCTATTTGGGTGATTGTCGACAGACTGTCAAAGTCTGCTTATTTTCTGGCTATGAAGGTAGGCTAACTAATCAGTAAGCTAGCTTAACCGTATCTCAATGAGATTGTCAGATTGCATGGGGTACCTGTAAGCATTGTGTTAGATCGCGACCCAAGGTTCACTTCTAGGTTCTGGGGAAGCTTGCAGAAATGTTTAGGTACTCAGTTTAAGCTAAGTACAGCCTATCATCCCCAAACTGATGGTCAATCAGAGAGAACCATTCAGACATTAAAGGATATGTTACGGGCCGGTGCTATTGACTTTTTAGGGAGCTGGGAGGAACATTTACTGTTGGTAGAGTTCGCTTACAACAACAACTATCACAATAGCATTGGAATGGCTCCATAAGAAGCTTTATACGGACGAAAATGTAGATCCTCGCTATGTTGGACTGAGATAGGAGAACGTCAAATCTTGGGACTTGAAATAGTATAGCAGACGTCAGAAAAGATAAAGATCATTCGAGAGAGAATTAAAGAAGCTCAGAAACGTCAAAAATCCTATGCGGACACTAGAAGAAGGAATTTAGAATTTCAAGTTGGTGACAAGGTGTATCTAAAGATATCTCCTTTAAGAATGGTAACTCAAAGCAATAAGAAAAATGGTAAGTTAAGTCCCAAATATATAGATCCGTATGATATAGTGGAAAGAATTGGACCAGTCGCTTATCGACTCGCTCTACCCATGGCCTTATCAAATCTCTACGATGTATTTCATGTATCGCAACTCTGTAAGCATGAGCCAAATCCCTCCCAAGTAATGCCAACCAAAGTTCTTGAGGTTCAAGAAAATCTTTTGTACCTTGAGAGACCGATCAAAATTTTGGATCGTAGAGATCAAGTTATGAGGAACAAGTCAATTCCCTTAGTGCAAGTTTTGTGGAGAAACCCGGTAAGTGAAGAGATAACTTGGGAGCGAGAAGAAGACATGAAGATTAATTTTTCATACCTATTTGAGGACCTTATAGTTAGAATGAGTGAAAAATGATCAAATTTCGAGGACAAAATTTTTGTAAGAAGTGGAGAATGTAATACCCTAGAACGTCGTGAATAAATAAGTGTAATTTTTGGTATACGGGCCATAGTAAAAATATTAAAATTTTAGTGTCTATCAATAGATTTAATAGAGTTAGGTATATATAAATTATTTATATTGTATAAAATATATAATAAATAATGAGTTTAAGCATGGTTATACCATAAATTATATAAAGATTATGTATTAAAAATTAGAATTTTCTTGTAAATATTATTTTAATATATTGTTATATAAATTCATATATATATATGTATATTATTAAAAAAAAAATAAAAATCAATCAAACGCCATAGCCATGCTCTAGCCACGTCTAAAGCAAACGAAATCAGATGGTAAGGGAGGGTTAAGGCTGTAATGGCTTTCGGTATGGCGATTAGGGCATGAGACTAACTTTGATGGGACAAGTCGTGACCGGTTTTGCGCTATAAATAGTCAAGTTTGAGCGATACTTTTCATTCAAACATTTACTTTGGAAATTGGGTGTTTAGGCAGTGTTTTGAGAATTTGGTGAGTGAGGTTTTGATCCTTGAGTCGTGAGCAAGAAATCTGGAGAGTTTGGTGGCCAACGGAGTAGAGGAAGCAGAGAATCGAAGCTTGCTGGAAAGTCGTGTCGTCTCTAGAGCCAAGACTTGGAGCATTGATTTGAGGTATTTTATGTTGTTTTTTTTCTAAGTTTTAAGGTCGAAATTGAGGTTGGGGGGTCGGATTTAGGGGGATTAGAAGGTTGTTTCTAAGCTTGGGGGTGCGGGAAGATCATTGGCGGCCAAGTGGCCATCGGAGAAGACGACCCAGAGGGTCGGGTGCGTGGCGGCACGTGCTAGGGCATGGGGGGCAATGCGTGGGCTGCACGCGATCGCCAGGTGGAAAATAAAGAAAGAAAAAAAATATATAGAAAGATTTTTTCAAAAAATATGGAAAAAAATTCCAGAAAATCTATAATTTGATTTATGCCTTATTTTGGAAATTTTTTTATGGAAAATGCTAAATTAATTATTTAGTTGGTGATTTTGTTATTATGGAAAATAGAGATAAAATAGGAATTAAATCCGAAAATTAACAAGGAAATTTTAGGAGTCTAGAAATGCTATTTGAAGAATATTAGTGAAGAAAAATCGGGTTATGAGAGGGTTTAGATATTTATTGTAAATTTTTTTAGGAAATAAGTCTTAGAAAATAAGGAGAAATTATGAAAAATTATGGAAAATTATGAGGAGGTTGGGAAACTAATATTTCGAAATTAATTTGATGTTAGCGAACCGTGAGGCCAAGGATTGAGAAATAACACGTATGACACGTCTCTCGAGGTCGACACGTTTATCAAGACAATTTGATTTTGAAAGGTAATTGTGCTTCTACAAGGTTTGTTCGGTTAAATGATATACATTTAAGTAGGTACTTGGTACTACGCAAGTGATTTATGTTTAGAAACTCGATCTTCGGGAATGTTTTCATCATATTGACATGTCCTGATATGTATCCATCACGTAGATTACATACATGACATAACTATGAAATGCACATGTACATGTTGATATCATTGATCGCACACATTGTATTTGTTTGGGAGTACGAACTGGCACCGCTGCTTTACCAAGGGTGCCCTTATACACCCCGGCTTCGAAAGAGGTGGCCATAAAAATGATGAGCAGCATGAAGGGTGTAGTTGACCCCTATGATGAAGTAAGACATTGCATACACGCATGATAGAACATTTTTGTGCCTTACTTAGATGGTTCATCATCTAATTTGGGTTATGCCCTTGAAACATTTAACGTTCCATTTGGGACTTGCAGTGAAAATACATAAATCGAAGATGTGTAACAACTCGAGTTGTCGAGGAATGAGCAAGTTGTATCATGTTTTGTTGCAGCATAAATATTTCAAGTATTATGTAATATGTCATGGCAAGAATGTATGTTGTAAGTCATATTTTGAAAGCTTATGTATCGTACCGAGTTTTGAAGAATTTTGTATTACAAACCATGTTCGGTTATCAATGTATGAGATGCTATGATTAGGTTCAATTTCAGCTTTCACTTTATAAGATTCTATTTAAATCTAGTGTATGAATCGTTTGGTCTGGCACTAGATAGGTTTAAGGGAATTTCGGGAATAATGTAATTTAGCACGTGAAAAAGATAAAAAAAAAAAAAAAACAAGTCCCAAATTTCATAAGATATAACACGCCATGGGTAAGTGGGGCGTTACATTCCGAACACTGGGGTTCGGAGGTGGTGGGCTCGCCTCTGAACCATGGCAGTCGAATGCGTTCGATGCCTCTAAACGTTGGGGTTTAGAGGCGACCCACTTCTCCTGTAACGCTTTTCTTTTCTCGAGCATTAAATACCTTAGGGAATTTCAAGGATGTTTTTCTTTTATTGTCATATAAACTCAACATAAATCATTCCCCGACAATCCCGTTCTACCTTCTCAGCATACCAAGATAAGAATCATTAAGCTAAGACGGGTAATCATTATAAATGCGGAAGCAATAATTGAAACATGATATGGTACATAACTGAGTTCGCTTTAATCATAATCGTACAATAGTATATTCAAATACTTAAATACATAGAGACTCATTTCCTAGAGATAACAACTGAATACATCAGATACAATCAAATAATACCTCAAATGACTCCACTGGCTTGCTTGCCTTGATGAATAGATCATGATGACCCATCTTGGACTCCAAATGAGCATCGAAAGGCGGTCAATCGGCTAGCAAAAGCTTTGGCCAGACGGTCCGCTTCCCAACTCCGGCAAAGCTCGAATAGCCTTCAAAACGCCATGAAAATGGCTATAACTTTCCAAAATGATTCTAAATCTCATAGGCTTCAAATGCCCCTTATTTTGCAACCAAACTTCGTTCAATAACAACCTCAATTTGAAGCTCTCACTCCCCTCATTTTCGGCCACTATGAACGCCTATTTATAGGAAAAATCGAGCGTCCAAACGCCCTTGCTCGGCCAACCCAAGCCCCTTAGAGCATCTACCTACCTTAGATCTACCTCGAGGCACCCTTATCCGACTGTCATCTCAAGTTGTAGGCGCGACAAAATTGGCCAATAATCTAGTCAATTTTTTTCATGAAATCCGGCCACGACTTGACCCAAAGGTGTCCCCGAACATTGCGCGTGGGTTTCCCGTGGCTAGTTTTGGTGAATGAAATGGCTGGTCGACAATTGATGCTTTGGAAGGTTTTCTTGAAATTGCACTTTGGCCTTTCAAACTTTATTTTTCTCACTTTGACCCTTTTCACTTAGCCCTTTAACTTTCCATCATTGTACTTAATACTCTCAAGTCCTAAAACATTCATTTGACCCCCAAAATTCTAAAAAAATGTCATTTTGACCTCCCTCCGGTAATTTTAGAAAACTGCATTTAGGCCCGAATCTTCATTTTGGCCTCAAACCCTTTCATTTCTTCCTAAAACCATTGAAAGATTGTTTCTTATGAAAAACTGAAGCCCCTCAAGCTTCCGTTGACTTCTCGAAAGTCCCCTATAACAATTCTATTTTGCAGCCTAAATGGCAGCTACATTTTAGTTGTATCAAAAATCAATCTGAATCCAATTTCTTCGATACCATAATCATGCCTTGAAATACTCAACTAAATCGTATCATTTTCCTTTGATATCTCGACTCCAGGGTACTCCCTGCAATCGATTCGGTACTTATAATTGCTATCAAGTCAATTTTTTAGTATTCTAAACTTAAATTACGTGGTAACCTCATGAAAATATGGGTTCTTACACGTATGGAGCAATATCATCTGCAGGTTCAGAATTCCTCAACAGATACTCATGGACAATGGAACCCAATTTACCAGTGAGCAGTTCATCCAATTTGCGAATCATTAAGAATCAAGAAGAGCTTTACAATCGTGGACCACCCACAAGCCAACGGCCAAGTCGAAACTATTAACAAAATAATCAAGCAGATATTAAAGACCAAGTTGGAAGCCAAAAAGGGGGCTTGGGTGGACGAACTACAAACCGTGTTCTAGACCTACCGGACTACAGCTCACACCACCATGGGAGAAACTCATTTATCTTTAGTATACGGATCTAAGGCGATGATCCCGACAGAACATGAAGTAACTAGTCAGCGGAGAGCCACCTTCAATAGAAAGGACAATGACCGCCTACTGCTCGTGAATCTTGACCTATTTGAGGAGACAAGGGAGCTAGATCGCATAGGAATGGCGACCTATCAACAACGAGTAGCAAGATATTACAATAGGAGGGTTCGAGTTCGGAGCTACAATGTTGGTGACCTTGTGTTGCACCTTGTTCTTCCTGGAGCTTGCAAGGCCTACGACGGAACATTAGGCCCAAACTAGGAATGCCCCTATGTTATCAAGGAAAACCTCAGCAACAGAGCATACCATTTGGCCAACATGAATGGAACTATTCTCCCACGAGCTTGGAACGCGGAGCATCTTAGACCATATTTCCGATAAGCAATATTTTTTCTTTACATGATGTCTGACTGATGTTCTGCTTATGCTGATATTACTCCATTAACAAACTGGATTTATTATCATTGTCGACAACACTTTTTATTTTCACTTTTTGTTAAATATTAAGTAGTAGGAAATAATTCTAAGTTGGGGTTAAAAGGTTATGGTTTGTGAACTGGGGCCCATTCAACTTGGCCAATATGCCCTAGTTTGTGACTTATCTGAGCATTCATCTTAGTCTTTGCCCTAGGTCATGGTTGGCGAATCGGAGCCCATTCATTTTGACCACAATGTCATGATTTGGCACCTGATAAGTCACCACCTCAGTTAAAAAGTTATGAGTCATGGTTCACTAAGCTGGGGTCCTCTTATCTTGACGAAAGTCATGGACTGCGACCTACTTGGGTGTTCATCTTAATCTCGCTAAGCCCTTAAAAGTCTTAGTACCTTAGCTGAGATCAAATTGCGATCTGCCTGGACATATAGCTTAGCGGCAAAATGCGATTTAATTACCGTATGTCAGCTTAGATTCGATCTCATGATCATAACCTATTGGGCATACAGTTTGAATTAATGAAATCTTACTTAACGTCTTACCCAAAGTTATTTAGCTTTGAGACTTATCAGTTGCGAGCTAGGGGTGTTCTTGAATTAACTGAATTTGAGTTCATCTTTGTGTTTTGCATTCAGCTTGCAACAAAGAATAAAGAAGCAAACAAACTCGACTAAGTAAGAAAAAGTATACTGCTTTCAAAATCCAAGTATAGGAATAAAATAAGAAAATATTCTATCAGCCTAGGGAGGTCGAGGTCGTAGCTGCTGCGTTTTGAGGAACAGGATCACCGGCATCTTCAACAGAGAGGTCGACCACGGTCTGTTCAAGTTCGGATGAGGTGGCGACAACTTTGGAGCTTGTAGTATCAATAGCAAATTTCTTCACCATCTCCACTGCTTCCTCACCAAAGTAGGAAAAGTCGAGATCTGGGTGTGCTTTCCACAAAGTGAAAACAAACGCAATACAAATGTCAGACTCAATCTCATCGCGCTCCTTCGTAACCCGAACCTCGACGTCGACCTTTAATTGATTGACCTCCTTCTTCGCCACTGTAGCTCGTTGTCGGGCCTACTCCAAATCATCGTGCATCGTAGCCAACTCCGCCTCAACATTTTTTTAACTTCAAAGTGGCCTCTGAGAAGGCTGATTCATACATCCGCTTCTTGTGGGCCAGCTTGTCCTTAGCCTCAGCCTTGGCTCTCTCGGCCTTTCTCACCTAGTCCTCTATTCCCTCGGCCTTATTCCGATATTTCCTAGACTCATTAGTCACGAAGGTCAGGCTCTCCTCCAACTTCTTCTTGTCTTTCTTCAGCACCTCGATGGCAGCCTTGAGCTTCTCTTTTTCCTTGACGGCTCGAGCTTTTTCTTCTTTCTTCTTGAAGACGCCCAGGGAGACTAGCAAGGCTTGAAAGGTTAGAACATTTGAAAAAGATAAAATAAGAAGTACAAGAGTAGGTAAAGAACCCTACCAAAAGACTGTGGCAAGCAATGTAGTCATCAAACTCATCGCCTGATACTTCCCTCTTGTCCAGGTTCTTGGTATAATTACCAAGAACCCTATTCAAGCTATTGAGGAGAGGGGTGAAGTACATCCCGCCTGCTGTGACCTCAGATGCGCTCGGCTCTACAGGAGTGTTTATCCTCTTCCTTTTGTCTGCCTGGGCATGTTGAACGACCTGCAAGGTCGAATGAGCCTTCCTCTTGCTCCCGGGAGCCTCCTCGCAAACCATGGACTTACCGCGATTCGTTACTGCCACATGCTAAGAAGAGGTGCCTGCGGGAACTGGATTTGAAGAGGCCATGGTAGTCGGTACTAGGGGAGGACTGGGCAAAGTTGAGAGGTCGCGGCTCTCGCTGGCCACCTCAGCATACGGCTCCACCCTTTGGGTTTTGGCTGGAGAGGATGATGCACGAATGACCCCGAGCAAGCTTGAGATCGCGGAAGTGCCAGGCCTTTTGAGTTGCAACTTCATTGCCTCTGACAATGCTGGTAAGGCCGTAACCATAACTCTTCCACGAGCTATACTCTCCCTGATTGGGCTCTTGTCAAAATCAACCTCGTTAAAGGCTAATCTTATCTCCTTTTGACCACGAACTCCAATGTCACCCCTTCCTGATTTCCTTGATGCCAAAAGAGGGAGCGAGCTGGTAGTCGCAAAGCAGAGAGTTGCAGAGCTCGCAATCATCTTTGTTAGTCTTCGCTTCCGAAGCCGCTTGAAGATCTTGCGTCTCGGAGATGGTTAGCTCAGGTTGCCCACCGGCGACATCTGCAAAATTGGAAAGGCACCCGCAAATAAAAAAAATGATAACAAATGAATTGTCGCTGCAAGTGTGGGCTGGAGAACCACTTACTCAGCGCAAGAACAAAGTTGCGGTTGTTAAGGTCTTGAAGAGAAGAGCAGGAAAAGTAGAGTCATTGGGACTTATAGTCCCCGACATTGGACTTGCCTTTGGCCTTCCCTTAAGGCAGGACTTTCTTGCAATCCGAGGAACGAGCCGCCATATAATACTGCCCATCCTTGGTACCTTTGAAAGAGTAAAGATACCTTAGGATTTTAGGGGTTGGAAGAGAGAGTTGGTTCTTTTTGAATAGAAGAGCTAGGGAGGTAATTTGGGCATAAGAATTAGGGGTCAATTGGAAAGGAGCGAGTTTGAGGTCATTTAAAATGGCTATGAGGTAGGGCTGGAGTGGAAACCTAAAACTAAATTCTAAGTGTTGGAGGCTAATGGCGATGAACCCCACAGGAGGAAAAGTTGCATGGTCATTAGGAGAAGGCACCATCAGACGTGTGTTGCAGGGGAGGCGGTACGTAGAAGTGCACGACGTTAGCTCGCCAATCGTCAGCCTCGAAGGATAATGCCTAAAAGGGGGCTGATTTTCTAGGCCTATCAAACCTCCTAAAATAAATGAAAGTTAGCCCTAAGAAATGCACAACCATCGCCAAGAGACGAGGCATGAAGAAGGAATCAATGGGAAGAAGAGGAGCAGAAATGAAAAAGACTGAAAGAATTAATACGAGAGACTTACTGTTCTTAATCGACTGTTGCAAGTATCGAGAAAAGGAACCAGCTAAAAAAAAACGAAGACGAAGGGCAGAGAAGCTTTGGAACTGTCAGCAATGGAGTCTCGGAGTCGGAAGGAAAAAGAAGGTTGCGAATGCAGAGAAATATTTTCAGGAATTTCCTCACGTTTTTATAGTTTAGGGCACTCCATCGTTGGATGAAGAAACCGACGAGCTGCCCTAGATCTAATGGTGGTGCACGAGAGCATGGAGCCCACAAGTATGATGATTAAGCAGTTATGGGAAACATGCGCATTAAATGCTCCGCAGACAAGACGTGCTGCATGAAATGGCGTGCTGTGAAATGATTGGGAGGGAAGCTGAAAGGTGTATTAACAGCTGGAATGGCTGGCACGCGTTAACTCCCAGTTTGAAGATCACATTGTAAGCTGGGGGGCTTAATGTTATGGGTATTTCTCACTCTACTCCTTACGGGCTGAGCTCAATTCAGCAGACCAGCCCAATCGCATGAGGCCTAGCAGACCTCGAGCCGAGTTTGTCGAAGCGAGCTTGCACATTGCTGGAGCTCGAGCTTGGATCGGGGGGGCCAAGTGAGCTCCTAAGAATGCCTCTAGTTCGCCAGCTTATCCGACGAGCTCCCAATTACACTTCGAGCAAGCTCCCAGCGACTCTTGTATTTTCGTCGACCTAGCCGATCAGCTCACATAACGAGAGGTGATATGCTAGAGAATATTAGTGGGCTAGGGGCTGTCCCAGTTGAGCCATTGAGGCCCGATCGAGCCCTGCCCTCTTGGCCCATTTGATCGGCCCACGCCAGTCCCATCCTGGCCCTTCGCAACAACATCATTACAGTTGTGTCTAGGTTTTAGTGCGTTCACCTTAGATCTCATCCTCATTAATGACGGATCCCATCCACATTAAGGAAAGTCTCGTCTGCATCTTACTGCTGCATGGACGTTTCCGCAGACGCTGGATTTCCTATCCCACCACCTGTAGATATACAACACATGCTAGAGGACATCTCATCTCCTCTTATATATTAGCTAGCTCTTTTCAGAGCGATGATATGTTTTTCCCTGCCAACTTACTAATACTCTACAATTTTACTTACTCGTGCACTTACTTGGGCATCGGAATACTTTGCAGGGATCGGCCGACGGGTTAACAGATTAAACCGAATAACCCATTTTCTCCCTCTCAGATCCGTTACACCAGTGCGGGCCAACGAATCATGGTCGACTAATTCTGAACTTCGACAATTTATTATTTATGCTCGATGTTAAACATAAAGATTATAAAATTCTCGAGTAGCCATTGGCTAATCAATAGCATATCTGTGACGTTGTTGTAGGGTCTCCTTTGGTGTCATTGATGGAGTGCACTTATCATTTTGCGAATCCTATAATTGTGTTGGCATTTTTATAAAGGTGATAGGTAGAGACTAACACATTTCATCTACTCTTTGGTGGGATAAAAATAACATTGGATGACGTTATAACTATTCTGAAGAGACTAGTCACTGACAATTCTATATCTGTCCCCTATTTGACAAGAAATGAAACACGTGATTTGTTGTGTTTGTTACTTGGGGTTTCAGCAACTGCTGTAACAGGACAGATAACTAAGACGCGCTTCTATGCCACTCCACATAATTACATTCCCTCAATATTTTCATCAACTGTTGCATTTGTGATCGACTACCTTTCTCTATAAGTCTGCATCTTTGGCATGCATTATATATAGTTTTAGTGGCAATCACGTTATCCTCATTCTCATACTTTCGTGAACCCTGCAAGTCCCCCGAACCTGAGAGTTTGAGAGATAGAAATTGCATATTACAACTCGCGTACTTGAGATACAAATCGCATATTACAACTCACGTACTTACTTTTTTGTCAAACGATTTGTAGTGTTGTTCTTCTGCTTATGTCGTCAACATTTGAGTATAGTAATCATCCATGGCTCAACTCCGACAAATAAGTTACAGAGATGACTGCTATGCTGAGGAGAAAATGGTTGAGCAATGGTGGGTGTGAAAGAATAGGGAATGAGTGACCTGACTACTATAGTGAGGAAAAAATGGCTGAGCAATAGTGGGCGTGAAATAATAGGGAATGAGTTATAAAGCTGGTTGCTATGGTAAGAAGAAAATGAATGTGCAATGGTAAGTGGTTGAGTAATGGTGGGTGGTTGAGTATTGAAGAGTTGAATGGAGGGTAAAAATAGGTTTTGATTTGAGAGTATTTTAGATATATTCAAAAGTAATTGTAGAGAGCAAAAATAGTGATTACAAATAGAATTTTCCATTACAAAATCCAGTTAGTTTTGCATTGGGTCAAGTTAACAATTTCCCTACCTAGATTGGCCCGACCCAGAACACAGCCCAAGTCAAATCAAATGGGCCAAGGCCAAGTTTTGATCCCAAATCTCTAGTCTCTAAATGTCTAAATACAAACAAATTGATCAAGAACTTTCTCCGACTCCAAAATAAATTAACAAGAAATTTATAAATAAAAATATCTTTCATTATATTTCTATATTACGATAGTATTTGTAAACTAAGATATGGAACAAAAAATATAAGATATGGAAAGTATTCTAAATTTTTGTCATTTTTCAATATGTTTATTAAACTTATCTAACAATCCTTAAAAAAGAAATAACGTGACTTTTTATCTAAGTTTTTTCAGATATGCTTATTTTTCATTTCTCAACATAAGCATATGTTGGTCCTTACAAATAAGAAAAAATGATGTTTATGTCCTCTAGTGCATTTCAAAAAATTTAACAAATAGTTTAATAAAAATTTTGAATTACTTCATAACCTTATTTGCCAATTTCATATTTTGGTCCAAAAAGCATTCTAACTTATCTTGATACAAGATTATTTTACTCATTTTAACAAATATTAAAAAAAATCATAAAAATAGATCATAAATTCAACTTTCGAAAATGTTAATACTAAGTTATGCAACTGACTCTTTTGCATAATTTATTTAAGAATATTATTTTACTTTTGTACAAATATTTAGTCAGTGTCAATTGTCATTTCATCCATTTTAGTTGACATTTTAATTAAGGGTTTGGGCCCTCATTAAAATTTATTAAATAAATATAAATTTACGTTATTAATTTAGAATTAATTAAATTTATTTTTTATTTATGCTCGGTGTTAAACATAAAGATTATAATATTACCCTTAACCATTAACCATACATATTCTTTATATTAAGGGTAGTATAATTTTTATTTCCTATGAATTAAAGAGGCAACATTCATTTAAATATTAAATGTAAATATAACATCCCATTGTTATCACACGGAATCTAATCTCAGTCATATTGCATATTGAATGATCACCCTTTTCTGTTCATGGAACCTAATCAATATCTTCCAAATTTTACTAATTCTATAATAACTCAAAGCTAATTCTAATTATTCTCTTAATCTATAATATGTATATTTTGTTTTTATATAATATGTATTTTATTTTAATTTTTAACTAATTTTATTGATTGATAAGAAATGTTTCTAGACTTTTGTCCAGACTTATCAACGATATGTTTTCAAATTTTTGTTATTTTTAATATATTTGTTAAACTTATCTAATGATTTTTGAAAAAAAATCACGTGACTTATTATTTGACATTTTTCAGATATATGCTTATTTTTTCTCCTCTCCAGATAAACATATCTTGAATTTTACAAATAAAAAAAAAATAACACATATCCTCTAGTGCATTCTAAAAAGTTTAACAAATAGTTTAATAAAAATCTTAGCATATTTTTCAGTTTTATCTTGATCATTTCATATATTGATCTGAAAAACATTCCAACCTTATTTTGATATAATTTTATCTTACTCATTTTAATAAACACTACCTAAAAAAAAATTTCCTACACTAATTGTTTTTTTGAAAAATTTGTATAAAAGTATTAAGATTTCGCCAATGAATGTTGTCACCCATTAAAATACATCTAATATATTTTGTTTTTAGCACTAAACATTTTTATTAGCTCGTAGCTCGTACCAAGTGCGTCATATTTTAAAATATTTTATCAATTAATAGAAGTATTCAAATATTAAAAATAAAGTACATTAAATATTCTTTAACGAATGCCACTCACTAGGTTATACGAAAAAAAAATGGAAATGAAAACAAAAAAAAAATTCAATATGAAACAAAAATAAAGATGGAAAAACAACTTTTTTCTAAAGAGTTAAGAAATGGAAAAGCAAGGTAAAGTGTAAATTAAAAAAATATAAGAATTTTTTTTATAAATATAATTTTTAATATAAAAAATAATTTAAATATAATACAAATAAATATATTAATAAATTTATTCATAATTTTTATAAAAATATTAATTATATAATTATTATACATATTATATTGTACTTATTTAATATGAAGAAAGGGCCAATTCCTTAAGTTGGAAAATTCAAAATGAATTAGAAGAAGGGATATGGCTTTCGGCTGATGGGACAAGGCGCGACTAATGCGCGACAGAATGCATTGATGGAGTGGGGGCAATCATGCGCCTGCCTGCAAGAACAAATTGAAATTGGAATTGGAATTGGAATTGGAAGAAATTGAAATTTGTTTATGTATATATAATAATAAGAGAAAAAAAAAGCTGGCAGCCCACACAAAGGCACACTCATTTCCTCACAGCTTTTGTTTAGGCAACAACAATGACAACGAAAAGAGAGAATTTTAGAAAAGTATCAAAGTAGCAACGATGATCGGGAGCAATGATGAAGAAGAAGAAAACTGAAAAGAGGGAATTCTGATAACCGAAAACGCATTTTTAACTATTTTTTATAATTTAAAAAATGACTTCAAAATATTTCACAAATTATAAAAATAATTCAAAATGCATTTTGAATCGTCTTCATCATTTCCACCACTAATATAATATTTATTTTATATAAGATAATTTTAATTATGAGATATAAATGCATATGATGCATTTATGACATATTATTTTTAATATTTAATTAATTTTATTAGTTTATAAAATATTTCAAAATCCATTGCATTTAATAAAAACGTTTAAAAAACAAAATACGTTTTACATATTTTTGACAAATATTCTTAAGATACTCCTTCCCATTAACCTTTTATATATATTCCTCCAATCATTTTTATTGACGAAAAGGTTTGTGGGATCAGAATGGTCCCCCAGCATAAAATTAATGGGAAATGCTATGTTTATAAATAATTGTTGGCTGTGAAGCTTCAAATGGCATCGTTGCCCTTAGTTGGTTGGAAGGCCATGTGCACCAACTGCATACTGCCATTTGGCAGCTACTGGATGGCTGCACGTGGCAACCATCGATTGTCTTCAGCTGGCGCATGATCTCGTCCCTTCCTTTGCTCGATCATCTCCTGTTCATCTGTCATTTTCTGTTGGAATAATCAATCGTGCTTGCACGATTGAATCCCAGCCTTTCATCCATACTTTATGATCGTTCATCAAAGTCATTCATCAGCGCTTTTAATCCCGCCTCTTGGGATGTGAGCCTAACACAGTGATCTAAGATGAAATTGACAAAAGCAAAGGTGAAAGAGAAAGATTGAGAAGAGGCAAGAGCTTTGGTCTTCGGGGCTAGGGTTCTGGTTTGGTTTCTCTATTCTTCATTCTCTGTAAATCCTGTATAGCTTTGTTTAATTTTTTATATATGGTTCGATAGGGTTGCTTCTAATCTGTATTAAGTGATTATTTGGCGTTTTTTGTTTTCTCGAATCATTGTTTATATCGAGGGTTTTGTGAAGGCTTCTTATGGGTGTAATTTTGGATTTATCTCATAGTGCATTGAGCTTTTCTCTCTCGAGCTCAACGTGGCTGTAGTCTCGTTTAGAGGTGAACTACGGTAAATTTCTCTAGTCTCGTTTTTCAATTTCATTTCTATTTATTGTGCTGTTTTTATTTTTCTGCTTCTAGTTTTGTTCTTCAATCATCAGTGATTGACATACAGGGAAAAATCTTAAGATTTTCTCTCCAGTTCCCAACAATAATATTTATAAATTAATGTGACACTTATAAATTAATAATAATTTTATGTAAAAATAATAATAATTTATAGTAATGAGTAGGTTTATTATTAATTTTAAGTAAAATTATTATAAATTTGTATAAAATTATTAGTTTAACTTACCCAGGTATACCATTTCCCAAAACTGAACCTGCCGGTCACACCGTCACGCTCTTCAGTAACGGCTACTTTACCGGCTATAGCCAGTACGAACCGTACCCCACCCCCCAACGGTCACATGGCATTTGAATATTCCATTAGCAACGTTTAGTTGCAGTGTTCCCTTACCTATATACGTGTCCCTCTCGTCGTCGTGCTCATCTCACAAACGCAATATTCACTTTCTCACCGCTGTCCGTATCCGGTTACCTGAAAAATTGTACGCCCGTTCACGTTTCTAAGAAGCCGGAGAAGATGGTGTGTCGAGTACTTGTGATTGCTTTATTGGTGTTGTGTTTGTCGGATTCCGGCAGGGTTGAGGGTAACAATGCGCCTGCACCATCACCCGTTTCCACCAAGTCGCCGCAGCCGCCAACTGCCTCGCCGCCGTCCAGTTCGCCTGCACCATCACCCGTTTCCACCAAGTCGCCCCCGCCGCCAACTGCCTCGCCGCCGTCCAGTTCTCCGGCGTCTAATCCGCCGAGTCCTCACGCATCCCCTTCGGAGTCTCCGGCGCCAACCGCTCCTGCTCCCAAGATTTCTCCAGCGTCGCCTGTTTCTCCGGCTTCTTCGCCTGCCAAACCCCCTGCGACGCCTTCTCCGGCCGCTTCGCCTCCCACTAAAGGGTCTTCTCCGGTTCAATCTCCGGCGACAACTCCGGTACCCACCCCGGCTTCATCTCCGCCGGAAATTACTCCTGCAGCGTCAGAGGTTCCGTCAACGGCTCCGGAGGCAGAGGTGCCGGGGGTGTTCCCATCAAGCAGCAGCCCACCGAGCGCGGTGCCGGGGAGTTTGTCGCCTGAGGTTGCCCAAGGTCCAATTGGCGAGTCCGACAAATCGGGTTCAGATTCCAAGTACAAGGGTCGGGTCATTTTGAGTGGGCTGGCCCTTTGGGCTGCATTGGCAATTTAGTACATTAACATTGCCGTTGGCGTATGTTTGTGTACCACCTTATTGTTGTCGTTATTAATTCTTTTGAATAATCTTTTGTATTGTAATTCGTAATAATTAAATTCATTGTATTTGTTTAATTTGTAATTCTGTTATTAACATATATATATATATATATATCATTGATGCAATAATCGTATTTGTTTAATTATTGTACTAAAATTTATTTTTATTTGAAGTTCACCTAAATTACAAAACACCAAGCTGACGTATATTTCTTAACAAGGACGAGCCTTACTTGAAATATTCTACACCTTTCTCTAGTTGGGGGTGAGAGAATAAAACACAGCAATCAAAACTCCACACGACTTTTTAACGCCTGAGGTTGTGTGGAAAAATAGTTCTGGCCCAAACCAGCCCACAGTCCCCAACAAATGGGCCTAAACGGGCCCAAATCAGTCAAAACTTCATGTGTGCAGATTCATCCAACCGTGTCATGATTGTCGTGGACACAACGAGATACTCTCATCCCCTGTGACGAGGATTCTTTTTTTTTTTTTTAGCTTTCCACCAAATCCTCCCAACCCTTCCCTTCAGTTCAGTATCCTTTCTCCATTATGGCCATGCCCCATCTTCATCTTCTATCTTCTTTCTCTCCAAAGCCCCTCACCTTCTTCCTCCACAGCCACTTCGGAAACCCTAGCTCCCTGTTCTCTCTCCCATCAACAAATCCCAGAAACCAAATCGGACCCGGAGGAAGAAGAAGAAGAAGAAGCCGCCGCCGCCCCATCACCGCCCAATCCAAGGGCGGTGGCAACTCGGCCGACCCACCGGACCGATTAATCTCAGCCATCTGTTACTTCTACCCCTTCTTCGACGGCATCCAATACGGCAAGTACGTCATCACCCAGTTTTCCCCAATCCAAGCCCTCATCCAGCCACTGGTGCCCGCCATTAAAGTGTTCAAGAGCTTCCCCTTGAATGGGTTCTTGGTTTTCCTGACGCTCTATTTCGTGGTGGTCAGGAACCCTAATTTCAGCAGGTACGTGAGGTTCAACACGATGCAGGCCATAGTGCTCGATGTGTTGTTGATATTCCCGGATCTTCTGGAGAGGAGCTTCAATCCGAGAGATGGGGTGGGTTTGGACTTGATGATGAGCTTGGACAGCACTGTGTTTTTGTACCTTTTGGTGTGTTTGATTTATGGGTCGTCTTCTTGCTTGTTGGGTCAGCTTCCCAGGCTGCCTATTGTTGCTGAAGCTGCTGACAGGCAAGTTCTGTGAAGTGTGTGGTTTTTACAGGGACATGTATTTTTCTGTAATATCTGATGGATTATTTGAAGTGTTAGATCCATTTTGTTTTACTTGCCTTTAAGGGATTAATATGCATATGTTTTTTGTGCCGGCAGGCGCACCATCAGTATATTATTGTCACTCTTATAAACTTGGACTCTCTGTAAATGTCCTCAGCTACGAGGACTCGGGGTGTTAATCACTTTTTTGAATTAAAAATGGAAGTCCCAAATGATTCAATGTTGTTGAATTCTGCACCCTTTTGATTCTCACGTTCATGTTGATTGTATTCTGTACGAGCCAAAAACTTGATTTGGAAGTTTATTAGTTTGAGCAAGAAAAGGTTCAAACAGAAGGAGCTGAATGTGTACTAGAAAGCTTGAAACAAAAGTTTCTTGATTGGTAAGTTGGGATGTAGAAGTATCTGCAAAACCTAATTGGAAGTATTCTTGGTTTCTGATCTACTTGGAGAATGTGTTTGGTGATGGAAAAGTCTTATGATAGTGAGAGTGAAATTTAAAATTTTTGTGTATCATACACGATGGAAACAAATCATACACAGCAGAAACATGATACACCAACCATCTGTAGGTTGGATATTTAAGCAACATGATATTTATTATATAAAATACAATAAATAATATATTTGAAAGTTCAGTGTCAAGTGAGTGTAGAAATCATTTTTACACCAAGGCCAGATCCTTCTCAAGTTATGGAGGGTCTAGCTTGTCTACACCTAGCAAACTTTTTGGTATCAATTCATAGTTCTCATTCTGTGCTAACCAGAAGACGCTAAGTCACTCGCACTTGTTAGCCCTTCACGGACAGTCTTAACATTTCCTAAGAGAAAGAATAGAAACGAAAAAGATGCAAAACCAGCCTAAGAGGATGAAGCCAAGCCTCTTTTATGCCAATTCTTTCTTCTCCACATTTCTCCTGATCTCTGCATCAAAGAGGGACTAAAGAATGGCTCCACGTGCCCCCACAAACAACCAAGAAAATGACACGAGTTAGCCACCAGTCTGAGCTTAAGTGGCAAAATAGTCGACCGTTTCTCAACACTTCAGAAAATCGATTGATCGGCTCCTCAAATTATTGACCATTTCTTCATAAAAAGGAAAGACAACCAACCATTTATAGAAGCACTCGACAATTTCGACCCGTATGTTGCATTGTCCCATATTCAGCTACAACCAGATCATTAACTTTTACCTATGTCATTGACACTTAATGACATATTCAAACACATCATTGACTATTAATGATATCAAGGACATGATAGGTGTATAGTATTGATACTGGATGCCACACTATATGATTTGTAACTTTTTAGGTTCACTACTTAATAGTAATTAAATAACGTCAAAATCTTTTTTGACGTCAGTCGAATCCTTTAACCCGTCTCAAGAATCTCTCCATATTCTCGTAACGTTCTGAAAGGTTGTAGGAAGTGCCTAGTAACAGCCTAAAACAATATAAAAGGCAATAAAGTCTAACTTCAAATAAATCTATTATATTTGTCAATTATAATATAATATTTTCATCACTCAACGTCTCAACTGAGCTAGACTTATGGTATGATAAACTCATAAATACATTAACTATGTGTTTGAGCTTATTAGCGTGACTAGATAACACTTCAGGAAACTCTTTCTTAATTAATCATATTACCTTGGTCAATGACTTTCTCATCACACTAATGGTAAACCATATAGGATGTTCGTCTCACTTTAATAAGGATGATAGATCCTATCGATGAGCACCTATCTTTATGCACTAACGATATGAAATCACATAAATGAATGTTCTTACCTTGTAATTGGATAGTTCGACACATCAGCAAATCTCGCATACTAATACACAAGACAACTGTGTCAGTTCAAGTCAAAGAATCATTTACACAATCGCAACTTGATGACATATCATTATTTACCATGCCATGTGGTCAGTCATCAGTCTCACATTCAATATGTTGTTTTTCAACAATTACCCACAAGTTTACTATTAGCATCACATGTTATGTGGTATGTGACTCATCACCCATAACTATTAGTATCTCATACTAATCAAGATAATAAATTATGTGTTAGTTCGTAATTAAATAATCAGAGTCCCCATCTGAATAAGCTAAGGACCAAGAACATTTAAAAAATTCTATTATCAGATAATTTTATCACATATTCTTAATACTTTAAGAATAAAACTCTCAAACAAGAAATGCATGACTCATTCTTATAACAAACTAGAGGGGAGTGGATGATGAAAACTTGTCTTTATAAGGATATACAAAAATACATAAAATATATTTACACGCACGCTAGACATCGTTAAGGTACAATATTAACATTTGGTAGTCTTTCTATTTTTTTTTTAGAAACTTTTTATCTTAGAACAATACTGATTAAAAACTAAGATTTGAGGCCAATAAGAATAAACTAAACATAACCATCAAATAAAATGAAGCAATAACAAGAAAACGAAATAAAAAACAATGGTTATGTCAAAATAATAATTCAATAAATGTACAAATATATTACTAGAATTGCCCAAGTTCTTGTATCTTAAAAATATTGTATATCTGTTTCATTATCAACGTTGTTAATCATAAGTTAAAATGATTCATATTTAATAATAGATATTAACAATAATAATTCAATAAAAATCAAATTGTAAATAACGTAATCTCAATGTTTTATTTGTTTGTTAAGCAATTGATTATTGTTATTATTTGCTTGAAGAAATGGATTATTATTGTTATCATATATAAATATAAAGTGAAAATTTCTTAATCTAAAAGTTAAAGTAATAATTTACATATTACATACCTCAACGGTATAAACAAAAAGAAAAATAATAAATTCACTATTTTTTCATCGTATTTTTCATTAATTTTACTTTTATTTCTTTATGAAAAAAAGTGCAAAGAGTTTAAAGTCACATTCACCATACATAATTAAAGGTGACCCAGGTATATTTTAATTTCATGCCCTTTTAGAGAAAATCATTAATAATTTTATTTGCCTTTTTACTTAAAAAAATAAATTATATAATATGATGTGAAATTATTTAATAACAACCTAACTTAACATGATTCAACCCTAAAAGTAATGAAGAATCCAACCAATACCAACCTCTATTCAACCCCACAACTAATGATAATCCAACCAATGCAAACCTCTAAATTACCAAGTCTAATTAATATTATAGGCAAATTTATATTTTTCTTCATATATTTTATTTTTTTTATGTAATTACTTAAATTTTTCATTATTTTATTCATTCTTATATTTATATTTTTGAATCAATTTTAACTCTTGCAAAAAAAAAATTAAATTGATTCATCTTACTTTAATTTTTTTAACTTGAAAGTACAAAAGTTAAATTAATTTAAAAAAATTAAAATAATTATATAAAAAATTTAAAAAAATTTAAAAATAAAGATATAAGTTTGGATAATATTGTTTAAATTCTTTGCTTGTGTTATGACGATAACTTCGTGACATTGAACTTGTAAAAAGGGTTTCTTATTTTTAAGTACTTAATAATATTTATGAGTTTGGATTTTTTTTAGTTTTGAAATCAAAAATAATTTGGAGAATCACACCCAATCACCTGTTACCTCACAACATCATATGAATAAACAGATTGCGCGTAGAGTTTGTATGATTTATTTTAAGTTAAAAGTGTACTTATGTCTATAAATTTTTACATTTTTTTTGTATATTCTTAATTTTTTTGTGATTTCAAATGTTACTGAGCTTAAGCCAAAAGTATATTTATGTTCTTAAACTTTTACCTTTTTTTTCTTGTGAAATTCTAAGAACTTGTTCTTTTTACTATTTTCAAAATAATAAAAACGCATTTACTTTTATATTTTTAAAAACAAAAGAAAATTTCATGATTACAAATATATCCCAAAACTGCATAAAACCATTTATTTAAACAACGAACTAGTAAGTGATATGCATGCGCGCTAGTGTAAGTTTTCTAGCATCTCTCTGATAGTATTTTCTCAACTCTATATTTTTGACTTCTCAACTTCCACTCTCTCTCTCTGGTTGTATCTCCTTTCTTTCTGATGTCACATGAGTCTCTTTCGATTATATCTTCAGTAAGAAATACTAGCCCTAAACTGATATCATCTTCAATTCTCTTAAACGATAAGGTGATCATCAATTCGAACACGTTAGTAATCCATCTAACCTAGCCAACCTACGTAGCCCAACCAAAAGAGATGTAAGAGACACTATAGAGATAAGAGATGTAGCCAAAGAAAGAGAGGGATTTGAGGAGACACCAAAAAATTATCACGTCAAGACGCATGAATATCACTTGATAATCAGGTGTTTAAATAAATAATTTTGCATAATTCAGATACATATTTGAAACCACAAAAAATTCAAATACAAATATATTTTTGACCTAAATTTAGAGACATTTAAAATCACGAAAAATTTAAGATTTAAAAAAAATACAAAAATCGAATAATATAAATATGCTTCCTGCCTTCCAGAAAAGAAAACAAGCATGCGAGATAATCATAGGCAGCCAGGATGATGATATGTTATTTGCTACATAAAGTCGGCTCAAGATGTGCTGGCTTATAATTAGCGTTAACAAGGACAAATTGACAAATAAGCAGAGCATAGATACGCATCTAAAAATCAAAATCATGGGTAAACATTGTAGGGAACAGTTGCATCATGGACCTTATACAAATTAAAGAGGGTGTTAACTACAGCAAAGAACTACTATTTCCGGGCAATGCAGGGGGAGACTGATATATGATAGATGATCCTGTGTCAAATTGCCACGATTAAATGGTTTCGTAGACATCAGACCATGATTCTAGGTGCTTATTGCTTATTAAAAAATGAAAAAAGAAAAAAGATGCAGAATTGATGTTGCAATATAAACTTAAATTGTTAAGTAATAAATGATGATATAGAAGTAAAATAATAATATTAGGACTGATTTAGCATCGTTTAACTTCAAGTAAATAAGTAATTTATACTGATAAATCAAATCTTACAAAGAAGATGATACAACAAACCACTCCGACTATCTTGAATGACTGGGATTTCACCACTGGTTGAAATCGTGGCTGTTCAAATAAAGGTAACTTGCTTGTTCATTAAATGATGTTACTGGCAGAGGCGAAAATCCAACATAGTCCCCGTCTACCCTGGCTAGACATATTTCAGCAATGTACCTGAAAAGACTGTTTTTCTGGGCAAAAGGTTGGGCTGCATATTCATCAATTGGCATCCACTACAAAAACAGGTCCCAGTAATGCAAAAGACCATTGTCAATTGTTGCACACATTGCTCGACATTAAAGCTATACATAATGTATCTTAAACAGGCATTCAGATGAAGGCTCTCAAGAAAGAAAAGAAATGAGTAATAGAACCTGCCTATTCCATATAGAACACAGGAGGTTGGAAATTGGAACAGCCAGCCAAATGAATCTATTTACCAAGTCATCTAGTCTACATATCTTTATTAAATAAAATTGCATTAAAGAAGTATCAACTGAATGCCTCTCATGCACAGAACAACAGCTAGAAACAAAAACCTGTAGAGTGATACACCATAAAATTGCACTACAGAGACTCTGTAAGGATTCATGGTGTTTTAGAACCTTCCAAACTACTCTAGACTAATTTAGATCTTTCTAGGCTAGTCTACACATTTTTAGAGTCTTCTAGAACATTCTATAACGTTTCGGGGTATCCTGGAACATTCTAGAACTTTCTAGGATCCTCTGGGGCATTCTACACACTTTAAATAAGGGTTTTGCCTAATCTAAACATCCATTGGGAAAAATTGGTGCGGAATGTGACATTCTCCCCCACCTATTATGCAATGCCCCCATTGCGGCTATGTGAGGCCTTGGTGAAATTCTTTAATCTTCTGCTTAAACTACCACAAATCAAGCTCGTGTTCCTAACTAGCCTCACTGTCCGGTTGTCTCTTCCATCTCACCAAGTACTCTGTGTAGCTTGGGTGAGTACCACGCCTTGGGATGACTCGATGAGCTAAGATCTCATCCACCTCTTGCTCGTGCAAAGTGGTGATGGTTGTAGGAGCTCTCAAAGATTCAGCCCTACTCGGATCCTCCTTGTCGGCATGGTATGGTTTCAAAAAGCTCACATGAAACATTGGGTGAATCTTTAAGTGTGATGGGAGTCTTACCTGATATGCAAGCTTTCCGATCCTCTTTTCCACTGGAAAGCATCCTTCATACCTTCGTACAAGGCCCTTATGCAAATGTGAGAACATGTGCACTTGATGGGGAAGGAGCTTCACCATCACTAAGTCTCCCTCCTCAAACTCACGGTGCTTCCACTTCTTATTTGCCCACTTCTTCATCTTCTTGGCTGCCTTAGACAAGTAGGATCGTGCTAGCTCCGCTTTTTCTTTCCAACCCTTGGCAAATTTGTAAGCATACGGGTTTTTTCCACTATAACTCATAGCCAAGATGCGTGGAGTCATCGGTTGTTGCCCCATTGTTAGCTTAAACGGGCTTGTCCCTGTGAACTCACTCTTTTACAAGTTATACGAGAATTGGGCAATGTTTGACAACTTCACCCAATCCCGTTGGTTGGCATTTACGTAGTGCCTAAGGTAGATCTCCAATAAGGCATTCACCCTTTCCGTTTGGCCATCAATTTGCGAATGAAAGCCTGACGAGAAGTTAAGCTCGGACCCCAATAGCATGAATAGCTCCATCCAGAACCTCCCAACGAAGCGGGTGTCTCGATCGCTTATTATAGTTTGTGGAATCCCCCAATACTTTGCCACATGACAGAAGAATAACCTCGTTGCATCTTCTGCATTGAACTTAATCGACAGAGGGATGAACACTCCATATTTGCTGAAGTGATCCACCACAACCATGATGTTGCCACACCCATCCACTTTTGGTAAGCCCACAATGAAGTCCGTGGAGACATTCTCCCATGGTCTCTCCATAATGGGTAATGGCTCTAGCAATCCTCTTGGACGGCCATGATCAATCTTGTCTTGTTGGCACACGAGACAAGTCTCACATAAAGCTTAACATCATCCTTTATTTGTGGCCAATAGCATGCATCCTCTACAAGTGCCATAGTACGATGCGTACTTGGGTGTCCTGCCTATTTGGAATCGTGGCACTCCTTGATGATCTCCTTCCTCAAGTCTTCCCACTTTGGCACATAGAGGCTATCTCCTTTGGTGATGAGTAGTCCATCCCTTGCTAAAATCGATGAGTCTTCCCTTGCTTCGCCAATTTTCCCAAACTTTTGGCTTGCGGATCATGCTCAAGTCCCTCCTTAATGCGATCTACCAAAGGAAATTGTGGTTGAGTGATGGCAGCTAGCTCGACCTTCCTACTTAGTGCATCTACCACCAAGTTTGCCTTCCTCAGCTTGTACTCCATCACGAAATCAAATTCGGCCAAGAAATCTTGCCATCTAGCTTGCTTCGACATCAATTTCTTCTGCTCGAGCAAGTAACTTGTAGCCACATTATCAGTCATCACAACGAACTTGGATCCCAACAAGTAATGCCTCCAAGCTAACAAGTAGTGTGTAATGCTCTATTCTTCCAAAGCGCGTGTTAACCCGAGATTTCGGAGATATTTTTTTTTTACATACACTCAACATAAATTAAACTCCAACAATCCCGATCTACCATGTCAGCATATCAACTTACTGTAATAAGCTAAGAGAAGTAATATCATCACATCAGCGAAAACAAAATCGAAACCTCAAGGATACATAATCGTAATTCCTTTGTTCATAATATAGAACTTGTACCATTGTTTGACATGACATTTCAAAACAAAATACGTAGAGACTCATCTCTCAACAACAACTACTAACACCTTGATCATAGACAAAATATATGCTAAAGATTTTCAACGAAACGACGACTACGTCTCCAAAAACCTTATTTCTTTTAGCGTCGCTGCTTTCACCTAAAACGTTTGAATATTCCAGGGACAAAGTCCAAATTAGATGATGAATCATCTAAGCGAGAGTTCAAAAATATTTTCATGAATATATACAAAATCATCAATAAAATCGACAAATCCCAACATGTCCCAGCCCAAGAGAATCTCATACAGCACTTAACCCTAAGTAGGGAAAATGCAATCTTTCTAAAGGCAACATAACCACGACGACACATTGATATAACACAATCATGCTTAAGAAGGGCAACATCAATGCATGAACCCAGAGATCACCCTACTATCATGTCAGGCACTACGTTCCCACTCAAAAAAGCATCCCAAATCTCAACACAACCTTGGCCACAAGAGGATCACATCGGCACTGTCCCCAGAATCAACGTTCACCTCGACAATAATGTTATTTCTCAAAGGAACCTAGGGTGGTGTCTACTCTCAATCCTGCCACTTGAGCCAACATCTGAGGTGGTGTCCACTCTCAGTCCCGTCACTTGAGTACCACAGGGTGATGTCCGTCTCAACCCCGTCCCAAGTGGGTCACATAGCATTAATCCTTAGCACACATCCCGAGTGTTATCACTCAAGTGTCACAACACAGGTTGACAACCCACATCCACATGGACAACACATAAACATGCCAATGCCGCAACACGTAACATGCATCATTTAAAATCAACATTTCAATGCATGAATTTATAATACATGAAATTCAATGCAGAAGTATAAAATAATTTGGGACGAACCTCCCACATGAAACCAACCTATCACAGGTCAAATTGTTTGTATAAACAAATCAAGTATATGGTGGAATGGTTCGAATGTAAGGATATCACAAATGATCGAGTCATGAATGGTTAGTCTGATGTGGCATAACCAAGCTATCAAGATTAGGTTTAGAAACGGATGATATGAATCATCGAAATTTGAATGTAAGGATAATTTAGTGACTTTGAAAATGAAATGTGTAGATCAAGGATCCAAAGGATTGGGTCAAGTGAGATGTCGGAGATGGACGGTCATTGCAAGAACATGAAGATATTCACAAGGAAAATCTATTGGTAAGATCTGCAGTTGTCTTTATTTGACGTCATGCAAATGCACTCTTCAGTTGAGGAATGACTTGAGAATGCAAGTATGAGTGGCGTTGGAGACACTACAAGGGAATTGTGATATGTTAAGTTCTGGTATGCAATTGTGGTATATCACACAGGAGTTAATTGTGAAACGTTCTTCCATGAGATGAGCATTGTGAGGTTCAAGGGATAGATTAACATCGGTGTCTAGTGTGGCAATGCTAGAGGGATAATGAGATAGGTCATTTTTGGCATATGCCTCGAGGATAGAGTTGGGTTGCATGGAAAGAGCTATCCAACATGTAAAATGGATATGGTAGATTTGATGCACGTTTGTGGGTCGTATAGGCACTACCTATTTGGTGATGTGATCACTAGTGATGAGGGCCTAGGATGCGTGTTCTTGCAAAAAGAGTTAGACATGAGGCGATGACAGTGAATGATAGTTCTTGGAGGACTAGGACGAGACTGTGCAGTTCAGTCGAGGTGTACTCGTGTGGGGGTTGATGCTTGATGTAGGAGTAAGCCTCTTATGTGATCGGGTTGATGGTGACAGCTTGTGTGCTGGCTGACAGTGAGTGTAGTGCCTAGCAAGGACTAATTTAATGGTCGCGGGCCAACAGTCAGCTAGATCTGAAGAAGGAAATACGTAAGACAGTGGAATCTTGGTGAGTAAAATTTCGAGTAGTAGAGCATGGCTAATCTAAAGCCTTGACAATGAGTTGTGCGATGGAAATCTCAGTTCAAGGTAGAGTTATTGTACCTAAAGCATAAGAGTTGCTTCTTACGTTGTAACGACCATAAAGAAAATGATGGGAGACCTAGGCAACTGAGATTGTGACTACAGTTCAATGTGCCAAGTGGGCTTGGGGATTCGGAAGTCTGTGAGAAGGGACACGTGAATAAGTTATGCCTTGTGCAAACCGTATGGGGACCTAAATCGTTATTTGGGATTTAAGGTATACTTAAGAAAAGAATCCATGGAGATTCTTGAGGTTTGGTTGTTTATGAGCATATAAGAAAATGGTTGGAATCAGGTAACATGATCTAATTTGAGATCTTCAAAGATAAATTGATTTGGAATTCCTGAGGAATTTCTTTAAAGGATTGACTTTAAGGGCCATTGGGAATCTAAGGATTTTGTGATGAGACTTTAGAGTTTTTCAAGATGAGATCCAGTGGGTCTTTGGGAAATAATAGAGTTTGAATCTCTTAAGCTGTGAAGGTCATGATCAGCGAGGACTAGTATCATAGGTGACGTAAGTACCTACATGCTCTAGTTAGTGTGATGGTTATGAATTATTGTCTTTGTGGTTATGCAAATCTATGACAAGCTTGAGAGAAATAGGTGATGGCAGATATGTCAGGATGACAGGTTGTAGTAGGAGAAGTTTCATTCCTAATAGACCTAAATCTATTAGAGATCCAGGATTTTCGATTTTGAAGAAATGAACTCTTGTATGGCTAAACGGTTGGTCTAGTTAGCCCTAATGGGCAAATTATGAGATGTATAACTGGACAATCGTTAAAGATCATGTCAGTGAGTTGTGCATATAAGGAGCTTGTGGATATGTAGTGCAAGTGCAAGCGGTTAGTGAAAAGCTGTAAGAAGGTTGAGGTAGTGAGAGAAATACTGGGATGTGTTCTCGAAAAATTTATTGAGAGTATTTCTTAATAATGAGTATGAATTTGTCATTAATAGCTTGAGATTATTGGATACTTAACTATGTGTGGCTTGACTGAGGGTATAAATTATCAGGCTGTCATGAACCTAGGGTTCATAACAGGTTGAAATTGGTAATCGGAAGGATCCGATTGAATTAAGGTCAAGAACATAATGTATAGAGGGAAAATTGAAGAAGACTAGGAGAGAAATTAGAGAGAATTGAGGGACTGCAGAAGAGAGAAATGAGAGGGAGATTTGAGAGAATTCTTAGAGAGAGAATGAGAATTTCATTAACAATTCAAGCATAATCATCTCCTCTTACAATGTGCCTTTTTATAGACATAGCTAGCTCCTTAACTAATTTCTAACAGCACCCATGTGCTCCTAACAAACAACCAAATATCTCCTAACAAACTAATATAATCCTATTACAATATTACCCTTTTATTATATCCCTATCACAGTATTACCCTTCTAATCCTCCTAGGTACATGACAATTTCCTCGCCTTGAAACATGTCTTGTACCCAACACATGCCAAACCTTCACAGCTTCCATTATAACCCCCTCTTTTTTTTCCTTTTCTTCCATAGCTTAGATGGAGAAATTTTGAAGATATCCTACAATGCCAATTGAATGTCCCAAGTAACTTTTTGTCTCCATGCATGGTGTGAGCCTTCCCGCTGCTAGTAACCCCATAAGCAAACACTGTACCATTAATTCTTGCATAGCACCACTTACAACCTGCTGGGCTGCAACATCAATTCCAATCTTCAATCCTCCCTTCAACAAATGTGACAAAAATTCTAATCGGCCATCTATAGCAACAATGAACAAGGCAATAGCGACTTTGTTCTTTCTGGCCAAACTCTCGACAGTAACATGGTGATACCATTTAGGATCAGCGAAACTTCCTCCTGTTGGTGCTGTCTTCGCCTTATCATTAGCTAAGGAATCCTCAACATTATCCAAAACCATAGGCAATGGAACCTTATCATTAGGAACTCCACCACCCATTCCCTTTCTTATAGAATTCTGACCTTGGACACCCTCCAATCCTTCAATCTTTGCACTAGTCAATAGAGGTAACGAATTGGCCTTGGCTTCCTCGGTCACTTTATCAAATGCTACCCCATTTTCCTCTTACAGCCTTTCAATAGGTGCATCTTGTGGTCTTATTTTTTCTTCAAACTTCTCAAGCACTGCTGCATAATTCATCCCCAATTCTAGCAATTCCTTATGGCCTTTTGTCATTCCTGTCATCTGATTGACTGCTATCCAAGCCACCAAATTGCTACATCTTCCCTTTAGATAATGCTTTTCACCACCAAAATTACTCTCAATATCGCAGCCATCCTTCTGATCACTGCTGCCTCCATCAAAATGCTTCTTTTTCTGCCCAAAATCTAGAGTAGGCAGTGAATCAGTCGTTCGTAATCTTGTCTCCTTCTTCGGCTGCTCCACTCTAAGCAATTCCTCCTTGTTAAATTTTTCGTGATAATCAAAGTATTCTACTAGAAAGTTGTAATAATACTTCTTAATAAGTATCATCGCAAGCTCTTGCAGCTTCTCGCGGAACATACGGCCAAATTCCTTGCACTCTTCATGAATCCCATTGCTTGTTCCTTTGTCCTTGTTGCTGCCAACTGAAAATGCAACCTTCTTTCACTACCATTGAGGCTCCATTACAGAAGAAAATGAAACATTCTTCTGCTGCAATTTAGGGCTAATCTGCTCTTAAGTATGCATTGCTCCCAATGGCCTCACGATCAGGTCGTCCCCTTGAAAATGCAGCACCCTTCTACTGCGACTGAGACTCCAATGTCCTCGTGCTTGCATTACTACCCTTAATAAACTTCTCACGAGCAGGACAACTCGAAGGCCAATAAACAGGAGCCTTGTACATCCTAGATCCCTCACTTCTCTTCAGTATGTACCTCTCAACAGTCACCCTGAAGTTGATCCAAGAAGTGGCAAATTATAGTCACTGTTATGCTTCGGAGTCAGTCCTATTTTAGGACCGAAATAAATTACACGTTACAACAACTTGATCGGCCTTCAAGAGTCGCATAGGGCTACCGAATATCCTATCTCGCTTGCTGCAAGAATACCTAATACTTGTTGGAATCACCGTCAGAATCACCGGCCTACAACGCCTTCCAAGTCACAATTGCTTGGCCTCAAATTCGCTTCAGCTTATGGCCAATGATGCATCAAGCTTACTTCCCTCGGTTATGCTCTGAGTTGGCTCTCCAGAATGGTCGGAATCTCCTTCCGATCAAGGAGGAAAGCACGTTGTGTCACCGCAGTCGCTTCACCAGCACAGGTCAGAAGGCAACCCAAACCGTAGCACACACAGTGCCTTCCGGTCAAAGCAACAACACCCGCAAAATTCTGGTCAGAATTCCAACTAAAACCGCACACCTCAGCCGCACCTGTAGGAAGCTTATCAGTCTGGGTTGAAATGGTCTTCCGGTCTGGTCGCAACTCTCTAGGTTGTCCGCTTCACCTCCAACGGACTCACACTCCAACAGTTGCGAGTCACACTTCAATGGTCGTGGACCACCCTCCCTTCGTTACCTTCCAGCCGAACCAAGAATCACCTTCAAGGATCAGATCCATCACCGTCCAGAATCACTGTCAAGGACCACCATCAACCCAAAGATCCCCATCGACTCTTCGTTGCCTCCCGATGTCGAGGATCGTCGACTCAGCGACCCAGATCCAGTTGCTCCAGTTTGCGAATCCTCATGGGTTGCTCGTCTTCAAGTCTGGTCCAGATTACTGGAGTCTTGGCCGCGATCAAATCCTCTTACTTCTCCTTCGCGTCTTCACTGGAAGTTGTTTCTTCTTGAATCACCTTCAAGCGACGAACCAGGATTGCCGAAGTTTCGCCAAATCGGCTTTGATCACCATCGCAGTTCGCACTTGCCTCACCCAGATTGCCTTTGAAGCCTTCTCAATTTGGCCAAACCGACTTTGATTTAAGAATTCATTCCATTCAAGCCTTCTCAATCTGGGCTCGATTAAATCAAGCAGAAGGAGTCAACGACCCCGGATTTGCTCTCGCCAGGTATATCTGAAAATCTGATAATTGTGATGGGTTCCAAAAGTCACCCAAATTTGCTTCTCACCGTCTAGGTTGGACTTGCTTGCTCGTCTGGAAGTTCCAATCAACTGGAATCAAATCCATAGCCAAGGATTGATTGCTTTGATACCATTTGTCATAAACCTAGGGTTCATAACGGGCTGAAATTGGTAATCGAAAGGATCCAATTGAATTAAGGTCAAGAACAGAATGTATAGAGGGAAAATTGAAGAAGAATAGGGGAGAAATTAAAGAGAATTGAGGGAGTGCAGAAGAGAGAAATGAGAGGGAGATTTGAGAGAATTCTTAGAGAGAGAATGAGAGTTTCATTAACAATTCAAGCATAATCATCTCCTTTTACAATGGGGCTTTTTATAGGCATAGCTAGCTCTTTAACTAATTTCTAACAGCACCCATGTGCTCCTAACAAACAACCAAATATCTCCTAACAAACTAATATAAGTCTATTACAATATTACCCCTTTATTATATCCCTATCATAATATTACCCTTCTAATCCTCCCAGGGACATGACAAAGGCTTTGAGTGAGATGATAATTAAGAGTCAATATCTTTTACTTCGAAATGATGAATTATTAACCAGTTGCAAGAGGCGGGGATATTTTTTTAAGATTAGTGTGCAATCGAGGGTAAGATAAGGGAATGAAACATTCCTGAACAGCAATTAAGACATGATTTGATGTTGCCTTATGATGCACCAGCTGCATTAAACTCGCATTGGTGATTGTATTTGTTAATGATATACTGGTGTACTCCTTGGATAAGGAAATGTGTGAGAAACATTGAGAATAATGTTGGGAAGTCTTAGGGAGCACTAGCTGTACACCAAATTCTTCAGAGATGAGTTTTGGTGGTCCTAAGTGGCATTGTTGGGAGCATCACGATAGGTGTTGTGACCGAGATTTGTTGCTAGGTGGTAACAAAGGTGATGAGAGCATAAGGCTCCATGAGGGTGAACATGAGATTGAAATTGATTGTCATAGGCACCATGAGCTTAGGGAGTTCAAAAAAATCAGATGTCCTTACAAGTTTCGGGAGATGATTAGAAGTTTTGGAAAGAGATGGATCCAAGCAAAGATTGGTAACCTCAGTAAGTGTAACTTCGAAGAGGATCAAGGATCCATAAGGTTTGGAGTTAAGGCTGATACTATAAGAGGTACCAAAAGTAACGAAAGTTAGGACAATTGTAACTCTCGGAGACAAGACAGGAGGCTCTAGCTTAATGATAGCACCATGGGTGTGTGGCCTGTAACAGGGGATCCGAGCCAAAGGAGCAAGGCAGAGGACTAGTGATGGGCTTGTGACTAATGACTGGAACAACTTGTAAGCCAGCTAGCGGTATGGGTGTAAGGCCCATGAGTCAAAGCTACATAGTGAACTACAGAGATGATCAGATGTCAAAGTTTAGGCAGCACCATGGCAGTTATGTTAGGACTAGAATCCAAGTCTCAAGGGACCGGAGCACTGTAATAGGATCTCTAAGTGTCCATAAAATAGTTGAAAGACTTTTGAGATCGACAACCTATTATCAAAGATTCGTGAAGGGATTCTCCAGAATAGTTGTATCTATGATAGGACTCATGAAGAGAGTCAAGTGGGAATGGTCTGCCAGATGCAGGGAGAGCTTGTGATAGCTCAAAGATTTGGGTTGCGTGTTAATTCAACATGGATAGGTGGTCATGTATGGATCACGCCAAGACATAGAGTGAACTACCCAATGTAAGACTTGGAATTGGCAATTGTGGTATGTGCTCTTAAGGTTATGGAGGCACTACCGGTACGGTGGGACATTTGATATATTCACGAACTACAAAGAGACTAAGGTATGTGTTCTCGCAGAAGAAGCTGAATATGAGACAGCGATGGTGGATGGAGTTCCTTAAGGACTGCGACTGCACTACTTTGTATCACCCAAGGCGTGCCAGTGAGGTGCCTAATGTTTTGAGTAGAAGTGTGCCTACTATGATTGGGTGGATGGCCAATGAGTGGCAGTTATGGGAGACTTTTGCCTAGTGACTGTGTGTGTAGTACCAAAGGAATTGTCTGTTCTTATCGTTGGTCTAATGGTTTAGTTGGATTTGGTAAACGAGATACGGGAGGCGTATGTGGGTGACAAGTATTTGTCTATGGATAGATGAGTATAGTCAACCCAAGAGTTCTAATTTTTGAGATGCAATGTGACATTCTCAAGTTTTGGGGTAACATGTACATGTCTAAAGTTTGGGAGATGTGCGATCCCCTGTAAAGAACCATAACAAAAAATTCTGTAAATAACACGGCATGCTCGTAAGCATTGGGCGTGTAATAAATGCAAACTAGGGTATTTGTTAATGATTGAATCGATATGTGATGAGGTGTTCAGATAATGAGCTGTGTTTTAATTTCTTGATTGGTCAAATGCGAATTTTGAGGATGAAATTTCTTTAAGGAGAGGTGAATGTAATACCCAAGATTTTTCTAAAAGACTCAAGTATAATTTATCTTGGGTCGTAAGTGAAATTTTCAGATAATTTAGAGTTATAGTGTATTTCTCACAGTTATGAGTGACCGACTTGACTGAAGGGAATGCCCCGGATCGTAAATATCTCGGGAGGAAGGCATGTTATTGACAAGTGTCTTGAGACGTAATTTATGAAATTGAAAGCGGTCAGAACAGAGAGTTTTCGGTAGGCTGAAAAACTGAATTGTTGTAAAGGACTTTTGGAAAGTTAACGGAACCGTGAGGGGGCTCTGGTTTTATGTAAGAATAAACCCTAAAGTGGTTTTGGGATGAAACAAAGGTCCTGTAAGGACACTAGGGCAAAAACGTGTTTATCGAGTAAGCTTTGAGTTATTAATTGTAGATTTTAAGTATCGTAATGTAAATTAATTTGATGTTTAAGAGTGTAATTGCAATTAGAGAATTACCCAAACGAAATAAGGATAAAATTTGGGGTTTAAATGTGTATATTTCCCTTATGTCATAGTGTAATATATATATATATGTATGTATGTGCGCGTGTGTGGCCAAACTTCTGTGAAGCTTCATGGCTAAGCCTTCTGCAAGTGGTATGAAAGAGTGATGGCCAAGATTTGCTACAAGTTGCAAAGCAATTGGCTGCAAGAATTGAGGAAATCTGTAAGAAATCTAGAGCAGTTTAGGTAAAAGATTGGATATAAGATTTGATGTATAATATATACATATACATTCATGGAGTGCAAGCAATGGGTGCCTATAAATAGGCAGAGAACTTGGCCGAGAGAGGGAGGAGAAATGGAAGGAGATTGAGAGAAAAAGAGTTGGGAGCAGCAGCAACTACCGGCGGTGGTTGCGGCAAGCAACGGCGACGTCAGTGGCCGGAGGCAGCAACGTGAGGGGAGGTTAGCTACAGTGGCCACACCAAAGGTGACGACGGCCGACGGTTGTGCGGCAATCAGGGCAGCCGATGGTGGCGTGTGGGCAGGTAGCGGCAAGGGTGGCCGCGACTGGCAGTGGTGTTGTGTGGCGATTGGGCATGGCGAATCGTACACAGGAAGAAGGAGAAGAAAAAAAAAAGAAAAAGAAAGAGAAAATGAAAGAAAAGGAAAAGGAAAAATAGAAGAAAATAGGGAAAATGAGGAAAAAATTTCGAAAATAGGAAAAAATTTTCGAAAAATTCCAGAAAATTCTAGGAATTAATTTGGAGCTAAAGGAGCATGCCAAAATTAGGAAATTACCCAAACATGCGTTTTGAGGTCAGGACATGCATACAGAGGAAGCTTGAGAGGCTAAGTTAAGGTGAGTGATTTTCTCCGAAAACTTAGACATGTTATGTTTTGCCTATATTGAGCATGTTATTCACGAAAGTTGCTAAGTTAGATGTAATTTATGTGCATCTTGACAAATCTGTATATGTATTGTAACATCAATAGTCATGATTTTTCACTTAACATGATATTGTTGGCATATCGTTACTTGTGACTGGGATAGGATGTCACCTTGATAGTGTAGTCGTAATTCCCCAAGGGTATTGCCAGAACAACGTATAGGAGTCCCGTTGCCTTGTGTGCATGTCGGGATGACTGCCTAGGGTTCCATGTCAGGTTGGATAGCTAGGGAAGTTACACTAGAGTATTTGTTTATTCATATCTTTGCATCATGCATTCATGTAACTGTTTTAAACCCTCATTTAGGTGATTCAGCATCTAACTTGAGCTATGCCCCTGGAACATTCAAACGTTCCAGTTGGGACTTGTAGCAAAGGCAACAAAGTGGTTGAGATGTAACGGCACGAGATGACGTGTCCGATGGAGTTTGGCAAGTTGTTTCGATATTTTGCTTCTTCATGAAGTTTCGAATATGTTTTAGTCATGTTGAGAAACTTATGTTCTATAGGTGAACAGTCTCGTAAAATAAAAGAATGTTACGTATTATGAATGATGTTTGAGAATCGATCATGTAATACTGTTATGGTTCAATGTTATTTTAAGGTATCTTTTGATTATATCTGAGACACAGTTGTTCATCTGAGAGATGGTTCTCCATGTATTCTGTTTGAAAATGTGATGTTATACTATGGTACGATTTCCTATGTTATGATTAAAGTGAATTCGGTCATATACCATATCAAGTTTTGATTCTTGCTTCGACATTTATAATGACATGTTGGGGATTTTCTTTGAAATACGGTACTTGAGGTGTTAAGAAATGTATCGTGGAAAGAAAATGTATATTTTTATATTGAACCCCAGCATAGTGACACATCTTGAAAAAGTAGGGTGTTACACAATGCACCATAGCAGTTATCTCCTTTTCTTGGAATGTATAACGGTGCTCGGTGTCGTTGAGCTTTCTACTCTCATAGGCAACTGGGTGGCCATCTTGCATCAACACTCCCCCAATCGTAAAGTCAGAAGCATCCATGTGCACTTCATAACTCTTAGTGTGATCAGGGAGAGCCAACACAGGTTCTTCCACTACTTCTTCAACATCTTGAATGCTTCTTGGCACTTCTCATCCCAATCCCATGGCTGATTTTTCTTAAGCAAATATGTCAATGGGACTGCTAGAGAAGAGTAGCCCTTAATGAACCGCCTATAGTAGTTAACCAAACCTAGGAAGGATCTCAACTCTAGCACCTTCCTTGGTGGTTCCCAATCTTGTATTGCCTGCACCTTAGCTGGATCCATGCGAAGCTTGCCCCTTCCAACAATGTGCCCCAAGAATGTGACTTCTTGTTATGCAAATGCACACTTCTCCTTTTTCACATACAACTCATTCTCCCTTAGCACTTGGAAGACTTGTCGCAAGTGCTAGTTGAGTTCTTGTACAATGTTTTACTATACACCACAATATCATCCAAGTACACCACGACAAAGCGATCCAAGAACGGTTGGAAGACTTTGTTCATAAGTGTGCAAAACGTAGTTGGGGCGTTAATAAGACCAAAGGGCATAACTAAGAATTCAAATGAGCCATACCTAGTAACACATGTCGTCTTGGGCTCATCTCCTTCGGTAATCCTTACTTGGTAGCAGCCCAACCTTAGATCTAACTTTGAAAACCATCGTGCATCACCAAGTTGATTGAATAAGTCGGCGATGAGTGGGATGGGATACTTGTTCTTCACCGTGATCTTGTTGAGCGCCCGATAGTCAATACACAATCGAAGTGACCCATCGTGCTTCTTTTGGAACAACATGGGTGCTCCATATGGTGCCTTCGACGGTTGGATGTACCCCGTATCCAACAATTCCTTCAATTGCCTCATTAACTCCTCTAATTTTGGAGGCACCATGCGGTAAGGTACCGTAGCAGGGGCCCTAGTTCTCAGCTCTAATTCAATGTGGTGATCCACCTCTCTCTTAGGCGGTAATCTCTTTGGCAATTCAGCAGACATGACACCTTTAAACTCTTGAAGGACCCCTTTAATCTCCTTTGGTAGTTAGCTTGAACTGTTGGACTCATCTACCTTTATTGCAGTAAGAAAAGTTGGTTGTGCCTTCTTTATGCCTTTGGAAAGTTGTATGGTCGAAATTGTCTTGACTTGGAGACTTACTTCTTGCGACAAAGGTACCATGCACATATTCCCTTCCTCTAAGATACACATTGTGTTGGCAAAAGGGATAGGCACAACCTTAACTCGATCCATGAACTCCATGCCAAGTACTATAGGATAATCATCCATTAGCACAATAAAAAAGTCCATAAGGCCAGACCACTCACCTAGGCACATCTTCACTTTGCGAGCAAGACCAAAAACTAATTTGGGCTCAGAGTTGACTGCCTTAAGCCATCCTTGCTCCTCCTCATATTTGATGCCAAGTCGGTTAACTTCCTTCACCTCAAGGAAGTTGTGGGTAGCTCCTGTATCTACCAAAGTTCGAACCTCATGTCCACCAACCTTGGTTGTTACATACAATCGTCCCTTCTTCTCAAACTGGGGTATTTTCACCTTGGCTTTGATGGCATTAAGGATCTACAAAGAACCCATCTTAGTTTCCTCATATTGCCACGGTTGCTCATCCTTTGACTCAATCAAGGCTGAAAGTTTGCTCCTATTTGGGCAATCCCTTGCCATGTGCAACCCTTCACAAAAGAAGCACTTCAAATGGGGCCTTCCACTTCCTTTGTTATCCTTGTTGCTCTTTTGACCCTTGTTGAAGTCTACCTTAGACTTTACAGAATTATTTGTTGCCTACTTGCTTTGATGGCTATCTCCCCTACCTTTGCCCTTAAAACTCTTTTGTGGCTTGCTCTTCTCAAGCTTCCTACACTCGATGAGGGATTCAGCAATAGCGGTGGCAATGTCAAGGTCTTGTGCTCCCCGACATTGGATCTCCAACCTTGCCCATGTTTGTAGCCCATCCATGAAGGCAAAGAGGGCCTCCTTATCGAGGAAGTCGGGGATCTCCATAATCAACTCAAAGAACTCCTTAACATACTCCCTAATGCTGCCTCGTTGTATCAAGCGTCGAAGCTTTGTCCTAGCTTCATTTTCGACATTCTCCGAGTAGAACTGCCGCTTGAGTTCCTTCTTGAACTCATCCCAAGTGGCAATGTTGCAAAGGCCCTTATCTATCTCGCCATACCTCCTCCTCCACCATACCATCGCAGTGTCTTCTAGGTAGAGGGCCACATGGTCGATTTTCTTCGCATCATCCGTGATGCCGACACTTCTAAAGTATTACCCCAAGCTCCAAAGGAAATTATCAATCTCCTTCGCATTCCTTGACCCTTTATATGCCTTGGGCTTAGGAATTTCCACCTTCGAAGGAGATAGAGTTGAGGGCATGGCAGCAACTCCCCCTTGTGTGACCGTTATTTTACAAAGGGTCCAATCTCCCTTAACATCCCCCCAGCTCGATAGCCAATTTTATGATATCTTCCCTAAGAGTCACAATCTCACTCCTAAGGGCATTAATAATACCAAGGAGAGTCTTTGAGGTCCTTACCTTGGCTAGCACATGATTCAGCCACCACATTCAAGGATCCTTGCATCTCCCCATGAAGCTCCTCTTGTCCACCCTCAAGCTTCTCGATGCGTTAGCCTAACTCCTCAAATTGATCTATCTAATCGGCCATAGCAAGCTCCACCCTAGTGACCCTTGCATTCATGTCTACCATGACATCCCTAGACTTCTCCCTACGGTTCTTGTTGCCCTCAGGAGCTTTCGTCTCCTTTTCTCTTCCCTCGTGGATGGTAACATCACTACCACTTGCCATCTCTCTTATCGGCTATTAGTGCAGTTGAAATATCCTCCCTTAAGCTGAACTAGGCTCTACTACCAACTGTCACGGGCATGGACTTTTACCAACGACCGTGCAGCACTTAGTCGCAATCTGTCGCAACCAAGTCAGCCTATCCTTCAAACAAGCTATAAAGATAGCTAAAGAACTTTAGAAGGTAAGAAGGAATGCGAAAACAAAGGAAGAACACTTAAAAGGAAACTTGGAAAGCAAAGAACTTCTATTGCTTTAAAGAATGCTTTACAAGGCTTCTGATTTTGCTTCATACCTACAAATGAATGTCTACTCCTATTTATAGGCTTCCACCTCTTCAATGGACAACGTAGATCAATTTGATCCTATGGTGGTTATGGCTCCTCCAGAAGCTTCTCCCACCTCTACCATATTCTAAAATATTCTACACAACTCTATAAAGTTTCATGGTGCTCTGGAACCTTCCAGACTACTCTAAAATAATCTAGACCTTTCTAGGCTAGTCTACACATTTATATAGTCTTTTAGAACATTATGGAACATTCTAGGATATCCTGGAACATTCTAAAACTTTCTAGAATCCTCTAGGGCATTCTACACTCTGTACAAAATATACAACACCAAGAAGGGTTTTGCCTAATCTAAACCTCCATTGGGCAAGATTGGGGTGGAATGTGACACAATGCATTGGGATATCAAGTACCCTGCAAAAGCCTCTTCTTGCTTTCTCCTCAAATTAGCCAATGCAAACATGGACAACAATAGGTGATCCACAACTTCCCACCTCCACCTCACCAGCTATATAAGATATCCAAAAATTGACACTAAAAAGTTTCAAAGTTTCTTAAAAACCTCACAATGGAGGGGTATGATGATTCACAGATTCTCCACCGCACTGACATAAGTAACAGCACCAAAACATGAAGTCTCTTTATTCAAGTTGTCAGTACTCAACTGTAAAGGCCCATTTGAATCCAGTTTTTTTTTTTTAGTTTTCAGTTTTTGCTTTCACAATTTTTGACAGCAAAAACAGAAAATGGCTTTGGTTACTCGTTTTTGTTTTTATTTCTTCCCTCTCCTCCACCCTCACTGTTGACAAGTCAAGGAGTATCCAGCAGGAGGAGGTGTAGGGAGAAAAAAAATATAAGAATAAAAATAATAACAAAACAAAATTGTCAAACATGTTATGTTTTCATTAATAATAGCAAAACTAAAAACAAAATAAAGTTGTCTAGTAACATGGTATTATTTTCATTTTTTTAATAAAAATAAAAATTGAACACAAAAGAATTGAAAATAAAATCTGAAAATTTTGTCAAACAGCCCCTAAGAATTTTCTCATGCACCCAGGTGACATCATCACCATTTCCCATAAGCAAAACATAGACGACTTGCCACATTTAGAGGTATTAGACAACAATGTCCTGTGCCACAGTGGTATTTAGACAACAATGTCCTGTCCCTTCCCAACCCTAGGATGTAAATTGTGCTGAGTCGAGCCAAGGGCCAAGTGGGTTGTGCCACACCAGCCAGGCTAGGAGCCAACTGTTTTGAATTTTTAAAAAAATTAAAAAAAAACATTTTTTTTACTATAACTAAAAAATCATACATAAGATGATAAAATTATATAATACAATTCTTGTATTGAATAATACCTCAAATGATTTTCTTCGTCTCAAAATATTGATAAAGAAAACGTTACAAAATACATACAAACTTATAATTTACAAAATATAATCTACAGAATTATAAACAATACACTAAGATAATGTATTTGCTAAATCATACCTCTATATTTATTTGTAATTATAAATTATAAAAATGTTTTTTTAATTAACGGGCAAGCAGGTCATTCCGTGTCTAGGCACGGCCCATTCTGTTGTGGACCAAGCTGTCCACAAGCAGTCTAGCTCATTTTGACTCCTCTACCCAACCCTATAGTAGAATATGCAAGATGAAAAAGTTCTATATTACAATCCCACTGATGTTATTTAGTTGAAGCATCAAACGGTGTCGTTTGATCTAGGGGATAGGATGCCCACGTGTGGCAACCGCAGACTACCTTGTGGCACCTGCAAGATGGCCACACGCGGCAACCATCCCCTTTGTCCATCAAGCGCCCGGTTGCCTTTCCGTTGGAATATTGATCGTGTTGCACAATCAAATCTCGGCCATTCATCTTACCTTTATGAGACTCCATCTTAGTCGTCCAAAATTGTTATTTATCACTCACATTCGGTTTTGAAGTGACAGAAGAGAAAAAGGGGAAAAAGGGTAAGGGTTTCTCGATTGGCCAAGGGTTTTTTGGGGGACTCCTTTGTTTGCTATGTAAATGCTCTGAATAGATTCTCTTCTTTGTTCTCTGGTTCTATAGGATTTATCTTCTAATCTGTATGTGTGATTATTGGGGCATATTTTATAGAGAACCATTAATGTACAGAGAGTGATTGTCAATTGTTTGAGGGAGTGATTGTGAGTTGTTTGTCAGTTGTTTGAGGGAGTGATTGTGAGTTGTTTGAGGGCGTATTCTCCTTTTTTCATACAAAATGTAGTGAACTCTTCTCATCAGAGCTCAACGTGGACATACCCCTAATTTAGGGTGAACCACGGTAAATCATTGGTTTCTTCTCTTTCCTTTATTCTTTCGATTTATGTTTATAATCCGTGTGTGTTTGTGTATGCTTCCAACCTTAAAGGTATGTTTCAAATTTTTCTGTGATTGAACTTGTTCTAGTTTTTCCTTGAGTCTTCTGCTATTCATAACAGTGGTATCATAACACGGTTATTAAGATCGTCCCTTAGGGTTACAAAGTTCAATATGAATCTGGTCGATTCAAATCTAGGGTTTCGCTTGTTTGTGTGGTCTAGAGTTTCTGAGAGTCTTTGTCAACGGGTGTTTGCTGTGTGTGTCTCAGTCAAAGTCTAGAGTCTCATAGGTTATCTTCGTGCAAGGCAAAGATGGTGTCTACCCAATTTGAAATCGGGACATTTGATGGCAAAGGTGATTTCAGAAGCTGGAAAAAGAAAATGAGAGTGTTTCTCTCTCATCATAAGGTGCTGATAGCACTTGAACTGGAGGATCAAAAATGGTCCACAAATCAATTTACTATGACCAATGAGATCAGAGATGAGGCTTTTAATATGATATTCCTCCATTTGGGTGACAGTGTAATTTGAAAAGTAGACGGTATAACTAACCCTCTGGACCTTTGGAATAAACTTGATTCTCTGTTTTTTGTTATGACTGCACATAATTTAGTTTATTTGAAATGCATGTTGTTTAATTTTAAGATGAATACCTTTAAATCTATGGATGAAAACATTGATGAATTTACTAGGATTGCATTGTTATTAAGAGATATTGATCAAGCATTAGATGACACCAGTAAAACTATGATTCTATTGAATTCTTTACCTGATGATTATGATGTTGTTAAGCATGTTTTACGATAAACTGGTATTGTACCTAGTTTGGATCTTATAATTTCTGGCATTAAGGCTAGGGAATTGGAATTAAGCACATCTAAGAAATCAAGCAATAACCTATTTATTAAGGGTAAAAATGATAAAAGACATAATATAGGGAATACTGATCGATCTAGTGGGTCAGGGCTAAAGGATAAAAAGAAAGAAAATAAGGGAAAGCAAAAATGGAAATGTTATTACTGTGGAAAGGAGGTGCATATTAAAAGGTATTGCTATGATTTCATCATAAAACAAAAACAATGGGAAAATGTGACCACAGCTGATAATAACTGAAATTGTTTGGATGAAGTGCTTACTGTGTCTAATTTCTCTGTTGACAATGAATGGAAATGAATGGATTATGGACTCTGATTGTTCATTTCATATGTGTCCTAACATTGATTGATTTCAAAATTTTAATAACAGAGAAACTGGAACTGTTTATATGGGTAACAACCATTCTTATAGTGTTCAAGGTATTAGTGACATATCACTCAAATTGCATGATAATAAAACAAGAACTCTCACTGATATAAGATATGTACCTGGTTTAAAAAGAAACTTGATCTCTCTTAGTACATTAGATGAGTTAGGATTTTCTTATAGAGTAGAAAATGGTTCTATGCATGTATTTAAAGGAAATGATTTAATCCTAACTGGTGCTAGAAAAAAAAATGGTTTATATGTTTTGAATGGTTGTTATCATCCCTCTGTCAACATAGATTTTACCTGCATTATTAATACTGATAAGACAGAACTGTGGCACTTGAGGCTTGGTCATATGAGCCTGAAAGGTCTACAGGCACTGTCAAACCAAGGCTATCTTAGATCAGTGCCTGTAGGGTCCCTTGATTTCTGTGAGCCATGTGTTCTGGGCAAACAACACAGGCTGAGCTGTCACGGCGATGCTGTGACAATCGGTGGCTTTCTTGGTTTAGTGGGAGCCAAGGTAGCAACCGAAGGGAATGGGAGAAAGAAGAGATAGGGTAGACGAGAAAGAGAAGAGAGAGAAGAGAGAATTGATAGAGAGAATAACAGATTTCTTGATTGGATTCTTTTACACCGTTATAGGTGAGAGGTTTAGGCTTATATAGCCTGACCGAGGTGGCCCCACAAGATCAATCCCCCCATAACAACCCTTTTGTTCTATTAGACACCTGGCAGATTCTTCCCTAACAACCTGCCTAGCTGGAAAGTAAACTATAACAAACTATCTAGCTGGAAAGTAACAATTGCAAGGAAATAACTACTAGGAATTACATATAGTAAATAGCCGAGTCTAGCTCCAAAATTTTAACCGCCCTATAGCTTTTCTGGTCTCGTGACAGTACCCCGTTCCATAAATATTTCTTGTCCTTAAGAAATGCTCAAGAGGCAGGCTGTCCTGAGATGCTGCAGCAGTAACGTTGGTAAATACTCCCAGGTATCCTCCTCGGGCGATTTCCCTTGCCACCTGACCTTGACTTGAATGAGGGGGACCCCTTGATGGTGGATTACTCTCCTTTCCATTATAGCCTCAGGTTCCTTCGGGACTTCCTTCTCCTCCGGCAGAGTTGGCAGCTCTTGGCTAATGCTCTCATTTCCAGTAGATTTTTTTAGCAAGGAGACGTGAAATACGGGATGAATTCGAGTTCCCTCTGGCAGCTACAACCTGTAGGCTACCTTGCCTATTCGGGCTGTGATAAGAAATGGTCTGAAGTACTTAGGGCTAAGTTTAGATACCTTTCCTTGAGTGATAGCCTTTAGGTGCGGATAACTCAGCCTCAAGTATACTCTTTCCCTAACCTTAAATTCCCGATCACTTCTCCGCTTATCCGCGTTTTGCTTCATCCAGTTTTGGGCTGCTGCCAGCTCTTCTTTCAATTGCTCCAGCACCTCTCTTCGTTATTGTAGGTATTCTTCTATGGCTATGGCTGTGGTCTGTCCTCCCGTGGCTGGTAAGGAAGGGGGTTTATACCCATAGACAGCCTCAAACAGAGTCATTTTGGTGGAGGCATGGTGGCAAGAGTTGTACCACCACTGTGCCATGGCCAGCCACCTATGCCAGCTTTTGGGTTGTCTCAAACACATGCACCTTCGATAGGTTTCTAAGCTTTGGTTAACCCTCTCAGTCTGGCCGTCGGTTTGTGAGTGGTATGCCGTTGATAGGCTGAGCTCGGTGCCCACATTCTTCATCAATTCTCTCCAGAATTGACTTGTAAACACCTTATCCTGGTCTGAAATGATGGTCTTGGGCACCCCGTGTAAAGCTACCACCTAGTCCATGAATACTCTAGCCACCTCTTGGGCTGTGTAGGGATGAGATAATCCTGCAAAGTGCGCAAATTTAGTTAATCGATCCACTACCACCAACACACAATTCTTCCCTTCTGATCTTGGAAGTCCCTCTATGAAATCCATGGATAAACTTAGCCACGGTTGTTCTAGAATCGGCAGGGGCTGCAATAACCCTGGGTAAGCTACATTTTCATGCTTGCACTTCCGACATATGTCACAGCCCAGCACATACTCCTTCACAGTACCCTTAAGCTGAGGCCAATGAAATAATTGCCTAACCCTCAAATAGGTATTTTGAATACCCAAATGTCCACCCATGGGAGATTCGTGTAGCGATTGCAGGATGCTCCTCATAAGCTCAGCCTTATTGCCCACTACTATCCGGCCCTTGTATCTCAACAATCCATCCTTGAGAGCATATCCTTCCACTGTGTTACTCCCCACTGCTAACTTCTCTAAGATTTCCTTTATGTATTCATCCCCATCATAACTGCTCGCCACTTCACTGCACCACTCTGGTATCACCATTGTGATGGCAGCTGCTTCCCCTTCCTTGTAACACCTTGATAGGGCGCCTGCCGCGAGATTCTCCTTGCTCTTCTTGTATTGTATAGAGTAGTCGAGTCCCATTAGCTTGGCCATTCCCTTCTTTTGTAACTAAGTTTGTAGCTTCTGCTGCAACAGAAATTTAAGGGATTCATGATCAGTCTTAATTACAAACCTTCTCATCTCCAGATAGTGCCTCCATTTCTCTACTGCCATGACAATAGCTAAAAACTCCTTCTCGTAGATGCTGAGATTTAGGTGTCTTGGACTCAGAGCTTAGCTGAGGAACGCTAAGGGCCGACCATCCTGCATGAGTACTGCTCCAATACCCATCCCGCTGGCGTCCGTTTCTAGCACAAACAGCTTGCTGAAATCTAGCAATCCCAAGGTTGGGACTCTACTCATTGCGACCTTCAATTTACCGAAAGTTGTATCAACCTCAGGACCCCAGTGAAAGTTTCCCTTCTTCAATAGCTCAGTTAGAGGCTTACTGATGCCTCCATATCCCTTCACGAACCTGCGATAATATCCTGTCAAGCCTAGGAATCCTCTGAGAGCTCTTAAGGTATTGGGTTTGGGCCAATTTAGCATGGCCTCTACTTTCTTTGGGTCCCCCTTCCACGAAATCAAGTGCCCCAAGTACTCCACTTGAGGTTGGGCGAATGCACACTTTGACCTTTTGATGAATAATTGATGGCATCTCAGGACTTCGAAGGTGGTTTTTAAGTGGGCGAGGTGTTGGTCTAAGGTAGGACTATAAACAAGGATGTCATCAAAGAAAACAAGGATGAATTTCCGTAGGTAAGACTCAAATATTTGGTTCATTAAGGATTGAAATGTGGCTGGGGCATTGGTGAGCCCAAATGGCATCACCAAGAATTCGAAGTGGCCATGATGGGTTCGAAAGGCGATTTTATGTATATCCTCGGGCTTCATCCGTATTTGATGATAACCCGACCTTAAATCCAGCTTCGAAAAGAATTCAGCTTGGTGTAATTCATCCATTAGGTCTTCCACGAGGGGTCTGGGGAATTTATCTTTGATGGTCTGGGCGTTTAGTAGGCGATAGTCCACACAGAAACGCCAAGAGCCATCTTTCTTTTTTACCAAGAGGACTGGTGAGGCGAATGGGCTTTGGCTGGGTCTGATGAAGGATTGGTGCAACATATCTCTCACCATTTTTTCAATCTCAGTCTTTTGGGCAGGTGCATAATGGTAGGCTCTCATGTTGATAGGTTTGGTATTAGCTTTGAGGTTAATCGCATGGTCTAGGGTGCGGTTAGGAGGTAGGGTATTTTGTTCTTCGAATAAGTCCCTAAATTCCATCAATAATTCATCAACAAGGGGCAGTGTGCTTACCTGTCCAGAATTACCTAATGGATGACTGACCGCGAGTTGCAACTCTCCTAGCCCTTCCCCTCCTTGTCGGTCATCCACTTCTACGATTGAAAATAACTGTGAAAACTGCCCCCATTTGCTCCGCAAGACCCTCTTAAGCCTTTTTCCGGTAATGATTTTGCAGGTGGCAGCCTCCTTTCCACTGGTAAGGGTCATCCTCCTACCATCCTTTTCAAACGACACTTCCATCTTGTTGAAATCAAAGTATATGGACTCACCCCTTTCATCCAATCCACTCCCAAAACTACATCGCACCCCCCAAGTTTCAGCAGCCTAAGGTCTGCCTCGAATTCCTCCTCTTGCATTTCCCAAATGAACCCCAAACAAGCCGAGTTACTCACCACCCGATTCCCATTAGCTACTGTCACACTCGAGGGTAGTGTGCCCGTGTGTTGACACTTGAGCCTCTGGGTCGTGTGGTCATCGAGGAAGCTGTGTGTGCTTCCGCTGTCAATTAAGATGGACAGGCTTCCCTCCTTAACCCTTCCTTCAACCTTAATTATCTTGTTATTAGTGACTCCTTTGAGCGCATGGAGGGATATCTCTCTGTTATCCTCTATCCCTTCTTCATCAGTTCCATCCACCTCCTCTCCTACTTCCTCATCTGTTACTTCTCCTCAGCCTTCCAATAACAGCAACTGGCACTTACATTGTTGACCCGAAAAGTACCTATCGCCACACCTATAACAGGCTCTCAGTTGCCTTTTGAGGTCATTTGGTCTTCCACCAAAATTCGGGTTAACGGAATTCGTGCCTCCTACATTACTTCTCACCAATTCCTTGTTGACCCCTTTGTTGTTCCCTCCTTGTTGCCAACTTCTTGAGTGTCCCGCTCTTTGGTGTTGCATCCTCTGCTTCTTTAACAGGGACTCCACCACCATCTCTTGTAGCCTAGCACTTTCGACTGCCTGCTCCACCGTCCTTGGCCTAATCATCTTCACCATAGGTCTCAGGTCTTCTCCTAGACCACTGAGGAAGCTAGAGACAAGTATGTCTCAGTCAAATGCGGGTCATGGCTACTCATCAAGGATCTCAACTCCTCAAACCTCCTTAAGTATGTCCCCACATCCCCCACTTGTTTGAGCTTGTTAAATTCCTCAATGGTGTCCGACATGCTCTCCTCCCCGAACCTCGCGCACAACCCTTTAGAGAACTCCCTCCAAATATAGTTCTCTTGTCCTCTAGACCAACCTTGAAACCACACGTCCACCCCATCATCAAAGTAAGCTTCTGCTAGAGCAACCCTTCTTTCTAGAGGCACATTGTACCACTCGAACAGTCTCTCGCATTTTCTAATCCACCACCTAGGGTTGATCCCTTCAAATACGTGTATCTCCATTCAGGGTACAGGGAACGCCGGAGGTGGGGAAACATTTCGCTCCACTTGTCCCCCTCCTAACAAGGTCTCCATGTCGTCGCCTTGCTCCACCATGATCTCCTGGGCTACATTCTCTTGATTCACCCTCTGATTCTGTAAGATGGGATCATTCCTATCCCTCTGAGGAAAATCGGGGGACATCTGCACCTGATTTTGACGGGTAAACATCAACATGAATTGTTGAAGTTGATGTCCCATCTCTTCCCTCATTTGATTGATATCTTCCCTCATCCAGTTAAGTCCTCCTTGCATTTTTCGCTCTACCGACAGGATTGCATCATGGTTCTGCTGATTGCTGCCTTCCAGTCAATCCATCTGGTCCTGGAATTCTCCTACTGTCGAGCTAAGTTGTTGGAGCTGCGACTCCATATTCTTCATGCGTGTTCCTTCAGTTATTTGTTGCGCTCGTCGGGTCTTCTTGCCGAAATCGTGCTCTGATACCAAATGTCACGACAATGCTGTGACAATCGGTGGCTTTCTTGGTTCAGTGGGAGCCAAGGTAGCAACCAAAGGGAATGGGAGAAAGAAGAGATAGGGTAGACGAGAAAGAGAAGAGAGAAGAGAGAATTGATAGAGAGAATAACAGATTTCATGATTGGATTCTTTTATACCGTTACAGGCGAGAGGTTTAGGCTTATATAGCCTAACCGAGGTGGCCCCACAAGATCAATCCCCCCATAACAACCCTTTTGTCCTATTAGACACCTAGCAGATTCTTCCCTAACAACCTGCCTAGCTGGAAAGTAAACTATAACAAACTATCTAGCTAGAAAGTAACAATTGCAAGGAAATAACTTCTAGGAATTACATATAGTAAATAGTCGAGTCCTAGCTCCAAAATTTTAACCGCCCTATAGCTTTTCTGGTCTCGTGACATGAGCTTCCATAAAGGAACTCACCTGGTGAAAGCATGCCTAGAATACCTGCATGCATACCTGTGGGAACCTTCTTAGGTTCCTACTCACGATAGTAACAAGTATTTCCTATCTATTGTAGATGACTTTACTATGAAGGTTTGGGTGTTTTTATTAAAAACTAAATATCAGACTTTAGAAAAATTCAAAACTTGGAAGACCATAGTAGAAAATCAAGCTGATAGAAAAATTAAAATTCTAAGAACACACAATGGTTTAGAGTTTTGTAGCAGAGAGTTTGATGAATTTTGTAACATTCAAGGTATATTTAGGCACGAAACAGTTAGGAATACACCCCAGCAAAATGGGGTAGCTGAAAGAATGAATCGAACTCTACATGAAAAAGTTAGGTGCCTTTTATTCACCTCTAATATGCCTAAGTCTTTTTGGGGTGAGGCTCCCTCAATTGCTGCTCATCTAGTAAATAGAAGCCCTTCAACAGCATTAAATCTTAAATACCCTAAGGGGGGGTTTCTTAACCAAGATAAGAGAGGAAAAAGGTCAGATATGGAAAACATTCCGGATGTTTGATCTTTTCAACGTGTTTGTTAAGCTTATCTGGTGATCATTAGAAAAGAAGTCACATAACTTCTTATCTTGATTTTTCAAGATATGCTTATCTCTCCCCCCCCCCTCTCAAGATAAGCATATCTTAGTCTTTATAGATAAGAAAAAAATGACGTTTGTATCATCTAGTGCATTTTAAAAAATTTAACAAATAGCTTGATAAAAATCTCGAAATGCTTCCCAGCCTTATCTTGACTATTCCATATCTTGGTCCGGAAAACATTCCGACCTTATCTTAATGCTCTCTTATCTTGCTTATTTTAACAAACGCTACCTAAAGAAAAATGAACCGATAGGAAATTAAATCTAAATTACCTAAGAGTGTTTGGTTGTGAAGCTTATGCCCACAAATCTGAAGAAAAACTAGAACCTATGTCCATAAAGTGTGTGTGTTTGTTGGTTACCAAGAAGGGACCAAAGGCTATAGACTATGGGAAAGACAATCAGGTGGAGTCGAAATACTTATCAGTAGAGATGTCATATTCAATGAGGCCATTTTCCCTTGTAAATCACTAAATACAGAAGAAACAAACACACTGAAAAATCCAGATGATTGTGTCATTTTAGGAGGCTCCAAAATTGAGGTGGAGCAACTTGCAGGAAGTAACAACCTGGCAACTGCTCCTACCTCATTAGATCCTAACTAAGAAGGAGTTCCCTTGCCTATGTCTAATGAGGATCATACCTCTGATCATGATAATGATCAAGAGGAAAAAAGAGATGACCCTGAGATTGAGGTGGAACATCATAACTCACCTCAAAACCTCAATGACTACCAATTAGTCAGTGACAGAAGCACGAGGGTCATAAGACCTCTTGCTAGGTATGCTTATTCAGATTTGGTTTATTGTGCATTAGTTGCAGGAATAGAATTAAGGAGCAGTGAGCCATCCACATATGAGGAGGCTGTTAGCTCCAAAGAATGCAACAAGTGGCAGCAAGCCATAGACGAGGAAATGGCCTCTCTCATGGCAAATGGTACCTAGAAATTGGTCCCTCGACCTAAGAAGCAAAAATTAATCCAGTGCAAATGGTTCTACAAGCTAAAGGAAGGTATGTCTCCCACTGACCCAATTAGATATAAAGTTAGATTAGTGGCTTAAGGGGTTAACACAAAGGGAAGGTATAGACTACAATGAAAATTTCTCACCTGTAGTTAAGTTTAAAACAATCTACATGATGCTTACTGTTATTGTTCAATTTGATTTAGAATTAGAATAATTAGATGTTAAAACAACATTCTTGCATAGTGACCTCAAAGAACATATTTATATGGTTCAACCAACTGAATATATTGACCCTGTTAAGCCTAAGCATGTATGTTTGTTGAAAAAATCTTTGTATGGTTTAAAACACTCCCCAAGACAATGGTATAAAAAATTTGACAGCTTTGTCCTAGGGATTGGTTTTATTAGGAGTTAATATGAGAACTATTTTTATTTCATGCTCTGTAATGTTCCTGTTTATCTATCAATATGCAGATGATATTCTGATAATTAACAAGTCTAAGTCAAAAATTAGTGAATTAAAATTAATGCTAAATACAAACTTTTATATGAAAGACTTAGGACCTGCTAAGAAAATTTTAGGAATAACAATAGAGAGAGATAAAAGTAAATTCAGCTTAAAAATTTCAACAGCATGACTATCTAGTAAAAGTGTTGAACAAAATTAAGGAGCCAAAAACAAGAAGACTTTCAGCTAAAGAAGGAGTTCAGTAGATATGGATAAATTAGAGTAGTTAATATTAAATTTATATAGTGTAAATCTTGTTGTTAGTTGGATTTAATTCCTAAGTTTTAGGAGATAGCTTTTCTATTTTTTAGGAGATAGATATTCTAAATCTTCTCCTATTTTCTAGGAGGAAGAATTGGATCCTAAGCTGTATATAAACTCCTTTCGTGAGTTCCATTAATTCATTCAAGTCTTTCATCTTTCTAAGACTTGCTTCAAAAAGCTGTTCACAAATTTGGCATGCATAACTGCAAATCTGTAAGTGTTCCCTTAGCTGGACATTTTGTTCTGACTAAATCTCAATGCCCTACATCTAACTCAGAAATTGTTAAAATGGAAAATATCTCGTATGCTAATGCAATTGGAACCATTATGCACTCAATGATTAGTAGCAGGCCTGATCTTGCATATGTAATTTCCTCACTTAGTAGATTCATGTCAAACCCTGGAAAACCACATTGGGATGCACTGAAATATTTGCTAAGGTATATAAATGGTTTTGTAAACATTGGTCTAAGTTATAAGAAGAGATATGATACACTTGATCTTGTTGGTTCCATAAATTCTGATTTTGCAAGAGACAGAGATTAAACGAAGTCTAGAAGTCTAGAATTCATGTAGCCAACCCCACATAGTGGGATAACGGCTGGATATGTTGTTGTTGTTGTTGTTGTTGTTGTTTACTACTGCCATTTTTTTCACCTTGGGTGGAAACTGTATCAGGTGAAAGTCGTAGTTGTAGCCTCTAGTTGCATTGTCTTCCACTGAGGCAGAATACATGGCTGTAACTGATGCCTCAAAGAGGTCGTATGGCTTCAAGGCCTTTTAAAGGAAATCCACTTGTTTCAAAGCAAAGTGGTGATATTCTCAGACAGTCAAAGTGCTATTTATCAGTCCAAGAATTCGGTGTACCATGAACGAACAAAACATACGGACGTTAGGTATCATCATGTAAGAGATTTGGTAGCTAATGGAATTGTGAACATTTAGAAGGTGCTTACAGAAAATAACCCAGCAGATATGGGTACAAAGGTGTTGGCTGCAACCAAGTTCAAGCATTGCTTGGACTTGTTGCATCTCGAAGTTGGTTGATTAAACAACCAACACGAGTAGTGAAGGTGAAAATTGAAGCATGCTGCACAAATATGAGAATGTGAGTTCACCTGTAGTTTGATGCTTCAAGGTGGAGATTGATGTTGTTTAGTTGAACCATCAAACGATGTTGTTTGGTCTAAGTGATAGGATGGCCACATGTGGCAACCGTAGGCTTGTGGCGCCAGCAAGATGGCCACACGCGGAAACCATCCCCTTTGTCCATCAAGTGCATTGATCGTGTTGCACGATCAAATCTTAGCCATTCATCTTACCTTTATGAGGCTCCATTTCAGTCATCCAGAATTGTTATTTATCACTTGCATCGGGATTTGAAGCGACAGAAGAGAAAAAGGGGAAAAAGGGTGAGGTTTTCTCGATCGGCCAAGGCTTTTTTGGGGGGTTCCTTCATTTGCTCTGTAAATGCTCTGTATAGGTTTTCTTCTTTGTTCTCTGATTCTATAGGATTTAGCCTCTAATCTGTATTTGTGATTATTAGGACATTTTTTATAGAGAACCATTGATGTACAGAGAGTGATTATGAGTTGTTTGAGGGTGTATTCTCCTTTTTTCATACATAGTGCAATGAGCTCTTCTCATCGGAGCTCAACGTGGACGTAACCCTAATTTGGGGTGAACTACAGTTAATCCTTGGCCTCTTCTCTTTCCTTTATTCTTTTGGTTTATGTTTATATTCCGTGTGTGTTTGTGTATGCTTCCGACCTTAAAGGTATGTTTCAAATTTTTTCTATGATTGAACTTGTTTTGGTTTTTCCTTGAGTCTTTTGCTATTCGTAACACCCACAATACTAGCAAAGCCTTCTAAGAGTAATATGACAAGTCACTTGCCATTCACTCTCTTGGATCATGCCTAGGCATGGCACATTTCATGCTGAGCCAAGCTGCCCATAGGCAGTGCAGCTCGTTTTGACACTTCTACCCAACCCAATAGCAGAGTATGCAAGATAAAAAAGTTCCATATAACAATTTCACAATACTAGCAATGCCTTCTAAGAGTAAAATGTCAAGTCACTTTCACTCACAATCTACAGACTCTAATGCAGGACATAATAAAGAAAGCTTTTTCCAATCTAGACTCTGCACATCATCATCCAAACTAATGATTTTAATCTTTCCTAGAGTCCAATACCAAGGCATGATCAACAGTGATTGCACCCTAAACTTGCAAGCACAGAGCAAAGGATCATCTGAAGTGGGCCAATCACCTAAAGAGGACAAGTATCAATGCATAATACTCAATCTAAATACCCACATATTGTGCTCTTTCTGTTGCAAGGAAAATTTATTAGTAAACACGAGTATCCCAAGGGTCCTGCTCCTCAACTCAACCAATTGTTAGAACCAGAGGATGGTCTATCAAATAAGGAGCATGCTACAAGTCACAGTGATCTAGATCTTTCTATTGACATCCGGAAAGGGGTGACGTTGTGCGTTAAGTATCATATCTCCAATTACTTAACATACTCCAGATTATCTGCACAATTCAAGGCCTTCACAACAACAGTTGATAAACTGGTTGTCCCTCGAAATGTTCAAGAAGCTTTAAAAGATCCTAAGTGAAAGGAAACTGTGATGGAGGAAATGAAAGCATTAATTGAAAATCACACATGGGACATTGTTGAATCCTCCAAAGACAAGAAGATTATAGGCTGCAAATGAGTTTTCACTATCAAATATAGATCAAATGGTAGCATGGACAAGAATAAAGCAAGGTTAGTGGCCTAAGGATACTCTCAAACTTATGGGATAGACTATGACGAGACATTTGCTCCTGTAACAAAATTAAACTCCATAAGGGTACTGCTATCTATTACTGTAAATTTGCATGGGGAATTATTCCAGTTTGACATAAAAAAAAACGCCTTCCTAAATGGGGAATTGGAAGAAAAAGTATACATGAAGATACCACCTAAGTTTGAAGAAGAAGTGAAGGCAAGCAAGGTATGCAAACTACATAGATCTCTCTATGGGCTAAAACAATCTCCAAGGGCATGGTTCAAGAAATTCAGCTCTACACTCACTAAGTTCGGGTATACACAAGGAGAAGCAGATCACACACTATTTACTAAATGTACAACTAATGGAAAGAGGTGCATCCTAATTGTATATGTGGATGATATAATCATCATTGGTGATGAAACTCAGGAAATTGCAACACTGAAATAGAGATTAAAGGAAGAATTTGAGGTTAAAGACCTGGGAACTATGAAATATTTCTTGGGAATGGAAATGGCGATAAGCAAACAAGGCATCCTAATTTCCCAAAAAAAATATACCCTAGATCTTCTAAAAAATACAGACATGTTGGGCTGTAAACCAAGGTACAAACCTCTAGAAAGGAATTGGAAATGTCTTATAAAATATAATGATCCTCCCATCAATAAAGAAAGGTATCAAAGGCTAGTTGGAAGGTTGATATATCTCTCCCTCACTCGTCTGGATATTGCTTATGCTGTGACCATTGTGAGCCAATTCATGCACTCACCTACTCAACAACATTTAGATGTAGCTTACCACATTTTAAGATACCTAAAGGGGACACTAGGGAAGGGGTTATTGTTTAAGAAAACTGATGAAAAATGAGCTAAAGGCTATGCTATGCTAATTGGGCAAGATCCATGACAGACAGCCGATCAACATCAGATTTTTGCACTAAACTATGAGGGAAACTTAGTAACTTAGAGGAGTAAGAAACAAATAGTAATGGCACGAAGCAATGCAAAAGCGGAGTTTAGAGCAATTGCCCAAGGTATTTGTGAGTTGATTTGGTTGGTGAGGCTAATGGAAGACACGAAAATGCCTCTAACATTACCAACAAAGCCATACAGTGACAGCAAGTCAGCCATAAGTATTGTTAATAATCCCATACAACATGACATAATGAAGCATGTCAGGATTGATAAAAGCTTTATACAAAGGGAAATTGAAGAAGGAGGAATCAAATTAACTTATGTTCCTACAGAAAATCAAGAAGCAGGAGTCCTTACAAAGGCCATGTCAAGACCAGGGTTTAAAACACTAATTAGCAAGCTGGGAATAAGAGATATATATTCACCAGCTTGAGGGGGGGTGTTGAAAATCCGAATGATGAACAGGAAGATAAGCAGCCTGGGCCTTGTGATAAAGACGTGACAGAAGGAAGATACATCATCAACAGAAGTGTTGCCAGAAGACAGAGATAAGGCGAGGTTAAAGATCGAGGTGAAAAAGAAGAAGAGGCTCCTAGATAATAGGAGAAATTATAGGAGCCGAGATTATAGAGATAATATACCAAAATAATAGGGAACAACAGTTATCCTAGTAGCTATATATCTATACCGAATTCAAAGTTAGATAGAGTTCTAATTCTTATAAAGTAGATCAGCAACATACTTGTATAAATATAGGATTCATAATTCAATACATGGTATGATTGATATTTTTCCTATAATTCATCAAACCTAAGAAACCCTATTTAGGTTTATCCTACTTTGTTCACTTCCTTATTGCACTAATTCTTTGTTAACAATAACAAGGACACACTCAATTTGTTATAATGTAAAAGTGCAGCTACACTATCTCTAAAGAAAAGGAGAGTTAGAAAATGTTCATCTTTAGATGTCAGCTTATGTTTGTTGCCTAATTAAGTTACCTGGGCTGCCTCAATCTCTAATTCTTGCTTTTGAATGTCAAAGGACAGTGGATGCAGCATGCACAGGAAGAACAAATCTGACTTCTCAAAAAATGACTTGTGGAATTGCCTGTAAATTGAAAGGAATAAACAAGTGAATAGCTCCAAAGTTTTAGTTCATTAACAAAATAACTTGCTTTAGCGGGGTCCTGTTTGTCTCAACTCAAGGCAAATATCCAAACTTCTCTTTATTTTCATTCATTTATTGTGTCCAACTTTTGATAAGTTTCATAAAAATTTTCAAATTTAATCTCTTTATTCACACAAAAAAAAAAAAAAAGATGGTTTAGACATGTTTAGAGGAATCTTTTAACACAATCATTCAGAAAGCATTCATGGTCCACAAGAAAGTTAGATTAATGTTGGACTTGTGAAAGAAAAGAGAGGAAAAGGAAGAACAAGAGAGCGAAAAAGGGAAACAGAGGAAGGAGTAGAACTTGCAGCTTAGAGTAATCAATGAGAGGAAAAGAAGAACCACTATACAGAGAGAGCAAGCCTTGTTAGCAACAGTAAGGTTGCTCTTGTGACTGGAAGGATACATGAATCTTTTCGTAATGTGTCCACATAGGCTTGATAAGACTCCTAAAATATAAAAAAATCCTCTAAAACTAATCCTAATTGCCATAATAGCCTTATACCACTAAAATTCCACACTAATCCTCCAACAGTCCCAACAAAATTAGAGATTTGCTAACCTGATAAAGTTGATCATTTAAAATTTCCCATCTTGTTGATCTGAGTTCATATTAAGTGACTGCATCAATCCTCTCTTGTTAGAGAAACTTGAACTTGAGCTTTTCCAAGAAATGCTAAGCTAAGAAATGCAATGGTAGAAGAAAAAATGTGGCAGTGGTAGCAGAGACACAGAAAGCACAGTAGTAGAACAAAATGCAAACAAGAAAAAGAAGTTACAAGAAAGAAAGAGAAGAAAACCAAGCAACAGAACTAAAAAGGGAGAAGTTACAGCAGACAGTAATTAACAGAAAGGCAGAACAGAACTTGTTGGAAAGACAGAGAAGGTGAAGAGAAGCAGGCTGGTGGAGAGAAAATGTTCAAAGATTCAACAATCATCTTCAAGGAATTAGTTTGTTTTATGTCAATGAGGCCCATTTATAAGCATGATAAGAACCCTACAACAACTTGAAAGTCCTTGAAAAATAATTCTAATTACCATCATACCCTAATTCCATAAAAATCATCCATATAGTCCTGTAAGTTGTAATAAAATCAAAGACTCCTAAACTAACAAGACAATCACTTAAATTCACTATCATGTGGGGTCCCACATCAACTTGACGGAAGATAATGCTTAGGAGAGATGTGACTGATTAAGAAAAAACATGATTTCATGTGGTTTAGCCAAACATTATGACCTTGGATAAAGCTGAATTACAAGACAAGATTTTGACAGCAGATAAATGCTTAGGAGAGATGTGACTGATTAAGAAAAAACATGATTTCATGTGGTTTAGCCAAACATTATGACCTTGGATAAAGCTGAATTACAAGAGAAGATTTTACATAACCAACCGCAAATAGTTGGCAAGAGCTTTCAGTATTGAAGACTCTGTTTTCAAAACTACTAACAGATTTTCTGAAAAATATTGTAACTTCTTCAAACAATTGGTCTAGTTGCAACTGAATCGTATGTGAATTTAAACAAATTAAATACGTTACTTTATCAAATTCACTTGCAACTAGCTATCATGACAGAATCCTGGATTTCAAAACTATGACAATAAATCAGTTCTGAGGGAAACAACTTCGGGATTATGCCAAATACACACCTGAAGGCAAGTATTTCCACGAACTCTGTGTCAATCTGAAATGATACAATCCCAATATTCCCAAAACAGTCAGTGGCACATTTATCAAGAAGTATTAAAAAGAAAATATCAATTTTGATCCCGTACTGCAGTTTCTTCTTTTACTTCTCTTACTACTGCTGCAAAGATATCCTCACCCTGTGGATTAAAAACATAACTTAATGATGGATTAAGAAAATTTACAGTTTAAACTTGCAGAAAATGTTTAGGTGTGTACCTCATCTACAATTCCTGTAGGGATCTTCCACACACCCTTGCCTTTGAGGAAGCCATTCTTTTCCTGGACCACAAGCAACTGAAACCTGCTTTCTCAGTTCAAACCAAAAACAGAACATAACAAGGCAATAAACTAAAGAATCCTATACACTGCAAAAAAACAACAAACATTGTGAAACTACTACATCGCATTCCCTGAAGGATCAATTTCAGCATAAAAACGAGCAGGGAACTTGAAGCAAACTATGCTTAAAGGTAAATTACTTGAAGCCAATCAAGAGATGATGTTTAGGGTTAATCTTTGTACTAAATACTATTTCCAATTATTGAATTATTATTTTAAAGAGCATTGTTTATTTTATCATGCAATGATATGTCTAGCTTATACATGATAAATCAATAGAGATAAAGATTAGAAAATTAATTGAGAATCAGAGACTAATTTCATAATTTATTTCTAGAATGCTCCTAGACATAAGATTATTGATTGGGGGTTGATAATCCAAATAGACTAGCACATGCCAAGTTTTCTTCTTTACAGAATAGTAAGTTTCTGTCCATTAGTGTGGTGACACTGGGACAGGCAGATGGGTGCTTGTTAGAGAACCAGTTTTTCACTGAACTTGACACAAATTAAGAAAACCTAAGTGGATACATGTTTGTGTATCAATAGGTTGTTCTTAGTTACAATTGTACATGTGATCCTTAGACTTGAGAGCATCATGGTCGTCTTTTGTATATACCATCATGCTTTGACAATGCATATGTATTTGTGTTTAAATCAACAATATAAGTATGCAGAGTTGGGCTTGGTGCATCTCGAATGGAGACCATGTGAATGCAACATGGAACCGATCACCCTCATTTAGAAAGAAGAAATCTTATGTGATCTTTTAAGATGTTAGACTAGAAATCCTCAACCAAGGTGGTATGAATATTAGAAAAGAGATTATAATTGTCACAACCCGAGAGGGTAATCTTGTAATTGGGTACACCTAGTTAGTTGGGCAGTTACACGATTGTATAGAGGTTGTATGCAGAGGATTAGAACCAAATGCACATGGCCACTTGGCTGTTCTAGAATATGTAAATAACTGTCTCTCCCATAAATAAGAGAATACCATCGAGGATGGGGATCATGTGAGGAAATTACTACTGATCTTTTCCCTCCTAATTCTCTCTCTCTCTCTCTCTCTCTCTTCTTTGCCTCTCTTTTCTTATTCGACTTTCCCGCCTACTTCGATTCTTCTTCAATTACGGAAGAACCTACCGGTCAAATCGGGAATCTAACAATTGGTATCAAACCTGACGACCTAAGGGTTGTGGAGATGGCAAAAGGAACAAAGGTGAAACAAACAGAATCCAGGTTGGATGCCATGGAAGGTGGGATGCGACAGTACCAAGAGCAAGTGGAGGATCGTTTGGATATATTGGAATTGGGCATCAAGAACACGCAGGAGGAGATTAACTGAAGCCAGTTGGAGTATGCGGCCAATTTGAACCAGACGGTGGATCGAGTAGTAAGTGGGCTTCGAGAGGAGATTGCGGGACTAAGTCCGCAATTGAGTGTTACTTTGAGCATCTTTGCTCGATAGCCTCATGCCAGCCTCCACACGGATTTTCCCCCCAGATCTTCATTGGCACCAATTCTGATGACGCCAAGGAGAGGCAGAGACCCCACGATCAAGGAGAGACAGGAGAAAGAATGGAGACAGAGCAAGACAATCTGAACCGAGGAATTGGGGGCAATCACTTCACCATACAGGGGCCACAGATGGACATTCCTTCGTTTGAGAGGGACAGACCCCAGTGGTGGATCTGGCGGTGCGAAAGAGTCTTTTACCAGTAGCGGGTGGCTAAGAGGGAGAAGGTGAACACAACGGCCACTTACTTGGATGATGTAGCAAACGCCAGGTTCCAAAATTGGGGCCGAGGAAGGACAGAATGGAGTTGGCCTAAGTTCGTTAATGGCCTCTGCAATAGGTTCGGAGAGAAGACAAGGATTGATGTCATTGAGGAATTCAATAAGTTGAAACAAAGGGGAACGGTGGAGGAGTATCATATGAGATTTAAAGAGCTAAGGTCCTTATTATCCCTTGCACATCCCTCATTGGATGAAAGCTATTTTGTGTCCAGCTTCATTAGTGAGCTGGATGACCTGATCCAACTTACCGTGAAGATGCTCTATCCGACATCAGTCAGACAAGCAGCAGAGCAAGCCCACCTTCACAAACTATCATTGAAGAACTTCGCTAAGAGGCACCAGCTATCAACAAAAGGCGGTAAGAGAAGGCTTCCTACAGTGGGATGAACAGAGGAGGCAGCCAACCCTGGCCAAGGAGCGGTTTAACCGGATGGAACCCACCAGGCCCAACCCCAGCCAAGGCTTTACCTATAGAACAAAAAAGGCAATTGAGGCTTTGCTTCAAGTGCAGGGAGGAGTATGGCCCGGGGCATCAATGCAAGAGGTTGTCGTTGATAATGGAAGGCCAGGTAGAAGAAGAAGCGGATGAGGAAAAACAAGGGGAACCTGTGGAAGGCAAAGAGGGTGGTGAATTATCCATGCATGCATTGCAAGGCTAAGCCTCAGGCAATGTGCTCAAGGTGAAAGGGGTAGCGGGAAAGAGGACATTAGTAGTCCTCATTGACAGTGGCAGTACCCATACTGTTCTACAATGCAACTTACATGAGACGCCCCCACTATCGATCTTGATAGCTAATGGGAGCCGGATAGTGAGTCAATTTAAGTGTGTTGGGTTCAAATGGATGATGAATGGGCATGAGTTTTCTGTTGATATGTGAATCTTAAGGTTGAGGGGATGCCACATTGTGCTAGGGGTTAATAGGATGCGAACTGGAAGTCCCCTCATATTTAACTTCAACACATTAGAAGTCACCTTTGATAGAAAAGGCAAGAAAGTGACCCTAGTGGGGTGCCAAGGAGCAGGGGAATGCAAGGCGGTAACAGGAAAGAGATTGCAAAGATTATTGGAGCAAGGGAGCACATCAATACAGTTGCTACACTCCCTATATGCCCGAGAAATGGAGGTGGAGGAAGAGGAGGAATATGCAACAGGAAGACAGAGAAGTGGCAGGCAGAACATGGCCAAGTCTTTATCATCAACAACCACTCAGGTACACCCTAATGGCCCAATTCACACATTATTAATGGAGTTTGAGGATTTATTTTCCACACCTTCCACACTACCCTCTCCTAGATTCCTTTACCATTCCATCCATCTCAAACCAAACAGTGAACCTATCAACCTCATGGCCTATCGATATTCCCCTGTCCAAAAGGCCAAAATAGAGAAACTGATCAAGGAGATGATGTCTAAATCCTTGATCCAACCAAGGCAGAGCCCATTTGCATCCTCGGTTCTCTTAGTAAAGAAAAAGGATGGATTGTGGAGGTTCTGCATGGATTACCAGCAGCTCAACTCCACAACCATCAAAAATAAGTTTCCCATTCCCATTATTGAGGATCTCTTAGACGAGCTATATAGGGCCTCTGTCTTTTCCAAGCTAGACCTCACTTTAGGGTACCACCAAATTAGAATGAACCCTGAAAAATTACCCTAAAGCAGCTTTTCGCACCCACCAAGGACACTATGAGTTCTTGGTCATGCCCTTTGGCCTCACAAACACACCTACAACCTTCCAAGCACTCATGAACCATATCTTTTCTCCCCACCTGTGAAAATTTGTGTTGGTCTTCTTCGATGACATTCTAGTCTACAATTCTAACCAAGACCAGCACCTAACCATCTAAGGAAGGCCTTTGAAATCCTCAAAACACCATCAACTCTATGTGAAAATGTCCAAGTGTGCTTTCACAAAGACTAGAGTGGAATACCTTGGCCATATCATATCCGGCCAAGGGGCACTAACCCCCAAAAGATTGCAACTATGACACAACGGCCAAAACCTAAGACCCTGAAGGAGTTGAGGGGGTTCCTAGGACTCACGGGCTACTATCAGAGGTTCACAAAAGGGTATGGTGTGATTAGTAAGCCCCTTACTAGCCTGCTCAAAAAGAACAGCTTCCAGTGGGAAGTAGAGGCTGAGGATGCTTTTGTGTCCCTTAAGGAGGCCATAACCCAAGCTCCCATCATAACATTACCGGACTTCTCTAAGGAGTTCATCTTAGAGACGGATGCCTATGACACAGGGGCAGGGGCAGTCTTAATTCAAGAGGGCAGGCCATTAGCTTATCTAAGTCAAGCTCTTACCCCAAGGCATATTGGCCTAAGTATTTATAACAAAGAGTTGTTGGCCATCCTCATAGCAGTAGAGAAATGGAGGTATTACTTGGAAGGCCATTCACCATTAGGACAGACCATAAGAGCCTGAAATTTTTGTCACAGCAAAGGGCTCACAATCAACTGCAAAGGAAGGGGATCTCTAAACTCATGGGGTTTGATTATGTGATCCATTATAAAAAAGGGAGAGAGAATTTATTGGCAAATGCCTTGTCTAGAAGGGAGACAGAGGGAAGTTGCCATGCAATTTCAGCTCTGGTACCCGATTGGGTGCAGGGCATAACCAGTAGCTACGAGCAGACTAATTGGATCAAGGAGGTGTTGGCCCGCTTATCTATGCAACCCCAAGCTGACTCGGGATATACTCTAAAGGAAGGACTACTTAGATACAATGGTAGAGTGGTGATTGGGGAGGATGAGCAACTAAAGAAGCAAATTTTACAGTCTCTACATGACTCCCCCATTGGAGGGCATTCAGGGTTGAATGTAACCTACCATCGAGTTAGGCAGCTATTCTATTGGCCAGGGCTCAAGAAAGACGTGACAAAGTATATTCTAAGGTGTAACACCTACCAAAGATGTAAGCATGAGCAAGTGCCTTACCCAGGACTTCTCCAACCCTTGGAGATACCATCCTAAGCATCGGAACAGGTTACTATGGACTTCATCGAGGGGTTGCCCAAGTCGAAAGGTTTTGACACCATTCTGGTGGTGGTAGTTCAAGTAACCAAGTTCGACCATTTCATTGCATTGGCACACCCCTTTACTGCTACAAAGGTGGCCAGGAGGCTGATGGACAATGTATTCAAGCTACACAGGTTGCCACGAGCCATGATTTTAGATAGATACAAGGCATTTACCAGTCAATTCTGGAGAACTTTATTCCAAGGGTTGGGAATAGGACTGCGTTTGTCATCAGCTTACCACCCGAAAACTAATAGGCAAACTGATCAGGCGACCAGTGTTTAGAAACATACCTAAGGTGCTTATGTCTTAGCAAACCAAGGAGTTGGAACAGATGGATGGCCTTGGCACAGTGATGGCATAACACTAACTATCACACGGCCCACAAGAGGACTCCCTTTGAAGCCTTGTTCAAATACCCACCCCCTATCATCCCTACTATTATGCACTACAACCCATCCGAGACCACGGCAGATCAATATTTGCAAGCCAGACAAGAGGCCCTGCAGGTGATCAAGAGAGAACTTACCCTAGCTCAGCAAATGATGAAACATATGGCGGATAGGAACCACACAGATTGGAATTTTGAGGTGGGTGAGGAGGTTTTTCTGAAGGTGAGAAGGTTTCGACAACACATTTTCACTAAGGGTCCTATATCTAAAATCAGTCCCAAGTACTATGGGCCTTTCCGAATTACAGTAAAGATGGATCCCGTGGCCTATAGGTTGCTACTTATTGATGGAGTAGGGCTACACCTGGTGTTCCTTGTCTCCCTTTTAAAGAAGGTCGTGGGCACAACAGAAGCGGTCAACCAGGAGGCACCGGAACTAATTGAAGATCCCATATTAGAAGTGGAGCCCAAAGCAATCCTAGAAAGGAGAGTGATTTACCAAGACTCACTGCCACTCACACAAGTCTTGGTGCAATGGACACATCTGCACCCCGACAACACCATTGGGGAGAACCTTCCAAACCTTCTCCAAAAGTATCCCAAAGTGGTCTGCCTTCTCTAATTTCTTGAGGACAAGAAATACTTTAAGGGGGGGAGGGTTGTCACAGCCCGAGAAGGTAATCGTTTAATTGGGTACACCTGGTTAGTTGGGTAGTTACACGATTGTATAGAGGTTGTATGCATGGGATTAGAACCAAGTGCACATGGCCATTGGTTGTTTTAGAAGATGTAAATAATTGCCTCTCCTATAATAAGAGAATACCACAGAAGATGGGAATCATATGAAGAAATTACCACTAATCTTTTCCCTCCTAATTCTCTCTCTCTCTCTCTCTCTCTCTCTCTCTCTCTCTTTTCTTATTCAACTTTCCTACCTACTTCGGTTCTTCTTCAATTACGGAAGAACCTACCAGTCAAATCAGGGATCAGACAATAATGTCAAAGGAAGAGTTAACACCAACTACATTGGACACATACAATTCAATCTAAAGGTTTGACATTCCATACCCTAGTGGATTACAATACTTGACAGAAAAAGGGTTCATAGACAAATTGATACTAATCTGGGTGGTCATGATATACTCTTGGCGCCACTCATTATCTGTAGAAGCTTAGAGAATTATTTTCCTATAGAATGAAATATAAGAGTTTTAGTTCAAATTAGAAAGAGTTCTAATTATAATACTAAGTGGTTAGTATATTTTTCTACTACCAGTTTAGTATAAATAAGCCTAAAGGTTCATACGCATAAGGGATGAAAGTGTAACTTGGAAATTATAAGAAGGGCTAGTTGTAATTATGAAATTACAATCCTATCGAATAAGCATAAAGTTATCTACATATAGAGTGCTAGGATTTTTTTTGAAATAAGTGGGCACAATTATATTAATGAAAGCATAGCAAATGTACATCAATGACCCAGAATAAGAGAGTTCCAAACAAGCTATACCATCTAAAACACCCCCCCCCCTCAAACACAAGCCATTAGGGGGTAAACGACAACCCAAAACTAACTTCATAGTCAACAAGCCTAGAAGAGGGAGAAGAACTTGGCAACCAAGGGCAGAGGCTAACATGATGACCTGATCCACCGAGTAAGGAAAAGATGGCTCCACAGCCCTCACCCATGCCACTAACCTAGCAAGCACCAAGTCAAAGATATCAACCGCACCTGACCCCTCGATCTTTGAAAATTAGCCTATTCCGCTCCAGCCACATTGTCCATAGCGCTGAATAAAAGAAAAACTTCCATACCTTCCTTTGACCTTTACCCCAAGCAAAGAAATTCCACTGCTCAAATAGACCCCCAACTGATCTCGAACAAACCCACTCATAGCCCCACCAACTAAAGATTTGCCACCATAAGCACAAGATAGCCTCACAATGGACAAAGAGGTGGTCCACAGACTCCGAGACAGAGCCACAGAAGACGCAAAGCAAATCATCCCCCTACAAAAATCCTTTCCTACCGAGATTGTCATTTGTGTTAATTTTACCCCATAAGACAAGCCACACAAATAGCTCCACTTTTGGAGGAGCTAGATTGCCCCAAACACGAGCTGCCACTAAATTCATTTGAGGGACATTGGAACGAAACATCAGTGAGCAAAGCCTCTCATTGAATGAGTGCGACGAAAAGGAACCAGCCGCTTCAAGCGACCAAAATACCCTATCCCTCCTCCCACTTACCTAATAAACTTAGGAGATAACTAACAACAACTCAGCTCGGATAGACTCTTCTCTTTCAAGAAGTGGCCTTCTCCTGCTAAGGCTCCAAAACCACAGCCCACCATACTAATTGGCGGAAAATCACCTAAGCTTTGAGGGGTATCAGACTTTGGGACTAACGTAAGCAACGAGCCTTGGGCCTTCCTTGGAATTAGGCTAAAGTCATAAAAGTACTGAACCAATCTTATAAAATATGGAGCCAAAACATGCCAAAATTTCTTGATAAAGTTAAAGTTGAACCCGTCGGACCCAGGCGCCTTACTCCCTTCACATTGCCATACCACCCTCTTAACCTCCTCGAATGAGGAAGGGGATTCTAACACTGAAGACACCTCAGTTGACAGCCTCCTAAAGCCCAAGCAAGAGACTCCTAGCCGTTTTAAGCCCTAGTCCTTAAACTAACCTGCCAAGCCATCCACAATGTCCTCCTTAATCAACTTCGGGTCTGATACCATAGCCCCCTTAATTCTGAGAGCCCCAATATAATTTCACCTACTCTTAACCGAGGCCGACAAGTGAAAGAATTTAGTGTTCTTATCCCCTTCACAAAGCCAGGTGATCCTGGATTGCTAACGCCAGTAAGACTCATTGAGCCTAAAGGACCTCCAAAGCTTAGCCTGCAAAAACCATCTCCTACATTTCAGGCTTGTATTGGAAGGATCTGATTCCAGCTCCAAGTCAACCTTATCAATGTCTAACTCAATCGCTTCTATTTGCTTAGGAAGATTACCCACTAAAGACTTGTTCCATTGCTTTAACATACTACGCAGAGCCTCCAGCTTATACACAAAACAGCAAAAGCACACAAACTTAGAAGCCCAAGAGGAACACCAAGCCTCCACCATCTTCCCAAACCCCGGGACCATGAGCCAATAGTCAAAGAATCTAAAAGGCCTAGGCCCCCAATTCACTGTACCAGCCTCAAGGACCAGCGGACAATGATCAGACAAGCCCCTTAGCAGCCCCCATAGCCTATAGTCAGGAAAAGCCATCAACCAGTCCAAAGATATAAAACATCTATCAATTTTGCTAGCACTGAAGTTGTTTGCCCAAGTAAACAGCCTCCCCTTCAAAGGAACTTCTATTAGAGCAGCATCATCAACAAAACCAATAAAATCACTCATACCCCTTGCCAAGACCAACCCATTTAACCTCTCTTCTCTTCTAAGCACTTCATTGAAATCCCCCAAAAATACACAAACGCAAGCTACAGTTTTGCAAGAACCCCAGAATTTGGGACCATACCTCTGCCCGAACCCCAACATCCGTGGGAGCATAGACTGCCACCAACATGCATCTAACCCCCAAACACTTCCAAGTACATTCCACTACAACTTGATAACCTTAGGACTCTTAGATTACAACCTTAGGCGAGAAAACCCTCTCAAACACTCTCGAATGCAGTGTAAATGAAAGAACAGAATATAAACCAGACAAAATCAAAATGTAAACAAGAAATACAAAAAGATAAACAACAAACCAATGGAGACAAAAGTTATCCTGGTTCAGAATGCCTTTGGCAATCCTACATCCAGCCTTCAAACACCCACAAAGAGCAGCTTTTATTGAGAAGAAACTGATCGGTACAAAACCCAAGCCCTCTCTCAAACCTATCACTCAAATACAACCCTTGTTCACTCCAAGAAAGTTCAAGAACACAATACACATGCCTCACTTTCTCTAGAACAAATAATACTCACAATAGAAACAGAGAACTTGACAAGAAAGAAGAAGAGATTATACTGCTGCCTTGCCCTCTTATTTATAGAGGAGGCAGACACACTTAGGCAACTAACTAACTTAGGGAAATTACATATTAACCCCAACAAAATGTACTAATTACACTTAACCCCTAGCTGCCTAATTTCGTCAGCCGAAACTACTCCTTCTGGTTCTGCTATCTTCTAGGACAAAACTCAAGGCAAACTTCAACACAACCCATGCCCCGAATTTCCACTGCTGATGGACTTCTAGCCTATCATTATTCCAAATAACCAAGATACCCCCCGACAAGTTCACTGCCTCAGCAAGGCACCACTCAAAATCCGAGAACCTAGACATCTTCTTTACCTCCCCCTTTGAAACTGACGCCAACTTGCACTCCAAAATCACCACAAACTCAATGCCCCTACTTCAAACAAGCCTAAGGACTAACCGCTTTTTCAAGGTCGCCCTCAATCGCCGAATATTCCAAGACATAATCTTCATTCGACAGCGTCCCTCCCCTTCTCCTGCTCCCAAGCCTCCATATCCTTAGCATCCCAAGTCACCAGCACCTGAATTAATTCTTCCTCATTACCATTAGCTTGTAGCCCCAAGGCCTTTCACAAGTTCAGAGTGTCCACCGCATTTGCGTAGGGATCCGAAGTTACCCCATCATGGGGATGATTCCTTTCTTCCTCAGCCCGATCAGAGCCACCCTGATCATGAACAGGAGCACCCACTCTTGATTTCTTCTTCTTTTTGGAGTACGTAAACCTCAAGCCCTTCCTTCTCCGGGCCTTCTTGGGAAGAGCACCTGAAACAACCTCCATCTGTGGGGACTGAGAACCCTGTCTAGGCCGATCCAAGATTAGAGAAGAAAGAACCAGCTCCCCTGGACCCCCCACAAGCGATTGGGGATCCCTTTCGGGAGGAACAACCTCTGTATCAGCTTCACCATTGACCCCCGTGGACGAGACCCCCACCCCCACTCCAGGAACATGACCCTGCAAATGATAATCACCTACGTGGTGCTCTGCAAATATCCCCCCATGGATTCCATCTAATCCAGGCGAGGGGGAGGCTAAGCCCTTCGAATCAAGGCCAAAGCCCACCTCCCTACACCCTTGCATGAAGCCCAGCTCGCATCCAAGGGGGCCATCCAACTCACAAGCAAGACCATTAAGACCATGCCCATTGAAAGCAGCCATCGCTCGAGGGTTATACCCATCATTCCCCCTAGGCATCTGACTATTCAAATCAGTAAGTAATCTTTCCATTACCACTTTCACGCGAGCAATTCCCACCCTCCCGTCTACCCCACCCACCTCCCTTCAACGCCAACCAGGATTTTCCAAGTTGCACCCCGCAGCTTTTAAGGGAGTAGATCCACCCTCCACATTTCCCACCAACTTCTTGCCACCTGATATTTCAAGAATTGGTAACTCTGCATGGGCATGCGAAGATTTCACCGAAAAGTCCAACGTATGATGATTCATTTTGTCCCAATCATTCCACACAGCATGTTCCAATCATTCCAATGTTGTGAAGGTGTGTGGACTTGATAAGGAAGTATGGGGACAACATGTAATCAAAGGACAGCCACAAAAAAGAACGAAAGCAGGCTTAACAGTTGGAAACAAGGTATTTCATGAGTTAGACAATTCAATTCTTCAAGGAAGGTTATGGTACTTTGTGCCAGTTAAGCAAAACATTGCTTTAGAGATGACAGAAAGTATGACTTCAACAAATAAAGTATGGCTTCAAAAAGTATGGTTTCAGCTAAGGGAAATAGTTAAAGGAGTCGAAAGTTCTAATGTGGAGGACAAAGATCTTGCTGCCTTGTTTGTTATCATTCCCGCTGACCAATTGGGATCTATGTCTAGGGTGATGAAGGATGAAGTGATGATTGGAATTGATGCTGCAGCAACCCCTAGACCTAACATTTCCACATTGTTGCATTTAAAGGCATTTGCAGATATTGTTGCAAGTAAGAATGGAAATTGGTCTGTCGGGAATCCATTAACTACCACTAAAGATGCATGTCTAACGTCCTTAATTTTGCTAGATGGTGACGAAATATTAAAGGAAGTTGGGGTCACAATTAGCCAACCTTCTGGACTTGCACCAGGCCACATTGAAGAAACTGTGGGGAAAGTTGGTAAGGACAGCAACCGACAACTTTCAGCTGCTCATTTGGACCAACAAAGAGTAATTGATTTTGGTTGTGTTCCAGTTGAGGTGTACATGAGAACTACTGCAAATTTTTTTGTATACAGAGGTTTTTCAAAACTTCTCCATCCAAGTTGTGGAAGAGAAGAAAAAAGCATATTGGAAGCTGTGGAGGTTTGGCATTTCCCAACTCAGCCAGCTTGCTACACATTTCCTGAGGACAAGAAATGCCTTAAGGGGAGGGGATTGTCACATTAGCAGGCTGTGTGCTGGAGGAATGTTCCAGCACACCTTAGTTAGGCTTGTTGTTATGCACATGGGTGCATGTGGGAGGCTGTTAGCTGGAGGAATGTTCCAACACACCTTAGTTAGGCTTGTTGTTATGCACATGGGTGCATGTGGGAGGCTGTTAGGGTATATGAGCCACAACTGGGGATTATAAGGATATGTTTTTGAATTGATGAATGAAACTCTCTGATTTTCCTCTCTAAATTCTCTCAATCTCCCTCCGTTTCCCTCTGCGCTCTCTCTCTCTCTCTATTCTCTCCCTTCTCTGTTCCGATCTACACTCTCCCTCATTTCTATATATTATCTCTCCCATTTTTGTCCAATTCCCCCTTCAATCATTCTGCTATCGATCCTGAACCCCTGGGATTCTTCTGATTTCCCATCAAACCCTAAGCTAAACCCTAGGTACATGACACATTGCATGAACCTGAAGGACCACTCATACTATTTAACAAAAATCTACCATCCGAAACAATACAGTGGCATGGAATATTCTAGAAGTCCAAACAGGTGAAGTAGTTAACAGAGAAGTCTCTTCAAGAAAGTGACCACATAAGTTCTGAACTCATAAGTCTGCTGAATATGCGTAAGGCATATATTTCACCATATTAATTAGTATTGTAACTGAATCGTACCTCTCTTTTGTCATTCATCACAATAGCACCAACACCTACTCGATGTGAAGCATTTGCAGGGATAGTATTAGTTGTTTCAGGAATCCAGTACACAAGCATCAGGTAATGAGGTTCAGCATGGTGGAACCAGAAACCTTCCTGCCACCAACAAAACAGATCGGCAAAAGAGAGTTCAGGAAAAACAAAATACTCATCAAAGTAATAAAAGAACCAGATACAGGAAAATTACCACAAACAAAGCCTACTGTCACTATTTCCCATTGTTAAAGAGAGTTAATGATGCAAACAGGACTACTTTCTAGTAGTTAGGTTTGTTAAAAGATGTGGGTTCAGGTTTATAGCACTCCCAAATCTTAAGTTTGTTCAACATCAATTTTTTAAGATTCTGTAACCAGGATCAGTTTCAGGCTTTCAGCTGGTCCATTCCAGAGCAGAAGTTTGCCAGATAAGAGTTAGCTAGTATAATTATAGCATCTTTGAGTAAAAAGTATATCAAATTGCACAACACCAAAATTGCATCAATTCAAATGGAATATCATATACATGAACTCAGTTTCCAGTCAGTTAAGGGGAAGGCATGCAATACTGGTTCATGGTAACTAGTAAAGCTAGAATCCAGACAGTAAGGAGCAATTTACCATCAAGTGTGTCATTGAGGGCCACGAGTTAATATAGCCGACTCCACCTAATGGGATAAGGCTTGTGAATGTAGTTGTTGTTGTTGGTCATAGTTATGATCCCTAAGTTACAAGATGAATCCTAGATTCCCAACAAGCAATTACCAGTTACCTTAACTGCAGCCTCAATAAGATTTGCAAGTCCAATGGGCAATTTGATCCAAATGCCCTTCTTGCCCTGCAAAGTAGAACAAGCTAGCAAGTTAATCCAAAGGCAACAAATCAGGCTTCACATTATATCATAATCTAATAATTTGACCAAAATGAAAACCACAAATTTATAGCATGACTTGTTGAAAAAAAAAAAAAAAACAGTAATTACAATTGGCAACAAAGTTCTGTGACGATGAAGGTTAAAGGGAAAAAAATTTCCCCCCCTACATCAGATATTAATCCAAGGGAAAACAAAAGGTTAGTCTATTTGAGGGCATAGACAGGCAGAGAGCTAGATTAAGAGCATAAAATCTGTTATACAGGAGTGGTAGTGCTACCATCTACATGGTTATCCACTTCAGAAAAAGTACTCTTTTTTTTTTTTTTTTGGCTAAGAGAAAAAGTACATTTAGATACCATCTTTTTTGCAACTTTATGTGAAGAAACAAATTAGCACCTAAATAAAGCATGGGTATTTAAACACAGAACATGCACGAAAACCACCCACTTTGGTGCACTATTTAAGAGATCCCATCTTCAGCAACATATGGGTAGGTTAAATAAAACAACTTTTTTCCCAGAACAACCCTAATAACTATATTGCATGCAAGAAAAGGGCTATAGTTGTGAGCGAACTGAGTGGATAGCCTCAGAGCTAGGCAGCTGCACAATGATCCTACTACTCATACATCAAGGTAACTGGTTCTTGATGTGCATTAGCAATGCAATGTTGTATTGCAAAGTCCAAATTAAGACCTAAATTTATACAGGGGGTTATTTGATCTGCAACTCTTTTTGACAAATTGAATGAACTCACTTGTTACTTGAAGAAGAGTTGATAAGAACTTCCACTTCTTAGTCCACACTGTAACAACTCCTTACTACTTGATGCAGGACCTCAAGTCTCAGTCACAAACTTATTCCATTCAGCAATTTTAGGTAAATATCAAAATTACTGGAAATGACATAAACAGACTATGCAGCCATAGCAGCTGAGTTGAGATGATGGAGAGCTAGATCCAGCAACAACAACAACAACAACATATCCAGCCTTTATCCCACTATGTGGGGTCGGCTACATGAATTCTAGACTTTCATGTATTTCTATCGTTTGTCATATCTTCATTTAGATCCATATACTTCATATCGAACTTTAATGTCTCTCCCAAAGTCTTCTTGGGTCTACCTCTACCTCTTTTTGTGACTAATTGTTCCATTTCATCAACTCTCCTCACAGGAGCGTCTCTTAGTCTCCTTCTCACATGACCAAACCATCTTAGTCTAGTCTCTCTCATCTTCTCCTCGATTGGCACTACTCCTACCTTATTACGAATAACTTCATTTCTAATTTTATCCTTTCTTGTATGTCCGCACATCCATCTTAACATTCCCATCTCCGCTACACTCGTCTTTTGCTCATGCTGGTATTTGACTGCCCAACATTTGCTCATGCTGGAGAGCTAGATCCAGCATTCAATTTTATTACCTTATATATTTTACCATAACTAGCAAAAACTGGTCTACTAAGATAGTCAAAATCAATGCCCAAAAATTGACATCAACCATATTGTGTTTTATTACCATGATGAGTGCTCTTCTAGTATATTTCAGGTGGAGATTTAAAAGTCACGTGACCAGTACACAGATTAAAAAGATTTTTGCATTTAGGAACGACATCCACTTACTACTACTCCTATCCAAGAGTTGCTCATCTGTAAGATTCTTTAATGAAAATATTGTATCTTATTAAAATAGTGTTTTTCTAGCATCAGATATAAGTTCTAATAAATAATTCAGGTGACATTTTATATTTATAGGAATATGTCAGGACCCTAATGTTGTATAAGGGGATTCCTTAATATTTTTGTATGGCAGTTAAGGAGTAGTTGTACTTAAGCAGGCTGCTCGAGCTGTACTTTGTCACTGGCAGTCCAATTGGCACCAATTAACTGCCTGGATTAGTATAAAAACCTAATCCAGTTGAATGAGAAGGCATCGAAGTATTATTCAGTGAATTTCTGGCTTCTCTCTCTTGATTCGCCTTCCTCTCACCTTCTTCTGCTCTTTCTCTCTCTCTCTCTCTCTCTCCCCCTCTCCCCGAATTCTTCTCTCATTTCTACCCCAATTCTTGCCATTAGAAGAGAATTAGTCCTGTCAGATCCCAGGACCTGACAATTTGGTATGAGAGCTCATGCTAGGCCACCAAAATCTGTTTCTTGTACAATTTCTGCCATGGCTGATGAAACTCACATGAAACAGTTTGAGTCTCAGTTGCAACAGATGAATGCAACAGTGTCAGATCTGCAAAGCCGAGTGGATTCTCTGGAAGCAGAATCCAATTGGAATCATGAGGCGACCTTGACGTTGGACAGAAAATTGGAGGCCTCTATGGAAGGAATTAATAGGAGATTGGATGGATTCATGCTGATGTTTTTCTAAAATGCCTCAGGTGAGTATATCTCATGATTTTCCTCCTAGAGAACGGACTGATCCAATCCTTCAAGAATTTGGACCAGCTGCTAGGACAGCTGGTTCCTTGGATTTTCAAATGGAACCTGCTGTAATTGGAGAGAATGTAGAGGACAGAGCTATTGGAAGGTGGCAGGAAATACAAGCTGCTCCTAATCAGCCTTATTTTCCAATGCCGAAACTGGACATTCCTATGTTTGAAGGCCAAAATCCAAGGTGGTGGATTAGGCGTACCTCATATCACATATTGGATCGGCAAAGGATTACCTTAGCCTCTGCATGCTTGAATGATGTGGCGATCTCTTGGTTTCAAAGTTGGATCTGGTTACAAGACAATTACAACTGGACAGATTTTGTAGAAGATTTTTGTGCAGGATTTGGAGACAGAAATATGACGGATGTAGTGGAGGAGTTTAATAAACTGAGGCAAAAAAGTTTCGTCCAGCAGTATCAAATGAAGTTTGAGGAATTGAGGTCTTTGATGTTGAATCTCAATCCATATCTAACTGAGGCGTACTTTGTTTCATTAGTGGCCCAAACAAAGAATTACGACCTACAATCAATATGCTTGAACCAAAGATCATAAAACAAGCTGCAGACAGTGCAAGATTGCAGGAGTTAACCGTAGAAGCAATAATGAGAAAACAGCGAATTCCTTTAAGAGGAACAAATCTGAATTCTAATCAACAAGGAATTCAAGCAGTGGCAACGAATCGTGGATCTAGTAGAGAGATGGTGAAGAACCATCAAAATTACAGAAATAATGCAGCTCAACCAGCTGCTGCGTTGAATCATCCTGCAGGAGGAAGATCTGGAAATGTGGAGCAAAGGAGACAAGTTGGCCTATGTTTCAGATGTGGTGATAGGAGACTGTGACCAGCTCAAAAACAAAATTCTGCAAGCCTTGCATGGATCTCCTTTGGGAGGTCACTCAGGTATAAGGAGCACTTACCATAAGGTGAAGCAGATATTTTATTGGCCCAATTTAAGGAAATATGTGATGGATTTTGTCATGTCTTGTGATGTGTGTCAACACTGTAAGCATGAAACAGTGGCAGTGCCTGGTTTATTGCAGCCACAGCCAATGCCTGTGCAGGCTTGGGTGAGTATATCCATGGATTTTGTAGATGGACTACCTAAATCAGAGGGCAAGAATTGTATTCTAGTGGTGGTGGATCGGTTCAAAAAAATTTCCATTTTCTAAGTCTCTCACATCCTTTTACAGCACAGGAAGTGGCTCGGACATTCTTAGATCATGTTGTCAAGTTACAGGAGTGCCACAATCCATAGTTTCTGACAAGGACAAGGTTTTCACAAGCTTACTAAGGCAGGAAATGTTTAGATCTTTGGGCACAAGGCTACATATGTCTACTACCTACCACCCAGAGTCAGATGGCCAAACAGAACGGGCAAACCAGTGTTTAGAGACTTAGCTACATTGTCTCTGTTTTTCACAGCCAAAGGTTTGCATAAATGGCTTCCTTCAACTCAGTGGCGGTATAATTCTTGTTACCACAGTTCCACTAAAATGCCCCATTTGAGGCCTTATATGGTTATAAACCTCCCCTTCTACCTACCACTTTAGAATCTACAACGGTAGCTGCAGTTGACACTTGTTTACAGCAGCGACAATAAGTTTTACAGGTGCTACACAAGGAACTAGCAACTGCTCAAAATAGGATGAAGCAGTTTGCTGCCTGAAAATGAAGTGAAAGGGAGTTTGCAGTGGGAGATATGGTTTATCTCAAGTTGAAACACTCCCATCCATGGGCTCTTACTCGCAAGCAGATTTCCAAGCTAAGTCCTAAATTCTATGGCCCATTTCCTATTGTAGCTAAGTTTGGAACTGTAGCTTATAAGCTCCAGCTGCCTCCTGATACTCAAATTCATCTAGTGTTCCATGTCTTGCTGCTTAAGAAATCAGTGGGAGCACAGCTGGTTAGTCCTATTTTGCCTTCCTTTGTTTGTGATCCTTCTCCCACTGTGGAACCGGCTTTCATCTCAGACAAAAAGGTCATTTACAGGCATGGGGCTCCCTTAGCACAAGTGTTGGTACAGTGGACTCTCCACCACCTATATAACAATAGATACAATACATGGGAGTATTTGCCTGATCTACTTACTCAATTTCCTCAAGCTGCCCGACTTCTCTCCATTTCTTAAGGACAATAAATTTTTTTTTTTTTTTTTTTTTTTGGGGGGGGGGGGGTTGTTGTAATTGTCAGGACCCTAATGTTGTATAAGGGGATTCCTTAATATTTTTGTATGGAAGTTAAGGATTAACTGTTGTACTTAAGAAAGCTGCTTGAGTTGTACTTTGTCACTGGCAGTCCAATTGGCGCCAACTAATTGCCTGGATTAGTATAAAAACCTAATCCAGTTGAATGAGAAGGCACCGAAATATTATTCAGCGAATTTCTGACTTCTCTCTCTCGATTCTCCTTCCTCTCTAGCCTTCTTCTATTCTCTCTCTCTCTCTCTCTCTCTCTCTCCAAATTCTTCTCTCATTTTTGCCTTAATTCTAGCCATTAGAAGAGAATTAGCCCTGTCAGATCCCAGGACCTGACAGAATATACCATCAATTAAAAGAATTGTCCACTTGGCCTAAAAATTCATCCTCCATTTTTTTCATCTTTCATTTTTCAACACTGAAGCCTCAAACAACAGTAAGATTGCTCCATTGTGACAAGGTCATATATTCAAGTTGTGGAAACAGCCTCATTGCAAAAAGTATATAGAAAATGACCCTCCTTTGACCTTCCAAATCAGGGAGCCGTGTGCACTTGAGATGCCTTTTTGAAGTCCTAAAGACTAATTCCATGAAGAGTCATCATATAAGATTACAAGAAACTATGCAAGTATTATTTCATTCTTATGGAAGGTGATCAGAAGAAAAACCTGTTGCCTCCACTGTGATATTGAAGCTCTAAGCAGAGAATGAAAGGTCTCGGAGTCCATAGGCTCCTTCATTTCCACTATGAGGCCTTCGTGTTCATCATTAACTGCAGAAAGCAGTTTGGCCTGTTGAGCTCCATTTTCAGCAACCACTTGGTCCATCAAACCGAAAATGAATCTGACCGCAAATTTTGCGCCCCACCTTCAACCTTACAAGTTTATGAGCTGAACCAACATGGACAGGCATGAAGTCAGCTATCCTGAAATAATGTGCTTTACTCCAAAACCTGACTTTTACACTTAACCAGTCAATACTCAACTGAACAATTTGGATATTTAAGCATTATATAAGGGCTTAACCGTCAACAGATAAATAGATAAAAGGCATAATAATTGTCCATCGGGTTGTTCAGAAGGTCAAAATGTATGCACAAGGACACAATGAAATGGATAAACCATCCATGTCAGCATCAAACCCAAGCTGTGACTCCACAATTAGCATTGCCATATTTCCTTTCAATGCATTTATATTATCACATCATATACATATGTATATTCACACACACAATAAATAATATCAATGCAAACACGGAAAATCACCCACTCCACATTAAATGTATACAAACTATATGCAATAATAAATTTGGCAAAATGGCCTAAAGGAGAAAAAAAGAGCAGAAAAACTGACAACTTTAGTTCTTGACAAAAGAACACATAAGCCCGTAGGACAAACATTTTGTCGGGGGGCGCGGGGGGGGGACCTCAATTTGAAATGCACTGGCCGTTAATTCTAACCGAACGTGCCCAAGTTGTACTGTTCTTCGTGTAAACCTGATTGCGGGGTAAAACACATTAAATGTCACAAAACTTTGACGTTCTTTTCAATTTGGTCACTAAACTTCAATTCCTTACAAAATGATAACAAAACTTTAAAATGTTTTATAATATGGTCATTAAAGTAATTTTTGGATAATTTTTCGCCAAAATTGCTGACGTGGCAATGGCCACATCATCGCCACGTCAGTGCCACATCATCGCTACGTCAGCAATTTCGACTAGGAACCATCAAAAAATCACTTCATTGACCACATTGTAAAATATTTTAAAATTTTGTTATCATTTTGCAAGGAATTGAAATTTAGTGATTAAATTGAAAATGACGCCAAAATTTTGTAACCTTTGATGTGATTTACCCTCTGATTGTGCATAAAGATAAGCCTTAAGCTGATATAAGAAAAAAAAAATGCCCAAAACGAACTTTCATCGAACAGAAAGCAGATAAACATAAACCAGAGCATGAATTCGTTATGATTCACAAGATGGAATGGCAACATAGCCAAATTAAAATGACAAGAGGCTGTCCGTTTGCCAGAAAACAGAATCAGCGAAAATCCCGGAAGATAAACGCATCACTTGCAGACAGAAACAACCCGAAATAAAATTTCTGAATCGAAACAAACGACACAAATCGATAATACTACTGGATTTTACCGATGGTCGAAGCAGAGAGGCCCTTGATAGAGAGAGAGAGAGAGAGAGAGAGAGTCGAGACGCGGCAGCAACTACCACTGAAGCGAACGAAAGGACTTGATTTTTGTAGAGAGCGAGCGAGAGAGAGGATATTTTAGAGTGCGCCATAACGCGCATATCATCTGTCCCTTGGGTCCCGCTTCGGTGGAGCCAACCGGCTTTTCGAGTGCTTACGTGGAAAAAGAGGCCAATTGTAATCGCAAGCGTGGCGTTGAGAAATGCTAAATAATTAAACGTCGGGTCAGGCGATCGCATCAGTGTAGGGACCGTAACGGCGTGGACACCTTTACCCTTTCCATCGCAGTTTCAAACCACCTCCACCACCACGAACCCGCTCCTTGAAATAATAATAGTAGGATTGTCCTACATGTCCCGGAGCTCCTATAGAAAATTTTATTAAAAAATATATTTTTTTTTATTTTTTTCTTGACATTTATGCCGACACCACCCCCAACCCCCGAGTGCGATTTTGTTCACCCCTTTAACGGGAGTGAACATCACCCTTACAATTTTTGTGAGGGTAAAAAAGGTAACGAAACGTCCATTACCTTTTTCACCCTCACAATTTTTGTGAGGGTGATGTTCACCCCGTTAAAGGGGGTGAACAAAATCGCACTCCCCACCCCCTCCAATTTCTCCCACCCACTCACTAAAATTCCTCCCTCCTCTCTCTCTCGTGATCCTTTTCCTCCCATCTCCACCGTTCGTCGGAACCCTATCTCTGCCCAGCCCCAACGTCCCCATCGTCGCCCTCTCCCCTCTCCGCCATTCGCCCCATCTCCGCTCGGCCTAGCCCCGCCGTCAGAGAAAACCTTGATTCTAAGCTTCCATCAGTTTCAACCATTATATTTCAACAATAGCCCCTCATTTCTCATTCCCTGTCACCCCAAGTTTGAGTATTAAAATTCGCTGAGTTCATTTTCAGGAGCATATTCATGATTTGCATGTGGAGTAAATAGCTCTAGACGAGCAATATATTATGCAAACTTCAAGATGACATTTACAAGCATCTTGAATTCAATTGCAGGGAAAGAATTACCCTTTCAAGCTTATCAAAGCTTTCTCAAAAATACTTCCTCCTCTCTCTAAATTGGTTGCTTATATAACTTTAGGGCTCAGAAACCTACTATATATATAGCCTTCTCAAAAATCACCACTATACTACCATCTGCTATATATATAGAACATTACCCCGAAATTTGATTACATAATAAAAATAAAAAATATACATCTTCAAGTGCCTATTTTGATATGATATACCATAATCACTAATTTTAAGCTATCAATACCCCCAAATAATCACTAATATTCAAGTTGTGTTTCCATGTTTTACATGGCTGTCTTACGTTATTCAATATTACCTTGATAAGTTTATCTGCCAAACCTAGCAGTTGGGAAACTTGTGTTGTTGGATTTGCTGGATATTTTTCAATTATGTTGTGTGTGCAATGACTTGTTTCTGTTCTAAAAGACTCTGTTATTGATTCTGAAATCTATTGTTACCCCTGCGGTATGTATTTTCAGCTTTGATTGTCATTCTCCTAGAGATATATCTATTTCGCAAAAAAATTAGATGCCTTGTGATTATTTTTTCTCAGCTTACCTGATAAGAGGAAATCAAACTCCTAGGTGCCATTGTTTTAATATTTTTGATTAAAATCATAACATCCACATCTATATATTAGAACAAATGACAATCAGTATTGAGATGAGATCAACATTATATGTTGTATATACTCCTAGGTGCCATTGTATTGACATTGTTGGTTCCTGTCCCTCCATGAGACCTTCTTCCCGATACTCCTTCCATTGATGCTCTAAACTCTCAGTACTGTTGCTTAGATTGAAACTTGGGAAGTATTTAATATTTATAATTATAAATAACTTAGATAATATATAATTGTCAATGAATATTTTGATTTTTATGCACAATATGTATAGCATTGTGGCAGCACTTCAGTATATACTCGCTGTATACAACAAGCAATATATACAACATATATATATATACTGCAGCCAGTTGCACATGCAAAACAAGTCGATAAAATGGCCCTATTTAAATAGCAAATGTTAGAAGTGACAAATAAAAGTGGACTAAGGATCACGAAAGATTGGGTATTGGGTGGGTTTGCTTCAACTCTGCCCCAACCCAAATAGAAAACCCGTATCAGGTTTTCTCTGAGAAATCTCATATGTCATCTTTTTCCTACTTGAACCTGTACTGGTTATGTTTACGTAAAAGAAATAGCAACTCCTCACTTGAAACACATAAGCACAATACAAAGGGAGAAAAAACTGACAGAACATCATTTCTTTTTCATCGAAACAGCTGAACCATTTCTGTTCCTAGGAAACCAACATGAAACGATATTAGAAAAATAAAATTTTCAAGCGTATAGAGAAATGTGTGTAAGGAAACTCATTGAAACTCCCTGAGAAGAAATGGGGTTCCGGCGAACGGCGAAAATGAGAAGAAAGGGGTCGCGGAGAGAGGGGGAAGAGAGGGGGAATTTCAGTGAGTGGGAGGGAAAAATTGGGGTGGGGTGGGGAAGGAGGTTTGACGTAAATGCCGATAAAGAGAATAAAATTAAAAAATTTCCCTATAAAACTCCCTGTAGGAGTTCTGAGACATCTAGCATAATCCATAATAATAATAATAAATTACATTAAACACCTATAAAATTTGACAAAATTAAGAATACTTACCTCCATTTCAAAAATTTACAACAATTTCCAATCACGGTGAGAAAGTTACAACTCAGCTGTTCACAAATTATTCTTAAGGTTTTTAAAATACCAAAATACATGTATTCCTTTTTCCTTTTTTTTTTCATCCTTCTATCTCATTTTCATTATTTTTCTTTTTTAAATTCTCTATTAAAAATAATAATAACGGTATTGTGTGTTGCTCCTCTCTTTCATCGCTCCCCTCTTTTTTGCATAAACGCACATAATGAACCTAATGAGGTTAATATAAGAAAAAAATGGTCATTTACCATAATTTTCAAAAACCTTTGAGGTTAATATAATTTGATAAAATATAAGTGTGGTCTCCTAAATTTCACTTAATCTAAAGATAATTTACAAAAAAAAATAAGTGTGGCATTAAGTATAGTTTGAATAATTTTCGCATATACTTTGGTTAAAATTTAGAATCTGAATTCTTGTAGTTTTGTCTTTTTTTTCAAAACTCTTCCATTAGCTTTGACTTTAATGTTATAACAAATTTATCAAAATTATTTCATTTTTAACAAATCTCAAGTGCTAAATTTAAATCATATGATATCTTAAAGATAAATGTAAACCACATGAGATCTCCACAAAACTAAATGAATACCACATAAAGTTTGAGTGAAAATTATTAATTTTTTAATATAAGTAATAGCTTGACTTAATGGAAAAGTTGTCGAAAAAATAGATCACAAAGACCTTAAATGCTAATTTTAAACCACAAAGCAGGATTTCCATAAAATATAAGCTAAGCTATTTGTGGAAATTTTTCCTAAAATGTAAAAGTAAAATACAATCAGTTTTGCCTAAAAACATTAGTACCCATGAGCTGTGAGAAATTACAACAACATACCCTTATTTTGAAAATATTGTTGTGATTTTCTCTTACTATTAAATAATTGCCTCGTAACTTTTTAAACACCAAAAACACTCTCATCTTCTCATTTGTCTCTTTTTTCTTTCATCTCCATTTTTTAATCATGTCTCATAGCTCCCATGGTTGGTGTGTTTGTCTATCATAACTAAATTCATCAATTTTGGTCTATTTCTGTCTCTAGATCCATGTATCTCCCTATTTCTCTTTTGTTGATATTAGCAACTATCTATCTCCCCACATGTTTGCACTCAACAACTATCATCTGTCTCGAACATTTATATGAATCAATGCATTTTTTTACTAATCCATTACTTATCATTCACAATTTTTTCTGTGTTGATGTGAGTTGATCATGACATTCACATATCTCCCTCAACATGAGATTTATTTTTTGCTTTCTCTCCCTTTATCTCATTTCCCTTCATTGTTATCTCGATTATCAGTAACTATCGTGATCGCCTTTTTCACTATCTCGTCTCTTAGAATTGGTCATCATCGTAACCATCATTACTCCTCTACTTTCTATTTTCCTTTATCTCTATTTTTTTTCTCTCATATCGAACTTCGATTCTCTAGTTCTCCATTTAATTGGCCAAATACTAAAGCCCCTTTTAGTTTATCCCTGTTCATCAACTACCTCCATTTGTTCCCAATATTTTATCAATTGTAGAGTTGGTTATCTAATGAATAATAATATAAAAAAAATAAAATGCACGCATGGTTAGGTAATTTCTCCCAAAGTTTAATTGTGCGGCTTATTAGCTTGATTCATCTTTTTTAATTTTAAAATTATGGATAAATTTCAAACACTATATTTGAGATTTGTTTAAATTGTACCAATTACTCCTATATTTTAAAAAATAGCACCAGCCTTCCTTGAAATTAATAGAACAAGCAAAATAAAAATTTGATCCATTTATTTAAATTATTTCTCTTTTTCTCCTCTCTATATTTCCCCTTTTATTTTTTTTCTCTATTATCTCTCATCTTATTTCTATTTTTTTGCATATCAATTATAATGACATCATCTTTCGATAACACTTTTGTTGTCTTTTTTGTTGGCCCATGAGGATTGTCTTTCTCATTTTATTTTTCTTCTCATCTCTTGTAAAAACCAACCTAGAAGATCAATCTTGACGATGATGGGGATAAAGGCGATTAATCAATGACGAATATAAGGGTATTTGCAAAAAGAAAAAAAAATCTTATTGTCGCCATTGATTAAAGTTGATTTATTTAAAAGTAATTTTAATCATAAACTAAGTGTTACACCTATATACACTCTCTCTTTCTCTTTCTATATATGTGTGTGTTTTAAGTTTGAATTAAATATAGATAAATCTTAATGAACTCAGATCAATTTTATGGGTTCATATATAGGGTAAAAAATGATAGGATATTGACAATAAAAGTAGCGATGATGGTTAATTTTTCTCTTTCTCTCTTTTTTTTTTTTCTTTCACTCTCTCTCTCTCTATATATATATATAAATATCACTCTTGAAGATTTTCAAACTTAAATATGTATCAATTTTCTAACGATTTTGTTCAAAGTGTGACTGGTTTGGTTCGATTTTTGGGGTTTACTATTCAACATTAGTTTTCCACTATTTCAATGGTTTTTTAATGCCCTTAGTATTTTATTTTTACCTTTTTTTTATTTTTATATAATTAACTGAACTGTTTTAAAAATTTTAACATAATAATAAACCACTTTTGCTAGAGTATTGAGTATTTATTACATATGAGTCAACTTTAAAAGAAATCAGCGTTATTTTTAAAATATATATATATGATTAATGTAATTTAAATAAATTTTAAGAATAGTCAATCCTTCGATTTTGATGATTTCATTTTATTGACGTTTCACTATTGCCATTGTACTTTATTAGTCTTAGAAGACGAAGACGAAGACGAACATCAAGATGAAGATTGTGGATGACCCACTTGGAGTGTTATTTATTTTCTTCAGCATTGAAAGAAATTGGTCAAAAATAAACGCGATGTTACCCTGATGTGATGTTGATTGAAAAATGACGACCTTTATAATAATTCAAGTGTCCATTGGCAGCAGCACTGTTCTGTTCTGGGCTCCTCTTGAAGTCTTTTTCGGCTCCAAATTCAATTTTAAGTATTTTAAATTCAACTGAATGTGACATTATTGAGATAGATACATCTAAACTAGAAGTCAAGTTCTTTGTGGTAACCAAAAGCCAATTCTAGTCCAACCCCTGCAGTCTGTAGAGGATAGCTACTTACAAATTCACACTAGTGCCCTTTTAAATATGAAAAATCTGACCACGAGCAATTATATATGTAAGCATGAGCCAACAGCCAGCCAAGAGTCTGAAACCAAACGATGGCCTATCTGAAACCATATTAGATTATCAATCAATTATGGTTGCCATGCCATCCACCAATAATTTCCCACAGGCGATAGAGTTGTGGGAAACTTCATCATCATGTTGGGCTGTACGATCTTGACATATACTTCGTGATCTATATATGTTAACGTTGGGGCATAGTGTCTTTACATTTTTTTAACATAAGTATCAATATTTTACGATCAAAACACTTGATCATTTCCTTAAAAAAATACTTAAAGAGCAGACTTTCTTTTTTTTTTTTTCTCTCTCACCTCATTAGGCATTATTTAATTTTTGACGTAAATATTAATATTTTATGATAAAAATATTCAATTATTTTTTAAAATAATTGCTTAAAATACATAAGCATATTTATATTCTAAACCACCATTTTATATCAAACTTGGCATTTTATGATGCCAACTCTCAATTACAAAACATGTCAAACAAATGTAAAATTAAAAAAAAAATGCAAATAAATAGGGCGTATTTGATTACCAGCATGAAACTTATATGAAAGGAAAATAAATTATAAGTAATTGAATTGACTAAAAATTATTTGTATGAAAATTGTTAATTAAATGTGTTTAATTAGTTTAATTTTTAACATAAAAATTAATATACTTTTCAATCTTTTAATGTTTTATTGTCATTATTTTTTTTAACTTTTATTATTTGATAACTATTATTTTTCATGAAAATTGACAATTTCTCAATCCCAAACTCTGTTATGGCAGACAAGGTCTACCCATCCACCAAAGCCTAAATGTATGCCGTCACCTTCAACCCCCACGCCATAGTTGTAGTTGGCAGGGCTATTACTACTCTTATTAGCTTTGGACCACTCTCCTCATTTTCCTCGCTCGTCATGAATGCAATCATCTAGGTCCTTACTAAGATAGATATTTATTTTTCATAAAAAATTCAATTTATTCCTCAATAAGAAGATATTTTTTATTATTTGAAAAAAAATCAAGTTACATGAGCAAAAGTTGAAAAATAAATTATTTAGACAAAAAAGTAATTAAACACCTAAAAAATTATAATTTAGGTGAAAAGTAAACATTTTTTTATGAAAATTTTGACGAATCAAACGTGTGTACCCTTATAGTTGTATATTCGAACGAACTTCAGCAATGAAAATAAACTATCCACCCTGAATATATAATGTTTGAGGAAGAAATTACTAATTTACTTAAGGAAGTTGACATGAATCAAATTCTCAACTTGTCAAAAATAGTACTCTACTGATGGCACCCACTATTCCGGTCAAGCAAACATCGATGATGATATTAGGCCTAGCCGGTCGCCTAGGCATGGCTCACGTGCTGAACAAGCGTGATATTTAATCTTACTTAATGACGTGTTTGGGAGAGGAGCAATGGACGTGAAAGAGTTTCAATGGTTTTGAGATAGAATAGTAAGAGTGCGATTTTGTTCCTGACTTTACTTTGTACAAAAAAGGTCATTTTCTATCTTGTTCTTTATTCATCCTATTTCTTTCTCTTCTATCCCCTTTCAGTGTTGACCATCGCCTTGCCATAGTCTCGTCATGCCGACCTGTTGCCTCACCTTGTTGGTGTGTAAGATAGTTGTCGATAATGAGAAAAAAAAATAAAAAATAAAAAAAGTGATCCAAAATAATTTTTTTATACCCTAAAATAAAGTCACCTCAAGATGAACAAAATCACACTGGAATAATAATAGTGTTAATCCAAATGGATAAAATCATTTTATTGGTTTTAAGAACATAATTAAGATCTAGGCACCATTTAGTTTTAGAAAATACTTTTTAGTTTAACTTTCAATTTATAATAAAAAATATTTTAATATTTTATGTTTTAATAAATATCAAAAAGATCATCTTTTACTTTATAGTATAAAATTAAAAAAATTGAGTTTTCTAGTTTCTTTCAAATAAAAAATTGAGATTTAAAAAACATAAAATATTTTCTACAACTAAACAGCTCTTATATTTTGTTTCTTCCAAGGGAATGAATGGAAAAAGGGTTATTTATTTATGGAAAATATTTTTTGTTTTTTATTTCTGTTTCTATATTTTATTTCCTGTAAAAGGCCAAAGAAAAAAAATGAAAAATATGTTTCTTTTTATCAAATATGAAATTAATTTTAATCTTAAAAAAGGGAGAACGTATTTAAAATTAAGAAATTTTCTGCATAGAAACATGAATTAAAAATAAATTAATATTAATATATCCTTAACTTTATTTTTTTTGTTTATTTTGTAAAACTATTTATTATATTTTTATTAAATAATAATAACTCTAAGAATGTGTTTGATTGAAAAAAGATGGAGAAAAAAAATATTTTCAATTCCGTGAAAAACAATTCCCACCTCCCCTACTTGTAATTTTCTATGAAAAATGGGTAAAAATATGCTTTAATGTATTATACCATGAAACTTTTTTATGAAAAATGTTAAGCAATCAAACATGTAAATATGACAAAAATTTTCATTGATGTGACATTTTGTATAAAAAATAATTTCAATCAAACACACCTAACTAATTTGAAATTGACCTGTCTTAAAAATCATGCAAGGTTTGATTGTATATCTTTTATGAATAGGGTGTTTTATATAAAATAAATTATTAATGTAAATTAAAATTAAGTTAAAACAAATTTACAAAACAAATGCTGATATAATGTTCGATGAACATTAACAAAATCATATTAAGGATCAAACTCTCAAGTACAAATCATTTTTTTATCAAAACAACTCAAACTGAGAAATTAAACTAAAATTAATCATTAATGGCAACGGACGATGTAGAAGCTAAAAAGAGAAGGTTGGCCAATCACGATGGCGACGAATCTACAACTCATGATAATGGGCAATAAACTTATGATAGTCAGTAGCAACAAGCCTGCGAAGCTGGAAGAAGAGGAATTGTCATTGTAGGAAGCTGAAAGGTTTGCAACGATCGACAACAATCGCGACAGTCATTAGCACATGGCAAATGATTTGCAACGATGGCAACAGACTTGCTATTCTGAATAAGATATGTCGATAAAGGAAAATGAGACAACGATAATGGTCGATGACGATGAAGATAACAAAAACAGTCAACACTTCTAATGTGAAGAATATGATAGAAAAGGAATTGAGGAATAAGACAAGTGCAGTTTTGTGCACCTCCTTTAACGGAGGTAAACGTCGCCCCCCTCAATTTGGGGGGTAGAAAAGTTATTTCTTCGTCTCTCTCATCTCTTCTATCTTCTCTCTCTTTTTTCCTTGCTCTAGCCATCGACCCTTTCGTCGTTGCATCCTCCTTCTCCGTTGTCGCCTTGCTTTTCACAAATCAATCGTCGTTGTGTCCTTTCTCACCTTGCCTCACTTTACTGCCCTTACGTTGATTGTTGTTGCATCATCCCTCTTTGCAACAAGGGAAGATGTAGCGACAGTCGACACGGGCAAAATGGCGATGGCATGAAGGTGGTAAGAGACTTACAAGAGAAGAAAATGGAATGGGAGAGAGATGAGAAAGGAGATAAGAGATGAGAGAATTAAAAATATATTAATACAATATTTATGATTAAATTTAGATTTAATTTATAAAAATATTAAATATATTAATTCAATGGATGTTAAAATAAATATGTGTGTATAATGTTAAAACCAATATTACATGTGTTATATACATATATATATATATAGTGAAGGGTGGGCAGCGACAGCCGAGGTGACAACAATATAGGCTACAAAAGGAAGAGATATAGAAGGTGGCGATGGACGCAGAAGAAAGAGATCTAGGTGACGGGGACGACGCTAGGCTAGAGGCGGTAATGATAACAGTAAAAAATGGAGGAGGCGACCAGAAAAAGAGTTGTGAGAGGATGAGAGTGTGTAAATATTTGAGTTATTTGAGGGTAAATATATAATTTACTTGGTTAACAAAATAAGCTACCACCAGCTTATCTGAAAAAGCTAGGAGAGCAGTTAATTGAAAACGTTGTTAAAATAAATTATAAGATCAACAACTTTTAAATTCTTAGATGTTTAACAAATGCGTAACAAAATAAACTGTATCGCGTTTAGGTTGTTTCACCAACTTATAAACGGTCAAACCGGTAAGTCAAACACCATCTAAATTTAACAAAGAAAACATCAAAACTGATTTTCAATATATGAATACAATTTCTAATTTTCTATTATTATAAAATAATTTAGAATAATTTTCTGTAAGTTAATAGATCCTTAATTTTTGTCAATTTTGTGTGCTAGACAAAATTAGCTTTAATAATATTTTATAAAAATTTCAATTTACTCTTAACATAATCATACTCTATAATCCCATAAAACATACTAAATGTAATTTGTTATTAGATATCCTCCCAATCCATCTATTTTCATTACTCTTCCAAATAAGGAAAACATTTGCGTTACTTTAAATTTCATGCCTTTTTAGCTTCAGAATTTAAAAAAAAAAACATTTTTCATTTATATCCTGTCGACGTTTAGAATTGGTCGACTAAGATTCGCCAGCCCATACTGATAGAATAATCGCAAATACAAGGGGAAGCAAACAATAACTCAATCAACAAATAATACGCAAAAATTTTTACGTGATTCGGCAAGAATGATGCCTAGTCCACGACTATCCTCTGATCATTTTGGTAGAATAATAGTGTATATTTTTTATCATGTCTGTATAAAGGCTTTTGACCCCCTATTTATAATGTGGAGTATTGATAATTTACACAAAGTTCAAAGCGGTAAGCCACATCGTGAGGGACAATATGCTCTTATTATCTCCATAAAACTTGGAGTAAAAGGTCTGCACCATCTGTGGATTAGTTTACCACTGATAAGGATATATAGGCATCAACTCCGGTAATTCTACTTCGTGGTCTTCTTTGTGAGCTGATCCCAGCCAGTGAGCTAAAGGCACCGCCAGGAGCTCGCTTACTATCACGATCTGAGCTCGTGCTTCAGCATCGTGCGTCCTCGCCGAGATGCTTTTCATCCTTAGGCCCTGTAACACCCCACTAACTCAAGACATGTTATGCCTTAGGAAATTTGGGTCTTGTTTTTTTTTCTAAATTATATTATTTTCGAAATTTCCTAAGACCTATCTAGTGCTTGACGAAATTATTTATACACTAGAAATAAATACAATCTTATAAAGTGGAATCTGAAAATCGAACCTGATCATAGCATTTCATACATAGATAACTGAACATGACATTTATTACAAAGTTGATACATGAGCTTCTAATGACAACTTAAAATGTACGTAATACTCGAAATATCCATATTACAACATGACATAGTACACTAGCTTGTTCCTTTATGACTCGTATCACTACACATCATCGGCTTCCGTGCCATCACTGCAAGTCCCAACTAGAACGTTGAGTATTCAAAGGACAAAAACCCATATTAGATGATGAATTATCTAAGTAAGGGCACATAATATTATATCATGTGTGTATGTAATGTTTTTCATTGTAGGTGTCAACTGTACCCTTTATGCTACCTATTGTTCTTACATCCACCTCTTTCAAAGTCGGGGTGTCTGGGGGCACCATTTGGTAAAATAATGGTGCCAGTTCGTACTCCATACGGCCTCAATGCGTGTGATCAATGATATCAACGTGTATTTATGCATTTCATAGTCACGTCATGTATGCAGTCTATGTGATTGGTACATATCAGAGTATGTCAATATGATGCAAGCATTCTTGAAGATAAACATTTATAATCGTACTAAACTTGTAACAGTACACTTATTACTATGTTTCCTCGAGAAGCGTGTCGACCTCGATAACAGTGTCGAACGACTATTTCTCAATCCTCTTGCCCCAAGGATTCCTAAGATATTAAATTTATTTTCAGAATATATTTTACTATTTTTCTCATAATTTCTACAATTTCTCTTTATTTTCTAAGTTTTATTTCCTCAAAATTACATAATAATTATCTAGACTTTCATATAACCCAATTTCCCTTTACTAATATTCTTAAATAATATTTCTAGCCTTCTGAAATTTTCTTGGAATTTTTCAAATTAAATTCCTATTTTTCCTTATTTCCATAATAGTAAAATTACTTAAATAAATAATTAATTTATCACTTTTCAGAATATTTTTCAAAAAATAAAACATAAACAAAATTCTAGATTTAATGAAAATTTTTGCAAAATTTTATTTCTTTTATTTTTATTTATTTTCTTTTTTTATTATTTTTTTTTGTTGGGCGCATGGAGGCCACGCGCCTTTTTCCCACTCACAGGCGAGTGTAGCCACGTGCCCGATCTGGTTTGTCTTCTCTGGCGGCCCTCTCACCACTGGCAACGCTGCCGAGCCTCTAAGCTTCAAAAGAAATTTCCCTATCCCTTAATTTTGACCTTCCGAATCCAATTATAGCCTTAAATTTTAGAAAAAAATATGAGAAGTACCTCGATTTTGTGTTTGAAGGCGCGACTCCGACGAAGTTGCGATTTTTCGACGAGGCTTCAATCCACCGCTTCTTCTGCTCCGTTGGCCGCCCAATTCTCTAGAAAGCTTGCCCACAGCTCGAGGATCAAAACCTTACTCACAAAACTCTCAAACACTGCCCAAATACCCGATCTTTGAAGTAAAAGATTTTTGATGAATAGCCTCACTTGAACTTGGCTATTTATAGCCCAAACTTGACGTGACTTACCCTATCATGGATGGCCACGCATCCTGGAGGCCATTTCGATCACCATTGGGGCCATTAATGCCCCCTTACCTCTGATTGTCAATTTGTAAGCGTGGCCAAAGCATGGTCGAGCGCTTACTCCAGATTTTCAGTGATTTTTTTAATATATATATACATATATATATACATATACATATTTATAATATACATACATACATACATACGAACCACTTTATCATTAAATTTCAACAATATATTTATATTATTATTATTTATTCTTTATTTTAAACTATACATTTCATGCGATTCACTTAACTATGATTTTATCACACCATTATATATAAATCAATGCATTTATTTACAATATGATTATACCTTAAATTGATTAATTCAAATAATAAATTTTTTTTTCTAGGGTCCAAATACCAATTTACTATTCATGATAACTTAGGGTATTACAAGCCCATTGGGCTTCAAGTGGCTGGGGTTCGATCATTGGACTATTCCCAGCCTTAAAACAATCTGGATAATAGCCCAAGGCGGTTCGAAAAATACCCGTAACACATCCCATTACTAAAAAAATATAAATTGTGAAGGTTTATTACCTTATCTTTTAAAATTGAGGATAACTTTATTGGATTTAATTTAATCTTGAAATTCATTCTGCAACAACCCGTTTGTGGGCCTAAACGTTATGGGTATTTTATTTTCGAGCATTGAAAATTTTACCCTTGTTAAATTAAATGTTTGAGAAATATTTTTCTTATATGAATAAATTATAAATGTTGTTATCACAATTGATTAAAGGATGAGAAATAAAGAAAATGATTAAAAAGTCAAACTTAGTGGGCTAAAGTGAATTGGGGGCTAAAATTGGGTTAAGCCTAAGTGCAAGTTGTGTGGTATTCTATTTAAGTAAATGAAATGGATTGAGTTGCCCATTGGGCCAATGATTTGGGCTTGGACTTATACATTTATATGAGTTGAAGTAAATGGAAAAGAAATAAAAATGAAATGAGAAATTTTCAAAAAGGGGTATTGGATATTTTGAATTTTGTGTGGGTATGCAAGGTGGGTAAAAGGGTAAAATTGCAAAGGAGTGGTTGGGATGGATGTGCAACCCATTTTTCCCCATGCTTTTTCTTCTTTTGCTTCTTTCTTCATTATTTCCAGCCTTAAAACAATCTGGTTAATAGCCCAAGGCGGTTCGAAAAATACTCGTAACACATCCCATTACTAAAAAAATATTAATTGTGAAGGTTTATTACCTTATCTTTTAAAATTGAGGATAACTTTATTAGATTTAATTTAATCTTGAAATTCATTCTGTAACAACCCGTTTGTGGGCCTAGACGTTATGGGTATTTTATTTTTGAGCATTGAAAATTTTACCCTTGTTAAATTAAATGTTTGGGAAATATTTTTCTTATATGAATAAATTATAAATGTTGTTCTCACAATTGATTAAAGGATGAGAAATAAAGAAAATGAAGAAAAAAAATGAAAATGATTGAAAAGTCAAACTTAGTGGGCTAAAGTGAATTGGGGGCTAAAATTGGTTTAAGCTCAAGTGCAAGTTATGTGGTATTCTATTTAAGTAAATGAAATGGATTGAGTTTCCCATTGGGCCAATGATTTGGGATTGGGCCTATGCATTTATATGAGTTGAAGGAAATAAATGGAAAAGAAATAAAAATGAAATGAGAAATTTTCAAAAAGAGGCATTGGATATTTTGAATTTTGTGTGGGTGGACAAGGTGGGCAAAAGGGTAAAATTGCAAATGGGTGGTTGGGATGGACGTGCAACCCAGTTTTCCCCATGCTTTTTCTTTTTTTGCTTCTTTCTTCATTATTTCCTTTATCTTTCTTTTTCCTTTACTAGATAAATTTCTTCTTCTCATTTCTCCTTCAATATTTTCTTCTTTTTCTTCTTCTATATTTCTCTTATTGCTGGGAGCTTGAAGTAAAGTTACAGCTGGGTGCATTATTCTTCTTGGATTTTTCTTCATCAAAGGCAAGTTCTCCTTGCACTTGTGTTTCTTGTGTGTAAGTTTTCCTTCTTTTCATTGTGATGTCAAAAAGTTTCATGGTTCTTGGTTCCCTCATTGATAAAAATTATTTTGGTATCGGTTATATATATTTTCTTGAACCATTTGTTATTTCAACACTTGCGTTGGGTCCTTGTGTTAGTTTCGTTAGAGCTTGTTCACCCTATTTTTCATTCAAGGAATAACATTTGTGGGTTAGGAAGCTAGTGGTGTTTGTTTTGGGGTCTTTTCGTGTGTTTGTGTGTAATGAGTCGACTATTTTTGGGGCTTAGTCGACTCATCGAAAGCCTGTTTTCTCATGTTTTCGGTGCCAGTCTCGACCCAGTCGACTATTGGGTGTTTATGAGTCAACTAAGCTTTAGTTGACTATTCCCTTCCAAAAGTCGACTAATCACTTTTTTTTTAGCACTACGCATATTGCGTTATTTTTATCATAACTTTTGATGTAAACTCGAAATTGCAATCCGTTTAAAGTGTATTAAACTAGACTTCAAGAGATTTGATTTGATATATAATGTCATATACTTTGGTTATCATTTGAGTGGGTCAAGGCTTTTCTTAATCCAAATTAAGCATGATTGTTGATCTAAGTTATTGTTAATTGCTTTCTTTAGCATCACGCACCCCTCCAAAATGCTAAGATGTGATTGAAGATATGCATATGTGCATGAATGGGCTCATGAGTGAATAATTTATTAAAATGTTTAAATATGCACGATGTTCACGATGTGTACATTTCTATAATGGAGCATGCATGTTATACTTATGTGAGATTCCATGAACATTGCATGGCATTACAATTTGCACCTCTATTGCTATTATTTTGGGGCGAAGATTATGTTCCACAAATGGGAAACGAAAAGTATATCCTCAAGAGCGCCTGACGCGGGTGAAGTGGCCATAAACCCAGTAGGCGATACTCAAGCGAATGTGTGGTAAATTGATTTTTTTTTTATATATATATATATGTATGCATTCATGCATGTGAATAAAGGGCTTTGAGAGATAATGTGAATAAAGGGATTTGAGAGCCAATGTGAAGTATGAAGATTTATATATTCGTGAGAAATGAATCGGTGCATAAAATGTATAATGACAATGGCATGGGAATGATTTGAATGATGAGAACTAATGGGAAATGCTACTCGTACTTGGGAAGTCGAGTCTATTCTCCTTTGATTTATCTATGCCTTAACCCTATTACTCAATTTGTCGTAATATATTCTTACTTATAGAATAGTATTATTAATGAGAATTAAATGATGGGTTTAAATTGAATTGGGGAGTCGGGTTTACACTATTTTGTTATCCATATCTTCATTTGTGTTTTCGGTATTATATATGTTTACTTGTTGAGCCTTATGACTCACTTTGCAATGTGGGTTTTGACAAATCATAAGGAAGTGTATTTTTTTGAGGATGTTGTTGTCAAGTCTAGAAGGCATGAATCGAATGGGTATCTAGATGTTGGATAATGATTTTCTTTGACTCTGAATTATTCATGCCTTCACATATCATTCTATGGATACCTTCATTTGTTATATACTTGTTGAGCTTCGTAACTCACGTTGTTTCTTTTGTCATTCCAGATAATGGAAGATAGATATTTTTGGGACGAGTTCTATTAGATGTGTACAGAGATGTTTCGGGCTCAAAGATTCATGGGTGTATGATGAATGCAAGAAGTAGAGGGCTTATTTTATTTTTAAAGCCTTAGTGCCCTTTTGTTTTCAAAATGTGTGGGCGATAAGCCCAAGATGATGATGTAACAAATGTTATGTAATTTATTTTGGCTTCTATTGTTAGTGAGCAAATTTGGAAGATAAATTTCTTGAAAATTTTGAGTATCTATATCCATCTTAAATGGACATTCTCCTCGAACTTCCTATGCTAGTGGAAAAATTCGAGAGCAGGTCCTAACACATTCATCTTATATTCATCTTTGAGAGGAACCTGATTTTTGAAGATAAAACTCACATCAATGCCGTGAAGTAGAAGCATCCTTCTTGTTGTTGTGATTTTTGTTGAATCAATTACAGGAATATGTATAGATGTAACAACTAACTCAACACTTTATTTAATTGGATTACAATAATTTGAAATAGATACAACAACAAATCAGAAAGTCGGTTGGAAAACTGCAACCGTCTAGGAAGATGTCACGAGCAACCACAACAATCCAAATAGGATTTGAAAATAGATGGACATCAACAACTGAGGAACGTCAAAAGTGTTATCTTAAAGATAGAACTCCGTTAATCCCTTGACACACACAATGGCCACTCAAGAGGGGGGTGAATTGAGTTATTAAAACTAATTAACCAAATTCTTCCATTTTAAAACTCTTGAGATTTTCTTATACACAAAATACACTTGTTATAAATATATATGTTATTTGAGTGTGATAGTAATATAAATATGCAAACAACAATAATAACACAAGAATATATAGTGGTTCGGTGTCTCCAACACCTACTCCACTATCTCAAGGTCAACTCAACACTTGAGGTTCCACTAAAATCACAACACTAGGTTTTCACACAAGATTACCTAGTAAATTTGTACACCACCGAGGTTTTCCCCTTATCTCACCTCAGAAACTATTACAACAAAACACCACACCTAGATTACTTGGACTTTAGAAGGCCACTCATAATCCAAAAATAATACAAATGAACAATCCTATGTCCAACACACTTGAACTAATATTTATATGAATACAAAAACAAATATTACAAGGCAAGTATAAATACAAATACAATTTACCACACTTGGAGAGAATATCTTCTTCTTCTTTGCCTTGGGCTCCAAATGGTATATCTTTGAGTTTGAGTCTTGGATTGTTTTATTTGAATTGCTTGAAAACTTGGGTGTGCTTTAGGAAGATAGATTTTGATTGTGCATTAGTCTTCTCCAAAAAACCCTTATTGATGTATATAATGGAGCTTCCAACGAACCTATAATGCCCTGCTTCTCGTGCGCATTATAACTTAGGATAATTTTAGGACAATAATTTTTTTTTCTTTCAAACTAGTGTTAAACCACATTATTCCTCGAATCCGTCTTAGAATTCGCATTCATTTTTCTTGAAAGAGAATTATTATACACATCACGTGCGGAAGCAAGGATCGAACATGATATCTTAATATAAATCGAAATTCAAATTTTACATCATTGTTCCTTAACATAACTTAAATACAAAGCAAAAGTTCTCAACTAACATGATCATTAAATCATCGTTCCTCAACATAACTTAATACAAAACATAAGTTCTCAACTATCATTAACCTTAAATAGAGTTATACATCCTCACGCTTTTAAAACGTTTAGAATTCAAAATAACAAAACTTAAATACATGGGCTACAATACATACATTTCATTCATCATTCAATTCATCATACACTTTGTTAAATGCCATTTTATGCCTCATTCATCCTTGTATCTGCTACAATCTTCATCTGGACATTTGAATATTTCAGGGACAAAGTCCAAGTTAGATGATGAATCATCTAAGTAAGGGTACAAAATATTTTATCATGCATGTATGCAATGTCTTATTCATCATAGGGGTCAATTGCGCCCTTCTTGCTATTTCTATTTTTACGGTCACCTCTTTCGAAGCGGGGGTGTATGAGGGCACCCTTGGTAAAGTAGCGGCGCCAGTTTGTACTTCCAACGGACATCATGCATGTGATCAATGATATCAACGTGTAGATATGCATTTATTATTATGTCATGTATGCGATCTACGTGATGGATACATATCAGGGTATGTCAATATGATGAAAACATTCTCGAGGATTGGGTTTTTAAACATAAATTACTTACAAACCAAACATTTTCCGTAAAACTAAATTCTAGTATGAGAAGCACCACTTACCTTCTCAAACTTATCGTGCCACTTTGATAATCGTACATTGTCTCAAAATATGGGCATCGCCTTGATTTGCGTGCTAATCTCAAAATTTGCATGAGTCACTTCAATTTAAGCCTCAAAACATCCTTGACTTAGTCCTCTGGCTTCCTTAGTATGCGTGCCATATTCCCAAAATGCGTGCCCGAACCATTTCTTCGCCCAAAATCTCTAGGATAACCATAAAACTCTATTTCCTATTTTTCAGAATTTTTTTCCACATTTTCTATATTTTCCTTTATTTTTTCTTCTATTTTCTTTTTCTTTTCTTTTTTTTTTCTTTTTTTTTTCTTCTTCTTCTTCCTTTCTCCCGCCTCTGCAACTGGCATACTCCATTCTTCATTTTTTTTTCTTTTTCCACTTCTTTTCTTTTCTTTCTTTCTTCTTTTTCTTTTCTTCTTCTTCTTCTCTTCTACATCATTCTTCTTCTTCTTCTTTTTCCACTGCAACGCACCAACACTTGCGCACGCCCTGCCTGGCTCTCCCGTTAGCCACCATGGCTTACCAATGCTGCTGCGCGTCGCCTACACCGACCTCCGTCGCGCTCGCTACCGGGCGAGCCTGCTTGCTGCGCGTCGGCCATGGCCGCGCACAACAGCTCGCGCCCGCCCGCCCATGGCTATACCGGCCATCTTCGTTGCAGCTGCTCCGATGCGGCTTTCCTCGCAGCTACTCCAGCTCCGCTTCAGCCCAAGCTACCATGGCCGACTTTGGCCTAAGCTTTCACGAGCTCTCTCGCTTTCTCTCATCCGATCCCTCTCTCTCTCTCTTTCAATCTCCCTTGCTGCTTCTTAATTAGCCAAGCTCTCTGCCTATTTATAGGCAACACACCACGCACTCAATTGCCTTGGACATCCCTCGCCCCATCTCTTATTGCGTGCAAAGCTTTCCAAACTGGCAGAGGCGTGGAGATTTAGAGTTACAGGGTATGGAGATTTGCAGAGGAACGCACACACAACACGTATACATAATTATATATATATATAAGTATATATTACATTAATATTTAGACTAAAGAAAATTACACATAAGCCCAAATTTTCTTCTAATATCACTTAGTTAATTTTTCTTATTGCAACCATACCCTCAAACATCGATTAAATTTGCATTTCAATGCTGAAAACACAAAATTAATAACTTCAAAGTTACTTGATTTAGGCGATTTTAACCTAGTGTCCTCACCGGGATGTCGTTTCATCCCGAAACCACTGAAGGGTTGCTTTTTACGCAAAACCAGAGCCCTCCTAAGGTTTCGTTGATTTTTCGGGAGTCCCTTACGATGATTCGATTTTGCAGCCTAAATAACAATTATATTTTAGCTGTACCGAAAATTATTCCCGATCCGATTTCTTTTGATACCATAAATCTTATCTCAAAATGCTAATCGGGACCCTATAACTTTCCTTAGACAATTTAACTCCAAGGTATTCCCTGTAGTTGATTCGATACTTATAACTGTTATTAAGCCAATTTTTCAGTATTCAAACCTTGCTTAAATTATGTGGCAACCTTATGTCGAAACAGGGTCTTACAGAACTTGTAACGACTAGAAAAAATTTGATCGTTGGACCCGAGAGTCGACTTCTCTAAAACAGGAGTTGACTTTTATTTGAAGTAAGAGTCGACTCTAGTTAAACAAGAGTCGGCTTCTCTAATACTAGAGTCGATTATTCAAAAAACACCAATGCTGCTAGATCGACTCTGCATCAACTGATCTTGACTGGGTTGCCTCTCACTCTGCAAGTGTCGACTCCAGCTTAAGGAGAGTTGACTCTAGATATACAAAAGTCGACTTCTGATGCTAGATCACAGAAAATAGGATTTTATACATATAACAATAGGTTGAAGATATAAATCATATAGCATGTATATAATACAAGATATTTATATTTCTTTAGTTAAAGCAAATGTCCTCATTTTATTTTATTTATATTTTATCTTCCATTTACTTTAATACATAAATGTAAGTAATAAAGTACCATCCATTTGGATTGAATAAAAATATATAAAAAATTAAAATTCAAATAGATAAGAAAATTGATTTTTGGTTTTAGAACAAATTCCAGATTTGGCGATTTTAACACTTCCAAAATACATACTTTATATTTCTTGAAAAATTCATTAAAAATCATTTTAACATTAATGAATATTACCTATGAAAATATCGGGAGTTAGTTTTCTAAAATAAAATATTTTCTTATATATTCCCTTATTGTGCTATAATATTTCAGACTTAGAGAAATAATATTACTTTGTTCATTTTGATACACAAAATACTATAATACTTAAAACATATCAAAAATCTATTAGGGGTTTTAAATATACCAAAAACAGTTTTACTAAAATTATATTTTGTTAATCATCAAAACACACAATAGGTTTATTTGAGCAATTTGGCTCAACAAACTCACCATGCACTGGTTAGAGCTGGCAATTTTGGACACGACTCGATTACACGACACGACACGGAGTTAAGCGGGTTAGGGTTGGGGTTAATCGAGTTCGGGTCATAAACGGGTCAACCCGTTTATGACACGATTATTTTGGTGTCTTAAGCGGGTCAACCCCTCTAATCCGTTTAGACACGAAATGACACGTTTAATTAAACGTGTTAACGGGTTGACTCGAATACATTAACACGATTATATACGAAATGACATGTTTAATTAAAATGGTTAATGGGTTGATCTGAACACGTTAACACGATTATACACGAAATAACACGTTTAAAACTTAATAACACGTTTAACAGGTGACATAACATGACCCACTTAAATTAAACGGGTTAAACAGGTTAATAGGTGACACGACACGTTTAGTTAAACGGGTTAAACGGGTCGTGTCGTGTTACACGTTTAAAAAATGTGTTATGTTCGGATTTAAGGAATTTGACACGATTATTAAACGGGTCGTGTTCAGATTAGTCTGACACGTGTTATACGTGTGTCTTGATATGACACGATTACGACCCAACAACACGAATTGCTACCCATAACACTGGTCACACGTAGACTCCGGTGACTGTTTCAGTAAGATACAACAATCAACTCCGGTTGAATTGCAACCACGAACAACCGAATCTAATAGAACTTTGTTGAACACTTGCTCTCCATGACACAAGAACTTCGATGCACAAAGAAAAAATAGTTTAGATTCTCGAAATCTGGATAAGCTTAGAGGAAGAATGATCAACTATATAGATAGCTAACAAACCATAAACTGGAAAGCCACTCAATCTGACAATAAAAGCAAATGTTTGGTTTTAATCATAAAAACCAAAAACGTTCGTTTTAATCATAAAATCGTAACTGAAATTTGAATCGAGATTAAATAAATCGGTTTCAAGAGTTACAAATTAATTTTGATAATTGTATTCGTAACTCCAAACGCCGCTAAACATATAAAAAATATATATCTATATTTTTTTTTTCTTGAATTGAACCGAACCGAATTGCGTTGGGTCGGGCGAGCTAAGCCCCCAACCCATGGAGAGTAAGGGTTCGTGTTAAAATTGTGGTTACATTGAGATAAGTTTCCTTATAATAAGATAAATGTTATGAATTTAAATTTGTTTCAAATTCATTAATATTTGAATTTTAACAATATAATGGGATAAGTAATTTGAATTTGAATTAAATTCAAATTCATAAAGAGATATGCCTATTTATATCTATGTGATGATATGCCTATTTATATCTATGTGATACCTATAAATAAGCATATAATCTAATAAAAAATATACAACAATCATAATCAATTTTTAATCGCTCGTATACTGTCTCCGGCATTACCAATCGAGCCTCGCGTGGACAAGAGGTGGATGTATAAGAAATTTTTTTATAATTTTCTTCCCTTGAGGTCGTTAGACAAATCAATTTCGATTATTCCGTTGCGATCCAGGTATTTTACATTCCATTTGCTATTTATTCAAAAGTTCTACAGTTCGCTTGCTCAAAAAATTCGAGTACTTGTTGAGACCCGAGCCTAAAAAGCAAAGGAGAGGAATTTAAACACTTGGAACTCTCTTGATGTGGGACTTTACACTCCTTTAACCCCCACACTTGCACTTACATTCACACTACACTACAAAAAAAAAAAAATGATAATTTTTGTTCTTTCCAATCAACGATCTTGGTTCTTCATTAGCAATGGGGTTGCAAAGCACGATGTGGGTTTTTTGTTGGCCATTATTCTTGAAATAGAGGAGAAAGCCATGGTCATTGACAACCTCCTACAATAAAATATAGATAAGAGAGAAATAAATAAATGAGGTGAATGAGGAAAATAAAGAGAAATATAGAAGATACAAATGAGGATATTTTAAATATTTATAAAATATTAATGATAATCTTGAAACGAAATAGGAGAAATTGACGTGGGTCATTAAAGTAAAAAAAAAAAGATTTAAAATATTTAATACCTTTTTATCAGATACTCTATAAAATTTATCATATAAACAATGAACAATTAACATGAGGACAAATGTATATTTATGTCTCCTTAAACTCACATATATATATTTTTGTAAAATCTTAAACTCTTCGATATTCTAAATATGCACCGAACTTGCAAATTTGCTACATTTAAACACTTTTTAAGTATCTACAATACATGTGCATGCTTTCAATGCTTGTGAAACAAAAATGGCCAATGAAGTCCAATAGCTAGACAAAGTAGCAGACGGCAAAATAGTAGAGAACGGCATTGACATTGCTTCAAACCCCACATTGTTCTTGAATCGCTAATGAATCAGAGAATAACACTGACGCCATTGTCAACATTTTCTCTAAGCTCTGCCTTAACAGCTTCTCTTTTGCCATTGCCATGGATGCCATAATCCCCTTCGTTAAGCAATGCAATATTTGCAGTGGAACCATGAAGAAACCCCCAACGTTGTCTTCCTTTCCCTTATAACCCAACTCCAAGAAAATCAATCTCCATCCTTCTTCCTAGGGGTGTGCAATCGGTTTTAACCGAACCGAACCGCCCAAAAATTGTGAATCGAACCGAACCAAATGCAATAACCGAACCGAACCGACCGACCAACCCCTACAAACCGATCTAACCGAACCCTAAACCATGCTAACCGAACCGAAACCGAAAACTGAAGTGGAAACAAACTAAGAGACCGGCTTTGCTGTTGCTGCCGGCCGGGGATTCCGATGATCGGAACCGATCATCGGATTTCCCCAACCACGGTGAGCCACATATCCAAAAACTAAAAACATCTAACGGTTGGATTTTAGTAGATCTAGGTTTCAAATTTTCAATGTAAAAGAGAAATAGAGTGCAAACTTACTGAAAACTATCGGCGCAATCTTCATCTTCGTCTCCGGCCTTCGTCTTCTTCTTCGGCATTGACGATAGATGGTGGAGGGAGAGAAAACAGATGAAGAGCAGGAGCTTCCGTCAAAAAGCATTCGGCCAGTGCCTAATCCACGAAGCTTCGAAGAGCCTTCGTCTTCCCCTTCGCCGTCGCCTTCGCCTTCGCCTTCGTCTTCGTATTCGTATTCGTATTCGCCATCACCAGATCTGTCACCTGTGAACTCGAAATCGAATAATAGAGAAGAAGACGAAGGCTGAGACGCGAGAGAGAGATAGAGAGAGAGAAGAACAAATGAAATGTCGCGCCCGCATGCGTGACTCGTGAGGGGGGGAGTTCGGTTCGCGCGAGGGGGGGTTGTGGCCGGCTCGGTTCAAGTGAAGGCTATGTTTATAATGTTTTACAAGTTCGGTTCGGTTCGATTTTTTTGGTATTTTTATCAAAATAACCGAACCGAACCGAATAACCGATTTTTAAACAAAAATATAACCGAATCGAACCATTATTTTTGAAGAACCGAACCGAATCGACTGAACCTTTAGGTTCGGTTCAGTTAGTTCGGTTTAACCGAACTTTTGCACACCCCTACTTCTTCCATCCATTGCCTTCGTGGCTTTACCAAGACTCTTCTTTCGCTCATTCTCCAATAGTCTAGAACTCCACTCCATTACCAGCACCGCCAACTCTATGGCGATCTACCCTTAATCAAATGAACTTCCCTAATTTTGGATAAAACCCATTTTACTATGTTTTTGTCTCTCTCTCTGTTTTTTTTCTCTTTTGGGTTTCTGTTTCTTTTATTTCTCTTTCAATTTGATAGATAAGAGGTTGACGACGGCACTAGTGTCATTCTCTACTTCATCGACGATTCAAGAATAGGGAGGGGTTTGAAGCAATGTTAGTGCTAGTGCCGTTCTTTGTTGCTTCGTTGTCTATTGCTTCTTTTGACTGTTGAATTTCGTCTACTATTTTTGATTCTTAAGTGCTTAAGGCACGTTCGTGTATTGTAGATGTTTAAATATAATGATTTTGCAAGTTGAGGGACACATTTAAAATCTCGAATAATTTAAGAATTCACAAAAAAAGGAGAAAAGAATTTAGGTGGATAAATATGCATTTACCCATTAAGACAACTATTTATTTAGTGGAAGCCATAATAAGCATGTCATTATCAAAATGAGCTGTCAACAGCCCAAGCACAGCCCATTCGTGTTTTCTTTTTCTCATAAAATTACAGCCCATTCTCATTCATATTTCATTAACAACGCCCGGGAATCATTTATTATTAGTATTTTTGATAGATATTGTGTTTGTTTCCTTGTTTTGAATTTTTTAAAAAATTAAATTTCTTAAAAGTGAAAAATAACAAAAGTGTTTTTTATTATAAAAAATTAAAATTTCCCACTGTGAATATAGCACAAATATGCACAATGAAATTTCATTCATTACATGAGATAATCAATGACATTTTTATGAATTTCTATATAGTCTAATCATATCACAGGCAATTTGATATTTTCAAGAATAATACTATTTATTTACATTACAGATGAATCTTCAGTTTAATTGACACCTATACCTTTTTATTTTCTAATGAAAATGTGCCAACTAGATTGAAAATTCATCCCAAGTCTAAATAAATAATATTACTTTATTTTTAATGATATATTTCATTACTTTTGGAAGTTTATTTGATTTAAATTTATCAATACTCAATTGTAAGGAAGGCAATTAATTAGTGCACAACATACAGGCGAATTCTTTATCACAACTGAAAGAAAAAAGTCTTCTATATGTATAATATGATTTTATCTCAAAATTAGATATACATCTCAGTTTTAAATCACCTGCTCACAGATGTAATAAATAGTGTTTTGTTTAATGGGGTATGTTGTTTCCCTGATAAAACATTAAGGTAATTTAAAAAATATTAACTAGTAGGCTAAGTGTGAGAAAAATAATTTTGAATAAATATGTTATGATTTTCATAGGAGTTGTAATGTACATAATTGTAAAATTAGTACGAATGTGGATCGATACATATATGAAAAAAAAGAACGAATAAGGATTTGTATTGTTTCAATAAATTTAAAGAATTAAAACAATAAATAAAATATAAATTTTAAGTTAATTTATGATTTTTTATTAAAAATGTTACTATGTAAATATATTTTTATAATTTATATTATTAATTTATAATAATCCAAAATACACATAATATTATTTGACATTGATATCTTATTATACAAATGATAAATTCGATACCTTATTTAACATAATATTAGTAGCTCGAAGAGTGACAGAGAGAGTTGGAATTGGGCTGATTGATGTAATTGGCCCATTTAGCATTGCGTTTTTTAAAAAAAGGAAAAAATATTATTTTCAAAATTAAGTAATCAACCTTTAATTTTATTTTTATTTTTGTTTTGAAGGAAAAGAAGCCGAAAGTGGCATCTGACCTGCTAAATAAGTAGGCATTGGGCATTACAGTAAATTCAAAATTGGGGAAATTCTTTCACAGGACGAAGCGGAAAGAATTGCCGCATTTTTGGCCTCTGTTGGCGTTGGAGTCCTCTGAAAAGAACTCAAAAACATTTCAAGTTTTAACAACACGGCATAGCTCCCCCCTGTCTCTTCATATTTCGATCAACGTTACAGAGAGGGAGGGGGGGGGGGGGGGGGGAGAGAGAGAGCGCGGGCGAGGAAGAAGAAGAACAAGAAGAGAGGGTTTACGGAGCGAAACCCAAATGTCTCTGGGTTATGCAGAGAAGCTTTCGTACATAGAAGATGTGGGCAAGGTTGGAATGTCAGAGATTTTCGACCCACCTCCCATTTTGGGAGAAAAAGTAGTGTTTTCTTTCCCTATCTTGTTTTCTTTCTTTCCATTATTCTCTAATACGTGATTTATTTTCCCATCACTTCCTATTTTGGATGACTACTTTGATGATCCCCTAAACTGCAGTACACATTCTTGTTACTTAGGTTTTGTGATAAAGCTCTAATTTTGAACTTCGTTTGAACCGCGAAATCCGTCTTGTTTAGTTCTTGGTGAGATCTGACATTTGGGTATTGGCATTTTAGGTTCACATTTAGTATTGAATTTCACTTGTTGCCTAATAGTGGAGTGTTTGTGTCTCTAGTTCAATTGTTCTTGGAGTTAATATTTGGGGATTCTTTTAATTGCATTACGGTGGCTTAAATATTTAACTCCAAGGCAAATGGACTTTAGTCAAATTGATTGCAGCAGTGTCGGGCACTGTCCTGTTTCATGAAGTATGCTGTTTGTTTACTGAGGGATCCTTTTATTGCAAATGTGGTGGTTTAACCCTAAGGGAAATTTAGTTTGGTCAAACTGATTGCACCGATGTTGATAACTAGCACATTTCATGCAGTATGTAATTTACTTTTTAGTTTGGATGGTGAACTTGCCGATGGTAAAGTTACGCAGTTATCGAAGGGCACAAATGCATCAAGTTCGTATCTGGGATTTTGATTATGGATCAACATGCATAATGATGAATTGTCTTTGTCATAAATGCATATATGTTTGGTGTGAATGGGCAATATTTTTTAATGAGCAATATGCTAAAGTTACCCTGGGTGAACTGTTGGCTCACTAGGGCCAAGCAAGTCTCTGTATCTAATGCACTATTATAAATCAATCCCAATTTCCAATATCAAACTTAAATTGAGACGTGCATAAAAAATTTCAACATTGTTAAGATAAACCAAACCAGTGCATGATGTAATCCTGCTTGCAAGTAACAAAGTTGAATACTAAGAATGTAAAACAAATAAATGAAATAATAACATGGACCATGTCTACACATGAACACTTATGAGGCATACCCATAAAAGAGACAATAACAGCCCATATTCCTCTAAATAGATTGGTTTGTTTGTCCTGAAGCCAACCTATATTCCTAGACATACTAAATATAGAGGGAGCCAATAACTCAATTAATATATAATATATATTATGACATAATTAGTACAAGCAAACACGAGTTTATATGAAAAATAGGATTTCCCTTTGGAAAATATGTACAAGAAAGAGGTTTTCTTTTAGTTAAGATCCTAGATTTTGGATTTTGAGTTTTGGGTTTGTAGGGGGTTCAAGTCAAAGCTTAAGGCTTCTCTTTTTTAGAAAATAGATAGAGTGTGAGCCTGTTAGTGATGCACTATATCGCCCGAATGCAATAAAAAATGTGCTAGGACTGTTGTATTGGTGCCTAGATGTAGTGTTAAACTTACAAGGGTTTTCACATTTTCATGGATGGATGCGAGTCAAAAAGTTAGCCCATGATCATAGATTAAAGATTGGATCATGGAATATTGAGACTTTAATAGGACAAAAATCTACAGAAGTGTTGGATGTGATCAATGGTTTTAAAGGCTCTAAGTGCGCTTGAGCACCTAGGCCTTATAGAGCTTAAGGGCAAAAATCTACATTGTAAAGTTTACAAACATGGAGAGGGGGAGAAGACGAACAATTAGTGCTTATGGAGAGAGAGGGGTGGTGGTGGAGGAGAAGACAAACTAGAGAGGGAAATGCAAATAGAAAAATCATATGGAGAGAGAAATGGGAGAAAGTAGAAGATGAAAAGATATCCTAGAAGATGAATTAGTAAGTACTAAGTAGTATATGGAAGGAAGAGAAGTGGTGAGTAGTGAGAATAGCAACAAATTGATGACGGGAGAGAGAGGAGAGAAAATATCTTCAGATCAAGGAGGTTTTCTATTTATTGTTTTTATTTGTTTTCTTTTTCCACCTAAATATTAAATTTTAATGTATAATTGTATGAGATATTCTAATTTCGTATTTTTATATCATAATTCTAATTTTTATATATTTATTTAAAAATAAAAATTATTGAACTTGATGCAAACTTGCTCCAACCACTGAGAGATTGCCAAAGTCTGGCAAGATGGACTCAATTTTGGTGGTGGTGGACAAACTTAGTAAGTACGGGCATTTCATTGGCCTTAAACACCCGATTATAGTTGGGGAAGTGCCATGAATTTTTATTAAGGAAGTGGTGAGGCTTCATGGAATGTCAAGGTCCATTGTATCAGATAGAGACAAAATTTTCATGAGCAAATTTTAGGAAGAGATGTTCTGACTACAAGGTACCAAACTCAATGGAAACACAGCTTATCACTCTCAAACGGATGGGCAAACGGAGGTACTTAACCGGACTTTAGAAACCTACGTTGTTTTACTTCCTCAAAACTGAAGGCATGATACATATGGCTACGTTGGGCTGAATTATGATATAATACCTCCTACCGCACCGCTGCCAAGGTGACTCAATTTCAAGCAATGTATGGGCAAGAACCACCACCCTTATTGAGGTACTACCCCTATTTCAATGGTGGAGCAACAGTTGATTGAGAGAGATTTAATCCTTGAGGAATTGAAGGCACAACTGATGAGAGCACAAGCAGTGATGAAGAAGGGAGCAAATTTGAAAAAGAAGGGAGGTGAAGTACAAAGAAAGAGACTTGGTTTATTTGAAATTAAGACCATATCGTTAGAAATCCTTGGCCGCCTGTGCAAATGAAAAGTTGGCTACTCGATATTATGGTCCATTTGAAATTGAGAAGGAGGTAGACCCGGTAGCTTATAAGTTGATACTGCCACCTCATTGCCCTATCCATCCTGTATTCCACGTGTCCCAACTATGGGAGGCAAGAGGGGCATTGGAAGCTAATGTGGAAATTCCTCGATAGCTTAATGAAGACCTTGAGATGCTGGTAGAACCGGAGGCAGTACTTGGAGCTTGGCTAGGAATTGGGAAGAACTTACAGGGATTAGAGGTGCTCATACAATGGAAGGGGCTACCGCCATTAGAAGCTGCTTGGGAGCCTTACCACTTGATCCAGCAACAATTTCCATTTTTCACCTTGAGGATAAGGTGAAAGTTGGGGGAGGGGGAGTAATGATAGGCCCCGGTTATCAAAGACGATCCAAGGGGTAGGGGTAGGAAAGTAAATTGGCTAGCTAGCATAACAGCTAGCCATGTGCATACCGGTAGAGTGGGAAAAATCAATGGGTTGTGTAACAACCCAACAGGTGCAAAACTGAATTCGGTTAGAGGAGGAGGGAAGAGAATATAGGGGAGGGAGAAATTTGTAGGAGGTAAGACAATTTTGGATTCAGTTCTTAGGGAGAGTTAAGGGCCTCTCGAATGCCCAGTTTTTTTTTTCCTTGTAATTTTGATTGGAGTTGGTGAAAATTGAATCCAAGTTTCAATGAATTCTTTTCTGGTTTGCATCAGCCGTAAGCCTCTCCCCTTTTTGGTTTGATTCTTGGTCCCATTCTTAAAATATTGATTCATACTCAAATATAATGTTATCTCAAAATTAAATACAAATCTAAGTTTTATCTTTTAAAATATGCTTGTTTTGCTTGAAGTTAAACACATTCTTATGGTATAAGTATGTTTACATAATTGACGTTAATAAAATATTAACAAATATAAGAATCTCAGTGTTTTATATAAAAAGGATGTGTTGTTTTCCCTATTAAGACACTAGGAACACGCTTGTAAGTAAATATTTAATAAGGTTGTGTTTGAGAAGAAAAGTAATATTTAAACTCTACCTAAATGTGAGTTAAATTCACGAAGTTCTTTTCAGAATTTGTGTTCAATATATGTCCACATAATGTGCATCATATGCAGTTGATTTGGATTAAGAACCCCCATCTTTAGATTAAATTATTTTCACTCAATTTGTTTTTTTTTGCTCAACAAATACAATTTTCACTCAAGTCCATTTGTCTAACTTATATAGAAGTTAAGTGAAACAATGATATGTTCAACCACATGGTATATAGAAACTGAATAATTCAAATATTTTACCAATTTGAAGTGTTACAATGATTTTTTCTTATTAAGAGGTGTTAGACAGAGCTTTTAATTTTCAAATTTTAGCTTTGATTTTGATTTTATTTTTTGTTCACGTTTCATTTTTATTTAAAAATGAAAAATCAAACATGTACTTTTTTAAATAACTTTTTTTTTTAATATATTATTTTCCCTGAATACCCTTCACATTACCGTGCCAATGAGTGTGGTATAACTTCCATGAAAGTCACTGAGCGTCTTGACAACTCATCTTGTGATCAAGATTGTTGTTGAAGAGTCAGTGTGGAAGGAAATGAAACTGAAATGAAAACAATGTATAAACACTTTTGTTATTTTCATTTTTACAGAAGGACAGTGATAAAAGGGCCAACTAGGTCAGCTGCCAGTCAGGCAAGTAGGTGAAATCCCACTTTCACCCTTGCTTTTAGCAAGGGCTAACCCAGTTGTCCATTATTAAACATTGTTTTTATTTTCAAAACAATGAAACCTATGAAAAATCTGAAAGAAAAGCACCAACCAAAAAAGTAGGCTTTGGGCATTATAGTAAATTCATAGGGGGGAAAATTCTTTTTATATATCACACTGTGGAAAGAATTGCCGCATTTTTTGGCTGTTTGGAGACTCTTCAAAGGGCTGAATACATTGTTTCCCCTGCCTCTTCATTTTTCAATCTGCTTTTCAGAGAGAGAGAGAGAGAGAGAGTGAGCGAGAAGAAGATAAGCTTTGCAAAAAGCACTATGGCTCTGGGTTTTGCTGAGAAGCTGACTCACATTGAGGATGTGGGTGAATTGGGTGCATTGGAAATTTTCGACCGCCCTCAAATTTTGCAAAAAAAAGTAGTATTTCTTTCCCATCTGTCTTTTCTTTATTTCCATTTTTCTTTAATACATGATTTCTTGTTCCTGTCACTTGTTTTGGATGACTCCTTTGATGATCGCTTGAAGCTGCAGTACAGATTATAGTTAATTAGGTTTTGCTTGGTGCCTAATAGTGGAGTGTTTGGAGTTTAATTGTTCTTGGAGTTAATATTTGGGGATTTTCCTGCTTGAATTGTGGTGGTTTAAATTTTAACTCCCAAGGCAAATGAAACATTGTCAAATTGATTGCACAGTGTTGATCACAATCCCGTTTCACTAAGTATGCCATCTGTTTTGGGGATCCTTTTATTGCAATGTGGTGGTTTAACCCTAAGGCAAATTTAGTTCGGTCAAATTGATTGCACCGGTGTCGATCACCAGCATTCTTTGTGCAGTATGCAATTTACTTTTTAGCTCGGATGGTGAATTTGGCAATGCTAAAAGTACATAGTTATCTTTGTTTAACAAATGAACAGAAACTCATTGCATTGTTACTTTTTGAACATATCTTGTCATAGAACTGCCAAGTAAAAGATATATGTCAGCTACAAAGCTTACACCTGCTATACCATGTACTGGGCCAAGCTATGAAATCTACACTACATGTTTTGTTTATAGTTGAGTAACATAATCATTGGTTCAGCATTAATTATCTATCCATTTATGCTTTAGAGTGCCCTAGGAGTGGGTTTGAGATTTGCAATTGGGGAACTTCTAATTGCATCAATTTCATCTCGTGGTCTACTAAAAATTGGTTCATTTTGCAAAAAGAAGTTATTTAAGGGAGAGAATATTTGCAAAATCTTTAGGGGAAGCATTATAAGATTGATAAAATCTAATTGTTGAGGGATTATGTGGATGACTTGCTTCAAGTGTCATGACCCAAATAGGGACTCGTGACCTGTGCATGACCCTTGGTGAACTGTTGGCTCACTAGGGCCAAGCATATCTAATGCAGTATTATAAATCAATCCCAATTGCCAATAACAAACGTAAGTGGAGCCAATGCATCAAAATTTCAACCTTCGTTAGATAAACCAAACCAATGCATGATGCAATTCTGCTTGTAGGTAACAAAGTTGACTGACAAGAATGTTTAACAAAATAAATGAAATAATAACATCGACCATGCCCACACAAAAATGTGTGAGGCATACCCCATAAAGGAGAGAATACCAATCCAAATTCCTTTGAATAGACTGGTTCATCAGTCTTGATACTAACCAATGATCTAAACTAATATAATAAATACAGGGTGATTCAATAATCAATTAATATGTAATATATATTATGGTACAAGCAAACACATGAGTTTTCCTTTGGAAAATATGCATGAAAAAATTATTTTCTTTTCCAAACAATTTCTTTTTCTAGTTAAAGAAAATCCTTTTCTTACAAAACAATACCAAAAATTTCTTTTCTTTTTCTCCCATGGGAGTACACTAAGTAGAATGTATCCATATATCTGTCATTGGTTACACCAATTCATAAAACATGTCAATATTGGGCCTTGTCTAGCTATTGTGTTGTGGGGTTCTTTGAGATTTGGGTTTGCAGCGGGTTCAAATAAAAGCTAAAAGCTCCTCTTATTTAGAAAATGGTTGGAGCATAACCCTCTTAACAATGCACTATATTGCTTGAATGCATTAAAAAATGTGCTAGGGCCATTGTATTGGTGCCCAAATATAGTGTTAAATCTTTAAACAAGAGTTCTCACACTTTATGGACGGAAGGGAGTACAAAGGTTCATTCATGATCATAGATTGAAGGTTGGATCATGGAACATTGAGATTTTAGTAGTAAAATCTATAGAAGAGGTGGGTATGATGATCAGGAGAAAAATTTATGTTAAGTTCCTCAAAGAGATGAGATGGGTTGGAGAGTAGGTTAAAATGTTGACATAGTCTGGATGTAAATTTTAGTACTAAGGGAAGGATTGTGCAAGGAATGGATAGAGAATTGTTATGCATAAGATTTTAAAGGATGGGGTAGTGAACATGAAGATAATATGAAATAGATTATTGCAACTAAACTCTTGTTTTGAAAAGACACTATGAATATTGTTAATATGCATGCATCACAAGTTGGATAAAGAGGTCTAATAAAAACAAAGTTTTGGGTGGATTTTGAGGGCTTAGTGCAAGAAATACTTTAGAGGAGAGATCATTATAGGAGCTGACTTAAATGGTTATGTGGGTAGAGAAGTGAATGGGTACAAAGATGTATACGGAGGTTATGAATTTGGAGAAATAAATAACAAGGACAAAGCTATTTTAGATTTTTCCATTGCATATTTGAAAAGATTTGCCTAGGATTAGTCTTGAGACTCGGGAGAAGAAAGAATCAGAGAAGGATGCGGGTATCAGCAGGCTTCTGGAAGTCCGTTAGTTACATATTGTAATGGTAACCGCCATGTGTATAATGTGGCTATCGGTTTTGTTTAAATTCTTATAACTCCCGCCCTCTATGGTTTATAAATAAAGGGCTAGGGGGTCATTCCAACTATTGATTTCATTCTATCTCGAGAGAAAGAGTATGTGCTTTGTATGCAAGAGAGAAGTTTGTGTTATAACTTTGTAATCTCTGGTTAGGACAACTTGTGTATAGGGTTGTGAGAGAGTGTAGTACATGTAATCTGTTCTTCTGATTTCAAGATAGTGAAGCTATGACCCTCGTCAGGTAACTCTAATTGAAAAATTAGTCAATTGTGAAGAAGCCTGTGCCTTAATCGCAGTGAATAACCAATGGAGAATTCAAGTTTGGTTAGAGGTTGATGGAGGATGCTAGTGTTTGGAGAAATTTGATCACATTGAAATTCTTTAGTAGTGCATTCATGATCTGGAACAGAGGAGGATGCAAAAGGAAAAATTGAAATGACATGAATAGAGGATGGTGGAAGGGTTTTTTTGCTATCGAGAACAAGACTCTCGTTGTTTTTATTGTTCCTATTTCTGTTCGTGAGTTGCAGTGTCGAATCTGGGCTTGATAATATTGTTGAAGAAAAAACAAAGGACAAGCAAAGGAAAAGGAAAGTAAGAGAAAAGAAGAAGAAAAGGTGAAGGATAAATTAGATAGAAAAAACAGGAATTGGATAAAGAAACAATGGCCTTGTTGAAATAAGTTTCTTGAGGACCCCAAGGGCATAGGAGTAATTGTTCTATTACATGTATTTTTTCCTTTGTTGTATCTTAGGCCGTGGTAGTATTGTACTTTTAGTTTATTACTAATTGAAAGGAGGTAACAACCTATAAGTAGGCTAAAGAAGTAGAGAATAGGGCTTATGACTAAATGAATGAATTTGGATTATGTTCTCTCTCTCGATTCTTCTGAAATTCTCCCTCCATTCTCTGAATTTTTCCTCCCTTCTTTTGGTTTCTCCCTCCCTTTCCATCTCTCTGTCACGAACCTAGGGTTCGTGATGGGTTAGAAGAGGAATTGGGGAAGAATAAAGAAGAAATGAAGGGGGAGATTAGAAGAAGAAGGGGGAAGAAACAGAAGAACAGAAGAACGAGAGGGAGAGACGGGAGAGGGAAAGGAGAATTAAGAGATAGAAATCAGATTTTCATTCATTCTATAATCCTTCCCTTCTCCTACCAACAGCCTTATATAGGCTTCTTCTAACAAAAATAACAGCATCCATGTGCTGTAACAAATTACAAAATATCTCCTAACAACTTGCTAAATCTATTATTATAATGCCCTTCTATGGAATCTTGGGTCATGACAATTCCCTCTCCTTGAAAAGTTTCTTGTCCCCAAGAAACTTATTACGTTGAGCCATTCATATTCATCCAATTCCAGCTTTCTCTATCAGTTTAATGCTTCTTTCCTTCTTTATCCTTCTAGACTTTTTCCTCCTTTCTTTTTCCTCAACCGTAACAACATCATAACTTGCTGCCACATCGACTTCAACCATCTGTTCATCAGTTAATGCAATAGACTAGCATTTGAATTTTCCAACAGGAGGAGGAACCAATATAACAGCTGGAATTTTGTTCCCTTCAGCAAAACCTACAACTTCTTCAGCTACCTCCCTTAGTTTTTTTCCAGCTACAACCGGCCTCCAAAATTCCTCACCCCTTTGAATTTGCTGCTGGTCGAGAGGACTACTTTCATGATCACAACTCACAGAAAAATTCCCTTGGCTGAAAGAGAAATCAACATCTCTTTCTTCAGCGAATGTGTCCTGCCCTCTTGAATGATCATGTGAGCTGCCATTAGATATCTGAGAAAGAGCAATAGGGAGATTGTTTGAGGGTAAACATCCACTAGAAAAACTCCCAGCAGACTGTTGAACTCCTTGAATGGTTCCTGCATGATGAAAAACAGGTAATGCAATACCAGATTGAGTAGAGAATGATGTGGCAAAAGACGCCCCAGTACTCTTTGGAATATTTGAAGTCGATCCATTCATCCTGCAGCCATGTTTTGCTGCAGAAATATCAACAGCAGCCTCAAAATGCAGCAATGGAGGTTTGTATTCTTTCCTTGAATACTCATACCAAGGCTGTTTGTGAGCATTAACATCAGGAGATGCTGCAACTTCACTTCCAGCCAATGATTGTTCAATGATTGACACCTGGCCAAGTGTCTTAGCACTAGTAAGAGTGCTTGAGAGGCTGTCAATTGATTGATTGCCTTCCTCCAATTCCTTTTCCTCACTTTTTTCTTCCTTCGGCTTCTCCATTTTAAGGAACTCCTCTTTGTTGAAACTTCCATGATAGTCATCAAAGTATTCAGTGGGAAAACTGTAATGATACTCCTTAGATAGTATCATTGCAAACTCTTGCAACTTCTCGCGAAACATTCGAACGAATTCCTTGCACTCTTCATCAAACCCACTTCTGGTTCCTTTGTCCAATTGGCTGACTCCCTTCTTTTGTTCCTTGTTGCTGCCAACTAAAATTGCAGCCTCCTTTGGCTGCTCTTGAGGCTTCTTTCCAGCTGAAAAGGAAGCATTCTTTTGCTGCAATTGAGTCTCCCATGGCCTCACATATGTCCTGTCTACCTTGGTGTAACTTTTATGGGCGAAATCAGCCATAGGCCAAGAAACTGGAACTCCTTCCACCTTGCTTCGCCTCCCAAATTCACATGCCCGAATCGGGGATTGCTCTATCGCTGGGAAATTAATCAGATTGGTTGGAAATAGCCTAAAGGAATTGGAATTCACTTGGACAGCTTGCTGACGAAGTCCGCTGTCTCTCGAACTCCAATCCTCAGCACTATTACCGCCGTCTATCCCACCAGCCATCTGTGTCTAATGAAATTAATAGCAGTTCTCCTCAACCCAATCACTGCCCAAGGTTCCCAGTCCACTTGCGATCACCTCTGAGTCCAAAATCACCAAGACTCGCTGCCGAGAGCCAATCTCCTGCTTCTCCTTCAGATCCGAGCCGACCTCTCCTCCTTGTGCGTTGGAATCAATTCCGCAATTCACCACAACAAAATCAAGATTCCGCCAAGCTCTGTCACGCAATGGCTGAGGCTCACCGGCTTAGGAATGTCTTCGAAACTACACTCCCAGTTGCTACGAGACTTGCTGGAATTAGATACCAGAATTGCTGCACTTCTTAGCCGAGACCCCACAGAATTTAGCGACAGTAAGATGAATTGGAAGCTGGAATTAGTTGTTGTGCTTCAGCTTGCTGACCCACACTGCCCAACCTCGGAAAATAGCCGCAAACAACCTGCTATTCCGCTTCACATTTGTCGCCCAAAAACAAGCGATCACCTCCCCTTTTGGATCAACTACAACAATTCGGAAAACAACAGCAATCCACCTTGCCGTTCCACCTTCCAAGTCGCGACAACCAAGATTGATTTGCTGCCTCTTTCACATGCACACTTTCTTCTCGCCCACTAGTCGCGTTTGATAAAGGCCTCCACACCTTCCTTGCCCACGTTGCCAACTACAACGGAGCTCTCGTACCGGCCTTCTGCTTTAGTAGCGAGTCTCCTGGCTGTCGGCGTTAACACCAGTGGACTCGCTATCACCTCCGAACTTCTGCCTATTCATGAACGTCTAGGTTGCTCGACTTCCTTGAGTGACTGTGTTGCAACTAACGGGATTCTCTGGAATTGAGGATCGATCACTGTGGAAGGAGGCTAAGGATTGTCGCTAAGATACAATCGGCCAAGATCGTCTGGGTTGGCTTGCCTTTATCCCATGCAACGACTTGGATCCAACCACTATGATAACTGGAATTTGCACAAGCCGCAGAAATCGAAGCCTCGTTGATTTCGGAATTCACTCCAGTCGGACACTATGGATCAACAATTACCAGATTTGATCGCACTCACTGGTAATCGATTTTGTTGCAGTCGTTGGGCTCACCGAATTATCGTTCGATCATGTCACCAGAATCGCTTGGGTTAGCTCCTAAGATTACAGCCTACCCTGCTGTTGCCTGTTTCTGAAATCATCTTTAGATTTCGTGAATCCAGATTCACTACATTGGACAACAACCATCGACATCCGACGGACCTTAATCAACAACAAAAATGGCCGAGGAACGGTGCTCTGGTCGAGATCACCTTCCAACCCAAGTGAGCAGCACACCGCCAAGCCCAGTCGGATTCGCCTTCAAATGAGAGTCGCAACAGAAACACAGCCAGGATGATACCAATCAATTCCACCGAGAATCGACTACCAAAATTACATGAACCGCAGCTGAAGAACGACAGCTCTGATACCTGTTGTCACGAACCTAGGGTTCGTGATGGGTTAGAAGAGGAATTGGGGAAGAATAAAGAAGAAATGAAGGGGGAGATTAGAAGAAGAAGGGGGAAGAAACAGAAGAACAGAAGAACGAGAGGGAGAGACGGGAGAGGGAAAGGAGAATTAAGAGATAGAAATCAGATTTTCATTCATTCCATAATCCTTCCCTTCTCCTACCAACAGCCTTATATAGGCTTCTTCTAACAAAAATAACAGCATCCATGTGCTGTAACAAATTACAAAATATCTCCTAACAACTTGCTAAATCTATTACTATAATGCCCTTCTATGGAATCTTGGGTCATGACAATACTAAATGAATGAATTTGAATTATGTTCTCTCTCTCGATTCTTCTTAAATTCTCCCTCCATTCTCTGAATTTTTCCCCCCTTCTTCTGGTTTCTCCCTCCCTTTCCATCTCTCACTCTCGATCTATTCCCTAATTCCATTCTCAGTCCTAGGAAAACCCTAGGAACATGACAATATGTGTCTAAATGAAATAAAACAAGCATTGAAACGATGAAGAATAATAAAGTAATTGGACCAGATAATGTCTCGATAGAAGTATGAAAATGCATGGGAGAGAAGGGTATTTTTTAGTTAACATTAAATGTGGTTCATGAATCAAAATGATTGTCAATTGGGTGGAGAAAGAGTACTTTAGTGCATGTTTATAAGAATAAAGGAGATGTTCAAAGTTATGAAAGTTATAGAGGGATCAAGGTAATAGGCCACAGTATAAAAATTCGAGAAAGGGTAATTGAGTAAAGATTGAGATAAACTAAGGTCTCTGGAAACCAATTTGGCTTTATGCTCGGTAGGTCACTAATGGAAGCTATTTGCTTACTAAGACGTATAATGGAAAGATCTAGAAATAAAAGAAAGATTTGAATATGGTATTTATAGACTTGGAAAAAGTCTATGATAGAGTCCTTAGAGAAGTCTTTGGAAGGTGTTGGAGAAGTAAAGAGTTCAAATTACTTAAACATAGGTTATTAGGGACATGTATCATCGAGCAAAAATGCATGTTAGGACTTGTGGAGAAGATACTTAGGATTTATCAATTATAATTGGATTACATTAGGGATTTGCGTCCAACCCTTACTTCTTTGCTCTTGTGATGGATAGACTCACAACCATGGGTGTATGTTATTTGCATGCGTTATATCTTGATTGATGACACTAGAAATAGAAATGATAAGAAGTCTTGGACAAAACAAGTCTTTGGCAAAAGAGATAGAAGAAGGGAAGAAAAACTTGGTGGGAACTCTTAGGGTCTTGCAAAAGATATGGCCATAGATAGAAATGATTAACGAGCTAGAATCTATGGTAAGGCTTGAAGTGTTGTGTATAAAATTTTGGGCGACAATATAAACAATAGTGAGTGAATGAAATTGGAGAAGTTTGTAGGGAAATAGGGAGAGGAAGATCAAAGCAAATTTGATGGGAAACCCTTAAAGATGACAAGGACATAATGCCTTTATGGAGGATATGACCGTGGATAGAGATGGTTGGAGGGATAGAATTCATGTTGCTCACCCCATCTAGTGGGGTTAAGGCTTGTGATTATTGTTTTTGTTGTATAATAATAATAATAATAATAATAATAGTAAAGTTTGTTGCTTACATCGAGATTGCATTTGAAGCGTCTATTAGTGATAAAGTGGTGGATGCAAAAGATGTGGCCCATGCAATTGTTGGTATAAATCCTATATGGATTGACTTGGGGGATTATACACATTTGTTTTAAGTAGAAACTGAAGAACTCTACCTTCTCCCGTGACTCGTAATGTATGTCTATTGACGTTGGCATTCCCCTTGCTTCATTCTTTTTTGCGCTTCACTATATTTCTTTACCTTTTTCTTATTTCTTTTTCATTGCATTCTGCTGTGTTGTGTTTGCATTTTTGTATTTTTGTCATGTTTCTTGTCAATTTGTTCATATTTTAGCAGTAGAAATGCATTATTCTTAGCTTTTCTTTCTAAAAAATGATTGTTGTTAAGATTATTATCTACTTTAGATTTCTAGGGATTATTGTTTTTGGAGAGATGAGAATTCCTCATACCTTTTGCTTCTTTTGTTTCTCTCACTGGGTTTTACTTTGTGCAATGGCAGATTGCAAAACTTGCAATGATGATACGGAAGGTTCTATTCTATACTCTCCTCAATCCGCTCATCTCACTTTCAGTTTATAGTATATTGTCTGATTATTGTACTAATAAAAATTCATCTCCTTTGTCTGTGTTATTGTCAGAGCAAGCATCTAGTGGTGTTTACTGGAGCTGGAATATCAACTTCTTGTGGTATACCTGACTTTCGTGGTCCCAAGGGTATTTGGACGCTTCAGGTTGAGATCGTGATCCTTTTTTGCAACTGAACTGATGAACACTTGCATCTGATGGTTTGTCTAAGATGAGATTTTGTGTTTCAGTAAAACAACTGAAGCAAACTCCTAAATGGAAAATCTTTTGAATTTTGATATATTTGATTTTTTGGGTAGTATGAAATATTGCCTAGCTGCAGTTCAAGCCTAACAAGTACTAATTTGTTTAATGGTTTGCCAAGTTGGGACATGTCTTCTTGGTCCTGACAATTCCAATTTATTGTTGGAAATGGATTACTATTACAGAACGTATCTAACAACATAACAAGATCATTGGTAATGAAAAACTTTGAGGGACTAGCTTTGGGAAATTAATGACAAAGATGCCCATGCCATGATAGGGTTTCTGTGGGTTTGGTGTTGGATAGAGCCTTAGGATTATAGTTATAGGGAAAAATTATTTTGGCTTGATTTTTAATAGTTGCAGGAACATTGAGCCAACAGTCCTTAATGGCAAGAGTTTAAAGTTAGATGTAGAAGGCTAAGAAGAGGTATTATGATTTTGGGTTGTTTGACTAGGTTTTGGGTGCTGCAGCAGGGATTATTCTAGGTCTTTCAGTAGTAAAACAGAAATAGTATTTGTGAAGAGAGTTCCAGTAATATCAGTTAGAATTCTTTAGTAATAAATCTTGAAGGTGAAGATCAGAAAGTACAATCATAACCACAAAAAGCTTCACTCGAGTTAAATAAAAACTCAACTGCAGAATACAAGAATTCTGTAGATAATTGAAAGGTTGCTGGGTCCTCTTAATTCTATTAAAACTTATTACTCTAAGATTAGGAAGTTGAGAACTTTATCTATTACATGAAATGAAACCCTAGGGCGTAAAACAAAAAGTGCAAGAGAGAAAATTGAAGAAAGAAAACTTGCACGAAATTTCTTAATTCTGAAAAATGAATTCAAAAGATACAGAAACTGAGAATGAGCTGTATATATATATATATATATATGCATAGCACGTCTCTTCTCTTAACAGAATAATTAACAGCATAACTACTTGAATTTAATATACATCCAAACATAACAACATAACACAACAGAAACAGCAGCAGCTAACTGCTGCTTAAACACGACGCGCTTCCACATTCCCCCTCAAATCAGTCTCCATATTAGAAGACAAATCTTTGATCCTTGTACTACTTGTAGAGTCAATAGAGCTATTGTGCACCGGAGAAAGTTTTAGCCCAAGCTTTCCACACAGAAAATGAAACTGATCTCTTGGCAACCCTTTTGTAAGAATATCAGCTACTTGGTGAGTTTTAGGGACATATCTTATCTCTATTTCACCATTCTCCACCTTTTCTTGAACAAAATGCACATCAATCTCAATGTGCTTAGTGCAAGCATGAAACACAGGGCTTTCAGCAATGCTCTTAGCAGCTAAATTATCACTCCACACAATATGTTTAGGAGTAGCACCATAGGGATATCCTAACTCTGAAAACAATGACTTCAACCATAATAGTTCAGTTACACCTTGTGCAATTGCTTGGTACTCAGCCTCCCCAATTGATCTAGCTACCACTGTTTGTTTCCTGGAATCCCATACAATTAGATTGCATCCAAAATACACACAAAGCCCACTTGTAGATCTTCTCGTAACCTTCAGTTTGCATGGTTAGTATCTATATATACTGATAGGGATAGATCACTTGGAGATGGAGAGACTAATAAACCCAAACTGACAGTTCCTTTAAGATACCTAAGTAAATGTTTGTAGATAGACCAATGTTGCATTTTAGGTGCTGATAAGAACTGACTCAATCTGTTTACCTCAAAGGCAATGTTTAGGCGTGTAAACGTCTAATATTGTAGAGAGCCAATAAGAGTCCTATATAATGATGGGTTGGAGAAGGAATCACCCTCATCAGTTAAGGAAATACTTGAGGTCATAGATGTGTCACAAGGTTTACAATCTTTCGTAGCTGCCTTCTTTAGCAAATCCAACATATACTTAGCTTGGGTTAAGTAAATTCCACTCTCATCTCTATATGCCGCAAATCCTAGGAAGTAATTGATTGATCCTAAGGTTTTAAGAGCAAAGTGAGTGTCTAGATCTTGAATTCACATCTTTAGTGCAGTAGAATCTGATCCAGTAATGATTATATCATCAACATAAACCAAGACAAACAACACATATTCAACAATCCTCTTAATAAACAAAGAGGCATCAAATGTAGCTCTAGAAAAACCCCAATTTTGTAAGGTAGCTCTCAACTTTATATACCAAGCACGAGGAGCTTGCTTAAGACTGTATAGGGGTTTTCTTAATTTGCACACATGAGAAGGAAATTGGGAATTCACAAAACCCTTAGGTTGGGACATAAAAACTGCCTCTGTTAAGTCACCATTAAGGAATGCATTGTTCACATCCACTTGTTAGATATCCCTACCAAAAGTGATAGCTAGAGAAAACAACACCCTAATTATTGGTGCCTTTACATTCGGGCTAAAGGTTTCTGCATAGTCTATCCCTGGTGTTTGGAGCAGTGTTCTAAAACGCGGCCTAGGCGGCTGCTGGCCGCTGCGATTATGGCCAAATCGTCCACCTTAGGCGCCGGCCCGGCTAATCGGTACCTGGCGGCGCCTAGGCTGCCAAGGCGCACGCCTAGCCGCGTGAATCGCCTGGCCAAGGCGGACGCCAAGGCGGCCAAATCGGCCGCCTGGGCCGCGTGAAGAATTTAGTATTAATTGATTAGGGTTTTGTATCCCTTACCCGTTACCCCTTTCTCTCGTCAATTTCCCCTTCTCTCTCGCCTGCACCGCCGCCGACTGTCAAGCTCCATCTCAGCCCAAGGCCGCCACTGCCTCCAGCTCCATCGCGACCTCCTCACCGCCTCTACGCTGTCAAGCTCCATCCTCGTTGCCGCGTCCTCGCTGCATCAACGCTGCCGCCGCTGTCAAGCTGCATCTCCACCTCTGCTTCCGCTTCCACTTCTGCTTCCGACCTCTCTCTCTCTCTCTCTCTCGCGCGCGCGCGTTGTGTTGTTGGGTGTTAGGTTTTATCTTATTTGATTTTATTTTTTTATTTATATGTTATATATATTTCCTTTTTTATGTTAAATATATTAAATATATATATTTTTATTTCTATTTATATGTTAGATATATATATTTTTATACCTATTTCAACTTTAATTTAATTGAAAATAACATCAAGACACATCACAAAATTAAAAAAAATAAAAAAAACTAACAATGTTCCTAAACCGCCTAGGCCGCCTAGGCGCCAGGCACCAGCCTGGCGCCCGACTAGCGCCTAGCGCATTTTAGAACACTGGTTTGGAGAAAACCCTTGGCTACCAATCGAGCCTTGTGCCTAGGAATAAATCCATCAGATTTACACTTGACCCGAAATACCCATTTACAGCCAATAAGATTCATGTCCTTAGAAATGGAACAAGGTCCCAAGTGTGATTACGTTGTAGGGCTAAGAATTCCTCCATAGCCTGCACCCATTATGAGTTTAAAAGAGCCTCATGAACTGAACTGGGTTCAAGAGTACTCACTAAGGCATGTGGTGAGGAGGTTACAAGTTGTTTAGCCTTAGATTGAGTGAGCATAGGATCAACAGATGGGGCTGGAACTAGTTTTGATTTACACAAAGAAATGGGAGTTGTAGGTGGCTGAGAAGGAATAGGTTGTGGCTTATTAGTAGGAGCCAAAGAAGCAGGAGATAAAAGATGAGGGTTAGTAGAAATAGAGGGTGACAAGGTAAGAGTTAAGGGTTGTGCTACTCGAGGAGATAGAGAACTAGACGAAAAAGAAGGAAGAGATTGAAAGAAATTAGTAGAGAACCCATTAGAAGATGATTGAGAGACAATAGGAGAAGAAAACAACGAAGGAAAAGGAAACTCGTTAGGATTGAACTGTACATGCCTAGAGACATTAACCTTTCCCGATGGATGCAAACGCTTGTAGCCAACTTGAGAATGACTATATCCAAGGAACACACACTTGACGGAATGAAAATCAAATTTGTGCTTGTTATAGGATCTAAGGAAAGGAAAACAAACACAACCAAAAGGTTTAAGTAAGAAATAATTGGGTGGTTTTTTGTAAACTAACTCAAATGGGGTATTAAATTGAATGGGAGAAGTTGATAACAAATTTATGGTATGAATTGTAGTTTGGAAGGCTTCTACCCAAAATTTGAGAGGCATATGAGCATGAGCCAATAGATTTAGGCCCATTTTAGCAACATGTTTATGCTTTCTTTCTGCTACACCATTTTGTTGGTGAGTATATGGGCAAGTAAATCGAGATTGAATACCATGATTGTGTAAATTGGGTAAAAAGGCTTTAAATTCCCTCCCTTCCCCTCCCCATTGTTGTAAAGCTCTAAGTTTGGTTTGATATTGGAGTTCCACAAACTTGTGAAACATAACAAAAGTAGACAAGGCATTAGACTTGAGATTCAAAGGATATATTCAGGTATATCTAGTGTATGCTGTCATGACCTAAGGAACAATAAAAGAACATCATGATAATATGGTTGCAATAGTTTGTCACGAGACTAGGGAGACGTATAATTTTGCAGCCAAGTTTTGTATCGGCTTGGATATTGCTTACTTGTATTGCCTTAGTATTTCATTCTCTTATTTGTATTTCCTTTCTAGTTGGTTAGTTTGTTATGGCAGAATCTGCCAGGTGTCCATGTGCTAGAATAGGACAAATCAGTTAGTTAGAGTGGGTGTAATATGCTGTGGCAGCACCCACGGTTCAAGCTATATAAGCTTGATCTTTCTTCTGTAAAAGTCATGCTGATTTTGATATTGAATTTTGAATTCTCTTCCAAGGTTTCTCTCTAATCTCTCTCTCTCGTTCTTCTACCATTCTCCCTCCATTCTTTCTAATTTCTCCCCCATTCTTCTTCAATCTTCCCTCTATACATTATGTTCTTAACTTTAACGGTGTCAGACCCTTCTGATTTCCATTCTAGTCCTAGGCTAAACCCTAGGACCATGACATATGCATCTACAAAAACAATGTAATATCTGTACCCTTTGATTGATAGAACAAGAGATGGTCCCCATAGATCTGAATATACCAATTCTAAAGGTTTGGTTGACTTAATTTCACAATCAACAAATGGAAGCTGATGCAATTTACCAAGTTTACATGAATCACAAAATGGAAGAACTGAAGGAGAGTAGGAAACATGACTTTTATTCAATATAGATTGCAATACACGAAAAGATGGATGCCTCAATGGTGCATGCCATGGCTGACAGACACTAGGAATAGTTTGAGCTACATTAACATTATTGGATAGCTCATGACTAAATGAGTTCTGTCTATTACATGTGTCCAATTGTCTATTACATGTATTCAAAGAAACAATAGGTTTAGAAAACAAAGTTGGCTCAATAGATTGGACTGAGTGGCTGTGAGTAGCAGGATCAAGTGTTGGAGCTAGTTGGTAAAGTCCATCCTTAAGGTGTCCTTGAAGTAACACCAACCCAGAATCCTTGCCCTTTACCACACAAGAATTAGAATCAAATTTAGTCACAACATTATTATCACGAGTAAGTTGTGAAACGCTAATAAGGTTTTTCTTCATACTAGGAACATGAAGAACATGAGGTAGTGAGATAATAGATGTAGGTTTGGATTGAGTGTACAATTGACTGAAACCAATATTAGATATAGGAAGAGGCTTACCATTGCCCATGGTCACTTTGTCACCACCATTGTATGGAGAATGCAACGACAGGTTGTTGAGGTTGGAGGTGATGTGGTTTGTTGTGCTGAATCAACAAGCCAGGATGGATCGGATAGAGGATTTTGAGGTAGGTTTTCTGATGGCTGAGAAAGAGTGCCATAGTGAGTCCCATGAACTGACCTTATTTCACTCATGTAGGCTTCGTTAGAATCACTTAGGGAGGCCATATAAGCATGTGGATCAGTCTGAGTAGCAGAATTAGGTCTTCCAAAACCTTGACTAGGTGTTCGTTGGAAGTTTCTATCAAATCTATGATAACATTTGTCTACAAAATATCTTGGTTTCCCACAAAGTTGGCAGTAAATTCTTCTTCCAGATGTTCTACTTCTATCTCGACCTCCTCTATTGACATAACTACCACCTCGTGAAATATAACCACCTTTATGATTATTAATAGATCCAGTACCATTTCTTGATGAGTATGAAACCACATTAATATTCATGGATGAAGGCATAACAAAATCGAAATTGGCAGAGATTTGTGGCAAATTCTTGGGTGCTCACCTTTGTTCATGCATCAATAAAAGATATTGCACATTTTCTAAATCAATTTCATCCATTTGGTAGGTTATAAGACTAACAACTGTTTTGTAGTCATAGTCCAATCCATTTAGAATAGCAAGCAACAAATCCTTATCATATAAAGGCTCTCCAATGGTTGCAAGAGCATGCCCTATCGTCTTGATTTTTAAAATTTAATCATTAATGGAGAGGGAATCTTTCTTAATCGACCTCAATTGCTGCTTCAATTGGAAAGATTTAGCTATAGTTTCGCGAGAGTAGAGATTTTCCAAGGAAGACCATACCTTAGCAGATGATTCACAGTGAATCACTTGTGCTAATACCTCTTTGTCGATAGTGGAGAACAACCAGCCAAGCAACAACTGCTCAGATCTAATCTAGTTCTGGTATTCTGGATTGACGGAAGAAGAGGTTTCGATCTCGCCTGACTCTTGATCAGCCAAAAGCTTCGTTAGAGGTGGCGATTTGTTCAGAAAGGATGTCAAATCAAAAGCTCGAATCATAGCAAGAACTTGAGCTTTCTTGAAAATATAATTGCTGGAATCCAGCTTGATTGGAATGAAATTAAATGCTTTAGCCACTGCCTCAAATTCTGATTGCGAGGTAGACGACAAGGAAGAAGATGAGCGAGGTGGTGGAAAAGAAGAACTAAGAACGGGATTAGAGGCCATTGAGGTAGAGCAATGGCTCTGATACCATGAAACGAAACCCTAGGGCATAAAACGAAAAGTGCAAGAGAGAAAATTGAAGAAAGAAAACTTGCACGAAATTTCTTAATTATGAAAAATGAATTCAAAAGATACAGAAATTGAGAATGAGCTGTATATATATATATATATATATATATATGCACAACACGCCTCTTCTCTTAACAGAATAACTAATGGCATAACTACTTGAATTTAATACATCCAAACATATCAACATAACACAACAGAAACAGCAGCAACTAACTGCTGCTTAAACATGACATGCTTCCACATTACAATGTGTTCAGCTAATGATAACTGCATATGAGACCCGAAATAATAACTTGGCCCATGGATGACCCTTACAGCTAAGAAGCTCAAATATATGGATATGAAATAGATAAAGTACTTCTCTGGTACACAAGGCTTCTCACTTTGTGAGGGTTAGGGGAGGATTGTTTTTTGTATGCATCCTTATCCTTCCTTTGCAAAAGGGCTGTTGGAACAGGTAGAAGGAATGCCTGAGATTAGTGCATAAAGTTGTTGTTAGGAGATAAGAGAAGTTTCTAAGGTTAAAGGGATGAGGCAGCTTGTTGAAAAGAAAAAGATAACTCCAGAAATTTAAATATCAGTTGATTTGTTTTATCTTCTAAAGTCTAATTCAAATCTGTTCCTGATTTTTAGGAGATAGTTTAGGTGGTTTCTAGTGTATATATATCCCATACTTGAATTCAATAAGAGATTAAGTAAGCTTTCCTAAGGTTTAGCTTATTTCATTGTATCAAAGCCAAAGTCTTGGTAGCCTAGATCTTGAGCGCTAGACTCTTCAATTAGTGAAGCATTGCTGGAAACCAATCAACTCCAACAGTAACCGATGCCTCGACTGCTAGTTCTTCTAACTCTCATCCACAACCGAATTTTTCTACAACCCCCATTGACAACCATTCTTTACTGATTACTCAACATAAACTGAATGGGAGTAATTTCAAAGAATGGTTTCAATCAAATTTGCTAGTGATCAAAGGGAAAGGAAGAGCTGGATTTTTGACAGGAAGTATTCCTACCCCACTAGATACAACAACAAATTATGGCACCTGGAAAGCAGAAAATTCAATTATTATGGCTTGCCTTATCAACTCAATGGAGTCGAGGATTGGTGGAACTTATCTCTTTTACAGGACTGCAAAGGACATTTGGGATGCAGTACAGGAGATGTACTTGGATTTAGAAAATACCTCTCAATGTTTTGAAATCAGGTCAGCCATTCGTACAACTTAACAAGGTAACCTTAATGTTACTGAATACTATAATATTTTGACAAAATTATGGCATGACATGGACTTATTCTACAATTTTAGTTGGGATTGTCCAGCTGATAGTATAAAATATAGTAAAATGATAGAGAAAGATGGTGTTTTTGATTTTTTCCATGGTATCGGATTTGGATGAAGTTCCTGGAAGATTGTTAGGTGCTAAACCTTTGCCTACACTCAAAGAAGTATTTGCTGAAGTAAGGAGAGAGGAAAGCAGGCAGAAATTAATGCCCACTCAACCTACAAACTCACACTTAGGTCTTCAAAGTTCTGCTCTTGCTACAATCAAAAGAGAAGGCACTATGTCTAGGGATTAAGGAAAGGATAAATAGTTGTGTGACCACTGTAATAAACCATATCACACCATATCACACGAGAAACATGCTAGAAGATTCATGGTAAGCCAGCAAATTGGAAGCCACAAAATAGACAAGAAACAACCCATTCAACCTATGTTATAGAAGGTCCTACTGAAACTGGAAAAAACACAAACCTAAACCTATCAGTTGAGTAGATTGAATTCTTTTACATATTACTAAATCAAACCACAAGTACAAAACTCTCAAGTCCTGTTACTTTTAAGCCAACAACCTCAATTACTCAACAAGGTATTTTTTGGTACTCATTGATATCTCGAAAGCTCCTGACCATGTTTGGAGTGGATAGAAGTGCATCCGATCATATGACAAGTTTAGTTCATTCTGTATCAGATTATACAACTTGTAGTACTACCATTAATATTTCTATGGCTGATGGCACTACTTCTCTTGCTTTGGGGTATGGAACAATTAGTTTATTGAAACTAAAGTTGAAATTTGTTCTACATGTAATGATGATTGGCAGTGTTGAGGAAAAAGATGGCCTTTACCCAATTTTAGGAGATGGTGCAGCCATTCAAAATCTTCCCTCAGATAAAAAAACTCTTGCTGTAACTTCTAATGCCAATACATTGATGTGGCATAAATGCCTAGGACACCCTAGTTTTACATACCTAAAATTCTTATATCCTCATATTTTCATTAACAAAGAGCAATCTTCTATTAAGTGTGAGCAGCGTGTTCTTGCTAAACAACCTCACTCTCATTATCCTATACAATCCTACAAATCATCTAAACCTTTTCATTTGATTCATAGTGATATTTAGGGTCTTGCACGACATTCAAATGTCTCAGGTACTCGTTGGTTTATAACCTTTATTGATGATCATACCAGGGTTTGTTGGGTTTATCTCCTGAGAGAAATATCCGAGACTAGTAGTGTTTTCAAACAGTTTCACAAACTTATCTTGAATATATTCCAATCTTCCATTCATGTCCTTTGAACCAATAATGGCTGTGAATATTTCTCTCATGATTTCATTCAATTTCTCTCTAAACATGGCATATTCCATCAAAGTTCATGTCCATATATCCCTCAACAAAATGAGGTGGTTGAAACAAAAAATAGACATCTTCTAGAGGTTGCCCAAGCCATGATGTTCACTATTTATGTTCCTAATTCCTATTAGGGGGAAGCCATTCTCACAGCTTCTTACTTCTTCAATCATCTTCCTAGCAAAGCACTTCAGTTTTGAACCCCCCCCACATCACTCTTCGTGATATTTTTCCTCATGTTTTTCCCCAAGGTTTTTGGCTGCACCGTGTACATAACCACAATCTCTTTCGGACAAAATTTGAGCCTAAAGCACTTAAGTGTATTTTTGTTTGGTATTCTCCTTCCCAATAAGGCTATAAGTGCTATTACCCCTCCTCTCAGAAGTTTTTTGTGTCTTTTGATGTAACCTTTTATGAGGATTAACCTTTCTATCCTAATACATTTCTTCCAGGGCAGACTGCAAGTGCAGATAGGCATTAGGATCTCACCATCTCTCTTCCAATGTTTGACCCTATTGAATCCCACCTGTTCGTGTGCTCTCAAGGGGGAGCATCAACATCAACTCCTAAAAACCCACTCAATCGACTTATAGCTTCTAGAACCTCCTTTACAGCTCCTAAAAACCCACTTTTGGTTTATTCTTGACAGCCTAAAGGTCCTCAACAACCTGAACTCAACCAAGCACTAGATCTAGAGCCTAGTCCACCCAAGGACCACACTACCATTGTTGATGATCTAGCTGTAAGGTCTTGTGCTAAGTACCTTATTTCTAATCATTTGGCTTATTTAAGGCCTTTACTGCAAGTATAGACAAAATTGAAGTTCCTAAGACCATTCAATATGCTTTGAAGGATCCAAAGTGGAAAGCTGTTGTTTTAGAGGAGATGAAAGCATAAGTTAGCAACAATACCTGGGATATAGTAGAGTTACCCTAAAAAAAAAAAGGTGGTTGGGTGCAAATGGGTATTCACAGTGAAATATTGTGTAGATGGGAGTATTGATAGATATAAGGCTAGATTGGTGGTCCAAGGTTTCACCCAAACCCATGGGATTGACTATGAAGAGACATTTTCTCCCATGGCTAAATTAAATTCTATCAGGGCATTACTCTCTCTTGTTGTCAATCTAGAATGGACTTTACATTAATTAGACATTAAAAATGCCTTCCTCAATGGAGAACTGGATGTGAGTAAATCTATATGACCTCCTGGATTTGAACAAGTGGAAGTTGGGAAGGTATGAAAGCTTAAGAAGTCTTTATATAGGTTGAAATATTCACCAAGAGCATGGTTCAAGAAGTTCAGTATGACTCTTAATCGGTTAGGCTATTAACAGGGGTAGGCAAACCATACATTGTTTACAAAACATGCAGCAAATGGAAAGAGTGTTATTTTGATTGTGTATATGGATGATATCTGTCACATTCCTAGGGTTACCTAGGGTTGTGATTGTGATTGGAATTAAGGGAGAAATCAGAATGATAGAATTGAAGGAGGGAGAGAAATTAGCAGAAAGTGAGGGAGAAATTAGAGAGAACCGAGAGAGGGATAGAGAGAGTTAGAAAGGATGGATTTGAATCTCATTTCACATGATAATCTCATTCTCTTTTAGTAGCCCTTTTATAGGCATAGCTGGCTGCTAACTACATTCATAACAACACCCATGTGCTCCTAACAAATTGCAAAATATCTCCTAATAAACTATTATAACCTTATTACAATATTATCCCTCTATTGCTCCTAGGGTCATGACAATTTCCCTCTCATTGAGAGGTTTCTTGTCCCCAAGAAACTTATTACCGTTGAGCCATTGTTTCTTCATCTAATTCCCATTCTCATTGTCTGTTTAATCTCTTTTTCTCTCTTTCTCCGTCTAGGCTCATTCATTTTTGCTGTTATGTTCCTTCTCTTTTGCGTTTTCATTTCTTTTTCTCCAAAAGCAGCAGTACTATGATTTATTGCAACATCTAGTTCAACCATCCACCCATTCCTTGTTGCTATCAAAATTAATTCCAATTGATCCGTCATACCTTTCACCATATCATCTCCAATAGTTGAGATGAATTCAAATTGCTCTGCAAGGCAAAACTTGATTCAATGTTGCTGCTCTCCCATGGGAACATGAACAAGCAAAACAGCAAGAGTCTCATTCCCCTCAACAAAAAATTCTCCACTATCTTTTTTTCATCTCATTTCACTTTTTTCCTTCTGCATCCTTTTCTGCTCCATATCAAGAATATATTGCTGGAAGGTTTCAATGCAATCAATTTCTTCCAAACGTGAACACCCTCCGTTAATCTCTAACCAACCTTGAACTGTGCTCCATTGGTCATTCACTTTGATTAAAGCACCAATTTTCTTACCATTGTCTGATTTTTTGGTTGAAGCTACCTGATCTAATGTAGGTAATTCAACTTCTTCTTCCAGTCCTAGTGATTAATGGTAGGCCTTCAAGAAAAACAAACTTAAAATCTTCAAATTCCAATGTTGGTGTAGTTGTATTCTCCCATCTTCACAACCTCGTCTCTTTCCTCATCTTCAGTAGAGACCTCCTCCAGTGGAGTACTTTTGCTTCTTGATTGTTGGTGTACACCAAATGCTCACTTTTAGCAGATTCTTTTCACTAGTGGAACCGCAATAGCTTCTTTATCAATGACCATTTCTTTATTATCATTTTGAATTACCTGATCCCATTCAGGTTTTTCCTCATTCTTTGTAGCTACCATTCCTATTCTTGGGACCTTATCAGCCTCATACTTCTCATCAGCTGCATGAACACTATCTTCATCTTCCAATGCTACTTCATTAGCTTCTTGCACTACTTGATTTGTAGCCTTAGAAGCTCCTTCGATCTGTTGGCTACTCTTTAGATAACCTTTAGGCGACAACCCATGCTTTCTGTAAATGGCTTCTAGCGCCAACTCTTGCAGCTTAGCCTTCTCAGTTGCTTCTTGTATCTTGGCTAGAAACATCATTCTCATCATAGGCTTCAGTATACCATTAAGAGCATTAATGAATCTCGATAAAAAATAAGACTCGCTCAAAGTTGGATGGGAATTGAGCACAAGTGCTTTCAATTTCTCAAACCTGACTAGGTACTGCATAATCGAGCCCTCTTGTTTCAGCTTGTTGAGCTCCTCTTTGTAATTCTTATCTTTGATCTGATTTAAGGAAGCAAAATATTCCTTAGAAAAACATTTAACCGGAATACTAACATGGAATTTATGTGAAAATATAATCAAAAAGTCATCCAACTTTCTGCTAACGTGTTACGAAATTGGATCGAAAACAAACCAACAATTAAACCAATCAACCATACACGAACACATAATTTAACGTGAAAAACCCAAATCAGGAAAAATCACAAGCATAAAGAACAAAATTTCACTAACCAAATATTGGTAGTACAAAAGTGATATTGGCGTGCACGCGCACACACACACTGTTTTAATTCCAAGTGACCTAGGCTCCTATTTATAGACCTAAAATCATCTATGGATATATACAGGAAATCATATTCTGATAAGAAAATGATGCATAAGGATATTCCTTCAGATGAGATAAATTTCACATAAAATTGAATTTGACAACATCATAATTATAGTCAAATTCGAAGTCATAATCACGGTTAAATTAGGAAATCCAATCACAGATAAATAAGGATTTTGAGTCATAATTATCACAAAATTTCACCTTGACTCTAAATCCACAAACAAAATTATCCAAAATTCTTTCTTCTAACGAAATCATGGAGAATCAATCTCCCTGATGAATGCCAACCAAATCCGTGTAGTGCTTGAACTTTGCAATAGGCAGGGGCTTAGTCAACATATCTACAGAATTATCATGAGTGCTGATTTTTCTCATAGTAACTTCACCACAAACAATAATCTCTTGAAGAAAATGATATCGCACATCAATGTGCTTCGTTCTCTCGTGAAACATCTGATCTTTAGTGAGTAAAATAACACTTTGATTGTCACAATAGACTATAGTGTCATGAAGATTTTCACTGATTTCACCCATTAACTCTTTTAGCCAAATAACTTCTTTAATGGTCTCAGTAATTGTCATATATTCTGCTTCTGTAGTAGATAGGGCAACGGTGGACTGTAAGGTAGCCTTCCAACTAATAGCAAAACTACTAATAGTGAACACATACCCAGTAAGCGATCTTTTCTTGTTAGGATCACCTGCAAAATCAGAATAAACAAAATCAATAACTCCATCTCTAGTATTTTTGAATTGTAAATAGGGATCAATGGTACCACGCCAATATCGGAGAATCCATTGGATTGCCTTCCAACATTCTTTACCAGGGTTAGCCATGTATCTACTAACCACGCTTACTGCATGAGCCAAATTAGGGCGTGTACAAACCATAGCATACATGAGACAACCCACCACACTAGAGTATGAAATTTTCGACATCTTGTCAATTTCATCATTTGACTGAGGAGACAAGCTCGGTAAAAGCTGAAAATGTGCGAACAAAAAAGTATTCATAGGTTTAGCCTGCTACATATTGAATTTAGTTAAGATTTTCTCAATATATCCCTTTTGACTTTAATACAATTTATCTGCCTCCCTGTCTCTTGAAATTTGCATTCTAAGTATCTTCTTCGCTACTCTCAAATCTTTCATCTCAAATTCTTTGTTGAGCTAATCTTTCAATCTCCTTATCTCGTCCTTATGTTTCGATGTTACTAGCATATCGTCAATATATAGAAGCAGATATATAAAGGACCCATTTTTGTTCCTTTTAAAATAGACACAACTGTTATAATTGCATCTTTCAAAATTGTTCTTTATGAAAGATTGTTCTTAATCATAAAGAAATCAAACCTTTTATACCATTGCCGAGGAGACTGTTTCAGGCCATATAAAGACTTTTTCAACAAGCACACATAGTCTTCTTTGCCTAGAACTTCAAAACCTCTGGTTGTTGCATATAGATATCCTCATTAAGTTCCCCATGTAAGAACACTGTCTTAACATCCAACTGTTCCAATTCAAAATCTTGAATGGCCACAATACCGAGTAGTGTTTAGATGGAACTGTGTTTCACAACTAGGGAAAATATGTCTGTGAAGTCCACACCTAGAACCTGATTGTATCCCTTTGCAATGAGTTTGGCTTTGTATCTTGCTTTTTCAACTCCTAGTGTACTTTCTTTCTTCTTGAATATCCATTTGCACTTAACTGTTTTCTTATCCTCGGGAAGTTTCGTCAATTTCCAAGTGCCGTTTGTGTGTAAGGATTCCATCTCTTCATGCATTGCAGTAATCCATCGCCCAGATTCAGTACAACTAACTGCTTCAGAATAAGTGGAAGGCTCTTCATTGCAGTCGATATCTTCAGTCACATTCAAAGCATATGCAACGAGATTAGTTTCAGCATACATTTGAGGAGGCTTGATATTTCTTCTGGGTCTAGCCGTAGTAATACAATGATCTGATGGACCAGCACTTGTATTCGGACTTGACTTGGGGCTTGACTTATTCTGAGATGATGACGACGGTTTAGATGTTTGACCCTGTCATGATCCTAGGGCTTAACCTAGGATCAGTTTGGGAATCGGAAGAATCTGATTCAGCTATGGCCAAGAACAGAAGGAAATTAAGGAGGAAATTAGAAGAATGAGGGAAAGATTAGAAGAAGTGTTAGGGGGATTAGAAGAATAGAAAAGAGGGAGATGAAGATCAAGAAAGGGGAGAGAATTTGGAAGAGGAGAAAAACAGATTTCAATTCATTAATTTCTTGGATAAGGAAACAAACCATTACAACAACCTTTTATAGGCATATTTGCCTTCTAACAGCCTAGCACATGCTCCCATGTGCTTCTAACCACTTGCTAAAATATTCCTAACAAACTATTCTATCCTATTACAATAATACCCTTTTATTGCTCATAGGGTTATCACAAACCCTTGTCGATTTCAAGCTCCACCTGAATATTAGGATTATGGTTACCTGCAGGGTTAGATACTTTTGCAGACGAACCACGAAGCATAGCAATTTCATCAAAAATAACATCTTTGCTAATCACAACTTTAGATGCTTCTAGATCTGATAACTTATAACCCTTAACACCAGTTTTATAATCAAGGAAGAGACACTGTTTAGACCTTGGTTCTAATTTACCATTATCAACATGAACAAATGTAGGATATCTAGAAATTTTTAAATCAGAATAATTCATAGGAGTACCTGACCATGACTCTTTTAAAATTTTCTTATTAATAGCGAACGACGGAGACCGATTAACTAGAAAACATGCCACATGAGCAGCATTGGGCCAAAAAGACTTAGATAAATCGGAATTAGATAGCATACATCGTATATTTTCCATCAAGGTTCTGTTTATTTGCTCGGCTACACCATTTTGCTATGGTGTCCCTGGAACTGTTAAATGCCTTAGAATTCCTTCTTTCTTGTAGAAATCATTAAATTCACGTGAACAAAATTCTAAACTATTATTTATGCAGAGATGCTTAATCTGTCTGTCGGTTTGTTTCTCAATCATAGTCTTCCACTGCTTGAAAATAGCAAAAACTTCTGTCTTTTGTTTCAAGAAGAATACCAGACTTTCTTAAAGAAATCATTGATGAAAGTCAACATGTATCTTACACCACTTGCAAAGGGTACTCTGGTCGGATCCCAGAGATTAGAATAGACATAGTCCAGTATATGTTTTGTATTGTGAATGTTTTTAGTAAATTTGACCCGTTTTTGCTTTTCGAAGACGCAATGCTCATAAAACTCCAATTTTCCAGTACTATGCCCCTTCAAGAAGTCTTTTTTTGCTCAATTAAGCCATAGTTATTTCACTCATATGTCCAAGACGCATATGCCATAATTGAGTGAGATCGGTATTAGATAAAGAAGAAGTACAAATAGAAGCATCACTTGTAACGGTAGAACCCTGTAGAACATACAATCGATCGTACTGTTTTGCACCTTTCATCACAACAAGAGCACCTCTACTGACTTTAATAACTCCACATTCACTAATGAACTTATACCAATTCAGATCAAGAGTAGCCAATGAAATAAGATTTCACTTGAGATCGGGAACATGTTTGACATCAGTTAAAGTTCGAACAATATCATTGGACATCTTAATTTTAATAGTTCCAATGCCAACAATTTTACAAAAAGAATTATTTCCCATCAACACATCGTCAGAATTTAAAGTCTTATATGTCGAAAACCAACCCCTATTAGGAGACATATGAAACGTGCATGCTGTGTCAAGAATTCAATCTTCACTAGGTTTAGTAACCCTATTAGTAACCACCATAAGTTTCCCATCACTAATGTTATTTTCAACAACATTGGTTTCTTCTAAAGTTTCTGGTTGTTTTCCTTTTTGGTCAGCTTCCTGTCTCTTAAGTTTGTTTTGCAACTTATATATAACACTCTTTCTTGATGTGTCATTTCTTCTTATAGTAATTACAATTTTTTTTTTTATTCTTGGAGTTGGATCTATTTTTCCTTCTACCATCAGAATTTCTATCATGTGTTCTCCCTCTAATCAATAGACCCTCCTGGGCCTCCCCCTAATTCTTTGAAGTCCCCAATAATTGTTGCGTGTGACCCAAGTAGCTGGGTGCTGCCTGGGCCCTTTTAATTGAGTCTGGCGCCTATGGGTGCCCAGTTGCCCTTAATTGCGACGGCCACCTAGGCTACATTTTCGAACACTGCTAACACTTGGCATGATCTGAGACATAGAGAAAAGAAAGCCTCTGTAGGAGTTACTTTTTTAATTAAAAAATGGAATTTCTTCATTACTTAAAATACATAGTGAAATAAACAGGGGAGTTATAATGGACAATATACCAAAATTTAACTTCAAAATCTTGTGGGATGGACCAGTTTGTATGTGGTCCACTCGTTTTGCTTTGACATGTCTTATGAATTGTATGTTTGACAGACTTGTTTCTCTACTTTATCAACTTAAAAGGCTCTCGCATGGGGCCATACACCTCTTTTTTTTTGGGGGGGGGGGGGTGGGGGGTGGGGTGGTGTTGTAATGACAACTAATTGCACTTCAATCTGTTGTTGGTGTTGTAATGACATCTAATTGCATTTCAATCTGTTGTTTAATCCTGTCTTCATTAATTTGCAGCGGGAAGGCAGAGCCTTGCCTGAAGCATCATTGCCATTTCATCGCGCAGTGCCAAGCATGACTCACATGGCTCTAGTTGAACTAGAGAAGGCTGGTATCTTAAAGTTTGTTATTAGCCAGGTATTGATGCACTTCCTTCTCAACCCTATATGATATAGCATTGTCTTCTTGAAGAAGCTTTTTACCTTTTTTTTCCCGTTAATACTTTAAGGAACTTTTTTCCATGTGATTTTCATTGTGTTGGTTTTTGAGCAAGTGGAATTGTAAATTTGATATCTCATATGATGATATATATTCCTTTATTCTTAGACATAGGCATTAAAGTGCTTGTCTTCCACTTGTTTGGCATCCTTTTTGATTTAAGGATAACATTTTATAATTTTGTTAACTAAAAGGGCCCTCCTCTCCCATGCATTTTCATGCTTTTATCAGGATATTATTTAATCCAACTGCTTTACTATTCTTCATCTTTTTAGTGCTTGATTTATCTCATTTGACTTGGATGTCTATAAAATGTGTGATTCCCATTTTCTTCAGTGTTAATGAGATTCCTTGACATAACACTTATTGAATAACTTCCATCTCTTCTTGATTGCCCCCCTCATTTCCAAGTACTTTGTGGTTTTTGTCTTTTATGCATTTCACTTGGCTGACCCCACCTGGTGGATTAAGGTTTGTGATTGTTATTGTGATGCATTTCACTTGGCTCAAATCCTTTGTTTTTCTTTCTTCCCTGAGCTAGGTTTATAGTATCTTTTCCCATCTTTTGTATCAAGTTGATATAAATTTTCGTTAGCTTTTGACATTGGTACACTAATTGCCTTCTTTGCTTTTTTTGGCCAAAATATACCTCTTTAGGTTTTCTTCATTATGGCATTTGCATAAAAAAAGGTAGAAGAGGAAGAACAATTATTTCTTTTCTCTACCTTTCTCTTCTAGATTATTTTAGAAGGATAATATCTTGGTCCGTCTTGTTTTTGATAATATAGGAATTAATATTTAACATTACAACAATGTTAACAATTTTAAGATGAGGAACTATTCTTGTGCTGATGTTAAACTTCTCTCATAGGGTGACATTGGATGGTTTGACATACATTATTGGGCTTATTTGCTTATAATTTTGGCTTTTTTGGGGTGAGTAACTTAACACAGTATGCCCACCCATTATTTTGTGGTGTGCACTCTTGTTCTGTGTGCTAGTGCACCTTACTTAGATTTGTCCACCTACAACCACATGGTTGCATGCTAATGGGGATGTTGGACTATTTGATATATAGCGCTGGTCCCATTTCCCTACAGTTAAAAGTTTTTGGGACAAGTGGTAACTTTACAAGTGATATTGTTTGGAGGTTTGTTTGATTGCAATTTCAGCATAGAAAGTTGCACTGTTCCAAAAGTACATTAGCATGTGCTACTTTCGCTTTATAAAGTTTAGCTTTCCATTGTATTTGACCTGACATTTTCTGCACTGCATTTATATTTGAGGATATGTAGTTGGTTAACTCCATTGCTCAATCGTACTTTTAAATGCTAGAATATTGATGGCCTCCATCTTCGATCTGGAATACCAAGGGAGAAACTTTCTGAACTGCATGGGAACTCCTTCATGGAAATATGCCCTTCCTGTGGAGTCGAGTAAGAAATTCTTCATCTTGAAACCTTATGTTGTTTGATTGGTGCTCAAGGTGCTTCAAAATTTTCTCCCTTTTCTAGGTCATTATAATTTTTTGAAGTTAAATATCTTGGTTTCAATTCCATTACCCAGTATATGCACATGCTAGATTATTATATAGCTGATTTCTATTGTCTATTAAAATTTGATGTTATAAATTTTAATTTTGTGAAGGTACCTTCGGGATTTCGAGGTGGAAACTATTGGACTGAGGGAGACATCAAGGCCTTGTTCTAGTGGTGTTTGCATTGCAAGGCTTAAGGACACAGTTCTTGACTGGGAGGTAATGGTTTTTTTGTATTGATTGGTTGCATTATCATCAAGGCTAGTGTTGGAAAATTATGTTGTATTTGTGAAGTTTGGCAACTGAGATGATTCGGTCATGATGCTCATAACACTGGCAGTGGATCTGTTTGGTTTTAATATGGTTTGAAATGATTCTTGTTTGTTACAGGAATTGAATCATATTGAGTGAATTACCACCACTCTGCTTATGAATACATCTGAAAGACCTGATGTGTCAAATTTTCATTTTGCTGATACATTGCTTATTGTGCTTTCTCTCTCTCTAGGATGCATTGCCATCAAAGGAGATGAATCCAGCTGAGAAGCACTGCAAAATGGCTGATATTGTATTATGCCTAGGAACAAGGTAACTGCAATGTTGTGTAACTTTCTGGTTTTTTAAAGCAGGTAAAGAAAGACATTATAAAGGGCAACATTGATCGTACACTTGTATTCAGAAAAACAAGATCCAATCAACAGACTCCACAGAGCACATATTCCCACATTTAGTTCTCCCTTGAAATCTACCAATGAAAGAGAAGAATAAGATGGTTCTATGCCATGTATTGTGTTATGTTTGATATTTATGTATGATAATAATTAGTGACGCATGAGATGGGAAGGAGATGATTTGGACATATGAGAAAAAGACTAATAGATGCACCTATGAGGTGAGTGGATGAAATAGAATAAATTTATGGCAGAAGAGGTAGAGAAAGACCAAAGAAAAGGGAAACTTGGAAAACCCTTAAATATGGCATGGGGTATGGCTTACAGACATTATATGACCATGGATAGGGATAGTTGGAAAACTAGAATTTATGTAGTCAACCTACCTAGAGGATAAAACTTGTGATTGCTGTGTTATTGTTTATAATAATCAATAGTATATAAGGATACTATAAAGGCAGTCTCACTTCACATTTGAATTAGGCAAGCACTGTATATGCCTTGTCCCACTACTGAAGTCTCTTACTAATCAAAAGCTTCGATATTTTTTTTGCAAGAGCAAAGTAATAAGGTCATGTGTTCATTGATTTAAATGACATTGATGATGGCTGAAAAGGCCTGTAATGATTATTGTCAGAAAGTAGGGGCCTACTAAGAAAAAGATGTATTGGGCGGAAGATTTATTGTAAGGCTTGACCATCAAAGAATATTCTTGTCTTCTTTTTCTCTTTAATGGAGAAAAAGCTTATAATTTTTCTTCAAAAATTTTATTTGAAAGTTGCTTGCTCACCCCCAATTTGGATTAAATGGTGGGAGATTTAACATCTAATAAAGTATTAAGGGGCAACACCTTGGGGTACTATAAATTCAGTTGTTGGAAAAGATTTCTTTGTCCAAAAAGATCAGGTTCTTTGCTACAGATGATATTCACCCACAACAAAAGAGTTTGTGGCCCTCATGTCACATGGACTTAATGACTATCAGATGCAAATGTGTGTTCATGTATCTGATCTTCATAAGCCCATTATTTAGGATAATGATAATGAGATATATGTTCAAACCCTTGGTATGGTTATGTAAAGAAGATGTGAATTTAAAAATAACATGATGTTATTAGAAATGCACTTAAAACTAAACGGAAATTAGGAGCAATTGCATTCCTATCTCTTACTTATGTTATGTTAATGTCTTGAAAATTTCTTTTTACCATGACCTGCCATATCCTTACTTGTCACATCTGGCGGCTATAGGTACATGAGGGTGGATAAAGAGCCCTGTCATGTGTCACGGGTAAGAAGGGGTGTTAGTGTCATTGGGATATACTAAGGGTAGTAAGTAGTATATTAGAAAGTTTGCATTGAGGAGTTGTAATTTGTTTGTTGCTGCATTAGGGGTAGTACATTCCTAGCAACGACATTCTGTTACGCACATGGGGCAGGTGGCTTAGTTATATATAGCAGCTGTCCAACACTACAAGGATTATGAATGCATATTCCCAGAAGTTTCTATTCTCTCTCTCTCTCTCTCATTCTTCTCTCTCTCTCTCTCTACTATTTCTCTTCCTCCTAATTCTATCGGATTAACGTATTCAATCGCTCAACCAGAAGAATCAAACAATCAGGTCCTCGGGAGCTGACATTTGGTATTAGAGCGGCGTTCTTGGGCGCAAGCATAATAGAAGAAGGTTATCCATATGGCTGAAGGAATGAGAATGAAATAGATGGAGTCCCAACTGCAGCAAGTGGCTACAACAATGGCAGAGGTGCAAACAAGAATGGGAACTCTTGAATCCTCGATTGGAGCAGGGGTGGATGCTTGGATTGATCAGGCCATGGAAAGGTGGTGGGGTGAGAATCGAGAACAGAATGCTCAGTTCCATGAGCAAGTGATGGAACTGATTCACTAGATTATGCGGATGTTTTCAACCCAACAGTTGGTAAGACTTTTCGTTGATTTTCCGCAAAGGGAATGGTCGGAACCCATACTTCAAGGGCTAGGAACGGAGCGCCGACCCTTAGGAATGTCGGAAATTGAATTTGAGACGGAGGGGACCAGTGATAATATAAGGGAGAGAAGAGTGAGAGCTCAAGCAGATCGTTATCAACCGAGCTTTCCGGTACCCAAACTGGAAATTCCGTTCTTCGATGGAGAAAACCCAAGATGGTGGGTAAGGAGGTGCGAACGTATGTTCGCCCTGTACCAGGTACAGGAACAGCAGAAGGTCATCCTGGCCTCTGCCTACCTGAATGACATGGTTGATGCATGGTACCAAGGATGGCTCGCGGAGAAAGAAGGCAACCCGTGAAACGAGTTCACTGATGACTTATGTGAAAGGTTTGGAGACAGGAGTATGCGAGATATAGTTGAAGAATTCAACAAGCTCAAGCAACTGGGGTTGGTACAGACTTGAGGAGCTGAGGTCCTTAATGATGACACACAACCCCCATCTATCGGAAGAGTATTTTGTATCGAGTTTTATTAGTGGCTTGGGAGATGAAGTGAGACCCATGGTAAAAATGATGCAACCAACGACAGTGAGGCTGGCCGCGAAGAGTGCAAGGTTGCAAGAAATGACGATCGAAGCATTGCTAAAGAGGCAGCGCAATCAAGTGAAAGGAGTGATCTCTGGGGGATGGCAGTCTGGTAACAGGACTCAAGGAAGAGATATGGTGCGCAGTGGTAAGGGGGTCCTAGCATTACCTCCTGCAGCCCCTAACCCAATGAATGGAAGAGGGTTAATGGAACAAAGACGCCAAGCGAACTTATGTTATAGGTGCAGGGATAAATACTTTCCGGGACACAGGTGCAAGCGACAAATCCTGTTACTGGAAAGGGAGGATGAGAAAGAACTCGCGGATAAGACCTTGGAGAGGGGCGAAGTTGATCAAGGAGAGATCTCCTTACATGCACTAAAAGGACTGGCACACAGTAAGATCATTAAGGTAGAAGGGCAAGCTCACCAATGCCCACTAATGGTACTCATTGATAGTGGAAGCACCTATAGCTTCCTGGATGAAGGTATGGCAAAGAAATTGGGGTGTGAGGTCTCGAACTCTCACCCCCTTTCGGTAATAGTAGCAAACAGAAATAAGGTATTAAGTCAATCCTGATGTTTGGGATTCTGTTGGGAGATGAATGGGGAAGAATTTGTGGCAGATTTGAGGTTGCTGAAATTGGGGGGCTGTGATGTGGTGCTTGGGGTTGATTGGATGAGAGGAGTGAGTCCTATCAGCTTTGATTTTAACAAGATGGAGGTGACCTTTGAGAAGGATGGAAAAAGGAGGATACTCAAAGGCAACTAGGAGTCGGGTATGTGCAAGATGATAACGAGAAAGAGACTCCAACGATTGCTCAAGAGTAAGTTTTCTCAAGTAGCCCAGTTGTTTTCCATTCAAGCCTTGGAAGTCTTCGTGAAGGGACAGGAGCAGGAAGGAGAATTGGCCATTACAGTGAGTAGCCACTCACATGACCAGTGGAAGGTATGCGAAACTAACTCTCTTAACATGCTATTACTTGAGTTCAAGGACCTCTTCTCCGAACCCAGCTCACTTCCTCCTAAAAGGCCCTGTGACTATACCATCAATCTCTAACCAAATTCTGAACTAGTGAATGTCAGGTCCTATCGTTACCCTCCTAAACAGAAAACTGAGATAGAAAGACTCATCAAAGACATGCTACAAATATCGATTATCCAACCCAGCCATAGCCCTTTCGCATCTCCCATACTACTTGTCAAAAAGAAGGATGGTTCATGGAGATTTTGTGTGGACTATAGACAACTCAATGCCATAACCATCAAGGACAAGTTTTCCATACCCATTGTAGAAGACTTGCTTGATGAGTTGAAGCATGCATCAATTTTCACTAAGCTGGACCTTAGAGCAGAGTACCACTAGATTCTAATGGAGCCTCAAGATATCCCTAAAATTGCTTTTAAAACTCATCAAGGGCATTACGAATTTAAGGTAATGCCCTTCGGACTCACTAACGCCCCAGCTACCTTTCAAGCATTAATGAACCAAATATTTGAACCCTACTTGCGTGAATTCATTCTAGTCTTTTTCGATGACATTCTGATCTATAGCCCAACGTTTGTTGAGCACCTAAACCACTTGAAAACTACCTTTGAGGTTCTTCAACTCAATAAATTGTATGTTAAGGAGTCCAAGTGTTCCTTTACACAGAGTTATGTGGAATATTTGGGCCATATAATATCTAATGCAGGAGTAAGCACTGTAGCAGCCATGGTGGAGTGGCCGAGGCCTCAAAATGTCAAGGGATTAAGGGGATTTTTGAGTTTAACTGGCTACTATCGCCGGCTTGTCAAGGATTATGGAATTATCAGTCAGCCACTAACGGAGTTGCTGAAAAAGGATGGATTCTAGTGGAATGACAGGGTTGAAGGGGCCTTCGACAAACTTAAAAGAGGTATGAGTGAGGTGCCGACATTAGGCTTGCCAGATTTTGACAAGCCATTTGTATTGGAGATTGACGCTAGCGTTGTTGGAGTTGGGGCTATATTGGTACAAGAAGGGAGGCCCTTGGCCTTTCTTAGCAAGGCATTAGCTCCTCAACACCTTAGGTTGAGCATTTATGAGAAGGAACTATTGGCAGTGCAGATGATTGTAGATAAATGGAGACATTACCTAGAAGGTAGTAAATTTGTGATCAAAACAGACCATGAAAGTCTGAAATTTCTACTTCCGTAGAAATTACATACACAATTGCAACGGAAAGGATGAATAAATTGATGGGATTAGATTATGTAATCCAATACCGGAAGGGGAAGGAAAACCTAGCTGCGGATGCCTTATCAAGGTGTCATGAAGAGGGGCATTCTGCTGCCCTTACAGTGATGGTTCCAAACTGGCACGGAGAAGTGGCTTTGAGCTATGAAGATGATGAGAGCATTTAGGAGCTGCTACAGCAACTAGTGGTGGATCCTAATGCTAAACAAGGGTATACCTTGACTAATGGACTTATCTGGAACAGAGGAAGATTGGTGATAGGAAGGGATGAGAATTTGAAGAAAAAGATTATGGAGGCATTGCACAGTTCTCCAATAGGAGGACACTCCGGCATAGTTGCTACCTATCACAAGGTTAAGCAACTCTTTCATTGGCCTGGGCTAAAAAAATATATGATGGACTTTGTGCTGAGTTGTGATATTTGCAAAAGGTGTAAATCAGAATCGGTGGCCCCTCCGGGGTTGTTACAACCATTAAATATACCAGGTGAGTCTTGGGAAAGTATCTCAATGGATTTCATTGAGGGCTTACCCAAATTGGAAGGGCGTGATTGCATAATGGTGATAGTGGATAGATTCACCAAATATGCCCACTTCATAGGATTGACACACCCTTACACAGTTCAAGAGATAGCTAAAGTGTTCCTAGACCAAGTGGTGAAGTTGCACGGAATTCCCAAGGCTATAGTGTCAGACAGGGATAAAATTTTTACTAGCCTATTATGGAAGGAATTGACGGGGTTATTGGGAATCCGACTCAGCATGTCAACGGTCTATCATTCAGAATCTGATGGCCAGACCGAGAGGGTAAATCTGTGCTTGGAGATATACTTAAGGTGTGCTTGTTTCCTACAACCAAAGTCTTGGCATAAGTGGCTCGCATTGGCACAGTGGTGGTATAATTCCATCTACCACAACTCCATAAAGAGATCCCCTTTTGAAGCTCTATATGGGTATAAGCCAACCTTACTACTAGATCTGGGAAACTTCTCGACAGTGGCAGCCTTGGATACCTACCTTCAACTGAGGCAGCAAGCTTTCTAGACAATCAAAACAGAATTGGCCAACGCTAGAAATCGTATAAAGCAGTTTGTCGATAGAAGGAGAAGTGAAAGGGAATTCCAAGTGGGTGAGTGGGTATATTTGAAGCTTCAGCCAGGCCATTTGAAAGCTCTACTCGGGAAGCCTAGTTCAAAGCTTAATCCGAGGTATTATGGACCCTTTTTGGTGCTAGCTCGAGTAGGAAGTGTGGCTTATCGTTTGCAGCTGCCAGATAACTCCAATATACATCTGGTCTTTCATGTATCATTACTTAAAAAGGCAGTGGGGCAGCAAGCTGTCAATCCAGTGTTACCTTGTTTTCCAGATCCAGATGACAGTCCCAAGGAACCTATAGCTATAGTTGATAGGAGGGTGATCTACAAACAATGGGCTCCCATCGTCCAAGTGCTGTGCAATGGTCTAATCTACACCTCGACAACAATACTTGGGAATATCTCCCAGATATTCTCAAGCAATTTCCTAAGGTAGCCGGTCTTCTCAACATTTTTTGAGGACAAGAAGGTTTTGAAGGGAAGGGTAATTGTCATGTGTCACGGGTAAGAAGGGGTGTTAGTGTCATTGGGATATACTAAGGGTAGTAAGTAGTATATTAGAAAGTTTGCATTGAGGAGTTGTAATTTGTTTGTTGCTGCATTAGGGGTAGTATATTCCCAGCAATGACATTCTGTTACGCACATGGGGCAGGTGGCTTAGCTATATATAGCAGCTGTCCAACACTACAAGGATTATGAATGAATATTCCCAGAAGTTTCTATTCTCTCTCTCTCATTCTTCTCTCTCTCTCTCTCTACTATTTCTCTTCCTCCTAATTCTATCGGATTAACGTATTCAATCGCTCAACCGGAAGAATCAAACAATCAGGTCCTCGGGAGCTGACAAGCCCATATTAACACAAGATGGCCTTACCATTGGCTAGAGTACAGATGGCTGAACTGTCATATCCAGAGTTTAGGAAGCAAAATATTTTAGGAACTAGTGATTCAGACCAGTCAAAATTGAAAGAATTAAAGAATAATGTTAGGAGTTATGACTAATGATGGTGTCATCAGTCATGTGGTGTCTTCTCATTAGAGGAGGCTAAGGAGACTATGTACTATTGTCTTTTCTGCCTAGAATCTCCTCCAATGAGGATGCGACACATGACTGATGACACCGTCATTAGTTTAGTCATGACTCCTAGCAATACTCAGAATTAAAATATTTAATCAACTAGTGGCATCATATGAACCAGGAGAGCAAGAAACATTATATTGATGGAAGTTAAAGAGTCAACTGCATAGGTAATATTGGTTTGTTGAAATATATGACACCACGATAATGTTAGTTTTGGATGAATAAATTTTGCACAATCTGTTAGTTTCAGTTACATTCATGAATGAGATATTTTAGTAGATTGGATTGCCATATACCAACAGATTAGATTTTGGAAAGTACTATGAAACCAGGATTATAACATGAATTTTATTTATTCTTCCTTTACAGTAACGAATAACCTGCAGCATAATATCCAGAAATTGCAGAAACTGTAAACTAGTTCTCAGCTAACTAATTTTTGTAAATATGATAGATAATTAACTATATAAACTGGGAGGTTTTTCAAGTTCCCTTACCACAATTACCAGTTGACATGATTACAGGTCTTGCACATCTTTACACACACACACACACACACACACACACACACACACATTTTTAGCTTCATGAATAAAAGATCTGCAACTCTGGCTTGACATGTTCTTCTATAAATTTTTCATGCTTATGTTGGAAACATGTGATCTTCATTGTTTTTAATAGGAAACTGCCATGATTAGGAGTCAATAACTGGATTTCTATAGTACCATAGATCAGAGTTGCCACAAAAATTTTTTATGCTGGCTTCTCCTCTAAAAGTAATTGAGTAAACTTGATTTCTTGATGCTTTTGAGTATCCTGTTATGTGATCCATGCTATCCTTCTTTCTTGCATGGATCCAATGATCATGAGATTTGCTACTTCTGCAGTTTGCAGATTACTCCTGCATGCAATTTGCCTCTAAAATCTCTTCGTGGTGGAGGAAAGATTGTAATTGTGAATCTTCAGGTATTTCCTGTCTGCTATGTATCATCCGATCAACTTGGCAGGAATCACATTTCCACTCAATTTCTTTCAAAGTAAAAGCTGTATCCCTTCCTGTTTTATTATAGGCTCCTATCATTGAAAGTGAAAGATAAAATGTCATTTCAATTGTTCTAGTCAATTAATTTGTCAGAGCTTAGAGATCTGACAATGGATTCTCAAGAATTCCTTAAGAATTCTGAGAATTAGGGAAGAAACGATAGGGAGATGAGAGAGAGAGAGAGAGAGAGAGAATTCTAGAAGGAAACTATTCTCATTCATGCCTTTCATTGGGTGAGATCAGTCCTTATTTATATTGATCTCCCCACAATCAAATGGGAGTTCCCGCCAAAATCATAACAGCCTAACCACTCACGCCAACTTGCACCAAGCATGTGCGCCCAGTTATAAACCCCCCCTCTTCTTATTTCCCCAAATTACAAATTCAAGTAGGTGGTACATGACATAATTATGCAGAGTCCATTCTCAAGGGAACCTCCAACTGATCTCCATGTTTGTTCCAAAGTGGATTCTTTAATCCATGAAATGTCAAAATTGGTCCAATATTGAGGCAATTGGAAAATTTTCCAATGTTCCCATCTATCTAGTGACTGCCGCACTATAAGGTAACTCATCTCCTTTAGTTTGGATAATTGCCAATTCCTTCCAAAATTGAGACCAACCATAGTTTAGGATTCCTCAAGGTCCTAAAATAGATAACTCGTTAACATTTTTTATTCAGGCTTGTTTGTTTTCTGAAAGAAGTTCATATTTTGAGGTTGGTTTGGTTTCTCTTTCTTTTCCAAAAAGTAATTTTATTATATTTAGGATATAAAAAAGGGTGTTCCCACTGCACTGCACTGCACGAGACTCCCTACTTTGTGAAAATTAGGAAGGGTCTTTGTTATGCACATCTTACCCTTGTTTTGCAAAGAAGCCGTTTCTGTGACTCAAACCTGTAACCTTCCCAGCACAAAAACTAGAATAAGTAGATGTAGCAATTATATGCCATGGATTCCCCCTGTAACCAAGTGATGTCTTAATCTCTGTATCCTCGACAAGATATTGGTGTACATAAAATACATTATAGGATAAAGCATGTATGCAACTTGTCCTTGAGACTGCAATACTGATGTATGGACTTGTGTTAACGTCTTTCTTTTATGGAAAATCTATTAGTTCTCAAGTTTCCAATTCTTTTTCTCCCCTTAATTTTACAGAAAACTCCAAAGGACAAGAAAGCAAGTTTGGTGATCCATGGGCTTGTGGACAAGGTATTCTGTTTGGTATTTTTCAGTTAATGTAGAAGTTGCCTGATTTGTGTTTCCATGTTGTACAAGTTGGTTTCACAATATCAATTATATGATGGAACATGACCATATTAGTTAAATATCAACTATGTGATTGAATACGACCATATTAATTATCTTCATTGATTGTCATCTCATGAAAATTTTCCATGTAAAGATGGTGTTGGAACTGTATCTTGTCATTCCCTTGCTAGGGGGTTGCATCAGGAAGGGCATCTGGTATAAAATTTGCCACATTGTTATTTTGCATGGATTTGTGTTGTCAATTTGACTTCAAAAATCAATTGACATTATGAATGTCATGCCCCAGCCCTAACTTAGTTAGGATAAGGTGTGGTTAATGGTGGTGATGATTATGAATGATGATGTAGAAGTTGTCTGTTCTCAGATCATATTGACCCAAAGTAGCAATAGTAAGATGATTTTAAAATTCCATCATTATGCAATATAAAAGTTTATCTTCATGTGAAGACTGAAGAGTTTGCTATCTTTCAATATAGTTTTTTCTGATCTATCACACAATTTTGCTCGTGCAGTTCCTGTTTACTTCTGCTAATTACAGGCCTATATTTAACATTAACTCGTGTTATCTAGATCCATTTGTTGATTTGAGTGTGAACAGGTTATTGCAGGGGTCATGGACATGCTCAATTTGAAGATTCCTCCATTTGTTAGAATTGATCTTTTCCAGACCTTTTTTACTCAAGCCTTGAGCATAGGTAATATTCTCTGGATTTGTTTCCTAGGTATTTTTTTTGGTGGGTTTGATCTGGAGTTACAGATGAGAGATACTCTCCATTATTCCAGCAAAAGCCTCTTATAAAGAGCTTCCTAAATGGCTATCCTGAATTTTAGGATCATATTCATCCACAGGGAAAAAGAAAGAAAGAAAAGAGAGTTCTAGGATCATGCTGCACCTTTACTCAGGCATGCAATGCCAATGTTATCATCTCTACACATGGCTCACATTTAGATTGTTATTTTCCTCATGAAAATATGTTCTCTTGATAGTCATAACCTCAAGCTGTTGCATTGATGACTTTGCTTTGCCATGTCTCTGTGGAAGGTTGAGTTTGGTTGCTTTCTTTCTTTCTGACCTTGAATAATGCCCTATTTCTAGAAAGCTTCTTGCTGTCTAGAACTTCATTCAGATGGTTCAAATAATAAAACTAACCTTAATACTCATGTAGTTTAGCAGTCCATATTTAATAAAAGCAGGGTAAGTATCCATCTTTACTGGCCTATTCCTTGGAGGCATGGGCATTGACCAAGATCCTTTTCATGATGTGAAATCTGGTAAAATATAAGCATCAACAAGGCTGATATTTGGGACTGAAGGGAATAATGGATGGGATGGAAGGGCAGGATTATGGGGTGGAGTGCTGAGGTATTGGCATTGAATCTGTCATTCTACCTTTCTTTTTCCTGTATAATTTATCTGGAATTCCCTTGTTTCCTTGGGGTTGGGCTTTAAGATGTATGCTGATGTTCACCCCTCTGCCCACTCTTGGAATGAGGTTCATATGATTATTCCATCTCTGTGTAATCTCATCGGAAATGGCTTCCCTCTCCGCATAGTTTCAATTGAATTGAAGCTACAAAGTGCGTGGAAGGATTGTATTTTCTGTGTTCAACTATTCTCTCTTTGCACCATGTCATTCAGTTGTCCAAAATTTGTTTGCAGCTCTCACACTGCATTCCCTTTGATTACAGATAAAAGATATTGGAACTGGAGCCTCAAGGTAGCAAGCGTGCATGGAACAAAAGCTACATTGCCATTCGTCAATTCAGTTGAGGTAAATTTAATTCTACAAACTTTCCATACTCCTACTCTAGCATGAATATCCAAGTAAATACATGTTGCATGGGATATTATGCTATTTTTTCTGAAGAAAGAAATAAATCTTCTCTTATAAACAACAACAACATATCCAGCCGTTATCCCACTATGTGGGGTTGGCTACATGAATTCTAGACTTCTATGTGAGTTACATCCCAACAGATAGTTTGTCTAGAATTCATATTTGGATCCGACTAAGTTTTACGCTGGCTGTCGGCTACCTAACGCAACCCTCCTCCTTTATCCGGGCTTGGGACCGGCAGTGGATAATATCCCCTGGCGGAGTAATGATGAAATGAAGTTTGAACACCATCTTCACATGGAGAAATTTCATGAGATGGTGGTGAATGAAGATAATTGATATAGTTGTGTTCCATAACTTAGTTGTGTTCAATATAAGAGAAATCTTCTCTTATATTGAATTGAATATGTCCTTTACAATATATACCAGAGATTGGGAGATTATATCCCGATATATTGGGAAATATACAACAGGGAAAGAAAGATAAACAAGAAATCTCCAATAATAGGAAGAGAACATATTTAGGAAAGAAGCCATATTTAGGAGAGGAGACATTAGGAAAGGAGCCATATTTAGGAAAAAAATTCACAATCTTCTACAGTTTCGAAGGAGCGTTGGAAAATCTCTTATGTGGAATGTTGTACCAGTCACTAAAAAAATTGCAATGCTTTATCTTTATGCCAATTGTTTTTTTTTCCTTCACTTGTTTTCAGCACCTGTTGGAAGGTCTAGTTATATGATTCCATTGACACCTGCTGGTTAACTTTCACCTACTTGCCTAATTATCTTTCTGTTTGTGGCATCTCATAAATTGGTTGGGCTAACCCATCTGTCCTGTTTGCATCATCCTAGGTTTCCTTTTCTGGAGGGCAAAACATGAAAGCAGCTTTGCTTCAGAAACAACCATTTCAGCTTAAAAGGTAGTGGCAGTCATTTCCATACTCGGTTTGATATTGTTCTGGTCAGTGTCTGAGCAAGTAAATATGTTTTGAAGTCACCAATGTAATACAAACCATCTATATCGAAAGAGTTCTTTGCAACAACATTTGCTGAAAAAACATTGAAGTCTAGAAATTTGAACAAGGATGTGTCGGTCCAGCTGAGAACCAACTGCATATTAATTTTAAAATATGTTCCCCTGTCAGGACCCTGGTCCTAACTAGGTTTAACTCTTTAAGATATAATCGAAAGAGGAGGAGAAAAAGAGATAGAAATGAGGGAGAAACAGACAGAATGAGGAAGAAACAGAGGGAGAAATGAGGAGAAACAGGGAGAATTGAAGAGAAAAGGGAGATCTTTAATTCATAACAATCATAATGATCGGCCAAGTGGTTATAGCTTTATATATAAGCTATCCAAAGTTTCTACAAGGCAGTTACCATTCCTCCACTACAAATAACTGCTCCTTTAATCACTCCATAACTTTCGAAATCACTCCATAACGGAGAATAGTCAGATAATAAAAACAATAACTAACTCTCCTGCAAAATAACATAATCTGGAAGAAATAAAAATAAAAATAAAAATAACTAGCTAAGTTGTGACATCTCCCGCCTATGTTAACATCTTGTTGCACTATTTGCATATTGACCATATCAAGACTTGTGTGACCAAATCCCAAGATTTTCTTTCTCTCACCTGCAAGAAGGTTGCATGCACTGATGCACATTCCTGGGAATACATACTGCAAGCACAACTTACCAAGTATTAAAGATCCCTATTCAACAATGTTCTGTAAGTACAAACACCTGTCTTGTCCAGCAGACAACATCTTCCCCTGGCCAAATTTGAGAGGTAGAATAAAGCATAGCCGAAAGATTTATGAAGTCCAGCTCCTATTTCACTGTAGCCTGAAATTGATATCATAGAAAACTTACACATGGTCTACCGAAAGACGATTGCTAATCCTTGCTCTTCCATTTTGTACTGTCCTAGCTAGAGTAGGAAGGACCTTCAACTGCAAGTCCCTGAATCAATTATGGCTTCAAAAGTGAATTGTCTGCTTGCCCACCACCAAAGGACAATAGGAACTGATTATCCAATAATGGCTGGAGTCCTTTCCATGATGGGTGTAGGAAGTGGAGATTTCCTATCTCTTGTTGAGCTGTAGTTCCCCAAAAAGTCCTCTGAAATTTGTCAAGATCACATGTGCACCTCCAGAACTCCTTGCCTTACAAAGCTTCATTTAAGATGTCAGGCTTCTGAATCCCCAAACTCATACCCCCTACAATAGGAGAGCATATAAATGTCAATCCAGCGTGAGGTTCTTGAAATCATCCCCCTACCCTCTGCGAATATAAACTTTGTACTAGCAAAAATTGTTTTATTTGATTAAAAAAAGGTGAGGGTATGAAGCCTATATAGTACTTTTCAAATATTGAGCTTTAATGCTTGGTTTCTCAATGGTCTTTGGATGTACAGTGTCATGTATGCTTTCTAAGTTTTAGCTGTGGGTCTTGGAAATGAAAAGAATACAACAGTTTCCTTTTTGGACGATATAAATTTAATTTAATCAGTCTGTAACATGTAGATACATTAGTCCGAAAAGAGAGAAAAACATGTATTATGCCTTTACTTTAGCAGATTTTTTTTTTTTTTTTTTGGGGGGGGGGGGTTAAGGTTTACAGTGTATGTTCTTTTCTTATTCATTGTCCTTATAGTGACTGTATTCTTATATCAGGAGGACAGTGAGGACGGCAAAGCCATTTGAAATCCTTCTGAAGCTGAACTTCAGCGAAGGTTGCAGTTGTGCGTGTACACAAATCAAATTCTTAGTTGATTTTCAGGTGAAATGATTTCCTTCTCAACTTACCCTTCCCCCTCTCTTTAGGTTCAGGGAACTGAAATTTACCCTGTGGTTTTGTCATATAAAATTAAGTTTGTTAAATTGTTAACTATCATCCCATTTAAAAGCTTAAGTTAGTAGATAGAGAGTAAACTTTATCTTTATATATATATATATTTTTACCCTCGACACACCCTCTCATGTGTTGCCAAACTTCAATACATGGATAGTCCAAACACGTGCAACTATTTAAATATTGAGTTAGCAGCAACATTTTAATTTAGAACTTTTGCCTGCTCTAGTGCCATATTATTGTTAACTAATAACTACTATCTTATTTAAAAGCTTAAGCAAGTAGATAGAGAATTAACTTTATCTTTTATATTATTATTTTTACTCTTAACATAGTTCAAAGAATAGTAGAGACCAATCTATATCCTGATTAAAGATGACATTTTGCCCCTGATGGCCATGAACCCATGATGGTATATTCTAGTTGTAGGTTTTGCATGGGAAAGTATCAGGTTTTGAAATTTGACCTTACCCTTGCATCTATGTTTCATACCAAAGGTCCAAGGCTTTCTAAGTCAAGGTCAGAAGAAGTGGTTCATCAATAAAATGAAATTGTGATTTTTTATGGAGTTCAAATTTAGTTTGACAATTTGACGGTAGTCATCTTCTGGGTGAAGCTGCTTTCTTCTTGAAGAATAACAGGCTTTCATTCTATTTAGCACAGCGAAATCCAACTTCAATGCCTATGACAAACAATAATATCCCAGTTATTGGAGCATCTCTTGTTTGTGATTGTTGGTTGAAACTTCCATTCTGCAGTGTTTATATTGTTCTGAACCAGATTATTATGTATAAGAACAGGTCCTTGCCATAGTTTGGCAGGAGAATCTGAAATCTATTCTTGGTTGGAAAGAGATTTCAAAAATTTCTTTTATAAATATTGTCAATGTGAGAAACTTGTCCTTGTCTCGTCAATATTGTCATAATAAATATATTATGTTGTCTAGACCTGACAACGTAGTGCCTGATTACTCTTGCAGGCTTCAGCTGGCTGTTGTAAGTATGACAAGGATGCCGTCTTCCAGAAGCTGAGAGATATGGCCATCCAAGATCAAACAAGCGGGAAGAATGGAATTATTGAAAGAAAAGCTATTGCAACTCCCAAAGGCGAGCGCACTACATATGCGGTGGTAACCAATGTCGTTGTCTACGACAAAACTTCAAATGTTTCAGAAACTTATTCTCGGAGCAAGGGCGGTCCCAAAAGGCGCAGTGAGGATGTAAATCCGATTGAAACATCTCAGAAGCATCGAAAAGCCCCCAGGAGACAATGAAATGAAGGATTCTTCTGTTGCTGTTGTAAATACCATCTAATTGACTAGAAGTTGGGGTACAGAAATATCACTGGGGATTGAGTGAATTTTGATAGATACTACACTCTTAGTCTCCCCAGTTGCATTAGGAAAATGGAAATGTCTTATCTTGATCAAATGTTGTAGATTCTCAAATCTGGACGTTTGTGTGTTTCTTATCAATGGAAATAGTTTGCATTATCATATGCAGCTGTTTGAGATAAGTCACATACAGCTTATGCGGGTCAGAGCCAGAGGTAGATCAAATAGATTGGGTCTCCATATGGATGAGCTTGAATGCTTTTGTGTTTTTTGAAGTAAAGAAAAGGAGAAATTCAGGTAACTGTTGGATAGTGCTGAGTGATTTTTAACTCACTAGAGTCAACACACACACACACACTGGTCATCTAAGGTATTCGAGAAAATTCTTATTACGATTCTCAGTTATTTAAAATAGTGCTATCATCTCTTCTATTTTTTTAAATAGTGAATTATATGGCATGTGACCCCTAAGCTAAAGTTATTGATGTCATCAGATTTAAATATGCAATTTTAAGTTTCTACACTAGACAAGTCTTTACATATTTTAAACTGATGGACAAATTGCTAGTGCTGATACACCATTGCATGTATGTTACATGGTAAGACACTAGTAATCTTTTTGAAGCAGATTCGGATGTATGAATTGTACTACCCATTAAATGATTTGAATTTCAAGCATTGCAATTGCTTCTATTACATTATTATTATTACGGGTGGGCTTGAACAAATCACTGGAGAGCTCTCTCTAACTGGGCCGGTCCAATAAGGCGTACTACTGGCCCTTATTTAATGTGATTTTCTCTAGGCTCTGGCCCACTTTGAGAACCGGAAAACCGAAGGCGAAGGGATGGAGGGAAAGCGTTCAGAAACACCAGCGATCTGTTAAAGAGTTCAGGAAAATCAGAGGCATTTCAATGGATTCAAATAACTTCTCTCGTTAAATAATCGTCATCGATCTGAATGCTCTTCGGCCTTTTCACGGTGAATTTTCCTTTCCTTTCTCAATTCCTTGTCTCTGTGTGGCAGAATCAACTCCTTTTTGTATTGGAAACCATATGTAGTGGCGATCTCCATCGTTTTATATCGATCGATCTAGAAACTACTGCGCGAATTCCACTGGAAACTGGTTTGATCCTTCTATGAGCATCAACGCCGAATTTTCTGTTTTCTGGTGTTTGATTGGCAGTTCGGAAAATGTGCTCTGAGTTGTGAGTTGTGACTTGAATGAAAACGTGAGAAAGATATATATTGCTAAATGCAGAAAGCACGCGTTTAGCCTGTTCTGAGAAAACGTCACACGAGAGATGGAGGGAAAGCGTTCGAATACAGAGCCAGGGGATATCCTGAGGAAGATTGGAGGTAATCTAATGGATCCATCGAACCCGTTTCAGCCTTCTGACGGTGAATTCTCATATAACGTTGATAATTTTGAATTTTATTTTATGGCAGAACTGACCCGATCAATACTCGAACACATATGCAGTGGTCGATTGCCATCGGTTTACATCGATCGGTTCAGAAATTACTGCACGGATGCTACTGGAAACTGGTTTGATTCTCCTCTAAGTCTCGTCTAATTTTTCTGTTGTTTGGTAGGCATTCTTGGAAGTGATTTAGTTGATTTTGAGAGTGAAGTCGCTCTGTGTTCCGACTGAATGAAATCAGAGCAACACATCTACTACTCTGAATTGCTGAGAATCCTGAATTAAGCTTTGGTGCATAGATTTTAAGTACTGGAAAATTCTTTAGGTTCTGTACTTGTTCTTTTTAGATAAGTTAAGCACGTAGGCTGATTTTTATAGCAATAGGGGTTGTATATATGAATTCATGAACGAAAGCCTTTAGAAGGAAAGGGGAGGAAAAAGCTAATTGACAAAACATATTTTATATTTACCTGTTTTGAAATAACCGTGGGATAATGGGGAAGAAGCGCTATCACCACCATCATAAGACTTAATCTCACTAGTTAGGGTTGGCTTCATGACAATCTTTTTCATAAGGCCATTGTATTCATAAAACATCTGAGGGTTTCCCACCATTTTTTTTCCGTCCTCTACGTCCTTTCCTATAAATTTCTGATCCTTTTACTGCCCTCCAAGTGCATTTATTGTCTTCTTCTCACATGTATAATCACCTTGATCTTGTCTTTCACATCTTATCTCCAATAGGTGTCACTCTAATCATATTACAAAATAATCTCCTTTCTAATTTTGTTTTTCTTATATGGCTACATATTTATTATAACATCTCCATCTTGATTATGCTCATGTTTCACACGTGTTCATACTAATTGCCCAACAACTCAAGCCATACAACAATGATGGCTTTATAGTTGTCTGATAAAACTTCCTTTTTGCCTCAAATGGAGTTCATGGTTGCATAGAATGTTGGACATTTTTCTTCACTTCAATAATTCTGCCTTGATTCTAGGGTAACAACCTCAATGATCTCCTTCATTTCATCATTACTCCGCCAGGGGATATTATCCACTGCCGGTCCCAAGCCCGGATAAAGGAGGAGGGTTGCGTTAGGTAGCCGACAGCCAGCGTAAAACCTAGTCGGATCCAAATATGAATTCTAGACAAACTATCTGTTGGGATGTAACTCACATAGAAGTCTAGAATTCATGTAGCCAACCCCACATAGTGGGATAACGGCTAGATATGTTTGTTTTTGTTTACATTTTATATATTTGGTTTTTGACTTTCTCAACTTAAAACTTTTGGAGTCTAATTTTTTATATATTGGGTTTTTGACTTTCACAACTTAAAACTTTTGGAGTCTAAGGTGCCACTCCATAATTTAAACATTTTATTTACACCTTTTGTCTCATCTACCAAAATGATAGCATCTAAAATTAGCATGCACCAAGGCACCTCTTTTAAATGTGCGTTGTGCATTCATCCATTACAAAAATGAAGAACTAAGGACTCCTTGTAGATCCTTCATGTAATTCAATTGGGACAGGAAAATTTTCAATATCTCCTTCACAAATCTTAACACACATTTCTACTTGATGATACATGTCTTTAATAAATTGTATATAAGCAATCTGGATTCCTTTCTCTTTTGAAGACTTCACAAGTTTTTTCCAAATATAAAACACCTTTGTCAGCAGCTAGGGTTTCCCTAAGTAACAAGAAACAACAACAAGAGTATTGTTTCTGTATTGGGAAAGATGGCAGCTGATATGGATGAATGATTCAATCATTGATTGGTGATTGATTGATTGATGATTGATTGGTGATTGATTATATATGTTTCCTAGATTGATTGACTGTATATATTGTTTCCTAAAAGTAAAATTGTATCTTTCAAATTAGTTTATGTTTCCTATCTTGGTTGTATCCTAAATTGTATAGATCCTAGGATTCTTTCCTAAAGTTAGTTGTTTCCTAATCTTGTAAAGAAGCTTGTATAAATCAAGCTTTTCTTGTAAATAAAAAAGTGAGACAGTAAGGTTATTTTTTCCAAAACTTAACATGGTATCAGAGCCCTAGGGATTGTTTTTGTTCTACAATTCTTTGGGATCTATGAAGCCTATCCTTACCAGTCTTCCCACCTTTCGTTTGTCATCCAAACCTTGGTTAAGAGATGTCTTCCATCCAAGAACCTACATCCGATACAGCCAATTCCTGCCATACCTCAGAAGTTCCAATTGCTGGAACTCAAAATGGGGCCTTGGGAGGAGAATTGCAGAGTCTCCAGGAAGCCTATCGTTTGAATGGGAAAAAACTACCTAAAGTGGTCATAGCTGATCCAGACTTTTCTTAAAGGGAAGGGGAAGCTTAGCCACTTGTTAGGAACGAGCCCAAAAGAATGTGATCCAGCGTTCGCAACATGGGACGAAGAAGATTCCTTGGTAATGTCCTGGCTCTGGAATTCCATAGTTCCAGAGATCAGTGACACTGTCATGTTTTTGACCACAACCAAGGATATTTGGGAGGCCATAAACTTGACCTATTCCAAGGTTAAAGATGCAGCCAAAATCTATGAAATACGGGCAAGGGTGGTAGCAACCAAACAAGGCTCGAAGACCATCACAGAGTATGTAAATATGTTGCAAACTCTATGGCAAGACCTAGATCACTACCAGTGTTTGAAGATGAAATGTAGTGAGGATGCTGCACTCCATAAGAGATTTGTTGAAAATGAGTAGATATATGACTTCTTGGCCAGCCTCAACAATGAATTTGATGCGGTCAGAGTGCAAATTCTTGGCAAGGAGGATTTACCTTCCTTGAATGAGGTAATCTACTTAATAAAGGTAGAAGAAGGGAGAAGGGGTTTGATGCTAGAAGCTATCTCCGGTGAGAGTTCTACCCTAGTGTCTTTAAAAACTCATAACAAAACAAAGGCCCTAGGGATAAAAAGAAACCAGTGGATAGGGATTCTTTATGGTGTACCTTTTGTAAAAAACCTGGGCACACCATAGAGAAGTGTTGGAAGCTCCATGAAAAGCCATCTAAAAGGGGATCAACAAGGAGTCAAGTGCATATAGTAGCAGCCAACAGTCAGCAGCAACTGGAATCGAGAGGACTGGAGCATGGGGGAGAGTCTCTTGAACTCAACAAGGTAGAAATTGAAAGACTAAAAAATTTTCTGGGATCTGTAGACAAAAAGGCAAAGAAAGGTAGCTCTCTTGCTCTCACAGGTATTGTTTCCTTCACTTTTTCCTTGCATGCTTCAGAAACTTTACACCAACATTGTTGGATCATAGACTCGGGTGTTTCAGACCACATGACATCCCATCCACAATTGTTTACTTCCTATGATCCTTGTCCTAGCTTTAGAAAGATTACAATGGCAGATGACTCACTCATTACTGTTGCTAGTTTAGGAGATATTCTTCTCAATGATCACCTAACCCTCAAGAATGTCCTTCATGTCCCCAAATTATTTGTTAATCTTATATCTGTTCAAAAACTTATCGAGGATACTAATGGTAGTGTATCCTTTTATTCCAATGTCTGTGAGATACATGAACAGAGGATGATTGGGCTTGCTAGGGCTAGAGAGGGGCTTTATTACCTCGAGGAATCAGTAGGGTCGGACAAGAAGGATTCTCTTCCTCTTATGTCATGCCTAGCTTAGTCCAACAAGGATAAGATGTGGTTACAGCATTATAGAATGGGTTATCCCTCATTTCTTAGTCTCAAATTAATTGTTCCTAATTTAGCTAAAGGTTTGGTTTCACCATGTCAACTAAGTTATGGAACACAACTATATCAATTATCTTCATTCACCACCATCTCATGAAATTTCTCCATGTGAAGATGGTGTTCAAACTTCATTTCATCATTACTCCGCCAGGAGATATTATCCACTACCGGTCCCAAGCCCGGATAAAGGAGGAGGGTTGCGTTAGGTAGCCGACAGCCAGTGTAAAACCTAGTCGGATCTAAATATGAATTCTAGACAAACTATCTGTTGGGATGTAACCCACATAGAAGTCTAGAATTCATGTAGCCAACCCCACATAGTGGGATAACGGCTGGATATGTTGTTGTTGTTGTTGTTGTCTGGATTCTAGTCACTTTCATTGTGCTGATTGTGAACTTGCCAAACATAGAAGGGTTTCTTTCCCTCTTTCTAATAAAAGGACTGATTTCCCCTTCTCTTTAATCCATAGTGACATTTGGGGTCCATTAACTGTTCCCAATATTTCTAAAGGTCTTATTTGTTGATAATTGTACTAGAGTGGTGTGGTTATATTTGTTGAAAGCCAAGTCAGAAGTAAGCCGTGTTTTTCTCAATTTTTACAGCATGGTTAAGACTCAGTTTGGGGTAAATGTAAAGCGGTTTAGATTTGATAATGCTAGAGATTTCTTCAATCACACTCTATCTGTTTTCTTTCAACAAAAAGGTATTATTCACGAGTCTTGTTGTCCTTACACCCCTCAACAAAATGGGGGGCCGAGAGGAAAAATGGTCATCTTCTAGCTTTTATTCGAGCACTTCTTTTTCACCATAATGCCTCTCAATGTTATTGGGGAGAAGCAGCCCTAACTGCCACCACTCTTATCAACAGATTGCCATCTAAAACCCTAGAATCTCAAAGTCCTATTCAACTATTGATGAGTCATTTTCTTCACTTCCATGTGACTAGTAATTAGTAGCCCAAGATATTCGGGTGCACGACCTATGTTTATATTCCAACAGCCAATAGAGGGAAACTAGATCTTTGTGCCTTAAAATGTGTATTTATTGAATATTCATCTACACAAAAAGGATATCGATGCTATCATCCTCCTTCAAAGAAATATTTTGTATTTGCTGATGTTACCTTTGCTGAAAATGAGTCGTACTTCAGATCATCAACTATTTTAGAACAAAATCAAACCTCGATTAATAGGGATTCCTCTTTTCTTCCTGATCCTAATTTGCAATCCTTGAACCCATCTCCTAAATGGAAGGACTCGGCAAACATGGCACCTGAGAAAGTTTCACCTTCTACTCCTCGGCCTATGTAGGTATACTCAAGGAGGAAGAAAACCGAATCTAGTCCTATGCAAGCTCCTGCATCCTCTACAAGTCCTATATGTCCTACGGTCTCTACAAACAGGAATAACACTGACAATCCTACCATTTTAGAGTCATCACCAGGTATTCCAGCAACCAATTCTCTTGATATGACTCATATGAGCTCTACAAAACCTACTGAAGCTACTGTCCAATCAGATACCTATGACTTTGATTGGCCCATTGCTCTAAGAAAAGGGAAAAGAATTGTACCAAACATCCGTTACACCTATTTCTTTCCTTTTCTAAGCTATCTCCTACCCATAAAGGCTTTCTTACCAGCCTACATACCATCCCTATTCCAAAAATTTTCTTTAAAGCTATGGGAATAAGAATTGGAACGATGCCATGGAAGCTGAGATGGTAGCCTTGGAAAAAAACCAGACCTGAGAAGTGGTAAAATTGCCTAAAGGAAAATATCCAGTGGGTTGTAAATGGGTCTATACTGTAAAATATAGATCCGATGGGTCTCTAGATCGGTACAAAGCAAGATTGGTTGCCAAGAGATATACACAAGTGTATGGGGTAAACTATTTAGACACTTCTGCACCGGTGGCTAAACTAAATACAGTTAGAGTCCTTCTTTCGTTAGTTGCTAATGTAGGTTGGCCATTGCATTAGTTTGACATGAAAAATGCATTTTTACATGGTAACCTAGAGGAGGAGGTATATATGGAAATACCATCAGGTTATGAAGTAGCCGCACAAGGGCCGGTTGTATGCAAACTAAAAAAAGCCTTGTATGGACTGAAACAGTCCCCATGGGCTTGGTTTGGGAGATTCACGAGTGTTATGCTTGGCATGGGGTATAGACAAAGCCAAGGAGACCATACTCTTTTTATTCAACATTCGGCCACAGGGGCAGTAAATGTGTTAATTGTGTATGTAGATGATATTGTTGTTACCGACAACGACAAAGAAGGGATGGCTCAATTAAAGGAGTGCTTGTTAAAGGAGTTTGAAATCAAAGATTTAGGGAGATTAAAATATTTCTTGGGAATAGAGGTGGCTCATTTTAAAGAGTCCATATTCATATCTCAACAAAAATATGTGATAGACCTTTTAAAGGAGATTGGATTGCTAGGCTGCAAAGCAAGGGACACACCCATTGACCCAAATCATAAGTTAGGAGAAGCTCTAGAAGGAGGTAAGGTTGACAAGGGAGTTTACCAAAGGTTTGTTGGAAAGATGATATATTTGGCCCATACTCGGCTAGATATAGCCTATGCTGTGGGGGTGGTTAGTCAATTCATGCATAACCCAGGGGAAGTCCATCTTAAAGCTGTGTATTGAATACTCCACTCTCTAAAATGAGCACCTGGAAGAGGCATTTTGTTCAAAAAGGGAGAAGTTATGACCCTTGAGGCCTATACAGATGTAGACTATGTAGGCTCTATTGTAGATAGAAGATCAACTTCTGGCTATTGTACTATGTTGGAAGGCAATTTGGTAACATGGAGGAGCAAAAAACAAAATGTGGTGGTTAGGTCAAGTGCTGAGGCAGAATTTCGTTCCATGGCTCTAGGTATGTGTGAATTATTGTGGCTAAAAATTCTTCTAAATGATCTCAAGATTGAGTGGACTACACCTATGAAGCTCTATTGTGACAACAAATCGACAATCAGTATCGCTCATAATCATGTTCAACATGACATGACAAAACACATTGAAGTGGATAAACACTTTATCAGGGAGAAATTGGATAGTGGGCTGATATGCACACTATACATCTCATCACAAGATCAGTTAGCAGACATGCTAACTAAGGGCCTGCCTACACCAATTCTTAACAAGATGATAAGTAAGATTGAGATGCAGGATATATATGCCCAATCTTGAGGGGGAGTGTTAGCAGTTAGGGTTTCCCTAAGTAACAAGAAACAACAGCAAGAGTATTGTTTCTGTATTGGGAAAGATGGCAGCTGATATGGATGAATGATTCAATCAATGATTGGTGATTGATTAATTGATGATTGATTGGTGATTGATTATATATGTTTCCTAGATTGATTGACTGTATATATTGTTTCTTAAAAGTAAAATTGTATCTTCCAGATTAGTTTATGTTTCCTATCTTGGTTGTATCCTAGATTGTATAGATCCTAGGATTCTTTTTTAAAGTTAGTTGTTTCCTAATCTTGTAAAGAAGCTTGTATAAATCAAGCTTTCATTGTGAATAAAAAGTGAGATAGTAAGGTTATTTTTTTCAAAACTTAACAACCTTATACAAATTAATGTGTTAATCTCTTGACCTTGTTATTAGATGCCCAGTAAATAGATAGCTTCCATAGTTAACCTACTAGATATGAAACCAAATTGGTTTTTGGAGACCTTGGTTTCTCTTCTTAAGATTTGTTTCAGTCACTCTCTTCCAAAGTTTTATAGTAAAGCTCATTGGCTTGATCCCATTATAATTTTCATAACTTTGAACATCTCCTTTATTCTTTTAACTAGGCACTAAAGTGCACTTCTCTCATCAGACATCCGTTTCAATTTATGGATCACATTAACTATAAAATGTCTTTGTCTTCCATGATTTTTATTCTTCTATCAGAACATGATTCTGTCTTAACTACTTTAATAGTCTTTATATTGTTTTAATAGTTTGCTTCACTTTGTTCAAACAAATACATCTGTAGTATAATTCCTAACCTTTTCAAAATTACCAACAGGTCCTAACATAAATTTTTTTACTTTACTTTCATTGAACAGTTTCCAGAAATACTCCTTCCATCATCTCTCCTTGATTGCTTCCTCATTTATCTGCACCTTTTGATTTGTCTTTTATGCACTTTTTTTTTGGCTTAAATCCCTTAATGATGCCCAAAATGGTTGTTGTTCCCTTTGCAAAGTCAAGCTTCTTGATTTTATGAAACATTCTCTTGAAATTAGTTCACATTGAATTGTTGGGTTTTAAAGGCATTCCATACTTGTCCCCCTAACAAGTTGGATTTATAGTAGATAAAAGAGGAAAGAGAAAAAAAAAAAAAAGATGGGCCAGGGAGAGCGTAAACTATACCTAGTAGAAATTTCCTATTTGTTCTCATCACTCTAAATATTTTATTGTGCATAAGCAGTTTTTGCAGCTCTGACTTGGCCATTGGGAAGGAAGTGGTAACACTACAGAGGGAATGCCATGCACGTAGGCTTGGTGAGTTATAGCTGCCATCTGGTGCCTGAAAAATGTTACAGTAAATAAAATAAGATGAGCAAACAGTTTGTTTTAGGTGCTTACATAGTCGTCATTTTCAGATGTCTTGCTTAGGGTCCTCCTCATTGTTCAGCAGCTTCTGCAAGAAAACAAGCATAGTTCAAAAAGAGACATATATTATATGTATCCTTCTGTTTTTCAAGGTGAATCTGGATTTTATTTGGTATTAACGTGTTTACTTTTTTTGGTTCAGAAAAACAATATGCTCCAAGAGTTACATACTATATTATGATAGGAAATTACCATTATATTCGCCACTCTCATAGCTCTACAGTGGAAGATGTACCATAATTATTACTCTGCTACTTTGCCAGATATACTGAATTCAATCATTCTGTTTCATGATATTGAAATTAGAAAGGAGCCTCGTATTCAGTGTCTGATGCTCTCTGTTTGAGACTCCATAGCTTTCTTTTTCTCACCTTTTATTTTTTCTTAATTTTATGTTTTCTCAATATAATGCCCTCTTTCATTTTATGAAAAACAGAACAGTCAGTTGTGGATAAAGCAATAAATGACATTTGTATACTTCTCCATTGCAGTCGCCACAATTTAAATGTGGTATGTACTGGAATCTCATTACAGTTACTATTTTATATCAAGTATCTATTTATTTTCTAGTTGAAATGAAAGCTAACTGAGCAATCAGCTCTGCGTGAATGCCATATTTGAATTTTTGAACACTGTTAATGGTGTTATAATTTTGAATTCCTCCATGTTGTATTACTTTTCCTTAATATAATGTTGTCTTATACTTCAAATTGGAATATTTACTCTGCCTTAACATCTTTCTGCTTTTGTGCACTTATGAGATCTGTTTTTTTTTACCTCCTTTGCTTACTGCAAGTTCATAGAAAGTCTTTTTGGTTTATTATATAAGCAAAGTCATTATGCTGTACTGTAGGCTGCATGAATAAAATGTGCTCCACTGCATTCTTACATTGGAAATCTCAACTGATATTATTAAGAAAAATGTTTCATTAACTCTACTCATGAAAATTGACAAAATTTGCCAGCTGTTTTCCTCACTGATTTCAAAGTTGATCTGTGTTCTGATTTGCAATTGAACTTAGTAGATGATATAGTTTCTAATTTCCAACTAAACATGTTATCTGTCAGATATTTATTTCATTTTGTTTCCTCTTGCAGGTTCCAGTTGGAAATGGGTGGGCACCTACTTAAGATGCATAATTATAAATTCATTGCTGTGATGGCTCTCTTTTAAATGTTGTATTTCGAGTATATTTTACATTTTAAATGCATGTGCTCTTCCTGGTGACAACAACAGAAAATGTCCACATCCATCCTAAGTTAGTACTTCTTTCTTCCTGTTTACTAATTAGAGGATCTTTATCCAACCTCACTCTGGTTGAAATAATATAAGGACCACAAGTGATGGGCTTCTGATGCTCTAGAGATGCCTATACAAAAACCACAAACCATTTTAGTCACTGGAGATTATAGTAGAGAATTTATTTTGTTTCAATTTTCTCATACCTAAAATTCACCATGATAATGATTAATTCTCTGTTTTCTGAGTTGATTTCATGGTTGTTAATGTTTGATATGATGATATGTTATCAGTAATGATATTTGTTAGCGTTTTCCCATGCTAGATTAGTGATAGGCTGGTTGAGATTCACAGAAGCTGGAAGGAAATTTGATTGCATGAGCAGTCTTAATACAGTAAGAAGAAGAGATGATTTTTTTTTATCAATACGATATTGTCACCTCCATTTACTGGCTGTATGATTTGGCAGGCCTACCCTATTCCCGTGCACACTGAAGAAGTCAAAAGTATCCAGACTCCAGTGGAAAGTTATTGGATGAGGACTTCTATTTTTTTGTATCAACTATCTTGAGAGAATTATCCTTCGAATTTGGTCTTTCCTTAATCCTTGCACATAGATATAATTAGTGCTGCACACTATGTTCTAGTTGTAGAGAAAGAATCAGGTCAAACTTCTTTTTAGCTAAGTTCATGTTTTAGCTTGATTTTCCAGTTTTTTCATCCATGATAACCCCATCATTGACTTTCCATTTTGCAGTGTTCCAGCGATTAGCAAATGATCTGTTTTGCAACAGACACCGCTGCATCATTATCACAGTAGGTATGCCTGTAGTTGAAACCCAACATAGAAACAATGCTAACCATGTACTTTTAACAGGGAAGAGGATATCCAGATGTGCCCACAAGAAGGTAAGGCCTCATTTTAACATCCTACTGGAAATTGAGGCCAATTTCTCATTTTGTCCTTATATCTCTTTGTTACTCATTCAGGTTTTTAAGGCTTCTTATTGAAAAGCTAAGTCTGCCTGCTTATTGCTTGGTAGATTGTGATCCATATGGCTTTGACATATTGACCACATATCGTTTTGGTTCTATGGTAACACACTTTGATTAAAGCATTCTGTTTTTGTTGTCATATCTTTGTTAATAAATAAGTCTGCATGAACATTAAATTGCCTATTGGTAATTCAAACTTCGTGTTGGAATGAGATCTACCAATATGTTAACTGAAGCTTACTTTTCCTCTTACTTCAGATATGACTTCACGTGGAGCTTGACTTTGTTGTTTGTTTCTCTTGTTTGTTTTCCTTCTTATAAAGCAAATGGCCTATGATGCAAAATTTTTACGCATCCCTGATATGCACTGGCTTGGAGTTTTTCCTTCAGATTCAGAGAAATATGGTCTTCCCAAGCAGTGCCTCCTCCCTTTGACAGCAGAAGGTGAGGTAGTGGTTAAATTTACTGTTATGTTTGAGAAATACTTCCTTTTTAATTGTCTGTTCCATACCCTATGATGAATACATATTAATTTCCTGTTAGACAAGTCCAAAATTAAAGCGATGTTGCAAAGATGTTACCTAGAGCGGGAAGTACCACATTGGAGGTAGATTCCGTGACTTCTGTTTCTTTTGGATATCTTGCTGAGTCACTACAATTCTCAAACTAACCATACATAATTGTGAAAATGTGGTTGTGGTCTCGTGTAAGGTTGGAACTAAAGTTGCTACTGGAAAGAGGAGTAAAATTCGAGATCGAAGCATTATCTGTGCACTCAATTTCCTTCTTGTCTGTGGAATACATCCCAACAAAGATCAAAGGAGGAGTGCACATCTAAGCTTTTTAACATTTCAATTTTCCATGCAACCATATAGAAGTAACCGGCTTACTGATGTAGACAATTCTTGTGTTTATTACTAATTCAGTTGAAACAACAACAACACAATGCTTAATCCGACTGGTGGGGTGAGCTAAATTTGAGAAAACAACTTATTATAAAAAATCCTTAAGGGTTGTGGGGCTGTATTACCTTGACTTTTTAGAGAACTGTCCAAAGAGCTCTATCGAAGTTTGACATTTTGTTAACTGTCATGTACCTGGGGGTTCATTTGAGCCTATTTCACGTATTCCTGCTTAATAATCTCTGGTGTTCAATGGCTATATATAACACTAGGGATATGAGTTGTAAAATTGTTGTGCCTTCATTTTATTGTCCCAAACAAATTGGTTGTTTTCATATTGAGTTTGATCTTTCTTCGTGACGGTTTGACAACTTTTAGGGTGAAAGATGCTATGTGGTCCTAGGGCTAGTTGTGCTTTCAGATTTTTCCATACAGAAGGCTGTGCACTTAGATTTTTATTTTTATTTTTATGGTAATCATCTTCTACATGTCGAAAGAAAAAAAGAAAGAAAAAGTTGTCAAAATGGGGTGACTGATAAGTTGCCTATAACAAATCTGTTAATTTACGTGTATTCTTTTGGCTGTTTGTCGAGTTGTATCCTACAGTTTTTTGTACCTTAATTGATCACTTAATGTAACGTATTTCAGGTGAAAATAGAAGTCCAGAAGCATTTAAGATTCTTTTCTGAACCAAAGGAGCAATACATTCACTCAATTCAATTACACCAATGTAAATACATACATACATATATACATACATACATATATATATATATATATATATAGAGAGAGAGAGAGAGAGAGAGAGAGAGATCTTGAATCCTAGAAGGAAGGACTAGGCTAAAATTCCTCAAGTTTCTCCGGCATGTTCAGTGTCCCCTGAATCCATTATTGCAACAGTTACCCGAGAATCATCCAGCCTTTCTCCAGTGGTCCCTTTAATTTGTTCCTGTAAAGGTTGGACCAATTTCACCAGACACTCTTTTGGTGTCTCCTGGACGATCCTGTAAAATCTTCCAACACTAATTGGTTAGAGCACCACCAGTGCCAAAGTTGTGGAATTCAACACCTATTGCTCTGCTTTTCTGCTTACTCTGCTTGCCACTGGTTTTAGTTCCTGCACCAGAATTCCCACTTGGTTGATAGAAGGAAACGTGATCAACTGCCTTCAAATGATTCTCCTTGTAAGCTGTCGCCCATAACGCAAGCGTGCGTTCACGTGACTCCGCAGTTTCCTTGTATTTCTCCTTCAGCCGAGGCAGTATACTTGTCACTGCAACAACTGGAGTCCCCCGCAGCTCCTTTATTACATCCTCATCAAAATCTTCATAATATAGCGCTCTGATGGTCCTAATATCACGAGCTGTGAAGTACGTTTCCAAGGCATCTCCCGTGTCATAGAATTTTAGCAACTTCTCCGCATGCTCCATGGCTGATTTCAGACCACTTATGAGCATGTCCATCTCGTACTGATGGTCCTCGCACTTGAACAAGATCTGCTCATGAGGGTTGTCTCCGCTCACCCTAAAGCAACCTTTCTCCCTTCTACAAATAGCCGCCTTCTCTGTGGATGTCTCTTCTTTCGTTTGTGCATCATTTTGCATGAAGCAATCGGGTAGGAACTCTGTGAACTCCACGTACAAATAAGGCTTGTCTTTGAAAAGAGCTGCCACGGATTCACACACTTCATTGTAGTCTTTAATATCTTGGCTTTTGCACTGGTCCATTATATGCAAGAATGATTCGTAGGCCGAGTCATTGCAAGTTTTCCTTACTTTGTTGAGAAAAGCAATCGAAGCTTTCTTGGCTTTGCGCCTCATCAGAGAGCCTGCTGTTTTCATCTTATGGAAAGAAAGAAAGAAAGAGGAAGATCATTAATATGCCAGGACTAAAACTTACACGAATTTATAGGTTTATTTCTCCTATAGTTTTGAATCCAACTCCTTCCAAATATTAGATTCATCCTTATTCTCTATTTGGCAACTGCTCAAACTAAATCCTCTGATCTGGATCTCTTTTAATCTCTTTTGGATTTCTTTAATAATGTTCCTACATTAAAATTTTGGGTGTTACAAATATGACATATAAACTCATAAATAGTCCTAATCATTTCAAGCATAGGAATGAAAAATGTCAACCAAATCCAAGACGTCTTAGGACAAAAAAGGCCAGTGTTTTTAATCAAAATTGTAATAAGTTGAATTGCAATTGCTTTTGTTATATAAGGGTGGGCTTGAACAGAAATATCACAAACCCAGTTCTCTAACGACGGGCCAGGAGCAGTTAGGTATCGTGGCGGTATATTTGATTAGGCGTAGTTGTAGTCGGGGTGATGAATATTTTAACAAATGCATGATTCTGTGTATTTTTTATTTGTTTTTTGGGGTTGGGGCGGGTGTGTTTAAAATTAGTGAGACTGTTAAATTATACATTTTCCATTCATATTATACTTGGTTTAGATTATATTTATATATATAACTTTGTATGGACCAAAAGGCGTAAAAATCTAGCCGGTTCCATGTATAATTGGTCATTGTACAACAATTTTTACAATTAATCAAATATTGATTTTATGATCACGTTATTATAAACAATCTTGAATTTTAGATATAAAATTCTCTATTAGTTTCATTGCGTATGTTGTAACACTGTTTCTAGAGTAAAAGGGTTGGCTAGAGGATTTTTCCAAGCAAACAAGTTAACGGAAGAAATATCGAATACTGCAAGTAAAACCCTTTAGTGAATAGACTCACAAGCGATAAAGCGAGTAAATTGTAAGCCATTTCACAAATAAACACTAAGGCCATCTTGTAGATAAAATATTGGAGTTGTCTCATGAGTAAATATGTAAGTCCTATATGTAAGCTCTCACGAGTAAACCCAAGTCCTAAAGACTAGCAAGCTTCCCCGGGTAAACAAGTTTCCCTAGTAAAACCCTTCTTGGAAGCATGGTACCCTGCTCTAGTAGCTTGTTGAAAGGCCCACTTGTTCTTGGGAGACTTTATATGTCACTAGGTTTGTCGGGGGGATTCCTCTAAACCCTATTCGACTCATCACCAGCTAAGTGTCACGACAATCAAATGGCATGTGTCACCTAGGAAACCATTTTCTTCTTTTATTAACTTGAAAGTTGATGGGCATACGCGATGAGGAATTCTCGTGTACCTTCTAACTAGCTTTTGTGGACGCAACTTACATGAGAAACAAAGGGGCAGTTTGCCCATGGAAACACAAAGGCAGTCTACTTGTAGAAACATAAGGGCACTCTACTCCAAAAACACAGGGGTCGTCTACCCATGGAAACAGTCTACCCATAGCCAAAAGAAGCTTTTGATAGTTTTTCATCACCACACTTTGTCGAATCTTAGACGTTCCCACCTCGCAAATTTTAATTGTTGTATTTTGATAACAACAATTTGGTGTCGTTTGTGGGAACTGACAAAAAAGTCAAAATCAATGGTGAGAGCAACTACGTCTACTTGTGTTGGAAATTAGCCAGGCAATCAATGAAGAAACACAAAAGCTCGAGCTACCTCTCTTGGGAAACTTAATAGCATTATTCCCCCAGATCACCATACTACAGAAGTCCTCTCAGGAAACACTTACCCCAAATAAGGAAATATACCCGCAAGAGGGGATACCCCAAGAGATAGGAAACTATCCAAATGAATAGAAGTTCTCCCCAAAAATGCATCATATCCCATTTGTCTAGGAGTTAGAGATCCAGATGACCAAATGTACTTCCCAAATTGCAATTAGCAAGTATAACCAACCTACCAACACTCACCCGAGTCGAGGCCCTACTCTTCGAGACAACCTCTTTTCACCTTGGGGCACTAGGGACAAGTTCACATGGCCAATCATTAGCCCTAAGATGAAATCTCGTAGCGACTTCAAGACTACTCGAAAATGTGCCACCCACTGTCTTACTAGTGGAAACAAGCATTTAAAGAAGAATTATGATGAAATGAAAAAAAGCAATGATGAATTGAAGATGAGTAATGACGAGAATGCAAAGGCAGTACGAAAACTAACATCTTTACTTCATGACCTGATGCCCAACATTGAACTACCCACATTAGCCAGGCATCTGACTGCTTATATGAATAGGCTATAGTCGTCAGTGAAAAGGGAAACGACCATTTTCTCAACACTACTTTGAAACCTTCATGAGGTATTGTCAAGAAGTTTGACACGAGAATGGGTCGCAGCCTGCCTATGTACTCACCCCTGAGAAGTTGTCAGCTGAGAGGCAAAGGTGAATAGGGAAGACAGTGTCTTGTAAAGAAATAACCGAGAGCACTAAGTCAAGAAGAAATGAACGCTCAAATCGATTATCTACAACCCCCTATAACTAAAGCAGCCATTCCTAATCCTTTGGGAGCTTATGAGGTAAAGAAAATGGTGGAAGAAATTTTGGAGCAAAAGAAGGCACTAATCTCTTACGAGGAGATACATAATAGAAAGGTCCTATTTTTAGTTGATCTACTTGGGCAACCACACCCCCCAAGGTTTAAACTTTTGCAATTGCCAACGTATTGAGGAATGGGAGATCCTAGTCACCATGCTTAAAGATGAATCTCTTGCCCTCCTACATAGGTGGGATGATGTAACCATAAGTCGGGTATTTCCTTTAACTTTGGCCTACCAAGCACATGTATGGTTTAGTGAGCTGTTAAATGGGCGCATTAGCTCTTTTGATCAATTGCGAAAGGAGTTCATCACAACCTTTGCTATGAACACCCCAAGGAAGAAAGATTCAACATACTTACTCAGCATTTGATAAAGGCCACATGAATCAGTAAGGCAGTATGTTGATCGGTTTAGAAAAGCCACTCTGGAAGTGCGGGATTTACAAGTCACCAAAGTAGTAGTAGCATTCCTCTAAGGAACAACGTTTGTATTGTTGAGAGTTTTTAACTTTTGACCAATCATCCTCCTTAACAAATCTACTTGCTCAAGCTAACAGATACATTGTACAAATGGAAATATTGAACACCTTTATCCCCCAAGTGTGAAGGAGACAAAGAAGAGAGAGAGAGAGAGAGAGAGAGAGAGACATGTGGATGAAGGGCCTAACAGATTTGAGAATGAGAAAATAGCTCGCTTGGTAAGGGATTTCAACAAATTCCAATTCGAGAACTACACACCCCTCTAAATCTCGAACCATCATCCTCCTTTCCATAGCGTGCACACACACACCTAACTAATCAACTTTCCTCCTTGATCTAATTAACAATTGGGAATGGACCTTAATGTCTTCTGCAAATTCCATGAGTGCCCAAGCCATTCCACAAAGCAGTGTCACAAACTGCGTAATTAGATTGAGTAGTTGATCCGCCAAGAGAAATTGAATCACTTTATATTAGACAAACTAAGACCGTAGCTCGACCAACTATAAGGGTAAAGGTAGGGAAATAGGGGTAGCCTTTTAGGCTTAGTCAAGGCAACCAAGGGGGTTGTGACAATCAAAATCAAAGGAGAGAAAAAGATGGGAACCAAAGAAGAGGTGAGCCAGTTGCTGCATTAGAAGAAAATGATAACAAGCTTACTCGAAAAAGGATCCACGTGATCTTAGCAGGGCGAGACCATGGCAGGAGACTCTTCTATAGCCCAAAAAACGTATGTCCGCCAAGCATTGCATGTTAACTCAATAGCCCAGGTAGAAGAATATGAAGACTCCATTATATTTACTATAGATGAATAAGAGGATGTGTTGATGCCTCATGATGATTCACTTGTCATATCTGCGGTAATTGCCAAGCATCCCATTGAAAGGATTCTAGTTGACAATAGGAGCCCGATTAGCCTTTTGTATTGGAATTGTTTTGAAAATATGTGTATTGCCACGATCATCTAAGGATCATCTCCTTTCTACTATATAGTTTTATTAGTGAAGAAGCAGCCATTGTGAGGTCTATTCAACTACCAATAATGCTAGGCACATATCCCTAGAGTGTGACCCAACAAGTGAATTTCATGGTTGTCAAGAGACACTCCCAGACCTACAATGTGATCCTAAGGAGATCCTTAATCAATAACATGCAAGTAATGATATCACCAAGGTACCTATTAATAAAGTTTCCCACTCCACATGGAATAGGGTAGTTTAGAGGGGACCAGAAAAAGGCTCAAGTTTGTTATGTCACATCCATGAATAATGTAAGGGAAAAGAAGCGGCAACCTCAGAAAAAACCTTATTGATCAGCGGCCAGGCCCAGGTAAATATTAAGCCCCAACTAGTAAAGACCTTGGAAACTGTATAGTTATTTTGAGGGTAACAATAAGAAGTTGGTCCATGTTATTGGATTACATAGATCTCGCTATATGCGTAGTGGAATAAAATTTAATTTTTAGGTATCACATTTTTCATAAATTATGGTTTACAAAAATTAAAGGCAAAAACGAAAGAATACCTCTTGATGAAATTCGATTTCACCGTTAGGTTCCTCGCCGTATAATCATTCAAGTATAGGATGTCGAGTTGGTCCACACAAAATCATTTAGATCTAAAAATCTCAAGAGAAGAAAAAGTAGAAATTTTCTCAAAATTTCTAATTCACTTTTAGATTCACACAAACATTTCTCTAAGAGTTCTTTTAACTCTCAAGGGTTCTAAGAAGGTGTAAATGAAGGGTTAATGGAGCTATTTATAGAGTTCTAACATAACCCTATTCCTTTAATGAGTTGGGCTTCTAAAGCCCATTCCATTTAATGTTATTGGACTAAACCCAATCCAATGGAGTTTACTTATGTTAAATCCAATCTGATTAATAATTAAATAATTATATTCACAATATAATTATTTAATTATTCTTATTTATCCAATAAATAAATAAACTATTATTAGTAATTCTAAAATTACTAATTTATCTTTCTTCTCTTTGAAAGTGATTTCTTTTGGGTAGGACTTTCTGGGTTCACAAATAAATTGGCAACAAGAATAATCCACTATTAATTCTCACAAATCATGAGTGACATCTAACAGTATGTTATAATTATCCAATTTATTGTGAAGCGAGTATTGTAAACCTTTTACTACGTTATCTTACAATACAGTCATTCTATTATCTTATATCCCGACAAGATATGAGGTCATGGTCAGCAAATCAAATCTCTCAATCTCGTCATATGACCAGATCTAAAATCAATCTTGACAAATGTGACATAATCTTATAGAACACATTCCATCATCATATTACCTTGACCAAGGATTTATTGTCAAGTGATTATTGGATTGCATATGATATATTTCTCATATATCTTGAGGTGATAGATTTTATGTCTAATGCACACATACCTCATGCATCAGTGAACTAAGCACATAGATCCTTATAATAGTTCGTGATTACAATAATCATATAATATCGCTAACATCCTAATCCACCAATACATAGATATCCATGTCATCTCAGGTTTAAAGGCTAGTTGTACATCTGTATTTAACATTGAATCATTAACCCGTGAGATAAAATTCATGTGATTCAATGTTAACAGTCCCGTTCAGTGAACTCGTTTCTGTAACGAGTATCCACTCATCTTTCTTCCATATCTCATATATAATGGCACGAAACTCACTAACTTTATCTTTCGATATTTCATATTGAACAAGGAGGAAGACAATGTGCTAATCTTTACGAATTGCTATTATCCAAATTAGGAACTCTACGGCCATAAACATGTTTATAGTATAATGAATTGTGAATTATCCGTAACTCGTATTCTTAACTTTTAAGAATGGTATTCACTCCTTATTATACTAATGGATATATGTTTTAATTTAAACCATATTGCAATTTAAATAAAAACATAAACTTGTTATTTAAATAATATTTAAAGAATTACAAGATTGAGTCTCTTTATGTTACTAAAATTGGTCTTTAGGGCTCACATATCTAACACGTGGGGAGCTAGCTTTTACCCTAGGAAAAGGAGGAGATAGTTTAGTGCATGCACACATATTCGCATGGACGCCCGTTGACATGCCTAGGATCAACCTCGAAATCATTGCCCATAACCTGAACATCTAGGAAGATGTTAGGCTCGTGAAGTAAAAGAAAAGAAATATAACCGCTGATGACTTAAATCCTTGGAAAGTAAGTAAACTCTTGAAAACAGGATTTATCCACGAGGTGCATTACCCTGATTGGCTAGCCAATGTAATGATGCTGTCTGCATGGATTCCATAGACTTGAACAAGGCCCATCCCAAGGATTCATATCCCCTGCTACGAATTGATTGCCTTGTTGATGAGACATCTGGATACACCATGTTGAGTTTCCTAGACGCATTTTTTGACTACCACTAGATTAGTATGTATCCACTAGACTATAAGAAAACAACATTTATCACAAAGAAGGGGACTTATTACTATAAGGTGACGCTGTTTAGGTTGAAGAACACAGGTGCAACCTACCAAAGAATGGTGAATAAAGTCTTCAAAGACTTGTTGGGGGACGTGATGAAGGCTTATGTTGACGATATGATCATGAATAGCCTGGCCTAGGTGTTCTCAATCTTTTGAAAACATAATAGAAGGTTGAACCCCAATAAATGCACCTTCAGAGTTTGATCGGGGAAATTTTTAGGGTATATATGATCACATAGCGAGGGATCAAGACCAACCCCAAAAAATATCAAGCTATCATGGATATGCAACCACCAACGTCTGTGAAAGAAGTGCAACAACTAATTGATGAGTTAGTGCCCTTTGGGTAACTCCTCTCAAAGTCTGCTGAGAAGAGCTTACGATTTTTTAAAGTTTTAAAATGGGGGAAAAACTTTCAATGGAGCGAGAAATGTGAAAAAGCCTTTCAAGACCTAAAGGCTTACCTAAATGAAATTCCCTTACTGATGAGACCCGACACTGGGGAGCCTTTCTACTTGTATTTGGGAGTTAGCCACACCGCGTTAGCGTAATAATGTTAAAGAAAGATGATCAAATAGAGTGCCTAGTTTATTATGTGAGAAATGTGTTACAAGGCACTGAAACACATTATCTGTATGCAAAGAAAGTAGCCCTCGTGCTTGTAATGGCGGTGAGAAAGTTGAGCCCTTATTTTCAAGCCTATACAATCACAGTTTTAACTGATGAACCTCTGCGCTAGATTCTGCAGAGGCCATAATGCTCCAGTAGATTAACAAAATGGGCAATTGAACTCAGTGAATATGATATCCATTTTGAACCTTGGGAAGCCATTAAGGGGCAAGCTTTTGCATATTTTATTGTGGAGTGCACACATGCCTCGAATTCAACTATGACTACACCTATAGAATGGATACTTTTCGTCGATGAGGCTTCAAATGCTAAGGGAAGTAGAGCTAGGATTGTCTTAATCTCTCATGCGGGGGAAGTCTTGGAGTATTCGTTGTGGTTTACCTTTCCAGGCTTTAATAACATCGTTGAATACAACATTCTTATTTCAAGGTAACATTTTCTCTCTCTACCTTGAGAGGTTTTGAAGTTCCTGTGGCTATTCCTAAAGGTACAACGCATATGGCGCGTTCTCACCGGTCCCCGTCGGTGAGATCACATCCAAGAAGTCGGCCTCCCTTAGGCCGAAGCATTGGGGGAATTTCTAAGCAATACTACAGGTCTAGATCGAGCAATCCGACCTTAGCTAGAATGTTGGCAACGAATGGTGAAGATCTTCCAAGGGCTGGAAAATGAGGTCAACAATCTGCCAGGTCGAAGGCGAGTTCGGGTGAGGAGTTTAATGGCTATGAAACAGCCAGCATGATGACGGAAATGGAGGATGGAAGCGAGTAGGTCCAGAATAATCATGAACCTTACAACAAAGAAGAACACTTAGTGGTGGCGGGTGGACAGGTTTTTTTCGCTAAGGAAGATGACCTGCTAGAAGATGAGCTGCTGGAAGGAGCCCGGGGGCAAGGCGTTTCGGCTGGAAGGATCGATCTGGGAGACCCATTGTCTTTCCCCCCGTTGATGGGTAGTTGAGCACCATCGCCTCCATGTACAGAGGGTGCCGCTAACGTGAGGTCATCCCTTGCGTCTTCATCGCTAGCTGTGAAGTCATCTCTTGCATCTTCATCTCGTGCTGAAGCTGTTGAGGGCGTTCGAGAGCATTCGAATGGTGTCCATGAGACTCCAGGTAGCTCGCGACTAGGAGCTAGGAGGAAGGAGGCGAGCCCTCGGGATGACAGGAAGGCCATTCCAGTCTTCGCCCATGCCGACCAGCAGATGAAGAAGACGCAAGCTCTGGCGTGAACAGATGGCGAAGAAGCAGAAGCCCAAATTGGTAAGGGTCAGGCGCTGAACAGTGGTCTTCCCCGAGCTCCCACCCACTTCCAGCATGGGTCCAATTCTCGAAATGCTGACCGGTCACAACAAAGGTGGCGTGCGTTCAGGAACAGCAGGATGGATGCAGGCCGAACGTTAGAGGATGTTGCAGCCAGGAGCTTTGAAGATGGTGGACCTCACATGCGTTGGGCCTTCTCTCAAGGAGGTGGCCGACAAAGGCAGTCCACTATCCAGCAAACTGCCCATTTTAATGGGATGGGCCATCAGCCCTCTGGGCTTGTTCGTGAACTTCAGCCCAAGACATTTGGGCCTTCATCTTTTGGGCAGCAGCGTAACATAGCTGGGCTGCCTTTTAAGGGCCCCCAACCCCAGCATGTGGGCCGACAGAAACTGGGCCAGCTGGGCCAACATCGCAAGGCAATTTACCAAGGAAAATACCCAATAAATCTTGGGCTGATATAGCAGATATTAAGGCCCACCGAACCCCCACGCGATTGGAATATTTCCCGCCCTCAGGTATGCAGTCCGAAATTCCTCTTATTAAGTTACCTAGCGATGTCATTGATGAATGCTCTGAATATTGGATGAACACACTAGTTGGATATTTTATTGAAAAACGATTGCCATTCCCGGTTGTGCAAAATATTGCCAAGCGTTTGTGGCAAAATTGTGGCCTTTTAGAGGTTCTTTCAAATAATAGCGAATTTTATTTCTTTCGTTTTGATTCCCAAGAAAGCATGTTGAGGGTTTTTGATGAGGGTCCCTACCATTTTGCGGGTCGCCCGTTTATTATTAAATGTTGGGAATCAGGAATGAATTTAGCGAAGGAGTCTCACTCTTCTATCCCTTTATGGATTAAGATTTATAATCTTCCCTTAGAAAGTTGGTCCTTAAAAGGTATTTCTATAATGGCAAGTCAAATTGGAAGGTCGTTATATGCTGACCCGATGATAGAGGATAGATCAAGATTAGGGTATGCTAGGGTGTGTGTGGAGGTTAGTGCCTCCTCTATATTTCCCAAGCATATTGATATAGATCAAGGCTATGATGAAACCACGGGTGAACGTCGTATTTCTAGACTCCCGATCGAATATCAGTGGATTCCATCGATTTGTTCTCATTGTAAGGTGTTCGGTCACTCAGATTCCCGATGTCCTAATAAACCTAGACCCGACCCTAATCATGTTGAAGTTAGTAAGAAAGTCAATGAGGGGGATGGCTTCGTTAGAGTGCAAAATAAGAAGGGCAAGGTCCAAGATAAGGGTAAGGAGACAGCCTCATCATCTAGGTCAAATCCTCCTGATTATTCCTCCATGACCATGGCAGAGTGCCTTGAGTTCCATATCGTTACAGTCCCTTATGACCCCAAGGATGTTGATACCCAAATTAAAAACCAATTCTGTGCTCTGGAAGGAGAGGATATGGATGTTCCCTCTCCAATGGAGTCAGATAGAGAGGTAGCAGAAGAAAACACTCAAGGAAATTTGAGTGAGCGTGAGGGTAGCAAGGAACAGATCCTATAGCCCGAGCGAGGTGGGAGCACTAGCTTTGAGGGGCATCCATCCAAGACCAGAGCTTAGGCTAAGAGGGATAGAAAGAAGATGCGTGAGAATGGAGAGCAAACGCCAGGATCCGTGAGCTTGGATCCAAACCCTCAAGAGTGTTAATAATGCATGTTGCTGCATGGAATGTGAGAGGTCTGAATCAAGCCCCTAAGCAATTTGAAGTGCGATCCTTTATCTCTTCCCAGAAGTTGACGCTTGTAGCTCTTTTAGAGACTAGAGTCCAAGAGAGGCACGCTCTGGATATCTCTCACAATGTTATGCCTTTCTGGAATTGGGATTTCAATTATGATATTTGTGATAAGGGTCGTATCTGGATAGGCTATGACCCGAATGCCCTTAGTGTGAGGACCTTATTCAAGTTGGACCAGGTTATCCATATTGAAGTGACGAGTTCAGAGATCACTATTCCTTTTATCCTGTCTTGCATTTATGCTAGGAACAAGGAGGTGGACCAGGCCAGATTATGGAATTCCCTCACAGGCACTGGGGCTCCAGCTTCTTCTAACCCTTGGCTCCTTTTGGGGGATTTCAATGTCTGTCGCAATTGCTCTGAGATGAGGGGTGGCAACACTTCTTTCTCCTTGGGTATGCGCAGGTTCAACGATTTCCTTTCTTGTAGCTCGCTTCAGGATTTGGCTTTTAGTGGCCCTAAGTTGACGTGGACTAATAAGAGGTTTGGTGATGAGTGTATTTTAAGGAAGCTTGACAGAGCCCTTGTTAATGATGACTGGCTTGTCCATTATCCGGATAGCAAGGCTCTCTTTTTCCAGCTAGGGATTTCTGACCATAGCCCTGTTGTGGTGGATTTGTTAGGTGATCTTCAGCATAAGGGCAACCCTTTCAGGTTCCTTAACCATCTTGTTGATCACCCTCTCTTCTTGGATAGAGTGGAGGCTAGTTGGATTAGGCCTATCCCTGGTGTTCCCATGTTTCAGGTTGTTCAAAAACTCAAAGCAGTCAAGAATGCTATGAAGACTCTCAATAAGTCTAGGGGTCATGTTTCTGACCTAGTCTCGTCCCTTAGAAATCATCTTCTTAGTGTCCAACATCTGTTACAAGATAATCCCCATGACCCTGTCATTCATCAACAGGAGCTTGAGTTGAATAGGGACCTTTTAGTAGCCCTTGCGCATGAGTCAGACCACTTTCGCCTTCGTGCTCGGATTAGGTGGTCAGCTGAGGGAGATAGATACTCCCGTTTCTTCTTCCAATCTATGCTTGCTAGGCGTAATAATCACCGTATTATGAACCTCTTGAAAGAGGATGGCACCCTCACAGAGTCCAAAGAGGAGGTTGCGGACGTTTTAGTGTCCTACTTCCATAATCACTATGGGCAAAGGTCTCGGAACTCCCCCCTTAACCCTTCTGATGTGGCTCCCTTCATTAACAAGCGTTTGGAGCATAACCAAGGGGCTAGGCTTATTGCTGAGGTTTCAGCCGAGGAGGTTAAGGCTGCCCTCTTCAGTATGGGTGAGGATAAAGCCCTAGGGCTGGATGGTTTCACAGTCAAGTTCTTTAAGAAGTCTTGGGAGATTGTTGGTGCGGATGTGGTGAAGGCTATTCAAAGTTTTTTTTGTCTCAGGTCGCCTCCTAGGCCAGGTCAATGCAACCATTATTAGTCTAATTCCCAAGGTTCCTCACCCTGAGACGCCTTCCCACTTTAGACCTATTTCATGCTGCAATGTCTTATATAAAGTCATTACTAAAATCCTGGCTAATAGGATCAAGCCGGTGCTCTCGGGTTTGGTGGATGTTTCTCAAGCGGCCTTTCTGCCTGGGCGTTCGATTGGGGATAATATTTTGCTCGCCCAGGAGTTCGTCTTTCAATACCATCTCTACCAGGGCCCCCCCCCGTTGTGCTATGAAAGTTGATCTGGCTAAAGCTTATGATACTGTTGAGTGGAATTTTCTCCTGATGACCCTTCAGTTGATGAACTTCCCTTCTCAATTTTGTGGCTGGATTCGAGAGTGCATCACAACCCCCCGCTATTCGGTTAAGATCAATGGTCAGTTACATGGTTTCTTTCCCGGGGGAAGGGGGCTGAGGCAAGGAGATCCCCTATCCCCTTACCTCTTTGTTCTAGTTATGCAAGTCCTGCAAGGTATTATCAAGCACCACTCGAGGGCTACAGATTTTCAATACCACTGGAAATGTGAGCAGACTAGTTTGGTGATGCTCATGTTTGCAGACGATTTGCTCCTATTCTCTCACGGTGACCCATCCTCGGTCAGAATCTTGAAGTCATGCCTGGAGCGTTTTTCCTCTTTGTTGGGCCTAGTTGCTAATCCTTCCAAGAGTGATTGTTTTGTCGCTTGTAAGGACCCCTCCCTTCGCGAAGCTATTTATAATGCCTCTGGATTTCGTAGAGGGAGGCTGCCTATGCGATATTTGGGGGTCCCTCTTCTCTCCTCTAAGCTCTCATATGGAGACTGTCAACCTGTTATTGATAGAGTGAAAAACAGAATTTGTTCTTGGCGCAGCAGGGCTCTCTCTTTTGGGGGCCGATTACAGTTAGCGCAATCAGTCATTTCCACTATCTACGTGTACTGGGCCTCGGTGTTTATCCTCTCGAAGAAGGTGATTAATGATATAGAGCAACTCATTCATAACTTCCTCTGGAGTGGTAATGAGGCGAACCCCCATAAAGCGAAAGTTGCTTGGCGCGACATTTGCTACCCGAAGAGGCAGGGTGGCCTCGGCCTCAAGCCTCTCTATGTGTGGAATCAATCCTTGGTAGCCAAGCTTATGTGGCGCCTGTTGCGTGAGGATAGGGAATCCTTATGGGTGCAATGGGTGCACTCTTATCGGGTAAAAGGTACTTGTTTTTGGCTTCTTAAAACTCCGTATGCCTACCCGTGGTATTGGAGGAAGCTGCTCTTATTACGAGGAATCCTGAAGCCTTTTTTTGGGCGAAGGATAGGGGATGGTTGTAGCACGTTCTTTTGGTATGATCAATGGCACCCGTTGGGTATGCTTATTGATCATTTCCCTCGCCAGTTACCTCGTCAATTAGGCATCTCTATCCTGGCTAAGGTTTCAGATTTCATTGAGGACGGTGCCTGGTCTCGGATAGAGACCCTTAATTCCATATCCCCTGATTTCTGTGAGAGCCACCTTCCTAGGCTGCCTAGCCCTGGCCATCATGATGAGCTTTATTGGCTTCCAGCAGCAAATGGGCTCTTCTCAGTAAGGACTGCCTTCTAGGCGATTCAGATTCAACGCCCCCAGGTTCCTTGGTATCGTTTAGTTTGGTCGTCTGTTAGTATCCCTTCCCACTCGTTTATCTTTTGGCTTGCGATTCAGGAACATTTATTTACTCTTGATCGTATTAACCTATTTTTGTCTTTCCCGAATAGATGTTTTCTTTGCAGGGCGGATGCTGAAAGTCATAGCCATCTTTTCTTCCAATGTAGCTTCTCGTGAGAGGTGTTGTCCTTTTTTCGTAGATCAAAGAAATTCAGCTGGCTTTGGCACAGGTGGGACATTGGAGTTCTTTGGGCAGCGGCTAGATGGAGTGGCAAGAGTCCTTGGCAAGTGGCAAACAGATTAGTGCTTCATGCTATGGTTTATTTCATTTGGAGGGAGCGCAACAACAGGTGTTTTCGTGACTAGGAGAGATCAGCTTCTCAGCTGGCTCATTTGATTCAGTGTGCTGTGTGGGCCTGGCTGACGACCATTTGCTTCAGATCATTCCTTCAGAGTCAGGCTCTTCGTCACGTTTGGAGGCTTCCGAGAGACCAGACATCTCTCCCCTGTTGAGATGCTTTGTTTTGGAGGCTGCTTGCTTCGTCCTTGGCGCCTTATCTATGGTGTTCAGCCCTCGCGTGCTTGTGCTTCCTTCATGCCTTGCTCATATGGGTTTGTTTGTTCATCAGTCGTTGCTCTGTCAGAGACCATTTTCGTTGCTTTGCCATTTTCAAATGGTTTCGTCTTTCGTCTGGCCAGATTATCTACACTGTACATATGTTACATTTTCTTTATTTTTTCTCATTCTTCTCCTTTTTCTCTTTCTGGCCCAGAGGGTGATTGGTGATGTCCTGTCGCCTCTAGTTTTTTGGTGGTCCGGGGTATGCCCTGGCCTTGGTTTGTAGCCTTTTGGCCTTCTTCGTTTTGTTTTATACATCTCTTATTTACAGAAAAAAAAAATATCGTTGAATACGAGGCCCTCATCACTGGACTCAACCCGGCTAAGAAGTTAGAGGAGCAAAAGCTTATCGTACACAGCGATTCCCAACTCATTGTGTAGCAATTCCAAGGGTCATATGAGGCGATGGAGCCCTCATTAGCAAAATACCTCTAGATGGTGTGTGTCTAGATCAACCATTCCTCCAATCAGCACGCTGACGTTGCCTTCAACAAAAGATATGCTAAGGCGATTAATTCATATGGATATTCTACAAAAGCCTAGTATAAAGGAAAGCAATGAGCCCGTAACGACACATTTCATAATGACGGTAGAAAATTGGAGGACACCAATAATCAATTACCTCATTACAGGGGGACTCCCAACTATCCCCTCAAAAAACAAGCAATTGAAGATTTAGGCGACTCGATTCACTATCATCGATAGAGCTTTGTATAAGTGGGACTATTCCATACCCTTGCTGAAATGTTGAGGTCCTCGGTAAGCTTAGTAAACACTGGATGAGGTTCATAAAGAGGATTGTGGTAAGCACTTGGGGGGAAGATTCTTGGTAGAGAAAATCTTTCAGGCAGGTTTCTTTCAGCCCACTGTCCATAGTGATGTTGCTTTCGAGGTACAAACATGTGATAAGTGCCAAAGGCACGCCCCACTGTCAATGATACCACCTTTAACAATCCCGCCCATATTTTAGCTAGTTTTGTTCATTCAATGGGGATTAGACATTCAAAGCTCCTTCCCGGTTGCTTTGGCTTAAAGCAAATTCATGTTGGTAGCCAGAAATTACTTCACCAAATAGATTGAAGCTAAGCCCTGGTGACAATCACCAAATGAAAAGTGGAGAATATGGTCTAGAAGGATATTATATGTTGTTTTAGCATCCCCCACATACTCAATATCGACCATGGGACGCAATTCGATGCAAAAGCATTCAATGCATTGTGACAGTGGTTGGGGATTCACCTCAAGATGGCTTTCATTACATACCCCAAGCAAATGGACAAGCCGAAGCAAGCAACAACCATTTTAAGGGCATATTGCACTACTAGTTAGGTATCCACCAAGAAAACCCCATTCAACCTAATATATGGTATTAAAGCCCTTATCTCGATTGGAATAGATTTACAATCTCCCAGGGTGGCAGCATTTCAGGAAAATTTTAATTCAGAGTAATTACGTTACAATTTGGATTTAATTAACGAACTAAGGGACAAGGTCTCTACTCAATGGGCAATAAACTAAAAGGAGTTTCCAATTACTACAACTCTCGAGTCCGCAATAGGCCACACTATAAGAAGGGGATTTGGTCTTCAAGAAGTCAGCAATCACTAACGCATTCCGAGAAAAGGACAAATTAAGGGCAAACTAAGAGGGATTGTACCGAATTCAATAGATGTTAGGACCAAATATTAACGTTCCACACTCTAAGGGGAAACTTTGGGAAAGACATGGAACACAATGCATTTGAAAAAATACTACTTGTTTGATGTTGAATTGTAATGATTGTATTTGATTTACATTACCACATGTATCCCCCTACATGTAATAAAGCATACTCACCCCATGTATTCCTGTGGAAGTAGGTGAAATAAGTTGAACCACGTTAAAAACTCATGCATAGTGGATGGTGGCATGCATGTATGGTGTGGTGCATGGCTTTTAACACATATGTTGTATAATTTTCATGGTGTGCTTGTAACACCCCGTCCCTATCGAGGGGCGTGTCACTATGCTGGGGTCCATCGTATACATACATAATCCCTTTCCTTATACATCAAATACCGTATGTCAAAGGGAAACCCCCCAGCAAATCATTCACAATGCGGAAGCAATAATCGAAACCTGATATGGTACATACTTGAATTCACTATATTTAAAACAATATAAGAATCCGTACCATATATTACCATCATATCCTCAAATACATAAATACATTGAGCCATGTCTCCCGAGATAACATCTAACACCCTAGGTGCAAATCATATGAAACCTCGAGCATACAACAGATACATTTCTCATCAAATAAAATACTCGATCCACCTGCTGAATTCATCGGCCACGCCATCACGTGCCGTCATATCTCAACCTACTCATTGCCCTAACTGCAAGTCTCAACTGGAACGTTGAATGTTCCAGGGGCATAACCCATTAGAAGATGAAACTTCTAGTGAGGGTCCAAAAACATATATATGATGCATGATGCAATGACATGAATAAACATATACCCATAATGTAACTTCCCAAGCATCCCCAGCCCGGTTAGGAATCCTAAGCAAATCCCGAACCTCTGCAGGATAGGCCTAACGTTATTCCCTCAATGCCCTAGGGGAATTACGGCTACACTCTGAGGGTATCATCCCATCCCCATGCACAAGTTTCAATATGACAATAATATCGTGCAATGTAAATATCACGACTTTCAATGCAATATGACAAATGAATATTGCAATTCATAAATAGCATGCATATATAACAATCATATCATAAATAGGATAGGACAACTCACCTTTTGAGACAAACTTGCATTTTTCTCGAAAAGCGTGCATCACCTCGATATGCGTGCCACACCTCGATTTTCGTGCAAACTCTCAAAAGTTGCACCAACCTCATCATCTTGATCTCTTCAATCATAAAATAATATTTAATTACTAAATATCCTCAATATTCCATTTATTTCCTATTTTCCTTTCATTTTCCATCATTTTTCCTTCTAAAAATCCCAATAATTATACCGAGACTATTTCTTCAAATCTAACTTCACAAAAATTCATTATATGCTATGAACTTTAAAGAAAAAATACTGGACTTACCCGGATATTACTTTTTCACGCAAAACGAGGCACTTTGATTCTAGAAACGAGACCTAGACAACTCCAAATCCAATGAGTTTTTGACAGGACCTAGATCTAGATTTTATAGGAATTTATCAATTTTTTTCAGAATTTTCTGAGCCCGGACGCGCCCACACTCGCCATCAGAAGTTGCTCCACGCGCCCCCACTCGCGGGCCCAGCTGGCGCGTGTGGCCCACGCGCCGGTCTTCTTCAACCTTCAGCTTGCAGGACTGGTTGCGCTGCCTTCCGTTTAATAGTCATATCTTCTTCATCCGACCTCCGTTTGACCTCCCGTTTGAACCTATGGCTTCCTCTCTTCATCCTCTACAAGACCATGGCTTCAAATCGGACGATTGGAGCCATTTTTTGACTGCTAAACCCGATTTTCCGACGAAGCACAATTTTCCGTCGAAGCTTCATAACTCCCTCATCTTTCAACGAAAATTCCTCAAATTTCACAGGAATGATCCTCTGGACATGGGAAACAAAAGCCCCTTATCCGTTTCTCTCAATTTGTTCCAAATGACGGCCGATTTAAAGCTAAAAAATTCTCCAATTTTTGGCCATCTATGAATGCCTATTTATAGGCATTTTCGAGCATCCAAATGCCCTTAGCCGACCTACCCACTGCCTTAGGAACATCACCCGCCCCTGGATCGACCTTAAACGAGCTTGGCGACCAAGAAAAGCCCACTTGCAGGCCGCGACAATCTGACCAACATTCTGGTCGGATTTTCTTCAAAATTCGACCACTCGAGTGGTCGTTGCCCCCTCCTTCCTTTACAAAAAATCATCCCCGACCAAGCCTCGTGCCATCCCTATGGTGGGATCAGCCGAAATCGATGACCGGAGACTTGATGGTGATTGGCCAAACTTTTGCTTAATTGCACTTTGACCCCTTGCCTTTTGGCTATTTCATTTTAGCCCATTCCACTTAGCCCCTCAACTTTCCTTTATTGCATTCAGGTCCCTCAAGACCTAAAACATCATTTTCACCCTTGAAAATTCCAAAAATACCTCATTTCGGCCTCCCTCTAGCAATTTCTAAAAACTGCACTTAGGCCCGAATCTTCGTTTTAGCCCCAAACCCATTAGTTTCTTCCTGAAACCTCTGAAGGGTTGTTCCTCATGAAAAATCGAAACTTCCTCAAACTTCCGTTGACTTTCAAAAAGTCGTCTATGAAAATTCGGTATTGCAGCCTATTCGGCAGCTGCCTTTTTAGCTGTACCGAAAATCGTTTCCGTTCTCATTTCTTTCGGCACCATAAATCCTATCTTAGGGTGCTCATTAATACCATATCATTTTCCTTTGGTATTTCGACTCCAGGGTACTCCCGACAGTCGATTCAGTAATCTATACGATAATAAATTACCGTTTTACCCCCAATTTATCCTTAAATTCCATTTTTGCCCCAAGACAAATTACCCTTGAGTCCTTTAGAATTTCTTGGGTATTACAGTGCTTGTTTTACAAGGACAAATGCAGTGTGGAAAGCCGCACAAAGAACAATCAAGCCAATGCACAATGCTGTCGTTAAAAAAAATAGCACCTATAATCTCAACAAAAATTAATCAAATAAAATAAACAAAAAAACAGTGCTCGAAAGAGTCGATTATCTGGTATTTTGAAGGTCGGCGCTCAAAAAAGCCAATGTTTTGGTATTTTGAAGGCCGATGCTCGAAAGAGCCTATGTTTTGGTATTTAAAACGCTAACACTCAAAAGAGCCGATGTTTGGCACCTTTATTAAATCCAACGCCCCAAGAAGGCAGATATCTGGTATAATTGTCGACCTAGGGAGCCAAGTCGTGCTAGATCCCTGCATAAAACTTAGCCTAGCTAGAGATCTCACCATCGGGTAACCTAGCGCATACTGCTTCACTTTAGACCCCATTCTGTGGATCAAGCCGAGGTATACTTGACCTAAGCAACAACTTATTTCAATAGTTTGGCTCCAAGGGTATCTCGAGCTTAAATCCCATCAGAATGGTCAGGCTAGAGGCAATCGCGCCTAGGTCCCCTATAGTGACCTGGTTACGGACTAAGAGATAATATAAGAAGCATTGACAAAACTCACCAGTCGATCGTCACTACTCTTGTGCTTTAGATGATAATCTCTGACCTAAGGTACACTAGGGGCCCATTTTATCTACACTCTTGTTTGTCAATTTTAAACCACTTATATGCTACATTCTTATTTGCCATTGCTTATATGTATACATGCACCTTAAATTATACTAACCCGCTTGTGTTAAGAATTTTGGCACTTTCCCACTCTACAACTAAGGAGCCAGATATTAACTAACATGGTAAGAAAAGGGCTTGTCTACATAACAGCGTACTCACACCAAAACTTAAGGTAACAATAACTGACCTACCGTATTTGTATTTGATTTCTCGACTAACAAGGTTGGTAAGTCGAAGGACAAGCACTACTGCATTACTAGGTACTATTACTTGACTGGGTTAAATTTCCACAACATGCATGCATTCATGCTTGTTCCAAAATGTATGGCACAACACATGTAGAATAATAATACACATAAAAGTTGAAAAACATCACAGATATAAAAAAAAAAAAAAAACATAACATTTGTTTCATTTCAATAAGGTCGTTCCAAAAGGTTAATTACATTCAACACATGACCAAAAAGCAAACTACATAGATTAAAAGCAGTTACAAAGTGCAAAAGCCTACTCCACTGGAGATTGAGGGGGGATGTTAAGAGGTTTCAAAACTGAGCTCGATGCTATGAAGGGGATGTCCCCAAGGCTTTCCTCTAGTGGCTTAGGCATATCCATCTCTCGGAATGCCTCCATAAGATCTGATGGGTAGTTATTCTTGGGCGCGTATAGACTAAAGGGAATCACTAGTACGACGGTACAAACAAAAATAAAAATTTTATTGTGTATTAGATATATGCAGCAGAATAAAATATATACGCCATACATAGCTTGGGTGTTTAAGCAATATGTATATTCAACAATTGAATACTTAAATAAATGCATACCTATTGTCCGATGTAAGAATAGAATATAAAAACAATTTTTGTACTGAGACTAAATCCACCTCAAGATGTGGTGGTCCTAGTTGGTCTACACTTAGTATACAATAAGATACCATTTCGATTAGCTCTTCCCGTACTAGACATAAAGGATTTGTGTATCACCAGTGCCTGCGTCTCAAAATTATACGCGTAATAATTACACGTATAATTTCTGTGACAGCAAAATATTTTCAAAAGAAGCAGAGAGAAAAAAGAGAGAGGAAGAAACAGTGTGTGTGTGTGTGTAAGAGGAGAGAGAGAAAGTAGAGGCAGGGGCTCCGCCTTTTATTAATTTAATCCTCCATCCCATTTTCTTCTTCTTCTTCTCCCAATTCAATTCTTCTCACAAATTTCTTGCCCCCCTTAATAATGCAAGCAATGATGCAATTTACTATGCATTATGTACTATACATTATTACTATGCATTATTGATAATGGGCCAAAGGTCAACTTTTGACTAACCATATTCAGAGACATTGGGCACACGATGTCGATTCCAAATGTAATACTATATGGTGTGTGACTTTATAGGTTCACTACTTGCTAGCAATCAGACAACACTGAAACTCTTTTCGGTATCAATCAACCCCTTGACCCATCACCAGAACTTTTTCAAATCCTGAAGACGTTCATAGAGTTTATGAATAGCGCCTAGCAATGGTTCATGACAGTATAAGTGACAGTAAAGTCTCACTTTAAGTGAATCTATTACAGTTGACAATTACCGTGTACTATAATCCTTCCATCACTTAACATCCCGACTGAGCGCCATTATAATACCCAAGAACTTTGGGTTATTATTTTAAAGGAAAATAAAAAATTTGGGGAAATTCGGTAGTAGAAAAGCCCAAAAAATTTACCGAATCAGTCGAAGGGAGTACCCTGAAGCTTAAATGATTAAGGAAATAGGGACGCATTTAACGAGCATATCGAGGCGTGATTTTTAGGACTAAAAGAAATGGAATCGGGAACGGTTTTCGGTACAGCAAAAATGCAGCAGCCATCTGGGCTGTAAAACCGAATTTTCGTAGGACACTCCCGAAATGATAACGGAAGCTAAGGGAAGCTTCGGTTTGTCGAGTAGAACAACCCTTCGAAAGTTTCAGGAAGAAACGAGTACATTTAGAGCCAAAACGAAGAATCGGGCCAAAGTGTAATTTTTCAAAATTGCCCGAGGGGGGGTCAAAATGTCATTTTTTGAAAAAGTTGCAAAGATGAAGTTGAAAGAACAAAGCTTAAGGGACCTAATGGCAATTACCAAAAGTATAGGGGTTGTGAGGAAATGGGACAAATCGTGAAAACCAAATCTGATGGGGCAAAAATGCAAAAAATGGAAAATTCATAGCCTTGGTTTCAACCAGGGCACGCACGGTCGCCGACCGGCCAAAATGAGCCATGGGGATTCATGAGGGATGGTCGGGGAAGGCCAAGGATCACTCGAGTGCCGTCGTTGGGCCTCGAGTTGGTCGAATTTTGGAAACAAAATCCGACCAGATTGCAGGTCGCGATGTCGCGACCTGCAACTCAATTTTTTGGTCGGGTGGGCTCGGTTTTGGGTCGATCCGGGGGAGGGTAAGATGCTTAAGGCCATGGGTAAGCCGCCCAAGGCCATTTGGTAGCTCAACAATTGCCTATAAATAGCGGACGAAGTGGCCGAAAATTAGCAAACTTGAAGCTTCAAATCGAGGGTCATTTCGAACAAATTGAGAGGAATTGATAGAGGGCTTTTGTTGCCCATAAGTTGAAGGCCATTTCTGGAGAATTTCAAGCATTTTGGTCGTGTTTTGCAGGGTTAATCGAAGCTCGCCGGAACCCTAGGCGGACCGCCTGGCCGAGAGTTCGATCGCTTCGTTGGCCGGCTTTCGGACCTCCTTTGGAGCCCAATCAGGTACCATGTTGATCGATTCTTGATGGGCTTTCATTCGGCATAACTTTTGCATTTTTCCGGCGAGGGCTTCGCCGGAGAAGACGACCGGCGCGTGGGCCCCACGCGCCAGTCTCACACGCCCTATCACGCGCCAGCGCGTGTGGGCGCATGCGAGCTTGGTTTTTCGTGCAATTTTTTTTAAATGTCTTGGAAAATTATTTTAGAATTTCCTATGTGAAAATATTTGAAAAAAATTAAGTGTAGGTATTTATTTTGGATTATTAGTAAGGAAAAATAAGATAAAAATAGAGAAAAAGGCAAGAAAATTAAGGAAAAATAGGTTTTATTGATTAAATAAGTAAATATCTTGCCTAGGGTGCTTTGGGAAGTGAGGTGAGACATTTGGTGCGAAATTCAAGATTGGCACGCAAATCGAGGCAAGTTTCACGTTTTTCGAGGTAACCCAAAATCAGTAAAAAGATGAGTGGTTTTGTCCTTATAGCCCTTATAAGATATGATTTTCCTTTCCATGCATGATATTTTCTTATGATATGATCATTTTCATTCATATACTGTTGCATGGAAAAGCGTGATGTATGCACAACACGATATTTATTTGTCATATTGATCTTGTGCATGGGGTTGGGATGATACCCTCAAAGTGTAGCCGTAATTCCCCTAGGGCGTTGAGGGAATAACGTTAGGCCTATCCCGCAGAGGTTCAGGATTTGCCTAGGATTCCTAGCCGGGCTGGGGATGCCTGGGAAGTTACATTATGGGTATATGTTATTCATATAAATGCATCATGCATCATTCATTCATGTTTATCTAACCCTCACTTAGAAGATTTCATCTTCTAATATTGGACTGTGTCACTGGAATATTCCACTTTCCAGGTGAGGCAAGCGGCCGGAAGGACAAAGAAGTGGTCGAGGCATGATCGTGGTGAAAATTTTGAGGGTCCCATGTGGGACTAGAATAATATATTTTATTCGAATGTATCGTTTAGAGTTTTATGTTGTCTGTAATGCTATGTCGGGTGAACAGTATGTATGTACCCGCATAAGTTATGTTTTCAAGGTTCTGATCTTGCTTCCGCTTATGTAAAAAAAAATATCATTCCTTTGTTATATTTGGGAGTGTTATTAAATAAATGTTATGTTGAGGATTAAATGTTGATTTATGTTTGATATGATTGAAAAAAAAAAAATCCTAGCATATACTAATGCCTTGGAAGGCGGGGCGTTACAGCCATGGAGTGATAAACTCACAAACTCAGTAACTATGTGTCATACTTCATTAATGTGACTAGATAACATCTCAAGAAGCACTTTTTCCTAACTTTTAATCTACCCTGACCAGGGACTGTCCGTCACATCAATAGTAGATCACATAAGACGTTCACCCCATCAAATACCAACAAGGGGAACAGATCCTATTTCCAACACCTATCTCTATATACAAGTAATATGGAACCACATAGATGAATGTTTCCACCTCCCAATTGGATGGTTCAATGTATTAGCAAATCACACACACCAATACACAAAACAATCGTGTTTGTTCAAGTTTAAGGATCAACACACCATCGCAACCTGATGACAAGAGCATTATCCACCAGGCCATGTGATCAGTCATCGACGTCATATTCAGTTAATCGTTCCCCAACGACCACCCATGGGTTTACTAGCGACATCTTATGTCATATAGCGCGTGACACACCATCCTTCCATCGGTATTCCCATACCGAATGAGATAGTAACCCTTGTACTGGTCCATACTCGATTAATCGGAGTTTCCGTCCAAATAATCTAAGGACTAGGAATGATTTAAGATATTCTATTATCAGATAATCCTGTCACACAGTCTCAACACCTTGAGAATAAGATTCTCACACAGAAGATCTAGGAACTCATTCATATAATTGATTGGAAAAAAATATGAATAAAGAAAACCTTGCATTTTATATATTTATACAAAAATACAATTAATGCATTACAAACAAGCCCTCTAGATGTCCTCCAAATCTAGCATCAGAGTACACAATACTAACATGGACTCCATGGCCTAGAAATGTTGGCCATGTCATCTACGAGCATCAAATGTAAGTACTCTTAAGGGTCCTTGGGATCGAGATCATACTCACGTTAGTCTGGAGGGTTGAAGGACATTTCGAGAAGGACTCGCCAGGACATTTCAACTCTAGGAAACTCCCACCCAAGTATAAGTCATATTTGATGAAGCTACTTGTATAAGCCTTCTTACGCTCATAACAATCCTTGGATAGTCTATAATCCCTCAGAACCTTTGCATGTTCAACTTCAACCTTTCTTTGTCAATCATCTCTCTCCCACATCAAGTCTTGTTGGATCCTATCCTCACGAGCGCGAGCATTTTCCAACTCCCCAACCATGCGAGAGCTCTTTCTTTGAAGTGTCGCACATGAGGCCCACGATTCCTTGAGCTCTTTCTAGTGACCTTCCAACACACGCTAGTGCTCAATCTTTAAAGTCTTAGGTTGAGCCTTTAAGCCATCCATCTTTGACTTGAATTGTTGAGCCTGACCTTTGAAATGGTGGCATTCACTCCACCAATGAGGGATCTCATCTCTTTGCCTTAACAAATTGTCACGAGCCTCAACAACCTAGCTCGATTTTGGTATTGCAACTATCATACCTTGGATACCCTAATAAATGCGAAAAATAAGCAAAAAATTAAAAACGAAACTTTCCCAAGTGAAATGATGAGAGGAAAAACCCTTACATAAACGAGTAAGCACTCAGGGACATCCATGTTGGTAATTGGGTTCCCAAAATACCTCTGCTTGTCCTTAAGAAGGATGATTGAGTAAATCAACCTAGCTCTAACCCCAAGCTCGCCAACCATGTAGTTGTCAAGCAAGCTGGGGCACGCCTTGAATTCCTCTGCTCTCAACCAGCAATTCCCAAGTAGCATCATACCTTGATGGATTAGGGAAAGCTCAGGGAATATTAATTGGCTATAGTTGCTCCATTCAGACTCCAACTCCCTATAACTCGAGCATTCTGGATTGACAATGGGTTGGCGGTATTGAGTTCGACCTCTTCAATGGGTGGCATCGATGGCCTCCACGTCAAGATAGGAAGTGGCTTTGTCTTCAAGGATAATTGAGGGGCCGTGTGCCAGCTCAGTAGGTAGAGGTGGTTAAGGGACGTTCACCCGTCTAGATTCCCATGAGTGCAGAGAGCATTGTGGTGATTGTAGCGCATTCTGAGTGGCAAGAGGCAGTTTGGATGGAATAATCAGAGGTTGATATGAAGACATACCTCTTTTAACCTGTCATCTTCTCTTTTTTCCTTTCAAGGGAACCTTGGTCTCCCCTTAACCCCTTTCAACCCTAGCTACTAGAGGTGGTGGTGGAGGCCTCGTAGCTTTATCATGGGCTGCCTTCTTATGCATCACATCCTTAAAGTTCGTCATCTTTGCATAAAAGAAAACGCACGATTAGCATCCAAAGATTGTGTAGAAAATAAAGTAAATAAAAATTAAAAAATAAGAGAAAAATAAGACAAACTGCTGACCCTCATAAGTTGCCCACTCTTGTAGAGGGATTGTTGCTCTCTCCTCGTGGACTTGGTTCTCACATAGTGGTCTTGACAACGGGGGTTGGGCAGACACCCCCGTTTGTCTTGAAGACTCCCCAACATCGAGAACCCAACCAATTCTCATCAGCCTCTCTTTAAGAATGAGGCTAGGAAAACTCACTAGATCTCCACGCATGAGGCGATCCATTTCAGATTCCATTACAGCCCTAATGTCTTTAATTTTGGGAAGAAAGAGACGGGTAACTAAATTCTCGTCTAGGCACCACGAGCGGGGGCTGTCTATTCTCCATAGGGCGACATAACCATAAACTATTTTGTTTCAAATAGGTTCACCTTTGTTATAGCATCCGAAAACAACTTCAAGTTGCCACATGCCTTGAAAATAGTAAAGAAACACGCTTGTCCGTCAATGGCTCGTAAGCGAAAGAAACAATTTAACAAACCCAAACTAGGAGCTACCTCTCTTTCTTAACACAAAATGAAGAAAACCACCAATTGCACCCAACCATTTGGATGAAGTTGTGTAGAAACCATATTGTAATGATGCAAAAACACTAATCCAAAGAGATTGAGGTGGAAACGTAACCCATTTTTCAGACTATCCTCATGCACATCCAAGCTACCACTTCGAACCATGGTTACGCAAGTCTCATCTTGGTAACCAGACCTCACCTTATAAGAAGATGGGATGTCGTATTCCCCTTTCAATCTCTTAACAGTTCTAGGATACATTATTGTACACTGACCCAAAAATAAACTAAGTTCATCCTTGTCTGCCTGTCTAATGGTATAATAATTGCAATTCGTATTCATATAAGAAAAAGGTTTCCTATCAAGGAGATGAGTGAAAATTTCCTATTTTTATGGGTAGAACAAATAAAAGAAGCTCTCACAAGTAAAAGTAAAGACGCTCTTGCGAGTAAAGTGAAGAGATCTCTCGAGTAAAAGTAAAGCCGCACTTGCAGGTAAATCAAACGAAGTCTCGCGAGTAAAAGTAAAGTAGCACTTGCAGGTAAATAAAATGGAGTCTCGCGATTAAATCGAACAAAGTCCTACAAGTAGAACAATGGAGTCTCGCAAGTAAAACAAGAAAGGTCTCGTGAGTAAACAATAGATGAGTTTATCAGGGAGCTCTCTTAGAATGGTGAAAATGGAAGAATCGTTGTGGGTAAAAGCCTTGTATTTATTGTTTGAGAATTAGCGGGGAAACGAAAGGATGCAGAGAAGGTGAAATTATACAAATAGGAAAAAAAAGGTCTTTACATGAAGACTGATGCATGACGCCCCTGTTGGGATTACATAGATCTTAGCGGAAATTAAATTTAGTTTGCAGGTATCCCATTTTTCAGAAATTATGATTTAATAAAATGAAGGCATAAACGAAAATGTTACCTCTTGGATGAAATCTTATTTCACCGTTAGTTTTTCCGCTGTATAATCCTCCAAGTGTAGGATGCCGAGTCGGTCCACCCGAAATCACTTCTATTCAAGAATATCAAAGAGAAAGATAAGTAGAAGAAATTTTTCACAAAAAATTCTAACTTATCTCTTGGATTCAAGAATAATTCTTTCAAAATTCTCTCAACTCTAAAAAATGATCTAAGTGCATCTTATGAGAGAAATTAAGGGCTTAGAGCTATTTATAGCTCTAATTAAAAAACCCTTCTCCATTAAATGGGTTGGGCTTCTCAAGCCCATTCCATTTAATGCAATTGGATCAATTCCAATCCAATGGAATTTATTTGAATCCAATAGTGTCATTAGGCCAAGGTTAATGTGCTAGCAAAATGCCCAACCTAATTAATAATCAAATAATTATATTCATAATATAACTATTTAATTATTCTTATTTATCCAATAAATAAATGCACTATTATTAGTAATTATAAAATTAGTAATTTATTTATTTTCTCTTTGAAAATGATTTTTTTTGGGTGAGACTTTCTGAATTCACAAATAAATTGGCAACAAGAATAATCAACAATTAATTCTCGTAAATCACAAGTGACATCTAGCAATATGTCATGATTACCCAATTTATTGTGAAACGGGCATTGTGAACCTCTTACTACGATACCATACAATACGGTCCTTCTATCATCATATATCCCGACAAGATATGAGATCATGGTCAGCAGGTCGAATCTCTTAATCTCGTCATATGATCAAATTAAAAATCAATCTTGACTAATTATGACACAATCTTTATGGAACAAATTCCATCGTCATATTACCTCAGCCAATGATTTATTGTTAAGTGATTATTGGATCGCATAGGATAGGTTCCTCATAAATCTCGAGGTGATAGATTCCATGTCTGATGCACACATACCTCATGTATCACTGAATCATGCACATAGATACGTATGATTATTCTTGATTAGAACAATCATATAATATCACTGATATCCTAATCCACCAATACACAGATATCCATGTCATCTCAGGTCTAAGGACTTGTTGCAAAATCGTAGCTAACATTAAATCATTAACCCGTGAAAAATAACCCATGTGATTTAATGTTAACAGTCCTGTTTAATGAACTTGTTCTTGTAACGAGCACCCACTCATCTTCTTTCTATATCTCATACAGAATGGCACGAGACTCACCAACCATATTTTTTAATATCTCATACTGAATAAGAAAGAAGACAATGTGCTGGCCTTTATGAGTTGCTATTATCCATATTAGGAATTCTACGGCCAAGAATATGTTTATAGTATAATGAATTGTGGATTATCCGTAACTTGTATTCTTAACACTTAAGAATGGTATTCACTCCTTATTATACTAATGGATATATGTTTTATAATTTAAACCATATTCCAATTTAAATAAAAATATAAACTTGTCATTTAAATAATATTTAAAGAATTACAAAATCGAGTCCCTTTGTGTCACTAGAATTAGTCTTTATGGCTCATATCTAACAGCCCCCTCGTAAGGAAAATTGACCAACACCTGGTACCTTCTGATAAGGAAAATTGACCTATGGTGCCACCTCATACAGAAAATCAATACATGGCATCCCTACTTCCCTAGGAAAAACACTTCATTCAACTTTTAGTCAAATAAAAAAGTAAAAAGCCATTGTTGTAGCACAATTTCCAGGGTAAGAGGGTTGGCTGGACGATTTTCCCAGGTAAGTAAGTCAATTGAAGAAATATTGGATACCACAGGTAAAGCCATTCAACGAATAAACTCATAAGCAATTTAGCGAGTAAACTTGTAAGCCATTTCACAGATAAACACTAAGGCCATCTCACAAGTAAAACACGAAGAACACGAAGACCATCTCGCGAGTAAAACACTAAGGCCATCTCGTGAGTAAAACATTGGGGCCATCTCATGGGTAAACATATAAGTCTTATAGGTAAGCTTTCGTGAGTAAACCCAAGTCTTAAAGACTAGCAAGCTTTCCTGAGTAAACAAGTTTCCTTGATAAAAACCTTTCCCGAAAGCATGATACCTTGCTCTAGCAGTTTGCCAAAAGGCCCACCTATTCCCAAGAGATTTTGCAGGTCGCTGGGTCTTCCAGGTGGATTCCTCTAAAGCCCATCCAACTCATCATCGACCAAGTGTCATGACAATCAAATGGCACTTGTCACCCTCCTACCTCTTTGGCTTGCGTGCCTATAAATATTGTATTTCCCTTTTTGGGTAGGGGGATCTAACCTTTGGATAGTGACTTAAGTTATTCTGTCTTCATACCAGATTTATTGTGCATTTATGTGCATTTCTTGTGCATCTGGCTAACCCTCCCTCCCCCCCAAGTTTAGTTGGGAAACCATTTTCTTCTTATATTGACTTGATTGTTGGAAGGCATATGGAGGTGAGAAATCCCTGCATACCTTCTAACATGCTTTTCTGGACATAATTTACCCAAGAAACAAAGAAGCAGTCTACCCATGGAAACACAAAGATAGTCTACTCATGAAAACATAAGAGCAATCTACCCGAGAAACACAAGGGCAATCCATCCATGGAAACATAAGGGCACTCTACTTGAGAAACAAAGGGATAGTTTGTCTATAAAAACATAAATGCACTATACCCGAGAAATAAGGGGGTAGTCTACCCATGGAAACACAAAAGCACTCTCCTCGAAAAATCGAGAAGTAGTCTATCCGCGAGAATGTCTCACCAGCTGAAACAATCTACCCGTAGCCAAAAGAAGCTTTTGGCAGTTGCTTATCTGAGATATTTTCATCTCATAAATTTTAATTATTATATTTTGACAACAATAGCATAATAATATAAAAAACAATATAATATGCATAAAGCTTCGTGGAAATTTGGCAATTCTCGTATCTTCTTGATGTGGTAAAAGATTAGTTTCTCTTTTTACGCTCAAGCTTATGATATTTGTTAATTACAAACACTATTCTCAATACACGAAATTTTTCATTCTATGATCGTTCCCAGGAAGCTCATATTTCATAGTCTTTTGCTTGCTTTTTTTATAAAGTTGTTTTCACACCATGGTCATAAAAGAACAACCTCTCACTGCTACCAAGTCTACCTCTCATTTTTCTTTTCTTTTTTTTCTAATAAGTCTCCCTCTAATATTAAAGATGGGATATATGCATAAATATGATGGGCAAAGAGAATCCTCCTATCTAAGTTTAATACACATTCTACCATCCCATTGGGGTAAATTTAGGAAATTTCTTTTCTTATAAACTAATAATAATTAAGATTGATGACCCATAGTTACGAAACCTAAAATACTAGTAACAGTAATCCATAAAATTATATATACTACATTACGTTAATGATTCACTGAACTAATGGTACATATCCAGACACCAACAACTGTTATTCCCCATTTAGTTGAACCTAAACAATTAATCAAAAGCCAAAAAAGAAAAAATAGTAGCAGCTAATACTCAAGAGCAAGTGTGGCCTCAGACCTCCAATGCCTAGCTTTCTCAAACCCATTGGTGCAACCCTCAAAATCCTCAATGGTCTGGTCAATCTCCTCCTGAGTGTTCATCACAAAGGGGCCATACTGCATCACAGGCTCACCCAAGGGCTGCCCCCCAACCAGCACAAACCTAAGGGGCTTCAACCCTCTGTTCCACACTTCAACACCGTCCCCCCCACTGCTCAACAGGGCCAGATGGTGGGGCCCCACAGCCACGGATTTGGAGTTTACAAATATGCCCTCACCCTCCAACACATACACAAATGCATTCCATGCAGAGGGTATTGGGTGCTCAAGATGAGCCCCTGGCTTGAGGGTGAAGTCCAAGTACATGGTTGGTGTTGCGGTATGGACTGGTGATCTGATTCCCAATGCTTCACCAGCTATTACTCTGACCTTCACTCCTTCTTTGGCTGCTTCTGCAATGTCTTTGCTGGCTATTTCTTGATACCTTGGCTCTATCCTGTGGTTTGAGAGAAATAGTCAGTGGAACGAGTTTGAATTCTATCAATACACAAAATGTCGGCTTATTTATACAAGCATTCTTTTAATTAGTGTAAATTACACTCGACACCCTTGAGCTTTTTCTAAATTACAGCTTGTACCTTCCACATTCTGAAAATTATACCACCCTCCCCTTAATCAAATATTTGTTAAGAAATATATGGAATTTTAGAGGCATCCCATTTGATGTAGTTCAAACCTTGGGGTAACTTTTGAACAGGAAGGGTAGTTAATGTAATTTCTGAAAAGTATGAGTACTTGTATTTATATCAACCCTCAGGGGTATTGAGAGTAATTTACCCTTTCAATCATGACTCTTAACATCACTTAAAAAATTGTTAAATTTTGATGCCTTCAAACCTCGGGCTAACTTTTGAACATTAAGGGTAGTTAATGTAATTTCTGAAAAAACAATTGCAGAAAAAAAAATGTAATTTCCGAAAAATGAGTGCCTGTATTTATATCAATCTCCAGGGGTGTTGAGTGTAATTTACCCTTTCAATTATGAGTGGACATCGCTTACAAATTGTTAAATTTGATACCCTCAACTATGATTCAAATTGGGTAACTACAAAATTTCATTTTCATCCTCGTTTATTTTCCTCTTGTTTCTTCCTGTAGTGTGTGCCCCATCTCAATGTTCAACTTTTCCTTATTCTCTCCCCCTTCTCTCTTACCTCGAGAAAACTTTGTCTATATTAGTCCAAGTTTAGCTTCGTCGGTCAATTTTTTCACCTTTTTTTTTCATAACCAATACTAGTATTTTTGTCTAAAAAGTTCTGTTTCACGCTCTTAAAGGGTGTTTGAATAATCTGACCATAAAATCCCACCTATCTTATAAAAGTGTAGAGCCGAAAAAAGAACAGCTCCATGCCCTTTCTAACAATGTGGGATCCAATAATGAAGCACAGAATGAGGGTGGAGACAGAATGGGTGTCAAAAAGGGCACCCATTACAAATTCCACGACACATGATTAGATATTATGCTTCATATCTGAACATTATTATTTGGAGTTAAAAAGAGGATGCACTAACATTTTGTATTTGGAGGAAAGGTTGATCCAAAGCTGCAGGCCTTTTTGGGTTCCCGGGCCAGCCGGCATTTCAGAGTGGACAATCCCTCTTCCAGCAGTCATCCATTGCAAATCACCAGCTCCTATGGTGCCTTTGTGCCCCTCAAAATCTTCATGTGTTACAGCACCCTGGTCAAAGTACAAAATCAACAAAAGTTTCTTCTAGTATCGCAGCCAATAGGTATATTTCACTTCATTCTTGCTACTGGTTTGGGGAGCAAGAAAAGAGGAGCCATGTTGTTATTATGGTTTCAAAAACTAGTGTGTTGATGTTTTAACAGATTGTGTTTGGAATTAAGATTTGTGGAATTAGGGGGAAAGGAGAAACATAAATGAATGTTCTTATGAGCCTGTAAAAGTCTATGTGCACAAGTTATTGCATTTTTCCTTTGCTGAAAATTCCTAGCTTCGACCAGAGAGTTAGTGTAATGGTTTCCAGAACTATTTTAGGAAATTTACATTGGAACACTCCAGATTTGGGAAAAAATAAAAAGAAAAATGTTTTGATTAGTTTCAAAATTCAATGTCACCTTAAAGTGGAAAAATTTGAAAGCAGTTGTGTTGTCAAAATATTTATCATCCCCGGTTCCAAAACAAAGATAAGGAGAAAACAAGAACTATAACCAAACAGGGTGAGCTACATGTGTGCCTAAAATGGGCATGAGGATGAGGGGGTCATTAGCTTTTTGGATTGTTTTGGAACCATATTTTGGGGAAGTAAAAAAAAACGACAAGTTTAGCAGAGCATGGAGGTAAGTGCATAGAGATGCCGCCCTTTTTTTACCATAATTTCATACAAATTTGAAATTTGCAAAGATTTTTTTCTATGGCTTAATGTTTAATAAAAAGTAGTGTGTTGGGGTAATTTGAAAATAACTTTGAAACCATTTTACCAAACAAACACGTTTCTTTAACCAGTTAGTCTTCCCATTTACAACCTTAACTAGAATGCAATTGCACTTGGCCATATTTGATTATGTGTAAACATCACCAAACAATATATGTGAACCTAAAATATAAGCTGGATCTGCTGCCAGCTATACGTCACCAACTTGATTATGATTTTTTAAGTTCATAATTTGGACAAACAAGATAAATGGTACATCCTTTCAAGTTACACCATTAACATCAAACTGACTAATCACCCATGCCATAATTATCATAAATGATTAACATGTTCTACTGTTATTTTGACAAAATTCGATTGGATCCTTTGAAAAGAAAAGCTTGCATATTCTAATTATATAAAAAGAGTTCCGGTTGTATCAAACTCTGCTTTACAAGGATCGAGAGAGTAAATAACTTAATCTTCTCTAATTGCAAAGGAGTAACTTTAAGATTGTTACCAAACCCACACTCTAACAAACATAACCATATACAACAAAAAGTTTAAACAAAATAGCGTGACTTGTAATAAACAACACATGAAAGTAAATCATGAATATTATTCGATTTTATCTGCGTATCACGTTTAACAAATACTAAAAGCATTTGTTCCAATGGACAAGTAGAACAGATTAAGAAAATGAAAGAACAAAAATGGCGGCTGCTTTATTCTAATTTATGTTGGGTTCTCTTGAAAAACACAGGAAAAAAAAAGAAAGAAAATGAGTTGTTTTAGAATGTACCTGCAACATGTAGGTGACTGTTTCAAATCCTGTCAAGTGTGAATACAAAGGGGCAAACAGAGAGGCGGAGTGAATCCAATGCCAAATATTATTTATTCTCTTATTCGGCAGAGAAAAAGAGGGTTTAAAGAATCAAACCTCTGTGTGGATGATCAGGAAACCCACCAGGTGCAGAAACTGCAAAATTCACCAAGAAACACACAAAACCCATTAGCCTAATTAATCACAAACATATATAGTGGAACAAATGAATGTGGATATCTTTAATAAAGAAACAGAGAAGGAGAAGGGGGAGAAAAAAGAGCCAAAACCCACTTGAGAATTCGTCGAGAGCAAGAAAGGGATCAAAGTACTTCAATTCAAACCTGGAGCAAGAGCCAAAACCCACTTAGCCAAACAGCTCAAAATTCGTTCGTTCAAACTTCCCGTGTTCAAATATATATGTGTATATATATATATACACGCCATTGATATTAAGTTGGTGTACTGGGATTGTAATTCAAATGTGAAAGTAAAAAGAAAATGAAAGAAAATCATTGAAGTGTGTGGGTTACCTTCCAATACTTCTTCTAACAATGGCTCCAACGCCTTCATGCTGGGGCCTGGCCAGGAACTTTCTCACCACAAGGCGAGGTTCCTTCACTACAGCGCCCATTTTCTCGTTCTTTTCCTTGGCTTCAATTCAATTACTCTCTCTCTCTCTCTCTCTCTCTCTCTCTCTTAGCTCTTGCAATCTCGTCTCTCTATTGCCAAATGAGAAAGAGTATAGCTTCTCCTTAATGCGGAAATATGAGACATCCAGGAGAGATTTGGACTTATTTTTATAGGGAGGGAAGGAGGGAGAGGGAAGGGGGTGGGTTGTTAAGAAATTGTAGTTAGAGGGTCAAAGAGGGAAAACGTGGGGCCCACAATTTGGGAGGGGCGGGGGTGGGGGGTGTGAGGGAGTTTCCTCGAGATCAAGGGAGGTGGTCACGTGACATCACCGTGGCGTGGCGATGATGCGAAGTTGGATGGGAGGATCGTGGCCGTTGAATGGGCATCTGATGGTCTGTATTTGATTTGGAGCTCCCTTGGATTTGGGTTTTGATGACACCAACGCGGATGGTGGGGGGCTGGGCTTGTAGGGATTATGATTGATGCCTACGTCTGAGAGCATCATATTATTCATGATGATCATTGGGTGCGGGCTGTATTGATGCCTGGCCCACTATTTCTTGGGGGCCCCACTTACGATATTATCACTTTAAGATTAATTATACTATTAATCTTAAATTTTTGCATTATGTAATAAATTAATTGCATGTAACTAAAGTTTTAATCTTATTCAAATTTTATTTTTTTTTATTTTTTGTAAAATTGTATTAATAAAGAGTGACATAATATACATCAATATAATCTTCAAAATCATTTGATTCTCATATTTAAATTAATCTTAATATTAAGTAATTTTAAAATTTATGTTAATGTATATTATATTAGTCTTTATTAATAAAATTTGATAAAAAATATTAAAAATAATTAAATTTTAACAAAAATCAAAATTCAGTTATTATGATAATAAATTAAAATAATTAATTAATTTATTTTAATAAATTTTCACTTAATATTTCTCCTTTAACTTGAAACAACAACAATATTCTTCTTTATATTAATTTTTAATCATTCATTTTTTTTCCGAATAAGTAAGTGCATATTAACAAAAAAAAAAATCATAAAACATTTACAAGTTACGCTAGGCATATCCCAAACCACTACAAAGAAAACTAAACTAACAACAAGAAAACACCAAAACAAACTAAATAAAAAAAAAAGAAACAAAACTTTCCTCGCAACTTATTCAAGAAAAAAATAAATAAATAAATAAAGACAAACAACATCAAGTTGGATCTTGAATCATTGGACTTACTTTGCTAAAACTCTTGTTTACTCTTGTGAGGACATTTTTCTTCTTCATCTCTCTCTTCAAGTATAACTCGAATTTAATAAAAATATTTCTTGAATTAGAACTTTCAGTCGTGTTAGATTTCAAAACATCCTCCCATTGACCTCTTTTACCATACTTCTCTATATCCATCTCTCTCATCAATACATTCTCGTTCAATTCCTCAAGTGAAGAAATATTCATACCCTACCCCATAAGAAGGCAAAATCTATTGTACATTAAAAATCGCTTCTCAGTTGTCTTATGGGGAATAGACTTAGAAAGCATGTTCAACAATTTCAAAAATAGATTTATGAGATGATTCTCTCCCACTCTTACCCGAAGGTTTAATTATTTCATTCCTTAAAACAAATGCAACACCTTTCTCTTTATTATGCTCAGGAATAGGTTTTTTGTATTCTTATCACCCTGAGACTGAGATGAATTTTTAGAACATCTTAATAAAAGATGACCAAAAACACAACAATAAGTATAGATAGAAAACATCCATTGGTATTCCACTGGTAAATGAGCGACTTTAAGATCACTTGTGAATTCATCTATTCATTGATTCAATTCAATGTATTTAGGAAAAGAATAAGACACATGCATCTCCACACAAACACGTGCACACCCCAACCTTGTCCTATCCTCAATCAAAGGTTTTTTCAACCCATTGACAATAACTGAAATACCCTTAATGAACTATCTCTCCATAAGCACATTGAAAATTTTCACCCACATGGGTGTGGATGTATGGGAATCTTGTGAAAGAATCATTCCAAGTTCCCAACATCTTAAAAATAATGGTCCACCCCCAAAATTTCATGGCCCAACGTCGAACACACCCAACGTATTGTCTTGCTTATCAAAACAAAAGAAATAAAAACCACAATTGTTAAAGATGACCTCGATAAACCCACAACATTTCTATAGGTTCATAGCGATGTTTTGAATCACAAGAAATGATAGTCCTTTCTCAATAAAATATCCCACAAAGAAGTTAATCCAATATGTCATATTCTCCTTAATAACATCCAAAGACACTTTACTCATTGAATTCCATTCTTTGAAACTTGAGGGGAAACATACTCAAGTTTAGTCAGAATCCAAGGTCCACTAGAATCTAACAACTTAGCCTAAGAGGGGATATAGCCCTATTATCATGACCTTGAACCTCCCCCTCCTTGGTTTTAGAGTTTAATCGGCTAGTACCATTACTTAGTTGAGTAATTGGAGTATTTACTCGACTATTTACACCATGTACTCGAGTATTTGGAATGTCGACTTGACAATTGTCTTCATTTAGTTGAGTATTCTGCATATTTACTCAAATGTAATCTTCTAGTGCTCGAGTAGCTCGATTTATTATTCAACTAGTTCTCTTGAACTCAAGGATCCCATTATGTATTAAGCCTACCACATCTCAAGGTTTTAATTGTTTTTAGAGATATTTTTATGATTTATTTTTTTAATTAAATTAAAAATATATTTATTTTTAAAAATATCTTTTAAAAAAATAAATCATAAGAACAAGTAATCTTAAATGTAAATCATTAAGGGTGCTTATATAATCTACCTAAACCATTGGATTTGAGTACAACTTACTCATATAAATTTATGTGTATGTATATGATCTCCTTGTAAATGAGACAGGACAGTAAATTTGTAGAAGAAGTGTCAAAAACACACTAACGAATTTGAGGTTATCGAGTTTAATTGTTATTTTTGTTTTTATAAGAAATTAATTTTTTACTTTTGTTAATACTTAAAACGATTTCATATCATATGATTTATAAATTTAAGTAGAGAATTAATGATGCTATCAATAAAATCATAATAATAAGATATGAGAGGATGGTGGTACATGTCCATGTAAAATACAATATCTCTTGTGCCTCTAAATTCTTTTTTGGCGTCCTTAAATTATTATCTTATTTCTTCAAGTAAAATTAATATCTCATCCTTAAATTATGAAAATATATATATTAATCAAATTTAAAATTTTAGTTAAAAATAACCCTCATAAAATAATCATGATATATATTGGTATGACTTATTCTTCAAGAGGAAATTACCAAAATGGGCACTTGCCCCAACCTTTTTTTATTCCCCTAAAAATAAATAAAGAACAAATGAGGAGAGAAAGACGTGACCACAAGGCAAAGCGTTGATGCACCTTTGCATGCTTTGCTTTGCAAGAATTCCATAGTACAGTTTTGAAATGCATGGCATGGCTTTGCTTTATATATATATATATATATATATATATATGTATTCCATGTGATAGTGGTGAAAATAAAGGCAAGGGAGAGAGGCCATATATATTCCTACTCCATAGTGGGGTTGTCCCTTTCTCTTTCTTCACCTTCTTTGCTCCTAAAAACACCATAGTTTTCCTCTTTCACCAAGTGAGTTCATATGAATTGTATTTGCTAATAAAGTAAAATGGGGTTTGCTCAACCTTTGTCTTTACATTTCTAATAAGTTTTTATTTATATGATATCTATATTCTAATTTAAAAAAGTAGTATTAGAATTATTAGTATAATTATATATATTTTTAATTCTCTTTTTCATTAATATAATGAATAATTATTTAAATTTAACGACACTCAAAGTTAAAATTTTTAAATTTTATTAAAATTCAACTTTTAATAAATCTTATTTTAAGAGTTTACTCACAAGAGAAGAATGATCAACTAAAGGCTTTAATATTACATTTTAAACGAACAAAAATAATTTATAAACTAATACACGAGCGGCCCAATAAGTTTTGTTGATGCACATAAATAAATTTGAGAAGAATATATATGTATTAATTTTGTTTAATTTGCAGAGAAAGGAGTTGGGATTAATGAGGTCAGCAGCACATAAGCATGACACAGAAACAGCTGTTGGATAAATCAAGTTTCGTGTTCATCAGTCAAATCGATCGGAGATGCCAACAATATTTTAACATATGTGGCATATTATATATATATATATATATATAGACAGAGAGAGAGAGGCTTGGTTTCGTTTTCTTGATTAATATATTAATAATTCGAGTTAAAAAGTCAACTTTTCGGTGGCGAAAGATATGGATTTGGCAACTCATGAGCTGTGGCTTCAACCTTCGAGAATCAAAGTCATTTTAAGAAAATTAAAAGGATGATTTGTGTCATTTTTTGTATAAAAAAATAAAAAAAATTAAATAATAATTTACTAATATGTCAGTATGTTGCCCAACGCAAATTTGTAGGGATAAATTCTATGATCTCTTTCAATTTATTGGCGACCGTCAAATATCATGTTGCTCGAATAACATAATATTTTTATAAAAAAATTATTTTAAAAAAATAATATTTAATTATTTCAATGTAATTTTCGTTCTCATTCACAAATTTTTACTAAACATGATTTTTAGTATAATGATTTGTTTTTATTTTATTATAATTTAAATGTCATGAATTTAATTCTTTTTATATGTGTTTTTTTAAGTAAAATGATATATATATGACATTTGAGAAAATAAAAAATACAAATATTTGCTTAAATAATAGAAGAATAAATGATCATTCTTTTTATAATCTTTTGATTTTTTAGATATCCTTTTTATGTCTATTGAAATAAACATAAAAACAACAATGATAAAATATACTTAGATTCTAACGCTTATACCCTAAACTATGTTCAATCATCAAAACTCTTAAGATTTAATATAAATATAAAAAAAATTCTCACTTTTTAAAAATTCTTACTACTTAAAAGTTATATCAAATTTCTTTCAAATGTCAAATTTATAGTGCAGATGATACCCTTAAAATTTTATGAAATAGATATAAAATTTGCAACAAATATTTGGCCGATAAAAAGAAAATATAATTCAAAATATTTAAAAAATACACATAATTTAGTAAAACATGAAAATTATTGAAAATATTTTACCCTAAATGACATGTCCAACATGTATTGTATAAATAAACAAAAAAAACTTTTTATCTTAGTGTATGTGAAGGAGCAGAATTATGATTTCTTTTCCCCATAATCTTTCATGAAGGTTACTATATTTTGATTGAAGTGTAAAATTAGTTAGGTTGTGTATTTTATAGGGGATAAATTGTTTTTTTTTAATTTTTAAAACAGTCAAATGAAGTTCCGTATTTTTAGATTTAAGGTCATATTAATTTTTACAATAGACATCTTATCACTATGTAATAGTATTTATATTCTATTAATACTGTAATAGTATTAATTCCCAAGATCAAACTCAATCAAAGTTCCGATCACATGATGCATACTTTGTTATTAGGGGTTTTTTTTTTTCTTTTAATTTGAGCAAGATAAAGTTCTTTTAACTGCAAATAATTATGTAAATGCAAATATGAGATGTGATTGCAAATGTGGAATCAATTTAAGTTTTGAGTTTGGGTCCAATTTGAGTTGTTAAGGTCATTACTTCTATACTTAAATTGTCTTTAATTTGAATTAAAAAAAATATAAAATCTCATTTAATCCCAAAGTAAAATACATGGACTAGTTTGATACTTTGACTTTATATTTTTAAATGTTAATTATGTTTAGATCTATTTATTTAAATTATCGTGTAGTTATGTAAGATTGTAAAGCGTGGAGTTGCAACCAGGGCCGGCCCAAGGCATAGGCCACTGAGGCCTATGCCTAGGGCCCCCCAAAAATTTGGGGCCCCAAACAACCTCCCCCCCCCAACAGCCACCGCCCAGCAGCACAACCCCCTCCCCCCAACACACAGAAAATTTGGGGCCCCAAAATAATCTCTCCTCCCCCCCCCCCTCCCCAGGAATTTGAGGCCCCCCAAAAAAATCCCCCCCCCAACCCACACACACAGAATTTGGGGTCTCCAAAAAAAATATTCCCCTACCCACACTATTTTCGCCTAGGGCCCTACTGGGCCTTGGGCCGGCCCTCGTTGCAACTTCTTTTTATAAATAAAATGAAATGAAATTAAAATGTGTTGGACAAAGATAAAGAGATTGTTGCATAATTTGGGGTAAAGAAAGATTTTAGCCAAATTCAATTTGTTGGTTAAGAAGAACTAGAATGTTGTTTTCCTTTTTTAGAATATGATAATAATAATAATTAATAAATTATATAAAAAATAATAATTGTGCGCGTACCGTAATAGTTGGTTCCGAATTGGAAGTGCGGCTGCGGCGACATCATTTCTGTGCATTTCACAGCCTCAGCCTCCTCAGCCTCAGCATCGGCCTCACCATTCACCAATCTCTGATAATGGTGCTCCACCATTGGAGAACCAACTAAGCACGCGTATAATATCTTACCATGATTTTCCAGCCCAGCCCACCTAGCCAATAAGGGTCGGGTCGGGTCAACCAAAATATCATCACTTGCCAATTTTATTTTTTTTTTCACTCCTAATCACTCCAGCTTTTGACGTCAATTGAATTGTCAAGCCCTGCAGATTTTCTCATCCCGTTAAGGCCTCCTACAATTTTCTTTTCCCACCCCCTCAAATCTCCGGAACTAGAACACCCACCCAAGCCTTGTTTAATTCATTTGCATAGAATTGATCATGTTTAATCCAACAAATTTTATTTTATCCCAGCCAGCCATCGACTACCTAGAGGCATCAAATATCATGGAGATGTACAGTACAGGTAGAGATGGGGGGTTGAACTCTTTGGGCCCAATTAATAAATTTCCCAAAACCAGTAATCAGAAAGACATCAGCAGTTCCAATTAAGGGAATCAAACAACAACTTTGGTGATCAGGATTTGCAGCTTGGAAGAACAAAAGAGATTTAACAAAGAAGCAAGCTGGGTTAGCAAGCAGATGCCAGATGCAGTTTCTGTGGATACACACCGAAAGAATATTTGTAATACATACAAGAATTCAAGATCCATGTTTGGTATACTCGGCGGAATGAACATAATACATACCTACAATGTGGGAAGGACGGAGACAAATCAAGGGATCTGCTGCAGTTCAAGAAGAAGAAGAAGACCCACAAAAAAAAAAAAAAAAAGGCTCAAGGCTCATTAATCAGGTCGTAATGCGGAGCAACAAAATAAAATTAAAAAAAAAAAAATTGGGTACCAAGATTCTCTTCGCGTCATGAATTTCAGAATAGGGCAAGTGTAGCGACGAGGGTCAGATAGGACAGGAGCGTCCACGCGACAAGTTTATGCTGCCCGTTTCTTGCGGATGGACCCGGAGCCGTAGTTCCATTGCCGGTGTCTGAGGTTGGGGTTTTCGAAACGACAGGAGGCAGAGGCGGCTCAACCACATCGGATTCCTCCAGGATAGGGTTTGGGGCTTCAGCTGGTGGCATCAACTTAGGAGTTATCAAGCTCAAGAGACCACCAGGCTGCACAGGCAGCATGTAAGATGGAATATTGTCGCCGAGTCCTAGACATTTGTTCCCTGCAATCAACCAAAGCATCAAATATCGTTAAGAGATGAACAAATAATAAGACTAAACCTAGTCCAAATGATCAACTTGACATTAACCCATTATAAGCCGTAATGTAAGTTCTTGATCGTATTATGAGAAACATTTTATTGGGAAAATATTATATCTCATACCTCTAAGCATAAAGAAAAAGGCCGAGAGACTAAATAATCAGAAACCGGTTCCAGTTCCAAGATAATGGAATATTATGACTTGCTGAAGTGAAGTGGGTTAAAACTTATTGTTAACTATCAGACTGATATTAAGATTTATCCAAAAACTTGTGGAACCTCAATCTCAAACATGATTTCATTTTATTAGAGCAGTTACCAAGATATGTTGAGAGAGAATTATTTACTTACTTTTGTATTTAGCAGCCGTCCCAGGAAACTCTGTTACAATGCCGTCAATTTCAGCAGACTGGACATAAGTGTTGATCTCCACATTTGCATCCGCAAAAAAGTCATAAGGTTGAGATGCAAACTCATTTCTGAACAGTTCTACATACACTGGGAGCTTGAATGCATGTAGCTTCTGTACAACATCGGTCATGGTAGTGATAAATGCCTGATTATCTGGAAAGACAGATGCCCTGCTGACAACCACAGAATTGGCAAAGTTCTTGATTGTAGTAATGGATTTATTATCGGCATCACGAATACTTTCTTCAACCTTATACACAAGCTCATAACTGCTTTCCTTCTTAAACTTGGTCAGAACTGAACTGTTGGAGGACTGAATCATTACTTGCTTATCGTGAGTAAAATTTCTTAAGGTATCAAGTACTGCATCAGTTACACCTAATCCCTGCTTCTCCGCTAGGTATGCTGCATCCTACAAGAAGCAATAGAGGGAAGCATAAACACCAGGTTTAGGAGAAGGATTTGAGCCAGTCTAATGCCACACAAATATACATGCAACTTTTGTGCATATGCAGTAAATGGAATGTGTCGTGACCATTATCAGTATGAATCAATGTTCTGCATGGAACCCAAGAAATATCAATTATGCAACCCGTTGAAAACTGGGTTTTTTAAATTAGCCAAAAAAACTGGGGGTTTTCTTTTTCCTTTTAATGAAGTGTTCAAGTAATCTACTAATTTCATGCATCAGTTAAGAGTTTCACAAAGACCTATCCAAGGGGCAAGCAAGGAGTAAAATATTCAGCCAAGAATATTTGTTGTTGACAAGTGACATGGCATCCTTGTTGCCCCTCCTGTCAGGAGAGGAGAGGATTAGTTTTTTATACACTCTATTAACCTTACTTTGCAAAAAAGATTTTCACAACCTAAAATCTGTGAACTTCCAATCACAAAGGAGCGATCTTACCGTTCCTAGTTAGAGGGAAAAAAGATTGATTCCGCAACTCAAACCCATGAACATTCAATCACAGGAGTAATTTTATTGTTGCTACCAAAGGCTAGCCCTCTAATATAGAAGTGTCAAGTTTCAACTAAAATAGAGTTCCTATTTTGACATTTATTAGTTTAAAGGGAATTTCATAAGTGTATATTACATGAATTCAAACAAATTAGTATTACATGTTTAACAGGAAAAGCTATTTAGGACTCTTTAAGTATATATTGTTTGGCATGTAAAAACACTAAAACTAGATTAATTGGGTTTTAACGGGACTTTTGAATAAGGTGTCACATTCTAAGAAACATAAATTGACAGTGCTAGAGAACACTGGGCTTAACAGCAACCACAAGTGAGATAAGCAAAGAGCATTCAGGCTATAATCATCTAGGCATGGAATATGCATGGGCACGGCAGCCACATGGCTTGCGTCTTGATTTTGTTTGAGTGCCTCCTCTACTATTGTAATTTGTTCATCACCATAATGAAATTGTCTCTCATCATAGAGACAACCTGGTATGTTTTTTTTTTTTTTTTTTTTTTTTTTACCACGTAATATTTTGCTTTCATGCACAGGTTCCTTCTAAAAATCATTATCACTCAGATTCTGGAATTCTTTATGCTCCCACTACTAGGAAGTTGTATCAGCTCCAATTATTAAGCCTGAGAAGTCCAAAAAATACAAAATATTAAGAAGCCATCTAAGGGTTGCAACAAGAGATTTAGCTGGAGGGGAAAGTCCAATCAGCACTATTGAGTTTAATCAAGACAGGAATCAGGAATCAATGAGGGAGAGGGGGGCAGGGAAGGATTGGTGTCGGATTGACTGCTGATAGCATTAGCAGTGATTGTACTGTTAGGATTATGTGTTCTGTAGTAGAGGGTTTATTTTATCAGTAGGCGGTTATGTTTGTTGTTTGGTAGGTGTTTTCATCGATTTGATAGAACCTTTCATCATAATATGAATTCTTTTGGTAGAGGTGGTGGTATGATCCAGTCTGATCCTCAAGCTTTTGTATCTTCACATGAGTCTAATGGAGCTTTCTTGACTGAGTTAGGGTTTGCACCTGGGACTCACTATGGTTGTTCACCCCAATCCTCAGAAACACAGTCCCAATTCTCTTCTTCTTCTTCACCTTGTCATCATGGTGATCCTTCCTGGTGCATAGACTCTAGTGCTATGAACCACATCACCTCCAGCTTGAGTAACCTTTCTCTTCATTCTCCCTACAGTGGCAGTGATAAAGTTGCAGTAGGCAACGATAATACTCTTTCTATTGCTAATATTGGGCTTAGCCAAATGCTTACTTAGACTAATCCTACCTCCATCATTTCTTTACCAAGTGTTCTTCATGTTCCTAGTATGAAGAAAAACCTGATTTGCATCTCTCAACTTACCAATGATCATAATGTGATTGCTGAGTTTCACTCTAACTTTTGTTTAATTAAGGACAAGGATTTGAGCTAGGTGATACTTCAAGGAATCCTTAAGGATGGTCTCTATTAGCTGCCTCCAGCATTTGCTCATGTTGAATCCCAGGCTGCTTCTTCCCGTGTGTCTAGCAATCCTATTGTTGTTTCTCTCAAGAAGTCTAATGAGTCTTTGGTGTCTTGTTTGAATAATTGTAAAGGACAGAGTCTGTCCTCTCCTAGTGGATTGCCTAGCATGCAATTGACTTATGTTGATAGGGTGTCTCAGCAGTGGCATGCTAGGTTGGGACATCCTTCTTTCCATGTATTGCAATATGTTCTTAATAAAGTCAATGTTCCTTGTTCTACTATTGATCTTTCATTTTGTGACTAGTAAATTGGGTAAAATGTATCAACTTCCTTTTGTTAGTTGTCAAATTACAGCAAAGAGTCCCTTGGAATTAGTATACTCAGATTTGTGGGGTCCTTCTCTTGTTCTTTCTATTGTGGGGTATTGTTATTATATTGTGTTTGTGAATGCTTACACTAGGTATACATGATTGTATCCCTTGAGACTAAAATCTGATGCTTTGTCTACGTTTAAGACCTTTCACAAATTTGTTGAATTGCAATATCAATAAAAACTTAAGGCCTTCCAAACGGACAATCGTGGAGAATTTAAGGCCTTCCTACCTTACCTACATGCCTATGGCATTCAACCTCAATTTTCATGTCCCTATACACACCAACAAAATGGTGTTACCGAAAGAAAATATAGATACATAACTGAGATGGGTCTTACTCTCTTAGCCCAGGCCCACATATCCTTAAAATCTTGGGTAGAAGCCTTCCAAACAGCTGTTTACATCATTAATTTGTTACAGGCTTCACCACTTCAATTTCAAACCCCTCCCCTTTCTGAGAAACTCTATCACAAACAGCCTAACTACATGCAGTTGCAACCATTTAGTAGTGCTTGTTTTCCATACCTTAGACCTTACAACAAGCACAAGTTCAATTTCCATTCTACCAAGTGTTGTTTCTTGGCTACAGTCATGTGCAAGCTGGGTATAAATGTATGCATCCCTCGAGTAGAATCTATGTGTCAAGACATGTCCATTTTAATCCTAAGGAGTTTCCATTTCCTCAACTGTTCTCTACCTCTCATGCCCCTCAGTCAATGTCTAAGGGTTTGTCTACAACTATTCTAAATTCGTCTCTTCCTTATGTCTTCTTTGATTCTTCTCCTCGACTAGCACCACCCGACTCCTCTGTCACTCCTGCCACTAGTCCTATTCTATCTACCGTTGAGCAACCTTCTTCTTCTCCTTCTTCTTCTGTTCCTATTGAGCTTGCTGCTATACCTAAGTCAACTAAATCTAAGGCTGCTCCAGCACCTTCCATTCACCCAATGATCACTAGAGCCAAAGCAAAACAACTTGATATTACTTCTCCCCATGCCTTAGTAAGCTCCCTACAGCCCAATTCTGTTCAAGAAGCTCTCTTAAATCCCAATTGGATTAAAGCTATGGAGGAAGAATATTCTATCCTACAGAGAAATCACACCTGGGATCTTGTTCCTTTTTCCTCATATATGAACCTCATTGATTGCAAGTGAGTTTTTAGGGTCAAGTACAATTCTAATGGCTCTATTCTCAAGTACAAACCTCGGCTAGTTGCTAAGGGTTTCCTCTAAACACCTGGAGTTGATTATGTTGAAACATTCAACCCGGTTGTCAAGGCTCCTACAATTCTAGTATTGTTCTCTTTGATTGTCACATTTGGCTAGGATATCCAACATGTTGTTACGACCCTAGAGTTGGACTAGGGTTTAGGAAGTAGATTGGTAAGAATTAGAGGAAGAAATAACAGAAAAGGAGGTAAAGAGAGAAGAGAACAGAAAGAATGGTGGGAGAAGAGAGAAAACCGAGGGAAAACTAAGAGAATTGAGAGAGGGAAATAGAATTCAATTGTTATTCAAATCATACCTTTCTCTAACTAGGCCAGCCTCTTTATAGGCTTACAATTGAAAGAAATAACAGAAAATACAACCAACTAACTACTCTAACAGCCTTGCTAACTGTTTATACAAGAGTTAGTTATTCCCACCTAACCTCTAAACTTCTACAATTAGCTCTACAACGTATACACTATGGATTTTCCCCCAATTACCATCATATCCTCGGGGTCATGACAATCCCCACCCCTTCAAACAATTCTTGTCCCTAAGAATTGACAGCTGTTGACCTGTTCTTCATCCAATATCGGCCTTAACAATCTGATTTATTCTTCTCCTTTTTTTCCTAGCACTCCTTCTACTTCTAAGCTTTGTCCCGTCTTCTTCCATTACATTCTGTTGCTTTTGTTTTTCCTGCACAAATGGAGAGTAGACTCTAAGAATTACCATATCAAGGCTTCCTTCTCCAATGTCAAATCTCCCGAACCAAATGGCAGCCCCCTTCTCTTCCTTCACCTTCCAAATCTTGTCTAGACCAAGTAACATGGCAGCAATACTATCATAGTGCCCGATATCAAAATTATTCACAACAATAGGGGAATTTTCTTCGGCTAGAATTACCTTAACCTGTGACCCCTCCATTCTCTTAGAATCTGCTTCCTTAGAACCATTCTTGCCTTCAGCCTTCAGTTTTTGCCTTTGGTCTAAGTCTTCATCGATTGCATTTTTCCCTTCAACAACTTCAGTATCAGCTTCCTTAGAACTATCGTTAAGTAGTTCCAGCCCAGATTTTTCCATTAAAGCTCCTTTAGCTACATGTGGTCCTTTACAAACTTGTGAGCTGCTCTTACGATAACTTTCCGGTGGCAATCCATGCTTTCTACAAATGGCTTCTAGTGCCAATTCTTGCAACCTCGCTTTCTTCGCAGCTTGTTCCACCGCAGTAGGGCAGAACATTTTCACACTAAGCCTTAACGCATCGTCAAGACCATTAATAAATCTTGATACAAAGTAATGTTCTGACAAGGCTAGCTGAAAGCTCCACATCAATGCCCTTAATTCTTCAAACCTCTCTTGATATTCAGTCACTGATCCTTCCTACTTAAGCTTGTTGAACTCCTCAATCACATCAATCATGATCTTCTCCCCAAATTGGTCACACAAGTCTTTAGCAAAGTCAGTCCACCTGACATCCCCTTCCCTTGTTGCAGGACATAGTCCATCAGCCATCTCCTCCATCCAATTCCTTGAAAATTCACTGCTGTAACAATCTCTTGCTTAGCTTCTAAGGATCTCTTTGGAAATTTATTCCGATACTAAAAATTAGCAACCCAAGCCAATGTAATTGTTGCTTCCAATTCAGTAACCTTAATCCGCTTCAGACATTGCCCTAGCAGTAGCCTAGATCTGAATCATCTTTTTAGTTGTTGCTGAATGGCCTCCAAATCAATTTCCAAAATCTGATCAGTTTGTTCTGCCTTCAAGTCAGCCTACTATCAGCTTCCAACTCACCCTAAACCACCGCCTTAGTTACGATGGAGTAGCTAAGGATTGTCACCTTCCAAATTTCAGCTTCTTAAGAGTTTGATTGGCTCTCGTTGCAACTTCTTGTGAATCGCCGACTCTCACTTTTTCCAAGTCACCGAAATTCCATCCGAAATCACCTCACAGTAGTCGCCTAGGAGACTCACCCTGATCCAGCTACTTGGAATTCCCTTATGGACCGTTTCCGACCGCAGGTTCCTTCTCTCCTTAACTTCAATTCCGCAACCGAATATTGAATTTGTTCGGCCTTCCAGTTCACCTACTCACACGTCTTACAATCCGCGTTCAATTCTGCCTTGCAACTGGTCGCTGGGTTGGATTGCCTAGCCCGCTCAATTCCGGTTCATCTCTTCTACCTTCAAGTCAACTTCTCCAAATTGACAACATGAGAATCGCCGCCAACGAAAATCTGCTTCTGGATAGTTTCCGATTTCAGTGGCCCAAGGCTTTGCTTCTCATCGCTACTTCCTTCTCGCTGGATTCGATGCCTTCTTCTCTCACCTGATCACCGTCCAAGGCCTGGAGAACCACCAACGTTGTTGCAATCTTCTTGGAGTCATTGTCGCCACCCAATCACCGTTCACCATCTTGTTTTTGAAGCAACTTCCGCTGCGTAACTCCTCCTTACCTAATTTGACTTCGTCACTGAGAGCAATAGCCTATGGCCGCATGCAGATCACGATTCTCCTGTTCCGCGTTCGATTCACAGCGGATTCAAGATTGCTCAGACTCAATCGCGATCGCTGTAGCCTCCGATCGCTCCAATTTGCTTCTCTTTGATGCCTTAGCCTACTTCAGTCGTGCCTTCCTTCTCGCCCTGGTCACATGCAACGACCAGATCTGGGACGCGATCAAGGACACTTGAGTTTATCGTTGATTCCAGATTGCGGCTAGGATTAGGATCGGATGCCTAGATCTCCTTGCTGAGGAGCGTCACCTTCAACATTCAAGTCCGATCACTGTCAGAACTATCTTGGCCAATGTCGCCTTCAATACCGAGCCGATGTTTGCTTCGCACGACTTTGCCTCTCAATTTCGGTTCAATTCCAAGCCAAATTTTACTTGCCTGAAGCAACGGAAATCGCCAAGCTCATCGGAATTAAATGCCTGAATCGCCCTAGCTAACTGCTAAAAACTTCCCGATCACTGCCTTTCAATAAACGAATCTCAATTCAGCTATTTAAGTCTCCATAATCACAGCCGAGGAATGATTGTCTCTGATACCAAATGTTACGACCCTAGAGTTGGATTAGGGTTTAGGAAGTAGATTGGTAAGAATTAGAGGAAGAAAGAACAGAAAAGGAGGGAAAGAGAGAAGAGAACAGAAAGAATAGTGGGAGAAGAGAGAAAACCGAGGAAAAGCTAGGAGAATTGAGAGAGGGAAATGGAATTCAATTGTTATTCAAATGATACCTTTTGAATATGGTTATGTTTGGTTTTATAACACTTTTGAAAAAATTACTATTTTTTCAAAAATTACTAGAGTTTGATTTTATAACACTTTTGAAAAAATTACTATTTGATGATGGGTGATGTGGCTGTTTTTGATTGGGTGGACAGGGAAGGGGACACCAAATTGGGACAGCAGATCTCGGCTCGGTTTTGTAAGAGCAATTTCAAATGCTTCTTTGTTCATTAACAGGACTCCAAAATTTATGTTGTTTGTTTTGGCATATGTGGATGACATTCTGGTCACTGGATCTGATTCTATACCTTTGCATGCTTGTATTTAGGATTTAGACACCTACTTTGCCCTCAAGACTCTTGGTTCGGTTAATTACTTCTTAGGGTTTGAAGCTTATAGAGACCCTAAGAGTATATATTTAACCCAGTCCAAATATACACTGGATTTGTTGAAGAAGGCTGCAATGCAAGATTGCAAGCCTTGTGCCACTCCTATGAGTCCGAGTACCTCTTTAACTAATGAAGGTGATTTGTTTTCAGATCCTTCACTTTACAAGTATATACTTAACCCAGTCCAAATATACATTGGATTTGTTGAAGAAGGCTGCAATGCAAAATTGCAAGCCTTGTGCCACTCCTATGAGTCCGAGTACCTCTTTGACTGATGAGGGTGATTTGTTTTTAGATCCTTCACTTTATATGACTGTTATTGGCTCACTTCAATATCTAACTTATACTAGACCTGATGTGGCATTTGTGGTGAACAAATTAAGTCAGTTTTGTCTTCTCCTAAGGTCCAACACAGGTTGGCTTGTAAGAGGTTGCTTCGGTAACTCAAGGGAACAATTGGATTAGGTCTGGTATTTACCCCTTCTCCTCAAGACTTGTCTCTAATAGTGTACACCAAAGCTGATCATGCGGGGTGCAAAGTCACTAGACGTTCTACTAGTGGCCTGTGTGTTTTTCTTGGTAAAAACCTATTGGTTTGGGGTTCAAAGAAGCAGACTGTTGTGGCCAAATTTGTTGGTGAGGCTGAATACCGAGCAGTGGCACAAGGAATGATTGAGATGTTGTGGTTGAAGTCTTTGTTTTCAAAATTAGGTTATCCATGTGTTCATACTCCTATTCTTTGGTGTGATAACCTAGCAGCCAAGTGTATAGCAGAAAATCTGGTGTTTCACTCTAGAACTAAACACATCGAGATTTATGTGCACTTTGTTAGAGAGAAGGTTGAACGTGGTGACGTTGAGATTCGGTGTGTTCCTACACTGCATCAAGTGGCTGACATATTTACTAAGGGGGGGGGCTGCCAAAGGATAGATTTTTGTATCTGTGTGACAAGCTTGTACTTAGAGTGACACCTATGCATCAGCATTTAGCAGCTGCAGATAAGTTGCAGGTTACTTCAGGGAAGTCTAATATGGAGTCTGGTTTGAGGGGGCATGTGGAAGGATTGGTGTCGGATTGACTGCTGATAGCATCAGCAGTGATTGTATTGTTAGGATTGTGTGTTATGTTATAGAGGATTTATTTTATTAGTAGACGGTTATGTTTGTTGTTAATGTGGTTAGGCGATTTGAGGCTAGTATATAAGCTAGCCTCAATGTTGTTTTCTTGTATCTTGCAATTCATTTCATTCAATACAATTCAGCGAGATTAATTTTTCTCTCTCTCTCATTTCTTCTTTTCTTTTTCATCGTGAAGCTCTCGCTTCGGGGGGGGGGGGGGGGGGTGGAAAGGAGGAGGAGGATCCACAAGGTAAGATCCTATAATATCCTTAGTGATGTTATGCTGAAAAAGCTAGATCAAGCGTCTAACCACTGTGAGTTTAAGCATTAGTTTTTCTCAACTCTGTGTACAATTCTGAATTGATGTCCCCAAAATAATTGTGCATACCTGTGAAACCAATAAGTTCACTGCTAAGGATGTTGTTGGAAGATTGGCAGGATCAAATCAGACCAGAAGGATTTCTGAAATTTCCTTTTGCATTGTTTCCTTTTCATAGCTGATTCCTCTTTCAAATTATTTCCTAGATAGTGATTTAGTAGTTGTTGGCTTTCTTAATTTGTTCTTTCTTTGGCCTATATATTATTCTCATAGCTAAGGGTTGTATTATTGGAGAATATATTTTGCAAAATATAGTAATTTCATGGTATCCTGCTGCAGCCCCATTCACCGATGAGCAAAAGGAAATCTTAAAGAATCTGCTAACTCAGTCTAGATCTGAATCACTTGCTCCTTCCTCTGCTACTGCCGATGTCACGCAAAAAGGTAGCTCTCGATCATCTTTTTTTGTCAAAACAAGTCCCTACTAGTGCATGGATCGTTGATTCAAAGGCCTCCAACCACATCACCGGGTCATCCACCTTCTCTTCATATCAACAGTGTGATAGAGAGGTAAAAATTACTACGGCTGATGGGATAAGAAGTTGGATGGTGCGATCGCTCATATGCGCACTGAAATCAGTTGCCAAATAGGAGGCCTACGAAAGGAAGTTGGGAGCCAAATTCAAGAGCAACTGTAGAGTTTTATGGTGTGATGTTTGCTTGTAAAAACTCAATAAGACTCTCCCTTGATTTTCCTCCGAGGGAGAGGTCAGGCCTGATATTATGGGGATTGGGGAAACCCACCGAGCTGCCAGATCCTCTAAATTCGAGGAAGAACTAGCAGTGAACAGGGAGAACATGTTGGAAAGGAGGCAGGAAGTGCAGGCTGCCCCAAATCAGCCCTGTTTTCCTTTGCCTAAAATGGAGATTCCCCTGTTTGATGGTCTTAACCCGAGGTGGTGGGTAAAAAGATGTGAAAGGATGTTCAGTTTGTACAATATACCAGACCAATAGAAGGTTACCATGGTTGTTGCCTACCTCAATGATGTAGGGGATGCTTGGTTCCAAGGTTGGTCGAGGGTTAGAGAAGGCTGCCAATGGGCTGAATTCGTGGAAGATTTGTGTGAGAGGTTTGGCAATCAGAGCATGATGGACATGGTAGAGGAATTCAATAAGCTGAGATAAGGGAACAGTACAGAACTACCAACTAAGGTTTGAAGAGCTGATCTCGCTAATGATAAACCTCAATCCCTATCTAACCGAGGCCTATTTCGTCTCAAGCTTCATTAGTGGCTTGAGTGAGGAATTAAGGCCCATGGTTAAGATGTTGCAGCCACAAATGAATAAACAAGCAGCTGAAAGTGCTATGTTGCAAGAATTAACGGTGGAAACCCTGATGAAAAAGCAGAAGCTGCAGACAAAGGGGATGATCTCTAGTGCACTACAGCAATGAAATAAAGGATATGGCAAGGAGGTCATTAAAATCAACCAGGGTTCTAGGGATTTGACAGTCCCAACCACCATCACTCCTATGCAGTCACAGGGAGGAAAACTTATGGAGTAGAAGAGGCAAGTCGATTATGCTTCCAGTGCGGGGGAAAAAATTCCCCCGATCATCAGTGTAAGAGACACCTGCTTTTGTTGGAAGGGGAAGAAGAAGAAGAAGAAGAAATGGAAGCACGGGAGGAGGTGCCCACATTTCAAAGTGAATTTGGAGCAGAGGATAAGGGAGAAATCTCCCTACATGCACTAAAGGGAGCTGACCAATAATGAGATAATCAAGGTGAAAGGGAGGATACCTAACTGCAAATTGATGGTCTTAATTGATAGTGGGAGTACTGTTGAAAACGTGCCTTAGGAAACTGTCATATATGCCTTAGAAAACTGTCATACGTTAGTGGGTTGCCAGTTGCTGGAGTTTGCTGCTGTTATTTTTACTGTTAGTGGGTTGTCAGTTGCTATTATTTTTGCTTTGTTGTTATTAAGTAGTGGACTATGTTGTTAGTTGTACTGACTAGAATTCTGGGCCATGATCCTCTATTCTAGCATCTTTCAAATGTATTTAAGCCTAAGTTATCTTCAGTAAAAGTTAAACGTTTTTGAGTTGCTCATATTCCTTCTTTTATTATTATTGTTTTCTGTAAAACAACAATTGGTATCAGAGCTTTCTTCTTGAGGGACCCGTGAGTGTCTTAGTGAGTTTTTTGAGAGCACCTAAACACTGACCCTATCTTTATAGAAATCAAACCTTTCAAGCTATGAATGCTGAGGCAGGTTTCACTCAAATTGCTCCACCAACCTTCGATGGGGAGAATTATCAGATCTGGGCAGTGCATATGGAAGCCTATCTTGAAGCCTTGGATGTTTGGGATGCTGTGGAAGATGCAGATTTTCATGTTCCAGCTCTACCAGATGACCCCACAATGGCTCAACTCAGAAACCACAAGGATAAAAAAGCAAAGAAGACAAAGGCAAAGGCCATTCTTTTTGCTGCAGTCTCACCCTCAATTTTCACCAGAATTATGACTCTGGAATCAGCAAATGCCATTTGGAATTTCCTTCGAGATGAATATGAAGGTAATCAGAGGATTAAAGGTATGAAAGTGCTGAATCTTATCAGAGAATTTGAAGTGCTTAAGATGAAGGAGTCAGAAACTATCAAAGAATATTCTGACCAGCTTCTTAAAATTGCAAATCAAGTAAGATTACTTGGCACCGAACTTTCTGATTCTAGAATTGTTCAAAAGCTTCTTGTAACTGTACCTGAGAGATTTGAAGCCTCAATTTCTGCTTTAGAAAATACTAAGGATCTGTCTAGTATTACTTTGGCAGAAGTAATTCATGCTTTGCAAGCCACTGAACAAAGAAGGCTCATAAGACAAGAAGGTACAGTTGAAGGAGCTCTGCAGTCAAAGCACCAATCTGGTGGCAAGGGAAAGAAAAAGAAAAACAAGAAGGACATAGTTGCAAGTGGAGATGCTACCTCTAATAATAATAATAACAGTAGTAGCAAAAAGGAAAGATATCCACCTTGTAAACATTGTGGTGGCAAATCTCATCCTTATTTCAAATGCTGGAGGAGGCCTAATGCAAAATGCAATAGGTGCAACCAAATGGGGCATGAGGCAGTAATATGCAAAGCAAAAATTCAACAAGAAGCTGTTGAAGCAAAAAATGCTAATCAAGAGGAGGAAGATCAGCTCTTTGTTGCAACCTGTTTCTCCAGTAGCAATTCATGTGAATCCTAGTTAATTGATAGTGGTTGCACCAACCATATGACCTATGACAGAGAGTTGTTCAAGGAATTGGAGAGCACTGAAGTTAAATGGGTCAGAATTGGAAATGGTGAACACATTCCAGTAAAAGGAAAAGGCACTATAGCTATAACAAGCTACTCAGGTACAAAAACTCTTACTGATGTTCTATATGTACCTGATATTAATCAAAACTTACTCAGTGTTGGACAGTTACTTGAGAAAGGATTCAAGGTTATTTTTGAAGACAAATACTGCATAATCAAGGATCCAACATGCCAAGAAATGTTCAAGGTCAAAATGAGGAGCAAGAGTTTTTCATTTGATCCAATGAAGGAGGAGCAAGCTGCCTTCCCAGTTACAGCAAGTTCAACTGATCTTTGGCACAGGAGGTTAGGTCATTTCCATCATTCGGGAATGAACTACATGCTAAGAAATCAACTTGTTCGTGGAGTACCTACCTTAACAACAAAATTAACTGACTGTGAAGCATGTCAGTTTGGGAAACAGACAAGGCAAACATTCCCTGAAGGTGTCTAGAGGGCCACACAAAAGCTCCAGCTAGTTCACACTGATCTTGCTGGACCACAAAGAACTCCATCACTAAAAGGAAGTCTCTATTATATCATTTTTATAGATGATTTAACCAGAATGTGCTGGATTTATTTTCTTAGATACAAATCAGAGGTTGCAAAGGTGTTCTGGAAATTCAAAGCTCATGTTGAAAACCAAAGCAGCTGCAATATTCAAGGTCTAAGGTCTGATAATGGGAAGGAATATGTCTCAGATCAGTTTCAACAATTTTGTGCAGAGGCTGGAATAGAATATCAGCTCACTGCTCCTTACACTCCTCAGCAAAATGGAGTGAGTGAAAGGAAAAATAGATCAATCATGGAGATGGCTCGATGTATGCTGCATCAAAAAGGCTTACCAAAGAAATTTTGGGCTAAAGCTGCAAATACAGCTGTGTTCATTCAAAATAGGCTGCCTACGAGAGCTGTGCAAAATCAAACACCGTTTGAAGCTTGGTTTGGTTTCAAACCTCCTTTGGATTTTTTTAAGATATTTGGTTGTTTATGCTACTCACATGTACCTCAGGTTAAGCGTGATAAACTTGACAAGCGAGCAGAACCTGGAATATTTATTGGCTACAACACCATCTCTAAAGCTTATAGGATTTTTCAGCCTCAGACAGAGAAAATCCTAATAAGTAGAGATGTGTACTTCATGGAGGATGAAAAATAGAGTTGGAATGACTCAGAGAGAAATCAAAATCCTCTGTTGGTACTTGACAACACAATAGATGATCCACCTGTTAGAGGCACCAGATTACTCTCTGACATCTATCAAAGAAGCAATGTAGCAGTATGTGAACCTGCAAGCTTTAAGGAAGCTATGATGGACCAAAAATGGATGGCTGCAATGAAAGAAGAACTGTTCATGATTGAAAAAAATCAGACTTGGGAACTGGTTCGAAAACCTCATGATAGAAATGTCATAGGTGTCAAATGGGTGTTCAGAACGGAATTCAATCCTGATGGTTCTGTAAACAAGCACAAAGCAAGGCTTGTTGTGAAAGGTTATGCACAAATATTTGGGATTGACTATTCTGACACTTTTGCTCCTGTTGCCAGACTTGATACAATCAGATTCCTACTTGCCATTGCAGCACAAAAGGGATGGCAGGTGTTTCACATGGATGTCAAGTCAGCTTTTCTCAATGGTTTTTTGCAGGAGGAGATTTATGTTGAACAGCCAGAAGGCTTTGTAATCAAAGGCCAGGAAGACAAAGTTTACTTGCTAAAAAAGGCTCTCTACGGCTTAAAGCAAGCTCCAAGGGTCTGGTACAGCAGAATTAATGATCATCTGTTGAGTTTGGGTTTTCAGAAAAGCCTATCAGAAGCTACACTCTATGTTAAGCATTCTGGTGCAGAAATCCTAATTATTTCTCTGTATGTTGATGATCTTCTGGTGACAGGAAGTAATGCAGCACTTATTGATGAATTTAAGCAATAAATGATGAATGTTTTTGAAATGACAGATCTTGGTCTCATGACCTATTTCTTGGGAATGGAGATCACTCAAAGGAAGCATGAAATTTTTATTTGTCAAAAGAAGTATGCAAAGGAGATCCTCAAGAAATTCCACCTTGATGACTGCAAAGCAATGAACACTCCTATGAATCAAAAGGAGAAGTTCAGCAAGGAGGATGGAGCTGATAAAGTTGATGAAGCTTATTTCAGAGGATTAATAGGGTGTTTAATGTACCTTTTAGCAACAAGGCCTGACATCCTATTTGCAGTAAGTATTCTGTCAAGATTCATGCATTGTGCAAGTGAATTGCACTTGAAGGCAGCAAAAAGAGTTGTAAGATACATCAAAGGAACTGTCAATTATGGAGTGAAGTATTACAAGGAACAAAATTTCAGATTATTTGGTTATTCTGACAGTGATTGGGCAGGTTCTTTAGATGATATGAAGAGTACTTCAGGGTACTGTTTTAGTATGGGTTCAGGTGTTTGAGTTGCTCATATTCCTTCTTTTATTATTATTGTTTTCTGTAAAACAACAAGTACCCACAGTTTTTTGGATGAGGGCACAGCAAGGAGAGTGGGTTGTAAACTAACCAGTACTCAGCCCCTATCAGTGACCGTGGCCAATGGTAGCAAGTTGATGAGCGAATCTGCATGTGTTGGGTTTTGTTGGGAGAGGAGGGGACTTTAAGGCTGACTTAAGGTTATTAAAGTAAGGAGGAAGTGACATCGCATTGGGGGTGGATAGGATGAAGAATGCAAGCCCTATAAGTTTTGATTTCAACAAGATGGAGGTGACTTTTGAAAAGGGTGGCAAGAAGATGACCCTTACCAGCAGCATGGAAACAGGCACATGTAAGATGATCATGAGAAAGAGGTTACAAAAGATACTCAAGAACAAGCTGTCCCAAGTGGCACAATTGTTCTCTATTCAGGCTATGGAGTTTTCGGAGGGGAACAAGAAACAAGGAGGAGAACTCATGTTGACAGTCAATAGCTAACTTTAATCCAACTTAAAGGTACAAGAGCTTGATTCTCTTAACATATTGTTAGTTGAGTTTAAGGACTTATTTGTAGAGCCCAATTCCCTACCACCTAAACGATCCCTTAACTATTCCATCCCACTCAAACCTAACATTGAACCTATCAACATAAGATCTTATCGATAATCCCCAATCCAAAAGACTAAGGTTGAAAAAATAGTTAAAGAAATACTTCAGAAATCCATCATCAGACCTAGCCTCAACTCTTTTGCATCGCCTATGTTGCTTGTTAAAAAGAAAGACAATTCATGGCGATTCTATGTTAACCATCGTCAACCTAAAGCCATGACAGTTAAGAACAAGTTCCCCATCCCCATAAATGGCCATCATAGATAACCTATTGGATGAATTAAAGAATGCCACAACATTCTCCAAATTAGACCTCCGATCGGGTTACCATCATATTAGAATGCAGAACACCTAACACAAGGTGAAACAAATTTTCTATTGGCCTAGGATGAAGAAATTTGTGATGAAATTTGTAATGGCTTGTGAAGTGTGTAAGAGATGCAAGCAAGAGACAGTAGCAACCCCGAGGCTACTGCAACCATTGTCCACCCCTGACCAAGCATGGAGTAGCATATCAATGGATTTTATCTAAGGGTTATTCAGGTCTGAAGGGAAGGACTGCAGACTGGTGGTAGTTGATTGATTCACAAAGTTTGCCCACTTCCTGGTCTCTCACACCCCTTCATAGCTCAAGAGGTAATGCAGATTTTCCTAGACCAAGTGGTAAAGTTGCATGCGATACCACATGATATAGTATTTGACAGGGACAAGTTGTTCACTAGCTTGCTATGGAAAGAGCTGTTGAAATCTTTGAGGATTAAGCTTCACATGGCCACTACTTATCACCCCCAAATAGATGAACAAACAGAGAGAGTTAACCAATGCCTTGAAACCTACCTATGCTACCTCTATTTCCTATAGCCCAAGGGTTGGCATAAGTGGCTCTTGTTAACCCAATGGTAGTACAACTCCTGCCACCACAGTTCAATAAAGATGTCACCATTCGAGGCGATGTATGGATACAAAATCCCACTCCTACCAGCCATCGTTGGCCTAACCACAGTAGCAACAGTTGATAGTCACCTATAGAAAAGGCAGCAGGAAATGCAGTTACTAAAGAAGGAGTTGTCTATTGCCCAAAATCGCATGAAATAGTTTGCAGATAGGAGGAGGAGTGAAAGGGAGTTCAATGTGGGAGATCTAGTCTATTTAAGGCTAAAGAAAGCTCATCAAAAGGCTCTTTCCCAAGGGCAGGTCACTAAACTAAGCCCAAAGTTTTATGGCCCATTCCCTATTATAGCCAAATTCGGAAAGGTTGCCCACCAACTCCAATTGTTCGCTGATTGCCAAATTCATCCAGTATTTCATGTGTCATTGCTCAAGAGATCAATAGGCAAACAACAAGTCAGCCCATCCTTACCTCCCTTTACTAGACTGTCATAAACCTAGGGTTGGATTGGGAATTGGAAGGATTCGATTGACATAAGATCAAGAACAGAATGATGGGAGAGGGAAACTGGACAGAAATGGGAAAGAATTTAGAGAGAAATGAGAGAGAGTAGTAGAGAGAAACGAGAGGGAGACTAGAATTCTTAGAGAGAAATCAAAATTTCATTTATCATTTCAAAACATATCCTCCAATCTTTTACAAGTAGCCTTTATATAGGTCTTAGCTAGCTATTACTAATTCCTAACAGCACCCATGTGCTTCTAACAACTTGTAAAATATTTCCTAACAACTATTATAAGCCTATAACCATATTATACCATATTATCCCTTTATTGCTCCTAGGGTCATGACAATTCCCCCCTCCTTGAGAGAGCTCTCGTCCCCAAGAACTTGCAACAAGTAGCCATTGCTTCATCCAATTCTAGCCTTTTCTATCTGATTTATCTTCCTTTCTTTCTTTCTCCTTCTAGGCCTCTTCTTCTTCCTCATTCTCAAGTGCCCAAGATCAATCCCAGGCCTAAGTTGCCCCAAAACTTCCATATGAGAAACTTTATCGAATTCAAGCCCAATACAACCACCTCCTTCTATGGCTGTCCAATCTAATTCGGTCTTCCATTGAAGAACATGATCAGCCACACTCGGCCTGATATGGTTAACAATTGAAACTTGGAGTCTAAAGGAAGAATTAATTGTGTTCGTGACTTACTTTGATAGTTCATCCCCGTCCCATACAAGTAAGGTGAGCATGTATTCCTAGCTGCAGTTATTGCATTTCCATCCGGCCCACTGCCATGCTCTACTGCAAAATTATAAGCAACATCCTAGAAACACAGCAATGGCAAATTAGAATTAGGAGATGCTGCAACTTCAATCCCAGCCAATGGTTCCTCAGTGGCTGCCATATGGCCCCCATCCCGATCTTTTTTCCCAACTTGATTTACAGCCTGCTTATCAACTGAATCCTCAGCGTTGTATGGGATCAAAGGCAATGAAACAATGTCCTTAAGAACTCCAATATCCGTATAGATTGAAGGTCCTTCAGTCAGATTTTTTTTTTTTATCCAATGCTGTTCCATTTCCCACAAACTCCCAATCCGGAACACCACCAACTCCTTTAGCCAATGCACTAGCCACCGAGGTTAACAAGTTGGCCTTGGCTTCCTCAAATGTTTCCCCCTTATTCCCTTGCAACCTTTCAGTAGGTGCATCCTGAGAGGTTATTTCTTCTTCTAACTTCTCCATCTCAGCAAGAGAATTCCTCTCCAATTCCAGAAACTCCTTGCTGCCTCCTGTTAACCCTATCATCCAACTGGCTACATCATTCAGCTCTAGTTTAGGACTTCCATGATCATCATTTGGAACATTCTCATCAAGAACTTCTTTTCCAAAGGGATCGATGTGTTCCTTTAATGCTCCTTTTGCCCGCAACCCTGGACCGAACCCCCATAATTGTTGTTGTCGCTACCAGCATTGTTGTTACAGCCACCTTCCTTGTCAATTCCGGTGCCTAAATCAGTGTACTCCTTTTTCGGCTGCTCCATTTTAAGAAAGTCCTCTCTATTAAGACTTTCGCAGTAATCCTCGAAGAATTCAGCAAGAAAGCTGCAATGATACTTCATAGTAAGTATCATTGCAAACTCCTACAACTGTTCTTGTAACATACATCTGAATTCCTTGCATGTTCCATGTATCCCGCTGTTGGTTTTCGTGTCAATTCGGCTAGACTCATTATCCAACCTTTCCCCTATCTGATTCTTCTGGCTACACTGTTTATAATTCTTGTTGTTGCCAACTGAATATGCAGCCTTCTCCTGCTACCATTGAGGCTCCAATTGCCTCATGGGTGCACGGCCTCCTCTAGCTTCATGAGCAAGACACCCTAGTGAAAATGCAACATTCTTCTACTACAATTGAGTCTCCCATGGCCTCACGAGTATATTGCTTGTCTTGGCAGAACTTTCACAGGCAGAACCAACCACAAGCCAAGAAATTGGAACTCTTTCCACCTTGGTTTGCCTCCCAAATGCACACATCCAAACTGAGGGCTGCTCTATCGCTTGAAAATTAACCATGTTGGCCAGTAATAGCCTAAATGGATCAGAATTCACTTGGCTAGCTTGCCAATAAAATCTACCTCTCGAACCCCAATCCTCAGCATTACAACAGTCGTCTATCCCCCCAAGCATTTGAGTCAATTTCCAAAATTCATCTGTCTCCAGTACTACTTCTAATTGCTTCGGAATTAAGCGACTCGACCTGGATTCTTCCAGATCCAATTCATTGGCCAAAGATTTAATTAGCTTAGTTTTGTCTCCTACTAGTCGCCTTTCTCTGTGATGCCTTACTCGTAGCTTCCAAAGTCACCAACGCTTCAACATTGAATTTCGTTTCTATAAACGCCCACCACAAAGTGTTCAACTTTTGCTTTTCCTACACAATCTGAACCGAGACTTCTGTGACTCGATCTATCTCCACTTCTCTTAAATCGACTTGACCCACAGCAGAGGCTCACGGATCTGCTAATGAAACTGGAATTCGTAGCTGAGAATCAATCTCCGGCTTCTTCTTTAGAATTAATTGTAAGATACGCTCACTTGCTCCACATCTGCCACTGGATCACCTTTGTAAATCACTATTGGAGATTAATATCTCCAAACGTCAACCATCTTTCAGGTCATCAAAGTCACTGAACCTGTTCTGCCTAATCACCGATCGCAATTGACAACAATCACGTCTCCTACTTCCTCATCTGACTCACTCGTGAACCTCTTGGTCATCCACGTTACCACTTTTGACAGACTCCCTCACCAATCGCAAGCATTGTTTGTTTGCGACGCTTTAGGTATGCTCGCCTATCAACCCACTCCACTCGCGAACGCTCCCTTGTACTAATCGTCGATAGGCTCAAGTCTGGTGGATCTCCGATTGTCTGTTCATTTGTGGATCTTCTACTGGTTTCACCAATCACCATCACCGATCATTGGAGTTGTTTGCTAGCGCTCGTCTCACCCACATGCAGCGACCTAGATTTGTTCCAAGAGATGTTGATTTCACTACTTGAACTCGCCTGACTACTACCAATTTCCATAATCGTCTCTACCTCATCTTCACTTCTAGAATCAATTGAAATCACATCTGATGAACAATTGCTCAGATACCATTTGTCATGAATCTAGGGTTTAGCCTAGGGTTGGATTGGGAATCAAAAGGATTCGATTGACGTAAGATCAAGAACAGAATGATGGGAGAGGGAAATTGGATAGAAATGGAGAAGAATTTAGAGAGAAATGATGGAGAGTAATAGAGAGAAACGAGTGGGAGATTAGAATTCTTAGAGAGAAATCAGAATTTCATTTATCATTTCAAAACATATCCTCCATCTCTTACAAGTAACCTTTATATAGGCCTTAGCTAGCTGTTAACGAATTCCCAACAGCACCAATGTGCTTCTAACAACTTGTAAAATATCTCCTAACAACTATTATAAGCCTATTACCATATTACTCATTTATTGCTGCTAGGGTCATGACATAGACACACCACTCCTATTAAGGAACCAGCAGCTATAATCGACTGGAGGATTATCTACAAGCAAGGGGCTCCCCTAACTCAAGTGTTGGTGGGACCAACTCCAATTGCCGGCTAATTACCAAATTCATCCAATATTTCACGTGTCCCTGCTCGAGAGGTCAAAAGGCATGCAACAAGTCAGCCTATCCTTACCTCCCTTTACTAGACACACCAATCCTATTGAGGAACTAGCGGCCATAGTCGACCAGAGGATTATCTACAAGCAAGGGGCTCCCCTAACTCAAGTATTGGTGAGATGGTCCCACCTTCACTCAGATAACAACACTTGAGAGTACTTACCAAACCTCCTCAAACAGTTTCCTCGGGCTGCCCAGCTTCTCAACATTTCTTGAGGACAAGAAAACCTTTAAGGGAGGGGGAATTATCATGTGCTAAGAAGGGTTGTACCATGGTTGTTAGGGCTGTGAGAGGTTGCAACCTGGTAGTTATAACAAAATTGTTCTTGATGGTCAAGTCATTGTACAAAAGGAATCAATTAATTAAACTGCTGTAATCAGTATATAAGGCTGAATCAGCCTTATCCAAGGAATGAAATATCAATAGAAAATTCCACACACACACACTCTCTCTCTCTCTCTCTCTCTCTCATGCTCTGTTCTTCTATTGCTCCCTACAATTCTCCTCAATTTCTCCCTTAATTTCTTGCCCAATTCTCACCAAACCAGTGAGAATACCTTGTCAGATTCAGAGGTCTGACATGTTTCTCTAAAGGTTTCTCTTTCATTCCTGCCAAATGTGAACATAAACAAAGAACTTACTTTAACATGAACAGTGCTTCACCCATAAAACCAAATTGTACAGACAATATTTAGCTTCTCAAGACAATATTTATCATGGAAACTATTAACGAGAATCCCACAAGTTCCATCTCCAAATCCAGCTCAGCACCTTAGTGTAAAGCTTACTAAGTTCAGAAAAATGATATCCTTATAGATTTTTATACAGAAATTCTACTTAAATGAAGTGAAAATGATATTTTAGCAATAATGAGCCACTTTATTAGGTATTTTTTCAATGCATGGATATAAATGAGTCGTGTAATTCTATATAAGAATTGCATAAGAAGTTCCAATTGTATGTTAACCACTTTGTTTGAATATGTCAACAGTGCAAGGTAGTGCAAAGACCCCACGTGTTTCCAAATCTGACACCAACACACACATATACTTGCAAGGATATAATTCCATAGATATCTTTGGTGTTTGTGGCGTGGCGGGGCACGCGGCTGGGGGGGAGGAGGGTTGGAGAGAGATACTGTGACATAAAACTCACCTCTATACTTATCAACACACCCGTAACAGAACTTGCGTTGTTTGCAAGGTCCAGAAACTCAGACAGTGTCATAAACTTTCCAGCATTTCTGAATTTAGGATTCCGAGGCATATTGAAAGCTGGATATGGGTTTGATATTGCAGCTGCAGTAAAACAGAACATAGATAAGCACAAGGATGCCAAATAACTATTGTTTACAATGAAGAAACAAGGCAACCAGTTGTACTGTGTTAAAAACAAAATATGCATCAGGAATAGATATAAATGGATGTACAGAAAAATGTTCACTAAACAAGGCAAAATGTGAATATGATAAGAAAAGTCCTTATTACTGGTCCATGAGGACCAACTTCCTGCACAAAACTTCAATTGTGTTTCATTACTAGAGTGTATTGCAACTGCCATCTGAAACAGCTCATAACAAGTGTCAACGTCTTTTAAAGGTATTGCAGCCTATTGAATCTAAGGATTTTTGACAATCTTGTCAACTTTTATGTTTTTGTTATTTGCATTCATTTTTGGTTCTCATGCTCAGATTTTATTTTTTCTCATTAAAAAGAAAAGTAAGCATGTCCTTCAGTAACAAATTTTGCACTATAGAAATCAAAAATAAAAGCATGAAAACATGTTTAATACTTGGCCATGTTTGTTTGATCTGCATGTAAACAATTTATGACAAAAATATTCGAATGTAATAAAATATTTCTTTTCTGGTATGACCTTGAAGTATATTACTGATTAGAATTTAAGAAGAATTTTGATTAGCTAATTTTTTTAATTTTTATTATTTTGCAATTTTATGACTTTCAATAATAGACACTTACAGTTAGAATTTCATAAACATGCACTGCTATAATAGTAAAATTAGAAACAACAATCAGCATAATAGTAAAATTTGAATGAAAAAAAAATAAGAAAGAATGAGCAGCAACAAGAGCTAGGCAAGAGTCCAGAACTCACAACCTGGTGCTTTCGTCTGGACATTTTGGAAATGGTTGAACACATGGTTTTTGTGTATTCATTTTCCATCCTAAGACTGAAAACATTGTCCGCTTTCTTGAAAACAAGAATAAGTAATCAAACAACATTTCTAGCCTTTTTTTCCCAAAATTTCAAAATAAAAACCAAAAACAGAAAAGGTAAGATTGTCAAAGGGACCTAAGTGTAAAGATCAAACCTAAAAAACAGTGAATCATCAAGGTATTATTAGCTTTATTTCTTCCTTCATGTCATTTAAATGATATTTTTTATTCATCTTTGGTGTGCACATAACTATTGCTCCCTCTAGTCTTAACCTTCCATCTCTCTTAAAGACCATTATATCCTTGAGAGTTAAGCAAGCAAGTATTTTCAAGTATCAGCCCCCATCATTACATCCATAGATATATACATACTTTTTAAGAAATATTACCATGCAGACATTTAAGGTAAATAATACAGACCCAGGGTCATTAATGATGAGCATATGGACCTACAGATATTTTCATCGGGTTGAGTGTCTTTGCATAGAAAGTTTGTGTATCAATTAGCAACATTTCTAGTATATTCCTATTAACTCTTCTCCACAAACTCAATGTTTTCTATCTGCTATCCTCAAATTAACAAAACATTGATTTTACGCAAGACATTGTAAAGTTAATTGAGTAGATTCACAGGTTTTTTAGTTTTCTTAAATTTAAGCTTAAGAGCCAGTTTGCTACAAAACAATTTATAGTTTGCATGGCCTTGACATTTGCTTCATGACAACTTTGTCACGTGTACTTTGTCTTTCAAGATCAATAGCAGGGAGTTTGAAGGAATTTTAACAAACAAGGGAATGAAGAAACAAATTCAGTAGGGATTATACTAATGGACAAAAGCTCCAAAGTAAACTGCCACTGTATCATTTTTTTCCTATCCCAACCCAGTTTTAAATAAAACCCATTCCACAACTACATGTCTCAACACCTCTCTGTAGCAAATGGACTAAGTAGATGACCTCTAATAGTGAGAGTTTGAGCAGTCAAATTCAGACCATGCAAAATACAGATCAAATGAAGTAACTTAAAAAGCCTTGAACCTGAACCAGGGTTGATATTAGACCCAGGGGAGTTTAAACTAACTTGCGATACAGCCATTTGATTTAAACATTGAATTCAAAGAATCTAGACTTCCTCCTTCCTTCCCTTTGTGTGTGTGTGCGCGTTTTGAAGTATGGGAAAGAACTTCACCAAAAACAAATAAAGTGATCAGCATGTTTAACTTACGTGTCAAACTCTGAATCTGACTCCATGTGAGGTTGAAGGTAAATATTCCATTTACGATTCCAAGTTCAGGAATAGTTGTTGAAAGGTTGCTGAAAGTTTGAATAACCGTTGTGCTATCTATAAGATTAATAGAGCCCAAGCAAATTGGTATCCCATCGCTCGTCATTTGAACAGGACAGTCAAGTACATCTACACCATCTGAGATGGCCTTCTGATAAGCAAAATCAGTACAGCCAGGAAAGTCTCCACTTGATCCTTGGGATGAGATAACCAAAGGTTTTCCTGTACAGAAGACAGTAAAATAAACTAGTTAAATCAGTCATAGTGGTGCATCAAACAATAATAGTAACAATACCATAGACAATGAGAATTCCAAAATCAAAACAGAAAGAACCAAATCTATCATGAGGAAAAAGAAGCACCATCACACCTTGTCCCGTATCATTTCTGCCAATGTGAGAGAAACAGCCTGCAATAATACAGAAAAGGGAGAAAATTATTGTCTGTATAAACAAAAAGCCAGTCGCAAATCTAAGTCATTTTCCTGGGAACAGGCCTTTCACAGCTAAGAGAACTAACAATTAAGCAAGACAGCAATAGCAAACCAATTGAATTCTAGTAAATAGAGTGGCTTGTAGGTTTATCTTGAACTTTTAATCATAACAACATCCTAACTGCTAATTCAGATGTTTTGCACCATTGTGCTCCTTTGTCATCAAAAAGGAAATGACTGGAAAGCTTGGATCAATTAACCTTGAATCACTTGATCCAAAGTTTCTGAAATACATGTTATGTACATTGGAAGTGTGAACATATTTCAACTTACAAGATACTTCAAGATTTATTATTAGGTTATAAAGGCTTGGCATAAAGGACTATCAAAACATATATGTCCATCTTCCAATAGTTTTTCTGACCGAGTACCAAATTTGTAGAATAAGAAAAGTGAATGGCTTACCTATGGCCTCTGATGGTGTTATTGGAAAGTCGGAAATCAAGCCATCCACAGAGAATTTTCCATTGTCAATAAATAAAAGATACTCAGCTACAGGATCAAAACTGTAGTTGTAGGCAAAAGGAATGTCATTGGAGAAATCTGACGCAAAAACTTCAAGACCTTCTTTGTGAGCATCAAAAACAACTGATGTATATGGCTGTAAATATAGACTTGCATCTACGGGCCATATATAATTCTTCGGGACAAGAATTCCAGAAGCAAATGTCTTGATAAATGTGAGATTACTTAACAGAGAACCATATGTTTGGTTAAGAGTAGGCTCAAATTCATCCTGCCCCAGAAACCGGAAAATGAGTTTTGTTTTGGGTGGTTTGCGAGACAATATACTCCTCAGGAAGTTCACCTCAGGTGAAGAGATATAATCAACTATAGTACTTCTAAATACAGAAAGGATATAGCTTCTCATACTCAAGTTTTGCTGACTGAAGAATGCATCATGCTGCAAATGCATCAGAACAGTGGTCAGTCTCAACTCCCTCTTGCAAGACTAGAACTTGCATGATTTGAGAGAAAAATGCCTTAAGAGAAGGCAGCCATTCATATGATAGAAAAATTAAGAAACTTCCAATGCAAGGTTTACCTGAATATTCAACCATAACCCAGGTCGCTTTAATGTTGTAACCACATCTTCAACAGTAAGAATTTGATTTTGATTGCTGTCAAATGAAGGAGGTCGGGAATAAATTCCCTGAGTTACTGCCCAGAACAAAAAAGAAGTGTTAGCATAGCTGGAGACCATGTTGCACCAAAAAACAGAACAAAAGTTCAAAAAATTACATAAGTAGAAAAACAGATAATCGTCAGTAGTTTCCACAGTTATGGCTATCAAGGCTCCTTAATTTCCAATTAGTAAATCTTTGTATCCAAAAATTTGAAGTGGAAAGTCAAGCAAATCAACTCAGTAAATACCAGCTATATTTTCCATTTTTCTCCTTTCTCTTATTTTCAGTAAGGTAGGCAGACAAAATGGTTTAATTCAAGGACTAAACCCTCTGGTGTACTTACACGTTAAAGTATTGTTAGAAACAACCCGAGATACCTTGTCCATATTTTTGGACTTGATATGCTTGATCTTGCTCTCTATATTTATGTGCTACATCTTCTAGAAAATTATGTCTTTTATAGTTTCGGTTGTATCCTAAATTGTACATATTTCCAAATCTAAATTAGGAAACCACCTAATCTAGATTTGGAAGCTGCATATTGCGGTTGAACATCTTGTATATATATTCAATCGAACCCTTCAAGGGAAATAAGATCGAATATCTTTTTTTGCCACTTTTCGACATGGCATCAAAGCCATGGGAATTCGATCACCAGTCTTTGTGATTTCTGACTGTCGTGGCCTTCATTGATATTCAATCTTCTTACATACCTACCAAAATTCAACAAAACCATGATGGATTCATCTGATTCCAGTGGCACAACAGAGGTCCCTTTTGCTAGAAGTAAAGGTGTAATCTCAAGAGGAGAGCTACAAAACATCCGAGCGACTTAAAGGTTGAATGGAAGGAATTACTTGAAGTCGTCTCAGTTGATCCGGAAGTTTTTGAAGCGTAAAGGGAAGCTAAGTCACCTACTTGGAACCGGGCCAAAGGAGAGCAATCCTATGTACGCGACATGGTATGAAGATGATAGGGCCCCTGTTCATCACACATACCAGCAACGTAAAATGAAAGAAGATGCAAAGGCAATTAAGGAAAAAGACACAAGGGCAAAAGAGCAAAAGAGTCACATTCAATTCGAAGAGAATAACAAACTCACGTGGTTGCAAGACTCTAATATGTAGTAAGAGGTTAATGCATACCTTCTAAGGTTGGTATGTTTCCTCCAACCTTCCATCAAAGGACAATATTACACATTGACCCACAATTGAACATTCCGACAATCTCCTAGGTTACTATATATGTTGATGCATGCATTTGCATCAACCACATCATGTGCCTCCTCAAATGATCTTAGCATACATAAACATGCTAATCTATGATGTGTACCACTGCACACCTATACCTACCCTTGATGAAGAATATGGTACATTCCTCAGTACTTGCTTCTCCTGAAATGAGTTTGGTTGTTATCCCTAAAATTGACATGCAAAAATCCAAGTATATCTCTCACTCATCAATTACAACGAGGGTCCCAGATAGAACTCAGGAATGTCTCCTATAATACCACATCCACTACCTCTATGCTCAACCATGGCCCACCAAGACCGTTTTCTCAACCCTTAATTCATTCAACAAATCCATTTTTCCTATTTCAAGCCCAATTCCAAAGATTTTATAACTCCCAAGTTATTTTCCTTATTTATTATTCAATTATTCCCGAAATAAGAGATGAAATTATGGGTTGTTACAAGAATGATCTATAATGCTTTTTATCCTTAATTGAGTATTCAATTGGACTAGTCAAATAAACTTTGATCTATCATGCAAGGATTTTCTTTTGGACTTTTCAAGTATCTTTTTTATTCTTTCTTTTATTTTTATGCTCTCTTTGTAGAACATACATGAGTAGAATACGGGCACAAGTGAGATGAAAATGTTACATGGGTGACCATACTAAGAAAGACAAAATGAGAAACGAGGTTATACATAATAAGGTTGGATTAATGCCTATTGAAAATATGATGCAAGAAATGTGATTAAGATGGTTTGGACACGTGAGAAGAAGATTGATAGATACACTTGTGAGACGAGTAGATGAAATGGAAAAAAATTGTAGCAAAAAAGAGAGAGGAAGACCAAAGAAAACTTCGTTGAAAAACTTTAAACATGACATAGGATATAACGAACTTATAGTAGATATGACCATGGATAGAGATGGCTAGAGGTCTATCACGCAGTCCACCCACCTAGTGGGATTAAGTCTTGCAAATGTTATTGTAATTGCTGCTTTTATGGGGAAATATGGCTCCCTTTTTTTCTTTTGTTGGATTTTTTGATTGGATGGAACCATAAAACTTATGTATTGTATGTAGTTTGTGAAAATATTAGTGGCTCCGATAGCTGGTTAGTTGAGTGCTATGAGTTGGCATAGGCGTCAGTGTTGGCATGCTTGTGAAAAAGTGGCAAAAAGAGATATTCGATCTTATTCCCCTTGAAGGGTTTGATTAAATATATACACAAGATGTTTACCACAATATGCAGCTTCCAAATCTAGATTAGGTAGTGATAGGACCCCAAGAACAAAACAATAGAATTCTCCAATTACAAAGTTATGAACGAACAAAAGAAAAGAAACAAATAGTGGCCTATTCGAGAGGGCCCTTTTATCCCAAAACTTCTTCCAAATTCTCCAGCTACCTCTCTCTCCTTTTCCTTGCCTTTTATATCTATTCCCCAATCTCTCTCTCCTTTTCCTTGCCTTTTATATCTATTCCCCAATCTGTTGCAATTTAGAGATAATAGGTTAATCATTTCCCAAGTGTCCCAACCTAGGATTAGGCTAGGGTTTAGAAAGGAAATTAAGAAGATTAAGAGATCGAGAGAGCAGAATTTGGAGGGAGAGTTCAGATGGAAGAGAGGGAAACAACAAGAAAGAGGGAGAATGTTCGAGAGAAAGGGAAAGAAAGATAACAGAAAGTGAGAGAGAGATAACAGAGAATATTCAATTTATTTCTCAACATGCCTTCCCATCCTCTAGCTGTGACTTATATATAGCCTAACAGCCTCTCACATGCACCCATGTGCAGTGCAAACGATAAGCATAACTGCCTATAACTAAGGACAAATATTTATAACAGAAAGGAAAAGAAAATTATAATTACTGCACTTGGAACGTGACACCAAGTTGTGCATAAAGACAATTATGGGGTAGATCTTGGCATGTCATGGTGTAAAACACTGCAAGTGAGGGCATGCTCGTCACTAGTATGATAAACACGAATTAGAGATTCGAGATTAATGGAACTCATCCATGCATGGGAACATAACATATGGAGTTCAAAGGAAAGGAATAGACTTCAAAAGGCAAAAATGTTGTGTGGCTTTGAAAAGGAAAGGAATCGAGGTCAGTGATGAGGGACCATGCGATTCTTGGACTCATTCCGTAGACAAAGGGACCTACTTATCATGAGAATGCAGGAAAAAGGATACCAAGTCGAATAATGGTCCATATGAGAAGTTGGAGTACATTGGCTAAGCTGCTTGTGAATTAGCCATAACATCAAAAACACCCCATAGGCGAGGAGCATTGTCAATGGATTAGGCTAGGAGTGAGCCTACTACAGTTTTCTGTCATGGCATGGGTGTTACAAGTTCTTGGATATGCTTTTAAATGTTGGTGAACATTTATACGAGACTCATGGATTAAATGAACTAGGCTTTGGGGATAACTCGACAATCGTGACAGTAACTTATAATGACTTGGTATACTCACAACTCGAGAAGGGGCATGTGTAACGACCCATGAATCGTAGTTTAATTTAATTAGTAGTTTAATGTGTTAATTAATGTAAAGATTAATATGTGGTTGATATCAATAATAATAATAATTATAATAATAATAATAAGATTGATAATATTAACAATAATAAGAATAATGAGTTAGTAAAAGCAAATGAAGTAAGTGGTTGTTGTAGGACTCATGTGTAAGATATTAGGTATGTGAGTGTATTATAATAAGGCTTAAGAATTGGAGGGGGAAGTGGCGTGAGTTGCTGGAAATATTAATTCACCTAGGAGCAGCCTCAAATAGCATTTAAAATTAAAGTGGGATGCTAAATTAAATGAAGATGCAGCCAGTGCAGGTGGCACGCGGGCGTGTAGAGGCAGGCACGGATGCGGGTTCGAGACGGGGGGGGGGGGCCACGCACGCGAGGCTAGAAATTGGCTGATTTTTAATTAGCCAATTGGCGTGCAAAACGACGTCGTTCCGCTTGAGGCGATGGCCTCCCAGCGGCTGCCACGTGGCTCCCCCTCATCCGCTCGTTTTTGCTTCAATTTAAGCCCAAATCAAGCGCTTTTAATTGCATCAGAAACAGCAAGCAAACAAAAGAAAAGGAACAGCGCGCGGGGACGAAAATTGGGAGATTTTGGGGTTGAAATCAAGATTAAATCAAGTTTAAACGAAGATTTAATTAGCCAGGTAAGTAGAGAAGCAAGTAATAAATTTTCTATACGGTCGAAATTTCGTTTAGAGTCCAATTTTGTTAATTTTCGTAAATTATTGGGGTGTTACAGTTTGTATAATTTTTACCATGTTGGGTCAAAACAAGCCTAAGGACATCTTCGTAAAGGCAAGTTCTTTATACCCTCTACAACGTTCCTTTCGTTGTCAATTTATTTGACCTCCCTTCGTTTGTTTCGATCGTTAACCGATTATGGAATTTTGAATAGTTTACTTTAAATTTAATTTATTAAACCGGCCTCGTGGATTTTATTTGTTGGTTGCCTACAGGGGGTTTGTGCCACCCCCCATCCCTGTGGGAATGATGTTGTACTCACCCGGGGATAGGTTCTTAGTTGTTCGGGTATTATTATGGATTTTGGTTGTTCATAAGCTAGAGCGGTTGGATAGTGGGGGCAAGGATCGGCTATTCGGTGACAGAGTGACTGTTGTACAGTCTATCTTAGGCCGTGGCTGGTCACTCCTATTCACTGACCGTTGACCAGTGCCAGGCACTGCTGACTAGCTCTGTCGTTACGTGATTATAACATGACTGGTTACATTTTTTTCTTGTTGCATGGTTTAGTGTGCACATGGGTACAGGCTGCATGTTGGGGTTTTCATGATCTGGTTATGCTTGATTACGAACATTCTAACTTTGTTATGTTGCATCCAGCACGAGCATATGCATCGCGTGTGGTTTACTATGTGGGTGGAGCATGGCCTGATGCCTGGATGTATGGGCGCCAGTGTATCACGTTGATGCTCATTACGCCATTGCATTTTTATGTGCATTGCATGGTTACTAGTAGTATTAGTTCTCGGACGGGAGGACCGTTCTGAGAGAGTCTATGGCTCGAGTGTCGGGAGTACCGACACAGACACACAGGTGATGGGAGTACCGACTCGGGGCAATGCGCACAGGTTTGTTGAAGACATTTGTTGCCTTTCAAGACAGCGGCAGGTTAGTATGGGACTTGGGTGCCGGGTGTCTTGTGTGGGCCCCAAGGACCGGTATGTACCTTTATTATGCTGCATTGTTGTATTGTAACGTCTCATGACTTGTGTGTACGCGCGGGACTGTGTTTGGGGTAATCTCCTCTTCTATTTATAACCTTCTTTTTCTTATAAACTTGCTGAGTCTTGCGACTCATCTTACTTTCCATCATTTCAGGTAAGGGCAAATCGAAGGTCGAGGGCGAAGATCGGACTGCTTAGCAGCCGGTCGCGTTGGTATGGTGTACAGATAGTTGCCCCCATTGTCTCTGATATTTTGTCAGTATTTTTGGTTATGCCGGGTTATTCCTTGTATCTTCTATTGTTGGCACAGGTGTCTGTATATATTATTATACTCCGTGACTGTTGTTCCAGCGGGGTGCTTGTGTGCGTGCATATATATAGTTTGCTTCCATTGTTGTTTTTCTTATGCATGCATGCCAGGGTAAATTCTCGTTTTGTGTTTTATCCTCTTTTCCCTTTCATAAGCGCTTCCATTCAGGTAGACCGAGTGGTTAGGATATCCCGGCGGGGGTGCTTACAGCATGATAGCTTAACGATAGAGTTGGAACCCTAGAAGAGTACAAGTGGTATGCAAACTGTCAAGTTGTGGATTATGGAGATTAAATTTGCCCTTTGAGGCAAGTAATGGAATGAGATGCGGTCATTGTAGACCTATTAATGATAAGAGATGTTATGGAAAATGAACAAGTCATTAAGACTCTTGATGAGAGATATCAAGTATTATGGGAAGGAGATCATTCTTATAGTTGAAGATTTATGAGGGAGGCCGTGTGGGAGTGCAAATATGGGAGAAAGTAATTGAAAGAGGTTCATGAAGCATGGGATCATGACTTATGTTACACAAATTCAACACTGTTAGGTGTTGTATTGTTGTTGACACAACACAACATGACACCAGTAATTGTATGGAATACACGTTAGAGTCCGCATCTCTTTAGTTGCAATAGTTGGCTCCATCTAACTTATCTCAAATGAAATACTTAGATCTGAGTTTCGACAAACCCAGATCTAGGTTTGGTGAGCCCAGATCCAAATTATGGGAACCATATTTACCTGGTTTGCGTCTCAAGATGGCTTGGATCGCAATTGCCTTGCTCCAAACAAGTTCTTAGCTTGCAACGAACATGTCCAACTATGCTTCTCAGCGACTACTTCCGACCAACGAGATCTTTTGAGCAAGCTTCTCAGCTTAAGTCACCACCACCTCTACTCTCTTCTTAAAACCCTAACTCATTTCTAATGTCATGGGCATAAGAAGGAAACAACAATGCAGTAAAACAGACGTTTGGTAACTTTTGAAAACCTCCAACTCAACTCACCTTAACTGTGTTGAAGGGCTAAAATGCTACTCGAAGAATTTGGTGTGGTTGTGTTGAGGAAATCTGGAGTGCAGCAAGTACTACTTTATATTCCCATTTTAACCTTTTCGAAAAAAAACTGACACAAAATATAATTCCTATCGTGTCCTTTGGAAACTCTACCATATACTTCAATCTCTTATGTTCTCTCTCATGTAAGAAACTTGGAATAACTTGGAAATATAAAACAAATGAAATTTTAATTGAATGGTGGACTGTATAATTAACTGGTAGAAATAAAAATAAATAAATTCTGGTTTTGTATCTAAAGTTATATAATATTATAACTTAGAAAATAATATATTAGTCATAATTAGTTTTATGTCTTTTTTAGTTATTTTACATCTTAACTCAATTCAACTCAAATATTTTACCAAACAGTTATAACTGAAACTCACCTCAACTTGATAAATTTACCAAACACTTTTACTTAATCAAACTCACCTCAACCCACTTATATACCTCAGCTCACCTCAATCCCAAACAAGGCCTAAGTCAGCTTTCTTATTGCTGACAGAGTGGACCTTCTTTTCTCTTGAGAGTGGGTTTTTCATTTGGGCTTTCAAGGATAAGTAGGCCTACCAGAAAAAAATATGTAGTCTTTCTATGATTTAGAAGAGAATATATGTTAAATTTATAATTTAAAAAAATATTAAGTCAATGTGATGTAAATTTCAAATATAAAATGAATTCATTTTAAATTTACATATATATATATATATTGCTGGAATTGTGCTAATCTAGCCTTGATCCTAGAATATTCTAGGATCAATGTTTTACGGAAATATCATGTAAATATAGTAAGATAATAATGGTAGGATACTTACAATTATTTCTTTCCTTCTTTGCTAGTAATCCTCTCCTTAAAAGAGGATGTTGTACACAATTATTTTGGATCAACAACAACAACAACATATCCAGCCGTTATCCCACTATGTGGGGTTGGCTATATGAATTCTAGACTTCTATGTGGGTTACATCCCAACAGATAGTTTGTCTAGAATTCATATTTGGATCCGACTAGATTTTACGCTGGCTGTCGGCTACCTAACGCAACCCTCCTCCTTTATCCGGGCTTGGGACCGGCAGTGGATAATATCCCCTGGCGGAGTAATGATGAAATGAAGTTTGAACACCATCTTCACATGGAGAAATTTCATGAGATGGTGGTGAATGAAGATAATGAAGAGATTTTCAATGAAGAGATTTTCTGGGTCTGATTTATAAGTTGGTATCAGAGCAAAAATCAAATCACAGCCATACACTGTGAAAAAAAAAAAACCCTAGGCTGCTTGGTTAGTCATCTGGAATCAAGCCGCCAGCGCCTCTCCAACAACATCTCAGATCTGTCGGCCTCTCTCCATCGGCAACTCTCAGTCGCCATCCCCAAACAACTCCAACACCGCCGACCGCGTTCCCAGACACTACTGGCCACTCGCGATTTCTGTGTTGCTACTCGCGATCCTTGTGCTGCTCGCGATTCCAGCGTCGTCTCCTTCCAGCGCTGCTATCTCCTCCTCCCAACGCTGCTATCACTGCCTCCCAAAGTCACTGCTGCTTTGTCCCAGTGTCGCTGCCTCTCAAAGTCGCTACTATCTCAATCTCCCATCACTGTTGTCGTTGCCTCCCAAAAGTAGCTATTGGCCTTACACCAGTGGCTTCTTTCCTGATCATATCAAGTAGTTTAATCCTTCTCAGCCATGTCCGAAGTTACCTCTGAAAGCTCTGTTGTTGCTGTCCCAACAAAAATGGTAGCAACCCAGCCAACCTATTCTGTTCAGATCACTACTATCCGCTTAAATGATGATAACTTTCTTCGTTGGTCTCAATCAATCCGGATGTATATTCGTAGGCAAGGGAAAATTGGTTATCTTACCGGGGACAAGAAGGAACTTGCAGTGGATGACCCATCCCATTCTATTTGGGATGCTGAAAACTCCATGGTAATGACATGGCTAGTCAATTCCATGGATGAAGATATCAGTTCCAATTATATGTGCTATCCTACTGCAAAGGAATTGTGGGACAATGTCAATCAGATGTTCTCTGACCTGGGGAATCAATCTCAGGTTTTTGAATTAACTCTGAAACTAGGAGAAATCCGACAAGGAGATAATTCTGTCACTAAATACTTCCATTCTTTGAAGCGATTGTGGCAAGATCTTGATCTCTTCAACACATATGAGTGAAAATCTACAGATGATTGCAACCACCACAAGAAATTAGTTGAAGATAGCCGTATTTACAAGTTTCTGGCTGGCCTTAATATCGAGTTTGATGAAGTGCGAGGAAGGATCATTGGTCGGTCTCCTCTTTCGCCTATTAGTGACGTATTTGCCGAAGTTAGAAGAGAGAAAAGCCGAAGGAGTGTCATGCTAGGAAAAAAGGCCACTGGTGAGTCACTTGAAAATTCTGTCCTAATTGCTGATTCTACTGCCTACAAGGCTGCAAATTACCAGCGCCAAAGCAATGAGCGACCTCGGGTCTGGTGTGACCATTGTAACAAGCCACGCCATACTCGTGAAACTTGTTGAAAAATTCATGGCAAACCAGCTAATTGGAAGAGTAGTAAGCAAGGAGACAAGAGCCAACGTGGGGTCCCTACTACTAATGTGGTCGATACTAGTCCCTTCAACAAAGAGCAAATTGATCAACTTTTGCAGCTGTTAAAATCCAATTCCTCATCTGGTATTCCTAGTGTTTCTTTGGCACACACAGGTAGAAACCTAACGCCCTTTCTTGTCTTCATTTCTCTCCATGAGTTATAGATTCCGGAGCATCTAATCATATGACTAGTTCTTCTCATTTTTTTAATACATATACTCCTTGCTCTGGAAATGAAAAAATCAGAATTGACGATGGTAGTTTTTCTCCTATTGCTGACAAAGGACTTATTAAACTGACTGTGAATATTTATCTTACTTTTGTCCTTCATGTTCTTCACCTAGCCTGCAATCTTTTGTCGATTAGTAAACTATGCAAAGATTCTAATTGTCGTGCTACTTTCTTTGACTCTCATTGTGAATTTCAGGACCAGAGTTTGGGGACGATGATTGGGCGTGCTAGGATGATTGACGGTCTTTACTACTTTGATGATATCTCTGTTGGTAATAGTAGTATTAGTTCAATTCTTGTTCCAGATACAATTATGCTATGGCATCTAAGACTAGACCATCCTAGTTTTGCCTATTTGAAACATTTATTTCCTGAATTGTTTAAAAGAATGGATTATTCCCTTTTTCAATGTGACAATTGCATCTTGGCAAAAAATCATCATTCTACATATTTACCAAAACCCTACCAAGCATCCAAACCTTTTTATATAATTCATAGTAATGTTTGGGGTCCATCTAAAATTTCTACTCTCTGTGAAAAATGGTGGTATGTTACCTTTATTGATGATCATACACATTTGTGTTGGGTTTACTTGATGCACAAAAAATCTGAAGTGGAATACTTATTCAAAAATTTTTACACTATGGTTGAAAATCAATTTCAAACCAAAATTAGTATTTTACACTCTGATAATGGTACCGAGTATTTTAATGAGCACTTGGGGGATTTTTTGAAAGCTAAAGGTATTCACCATACATCTACTTGTCAAAATACTCCTCAACAGAATGGCATTGCTGAACGTAAAAATAGGCATTTACTCGAAGTCGCACGTGCCATAATGTTTTCTATGCATATTCCAAAATATTTGTGGGGTAAAGCTGTTTTGACAGCCTCCTATTTGATAAACAAAATGCCCACTAAAGTGTTAAAAGTACAAAACCCCTCTAGAGTGCCTAAAAGAAGTTTTTCCCAACACTCGGTTACATTCGGATCTTCCTATCAAAGTTTTTGGGTGTACTGTGTATGTTCATATCCCTAATCAATTTCGTTCCAAACTGGACCCTAGTGCTATCAAATGTGTTTTTTTGGGTTATGCCTCTCATAAAAAAGGCTATAAGTGTTATGATCCTCACACCAAAAAAATCCATATCAATATAGATGTTTCGTTTTTCGAAAAACAACCCTATTTTACCCAAAATTCTCTTCAGGGGGAGACACATGAAGTTACGATAATTTTTGGGATGTTTCTATCCCACTCCCAAATGCAATATGCCCTACTCAAGAACCACATGTTTCTAATAATGGTCACTTAGGAGATTCTAGTTCTTTGGTGCCAAGTAAAGGGGTTTCTCATGCAGGGAGAGAAGTACTACAAATCGATCATCATGATCTGAATTCTGAGCTTCAGGTTTATACTAGGCAGAAATTTTATCAAAGGAACAAAGACCTGAATGTCAACTCTGTACAAAACCAATCTGAAAACCTGAGCAATGGCACTGTAAGTTCAAGAAATCCGACTTCAACATCTAGTTTGCTTCCTTCTATTGTACCCAATAGTTCCCCAGTTGATTCTTCAAATATTAACAATTGTTCTCCTACTATTCCTGATCTTGATATTCCTATAGCAATTAGGAAAGGTGTCAGAAGTTGCACACATCATCCTATTGCTAAATATCTCTCTTACCATAGACTATCAAAAAATCATAAAGCTTTCACATCTAGGATTTCACACTTGTTTGTTCCAAGGAATATACAGGAAGCATTGGATGATCCAAATTGGAAATTAGCAGTCACAGAAGAGATGAATGCTCTAAGGCGAAGTGGCACTTGGCAGATAGTCTACCAACCCAAAGGCAAGAAAATAGTAGGATGTAAGTGGATATTTACAATAAAGTGTAAGCCTGATGGGAGTGTTGATAGGTACAAAGCCAGACTAGTGGCTAAAGGCTTCACCCAAACATATAGGATTGACTATTAGGAGACCTTTGCCCATGTTGCTAAAATAAACTCTATCAGAGTCCTGTTGTCTCTTGCAGTAAATTCAGATTGACCTCTACACCAGCTTGATATCAAAAATGTGTTTCTTAATGGTGATCTTGAAGAGGAGGTCTTAATGAGTTTGCCTCTAGGATTTGAAAAGAAATTTGGGAGCGACAAAGTATGTAGACTAAAGAAATCTCTGTACGGTCTCAAACAGTCACCGAGAGCATGGTTTGAATGCTTTGAAAAGGCAATTACCAATTATGGCTTCCTTCAGAATCAGGCAGATCATACTATATTTTATAAACACTCAAAAGATGGTAAAGTTGCAATTTTGATTGTTTATGTTGACGACATTATTTTAACTGGTGATGATGAGATAGAGTTTTTTTTTTTTTTTTTTTTTTTTTTAACGTAGGAATCAAGGAGCTTCGCCTAGCGGCGCCTTTGGCGCGAGCGTTGCTAACCCTATAACCTACGGGCTAACCCGAACCAGACCATCGAGTCAGACCAAGGTAAATCCAAGTCAAAGACCTGTGCCTGTGGCCCCTTGTGTAGTTAAGCGATACCTACTGCATTGCCCAGGATTCGAACACACAACCTTGGCATACCTAACACCCGAAACCCATGCAGTCGACCACTTGAACTACCCCAAGGGGTTGATGATGAGATAGAGTTAGCAGCCCTCAAGAAGAAACTTGCGAAGGAGTTCCAAATTAAAGACTTGGGAATTCTAAAATACTTTCTTGGAATGAAGTTTGCAAGATCCAAAGAAGGTATTTTTGTCAATGAGAGAAAATATATTCTTGATCTTCTTAGAGAGACAGGTTTACTCGGTTGCAGGATGTCAGAAACTCCCATTGAGCCTAATGTAAAACTACAAGTTGTTAAAGCTGAAGAAATGAAAAACAGGGAACAATATCAAAGACTTGTGGGTAGGTTAATTTACTTGTCTCATACGCGGCCTAATATTGCTTTTGCAGTTAGTATGGCAAGTCAATTTATGCACTCACCAGGGCCAGAGCATTTCAAGGTGGTCTACAAAATTCTAAGATATCTAAAAGGGACACCTGGCAAAGGGCTAATGTTCAAGAAACATGGTCACCTGCAAGTTGAGATCTACACTGATGCAGATTGGGTAGGAAGTATTGATGATAGAAGATCTACTTCAGGCTATTGTTCTTTTGTTAGGGGAAACTTAGTCACTTGGCGAAGTAAAAAACAAAATGTTGTGGTTAGAAATAGTGCAGAAGCAGAGTTTAGAGCTGTTGCCCATGGAATTTGTGAGGGAATGTGGATCAAACTAATTCTTGAAGAGCTAAAGTTTTCTCACTCTGTACCTATAAAAGTATATTGTGACAACAAGGCTGTTATTTCTACAGCTCATAATCTAGTATTACATGACCGTACAAAACATATAGAAGTGGACAAACATTTCATTAAGGAAAAGATCGATGCTGGAATAATATGCATGCCATACTTTCCAACAACAGAACAAATTGCTAATGTTCTAACTAAGGGTCTACACAAGAAGCAGTTTGATAAACTTATTGGCAAACTGGCTATGGAAGACATCTACAAACCAGCTTGAGGGGGAGTGCTGGAATTGTGCTAATCTAGCCTTGATCCTAGAATATTCTAGGATCAATGTTCTATGTAAATATCATGTAAATATAGTAAAATAATAATGGTAGGATGCTTACAATTATTTCTTTCCTTCTTTGCTAGTAATCCTTTCCTTAAAAGAGGATGTTGTACACAATTATTTTGGATCAATGAAGAGATTTTCTGGGTCTGATTTCTAAGTTTTATATATATAGCTATCAATTAATGGGTCTGAATTAATCCATAACCTTAATTTTTAGTTATATAACTAAATAAGTGTAGGGATATATTAGTGAGATTTATTGTCCTCTATGTCATATCTTACGTTCGGACACATATCCTTGTATTTTAAAATTCACAAAATTGACAAGTCCAATGTCTAGATACACACCAATATCCGACACCCCTACCCAAGTCCATGTAACAAAGATCATGATGCACGAGCCACACGAACGAGCAACCAATAAGGGAAACCAAAGGATTTCCCTCAACAACTCATGCCCCGTTATGCAACCCATCCAACATCAAAATATGGGAACTAAGTACTATTAGTTATTTCACACACAAAAAAAAATCCCATATTTTTCCCTATTTATTATTCAAAATAAATGGAAGGTTAGATGAGGCTTACAGTTCTACATTACTCATCAACAACATGACAATGACTTTAAAGTAAAAAGTCTCTAGAGATCTCCATTAGAGTGAAGAAACAACTAAATAAACTTCCAAGTGAAGCATTGCTCTATGGAAAAGAATGACTAATGAGTAACTAAAAAAGGAACGTTATTAAGGAAAGGAGATTGGGGGAAATTACAAATTTTTATGGTTTAAAAAATAAATTGTTTGTCATGTTATTAAATAGAGAACACATATTATGAAGCAAATCATTTGATAGAACTTGTGGAGAAAATACCAAGACTTTTCCATTTACAATTGGATTATATCAAGGATTACCAGTAAAGCCTTATCTCTTTACTCACTAAACACAGTTAAAAAGAGGTGCACTGATGTATGCTACTTGCAGATGGCATTATCTTAGTAGATGAAACAAAATAAAGTGTGAATACCAACAAACCTCACACCTAGAATCCAAAATTCAAGTTGAGCAAATTGAAAATTAAAAATATGAAATATAGGTTTAGAAAAAATAAAATTGTTGATGATGTTATAATGGGACTTGAAATCAAGTCATTCCAAGAAAAAATGAGTTCAAATATCTTGGATCAATTATCCAAAAGATGAAGAGAATAATGAAGACGTTACCCATAAAATTAGGGCATAATTGATAAAATAGAAAAGTGTGTCCATCAATTCATGCTATGGTAAAAAGGTTTTTCTATCATCTGCCCTAAAGGCACAAGATAAACTGTAATAAATACACCTTATTTTCAGACGAGATGTATTTTTCAAGCCTAAACACTATCAGCCTAAACACTATCATTTGTTGGCAATAGATACACCTAGTTTTCAAACATATCATTGACCAATGGGAGTGTTCAGGCGTTGACAAATAATGTGCAATAAATACATACTGCATGAAAGAAAATGTATTTGCTACACCTTATCAAACAACTCAGGGTAAAATCCCATTAAAGTTAAAAGTAAACATCATCAAACAACTATAAAACCAGTTTTGTTGTATATCATGAAATATTGGACAGTAAAGCATCAACATGAGAAAAATAAGAGCATAAAATATATGAGAATGTTATAATGGACATGCAACCATACAAACAGGATAGAACTAGAAATGATGTTATATGCCATAAGGTCAAAGTAACAAATAGATAAGATGCAAGAGAAAGAATTAAGATGATCAGATCATATGAGAAGAAGATAAATAGATGGCCCTATGAGGGGAGAGAGTAGAATGGAAGAAGTTTTTAGTAAAAGAGGTAGAGGAAGACTACAAAAAACTTAATAGGGAACTCTTAGGCCTTAAAAAAAATATGGCCATAATAAAGAAGATGATTGGTAGGCTAGAATCCATATAACCAACTCCACCAAGTAGGACTTAAGGCTTGATACGTTGTTAAATGGAGAAATACATGCCACCTACTGCGAGAAGCTAGAACAAAGAGGCAAGATACAAGTAGGATATCGATTTATATGTATTCATGACAAGTATAAAAGCCAGTCACCCTAATTGTCACATAAATTGGAAAACTATGTTCAACCCCTCAAAAATTATCATCATTGCCCATAAATAGAAAAGCATAACGTTGATTTATGTGACTAATTATCAATTATGCCCACCTGAGGTTCTAACAAGATTACATATATACCATCACCACATATGTAAACAAATACAGCATTATCAAAAGGTAGTTTCAGATCAAGAAACGTGTTTAAGATGACATGAAACTAAAACAGTATGAGTTATTAGGCATCTAGACTTACAAAAGACAGACACGGACGTCAAGTCATTGAGGGTGAAATCCACTGAAAAATACCCTTGCATGGATACCCCATTAACAGCGTAAGTGTTACTCTTATCTTTGAAAACTACTGCAATGTTGGTGCAATTCTCAAGATTGAGATCTGGAGAACAAATCCCAGCTCCATCTTTTGTCAGTTGCACGTCACACCAGGAGATCACATTGGGTAAACTAAAATCTGCACCAAACTGGTACGCATGAGAACTTGAATCGGGAAATATCCCTGAAAAACCACCGCGTGCTATGACCAAAGGTTCATTTCCTGCAAAATGGAATCCGTAAGTTTGCAGATCCCATACCCCAGTTAGGAAGGGATAATGAATTTGCAGGACAGATCATTGAAGAAAACATTTTTTAAGATGACAGCTTAAACAATAATTCATCATTAAGAAATTTGACAACAAGACTAACTGATATAAATGCTGCAAATTGGAAAATAACTTTGCAATTAACTTCTGTCCAACAAACATGTAACTATTTAAGAGATGTTTTGAGCAGTGGCAAGACACATATGGTCACAACATGTCCTCAATACATCTTCAATTTCATAAGTTTTTTGGATGGCCACCATGGACAAGGAGCTAGCTGTGGCACACAGCTTGTTGAAATTTTTTAGCAGCAGTAGAACACAGTACTATTTTTTAAACCAATCCATGAATTAGTATATGGCTAAATCAATCTATACAACTTTATGAACCGGCACAATTAAGTCAAGTTCCATATTCTACATAGCTATGATTTTTTTATCCCTGCAGTGACAATTTCACTAGGAATATTAGGCTTTCACATATAAACTTACCATTTCAATTAATCTTACAAGCAACTTATGACTTGCTTGACTTCCAAAATCACCAACCAAACAGAAGAATTAAAACCTGGCAAAATGTGTGCACTTCCTACATCCATCTACCACAGCCTTGGAGGAGAACTTAGTTCAAATTTCTCCTCCACATCCTATTTTAAAAGAAATTGAGATCCAATTGCTCCATTCCACCCACAAAATGTGACCAGAATTTGGAACAGAGAGTAGCTAGAACCACAAAAATGGGCAAAGGAACTGACACAACTTCCATTTCAGAACCATACTCCACAAAGAAACTGTAAATTCCTCACAAATGCTCCATCAGGTTCTTTCAAACTAATTTTATTTCCATGGCAGCACACTTTCTAAAGAAGCACATTGACCTGATATGCATATAAAAGTAACCCAGAATTCATTTTATTACAAATGAAATCACAGGTATTATCACACATTAAGTCAAAGCATTGATCAAAAACCGTCAGCCAAAAATGCTACATTCATGTGCCGGTGAATATCACCAATGAAATGGGGTTTCACATATCATCATATGCAATGTGTTCTAATATCATGAACAAAAGAAATGACAAAAAAAACAGTTATAAACAAATTCATTCCAAAATTACATACAAAACCAAAACCAACATAAGATATCCACGCCCACTCCTTAACTCCCAATAGGCACACACAAGAAAGTAAAATAGAAGAAAGGAAACAGCAACCCCAATGGATTCTGACATAATGTACAAAGGGAAATAGCAAATGTAACTGTTAGATAACTCTGATTCAAATCTAATAGAGATATAGTCTCTCAGATAAACCTAATTTGATTTTGAGGAAAAATAGGGATAAAGGTAAGAGACACAATCCTATAAGAGTTGTGATCTATAACTAGACCCCCTAATATACGTGTTGACTAATAAAACCTCAGTCTGAGAGATGTAGCCAAATTACAGTGGTTGTGTATCTAGAAAGTCATGGCTTGATAAGCAATGTCCCCAAGTGGAAGTAGCCTGTTATCTGCAGTTGTAAGGATTTTGAATGTTTCCAGTTTTGTCCATGCAAAATCTATGACATAGAAGGTTTGTAATTTTCTCCATGCAAAAACTATATTGAGTGGATTTATCCCGTTGAAACCGAAACACTTTATTAAACAAGTGATACTAGAGCTACCCTAAAAACAACAATTTGATGTAAACATATTTCAAGATATGGACAAAAACAAGATAACATCTTTTGTTGCCCCACCCAAACACACACATGCATGTACAAGTAAGTGACATAGAATGAAATGAATCAAGATCAATACAATGAAATAACTAATGATCAAGGGATGGTCTCATGACCACAAAGAAATCTGAACTAGACTAATATCAAAACTATAAAAAAAACTTATTTAGTTTATCTCACAAAGACCAATATTCTTCACAAAATTGTAGCACATTGCTAAAACTTAGCATCCCTGTTCCTTCTATAGAGAAAAGATGGGATACTAATAAATTTGTCTAAAATATAACTTTAACGATTCTCGTAAAACATCTGTAAGTAACTTAAAAATGTCTGTTGATTTGGATAATTCCTCATCTTTCCACGTTTTTATACTGAGAAATGTGTGAAAAAAACAACTAGGATTTTTCAGGGGAAATGCCAATTAAAGAACTAAAAAATCACTTGCGTATACAATTTATGAACAATCAAGCCAAGAATTGTTGCTCTACCAACATTTTTTCAACTTCTTCTGAATCGTTTTCTAAACCAAGCAAGTAAAAAAATTGTTTCAATTTCTTCATTTCCTTTCTTCTTAATTCCCCTTTGTTTACCAATTCTCTCAGACCAAGACCCAAACAATAGCAAAAGCTAGTGGACCTGTGCATTCATGGATTTCAGCTAACCTATGCTCGGTGGCCGAGGAAATTGGAAACGTGCGTACATACAACATGCAGAATCTACTCCATAGGAAACGGAACTCTAAGCAATTAACGGAATTTTTCCGACTACACATCTCTCTCCTCGTTTCGGAAACCAAAATTGGACAAAACATAATACCTAATATTCCTTTCTCTTGGCCGCCGCGCCTCCCCCCCCCCCCCCCGGGGGCCGAGACTCCACCCCAGTGTGTTTAGAACTTGAGGCAAGAAGGAGAAAACAACAGAATTTTTCCCTCTCCCGTTGTTTGGTTTCACTTTCCTTTTGCCCCTTTCTCGCACTTGTAATAAATCGCCACTCTCTACATTTTCCTAGCAAAAATAGCTCCCTAAATCTTCTCTCCATTTCGATTTTCCATCCTCTCTCTTTTCCTTCCAGAAGCTCGAAACAGCTTCTCAGCAATAAGTAGAGGGTAAGTGAGCACTAAAATCCAAGGAAGATAAGAGATGAAGAGTGAGAGAAAAGCTCACCGTCTAGTGTTTTCCACGAGCTGGCTCTGCTTCCATTGCTAGATCCTTGAGCAGCTGAGGCAGCCGACGAGCAAAGAAGCAAAAAGAAAACGAGCGACCGGAACTTGCACATTGCCGGCAAATCTAGACGGCAAATAGACACCGAGCTCTGCAACTTCCGGCGTTGAACCTTGTCGGATTTTTCAGTCGTCCCTCGGAAAATGTGAGATTTGGCTTTGAGAAGCGATTGGGGAGAGAGAGAGAAAGAGACCGAGACCTTCCAAGTTAGCTTTCGGAAGTGCTCATAAGAACAATAAATAAACAGCAGCAACAACACATAATTACTTGCACAAAATAACAATAATAATAATAATAATTATTATTATTATTAAATAAAAGCCGGTTGTATTACCATTTCAATTTTTTTATTATTACTGGATGCGGCTTTTAGTCGGCTGCGCTGCGCGAGCGAGCTGATGGTTGCCAGTCAAGCGGTGCCGGGTAACATGGAACCTCTGCTTGCCACGTGTATATTATATTAAAATAACCTGAATCTTTTTCCCCTCCCCTCAAGTTAAAATTTTCATGGTCAGTTAGACTTTACTTCCTAAAATTAAAGTTCAAAAAAAAAGAAAAGGACTACTCATATCCAGAAGTGTCAAAGATACCTGTCCGTATGATTAGATGTCTGACTCTTGGGCCATACCGAATTTGGCCAAAAGTTTTCTTTTTCTAAACAATTTTTTAATATTTAAATTTAATTATTACTTATGCTCTCTATTTGGGTTAAGGAGATTTTTTCTTTTCTTGTTGACTCTATTTATTTCAGGATGATCAATATTCATCAAAAGTTTTTTTTTTTTACAAAATATATTTATTTTAATTTTATTTTTTTATTTTTTTTGCTAATGTTATTTTTTAATTTGACAATTCACATATATCTCAAAAAAGATGATTAGCGGACTTTAGTTCAATGATCAACCGAATTAATATATTTAAATCCAAATATTATTAAATCTTTTAGATGAATTACTTGATAATGACTTATGTGCAAGATAAATAATCTTTCTAACGTTTAATTTTTGTATATGAATAATAAATGAGTATTTTTCTAAATTTATATAATTTAAGTCATTTTTTCATATATTTTGTATGATTTACTTTTGATATTTTAAATATTTATAATTCATATTTCTTTCTTTCAAAGAACATGTCTATTTGGTTAAGAGGGAAAATAGATTATCTTTGGTGTTAAATATAAATTATAAAAAACAAAAATTACACTAAAATTGACCCCGACAAAATTAAGATGTTATTTAAAAAATAAGAAAACCTAAAATATCAATGAAATGTCATATAAAATGACACTCGTAAAAATGATTTAAGATTGTAAGTGAAAATGATTTAAAAATATTCAACGTTCATAATAAAATAAATTAATATAATTTTATTTTATACATTTTTCATTAGTTCTTTTAAACAACTAGTATATGAATGATCTCCCTAATATTATTAGTCTGTAATTATATATCTTTTTAATCTCTCTTTAAAAATATATATTTTTTGGCAATTATAAGGTTTTTTTTTTTTAGAAATTATAAAGTTGCTTTTTCGTTAATGAAAGGGAAAGGCCCGCCGGCGCGAGAAGGCTCGGCCTGGCCAGAGTCAAGAATTGATCAAAAGGCTCAAGCGGACCATTCGAGTCGAGCCGAGCCGATGAGAGGAATCGGCTTACCGAACCACCGTATAGTTGACAGCTAGGCAGCGACCACAACCTGGCCAAGCAACTTCCGACGTGGCCGCGACCATTGGAACGCGCAAACCGGGTCACGTTATCATGGGACCCACCTACTGGGCCCGACCCATTTTAAAAAGGGGCAAGCTTTTGGTCCCCAATCCCCAAGCCGCAAGGACACCTATTAGTATGAAAAGGAAAAATGCTTACCCCTGCGGAATTACTGATACAATATAAGTGGAAATCCACTATTTTTAATACAATATATTTCCTTTTGTGTTTGTGTAAATCTGATGTGACATGAATATATATTTAGCATAAATTGTGTTTAGGCAAATAGTTAATTAAAGTAAAAAAACGTAATTTATTTTTATATAATATATATTATATTTTATTAGTTGGTGATAAATATATTTTATTTTTAGACACATCATTAATTAATAAATGCATTTAAATATTAAAAAAACTGTAATACATTTATCTGTAATCTTAACTACACTATAATAATTAAATTAAATCAAATTACCCTTGATTATAATAAGCCCATATAAATAAAGATAGTATTGATTATAAGCAGAAAATTGTGAGCAATTTGATAAATGGGGAACAGAGCCATCATGATGGGGATGTGGGGCGGAGACGGTGCACATATATGACAAGCAAGTTGCTGGATGCGCTCATACGGGGGATTTATTTGGACAGGGACCTGCCTTGCCCAACTTAAGAATACATTTTGATGACATACAAAAAAAAGTACTAGTGTCCTATTTATAATTATAATTGTAAGTTAATTATTGTTGTCGAGATATAATAATAAATTTATTTATTAAAAAATATTATTGTCAAGTTATTTGAATTTATAAAAAAAAATAGTTAAAAGTGCAAAGAAATTCTTGTATAAATATTTGTATACTTAAATCAGACACTGAAAATGATAAATATTGTATTTAAATTAATATTAGAGACGTATTTTATTTATTTACTTATTTATAGAGAGATATAAAATATTTTTAATTAATTCAGAATTAAGATTCTTATAGATGATATTTATTCTAATATTTAAATTTTTTTAAATTAAAATTATTTATTGATAATTGTTTGAAATATTCAAATAAATTTTTAAATATCAAAATTATTTAGTTTAGGTGTCTGTGTGGAACCCCTTATATATTAAAAATTCACGCTTTTTAGTTTAAATAATTATTAAACTGTTTTTTTAGTATTTTAATAAATTATTACTAAGTTCATAATGATGCTAAAATGTGAAAAATTATCATATTAACGATTCTATTTTAAGAAGTGATTTGACGATTACTTATAAACAAACCGAGTAGCTATCAATTAAAAGCGACCAATAGACGGTCCATTGGCTGGTGGCATTTTTATTATTTGGATTTCAACGATTAAGTGAGACTCATTTATTGTATCTTTTTATTATTCATGTGACAACTCAGTACTAATGGGTCATTTTTATTTACTTCAATATGGATATAAATCAATTAAATTGTACTACACAATAACTTTAAAAAAAATTATTTGTGTGGTACAAGCCTATCACTTAATGATTGGTAGCACGATAAATAAAAGATATTTATTGTATAAGAAAGGTATAAAATGATCATCTTATTAATATTTTTTGGATTACATTTTAGATTATACAATATATAATAAATAATAAAAATATTTCTCGTATCTCTCCGCCTAATATTGCCTCACCACCTTAAATAAAAAAGTATTTTAGCCATGTGTTTCACCGTGTCATCGTCTTTAGTGAAGGATATTTTAAACATTTTAACTACATTATGTAGATAAAGGTATAAATCATGATGTATCAATAGTATTTTTTGGTATAAAATAATATGGTTGAATTAAGAGTTTTTTTTTTTTTTGGCTAATTAAATAAGTTAATTATGAAAACTTTAAGCTAGCGCCACTCTAAGAATAACTTTTTGCACGAGCAATTCTTAAATCGTGACAGTAGTTATCATCAATTATAATTTTTACAGATTTATTTAATTACAAAATAATGATGAGATGTGCCATCATAAAAGAAAATCGTAATATACTCACAGGCGAGGCGAGGCGAGGCGGGGCGGGGCTTTATTGATTTTTCCTTTTGGCTATGCGCACACCATGACCATGAGCCGAATTTAAATAGCTAATTAAACTACGAAATTATTGATGGGGTAAAGTCGGTTCATTAAAATTACATGGGTCAATCAATCAACGTTGCACATTAGGCTATGAGCTGGCGTTTATGCCAAACACGGTGCAGAATTTAATTTAAACCTTTTATTATTAAAGTTTTAAAACGCTTCTTCATTGACTTTACGAAATGTAAAATGCTTTTTGTAACTATAAAGCAGCTGGTTGGTGTGGATGTTATATGTTGGCTGTATGTTGACCAACAGCTAAGAATTCTAGTGTGTGAAATTTTTTACAATAGAGAGAGAGACAATATATAATTTTGAAACCTAAGAGACTGTTTCTTTGATTCTCAATGTACATAAACAAACATATTTGAGGCTTTGCTATAAGTATGTGTTTGATTGTACATATTTATTATGAAAAATTTGTAATTATTACACTTTTTTTTTACAAATTTTTTATGAAAAATAATCAAACACTCGTAATTTTTCTATGAAAATATATATAAGTTACAAGCATTTAAAATTTTTTTCCATGTAATTCATTTTTCAAGGGGGTGAGATAGTTTTTGTTTTCTAGTCAATATTATTTAAAATTAAATTATAGGTAATGTAATCAAATACACTTTAAGATTATTTTTTCTTAAATTTTCTTTATCAATCTTACTCATAAGAGTTTTAAGATTGAATCTTACTCATAAGAGTTTTAAGATTGATCACAATTTAATATGTGGGTAAATGTCATGTTGTTTTCTACTTCCTCAAGTATGAGATAATCCTGAAACTTCTCGGGTTTGAGATTATCTAGATAGGTTTTTTCTAAAAAAAAAGAGTAAGATCTAGTTTTTTAATAGATTATCTGATACTTAAATCAACCACTTTATTTAAAATAATATAAAAGTGATGCATAATAAATATTAGACTTAACTCTTAGGATATCACACATTTATAAGAATATTTTTTATTATCTACATTAGATAATATAAAATTTGTCAGATGTGAATAAATTGAGAGAATAGATGAGACCCACATACTCATTGTAATTTCACGTTGACCAATATAACATGCTTTCACTTTTATATATATAAGTTGAGAAGTTAATATAAGCCAAAATAATATTACATAAATGATCAAGTTGAAAATTCAATATAAATAAAAATAATATTACATAAATGGCCGAATTTATTCCTATAGGAGAACTGGCAAGCTAGTTATGGGTTTGAGTCCTCCTGGATACTCCTCGTTTGGACAGCACTTAGATAGTGACTTGATCTGTAGGTGGCGTTCGCTGATATATATTCAAATATATCCAAAAACGCGTTTAATTCATCAATCAACGTTAACACATTGGGGGCATTAGCTATCCCAATCCAAACGCGTCGTGCAAATTAAGTAAATATTCCCATCCTCAAAGTGAACGCCGGTTTGATTTTTTTTAATTGTTTTGACTAAAATATAAAAAAGATAGCATTTTATGGTCATCAATTAGCCACACCCATTTCCTTGACGTTACCCACAAATAAAATATAATAAACTCAGTATGTAATAATAAATGGTCCATCAAAATGGGTTGCTATGCTAGTTTTGTGAACACCAAATTCATTAAAAAGTTACCTGAACAATTATACGTAAGAAGTTACGTGATTTTTTTTTTAAAAATTATTAAATAAATTTAATAAATATAATATAAAATATTTGTATATCAAATAATTGTTATATCTTATTTTTTTTATTCATATATTAATTAATAAACACTATCTACGTAACCCAAAAAAAAGAAAGACAAGGTCTGACCAAGGGACATTGTAGTTAGAATAAATTTTGTACAATCTTTGGCAATCTCATAGTGGAAGGGCGAGCCCATCCCAACAAATCAAGAGACGCAGATAGGGCTAAAGGCACACTTGACTCTTGGAAAATAACATCGACTCCAACCAACTTGTCTTTTATGGGGTCTAGATAATATCTCGTTAAAGTTCAACAATCACATTACAATAAAGTTCAACAATGGCATTACAATAGTGGGGTGAAGCGCTTGGTAAAGCACTTAAAATTTTATATAAAATATCGAGATTTAAATCAATATGACAGTTTTAAAAAAAATTATTGTTAAAAATTAACATTTAACTGAAAAATAACAAAAAGTTTGAAAGACAAGTCTGGCATGAACTACGTCAAAGATTCAGTTTTAAGTATATATATACTGTATTTGCATATAAATTTATATGACAGTGCATTAGAGGGAAGGTCATCTGACCCTAAAGATTAATTGAATAAATCTCGAACATCCTACGTTTATAAAAAAAAAAAAAACTAATGACATTACAAGTTTTTTCATCTCTTAAATTTTGATTATCACGGAAGGATATTTAAGCTCTACCAAAAAAATAACATTAAGAGTTAGAAGAGACTCAAACTCAAGACCTTTCTCTTCTAGTAATCACTAAATCATCACCTCTGTGGTCCAAAGAGAAGAGATGGTGGGAGGGACTGCATTTTGATAAAATTTTAAAATTATTTTTGTACACAGAGAGATTATTTTTCTATTATCCAAAAATGAGCAGAGACAGGTACTTCACATGGGAAGGCACTCAGTTGATTGGGTTCCGGAGGATAGTAACTATCCATCCATCCATCCATCCATCTATCTATCTATCTATCTATCTATCTATAATCGGTATTTAAGAACCCTCACGTGCGCAGGCCCACGAGCTTTGGCAACTTTATAGTTTTTTCTTTTTCTTTTTCAAAGTTGTAATTTTACGCAACCCTCACGTGCGCAAGCTCAAAACTTAAGAAATGTACCATCAATTTAGTCAATGTTGTTAGTAATAAATTAGGTGTTATGAGTCTTGTGACTAATTTTTAGAAAGTTTACGAATTAATTAGATGAATTTTAAATTCTAAAAGTGTATGTGTTATGCCCCAATAATCGGAAGAAAATCAAATACAATGTAGAGAAGATGAGGAGCTGTGGGGAGTCCTTTTGAAGGACCCTTCCGAAGCTACCAGCGATAGCCTTTCAAAAGACTTGCTTTCGAAGGCATACTTTAGAAAGGACATGTGCGCTCCCTCCTCGACCTTTACAAAAGGCCACGTTCAAATCCTTAGGGGGGATCGGTACATCATTATTTTTCTCCCAACTTTCCTTCAAAAAATTTGAGTTTATTTTTCATTTATTGTGAATATTTTCTTTCCGTACTGACTTAAATATTGGAGGGTCTTCGTGGGAGAAAAATCTCACAAGTCTTCTAATCTTTGTGAATCCCATACAGCGAGTTCGAAAGAATCATTCCATAGCCTTTATAAGCTCCCTTTGAAAGCTCGAAAGGCTCGGTCGGAAAGAAGACTCGTTCGGAAGCCTCCAAACTCTTTGGAAGACCTTTTTGATAGCCTCAAGACTAGACATGGCCACGGTTCATGAACCGCCGGTTCCGGCTCATGAACCGCCGGTTCCGGTTCAAGAAATCTTTGAACTTGAACCGAACCACCAAAGGGCGGTTTGGGACGGTTCGGTTCCGGTTCCGGTTCGTGTCGGTTCGGTCAACGGTTTGGACCGGTTCGGTCAACGGTTTGAACCGGTTCGGTCAACGGTTCCGGTTCCGGTTCAAATCGAATTTTTTTAATTTTTTTTAAATATTGTTGTATTCAATTTTGGTCCTTGTTCCGTTATTCGGTTCGGTTTGGTTTCGATTTTTAATTGTTAAATGTAATTGTAAATATAGATATTCTCAAGGTTGTTAAAATCGAGATTTTAAGTGGGATCGAAAAAATGTCCATAAAATCGGATCGTAAAATCGAATCGTAAAATCGTAAAATTTTAGAGATAATTAAAAATACCCTTCAATTTTTGTAAATATATGTTTATAATAACATAATTTTGTAGAAAATGAATTAATATCTTTTAATAACTTGATTATTCCTTATTATAGTTCAAAAGATGATACTTCCAAAATATAGCTCAAAAACTAGCAGGTTGGTATAGGCAATTTAGAGGCAAAATATAGGTAATTTAATGAAAAAATATAACTTAAAATTCTTTAGAAGAATCTTTCAACGTCTTCCATTAGATTTATGTTGCATTTTTTTCTTGATTTAACATTGATTAAATCAAGTAAAATCCCGATTTAGGGTTTGGTGGTCCATTAATTAATTACTTGTTTGTCTTGATTTACTTATGCAATCAATGTTAAATTAAGTAAAAATTATAATTTAAATCAAATAAATTGAAACTTATGCAATTAATGTTAGATGCTATATGACACTGAAACTTATGCAATCAATGTTAAATCAAGTCCCAATTTAGAGGCAAAATGTAACAATTCATTGCATAAGTTCCAATGTCAGATGCTATGTGACATTGAGACGTTGGAAGCATCCTCTAAATTGCAACTTAAATCAATGAAGGTCTTTGAATCGTAAAATCGTTTGGGAATTTCTGAAGCGTAAAATCATAAAATCGTATATATAAAATCGAGATTTTATAGGATTTTATCCCAAATGGGATTTTACATGGGATTTGAATCGTTTAAGAGTCTTCGAATTGTTACATGGGATTTTAACAACCATGGATATTCTCAACCATATTTTTAATAAAAAACACTACTAAAAATTGAAGAAATATAAGTAATAATTTCATTAAAAATAATTAAAACAACTAAACAAGTATGTAATACAAGTAATTAATTTTTACAAATGTGAAAAATAAAAAATAAAAAATAGAAATAAAAAATAATTACAACAAACCGCCGGTTCGGAACCGGTTCGGAACCGGCGGTTCCGGTTCCACGGAACCTTGAACCGGAACTGGACCGAATTTCGCCGGTTCGGTCTGGTTCCGGTTCCGGTTCCGGTTCCGCCGGTTCTGGGTCCGGTTCCGGTTCGAACCGCCGGTCCGGTTCAATTTTGGCCATGTCTACTCAAGACGCTTCGGAAGACCATTCAAAAAGCTTGTTTGTCCTTTGGAAACAACCCATTGAAGACCAAACCCATTTTGAGAAAATTCATTAGGCTCTCAAACTAGCTTTGGAAGGCAACTAGCTTCGGAAGTCCCACGCCAGCTACGAAAGTTCCACAACAACTTCGAAAGGATTCTTCCGAAGCCTCTCACCATCTTCAGAAGTCAGCTATGAAAGCCAATTTCGAAAACCAGTTCCTGAAGCCAATTTTAGAAGCCAACTACTTGACTGGGTCCCGCCACTAACAATATCCACGAGCATCCCATCACCTAAAAATTTTAATTATTGTATTTTAGTAACAACAGTATGAGTCAAATTTTCAAAGTCAAAATAAGTCTATAGTCAATTTTTATTTTTCTTAATATGAATAATGTAATACCCCATGTTCACATAAAATTGCCACGTCATTTCGATGAGTTTAGAATACCGAAAAATTGATTTTATAGCAATTTTAAGTACCGAATCGACTGCAGGAAATGCCTCAGAGTGAAATTATCTAAGAAAAATTATATGGTCTCAACGAGCGTGTTGAGATAAGATTTATGGTATCGAAAAAAATCAAATTCGGAATAGTTTTCAGTATAGCTAAAATACAACTGTCATTTAGGCTAAAAAAATCGAATCGTTGAAGAAGGCTCCCAAAAAATCAACGAAACCCTAGGAGGGCTCCGGTTTTGCATAACGAACAACCCTTCAGTGGTTTCGAGATGAAACGACAACCCAGAAAGGTCAATGGGGCGAATCGTCCTTTTTGACTAAGTTTTGAGTTATTAATTTTAGATTTTCGGTATTATAATGCAACTTAATTCAGTGTTTGAGGGCATATTTGCAATTAGGGTATTTTATAAGTAAAATAGAGATAAATTTTAGATTAAAATATGTAATTTTTCTAGTTTAATATATAGTTATATATATATAATATGTATGTGGGCGTGCATATGAGGCCATTTTCACTCATTCCCTGCAAGCTCATTCCATGCCACAATCATGATTTTCCATCCGAGAATTGCGCAAAATGGGAAGATTATGGCCGCGTGAATTCTGTAAAAGATATGGATAGGTGGCGTCTGAAGATTGGGAGCAATTAATGTGCTATTAATGTGGAGTAGCGGTCAAGGCAGGGCATGGGCCTATAAATAGAGATTAATGGAAGCAAATGGGAAGAAGCAGGGAGAGAGTTGCAGAGCAGTGGCTGAGCGATGCGAGAGAAATGGAGAGATCGAGCTTGGGCTGGGCGATCCGAGAGAGAGAGAGAGAGAGAGAGAGAAAGAGGGGAAACTAGCCGGCACAGCCACCATGGCTACAAGTCGCAGCCATGGCAGCCGAGCAACAAGCGGCCGAGCGGAACAGGGCGAGGGGCGAGCAGGTGCGGCGGCCCAACAAGGTCCGGGCGGCTTGCGGTGGCACAAGGAAGTAACGGAGGTGACCGTTGCAGCAGTGAGCGGCCATGGCCGCAAGCTCAGCACAGCCATGGCCGACGCGCAGTGAGTAGTGCCGCGAGCAGCAGCTGGGCGCGGCACTGGCGTGCTGCTCGAGCAGCTTTTAGCTAGGCCGGGGAGGTCGATGGAGGCCGGTGAGGGTGATTGTGGCGGCCGGTGGGAGCGAGGGAGGGCCGGCAGAGCTCGGCCGTGCGCGCACATAGCTGGTCCGCAAGTTACAGGGGCGGGTGCTGTGCGAAGAAAGAAGAAAGAAGAAAGAAGAAGAAGAAAAATAGAAGAAAAAGAAGAAAGAAGAAGTTGCAGGTGTTCGCGTGGGAAGTAAGGGAGAGAAGAAGGAAGAAGAAGAGAGGGAGGAGAAAAAAAAAGAAAAAAAGAAAGAAAAAGAAAAAAAAATAGGAAAATGATGAAGAAAAATCTTAGAAAATCCCAAAAGATAGGAAACTATATTTCGGTGATATCCTGGAGATTTTGGTGAGAAAAACGGCTCGAGCACGCTTTTCGAGAATACGACACGCATACCGAGGAAACCGAGGATGTTAAGTTAAGGTGAGTAAAATTTCCTAAAAATTTTTAGAAATTTCAGAATATTATTTTATGAATTTTTGTAGTGAAATATTTGAGAAAATTTTTTTAGAAATATTTAATCTGAAATTATTGAGGAAAAATAGGAAGAAATAGAGAGAAAATTATAGAAAATGCCATAAATTATGGAAAAATAGGTTTTAATGTTTATTTAAATAATTATGGTGATTAGGATGCTTTAAGGTTGAATTTGAAAAGACTCGTGCAAATTTTGAGGATGGCAAGCAAATCAAGGCGATGCAAGAGGCAAGACGCGGATATCGAGGTAGCTCGATAAGCTTGAGAAGGTAAGTGATACTTCCTCGAAAATATTTTCATCATATTGACATGCCCTGATATGTATCCATCACATAGAAAGCATACATGACTATGAAATGCATGAATACACGTTGATATCATTGATCACACGCATATGAGGCCGTAGGGAGTACGAACTGGCACCGTTGCCTTACCAAGGGTGCACCCATACACCCTGGCTTCGAAAGAGGTGGCCGCTAAAATGATAGGTAGCATGAGGGGTGCAGTTGACACCTATGATGAAAGACATTGCATACACACGTGATATAACATTATGTACCCTTACTTAGATGATTTATCATCTAACTTGGGTTTTACCCCTGAAATATTCAAACGTTCCAGGTGGAGATTGCAGCAGATACGAGGATAAATGAGGCATGAAATGGCACTCAGCAGAGTGCATGAGAAATGAAATGTATGTAACGTAGCCCTGTATTTAAGTTCTGCTACTTTAGATTCTGAACGTTTTGAGGAATGTTGAAGATGTAAGAATTTATTTATAATTAATGTTAAGATATCAGGTTTCGATCTTTGCTTCCGCATTTGATGTGTATAGTGGATTTCTTACGAGAAAAATGATTGGGAATTCTGAGACGAACTCGAGGACTGGTGTGGTTTAGCTTTAGTGTTTGAAAGAAAAAAATTTATTGTCTCGGAATTGTCCCAAGTTTATAACGCGCCCGAAAGGTGGGGCGTTACAGTTAGTATCAGAGCTTAAGATTATTTGAAACCCTAAGTGACTCCGATGTAGTTGATATCAGAATTAAACCCTATTTGGAGATCAGGAAATAACAATTTGGAGACTTAAGATGATCTGGTATTGATAGAACCAATTAGTTGGCACCCCAAGTTATGTTTAGGAGAGAAGAGATTAAGGATTCATAAGACGAAATCCCTAATTGGAGATTCGAGGATTATCGGTTGAAGGCTTAGAGGTTACTGGATTTCAGCGTTGTGTAGTGGAAGTGCATGTCTAAAAAAATTCTGACTAAGAAAAGACTTGGTATTTAAGTGTGTCCATTTGTGACCCACCTCTCTTTCCTAGGAACTTACCTGGTATACTATTCACGTACAAACACTATTCCAGTATACGATTATATTCTCGGTGAATAGTAAAAGTTTAATGGAAGCTAGTATAATGATCTAGATATTGAAGTTAGGAACCGATGATATGATTCGGTTGTAAGATTGACTCAGTAACTATGATCCGAGAGATTTAGATTTGAGGCCATTAGTCGGAATCATTGCGATGAATGATAGATAGCTGGTAGTTATCGAGAATGATTGAGTCATGGATGATTAGTCGGATGTGACATAACCTAGATGTTGAGTTAGGATCAAATGATAAGTATTTTCGAAGATCATTTAGTGTCTCGGTAATAAGATGTAAAGATCAGGGATCCAACGGATTAGGTTAAGTAAGAGACCAAAGATGGTTAAATAATAGCGTATATGTTTCGCCAATTGAGAAGGTAACGATGGTACAACTAATGTGACTCACAGAGATAGGATAAGGAACCCTAACAGCGTGACGGCACTACTGGTTTGGTGTTCGCAGTGACATATTTGGATTTAGGGACCCACAAGCAGATGGTTAACGGATGGCTTGCGATAAGGTACGAGAAGCCCGTCGATCGAAGCATCATAGCCAACTGCCTAGGAGACGATCAAATGATAAAGATCTGGGACAGCCTAGTAGGGTCTGTACCTTGTATAGGGTCTAAGTCCCAATGGTCTAGGATGCAAGGTGTGCCACTAGCTATGATTAATCGAGGCCGAAAGCCTAGAGAATTAACTCGAAATGAAATAGATTGAATATCGACTAAGTGTCATATTTAAAGAATTGTATATAGGTTCATGGTCATCTTGGGAGTAGGTGACACGACGAATAGTGCGAAGCTCAAGGAATGGAATACCGCGATATCTAATATAGCAATGGGATCATGAATGGTCGGGTGCTGATAATCAACTAGATCTAAAGAACGAAATGTGAGAGTCAGTGGATTATCGGTAAACGAGATTTCAGGTAGTAGAGCATGGCCAGTTCAAGGCCTTGACGATAAGCTGTGGGATGGCAATCTCAGTTTGAGGAAAAGTTTGGGTAGCTAAAAGGCAAGAGTTGCTTGTAGGTCGTATTGACCCTAAGGAATATGAGAAACCTAATCAACAGAGAATGTGACCATGGTTTAGTGTGCCAACCGGGCTTGAAGATTCGAAAGTCTGTAAAAGAAGACTTGCTAATAAGTTATGCCTTGTGCATCGATATGTGGATCTGAATCGTTATTTGAGGTTTAAAGTATCATTCAGTAAAGAGTTCTTGCGAGTTTAAGGTTCGGTTGTTTTTAAGAAATAATTGGAGCGAGGTAACATGATCTAAATAGAGATCTTCAAAGATGAATCGATTTTAAATTTGCGAGGAATTTCCTAAGGATTGGAGTACCATGGGAGACGTAGGTACTTACCCATTCTAGTTAGCAGGATGGTTACAAATAGATGCCTTTGAGAGTCTTTGGCATGCTTGAGAGAGACAAGTAATGGCAAATGTGCCAGGATGTCAGATTACAGTAGGAAATGTCGCGTTCTTAATAGATCAAAATTTATTGAAAATCTAGAATTTTCGATTTTGAAGAATAAAGGTCCTGTTACGCTAAACGGTTAATCTAGATAACCCTGATGGGCAAATCGGGAGATGTGTAGCTAGATGATTCTTAAAGTGATGATTACAAGGAGCCTATTGATCTATTGTACAAGCACTTGCTGTCAAGAAAAATGGAAAATACCAGGAGGTATTTTTGGAAGATTTATCAAGATTATTTCTTAATAGCTTGAGGTTATTAGATGCTTAGCTGTAAGTGGCTTGATTGAGGACGTAAATTATCGAGTTTTGAAAATGGTGATAATTAGGAGTCGATATCTTTACCTCGAATGTGATGAATTATAAAATAGTTGCAAGAGACTATGATATTTTCTAGGATTGATGCGTGATCGAGGAGTGAAGTAAATCCTTGTAATATCAAGGTTACGCTCTTCATTGTGTTGCTTAAGGGTAAATAGTCTTGAGATTTTGATTAGGTGATAACGATATCACAGAATGTGTGAACTAAGAGGCTAAAGTAGAACGAATAAAGTTAATGGCACTATTACCAAGGCAAGTAGACAATAGAGTCGATGAGTAAGTCTAGAGATTACAAGTTGGACTGTGTTGCGATTAACTAGAAGTCAAAAGAGCTGATGGTCAAATGCAAGGAAATAAATTAGATGATTTTCGTATGATAAAGCATGATTGGCATGAGATAGTGTCTTAAGGATCAAGCATGATTAAAGTTAGTTGGAAAAGTACGAAGACTTATTGAGTTTTGGGTATGGATAAATAATATTAGATAACGTTAGGTTCAAATTGATATTAGAAGGTTTGGAGATAGATAGAATCTATTAATTGTAAAAATTTCTTGATGAGATAGTTATACAACATAATTAAAAGATGATTATGGTCAATTGTCAGAAACTTGATGTTATGTCAGGTGAGGAATATTTACGAGAATAAGGAAACAATAGTTTATAAGAAACCTCGAATAGATTGGCACAAGTAAAGATCGAGCAATGATTAAGTGAGATAACTTCAGGTGAGACATAGCTAGTTTCTAGCCAAAAAAAAAAATGAAAATTGAGAATATGGATATGAGAGCCGTGGGCTCATTGTGATGATGTAAGTACCAACTTAGATAGTAGCCCGAGTGGAGACTCGCGGCCCAAGGACCGAGTTATGTGATTAGTGGCTTGAAAGAGGAAATCGAAAGGAAGGTGTGGTGGACAAATGGATTGTCTAGGGATTGATAAGAGCGGTCAGCCCAAGAGTTCTAATTTTGGGATTTAGGACATGTGGCAAATTTTGAAGACGAAATTTTTGTAAGGAGGGGAGAATGTAATACCCCATGTTCACATAAAATTGCCACGTCATTTTGATGAGTTTAGAATACCGAAAATTTGGTTTTATAGCAATTTCAAGTACCGAATCGACTGTAGGGAATGCCTCAGAGTGAAATTATCTAAGAAAAATTATATGGTCTCGACGAGCGTGTTGAGATAAGATTTATGGTATCGAAAGAAATTAAATTCGGAATAATTTTCAGTACAGCTAAAATACAGCTGTCATTTAGGCTAAAAAAATCGAATCGTTGTAGAAGGCTCCCGAAAAATCAACGAAACCCTAGGAGGGCTCCGATTTTGCATAACGAACAACCCTTCAGTGGTTTCGAGATGAAACGACAGCCCGAAAAGGTCAGTGGGGCGAATCGTCCTTTTTGACTAAGTTTTGAGTTATTAATTTTTTAGATTTTCGGTATTATAATGCAACTTAGGGTCCGTTTGATAGCAAAACATGGAAAGGAAAAGAAAGTTGGAAACCATTTTCCTTTTCCAAGGAAAGCAATTCCCATGCCCCCTCTAGCTCGAATTTTTCAGGGAAAATGAGTAAAAAGGTGCTTAAAAAGCTTGTACCATGGAAAGTAGGTGAAAATTTTTCGTGGAAAATTTTTGCTATCAAACAACCAAGGGTGGAAAACTTTTGATAGATGTGACATGAAAGTGACATTTTTCAGGGAAAAGAATTGCTATCAAACGGGCCATTAATTCAGTGTTTGAGGACATATTTGTAATTAGGGTATTTTATAAGTAAAATAGGGATAAATTTTAAATTAAAATATGTAGTTTTTCTAGTTTAATATATAGTTATATATATATAATATGTATGTGGGCGTGCGTATGAGGCCATTTTCACCCATTCCCTGCAAGCTCATTCCATGCCACAACCATGATTTTTCATTCGAGAATTGCGCAAAATGGGAAGATTATGGCCGCGTGAATTCTGTAAAAGATATGGATAGGTGGCGTCTGAAGATTGGGAGCAATTAATGTGCTATTAATGTGGAGTAGCGGTCAAGGCAGGGCATGGGCCTATAAATAGAGATTAATGGAAGCAAATGGGAAGAAGCAGGGAGAGAGTTGCAGAGCAGTGGCTGAGCGATGCGAGAGAAATGGAGAGATCGAGCTCGGGGCTGGGCGATCCGAGAGAGAGAGGGGAAGCTGGCCGGCATAGCCACCATGGCTACAAGCCGCGGCCATGGCAGCCGAACAACAAGCGGCCGAGCGGAACAGGGCGAGGGGCTAGCAGGTGCGGCAGCCCAACAAGGTCCGGGCGGCTTGCGGTGGCGCAAGGAAGTAACGGAGGTGACCGTTGCAGCAGCGAGCGGCCATGGCCGCAAGCTCAGCACAGCCATGGCCGACGCGCAGTGAGTAGTGCCGCGAGCAGCAGCTGGGCGCGGCACTGGCGTGCTGCGCGAGCAGCTTTTAGCTAGGCCGGGGAGGTCGGTGGAGGCCGGTGGGAGCGAGGGAGGGCCGGCGGAGCTTGGCCGTGCGCGCGCATGGCTGGCGCGCAAGTTACAGGGGCGGGTGCTATGCGAAGAAAGAAGAAAGAAGAAGAAGAAGAAGAAGAAAAATAGAAGAAAAAGAAGAAAGAAGGAAAAGAAGAAGAAGAAGTTGCAGGTGTTCGCGCGGGAAGCAAGGGAGAGAAAGAGGAAAAAGAAGAGAGGGAGGAGAAAAAAAAAAGAAAAAAAGAAAAGAAAAAGAAAAGAAAGAAAAAAAGAAAGAAAAATAAGAAAAAAATAGAAAAATGATGAAGAAAAATCTTAGAAAATTTCAAAAGATAGGAAACTATATTTCAGTGATATCCTAGAGATTTTGGTGAGAAAAACGGCCCGAGCATACTTTTCGAGAATACGGCATGCATACCGAGAAAACTAAGGATGCTAAGTAAAGGTGAGTAAAATTTTTTAAAAAATTTTAGAAATTCCAGAATATTATTTTATGAATTGTTGTAGTGAAATATTTGAGAAAACATTTTTAGAACTATTTAATTTGAAATTATTGAGAAAAAATCGGAAGAAATAGAGATAAAATTATAGAAAATGCCATAAATTATGAAAAAATAGGTTTTAATATTTATTTAAATAATTATGGTGATTAGGGTGGTTTAAGGTTGAATTTGAAAAGACTCGTGCAAATTTTAAGAATGGCACGCAAATCAAGGCGATGCAAGAGGCAAGACGCGGATATCGAGGTAGCTCAATAAGGTTGAGAAGGTAAGTGATACTTTCTCGAAAATGTTTTCATCATATTGACATGCCCTGATATGTATCCATCACGTAGAAAGCAAACATGACTATGAAATGCATGAGTACACGTTGATATCATTGATCACACACATATGAGGCCGTAAGGAGTACGAACTGGCACCGCTGCCTTACCAAAGGTGCATCCATACACCCCGACTTCGAAAGTGGTGGCCGCTAAAATGGTAGGTAGCATGAGGGGTACAGTTGACACCTACGATGAAAGACATTGCATACACACGCGATATAATATTATGTACCCTTACTTAGATGATTTATCATCTAACTTAGGCTTTGTCCCTAGAATATTCAAACGTTCCAGGTGGAGATTGTAGCAGATACGAGGATAAATGAGACATGAAATTGCACTTAGCAGAGTGCATGAGAAATGAAATGTATGTAACGTAGCCCTGTATTTAAGTTCTGCTACTTTAGATTCTGAACGTTTTGAGGAATGTTGAAGATGTAAGAATTTATTTATAATTAATGTTAAGATATCAGGTTTCGATATTTGCTTCCGCATTTGATGTGTATAGTGATTTTCTTACGAGAAAAATAATTGAGAATTCTGAGACGAACTCAAGGACTGGTGTGGTTTAGCTTTAATGTTTGAAAGAAAAAAATTTATTGTCTCGGAATTGTCCCAAGTTTATAACGCGCCCGAAAAGTGAGGCGTAACAAATAATGCATATTTTAAGAGTATATTTAAATTAAATAATAAAATATTAAAGTATACTTTTTAAAATATAATAATACAAATTAACTATCGATAAAAAATTTTAAAAAATCTAAAATTTGCGACCCTTCAACAAATCTCAAGACTTCTACTTAAAAAAGTTTCATGAAAAAATCTATTGTTAATTTTGAGTAGGACAATTATGAATTATTATTAATTTTAAATAAAATTATTATAAATTTTACATTTGTTACATTAATTTATAAGAATTATTTGTATGTATATTATTTCCCTAATACGTGGGTTGGTGCTTCAATTTGAGTTTATTTCATAGTCTCACTTTATTTCATAAATTTTGGTGTTATCTTATAAATCGTTGATTTTGATTGCAGCTTTTGCTTGTAATTTTTTTAATATAAGAAAATATTAGTAATACTATTTCTACACTTAGCTTGTACACCCAATTCTAGCTTTAAAAAATTATAGGGTAAATTATTATAACAAGAAAATATTAAAATTTTAGTTTTATTATAATTTTAAACTGAAATTTTATTTTTTATGATTTAGTACTCAAACTTTTAGATTTGTTAAAATTTTATAACAAATTTTTAATTTTTGAAATTTATTAATTGAATTTATAAGTCTGTTGCAATAATAGGACATCATTATAAACTGTTATTATAAAAATAAAAAAAATGAAAAAACACATGAGTGTCTACATCATGTTCATAACAATGTTGTAAGGTTGCCAAAATATATATATATATATATATTCTTTAAGGAGATTATATCTAATAACCTAATTATTTTCAAAGAAACGGCAAAGAGGTAAATATAAGAAAATTTTAAGTACGGAATTTCTTTAAAGGTATTAGTTGTAATATTCAAACATTTTAAAAATTGTGGATATTTAAAATTTAATTTTTTAATTAATTAAAATATATTTGAAAGAAAATTTATCGGTAAATTGGCAAATTACTGAGTCCTGATAGGAATCTAAGAGAGCAAAACATAAATTCATGAAAAATTAAGTTTACGTGGAGATTGGTTATATATACATATATATATATGTGCTAATTTTACTTAGCCAACGAGCTAATGTTGAACACAAAATTAAATCAAATTGAATCAAACTGGATCGAGTCTAATGTTAGGAATCGTGAAATGTCCTTTGTTTTTATTGGCTAGTCGAGAAATTTTTTATAGTAAATTTTCTCATTTTTTAAATCAAGATAAAAAGAATTTGGGAGTACAAGTGAACTATTATATTGAAACAAAGAGGTTCATTTAAACTTGGAGAGACGTGTCTGAGTTCATTCATTGTCCTTATCTTATATGTTCTGTAAATTTGTATTGAGATTTTTCTTTAGAATTTGTGCAACAGGTTGACTTGTTTGCAAGGTGATTTATTGCAAAATTTTCTAACTCTTGTATAAAAGCTAGAGTTGTATTCGATATTCTTTTGCCTCTTATACAAATGCTAGAATTATAATCGAGATTACTATCTTTCGACAAAAATTAAAGATAATTTCTTAATAAAAATTTCCAAAAAAATACTTTATAGAAAGAAGAGGTAAACTCTTATAGACAATTTCAATAAAATCTTATGTTTTTTTGGTTTTGTTTGGTTTTTACTCATCTTAATAGATTAAAATTAATTACATATCTCAAAACATATCACCAAAAATTTTCATAAGCAAAATTAGAAATGTTTTATATGTCCAATTCACCCCTTTTCAAATATTTTTTGGGCAACAATTTTGATTATTTTCAATTATGTTGGGTAAATCAATTTTTCCTTAATTTCAATTTTATATAATTGTGTCTTATTTAGATGGAATCAATTTAATTTACTTATCAAATCACTCTACAATTGACTTAAATAACCAACTGTTCACTGTTGAGGATAATAATTTCCTATTGAAGTGTGTAAAACCCAACTCACTTGAATACTTTTAAGGTGAAATGTGAACCTATGATTTATTCAGACCCCTAATCTACTAATCCACGGAGTTGAACGATGAAAATTTTTGTCGCTAAATATTAAAAATCCATCCCTGATGTTGTTTAGCGACAGATCAATGACAAAAAAAATTTGTCGATAAAATCTTCATAACTATTTGACTTAGTGATACACCTGACATTTCGTCGCTAATTAACGACACATTATAATCAACGACATATTTATTACAGAACCTTCCATCACTAATCATCCTGATCAACGAGGAAATTGCGAGAGAAGATTCAATGACAAAATTGTGATATAATTTTGATTAGCGACAGACGTGCGATGAAATATTCTATATTTGATTAGTGATGAAATTGCTACAAATATTCTGTCACTATTTTTTAAGTCAAGCTTTTTTTATTAAATATTTCCTTAGTCATTTTGTTGTTATTGTAGTTGATAATTTTTTTTAACAATGTTATTCACGTTGAAACTAATAATTTATTTTTAAAAGATTTTACACATTGAACGATAAAAAGCAAATGTATTAATATCTAATTATATGAAAATAAATAAATTTGAATTTTTAAATTTATAAAAAACTAACTGTAACGTAGTTTATAAAGACTAAAAAAATTTAAATCCTGAAGTGTAGAAACCTAATAGTGGGTGTGGTCAGGCTCCTAGTTCTCTTCAGATAGAAGAGGCTCTGTGCAGACATTTTGTTGCCACAGTTGGTACATGAGTGTGTCCACTTCTGCGATCCACTGTTGCTAGGCCTTTTCCATCTAATGCTGAAACTACATCCACTTCTCACAGCCCTATGTCCCCTTCATTTGGCTGAGAAGTAGAGGCAATTAGTGACTCCACCCGACCCTATAAAGACAAGTTTATTTAGTTATTATATTCAGAGGAAAAAAAATAAATTCGTGACTTTTTAACTTACATTGATATCTTTGAACTGGTTGTCTATAAATATTTGTTGGCCATTGATTGAATTGGTGTGAGTTTTCTTGAAGACCTCGAATGAATTTGGCTCATGTCTCAATTCCATGGTCTGAAAATTACATCGATCAAATGTAATTAAAAATGTAAACCAATGTAGAAGAATGGGGGATATGTAAAATTTTCACCAATCGTTGAGTATCCTCAATCCTGGTGTGACAGGATAGACCTAAAATGGGACCACTAGTCTCACTACTACATGTATTTATAAAATAGAATAAATTAGCTAGCAATGAAAAAATTCTATTAATATTCATAATATTGTGACAATAATCTAATTTTAAATAGTCATATTAACATTCATGAAATAAATAATATTTATTTCAACCTATAAATTTTAAAATTATTTTTAATTATAAAATTAGGAATACAAATAAAAAAATGTATTAAATAATGTTTAATTTCATCATTTAATTTATGTGAATATTGTGAATGCAAGGAATAATACATTGGGATATTTTGTTCTTCTTCATTTTGATTTTGGTTTTCGTATCACAAATCTTACTTTGCCCAAAGAATTGTTCATGGAATAACTATCAAGATTTTTCGGACCATATTTCTTAGTATCATCCCAAAAGATACTTAATTGCTATACTATCATTTGTTATGTTATACTTAATAGATGAGGTACTAGTATAGATCCAACCATTACTATATCAAAGTTATTAGACATTAATGATATCGGAGTACGCCTCTTTTAAGAGGCATGAAACAAGTGCAATGAAATGTCAATAAATAAAATATGATTCGTGAAACATCTTGTTTATTTATTAATAATTTCTCATTCCTACTATTGAGAGAAACGAATAACTACAATATATTGGAAACGGAGAGTTGAGGTGGTTAATTAGACCTATACTCCGAAATGCTCCCAGCATAAGAGCCTATGGTTTTATCCTAATCCCGTAGCAAGTTATTTTTATTTGATTCATTATTAATTGTCTATTTCAATTCTTAATTTTTATTTTATATTTGTTGTTATAAGTTACATTTTTTTACTTTGTATTTGTTGTGAATTATTAATTATATGGTTCTCACTTCTGTTTTTGAGAGGATAATGTAATTAAGAATACAAATGTTATTTAATAATCATTAATTTTATTTTATGCGACATTTTATATTAATATATTGTTCTATTTTTTGTATTAATATATAAATAATAATTATTATTTTATTTCTCCATTTGCAAGTGCTATTTTGATAATTATTAATTGTACTTGTTTATATTATAAGTGGAATTAATAAATTACGAAATATAAATTAATAAAATAATATATAAAAAGAATGATAAATTAATTACATTTTATATTTAACAAAATTTAAACTTTAAAATTGAATATTAGTGACCTAATAAAAATTTCATCACTATACTCATTTCACAATAACGACAAGACTATATTCCGTTGCTATTTAATGACGGAATATGTTTCATCCCTAAATAGCGATGAAATTTTATCCCGTCACTATACTAAATATGGATTAAAAATGGAGTATAAACTCAATCGCAGAATTTAGCAATGGAAATAATTCCATCGCTACATCCATTGCAATTATTAATAATTTTGTCTTTATACCTTCGAATTATTTTTTCGTCACTAAATTTGTTACAAATTTGTGATAATTTTTTTTGTTATTAATCTGTGTTATTTCGTAATTAACTAATGACGGAAATGTTGTTGTCGCTGAACTCAGTTTTTCCTCTCTAGTTTAAGCTTTGGTAGGATTAAGATTGGGGCAGCCCCCAAATCTAGTTGTCCCTACATCACTAGTTGTAGACTATCTTTCATACTATATAATATATTTTGTATAATATACAAAATATTAACACGTCATAGTCCAAACTAAAAGAGGGAGTGTCATTTTCTGATGACGAAGTGGAGACAAAATGGCCACGAACAGAACAAGAGGGAAACAACAACCCGGTAATGACGGTGTTTGCGGAGTGGTATTAGTATAATAAGAATCCATGTGCCAGTTGACGATGAAAGTACAAGCATCCAGAAGCCGCGAGGCGTGAGCGAAGCTTCCCTAACCAAGCCAGGCCAGCTCATTACCCAGCCATCACATTGCAGCTGAGCTGGACTCCGGAGACATCCAACTCCACGTTCTAATAAAATCATCAGTAATCCAAGACCAAACCTAACCCTTTATTAATTAAACTCCAATTGCAAAAATGTCAATAAATTATGGGAACTGAATTAAATATCCTGCAACACTTGCAGCGTTGTCGTGGCTACTGTTTCTTATCGAGATATAATTTGCATGTTTTGTTTTTGAATCTTCTTAAGGTTGCTTTATCTGAAAGTTTGTTGTTTTACATTATTATTTTTTACAGGTGCTACTAAATTATCTATTAGTTAGTCTCAAGGTGAGAAGTAGATCAATCCTAAGACTCCATCATTTGGAAATTGGAAGGCACCTGGACAGGGGCGAAGCCTGTGTAGACCCAATAAAGGTCTTGATAAGAAAATATTTAATAATAATATTTAATAATAATAATGATAATAATTGCCCAATAAGTTGACACTAAAACTAGTTCGTTAGGTTTTTTTTTTTTTTTCTCAAAAGGGACTTTATGACCCTCTTATTAAGTTGCTTGTTTAACTTGAATTTATTTCGTGAAATATTTAAATGTCTCAATAGATGACATTTATTTTGTGAAATATTTAAATGTCTCAATTTATTTATGTTCATATTTTGAATTATAATGACTTAAAATTTATTTTAAAAGTGCTTGAACAAGCTTTTTTTTTTTTTAAAGAATAAGGCTAAATTTAGTATTTTTGAATAAATTAAAATTTTAGAATCTTTGATACAAGTTATAAATTAAATTAAATTTAATTTATAAAAATAAATGCATACACAAAGACTTGTCTTGATAAATTAAATCAAGAAGAAGAGTTTAGGTAGAAAGGTCAAGTCACTAGAGATAAACCTTTTTAAGCGTTACTTAGGAAAATAAATTTTAGTAAATTTAAGAAAACATAAATAATAAAAAATAGAAGACTAAATGAATAAAAATTTTAAAAATGAGATGAAATTTGCAGCTTGATAAAAAAAAAAATTCAAATTATGATGTAAAAAATTCCCTACTTTCTTGAAGAAATCAATAGGTTCCAGCTCCCTTATAACATCAATTCCATTTTTTCTTACATTTTCATACAAATTGATTAACTGGTGAACATCTAATAAATACTTGTGACACACAAAGATATAAAAAAAATTAAAAAAATAAAAAGATGAATTAAGTAATAAAGTTAATTACACTATTAGTCTTTATTTTGTTCTTTATAATAAATTTTGTTATCACAACTACAAAAAAAAGAAAAAAGAATCTTTATTAAAATTCATATAATTTTTAAAATTTTATTAATAAAAATTGACCTGAGTTATTAATGTACAGTCTAATAAGGTTAAGCATGCAAAAAGGTTGGTGCGATTGTCCACGTAGGCAAGAATAAGCCGATGACGGTGCGGGTGCGCATGAAGATGCGGGTCCCACGTAAATGTGCAGGTTCTCACGTTTCTCACTCGAAGATAGCTCCTAGCCGGGTAGTAGTAGTAGTAGTGGGTACAGAGAGCTATGGAAGCCAAGTTTGGGCCATAAGCTATCGAATGAATCTATTCTATTATTGTTCACAGGAAAACGACGTTCGTGGGTCTGCTTTGCGTGCCGGTGTAAGGTGCCAGATTTGGACCGCTTCAAGCGCGGCACTATATGTTTGTCAAAACAAAAACAACCTTATATAAGAGACTAAGACAACAAGTACGATTATTATTAACAATACAATCAAAAATATCTACTTTTTTGGGTAAAATATTTGGATGAAGCCCAAGCCCATAGTTGCAACCTGCACTCAGATTTAATAATTTCCAGGCTGGCTAAATAAAATATATGCACTAGCCTAGCCAAGCCGATGAAGGTTTGATTTGGTGTTGAATACATCCAGCTCTTAGCTTCCAATCTTTAAAATTATATATATTTGTATGTATAAATGAAAAAAATAAATAATTTTAACTAAAATTAATTGATTGATTGATTGCATTTGGGTAGAGAGAGAGAGGGAGATGGGGGGAGTTGGACTGTTGGAGTGGGATAGTTGCACGCTTCCCCACTTCCACTTCCACGATCTTTTGCAGGTTTACTATTTCACCCCCTGTGTGGTTAAAAATTACAAAAAAATTCCTCTTCTTTTTCATCAATTCCTTATTATTATTACTACACATAATAATGCAATTAGCTGTTAAATTTTCACTTTAATATAGAGTATTCAAATTTCGATATATTTATATAATGAGTAAAGAATGTGATTGTCATGTAAATTTACTTAAATGATAGTAAATGTGGGTTTTTATCACTAGCAAGAAAAAAATAGGCACACATGAGATGAATGACTATCATTTATCTTATTTTGACAAGTTCATAATATTAGATAAATTAATTTTATTATTTAATCAAAATAACGATAGTTAATTATGAAGTGACCCGCTTATTAAATTTGACAATGATGTTGTTAAATTATATTTATAATAATTTTTACATAAAAATTAAGGATCGAGTTAGTAACGGTTTTAGTGTCTTTGTTTTATTTATTGTTAGTCTTTTCAAATTTTAAAATTTTTGAGACAGCTTTGCTTGTTCCCTTTATGTTTTTAGTCTAACCTCGATTCCTTTTATCAATTGAAACATTTCATGTTATTGATTAATTATTAGATAATTATTTCAGAAACCAATTTATCTGATTTTTTTTAAAAGCTTTTAGGGTTTATGGTTTTTGGATTGGAAAATGATGAACTGAAAAGCTGCAAAATGTGAAAGGAGGCCCAATTCAAGGCCTTTCATGTTAAGGGAGGAGGCCCAAGCAATCCTGTTATAGATTTGAAGCCCATGGGCCGCACCACCTTGGCCTAGGCCGCGCATCTATCAGGGAGTCGGCAAATATGGATATGATTTCAGTAAAAGGAAAAAAAAAAATACATAAAAAACATATAGATTTAGGAATTGCTGGCTTAAATTGTAGCATAAGTCAATCACTATTATTTTAATAAAAATATATAGTGATTTTGAATATTATTTTTCATGAAAACATAATGTTGAGAGATTGAGGGAATAACTTAGGGCTCTTTTGCTAGGATTTTTATTTTTATTTTTGTTCCTATAAATAATAATTGCGTAAACGAAAATTACAAGGCGTTTACAGATTATCAGAGTATATCCCGTCTTAATATTCTGTGAAACAACACGCAACAAACTACGACAGTACCAAGATCCAAATCAAAACAAATCAAAGAACCGAAATACGAACGCAACACACAACGAAAACTAAAATTGAATAATACAACGTTTATGTGTTCAGATCAAAATAATCCTACTCACGACAGGGCTTCACTCTAGTCAATCCACTTATAATATACCATGGATTTACAATTGATTTATAGCAATAACAAAGATATATTACAACTAAAGAAATCAAGAAAGCTCGACAACTAACTTATAGAGTAGTGAATATGATAAAATAGAGTACATGCTCAATAATTGAGCAACCCCACACTCTCACATCGACAATCTCTCTATACATCTCTCACACTCACCAAATCATGAGAATAGTGAAAGAATCGATACCTAGTTGTTGGATTTCTCCCTTTGTTCATCTATTTTTCTATCTCGCATGGTTTATTCTTTTGTTCGTGTGTGAAGTTCTCTCTTCTTATCTGTTAATAGCCAATTGAAATGCCTTTATATGCAACGAGAGAAAATGATTGCAGCCCTTGGATCAAGGGGTTCTAAGGTGATAATCAATGGTCCACAAACAACCAGCCATTTAACACGTATATATTAACCAAATGCAATGCAAACGAAATGCACATGAACTGTATATTTGTCAATTTATTTAACATAAAATATAATACCATATGTCATTTACATGAATTAATCAAATAACATATGACATATCAATATATTTTGAATCATATATCAACATCTCGTGCCTCACAAAAACACAAAGAGACAAAACTAACAAACAACGAAATTAAACCTAAACACTGAAGAGAGATAAACATTCTCAAAACCAAGGATACACATCTATCATATGAAAAGGCCAAGCAATGATCAACAAAAACATTGAAGACCCCGATGCCCAAAAAAGAGCAGTAGTGAGGATCAACATAGTAGGAATGACACTAAGGAAAACTTAAGAGTGCACTAGCATACTTATAACCCATACAAATGTTTTATGAGAAGATTGATTTAGGAGTATACTATCAACCCCCTCACTACTAAGCAGCCCAAGCCAATGGAGAAGACATTCAACAAAGCGAGAGTGCATAATCAATGATGTAGGCCTAAGATACTAAGTGAAACGCCTTAGTAGAGTACAAAGGATTGGTCGATTGGAAGTTGCCAAAAGTGCGGCTCTGAAAGGAATGAGGAAAGGGAAAGGTGACTAATCGTACCCACACGACACAATAAATCTGATACGTTAACTGGGATGAGGAGTGCTTCTGCTCCATAAAGCATCTGTTGTTTTGCTCTTTCCAGATAAAGTACACCATTGCCTACAAAATCAAACGATTAGTAACATGTCAAGGATTCTTGCCAATCCACCTTACCACAGCCCATAACACTTCAATTTCCCATTATCGCCAAGGCAATCCAAATTTCTTTAAATGCCAAAAGAAGGACAACATCTGCTTAGAATATGAACAATCAAAGAACAAGTGGCTATGCCTTTCCACTGTTGCTTTGCATAGAAAATACCTATTAGGTAAAGGTAAAACAGGTTAATACGATCAAAAGTATATAAGCGCTCCCTAATTGTTAACCAGAAAATAAGTGCATGAGTAAGAATGAAAATACTATGCCATACCAAACGATGCCATGGAACATTGCAACAAAAGACCCTATAAAGCAGACCAAACAAAAAAGGTCCCATTGAGGGTTGGGAGCCACCAAAGCTCATCCCGGTGCTCAATCTATGGGGGGCTAAGTATATGCTACTGGACAATGTCTAGAGATCCCAATCCCAAGGAAGCCTTCTTTGACCAAGACTAAACACCATTGACAATGATCTCAAAAACACGAGCAAAAATAGAAATTCCTAACTATTGGGGTAGCCGGCTAAAGAATTTATCAACTAGTACCTCAAGAGGATGCCATTGGTCGTACCATAGGAAGATTTTGCTACCATTACCAACCTTCCAACCAAACTTGTCACTCACCAAAAGACAGACATATAACATTTTCCTCTAGTATCGGGGATAGGAATAAGGCACTGGAAGAAACCAAAAACACTTGTCCTTAATTCGATAAGTGTGGATCCACTTAACCCATAACGACTCACAATCACCTGAGAGCAATCTCCAAATCAATTTCACAACTAGGGCTTAGTTCCAAACATATAAAAGCTTTAGACTTAGAGTCACTTGCTCATTAGGACAACACACGTATTATCAAAAAACCTTCACCTTATAGGAATCCAACTAATTACCACTCTAGATGAAATTTCACACTAGTTGGTCAAGCTCTTTGAGCACCCACTTAGGTAAAAAGAAAACAGAGGCCCAGTACAAATAAATGATAGAGATAACATAATGTGCCAACTAAAGTCGATTGTCAAAATAAAGCGAACGACTATGCCACGAACACACTTTACTTCTCACTTTATCCAAAATAGGCTTGCAGTCCTTAAACGACAGCTTATGGACAACAAAAGAACTCCCAAATATCTCATAGGAAGCAAACCCCTTCTAAACCTCGAAGCAAGATATAACTCCTCCCTTAAAGCCTCGTCATTGCACGGAATAAAGAAATTACTTTCAAGGGATTAACATGAAGACCCAACAAAGAAGCAAACCTCTCCAAACAAGAATTCAAGATGCTAACAGAAGAAAAGTCCTTATGAGAGAACAACAACAAATCATTAGCAAACGTGAGCACCACCATCCTTGTCTACTCACACTTTCAGTGGAACTGAAAATCTATAGATTAGTAATACTGACACACTATGCCCTATAAGATCTATATGACTAGAACGAAAAGATAAAGCGATAACAAGTCCCACTGCCTCAATTATCAATCACTTGGGAAAAAAACTATGCAACTGCCCATTAATCTTAACTGAACAACGAGAAGTCGTGACACATTCCTTAACCCACGTACAAAACTAAGAAGGGAAATTCATCAAACAGAGGACCACAAGAAGGAAATCCCACTCCATAAAATCATAGGCCTTAGTTAGGTCTACTTTCATAGCACAGTGCAAGGGACCCTTGTAGAGGTGGTACTAATGGACCAACTCATACATCAGCAAAACATTATCATCTATCCCCCGACTTGGCACAAACGTAGTTTGGGTCTCATCCACCAACCTCGGAAGCACCACTTTAAGCCTGTTAGCCAAAATCTGAATGATGACATTATACATGACATTACAAAAAGAAATTGACATGAATTGCCTATGGGATTCTAGGTATAAAATATTGGGAATAAGACTAATGATAGTGGCATTAACCTCTTTTAATAAGTGACTTGTGACAAAGAAACTGTGAGCAACCTCCACCACATAAGAGCCCACCACTTCCCAAGCCTTTTGGAAGAACTTGACAATAAAACCATCTGGCTTGGGTGCTTTATCATTGCCCATACTAAAGAGGGATTACTTAACTTTCTTAAGGGTTTCTATTGCGATAAGCCTTGTTCACTGATCACGAGCCAGTTGCCTATCCACAAAAGGGGTATTGTTTTCAAGACGAAAATCTATCACATGAGCACTGCTACCTAGAGCTATGGACAATAAGACATAAAGGTGCCCGCTACCTTCTCACTAGAATTTGTAATCGAGCTATCTGCCCTCTGCAAACTAAGGACATGATGGTGATTATGATGAGCCATCATGGTTTAGAAGAAGAAACAAGAGCATCGATCCTTCTCTACAGCCTACTCGACTTGTGCTTGAATACGGAAAAAATTAGACTCTTGAGCTAAGGTAGCTGGAAATTCCCTACTCAACTCAAGCTCTCTTTGACAGATAGCAGAATCATTAGGCCTATCAATGAGGGACTGCTACACTTGAAACAATCAAGCACGAAGATCCACTACTTCGATAGCATGACTAGTAGAACTATTGAGGAGCTTCATGGTGGTTTTCACCACCTTGAGCTTTTGAACTAACCTAAACATAGGAAACCCATAAATCTCTACAACCCAGCTGGCAGCCACTTTGCTAAAAAACAAAAGGTAATATGCCAAATGGTTAAGGAAGCGGAATGAACCCTCATTAGATCTACTAGACTCCAACATACTAACCACCACAGGGCATGGTTAGAGATTCCCGGTTTGCAAGAAAGAAGGCTTGCTACAAGGATATCTAGAGAGCCCACAATCATTAACAAGATCGCTCCATATCAAGTTTGCAGAAAATCATACCAAAAAACAACTCAAATTTTCTATTAAATAATTGCTTCTCCTGTTACAAAATAAAAAAAAGTCAAATTTTTAATTTTGAACTTTATCTTATGATTTAGAAAATATCATTTTTATATTTTAAATTTTTTTAAAAATGAATGCTATATCTTTTGGAACATAAAAAATAATTTTTGAAACTAAAGGGGACTAACTATTTTAAAATTTTCAAGGACAAGGAAGTTAATTTTTTTTTATTATTTTTGAAAAAAATGGTGTTTCGCTAATTTGTTTTTTTAATTCTAAGAAAAGAAAAATATCATTTCATAATTTTTATTTAAGTTACATTTAGATATATAGGGTCAATAACTTTTGTCATTTAGAATTGTAAGGATGCAACTTTGTTGAGAGCATTTGGATTTTTGTCAAAAACAAATAATGTATGTGGACCAACAAATAGGAGAACTTAGAATAACACTACACTGATGATGCAATGGGCCACCAATGTATTTGTAATTTTAGGACATGACATGAAATGTTACTCCACATTGCTTAAAAGTTTCCCTACACTGACTGAATTATAGTAATGACTCTCATGAAGCTTGCTGGGAGCACCATTCAAATGTTTAAATCAAGTTCCATTTAAGAAAGTGTTAAAAGTTAATATAAAACATGCTTCCACAGTTACACATGGGTACTATTGGTGAGAGCTGTGACTCAAGTATTGATTTGAATAATGATTGATCAATTATCATTGCTGATTTTATGGAACATATGTCTCGTGATAATTTTTAATGATTAAGGGTTTTTAATGATAATTTTTAAGGTTCAAGATTTCGTATAAGTATAAATAAATATAAGATTAAATATGACTCGTAAAATTTAAAGTCAAGATAATTTATAAATTTAAAGGTGAAAGTGACTTGTTAGTTTCAAAGACAAGCACATTTGATCTTGCAAGACTTCCTATATTTGATTTCGTTAGGATAAATAGCTCAATTTATTCTTAATAGGGGTAAGAATTTAATTATTGAATTTAGATAATTTAAGTTGAATAGACTGATTCACTTTTAATTAAAAATAATCAAATTCAAGTATATAGGAATAATATTTGCCTTCGGAGAGAGTATCTGGTATCGGGTTTGGCCTGATATGATATAGGACAGGCGCTAAACAGTAAACACGTTCGCAGGTAGTTGAAGAAAGGACACCGAAGTTGCTGAGGTGGCCATACACGTGACAACCGAAACCGTGAGCTGTCTGACATGTAGAGCGCGTCCATCTATTCACCATGCGGCCGCGCGTCAGCTCTTCATTTCTCCAACGCTTCGTCCTCTTATGAAGCGTCTTCCGTGCCTTGTCTCTCTCTCTCTCTCTCGCTCGCTTTGCTCTCCGTGGAAGCAAAACTCGATGCACTCTCCGTGTTTCTGCATCAGAATTGAGAGGAACGGTTTTCCAAGGCTTGAACGAAGAGAGAAACCAGGAGTTCAACGGATTGAATCACTGGTTTCCACAGGTATTTTGTGAATTGTCTCCAGTCCTCTCGGTTTCTTTCTTCGCTTCAATTCCCTTTCAAATCATTCCTTGAGGTCTGACAATTGGTGCCTAACGAGTTTTTTGCAGCGAAGCTCGAGGAAAGAGAGATTCCAGTCTATTGAGTTTCTGGTTTCCACGGTATCTATGTGTTTGCGAATTCTCTTCTTTCGTGTTTTCTCTTTTGGATTTCAATTCATTTTCGTAACTTCATTGCCGACAGAACTCTATTAATTAATTAGTTAGTGGTCCTTGCTTCTTAACCAGTTTATTTTCGTTACTTCAGGGACAAAAGATCTTGAATAAAAGTAAGAAACCAACCACGGAATCTCTAGTTTCTGCGGTTTTCAGGTTTTAAATTCTCTTCAATGCCACATTTTCCTTGTGGATTTCAAATGATTTTCGTAGCATTTATTGACAATGTTTGAATTTGGAGACTTATAAATTTTGCTGCCAACTTGCATTAGCCATTGTTATTGTCTGAATACGTTGATACTAATATCAGTTACTGCGTCTGGTATTTGTTTGAATTATTGGTCTATATATTTTTGTTGAATTTTGCTGAATTTACCGAAATTTGACCAGAAAGAAAACTGGCGATCCATTTTTGTCTCCAAGATAGTGAGTTCTACATAAGAAGATGTATAGTTTTGAGGGTGTTCTTGTTTCTGATCAATTGCTTCAAAGCCAATTCACACAGGTTGAACTTCGCAGCCTCAAATCAAAAGTATCTTTCTATAGTCCCTCTCCTCTTATTATTTCCTTTCAGAATTCAGATTGTTATTTCACTATAGGAATTCTATAGTTGATTTGGTTGAGCAAGTTTGTTGATTATTTTGTCACACTAACTGACCCCTGCTATTATTTTTTTCTCCTTTGTTTTTCTTCGTAGTTTCTTTCACTAAAGAATCAGAATGGTAAAGTTACAATAGGAGATTTGCCTTCTTCAATGGTGAAACTGAAAGCTTTTGGTGACATGTTGAAGGAAGAGGATATTAGGGAAATACTGAGCAAGATCAGTTCTGATATGGATAATGTGATTGATTTTGAAGGCTTCCTCAGGGTGAGTTATGTGACAATTCTTCCGTATTATATGATGTATTTTTTTTTTTTTTAATTTTACATAGTTGAGCAAATATTTGGATGTAAAGAAGAATTAAAATAACAAGTTTTAGGCCCTAATTCTACTTTCACATGGTTGGAAGTACTCAATTTACCAACTATATCGCATATGAATTAGAATTTCCGGTCTTGCTGGATTTTCAAGCTTGTAAATAATATGAAGACTAATATATTTGAATGCGCAGACATATTTGTATCTGCAGTCTCAAGCAACAGAAAAATTGGGTTGTCAAAAGAACTCATCATCATTCCTTAAGGCTACCACGACTACTCTTCTTCACACTGTTAGTGAATCAGAGAAAGCATTTTATGTTGTCCATATCAATAGCTATCTGAGGGAAGACCCATTTCTGAAGCAATTTCTTCCTATAGATCCAGCTACAGATGCACTATTTGACCTTGCAAAAGATGGAGTTCTTCTATGGTACTTAAAGCAGGGTGTGCTTTATAGTACTCTACTTTATTATGTTACATAAGGCCAATGCAGTTCAGAGTAGTTTTGATGTATTTTTATGGCTTGCAAATGCAGTAAGCTTATCAACATTGCTGTACCGGGCACAATTGATGAACGAGCTATAAACATCAAAACAATACTCAACCCTTGGGAAAGGAATGAAAATCATACCCTTTGTCTCAACTCAGCAAAGGCTATTGGCTGCACAGTGGTTAACATTGGTAACCAGGATCTGGTTGAAGGAAGAGTGAGGCCGTCTTTTTTAGTTCCCTTGTCAGTTATATATGATGATTTTCATGGTGTGATAATATATATATTTTTTTCAATTTTGCAGCCACATTTGGTTCTTGGGTTGACTAGTCAAATTATTAAGGTGCGTATACATCATCTTTTCCATATATTTGCATGTTAGCTTTCAGAATGTTAAGGGGAAATTTACGCAGAAGCAAGGCAGCATTGTATAACAAATAGAGGCATAGAGTTTCTAGTTTTGAAGAGTTATTGTTGCTTATAGTTCTTTCACTTTGTTTGGTACTGTATTAACTGTGTGTACTTTAGATCCAACTGTTGGCAGATCTCAGCCTCAGGAAGTCACCTCAGCTTGTAGAATTGGTGGAAGACAACAATGTAATTGACCACTGATTGTTTGAATTTGATTATTTAATTTATTTGTTTCTGTGTTAATTTAAATAGGGGTGTATGATCATCATTTATCTTATATTTTCCAGGATATTGAAGAGCTTATGGGATTAACCCCTGAAAGGGTCTTGTTAAAGTGGATGAATTTTCATCTTAAGAAAGCAGGCTACAAGAAAACTGTTACAAATTTCTCTTCTGATTTAAAGGTATCTGGCACCTAATTTGTCAAATGGCACTGGGTTACTTAAGCCTCAAGGAGTGCCATTTTCAATATACATTGGATGGAAAAGTATGTCATCAGTTGTTATGTTTGTTTGCCTGGCGGCAGAATATCCAATATTGAACTTGGTACAGGACCTCTTGAATAGATGTAATGTTATCCTTATTTCTACTTATTAGCCACGTGATCTCTCTTTTTCACAACCATATAGAACAAGTCTTATCTGCTTAATTACCTTGCCATGGCCTGAAAATATTTTTCACATTTTGGTCCATTTTGACACATGGCACTGACCCTAATATTATTCCCGCTTCAAACCAATTTCCTGCAAACCAATATCACATGCTCATGCACTGCAGGATGGAGAAGCTTATGCATATCTGCTTAATGTTCTTGCACCTGAACATTGCAATCCAGCCACTTTAGATTCCAAGGATCCTGAAAAAAGGGCTAACTTGGTACTTGAGCATGCAGAGAAAATGAACTGCAAATGTTACATAACCTCAAAGGACATAGTTGAAGGCTTTCCAAATCTGAATCTTGCATTTGTTGCACAAATATTCCATCAGAGGTGGGAACTGGACTACTTTTGTAATATAAACTTCATGTTGCATTGTAAATTTTGTTCAAGACTTTTTGCTTCCAGTTTTATTTATTGTACAACATTTTATGTGATTGTAAAATTCTTCCAGAGCAAAAAAGTGAAAACTTTTATCCCATACCTATAAAACAATCTTTGTTGTATACCTCAAAATGTTGGGCCATTAAGTATCAACATGTAGTAAAGATGAGTACAACTGAGATTAGGATGTTCTGGCGGATGTGTGGCTATACAAGAAAAGATAAAATAAAAAAAAATATATACGTAATAAGGCTTGAGGAGTGCCTATTTAGATAAGATGCAGGAGATGCAATCAAGATGGTTTGGAATATGTGAGAAGAAGACTGGTAGAGATATGTGTGAGGTAAGTGAATGAAATGAAGTTTGTAGATAAATATATAGGAAGACCAAATAAAATTTAGTGGAAAACTCTTTAACATGACATATGATATAATAGTCTTACAGAAGACATGGCCAATGATAGCGATAGTTGGAGCCTCAAGGTCTACATTCATGTAGTCAACCCCATCTAGTGTGTTTAAGGCTTGTGAATATTGCTGTTGTATAGGTGTTATTGAGTAGATAGTGGACACCTTTGGACCTATGGGATTTTCTTGGTGCTGGCACATGGACATTTATTAATTGTGATTTAGGGTGAACATGCTCTTCATGGAGATATTTTCCATAGAAGTTTCATGATTGTTGACTGGAACAAATGATTTCTCATTTTCTCTTCTCATAGTTATAACTGCTTTGGGGAGCCATTTCTTCTTTTTATCTTTTCATGGGTATTCCAACTCAACATTGTGCAGTAACTAGGTATTTATCCTACCATACACATGCACATACACACAGAGCAGATCCATTAATGTGTATAGCATTAAACTTTGATCTGTCAATTTATTTCCTTTTGCTGTACCTTTTGGATGATTTTGTCTTTATATTTTGGTAGGAGAGATGCAAGAACTGGTAAAATATAGATCTTTCTTGCAGGAATGGCCTCTCTACAGACAACAACAAACTTTCTTTTGCAAAGATGATGACAGATGATGAGCAAATTTCTAGGGATGAAAGATACTTTCGACTATGGATCAATAGTCTCGGAATTGCTACTTATGTTAATAACTTGTTTGAGGATGTCAGAAATGGGTATAGTTCTACCTTTGTTCCATGTCCCTAATTATTCTTTGTCTTTTTTAAAAAAAACAAAATATGCATATGTGGTATCTGCCGGAGTATCTGGATATTATTTGATTACGTATGAGGGCAGTCACCAATATGCTTCATTTGTTTTTTCTTTCTATTTTTTGTATCTTAACTGATTAACTATATTTTCTAATCTTTATGATATTTATTATGAAATGGAACCACTTTCGTTTTTGGATAAACTCCCAGCAAGTGTAACAATAACCAACCGATTGTTGTTTTCTTAATCTATCTTCCAAAATTTGGTAACTCTCTGAGGCCTGCAACAGAGTGTTCTCAGAACATGAAGTTGTTCCGTCCTAGACCAAGGAGTGCTTTTAAACTCTTTGTACCCCTCATGCATGCAGATGGATACTCTTGGAAGTGCTGGACAAAATTTCTCCAGGATCTGTTAACTGGAAACAGACAACTAAACCTCCTATTAAAATGCCATTTAGAAAAGTGGAGAACTGCAACCAAGTTATTAGGATCGCAAAGCACTTAAAGTTTTCCCTTGTGAATGTTGCAGGAAATGATATCGTACAAGGGAATAAGAAGCTCATCCGTGGTAATGTCCTCCATTTCAAGCTGTTACTAGACCTGATGGATTATACAATTTTCCTAACTTTCTGCCTGGTTTATTATTCTGGTTTACCAGTTAATGTTCTTTATGCCTGAAATTGATATTTTTCTAAAATAAGTTAATTTCCCAGTATTCTTTGCTCCTTTTTACGTACACTTTCCTTTTGCTTCAGGTTTGTTATTGCTTTTCCTAATGCCTGAGGGTCTTTTATATTGTTACTCTGTTAAAGTTGGGAGATAGAAATATCATAGTTAAAGTTGTTATAGGAGAATAGATTTTGAATATTATTAGCGCATATGCACCACAAGATGGGAGAAGCGATATAGGCAAAATTTTGGGAGGATTAGAGTGACTATTGCAACTTGCAAGGAATAACTAGAGGAGAGAGAATCATTATAGGAAATGATTTAAATGGTCGTGTGTAGAAAAGTGAATGGGCATAAAGATGTGGATGGAGGTTATGGTTTTTGGAGAAAGAAATAATAAGAAAAAAGCTATTTTAGATTTTTCCACTGTATATGATCTCATCATAGCTAATACCATGTTCAAGAAGCAGAATGAACACTTGGTCACATATAAAAGTAGTTTGTTAGTTGTTCAAATAGATTACTATGAGGATTGTAAAGTTAAAGAGGAAAGAACCTAACTGCTAACAGAGGCTCGAATTAAACGCAAAGGCTCAAAATCAAAAAGAGTATTGGTGGTAGAATGAAGAGATACAAGATAAAAAATCAAAATTAAGGGGGAATGAGGGAGTGATCAAGAAGAGATTAAAAGATTATTGGTTGAAGTTATTCAATGAATGTGGAGAAACAAGTGTCATGTTGGAACATCTAAGTAACTCTAAAAAATTATGTATTCTATAGACATGTTTGTCCAAATGAAGTAAAGTAAAGCAAGCTATGGAAAAGATGGAAAATGGTAAAGTAGTTAGTTAGATCAAACAATTACTCAAGTTTCCTTATTGTAGAAGTTGGTTTCATAATATCAATTATGTAATGGAATGTGACCATATCAATTATCTTCATTCACCATCTCATGAAACTTTTCCATATGAAGATGGTGTTGGAGGGTTGCGTCAAGAATGGCATCCAGCATAAAATTTTGCTACATCGTTCTTTTGCATGGATTTATATTGTCAATATGACTTCAGAAGTCAATTAACTTTATGAATGACGTGTCACCAACCTAGTGATAGTATCCGAATACCCTATGGTTAAGAATCCAAGCATGCGTAATACCGCTGGTTTTGTAAATTCCATTGTGGGTCAAGACTAGAATGGATAGAAATTCAGAGTATATGCCATCTTGGAGTTTATTGAAATCCAAGTAACAAAGGTTAGGACTAATTAAGATATTTTTCTTTTAAGTATTACCTTGGGTTGCCATTGCAAAAAAACATGGTCCTTGAGGCAAGTGAAGTTCTACTATGATAAATCCCTTTATGTTGGGAGCTCTTTTACTTTTCCTGGATTGGTTCTGTCATAATAAACTTTAGAGAAAAGTAATATTGGAAATACAAAATGCTCAAATCATCTGTTTCTCTTTTCTCAGCTTTCCTATGGCAGTTGCTACGGTTGAATATCCTTCAACTCCTGAAGAACCTGCGGTCGCGTTCCCAAGGGAAGGAGATTACTGATTCTCATATCATGACTTGGGCAAACAAAAAAGTGAAGAGCACAGGCAAAAATTCTCATATGGAGAGTTTTAAGGTTAAGAAGTTTGACATTCATTTCTACCCTTCTGTTTATTTTAAATTAAGACTGACTAGTGCTGTTGTGGTCCCGTTATCAGGATAAGAACCTTTCAAGTGGATTATTCTTCCTTGAACTTCTCAGTGCGGTTGAGCCAAGGGTAGTGAATTGGAATCTTGTAACCAAGGGTGAAAGTGGTATGATTTTTTGCAAAGCATAGAGTTCCTGCGGAAGTTAAAAACTTTAGTTGGCTAAGGAAATGTGGAATGTGACCCTCCCTGTCAAATGACATATTGTTGATGACTGGCTCAAATACAAGATGCAGTAGCTTTTCAAAATATCGTCCATATGTTTTATGATTAAGAATGCTATAACCATCTTAGCCTGCTTGGTCTACACATTCTGGAAGCATTAAACAAAATATTCGGGTCCTTATTAAGGGAAATTTTTAGTTGTTGAGACATTCTCTCTATTTTCATTATCAGCAGTGATTCTTTCTCTTTTAATTCTTTTGGAGGGGGCGGGGGTGGAATAGATATCATGTGTACGCTGATGGAGAAAAATGAGTACTAATCCATCAAGTTCTTTATTCTGAAAAAGTTACTGTGTGAGTGTGACTATAAAGTTGGTTTATTTTTGTTGTTTGTGATAGATGAGGAGAAGAGATTGAACGCAACATACATAATCAGTGTTGCACGAAAGCTTGGATGTTCCATTTTCTTGTTACCTGAGGACATAGTTCAGGTGAGAGTGCTATTAAGATGGGGTTTCAAATCTGTTTGTCCATTAATTCCATTTTTGAATTGAGAACAGAAGGTTCCATTGTTAAATCATCTCATTTTGTCAGGAACCCTAGTGGTTTGTTTAGGAGTGCACATCCTAATTTGCTTTGGCTTTCTCCAAAGGAGAGAGCAACAAAATGACAAGGGAAGGAACTTTGGAACCTTTTTTTTTTTTTGGGTTAATAGCTTGGTTTATCCTAAACTTAAGGCCATTTTGCAATTTTATCCCGTTTTGATAATTGCTTCAATTTGGTCATCGAACTTTAACATTGGTGTTAATTTTATCCTCAATCAGCCAAGCGTGTGCCCCCACCATACGTGGCGGCTGATGTGGTGTGCTGATGTTGCAATGCACAAGGCAAAACGACACCATTTTGCTTTGTGCATTTTGAAACCCTAAGTATTTGTTACTTAGGGTTTCAAAAGAGAAGGAGGAACCTGATGGTGACGCATGCGAGGGAGATAGAAGGCGACGCAAGGTGAGGGCAACAACCATGGAAGCGACCCACACCAATAGTGGCAGAATCCACGCAAGGTGATAGTGACAGTGACGCACGTGAGGGAGACGAAAGGAGACACACGACGAGGAAGCAACGACGATTGTCACGGGAGCGACCCACATTGACGCTGATGGAATTGACTCACGGCAACAAAAGCGAAAGCGACACACGACAATGGAGACAAAATCAAAGCACGACGACAGTGACGGAACGACAATGACGACGACGGCTACAGAGAATATTTTGACATGCGACCTAGAGAGATAAGCTGGCTTACCTAAGAGAGAGAAGCTGATGCCTAGCAGCTGCTGATGTCTATCATTGTCGTCAATTTCGTCACCATCGAAGCTGTGCGTCGACCCTAGCAGAAGTCGTGCATTGATCCTAGCAGAAGTCATGCGTTGATTCTGTCACCGCCAGTGTGGTTCGCTTCTGTGGCCATCATTATCGCTTCCTCATCGTGCGTCGCCTTCCATCTCCCTCGCATGTGTCGCCATCGTCTTTGGGTTTCTCTTCTCTTTTGAAACCCTAAGCAACAATGATTTTGGGTGTTTTATGCACAAGGCAAAACGACGTCGTTTTGCTTGGTGCATTGCAGCATCAACACGACAAAATGACGTCGTTTTGCTAATGCGTCCATTATTGGACACATCAACATGTCACTCCAGGAGCCATATATGCTGGAGCAAACGCTTAACCGATTGAGGATAATATTGACACCAATATTAAAGTTTCATAACCAAATTGAAACAATTCTCAAAACAGGATAAAATTACAAAATGACCCCAAGTTCATAATAAATTAGGCTATTAACCTTTTTTTTTTGTAACGCTGGTATTCAGACCTTCAACTTGACTAATCTAGAAAGAGTTGTTGACATTGCATTATACAATAGTGGTTTATGCCTTCTAGCCCCTAACCATATATTCATTTAGGACCTGTACAATTTCCCTACGCAAAAATATCGTTGCTATGGTCGTTATTTTGATGGGTAACTTGCAAAAATCGAACTTGCCTCTTTATGGGGAAAATGCAGGCTAAACTGCTGCCCTCGTCTTGAAAGGGACTTCCCTTTGCAAAACTACGAATTGGAGTCGCTTGAGAAACGATAACGTAGAGGACAAACAACTGACATTTTGTTCATGCAATGGCAGGTAAATCAGAAGATGATCCTCACTCTTATAGCCAGCATCATGTATTGGAGCCTTCAGCAAGTTGGGGAAGAGCCCGACTCATCTCCATCATCTGCCACTGCTGCTACTTTTCTTAGTGCATCTCCAGCACCATCCACCAACAGCGAAGACGAAAGTTCACTGGCCGGTGATATCTCGAGCTTGACAATCTATGAAAGTTCACTGGGTGGCGATGTCTCAAGCTTGACAATCGATGACACGGCGTCTGATACTACAATCTCCTCACAGCTGGAAAATGAGGATCCCACTATTGCCTGATGCTGGAGTCCCCTTACGGGTCAAAAACGAGGTTAATCCTGCCACCGCGGATGCTCGAGTCACGGCAAGCAAGGAACTCTTGTCAAAGAATGAACTGCGACTTGCACACATTTTGCACGAAAATGGGAGAGGCAAAGGAGGTGGAGAAGGGACACTGCTGTTGGCTGGGAAGGTGCAGGTGGATTGGATTTTGCATGTGGTCTTTTCCAGGCAAAGAAAAATGCACGGCCATGGAGTATACTGCTTGATCCAAAAGCTGCCTTTGTCTAGGCTTTAAGTTCTGCTCCTTCCTCGGTAATGATATTTTCTTTCTTTCCTTCTTTCTTTCTTCTGTTTAGACTTGTTCTATCCACGTGGATGGGATTTTGTAAATAGAATACTTGATTATCTATTTCCTTGACAACAATTGCAATAAATCAACAATGTGTTTGATTTGAGGGATGGTTGGTATGTGTTCTTATATTTACTTGGTCACAATAATGTAATTGTCGTATAATTTTATATGGAGTGATGACATTTTAGTTGAAAAATATAAAGTTATTAACATAATTTATAACTTTAAAAGATGTATTTAAATATAATTTTAATTATTTGAGAAACTAAACTTTGATCCCAAATTTTTAACACTCTTTCCTCGTTTCAAACATATCAAATATAGGAAGTTTATGTGATTAAACGGATTCTTTAAAAAATCCTAGTGATTTAAAATAATGATAAAAAATCATAATAAGATTAATAATAACAACGAGTTTGATAGAATTTATCCTCAAAATATATTTTTGTAACAAATATTTTTTATCTTGTTTATAATAGTTACATAAAGAGTAAATTATTAAAAATGCTCTTGAGGTTTAACAAAATTACAAAAAATAACCTTGACATTTAAGAAATATCTAAGTATCCATTCATTAATTTGACATTTTGTTGGGGGCACAAAATGACAAATTGTCCATATATTTTAAAAAATAATTTATGATATTTTAGATATTGGCCATATATTAGTAGAATAAAAAAAATTAAAATTCATTAAATCTCTTCAAGTTTATAATTTGGGATAATTAATCCCCGGGATATTTTTGATTGACTATCTCACTTGACATCATTTTTTGGCTAAAAAATTATATTTACATGTCAAAAAAATATTATAGTGTCCCTATTAATATTAAAAAAGCATGCATAATTAAACTATTATAAATTAATTAAAATAAAAAATAAAAAAATTGAGTGGAGAAAAGTGGTTCTAATTGATGATCTAAAAGGGAAAAATATAAAAAAAAAGTGTAAAAATATAATCAACTCTAGTTAATCCTTAAACTGAAACAAAATTCTAATTTATCTTAAAGAAGGATAAAAGTTAATTAGTTTATAACCTAACTAAAATTTAATTTATTTTTGAAAATAGAAATAAATTAGTATCCAATGTATCTTTGAAATTATGGAAGTAAAGTAATCTCAAAATAATTGAATTTTTGATCAAATATTCTTGAATTTTTATTTTGTAAACACAATTTTTAATTAAATTTTTAAACATACAATTTTTTTTAAATTTTCTTGTTTTTTCTTAGTAAATGTGACTTTTAATTAAATTTTCAAACATTCAAAGGTTGGAAATTATTTTCTTTATTGGCAACAATTATGATAAAAAAATTGCTATAAACTCAAGACGAGGAATTGTTTTTTAAGAAATAATAATATTTTAAAGTTAATATTTTATTATTTTTTAAATCTTTTCAAAATATTTAAAAGTAAAATTGGGTAATCAAATAATGCTATTTTTTTTTTTAATTTTTGGTTGCAAAATAATAAAATTGAAAACAAAAAGTCAATCAAATGAGCTCTAAAAGTTTTTAAGAAAGAAAGAAAAAACAAAATAATGTAATTTTTATACAGTTATATGTTTTACTTTTTTTCTCTATTTTTTTTATATCAATTCATCAATGTGTGCAATTTTACCTATTTAATAATAAGTTTGATATTTTTATTTTAATTAATTTATAATAATAAAATTATGTTTAATTATTGAAGATTAATTGGGCATTACAGTTATTTTCTTTTTCTGCATCTAAATTTAATTTTTTTAATTGAAAATAATGTCAAAGAGAGTTATTGGTCAAATTGTAAATTTTAAAGGAATTTAGTAAATTAACCAAATTGCCTTTTTTTTCTAAATCAAATGGATTAAAATTAAAAAGTGAAATTATCAAATTAGTTTTTGTTTTTAAAAAAAATATACTAAATGGGTTAAATCCGCTCCTGGGTAAATCGGTTCGGGCCGTTTGGTTCCGGGTTCAAACAGCCGGCTCGGAGTCTCCACTGGGACCTGTCCTCCGGTCCAGTCGCGGTGTCGCTTTCTCAGGGGCAACGGAGAAAGAAGAAGAAGAAGAAGAAGAAGAAGAATGAAAAAGAGAGACAGAGACTTGACCGCATTTCTGTTATTCCAAGTTCTCGTGTGTTGCGTTCCTTTTTGTTCTATCGACAATCTCCCCCCCTCTCTCTCTCTCGACCATCTTTCCGCTGCATTTTCTTCCTCTTCCGGTAGCATTTACCCTCACAGATCCGACCTTGGTTTAGGTAACGCATTTCTCTCTCTGTATATATGTAGTTATATACATACATATGTTTATTTTGTTATTGGAAGAACGAAATGCAATTGGATTGTAGGGCTTAGAACCTGAAAACTAGCTTAGGTTTGGGGAGTAATGAGGTTGTTCATATGTTGTGTGGATACATAATAGCTGGATGGATACATGATAAGTACGGTGAATATGGATGTACATTTTGGCGAGTTTGTTCCTAGTTCTAAAATCAGATGACAGTTTTATTCCACTAATGTTGGGAATCTCGGATGGGATTCAGTTACATCATGTGCTTGACTTCATGTAATATTTGGTGGTTTTTTTTCTGGTCTTGAATCTGATTTATATATTCATCGTAGAATGGAAGCTTTGCAGAAGTACTCATGTAAATTTTTGTCTAATTGAAATTAATCCCAAGAAGATCATTCTTTGGCCTCCTTTTCCCATTCCCTCCCCTTCTTTTCTTAAATATTTATAATTTTGCAGAGATTGATGTGATATTCATGCCAACTAGACAATAGCTCAGGCTTGCATGAAATTTAAAATGATGGATGAGATTGATGATGATGATGCACCTATAGTTTTTAAGCGAAGTAGCTTAGCATCAAAGCAAAATCCACTGACATCATCAACGAAGAAGTCATCATCTCAAAGGCATGATGGACAGTTGGGGAAGCGGATTGATGAAGCACCTTCTCCTAATGGTCAGAGCTCCGTTTGCCAGAAGGGTAAACTGGTTCCATCTACCATGGCATCATCGGCTTCCAATGCACACCCTGAGGTGTCCAATTCATCTGCCAAGGCATCAGCAGTTAAATCTCCTTTAGCAAGCCCAAAAGCTTCAACTTCATCTCCCACAGCATCACATGTGAGAACAATGGAAAATTAAAAAATGCCAGCTTCAGCACCTGATCAGTCAAAACATTATTCTCGACAGAATACCACCTCAGCTATTAAGGAGGAGTCACTGTTCAATACTGGTTTACCTCATTGTGACTCTGAGGATTCAGAAGATAATAAGCCACTGAGCGCTAAACTCTCTACTGGATTATCAAAGGGAAATTCCAACAATGCCAACAAGGGACCAAAAAATTCTAATCTAGGTTCATCTTCAAATCAGAAACCAAGAATCAAACATGAGGACTTAGATGAGGAAATTCCTTTGTTATCAAAGTTCCAGTTGAAGTCAAATGGAGGCCCAGCTAATAAAAAGTCCTGTGATTTTGATGAAATTAAGCCTGTAGCACTGAAACTTCAACAAAATGGTTCTCCTGGGAAAGACAACCTACTTAAAAAATCTTCTACTTTGTTGAATAAGAGAACAGCAGATGAATTCAAATCTTCAAGTCAGTCCTTGGTTAAAAGGACAAAACTGGTTAATGGAACCTCACCAAGTGTTAGCAAGCAAGTATCTAAGAAACCAGAATCAGGGGTAGATGAAGAAGATGATGATCATGTTCCTATCTCCCAAAGAATGAAGAAGTCACCTACATTAGGGACTAAATTGTCTTCCGGAAAACAAAAAGTAGCAAAAGTTGTTTCATCTTCTTTCAAAAAGACAAGTAAGAAGTCCATGAAAGTAGTGAAGAATTCAAAGTACTCCAAGTCGTCAAAGGTGCCCCCTAGCTCTGGTGAAGGACAAAAATGGACTACCTTGGTCCACAATGGTGTCATTTTCCCTCCTGCATACAAGCCTCATGGGGTCAAGATGCTCTATAAGGGGAAGCCAGTTGATTTGACTCCTGAACAAGAGGAGGTTCGTCCTACTTATTCTCTCGTTCTGTTTATCTTTGAAATTTAAGTCTGTCAAGGAGGTTTTGTCATATTTATTCATTTATTGCTATTTCATTTTGCATAAAGGTATTGCTTTCATTGCATTCGTTGAAGTTCTTTTGTCAGTGGCCTTCATGTTGTCTTTTTTATATATAAATTCTATTTTGCAGGTTGCAACAATGTTTTTAATGCTTGGTGTTGTTGTTATAGGTTGGAACAATGTTTGCAGTGATGTTAGATACTGATTATATGAACAAACCAAAATTCAAAGAGAACTTCATGAATGACTGGAGAAAAATACTTGGGAAAAACCATGCAATTCAGAGGTTGGAAGATTGTGATTTTACCCCAATATATGAATGGCATCAGAAGGAAAAGGAGAAGAAGAAGCAAATGAGCTCAGAAGTAAGTTCATTGCCTAAAGAACTTCTGGTTTTGTGCTGCAAAATGATGCTGGAGCTCAACCTGATTAGTTGCTCATAAATTCTGAACCTATTCACTTACTTTGACCTCTTTTACTTTCAGAATTGCCATTTATCTGTTTCTGTCTAGTCAATGTGGTGTAGACAAGTTTAGTAAAAACTATAACTGCACTTATTATTGAATTTCTTTCCCAAATGATTTCATTTTCCAGCTCAGTTTAACTTCTGCAGTGTCTGATTCTTTCAAGTTTTCAGTTATACAAGTGTATCTGTTATTGAAATTATTATTTTCATCATCATTGTCATCTATGTAATCTTTTACCTACTGACCTCGGATTATTTGAATTTCTTGATTTTGATCTTCTTTGATTCGGTAAACAAAAGTCGTTACCTGGTCCAGGTCCCAATTATGTGTCACAGTTGGCTGCCCTACCATTTTGTAGTGTACCGAACAATTACTTGGTATGTGGGGTTTTTCAAGGACTTGGGTTGTTTGAGCCTGTAGTTACTGGATTAAGGGATTTTCCCACTTTAAGTGGTAGGATTGGGAAGTTCTATTTCCTCAATGATCATGATATCACCGAGTTTGGTACTTTGAAATGAAAACTTTTCAGAAGCTTTGAGGAAGTAAGCAAAGGGTAAGAAACTGTTTTTTTATGGGGGAATTAGGATCTCTGGATTACCAACAAAGAGAGACAGGGCTAGTCTTTCATGTACAAACAAATTTTGCAATTACCCTTCATTGTGATTTAAGTGAATCTGTCTATACTAAGAAGAAGATTCATTATGACAAACTAGTAACTACAACAAGTAGTCATAACTATAAGTTCCTGTATCTTTAATCTTTATTTTGTTAATTGGACTATGATTTTTTGATAACAGGGGCCAGCACTGATTGTCTATTGTTTGAAGGGGAATGTTGAAGGTTCTTTCTTTGATGTATGGACTAATGAAGATGTGATAGATGCCAGACTGGTACAGGTGATCAAGGTCTTTTCTAGTGGAGTCTAATGTGAAAAGTCTCCGGTGCAGTAGCTGGGGAACATGCTAGAAATTTTGGCAACCGTCAAGCCTGGAGGTTGCTGGAAATTGCAGCAGCTGTCAAGTGTGGAGACTACTAGATTCCTTGAAGGAAGAGAGCTAAGAAGTTACTAAAGGAAGAAAAGGTGCTGGAGTGACAGAGTGTTCTGAGTTTGTTGAATGGCTGAATGAAGGGTACGTGGTTGTGGATTTCTTGTGCTACTGTTCCACTCACAATTGATAGACCCTTTTTGTATGGTAGGGACTAAGGATGTCAAGTCAAAATGGGAATAAGGGGCATGGGTGACATCATCAATCACGGAGTTGGTGGTAGTAGCAGTACCATTGTCCTTGAACATGAGGCGTGGGTGTTTTGCTTTACTCTATTGCTTGTGAGTAGTTAAGAGCAAGTACTCTTAAGCAAGGAGAGGGGAGGCCTTACAGAATTAATAGCTCTATCCCTAGTCTACAAAGTCCTATGACGATGGAACTTAGGGACTATGTTAGCCTAGGTTCTCACTGGAGCTGTCTAATAATCGGAGATCATAATCATCTTCCCATTTGTTGCTTGGGAGGCAAAGTAAGTGGAGTCCTGACCTCAATATTGTATAAAAGAATACATGACAAGGAACATGTAGTGAGTGGAGTCGTCGGGTGGAAAGTTCCATAGGCCAAGTTGTAGAGGTGTTGTGAACATCCTTAAAGGAGAGTACCATTTTTTGGTGTCGGTATTTGAGGGGTAGTAGAGTGGTTGTCTTGGTTCTTATTGGCTTATCCAAGGAGTGCCCGGAATGTCCTTGTAATGAGTGGTTGATTTGATGTACTTGGATAGAGAGTTCTATTGACTAAGTAAGAATGTGTCATCTCTATGAGGAGCTTAGGTAGAGAGACCCATCAGCCAAGCTGAGGAGGTGCTGCTAGCAGCCTTATAATAATAACGCATAGGTAGGCAATTGTGTTAGTTTGCTCAATTTAGTATGGATACCTGGAGATGGAGGCCATAAGGATGTCATGCGACCTAGTGAACTCAGAATCACATGGAGAGCTTGATCCTTGATGGGCTGATTTTGTAGATTCAGATAGCTATGGAGACAGTGATTTAACATCAACATGCTACCTTGAGGGTGTGACGTGTATACCCACAAGGAGGAACTCATCCTCTCTTGTTTCCATTCAATTTGAATTTAGATCTGAATTCAAGCATACTTGTTTGTCATAAATAATAACTTTCCCTAGTCTTCTATGCCAAAGAATCAGCATTAATCAGTTCAAGTTCCTGGCTGTCTTAATCTTATTTCCAAGATCTGTTTGATTTTACTCTCAAAATATTAATTTGCTACAAGCTTGCATTTGTTCACTATAAATGGAAATTATGGGATGACACCTCTAAGAAATGCTGCTATCTTATCTACTAATGCTTTTGGGTGGACTAGGACTTCATCATCAGAACCAACATGGTACTACTATTGGTATTTTTATGGGGATGTTTCAATAATTGTCTCATCCAACCTACAAAGCTTTTCATCTGTCTTCATTTTTTTTCTCTTTTCTCATAATAAAGTCTGAGCGTTGCTGTTCATGCAGGAGAAGAAGGCCTTGAAAGAAGAGAAACTGAAGCAGGAGGAGAAGTACATGTGGGCTATCGTTGATGGTGTCAAGGAGAAGGTTACCACTAGATTGGACTTATGTATCTTGCTGTAGAATCATGGGACTTATGCATCATTTTGTGTGTATGAATTTTATTGTGTACCTGTTAAAAAAGAAGAAAACAAAACTAAATTATTTCATTCAGTATCTTTTAGTACATAGCATGTTTGCAGCCTCCCCCCCCCCCCCCTTTTCCATCCACCGTAAGGGAAGAGACATCTCAGGCTAGCATGCCAACATCATAGCCATCTATTCATTATAAAGTAATTGAATGAGAAACCTAAGATTAGAGAACTGCTCAGGCTATCTAATCTGTTAACTAGGTAATTCAATTTAGTTGCTAAGAACAATATGCTGATTAAACGACTTGAGGCATTTGGTGATAACTATTTCTTCCACTTTGTGCAAAGTGATGCAGGGGAGAGAAAAATTGATTTTGCTTTTCTCTTCCGCTTTCCACTTTTACTATTTTCTATATCCGGTTGAAAACAGAGCTGGAAATGGAAATCATTATGCCTTCTTATATCTCACCTACTTTAATAAAGTTTTTTTTTTTTTGGTAAATCAGAAATGACTGTAAATGTCCATTCCAAGGGGCATGGGAAGGTTCGGACCCACAACCTCATGCTTGCCATGATGCTTTAATCACCGCCTACTTTAATAAAGTTTAAACATTAAAAGTTAAAATTCCTCCTATTTTTCAACCTATTTTACTTTACTACCTATTTTCTACAAAGACTAATAAAGAAAAGTCCTTTAGCTTTTCTCCTTTTTCCATCCAACAAATTTTCCAGATGGTTTTCAGGTTTTCACTTGCTTATATACTTGCTAGGATTTTATGTATTTTTTGTACATTGTTTATGATGGTCATGGGACAAAGGTCTTCATTTTGTGCTTTCTAGGCTATGCAATCTTTTCTTTAATTGTTTTTATTTCCTCTACTTCAACAGTTTTTGAAGCTAAACCAGTTATATTGGGAAGAAATTAAAATTAGCACATGTCCTGTTTGGACTGCATTTTATTATCCATCAGCAAATTTACTTAGGATTATAATTGTGTCACTAAAGTTTTCAAAAATGTGTGAATTTTAGGATTTGAATTCTGGGAGGACGATTGATTGTGCTAGGCAGTGTTTGGGGTTATACCTACTCACCACCAATAACTATCCACCAGGACAAGATCTGCAAGTTGGTAATTCGGGATCTCGGAGTTCCTCTTTTAATTTTTCTATTCTCAATTCTAATTATCAAGCCATGCTTTTCCATTTTCATTTAGGGCAAGCGAATTTTGCATATCTTGAAAAGTTGTTCCCTTTATTATTCAAGAATAAAAATTCAAATTTGCTTCAATGTGAGGTGTGTCAATTGTCAAAGCATACTCACAGTTCCTTTCAAACGTAGCTATATAAACCTTCTCACTCGTTTGTCATGTTTCATAGTAACGTATGGGGTCACTCTCGAATAAAACATGTTTTGGGCTCGCGATGGTTTGTGTCATTTATTGATAACCACACTCGATTAACATGGGTATTCCTCCTAAAAGAAAAATCCAAGGTTGGTCAAGTCTTCAAAAACTTCAATGTCATGATCCAAACTCAGTTTTGTTCAAAATTTCAAATTCTGTGAACAAACAATGCTAAAGAATATTTCAGCTTTGTCCTGGGTGACTATCTTTTAAGCCAATGCATTATCTATTAAAGTTCTTGTGTTGACACTCTTTAGCAAAATGGTATTGCCGAATGACAAAATCAACACCTTCTTGAAGTTGCCCAGTCTCTCATGTTTTCCACTAATGTTCCAACACATTTTTGGGGGGATGCCATTCTCATAACCACCTACCTGATTAATTGGATGCCTTCTCGAGTCCTTCAGTTCCAAACTCCTCTCCAAGCTCTCCTGATTATCTACCCACATTCTCGATTTGTGTCCATTATTCCTCTTAAAGTGTTCGGATGTTTAGCCTTCGTACACATTCATCCTCATAATCGTGGAATATTCAATCCTCAAGCCATCAAGTGTATATTTCTAGGATACTCACCAAATCAAAAGGGGTATAAGTGCTTTTCTCCTTCGACCCAAAAATACTACCATTTTATGGATGTCACTTTCTTTGAAAATCAACCCTTCTATCCTAATCCTACCATTCAGGGGGAGAGTGAGTTTACCAAGGAATGTTAGTCTTGGGATGTTGAAATTTTCTGTAATCATACTCCTTTTACACCCTTGTCTCCAAACTCTATGGTCATTGTACCTCCCACTCCAATCTAGCTACCCAAAATCCAAGAGAGTCCTTCCCAATCTGAGCCTCATCTTCCATCTAACCTTATTGAAGTTGGCTTACCAACAACTACAGAGCTTTGTGTGTACTCTAGGAGAGTAAATGCTCAAGATCAGGGAGAACATTGATCACTAACAAAACCTGACCAACAATCCAACTTGGATTCAATGAATGAAGGTAACACTGTTTTTGAAAATATTTTGGTGAAACACCTGTGAATGACCTGAGTTGGCCAATTTTGGATACAATTCAAGTCCTTACCAACATTTAAGAAGCTCTCAAAGATGCCTTATGGAAGGCTGCAATTTTGGATGAGATGTGTGCCCTAGAGAAGAATCAAACTTGGGAAGTCACTAATATGCCTTCAGGTAAAAACTCAGTTGGATGTAAAAGGATTTTTACAATGAAGTATAAGGAAGATTGGAGTATTGACAGGTATAAAGCACACTTTGTTGCAAAAATGTTTCACCCAATATTATGGTGTTGATTTCCAAGAAACCTTTGCACTTGTGGCCAAACTCAAGACCATTTGGGTTCTCCTATCTCTAGCAGCAAACTTAGATTGGCCATTGATTCAACTTGATATGAAGAATGCATTCTTGAATGGTGACTTAGAAGAAAAGCGTATATGAAGATTCCCTCAAGTTTTGAGACACAAGCTACAAAGAATCAAGTGTGCAAATTAAAAAGATCTCTATATGGCCTTAAGCAGTCACCAAGAGCGTGGTTTAAAAGCTTCACAAGAGGCAAAATTTCATGGTTACTCCCAATGTCAAGTTGACTACACATTATTTGTGAGGAGGTCTGCAAAAGGTACAATGTCCATCTTGATTGTATATGTTGATGATATTATTATTACAGGTGATTTCATAGAAGAAATGGGTGGCCTAAAGAAAATCCTTGCCAACGAGTTTGAGATCAAAGATTTAGAAAATCTCCGGTACTTCCTAGGGGATGAAGGTGGTTAGATCTAGCAATGGAATCCCTGTGTCTCAAAGAAAATATGTCTTGCATATGTTAAAGGAATGCAGGATGCTTGGGTGTGAACTAGCTGATACTCCAATGGAAGCTACCACCAAACTTGAAAGAAAAGAGAAGGGTGCTCCAGTTGATAAGGGCCAGTACCAAAGGTTAGTTGGAAGACTTATATATTTGTTTCACACTTGACCAGACATCAATTTTTCAATCAGTGTTGTGAACCAATTCATGACTAATCCAAGGGAAGAACATATGGAGGCAGTTGTCATGACCTAAGATTCCATAGAAGGGCATTATAGTAATAGACTTAGCAAGTTGTTAGGAGATATTTTGTAATGCTGTTACAGCACATGGATGCTGTTATTTTTGTTAGATAAAGCCTATATAAAGGCCCCATTGTAAGAGGAGAAGATATGATTAAAATGATAAATGAAAACTGATTCTCTCTCTACAATTCTCCTAAATTTCCCTCTCATTTCTCTCTACTTCTCTCCCTCAATTCTCTTTACATTCTCTCCCCATTTCTTCCTCTCAAATATTTTGCTCTTCATTCTATTCATCAGCTCCTTTCGATTGTCATTCCAATCCTAGGCTAAACCCTAGGACCGTGACAAATGATACCAGAGCATCGATTCTTGGTTGTGGTTCCGATTCGTGAAGGTAGCGATTTCAGTGGGTTTCTCATGGCCGAGTGAGTTGCGACTATGATCGGAAGTTTCGATCCCAACTGGTGAAGCAAACCGGTGGCAATCAAGCATTGCCACCTTGATCGGAAGCTCCGACCCATACTAGTGAAACAAATTGGTGGCCTTAGAGAGCGACCCACCCTGATCGGAAGAAGGTTCGGACTCATTCTAGAGAGGCGACATTGAGGCTGAAAGAAGAAGGCGTGATTGGGCGGCTCTTATCGAAGCATGAAGGCAAAGACACTCGGTGATTATAATTTGGGTCGGTCCAGCACATTCAAGCGATCTAGCAGAGCGGTCCTTCTTCGGCTGTGGTTCATGTAATCTTGGTAGTTGATTCCGACGACTCTTATCGGAATTGTTTGAGCAGAGATTGGTGGACTCTAGCGAATTCGACAAAAACAGTGATTCCAGTGGTGAATTGTGGCATGAGCGAGATCCAGATTCGAGGCAGAAAGGGTAGATCGTGACGGAGGTAGTCGGTTATAAAAGTAATCTGTGTCGAAATCTGGGTGACTTGGAAGCTACGAAATCAATGGCGCCAATTAATTTTCACAAACCACAGCAGTGAGTCGCAAAGTAGATCCGAATTTTGAAGACGAAGCGGCTGTTGATTATTGGTTGCGAAATTCATCCAACGAGGGTCGCGCTAGAGTCGATTAATGTATTAGAGTGGCGTCGACTGAGTAACAGAACCGAGCAAGGAAGGCAAGCAGGCCCCAACGATTCCCCTGGTGAGTTTCGATCGATTATTTGCAGTCATTTCTGTTCGGAATTTGAAGGTGATTGGGCCAGGTGATTTCGATGAAGCTTCCAGTAACTCCTAGAGCAATTTAGGTTGAGCGAAAATTGCAGTCAAAGCAGATTTGGAGTGTTGAACGGTGATTGGGTGAAGCGGACGGTGATTAGTGTTGGTTCTCGGCTGAGATTTCGACGAAAACGGTTCATTCGATCACTGTAAATTGGTTGCGGGAAACAAATTCCGATAGTGCTTCTTGGCTATTGGGAGGTTGTTTCTGATTCGATTCAGACCTGACATTTCAGTGAGTAAGGAATTAGTCTAGAAGCGATTGTTGCATCATGACAATCGTTGTTAGAGCTTGGAGCGATTTTTGGAGTTGCAACAGGCCAACGATTATCGGAAGGGATTTTTTGGAAGCAAGGTGATTCCAGACGGGATAGTGTGACTCAAGAGGGTGACCTCAGAAGTAAAGTTGCTCAATAGGTTTTCGAAATCCGCGGCGAGGAGCAATTTTGATCGAAGCTGCTAGAACCAAGGTGATTTAGCTCATTTAACTCCGACGAGCCAGGTGATTGTTGGTGCTTCAGGCGATCCAGGAAGAGGACCTAGATCTGAGGTGCTGAAATTCAGATCTAGGAGCACTGGTGTGGCTGCTGGGAGTGGATTTTTGAAGGTGAATTTGGATGGGTGACTCTGGAATCTTGGGTCATGACAGCGGTCTACAAAATCTTGAGATACTTGAAGCTAGCTCCGGGAAAATGTCTCTTCTTCAAGAAAGGCTCCAACCGAGGGGTAGAAGTCTATAGTGACGCAGGTTGGGCGGTTCAATCACGTATTGGAGGTCTATATCCGGGTACTGCACCCATGTGTGGGGTAACCTTGCTACTTGGAGGAGCAAGAAACAATCAGTGGTATCCAAGAGTAGTGCATAAGCAGAATTTCGTGCCATGGCTCATAGGATTTGTGAGGGGATTTGGATAAAAAGATTACTAGAAGAACTCAAAATCAAGATCGAAGGCCTTATGAAACTCTTTTGTGACAACCAATCTGCCATCAATAGTGACAAGAACCCTATACACCATTATAGGACTAAGCATGTAGAACTTGATCATTACTTCATCAAGGAGAAAATTGAAGGAAATGTCATTGAACTTGCTTACACCCCAACAAATTCTTAGGTTGCAGACATCCTAACTAAAGCATTGCCTCGAAAAAGCTTCGACAACCTAAGTTCCAAGCTTGGGATGAACAATATCTTCACCCCAGCTTGAGGGGGAGTGTAGAAGATCAAATATCTCAGCATTTAAGTCACAAAATCTTCTCTATTTTAGGCTATGTACAGTAGGATTCTATCTAGGAGGATTTACAGCTTCTTCGATTTTATTTGTTTCCTTTTTCCGTTGATTGATGATTCTTAGGAGATCACCGCAATCTGTTAGGGATGTGATTTGTAATCTCCTTGTGTGTATATATAGACTAGCCATGACCAGTTGATTGATATGAATGAAAGATAATTCCTTTCTCCATGTATATTAGTCATGAAATGTATTTATCCGGGGGAGAAACAACTAATCTTCAAAGAAAAATTAAGGGGTAGAAGATAATGGAATGGAGAAGGACAGACAAACCAAATGTGGAGAGAAATGGCTAATGCCCTGAGAAGCACAGCAAAAGTAGTGCTTGGAGAGACAAATGGTAGAGCCCCTAACCTTAAGGAGTCTTGGTGGTAGAATGAAGAAGTACAATTGAAAATTAAAAATAAGAAAAATTGCTATAAGGCTGTATATCAGTGCAACAATGAAGAAAATCAAAAAAATTATAAAGAATAAAAAAAGGCAGCAAAAAAAGCTGTTAGTGAAGCAAGGTCAAAAGCATATTTGAATCTATATAAACGACTTGATACAAAAAATGGAGAAAGGGATATATATAAATTAGCTAAAGCAAGAAAAAGAAAAGTAAGAGATTTAAATCAAGTGAAATGCATAAAAGATGAAAATCAAAATGTATTAGTGAATGAGGGAGCGATTAAGGAGAGATGGAAGGAGTATTTCACAAAATTATTCAATGATGATGGCGACACAAGAGTTAGGTTGGGACATCTTAGTAACTCCGAAGGGAACGTGAGCTATACATTTTATCGACGCATAAGTCCAAATGAAATAAGGCAAGCATTAGAAAAGATAAAAATCATAAGGCGGTGGGACCGGATAATATACCAATAGAAACATGGAAGTGCATGGGAGAAGAGGGCATCTCCTGGCTAACGAAATTATTTAACGTGATCCTTAAATCAAAAAAGATGTCAAATGAGTGGAGGAATAGTACTTTAGTTCCTATATACAAGAACAAATGAGATGTTCAAAACTGTGAAAATTACAGAGGAATTAAGTTAATGAGCCATACCATAAAACTCTGAGAGAGAGTAATAGAGCAGAGGCTCAGAAAAGAAACAGAGGTCTCAGAAAATCAGTTTGGTTTCATGCCTAGTAGTCAACAATGGAAGCTATATACCTACTGAGGCGCCTAATGAAAAGGTATCGGGATCATTAAAAGGACCTACATATGGTGTTTATAGATCTAGAAAAGGCCTATGATAGGGTCCCTAGAGAAGTATTATGGAGGGTTTTAGAGAAGAAAGGAGTTCGAATAGCCTATATACAAGCCCTTAAGGACATGTATCATAGTGCAGAGACAAGGGCCAAAACATGCGAAGGGGATACTGAACCGTTTAAAATTACAATAAGATTGCATCAAAGTTCTGCACTAAGTCCATACTTATTTGCTTTAGTAATGGATGAACTCACTAAAGATATTCAGATAGAGGTGCCATGGTGTATGCTATTTGCAAACGACATAGTGTTGGTGGATGAAACAAAAGAAGGAGTGAACACTAAACTTGAGTTATAGAGAAACAATTTAGAATCTAAGGGATTTAAATTAAGCAGAAAGAAAACAGAATATATGGAATGTAAATTTAGTAAGAATGCAAGACTGGAGGATGTTATAATAAAATTGGAAAACCAAATCTTACAAAGAAAAGACCATTTTCGATATTTGGGATCAGTGATTCAAAAAGATGGAGAAATTCACGAGGATGTCACACATAGAATTAAGGCAGGTTGGCTAAAATGGAGAAATGCATCGGGGGTGTTATGTGATGGTAAAATCCCATTAAAACTGAAAGGAAAATTCTATAGGACAGTTATAAGACCAATTTTGTTGTACAGCTCAGAATGTTGGGCAGTCAAATACCAGCATAAGCAAAAGACGAGCGTAGCGGAGATGAGAATGTTAAGATGGATGTGTGGCCATACAAGAAAAGATAAAATTAGAAATGAAGTTATTTGTAATAAGGTAGGAGTAGTGCCAATAGAAGAGAAGATGAGAGAGACTAGACTAAGATAGTTTGGTCATGTGAGAAGGAGACCAAGAGACGCTCCTGTGAGGAGAGTTGATAAAATGGAACAATTAGTCAAAAAAAGAGGTAGAGGCAGACCTAAGAAGATTTTGGGAAAGACATTAAAGTTTGATATGAAGTGTATGGACCTCAATGAAGATATGACAAAAGACAGAAATACATGAAAGTCTAGAATTCATGTAGTCGACCTCACATAGTGGGATAAAGGCTGGATATATTGCTGTTGTTTATTTGTATTATTATCACGGTGGGGACTAGGGCATAGGCAATTCATTCCCTACCATGATCCTAACTCATCCACATTTGGTCCTTGCAAGACATGAAGTGTGATTCTAGCCTACCTCCCTGAGACAGAATGAGACTGCTCCCTTGAGAAGGAATATCATTCTTACATTCAACTGTAGGAATCTCATTTTCTTGTGGGGGTAGAGCCCACGTTATTTAAAATGTTTTGCCTTTACTCAAGAGAAATTTTTGACCTACCGAAGCACTTTAAAATTATGCTTACATATGTAACTTATTGGTTGCAGTGGAATACAATTTCCCTATTGTACCTGCCGTCCTAATATAACAAAGTTATATCTGAGTTTCCATCCACATTAGTTTTGCTGGTTGTGGTTAATGCAATTATTTAATGCTATAACTGCTTTTGACACATTCCTTATTCTTTGAGCACACAAATAGAATCTCACTCTTTCTAAATCTGCAGGTTGGAAACTTTAGAGTTGAACCACCTGGTTTGTTTCGAGGCCGTGGAGAGCACCCAAAGGTTCTAGTACTATCTTCCTTCTGACAATTGATGGATTGATATGGTCTGAGATGAGTTACAAGTTTCATTGAGGACTTATTGTGACATTTAGTTTTTGTGGTTCAGATGGGAAAGTTGAAAAAACGTATTCGGCCGGGTGATATTACCATAAATATTGGAAAGGATGCTCCAGTTCCAGAATGCCCTATTCCTGGTGAAAGGTGGTGGTTTCTGCAATCATTTAATTGGAAAAAGGACAGCAGTGTATCTCTATTTAAGATGTTCATTTTATAACAAATTAACTTATGGTGTTTGATTGCTCGCAGTTGGAAAGAAATCAGGCATGATAATACAGTTACATGGCTAGCTTTTTGGAATGATCCAATCAATCCAAAGGAATTCAAATACGTGTTTTTGGCAGCTAGCAGTTCCTTGAAAGGGCAAAGTGACAAGGAGAAATATGAGAAATCAAGGCTGTTAAAGGTTACATAAAGTTTCACCCATGTGCATCCAATGAACTCTGTCTTCTTGGATTTTGTTTTTGTTTTTCCGTTTTTTTGTTTTTGTTTTGTTCCCTTTCTGCCAGTGTAATAGTAACTTCCCAAACTTTCCAATCCCTAGCTATAACCCAGTTTTTATTTTTATTGTAGGACTATATACAAGGCATTAGAGCGACCTATACGAAAAATTTTGCAAGTAAGGATATCACAAAGCAGCAAATAGCAGTTGCTACTTACCTTATTGATAAACTAGCTCTCAGGGCAGGCAATGAGAAGGTATAGTTTGCATTAAATGTTCATCCTGTTTCTGTTTTTGTTTTACTCTCTTGTTCAGCAAATGCCCTTTTCCTTTTTCTTTTCTTCTTCTTCTTCTTCTTCTTCTTCTTCTTCTTCTTCTTCTACTTCATGGAGCATCATTCTTGATATGCCTAAGCAGGTAACTGGTTTAGGTATCCTGAGTGAACATATTGATGCATATCATGGTACAGTGATCCCACTGTTTTATTTTCTTTATATATTTGTGTGTGTGTGTATCTATATACACGTGCACCTTTTATGTGACAACAAATATAATAGATACTATTTCTAATCATTGTTTGGCATTTTGCAGGATGATGATGAAGCTGATACTGTTGGTTGCTGCACGTTGAAAGTAGAAAATGTGGAGCCAATACCTCCAAACTTTCTGAAGGTATAATGTGTTTTACATCTCATATAGCAGGGGTTTTAATGTTAACCTTTAATGATTTAAAATGGGCGTCATGCTCTGTTGAACTAGATTAAGTTCCCGGAATGTTTTGAAGCTTTAGAAACATGTAATAATATAATGCTGTTTGCTAATTGCAATTAGTAACGAGCAAATTTCTTTTTTCTGGTTTTCCAGTTTGACTTCCTTGGTAAAGATTCAATTAGATACCTAAATCAGGTTGAAGTTGAACTTCCCGTGTTCAAGGCAATTCAGCAGTTCAGAACTGGTTGGTGGATGGGCTACTGTATCAATATGTTTTATTCCATTCATGATCAGAACATCTAAGAATGTTTCATTAATTTTTTAACAGGAAAAAGTGGTGGTGATGATCTCTTTGATAAACTGGATACCAGTAAACTCAATGCTCATTTGAAGGAACTTATGCCCGGTCTTACAGCAAAAGTCTTCCGTACATACAATGCATCTATCACCTTGGATGAGATGGTAATTAAGATGGAGCTGGGATTTTTCACACCTTGAAGTCAATATTCTTTCCTGTGATATGTGCATACTGTGTTAATTAAGTTGAACATGGCTAAGAGATTTGGTACTGGTGCTTATTTGGAAGATGGTAACCTGATGGTGCATTGAAAGAATATATAAATGTTTAAATTTGGAATTTTGACATTATTGGAACCATAAATGTTTTTAGCAAAACTTTAACTTTACAGAGAAAGGAGGATCATAATTCAATTGAAAATTGAATCCAGTCTGCCTCTTCTGCAGTTCTTTTACATCTTTCCGGAATGATCTGAAGCTGTTGCATGGACTCAAAAATTGTACTCTGTGGCAAGGGTATAAATTTGGTTGATCTAGTATATCCTTTTTGTCAGACAGTCAATCCAACTATTGAACTTACCCCTGTTTCCTCGATTCTGTTGCAAAAGCAATCTATTTCCCTTATCTTGGGGTATCAAAGTAGCTAACTTAATTTCAAGGATTCAGATGCAGTGGCAAGGCAACTCTCATTAACTTATGGAACCTTAATCCCTGCTACTTTTGTACTAGCCCCTGGAGGCAAAATTGAGGCTAAGTTATGGGAGGCTATGGATTGTTATAGTTGGCCTGAAGCATAAAGTAATCCACGACTTGTAACATTCATGTTTTTAGTGAGCTTGTGTTTCATTGACCAAGAAACAGTTGTTTCATCCTAAAGGTGTAAACAAGTCTTTGTATTACGACCTGTTTTATATTCATTTTAGTTATTAATTAAAATGTCTTTTCTTCCAAGAGAATCCACATGCAGTCACTACCTCTTCTGAAATGTCTCTGTCCAGTTTTCTTCCATGATATTTTCTTTTCTGAAATTTATTCTTTGTGATGACAGTTGAATAATAGAGAAACTAGGGGTGGAGATGTTGCTGAGAAAGTAGTTGTTTATCAGCATGCCAATAAGGAGGTACGACCGTCTGCTACTTGAAAATGTTCATGAGATAGTGGTGGTATGCTTCTGTCCTGTTCTTGACAAATTTAAATTCTTGTCAATTGTAGGTTGCTATCATCTGTAACCATCAACGCACCATCTCAAAATCTCATTCTGCACAAATGTTGAAGTTGAATGAAAAGATTGAAGAGTTAAAGGTAGAGAAAATATCTGGAATCTTAGAACAAAAGCTCAACAGAAGGATTGGTTCACATTTATAGGAATTGGATTTACATTCGTTTTACCTGGTCATCACCTTTGTTTGTGTGTGCGTGCGCACATGCGCACATGTGAGAGAGAGAGAGAGTCAGAGCAGTGTATGTGCTTCCCCTGCCTGGGTGGTTGTTTTTCATTTATTCCCCTGCATGAATGCAATCCAATCAAATTCTGCATTTGACAATGCAATGATTTCATGTTTAGGGAACCTTCCTTGATGTTCATTATTAAGCCATGTGGCATTATCGTGTTTGTTGCTTCTTAAGCATACTCTGTTATATTGTCTGTAGGGCATTTTGGATGGGTTAAAAAAAGATTTGGCTCGTGTGAAGAAAGGGAAATCCCCACTGAAGAGTGCTGATGGAAAGACAAAGAACATGAACCCTGAAGCGTAAGCCCCAGGGATTTTTATCATGCTTAAGATAACATTATCGAGATGCTGCCTCACTGGCCCTAAAAATAAGTCTACTTTACAGGTTGGAGAGGAAGATTGCTCAGACCACTACAAAGATTGAGAAGATGGAGCGTGACAAGGAGACAAAAGAAGATTTGAAAACAGTGGCATTGGGTACGTCAAAGATCAACTACCTTGATCCTAAGATCACAGTTGCTTGGTGCAAGCGACAAGAAGTTCCTATCGAGAAGGTGAACAGCTTTGCTAACATACTTTTGAGTTTTTCTTCTTGGAATCTTCATTGAAGGAATTATTTTGAGAAAAGTTTGATGCTTATAATTAAGATATGCTATACAGATTTTCAACAAGTCCCTACTAGCGAAGTTTGCTTGGGCAATGGATGTCGATCCCAGCTTCAGATTCTGAGGTCTTACCAGCCAGCCATGTTCATCACTTCCCTCTCCACTTCAGCCCCTGGTAGGCCTCTTATCTTCTTTTTATTCTGGAAAATATTCCGGCATTTAAGTTACTATTTTTTTGGTCCTAATGGCTATTCCAACAGGAGGTTCATGTTTTTGTTGAGCATCTTCATCAAATTATAAGATGAGCTGTTTCTGGCGCCCCAATTTTCTTTTGTGCCAGTCTCTGCTGAGGCCTCTTAAGCTGTTCAAACATATGTGTGCTAGAGCAATTTTCTTTTTTCCCTTTTCAACAAAAGTATACGTATTTTCAATGTAAGTGAAACAGTAACTGTTTAGGAACTTTGGCCTGGCCTTTCCGGCCAATGGCTTAAGTGGATGTTGAGGGCTTTGTGCGTTAGCTTGTAGCCAGCTTTTCCTTTTTTCTCCTTCCTTCTGTAGTCTGAGATGTTACATAGCTAGAAAGCTGAGAATAGACACCAGAAATTAAGCCAAGCCTTTTCACTGCTTGACCATTCTTCTTTGCTTATTATTAGCAGCTATCATTCTTGTTATGTCATGCTATCCTGGCGAACTTAATTTGGGATATTGTGTTAGTAAATTGACCTCATATCATTGTGTTATAATAAATTCTTAGTGTGGTATGATATTGTAACATGGAATGGACTAGAGTAATATCGATCACTTATCTTAACCAATGTAGATTGATTTTTTACCTCTCTAATCTCACTTGCTTTAGTTTTTTTTTTTTTTTAAACTTAATTGACATTAAATCAAATTTGTGTTAGACCATTAGATCTACTTTGTGTTAAACCATTAGATCTACAAATCTAGTACAACACAATATATATAAAATGTTGTCGCTCAAACACAATAATAAATTTATTGATTAGAAATATTGTTGTCAAAGTATTTGTACTCTACTAGAAATATAACGATTAGAAGGCGTAGGTAGTTTCTATGCAAATACTCCAATGTTTAAATCAAACACCGAAAACTTGAATGTCATTTTAAAATCAATATTAAAGAGTTACCTATTTTGAAATGATTATTCATCTATTTATAAAAGAGTATGGAGTTTTTTAAGATTTACTAGAATTAAGATTCTTATTGATAATGTTTATCTTAATATTTTAACATCAACTCGAATTAGGATACTTATAGATAATGTCTATCATTTTTGTGAAACTCTTAGAGGAATTTTTATATGCCAGGTTATTTCGATTACTCTTCATTTGAGACCTTCCCAATTAAGGGGAATTTTATACATTTTTACCTTAAAAAATTATTTTAGTCTTTAATTTTTTTTTATCTTTTAATGAGCATTTTCTCATGACACATTATAAACAATATTAAGTCTTCAATATTTATTAATATGTTTCTTCGTTTTGCTTGCCTAGTTTTGCTGCCTTTTTTTCTCAAAATTTATATTTAAATAGATTTTATAAATCTTAATGTTTTGCTTATTGTATATAAATATTAAAATCGAGACTTAGTCTAATCAAATTTTATTTTATTAAGTTGGATTGATTTTGTTTTATCAATTATTTTTAAATTTAAAATTTCCAATCCAATCATAACTAATGCAGTTTCCCAGTTAATAAAAAAATTCGTATTAATCCTGCCGTGAGCACAACTAAGTTGCAAATATGGGGGTTAAACCATAAGCTGGCCCTTTGATTGTTGGGTCGGGCCTACGGGAAAATAATTTTTCCAAACAAGTCATGGGCCGGGCCAATCCTATTATTGAAAGATGAATTAGGACTCCCTCTTGGGCTGGGCCTATCCAAATTATTCGACTCCAAGAGGGACTCAATCAGCCAATCTACGAAAGCCAGACTATTTCGTTAATCAGCCAATCTACGAAAGCCAGGCCGAACTTTCACAGCCCCTAGTTCCCGCCGACGGAGAACCGAGGCCGATTCGATCGCCGGAGATTTGCCGTTCTCTTCACCTAACCCGCATACACATCCTTTCTATGTACAGGCTTGTGTTCAATTTCATATTTGCTGTCTCTTTTCCTGTTTCGATTTGGTGAATTTTCCGGATTTGCAGTTTGCGAACTGGATGCGACAATGCCTTGTCTGATCGAATCGTAATGTATTTATTATTTCTTTGTAGAGTTTGGTTTGGCTTCTCCATTGGTGAAATCGAATCAGGATGGGGTTTTTCGTGACTACCCTCATTTTCGCGGTGATTGGAGTCATTGCGTGTCTCTGTACCAGAATCTGCTGCAATAGAGGGCCTTCTACGAATCTGTACGTTTTTCAACTGCTCTCTCTCTCTCTCGATCCTTTTCCCCTGGATTTGCTAATTGAAATTTTCTTATGCGGCAGCCAGTTTGATTTTACTTGCTATATGGATTAGGCTAATTACTTTACTATTTGCTCAACTAAGTATCAATAGCAATTGTAACCAGTTCACGATTTGTCTAGAGAAAAAGGCGAAAATTTGGTCTTGACTCTTATTTTTCTAGGGAGGTGCGTTTAGAAACAGATATCAGGAGCTTAATCTTTGGTTGGTATGAAAGTAGCTTTCTGTTGGTTTCTCAAGCACAATCCTTCATTCAACTTTTCTTGTACAGGAACTCGTGAAGTGTCTAGTTTTATGAGATATTTTTTATACTATTTTGCAAATTCCATATTTAGATGTCCAGTGTATTAAATGTTTATATTGGGTTAATTTTCCCAGTATTGGAATGTTTAACTGTTAACTGGACTGAGTAGAGCTGGTGAAGTTGTGTGTGTGTGTGTGTTGGGGGGGATGTTGATGTCTCGTGACAATGAGCTTGATTTACATTACGTATTGCTTGGTGGGGAGGAGCTTGTATTATTCCATATCTTATTGGTTGGTCGGCATCCTTTCCATATACTGGTATTCTCCTTTTTCCTATTGCTTGTTGAGGCTATGAATTGGATATTTAGATTTATGTGCTTCATTGAGTTTCTTAAGAAAACTCAGGAAGAAATCTTGTTGACCTTACTTTGGGTAATTTATTTCAGTGATGATGTTGAATTATTCATGTTTTTCACCTTGACCTGCATATTTAGCATGCATTATGTGATGCAGCTTCCAACCAAGCATTTTTTTCTTAATTCCTTGATAATTAATTTTGTGTTTCGTTACTTGATTTCCAGGCTCCACCTAACACTGGTTGTTACTGCAACTGTATGCTGTTGGATGATGTAAGTGTAGTTTTATGTGGAACTTCTTTCTTTCAGCACCAAAATATGTTCCATACAAATTGGATCTCATGGCATCCTTTAAACTCTTTTTGACACTCTGTGATCATGGATCTCAGAACATTTTTATTTACATTCTGTTTTTGATGTAACAATATGATGGTATGTCAATATGTTGGATAACTCCATGAAAATAGAGGTCAGATACCCAAAGCCCAGCGGCATGCATTCCATATAATTTTCAAAGATATCCAGAAGTAAATCATTTAATAAAGAATTCAAACGACTATTAAGCAGCAAGTCAAGTTGGTCACCACATGAAACAAAGGTTCTTTAGACTTTGACTGCCCCAAGCAAAAGGAGTATTAAAGTGTCTGAAGCGTTAAAAGCTCATAGCGTCACTGAAGAGCTGTATGGAAACAACATTGAACTACAAAAGAAATAGATTTGAGTCTGGGAGAAGCCATCGTGTGAAAATATTGGTAAAGCTATTTTATCTGTGATCTATTGCCTGTGTTAGCCAGTCCAGCATGTATGATAACCACCTCGTTGTTCCTTTTCTTGATGGTGAAAACTGCTCAGCACTAATACCCCATCCCTTGGTGACTATTCTCAGCTGTTTAATTTTTCCCTATGGTTTTTGTGTATGGCTTGATGGTTTAGTAACACTATGTGAAGAACATATAGACCTTAATTTGAGTGATTGCTTTGCCAGTTACATGGAGCAAATTTATTGGAAATGTCTGTACTTTGTACAGCTATTTTCTAGGGTATCTGCCACCTGGAAAAATCTTAATTAACAGCAAGGCAATGGTATAGTGGAAATTGATTTTTTCTGTTTTGTCATTCCTGGTTGGAACTGCATGTGGTCATAGTTGAATTTCTCTCTCAAGTTGAAACTTTCTCTTTAGTATTTTACATCAATTTGATGAGAATGAGGTCCCTTGTGTTTATGAAGTACTCAGACCAAAATGTTTGGAACTCCTTGTTAGTAAGCTGTCTTGTCCCTTAAAGTTAGGTGGCATGTGATGGGGTGGAGGATAAGCGGGCTAGTCAATACCTCCTAATAAAATGTTGATGATGCTATCATGAAGCATCACCAGCGAGTGCTGTTGAATAACTAGAGCAGAGAGAAGGGGGATCTAAAACATGGTTGAGCTTATATATCTATGGAGAACTGAAGAACCATTGTTGATTAATGGAGGCGGTTATATAGGAAGGGTCACCATTTTAAGTTGCTGGCAACATTCTATTTGGCAGTGCAAGAGATATTAGTCTAGTCTTTTAAGGTGTATGTCACAGAACCAGCAGATCCCCTCGTGTGGTACCCCAACTCCTGAGGAGTAGAGAGGAGGGGCAAACTTATGTAACCCTTGGGCTACATGCTTCTAACATGAAATATAAAGCATCCAAACAGTTACCTGCACTCATAGCCAATATATTAATAAACCTGCAGGAATATTGAAACTTGAAAGACCACCCTCAATGCAAGGCTGGGCCTTGGCACCAGGGAGTCATGGTCTGTGACAAGTAGAATTAAAATGATTCCCAAAATTCCTTCCTAGACATTCCTTTAGTGTCCCAGGAATTGTGGAACATGAGAAATTTATCATAATATGCCAAGGGCACATGGCCTAGGGATAGCTGGTCAATTCTATGTGGTTAAATACCTGTTAGTCAAATGTTCTTAGTTAGTAATGGGAAGAGTGGCCTTGATATCTCTGGAGTTGAGTCGGCCAATTGAGCATGCAGTAAGACATGGTTCATGGTATCAGCTTTACTAGTTTGAAGTCTATTGGACGAGATTAGAAGATCCGAATGAAGAGGGATTCAAAGTTAAAAAGGAGTGTGATAGAGGTTGAGGATAAATCAGCACACAAGTATAGTTTAAATTAGATAGAAAATCCTAAAGTTTTTTGAGTTATATTTTAAGTTATGTTGGGTTTTTGCATTGAGGATTATGTCTAGAAGATGAAGAAGACAGTGGAACTCATTTTGGCGAGTGAATGCGACTGGAATTCTAACGTAGAAAGGAGATAACTTAGATTTTATAAGGGTTATTTTAGTCTTTGTGTAGGCTAAATATTAGGCTTTGTAATTAACACCTCCTATGGTCTATAAATAGAAGGCGTTGGCTAGGCAGTCGGATAGAACAAATCATTCATTCATTTTTGTCTCTGTATATAAGTGAAATTGCTGAGAAGAGAGAAAAGGGTTTGAGAGTGGGAGAGTCTTTGTAATATCTGTGAGAGGGCAATGTACTTATGTGATAGAGAGTAGAGGGTTCTTGTAATCTGTTTTCACCGGTTTCTAGTGGATTGCTCTCAGGATTTGTTGCTGGATGTAGGACTGATCTCTGATCAGTTCGAACCAGGATATATCTTACACCTATTGTTTGGTTTGGTTGTATCTCTTTCATTTTCCTTTGTTAAATTCTGTTTTCTTTCATTTCCAGTTTATATTTTCTATTGTGGATTGATTTTGGGTGAGGAGTGTTGAGAGAATTGGCAAACTAGAAGTATTGATTGAGTTTCTAAGAGCTCCTAATCCTAACAAGTTATAAAGTTTGTTGTAGAGTGTGGTATATCTCCTAAGTTTTAGGAGATGACTCACCCTAGTTTCTAGGAGATAGATTACATAAATCTTCTCTTTCTTTATAGGAGAAAAACTAGGTTGTAACCTGTATTTATTCTCACATGCATTCAATAAAAATTAAGCAAGCATTCATGTTCTCCTAAGCTTGTTTCATGGTATTAGAGCTATTGTTTCGATTATAAACAGCAGTAACGTGTTAGTTGTTTCGATCATGGCCGAAACACACCAAAACCCTATCCTAACTGAAGCCTCAGCCACAAGCTCTCCATCAAATTTTTCCACAACCCCTATTGATAATCGCCCTCTTCAAATTACTTAACACAAATTAAATAGGAGTAATTTTAGAGAGTGGTTTCATCGGTAATGCTGGTGATTAAAGGCAAGGGCAAAGCAGGGTATCTAACCGATTCAGTCCCCACTCCTCCAACTATGGTAGCCTATGGCCTTTGGGAGGCAGAAAATTCTACCATCATGGCATGGTTAATCAACTCAATGAAGCTGAAAATTGGAAGAACATACCTATTCTACAAGACAACAAAGGAGATATGAGATTCAGTCCAAGAGATGTATTCTGACTTGGAAAACTTCTCTCAATGCTTTGAACTCAAGTTAACCATTAGAACAACAAAACAAGGTATGAACAGTGTGACTGAATATTTTAATATTTTGGTAGAATTATGGCATGAGATGAATATGTTTTATACGGTCAACTAGGAATGTCCAGCTAATAATAACAAATACAACAAGATGGTAGAAAATGATCGTATTTTTTATTTTCTACATGGTCTTAACCCCAATTTGGATGAAGTTAGGGGAAGGGTTTTGGGCACAAAGCCCTTACCATCCCTTAGAGAAGTGTTTGCAAAAGTCAGGAGGGAGGAAAGCAGGCGTAAAGTAATGCTCCAACACCTAAATGATCATGTTTTAAGTCATCAAAATTCAGCTCTTGCCTCTATCAAATAGGGAGGTTTTCTATCTAAAAATCAAGAAAAGGAAAAAATGTGGTGTGACTATTGTAAGAAACCCTACCACACAAAGGAGACTTGCTAGAAGATTCATGATAAACCAGCAAATTGGAAGCCACGAATTCGGAAGAAAGCCCCAAGATCAACCTATGTTGTAGAGGTGTCCAATGAAACCAGAAACAACCCAAATTTGAATCTATCCGAAGATCAGATCCATGCCTTATACAGGTTGCTCAATCAAGGTACAACCCAATCAAGTTCAACTAATCCTCAGTCCACAGCATCTATAGCCTTGCAAGGTAACTCTCAACACTATTCTTCAATTTCAAAGAGGCTTCCTAAGAATGTGTGGATAGTTGATATTGGTGCATCGAATCATATGTCAAATTCTAAATGTTTAATGACTGAGTATACGCCATGTAACTCCTCTATTGATATAGCTATGGCTGATGGCACAACCTCCCCTGCCTTGGGAATTGGAACAATTTGTATCTTGAAACTGAGGCTCAAATTTGTATTATATGTTCCTAGTTTGCAACACAATTTACTACCAGTCAGTAGAGTTACCAAGGATATGAACTGCAGTGTAATCTTTTACCCATCCTATTGTTTATTTCAAGATCAAGCATCGAAGAGGATGATTGGCAGTGCTAAGATAATGGTCGGTCTTTACTATATGGCAGGGGATCTCCCAAATACCTCTTCAAATAAAGCTATCCTAAATGTGACAACCAATGCCAAAGTCTTGTTATGGCATAAACATTTAGGACACTCTAGTTTTCCTTATCTAAAATCCTTGTATCTCGAAATTTTCATCAATAAAGAGCAAGTTTTTTCTTGTGAACAGTGCACTCTTGCAAAACAGCCTAGATCACACCATTATATTCAACTATATAAGCCCTCAAAACCATTTCATTTGATACATAGTGATATTTGGGGTCCTTCTAAATGTCCTAATATCACAGGTTCTAGATGGTTTATAACCTTCATTGATGATCATTCTAGAGCTTGTTGGGTGTACCTAATGAAGGAAAAATCAGAAGCTAGTAGCATTTTCTAAAGATTTCACAAATTCATTTGAATATGTTCCAAACTTCTATTCAAATCCTTCGAACTGACAATGACCGAGAGTATTTTTCTCATGATTTCACAAACTACTTGGTCAAACATGGTATTTTTCATCAAACCTCTTGTCCATATACACCCCAACAAAATGGGATGGCTAAAAAAAAAAAATAGACATCTCCTAGAAGTGGCTAGAGCTATGATGTTTACTACAAATGTTCCTCATTTCTATTGAGGAGAAGCAGTCCTTACAACAACTTATTTGATCAACCGTCTTTCTTGTAAAACCTTGCAATTCCAAACTCCCCTTAGCACCCTTTGTGCTTTATATCCAAATGCTCCCTATATATCTTCAATTGATCCTAAGGTATTTGGATGCATTGTGTTTGTTCACAACAATGCTCTCTCTCGGACAAAATTAGACCCCAAGGCTCACAAATGTATCTTTATTGGGTATTCTCCCTCCCAAAAGGGATACAAGTGCTATTGTCCTACCAACTGCAAATTCTTTGTCTACCGATGTCACTTTTTATGAGGATCTCCCATTTTATCCCTCTCATGCTTCTCGTGAAGTAACTATTGATCCTCTCCTTTTCGTCTTTCCTCTTGATCCTTTACTAATAGTATGTTCTCAAGGGGGGGTATCCTCAGCATCACCTTGTGACAACATATTGACAAAACCTATTGAACCTATTGCCTCTAATGCCACTGATTCTCATGCTTCTAATTCCTCTCTTGACTCTAAGCATGAGATAACAGGTTCTAGCCCTCATTTTCCCCCACATACAATAGCTAACAAGCCTCTGGTTGTCTATTCTAGATGACCTAAAGGCCAACCTAAACCTCAGCAAAGTCAGCCATCACTCCCATATGCTGGTCCATCAAAGGAGAATATTGTTGCTCATAATATTGAGGGGACTACTACACGAGGAGACAGTACTGACAACAATACTACAAAAGGGGGATGGTTTGGATTGGGTTGTTTCAATAGCTCTACGAAAAGGGGTAAGATCATGTGTCAAGTATCATATTTCTAACCATTTAACATATGCAAAATTGTCTCCCCAGTTCAAAGGATTTGTTGCAAAAATTGAGAGCATTGTAGTTCCAAAAAATATTCAAAGCACCATGAGTGATCCTAAATGAAGAGTTGTTGTGATGGAAGAAATGAATGTCGTAGTGGGAAATAAGACTTGGGAGATTGTGACACTGCCTCCAAACAAGAAGTTAGTTGGATGTAAATGGGTATTTACTATTTACTGTGAAACATAATGCAGATGTAAGTGTTGAAAGGTATAAGGCTAGATTAGTTGCCCAAGGGTTTATACAAACTTATGGGATTGATTATGAGGAGACATTTGCTCCGATTGCCAAGCTAAATTCCATTCAGGTGTTACTATCTATTGTTGTGAACTTATATTGGCCTCTATTTCAATTTGACATTAAAATGTCTTCCTTAATGGTGATTTGGATGAGGAGATTTATATGAAAATTTCCCCAGGTTTTGAGCATGAAGTTGGCAATGGAAATGTGTGTAAACTAAAGAGGTCCCTATACGAATTAAAACAGTCCCCAAGGGCTTGGTTCAAGAAGTTTAGCATGACCCTCAACCGATTAGTGTATAAACAAAGACAAATTGAAGAAAAAGATGATGATACTCCGGTAGAAAAAGAAAGGTACCAATGATTTGTTGGAAGATTGATTTATTTGTCACTTACTAGGTCAGACATAGCCTATGCAGTAAGTATAATCAGTCAATACATGCATTCTCCTACTCAATGACACATGAAGGTTGTGTTTCATGTCCTAAGATACCTTAAAGGGACACTTGGGAAGGGATTAGTGTTCCAGAAAACTGAAAAAAAGGGGAATTGAGGGCTTTGTTGATGCAGATTCTAGGGAAGACAGCCGGTCAACCTTGGGGTATTGTACCAAGGTATGGGGAAATGTGGTTACATGGAGGAGCAAGAAGCAATCGGTGGTGGCTCATAGCAGTGTTGAAGCATAATTCCGAGCCATAGCTCAAGGAATTTGTGAGGTAATCTAGTTAGAAAGGCTAATGGAAGACTTAGGGATACCTTTATCTCAACCAACAAAGGTATTTAGTGATAGCAAATCAACTATTAGCATTGTGAAAAATCCAGTTCAACGTAACCGGATGAAACATATGAGAATAGATCAGAGTTTCATAAAGAGGAAGATTAAAGGAGGAGGAATAAGTTTATCCTATATTCCTTTCATTGATCAGGCAACTTATGTATTCATAAAAGCTGTTGTAAGACTAGGGTTTGAATCCTTAATTGGTAAGCTGGGAATGACTTGTATCTATTCTCCAGTTTGAGAGGGAGTGTTGGACGAGATTAGAAGATCCGAATGAAGAGGGATTCAAAGTTAAAAAGGAGTGTGATAGAGGTTGAGGATAAATCAACACACAAGTATAATTTAAATTAGATAGATAATTCTAAAGTTTTTTGAGTTATATTTTAAGTTATAAAGTTTGTTGTAAAGTGTGGTATATCTCCTAAGTTTTAGGAGATGACTCACCCTAATCTCTAGGAGATAGATTACCTAAATCTTTTCCTTCTTTATAGGAGAAAAACTAAGATGTAACCTATATTTATTCTCACACGCATTCAATAAAAATTAAGCAAGCATTCATGTTCTCCTAAGCTTGTTTCAAAGTCCCTTGAGGAGAAATAGGGCTAGCCACCATATTGATGCCTCTAGCTCTAGCCTCCAACCCACAAGGCCACAGTTATCTTGCAAGGGGAGGGGGATCCTTAGCTCTTAAACCTAGCCAATGGCCAATGGCAATGGTGGAGAACCAAATGCAAAACATGTTGCTTAGAAAGAGGTGTTGGCCATGAAGATTTTTGAGAGCATTAAAAATTGCACAATCAAAGAATTTGTGTGGTGTAGAAATTGCCACAATTAGAGAATTTTGGCTTTCTAAAGGGGTGTTGTGGCTCGAGAACTATTGGAGGCCAAGGTATTGTTAGTTGTCAAAGGCGCAAGGCACATTGAGGTGCAAATTAATGCTTGGGGCCTAGGTGCAAGGCGAAGCACGAGCCTTAGGCACGAGGCACACATTTATTCACAATGCTTATGAAATACTTATTCACTACTCTTTTTAATATGTACCTATAAGGAGGTAGATGCTAACTTATAAAATCATAAAGGACAAATAATCAACCGTTATAATAACAACTAGGGTAAATTGACCATACACCTCCTGAATTCTGGCTATTTGACTTAAACACCTCCTAAACTTTAGAATTTGCCCAATCAGTCCCTAAAATTTCCAAAATTAGCTATAACACCCCTCCATTACTAATAATGTAAGTAAATTCACTATACACCCCCTAAACTTTAGGTCTTTAGCTCGGAGATATAATGTTTCGTATTACTTAGTTTTTTATAGTATATTATTTATAAGCTGAAATTCACATTCAAAGAGTTTGATTGTGAATTTTAGAGAATTAATTCATTTGAATCACCTTGATTAGGAATAATCAAGTGGTTAAGGTGAAACAATCTAACGGGATGGCATGTTAGCTAGGTAAGACTTAGGAATCTCCTAAGAAATCTCAAGGGCATGAGGAAGTTAAAGCTTGAAAGTTAGGGTCAAAATTAGAAATTAAGTAATGCTAGGAAATTTAAGAAGGGGCACTTATGGAATTTTGGAAACTTGTGGGGGCCCAAAAAAAATTAAAGAGGGACCCAAATGAACTGAGGAGAATTTAGAACGGTTCCATGTGAGGTTATTTAAAGTTTAGTGAAGTAAGATGAAATTATGGGATAATTGTGTAATTAAGCAAAGTATAAGTACATATATATATGCATAGTGGGTTTCGCCAGAAAAAGGAATGAGAAGAACTGGAAGAAAAAATAAAGAAAAGGAAGAAAGAAGAAGCTGGAGGGTTCGCAGGGAACCAGGAGGAGCTGCCAGAGAAGGAGACTGCCGGAGGTGGCTGGAGCAGCGGCCTGAAAATGCAGGAAGCAGGAGCTTGCCAGAAAACAGTGAAACCGGATTCCAGTGAGATTTTCTCCAATTTCCGATAAGATTTTGAGCTTGAAATTTCTCAAGGGAGACCCCTGGTACCCGTTTTCACCTGTATTGACTTATATGAGTGAAGCATTAGCAAGAAATTAGGTTCAGAAAAAGTTTAATAATTGGACAGATTGACTCAGAAAACAGGGCAGTTTTCCAGTGAGTTTGATTTCCAGTTTTTGCTTGATTTCTTTCCAATTTCTTACTGTATTTAGCTTCAATCAGGTCTCTCGATCAATGATTCTGGGTTGGAAGTGAGGAATTTGCAAGAAATTGAAAGAATTTGAAGTTTAAGGAGTTGCTAAATTTGGCCATGGGGTCTTTGTGCGATTTTTATAAAATCCAGGGGCTGGAATGGAATTAATTGAAATTTTAAGGTGCTGAAGTGAAATAAGGTAAGACCATAGAGGTTGTGGTGTAGTTGAATGTGAAAAATTTTGGGGTTTGTGGTATTTTTGGAAAGATTAAGGGTCTTGGTGTAATTCTTGGAAAATAATAGGCTAAATGGTTTATTATGAAGTCTTTAGGGCCTTAACATGATTAAGATGCAGTTTTGGGGATTAAATGAGATTTTGGTAAAGTATGAGCTCAAAATGTAAATTTTATAAATTTTAGGGCTAAAATGCAAATGAGGAAAGTAAAAGGGTTTTATGTACATATTGCATGGTTTTGGGGCCCTAGTGTTCATTTAAAAAGTGTTTGGGCATAAATGAAACCTCTAGAAGAGAATGAGTCAAACATGTTATTTCTAGAAGTTTGAGGGTCAAAGTGAGATTTTCTAGGAATTTGAGGGTAAATATGTAATTCGTATGAATTTAAGGGTTTAGCGTAAATAAACCCCAAGATGGTTACTTGGTTAGTAATACGACATTTCATGTTTTGTTCAATAGGGACATTAAATCTGTGAGAAGGTCACACGTGGGAAGACTAGAAAGAAATAGGTCAAGGTTTACTGCACTGTTAGTTTTAAAAGCATGCATGAACTACATAGTTAAATGCTACATGATTAAATTTCCAGCTTGTATGCATTTAAAGTGATTTTTTTTAAAGCTTTTATGAGAGTCTATGGCTATAGAAAGTCATTAGTGGCGTCGAGGTCAACAGGGCTGTGGTTTCCTTGGTCAGGTGGATGAATGCATTCGCAGCAGCTTGAGGGGCCCTCTCAGTTAGACAATTGTCAAGGATATCCAGTCAGTTTAGCCAGAAGTGACCCTCGGCAAACAAGCAAATTGTTGCATTTCATTGCATATCATGCCTGAAAATGTTTTTAAACCTTTACTGATTAGCAATGCTCATCATTGCATATTCAACATGCCAGATTCTGCAAGTACCAGCAAAGGGAAGGGCTTAGTCAAGGATTAACCCAGCACTTATTGTGGTCTTTGGGCCTTACAGCGGCATGTAACTTGCTTTGTATATTTAGTAGACAACTAGTACAATTTTGGCAACGTAAATATGGGTGTAAGCCCTCAGGATGAGGGGAAACAGGGATAGCATATACGTGCAGAATCTGGTACTTGCAGAACGTGTAAGAAACTGGGCCTTAACAGCAGCATGTAACTTCTTCTATGAACGTGTAAGAAACCTAGACTCATCTGAATTTGATTAATTCCTAATGAGACTCATCTTGTTATGGTAGTCAGCTCATCTTCCCCTTTAATTTTTTCGTAATTTGGGTAGTGAAGATGAGTCATTAGGAATTAATCAAATTCAGATGGATTATGTTGAATTAAGCTTAATTCCTAATGAGTAGAAAAGAAGGGAAGAACTAAATTTATTTTTAGTTCAACAACCCCCAACAGTAGCTTTGGATGTTTTTTCCAAGGTTAGAACGTAGTAAACGCCCATGGCGAGCCTAGGGCGAGACCAGGGCATCATAAGACACCCCTTGAACTTTGCCTCTTCAGCACGAACACTCCATGAACTTTTATTTCTCTCCAAATCAGTCTTGGTCATTTCAAAAAAGTTTCAGGGGTATACAGTCAATTTATTTAGAACCATTAGTAACAGAGGGAATATGATGGGTAATTTTAAAGTTTAGGGGGTATATGGTACAACTAATGTTATTGCACAAACAATTAGTTTCTTCTAACTTCAAAAGAGATTAAAGGAAAGAAAAAATTATACCAGAATACACTGCAAAAAACAAGTATATGAAAACAATTTCTAATTTCTTTTGTAGTTTGAAGAAAGAGAAAAAAATTACAGCAGAACACAACAAAAATAATTAGTTTCTTTTAAATTGCAAAAGAAATTAGAAGAGAGAAAAAAATCAGTAGAGCACACAATCAAAACATTTGTGTCTTAGCAATTAGTTTCTTCCAAATTGCAACAGAAATTAGAAGGAAGTAAAACAAAAGAGTAGAACACACAGTGAAAAACAATTACAAGCATAGAATTAGTTTATTCTAAATTGCAAAAAGAAATAGAATTATCGCAAAGAATTAGTTTATTCTAAATTCTAGCAAGTGAACATCACTGCTAACGTATCCCAACAAGTGGGAGTTCTGGCCAACCTCCAGCTTATACTGCTAGGCTCCTTTCTTACCAATATACAAGAATACATAATCAAATCAAGAAGAAATAAAATCTAAGATGACAAATGAAAAGATATAGGGTTTTTATACACTTGTACAAGGCGTGCACCTTGCATGAGATCACCTAGGCAGTGCCTCAAGCATGGCACTACACATCAGTGGTGATGAGGCCCATAGAGCTACACCCCATGCCATTGACAACCACTGGCGGCAATTTTCATATTGACAGAGTCAGGATAAGAGAGATCTCTTCTGTCCAATAAGTATCAGTTTTATGGGATTCCAAGTTTAGTTATCTTTCTTAAAATGCACAAGAGAAGAGGGCATTTTTTAGTCAACAAAATTATTTAAATAGTATTTGTTAACCAAGATATAGACAGGAAAAAGTAGGATATGAAAAGCATCTCGAACAAAAGTGTTCTCTATTGTGTTTGTTAAATTTATTTGAAAAGAAGTCATGTGACTTCTTATCTTGTACTTTCCAGATAAATTTATTTCTCCCACCCCTTCGGATAAGTTATCTTGGATCTTACAAATAAGTTATCTTAATGCAACCTTATCTTACTCATTTTAACAAACGCTCCCTTAATGTAATCCTTAAATCAAGAAGAATGTTGGATGTGTGTGGGAAGAAAGAACACCTTGTTGCCTATTTATAAAAAGAAAGGAGATGTTTAAAATATTGTGGAAGCCATAGAGGAATCAAGCTAATGAGTCACATTATGGAACTTTGGGAAATAGTGATTTGACCAAAGGTTAGGAAAAGGAACCAAGATGTCTAAAAACTAATTGGGTTTCATGCTTGATAGGTCAACAATGGAAGCAATATACTCACTTAGATGCCTAAGGTAAAGATATAAGAATAAACAAAAGGATTTACATATAGTATTTATAGATTTAGAAAACACTTGTGACAAAGCCCCTGGAGAGATCTTATAGAGGGTCTTATAGAATAAAGAAGTCCGAATTTCTTATATATTAGTTATAAGGATGTACTATGGAGTAGAAAAAACACATAAGAAAATATGGAGGAAATATTAAGGCTTTTCCAATTATGGTTGGATTGCATCAAGGATCTCCATTAAGCTTTTATGTCTTTGCCCTAGTAATGGATGAACTTGTTAAATATATCAAGGTAGAGGTGATTTGATTTATGCTATTTGTAGATGACTTTTTTGGGGTAGATGAGATAAGAAGGCAGGAACTCCTAGCTCGAAATACAGAGGAACACTTTAGAATATAGAGGTTTAAGTTGAGCAGATCAAGAACCAAATATATGAAACATAAGTTCAGAAAAAATTTAAGTATAGATGATGTTACAATGAAACTCAAAGATCAAGTCAACCCAGAAGAGGACCAGTTCAAATATCTTGGATTAATCATCCAAAAAGATGGGCAGATTAATGAGAATGTTACTCATAAAATTAAGGTAGAATGGTTAAAATGGAAAAAAAAAAATTGACATTTTATGTGAATAGTAAGATTTCGTTAAAGTTAAAAGGAAAATTTATAAGACATTTATAATGACCAGCAGCAGTAAAGCATCAAATAGAAAAATTATGAGTGTAACAAAGATAGGGAGGTTACAATGAATGTGTGGGCTTACAAGAAAAAATAAAATTAAAAGTTAGGTTATTTGTAATAAGGTTGGAGCAGTTCTTATTAAAAGATAAGATACCTACAACACGATTAAGATGATTTAATTATGTGAAAAGATCAATAAAGACTCCCATGAAAAGAGTGGATAAAATGGAACTTCAATGAAAGAGATGGAGAAAGACTAAGAAAAACTTGGTGACATTTAGATGTGGGTATGATAGAAGTTATAAAGCCCTTATAAAAGATATGGCATGGATAAAATGATTGGTGAGCTAGAATTCATGAGCCGACCCTACTTATTGAGATTAAAGCTTGATATGTATGATAATTATTACTTTTAGGATTATTTTTATTCTGAATTTTTTGTAGGATTCAGATAATAGATTGGATTATTTTGGCAGAGTTATTGTTGTTTAAGGATTTTTAACCTAGGAATATGGTTTATGGGTGTAATCCCCCCCCCCCAAACAAACTTCTCCCCTCAACCAAAAAACCAAAAAAAAAAAAAAACGACGACTGAGATTGAATGAAATTGATTATTTGACAATTCTCTCGTCTCTCCTATCTGATTTTTTTTCTTCTTTCTTCCTTACTTTCTTTTCATTTCCTGTTCTCTGGTTTCTTCCTCTTTTTCTTAGTCTTCTTCTTCGTTCTCCACAAATCACATCCGGTATCAGAGCCCAGCTCTGATCAATTGTCTTCAAGCTGCTATAGTCACTGTTAATGTACTGTTTGTATTTATGGTTATTGTTCTGTTTGCAATGAAAGCTGTCATTGATATTCTAAAGACTCCCACAATCACTGCTTCAGCTGTAGCATCTTGGACTAATTCCTTGTGTGTTGTTGCATCACTGATTTGCTGTTACTGAGATCATGTCACCTTTGCCATCAGGCTCCCAAAGTTGCCTTTGCCCTTGCTAGAGCCCTAACTGAAGGCAGAACAAACCAACTGTAGAGGTTGTGCTGTGCACAGCCCACTTTCAGCTGAATAAGATGATTTCGAAGTTTTTAGTCCTATTTGGTTGACAACAACAACAACATATCCAGCCTTTATCCCACTATGTGAGGTCGGCTACATGACTTCTAGACTTCCATGTATTTCTGTCTTTTGTCATATCATCATTGAAGTCCATACACTTCATATCAAACTTTAATGTCTCCCTCAAAGTTTTCTTAGGTCTGCCTCTACCTCTTTTTTTGATTAATTGTTCCATTTCATCAACTCTCCTCACAGGAGCGTCTCTTGGTCTCCTTCTCACATGACCAAACCATCTTAGTCTAGTCTCTCTCATCTTCTCTTCAATTGGCACTACTCCTATCTTATTACGAATAATTTCATTTATGATTTTATCTTTTCTTGTATGGCCGCACATCCATCTTAACATCCTCATCTCCGCTACGCTCATCTTTTGCTCATGTTGGTATTTAACTGTCCAACATTCTGAGCCGTACAACAAAACTGGTCTTATAGCTGTTCTATAGAATTTTCCTTTCAATTTTAATGGAATTTTACCATCACATAACACCCCCGATGCATTTCTCCATTTTAGCCAACCTGCCTTAATTCTATGTGTGACATCTTCGTGAATTTCTCCGTTTTTTTGAATCACTGATCCCAAATATCAAAAATGGTATTTTCTTTGTAAGATTTGGTCCTCCAATTTTATTATAACATCCTTCACTCTTGCATTCTTACTAAATTTACATTCCATATATTCTATTTTCTTTCTGTTTAATTTAAATCCCTTAGACTCTAAATTGTTTTTCCATAACTCAAGTTTAGCGTTCACTCCTTCTTTTGTTTCATCCACCAACACTATGTCGTCTGCAAATAGCATACACCATGGCACCTCTGTCTGAATATCTTTAGTAAGTTCATCCATTACTAAAGCAAATAAGTATGGACTTAGTGCAGAACCTTGATGCAATCCTATTGTAATTTTAAACGGTTCAGTATCCCCTCCGCATGTTCTGACCCTTGTCTCTGCACCATGATACATGTCCTTAAGGGCTTGTATATAGGCTATTCGGACTCCTTTCTTCTCCAAAACTCTCCATAGTACTTCTCTAGGGACTCTATCATAGGCCTTTTCTAAATATATAAACACCATATGTAGGCCTATTTGGTTGACAGAATTTGTAAAATACAGGATCTGTTCCTTTATATGGGTAGTGGTCTTATTGTGCAGCCTTGTGTTGCTCAGGCCTATGTACCAGCATTTCTTTTGGAATCTAACCAGTTAGAGGCCTTCACCCAACAAGAAGCCCAACTCATAAATTTTAACCAGACACAAGAGATGTTAGAATACCTCATAAGGATTAATACAGGAATAGGGATCACGATAGGGAGAAAAACGCAAGCACTTCAGTTATACTAATTCTACAATGTGTCAGGATGAGTAACTCTTGAAGCACATTAAGTTAAGGGTCCCCTACTTCTGAAGGTCCCCTAGAACTCAGGACTTCTACTTAATGGCAAAATGACATGACCCATTTTTGAATGGTACACTTATTTTAGAGGGCTAGAAGATTAGGTTTGTCTACATGAAATTGATAGGGAGTGCTGAGTATAAAGGTCCTTTTAGGAAGGCACAGCTAACCTTAAGTTATGTATTGGAAAGAAATAAAAATACAACTTAACGAAAATACCTTCATACAAGAATGATTTTCTTGATCATGCCTACACTTTGGTTTAGAATGTCAGGAACCTAATGTTTGTATATGGGTTTCTTGGTATTTTTGGCATCGTAGTTACAGCAGTTGTACTGTAACAAGCTGTTCAAATCCAGCTGAATGAAAGATCATCAAAGCATTTTTCCAGAAATTCTCTATTTCTTTCTCTCAATTTCCCTCTCTCGGTCTTGCTTTCTCTCTCGCCTACTTCTGTTTTCCTCTCTCTCTCTCTCCGAATCTTCCTCACATTTCTCCCTCAGTTCTGCCTTAATTCTCCCAATTAGCAGAGAATTGACCATGTCAGATCTAAGGACCTGACATAGAATTATGAGTTGGTCTCTAGAATACAAGATGAGAAACATGGGGATAACCACTCTCCTATGGACTTTTCCTCCTTATCTAACATCGAGCCTGTATAGGTCCTCCCTCCCTCAAGCATGCCATCTGTGAGATTCCATGGACTAACTCACAAGTACAATACTTTAAATGTAAGGATTTTGGTGACATGTCTTTCAATTGTCCAACAAAGGCCTATTTATTGAGAAAGTGAGGGAATAAATGATGAAGGACACCCAAAGGAACAAATCTCTGAACCTAATATTGATGGGTTTGATGATCTAAATGTTAATTGTGATAATAGGGCCCTAAGTTACATGCCATATGCATCTATCCCATGGTCATTCACATCTTAGCTAGTATCATGCATCCATACTCATTTACATTAAGAACCAGAAGCCATAATCTTCATGCCATCATGCATAAACCTGGAGCTTGCCTAGAAAGACTTCTAAAACCCAATGACATTTACCAGTTCTACAAATTTACGAGGCCATTCTTTCAAAATTACAACATTGACCACCTTGCTAACCTGTAACAACATATGCATGCTTTTACAACATCACAACTCCATAATCCACTTCATTTGTACATTGCTATCAAAATCACTTGTACAAAGCCAAATTTACATATCTTGGCCATTACCATTACAACTTATACAAAGCTGTCCACAAAAATTTTACAAAAGCTGTGCACTCCAAAATTTACATGGCTGCTGTTGAATTCCTTGGTCATGGTTGATTTTTCATGTATGCTACTAGACTACAATATCAAGATATTTGTTTTAGTCCCCAAAGTTTCGATATGCACATTCAAGCAATATCGCTAAAATATCAATGAACTCTTCAAGTTTGCTGTTTGTTTCTAGATTGCACTAAGACACTTGCCTAAGGATCATGTGAACTTATGAGGTGTATGGCTCTGTCTTTTTCATCTCTCAAGTGGGTGCCATCTGCTTCAGTTGATGGAGCTTTGTTTCTAGGACATGGTTGAAGTTGATGCAGTGCTTCAGGTGAATTTCCACACATGACATGGGACCAAGCTGTTCCCACCTGGTGTGGGCTCACTTAATGGGATGGGAAAATATTATCACAGTTGTTGAGCCAAGTTGAGCTGGAGTAGTGAGGAAGGTGCCTTGGTCAGAGAACTGCTCTTGTAATCTATACACTGTCATTTAGATTTTGCTACTTTTGTAGTCCAAATGTGGGTTGTGACCCAAAGTCATGGAGGGAGGCATTGTCCATATCTCATGGTCAAGGATAACATTCAAGAGAAGTTCCTATTCTCCATTATAAAAGCGGAAGTGAATGAAAAAGGGCATTGGTTTTGCCATAAGTGGAGATAGTTGATGTGCTCGGAATTGTTCGGTAGAAAAGGATTTCATAAACCTGACTTCTCTTAAGTAGACCTTAAAGCCCTCGACAAGGACAATAAGAAAGATCGATAATAGCTGCTCCTGATCATATGGATGGGGTCCATGTGTGTGAGAATTCCAAAACAAAATCTCCCTGCAAGGAAAACGAATTTGCTTTCCCATAACATACAAAACTCACCAACTTTTGTGATCCAGCACAATGGACTGTTTTACCTAGGATAGTCTTACAGGGTGTTCTTATTTGTTTTATTTTTGTTATCCAGGGAATGGAATTCCATCATATTATTCTGAAAATTAGAATATTTTGTGCGTGCACCAATAGATTTTCTAGTGTCAGATGCTTTATTTCTGCACGTCATTCTATTTCTTGATCAGGAGCAATGAGGATTAATTGCACCTAGGTTCTAGAAAGTTCTTGAATGAGGGATGAGTTTCATTGGGTTGTTGAACATTCTTATGGTCCTTGGGCTGTATAGCCCATTCACAGTTAGGTGGTTGAATTTCCATCGACCACCCCCTATTAGAGGCCATCATTAGTAGCATCATCTCTCCCCCTCAAACCAGAACCATATGGTGCAGAACCATCCGAGTAATAACAGGGCTCAAACTGAAGTGGTTTTCGTTTTTATTTGATGCTAACAGATTGTTTGTTCCCATGGATCAACTACATTCATTGCTTATTTTTTCTTCTTTTGTGGTGCAGGTGGGCAATCGTGTATCTTGCACAGATGAAACCACTCATAGTCCCAATTTTGAGTGAAGGGGAGTGAAGTATTACGTGCAAAGCATGCATTCGTGGAGGATTCAATGGGAAACAAAGAGCCATCTTATTCATCTCATATTTGTATGTAATTTTATTGTCGGTGAATAACTTCAGACTGGTTTTGCTGTATTGTTCTTGGTTGGCACCATGCTGTTAGAACCTCTAGGGGTCTCCCATTTTCAGTTTCAAGATCTGCATGTATGTGAAGCTTGGGTGAAAAAATTTGCTGAGGGGCAGTTTGTATCTTGAAAAGTTAGTAATAATAAAGCCACATCACATGGGTGAGAAGAATTACAATGTTCCCTGCAAATTGTTTGCAGCCTTCTTTTCTTTTTGCAAATGCCCTCTATCCTATTCTCGTTTCTTTTTCTAATAATTTCACTCACTTTTATAACAAAAAGCACATTTTCACTCTGTTAATTAATTCCTGTAAATGAGACATTATACAGCGTTTCTGTTTTTGTTTTTTTTTTATTCAATGAATGTAAAAGAGGCTCATTATTTTGTACAAGAAACCGTACCAAAAATGGTATTCTATAATCTGTAGTGTACATCACGGGAACGCAAAAGATTCAATATTCAACTATTTTCAAGCCCTACCACATCGAATCCCACCCTATATATATGAACATTTATTTAAAAAATCTTTTGTTCCTCTGCTCGAAAAGTAACTAAATTGGATAAATAAGGATTGCATGCACTGCAGGGCACTATAAATATACTCCCATAACACTTTCTTCATTTATTTTTTCGATCTAGAAATTGAAACCGAGGCCAGAAGGACATGGCATGGCGAAAAGATCAATAGTTCAGGGTCCAAGCGATACACGGTTATCTGAAAGAGACATGCAAGTGAAGTGAGAAGACCACTTGAACGCTATATTGGATGAGAAAATGAAACCACAAAACTCCAATAACAAAGTTTTCAACACTGAAATAACCAATGTCACTTCCACACCGACATACAAAGTTACACGGTAGAGGAAGATGATGTTTGTGTTCCGTTTGTATTACAAGTACTTGACCAGCAAATATATAGCAACAAACAGAACCACGATCCCGACGACTGATAAAAGGAGGCACAGACAGGAGCAACCGCCTTTGGTGCGTTTGTTCAAAATTGCCAGCTTTTTCTGAACTCGCTGTTGGCATTGTCATATAACAGAACATGGAAGAATATAAGAAAGTCAGGTCCTAAATAAAAGGAAATTGAAGTCACTTTTATCGAGATGCATGTGAAGACTCCAATAACTGAACATTAGTCCCATTTATGATACCAGTTTCACAATCAATGGTTTCAATTCAGAAACATCTATAAGATGTCTAGTTGCTGAATTCTTTCTTTCGATATTTTTACTTCCCTTATTCAGAACAGAAAGACATAACATTGCAAAAAACGAAATGCATTAAAATTTGACGCATCTTATTATCACTTGCTAAGAAAATAATACCCATACAAGGTGTGGAAGAACTCACTGTAATTGTTTTGAATCACGTTCCTGGCAATTAGATAGCACAAGTGCATGGCCTGATTGCTTCAAGTGTTATTCAATATTTCCAAACCATCAGCATAGGATCTATGTTATATATTAAAAATAATTTCCACATAGTTACAAAGTTATAAGTTCATTTCAATTGCTTCTAAGGACAACCCATGTGGCTTCCACCGCTGCATGTTTAGAAAGGCAGATGTAAGCCTTATCCAGACATTGTCAAGGCTATTTCCATATCATGGTTCATGAACCCATGCAGCCTCAGGTTGCAATGGAGCAAACAACCAGTGAACAATTATTCAATGCACGTTCTTCATTTAGTAAGCTTTTCTCCACTAGCAGGTGTTTCTCTTAATATTCCTGTATTGTTTATGATATATTGCAATGTATTTCCAACATTCTCCCCACATGATATAAATTTTAAATTCCTAATCCCACTTCAATTCTTTGAAGAATTAATGGTGCTAAAAATTTACATCACAAAGGCTACACATGCCAAGCAAAGTTAGAATAAATATTCAGAATAGTACATCACTAAGATGAGCATCACCTGTAATCGAGAATCAGTAACATCTACATGTTGTTCCAGGTTATCCTGCCCAGAGAGAGTGTAAGTATCAACACTGAGATTGTACTTTATTTCTTTTATCATTGAATACTTCTATGTATAAAAATGAGAAGTGGCCAATAGATAAATGAACCAAGGGTAGAGAAGCATACAATTAATCTAGTATGAAGGTCAAGTTCCTCGTTAACCGCCAAAGCAATATGTTTTGTACTTATCACTGTCTCTTCCAATTTCTCAAGGCCTTCATCTTGTTCTGTTTCAAATGCAGCAAACACACAACTCCATCACCCATAAGTCAAATAGAATCAGACACATATAGTTTTGAAGAAGTTACAGCTTGCCTTTCATTATTTGCCGTTGAAGACCAACAACGCCATAGTTGTCCAAGCCATTCGTTCTGCTCATGGCATCAACCTTATTTTCTGGCCCAAGCAAGCTATCTCTGTTCGCAAAATTTGGCATGTTCAATGTGGAGGCCATCTGGTTTACTTTTGATCTCAAGTTTGCAAGCATATCCTTGCGACGATTCATCTCTTTCTCTGTTCTGTGTTAAAAAAATAATAATAATAAACTTCAAGAAAGATTCAAAGAAAAAAAATGACAGAAAAATTATCAAACATTTATCAACTTGCAGCTCATTGCCATAAAATCATCTAATTTGATCAACAAAACATGAACAGAGGAAATGCCATGTACCAAACTGATTGACTACTTCAAAGGTTTCCTGAGAAATGGGATTGCTAATCTTTTCTTTAAAATAATTTGAATTAGATATTGTTGCATAGCTCTAAAGAAGAAATTCAACATGCCCAACCAAGTGCATGGCACAAGCATGAACTCAATAATCACATTTATGGTTTAAAAGTAGAAGTTAGGATTTCAAAGCTACACATTCTTCTAGATGTTAAAAGGATTGCACCACCAGGGTAAGCAATTTCTGCAGTATTCTGCTGATTATCTTCTTGGATGTATGTGTGTTGCTTGCCTAAACAGCAAGACTTGTCATCTGGAAGAAAGTGGTATTGCCATATGAGGAACCTCCCTCAGCTCTGTTGCACCAACTTTTGCTTGAGAATACACCTGCCTTCGAGGATGAGTCAGCAGCTCATTCATCATTGGCACAGTCAAGCACCTTCACCCCCACCCCCCCAAACCCAACCCCCAAGCACCAAAAAAAACAGGCCACTCTCCCTCATACTACTCAAAACATATTTATTAGTAGTTTAGTTCTCATCTAACATTTGAACATATTTATTATTAATGTTAGGTGGCCTGTACATGCATATATTAGTAGTTTAGATCTTCTCTTGCATTTTTTTTTCGTTCGTTGTGAAGCTCAGGGCATGCCCTAGCTTTAAGCTGTAGACACTTATTGGTTTATTTTCAATGAAATTCTTATTTACAGAAAAACTTGGATCAAGCCCAAACATGGAATTTAGGTTTAAGTCAAGACCTGAGAGACCTGCACCAGATCTCCAGGAACCTGTGAATTAGTGGGTCTTATGAGAAACTTTCCTCCCTCAAAGGGGTTTTTACCTCAACTAACAACAAAAATTAATGTGGCAAAAACAAGTTAGAACTCTTTGTGCTCTTATGTACATTCGGTTAGAGTGTTTAGTGACCCTTGTATAGCCTGACGCATGATTCAACCAAGTAGCTGAGCATGTGTTATTTGGCATTGTCAAGTGATTCAGGGTCAAGATGGATGAGCATCCATGCAAAATCGCTGAATGTTCACGGATGAGCTCGACCTCCAAGATTCTGCAAAGCTATAAAGGTTATTCTTTCCCATGCAAAGAGAAAGACAAGAAACAATCTGCCACAATAGCTCCTCCATTAAACTCAATAGAGTCTCTATTTTCATTCCTTTGATTTCCTTAACCTTGTCCCTCTAGTCCTCAATAGTTGGACACCTCCCTAGTGCTTATCATTACTTCCCGAACCACTCCATTTGCCACCTGTACCTTGGCATAATTATGTTTTGTAGATATTTAGAGCTTCTAAGTAGCTTCATACCTTTCACAATCTGCAGTTTTCTGCAATGCTTCCAAGAAGGGTTCTTGCCAAGTAAGCTTAAAGTGGTGCTCCTATCAAATGCATTCTCATAAATCTATGTATCAAAGTTTTTAGATTTCACATTTCCACTCAAGCATGAAATGTTATGTCCCATTCAGGCTTAGTTCAACCATGATAATGTATCTATGCAACCTCACTCAAATTCCTTATGAGCCATATGGTAGGTGGATTAGTAGTGGGTAATACCTTCTGGCACAATATTATTGTGTTTGGTACTTTAAGATTGGTGGGATTTACTATGCCATGGATAAATTTATCACATTGATGTGGGATAATTACCCCCCCCCCAACACACACAGGTATTAATTAATCCCACTACGGTAGGATTAACAATTTATCATGATTGGACAATTTTGCCCTTTGCTATAAAACCCACTGCCACATTCTCTCTCCTCAATCCGTGCATATCCTCTCTGCCTTTTTTCTCTCCACTACTACTATCATCTGCCTCCTCCACCACCACCTTCTTCTTCTCCCTCAACTCTCCAATCCACAACTGCCACCGCCACTTCAATTTCGGTCTTCTTCTTCTTTAATTTCAGTCTTCTTCTTCGATTTCAATCTTCTTCTTCTTCTTTGATTTCACTCTTAGTCTTCTTCTTCTATTTCAGTCTATTGCCGATTTTCAGACCTGATTTCCAGATCCTCACCTGGGCCCTTCTTCTCCATCAGTTTCTGATTGCCCACTGCCACTGTTCACAAATCACACTGCTGTTCATGCTGGCTGGTTTTCCCCATGATACAATTTGTGAGGATTTTCTCATGATTTAGACTGACCTTGATCAATTCTATACTGAGATGGAGATGTAAAATTGTTATAATATAAATATGCTTACCGTTTACTGAATCTATTTACAAAACTATTTTTTATAATGTTATGTATATAATTCATTTTTAATTATGCGTTACTTTATATATTTTATATAATTATAATATATTTGGGCAAATTGGTCATTCAACAATTAAGGACCAATAATATCTCATTCATAATTTGAGATAACAAACATGGAATAGTAATAATTTAGGTAATACCTCCTTTATCAAACGTGGGCAGTATTATTTAGTCCCATTATTATGTTATCCCATCCTTAACTGTATTCCATCACTATTTAATTGGGATATCAAAGGTTGTTGGGGTTAAGGTTAGACTGATTTACACGATCTGATTTCTCCTCCTCCTCCTTTAGGAGTAATACTTCAGAGTTGACAGCTCTAAAATTATATTAGGTAATTTGTTCTATAAGAACCATTAACAACTACATATCCTCTTCCATTACTGTCCTAAAATAAGGAACATGACCCACCGGCCCATATTAAAGTAGATATTGACATTGTACATCTAGGCTGCTAAAACATAAGAAAGTAAAACTATTTAAGCAATACAAGATTCAAAATTAACAAAATGTAAGACAAAATTTATGTCTTACATGTAAATTAAGTTTGAAATTTTTTGTATCTCCACTACTATGTTTCATGTAAATATCATCACACACGTGCAACTTTGCATAATTGAACATATGCTGATGTTGGGAGAACTTACAGAGGTTGTTTGCTAGGAAGCTTTGCAAGAAGTGACTGCAGACTATCAAGTCTAGTTCCCAATATTGTAATTTTTCTCCGTATAGAAGATGCATGACGTTGTGCTTCTGGTCCTGAAGCAGGTAAAGAACTCCGTTCAGAAATCATACTGTTGATATCATCAGCAAGCTTAACTGCTTCATTGTATTCTCTTGTCCATGGATCTGCAGAAGATGCCATTGACCTGAAAGGGACAGCAAAAATTATTCTACATGTGATTTAATTCAAAATAATTCAGAAACATTACCCTTTTTTTTTGGTTAGGCTTGGAAACTAACTTGTAATCCACATACATTATAATAAGTTATGTAACAACAGAACCTTTGTCCTTTCTACACACACAAAAAAAGTAATAAAACTAAACCCTGGACTTGGCTCAAGACATGTAGTCGGAGAAGACGAAATTTGGCCTTATGTTCAAAATTTTGATAAAAAGTAAGCAGAGGAACTTATGGAGATATAAGACAACATGATCATTACAGCTACTCTAAAAATGAAACGAAGAAGCAAACCACATGTACAAGAACAGCAGCCTTTTCCCACTTCCACTGCACTCCTTCTAATTCCAATAATATTTCCATCTAATGAAAGTATTTGGTTGCCCAAAGAACATAGACATAATCCTTTGCAAGGCATCGTTAAAATACTTGAAAGAGTGCATCTTCTTACTGATGACGAATATGTTTTTTTCGATACATTACCAACCAATTTTTTCTCATTTTCTAATTCAACAAGACAAACAATAATGTAATAACTAAGTCTACCTTCAATTGTTTCATTTGCTTTTCCTATCATTTTCTTTCATCTCCACAAATCCCCGCCCCAAAAGTTACCGAGGATAAAAAAAAAAAAAAAACTTAATTTCAAGCACAAAAGTTGTCTTATGGACACGAAACATAAAATTCGAGGAACAGGTAAACGAAATCCAACTTCCAAACAAAGCAAACCAAAATTAAACCCTAGGAGAACGATCAACAATTAAATTGGCACCAAACTAGACCTCGGGGCGCTGCAATTTTACGGTACCTCATATCGGGGGCCCTAAAGGAGCATCAAAATTGAGAAGATGAGAAGGATCAATTGGTATAGGAATCGAGAAGGATAATTGTAGAAAGATGGTCACCTGTTTGGGTGAAATCAACGATCCGAAGCGTGAGGATTGGGAATCGGCGAGTTGGAATTATAGAGGTGTGATTGCAATTTGGAAGCATCCGAAACTGATTTTTCAGGGTGAAGGAGCGCCACCGCTAAGCAGGAGACTTTGTCGGGACCCGACTCATCGCCGTTTACGTCACGCGTCGAACGCAGTTCATCCATATCACATAGTGTCCCGTATTATCAATACTTTCTGATCTGTTATTTATCGTTTGTATTTTTATTTTAATAAAAAAATAAATCGTTAATAGATACTTCATCTCACTATACAAGATAAATAATCAAACTCATGATCTACTGATACGAATCTCAATTTATCATAATCCAATCACTTAACCTGTACCCTAAGGATATTAATACTTATAATATTGTATTATATAACAATAATATTTTCATGGATAATACAATAACAAATGACTAGTAAATGTGTCGCCACTTGTGTGTCGTATTTTTATTAAAAGATATATTAAATAGAAGAGATAATTATACATAATCTCATTACCCTTTTTCAATAAAGGTGTATCATATGATTAATGACACCATTATAAATCATAATTCCTAACATTATTCTTTATATTTGCATAACTAATCAATCTAACCTCAACAACTTTCTTTAAATGTTGTTGTATCCTTATCTTAAAGTTTAAGTGTTGGATTTAATTATTATATAAAAAATTAGATAAATTTACAAAATTATTACTAAATAATAAATAATATACCATTGTGAACGAGATGGAAGTCTATTTTTCGGTGTCTACATCTTATTAAAAATAATTGAGTAAAGTGTCAAATAACTCACTATATTTTAATTTTTAGGCTAAATTAATCGTTATATTTTAAAAATTATTAAATAAATAATTATATTTTTAAATTTGAGGCCGAATTAACTATTCTATTTTTTAAAAAAAAACACGTTATAATTGTGTTGAATTATTCGAATTTAAGTTTAGAGTTTGATTTTAAATTTTTTATTGTATGAGATTATTTTAATTAGATATAGAGTTAATGCTATCAAAATAATTAAAATATGTATCATTGGACTAAGTTAAGAAAATATTTACCATAATAGCTAATATATCATCAAATTTAAGAATGCAGTAACTCATGTATCATTTTTTAAAATTTAATATCAAATATTGACCAGGAATCTAAAAATCATTGGCTCATTTAGTTTTTTCTTAAAATACATTTATTAAATTAACTATAAAACTAAAATCAACTAAAACAATTATCAATTCTTATATTTTGGGACTATTAGTTAGGATTTTTTTGTTTTCAATTATAATTAATTGACTCGACAATTTAGTAAAAGATTTTATAAATAAATAAATTTAAATCACAAATAAGCATATGTAAATGGTGAGTATTAAGTTAAATTAATTTGACAGTCTAATTATACTTAATCACTGAGCATAACAATTATATTTAAACTATTAATTATTAAGTTTAATTAATGCATACCATGCATCCAAGCTCGATTCCTAATCTTAGTAATTATTTTTTAAAATATTAAAATAATATTGGAGGAATAATTTAATAATTTACTGAAATATTAATTAGAATACACTATTTTTGTTTGTTATCAATGTTTTCTCTATATTTTGTGTTTAGCGCCTCGCTCTAACATTGCCAGGCCTTTCGTAGTCGGGCCCATGCTAGCCGGCCCATGGTGTGATTAAGCCCATACACTTATTTTAATGAATAATTAAGCCCATACACTTGAGAGTCAAAAGTACAAAAATCTCTTCTTCTCAATTTGATATAAAGGGTGATTTTCTAAATATAAAATTTTAAACATAAAATGGAATAAATTAATCTAATTAAATTGGTATTTTTACCATTATGATTCCAATTAATAAGTGTTTATTAGATATAAATGATTATTAATAAATTGAGTAACCATGCCTATTAAAACAAAAAAGAAAAAGAAAAAGAAAATTGAGTGGCTTTAATCTAAATCAAATGAATGAATTATAATAAATATAAGAGTGTAAGGTTACTTTTAATTAATTAATTTTAATTTAATTATACGCTGAATAAATCAAATATTAATTTAATCAAAGCGAGTTAATTGCTAATAACACTCCACAAAAATTATTAATTCTCATTTTCAGTAAAATGATTGTATGTAATTCCAATGTAAAATGAAAAAAAAAATTGTGATATTGAGATGGTTAGATTAGACATCCAATTCGTAAAATAGTCAAATAAATCATAAAAATTTCATAAACATGGTCATATTAGCTAATTATAATAACATTAAAATGAAAACCCGATAATTAGCTAATGTGATGTATGTTTATAAAAATTTAATGATTTATTTGATCCATTTTAAAGTTAAATAACCAATTTGTCTCGTAAAATAAAAGTACAATACTAAATTTAGTACTTCACAAAAAGAGAGAAAATTTATAAAGTTAGCTTCATTTTATAAATTAAATAAATCAACTATGAATTTAATAAAAGACGGTGAATTGCTAATCCCACGCCTCCTTAACATTGTTAATTCTTATTTTTAATAAAACAATCCTAAATTCAATTTTTAATATAATTTATGGATTTATTTTATTACGATAGTGTATGTTAAAATGAGTAAGATAAATTTATATTAAGATAAAATTATAATACTTTTTCGATCGAGATATAGAATGATGAAAATAAGACTATAAAGCATTCTAATATTCTTATCAAATTATTTATTAAATTTGTTGGAATGTATTAGAGGATATATGCGTCATTTTTGTTATCTGTAAGATCCAAGATATATTTATCTAGAAAGGAAAAAAATAAACATATCTAAAAAATATCAAATAAAAAGTCACGTGACTTATTTTCTAATGATCGTCAGATAAATTTAATAAATATAATAGAAAATACTTTTATCTAAAATATTTTTAATATCTCACTTTTTTTTATTTATATCTTAATTAACAAATACTACCTATATAAACAAACTCATTATTTGATACAAGATTTCATTCATATGGATAAGAGAGCCTTTTTCCTTTTTCCCTTCTCAGTTTAGGAATCCAAGTTTGTTTTGGATTTGGTATGTACAAAAATCTTCCTATAATGGCATACTATTCAATTTGCCATTATAAATTGATTTAATAGCTCCAAATTTTTTATTAAATTTATGGGCCAAAAATTTGTATTAACTATTAAGATTGAAATCTATCTCCAATTTTTTAAGAAGTTGGCTTCATTTTATAAATTAAATAAATCAAATATAAATTCATTAGAAGAAGGTGAATTGCTAATACCACACCTCTTTAAAATCATTAATTCTTATTTTTAATAAAATAATCCTAAATTCAATTTTCAATATAATCTATTTTATTACGGTAGCGTTTGTTAAAATAAGTAGAATAAACTTGTATCAAGATAAAATTATAATATTTTTCTGATTAAAATATAGAATGATCAAGATAAGAGTACGAAACATTCTAATATTTTTATCAAACTATTTGTTAAATTGTATAAAATGTATTAAATGATATATGTGTCATTTTTTATTATATGTAATGTTCAATATATGTTTATCTAGAGGGGAAAGATATAAGCATATCTAAAAAATACTAAATAAAAAGTCATGTAACTTATTTTCTAATGATCGTCAAATAAATTTAACAAATATAATGAAAAAAATATTTTTATCTTAAATATTTTTCATATTATATTTTTTTCGATCTATATCTCCATTAACAAATACAGCTTGTATAAACAAATTCACTATTTGGTTCAGGATTTCATTCATAAGGATAAAAGCGTCTTTTTCCTTTTCCAATTTGGGAATCCAAGTTTGTTTTCGATTTGGTATCTACAAAAATCTTCCTATAATGGCATACTATTCAATTTGCGTCTATAAATTGATTTGATAGCTCAAATTTTTTTATTAAATTTATGGGCCAAAGATTTGTATTAACTATTAAGATTGAAATATCTCTCAAATTTTTTAAATTATATAATTAACTTTTGTTTAAAAGAATCCGTACTATAACTGTCATGTTTATCCAAGAAACATTTATTTGGAATATTTTAATTTTTAGACAAGCAATGTATAGTCTAAAATTAAATAAAGGATGACAAGGGAATAATTAATAAAGTCAACACTAAACCATAAATTCTTTTAAAATTGTCAAATGAATATAACACTTATTTTTATAGTTAAAATGTATAATTTAACTTACAAAGAATACATTAACCATGCACCTTTAAACTTTTAGTTGTTTGACTTAACAACTCTCCAAACTTTTAAAATTAACTACAATTCCTTTTTTATCACTAATAATATTAGTTAAATAAACCATATATCTTTTGAACTTTTGGTCTTTAGCTCGAGCACCCTATAAACTTTAAGTCTTTGGGTTGAACTTCTTTAAACTTTTATTTTTTTTATCAAATTAAATTTTATCATTTTTGAGAAAAATCAAAGATTGATTTGATAAAAAATAAAAGGTGAGGAGGTGTCTAGTTAATTTGATGAATGTCATTAATAACACAAGTGTCATTTAACACTTTGTTCTTTCGAGCACATTATCATCTTGAAAATTTAACTTTTTTTTTTTTAACATTTGTGACCATATCATTCCACGAATTTTATTTTGCTAGCCTTATGATTATAATCAAGAGAACTAATTAGAGTTTTGCACAAAACACGATCTAGATTAAATCTAATTGACATGCAATACCTAAAATTTAAATGTTGAGATAAAATTATTACATATCCAAGCTCCATCTAATTAACCAACTAGGAGAATTGTATGCAAATTAATATTAACAAATTATCTTATATCCAACCATCTTATTTTTCTTTGATGTGCTTGGTTCACTTATTGGCACGTTTGAATATTTCAGATTAAATGATTAACCATTTAGTGATATCTCAAAAATAGTATTTCATGGATATAATTAAAATACATAATAGTCTTACGCTGCCAACACTTAATTATGACAAATAAGGTGATAATCGTCTTTTTTATGTTTACCAAGCAAACCTATGTCATTTAGTTTGGGTTGAAACACCAATTACCACCTTGATAACAATTATTCATCTATTTATCTACCAAGTCATTATAGACAATGATACTACTATATATGCATGTATGTTATAAAATCAAGTTTTAATGCAATAAACATAAGCTTCACATTCACATAAATTTCAAGAAGGTAGTTATGCCAAAAAAATGGTGTCATGCATAATAAAATATCAATTATAAGGTTCTGGTACAATTTGAACTAAATAAAAGGTTTATGCACAATGAACTTAAAAATATTAGGTTTATGTGCAATAATCCAAAATTTTAGAAGTAGAAGTGTCGTTTGAAAAACTCAAAAATCACTTGGATTAGGTCGATTACTTTTAGAATCTCTATATGTGAAATTTCCTCAGTGCCAAAATATATTATCATATCATTTTTAATATATTTTTTTTATATAAATAGATAAAAAAATAATTTTAGGAAAAATATCTTTTACATCTCTTTCATTTTTTTACAATTATATAATAAATAAGTTAATTTATTTAGTTCTATATTCCTTCTTCTATTATAGATACTCACTTAGACATATACTCTCAATCTATATTAATTATAATTACAATTTAATAATTTAAATATTACAATTTAAATTTAAAATTTGTCATATAATAATTAAAATATAAATATAATAATTTAAATTATTAATTTGAATTGAATTAATAATTTATTTTAATCTCGTTATAAAATAACAAGTCAAGTGAATAAAATGGATGAATCATCTTGTCTCAATTCTTACCTAGATTTACAATTCTTCATTAAATCTAAACATAAAAAACCTAAAACTAAAATTCAAGTAAAAAACATTGATTACGTGTATAACATTATTATTTATTAATAAGATTCGAACACATAAATATTGAACTTAATTCTATCTACTTCCCAAATTTCCATCAAAATTTGCTCGTGCCTCTCCCTTTCTTTCTTGGTCCACTAGTTGTTGTCGACGAATTTTTTGACCATTCTCAAGCACCACAACCTTCGTTATTCTTTACACTAGAACCTCTCCAAGTTATCACTAACCACTTCTGCCATCTTTTACTATTGAAAAAGCTAGAAATTGCAAGACTATCATTACTTCATCTTTTCTAGCAAGATCTGGGTCATCGAATTGGTTTTTGTGGTGACTCCAAACCCTTGATTTTCTCTATTCCGTTTCATTTATTTCATTCTTCTCTTGTTTGTGGCCTTAAAACTAAAGGAAGTCTAACATGTAATAGTCAATCATTGGCCACTTTCATAGTCATCACTCACATTACCTGACACTATTTTATTGGCCCCTTACAAATTTTGTCCCAACTCAGCCACTTTTATCAATTAATTGGATTGTCTTCTTGCAGTCAATCAATTCCCTTAATTTAATTTTCCTTGTTTTCTTATAAATTTTTAGATTCGATATCTTATTCGTCTGTGGTTGAATTTTTTTGTCAAAAAGTGTTGATGTGTTATGTGCCATGCTATTTATATTTAATTTGCACTCATTTGCTCAAAATACCTCACCTAAGTTTTTTTGTCATGTTTTGAGATTTTTTTTTTAACAATCTTTTGAGCTCACGACTTTCAATTCGAGGGTTGATTGTGAAATTTGGTTATGTTATTAGTTATGTTTATTAACACCAAACTTTCAATTTGTTTCTATCCATGCTCGTTTGAATTTTATTTGGATGGTTCGAAGCAGCCTATTTAACTAACCCATAATATATTTTAACAAATTTCATACTCGATTAACTTTTAATTTGTTTATCGATTTCTAATGAACTTGAGTCTCGTAAGTCTATTGTAACCTTATTTACAGTATCAGGTTTAACCTAATTTTATTATGTTTGATCCAATATTGTGCTTAAAGCCACCTTCTTGACTTAGCGAAACTCTTTTCAAATTTAATTCCAATATAATTCAAAATTAACTTTTAAATATCTAATTTTTTTTAAAAAAATTCAGTTATTACATATCACGATTAGTTTTTAAAAAGTTTAGAGATTAATTTGGTCAATTTCAAAATTCAAGAAGTATCCAAATCAAATAGGAAAAATTTAAATAGTGTATAGTCAATTTACCCACTTACAAAACAAATATAACCCTTATATCTTAAAATCAATATAGTGGTCAAATCTTATATTTAAAATTATTACAATTAAAATATATAACTCACAAGCAATATATAAACTCATATAACGATTATATATTACATAAAACAAAAATAATAGTTATATTTTACATAAAACGAATATAGATTTCATATCTTATTATTTTATTTTATTATATAAACAAACATGATCTTAGTCCATAAGATCCAACTGATTGGATCAATCAAAAGTTAGATTCTATTTGAAATATTCATTTTTAAATGATATTTACGTTGCTCACAAATATTTATTTTTAGCCTAATTTTTTTAATAATTTAATCTATAACAAATTTCTCATTGAATCCACCTTGTATTTTCAAATTGCGTCGAGATCATTAAAATTTGTTTAATGGTTAAATAGTTTTCATTTGTGTTTATTTCATCACGTTAAGTTGACATTTTATGGCTGAGTTATATATTTATTATTTGTCATCAAGAAATAAAACTGACTAATTCTAAGATATATGATTAAAAAACTCAATACTATTATTTTTGAACAATTTGATGTTAAACGTTCTTTTAACATTATTATGAAGATGAAAATAATGAAAAAAATCAAATTCAATTGTTAATAGTCCCTATAAAAATATGATTGACTATGGATTCGAGGCATAATCATATCGAAAATAATAAGAAATATAGGAATTAGAATTATAAGAGTACAAGTTTGTTTTGGATTGGTTCGGATTGATTAGAACAAATAGACGTAACGAAGAAATGGAATCGGGTGCTATATTCATATAGAGAATTGATATTTCTATGCATGAAGGCAATATAAAATATAACTTTATACATTTCTTTATATGCTACAATAAGATTAATAGATAATATGATAGAATGAAATAAATATATGAATCTTTTTACACTTCTTTTTACCATATTGAATACTACTAATTTTAATTTGCTCGTTTTATTTAAGAGAAATTTGAATCATTTTGATTTTATTTCATCAATGATTGATAATAACTTAGAATTTAAGTTTTATTCAAATTAATTAATCATTTTAATTGACTATTTTTATATCAATAATAAGTAAAAAAAAAGTAAGAACTAAAATGAATAGTGCAATAACAATAAATGTAAGAATATTTACTTCTATAATTTTATTGTTTTTTTTCATGACCCAAGTGTTTGGGTTTTGCTCGCCTAGTTTTAGAAGAGATTAGTCTTCCCTCTTAATTCAGTCTTTGAATAAATCAGATACGGTCGCAAGTTTATACACTTTCAAGCAGACACACGATTAGTCCTTATCAAATGAGATATTTTTACCTTTACTAAGAGTTGATCCCCTGTCATTTTCAATAAAAATTTGAGAACTTTATCACTTACACCATGCCTCGGGAGCTTTATTATTTTTTTATTTCATCATAACTTGGGTTGAATTCTGAAATCACGCTCCATATATTTTGTTTTAGAAAATAAAAGTTAACCCTATTAATAGCATTTTAATTAACGATTAGTAATTTAAATTTAAAATAGTTTTATCACTACAACAAATCCGATTTTCTTTTTAATTTTGTTTAGAAAATAAAAAATCAGCAACAACCGACCAATGTTCACTCGATAAAACATTATTTCTAATATTTTATTCTTTATTTGGCCGTGTATAGCATGGATCATGTCTTTAGTATTTAAAATTTAATAACTTATACAATCAGCATTAATTTTTATTTGGGTAAATTAACTATACACTATTTAAATTTTAAATATTTTGCTTAGACACTTATTAAACTTTAAAATTTGTCCAATAAATTCTTAAGTTTTTCAAAATTAACCACAATATCATTTCCATCACTAAAGCCATTAAATAAATTAATCGTAAGTCTCGTGAGCTTTGCATATTTGGCTCGGACAATCCCTTAAGACTTTTATTTTTCATCAAATTAGTCCTTAAGCTTTTTTGAGATGGCTGGTAGGCCTCTTATATAAAAAAATGACACTAATGAAATTAAATTATCCCTAATATCTATTTAATTAAGTCAAGTTTAAATAAAATTAAAAAATACCAGCTATGATTAATTGGAATCTATATTCAATATATGGTTTCCTTTTATTTTATCTCTCTTTAGGTTCAATGAAACCATTTCATTAGCTGAATATGACAATTATTTCATTTTATTTTATATTAAATTTGACTTAATTTAACTTAATTAAATTGATATACGAGATTATTTTAATTTAAAATTAATTTACCTAACTTCATTTCTTACATATGTTTAGGGTTTTTGGGGTGTTATGATATTTTTAAAAAGTTCAGGGACTAATTTGCTGAGAAATACAGATGAGCTAAAGATCCAAAGGTCAAGGGTGTCATAACCAATTTAAAAAATAAATTTAAATATAGGAAAATTTTAAATTTAGAGAGTGTTTGAATAAAATAATTAAAATTTAAGGAATGTGTGTTTAATTTACCTTTTTTTTATAATTTTTTGAATACTAAAAAAATATATAAATTTTATCAAATACCACACATTATAAATTTATTAATCTTTTATACTTGATAGAATGATCGTTGATATAAATTATGTGACCTATAATAAGAAAAATAACGACCGTTGACAGTTTAGATATCGAATCATGTCAATAATTACTAATTGAATGTAGCCGTTATAACTTACAATTAAAATATAAAAACTTAATTTATAAAACGAATACCACCGACCGAACTAACATTTGAAACATGTAAGTTAACGGATAAAGTATTTTTCATTTAACAAAATAACCATAACGACAACACAATCAAAACTAAATGAAGTATAAATAAAAAAATAATGCTAATATCAATCGAGTTAAATAGCTAATATTGTTTAACAATTTACAAATATATATAGCCGTTATACCTTGCGGTTAAAATCGTCAACCTACAAAATTATGTTAATTTAATTTTAATTGATTTACAAGTGTATATATATAGATTAGTTAGATAAATATTTAGTCATGGAAGGGCACATTGGAAACTTGGAAGGTAGGACGGGAAGAAAGGGCGGGGAGTTGCACGGATGGAGCGTGCACCCACGGTTATTATAAAAGTAAAATAGAATGGAAATATAAAAGGAAGAGGGCGTGTCTCTCTCTCTCTCTCTCTTTTTTCTCTCTCTCTCTCTAAAATACAATCTCTCTCGCTATATCGACCTGCTCTGTTTTTGCCCAACCCAAGCCCTCTTTGCCTTCTCTCTCTCTTTCTCTCTCTCTCTCCACCATATAATCACTTACGCCACGAACTCAAAACCAAAGCTCTTTGCTCAGTTCAATTAACCCGCCAAAAGGTTTATATTTTAACGGATTAAAATTTCGTATTTTCAAAAATCTCTTTTAAACGCGTCTCCATAGCCTCCTCCTCTCTCCGCTTTCTAGGGTTTCTCTCGCTCCCCCATGGCGTCTCTCACCTCTCCTCTCTTCTGTGCAGGTTTCGGACGGGAAGCTTCGCGACGTCGCCGCGTTTATGGAATGAGAGATGGATTCGGGGGATGGTAATGGACCTGTGGAGGTGTCGGGGCCGAGATCGGAGGGTTTGGTGCCTCCGGTAGGGGAGAAGAGGCCGCCCGAGGACGGGGGATTGGGGGCGCCGGAGGGGAAGAAGGCGAAGACCGGCGGTGGATTCGTCGGGAATATGAGGCAGGTGGCGGAGAGGGTGCTCGTGTTGGCGGCGATGGGGATGATGAGGGCCGGGAGGAGTCCGACCGTGGCGGAGAAGGAGATGATGGCGGAGGCGAGGGGGAAGTTGGCTGAAGTTTGTGAAAGGTTTGCTCCGAAGGATCTTTTCCCGACGGATGCGTGTGGGGCGGTAATTGAAGATCTTGGCCTTAGCAAGCCGAGGGAGCAGAGGCTAGGGTTCCGACCTCCCAAGATGTCTATTGCTGAGAAGTTGTTGTTAACCAAGCGAAAGGTAAGTTTATTGGCTAATTCATGTATTATTTATGTTTTATCAGTGAGAGTTATGGTCATTAATGAAACGGGAGACCAGAAATTTTAGGAGCTGCTGTCAGTTAATTGTTTTTCTTCGTTGATTTTTAGCTACTCTAACAAGCCTAATCTTCACAATGAAATTATTTGGTCGAATTTAGAGTTGTGTCTGCAGTGGGAAAGATTCATTTGGGTCACTATTTCATTTATATTGGGATAGATTGATTTGGAATAATTGATGAACTTTGTTCCAGCTGTGGTTTAAATTAGTTATTGTAAAAGATTATTTCTGTAGATTGCTAGAATTGTGCAAGTTTTCCAAGGTAATTCTTGAGGTTATCTGATAATCATGGGGTAAATCACACCAAAGATCACTAAACTTTAGTGTGTTTTTCATTTTGATCACTAAACTTTAATTATTTTCAATGTGATCACAGAAGTTTAAAAAGTTTTGCAATGTGATCATATATAAGATTTTTCAGCTACTTTGTAGCTGAAGTGGGTGACGTGGCACTAATGTGACAAATAATAAAAATATTATGTAATAATATTTTAATATAATATTATTATATATTGACACGTGGCACGTTCTGATTGGTTATCATTGCATAATAATTTTTATTATTTGTCACATTAGCCAGAAAATCTTATATGTGATCACATTGTAAAGTTTTTTAAATTTCTGTGATCACATTGAAAAGAATTAAAGTTTAGTGATCAAAATGAAAAACATACTAATATTTAGTGATCTTTGGTGTGATTTACCTGATAATCATGTATAAGGTGGGTGTAATTTGTTGCTTGACTGTGTGAAGCACAAATTTCCTATAGATTTTTAGGTCCAAGCAACTGGAGTTAAGTCAATCCATATTGGAAGACAGGAGTTTTGAGAAGTTTGTTCAATCATAACCAACTATGATCACGACCTTTTTGGAAGTCGTCTTCTTTTGTTGTAAAGAACACCACAAACTGAGCAAACAAAGAGGCTTTTTTTTTTAATAATTAATTTATTTTTTATGAGTGCCAAAATTTATGGTCTCCCCAGATCAGTTGTAGGATGATCATAAGGAATGCCTAAACATCCTCTCATGCAGAGATCTGGAAAATTTTCATGTAGTGGTCCATGCGAAAATTAGCTGTTATGTGAAAATCTCAACCAAGTTTCACTATCATCATCAATGAAATAAAGTCTTAAAACTCAATTGATCCTCATGTGATTTCCCCTCCAGAGTTTAATGCCATAGGTTGATAGGAGTTAAGATGGCCCTGATATTTTACTTACCCCTGGGGCCAATTGTAAACAAGTACTGTATCCTAACTAACAAAGCAATGAAATTCATTGCCGAGGCCACCCCATTAAATGATTCCAATGCAATTTCTTTCAACCTATCAACCAATGAATTGGGAATGGCTGAAGAAACACGGCATAGGTACAAAGACTCAATGAAGTAAATTTAATGAGAGCAGGCCTCCTATCTTTAGGTAAGTATATATCTTTGACAAAGTGTTAACTTCTTTTTAGATCGCTCAACTAATCCATCCATGATAGCTTTAGCTTTAAAGAGAGGAATTGAAAGAAAGCTCTAAGAGCATAGTCAGCAAGATACCAATCTTTCACTGAAAATGTGGTCCGTAAAATCCACATGCGTGATCTTACTTTTAGCCAAATTCATCCTTAGACCTAACACCACTTCAAAGCTTAGAAGTTGTTTGGAAGGTCTTAGCTCTTGTATATGAGGGCCGAAAAACCAATGGTGTCATCTACAAAATCAAATAAGAGACCCTAATGCTTATGGCCTGATTAGCAATCTCAAAACTTCTAATCAAACTCAACTTTGTATCCTATACAATGAAAACTATAAAATCTACATAACAAAAGAAAGGGCGGAAAAGGGATTGTTGTGCCTAATTTTTGGAATTAAGATCCCTTTGAAACACCATAAGTGTAACCAAAGATCTGACATGGAGATGAAGGTTGTTATCCAAGTTTTCTATTCCAATTCAAACCGAATTCTTTCAAGCATATAAGGTAGAATGACCCAGTAAGTTTGATCACATGCCTTCTTTACATTATACTTGCTTAATTGGATGTGGATAGCTGTTTGCTAGAATTTTGGATGCGAACTCGAATGCTGGATGGTCGGAATGGTGCTTATAGGACTTTTTTCTGATTTGATGACAGCTATAATGGTTACTGTTTTATTGATCAGGGTAAAGCTTTACACCCTCATAGTTGTTCTACACGTATTTATTGGAGCCAATTTTGATGGATGCTAATGCCACTGTTCTTTTTACTGATGTCTATCAATGTTCCATTCCTCCCTTTCAGATGGAAAAATCCGAAGAATTGTCTTCTCGTGCTGCTACAAATTCATCTCAGTCATTGCAAACGAACTTGGGTGCAGCAGCTGAAAGCCGTGGGGCATCACACATGACCAGAATGTTTCCATCAGATAAGTCAAGTCATCCACCTGTTTCTTCGGGAGGTTTTCAGCCTGCCTCAAATTTTGCTCGTGGTTCTGTTGCAAATTCTACCCCTTTGCCATATCAGTTACCTGCAACTGGAGTCAGAACATCCTTGGGTTCCAGTGCATCACCATCCAGTCTTATAGGAAAGGATTCCTCATCCTTATCAATGCCTAGGGTTGACAGACCACAGCTCAGATTGGATCCAAGATTAAATGGTTCATCTTATACATCGCAAAATCAAGGTAATTTTTTTATTTGCTTTCAAAAACATCAAAGAACTATTGGAGACTCTTTGAAAGTCAAGGGCAGTTTATCTGGAAATAGTTGTATGCATTGATTGTGAAAATTTTGTCCTCCTTCTGGGGTATCCTGTGTAATCCATGTGTCCTCTCTGATTATTTTTAACTTCTAAATTGAATGTTACAAATACCATGACAACTATCACGTTTTTTCTAGGGAGCAACACCTTCATCTTTCAAGTATCATTATTGTTATGGTTCTTACCTTTGTGCGGTTGGCTTAATTGCATAGGCTTGAATACAAATATTAGGCCGGTAATCCAACTCTCCAACAATTGTTATTTACTTTTACCCTTTGTGCCCAAGTTTCTTTGTTTTTTAATTTCCTTTTGTTATCTGTTTATCTATTCTTTTCATGGCTGGAGGCCTGGTGAAGGGGCTAGCTGTAGATTTTTTTATTTCTACTTTCTTATCATAATTTGTAAAATCAAGTATAATATGCAAATTTATCATCTATATATTTCTATATCATTTGTCAGGATCTATTTTTTTTCGATGATTCTCTATGTTTAATGATTATTGACAAACCTTGTTTTTGCAGTTAATTCTTCTGGAGATCAGACACAGCTAAAAACTCCAGTTTGGTCTCACCAATCCCAGTCTATGACATCAGGTAAAACTGGATCAGATAATAAGCTGGTTCAGCATCCTGCAGGTAAGATGGAGGGGACTGCTGATATGACTTCAACAAGAGTGGCTCCTCAAGCTGCAACTTCTAAGCCACTGATCACCCAGACCACATCTGGACTTCCGTCGACTGTGCACATGCAAGGCATGAACTTTGTTCAGGCTCCTCTGCCTAGCAATGTCCACCATGAAATTGGTAAAATTGTCCAGAAGTTATTACAACCACAGCTTCCGCAGCACCCGACATGGATTCCCCCTTCAAGAGATTACATGAACAAGCTTCTGACTTGTCAGGTGTGCAAACTTGGCGTTAATGAGGTGGATAATGTACTCATTTGTGATAATTGTGATAAGGGGTATCACCTAAAATGTCTCCAGTCTCACAATCCTAAAGGAGTTCCTAAAGGTGAGTGGCACTGTTTCAAGTGTGTGTCATTAAGCAATGGGAAACCTTTACCTCCTAAATATGGCCGTGTCACAAGGAATATAAGTGGACCAAAATTGCCATCCAATACTGCAGCAGTTCATCTATCGCCAGGAAAGGTGGCACCATCAGGGGAAAAGGGTAATCAGCAGAAAATAACAGCAAATGGAAACTCTGGCTTACTGAGAACTCCTGTTGTTGGCATGGGCAGTAATCATTTTCATTCAGCATCTGATTCAAATAAGCCAAATGTAAGAGAAATGCAAGAGAATGGTGTTTTATCAAGTGCAGAAAAAGTGGATGATAAAAACCATTTTGGAACTTATCCCAGCAACATAATTAGTTCCACTGGGGCCGCTTTCATTTCTTCTGCTGTTGTTTCATCGATTGACAGATCATATGAATTGAACTTGGCTCCTGAATTAAAAAGACTGTCTCCTGCAAAACCATCTGAGATAGGTCACTTGCAAGCTTCTAGCAACACCCAAAATAATGACCAAGAAAAGCTTCCAAGCAGTTCTGGGGCCCCTTCAATGCAATGCCATGAGGACAATCTCACTGTTACAAATTCAGAGAAATCTCAGATCAGAAAAACTTCTAATGGCATTCTAGAGGATGATGTTAAACAAGATGGGCAAGTTTTACAAGCTGCACCTGTTAAAATTTCTGGAACCAGCAATCCAGCTAGTGAGTGTAGTGGGGCTTTAGTGGATGTCTTAAATGATGTCGACTGGATTGGTGACGTACTTCAAGTTGTGGATGAAAGGACATATTATCGATCTTCTTGTGTCAATGGAGTTGTGTATACAGTGCAGGATCATGCTCTTTTTTGCTCTAACAATGGCAAACTGATACCTTATAAGGTTCAGGTAAGCAAGTTTTTGCACATTCCAAGGAAATTGTCAAGTTGTCAATTACATTTGTAAAAATATGCTCTTGACATCTTCAACAAGTCTTTTGTTTCTGATCCTTAATTACTACCTGCAGCTAGGGTGTGAGTCTTGTTCAGGTTTAAGTTCATAATGAATTGAATTGTAAGAGTTGTAACAGCCCTTCGAGTGTGCTGGAACCCTGTTAACCAGCATACGCCTGTTGATACTCTTTGAACTTCTAGCCTAATACAAACTGTTCAATGAGCCTAGCTGACTATTTCCTTTCTTACCCTCAGGGGGCATCCAACTCTTGTTAAGCTGTTGCCTTTGCACCTCTTAAGGCCCAGATTGTGTAAATATTCCTTAGCTGATCCTAGGGGTTAAAGATTTTTTTTGGAGGTGTTGAGGAGGAACATTTCTTCATTGTAAGTTTGAATTTTCCAATGCAGGCCATGTGGGAGGATAACAAAACTAGATCAAAGTGGTGTCTTGTTAACAGATGCTATTTCCCTGATGACTTGCCAGAGGCTGTTGGTCGGCCTTGTTCCCCTGAAAGCAATGAGGTAGTTGGTTGTATGCCTTATATACTTTCCTTCCTGTTTATATGTAATTTCACAAACTTGGTTTCAAATATTTGGTCTACTTTTAATTAGGGATGCCTGTGTGGTTAGCTCCCTTCCTGGATATGGCAGCGAATCTTCTAAGTTAGGTTATAATAAGAACAAATGACAATGGTCAACAATAAAAGTTTTTGCTGCTTCATTGTATAAAAACTTTTTAAGTTGGCATTGCCAATTATTGTTTTCCTGGGCCCAGATCTGTTACAGATTTAGCTTCTACTGAAGTAGTCATTTGAGTCAGAATGTTGGCATATGTTTACTTCACTGGTGATTTCATGAATAACTGCTCTTGGGTCTTGTCTCCTTTTCATTGAGGCTTTGATCTATGAAGGGAAGTATTAGGATCTCATCCCTCTCTGAACTCTTTGTTATTTCTTCATTGTAGGTCTATGAGTCTACTCATGGTAGCACCAAAATGGTTGGCTTGATTCAAGGGCCATGTATAGTTCTTCCTCCAGGCAAGTTCATTGAAGAAAGTGAGAGGAGATCTCGCCTGGGGGCTGTGGCAACTGGTGGATTATGGCCACTTTTCCTATGCAAGTGGGTGTTCTTGTTTCTGACACCATTTGTTTTATATCTGTTATTGCCTACAAAATTGCTTTTCTATGCAAGTTAAATGGTTTGAGAAAATTGTTGTTGTGTATGGCCATGGCTGTCTTTGTGTGGGGTTACTGTCTCTAATTTTTTATATATCCCCGTGCATTCTTTTTTATGCTATCTTGATTGTTGATCATGAACTATCATAATTGCTGATTGTGGTCTTGATATATTTAGGATTTTTAAGCTTCTGATGCTAGTATCAATTTCAAAGACAAGAATTCATATTGAAGCAATTATTTCATAAGATTCAACTGCATTTATGAGAAGATTTGTGATAGAATTTTTTTTAACCAATGCATGATTTTGGGCCTTTTTTATGCTTGGCAATTTTGTGTTTGAGATCTTGTGGTGGTTTGGAAGGTTGCTAGAATGGGAAATTGGAAGAGAAGCCATGGATTTTGGTGCCTCATGAGTTGATGCATTCTAATTGGGGAGAATGCAACAAAAGAATTTTGAAGGGATTTGTTGACTAGAATGGCATGTTGCATATATATAGTTGGAGTTATTTTCCTTTTCTTGATGTTCTTCTCCTCCCTTTCTTGATGTTCTTCTTTCTCTACTTCACATAGTTATCAATACTGTTTCGTAGTGGCTGGTACTGTCTGGTATGTACCATTTCAGAGGAAATCCAATATAAAATGCTCCACAATTTTGTTCCGGTTAAGTTACCAGCTGTTCTGGCTGGTAACAGCCTGTATTCAAGTGGTACCAGCATACTGCCAGTACGATTTCTACATTTAAAATATTTTAAAGCTTTGTGTCTTGATCTCTGGACTCAGAGGCACTTTAGTGTCAGGACCCTGGTCCTAATTAGGTTCACTTCCTAGATATAATCGAAGAGTAGGAGAAATAGAGATAGAAATGAGGGAGAAACAGATAGAATGGGGAAGAAACATGTTAGGATGGAGTCCTGGCAAGACGAATTCTCTCGCAATTCTGAATGAATTGCGTGGGAATTGGTAAAATCGAAGAACAGAAAGAATTAAGAGCGAGAGAGAGAGAGAGAGAGAGAGAGAGAGAGAGAGATTCAATTGTATTCCGAAAGATGCTTCTCCTAGTGGCGAAGGTTGGTTATATACTTCCAGCCTTGGCGCCACTATTTGGGATTGCATTTGAATTAAAACAACCATGTGTTGTAACTGCCCATCTACTACTTATTACAATTATACCCCTTCTACTATAAAATGCTCTTATTTACATAACGATCCCGTGACAATTCCCCCCCCCCCCCCCCCCCCCCCCCGGCTAGAAGCATTACTTGTCCTCAAGTAATTTGTAGAAGTCTTGCTGCCCTCGGAAACTGTTTCAGGAGGTCGGAAAGGTATTCCCAAGTGTTGTTTTTAGGGTGGAGATTGGACCAACGTACCAGGACCTAGGTTATAGGGGCTTGGTGCTTGTAGATTATTCTCTTGTCCACTATAGCGATAGGCTCCGGTTCTTGTTGAGCTGGCTGGGTGACGGATGGTAAGACGGAACTAACTACATTTGTGCCGGGTGAGGGTTTGAGGAGGGATACATGGAACACAGGATGGATGAGGGACCCCTCGGGCAGTTTGAGCCTGTAAGCCACTTGGCCGACCTTGGCTAACACTTCGTAGGGTCCATAGAATTTGGGGCTCAACTTAGTGATTGATCTAGGGGACAAAGTCTTCAGTTGGGCTTGGTGTAGTTTCAAGTACACTAGATCTCCGACCGTAAAAACTCTTTCACTCCTCTTTCTGTATGCATATTGTTTCATTCTGTTTTGGGCATTGGTGAGCTCTTCTCTCAAGGTTTGTAATATTTGTTGCCGCTAAGCTAAATAGTCGTCTACCGTAGCTACATGGTTGCCTTTTCCACCCAGTGATAAGAGAGGGGGTTGGTATCCATATAAAGCTTCAAAAGGGGTCATCTTGAGGGAGGAGTGATAGGTAGTATTGTACCACCATTGAGCTAATGAAAGCCATTTGTGCCACCTGGTCGGATTCATAAGGCATACACACCTTAAGTATGTCTCGAGACACTGGTTTGTCCTCTCAGTTTGTTCGTCTGTTTTTGGATGATAAGAAGAGGACATGTGTAGCTATGTTCCGAGAGACTTCATTAGTTCTTTCCACAGAATGCTTATAAATACTTTATCTCTATCTGAAACTATCACCTGAGGCAGCCCATGTAACTTGCCCACATGATCCAAAAACACCCTGGCCCCACCTCCTGTGCCGTGAAGGGGTGAGATAAACCCAAGAAGTGGGCATATTTGGTCATGCGGTCCACCACTACCAACACACAATCCTTTCCTTCCAATTTTGGCATCCCTTCGATAGAATCCATATTGATATGAGTCCATGCTTGGGCAGGCACTGGTAAGGGTTGTAGTAAGCCTGGGGGATGAATGTTTTCATGTTTACAGCGATTACACGTGTCACAATCCTTCACATACTCCATTACTTTTCTCCTTAATCCTGGCTAGAAGAATAGTTGTCTGACCTTGTTGTAAGTGTTGTGTATTCCTGAATGACCTCCCACAGGAGAGTCATGTAATGCTTCTAAGATCCTTTGCTTGAGCGTTTCATCGTCTCCAATTATGATTATGTCCTTATATCTCAGCACCCCATTCCTTAAGGAATAACCTGGTTTGCTGTCAGGATTTAAGACCATTTGTTCCATCAAGTCCTTAATCCAATCTCCCTATGTGTAGCTGGCCGTTACTTCCCGGAACCAATCCGGAGTAATTGTAGTGATAGCCGTTGAAGCTCTTTCCTCCACACACCGAGATAGAGGATCCGCTGCTTTATTCTCCCGACCTCGCCGATATTGAATCACATAGTCGAGTTCCATCAATTTGGACATGCCCTTTCTCTGGAGGTGAGTATGAAGCTTCTGTTGTAACCGAAACTTAAGGCTTTCATGGTCGGTTTTTATGATGAATTGCCCTCCTTCCAAGTAGTGTCGCCACTTCTCCACAACTATTAACACTGCTAGGAGCTCTTTATCATACACACTGAGGCTTAAATGTTTAGGGGCTAAGGCTTGGCTAATGAAGGCCAATGGCCTACCGCCTTGCGACAGGACTGCCCCCACTCTACTGTCACTAGTATCAGTTTCTAATACAAAGGGCTGGTTAAAATTAGGTAGGCTTAGAGTCGGTACCTTACTCATAGTAGCTTTCAGACGTTCAAATTCCTCCTCCGCCTTCTCATTCCAATGTAATCCTTCTTTCTTCAACAGCTCAGTTAGTGGTTTACTGAGGGTGCTATAATCCTTGACAAGTCGACGGTAGTAGCCAGTGAGACCCAAGAATCCATGAAAAGCTTTCACATTAAGGGGTCTAGGCCAAGCAGTCATAGCGGCTATCTTTTGCGGATTTGTGCTAACACTTACCCCAGAAATGATATGGCTGAGATACTCCACATGTGCTTATGCAAATGCACATTTAGACTTCTTAATATACATCTTATTGAATTGGAAGACTTGTAGAGTAGCTCTTAAGTGCTCTAGGTGTGTGGCAAAAGTGGGGTTGTATACTAGAATGTTGTCAAAGAACCAGAATAAATTGGCGTAGGTAAGGCTCAAATACTTGATTTATAAGGGCTTGGAAGGTGGCTGGAGCGTTAGTCAAACCGAAGGGCATTACCAAGAATTCATAATGCCCTTGGTGGGTTCTAAATGCAGTTTTGTAAATATCTTTGGGGTGCATTCTAATTTGGTGGTACCCGGATCGGAGGTCAAGTTTAGAAAACACCTTGGCTCCATGTAGTTCATCTAATAGGTCTTTGATGATGGGTATTGGGAATATATTTTTGATGGTGAGAGAGTTGAGTTGGCAGCAATCAATGCAAAATTGCCAATTGCCATTTTTTTTTACCAATAACAAAGGAGAGGCATAAGGGCTGGTGCTTGGTTGTATAATAGAAGTACTGAGCATGTCTTTGATCATGCGCTCAATTTCTGCCTTCTATTTTGGGGGATATCTGTATGGATGGATGTTGACTGGTTCTGCGTTGGGTTTGAGATTGATAGTGTGGTCTATGGGTTGTGGGGGTGGTAGTTACTTAGGCTCTTCAAACAAGTCCTCAAATTCATCTAAGAGTAGATTAGGAGAGTCGAGTTGAGTTACCTCTCAAGGAGCTGTTGTGGTTTCCACTGAGTGTAGTATAACCCTTTCGTCTGCTGTGTATTCTTTCCCTTCTATAGCATGTACTGAAAAGAGCTGGGCTACTTGCGTCCACTTGCTCTTGAGTAATTTGTGTAACTTTTTGCCTGAAATAATTTTACAAGTCCCTGCTTCTACATTGCCAGTTAGAGTCATCCTCTTACCCCCTTTCTCAAATGTTACCTCCATCTTGTTAAAGTCAAAACAAATGGGGTTGACTTCTCTCATCCAATCAACCCCTAAGACCATGTCGCATCCGCCTAACTTGAGTAGGCGCAGATCAGCCTCAAAGTCTTCACCCTGCATCTGCCAACAAAACCCCACACAGGCAGATTTGTGTAGAACTTTCTGGCCATTAGCCACTGTTACCGCCAAGGGCTGTGTCCCTGTAAGATTACATTTCAATCTCCTCGCAATCCCTTCATCTAGGAAGCTATGAGTGCTTCCACTATCAATCAGAATCATCAGACAGTTATCTCTCGCCTTTCCTTCAACCTTAATGATTTTGTTAGTTACCACTCCCCTTAAGGCGTGCAGAGATATCTCCACCTTCCCGTCTTCCTCTCCTTCTTCCACAGTGTCCCCATCCTCTTCTTCTCCCATTTCTTCTTCCTCTTCGAGAAGTAACAACTACCTTTTACATTGATGTCCAGGTGTGTACTTGTCTCCACACCTGAAACAGAGACTTGCCAATCGCCTTTGTTCTGTCAAATTTCCTTGCATCGGTTGGGGAGGTGCGGGTGAGGCTGGTAATCCCTTGCTTCCTGATCCAACAGTTCCTCCATTCCTTCCCCATCTCTTGTTACTTGCTTGCAGGGGTGTCGTCTGCCATCCCCGATTGATACCCCTTTGTTTCTTGACCAATGCCTCCACCATCAACTCTTGAAGTTTGGCACACTCTGCGGCTTGCTGAACTGTCTTGGGTCGAAACATTTTGACTGTAGGACGAACCTCTTCATTCAAGCCACTTATGAAGCTTGATACGAAATACCCCTCAATTAAGGTGGGATTAGAGAGCAGCATCAGAGTCTTCAACTCTTCAAATCTCTGTTGATAGGCCTGCACTGATCCGCCTTGCCTTAATTTGTTGAATTCTTCAACCACATCCAACATTCCCTTCTCTCCAAACCGTTCGCACAATCCTTCCACAAATTCTTCTCACGAACAGATTTCTTTTACTCCACTCCAACCTTGAAACCAGGCATATCCTTCATCGTTCAGATAAGTTGCCACCAGCTAACTCTTTGAGTTTCGGTCACATTGTGCAAATTGAACACCCTCGCACAGCGCCTCGACCACCACCTCGGATTATGACCATCAAACAGTGGTATCTCCACCTTAGGCAAATGAGGACCATTCTGGTATGATCCCGATCCCTGGCCTTGTCGCCGAACTTCTAAATTCTCCTCCATCGCCTGTGGTTCCACCTCCAATTTCGCCGATCCCTCCGATCAGCCAATACCGCTTGGTCCATGCAGGATTGGCTCCGATCTGTCTCTCGTAGGAAACACAGGGAAAATACAAACCTGAGTTTGTTGAGTGAGCATCAGAACAAACTGTTGCATTTGATCTCTGAGGGCCTGCCCTTGCTCCCTCATTTGTTCTTCCAATCTGGCCGCCTGCGAACTGCTCTCTTCATGCCACACATTCACTGTGCCATCAATTCGTTGATCCACTGATTTCTCTAGCGATTCCATCCTACTCTGGATCTCGCCAATCGTTGTTGACACCTGATGGAGCTGCGACTCCATCTGCTTCATTCTGGTTTCGTAAGCCATTCCTTACTTGATCGCCCAAGATGGTGCTCTGATACCAAATTGTCAGGATGGAGTCTGGCAAGGCGAATTCTCTTGCAATTCTGATTGAATTGCGTGGGAATTGGTAAAATCAAATAACAAAAAGAATTAAGGGCGAGGATGAGAGAGAGAGAGAGAGAGAGAGAAGTTTGGAGGGAAAGAGCGATTCAATTGTATTCCGAAAGATGCTTCTCCTAGTGGCGAAGGTTGGTTATATACTTCTAGCCTTGGCGCCACTATTTGGGATTACATTTGAATTAAAACAGCCATGTGCTGTAACTGTCTATCTACTACTTATTACAGCTACACCCCTTCTACTATAGAATGCTCTTATTTACATAATGATCCCGTGACAAAACAGAGAGAGAAATGAAGGAGAAACAGGGAGAATCTGAGAGAATAGAAAGGGAGAATTGCAGAGAAAAGGGAGATCTTTAATTCATAACATCATAATGATATTTGGCCATGTGGTTATAGCTTTATATAGAAATTATCTGCAGTAGTTACCACTTCTCCCTTACAGGTGACTGCTCCTAAATTACTCCATAACTGACAATAATCTGAGAATAAAGGCAATAAACTCTTTTGTAAAATAATACAATCTGCAAAAATTAAAAATAAAAATACTAGCTAAGTTGTGACACTCCCTCCCCGTTAAAAGATTTCTTGTCCCCAAGAAATCTCAGCATCTGGCCTCACTTCTTCATCCAATCCCTGCTTTCATTATCTGATTCATATCCTTCTTAGACTGTAGGGTGCAGAATCTTTGACCTCCATGTAGTAATCACGCCAGCTAGTTTTAGCAGTAAGTGTTCTGGCAGTAACCTTCTCTGCTAAAACCAACACCAAAAATTGGTCTACACTATTTGAAATAATAGCAAGACTGTCATATTGGTCTACACCATTCCTCCCAAGATTCCATTCCTGGACATTAGCCGGTCCTGCAGACATTGCTTCCTCTGTCAATCCAACAAACAGTTTCTCATTGTTCTCTTGCGACCTCTCCATAGTAATATCATGATTTATTAGCTATTCTTTGGATTTCTTGGCAACCGCAACAGAATTCTTTCCAACATCATTTGTCTTTTTCTCAATCTCGAGAACTTCTCTGCTACCGTCTTTCAATCTTGATGATTGATTGTCTGAATCAATTATCTCATGATTAGAACTTCTGAGATAGTTATCTTGAGCATCTCCTTCCAGAACTTCTATTTTTAAGGAATCAAAATATTCCTTAGAAAATAATTCTGCTGTAATACTAGCCTGGAACTTCTTTGAAAATTGAATCAAAATCTCGTCCCGCTTTTGGTTGATGTTAGTAACTTCCTTCTCCAGTGACTGCACAGCTTCTTGTCAAATATTGGAAATCTGATAGGGTGCTCTCACCAATTGTGGTGAGAATTTGGGAAGAATTAAGGAGGAATTTAGGAGAAATGTAGGGAGAATTAAAAGAACAGAGAATGAGGGAGAGAAAGATTGAGAGAGAGAGATAGAGAGAAGAGAAAGTTAGGGGGGAAAAGAGATCTCAATTGGGTGTGATTAGTTTGTTTATATACGGATCTAGCAACCCATATGGTGCCAAAGTTCGCCAAAATTCAAGAGAGTACAACAGCCTTAAGCTATCACCTGAGTACAAACAATCACTGCTATAACTGCCTATGTACAATCACTCACTGCTATAACTGTCCATACAAGGTACCACCCCTTATTAGCAGTAGGTACATGACACTTCTCTGGTGGCAGAATTGATGGCAGTGTTCTCCTCCTGGCAACGACTCAATTCTTCCTGAGTCTGCCGCAAACCCATCTCTGGGCATCCACCGTAGCCTCCATCTGCTTCGTGCGGGTCCCTTTTGCCATTTCCTCAGTCCAATTCTTTGAAACTTCACTTCCGTAACAGTGACTGTAATTGCTTCTAATTCCGTAACAGTGGCTGTAATTGCTTCACTTCACTGCCTATGATCTTCTTCCAGAAATTGGCTTGTCCTGCTCGCCTTCAAGAGTCTGGTCAGAAACGTCTAGATCTAGCCAAGAACCGAACCTAGCTTGGATGTCAATTTGTCAAGGCCTTGGTCCTAACTAGGTTTACTTCCAAGATATAATCGAAGAGTAGGAGAAATAGAGATAGAAATGCGAGAGAACCAGATAGAATGGGGAAGAAACAAAGAGAGAAATGAAGGAGAAACATGGAGAATCCGAGAGAATAGTAAGGGAGAATTGCAGAGAAAAGGGAGATCTTTAATTCATAACATCATTATGATACTCGGCCATGTAGTTATAGCTTTATATATAAGCTATCCACAACAATTACCACTTCTCCATTACAGGTAACTGTTTCTAAATTACTCCATAACTGACAATAATCTGAGAATAAAAGCAATAACTAACTCTTTTGCAAAATAATACAATCTGCAAAAAATAAAAATAAAAATACTAGCTAAGTCATGACATTTAGGCTTTTGTCCTAAAAGGGGTGCAGTTACTTTGTATGTATTTACATATTACATATTATATGCCCTCACATTGCTTATCTCCATTTGTTGTTCATCTGATTCATCTCCACTTTTGGATTTTAACAGAGAGATAGTGAAGGGGATAAACCATAGCTTCTGTGCCTTCAGAGAGAATTTATGGATTATAGGGGAAACTGTCTATAGCAGTAGCCATTAAAGAAGGATGCACGCAATTTGATGGTATAAGCTTTTGTGGTCAAAACCATAGTTACCAGGAACGTGGGCTGTGGTATGGGAACTGGTGTGGGTTACTTTAGTATGCTAATTTGTGGTACGGAGAGATTAGACTTAATTGGTTTGTTATTTCAGATCTTGGTATGTTTTATAGTTGTACTGAAGTTGAAATTAGGTAGATTGACACTTATTTTTTTTTTAAAAAAAAAAATCAAAGGTAGATTGATAATTTGCTATTATAGAAGTTGGTTTGGTTTGGTTTATTTTGAATTCTTTTCTATATTCTACAACGTATGGAATGAAGAATCCTATTCGAACGAAGTTAGGTTTGAATAAAATTCAAAATTCAATAAAATATACAAGAAAGTGCGGTATGCATGCTTTCTTTTATCTAATTTTCATGGAAAATTATTCTGAATTTTAAGTTTCTTTCCTAGTTTTTTATTATTATTATTATTTTAACTAAACTCATGCATTACTTGGGATCCCCATTCTTGGGGATCCATATTGTGATCTTGGGACACAAAAGAACCACAACTTGGAAGGTGCAATCCGGATTGGGTTCTAGGGGGGTAGGAGGGAATCTGGTAACTATGGTCAAAACCGATCCTAGATATTTCTCTCATTCATTTGTTCTTATATATATATATATATGATCATTCTTCTTATTTAATTTTATTTTTGTTTTGAGAGCAAACGTAGGCAGGTTCTTGGGATTTCTGCCTCATAGTGACAATGACCACTACTTTTTTTAAAGATTATAAAGTTTAATCTTACAAAATTAGCAAAAGAAAAAAGTGGGGCTGAGTGAGTTAGATTGTTTTTAATTAATCTAATAATTTATTTCATATAAATATTTTGTTATAATTAAAATTCTTAAGTTTTAAGTGTTTTATTTCTTATATTCCTACTTACTGTATCATATTAATTGCAAATTCAATACCTTATTTGATATATAATTATTATATTACTAATTGATTACTATAATGATATTTTTGAATTGGTACTCGATATTGTCCGGTATATGTATCATATCGTACCATTTGGTACCTTGTTTGGTATGGTATTGACAACTATGCTACTTCTAATGGATATAGGGTGCTCTTTTAGGCTACCTAAATGAAAGATTCATTGCTGTTAAGAAATTTAAGTGCAGTACTTGTTGATTTTGAGCCATGGTTATTTACACGTGCCATCTATGCACTCCACTCATACCTTTCCACCTTTTTAAGCTTGAAATTACAAGTTTTCTTACCTCTAGCTCCTTTTTAAATAAATTGTAGTTAGCATTGCTTTATTTTAAGGTTGCTCTAGTGAAAGCTTTAAAGGACTATTCAACATCTCTCGTGCGCGCGCGTGTGTAGAGAGAGAGAGAGAGAGAGAATTTTTTTGGAGTTGGGGGGTTGGGGAGAGAGGGTTTTTCTTGACTTCGGCACATCTAGAAACTGTTGTTAATTTGTTGTTCATTTGGGTTGAAAAATTTGTCTTTGTCAGAGTTTCACTGATTATCTTACTTTTTGTGTTTGTTGTGTGTAAAATTTGGAATTCATTAATGATTACATTTATTCCCCCTCGTGCACAGATGTCCTACTAATCAATAGGGGGCCAAATTGGGCCCATTAGCATAGCATGGTGTCTGGATAAAGCAGTTTAAAATATTACTGACCACCACTCTTGTGATGTTATATTTGACGTTAAGTGAGTTATGGGACATAATTTGGCATTGCATTGGCTGCCTATCTGTGGACAATCACATTATTCCTGCACGTGTGTGGTCTTCATATGGTTCAAGTGTTTGTTCATCTTTTATTTTATTTCATTTCAGTCAAGTGGAGATTAATTGTCTTATTGCGGCTGTTATTTATTGCTCAATCAAAATGTTTTGCAGATGGTTTTATGATGAACCAAAAGGTGTATTCAGAGATGTTTCGATTTAGTTGCAAACTGAGACAAACTTTAGGTAGTCTTGTCAAAGCTTACTTGCAGGAAGCTGATGGATCATCTTTTTAATCAGGTAAATTTTACATGCTAATTTAGTTAATGGGCTTCATTTCTAAGAGTAAGAATATCCTACCCATTATGTTTTTCTGATGGTGCTAATATTTTGGCCTCAATGTCTGAATGTTAATGATTTTTGTTTCTATTCCAATTAGTCAATATATATTCCTTAGCTATGCTATAGAAGTCCATGGTATGCACGGTTCTACTACTTGTCCATGCATCCCAATCTTGTATTTTGTGGATTAGGCTCTTTTTTTGTTTTTTGTTTTAATTGGGGCAGGTAGTTCTGTAATTCCTGTGAGGTTGACATGGTTAGAAGTGTCTTTAGTTATCATCCTCATTATCACAAGTCTTAATCCCACTAGGTGGTTGACTACATGAATTTTGGCTCATACAAAACGACATATCAAGCCTTAATCTCACCATGCAGGGTTGGATACACGAACTCTAACTTGCTAGTTATTTCTATCTATAGTTTTTATGAGACCCTTATACCATATTCAAGAGTCTTCCACCAAGTTTTTCTTGGTCTTCTATCTCTGCCTTTTTGGTTAAAAACTTGTTTCATTCAATTCACTCTCGTTATAGGATCGTCTATTTGTCTTCTTCTCACATCATTAAACCATCTTTATTATCCCACACATCTTATGTACTATGATCTTATTATAAACAACCTCATTTCTAATTTTATCTTTTTTTGTATGGCCGCACATTTATAGTCACCCCCTCATATAATCTCATATAATACTTTGAGATGCTTGTCGTGTAGTATTTGCAATTATCTCTTTCTTCTGAAAGTGTACCAATTTAACAGTTGAGCATGTGAACGTGATTTCAAGTTAAAGGAAATCACATGTTACTGAATCCTCCCGGCACCCCGTTTTGTTGGATTTGACATTGAATAGAGCCCTTCTTTCCTTCTGAGTCTTGTTGGCTGCATGGTGGGGTCTATGTGGCCCTGCGCACTGCATGTGATTGATGTGGTGCTCCGCCCTCCATGTTGTATTGTGGGGTTTATGCAGGCACTACGTGTCCCTTGTGGTTGTGAGATCCACCAGCCACATGTGGAGTTTTTCCTGGTTCATTTGAACGGAGCGGTTTGCATGGGTTCATGGAAATTAGTCGGGTTGAAAGTTTGGATGCCCCATGTTACAAAAAAAAAAAAAAAAAAAAAAGAAAACAAAAGAAAAGAAATAACATTAGTAACACAAATACTTTATCACCTGGAGACTCATATGAATAGTTGTGTGTTTCAAAAGTTGCATGTCATTGTAATGCAAGTGGTCTTAACACTTGGCCAGTTTCTATATTTTACCTTTTAGATAGCAGTAACCCGATCCGCCGCAAAGGAGCAGTTCCCACTTTTCCCTTGATGCATCATGTGTATATAGTGTGGATATGCCACCAACAGGTGAATTTGACTTTAAGAGCACAATTGTTGGCTCACAGGGAGGGAGCCCCTGATAAAGAATAGTCTCGCACTTAGAAGGGTAATTAGATTAAAAACTACTTTACTGTAACCTCATAAAATTAAAAAGAGAAAGAGACGGAGATCAAAATGTACCTTATTCATAAATTTTAGTCTCGGACGTTTTACTATCCGTTTATACTTTATGCGTAGATGCTTTAGTGGCAATCTTGCCTATAGATTACTCATACAAATGCTACTCTGTCTTGATACTACTGCTGCATTTGGTCTTCCCTTACCTTATGGTCGTTTGAATTGAAATCTTCAGAAGCACCCCCCTTGTTTGGTTACACATGTTCACTGTTTATTCTCTGAAATTTATTAGTATCTGTTGTAGACTTCAAGCACAAAGATTCAATCCGTCTCTGCAGATGCCTTTCGCGCTGTTCATTAGTTCTTGTGAAAATCCATCAGCGATCATAACCAAGTATTTTTTTATTGCCAAACAGGTAGCAATTTTTGAGGGGCCCTTCAGACAATTAGTGGAGCTTCCAGCATCAAATCAGTTCCATGTACAATATGTAGTTGTAGCCCTAGACCTAGCCCTAGCCCTAGTTTGTACCATCTTCCTAGCAACTCAAATTGCAGCGCCCGCCTTTCTTTCGGTTTTGTAAATCTATTCTGGTGAACGGATTGCATCCTCCATTTTCTTTTTCAGTTGTTGAAAGCTTATACCCCTCTATTAGCTAGCGAAGCATGAATGACATGTTTCCATCTCTCTTTAACATTGAAATATTTATCCAATACAAGATGCAATTTTCTTTTTAAAGATATTTTGCTTGTGTCTCACTTTGTTGCCCTTGTGGAAGATATAACTAACTTGTAGGGTACAATGTGTTGATGTTGGAGTGGGCCATACTGCCTCTTTTTACGGCCCATCTGGTCCGGGTCTTGCCATTGCTGTCTTCTCTTCTCTTTATACCCTTTTTGTAGCTAGACAAGTACATATAATCTCACCAAGGCACAGGGTCTTGTAGCATAATGCTGGGACGGACATTGCCATCCATTGGTGGCCTCCTGGGCCGTTTCTTCAACACGAAACAAAATATAAACTAATCTTCCAACTCCCGTAACAAGAAGTCTTTAGAAAACTCAGAACAGTTAATAAAGATTGAATTTGTTAAAGACTTTTCTAACGACACTAATGACTAGAAGGTCCCGTCCTTCATTACGAGATAATAATCCATCATTCAAGGATGCATTAAAAACTAACAAGTCCCAAATTACTTTAATCTGTGGCATAGGATAGCTTTGGTTCATGAGTAGAGAGAAAATACTAAATTGATTAGTGTGTAAGAAAATTGAGATTTAGGGGGACAAAATGAATAATCTTGTGAAGAACAAATAGCTTTAGAACTCAACCAGCCCACCTTGTCAAAGCGGAATGGCCAATAACGGCACGGCCGCAATGGCCGCTGTGGAACTTCATTACTCTTCATTCGTGATGAAAAATTAGATTGTTTTATTCGTATTTTTTTATTTTAAATTTATTTTAAATTTTATATTTTAAGTATCTATTTTGAGATTGTTCTAAAAATGCGTTCTTTTTATCTGTAGTATTTTTTGTTTTTTGAAAATTTTGAACGTATTTATGATGAAAACAATTAAAATATTTTTTTACTATTTTGAGTTTTTTTATATTTTTTTTTCAAAAATATGAAAATAAATACTTTTTTATTATTTTAAAAAATAAAAAATAATTTGAAAACAATAAAGAGAACAGGGCTTAAGTTTCAAAAGGCTGAAAGTTGAAACAAGAAGGGTTACAAAAGAAATGCTTCTAATTTGAATCATTCAGCCCAGCTAATTTTATTACGTTGAATTTTTAATTAAAAAATTAAAATATATTTTTTCTCATTTTATGCTATAAATTAAAAAAATCAGGAAATATATTGTTTAATTTTTTTTATAAATAAATGCTATTTATTTTTAACACTTAAAATGTTAAAAATGTACAAGAAACTCTATGCACCTATTTTGTGTTGTGGGTTTCTTTTATGTACGTTAAAGGAAAGAGTGTCCCGTGTATATACGTAAAAGAATAAATAAATAAAATTTTATTGGTTGGTATTTGATATGAATAAATTATTTTTTAATTTTTTAAATAAAATGAATTTTGGTGTAATGATAAAATTATTTAAAAAAATCAATTGTAATTTAGTGATTATAAGTTTAAATCTTGTGAATCTACTTAATTTTTATTTTTTATGTAAGATATATGAAAGGTGTATTTTACAAAAATAATTTATTAACAAGGCTTTATAATATCAAAACATAATGTTTGCTTATATGAGGGTATCTCCAATAGGTTGCTAAATGGGTTGCCATTACCAAAATTTAGGAAACCAACCCCAAAATCATGCTCCAATAGCACTAGCCATCGCCAAATTGATTTGCCAAGTTGAAATGGGTCACTAATGGTCGCAATCCAAATCTTCAAACACAACATTGCCATCTCTTCCCTCACTCTCACAACGACTATCAACGCTGAAAAATGAGAAGGATTGGCCAAAAAAAGAAAAAGATCAATCGGAGGAAGAGAAGTGTAGGTGCAGCAAAAGACAAATTGACTGTCAAATCAAACAGTTGTGATGACCAACGGAGATAGCGATGACCATTGGCTACCAGCGATGACCAATAGCTTGCAAAATGAGTAGAGCGACTACATGAACGAATAGCTTGTGGCTTGTGATTTTTTTCTAAACTTTTTATTTATTTGTGTATTAAATGAGTGATATTGTGTATTTAATTATTGAGTTTAAATACGTGTGTATTTAATTATTTTATGTATTTAATTATTGATTTCGTGTATGTATGGATCTGATTAGTTTGTGTATTTGATTATTTTGTATATTTGATATCATAATAATTATTATTAAATTATAAAATAAATAATAAATTTTTATAGTAGTAAAAATTATATGTAAGGTAAAATAAATAAAATTAAAATTTATTAATAAATAAATAAAATATGAAGCTAAATAAAGAAGAGAATAAGGAGTGTTGTTGGAACAAACAAAGTTTTTCAAAATAAAAAATAAAAAATAAAAATAAAAAAATTAAATAAATATTTATCTTTAAGAAATGATGTTTGATAGTTGCATTATTTATTTTAGATAAATTTTAAATGAAATTGAGCTTTGTCAAGCATTAAGGTTGCTCCTATTTTATTGTAATTTATAGGTCACATGTTAAAGTAAGAAAGTCATTTTTCTGTTCTTATTTTTTAAATAAAATAAATAAATAATATTTTAAAAAAGCTTGATAGAGTTTTGTAAAACTAAATTTGATATTTATTTATATAATTAGTAAAAGTGTAGCCCGCATTATGCACGTATAAGTTAAAAAATACAACTCTCATTTGAAATTTAGTTTTTTAGATAATATTTATGTAAACGAATAAAGATGAATTTAGGTATAATGCTATATTTAATTTCAAATTGATTTTATATTAGATGTGAAAAGTATGAGTCCAAATATTGCTCACATAATAAGGTTTTTTTTTTAAATGAAATATTTAAATAGTATTAAAAATAATATTTTATTGACATAGATTCGAAAAATTAAAATAGTATTTCTTAGAGATGGCAAATGGGCCGGCAAAATGAGAGTCGTGCCGAGCTAACGATATGTGGCCTGTGACCCGGCTCACCAAAATGGCCCGTGGACCGACCCACCAACTGGCCCGCTTAAAAAGCCAACCCGACCCATTAAAAAATAAAAAAAATATTTTAAAAATTATGTTTATAATTAATAATTATAAATATATTTTAAACATAATAATTAAAAATTATATTTGTAAAATTATGTTTACTGTAAATATAATTTTATTGTAATACTTGTAAACATAATTTTACTGTAATATTTATAAACTTAATGTTTACTGTAAACATTATGTTTACAATAAACATAATTTTATAAACATAAAAATTATAAGTAATCATTGTTTACTTAAAAACATATTTTAAAAAATATTAGTTACATTTGAGAAAAAAATATTTAAAAAATTATGTTTAAAAAATTAAAAATAAATGATTCACAGGCTAGCATGCTTCGGCCTATTTGTTAAGGGTCACATGATTGTGCCGAGCTCCAATCTCCATTTTCCTAACCTGACCTAGCTTCCTCGCGAGCCAAATTCGACTCGGCCCACCAAATGGGTGGGCCAAGGGGGATGCTGGTCAGGCTGGGCCGACCCGCTCATTTCCCATCTCTAATGTTTTCTTATATAATGGAATAGATAAATAAGGGTAAATTTCACATATTACTCTTGAAATTTGATGAAATTGGACTAATTACTCGTGTTTTTTAAAATAATATATATCTCTATTGACTTTTTAAATTGTATAATGCTAAACCCCATATTATTAAGTAACTCTTATTATTTGTATTTAAATCCCCAAACTAAACTTCCCCAAATATCTCCAATTGTGCAAACCCAAAAGGAAATGAAAATATGATGTTGGTTACAGGTTTTTCTAGATAGATTTTTTTACAAAAAAATTTGGCTGACGGTAATAGGGTTTTTAGATAATCTAACTAAAAAATCCATTGCTAGTGATGATAGGTTATCTAGAAAATCCAATCAAATAACTTTGGAGAACATTGGGTTTTGTAGATAACCTATATCGAAATAGAGATAAAAAGGGTTTCACTAGAAAACTTATTGATTATGAATAACAAAAAAAGATAAAAGAGAGAGAAATCCATGGCAAGATAAAGAAAGAGAAACTTACCATTGATGGGCATTTCCAAATTTCTATCTCTATCATCAACAAAAACCCCAAATTGCCATCAATCAATCATGATGATAATGACTTGATGAGCTAGGAACCCTAAATTGCTATTTCTACCACGATAGGTAGGAGTTGACAATGTAAAAGAGGGAGGGAGAGGGGGAGATGGTGGTGAATACAGATTGTAAGAAGAAATGAAAATGAAACGAGTTAATTTTAAATCAAGGATAAAATGGTCAATTTACATTATCATTTAACTACATGGTATTTATCATTATCAATCTTGATGAGATTCCAGAAATTCAATCTACTCCATTAAATGATGATAATATTAACATACAGGAAACACAAAAGAAAATCATCATTTAATGCAACTTTGCAAATAGAGCTCACAGAAAAAGAGGTCTCAACTCCGATGATACGATTGCTTCAGTCTTAACTGTGGAAATTAAAGAAGTGGCCATGGCAATTCAAAGGGAAGCAAACAACAACTTGAAGTTGATGTTCTATTTGAAATGGTGATGAAAGTAGAAGATTTTGACGAAATTACTCTTACCTCTGTCTTTGATTACTTGGCAAACACGTGTGCATTCTCATGATCCAGTGAAGGCTGGGAAGGATGTGGTTTCTCTGACATACATACAGAACGCTCCACATTGGTTACTCTGCTCATCAGGTCTACTGAAGAAGAGCCATTATCAGGTAAATCACATTTGTCTCTAGAATAACCAGAGCATCACTTTGAGGAATTTTTTCAACATTTACCATCTGACCATGAATGCCAGGAGAACCATATACACCATATTCATGATCACTATGATCTTCACAACCAACCTTACCAAAAAGCTCATAGCACTTGGGCTTACTCTCATCAACATGGAATAATGATCCATTTGGAGTAGCATGCAGTGCAGAAGCTTCTTTGTCTTGGCCCTCTTCGGAAGTGTTGCCAGAAATGTGCACTTTTTCAAGATCTGGAGAAGGGTTGGGAGAATGTAGTTTCCCTGATTTACAAACAGAATGCTCACAGTTATTGACTCTACTAACCAAGCCTGTCAAAGAAGTTCCATTATCAGGTAAATCAAATGCTTCTCCAGAATTACCAGCTTCACTTCCACTCAACTTTTCAACACTGGCCATATATGACCATGGAAACCAACAGAAACATCAGCAACACATCCATTATTGTTATGACCTTCGAAAGAAACCCTACCAAAACACTCAAAAGACTTGGGTTTATTATGAACGTGCAATGACGATTCATTTGTAGAAGCATGTAGTCAAGGGGCTTCATTATCTTGGCCCCCTTCAAAATTTTTGCCAAATTCAAGCTCAGCTTTACAATTTGGTGAAGGGTGGGAAGGATCCAGTTTCCCTGGTTTACATACAGAACACTCACCATTATTGACTCTGCTAACCAGGTCTGTTGAAGGAGTCCCATTATTAGGTAAATCAAATGCTTCTCTAGAATCCTTTTTGAGTTCTATGCTGTCAAGCTGAGACATAACCTTTTCCAACCCCGCTTGATCAAGGTGAACAACATCGTGTTTCGAACAGGGAACATCTCCAGCAGACAACATTTTGATGAGTGGCAAAGAAGAGGTTCCATCACAATCTTCTCTTGCTTGTATGACAGCATTAGTTGGGAATGTATTTGTCTTTTCTCTGGGGAAAAAGCTGCTTGAAATGCAATCCGATTCAGGACAATGCAAATTATCAAGGGATCTATTCTTACTGATAACTGGAGTAGAAACCTCAGTATCAGCACTAGAATATGTTAACAAACTCAGAGTCTGATCTGATTCCCAATGCCTGACACAACCTTGTGATTTTTCTGGATTTTCACTATCAAAACCATCATCACATGGTGTCTTCCATGCCTCCATCACAGTATTCAGATCCCAGTGTAACCTCTCATCTTTCATGGAAGCAGACTTCTTTTCTGTTTCACTGTCTCTCTTACCATGAAAATTTAGTGATGCGGTCGCTAAATTACCCTGAACATTTGAATAATCAATATTATCTTCACACTCTGAATCTTTTGGAGACAAATTGCTGGTGTCAGAGGATGTAGTAGATCTCCTCAACGGTGTGGCAGATATAGAACAGTTAATGTTTTCAGGTCTCAAAAATTCACCTTCATTACCCTGAGAATCATCATTGATGTTGTTATTGCAAGCGGCAGCGGCAAGAAGTGAAATACCTGAAAAGTCTTCAATGTAACCAGGTTTTCTATTTATCACCTCAGAAAGCTCTCCAGTCACCAAAGTATTTTCAATACCTTTATGGAACAGTACTTCTACAGGACCATTAGTTGCCCCTAGTTCCTGATTGGTTACTGAATCTAAATGAGTCAAACTGCCCTGAACCAGATTCCCTATTATTTGTTTGATTACTGTCATCAAATTGTGATGAAGAGGTCTGCTGCTTAGATGATGTTGACTGCTCAGATTGCAGTGGAGCTGTTTCAGACATCATTGGCGACGGAGACTGGAGCATAAATCTCCTTTTCTTAATGGGTATACATGTTTTATTTCATCAGGGAAATGTTGCCAAGAAACATCTACCCGACTGTCAAACAGAAAAAAATGGTTAACACCATAAAATATGGCTAATCAATATGAACAAAAAATAGAAAACATACCTTCTCTGACCCAGAAACTGAAAAGTCACTCCTTTCAGTACTCTTGTCATTTTGTTGTGCACCCATGTTCTCTAGGATGGTTTCCTGGAAACCTCACTTCTAAACTTTGGTCATTGATTTCCAACCAAGTCAGGATTCATAAAATTTGTAATTTCTGGGTTAACAATGTTGAGCTTGCTTGCAAATGGAGATCATATTCCATAAACCAAAGGTCCTTCAGAAGTTTCAAAAGTTATTGATGAGATTCAACACAATAGGTAGGATTTCCAATGAATGAGGTGAGTTTCGGTTGTATTGCAACTCTCAATTACAAGGAAAACAATGTAAACAAGCAACAAACTGGGCATTCGAGAGGCCCAGAACTCTCCTGCAAGAAAATTCTAAATTCTTCAGCCCTTTCTCTCTCTTCTACTCTCCTTTTATAGCTTGTTATCCCTCCTCCATAACTGTATTTGGTTATGCACATGCACATGCTGGTTTGTTACACAAATCAGCCAAGTGTCTACTCTACCCTTGGTGCACATGCTGGCTGTTACGCCCTCCAGCTGTGTCCCCAATATTCCTTTGATGCTTGTAGCGCCTATGGTATGTCTGCAATACCGAAGGCCTAACATCACTCCCCTCCCCAACTTTCACCTTGTCCTCAAGGTGAAAAAAAAGAAATTGCTGCTGAATTAGGCTATAAGGCTCCCAAGTGGCTTCCAAATGAGGTAACCCCTTCCATTGAAGTAGAACATCCAATCCCCCTAAATTACTTCCTGTTCCTGGCTTGACCCCCAACACTGCCTCCGGTTCAACCAACATCTCCAAATCTGCACTTAACTAATTGAGAATTTCCACAGTGGCTTGCAACGCACCCTTGGCTTCTCGTAGCTGGAACACATGGAAGACTGGGTGAATGCTGCAGGATGAAGGCAACTTTAACCTGTAAGCTACAAGTCCGATTTCCTTTTCAACTTCAAATGGACCATAGAATCTAAGAGCCAACTTCTCATTGAAACGACCAGCCAATGTCTTTCTCCGATAGGGTATTAGTTTCAAGTAAACTAGGTCCCCTACCTTAAACTTCACTGCTCTTCTTTTCATATTAGCCCCCTTCTTCATTACTGCTTGAGCTCTTAGTAGCTGTGCCTTAAGTTCCTCCAAAATGTGATCTCTTTCAACCAGCTGTTGCTCCACCACCGAAACAGGAGTGGATCCCCTTTCAACCCCCAGTATTGCTGGCGGTTCTCACCCATAGACTGCCTGGAATGGTGTAGTTCTCGAGGCTGTGTGGTATGAAGTGTTGTACCAAAGTTCAGCCCAAGGCAGCCACACAAACCAAGCTTTAGGTTTAGAGGAAGCAAAACAGCGAAGGTATGTCTCTAATGTCCTATTCAGCACCTCCGTTTGACCATCCGTTTGTGGATGGTAAGTTGTGCTGCGGTGGAGCTTGGTACCTTGGAGGCGAAACAATTCCTCCCAAAATTTGCTCATGAAGATCTTGTCCCTATCGGATACAATAGACCGTGGTAGACTATGAAGCCTCACAACTTCCTTGATGAAAATTCTTGCCACTTCTCCAGCTGTAAAAGGGTGTTTCAGTCCGATAAAATGCCCATACTTACTGAGTCTATCCACCACCACCAAAATCAAGTCCATTTTGCCTGACCTTGGTAAGCCTTCAATAAAGTCCATAGCAATGTCTTCCCAAATTTGGTTTGGGATAGGAAGGGGCTGCAAGAGCCCTCCCGGCTTTAGAGCTAGCACCTTGTTTTGCTGGCAAACAGCACAATGACTCACATACCTGTGGATGTCCTTCTTCATACCCAGCCAATATACATTTGTCGCAATTCTCTTGTAGGTTTTCAAGAATCCCGAGTGTCCCCCCCATTCCTATCATGTCCGTCATGTAAGAGCAATGGAATGAGAGAAGAACCCTTCGGTAGGTACAACCTACCTTTGTAGAGGAGGTGGCTGTCCACCAACTGGAAATGGGGTCTAGAAGTAGGATCAAGCTGGAGATCCTTGACCACCCCTTGCAGCCACTCATTTTCTGCTACTTCCCGAGCCAGTTGATCAAGTTGGAGAACCTGAGGGACGGTTAAGGCTAAGAGGGCAACAAAGTGGCTAATGTGGGACAATCCATCTGCTGCCTTATTTTCTAGCCCAGGCCTATATTGAATTTCGAACTGAAATCCCATTAACTTGATCATCCACTTTTGATATTCTGAGCTTACCAACTTTTGCTCCATCAGAAATTTGAGGCTCTTTCGGTCGGTCCTGACCACAAACTTCTGTCACAACAAGTAATGACGCCACTTTTGCACCGCAAATACAATGACCATCAATTCTCTCTCAAAAACTGATTTCCTCATTCCCAACTGATTAAAGGCATGACTGAAATAAGCAATAAGTCTATGGTCTTGCATTAAAACGGCCCCCATGCCATGTCCAGAAGCATCCGTCTCAACCACAAATGGCTTGTCAAAATTCGGCAAAGCCAAAACAGGCAATGACACCATGGCAGCCTTGAGCCGTTGGAAAGCTTGCTCAGCTGCCTCATCCCAAAAAAAATTGTTCTTCCGAAGTCGCTCCTTGAGTGGCCATGCTAACTTGCCATAATCTTTAACAAAACACCTATAATATCCCGTGAGACCAAGGAAACCACGCAATTCCTTCGATGTGGTAGGAGTGAGCCAATCTAACATAGCTTTTACCTCGCTATAATCAGCGGAAACCCCTTGTTGTGATATAACGTGGCCTAAGTACTCAATTTCCAGTTGTCCAAACGAACACTTCTTCTTATTTGCAAAAAGTTGGTTAGCTGCCAGCACCTCCAGAACACAACATAAGCGTTGTGCATTCTGTTCAAAATCCTTGCTGAAAACTAGGGGTGTGCATTAGTTCGGTTAGACCGAACTAACCGAACCGAACCGACCGAATTGGTCGGTTCGGTTCGGTTATTAAAAGATTGTTGTAACATTTTCATTAGATTAGATTAAATGTATTTTTGTATTGCTGCACATTTTATCTTCTGTTGTAGTGTTAGATTTAATTGCTCTTCTAGAAGGATTGTTTCTAGAAGGTGGCAGTCATTTATAAAGTTTGTTAGTTGTTAGGCGGCTGTTAGTTAGTTTTTTTTTTTTTTCCTTCTGTGGTACAGACCGCTTCCCTTATATTCTATAAATAGGGGTCGTGGCTTGTAGTCTTAGCAGTGCGCCAGAATTATAGGAGTCTTTCAACTTCTGTTTTCTATCTTGGTTGGGTTTGAGTGCGAGAGATTGGGAGTGGCTGGAATTTAGCTTGTATTCCCTAAGTTTTACCCTTTAGCTTTCAGTGTATATGGGCTTAGGGCTGGGTTCTCGTTGTAATCATTCCTTAAGGTTTCAAGATAGTGGATTTCGGTGGTGCATAGCAGTCTGGATGTAGGTCTTGGATTTCAAGACCGAACCAGGATAAATCTTGCTGTTTCCTTTGTGATTGTGTTGTCTTCTTTTGTGTTTTTCGAATATCAGTTCTCTTGAGTGTTATAGGAAGCTATCTGAGTTGAGAGAATAGAGTAGTGTGCTGTGAGATACTCTAACAACTTGGTATCAGAGCCAAGAAGTGTTCTTCGGCAATCAAGATTCTCAAGAAACTCAAGGAATTTCGCTTCTTTCAAGAATCTGATATGGCTCCCTCAACCTCCAGATTTGACATCGAAAAATTCGATGGATCAAACGATTTCAGCCTATGGAGGATAAAGATGGAGGCACTTCTCTGCAGTCAAGGACTCGAAGGAGCCCTGGAGCAAGAAGTAAAAGCAACAGACACATCCACTGGAAAAGAAGTTCCAGCGCTGACGGAGGAACAAGAAACAGCCAAGAAAGAGATCAACAAAAAGGCCTACAGCGTTCTGATCCTAAGTCTAGGCGATAAAGTCCTCAGGGAAGTCTCGAAATGGAAGACAGCCGCCGAAATTTGGAAGAAGCTTGAAGACTTATACCTCCAAAGATCGCTGTCCAGTCGCCTCTTCTTAAAGGCCAGGTTTTTTAATTTCAAAATGCAAGAATCAAATAAATTGCTTGACCACATAGATGACTTTAACAAACTGTGCCTAGACTTAGAAAATATAGGAGTTAAGTATGAAGAGGAAGACAAGGCCCTAGTTCTTCTATATTCCCTGCCAAAATCCTACGAAAATTTTGTAGACATTCTTCAACATGGTAGAGATAAACTTTCATTAGAAGATGTTATAGGAGCCTTAAATTCAAAAGAACTAAGGTTTAAAATGAATGAGAAAACCACTTCAGGAGATGCATTATCAGTAAGGTCTAGAGGCTCTAAAAGGGAAAACAAGAAGAGGGGTAAATCTAGGTCTAAGTCTAGAAATGGGAAAGGCCCGATAAAGTGTTATTACTGTCAGGAAGAAGGACACATTAAACGGCTATGCCCAAAGAGAAAGAAAGACTTAGCTGAGAAGGGAAAATCAGGAGATGGTGGAGCAAACTGTTGTGACTTAGGTTATGACAGTTCTGAAGCTTTAATAGTCAGTGAGCTTGCAGACAGCCAAGAATGGGTGTTAGATTCTGGCTGTTCTTTCCACATGACTCCTAGAAAACTTTGGTTGCAAAACTTTAGAGAAGTTAATGGTGGAAAGGTCTTGCTCGGCAATGACCATGAATGTAAGGTTCAAGGAGTGGGAGACATTAGATTAAAACTTCATGATGGCTCCACAAAAACTCTCACCTCAGTAAGATACGTCCCAGATTTAAAGAGAAACTTAGTTTCTCTTGGAGAACTAGATAGAAATGGTTATAAGTTTAAAGGAGATGGAGGATTTTTTCAGATTTCAAAGGGATCATTAATATGCATGAAGGCAGTTTTAAAGAATGGGATTTATCTATTACAGGCCACCACTTTATGTGGTGAAGTTTCAGCAGCCAACAAAAACTCTAGATCCAAAGCAAGTTTGTGGCATTTAAGAATGTCACATATTAGTGAGCAAGGGCTCAAGGAACTTGCTAGCCAAGGTATATTAGACATTGGACAGTCTCTAGAACTATCTAAATGTGAATCCTGCATTCTAGGTAAATCGGCAAAAGTAAAATTCAACAAAACTGCAATCCACTCTTCAAAAGCCCCCTTAGATTACATACATTCTGATTTATGGGGTCCAGCCCAAACCGAATCCAATGGAGGTTCTAAATATTTCCTATCTATAATAGATGATTTTTCAAGAATGTTGTGGGTGTATATCCTAAAATCAAAAGATAACACTTTTGAAACTTTTAAATCATGGAAAAATATGGTAGAAAATCAGAAGGGTAGATCAGTTAAGGTTATTAGAACCGATAATGGATTGGAATTTTGCAATAAGGAGTTTGATCAAATGTGCAAGGAAGGTGGTATAATTAGGCATCTTACAGCTCCCGGAAATCCCAAGCAAAATGGGGTTGCCGAGAGAATGAATAGAACCCTTTTAGAAAGGGTAAGATGTATGCTATTCCATGCCCAATTACCCAAGTCCTTTTGGGGTGAAGCAGTAGCTGCTGCTACCCATGTTCTTAATAGGACACCCTCAAAAGCAATCAGCCTTCAAACTCCCTATGAAAAATGGACTGGCCATAAACCTAGCTTAACCCACCTTAGAGTATTCGGGTGTCTAGCATATGCACATGTAAAGCAAGGTAAGCTAGAACCTAGGGCTAAGAAATGCATTTTTATTGGTTACCCATCAGGTGTCAAAGGCTACAAACTATGGAATCTAGAATTAGATGGCCCTAAAACCATAATTACAAGAGATGTAACCTTTGATGAAGAGTCTACCATAAAAATAGGAAGAAATGAATTTCAACAAAATCAGATAGAACCTGACAGAACAGTTCAGGTGGAGATCCCAAGTGAAATCCCAAATCCGGTTCAGGAAAACTCAGATTATGAGCAGATTGATCATGAACCTTTAGATAACCAAGATCTAGACCAAGGATCCCCTCAAATAGAAGAAGAAGAATGTGACAGTGAAGCAGATTCAAGCCTTAGAGATACTGCAAACCCTGAAAGATATAATGTGGCTCGAGATAGGCAACCTAGATCCCGTAGACCACCCCAGAGATATGGTTTTTCAGACTTGGTAGCCTATGCTTTTAATAGTTCAGTTGAAACCATAGGAGAAGAACCCCTTACCTATGAAGAAGCAATGGCTTCTAAAGATGCAGAAAAATGGCAGGAAGCCATGAGATCCGAAATTGCATCATTAAATAAGAACAACACCTGGAAACTGGTAGAAAAACCAAAAGGGCAGCGAGTGGTAGGTTGTAGATGGCTGTATAAAATTAAAGAAGGATCAGGAGATCAATCAAAACCTAGGTTCAAAGCTAGGCTAGTGGCTAGGGGGTTCACTCAAGTTCAAGGAGTGGATTTTAATGAAGTATTCTCTCCAGTCGTGAGGCATACTTCTATAAGAATACTCCTTGCAATCACTGCTCAAATGAATTTGTATCTTGAGCAAATGGATGTCACCACAGCCTTCCTCCATGGGGACCTAGAAGAAAGGATTTTTATGAGCCAACCAAAAGGTTTTGAAGCAAAGGGAGAGGTGGAGAAAGTATGCTTACTTAAAAAATCCTTATATGGACTTAAGCAGTCCCCAAGGCAATGGTACCGAAAGTTTGACTCGGTTATGATTGGCCAAGGGTATTTTAGGAGTTCCTATGATTGTTGTATCTACTTCAAACACATATCTGCTAGTATTTCCATATATTTACTGCTCTATGTAGATGACATGCTTATAGCAAGTCATTCTTCTCAAGAAATCCAACTCCTCAAAAGAAAATTAAGAGCTGAATTTGAAATGAAAGAGCTGGGTGAGGCTAGAAAAATTCTAGGAATGGAAATCACTAGAGATAAGCTTCATAGGAAGATCTATCTTTCCCAGAAATCCTACTTAGAAAAACTCTTAGTAAGGTTTGGTATGGCTGAAGTCAAGACTGTCAGCCTACCTTTCGCAGCCCATTTCAAATTATCCTCAGATCAGTCTCCTAATCTTGAGGAAGAGAGAAGGGAAATGGATCATGTTCCATATGCTAGTGCTGTAGGCAGTATTATGTATAGCATGGTGTGCACCCGCCCTGATCTAGCCCACGGAATGAGTGTCATTAGCAGATTTATGGCAAATCCAGGGAAAACCCACTGGATGGCAGTGAAATGGATGTTTAGGTACCTTAAAGGGTCTATAAGAAATGCTTTAACCTATGGTGGAGCTAAATTAGGAGACCAAGCCAGCATCCTAGGATTCTCGGATGCTGACTATGCAGCTGACCTGGACAAAAGGAGATCAACAACCGGCTATGTTTTCCAACTGTGGAATTCAACAATAAGCTGGAAATCAGGTTTACAGCATGTAGTAGCCCTGTCCACTACAGAAGCTGAATACATAGCTGTAGCTGATGCCTTAAAAGAAGCTATATGGCTCAAGGGTCTAGTTAGTGAGCTCCTAGGTATAGATGTCAAAGCAACTTTGATGTGTGACAGTCAAAGTGCAATACATTTGTCTAAAAACCAAGCCCATCATGAAAGAACTAAGCATATAGATATAAGGCACCATTTCATAAGACAAATTATTGAAGATAAAACTGTTTTTCTAACCAAGATTGCAGGAGAAGACAATGCAGCAGATATGTTTACAAAGCCAGTCCCTTCAGCTAAACTTAAACACTGCATGAAGATCCTTCAGATAGATCCAGGAGGGCAGTTCTGATCCTAGAAGTGAAGGCCATTTCAAGGCTGAAGATAAAGTCTAATCAAAGTGCAAATGGGTGGAGAATTTGTTGTAACATTTTCATTAGATTAGATTAAATGTATTTTTGTATTGCTGCACATTTTATCTTCTGTTGTAGTGTTAGATTTAATTGCTCTTCTAGAAGGATTGTTTCTAGAAGGTGGCAGTCATTTATAAAGTTTGTTAGTTGTTAGGCGGCTGTTAGTTAGTTTTTTTTTTTTTCCTTCTGTGGTACAGACCGCTTCCCTTATATTCTATAAATAGGGGTCGTGGCTTGTAGTCTTAGCAGTGCGCCAGAATTATAGGAGTCTTTCAACTTCTGTTTTCTATCTTGGTTGGGTTTGAGTGCGAGAGATTGGGAGTGGCTGGAATTTAGCTTGTATTCCCTAAGTTTTACCCTTTAGCTTTCAGTGTATATGGGCTTAGGGCTGGGTTCTCGTTGTAATCATTCCTTAAGGTTTCAAGATAGTGGATTTCGGTGGTGCATAGCAGTCTGGATGTAGGTCTTGGATTTCAAGACCGAACCAGGATAAATCTTGCTGTTTCCTTTGTGATTGTGTTGTCTTCTTTTGTGTTTTTCGAATATCAGTTCTCTTGAGTGTTATAGGAAGCTATCTGAGTTGAGAGAATAGAGTAGTGTGCTGTGAGATACTCTAACAAAGATTATTTATCGGTTCGGTTAATTTTTAAAAAAAATTCGGTTAATTTTATCGGTTCGGTTATTTCACTATTTTAACCGAAAAAACCGAATTAATCAGAAAAACCGAACCGCCCCCCCCCACCCGAGCGCCCGTCAGCAAACCCACGCCCCTAGCGCGGTCCCCCAAAAACCCCAAACCCACCCCCCCTCGCGGTTAGTTCATCTTCTTCTTTATTTCAGCCGTACCCCACCCTTACAAGAGAGAAATCTCCTTCTTTTCTGTCGATCACCCCCCACTGCCATCCACAGTTGCCGTCACCGCCACTATCTCTTGGAGACGAAGACGAAGGTCAGACCACTAACCCTCGGAGACGAAGACGAAGGTTGGAGAGACGAAGAAGGAAAAGTCAGAGAGGTCGAAGATTCGGAGACGGAGGGCCGACTGGTTGGCCCTTCGTCTTCGGCCCTTTGTCTCCCTTCGAGTTGCCGACGCCGACGCCACCGTCGACCTCTGCATCTGAATACGGACTCCCAACTGAGAGGCTGCCTCACCTTGAAACCCTATGTTCCTAACGCTCACCCCAGATCTGTTGCTTGGCGTTCATCTCTGGATCGAGCAGCTAACTGCTATTCTTCTTCCTCGCTGCAACCTTGAGGTTAGTTTCATCTCCAGATTTGTGCTTCTTCATCGGCCATCGGTACAATCTTGAGCTACCATTTTTTCTTGTTTTTGTTTCTCTTATCATGTTCATTTAATCTTATTTTGTGTCCAACTCCATGCATTTCTCCTATATGTTCGATCATATGGTAGTCAGTTTTTGGGTAGATTTTCGGTTCGGTTTTTGGTTCGGTTAGTTTAAATTTAAAATCGGTTAGTTCGGTTTCGGTTACTTCGGTTAGTATAATAGTTTGATTCGGTTCGGTTCGGTTATTTGTTTAAGATCGGTTCGGTTCGGTTAGCTAAAATCGGGCGGTTCGGTTCGGTTATAACCGAATGCTCACCCCTACTGAAAACCAATATGTCATCGAAAAATACTAGCACAAAATGCCTCATTTGCTCCCTGAAGATGTCATTCATCAGTGACTAAAACGTGGCTGGCGCGTTAGTTAATCCGAAAGGCATTACGAGGAACTCGTAATGGCCTTCATGCGTCCGGAAGGCTGTCTTTGGAATATCCTCAGCCCTAACGCGAATTTCGTGATACCCAGATTTAAGGTCGAGTTTGGAAAAAACCTTGGCCCCATGAAGCTCATCCAACAACTCCTCAATCACTAGAATTGGAAACTTGTCGGGCACGGTCACCTTATTCAAAGCCCTATAGTCCACACAAAAACGCCATCCTTCATCCTTCTTCTTGACAAGTAGGACCAGACTAGAGAAAGGGCTGGAACTTGGTTGTACGATCCCCGCTGCTAGCATCTCTCCTACCATCTTCTCAATCTCGTTTTTCTGTAGGTAAGGATAACGGTAGGGCCGCACACTAACTGGTGTCGTGCCTGGTAGTAGGTTGATTGCATGATCTTTTTTTCTGGAAGGAGGCAGCCCTTCAGGTGTTGTGAACACCTCCTCAAACTTAGCTAACACCTCTTTTAGGAATGGTGGAACCTCTACCTGATTGTCATTGTATTCAGCTGCCATCGTTCCCAGTTCAAGCAACATTCCTTCTCCCTTCTCCTTGAAGGCCTTCATCATAGCCTTCAAGGATACCAAGCTTTTGCTCAAGCTGGGATCTCCCTGCAAGGTCACAGCCAATCCCCCAACCTGAAACTTCATAGTCAAAGCCTTCCAATCCACTCTCATCTTCCCCACTGCTGCCAGCCACTTCATCCCAAGGATTACATCAGAACTACCCAACTCCAAAGGCAGAAAATTCTCCACGATTTGTAAGTTTTGTAGGTGCAACTTCACCCCCTTGCAAATGCCGGCCCCTTGCACCGCCATTCCTGTCCCTATAATAACCCCATATCCAGTCGTTTCTGTTTGCGGCAGCCCCAATCGTTGCACCAATTCTGCTGTTATAAAATTGTGCGTCGCCCCTCCATCAATAAGTACAACCACTGGTTGCCCTTCTATAACCTCTTGTAGCTTCATTGTTTGCGGTGTTGTCAATCCAACCACTAAATTCATGGAGAGTTCAATGACTTCACTACCTTGCCCCACTTCCTCTTCTTCTTCTTCCCTTCCTTCCCCTGTTTCCCCCTTGACTCCTTCCTCCTTTTCTTCATCATAAATCATCATGACGTGCAACTCCTTGTTCTTGCACCTGTGGCCAATCGAATATTTCTCATCACAACGAAAACATAATCCCTTCTCCCTTTTGGCTTTCCACTCGGCCTCACTGAGTCGTTTAAAAGGAGCATTGCTACCACTCCCAGCCACTGGCAGTTTGCTGCTCACCTAACCAAAGACTCTCGAATGAGGAGTCGGGCTTCTTGATTGTATGGGAGGGGGTCGAATGACATTGGTTGTAGAGTGAGTAGGGAAATTACTCCTCGTTGGTCCAAACGCCCTACTACAACTGAGCATGGTTGCATTTTTATCCTCGATACATTTCGCCATCATCATGATCTGATCCAACCCCCTAGGTTGCAGTACCCTGATCTCAGCCTTGATTTTCGGCTTAAGGCCGTTGATGAAATGGCCTTCCAAAAACGCCTCAGAGACGTCCGACACTGGCACGGCCAAAGTCTCGAACATCAGCCGGTAATCCTTAGCAGTACCATCTTGTCGCAGAGCCAGGAACCTCTCCTCTAGCGACCCCTCTTGAGTTGGACAGAATCGGTTAAGAATTCCCTGCTTGAGCCCTTCCCAACTGCGGATCCCCCTACGCCTAGACTCCCACTGGAACCAAGTGAGGGCCCCTGCCTCGAAGCACAACGTTGCGGACTCGATCTTCTCATCCTCAGACAGTTGGTTGATCGCGAAGTACCTCTCCGCCCTGAAAATCCAGTCGTCCGGGTTGTCTCCCTCGAAGGTTGGCATTTCCAGTCGCTGACCTCTCCCTTCCTGTCGGCATGCAAAGCTCATGCCTCCCTCCATTCTTTGGTTCATATCGCCCCCTGAGGTCACTTCGAAATCTGGGGTAAATTCCGTTGGCCATTCGCTCCCATGGGCCTTAGCTTTCCTCTCCCGTTCTTGTTCGTCCCACCTTGTCCGCATGATGGCGAACTGTTCGAGTATCTCTGCTACGTTCCGGTTTATGGTTTGAATCTCTCCCCTCATCGTGTCGACCTTCTCCTCCAGATCCCCCACTCTCTCGGTTAAGTTTACCATGGTGATCGACGAATGCTCTGATACCAAATTGATGAGATTCAACACAATAGGTAGGATTTCCAATGAATGAGGTGAGTTTCGGCTATATTGCAACTCTCAATTACAAGGAAAACAATGTAAACAAGCAACAAACTGGGCATTCGAGAGGCCCAGAACTCTCCTACAAGAAAACTCTAAATTCTTCACCCCTTTCTCTCTCTTTTACTCTCCTTTTATAGGTTGTTATCCCTCCTCCATAACCGTATTTGGTTATGCACATGCACATGTTGGTTTGTTACACAAACCAGCCAAGTGTCCACTCTACCCTTGGCGCACATGCTGGCTCTTACGCCCTCTAGCTGTGTCCCCAATATTCCTTTGATGCTTGTAGCGCCTATGGTATGTCTGCAGTACCAGAGGCCTAACAGTTATTTTATCTACTGAAGATGCAAATCTGCAAGTAAACAAGAATATTCACGCTCAATACAAACAAATCAAACAGACACTCATTTAAAAGTTATATTTACATATCAATTGCCCAAAAATTCAATACATCTAAACAATATCAATATTCTAGGAGATATGCCCTGCCCCAACCCATTCATCCAGAAATGCTGATAAATTGCATCGGTATAGGTATCAAAACCATCAGACTAATTTTAATATTTCCTACAAGATTCAACAGACAGCAACATGCACTTTGTATTTGATATAGAAGGCAATATATATAGCTCACTAGCTTCTTTTGAACTTTCATAACACTGCCTACATGGAGAGTCATTATTGATTTATTTATAAGGAAAATGTTATTAAGGGTGAAATCTGAAAACAATGTTATCCTACCACGTAAGTAATCATAAAAATGGTTTTAAAAAAGTGATATACAGAACTACCCATTTGTACATTTTGAACCGCTAATTTTTACCATACTGACATGATAGAATTCAGTGTACTAATACTAACATAGATACTAAAAATCCAAAACATCTATTCAAAAATAACAGATAATTGGCCCAATAAATTTGAGAAATTAACATTGACGATTTTTTTTAGCTTCATAAAGTAACAAAACACCAGCCAACATTCATATTCAACAGCAACCTCCAATCTCTAACTAGCCTGTGAAAGCATTAAACAACCTGTCCTTTCAACTGAGGTACAACAAGGACATAATGAAATGGTAACCTGTTCCCAGTGAATCATCTTAGGAAAAAGAAGAAATTCTAAGCACTCACTGTTTTGATAAACCTCAAATCAGCATTGATCAGTGTCATTCAATAAGCAGCAGAATCAATAATGGAAATTATTTCAGAGTTCATCTTATAATAGGATGAACTGCAACCAAGCTTAAACAAAAAAAGGCCAAAGCATGCCTACACAGGAAATTAACTTGCAACACTTAAAACAAGTTTACGAGACATGCAAAAAAGAACATCAGTTCAACCACCTGCAAGATGCACACAAGTCAATAAGCAGCAACATCAAATAACAATACTAATTCGAAAGTTTATCTTATAACAGGATGAATTGTAATCAAGCCTAAAAAAATAAGAAAAAATATATCTTTGCCAAAATTTTCGGCCAATTTAAAGGGCCAACTGGTCAAAATGACCAGTTTGCCCTTGCACTGGTTGCAGTAATCCCTGGTCATTCCAACCAATGCAAGGGAAGACTGGTCATTTTGATCAGCCGGCCATTTAATTTGAACATTTGGGCACCCATATCAGCGTCTAAAAAATAATTGCCAGAACACACCTACACGGGCAATTACCTTCCAGCACACAAGTTTATGAGGGCTGCAAAAAAGTCCCTCAGTTCACTTGTAGCTTTCAACATAGTTGGTTCCTAGAGTATGAAGACTTTGAAAGGAATGATGTGAGAAAATCAGAAAACTCCATGTAACATTAAAATCCAAATAAATCAAACTTGTCACTTCAATAAGTGGAACTGCTTAAGAAGCAAAACTTGAATCATGGATTTGAAGATGAACTCTCATTCTTAGAATGCCAAAAAATGGGCAAAGCAGTTTAGAGAATTCATGACTAAGTCATTCAACTTGGAACAACTGAAGGCATACCAAACATCATCTGACACAACTTGCTCCAACCAACTGATGGCCACCATAACTTCATGAATGGTAATAAACCATCACTTGAAAATTAAGACATTTCAAATACCCCATTAAGGAGCCATCTCAGTGACCAAATAACAATGTCACCAATTTTGGGAGGCTGAAAACAACCTTAATTTTGGGCAATTCTACAATGCAAAGGTTGATTATAACCTAAAAAGACATTCCAGAATCAGATGTCATCTCCTTCAGATAGGAACTCCAAAGGACAATCATCCTGTATTCCTATAGAAAGCACAAGAATAGCCACTTTTCAGAAACATGATGTTTGAGGATTGAATTTCATAAAAATTAGCCCTCTGGATATACAAACTGTAAGCAGCCATATCCTACAGATCCATTTTGAGAGATGGGAATAGAATTATTTCTTGGGAACAAGCTCGTGAAATGTGCCAAATGAATTCAGTAGTCTTCATGGATACTCAGGAAAAGCAACGTTTGGATGTTCACTCAAGTTAAACTACATCGCAACATATCCAGAACAGGTCGACTAATTGATCACCGTCCTCGATTCTTGCCATTCAGTAATGACACAAAACCCAGGATAGAGTGTCTGAGATCGAATATTGCGCGATTGCTCTAAACCAGGATAATAATTATTTTATTGACATAGATTCGAAACATTAAAATAGTGTTTCCTAGAGATGGCAAATAGGCCAGGCGGCCCATGGGCCATGGGCCAACTCAGCCAACTCGCCTCACAATCCGGCCCGTCTAAGAAAATGAGGGTTGTGCCGAACCAGCGATATGTGGCCTGTGACCCAACTCACCAAAATGGCCCGTCAGCCGGCCCACCAACTGGCTCGCTAAAATGGCCAGACTCGACCCACAAAAAAATAAAAAAAATATTTAAAAAATTATGTTTGTAAAATTATGTTTACTATAAACATAATTTTATTGTAATGTTTACTGTAATGTTTGTAAATATAATTATGTTTGTAAAATTATGTTTGTAAACATAATTTTATAAACATAAAAATTATAAGTAAACATTGTTTACTTATAAACATATTTTAAAAAATATTAATTACATTTGAGAAAAAAATAAAAAAAATATTAAAAAATTATATTTAAAAAATTAAAAATAAATGATTCACGGGCCAGCCCACCGGCCGGCCTGGCCTGCTTTGGCCCATTTATTAAGGGTCACAGGGTTGTGCTGAGCCCCAATTTTCATTTTCTCGCCCCAGCTTCCTCGTGAGCCAAATTCAGCTCGGCCCATCAAATGGGTGGGCCAAGGGGGATGCGGGCCGGCCCAGCTCGGTCCACCCATTTCCCATCTCTAGTGTTTCCTTATATAATAGAATAGATAAATAAGGGTAAATTTCACATATTGCTCTTGAAATTTGATGAAATTGCACTAATTACTCATGTGTTTTTAAAAATAATATATATCTCTATTGACTTTTAAATTGTATAATGCTAAGCCTATATTATTAAGCAACTGTTATTATTTGTATTTAAATCCCCAAACTAAACTTCCCCAAATATCTCCAATTGTGCAAACCCAAGAGGAAATGAAAATACTATGTTGGCTACGGGTTCTTCTAGATAATTTTTTTTACAAAAATTTGTTGCTGACGATAATAGGTTTTTTAGATAATCTAACCAGAAAATCCAATCAAATAATCTTGGAGAACATTGGATTTTGTAGATAACCTATATTGAAATAGAGCTAAAAAGAGATAAAAAGGGTTTCACTAGAAAACTTATTGATTATGAATAACAAAAAAAGATAAAGAGAGAGAGAAATCCATGGCAAGATAAAGAAAGAGAAACTTACCATTGATGGGCATTTCCAAATTTCTATCTCTATCATCAACAAAAACCCCAAATTGCCATCAATCAATCATGATGATAATGACTTGATGAGCTAGGAACCCTAAATTGCTATTTCTACCACGATAGGTAGGAGTTGACAATGTAAAAGAGGGAGGGAGAGGGGGAGATGGTGGTAAATACAGATTGTAAGAAGGAAGAAATGAAAATGAAACGAGTTAATTTTAAATCAAGGATAAAATGGTCAATTTACATTATCATTTAACTACATGGTATTTATCATTATCAATCTTGATGAGATTCCAGAAATTCAATCTACTCCATTAAATGATGATAATATTAACATACAGGAAACACAAAAGAAAATCATCACTTAATGTAACTTTGCAAATAGAGCTCACAGAAAAAGAGGTCTCAACTCCGATGGTACGATTGCTTCAGTCTTAACTGTGGAAATTAAAGAAGTGGCCATGGCAATTCAAAGGGAAGCAAACAACAACTTGAAGTTGATGTTCTATTTGAAATGGTGATGAAAGTAGAAGATTTTGACGAAGTTACTCTTAACTCTATCTTTGATTACTTGGCTAAGAATGAGAAAACTGCAAAAACTTTCTTAGCCAAGGTGATAAACTAAGGAAGCTTTGGGTGTAGAATTTTATCAAGAGAGATAATGGATTGCGATTGGCATCTAAAAATTCGATATTATCAATGGTATTATTTGAATTTAAATTTTTACTTTTTATCTTATCGTGGACATGTAATTATTAATATCATACAACTTAAACTCGAGTTTCTTAACTTGTTATTTTTATTAGAATTATATATGCAGAAATTTTAATATTATAAAACTTATGATTATTGATAAATTTGTTTCGATGATATATGATATCTTTATTTTTTTATCTTTATATTAAAAATTTGACAATAAAAAAATATTATAATTTTTTAAGTGCCAGCCAAATACAGGAAATGATTTTCAAGAAACTTGCACCGTTCGAGCTTAACTAACATCTACTTCAAAGGTCAAACTGGCACCCTTAAGGTGGGTGAAAGGTGATTAAGCTCGATTCCCTTAACTAGGGACATCTACTTCTTGTTCAAGCTTAACTAACATTGGCTCTGGCTCCTCACCTTGAGGCTATCCATATTTTTGAGCATTTGAAGCCCCTTCTTTTCTTGCATCTCTTCAACTTTGTGCACCCATCGTTATTGAGCCACACGAGATCTACTAGCCAAGAAAGAGCATTAACTCCTAAAAGTTAAAACTTGAATTTGCTTTGCCTCGCATTATGAAGTAAGAACAAAACTTGTTTATTTTTTGATAATATTCTTTCAAGCAGCATAGCATGAGAACAACAGTCAATAATGGCAATAAGCACAAGATGACTGCAAGATGGCATTCTGTAATCTAAACAAAGCAACAAGGGTGGTAACAGTTCTCTAAAGTAGAAAGTTTACTTCGAAGACAAGAAACATATACAAGAATCAAGAGTCAAAAAGTGTTAGCCAGCCAACAGGCTCACAAAACCACTGGAAACTTGAAAGTCATAATTCATCATAAAAACTAGAATGAAAATCATGTTCATCCCATTTTCCACCTCTCCAACTTGTGACCTACCTTCCCATTACAGCAAAGGATTGCTACCAAGTCCCCTCCTTCCGATAACCAAATACAATAACAAAAATCACAAGTTTTAATCCCACTATACAAAGTTTTCCCACCACCAAATGAAAGAACAAAAATCAATGTCTACAGCTACTTGGCTTGTTCACCATGTTCCCGGAGACTGTCAAGAATCAGAGAACCAATTCAAGATAGGCTTCACTTCATGTACAATAGTAGAAGGTACTGAATAAAATGTGAGACTAGAACAAAGTCACACCATGGGCTAAAGTTGTTGTAGCACTTAATAATTTCACTTGACTTCTAAACATAGCACAACAGTTATTCATCAAAATCAAAAGAATTCTGAAATACAGCCCAACAACTACCAGCAGCCAGCCAATTGACCAGACAAAAACATATGTATTTCAAAGGTCTTGCATAGAAATATAGGAAACAAAGTAGTCACAGCGAAAGGCCATCCCAAATACTGAAAAATAAAATAGTGCTACAAATAATTATCTTTGCAAGTTAAAGACGTCATTTTTCTTCATTTCCATCTTCTGGCTGTCCATAACGCCGCTTGAACTTGGCAATCTGTCCAACACGCTCAGCCATCTGTCGCCTTGCTCTAATATGATAAACTTTACCAACATTATGTATCTTGGTCATCATGACATGCATTAACCGACCACTTTGGGTAACATAAGAAATCCACTGCATCTGAGGGTGCACTCCTTTCTTCATTTTTTACCTATTGATTATTAAAAGAAATTTGTTAAAAAGGGATACAGCATTTTGTAAATAAAATCCAAGTTCAATCAAGTAACAATCCCTTGAAACAATGTAACAACATGGGTCATCGCCCAAAAATATAAGTTGAAGGTAACTCCCATGTTTAGGGACCAAATAATATACCCAAAATTTCCTCAATGTGCTACCGATGTAGGATTGAGTCATGACAAACTTTTCTCCAATAATTCCTGGGGTTCTCAGGAAGTTAGAGATCCCATATCTCACAAGTCAATTCAACACAATTTCTCTTGCAACCGCTCAATAGTGGTTCTAATTTAACCGAGCTCGAGCTCGAGCCTCTGGTGCACTTGATTGAACTTTGGATTTTTTTTACAAAATGCTGTATCCCTGTTTAACAAATTTCTTTTTAATAATCAATAGGTAAAAAATGAAGAAAAGGGCTACACCCTCAATTCGGTTGACGAGCCAACTTAGGGCTCAAGCTCGGGCTTGGCCTCGAGTTTGAAGGAACAGAAGATTTCAATGTAAGACATTTAAGCTTTCTTCGGGTTTCTAAGGAACAAAACAGGATCAAATTCTGTGTTGAATCAAACACACAGTCTAAAAAGATTGAGAACACTTGCACAAACGACGAGCAGTTCATTACACATAATAAATTGAAAATTAATGGAAGAGAAGTGTTACCAACGTCCAGAGTAGACGGATTCAAGAAGAAGAAGAAGAAACCTCTCTCTCTCTCTCTCTCAAACGGTGGCGAGACGGCGAGGCAGCGAGAGGGGCGACGCAGCGGCAAGTCGGCAAGGCAGCAGCGAGTACAACGAGGATAACTGCCTTCGGCTGAGAGACCAACCACTCTTCACTATAAAGCACAGTCGGCAGAACGGGGAGGGAAGGAACCTAGGTTTCCTTCCTTATCTATGTCTGGGCCTTGGTCTGCCCACTGGTTCACAACACAACTGGGTCAAATTGGATCCTGAATTTTGGGCAATGTGATTTCTTAATAATGTAAATTAATAACGGTAATTGAAAAGTTTTATAATTAAATATATTATAATATAATTTTTATTTTGATAATCATACAGATAGATCTTTTTAATTGCGAAACGATTTAATAACGAAGAAAAACTTTATAAACAAATATAAAATTGTTATTATTAAATTAATAGAGGATAGATTGGAAATAATTTAATTTATTCTTAATATATCAGGAAAAATAGTAGTAAAATTTAATTTATACTGAAAAATGTATGTATGTTAAATAATATATTTATAAAATATATATCTAATATATTATGCATATATATATTATTATATTTAATTGCGAACTTCTAATCGAGCCTGTTTATAAATTTTTAATTGAAGTAGTTCACGAATTAACGAGTTGAGTTTTATTGAACTTAAGTTCAGTTTATTTATAAATCGAGTTTCAAAATTAGACTCAATTTCAACTCATTTAACTTAACGAACAAATTTGAATTAAATATCGAATAACTCGATTCATTTATAACCCTAGATGACCTGACTGGGCCACATGACACGGGAAAAGGCCCAAAACATCAAGAGAACAACTAAAAGTAAAATAGTCAACTTTTATAAATTGCATACTACAAATAATAATATTTAAATTGTCAACCTAATTGTGTGTGTATTATATATATATATATATATTTACGTCAACATTTATGTTTGTTATTTAAAATTTGTGCACTGTTCATATATATAATTAAAAATAGAAAATAACAAAATTAGACCTGGGCAGTGGGCACCCTTTTGACTTTTGAGGGCTGGGTTAGGTTGGATGTTGGAGGAGAGTAATCTCTACTTCACATGTTAACTACTTTAAATATATGATCTTTTAACTAACTTTAGTATTGTTATTAATATCCATATAACACAGTTCTATTATGTTGTTTATGTCAGATAACTCTTATATTGCTCGGCACAGTTTGCGGGGGTGGATCTCTTATTTTGTTCGTGTCGAACAACAAAAAAATTATCTAATGCAAACAACTAAATAAAATCGTTATGTTAATAACTGAGAACATAAGGTAGCTAGTTAGACGAATATTATTATATCAGGGGCGGATCAAGGAATTTAGGTTGGGGGGGCTGAAATTTTAAAAAGTTAATGCAATGAAATTCTTATATAACTAAAAAGTCAATACAATAAAAGGTTGTTGTTCCATTCTTCGCAGAAGGTTGTTTTTCCTTTCTAAATTCTAAGATACACAAATAAAAAATAACATAATTCAATAATCGAACAATTAAAATATTTAACTCAAGATTTGAGGCGAATGCAAGGCCAATATAACAAATTAACAATTGACAATTGTATTCCTAATCCTAACTGAATGCAGCAGTCAAACAACCAATTCCAAGCAGACACAAAATTAGCAAAAAAATCACTTATAACTTGCTCAAAAAAGACAGCAGCTTCAACGAATCAATCAACAACAAAGTTGAAACCCACAAACAATTTATTTTACTTGTTAAGCAGAGGCAGAGGTAAAATAAATAAATAAATAAATTACCTAGCGCTCAATCGAATGAAGCAGAGGCAGCGAGCAAGGGTGAGGCCAAGAGGCAGAGCAGAGGGCGTCGGGGCGAGCAAGAGGGCGAGACGCCGAGAGCCGAGACCCGAGAGGCAGCGTCGCAGCAGCTAGGGCCGGCGAGAGCGAGAGCGGTCGAGCGAGAGCAAGAGAAAAGGGCGAGGGCGAGCCAGAGCAAGAGAGGCAGAGAGCGAGGGCAAGCGAGAGGCGAGAGCAAGAGGGGCCGAGGGCGAGGGCGAGCGCGAGCAAGAGCAATAGAGATGCAGAGAGCGAGGGCCAGCGCGAGCGGACGCCGGACGAGAAAGAGAGAGGAGGCAGATAGCGAGAGGCGGCGAGGGTGAGAGAGAGCGGGAGTGAGGTCGGGAGAGGAAGAAGAAGAAGTGGAGAAGAGAAGGGTTTCCAGAGGGGGGCTGGGGGTGGGCTGGGGTCAAACAATTGCAAATTTAAGCCTACCTAATTCATTTTTCTTGTGGGCTGGCCCAGGGCAGCTCACACGTAAATACGCCCCATTTTATTATGTAAGTTATTACATTAAAAAATAAACAGAATCCAATAATAAAGGCGTGGTAAGCACCAAGCAGGCGGCACAGGCATAGAGAGGTAGCCAGGTTTTAGATGGCCAACAACAACAACAAACTGCAAATTAAGCATACGGATTATATCATTAAACAAAAAAGAATCAAATTCACTCTTCAAACTCCATCATCTCTCTTTAACATAATTATTACTTCACCCAGTTGTGTAGAGTTCACCTTCTTCACTTCCATCTCATCAGCCGAATCAAACACGATTATTTGAGCCAACCCTGGCAACCTGAAGCTCACCTTCTTCTTTCCTTTCCCTCTTTGGCCTTTCCCTTGTTTCTCTTTCTCCACGCCAAGACACACCCCCTCTCCACTTCCACAGGAGACCAAGCCTTCCCCTTCTGGCTCAGTAAACAAAGAGGGGAAAACCCTGCTAGAAGATTGCTTCAAGCCATGAGCCTCACTTCCACTGCCACTGGAGCAGCAGCCATTGTTAAGGCCTGGAGAAGCCAGAAACCACTCTTCCAAAGTGGGCTGCCTCTTCTTCTCCATCTGACTCTGTGTTCTTAGCCGCTGCAGCTTCCTTATCATCTGTTTCGATCCTGGCTGCTGCTGCTGCTTCAGCTTCGTCCTCCTCCACCTCTTCTTCATAAGCTCCACAAATGAAGCTCTTATACCGCCGAGGCGTCCATCATTAGGCAGTCTTTCAGGGCTCATTTCCCAGAAAAAGCACATTGTTGCTCCCATTTCTTGTTCAAGAATGAGAACTGGTTACAGGTCACATATGGATGGCTTCTGAATTCTTCAGGTTGAAGACGGTTCGGTTTAGTCTAGTTAATTAATATGGGATTATAAAGGATGCTCAGGCGGTGTGCACAAGAAGAGAAGGAATGGCTTGGTGGGCATCTAACGATCTAAGCGTGGGGATTAAGATCAAATTATAGAATAATAATTAATTAATGTCATCACAAACACATGCATGTCTCTAATATATCGATAACTCTCCCCTTGCTGGCTTTTCCTGTTGGTCACTCAAATTCAGAGCCCACAATTGCTATTTCACTGTAGTTCTGGTAATTCAACCATTTGTACAATAAATTTTTTATTACGGTCACAGTCCATTGAAAAATAAAATTATTTATAATGAGGTTGGAGTGACTCAATAAAAAGACAATGTGAGAGATATGATTAAAAAAGACCAACAGTGACTTTGTGAAGAGAGTGGATGAATTGATATAAGTGTCTTGTAAAAAGATCAAGAATAATTTGGCGAAAGATTCAATCTTTGAACTTTAATTCAATAAAAAGAAAAAAAAAATCACCTTAATGGAGGATATGAGTTTACAAAGATAAATAGTAATAACTAATGGTTAGAATTCTTGTAGCCATATCCATCCATATAATAATGAGATGAAGAATCGATGAGAAGACACTGAATCTTTGGGCTTGTGGAATTAAGGTGAATTTCTAGGACAGGGTAGGTGTGCATTGTTAAATGGGTGATGAAAGCAAAGGTGGCTTTGTAGACATCTCAAAAGTCTGAAAACACAGACCAAGCAAAGAGACAAAGCCGCCTCTGACTCTGATTGAGGCAAGAAGCTCTTGTTCTCTCGTCACTTCATCATTTGTCCTAATTAACAAGGTACTTTGGCAGCAATCGTACACCAAACTTTGTTTATAGGATGGAGCAGGAAGTTGTCCTATGCATGGCTGCTTCTGGTGGAAATGGCTATTTTACATTTCTAAAGCTAGCCTGTTTTAGTTTACAGATTGTTGTCATATAGTTATTCGTCACTCGTTATGATGCAATGGTTTGTTATTATAGAATTTTTTTAGATAAGAATCATGTAATTGTTTCGTTGAACCTAAAGTCTCAAATGAGCTCAGAAAGAGAGATTGAAAAGGGTAGGACAAGTTGGGAGGGTTGACTATTACTAATCAACACTAGGGAGAAAAAATATTTCTCTCATTGAAATTTTATAGAGATATTAAGAATCTAACATTTTTCAATTAGGTCGAAGATAGACAACTTGACAAATAATAACATCTTGAATAAAAGAAATAAGTATATGTCAAGACCCTAGGTTTTTTATAGGGCTAACTATAGTTAGCCTATTTTACTTATATTTTTTTCTAATTGTATTTTTCTGTTAGTTTGTTATTTTCTATAGAATAGTTATATAAAATAAAATTACTAAAAATTGTTTATAGGATATGTTTTGAATAATAATTGATTTCCATATATTCCTCTCAATTCTCTCTCTAATTTCGCTGTTTTCTCTCTCTATCCTTTTGATTTCTCTTTTTTTCTCTATTCTTGTCTACATTTCCCCATATATTCTTGTGGTATTTCCCTCTTCTTTAGTCTAATTCACCTTTAGTTCTTTCTACCTGCTTGTTCAAACCCTAAGTACATGATGTCAAGATTAATTATGTGCCTATTGAGAGGTTCCAAGAGAAAAATAAGAAACTGTTAAGTGGAGTGACAAATAAAAGAAAGTTTATTACATCATCCCTGGTCCCAAGTCCATTGTCTAAGGACCTGGCTAATGTCCTAGACTGAGACATTGGAAGGAATGATTATGGTAAAGGAAGTCCTCATAATATTGTTCTTTATGGTTATGGCTCCTTTGCTTTGGTACAAGAGGAAGCTGTGAGAATGTGTCATGTTTGTTTTAATCTGTACAAGAATTCTCTTCTTGAGGAATAAATTCCAAGATTCAAAGTAGAAATCGCTACTTTAAGCTATTGGAGTTCATCTTTATATGAGTTATCTTCCATTATTGTGAAGGTGCATGGATTTGATTAGGAAATATGGCGACAACATGTAATTAGAGGACAACTATAGAAAATAAGTTTTACGGTTGAAAACAAGGTTTTACATAAGTTTAATTTCTCAAGGAAGATTATGGTATTTTATGCCAGTAAAACAAAATAATGTTCTGAAGATGCAAGAGAGCATGACTTCAACAAATAAGTCTTTAACGAGATTTTAGCAAAGGAAGGAAGAAGCCAACAAACGGAATTTTTTCAAGAATTCTCTAGACGAGTTATGGAAAAAAAGGAAAATGCACATTGGAAGTTGCGGAGGTTTAGACATTTCTTGGGAATAAGAAATGTTTTAAAGCATTGGGAAATGTCGGGACCATAGAATTTTCTTAGGGTTAAAATAATAATTAGCCTATTTTACTTGTATTTTTTTATTTGTTTGTTATTTTCTATAAAGCAGCCGAACACTGTTTGTAGAGCATGATTTGAATGATAATTGATCTCTAGATTTCACTCTCATCAATTTTCTTTTTGATTTTTTTATTTTCTCTTCTAATCCCTCCTCTCTCTCTCTCTTTCTTTCACATATATGTATTTTTCCCTATATTCTTATTGTATTTTGCTCTCCTTCAGTCTAATTCCTCCCCAGTCCTTTCTAAATGCATATTCAAACCCTAGGTACTGAGAGTATCATAATCAAATAGTATGCAATCATTCACTCTCGATCTTCTAATTTCTTATTTTTGGATTTAATTCAAGATTCCAACGATTATTGATTATTAAAAAGACTAAGAATAATTCTTACATTGGACCAAAAAACTCTCCATCCGATCCAAAAAGAACTTTTGGGCACCATCCAACTCATCACAAGATAGAGCAACTGTGCTCTCCATCATTCTTTGAGCATGCACTATTATGCATCATCAATTGGAGTCTAGAATTAATGGATATGTGAAAAGATAAAAAAGACAGTTTTTACACAGGCCATTGATTCTTTAGTGCATAATACGAAATCTCCTTTCTATCTAAGCTTTGAAACAGCTATACTATATATTCAAAAGCAGCAATACATTCATTGATACATATTACACAAACCCTCCCTCAGCTTCAAAATGCCTTTCAGATAATTATAATAATAATAAAGTAATTACAAAGAGTTATTATACTCAACTGATCAAGTGATAGGAGGCTAAGAGACAAGGGTGGGTTTAAAAGCATTACTTTACGAGAAGTTGGGTTTTTAATCTCACTAATATTTGAGTAGTCTCCATCATAAAATCCATAAATTTAAGTGAAAGAGGATTGGGCTGAGACCAATGGTATTATCTATGTATATTACCCCTATGAGATTTCACAAGTGTGCTAAATAGCAAAACATGATATTTTTTAATCTACTGATTAAATTCTCCCAAAGTGATCAAAATAAAAAAGAGAGAGAGAGAGAGGAAGAGGAAGAATTATAATATTAAAAATTTAATATAACTCTTATATATATTATATATTTCAATGAATGTCATAAAGGAGAAATAAAATAAAAGAACAAATTTTTAATTAAAAAAGACCTATGTTCCCCCAGAAAAAGTGAGGGCTAGCTAGTGTCTATTATCTATTGTTTGAGTTGAGCCAATGAATCCGACCGACTCATTGGGTATTTAAAAAGAAAGAGAGGCAGGCAGGCAGGCAGGTGTACATCCCTTTCAAATTCGGTCCAAATATGAACGAACCATAGCGATTTTGGATTCAAATAAATTTTCATTCTGTGCGCCCTGTTGTTATTTTAGTATGTATGTATGTATTCCGATTTCAGTTGAACCCCACCGCCGCCTATTCTATTTTCCAAAGTCAGCATGATCCCAAAAACAAGCACATAATTTTAAAATCAGCGACTTAATCTCTACCGACTCATGGGGCTTTGGAGCAAACTTAATTTGCAGAGCAGAAAGAGAGAGAGAGAGAGAGAGAGAGGAACGCTTCTGAATATGATGAATACAATTATAGCAACCAGTCGTCGCTGTCTCTACCATGCATCCATCATCATCCACTACGCCACTACTCACTCACTGTCTGTTCAAACAAGTATCCCTTGCATGGCTAAAACCAACTAAAGAAATCAGCACCAAAATCACAACACTATTAACCTACACATCTCTCTCTCTCTCTCTCTCTCTCTCTCTCTTTCTTGTTCTTCATGGGTTAGGGCGAAGCTGGAACTGCGTCCGAGCCAGACACATGGGAGGCCGAATCTTCTTTCGATATGGCGACGTAGTTCACGGGAGCAACCGGCCTCGTGTTGTCCCTCTTCCCGTCCTTGTTTATAGACCTCGTCCCGCTTTGAAGCGACAAGCGTCTAGGTGTTCCATTGGCACCCCCATTTGCGCGTGGGCCCACCACCTTTTTCGAACCAAGACTTGGTCGCCCGGGGCTCGGCCTTGCACCGAAGATGGCTTCTTGTTCCGTGTTTAGCTGTTCATGGAACTTTTTCTGATCCTGTCCACCCCAGAGATTTGAGCCATAAGAAACATTTCCAGCTACCCCCCACAAGCTCAAATAAGATAATAATAATAGGGATCCTACAGGTTATCTAATTATCATGTTCGATCTATTTCTGGCTTACCCTTAGCCTTCGCTTCTCTTCTTCTCTTTCTTGCCTTAGCATGGCGTATTCATCCAGCATCGCTAGAAGAGGAACACCATCATATGCAAATGATTCACCATGATCCTCTTCCCATGCCCGAGTTTTGGCAACCAACGTGTCCACAAGAGCTACATGACAAGAAACCCATCAATAGATAGCGCTATTAGTTGCAACAACAGTTTACATTTAATAATAAACCCAAGTTGATAGATCCTGGAGTTCGTAACTAGTTAACTACTTTCTACAAATGATGTTAAGAGTTCCTACTACATCCAACTGAATAGCAATCAACCAATGGAGGGTTCTCTACTGGTGGAAATTTCATGCAACACCATTATTTATCCTTGCAACATAAATAATTAAGTAAAAGAAACAGCGAAGTGCTTTTTTACCTACCAACCTGTTCTCTTGCAAAGCATTACCTAATGACTTCATTTCACAATGAAGTCCGTTATATATATATTATTATATATATATCCTGAAGAAGTTGGTAATATATAAAGCAAACTATTAACATCATTGTAGGGTGGGATTTCAGGTGTTATACTGGAACCTCCCCCTGAAGGAAAATAAGTAAGGTTGATGCCACCCCTAATAGTCTGAATTACACATGCAACATGGCAATTCTTCATAAAGCATTACCTAAACTCAAAACCCTAAACTCTAGACCGGACCAGACAACATTATTTGGTTTGGTCCCATTTAGTCACTTTAAAATATGGTTTGATTTTTAAATTTTGAAAAAGATGATTTATGGTTTAGTTTTGGTTTCTTAACCATAAACTTAGTGTCATAATATATATTTTTAATAAAATAATATATATCAATAGCAACGCAATTATATCTTTCCCTTTTATCAATTCTTGTAAATTTAATTTTATGTATTTTGTGATGTTTGTTCTAAATTTTTATGTAAAGACATCAATATTGCATTGATTTTAATTATGTGACCTTTTTATTATACTATATGCGTGTGTGTGTGTGTGTGTTTGTGTCACTATTTATTTGTATAGTTTGAATTGAAAGATAAAAATTTTATGTAATGACGTCTAAAACTGTGGTTCAAATCAAACCAAATTGTAATTTCATGATTTGGCTTCAGTCATTTGATCACCAAAAATGATTTGGTTTGGAATATAAGTGAACTGTAATTTATTGTTTAATCTTTAAATCCTTTCAAACCACAAGCATAGAGATTTCAACAAATTAAAGTTAGATCATATGAATGACAGCTCTGTAGCCTAGGTAATTTAAATACAAATGTTTCTGAAAAAGAAAAAAAGAGTTGCAAGAATAGAGATTCTAACATATGAAAGAAAAATAAGTATTTATATAACATCAACACATTTTGAAGTTTGAAACGTAAAACTGTATGGGGTTGTCCTTAAATAGAAGGAATTACCTGGAATTTTGCTGACAAGAATACGAGCTTTTTCAGCCCGCTTGAGATTCAAGTGTGCACCTCTACTTGCATTGTACCGGTTTTCATCCTGATTCAGCAACAATGTAAGAAATAGTAACGTAAAGAGAAGACATTGACACAAAATATATTCTTGTGTCCAAAATGGAGAAAATATTGATCAGCAAGATGAAGATTGACAGTATCATATGCATACAGCAACAATCACAATTCACAAGCCTTAATCCCAGTAGGTGTGAAGAAGTAGCACATGCATGTGTCTCATTTTTGCAGGAAAAGAAAATAAGAATTTTTTGTGCCAGCAGTTGAACAAGATCAAACAAAATATAAGTTTTATTGGATTAAAAGAGATCAATGCATGTCAAGCTACCACACATAATTGCAATCAACAGTTGATAACTATCAGAAGGACCAATTAGAAAGGTATGTCAGATTTTTATACAGCAGATTGGTGCCAGTTGATCTGGAAACAAATGGGAAGGGCTCCCCAGTTCCTCGTTACCAAGAAGAGGGCAAAGAGTTCTTTAATTTATCGCCCTCCCTGACCAGACTCCTTCCTTTTTCTCCGTACACAGATTATCATGAATAGGAAAATTTAGGGTGTGGCTGCCATGAATGACACTGCCAGTAATGGTTCAATGGGATTAATCCAGCCATTAACAACTAAATCTGATACAAGCATGATACCTTGGTAAGTACATGAGAGGGCAAATCAAATAGATGCCCCCTGATAAGGGCTTTCATGCACAGAATATTGTGATTGTCTGGTACATACTTGAGTTCCAGTTGCATAATCAGAAGCTTAAGCATACATAAGATTCGATTTTAGCAACAATGCAGTCAAGCTAATTACATAATCAAAATCTTCAGACATGAAAAAAGGAAAGGAGATGCATATATGATTGAGTGAAGCTGTTGATAAATTGTTCTCCTGTCAAGTTGGTGGAAGGAGGACAATACATGGTAAACTCTCCCAGACAATAGGAAGCTACTTGTAAGAGACAGACACACAAAGAAAAATGATAACAAGAATTACCCTATTGTAGTCTTCAAGCCAACTCTCTTCTTCACAAGCTGACATCCATTTCTCAACCTTATCCAATATTTCTTTCCTGCTAAGAGCCTCTTCCTTTGCCTTTACTATCTGGTTATCCATGTCAGCAAGTAACTCTGATGGCTCGACACTTCCAGAATCAATCATATCCATAATCTTTTCTCGGGCAGCTTGTGAATCAATTTCAATATGGGCACATGCAAAGATCTCCTCAAGTTCCGCTTGCTTTTTGAAAGCAATTTCCTTCATCCTGCTAGCCTTTAACTGATCAAGCCTTTCAACTTCCACCTCAGCCTTAACAATGAAAAGCAAGTCAATCAATAAACAGCATGTTTTTTATTTCACCTAAACGTTTGCAAGTACTGGACTTTGGACACTGCTTACCTGCTCTATCAAATCCAAGGCAAGAGCTCCAGGGACGGTCACTTCATCTACTGAAGCTGATATGTTACAGGTAACATGATCAAACAAACTCCGTTCTTCTTCAGGGGTATCCATTAAATTCCAAAGATCAATTAGCTGAGTTGCTAATTCTTGCAGCTGTTTGGGAAAAATTCATGTTAGAAACATTTCAACATACAACACTGTTGTTCATAGTAGCAAATTGTAGAAAGTGATCAAACAAATTCAACCAATACAAATTTGTCACCGTACGTACATTCATGTTTTAAAACGTCCTGACACTATAAAATAATCGAACAAAAAAAAAAAGCAAAAGAATCAAGTTTGAAAAAACATAACGTAGACAAAATAAAATCTTGTCCATTGGCAAATGATGGAAAAAGCTTGCAGGATAGACGGTGCAAACTAGTACAAGAGGATAGGCCAGAAAGGGTGATTGAAGCCTAAGAAGTTCTATTTCTTTTGAGAGAGGAAGAAAAAGAAAATCCACACAGGAATGCCCGTAGCTAATGAGCCATTTTCAGATAGCATGTAATATGCATGACAAGACAACGGCAAAAAATATTCTTTTACCCGTGAATCTCAATGACTAGCTGCATACCATGTCTGGCACAAATGCAGGGCATAATCTCTTAAAAATATTAAGGCCCAAATAGCAGAAAAATAAAAACACAATAAGATCGAGACTAGGCAATACCTTTTGCAACCTCTGCTTCTTATCTTCTTTAAGAGCTGAGACTGTCTTAGCCAGCCTAGATAGGGTATCATTGCTAATGCTTTTATATTGCATGCCAGTTGAGTCATTTAAGCTAGGATGAACTTCTGTTACTGTACTGAAGAAGTCCATCCCAAGGACAGCACAAAGATCATGCACGGTACTTACAAACTCAAGTACCTTGTGCAACCTATCACTCTGCCAGATCAAATAAATAATCAACAATAACAATTGAGCGAGTATAAAATAAAAACTCCCATAACTGCTAAAATTGTTGCTGATACGCTGAAACTACCTTTTCCTTGAGCAGTTCTTGGAGCTGAGATTGAAACTCGTCCAACTTCTTCAGCGACAGGTCAGCCTCATCAACTACAGGACTCCCCGCCTGCTCGCTAGTCCCCACAATCTCTCCACATATCTTCTGTATCTGTGTTTGTACGTCATAAAACTCCTTTATTCTCTCCTCTTTTTGTTTCCATAGCTGTTCCAGTACCGGTGCAATAGCTGCAAGTTGTTCATTTATTGTTCCTGAAGCCTTCTCAGGCTACATAACAGAGCAAGAAGCAATGAGGGCACAATTTCACACCTTCCAAAGTTATGGAAACTGTACCGTAACTGGAAGACAAAAGCAACATCCTCGATATCCAGTATAAAGTTAATATATACTTATCGTATCAAAATAAAGTGGCTACTTACAATTCCAACAAAAGTCTTCTCCCCAAGAGCAGATAGAAGTCCGGAGAGTTCAACTTCGGCATCTGCGAGTGCCTGAAGAAGTTGTGCCCGGGACCTTGCAGCCTGGTCAACCTTCCTCTTGTAGACATCCAAACACTCTTGCTCTAACTGAAGAAGCATCTTGTCCCGTTCCTCATCACTCTCACCAACCTCATCCCAAATTTGCTGTATTAAAGAAACAGGGGCAATTGTCATTCAAACATACTCGTTCTTTTTCACTACTAATCAGTTCTGCTTGTAACAACCAAGCAACTAACAAGTTCTACAAACACTTTGGGGCAGGCTAAAAACATCATGCCTAATTGACTCATCTCCGCAAAATATAGAAAATCAAGAAAATTTAAAATGGATAACCTGCAATTGCTGCAGCAGAGAACCACAAGTAGTATCTCCAACAAGAGGATTCTGTGCTTCCACTGCCGCCATGTATCCTAGACCATTAGTAATACTCAAAAAATGAAGTCTTAATTGAACATTTCAGATCAGAAAACATAAAACAGAAAATAAATGAACATAATCAAATACGAACTTAGCCACATTGCTGAAATACTAGATCAACCCATTAACCAGCAGGCAGCGCTTTCACTCAGTATGCCCCACCATAGTATGTTTAAATTAACGATTTTTCAAGGAAAAGAAAACAAAATTATTAACACAAACTAGAAAATCATTTCAGACAAATATCTACTTATTTTTCCCACTCTCTACACCAACAAATTTACCGTCAATTCTCGTTTTTCATTTTTCTATCCTTTCCTTCTCTTCCCAAACATGACGTACATATAAAATTACGCTCCGATCGACAAGAAAACGACCAGGCACGAACAATTCACAGCACCAACAGCGTCCAAAACCCCCAAATATCCAACTGAATAAGCAGTAAACCCCCAAAACCCTCGCTCACACAAATGCCCGCCAAATATCCACTACCAGTACCCCTACCCCTACCCCTACCCCCACATTCAGTTCAAAACGCTCGGATCTCGAACCGGAACCACTTCGGCCCCCAAAAACGAAAGCTCCACCGAAGAAACCGAGGGAAAAAGGCAAGAGGCGGAGAATGCTTACCGAGATCGTACTTGAAGATAGGGTTTTCGAGGCTTGCGGCGTCAGATCTGATCGATCTGCTGGCGGTGGGACTGTATTTGGTTTGGAAAACAGAGAGAGAGTGAAAGCGGGCAGTGACAGGTAGTCGAAGCAAGAGGAAAAGGACGGAACCTGAATGGACGGGCAGGGGCAGGGGAGGAGAAGAAATGATATGAATGATATGGTCGGTGGGGCCATTTTATAGTCAGTCGCGTCGCCTCTGGTCAGTACGTCATTGGCGGAGTGGATTTTGGCCCCGGGGGTTTAGGGTTAATCACGAGAGTGACACTGTCGGGGTGAGGAATTTACGGATCTGTCCCAACAGTACAGTCCGATGGCTGCCGCTGCGCTTGACGACGGGTCTGGTACTGGCGTCGCTCGCAGTTGCAGCGGCGGACTGATTTGACGTTAGGAACGGATGTTGGAAATTGTCGGATAAATAAATTAAATAATTGATATTTTATTATTTTGTTTTGTATTGAGGCTTTTACCATCGATATTTTTTTTATTCTTTTAAATATAATTTGAATAATAATATTTAAAATCTTCAAAAATACCCACCCCTTACTTGAGTTTTAATAATTACTACTATAACTGTTTAAAAAAAAAAACCACCAAAATAAGATTTTTTAATCAGTTCATCGTAAATTTTAATTTTAATTTTAGAATAAATATAATTATTTATAAATTTTAATTCTTTTTTTGACTTTTATGATTGCATTCATCATTATTCATTTCAATCCCATCTGCTTGTATGTTAGTTCTTTCTTATGATGCGTCCACAGTTGCACATTTTTTGCTTTTGTTTTTAATGTTTTTATGTTTATTTTTTCTGTTTTATTAAAAAAATAAAAAATGGAATATATTACACCTAGTTTTGTTTTCAAACCCTTAAATTGCTAGATTGACCCAACTTGTCAACCTATACATTGGTTTTGGTCGAGTGAAGTTAGCTCATTTAATATTTTTATTGTTAAACAAATCGATAATAATTGTCGTGTATTAATAAAATTATAACTAAATTAAACCAAGTCAAACTAAGTTTTGCTGAATTCAAACTCAACTTGCAAGCTAGCTTTTCGGTTCAAAACTCGAATTCATTATAAATATTTTTAGAAACTTGATGTGCAAATAATCAACAAATGATAAATTTAAATTAAATATGATAATTAACAAATATTACATCAACATGATAATCAATTAATAATAACTTTAAATTACAATAAACATAATATCATTCATCATAATTAAAAGTTTAATAATTTTATGTTAAATACTATATTTATAAAATTATAAACAAATTTATTAATAAACTAGCATGTTCACGATTTATTCGTAAACTTCTAATTAAGTATGTTCATAAATCTTTAATCAAACATGTTTATGAGTTTTAATGAGTTGAACTTTACTAATCTCAAACTCGACTAATTTATCTTAACAAACAAATTCGAATGAACTTTTATTGAGACAAACACCAAATTACTCGCAAATAGTTCAACTTATTTATGATCCTATCAATATGAGTGAAATTAAAAAGTGAAAATAACATAAACAAATTTATTGAAAATTTTGTGTTTCGCTAGTTTTTAAATTTGTGATATAAGTGAGAGGTTTTATTTTTCAATTGCAATTTTTTAAAAAAAACTTGAATTCAAAATAAATATATAAAAATTAACAACAAAATCAATAAAGCTCTTGTTTGTTCACCCAATAGAAGTTGAACTCATAACAATAATATAATAAATTCCTTAAGTATGATCATGAGAGTCACCTTAAGTATAACCACGAGAGTCATTTGTTATTAAGTAATTTATAGTTCAAATTATAATTATAACATATCATTTTAACTTTATAAATGAACAAACATAGTGATAAGCTTTACACTACATCTTATAGTAAAATTCTCATCCTCACAAACGGGTATTATATTTAAATAAATTAAATATTTTAACTCAGAAAGTAACTTATACCATATTAAACAATTATAGTGTTAAAACCAATATTTATAGTCAGCTTAAAGGAAGGATAAAATAGAGTACAAAAATTCGAACAGAAAATGAATTCAAAACAGAAACGATGATTTTAAAAAATAAAATCAAACCAAGTAAGTAAGTTGTCAACATAAGTGGGGTGAATCGACCACCCGTTTGAGTTTGAAATGCACTAATAACAATTACTATTTATTAAATTATTATGAAGAAGTTGGTCACCTAGCTAGCCAGGCCATATATGTCATCATATCATTGTAACGGCTCCCCGCTCCCCAGCCCCGCTCCTTCACTCATCATCATATCATCATCATCATCATCATCATCATGCTTCAATCAATCAATCAATATGCACACATATTATAAGGTAGCATCAGCACCTCATAAACAAAAAAGTGTGTTTTCATAATATATATTATTATATAAAATAATGGTGCCCTTAGATATCACATGATCAATAGGTGTAATAAATAATAATGATGACATGTCCAAGCAAGTATAGGGGGAGCCTTTCAGAGCAATCTAGATTGGAAGCAGGGTGGTGGGAAAAGGAAAGGGTATAGAAAAGGAGTTGGTCCCATGGCATAATAAAGTATGAATGAAGTGTACCTTGATGGATAGATGGATGCCTTGCTTGAATGAATTAATGAATGAACGTAGGCAGCCTAATAATAATAATAATAATAATTGCTGCAAAAGAAGATGATGAGTGTACCAGACATTACACCCCTTCCAATTGCACTGCATCCCCTTTGCCTATCTTGTTCTTTATGTTTTTGCTTTTGGTATTTGAAATATATTTGTTGCTATCATATTAGAAAAAAAAAATATATCATTTTATTTTATGTATATTAAAATTTATACTTGACTTTACCTCAATCAATGGTTGTTTATAATTAGTATGATTTTATAAACAATGACGATTCCTTGTATTTATATCAAACATTCATTTGGGCTGCCGTGCGAACATGTGAATCCTGATTCTGATTATCATCATCATCAAGCAATAGAAGTGTGGATGGTTCTGTTGGTTCAAGGAGCAAATGATTCAATTAAAGCTGAGGAGGATATGAAGATCAACATCAACTGCATGCTTCATATTGAATCCATGTCACCTTGTTTAAATTACACAGCAAAAACTACTAACACCACAAGTAATCCCTAAACTCTTTTTAAGTTCCTAAATTACTGGATTTTCTTCTACAAGAAATGTGATCCCTTACCCAAGACAGACATGATCGATCATAGTAATTATTTTTCTTGCCGAGGAGAGCGAACCTCAACAGAGCTGTTTCCAAAAATTTCCTATCCTAGTTTCTGCAGGGAATGTGAACTCTCATCTCTTTTCGTGTATCATCGAGTTACGTACTCGATCTTTGCATGTTCTTTCAGCCATTCTAGTACTTTTGCTCCCTCTAGTATCTCTTGCACCTGGAGAACAATGAAGAAAGGCAAATTTTCGTGATTGGCATCCAGCAGGTAATTGTTTTCAGCTGGAAGTTTGGCTGTCTATTGATAGATTTACTACTACTACTACATAACGAAAGCTTGTGCAGGAGAATCTGTGTCACGACCTAATCCCACATCGATAATATCTACTGGGGAGGTCAGATGAGGCCACAAATGCGAAACTCAAAACATAATAGCCACCTGACAGTATTGCTTCATTCTTTGTTAACATTTTTTTACTGGGGAGGTCAGATTAGGCTACAAATGCAAAACTCAAAATATAATAGCCACCCGACAGTATTGCTTCATTCTTTGTTAACATTTTTTTACTGGGGAGGTCAGATTAGGCTACAAATGCAAAACTCAAAACATAATAGCCACCCGACAGTATTGCTTCATTCTTTGTTAACATTTTATTGTTAAAGGGCTACCCACCCAAAAATAAAAAGAAAAACAAACAGGAGAAGCAAAAAGCAGCAGTACTGTTTCATGAGAGGACGGATAATACTGACCTGTTCGCTCACACATTCCTCGTCATAGTCTTGTTTATGACGTTTGAATTCAGCTATGGAGTTCTCAACCTCCTTCATCAGCTCCTCAGTTGAAAACTGCAGTATGGTCCAGAGTATATTCCTTCTCTCAATTCAGATTATAGTTCATTAATCAAGCAAAAATGTTCCAATTATGTATGCTAAGCAAAAGACCCAAATATAGCCAACCCCACATAGTGGGATGAAAAAGACTTGATATGTTGTTTCAAATGACCGGATGATCAGATTGTTTTCTTTCCTTAACCACATGGAAAATAAATTGCACATTGATGAGCAGAACCGTGTAGGGTAAAATAGAAAGATAACAAATGTGTCTCAACAGCTACTGCGTACCTGCAAATTTTCACGTTTAAATATGTCTCCAACTGCCAGATTTTGCTTGATTACATTTGTTATATTCTCCTTCTCGTTCTCCAGGTAAGTGTTTATGGCTTTTGGACTTGATAGCGATGCCAACTGTTGTTCATTCAGTTTCATATTTGCCTGGTCCAGTATAAAGCTAGGTGAAAATGCATATAAAAGAAATGATTGAATCAGGGATCCAGCACGAATGTCTTTGAGTGCTGACCTGCATTTGTAGAAGCTTGGCACCATAAAGCTGCCTACCTTGTTCCTCAAATAGGGATTGAGGAATATCAACTTCGATCATCTGCAAATTACAAAAGTATGTTACAATGTACGAAGAGGGCAGGAAAACTGTGAAACCAGGGAGGTCATTAGGTTATGTATAACAAGGAAGAAAAGGTATCCTGATTATGTCCGGGTAGTTTATTTTCCCGTTGAGAAACAGAATTTGTCCTCGACCAGATTCATCAAATTTGACAAACAAATGATATGACAGCGATGACAGGTTACAATTGAGAACTCTCCTGCGTATTCTTAGTGGTTCCACTGACCAGTGAACAACCAAAGGTTTTTTTTCCCTTCTCAATGATTGTGCTCCCATTAAAGGACCGTGAAGAAATGCATTGCAGAATGAAAGTTAAGAAAAGAGAAAAAGAAGGAACTGTTAAGCATGATTGCAGAATTATTAAGTAAAACAGAGTAAAGAGTAATTGAATCTTAGGCAGAATGAAAGTTAAGAAAAGAGAAAAAGAAGGAACTGTTAAGCATGATTGCAGAATTATTAAGTAAAACAGAGTAAAGAGTAATTGAATCTTAGGCATACAAGTTTCAGGAGAAAAGTGAATATAAAATAAAGGAAAAGAAAACGGATGGTTGGGGAAGCCACCTTCCGGAGCTGGTCCAGAATTGCATTATCTGTAGCTTGTTCTTTTGCCATTTGCTCCACTTCTAGAAACTTCTGTAGTAATGATTCCTTGACCTGCAGTTCATGCAACAGGAATTTTCATTCCAGAATTCTTACCTTCATACAGACCTCTATTGAAAGTCTCCATTATTATAATGTGCCAGCCCACCTGCTCAAGGGTAGTGCATCCAGGAAGAAGCTTATCAGCAATGGAATCATCCAACTCTGGTAGATCTCGATAAAATAGTTCCTTACATTCAATCTAGAAAGAGACAAAGGGGCAACCAAACTTAAATCCAAGTGTGTAAATTCAAATGAAGAATGATGTGGCACACATGGAACAGAATAAATCATGATAGTACAGTGTTGATTTCATGTAGATCCAACTCAAGAATGCCTTGCTAAATTGATGTGAAAAGTATGTGAATTATTAAAACCACCCAAGTTAAACTAGTTACACAACTCGGCCATTTTTTGAAATGTTTGAGGATAGTTTTGCTAAACTTTGGCTGTTTAGTGGATGTTCTATATAGATTGAAAAATTGCCTAGATACTCAAAAGGTTGGTATGTTATTATTTGGGGAAATTACATATTTCTGTGTCAAAAAGTTCCAGATAGAATCTATGAATGGAAAGCATATATAAATCCAACTGCAAAGGAACCAACACAAAGTAATTTTCTGCACGTGTAAAAGAACCTACAGTACTTAGCCAAAAAATATAAGAACCTACAGTAAATTGAGCATGAACACCACGAAGATTTTCTTGCTTCCATGATTCAGGAAAAACAAAAGGGAAAGACTTTGTTTCACCCGGTCGAATTCTGATTATTGAATCCAGGAAACCAGGGAGGATTTTATCTCCATCCTCTGTATCAAAGTGAAAACCTACAAAGAGAAAAGGTGGAAATCACTTGAAGCAGCTAGGTGGTAACACATGCCCGATCATGAAACAACTCAGTTACAGAGTACAGAAGTTCTGGATTTGCGAACAATTGACTTTCTGGACAAAGACAACTTGAAGCTTGCAACTAACTGATTGTAGTTTATTTTTTCTCTACACAGAAACTATGATAAAGAAGAATGGACGAACAATGCCTCCAACTCTAGGTTTGGCACATTCCTTGAGGTGATAGCAATACACAGACAAAACAAACCAATCGAATTAAAAAAAAAATCCAATATTTGATAATCTTTCAGGCATCATGCACTGAACATACGAAGAAATAATTAATAGGTGATAATAAAATTTAAATCAACCACATGGTTGGTTAAGATTTCGTGCATGTCTTGATTAAGATTTCCATGCATGCCACAAGAAGTACATAAACCACGTTTCATCTTATTGGCACTTGCAATATACTTTTGCCATCCCCAATACCTCATACCAGTGTCTGACTGGGATATTCATGCATGTACTTATTTAGGGTTTCAGTTTCTAGGTCCCGGAGGCTTTCTGCCTCATCTCCAATCTATTGGCTGACACTATTTATGTGCCCTTTACATATTGAATCTGATTTCTGGTAGGCTCATTGTCAAAATTAATTTGAAGGGGCTTCAATCCCCTTTATTGCCTACAAAGGAAAAGGTCATGTGCATGGACAAACCTTTACTTTCTGCAGAAGGAATCTTTTGAACATTTGATCCATCTTTATCAATTGTTGTTGCTGATATATCAAGAACTACAACATCACCAGTCTGTCAACCATCAAGTTTGTACAAGTCAGTATTTTCCATGTGTCTGTTAAGAAAACTATCGACAAGAAACTTCTTTGATTCTTCAACTGAATTTCAAACACATGCCTTCTGATCATTATAGTGCAGAAATGTGACAATCAAGAACTCCATATGAACAAGAACGCAGCTTGAGTCTTGACAACCTAGTGGTCTAAATAATAAATACTCTTCATAGTAGGAGAATAGATCCTTTTTCTTTAGGTAAAATGTTTGTCAAATACAAGACATTGACAAGATGCAGTTTAAAATGCTTCAATCATGTCAGCCTGTGTATAATATAGGAAGGTCTGCAGGTGCTTTTCTTAGTCTAAACAATTTGAAACACTGTGAATCACATACACCTTTTCTTCTAAATTCAAATCTATGTGCTGTAATCAAATTGGCTTTGTTCCATGGCTTCTTCCAGGCATAAGTCAGTGAGAGATGTCTAATGAAAGCAAACACACTGCAGATAGTTTGGTCATTCAGTCTAATCTCCTTCCAACTCTTTTTTTCTTTTCTTTACATGTTTTCCCCCTCAATCTAGTAACAGAATGCAAAATTTCATTCCACCACAAAACTGTTGCATATCTATAATTATACTCACTAAGTTGATGGAGATTCAAACAGATAATATTAGCATGGTCTTTCACATAGAATTCTTAAATCATGATTAAATTCTTTAGTACTTAAATATAACTTCATATAAAGACCGAGAAGTTCCATTCATTGAAAAAAAATCCAGACCACACTGCAAAAGAGAGAAAATGAGTGAGAGTGAGGGTGGGGGGTGGGGGGATCCTATAGCAGTAAATCTACAGGGATTTACCTGTAGGCCTCTGTCAGTTACAATTTTGAGCAAACCTAGAGACTTGTAACGACGTCTTAATTCTTGTTCAGAAGCTTTGCGAGCATCTATTTCACTGTCTATCTCAACAATAATATTCAAATTCTTGTATCCATCCTCTGGAATCCATTTAACCTCAGGTGCCACATCTACAATGACATCATATCTAAAGCACAAGTCAATGTCAGAAAGGATAGCACCAAGAAATGCATGTAAAAAAAAAAAAATTGCTAACTCACTAAGGGCAAGGCCAAGAAATGTATGCAATGATGTACACTAAGCTCATAAAAGGCAAGGCCAAGAAATGCACATACATGAAAGACACCAGCCCACTAATCAACGTACATATACCTCTCTTTTAATACACCAGAATAGTGCTGTTAAAGCATTCAGCTTACTATGTGCCCAAGCATGCCAAGACAGAGAGTCGTGTATAACTTGGCTAGGTGTCTGTTAATATTTCAGGTGCTGAGGTGCATCATTATTATAAAGTTGAAATCAGTATTATGTAGTCACTTAAGAGAGAGTAGGAGAGACAGAATACAAATTAGCAAGAGAAACTACAACTATTAGATTCTGTTAAACTTTTCAGCTGAGACAGCTTCCCAACAAACTTGGAGTCCAACATTCTTCTTCAATTTTGATTATCACCATTTTATTATTGAACCTAATTTTATTGCACTCTATGTCTTGACATTCTTGATTTTTGCATTTGCAAATAATTTTATATAAAGAGGTCACTTGGTGTAACACCCAAAACTATCATTAGTGATTGTTAAACATAATTCTAGGGGCAAAAAAAAAAAAAAAAGAGTTATAATAGTTTAGGGACCCAAACATCACTTTTTCCATAGTTTGGGGACCAAAATGAAAAGTTTAGATAGTCCAGATTTTAGCCCTGCCATGACACACGAATTTCTAGAATATTCTTAGGGATTCTTTGATTTTATGGATATGAATAAATTGATATGATTTAAAATCTTTCTAATTGATAAGAGATAAAGTAAGATTTGAATTCATCTTAGAATATTCTTGGGATTCTTTGATTTTATGGATATGAATAAATTAATATGATATGATGTGATTTAAAATCTTTCTAATTGATAAGAGATAAGGTAAGATTTGAATTCATCTTATGGAAAGGAGGATATTTGATTGGGATCCTTACCAAATAGGATTCTTGGAAAAAAAGACTTTGGCACTATAAATATGGCTTTCCCCCTTCATAATTCTTCACTTCCCCTCTCCATAGTTAGTCGACCCCTCCCTCTTTTTTTTTTTTTTTTGTTACTCCCTTGTTCCTTTCTTATTACAAGCAAGACAACAAGGTGTGAAGATTTTGATTAGGAGAAGAGAGTTAAAGATCTGTTTTATTCCAATCAAGTTGAAAGTAAGTGCATTATGTTATCTTCGAGTTTAAATAAATTCATGAAATTAAGTTTTATGGCCCCTCATGTAATGATTACAAGCAAGTTTCGGGACTAGAGTTTAGTAGCTACGCGCGAAGGTTCTTACCCCCACAAGATGGTAGAATCTATTGTGTCTCCTCATGTTGCAAGTTCAAGTTACCCCATGTTTAAATACGATTAATAGTTCATTTGTGTTTATTGAGATTTATCTCACCCCATTATGTTCCTCTCCCCCCCCCCCCTCCACACACACACACACACACACACCTTCCTCTTAGGTGGCTATGAATAAGGAGGTTGGAGCATGCACATGGCGCATGGTGGCATTTTCAAAGGAATTTCAAGATTTTAATTTATAAACCAACCAAGTTTTTTTTTTTCTTTCTTTTTTTTCTGTTGAAATAAATTTTTTAAATAATAAACTCTAGATTTTATATGAATACTATAAAGCATGTTTTGAAATTTTATCTAAGTTTATGAAAGTTTGATTCTCAGTTTAAGTCCCAGGCATCACACTTTGCATTTGCATTTGCATTCTATTTCAAATCTTTCAACGCCTACATGCACACCAAAAAGCAAATACTCCTTTTTACTTTGATACGGTTTAGGATTATTTTATTTTCCTTTTTGATTTTAGATTCTTATTTCCTTTTGGTTTTGGATTCTTATTCTTATTTGGAGTTGAATTCCTATTCCTATTCCTATTCCTATTAGAATTATTGTCCTTTTTAGTTTAGGATTCCCTTCTATAAATAGGGATGCTATGTAGTAGTTTTATCATCAATTGGAATGAAATAATAAGTCCTTTTAGAGAAAGATTTCTCTTATTTGCTCTTTTTCCTTGTAGTGGATTTTTAAGGATTGTAGTGTAACTGTATCCTTGCCGTGGGCTACCAAGGTAGTGATTTGGCAATTCATCTACATCAACTTTGTTCATTTGTATGGGGGTTTTGAACTCGCCAAGATCAGATTGAGCAGCCCATCTATGTTCTGGTGTCCCACTTAGTACTGCAACAGGTTACCGTATTTCAAATGAGCAAACCTATATATTTATGGTAATGCTTGGACAAAAGGCCAGGCCCTCATTAACTCCACCTAATCAATTCAAAAATGACCAATACTTGTGTGATGACTCTTCTCCCCCCATCCCTCTTTTTTTCCTTACCCACCCTGCTTTGTTTGGCATTGAGGTAATCATAGCATGCATTAACCGTAAGATGGTACTTGAGGTGAACAAATTAGACAAACCTCAGAGAGTTTAGAGATGAATAGGTTTTCTCCATGTCAGAGAATTTGGTTACGATGCAGATGGAGTCTTTTAAAGCCCTTCCAGTCACCTGTGAAACAAAAATGCATCAAGAGGAAAGTAAATTATCCAACCTGAATAGAAGCTCTAGAAAAATGAGACATTCCAATGGAGCACCACCAAACAGAGAAAGGAAGAAGAAAAGAGAGAATGATTATGGAAGAGAAAGGAAGAAAGAAAATGGAGGGAGAAGAACTAATAGAAAAAAAGACTTCCAAAAATACAGAAGCTAGATAAGGATATTTGTTTAGCTCAAAATAAGCCCAAAATCTGATTATTCAAATGCAATCATGGCTAGAGAGGCTGCTCAAAGAAAGAAATTAACTAATACATTTTTCAAAACAGAAAAAAAGAAAAGAAAGAAATAAGTCTAAAAATCCAAAAAACTGCATGCTAATCCTATTATTTCTGTTGTCTCTGTGGATACCAATATAGAAAATCCTGTTATGATCCCATCGTTTACCTTGGTGCTTCAACTATTGAGACTCTGGACTGCAGTGGAATAGAATCGCATGAAGCTTTAATACATGCTCAATTTTTTTTCAATCAGAAACAGACTATATATGTGTTTGTTTACACAATCCATAATGGAAACATTTACAATAAAAGTCAGCCCCAACCACATGTAAGGATTTTTAAATACTTATAATGTAATAGTCTACATCAATGTATATGACACCAAAGCGAACCTCAGAATTCTGATTAACAAAATCCAAGAGGTGCTTTTTTCATGGCAAATCCAAGGTGTAAGATTATTAACAGAGGGTGGTATAAATGACAGAACACATACTGAAGACATGGCATGAGAAAGGGTCCTCTTCAAAATAGATTCAATTGTAGCCTTCTCAAACATTCTTCTTTCCTACATAATCTATTAGGATATATTCTGGAACTTTCTTTCCGGCACGAAATCCAGGGACCTGGTGATAAAGAAGTATCAATCTGTTACATAAACTCAGATGCTCATTACGCATGAAAAAATTGTGACAATAATCAGATGATGCTGCATCTCCTTATACGAGCTTATTTACTTGGTCTGCTTGAAGCAAAATCATTCAGGTTGCTGAATGAGTGCAATGAGAATCAAAACATTTAACAAATGCACCAACTGAATGCCACTGTTTAACATGGATCCCTAGAACAAAATAAACTTAAAACCAAGTGACGACTTCCTGCAAACATCTAAAATGAAAAGAAAAAAGTCCAAAAATTGGTCCTCAAAAATTAAAACCTCCAATAATAAAAGGAAATAGAATGTCAGTTCCAGTCTGGATCTTAGTGCTTAAGATCCAGAATAAGAAAGTGGTCATTATATTATATGGATAAAATAAGTGCTTCATTTAATCAACACTGATTCTGCTGACATAGCACATAGAAGAAAAACCTTGATGGAAAAGAAAAATACCTTTGCCTTCTTCATAAACTCACTTAAGACCTTTTTATAACAATCCTCACAAACTGCAGGTGGAACTTCTACAGTCAATTTAACCTGAATACAGAATAAGCATGTTGATTACAAACACACAAGGAAGCAAATACGTGGATACATCAGATGAGCGTGCAAGTAGGGGTACTACCAGTTTTAGATGGAAAAAGGACATTAGGAAGGAAAAAGGAAAAGTACCCAACTGAGATGGTGCATAGTACACGATGTTCATCATGAAAGGAAAATAGGCACTACATAATTGGGCAACAAAACATAAAAACCAATTGCAATACAACAATCACAAGCCTTAATCCACTAGGTGGGATCAGCTACATGAATTCTAGAGTTCCATGCATCTCTATCCATGACCATATCCTTTGTAAGGATATTAAACTTATGTCACATATAATGATTTCCCACTAAGTTTTTTTCAGTCTTCCTCTCCCTTTTTTGCTACAAATTTACTCCATTTCATCCACTCACCGCACAAGGTATTCTTCTCACATGTAAAAACCAATTGGAATATCCAAGACTAATATAAAATGAAGGCAAGCTTTTCAAGAAAACTCAATCCCAATAACAAAAAACATATATATGTGTGAGTATATATATATATATATTGTTGAGGAGGAATTCATGATAGCGAGAGGATAAGAAGATAGATTCCGAATGCAGATAAAAATGACCAGTTTGAATAAGAGAAGATAAAGCCCCAGCTGTTCTTAAGAAATAGGAAGAGATGAAGCTCAAGTTATTCCTAAGAAGTAGGAGAAAAATCAGGAGAAAAATTCTCCCCTTATCTGTTGTTGTGTTCGTATTTTAATTCCCTAAAATTTAGATAGAAGATAAGTAGAATTGTTGTATATATAGCATCTTGTAACTGAGAATTAGAGGGTAGCAGTTGGTATTTTTTCAATCCTGTTACTTAGAGGATATCAATCCCAAAGTTCCCTAAGTTTGTTCATATATATATATATATATATCTATATATATATATATGATATATATTATATATCACAACAATCATAACAACAACTAGAATGACTTATATATGAACCTACCTGGGTGGACAAACATGCATACAGGTGTGCTTACCTGTCTAAGGTGGGAAAAGAACAGCACAGAGGAAAAGAATAGTACCCCATTGAGAGGAAGCAAACTAGAATAATGACAACTGTGCACTCAGATTCTCCTAATTGTGACGAGAAAATAGTGCAATTTGGAGTTGGGCAATGCAAAACAAAAACCTTTGAGGTAGATTAATCTCAAGATAAAGAAAATGGTAAATTGCTCCCAGACCCCAAGTGGTTTTGGCCATTCGCAGGGAGACCACACATGGTTTAAAAATGTCGCCGAAGGTTATTGTAGTTTTTTGTTTTCACTCAAACACCCCCTCTGTTACTAACAACATTAATTAAACATTGATTAAGTTAAATCAAGTTAATCAACCTAATTAAATTACATTAAACTATATTTAACCAAAAATAAAAATTCAAGAAACAAATTAAGAACGGTGTAGAACCCATCACTGGCGCAGGTTCCAGCCATTGGAACCCAAATCACCACCAGTGGCAGGTTCTAGTTGCCAGAACCCATCATAGATGGTGGGTTCCACTGTTCCAGCTGCTGGAACCTTAATTGCCATTGGGGATGGGTTCCAATGATTGGAATTTGTCGTTGTGATGAGAGACTGGTGGCTGTTGAGGAGCAGACAGCCAGCCACAGCCACCATTGAAGGAGCTTCGAGACAAAGCTGGGACAGGGGTTGGGAAAGAAGAAGACCAATGAAGAATGGAACTGCCAGCCTGGAGGAAAGAAGAAGAGAAGCCGACTTGACCAAAGAGGAGCTTCTTGAGCTGTTTTTTTGGTTAAATTAATTTAATATTGAACAGAAAAATAATCAGGATGAGTAGGAGAATTTCCTTTGAGTGTTTTGGAGGTTGAATGAAAAATAAATGTTTTCCTCACTTTGCATTGATCCGTAGGTTGAAATATATACACAATATATCCTAAAATATCTCCTAAAATACAGGGATAGGATACAACAAATTCAAACAACACCACATTCAAATATTACAGATTAAAACAAAAATTTTTGAACTTGACTTCTACTGCTTCATCTCTTCTTCCATCTATCCTTTTAGTTAGTAATTCTACTATCTTTTCACTCATAACAGCCTTATCTCTTAGCCTCCTGTCCATAGCTTGAGTTCTTATCTTCTCCAACAAATATCATGTAATTGGGGTTACTTAACTTAATTAGTGTTTAATTAACCATTGGCAAACGGAAAAGGGTGTCCAAGAAAACATGCGCGCGTGCGCACAAGGACCTTCAAAGACATTTTTAAACCACAGGGTTCTGTGATGACCCAAACCACAAAGGTTCTCAAGGCAATTTACTCTAAAGAAAAAATAACAATGATAACTAAAGCTATAATGAATCACAAAAAAAAAAAAAGCACGGGTGCTGAAATTGCGCAGGTGTGATCAAATTTCTTAGATTTCGAAGGATAACTGTATAAGGAAAACAGAAAAAGTACCCAACTTAGCAGATTGCAGCCAAGTTCATGTAACTAGTGACAAGAAAGTAGCGCACTCTGAAATTGTGCAAGAAAATGTGGTAACCAACTAAAATAGCTGATAAAAATTAGCAATGCAGGCAACTTTTCTCAGAGGGAATAGAATCTTATCTAGAATAGTACGAAAACAAGAGAGAAATTACCCAATTCAGATAATAAACAGTAGCCTAAGTCAGTGTCCAAGAAAACATCAAACATTAAATTGGAAAGAAAATATGAACACACATTAAAGTCACCGAAAAAATAAACAAGTTTTTGCAGGACATTGAGTTTCAATTACAAAGAATGAGTATGAAGAATTACTCACTCTGGAATTGGATTCTAGGGTTTCTGCAACATCGATATCCGCCGGAAGTTGGTCTTGCACGGTGTTGAAAGTGGCAGATGATGCTGCAGATAGGGAGAAGTTTGAAGCTCTTGAAGATTGGGATTGGGAAACAGAGAATTGGTGGGAAGAAGAAGATAGTTTGTGACAAGGGAAGACTCTGTTTGTGGATAGAAGAAAAGTGTTAGAGAGAGGAAGAGATGGGGAAGAAGGAGAGAGAATAGAAGCCTTGAATTGAAGACAATTTGGGGAGGTTGTAAAGCCACAGAGCTCCATTTTTGGTCTCCGAGCATAGGATTGAGAATCGCTTCATTATCTTATTATTGAAGAAGACATGGCGAGGAGGACGGATTGGGTACGTTGAAACGACGTCGCTTCCTTAGGATCTTCGAATCTTCCCTTGGCAACTGCGTTAGATGTGGTGGTGGATGAACGATAAAACAGTTTAATAATTTTAAGAGAAATTATCTCCCATTAAAAAAAAGTTATAACGATCAAGTAAAGATGGGTTATTTATTGAGCTAACGATTGTTAAAATGAGTAAGATAAGATTGTATTAAATTAATTTATTTATAAAATTTAAGATAATTTATCTAAAGAGGAAAGAGATAAATTTATCTGAAAAATTTAAGATAAAAAATCATATAACTTCTTTTTAGATAAATTTAATAAATATAATAAAAAAATATTTTTATTTAAAATACTTTTCATATCCCTTTTTTTTTTTATATTTTGATTAACAAACACTATTTAAAAATAAAATACTTGATAAAGATGACAAGACCATAGAAGATAGTCAATACTAGTTTATTAATGAAAAATAAAATAAAAAAATTAGTAATTTTATGACAAAGAAATTGGGGAGTAAAATTTCGATAAATGCCAAATAATAGTTATTAACGATAATAATTCATAAGGTATTAAGTAAGTTGAAACTTGCATTGAAATGCATAATGATTTGTGCATTGTTTTTAGGGGTTTTGATCTGTTGTCTGTGTCAGAAAACAATTATGTTGTTTGGCATTGATGTAACACTAATATGATCAGGGCAACAACAAAAAAGGTGGAGGGTGGGACTCAATTAATTGAGTATATCTCCCCAAGAAACCTTGTCTCTTTCTGTCCCATTTCTTTGCTTGTTTGTTCCTCTTCTTCTCCAGCAATTGCCTTTCACCATTGACCCTCTTGCTACCCCAAATGTTGTCGCTTCACCTCTTATCGTTACTGCACACCCTTTTCTTTGTTATTGTCATTGCACAGCCTCCTTGGCAAGCTGAGTTCGAGCCTAAGAGACTGTGTAATGACAACAACAGAGAGAGGTGTGCAACAATGGAGATGGAGGATGCAGCAACAAGAGTAAGGGTAGTGAAAGAGTCAGTGGTGAGAAGCAAGGTAGCAACAAAAGGCAACTATTGGAGAAGAAAAGAAACAGGTGACTAAGCAAAGAAGAGAGAGAAACAGGGTTTCTTGGGCAGAGAAATCCACTTAATTGCTTCCCGCCCACCCCTTCGCCATTTCACCCACCCTCATTGTTGTTGTCCTGATGTAGCAATGCCACGTTAGCATCGGATAACATATCAAAGCCCTTGTTTTAGAGAGTTTGGTGAAGAAACATTGTAATTTTAAAAACCCATTTTCTATAGAAATCTATAAACTTGAATATTAATATCAAAGTGAAATGAGATAGAAACAACAGACAATATATCAAAGGGCAATAAGATTGGTGAAAGAGAAGAGAGTTGCTCATGGTTGTTAGTATTGTATTGAAGAAGAAATCTAAATTATTATTGGTACGATTTAATATTGATATCAATGCATATTTAAAAATTATAATAAATTATGATATATATATAAACATAATAAAATTTTAATAAAAATACCATGATCTAACATGAACATATATAATCTTAAAAAAAAAAAAACAATTTTCCCCAAACGAGATAAGTAATATTTTTATTTGTTTGTAATTTTTTGAGACCAATGAAAGGCTTACAATTTGTAACTTTTGACCATACTAAGTGAAATAAGAGTGTGAGAATAAAAGCCTCTACGGACATAGTCCAGCGATTAAGGGCGAACACGTCTTTGAGAGGTTTGGACTGTAGCCGTTATATAGACGGTGTTAGTCCTATGTTCAAACTTTGGCTACTAGGTTTTGTGATATACCTTTTTCGTAGTAATAGTGAAGTCGAGATGCCGAGATGCGGAAGTTCTTAAGGTAAGAGATTTTACATTTTTTAAGAGTGAGAATAAGAGGGCAACAAAAATGCTTAGGGACTGATACTAGCAATTTTCAATATCTTAAGATTTTGTTCAATACTAGTTAATATTATTTGATACAACCGATATTAATTTACATATAAGCCGAAATAGCATAAAAAATATTTAATACTATTTTGTGAGTGGTATGATATATATATATATATATATACCGACCAATACCGTATGGATAATGGAATTGACAACTATGGAGCCACAATCTTTTGCACAGCATGAGTGAAATCTCACATCTACAAATACAAAGAATCCATTCCATTTTATACGTTCACTACGAAGTAGAAGCAAGAGCTCACCGGATGAGTTGAGTGGGGAGTCCTATATTGTGTTGGAGCAATTCTACATTACCCAAATTTCTCATACCGAGAGCTTACCGAAGTAAATTTTCGTGATATTTTGATTGACTGATTTTATCAAAAGAAGCGCCAGGGTGAGCCCCCTTTTTCGAGCAGAGCACAGCAAGCCCCACCCTTCTTCCTCCTTCAAGCACAGCCTCCAGCCTCCTTCGCACAGCCTCAAGCACAGCTTTCTTCTTCCTTCTCGCCGACAACCTTCTTCTTCATCCTTCGTCCTCGCCGACAGCCTCTCGCCACCACCGATCTGAAATCTTCACCTGCCTACAATCAGACCGCCTTCTCGCGAAGAACGCGATGGAAAATCTGAGACGACTAATGAATGTTCTTACTCAATAAATCCAAGAATGACTTGGTTAATTTCATTGCCTATTAATATTAGAAAAACGCCTATGCGTTCTATGTTTTCAGTCACTTCCTCTGTTGTCACAATGTAATGGTTACAAAGTAATTAGATGGTCGAGTTGCACCTTCTTGTTGTTAAAGTTAACTATTATAGAATACTTACACTGTACTAGTAGCGAATCCAAGGAAATGAGCCCATGCCAGCACCAAGTTCCCAACCAAAACATTATATATATATATATACACACACACACAACCCCTCAAATTGAAGCTCCAGCCATCCCTTTGATCCCCCCTGGATTCGCCCACTGTACAATATCATATGAAAGAATGGTCGTTGCTCGTGAGAAGACGGCAGGAAGAGATAGATGCCGAAGGTGGAAGGGATGAAAGTCAGAGAGAGAGAAAGAGAGACAGCGGACAAGGGAAGAACAAGGAAGAGCCTGCAGCACAATCAATAGCAAATTTACAATATTCTTGAGGAGTGAGTGATAATTTTGTCAAAAAAATTTGTTTCGATAAGCTCTCAAAATGAGAAATTCGGGCAATCTAGAATTTTCCATTGTGTTGTGACAGGGTAGTGATGGAAAATGGGCGGGCCGACCCGGCCTGGTCTGCATCCCGCTTGGCCCGCCCATTTGATGGGCCGGGGCGAATTTGGCCCACGAAGGAAACAGGTCGGGTCAAGAAAATGGAAACTTAGGCCAAGCACGGCCCCGTGGCCCTTAATAAGTGGGTCGGGCCGGGCCATGGGCCTGCTGGGTCGGCCCGTGAGCCTGTTGGGCAGGACCGGCCCGTGAGCCATTTATTTTTAATTTTTTTATATATAATTTTTTAAATATATTTTTTTATTTTTTTTCCTAAATGTAACTAATATTTTTTAAAATATGTTTAGTAAACTGTTTACTATAAACATTAATAAACATATTAATGTAACTAATATTAATGTTTACTTATAATTTTGATGTTTGTAAAATTATTATATTTACAAAAATTACACTAAAATTATGTTTACAAACAAATTATGTTTACAAACATTACAATAAAATTATATTTACAAGAAACATAATTTTTAATTATTATGTTTATAATTATTAAATACAAACATAATTTTTTAAATATTTTTTTATATTTTAGTAGGCCAGTTGATGGGCCAGCCCACGGGCCAGTTTGATGGGCCGGGCTGCGGGCCACATATTGCTAGCCCGGCATGGCCCTTATTTTGTTAGGCGGGCCGACCCGGCCTGTTTGCTACAATAACGGGCCGGGCTATGAGGCAGGCCGACCGAGCTGGCCCATGGGCCGCTCGGCCCAATTCCCATCTCTATGACAGGGCAAGAGATTGTGTGGGCCTGAGAAGCATGGGCCCCTCAATCTTTTTTGCCTTTGCGGGTGAGTGCCCACGAAGCCCAACTCGCCCTGATGGGCTCATCCTAAATGGAACTACACTGTCCCATTTTTGTTTTCCTATTTTAAATTCTCATATTTGTTTTGGCAGTAAAGTTAGGTTGGTTTATTTTTGTAAGATTTTAAATTTCAGTCCCTAATTGTACAATTAAAATCAAATTAACTTTGCAATAAAATCAGTTGCACTTGCACTTGCACATTAATAGGGGAAAAAAATAAGTTAAAAGTTTGGAATAATAAATCGAATATAAGTTGGATGACCACTGTTACTCTATTTGACATAACATTGTCATTGGGTCAATTTGAATTCATAAATCTAAGGATTGAACCCACCCATATCCTGAGTTTCTTTTTCAAAATTAACCTCTAAATAATACTTACAAAAGATAAATAAATCAGCAAAGCATTATCAACCCAACCGCAAACAAAACAAAAACAATAGAAATGCTACCCAAAACCCCTCTGTGTCTCTTCCTTCTATAAGCAACAATACATAAAAATCTTATCTTGATTCAAAACAAACAAAAAATGTGACATCTTTTGAACTAAGCTACGAACAGCAGCCTAAAAGCTAATGCAACAACACAGGGAGAACGTGCAGATGATTCTTTTTCTTTTCTTTTTCTGATATTTCTCTGTTGGGATTTTACAGTCATTCTTCCTTCAAGCTTCAGGAGGAGTTGGAGGAGCCTCCGACTCCATCCGTCTCTGGAGTATCCGGGGAATCGGTCACGCCAACTTCAGCTGGTCGAATTACTCGGTCGTGCAGCACATATCCAGCCTGCAGTGAAGCAATTTTTGTTCGTTACTGCCACTTGAACCGCGCTTCAGAATGCATGTTCTTCTTCTATAGCTTTTAAGGACGAACTTGACGACTTAAAGCGAGAGATGGAGAAGAACAACAGAATGCACGGCGGATACAAATGACGCGTCAAGCACAATATATGCCACAAAGAAGAAAAAGTTCAAGAAGTTTACTTACCTTCAAAACAATTGCAACAGTGCCAGGGGGTTTAGAAGCATCTGGTACTTGGAATACTGCATTATGCCTGTTCGGATCAAATTGCTCATTTGTAGGATCATACTTTTCCACTCCAAACTTTTTGAATACCTAAAAAATAAACATTCAACAAACCAATAAAGAACCTTAACTCAAAGTCACCCATGAGATCTCACAAATCCAGTCAATATGCCACAAGGACAGCAACTACAATTTGCAAAGACAAGAAATAAAAATACACTTGAGGATAAAACATACATGCTGAGGACTGACTGATAATTGTGTAACAAACACATGATATCTAAATTGTACTTGCTTCTAATTAATTTTCTAATACTGATATGAGAGTATTCAGAAAAGGTACTTGAGTGTTTGCCAGCTACAGTAATACCTCTGAGAGCTGTTTCTCAGTCATTTCAACTCCTTCCAAAAGTGTTTTGAGAAGGGGCACAGCTCCTGCAGTGTCTTTAGACCCATCAATCTTTGAAAAGCTGACTTTTACGACAGAAGAAGCTCTACCTAGATTATCTGCAACATCCAATAAACTCTTTGCAAAATTCTGCAGCACAGTTTCAAAGAAAGGGCAGATTCAGATTCCAAATGCATGAGATACCTCAAAATGCCAGCCTGATACCAAGAGTGCATATCACTATGTGAAGTGAGAGGGCAAACCTGTATGGCAAACTTTTTTGAGTTCTCAGACTCACGTCTTGTTCTTTCCATCACGTTCTCCATTTCTGCATAAGAACGGAGAACCTTATCTTGCATTTTCTCAATCTCTTTGTGCTTCACCTTGAGAAGTTCTTCCTTCTCTGCCACAAGTTTCACCAGATCCTCCATGGACAGCTCTTCCTCCTCATCTGCTGAATCAGTAAAAGTTCATTTATAACTTGTCTCCGTTTGAGAGAGGGCAAATAGTTGGATAGAGATTCTGAATTCGGAACCTGATTCATCTTTCTGATCAGCAACTTTTGTATTTTCAGAACTAGAAGCCTCTTGTTGCTCAGGGATTTTGGCATCTCCATTGGTTTTTGAAGAGGCACTGCTGCTCTCTCCCGCAGACATTCCACTTCCAGAATGCGCAGTCTCTGTTTCTCTACTTTCAGGAGAGGCAGATGATGAAAATCCAAATCGTTGTTGAGAAGCAGATGTGAAGAGGGCTAAACTATTCAATTGAAACACCTGGCCAGCAACAACCTGGTACAGATAAATAGGTGCATTTTAGTCCTCCAGTTAGATTTTTTTTTTTTTTGTTACACACTTCCTTTTTGTGTTAAAGGGTATTACTCAAACATGAATCAGACCAAAAAGCATTTGCCATGCCCTTGTTACTGTGGCCTCAACCATACATCACCATCCAATGCTACTGCAGTGCAATTTTTAGTATGACTACAGGGTTAGGAGCTAACCAAGGTGGATTTTCATGCTATGAGCAGTCATATGGCTTGCCTCTTTGTGTAAACCAAAGAAATAGAGCGATCAAACCACCTTGTCAAGGAGAGACAAGGCACTCCTATAATGATGAGAAGCTCTGTTCCCAGTACAGACAATGAAGGGCTGCAGATATAATGGCCCCACATAAGATTAGATCCTCCCAACACTCTAGGAGACTCTTATACAGACACTTCATTTTGGAACTTGTATCCATATCCAAAATATTTTGGACACAAATATTTGTGAGATGCTATACATGTCAATTGGTGTGTCCCAACTTGTTACTATCACTTTCATTTTTGCACACACATATATGCAATGCATTTGCACAATTTAGACACTACACAGACCAGCTTAAGGATACAGCACTGCTTTTAGTAGTCCTACTAATATTTTTTGAGTTAAAATGTACAGATATGATAAGTTTTTGGGTTAAGTACAAAAAAACACAATTAAAGTGCAAGTTGTAATGTTTGAAGCACGCTTATGAAGTGAGAATAAAGATGAAAATTATTGCTTACATATAATAAGATGAAAAATAGCAGAGAACATACAACCACCATCAGAAACTTTAAATTTTGGCATTGCCATATCTACAAAGTCAAATCTAAAAGAAAAGTCTTAGGCATTAAATTCACTCTTTCCTACCATGTCATATTATAGTAACAAATACCACATATAGCATAACATAATTTGGTTTAAAAGCATATGTATGAGTTTATATGGGTGAGGGACAATTGTCGTACTTCAATGCTGTATAGGCTGGTTCACAATATCAACTATGTGATGGAACGCACTAGTGTATCAATTATTTTCATTAACCTTTCATGAAACTTTTTGTTGTGAAAATGGTGATGAGAACTTTATCTCATCATTCCATCGCTAGAGGGCTGCATCAAGAAGAGTATTAGGTGTAAAATTTTGCCACATTGTTCCTTTACATGGATTTGTATTTTTAATGTGTCTTTTAGAAGTCAATTGACATTATGAATATCGTGTCATCAGCACTACTTGGTTAGGACAAGGGGCAGTTGTAGTTCATGATGATTATGATGATACGGGTAAGGGGTAAAAAAGCACCAATGAGAAATGGAAAAATTAGTTCAATGTAACTTTATAACAATTTGTAGTTCCTTTCCTTTCCAGTTTATAAATTTTAAGATATTGCTTTAGTATTTTTTATGCTCTAGGGAATATTCTAATAGTAAAGTTATAACTTAATACTCTTTATAACTTATGGAAGCTTAAAGTGACCTTCTCTACCACAAGTTAGCACAAAAATGCAAACCTCCTAAAAATGATCTACTATTAATTATGAGAAGTACCATTTGAAAAACTCTGATAGTATATCCAACGAAATCCCATCTTGGATTTCAACTTCAAGTTGAACCAAAATAACTATTACCTATTACAGTGTCCAATTCAAGTCAGAATTAACAACATCAACATGTACCAACATCTTACCCCTTTAGAAGCACAAAGGTGTCTACACTTGAGAGCAATAGAAAAAGAAAGGAACAAATGAGAAATATTCAGTATAACTAAACAAACATGGGTTTAATATCTAACCCAACATAGGTTACCATAGTAACAACTGATGCATATTTCTAAACTTCTTCCTAAAAAAGATTAAATAAGATAACTAACAAAATCCCTCCATATTTCACTTTCAAAGAATTTTTGTAGTCCTCAAATTTGCAGGATGGATCATTATGAATGGAAATATTGCAACAAAGAAGATCCTTAAAGCAACTTTATAAAAAACTTGTGCAAAAATATTAGTGAAAAAGGTCTTCTAAATCTTTAACATCAACAAACCTACTTAAAATGCTCAATGAAATAAAAACAAACTTGCTTAAAAGGCAAAATGGATCACACTATTTTGACGACAAGCATTATGGGGCCTTTGAAACAAAAGAAACCAGCTTCATCATAAAGCAACAAGACCACGCACGGGGGTTGCAAATTTATAAAATCAGAAGGGTAGAGATATCCTATGGGTGGAAAGCAAACTAAATAAAGCTCCAAAATCAGTGAAACTAAAGCCACGGACAATTCAAAAACCTAACAAGGAAAGACAGTAGAAGAGCAAATCAAAATTAAAATAAAAACTACACCCATAATATGTTTTGAGAGGAGGATTCCTCAAGGTGGGGATGCCATTTTATAAAGTATGCATCAAAAATAGAGAGCAAAAACAACAAATTTTTCTAACAAATATTAGTTTATTTTCTTCTGACCCAACCAAACCAAAAAGCAGACAAATCTAGCCTGCATTCTTCTAATCCAGATCCGAACCCAGATCCGACCTTTTATGCCCCACAAACTAAATAAAAGTACTTCTTTACCAAAATTAGAAAAAAAACTAAAATTTTACGAGCAAGGAAAAGTTTTAGTAAGTCGAAATTCTTCTAATCCTTCACACCCAATTCAAGGCTGACTTAAACCCTGCCAAAACCCTAGCTTATATAAAGACTGAAATCCCAGATTTCCGATTGATGGCATCAGTATTTTGAGGTCCAGAAATAGGATGAAATAGATTAAAACTAATATCTAACGAATAAAAAATGCTAACCAGTCTAATCCGAAGTTCGAAGGCCTCAAATACAATCAATTCTGGAGTGGCCCTAAACCCCACCAAAACCCTAGCCAGTACAAAAACTGAAATCCTAGATATCTGATTAATGACGCACCTTATTTTGGGATTCGGGAAATGAATGAAATTGACTGCAGAGGGTTTGAAAGGTCTGGTGCTGGTTCTGGTGTTGACGAGTAGAGATTATCAATGAGTTTCGGTGCTGAGCAAACAGGGCCCTTGAAAGACGAGATGAAATCCTATAGAAAGACATTGTGAGGAGGGGATTATTGGGAGAGGCCGCAGAAATCAATTGAGAGAGAGAGAGAGAGAGAGAGAGAGGGATGAAGAAATGGCGACTGGTTTGAAGGGTTTTGGACGATGTAGCGAGCGGACGGTGGGAAAATAAGTACGTGTTTGGAGAGACGAAAATACGAGAAGATCCTACCACACGCTGATATATCAAAATGTAAGGAAATATTTAATAATAATATAATTATTATATTAAAGATGTGTTTGATTGCAAGTATGAAACTTGCATGGAAAGAAAATGAATTATAGGTAATTGAATTATCTATAAATGATTTGTATAGAAATTGTCAATTAAGAGTGTTTGACTGAGTTAATTTTTTACTTAGAATTTGTTGTATTTTTATAAGTTTAGATGTTTTATTGTCATTATTTTTTTATAAAAAATATTCATTTTTTCATGAAAAGCGTATCTATTTTAACTTAAAATTAGAAATAGGCTACATTCATATGCATAATTCATCAAAAAAAAAATCATTAAAGCCTAAAATTCACAAAAAAACAAAAAAAATAATAAAAAAAGAAATATTGAAGAAGCTTGCAACTGCCTCAATTGTGGGTCAACTACAGGCTTTGGAAGTTGGAACATGGAAGGTTTGAGAGCTGTGAGGGTGGGAATACCAAGAAAGAGAATAAATCAGGAAAATCATCAAGGATTGAGCCAACAAGTGTCTTCTTCTTCTTCTTGAATCACTTCTTCCCCCATAAAATCAAAACCCTAGAAGTTTAGAAATCGGAAATCATTCAAGATGAGTGGAAGTAACCCATCTGGAGGAGCAGTGTGAGGAGGATGACGGTAGGAGGGGTGACGACCATTTTTCATGAAGAAGATGAAGATGTGCCAGTGGTCAGAAACTCGGAAATGGCGATGAACACGAAATTTGACCAGGACTTCGACGGAGATGGCGACGAAGCCGAAGTTGGAGCTCATCTTTGACGGTACAAGATGGCTACGAACAGGAAGTCGGAGCTGTTCTTCTATGAAGATGGCGACGAACACCAAGTCTCTGATCCAACCTCAGCTTCGCCGACCGCCAACCGTTGGTTTCTTTTCTTCTCTTTCGCGCGAGCTTCGCGAGTTGCAGCCTGAAATTTCTTTTCCAACACCCCCACAAAGAATTCATTTTCCAGCAAAAGTGAGTAAAACCCATCATGTGACCACTAAGTGAGAATTTAATTTACCTATAAATTTAGCCAATCAAACAATACAAAAATTAAAATTTAAGTGAAAAATGATCATTTTCCATAAAAAATATGGTCAATCAAACAGGCCCTAACATTATCATGTTAATTACGTTTGCATGATATTATAAGTCCAAAACTATTAACTTATTATGTATATAAGAAAATATTTAATATGATGATAACTATGTTATTATGTATAACAGTGCAGTGGTTGTTTAATAGATTTTAAAATTTATCAAAAATCACCTTCAATCCAATATTTATTATTTATTATTAAATTATAATATAAAGTCATGTTGATAATATAATATTGCATCGAAGTTAATATATAACGAGTTTTGATCTTCTAACTAACGTTAATGTGATAACTCAAATATAATGATATGATGAGATCCACTCATTTAATTTTTTTTAACGCAACAACATGATAGCGTGAGTTTCATATCATTATATTTAAGTTGTTTCGTTAATATTACTTAATATAAATTAAGTAACATTATATAATAGATCAAAACTCAATATATAAGATGATTTTTACATTTATTTTTAATTTATCAAAAATTACCCATAAACCCCAACAGTCAAATTCTATATAAAACTAGTATCTTTTACCTCTTGTCTTGTGATATTATGCTAAAATCATAATTATCATTATTATAGTTCCAATCAATATTTGTAAGTACATCATTATCTTTGAATTGACCAAGCTAGGTCTCTTAATAACTCTAATTTCATTTGGATAGATAACGCATACTGAAGTAGTAAGATCAGAAATACAAGTCTTCAAAATCTGTTTTTAGCTAATAGTCAAAACAATGAAAAATAGGAGATAGAAGCATCTTTGATGCGAATCAGGTTGCTAAAGTCTCACAAGATCTATTAAGCATCCATGGAAGTCCAATAACAAAGTCCAGAATCAATAAATTGAAGAAAGTATTAAATGAGCTAATTGAACACACCTTGAATTTAGACTTTGTTCAAAACCATAATTTGCCGGAATTGAGTATTCAAGAGGATCCATGCTTTGTCAATGTTATCCAAGCTTCTTAATGTAATTTGAAGAGATTTTATGAAAAAAAAAACAAACAAAACATTATCAATTTGGCACAATTGGTGGCTAATTGATTAATTACCTAAATTTGTGCCTTATTTATTGATTGTCACAATTGGTGGCTAATTGATTGATTGGCCAAATTAGTGGATGATTGATTGATTGGGAAAATGTTTAACCACTTTCTTTATCTTGTGTTTTTTTTCTACTTTGTTTGTGGCTATATAAGCCAATGTAACTCTATGGGAAATGCACTTTTGATTAATACTAATAGTGAGAGTTTTCTCTTTGATTCTTTAACGAACTATTCTGAACTTATCAAAATTTCATTTTGTGGCGTTCATTCTTTATTTATCATTCACAATCATTATCTTTTATCTTGAACATGGTGCCCATTCAACTTTCTTATACATTTACTTCTTATTTTTTGATAAATAACGGGTCAAGATTCTTTTGTTTTGCTTATTACAATTTGTTTTATAATGATCATTGACAAATAAACCATTTTGAGAATCAAGTCTCACCTTTCTTCATGGGGTGCGCATCAATCTTTTCTTCAATTTTCACTAAAAACACAATTCTATTATATCACAAATGCTATTTATTTAAATACTATTACTTATCTTTGACACTTTAATTAGTTTTGTATGTTAATGTCTTTGCACATTTATAAATTAATATGACACAAAATACAAGATAACAATATAAGTGTCAAACGCTTACACGAACATAGTTAAATATTTAACTAAGCGGTCTTAGATATTGCTCCAACATATACACACACACACAAAGGGTGTTTTAGTAATTGCATTGTCAAGTTGGTGACGTCTCACATTATCGAATTATTTATTAAGATAATATTTATTAATTAATATATGATGTAGAAAAGATAAGATATGAAAAATATTCCAAACTTTTTAACTTTCCAATATGTTTATTAAATTTATATGATAATTCTCGAAAAAAAATTCACATGACTTCTTATTTAACTTTTTACAGATAAATTTATCTGACATTTTATAAATAAGCATAAATTACCCCATATGTCCTTTGTATAAAACCCTCGTCCATTTATTTTATCACATGTTTACTATTCATCTCCTTCATTGCGATTATTATTCATATTATTCCTCGCTACCGTTCATCTAGCCACCGATCTTCTTCATCTTTCATCTTCTTTCATCTCCACCATAGGTTAACCCGTAACCCTGGTTGAGGCAGATGTGGTTTTATGCATAAATATGTGGATGGCTTCTCAATCCCTTTATTAATGGATTCATATATATATATATATATATTATCAAGTGGGTTTTTTTTTTCCTACAAAATTCTTTGATTATCACCCATATTTTTTCATTCTTGTGCATGATTTTTTTTTATTATCACCTATTTTTTTTTTTGCCCCCACGAACATGACACAACGATAAAGTACAAAGAGAATAACAAGAACATTGAAGGTTTAAATTCTTGTAGTGTCTTGAAAGACATAATATTTGCTGAAAGACAGTAGTAAAACTAGAGAGCAAGGTCTCGTTCACATGACGTAAAGATATAATTTATAGGGAGAGCAGTCGTTTCTCGAAAATTCACTTCAAATATGTATAAACTATATTGCACCCAAATTTACCTAGAGAGCAAAGCAAGGGGGAAAACCATTCCCTCCACTATCATTCAAACAAAGCTCGAACACTAAGATCATAAAAAAAAAAAAAGAATTGTTTTGATTAATCAGCTTTATTTGGAGATTAAATCTTCCAAATTTTCCCAGATCTCCTTTTTCCCTTCAATCTTATTTTTTAAATTATTTTATTTAATTTGATATTTTATTATCTAATATAAAAATATATTTAATAATTTTTAATTATCTAAATAAAATTATTGTAATTCCACCCATAATTATTTTTACTTTTTGAGTTTTTTTAAAATTTACATTAATCATATTATTTTATTTTTAACAATTCACATTAATCATAAAATATTATTTTAATCATAAATTTATTGTTAATATTAACATATAATTTTAAATAAATTTGATAATAAAGATACTTTGATAAAAAAAATCCTTATCTTTGTACTTATCATGTACATTTAAAAAGCATATGAAAAGAAAAAATAAATTTAACAAACAATCTAATAAAAATCTTAAAATGTTTCATAAGTTTATCTTGACTATTTTATATCTTGATTTAAAAAATATTCTAACTTTATCTTAATATTTCTTTATTTTATTTATTTTAACCAACGTTATCTAACTTTTTAAAACAAAATACTAACAAAAAGACAAAATGAATGTTATTATGGGTCTCAACTCAATGGACATAGCTGCAACATTTCATTTCATAGATGGAGTGAGTTAAATGACAGAAAGTAAATAGCTTAGGGGGATTTGTTAAAAGTATAGAAACCATCAAGAGGAGTCCTGCTATTCCATTCCATTCCAATTTCCAGCTGATCAGGAATAGGAAATCATATACCCCAAAGAAAGCAATCAACTGTGTCAACTCAAGCCAACTGGTTATAGTAATTCTCTTTGCCACAGCTGACAGCTCCTTCCCCCTTGGAAAAAATGATTTGTGCCTGATAATAATACGGTAAGGTAAAAACGATTAGCCAAGTACGGGCTGATTCAGAATAGCACTTTTGTTTTCAGTTTTCATTATCTTGGCATTGACAACGAAAACAAACAATTCCCCCCCCCCCCAACTTGGGGAATTCCACGTGGAAACAATTGGTATTAATTTCACTACCGTTACTAAAATTCCAGCAACAGCTAAATATATACCGGCTTGAACAGAAGTTTAAATTCTAAATTCTGTTCATCCAGCAACAGACTCATCGAATGGCCAAGGCAAAGTGAAAGAGGGTAAGCAGTAGGCACCTTAACTCAAACGGCCAAATTATTTGGGCTCTTTGGGGAAATGCAGCTTGATCAAGGTTGGAAGTTCAACGAGCTCAACTTGAGGCTTACCCAATAGAATACTCCTTAACTTTTCATCGCAGTTCACCACATTCTTGTTATTCGGGTCCTGAGCAAGAGAAATTAGCTTTTCATTTAGGTGTAAGGGGTAAATATTTCATACACCTATTCAGGGTTCAGGGTAAGTTTCAACTCAGATGCAATCGTAACACTCTGGCATACCCTCCTGCCCTCAGGGGAAGAAAAATACACACCCACACCCACAAGTACGTGTGCATATATATATATACATATAATATTGCCAACTTATGAATCCAATGCAGAGACACTGCAATAAGTAGTAGCACATTTGCTTTGCTGAACCCTGAGGAAACGGGAGAAGTCTTCAGTTGTGTGGTTCCTAAGAAAGGAATCAGTAATAATTGCCACAAAATAGAAGCAAGGGTCACAAGGTTGAAGATGGATATGATTATCAGAGTTCAGAGCAGAGGATGAGTCGCCTAATAAGTAATAAATAAATAACAAACAAATAGTAGCATCCTAATAGTCACTATCAGATAGTATACTAGGTTCTTTTTCTTGTCAAGAGTTAAAACACAAGTTCTTTGAACTGATAGCATCACATTGGAGCCAGTAATCTACTAAATTCTAACGAGTTTACATATAAGAGTTTCATTAATTGATAGTGGTACAGTGCTATAACCATAATACATAAATGAACATATGGCTTTGCAACCTTACTTCCCAGTAGGTCGCAACTATAAGAATTATAATTCTCCAATCATCTCAATCGATGGCTACATCTCCTCTTCCTTAGGATGTTATTTTGAAGCATTCTATGTTTTAATAGGATTTAACAGAAAATTGTTCACAAGCATGCACTGGTTTCAGAACATAATATGATGAAATTACCTTCTTTTTTGTTTTTTCTTTATGGATCTTGCCAATCTAATGAACTCATCCTCTATAAGGCATCTTATCACAACAGAGTGTATGACACCCAATGAAAGTTTCATTTACTTGATGAATACTAACTTACTTTCACCAATAAATACCAAAAGAACCTTCCAAAATAGTGCAGCAAATGAGAGATACTAGGTACAAGGGAATTAGCCTATCAAAGCCTAAAAACTTTCCCATCAAATTCTTTAACAAGCAAATTACACCCCAAAAAGGCAATTTTCTTTTACCAAACAAAATCAAGTAACATCTTCATATAGGGAGAAGGTAACACATGCAGTAATAGAACATTTTGAACTGAATATCACTATATCTATCATATCAGCAGAAAAATAGTATATTTCATTCTCCTAGATGTGATGAAATTACAAAGCCTAATACATCAGAGCTCCACTTTATGGAATGAAAGACGTGTAAGTATCTGTATCACAGATCATTAATTGATTATACAACAGTAAATATAGTTATTTAATGGAATAATTATAAAAAATTCCTTTCTCAATTACAAAATTTAATATATTAAAGCTGAGAGAGAGAGAGAAAGAGAGAGACTTGGAGATTGTTGGTCTTGATATATGTCCAGACGCGCATAAAACAGCCTAGACGAGAAGCCTGAGATTGGCCCAAAAATTCTTTAAGTGTTGAGGGAAGATTTACAAGGTCAATCAAATTGGCGAGCTTCTTAGGGTTCTCAGCAATGGTCTTCTTCATCCGCTGTGACAGCATTGTTCTTAAATATATTTTGCTTTCTAAGTCCTGAAAAACAATAAAGTTGTTAGTATAATAGGAGAAAAAGTGACTTCTCCTTTAGGTAATCCGGAATACAGAAGAGATGGAAAATAATCTACAATTTATTCACAATAAACTAATATAGGCAACCACTGACAAATTGGTCTGGTTAGTAATATCATTAATAATCTACTACCAACAGGCAGCCTTCTACAAACTAGACAAGGTCTCACTGTGCCACAAGTAATTATTGAACTCAAAACTAACTTCAAAAGATTGAACTTTTAGTTTCTTCAAAGAAAGCCAAGTAAAGAAAGCTGAAAGGAAGAAACATAGACGAGTAGTGCTCTTTCCACCACATATACCTCCCTAACTAAGGCATTCCCTTTAATCCTTCTATTTCAATTTCCTTTCCACTGGGGCCTAATTTCACATGTAAAAACTCCTAAAATGGTGGCAGTGCCGTACCTGAGTTCTTGGGGCCCTGAGGCAAAATGTAAAAATGGGCCCCCAAATTGTAGAGTACATTCAAATTTTATTTTTCTTAATAAAACATAAAAAAATAAATAAATATTTATACCATAAAAAAATAAATAAATATTTCAACTATTTCTTCTCTCTGTGTTATTTTGTTGCTATTAAAGTATTTAAACATATTACCAGCTTGACATTGAACTAATTCTTCTTCCCTCTGTTTCCTTTTTCTTTTTTGAGCTCCAGACGTATGTTTAGGAGGCATGATTTGTGACTATTGCTTACACCTAACAAAAGTCAAAAGGAATAAATATTATGAGACACACTTAAGCAATGTTAAACTTAATTTCTATATCTAAATTTCTAATAATAATAAGAAAAATAATAAAATGAACAAGACATCTCCAGACTATAGTTCGAACTTCTAACAAGAAAACACTTATCATATATCATAAACGAAATAAAGGAACAACACCAATAAAATTAAATTTGCTTTTGCCGGATTCAGCCAACATCAATAAAATAGACATAGGCAAGCCGCAAGCTATCCAAATCTCCGAATGCATCATAAACGAAACGAAATGAAGGAGAAACTAACCGCTGAAAGTTGAAGCAGATCTGGAGTTAGAGCTTCTGAGAAGCAGATCTGAAAGACTGAATCTGATGACCCAATCGGCAATCGAGAGGCAGCGAGCCACCAGCGACAGCGAGCGACGGAGCAAGAGGCAGCGAGCCACCGGCCACGAGGGCGAGGCGAGCCGGTGAGGACGAGCGACCGCCGACCGAGCAGCGAGAGGTGAGAGAGCGAGGGCGAGGGCGAGGGCGAGGGCGAGGAGCAGGGAGAGGAGAGAGAGACAGCGAGCGACCGGCGACGGAGCAGCAGCGAGAGGCGAGGGCGAGGTAGGGCGAGGGCGGCGAGCGAAAGAGAGGAAAGGAGAAGGGTCGCGAACTTCGCAGACGGGAAGGGGGTGGGCCGAAGGAAAATGCATGGCCCCTAAGTTGTGAAATTTGCATGGGCCACTTTCAATTTATGGGCCTTAAGTTGTGAAATTTCCATGGGCCCTGAGGCAGCCGCCTCATGGGCCTCATGGAAGGTTCGGCCCTGAATGGTGGTAAGAGATACTCATTTTAAGTGAAAAAATTAGCTTAGATATCGCAGATGATAGCCCAGTCACCTATACAAAAAAATTTCAATGACAACAAAAGTAACGCAAACCGTATCACCATGGTTGCTTTTGGATAAACGAAATTCAAATGATGTCATTTGAGTTTGTAATTTAAAATACTTGCATCGCAAAATCTCTCATTTGAAATGACACATTTTCCTTTTTTGGGGATCAAAATGCTTTGAACAAAATTGTATCCAAACAATGAATTTAGAATTCCGAAATTCAAATGGCGTGGTCAAATGAACGTATTCAAGTGCAACGTAAAGTTATACAAAGTTTGCATCGATCAGGTAGACACTAGAAAACCTCTATCCAACTCATTACCATAACCTGCCACATGATGGAAATGAAATTCCTCCTCTTTACCACAAAGAAAAAGAAAGTTGCCACATTGGTACCCACAATTTTGGACTGATTTATCAGAGCAGCCAATAGTTATCGACACGCAAGCTATCTCTTTCGAAAATTGAAAACGTCAAGCCAGTGACTTGGAAGAGGAATTTCATCAAACAGCTTGTCTTCCATACCAAACACCAAAAACCACCCCGTTCACCGTCCGATGAAAAATCATTCAAAGCCCCCAAATCAGCTTTTCACGCATAAAGAATCAAACACTTCTGAAGCGAAACCCTCGTGATAAACAGTGTCAATTGCGGCTATTGCAAAATGATATCTGTGTGAAAGAGAACTCGTACCTAGATATTGGGGAAAAGATTTCAGTGTGGCGAATGGAGACGTTTATATGGATGCGGCCAAATCTTCTGAACTCCCTTACGGAATGGCAAGATAAGGAAAAGAGTGTTGTCTCAATAATCCCAACTGCAAGCAATGATGCAAAATAGCTAACGACGAGGGCGTTACAGATGAATGGCGCATTAAACGACGTTAGGGCACACTCTCATCTGGTTGAGAAACGTTGGATGCAATTCAAAGGGAAGTGTGATTCTGTTCTGGAGGTGCGGGTAGAGATGGGAATTGGGTCAGGTGGCCCATAGGCCGGCCCGTCTCATAGCCTGGCCTGGCTCGACTCGTTACTATAACAAATGGGTTAGGTTGGCCCGTCTAGCAAAATAAGGGTCGTGTCGGGCCAGCAATCTGTGGCCCGTGGCCTGCCCCGACCCACCAGAATGGCCCGTGGCCTGGCCCACCAACTGGCCCGCTAAAATGGCCCGGTCCAACCCACCAAAAAATGAAAAAAAAAAATAAAAACTATGTTTGCATTTAATAATTATAAACATAATAATTAAAAATTATGTTTCTTGTAAACATAATGTTTATTATGTTTGTAAATATAATTTTAGTGTAATTTTTGTAAACATAATGTTTATTGTAAACATCATAATTTTACAAACATCAAAATTATAAGTAAACATTAATAAACATATTTTAAAAAATATTAGTTATATTTGAGAAAAAATAAAAAAATATATTTAAAAAATTATATATAAAAAAATTAAAAATAAATGACTCATGCGCCGGCCCAAATAACCAGGCCCGCGGGCCGACCTTGCCCAACAGGCCCATGGGCCGGCCCAGTAGGCTTATGGCCCGGTTCGGCCCACTTTAGCCCATTTATTAAGGGCCATAGGGCCGTGCTGGGCCCAAGTTTTCATTTCTTTGGCATGGCCCGTGTCTCTCGTGGATCAAATTCGATTCGGCCCACCAAATAGGTGGGTCAAGCGAGATGTGGGCTGGCCCATTTCCCACCTCTAGGTGTGGGGTACCCTAAACTTAATATACAAAATAAAATATGCTTTGTGCAAATAAATTTACGTTATATTTGTACTAAGATTTAGATTTTTTTAGAGCAAGTCCTTATATGTCTATTTATATAGGAATTTAATTTGGACATATGATTGTTAATTACTTTTTGAATATAATCTCATATTAAAGCTTCTTTTTTATAGTCTTCATCGATTAAATTCAGAGTCATAAACAAAATAATCAAAGCACTTTCAAATCATATAAATGACTATACTACTTTACTTAAGAGACTTACCCATTGATTGATAACATGCCAAAATGACAAAAATGCTTCTCACACTTATGCTCTCTGCAATTGCTTTCATTTTTCTTTTATGGTCGTCGTCTCTCTCATCTCTCCTCTTTCTCATGGTTGTTGTTGCCTTGCCTTTTCACCGTCTTCGCCTTATAGTCGTCGCCTCACGCTATCTTGTCTCTCACTCACTGACCACCACTACATCTACCACGATGGATGCAGCAGCGATCGGCAGGTGAGATGCGAGATAGCGCGAGATTATGACAGCCATGGGAAAGGGGAGAGATGAAAGAGACGGTGACCATGGAAGAGAAAAAAAAAACAATTATAGAGGGTATTTTCGTCATTTTAGAACCTCTCGAGAAAAGTAACGTTTTTGTTACATAAAAATGGATCATGCTATTGGTATCTCTTAAACTACACCTTGAACTACACAATACATCATAAATGACAAAAATACCCCTCATGCCCCATTGCCTCGTCTCACCACCTAACACTGTCTTATTATCTTGGGTGAGGTTTATTTTAGTCATACACTTCACTTCCTTATTTCATCACCTTGAGTGAAGAATATTTTAAATATTTTAGTTATATTATGTAACTCAAAATGAAATCCATAATGTACCAATAATATTTTTTTTATAAAAATTAAAAAAAAACTCATCACCTTAAGTAACAATCGATATTTTCTTAATTTGTGATAAACGTACTAATTCCACCCACTTTACTCATCAAAAGACAAAACTCTGTGTGGGTGACTCCCAATCCCAATCCACATAATTATATATTCTAAAACACCCAATTATAAAAATGGTTAGAAGCAAACACTTCACCATAATTTTTTTTTGAATAGAGAGACCAAATTAACCTTAAAATCGCAAAAATTTGAACGCTAACTGTAACCTTAAAAAAAGCTAATATCATATAGAAAAGAAAAGAAAAAAACTAATCTCCTAATTTCATTTTATTCGGTAGATGAAAAACTAAATCATAATAATAATAGTACGCTGTTGCTATATATATATATATATATATGTATATATACAAATGAGAATGGCTGCTGCTGATACGACAAATATGTGATATCTATTTGACTACTCTTGATACACCAAGAGATGCCCTAAGCTATGCATTCCATAAATTATTGAAATATTTAAAGAAAATGAAAGCACAGGTTTAGAATACACTGATTGATGCATGAACAGTAATATTGCACCAATTTCAACTTCTTCTCTATAGACAGGTGTCATCTATGAGGCAGCTGCATCTGCTGCTGCTGCTGCAGCTGAAGCCCTTAGTCGTAGGGATTTCGGAAACTCTTCAGTAGTTCTGGGATGTCATAACCCAGCATATCATCAACAGCTTGTATCATTTTAGGCTTCAGCTTCTCAAACTTGTCGATGTTGTAGCCGTTCAAGGTCTCCTTGAATTGCTCGATGTTGGGGAAATCTCCCGCCGGTAAATGGAACTCCCTTTGGACCTATTGTAGAATAATAACATAATATTTTATCTCGTTAGGTGGAGAGTCGGCTAACTCAACCATAAGAGAAATTATCTGTGAAAACGAGCTGGTACTGGTCCATCTTAACAAAATAGGCATCCAATATTCAGGTAGTAAACTAGGGAATGTATTTTCAACTTCCTAGGTAATACTAAAGTAGGGGCTGAATGAGTTTATTGCTTGTGATTCCTATCTATAGTTGGCGGAACCCCAGATGGAGGAGGGATATGTTAGATAACCGATGACCAAAATAAAGCTCATCTGATCAAATAAAATGAATTCAAGACAACTAAAAAGAATTAAAAGCCAAAAAAAAAAAGATTGCGTGAGTGTGAGAATAGGACAGACCTTTACAAACTCATCTGCTAAATTATCAGTAAGTCTCTGTTGAGTTTTAGCTTTGCCAATCATGGCAGGCATCTCTTTCTTGAGATGACTGATAATGTAAGCATGGATCTTGGCAGCTCTAGCCCGTTTCACAAATTCATTGATCTGTGCATAAGATATGTAATCAGAATCATTGCAGGTCATTGGTTTTGACTTATTTGTTGGTGCAAAATCAGAAATATAAGTGACAGAGAACTCCAAATTAGTGAACTCACACGAGAATCACAGGCCTTCTTTGGTATGTCCTTCAGATCTGACAGAAGATCATCCTGTTCTTTCTCAAAAAGGTCTTTGCCAATTGGACCCACAGCACCCTCATTTACAGGTTTGTCATTGAATGAGCTGCCAGAACCCAAAATAACAAATTAAATTTTCATCTAGCAAACAAACAAATTAATTTTGCTGAGCATAGAAATTAATTTAGAGTTTGTAAGTGGTAGGTAGACTAGTTGTTGCTTTCATATCGAGCCAAATTCAATCTACTTAAATGGAAAAAAGAAAAAAGGTGAAATCCTTACATAAGATTAAGAACTTACCCAATATAAACACGCACAACCTCAGGAGTATTGAGTACTTTCCCAAGTGACCACATCAGTGCTCCATAGACCCTCATCAGCTACGTTGCCATCATTAATCAGATTAAATTGCCACCACCAGTCACAAAAAAAAAGTTAGAGATCACTATGACATTCAAATAGCAATACACTATCTTACTTGTTGAGTATCAATTTGATCTGCCTTGTTCAAAACTACACGGATCTTGTCATCATGACCCCGTAAAGAATAAATCACACGTCTGAATTCATCACTGATATCAAGTTTATGTGGATCAAAAAGAAGTAGAATGAGGTCGCACTTTGCAGCAAACCAAGATGTCACACCAGTAAAATCATAGCTCCTCTGTGTCCGTTGCTTCTCTCCGGATAAAACTCCAGGAGTATCAACCAATGAGATGTGCTCCAGCAGCTTCAGATATTCAAAACCAGAAAAAGTTTTCAGAATCATATAAAAAACTAATTATGAAAATTTTAATTGAAATCCTAAAAATAATTAACTGGGTGTGGCATCTGGGAACACTCAAATTTTGACAGAAATGCAGTTCCAAAAGTTGTCAGACCACTGAATGGCATATCTGCTTGAACAGCAATAGTATTCCCTGGAATACTTCTTTCATCAGGTCCATTCTGTGCAGAAGCAAAATTAAGTAGTGAAGCTATTGAATAAAAGAAAAAAATATATAAAAGCTCAAGCACAAAATTCACTAGTGAATGGAGCTGAGACTGAGAGAGGTTTGGGAAAAAGAACTCAGAGAGAACCTCAGTGAAATTGAATGAAGTACCAGACTAGACTGACTGAATAGAAAAGTTATTCCAACAAAATGAAAAACTATAAGACCAAGAAATAAGGTAATTCATCTCTTAGGGATATCTCAGCAGCATAGCCTACATTCTCATTAAAGAGACATAAGCTATGCCCAACTAAGTCATTGATAAGCTACTGAATAATAGTCTAGCTTGTATTACTGATAATCAAAGGGAATTACAAGGCTGGAGAATTAACGAAATGAAAGAAAAATGGACATTCGAGAGGTCACACTCTCCCTCAAGCTTCACCAAAAATATTCTCCCCTTCTACTCTATCTGTTCCCCCTATTTATAGGTTGTTAGCTCTCCCCATTCTCCCCAACGAAATCTGTTGCCCGCACATGCCCCCTTGTTTGCTCTTCCCATTCTACCCCTTAACTGAATCTGTTGCTTGCACATGCACCAAGTGGCCCCTTCCAATTTCAGTATCCCTATTCTGCCCTTGCTTCTTATGTCTTTGGAAGCAGAAGTGTATGGGATGCCTATCAGTCATCTCTCATGAAATAAACAAACAAATAAATAAATACTTCAGGCAATCCAATTTCAGGCACTATTTCTTGAAAATGTAAGCCAACAAGAAGTCTAAAATTATAACCTTCAAGCAAAAACCACCACCCAGCTGTTCCTAGAAGTGGACTTTCATAATCTAACTGCTTATCCATATCTTGGCTAACATCATGAACAAGAATTTAACTTTTTAAATTGCCCCTCTCAAAAGGATTAACTTTTTATAGTTTTTCTTTCTGCATTCATTAATTTTCCTTAATTATTGCTCTTTGTTTAGTTTCCCACACTCTAATATTATGAGGCAAAAAAGAACACAAAAATATCTCTCATGAATTGCGTCAAGCTCAATAAACAATTCTGCTACTTGAACTCTTGAAACACTAAACCGCAAGCTTAGCTCAATTAGTTTATATAAATTTGTTTGAATCCCTAAATTGATGCATTCAATGCAAGGATATCTTAGCTCATGAAAGTAAGGGAATACATCTCACTGCAGCCATATCAGAATGTACTGCATTGACAATTATTTCAGCAATGCTACATCGTCATCATCACAAGACTTAATCCCACCAAGTTGGATCAGCTACATGAATTCTAAGTCTCCAATCATCTTTATCAATGATGATATATCTTGCGAAGTGATTACATCCAATGTCACAACTAAGAGCTTCCACTGAGTTTCCATTGGCTCTTGGAATAACTCTGTTTCTAGAGTTAAATTCAGACTGCAGATTCTCAGCTTAAAACTTCAATTGCTTTCAGCCAATAAAATAATACCATATCGCACCTTTTAAAGTGATTGTGGAGAAGCAAAGTATAACAACAACAATCACAAGCCTTAATCCCAATTTTTTCTTTTCTACCGTTAAATTCTGGCTGCAGATTCCCAGCTTAAAACTTCAATTGGCTTCAGGGAATAGAATAATGCCGTATTGTAGTTTTATAAGTGATTTTGAGGAGAAAACTTACTACAACCACCACCACAAGCCTTAATCCCACTAGATGGGATCAGCTAACATGAATTCTAGCAGTCTAACCATCTCCATCCATTGTCATATCTTTTATATTTGAATAAGCAATATAAAAAATAATAATTTATACATACCATGACAACAACAAATCGATCTGTCGTAGGCTCAGGTCCAATATGAGCTCCTGTTGACCAAAAAAAAAATATATGACAGATAATATGAATTTTCACAATCACTAGAGAGAGCAAGGGAGAATAACTTGCCTGGGTAACTACTCTTAAGTAAATGTTGAATAAATGTTGTTTTCCCAGTGGAGTATTGACCCAGCAGCATAACCATAGGTTTGGCATCAAAATCACTGTTTGTCTACAAAAATAGAGCACCAAATTACATATGTACTTAGATATTTGAGCAAATATTAATAAAATAGAAAAGAAAAGAAAAAATTGAATCAAGAGCATTTAAGCATTTTAACCATCTTAAGTAATGGAGGCCACATTCCAATCACTCACCAATAAAGGGGACACAAAATCATTGAAATGATATGTAACCTCCAATGGCTTCAATTTCTGTACATACAACTTCTTCAAGCCATCAACAATTGATGTCACAGAGGACAAAGGTATCTGATAATATACACGAGAAGAAAGAAAACATGGTATAAGAACTAAGACATGAAATGAAACTTAGCAAATTAACCAAGAAACTCAAATTGGGGAATTACATGTAACATTTAGGATTTTGCAACAAAGATAAAGATGACAAGTTGACAACAGTCATGGGGGATGACAACAGTCAGGGGCTTACAATATAAACCACAAATCAAGCCAATTATGTTGGCTGGCTACAATCTAGTGCTCATATAGTAAACTCAGCTCGAAGTAAAAAATCCCCACATATGAATACATGGACCTCTCCCTCCGTTTCAGTCCATCTAGAATCACTCCCTACAAAACTTCTGTGAAGATTTCTCATTTGCAGTCTTGGCATTAAGTTTTGCCTAGCTCATGCAAATCTTGCACTTTTATGTTAAATCAATCATTCTTTTAATACTGATCTTGAATTTTCAAGTGTTGACTTGACCTACAAAAGGAATCGTCTTAAGGTTCTCTTAAGAAGCCCACTCAGGATTTTCCACACACACAGAAATGTGCAGCTCAATCCAAACATGATGTAGGGTCACATTACCCCATAAACATGTATGAAATGAATGATTGTCACATTCCTAGGGTTACCTAGGGTTGTGATTGGGATTAGGGAGAGAACTAGATGATAGAATTAAAGGAGGGAGAGAGAAATCAAAAGAAAGAGAGTGGGAGGGATTAGAGAGGAAATGAGAGGGAGAGAAAATTAGGGAGATAAGAATCCACTTCATTCATCAACCTCCTTTCTCTACATATTAGGGCCTATTTATAGGCTATTCAACAGTAAATGAAATCTGGAAAATAGCACCCATGTGCTCCTAACAACTCACAAAATACCTCCTACTAACTACTACAACCTTATTACAATAATACCCTTCTAACTACCCTTGAGTTGTGACGATGATTAACAAAGAATAAGTCAATTGAATGTACAAATGAATGTATAAGTTGCTTAACTAAAATCAGATCTAAAATAATTGTAAGATTCATTTTGCATAAAGAAGAGCATCAATCTAGGGATACATGAATGTATGCTCGATATATCAAAAGATTAAGGATCCAGAACATACTCATCAAGAATATATCATTTTAGCTTTGCAGTATCTTTCAGAAATAATTAATATCTTGAACCATCACTAAAAATTCTGGAACATAAATCATGTAAAATTGTATTTCATAATATATGATCTGTTACATCATTAATGCAACCTTTTCCACAAAACAAACTGGCTTTGATGCTGGTCATAGAATCCTTATTCCCATAGTACATTGTACAGACAGAAGTAGGGGCAACATATGCAAGCCACTAGCAATAAGATCCATATTACATCTCACAACCAGGTTCAATTTTAAGGTTTATGAGAAGTACCATGATCCTAATTTGGTTTGAAAAAACCATAAGGATCCAAAATATGAAAACAGAAACAGTAGAAATTTTGATATCCTTCTCTTCCACCTATGCCTAGAAAACTTGTAGCAATTTTGAAATGTTTTTCACTCTAGCTGCTCAAACATAATCACTAATGTTTAACTTTCATTAATGGTACACATAATCAACAATTTACATTACACTTAGCATTTTTCATATGAGAGCATTACACTTAGAACAAGAACAAAAATTGATCCCTCTAATATAACTGCATCTTTTCATACTTCAAATGCAACCAAAAATAATATTTTAGGTCGGGCAATGAAAAAAATATGAAGATAGATAGGCCATGCATTACCCCGTACAAGGACAATAAATGTATTGTATTACAACAAAATTTCTTGTCAATTGTACAAATTGTAAACATTGACCAATATAACTGCAGGCAGAAAACATTTGCAGACAACCATGATCTTATGAAACCTTAAAGTGGAAAGGTTTGGTGTTTTGTTTTGTAGAGGAACATTACAATATCCCAAATCTTTTGTCAACCTTCAGTTCTATAAAAGAAGATAATGAATTAATATTTTAATCTTCACAAAACAGGGGAAAAAATGCAAATTGCAAAGGAAAATGGAAAGCCTTCTGGAAGACAGAGGAAAAAAAAAAAGACTAGACATTAAAAAAAAGAAAGAAAAGCATGCAGAACCTTTATATTGGCTTGAAAATTGAACTAGGTTATAAATCTGCACTTTAGAGAACTAAAGATAATCACATACTAGTAATAATAAAATTGACAATTTAAGAGCCTTTTTTAGTGATATTCACCCCATAGCAATTCAAAATCTAAAACTACTTGATTCTTTTCGCCCGCATAATTGAGACATGTCAATTCTGTTTAGCATCCACCATATGGATTTCTAGGTGGTACCACTGGAAAAAAGTCCCAGCCAATAATGCCATTTCTAGAACAAGACAGGATAAAACATAACCAAAAAAACCCAACAATTTAGCACTAAACAAAGTCATTTAAGCGGAAAGTGAGAATAAAAGAAAGATCATAAACAATACTTGTGCAATGAGAAGGCTATTATCAAAGCTTTAAAGAATATTTATATAATTCTTAAGTTCTAATAAAAGAACACCAATAGTTAATTAGTCAACCTCTTCCAGTTCTAATCACAGGTATGGACACCCAGCCAACCATCTTATTGTTTGAGAGCTCTAGTGAGTCAAACGAGTGGAGAACATGTGCAGCATCAGAATTTCAAAGAACCTTTAATTTTGACTTGGAAGAAGAATGAACTACTTGAGATCTTATGAACAAACAACAGTACCATGGCTCTACCAGAAACTTCAATTGAATAAATACAGAGAAAAAAGAAAAGGGAACAACAACAGCAAGAAGCTTAAACAGGGTTACCTTCTTCGCAGACTTCAAAGAAGTAAACCATTGAGCTGATGGAGATTGTTGCAATACAGAACTACCTGTATTGTTGTTATTAGTTAACTTTAAAACATAAAATGGCTTTCTCACAGTTAAAGAGGGGAAAAACAAACTCCTACCATTTAGTTCAGCCTCACTTGACTTAGGTGTACGCTTTTTCTTCTGTACATCATTAATCAACATGTTAAAACAATCTGTTACAACTTCTACAAGATGAATTTCAAGAACAAGAAAAGTAAAAAGGACATTAGTGTGCTTACAGCAAGTAATACATCCAAACCTTCCATAGTTGGGGGATTTAAATTTTCCAAGTCAACTGCAAGAGATTACAATATATTAATTCAAAAGGACTACAATCATCTGTGGGTCAAATACTTTATCTATTGCTCAGGTTGTCAACTTGACCTTACAGTCAAACCACCCGTAAATCCAAATGAGTAAAAAACTGCTGATTTGCAATTCTTTTTTCAATAAGTGATTTGCAAACTTACCATCGCCATGTAAGATTTCATTAGTCAGCACATGTCCACTTTGAGTCAAAGAAACTAACTGCAAATTCCGGAGGTGTTACCTTCTACCAAGAACATATACATAACAGAAAGAAAAAGAAACCAAAGGATACAAATAAATCTGAACCTGCATGGCTGCAATGAACTCTTTAAAACCAAGAAAACCTTGTCGTTTGGAATCTGCAATTGCCCATATCTTGTAAATAAGAAAAACAGAGAAGATTAGTCATGATTAGAGATGTAAATGGGTCCCAATTAAATCCATTTAAAATTAAAACAAGTGCAAAAATTCATAATTGGGGGATATATGCAAGAGCTTTAATAGAAAATCCACTGAACCAAGTATGTAAATGGGTCTAATCGGGGACCCATTTACACGATTGGACCCATTTACATCCCTAGACAGGATGAAAATTGTTCAAACAACAAAAGAAATCAATCTCTATTCACAGATGCAGCTGATTGCATGTAAGTAATCAAATACAGGATGAAGCGTGCATATACATACATATCAGTGAATTTTTATAAAATGTACGCTTTGGTTGATAATGCCACTCTCCTACTCACCTCAAAAATCACAGAAAAAAAGAAAAAGAAAACCTAAACCCCCCCCCCCCCCAAAAAAAAAAAAAAAGGCATGAAAATTAAAATGAAAACTTTATCATCAAGTAAAAATCAGTAATGAGAAGTCAAAAACATGAACAAAGTAGAAGAAATGACTCAATAAGGGCTCAAACTTTTGAATAATATTGTATATTATAAAAGAAAATGGGAATAACTGGTGGAAATTTTACAGCCAATATGATGATATCAGAATCAGTTACATAAAACTTATTCAATTAAATAGATTGTACCCTCTGACCCCATTTGGAATCATCCAGTTAATCCACATTCCATATATGTGTGTGTGTGTATCTGGCTCATAAAATTTTAAAGAAGCAAGTCCAGTAAGACCAACAGAAAATCAATTCTGTAAAAGGGTTTTTTTTTTTTTTTTTTTTTTTCTGTAAGTTAGATTCATAAAACACAAACCAAAGCTGAAACGGCTACAAGCTAAGGCCAAGGCATACCCCGGACTGACCAAAAACCAGGGGCATGAACATAACAACGATCACCCACTGGGCCAAAAGAAGAGAAATAGGTCTGTAAAAGGGTTAAACTGGAGGATTTTCATGATTAAACCTATTGGCTCTAGAATGTGCATCGTTGCCCTGCTGGGGAGTCATGGGTCCATACCATACATTTTGGTTCCAATGATTGTATGGGGCGCAAAAATGACAGAGCAGGTAACAGAATCCAAAGAAGGGAGAAGGAGAACCTATATTCCTTTTGATTTGGTTATGAAAAATGAGAACAGAATTAGCAAACTATTGGTTGCTTTGGGGCGGAGGGGCAACGTTACTGCAAAGTAATATTTCCGTGAGACAAATGCAGCGTAGAAGAATTAGTTAAACGAACAAGGAATAAAACCCTAACTATTTCCGGTTGAAGACAAATTGGAAGTAATTTAAGAACATCAAAGCTAGGCCGTCAAAACGAATCAGAATATCTCTATTTTCTACATATTCCACCCTTTCTCTCAGCAAACCAAGCAGGGAACTACAACCAAACTGAAAACGGTAAAAGAACCGGCGACCTACCTGCTTGAGATCATGTTTAGGCAAGTTGGACATAGCAAAGAACTTGATGGCGTCGTTTCCCGTAATGCGCCCGTCGGAATCTGAAATCAACAGCTTAAATCACCAATCAACATGCAAATACGCATGTATATATATATATATGCATTAAGAGCAGGAATAGCGAAGCATTAAGAGGAACCTGAATCAGCGAAGTTGAACCATTCCTGGTAGATCTTCTCGTGCTCTTTGGAGCATTTACCCATCGGAGACGAATCTATTTCCATCGGAGGCGAATACGGAAATCCAGCAATCAGAGGAGATATCGAATCGGGCGGCTTGGTTTCAGGTGCTTTGAATTTCGAAAATTCGGAGAATTTTGCAAAATGATAATAACGGCGAGGAGGAGATCTTCGATTTCTGGTTTGTCATTTGGTTTTGCCTCTGGGGAGAGAGAGAGAGAGAGAGCGCCGTGCCCGCGCGTGCTGCCGACGGAATTATTTAACAGTTCGGGCAGCGTTACATCACAATTACGTCAACAATATAGTCTATATTTAATTTTCCGGTAAGTAAACACCATATAAAGTTAGGCTGTTTTCTAGTTACCAAACAAAATAGTTCCGTTGCCACTCAGACGGCTTCTCTTGTAACTTCCATGTGTTTTTTTTGTTTTAATTTATCTCTAGGAAAATTCTAGAAAGTACAACGGGTTTATCGACAGCCTTATCAAAAGAGGGTAAAATGATGATTTTGCCCCCACGCCTGCTCTCTCCTTCTCCTCCTATGAATTTTTCCTGCCCCTACTTCTCTCTTCTCTCCTCCCATGGCCGTTGCTCTAGCCTCGCCGCCGCCCTCGTCTCGCCTCGCCTCCGTCGTCTCGCCTAATTGTCGTTGAATTTGCAGCAACGATCGATGAGGCGAGGTGAGACGGCGATAGCAGCGAGACGAGGCGAGGGCAGTGAGGCGACAGAAGTGCAGCGACGAGGCGAGGCGAGGGCGACAACGAGGCTAAGACAGCGACCATGGGAGGAGAGAGAAAAGAAGCAAGGTAGAGGTAGTGGTCCACTTTGCAAATTTGCAAAGTGGGCGAGAACAATTTTGTCTTTTTGCTCCTTTTATGTAAATCTCTTTGTGACCCTCTCTGACTCTGTAGTGGAGCTCTTATCTCTATCTGAGTTTTGCCCAATTAATTTAAAAAGGTAGGTGATATTTTATCATAATACACTCTCAAGTAAATTCGAATACAAATACAATTTATATACACTTAAAATTAAACATTCGATACAGTTCATGTGGGACTTAACTTTCAACAATAATTCTATCTTTCAAGTTACCATACTGATTCAAATCTTAACATTTTATGTGAAACTCCAAATGTTTTACCAGTGCACAATATTCGTAGGGACATCTTACAGATATCTTACCTATATGGTTCATTAGTTTATTAAGGTGGGAATGTATGGTATGATTGAAATTTATTTTTGTTGGATCAATAAATACATGACAATAATTAGAATATAAATTTTAAAAATATATCAAGTAATGCCATAAAAGTTTCTATATATATCAATATAAACACAATTCTATGATAAAAATCAAATTAATGATGAAGTATTTAACTTATACATCAACAATTATTAGGAAAAAAAATCGTTTTCATTAACAAAATGATAGATAATATTCAAATAGTGGAGATTAACTCCTAAATATCTCAAATTATTATTATAGTCTCTAACATCTACAAATAAATAATTAAAAAATAAAATATTTGGATGGTTGAACCGAGTCAGATCACTGTTTCATTAGTTACTTTTTAGTGGTTAGTTTTTTTTTTTTTTTTTCAACCAATCAAACTCATTTATTGACTAAGTCTCGATTCTTTTTCATTTTAGTCGAGTTTTGGCTATCTCATATACACATTATCCACTTTAATTATTGCAATGTCCAGATGGTCTGCTGGTAATTTCCTTTTGTTTTTATATTGGTTTATTTTGTCAATTTTTCGATTTCAATATCTTACTTGGTTTATCATGTTTTAAATAAATCTGTTTGTAATTTTTTGAGCTCAATTATTTTCTATTTGATAGTCGATTGTGAAATTTTGTTTATTGTTGTTTAATCGGTTATGCTTATTTTAACCATTATTTGTTTAAATTTTATTTAAATTTAAATAATAATTAACTTTTCATGTATTTCAATTAATTTTGAACGCGAATGACTTTTAATTCACTCACTGAATTTCAGCAAATTTAAGTATCATGAGTTCTTCACAATCCCGTCTACAATATTCAATATTAGGCTTTGCCCAATTTGATTCAATTTTGTCAAATTTTGTGCTCAAAACCACTCTTCACCTATAGCAAAATTGGTTTATTTTACAATTTTCAACAAATTACACTGAAGTCTCAATTCTTCATAAATTCATGCTTTGACTCTCTTAAATTCCTCCCAAAGTCTGATAATTTGTCAAATTCATCACTTCCAGACTTGATGGTAAAAAAGAACGAGGGCAACTTCTCCATCGCCCATTCCATTCCGGTTCAAATCCGTCCTACAAATTGCCAACACCACCCAAAGAACGAACCGAACACAGTGGCTTTCACTTCAGTAATAATTCCTCAGGTTCTCAAAATCATGCCGAGTGCTTCCCTAACTTATTACCTAATAATACACACCACACACACACAGTCACACACATATGTGTCAAATTAATTAATTAATTAATATGCCAATTTCGGAATTGATCTCAAACACAAGTCCAAGTCATCGTGATACGATAACTGTACTCATTCTGTACCCAAACCCGATACCCATAAATTAATACAACAATGACGTAATAATAATTATACAAAAAGAATGCCCAAATGGGTAGCAAAAGCAAGAATACCGCATAAAGAACTGTGCGAGGCATCGCATTGACTGGAGGAGGAGAGAGGGCTTAGAGACTGACGATGGTCTTGCCCAGCAACCAGAGCACCAGAGACATCTCTATCCCGAATATGGTGTTTAGTGATGCCCTGTCTAGCATAAACCCGTATATTGTGATCCCCGCTCTGTTGTTCTCAAAGTACGTCACTTTTTCCACCCAAACAGGGCCAAAAGAAAATGTAATTAGTTTTCTGAACAATTCTTTTAAAATGAGAGGCATGTAGCTATTAAAATTCGACGAGTTGTGAATGAAAAATCAATTAAGATATCATCAGTCCGATTCAAGAAAAACAAACGGACATACCTCCTTACGCGTAAATCAGCCAAAACTGTTGTAAGGGAGGGAGAGAGAGAGAGGATCTCACCTAGAGCTTGTCGTTTCTGAAAGGAGATGGTGCTATAAGCGTAAGCCCGCACCAATTTGGTGTTGTCGAGTTCGTCCTCTTCATCGCTAACATCTTCACCGTCGGATGAGGGGGCATCGGGGGTCACCGGAAACACCTGGTTAGCCACAGCGTGGGCCACCGGAGTTTCAGTGTCGCCCGTACTGTCGAACGACTCTATCGTGGCGTACACGTGCCATTTGGCAGCTAGGCTAGTTACTGACTGGGCCTTGTGCGTGATCCTTGTAGCACTCCGCAGCAAAATCATCAGCCCCGTTAAAAGGCTCACCGAGCAAAGCTGCATTCCAACAGAATTCAACATGCTATACTATTACTGATTAATAATTATCCCAAAATGTCATTATTTTGTTATTTACTGAATAATTGAATGCGAGATTTCCTCGTACAAGTGTTCACAACTATGATTAGATCGATTTGATTCAGGAATTTTGAAATTTAATTAAGTTCTGGGCCTGATTTTGACCTGATGAATGTCGGGGATCTAGTTAACATAAAACCGGAACCAACACGAAGTCATGGCATACCGCAAGTTCGCCGGCCTTGTAAATGTTGACCTCGGCAGGGGATCGAGTGGTCATGAGAAGCGAAGCGAACTGGCTGATGGTGACGAAGATGAGGGCCCACAGAATGAACACGCGGTAGCGGTGGCTGATGATTCGTAGATACCGTCGGATTCGGAGGTGCTCGGCCAGCACCGAATCGACGTCGGATTCGGTCTGGAACACGACAGCGAAGTCCTGAAAGCGCAGGATCTGAAGGTAACAGATCAAGCGGAAGAGAACGCAGACCAGGAAGAAGACAACGGTGCGGTAGAGCCACGAGCAGAGCTCCAGGACGCATGCCACTGTGTCACTGACGTAAACATTTCCCAAGAAGGGAATCCGGCTGGCGCCGGAGGCATACCACCATATCTTGTAGGCACTCTCCGCAGCGAAACATGGCATCACGAAGAAGAAGAGAATCTTAAGTGACCTCTGCATTAATAACAATTAAAATCATTAATGGAAAAACATAAATTGTTTTAAAAAAATAAAAAAAAGCACAAGTTATTTAAATTAATAATATTAATTAAATCCCTAAAAATAGCGAATTCCTATTTTTCTTTTTTTTTTTTTTTGTAATCCATCTCAACTTCAAAACTAAAAAGATAAAAGTCCAGTGAAGTCCACTCCACCAGTGCAAATTAATTAATTAATTTAATTAATTGAAACAACTATTCAGTGTCACGTTTTAATTATTTTGAAAAACAATAGAAACAGCTTCTGCTGATTTTAGAAAACAGACATTCATTTATTAAATAATTGTGTTTACCAAAGTAATAACAAGGTTAACAAACGGGCGGAAAAGGTGGCTCATGGCCGGCTACGTTTCAATGGCGGCCCAGCCCTTGAGAGGAGCTCTCTGCTTCACACTGCAACGGTGGTAATAACTAGACAGAAGAATGTAAAGAAATCATCGGACAGTACCAAATATAGAAAAATCGATCGAGACAGCTCCATTTCATCCATCTAAACGAAATTTGATAAAAATAGATAGGGTCAAAATTACGAAACACTGCCAAATATTCCGACGGATCTCAATTTCGTTCAAACTCCAAAACAATTCATCATCTAGATTGCAAATCCGAAGCGAAAACTGAAACGAGTCGATGATTTCGAGAGGAAAAGAACGTACACTGAGCTGGCCGGTGTATCCCTTGCGGACGGTCTCGCTGTGGTCGACGAGCTTGTCCAAGAACAAGAAGCGGCGGAGGCCGTACTTGCGGACGAAGCCGGAGAGGCAGACGAAGGAGAGGGTAGCCACGGCGGAGAGGGAGAGCTGGACGACGCCGTCGTAGGGGCGGGCGTGGCGGGCGTCGCAGTCGGCGCAGGCGAGGAAGAAGTGCGAGAGGCAGGGCACGACGATCGCGAAGATGAAGAAGACGATCCACGAGAGGCACGCCGTCCACGTCGTCGACTGGTCCACGCACATCCACCGGAGCCACGTCCGGAACGAGTGGAGCTCGTCGTGAGCGTGCGACGCACACCTCGAGTACGCCTTCTTCCGGTCGACCAGCGGCTCCCTCTCGTCTCCCATGGCGATCGATTACTTACACTAGAGAGAGAGAGAGAGAGAGAGAGAGAGAGATTGATGGGTTTCAGGCTTCCAGCGAGAGAGAGAGAGAGAGGGCGTTTTGGAAACGTCTTGCGCGTGAAAATAGGCGTAGCATATATCTAAATCTAAATGAGAGGGGGGAACGAGGAGAAATGGGGCATCATCACCGGGACAAATTTGGCTAGTGTTTGTGGCCGGAATACGAGGTGTTCAGACACGCTGCGGTGGCGCGTGGTTAAATCTAACCAATGATAGCCCGCAACGTGGCGGGACAGGGGAGGCTCCTTACTCGCAACGATGCGTGTGCCTCTCGTGGTACCATTTATATGTCCAATTACAAATAAATAAATTTATATATGTAAATAGTAGTATAATTGGACAAGTAACGTTTTAGTGGCAGAGATTAAAGAAGAGTTCGGGTTGGGGGCACATGAAATTGGAGAGAGAAGATAGTTCGGTTGGGTTCCACCGTACTACCAATGTCTTGGTTCCACACGGCTCAGCGAGCTCATGCATCACGCAGCTCACAGCTGTCCTAACAAAACATTTAGAAAATTAAAAAAATAAATAATAAACAAATAAAAGAGCAGCCAAAGCCCCATCGTGCTTCTGCTACGCGTCCCCTGAACCCGTCATTTGAGCCAAATATATTCTCACAATAATAATAATAATCATATGTTGTCCCTTTCTTTGCCACACAGTATACAAATTAAATAGGATTTTTTTTAAGGCAGAATCATTGCAAGAGTTACACACAGATAGATAGACTGATAGATAGTTGTCTCTTTGGCGGCCGTCGGTCAATGGTTTCGGTGGGTGCAGGTGCAGCGGTGAATTAGGAAATACGCAATGCATGTGAATTCCTAAATCATCGTTTTGAGATCCGGCCACTGACATATTAAAAGGTTTAATTATCACTCAATCTTGACATCTTGACACCCACTTCACTAAAGAGAAGACTAAAGCAGGGGCGGAGCCAACTGAGGCCCGGTGGGGGCAACTTTTTTAAATTTTATTTTTTATAATAATTTATTACTAAAAGTAAAAAAAAAATTATATTATATTTCATTACTATAAATTAAAAAAAATAATTATTAAAGAAAACAAATATATAATGCCCCGATAATAATCAATTAATTTCAAAACAACTATGAAATCTTAATGAATTAAGAGTAAAATATTGAAATAGTTTTCTTCAAATATTAGAACAAATACTGTGTGATTATCAAATTCGTCTAAATTCATCAATTGATTATGTTCGACTTTTTCTACGACAAAAACTATCTTTTTATGGTTATAACGAGTCTAAAGATTCAAGTAATCAATATAACTTTTTTGAACAATTGTAATTTCTAGTATGAAAAGTTATAATGAACAGTTATAAGAAAAAAATATTTTAATATTATCACTATTATCTTATTTTTAAAATTATATTTTTGATATTTAAGTTCGCCTCCACTAAATTAAAATCTTAGCTCCGCCTTTGGAGTAAAGAAATTATATGTCATTATTTCGTTTGTTCAATATCTTTTCAAATGAAGCCTCATATTCATAACATTATTTTTAAATTTTGATTATTGTAAAAATATCACTAACTCTAACAAAAAGATATATTATCTTTATATTTTAAATTAAAATAAATGAATGCTAATAATTAAATTTAATAAAACAGGTAAAGCAAAAACTTTATAATTTTTATGATTCTATGGTTGTAACGCATGGTTAAGAAATTAGCTCCTGTGTTTATTTAAGAAATAAACACAAATTTATTACTATTCTTATGTTGTTGATCTTTGAAAAAATATAGAAAAGCTTTTTATATTATTCTTTTTTTTTAAAATGATAAATGATGGGAACTTACAACTGGTGAAAAAGGCACCTACTTAGTTAAATATTGAAGAAAAAACTGCAATGCCCACGCTCAGATTTCACATATTACAAAAATCACCCTTCATGTTCTAAAAATATTAATATCCTTATCATGATGTCTCAGAAAATAAATAAAAAAAAAATCCCCCTAGGATCAGGAGTCTCATAACTAAAGCCATGCTGCTGCTGCACCAAGGAATCCAAACCCCAGACAGATATGAAGTAAACTGAAAGACCTTAATTTAAGTAAAAGATAGACACTGAAATATCCTCTAAGCTAAATAAAGATAATTTTCACAGAATAAGTCTAAGCTAAATAAGGTCTCAAAACATCGATTTGATAAGCCTCTATTCATAAACAATTCTCAGACAATAAATCCCTCAATAGGTAATCCTTATAATTTGAGCTAGTATTTGTTAAAATGAGTAAAATAATTTTGTATTAAGATAATATTAAAATATTTTTTAATCAAAATATGAAATATTCAAAATAAAAATAAAAAATATTTCAAAATTTTTATCAAACTATTTATTAATTTTTTTAGAATGCATTGAAAGATATATGTATCATTATTTCTTATTTGAAAGTTTCAAAATATACTTATCTAGAGAAGGAATAGACATAAATATATTTAAAAATGTCAAATAAGAAATTACATGATTTCTTTTCTAAGGGTCATCAAATAAATTTAATAAAAATATTAGGAATAACAAAAATCTATGATATTTTTCATATCTTACCTTTTTTGATATATATTTTGATTAACAAACATTACTTGAGTAAATAAACGTAAGTCTAATATGAAAACACCAAAATACACATTCCAAATCCTCTTGATGCCTAGTGCTTTAATCTTCATGTACCCAAAACGTGGTAAGTCACACTTATCCAATAATCTATATCCAAATCACTTCCAAACATGTATATTTAAGAGAAATCAAATAATTCTCTGCAACATAAGTTAGGCTAATTAATTCTCATTGCGGTCTTTATCACAAATTTTAACTCAAAAATTATAAAAGAAAAAAAACTCAAGAAATGAGTTAAAAGAAAATCATATACTATCCTCAACATTTTATAAGTTATCGCTAGAGATTTTTGTTGACTTAAGCATTAGAGTAGTATTTTCTTAATCTAGCCCTAGAGTAATCATTCTTATCTCATATGTGTAGGAAGCATAAGCATAGGTTAGTAACAGTCGAGAATTTCATAAGGTTTTAAGCATAATTTTAATTTGAGTGTAAGTGAAATTTTTCAAAAGTTTAAGGCCATAGTGTAATTTTTCATAGTGATGAGCAACCGAATCATTTGCAGAGAATGCCTTAAAACCTAGATGTCTAAGAAAAATGGTAATGTATAGACGAGCATTTCGAGGCGTGATTTATGACGTCGAAAAAAGTCAAATCAGAAATATTTTTTGATACAATTGTGGTTTATGCTGAAAAATTGAATGGTCATAAAGTACTTTCGAGAAGTCAACAAAACCCTTAAGAGACTTCGATTTTGTGAGTAAAACAATCCTGAAGTGGTTTCAGGTTGAAATGAAATGATTTGTGGTCAAATCATTTATTCGGGTCTAAGTGTAATTTTTTTATTTTACCTGAGAGAGGTCTAAAGATATTTTTCTAAATTTGTAGGGGTGAAATGGAAAGTCTAGAACTTGTGGGTCTTAATGGTATAGTTGGAAAATTTAAGGACTTTAAGGAAAGGGCCAAAAATGCAAAAAGAAAAGCTGATAGGGCCAAAGTGTAATTTCTAAAAACTTGCAAGTGTGAAACCAGCAAAATCAGTGGCCGCTGATGAAAAGTCCACGATTTCGATGATGGGACGATCGAGGCTGACCTGGGGAAGGTCGTTTGTGGCCTATGGAAGCTTGGGGACCAAGTTTTGGTCTGTGATTGGCCGTGAGGTGGCCGATTTTTTGTTATAAATAGGGGCCAAGGGTTTCATGTTTTAGGCATCAAAATTCTTAAGTTTTTGGAGAAATCAGAGAGATTGGATAGAGGGCTTTTATTCTCGAAGTGGCAAAGAACATTTCTGGAGAGTTTGGAGCATTTTGGTGTCGATCTAAAAAGGTTTTAGAAGGTGGCCGGAAAATCAGGTATCGCCGGAAATCAAGGCTTTAAACGACTATTTGGAGTACTTCTAGCCATTGTTTTGAGCATCCAAGGGCACCATTGTGATCGACTTGAGAAGTAGAACAAGGTGGGCTTTTATTCTCGAAGTGGCAAAGAACCTTTCTAGAGAGTTTGGAGCATTTCGGTGTCGATTTAAGAGGGTTTTAGAGGGTGGCCGGAAAATCAGGTATCGTCAAAAATCGAGGCTTTAAACGACCATTTGGAGTACTTCTGGCCATTGTTTTGAGCATCCAAAGGCACCATTATGATTGACTTGAGGAGTAGAACAAGATGGGTGAAAAACCCAGCAACCGCCGATGGTCTGAGCCGGAGAAGACAATCATCGCGTGTAACTCACACGCCAATCATTCACAAGCAGTACACACACCAGTGCGTGAGGGCACGTGAGACTAAGGGTAAGATTGGATTTTTGTTTATAATTTTTAGAAAATCATTTTATGAATTATGGTGAAGAAAAATTTGAAAAAATATTTAAGAAGATATTTATTTTGAAATTTTTAAGGGGAAAATAGGAAGAAAGTAAGTGGAAATTATGAAAAAATTAGGAGAAATGGATGCTTATGTTTCTTTGAATAAATATGATGTCTAGGGATTGAGCCTTGAGGTTGAGTAAAAGTGCGATTGTTTGAGACTTGGCAGGAGAATAGAGGTTGTGCATGAAAATCGAGGCATTCTGAGTACGTTCGAGGTGAATGGTTCTACCCTAAATACTTGGTTTTGATTTTACCTAAACTTGATTTGATTATATGCAAAGGGTTTTGTTGCATGTGAACAGTTTAACCTGTGATGGTTGTTTCCATGTGGGAGGCTCATCCTAAAATGTTTTGTGCATGTGCATTGAATTTTGTGTGATAAATTATATACATGAAATATTGTTTTATATGATGCATCGAATCATGGTATATAGCATTGACATGTTTTTTGATTGTTCATATGGGATGTGGCACTTGAGTAATAGCACTAGAGAAGCGTGTCAAGGAATAATGCCTACTTGTGGCGGGGGCTAAGAGTGGACACCACACTGACGGGTCCACAGGTGTTGGGGCTAGACACCATCCCGAATCGGCTTAAGTGACAGGGTTACGAGTGGAGACTACCCTAGGTTCTTTTAAGCTATGGCATTGTTTCCGAGGTGAACGTGGATTCCCAAGGATAGTGTTGATTATCTTGTGGTTAGGATTTGTGTTGGTATAATTCGATATGCTTTTGAGTGGAAACGTAATCTCTGACATGATTGTAGGGTGATTTCCCGATTTCCTAAATTGATGTTGACCATTTCAAGTCAGAAGTGATAACAATGGTATTTCGTTGTGTTAGGGAGAGGCGTTTGATGTTGCCCTCATAAGCTAAGATTGTGTTATGCCAATGTGTCGATGTGATTTTGTTGTCTTTAAAGAGATTGTATTTTCCCCGATTAGAGTTAAATGTTGTATGGGATTCTCTTAGATTGGGACATGTCGAGAATATGTCAGTTTTGTTTTATATCTTACATACATTCATAAAATTGTTTTGTACTCACTTAGATAATTCAACATTTAATTTGAACTTTGTCTTTGAAATATTCAAACGTTCTATATGAAAACAGTAGTGCCAAAGAGAAAAGAATCACCGAAGAGTGATGGTGATTTGTAGGTAATTCGTAGTATGTCTTTTTTATTATGATATATATTATTTTGATGATGTCATGTTAAATGATGGTACAATTTTTATATTATAAATAAAGTAGTTTTAGTTATGTACTGTTTGAAATTTCGATCTAACTTCTGCATTTATGATGATATTATTTATCTTAACTTATTAATTTTAAGTTTGATATGTTGAAAAGAAAAAATGAGATTGTCGAGGAATGATTTATGTTATGTATTTATAAAAAATATATATATTTTTGAAATCTTAAGTTATAACATACTCGAAAAAAGTGGAGTGTTATAGCTAAGTTCGAGATAAGATTCAGACGGTAGTTTTTCGAATTCAATTGATGACCGATTCCAAAAAGAAGGTTTTTTCTTGACTAAATGGTAACCCTCCCAATTGATCATCCCATCATAGATGGCAATCCGTCTGATGCAGAAACTCAACATGAAGGCAACCAAACCCTTTGCAAGCATGGACCCTTTTGCTTTTCTCGTACAACTAGACAAGATGAGGAGGCAAGTCCAAATTTTTGTCAATAATTATAAGAAGAAAACAATACTAGGAACAACAATCAACCCTAGACCAACCAAAGGATCGGGGCCAATGGTAGCCTTTAGAATTAAATCGATGATCACCAGGCTAACAACAAAAAGAAAAAATAAATTGTTCTTGGTACTTTGCCACCCCACCAGTCCCCATTGCGAAATCATGAATATCAGCGGTTGAATCACCAAAAGACCATAGAAGTCAAAGAACTTGTTCTCGAAACACGAGTGACAAATACAAAAAAAAATAGAGATCGCCATCGTCGGCAAAGTTGATTGCAACCCCAAAGTTGGAGCCTAGGTGATCAAGAAGTCTGCAATATCATCTCCAACGTTGAATGAAGTCTTCAAGGAAGGCAAGGACATCAGGTCATACAATCAGCCATGATTCCCTCGTCTCACGAAGTACTTGGTCAACTCGTGCCTAAATATCATTTTAAATATCCTCACATCAATCAGTTTTAAGTAACAGAAGACCATATCAAACATATGTCCGTATTCCCTCGTCTCACCAAGTACTTGGTCAACTCGTGCCAAAATATCATTTTGAATATCCTCACATCAATCAGTTTTAAGTAACAGAAGACCCTATCAAACATGTCTGTTTTTATCAAGATGACATGAAAGGAAAAACAGCCTTGAATGCCATGCTTTGTCGAGGTTTTACCCGAACTTTGCATAAGAGGGCACGAGATTGGTACAATATCCTCACCAAGGGAAGTATTGAGGCGTTTTCATAGTTAGAATGTCAATTTGTTGAAAGATTTCAAGGAAACTAGCGACCCTTGAAAACCAATTCGGCGTTCCTTCAAGTTAAAACACTAGCCAGGGGGAGACACTAAAGCAGTACATGGAGAAATTCCAAATTGTTGTTTTTGAAGTAGACAAAGTAGATGACCTACTAGCTGTCGCAGCAATAACTAGTGATCTAAAGGATACCAGCTTCAATTTCTCTTTACTAGAGAATCCCCCTACAAAATTGAACGAACTTATACCCACTCCCAATAGTACATTAATGTCGAAGAACAACGCTTTGATAAATGAGCCCAAATTGACAATAGAAAATCAAAAAGAAAGGGGGGTAAGTCTCTTACCCGAAATACCAATGAAAGACGAGAGGAAAACCCTTCAAATTGAAAAGGGAGACGTTAGCCCACAGAGAATATTCTTTAGGTTCTTACAAAAGTGGTGATCGTCAATTTCGAGCATAGAGACCTGCTAAAGGAAGCATGTTAATGCCAAGGCTAGATCCCAGCCAATATTGTGAGTATCATCGCATGGTAAGGCATCATACGAATAAATGCCGAGAACCATAGAAAGAGATCAATAACTTGCTCCGGAGAGGAGGCTATTAACAAGTGGTTTAAGGGCCACAAAAGAGACAAATAGATAATCAAGGAGGAGGCGATCCCGCGAAAGGTCCTCCTCATCCAAAAGACACTCGAGGGCAATCCAAACCACCTACGGAGCCCCACCCCCCAAACAAACACAGAATAACCTTCATTTTTTTTTTTATTTGTGTAAAACTTTCCTCCTAAAGAAATTACGCATAAACAGTAAAATGGGCTTTATCTTTTGAAAGAAGAATCCTTTTATGGCTAATAATGTATTCACATATTTAAGTTTTGACAAAATTTAAGATACTTACCAACACTGATAATCAAAAGATTTTGAATCGTGAGAAGGGAATATATGGTTTTCCAGTGCTGGTGCTGGGATTTTGATTCATAGTCCTCAATTACATTTGGGCAAAAAAGGCGCTCTATTACACTGGTTTCCTAATCCTTGTCATCGCTGCTCATTTTGATCGTTGTATTCATCGAAGCAGCATCATATTTGTCTCCAAGCACAAAGTTCAGAATTACTATTCCGTTTGGATAAAACGTTCATTTCAAATAAAACACCTCCTTTTTTATTTCTTAGATCCGAATCCAAGTTAAATTTATACTCTAAATCCAAATGATTCGTTCCCAACAATCATGTACCCAAACAATAAATTTGACATTTCAAATGCCCCGTATTAATGCAACTTCCCACTGATTGTATTTATCTTAACACCAACCAACCAATGAAACATAAATGTTCAGAAAGTCACCAATGGCTCAAGTTACCCCAGCGTTAGACTTGGCAACATCAATGGGAATGCACGTGACTCGCGTTGTGCAATTCGTGCATTGGGGGTGGAGGCTGTCAGTTTTCATTAAAAGAAAAATCCATCACTCGGTAAAACATGAGTCCCTTGGGTGGGTGTGGCCTAGAGCAAACTATGCGGTAGACCACAGTCCACAGACTATACTTTTCATGCAGTTGAAAGAGAAGAGCCCTCTGTGAAGAAGACAATCTAAATCCAAAGGGTAACTGAGTCGAGACTTTCAAGGGATCCAACTAAAACGCTACAGCTTCAAATGCATGTACACAGAAAGCCCAAAGCCTTGGCCACTTGTTCATATCAATTTAGTCAGTCACGCTCAATTTAGTCAGTCACGCCAAGCAATCTCCGGCACAAGACTAGCCAGGTAACGCGGCACCATTTGACATGAAACTACTATGGCATTAAAACGTAAAAAGTACCATGTGCTGCATTACCCTCATTTTGCAAAGTCTCTTCACATGACTCAGAACTATGACATTCCAACACAGGAAAAACAAGAACCCAAAAAAAAAAAAGAACTTTATCAATGCAAATATGGTAGAATTGATACCTTAAGGTGAAGCTATCGACTAAAACTTCAGTGTCAGCCACAACAGGATAATGCCAGGTCCACATCAATACAAGTTGCAAGAAAACATCATTCAGGACTCCGAACAGCTCTGTAAACCTTAATTGCAGCAGAAAATGGGCAGTTTTTCATAAAAATAAGTTTAGTGCCAAAAATATTTGGCAAATTAGTGCTCTCCCAAAATTATCTGGGTATCGGTTTTTTTCCAAGTCAGCAAGCCACATGGCGAGGTGGCAGAGGAGACACCAAATTTCAATTTCAGCAAGGACCTGCTGCCACCCCAAGTCACCTGCCAACACACCTTGCTGACATGGACAAAAAACCTTAAATTCCCAAATAGTTCTAGGAGATCACTAGTTTGCAAAATATATTTGGCACTAACATTAGTTTTAAGAAAAACTCAAAAATGAGAATACCTGAGCTACTGTACGATGCCCACATGCAGCAACAGAATCAGACTGCCACAAGCAAAAATGAGAGTAATCCAGAAACCAGCATTGTTTTGAGCGGTCAGAAGGGTTTGGTGTTCAGCTTTACCTGCAGAAGCCATTCATCAGCAGGTTCTTCTCCTCAAACTATGCCAGCCACTCCAACACCCCTCAATCCTTCTCCAAATAAGACCGCATGCAGTCAATCTGGTATGATGAAGTTCAAAATGGAACCTTGAGACGGATGCACAAGGTCCAAAAAGAACTCTGTTGTCTAGGCTTTCCACCTTCTAACCCATTGCTCTGATAGGCCAAAATGGCTGCTTGGACGTGATACTCCATAGATATTAATCCTTTGCAAAATGGAACCTATAATCTTAGCCAAAGTGGTGCAACTCTAGGGTTCAAACAATTGCATGACGATGATCAAGATTGCTAAAAAATTAACCAAAACCTTGAACAGCAATGCTCAAAGTGATGACACTTGTCACCAAAGCATGAGGATTTCAGTAATCCTATCTGAAGGGAGGAAACTCTTCGCTTCAAACAAGATGCATGCCAATGAATAAGATGACTGAATATGGGACCATAAACTTGAGAATTAATCCACGAGTAGTTTCCGCCTTATTGGGTGGATTCCAAAAATGAATTTGCTTGCTAAGTTTTCCATGAAATGCCAATTATCTCAAAAGCAACATCCTCATGAAATAAGTTCATTCATCATGCAAAAAGTCCTGGAGTTCAAAGTAAATTATGATAATGCCTGCAATATTTTGTCCTAAGCTCCAAAAATTAATTATTTCACTGTCAATTAATTAATGCCAGTTCAAAAGAATTTACATGCATAAACACGTCCAAAGGCAGAGATGCCATACCAGGGAAAAAAAGATGGGACAATCGTCCAAATGCATAACTTTACAGCTGAAAAGATGGGAGTAAAAGTTTCATCACCTTGACCTAAAAGCAGAATGGGGTATATCCTTGCAAGCATAAACGGTCATTTTGTCGGTAATTAGTTTAACGAATCATTTTGTCGGCTTCAGACCAGCGCAACGAGAATATATCCTAGCAAGCATGCTAACTGTCTAATTACCAAAAAAGCTCTAACAGAAACTCTCAGTAACCAAAATATACTGTAGCAATACAAGAAACTTATATACAAATAAATGATCTACTGATGCACTTGCATTTCCATCGACAGACCAGGGGGAAACATTGAATGAATGTTCCAAGAACGCAGATGGTGATAAAAGTAAAGCAATAGGGTTATCAACTAGCTGATTCATTTGTTGGATCCAACCAATGCAATAAGAAAATAATTGTATCTAATGTGTTCTTGCAGAGAAAAGTTAAAATGCAATGACAATTTATTAAATATAAACAATACAAATACAGGAGAGTTTCATATGAAAAAATGATTTGCCCGTGCCAAGAGACTTCCATGATTACACATACGTTCCTTTGCTTCCTCAGATCATTCCTTTGCTTCCCCCCCCCCCCAACCCTTTTCTTTTCCCTCTTGTTTTCATACCATGAGTACCACAGAAAAACCACAATGTTACTCCTATATATACGCAAAAAACAAGCAAATATAGTAATGAGACACACTTGTATAGATATGAAAAAAGCAAGCAATGTAGTAATGAACACACAGAACTGCAGTAATTTGACAGCGATAATATCGTCAGAAGATCACTGGCAGCCATAACAAATCAACATACACATTAGAAATATGGAAATATACATAACATAAACAAATCGTGCATGTAGGTATCAAATCTCAATGAATTGCAATGACCAAGAAAAAAAGATGAGAACATAATAAAAGATTATAAGTTTCTTTGACTAGCATTGAATCAGATAAATCTTTATACAGGAAATGATGGGTTAGAGGCATCAAAGATCGAGTTATGGAAAACTCCACAACAGATCTGAACTGATCCCTCCATTTTACAAGTAATATGACTTAAACAACAACAGACTTAAAGGTCTAAAGCCTATATATGGTTGATGGAACCCTAGAGTCTAGACCATCGTCTCGGAATAAGACAATCCAAATCCCCTAATATGATCTATAAACTAAAGATGATTAACAATATATGTAAAGGTAAATTCTCATCAACTCAGAATCAAAGAAGACGATTTGATCATTTCGTTCTTCAACTTTTATCCATCATCTTCTTTTCTCTTCCCAATCTCTTCCGCATAAAACAAGAGACCGAAAATACTAAAGACTTTAATTAGACTGTTTTGAAGTTTAAACCGACGTATCATCATCAGAGTCGAAGGTCTGTGTCTGTGCAACCGAAATCGGCCTCATCCGACGGCGGAGGAAGGTTCAGATCGAAAGCCAAGGGCTTCCGGGAAGAGATCGGATCATCGACGACAGAAGACGAGGAGTCGCAGTCGCTGTGACACTCATAGGGAAAAATCGGCGGTGTACGGCGCCTCCGCCTGGGAATCACCACAGCCTGAGGCGGCTTGGGACCGCTGGCAGACTCCACGGTGCTGCTCAAACTGCTCGACGTCGGTCGCTGGGCAATAATCTGGTGGTGCTGCGGAGAATACATCCATCGGTCAACAAAACGGTGGTTGGCGTTTTGATCGAAATGAGAGTACGGAGAGAGAGGGAAGTTCGTCCTGGCCTTCGGTCCCCGGAGAGACCGCGCCGCCTCATCGTAGGCCCGAGCCGCGTCCTCGGCCGAGTCGAACGTCCCGAGCCAAACTCGCGTCTTCTTCCATGGATCTCTGATCTCCGCCGCGAACTTTCCCCACGGCCTCTTTCTCACTCCGCGAAACCTCCTCGGTTCAGATCCACCGGCTTCTCCGGCCGCAGCGGCCGGTTGCGCCGCTTTCGCCGCCGCGGTGCCTCTAGCCCTCCGCATGGCGATGAAGATTGAAGAGGAGAAAGTTTGTTCAACACTTGCAAAGATAACCCTCTCTCTCTCTCTAGATTTATCCCTCTAGCATTCGTTCTCTCTCTCTTTCAGTCTCTCTCTCTCTCTCTCTCTCTGGCTGACTGGCTTTGTGCTCGAGTTTCCTTCCTCGATTTCCCTACCCTTTACTCGCCCCCACAAACCGACTAGACTCGATTGCTTCTTCCTCCTTTCCTGTTCGCTTTAATTTCTTTTACAGAACTTCTCTTTTGCCCTCTTAACTTGCTCTAATATCACATTTTCCCTCCTAATTTGAATATATACCAAAAGTTTCCTCCCCCATGTGTCCTGTCCTGATCACAAATCAAAATTCAGGCCCTCTTATAAAAAAAAAAAAAAAAAAAATCTCCCCTATTTTGTTATCAAATATTATTAAGAAGTAGACCAAGGTTTAGTTTAGGCCTTATTTGTGTTATGTAAAATATTTTATATTAAACAAATTAATTTTTATCTTATAATCTGATATTTATTTGCATTAAAAATATTTTCTAAAAAATAGTTAATATGTATATAAAAATATGTATATGTATGTATGTATGTATATATGTGTGTATCAAGACTGTTATGTTACTCAATGCGAGATTGCAAGAGTGAGTGTGTGAGTCTCACCTCCTTTTCAATTTGTCTACGTCGGACAAATTCGAGCAATAAAAAATTTTCGATACACATATATATATATGATTATTTATGTGTATGTTTATGTATGTATGTGTGTATGCATACATAGGTATGTATATATTTTTATAGATTAGAACTATTTACATATAAATAAAAAATAAAATATTTCAAATTTTCACTAGGTGTCAATTCTTAGTCATAGTTCAATTTTTACTTTCTTTAAGCAATATTTTAACGAAGAAAACATTTTTCGTAGTGACAAGATTAAGTTAATAACAGTTTAAAAGTTGAGAATTCACTTTATTAATAAAAATAGGGTAAATTACACTATAAATCCATATTTTTGTTATCATACCATAAAATTTTGATTTTTTTAATTACACTTAAATAATTTTTTTTATTTTTGATTAAATTCTATTAATGAAATATGACGTAATGTATAATAATATAAATTTAAAAATTACTTAATATTAAAGTTAACATAAACTCTATAATCAAAGTGATTTTGATGTGTGTATTAATGTATGTTGCGTTTAATTTTTTAATAATTTAATAAAAAATTAAAAAATAATTGAACTATCCTGACATAAGCCTGGTATAAATAATGGTTTCAAGTCTATTTTTTTTTTTTTTAGACTACGCACTATCACTTGTGTTCTCGCTACTCAGTCCTATGATTTCAGTATGAGAGGTAAATCAGAAGATCCAGCAAGTAGGTTTCGATCTCTAGTATAATCGTAAATATGAGAGCGATAAGTATTTTTCATTTTTAAAGTTACTCTTTATCTACTGAATTATCTCTTAGTTAGAACTCAAACACGAGATTTGAAAATCTAAAGAACAACACCCCTAATAATTTTTTTCTTTTCCAATTGATCTACATCCTGGGGCGGCTTTAGGTCAACTTTGATTCTATGTTAGTTATTTGGACGGCACAGCATAAATCATACAGGAGGCGTAATTGAAATGTCCTGCAACCATAGGGGGCACAACTACATTTTCAACAAACTAAAGGGATGAAGTTTAATTGCAATTTGCAAGGCGGGCACGCCCGCCCAGCTTTGATTATTATTATTATTATATTGATATTGCGGGAGGATGCCAAGTACTAGTCTTCACACGTCGTCTGTGCCTGTCAAAATGAGAAAGTGCTACGTACACGGTTCACTAAACAATTATATTAGAGTAATATTATTTATTTAAATTAAAAATAAATTATATATATTTTTATTAAAAAAATTTATATCAGTATATCTTTATTTTTTAATAAAAATATATTAATTAAATTAGAGATAGATAAATAACATTACTCATTATATTATCTAATCTTATCTACTAAATGCTTATATAAAATATTTTTATATATTTTTATTTTTTCAATTTTGAGTGATAATAACATTAAGATGGCACTAATAACAAGAAGGTCACCTCCTTTGTATTCAGGCCTGGCTAAAGGGAGGAGGAGTGGTCCCAAAATCACTAATTTTGTTTTATAATACTTTTTTAAAATTTATATTCTCTTTATTTTATTATTTTATTCAAATAAAGAGGACCTTTAACTTTTTAAATCCACATATATTTTTTAATATTAGATAATATATAATGAGGTGTCATTTAAATGAGGAGGTATCTAACTTCCTAAGCTTATAAATCATTTTTTAATATTAGATAATAAATAATGTGATGTAAACTAATAACGCAACAAAAAAAAAGACAAGATCTAATTTTTTAGACAACGAAAATTTTGACCGAGTAATCTGCACTTATCTAGGCATTAAAAGAAAAATATAAAAGTAAATCAATGAATTTTTAATTTACAAATCTACCTGTAAACTCTTCACATTTTTTACTTGTTCAATTTTTATATTCTCATATATTTTTGTCTTGTCTATATTGTCAATTGTAAAACATTTACTTTTTGAACTAGAATACAAAATTTTAATTAGTGATTTTATATTTCAAAAAATAAGAAAAATAATTTTTTATTATTTTTTAGAAAGCCATTGAACTAATTGTCGCCTAGGCCCCACTGATCCTTGATCTGGCGTAATAAGTTTGAGTCATGTTATTTGTAAGGAGGGGTTTCACAATGGTGTTAAATTGAATGACTTATCGTGATAAATTGACTATATTATCTCATCTCATTTCTCTCTCATTCCCTACAGCAGCAACATCTCGCCATCTCACCGCTGCATCCTCCTTCTCTACGGCGGTTGACGAAGATGCAACAACGAGATGCAAGGTAGCAACAAGATACAGTTGCTGGAGAAGAATGAGAAAGAAGAGAGAAATGATGTAGCGGTTGCAATGAGACAACAAAGAGACGACAACAATCGGCTAGGCGGTGGCATCCTCCACCTTGTTGCCTCACATTCGCCTTACCTCTCTCAGGCGATATCCTACCCCTTGTTGCCTTGCCTCTTGTGACAAGAGGCGAGGTGGCAACGATTTGCCAAGAAAAGATGTAGCAGGCGACGAGAGCAAGGCGACAATGAGAGAAAGACAATGTTGGACTTGGAGGAGAAAGGGATAAGATGGTAATTAAAAAAGAAGATGAAGGGATAAAATAGTCATTTAAACCCTTTTAAACTCATATGTAAAAACCTTATCTATACAAATAGTATTAATCAATGAGATAACAACCAATCATCAGGGCTATGCCTAGGAGTCCCAAAGCCCCCAAAAAAGAGGGCCCAAAATACTTTTAAAAGCCAGTCTTGTTAGTTATAAAAAAATTAAAAATATATATATATATATTATATTTTAAAATATCCCTAAAATAAAGCCCAACCCCTTTAACCGACGCTGCCAATCATAATACAACTAACAATCCCCAAATTACTTTGATCTGCGGCATGGCATAGCTTTGTTCACGAGTCAAAAGAAAATACATTGAATAGCGTAAGAAAATTGAGGGGATAAAATGAATAATCTTGTGGGGAACAAATAGCTTTGAAACTCATTACACCTTGTCAAAGCGGAATCCCCACTCACGGCGGCAATGGCGCTGTTCTTCGTTCATGATGAAGAATTAATTAGGTTTCAAAAGGCCGAAGGTTGATAAAAAGTAAGGGTCTCTAATCGATTATAACTGAATTGATTAAAAATTATTAATTAAATTGAATTAAACTGAGATATATAATTGAATCAAATCGAAGTAATCAAGTCATCTAAACTAAGCAAAACTGAACTAATCGAATTTTGAACTATTATTATCAAATCGAAATTATTACCAAAAAATCGAACCAACTTAATAAAAGAGGGTTAGGTTATTGGTTCGGTTTAGTTTTTTAGTTAATAATATCAAAAAAAGTTAAATTGAATAATCTAAATTTTTGAAAAAAATAATCAAATCGAAACTAATAATCGAATCGAACTAAATAGTTAAAAATATTGAGAGAAATAATCGAACTCAACCACTATTAATGAAAATCCAAACTAAACCAATAAATTTAGTTGATTCAATTTAATTAGTTCGATTTACTCGAACTTTTATTCGCCCCTCAAAACAATAAGAGTGTGTTTGATTGCATACATTTTTCATAGAAAATATGTAATTATTATACATTTTCTATGAAAAATAATCAAATACTATTAATTTTTCTATGGAAAAATATGTATGGTATAAGCATTTAAAGTTTATTTCCATGGAATTCATTTTCCAATAGGGTAGGGTGGTTTTTGTTTTCTAAACAATATTACTTAGAATTAAATTCTAGATAATGCAATCAAACACACCCTAAGAGTTACCGGGCAAATGGCAATGCTTGTAATTTGAATACTTCTTGGAGGCTAAATTTACTTGCATTGAATCTTTAATTCAAAATCTAAACATATATTAAGAAATATATTGTTTAAACTCTTTATTAATAAATGCTCTTTTGTTTTTAACACGTAAAATGTTGGAATATGTTTGATTATAAATTTAAAGTTAAAAATTAAAATATTTGTTTACAATTGAACAAGTCATTAATTTTTTTTAGCTTAATACATACTACGAGTTTTTAACAATTAAAAAATATAACATTTAATACATAAAATGTAAAAAGTCAATATTTTATATCTCACTTATTAAAAATTATTAATTTAAATTTTTACTGTAACTTATTATATGCGTCAGGTAAAATGTCACGTCAATAAAAAAAGTCATGTCAGCAAAATACATCAAGTCAAGCTTAATACATAAATATATAATATTTGACCTTTCAACAATTAACAAATTTGACATTTGGTTCGTGATATATAAAAATTATTAAAAAAATACTTAAATTTCATAAAGAGACATACAAATATTCAAAAAAAAATTACATAAATTTTATAAAATTGCTAAAAATTTCATTAGAAAATACCTAAAATTTCATAAAAATATCTAAAAATACTTAAAAATATTTTTAAAAGACCTACAAATTTCATAAAAAGGTGTTTTTTGAAATTTGTAGGTCTTTTTAAAATACTTTTAGATCTTTTTATGAAATTTAGCTATTTTTCTTGGATATTTTTATCGATGTTCGGAGTTGATTGACCGTGATTTATCAGCCCACAATGAGGGAATGAGCACAAATGCCAAGAGGAGAAACAAAATAGAACAAATACTAAATAGTACGCGGGAAAGTTTTTATGTGGTTAAACCAGAATAATACTTAGTCCACGACTATTCTTTAGTTATTCCAGTAGATTAATAGTGTATTATTATTGTCTTCTTTCTATATAATGGTTTTTGACCCCTATTTATAGTGTGAGATGTTTACAATTTTCATAAAATATAAAATAAAAGGATAATATTATGGAGACAATATGTCCTTATCAGCTCCATAAAATCGGGAATGAATTTCGCATTATGAGGGCATGTGGATATCGCATTCGATTATTCTGCTACCTTTTTGTTATGTGAGCTGAATGGTTTGGGGAGCGAGCTGGCAACATTGCTAAAAGCTCGCTTGGTTCCACAGTCTGAGTTGGGGTTTCGACGATGTGCGACCTTACTCTGGCAACCTCGGCCTTATGCCCATTGGGATTCAGGAGGTTTGGCCAGCCTGCTGGGTTGAGTTTAGCTCATAAGAAATTTGGTCCGAAAAATACCCATAATAATTTTTAAGTATTTTTTACAAAACTTTTACCTATCTTTTATGAAATTTAGGTCATTTTATTTTTATTTTTAAGTCTTTTATGAAATTTAGATTTTTTTAATCAAATTTGATCCTTTTTCATATTAAAAAAACTAAAAAATATCAAGAAATATATTGTTTAAATTCTTATAAAAAAAATGCTATTTATTTTTAACACATAAAATGTTAGTGTATGTTTGATTGTAAATTTAAAATTAAAAAAATAAAAACATATTTTTAAAAAATAAAAATCAATTGTAATTTTGTGATTATAAGTTTAAAAATCTTGTTTATTGTTGTAGGTATTTTTCGAATTACTTCTAATGGGCTAGACTTGAATCAGCAAGCTGACCCAATCTCCCAAAATCCAATAGACCCAAGGTTGAGTTGGTCAAAACAAGGTCACACATCGATGAGATTTAAGCTCAAACCGCGGAACCAAGTGATCTCCCAGCGATATTTCCAACTCGCTGGGTTAACTGTTCAACTCGCATAATAACAAGGCCACTGAATGAACAGATGTAGGACCCACTTACCCTACCTGAGGCAAACTAGATCCCTGGTAATACGGAATCCACTCTCAATTTTATGGGATTGATAAGGACACTTTGTTCCCTATGACATTATTCTTCTATTTTTATATTTTGTGAAAATTTTAAATACCACACACTATAAATAAAGGTCAAAACACCATTGTAAATAATATGGACAATAATAATACACTGTTCCTCTACCGAAATAATCAGATAACAGTTGTGAACTAGGTATCATTCTGACCGAACCACATAAAAATTTTCCTGTGTGTGATTTATCATTCGTTCTATTCGTTCACCTTCTTTGCATTTGTGCTCATTTTTTTCATTGCGGATCTACGAATTACGGTCGAACAACTCCGAATGTCGACATTTTATACTTAAATTTTATTTTTTAACTAAGATATGAGGAAGCTATTTTAGAAAATTATTTTATTAATAAAATTTTATAATAACAAAACATAGTGTTTGCTTATATAATAATAAATACATAGATGTGAATGTATACTTTCTCGAGTGGTTGTGGCTTTTATTATACACGTGTAAATAAAAAATAATATATTTTAAATAAATGTTTACCTTAGGAAATTATGTTTGGTAGTTGCATTATTTATTTTAGATAAATTTTAAATGAAATTGAGCTTTGTCATAACATTATGGTTGCTTTTATTTTATTGTAATTTAGAGCTCATACGTTCAAATTAGAAAATCAATTTTTTGGTTCTTTTTTTCTAAGTAAAATATATAAATAATATTTAAAAAAAAACTTGATAGAGTTTCCTAAAAACAAATTTAATATTTATTTATATAATTAGTAAGAGTGTGGCAAGTATAATTATAGGTTGAAATTTAGTTTTTTTTTATAACATTTATGTATAGATGACTTCGGGTGTGACAGTATAGTTGATTTCGAATTGATTTTATTTTAAATATGAAAAATATGAGTTCAAATATGGTTCACATAATAAGTTTTTGTTTTTTAAAATAAAATATTTAAATGGTATAATAAAAATTTATTTTATTGACAGAGTTTAAAAAATTGAAATAGGATTTACTTATATAATAAAATAGATAAATAACATTTTAAAAAGGATAAATTTCACATATTCCTCATGAAGTTTGATGAAATTGCGTTGATTATCTCTCTGTATTTAAAAGTAACATGTATCTGTATTGACTTCTTAAATTGTATAATATTAACCTCTAATAACTAATTGTTTATATTTTTATTTAAATTCTCAAACTAAACTCCCAAAATCTCTCCAATTATGCAAATCCAAAAGGAAATTTAAGAGAATAGTGATAATAGTTTACAGGATATAGGTCAAGTGGCGGGCAAGTGATATATTGGGGTTAGCATCAATAGATCACAAATTCGATACTTGGTCTAAGTAAGGACCAAAGGCCCGATTATAATTTAGCTCTTTTATTGAAATCAAGAACACAAACGGCAAAGGACCATGCAAGGGCAATAATCCCAAGAGAATAGTGATAATAGATTTTTTGGATAATTCAATCAAATAGCCCATTACTAATAATGATGGGTTATATGAAAAATCCAATCAAATAACCTTGAGAACATTAGGTTTTATAGATAATCCATATCAAGATAAAGATGAAGTAAAACAAAAGTAATCATAAAAAGCCATCAATTATAAATAGAAAAAAAAAAACGTAGAGAAAGAGAAATCAACGACAATATAAAGAAAGAAAAGAGAAATTTTGTAGTATCTTGAAATTTGGAGATAATAATAATTATTAAATTTTGATATTTGGGGTCTGTATTAAATATTTGATGATTTAAGGTAACCAAATAATAGTAAAAATAATACCAATAATAATAGAAATCATGATAATGGTAAAAATAATGCTAATAAAAGAGATAATAATGATATTAATAATAATAATATAATTATAATAATAATAGAGTAAATCAAATTAACTTAAATAAAATAAAATTAATTATATATATGTTTATATATGTGGTGCGTGTGTATGGCTTGGAAGCCAAGCTTGAAACAGTAAATTGAAATAAAAAAATGGGTGAAGAAGAGGAGGGCTCGGGAGAGAGCTCAATTGAGAGAGAGAGGAAGGGTAAGGGAGAGAGAGATGGAGAGATAAAAAGAGGGAGTGGCGGCCATGACAGTTAATAAAAGAGATAATAATGAAAAGCCATCAATTATAAATAGAAAAAAAAAACATAGAGAAAGAGAAATTAACGACAATATAAAAAAAGAAAAGAGAAATTTAGAGAAATTTTGTAGTATCCTGAAATTTGGAGATAATAATAATTATTAAATTTTGGTATTTGGGGTCTGTATTAAATATTTGATGATTTAAGATAACCAAATAATAGTAAAAATAATACCAATAATAATAGAAATCATGATAATGGTAAAAATAATGCTAATAAAAAAGATAATAATGATATTAATAATAATAATAATAGAGTAAATCAAATTAACTTAAATAAAATAAAATTAATTATATATATGTTTATATATGTGGTACGTGTGAATGGCTTGGAAGTCAAGCTTGAAACAGTAAATTGAAATAAGAAAATGGGTGAAGAAGAGAAGGGCTCGGGAGAGAGCTCAGTTGAGAGAGAGAGATGAAGGGAAAGGGAGAGAGAGATGGAGAGAGAAAGAGGGAGAGAGGGAGCGGCGGCCATGGGAGCTAATAAAAGAGATAATAATAAAAAGGCATCAATTATAAATAGAAAAAAAAAACATAGAGAAAGAGAAATCAACGACAATATAAAGAAAGAAAAGAGAAATTTTGTAGTATCTAAAATTTGGAGATAATAATAATTATTAAATTTTGGTATTTGGGGTCTGTATTAAATATTTGATGATTTAAGGTAACCAAATAATAGTAAAAATAATACCAATAATAATAGAAATCATGATAATGGTAAAAATAATGCTAATAAAAGAGATAATAATGATATTAATAATAATAATAATATAATCATAATAATAATAGAGTAAATCAAATTAACTTAAATAAAATAAAATTAATTATATATATGTTTATATATGTGGAGCGTGTGAATGGCTTGGAAACCAAGCTTGAAACAGTAAATTGAAATAAAAAAATGGGTGAAGAAGATGAGGGCTCAGGAGAGAGCTCAGTCGAGAGAGAGAGAGAAAGGGACAAGAGAGAGAAATGGAGAGACAGAAAGAGGGAGAGAGGGAGCGGCGGCCATGGGAGTTGGCCAAGTGAAGCTCGACCATGGCAGCCGAGCAAGCAGCAACAGCGGCTGAAGCAGTCGTCGGCCATAGCAGCCTAGCAAGAAGCAACAACGGCTGAAGCAGCCGTCGGCCATGGCAGCAACTCACGCAGGTGCAGGGGAGGTGGCGCAAGAAGAAGAAGAATAAGAAGAAAAGAAAGAAGAAAGGAAAGAAAAGAAAAAGAAGGAAAGGAAAAAAAAAGAGGAAGCATGGCGTTGCAGGAGCAGAGGAGGGAGAAGAAAGGAAGGAGAAGAAATAAAAGAAAATAAAAGAAAGGAAATAAAGGAAAAATAAAGGAATTCTAAGATTTTTTTGACATGGAAAGTGATTAGGTACGTGGGTAAAAATTAGTAGAAGCGTGATATGTTTAAATTATAAATTTTATGCGGTTAGATTTAATTAATTTAAGGTATGATCCTATTAAACGCAGCAAAATATTTTACTTCATATCGGGAGTACAAGAGAGGTCGGGATCAACTGATTTCAAGCAAACTCTTAAGCCACTCCTCGTGTTCTTTAATTCCCGTAAAAATCTCCATGGTTTCTAGTATTTTATTCCCTCCCTCACCGTGACTTGGTTCCACGCATTAATAATAATACTCCGTGTGGTAATTACCCTATGATTTATATTTTATTAATGAGGTTATTGTGGATGGAATAAGTTAAGCAAATATATCTTTGTGTCTTTCATTTTGACCGTTATGGAGCTTCGTGTCGCTCCATTTTTCTTGGGAATGATGCTGAACCCGTTGGGGCTAGGTTCTTAGAAAATGGATGTGGTCAAGATTATGTGGATATGTTGATAATTTATTATGAATGTTGAGATAGCTTCTTATGTATGAGAAGAGATGAGGATAAGAATGATATAATGGTGTTTATGTTTTCATGGAGAAAGTTGTGGAATAATAAGCTTAAAGTGACTAAGTTTAGTGTTATCCGTAAGTGTGTCTAAGGGAATGGGGTACAAAGCCACTGACTGTCGACCGTGGGTCGTGACAGTTGATGGCTGGATGTATGAGCGCCAGTCATCGGTTGTTACGATAAGCGCTAGATGACCAGAAGAGCTGATACTCCAGGTTCCTGCCTTAGTTTGTGCATATCATGATGTGTGTGCTACAAGGGGCTAGGTTGCATTCAATTGGGAACGTGTTTTGTGTGTGATGGGATGTGTGAGCATTTACACGACCCGATTGGTTTAAGAGCCAATTTGGGTACCCTAGGCAAACATATGCATTTAGAGCATGCTGCATGTGTGTATTCCTATGTGGGCGTAACAGAGCCTGATGCTTAGTTTATGAAGGTTTTGTCATCATGTTTATACTACAAAAGCCATTGTATTTCCTATTTGTTGCATTGCATGGTGAGGATGCAAGCTCGATGAAGACTTTAGAAATTAGCTCAGGGTTGGCCCGAGGGAGTTTCGGCTCGGCTTAGATATTAGCTCAGGGTTGGCCCAAGAGAGCTTCGGCTTAGCTTAGATATTAGCTCGGGATTGGCTCGAGGGAAGACCAAGATCGTGGAAGTATATGATTATGTGATGTATGACAGAAAGAACATATGAGAGTATGATGGGTATTAGGAAGAGCATGTAACGAGTATCAAGAAAAACCAAATGTTGAATGTCAGGAAAAGCCGACCGTGTTAGGAAAAGGCGGGTCCAAGAGAATGATGAAATGGTAGCCTATGTTAGGTTACAACAGGTTTGTATGCGAGACTTGGGTGCTAATGTGTGGCTTATGTGGGCCCCTAGTTCCTTAAGTGTAGTTAACTTTATGTTATGCATGTAGAAGTAAGGTACATATAGCTCATGACATGGCGTGATTGTATTGGCATGAATTGCATAGGGTGTCATGGGAAGAGTCCTATCATAAACCTACAGCCTTTCTTTCTAGAGCTTGCTGAGTCTCGTGACTCACATTTACTTTACATCATTCCAGGTAAAAGCATCCTCAGACCGCAGATGTGTATGCGCGGAGTTAGGTCCAGATAGTCGTGTCATGGTAGCAAGTGCAGAGCTCTCCCGAAACTAGATCCTAGATGTCATTGTGTCTATGTTAAGATTAATGTTTGGATAAAGCTTGATAGCCAATGTTGTTGACAATGTTGTCGACAATGTTGATTTAACGGGAAATTAACATCAAATTCTTGCGAGAATTTGATGGCCAATTATTTTGAATCCCTACCCAAATTAGGATGCCCACAATTAGGGCTCTCTCTCTCTCGGACCTTTGGACCTCCCCCTCTCTCTCTCGCTCTCGACCTCGACCACCAACAATTAGGGCTCCCTCTCTCTCGGACCTCCTGCTCTCCCTCTTGCTCTCGACCTCGAGTAACAACCATTATCTCCGGCGTCCCCAACACCGGCAGCCTTTCTCTGTCTCTTCACCTTCACATGGTCTGGATCTAATTTCTCCAGCGTGCGAAGCCCTTCTCTCTTATTTATCTCTCCCTCTCTACCTTTGGCGTGCGAAGCCTCGCTGTCTCTCGCTCTCGACCTCCCACTCTGTCGGCTTCTCCAGCAACGACCACCATCTCCGACATCCCCAACACCGCCAGCCTCTCTCTGTCTCTTCACCTTCGCTTGGTCTGGATCTGACGTCTCCAGCGTGCGAAGCCGTTCTCTCTTAGTTTTTCTCTCCCTCTCCACATTCGGCGTGCGAATCCTCGCTATCTCTCCACCGCGTGAAGCCTCTAGGTCCTTGGTGTGTCGCGTCCAACTCCGGCGTGCGTTTCCTCCACCTCTACAGTTACCCATTCAGTTGTGGCCTCAGTAAGTTTAGCATACACTTTAATAAATAAAGTTTATGATGCACATTAATTTGTTTCAGTGAATAGATTTAGTAATTTTAATTTATGATGCACATACATTTGTCTCAATGAATAGATGTTGTGGACAGAATGGTGGATTTGAGGATTAGTTGAGGTAAAGGTGTTTTGGTGTCACATTTTGTGGGTGTGGTTGTGTATGATACCAATTTATTTTGTTTTCTCAGTGTTTAATTAGCAATTAGCAATTATATATAATAACAGAGAACATAAAAGATGGGTGTCTGTTATGGGGCCTCGACTATGAAGGATTTTAACATTGAAATGAACAGATAAAATTAACACAAAGTGACAACACTTTGGTGCTTGCAATGGCAGTTGGCTGTTGGCAGCATTGCAAATGATTCATAATTTGGTAGTTTTGTTAGTTCAAATATAGGAAGGGGTAGAATGAGCAATCACAGGAGTTATGCTCACAGCCCCTTATGTATGCTAAGGCATTATTAGAGTGACCGATTCCTATCATTGCTATAACATAATTTGAACAACTTTTATGTTTACATTTAAATTCAAGTCAAAGATAAAAATAAATTAAATGTATAATGTAAATTAAATGCAGATCACACACAATAAAAATGTCAACTGGGTCACGTAAAAAAAGAATCAATTAGACATGGGTAGAGAGATTGTGGGCTAATTATCCTTTACCTTTACCTGTTTTTCATCAAACATGGGGAAGCTTGCAGAAAAGCAAGATCTGCTTTCTCTTCTTCCTTACATTACATATCACTTACATGGTCTCAGATTAGGTAGCTGAAATACAGATTTTGCTAGAAAACTTGGGTCTTGCACAAAATTTTGAAACCTTGTACTGTTTACAAATTTGCAAATTGTAGTGCGTACTTTTTAACTAAATCATTATTTACAAATTGAACTGTTTTAGTTAAGATGACTTCCGATTTCGAAATGAGTGATGTTTCAATGAACTCTTCTACCTCTTATCATGGAATTGTGTGTGAGCATGGTGTACCTGTTCGTTGCTATACATCATGGACTAAAAGTAATTCGGGAAGAAAATTTTTGAGGTGTCGATTATGGAAGGTAAATTGTTAACTTATAAATCAAATTATTCTGTTAATGTGAACAAAATTAATTGTTGGATAGTTTTGTGGACAGGATGATGATTGCAAATGGTTTCAGTGGATCGATAATGAATGAACAGGTAGTGAGAAAGCATTATGCGAAGTTATATTGGATGAATTGAAATGTAACATGACAGAAAGGGTTGAAAAAGAGAGAATACTACAAGAACATGCGAGGGTTTTTGAAGAAAAAGCCTCCAGGAGAAAAGGGAAGATACTAAAGCTTCAAAAAGACTAGAGGTGTCTAACAGAAGAAATTTTTCAATTAAAAATTAAGCTCCAAGAGTATAGGCCCAAAGAAAATAAGTTTGTTAGAAATATAATAGTGTTAGGATTGAGTTGTTTTTTGTTGATTTTATGGTTGATGAAGAATGAAGGTAGTACATTTAGGTATTTTTGGCTTTATTGTAATCAGTGTATAAGAAGTTATTAGACATGAAATCAGTGTACATTTGTTGTTTGTGAAATGTTTATGTATGCATGTGAATTTATACACTGAATTGCTTGAAGCAAAAAATTTCCAGTATGCTTGAAATTTCCAATATGCTTGAAATGTTTATGTATGCATAAGAAAATAAGTTTGTTAGAAATGTTTATGTATGCATGTAATCAGTGTATTTGGTTTTGCGGCATTGGCAGTGGAAATTTCCAAGAATTGCTTGAAGCAAAAAATTTTCAATGCATATAACTACCAAGAATTGCTTGAAGCGAAAATTTTTCAATGCAAAATTTTCAACTATCATTACAGGTTTCTTCCCTTAAATCTTCTTGTTCTCAGTGATATGTGGAAATGAGTCTGGATCCATGTATGTTTAAGACTCTCTGTTAAATAGCTATAAGCAATTAGGCTGTCAATTCCTGTGATGGATGATGAAACCCGCTGGACTGTAAGAATTGAAGTCAGGCTTGTTGTGTAACTTGATGTGATCACCAACAGAAGGAAAAGCCAGACCACCATTACCATCCTTCCAAGTGTGCTTACCGTCTGTTCTTCTGTGAAATTTTTTTAGTAAAAGAAACTGCTTAGATTTTGGTTTGAAATGCCATAGATCCTAATGGTGACAGGACAATAAGTAAACATCTGTTACTTGATTAATTGTTTAGGGAATCTAAAATTTTTATTCAAAGGAATGAGAAATTTTAGTGAAAAGTATGCAGGAAGATCATAAATATAGAAAGCAAATGTGCAGAACTGAAGCAGTTATCACAAGATTAAATTTTCTTGACGAAAGATTTCTCTACTTAACAAATTCTGGTGTGGTGGAGAAACTATCACAAGAGGTTTCAATTGGAACTGCAGTGATCAATTTGAGTTGAAATTTAATTTTCATTGCTAAAAAAGTTAGATAACTAAGTGTTTCCTAATGTTGGGAAAACCTTGCTTTAAGCTCAATAAAATGCTTCAGGAACAAAGACAAAGGAAAAGAAAGGTTTCCTTAAGCTCAACTAATCTTTGTTCATTATTGTAAGTGCACACTTCTTTATATTTTTGTTCAGACATCCTAATCCTCAAAAAATTCTAACAGATTCATGTAATGTAAGTAAAGCATTTCATTACTTACATTTCACCATAATACTCAAAACATTTCATAAAATATTAATTCGAAGGATGTTAGAGCAAATACAGAACCCACAAGTCGAACTCAAATAACTGCTCAATTCACATTCTAACAAAATCAGTACAACTTTCTTGCTTCAGTACAACCTTCACGTGACCCCTTGATCCTATTCTGAACGCATGAGCGCAACCTTCTTGCTTCTCTCTTTGTCTCTCACCTGGGTCACGTGACCCCTTGATCCAGTTCTGAACAAGAAACCAGAAACTACAGTAAACAATTTAAGCATCAAGTGAACTAAACGTATCAAATCAAGAAAATAACAAGCACATACTAATGGCACTAGAATTAAGATTAATTATTCCAAGGATAATGCAAAACAAAAATTTGTAGTTTCTTACTACAATAACTTAAAATATGTACCTTCATCTAAAAAATCTGGTAGGTTGTTATGGGGCTGTCGATAAGGCGGATACATTGGCATAAAGGGCTGACCCATGCCAATCATAGGCACCATAGGCACTCCGTGAGAAGGATTCAAAGTTTGATAGTGAGTGGCAGCCTGCAGCGAAAAAGATTAGCTACAAAATATGCACGCAAAGCCTAGGATATAACCTAAACTAGATTGCAAAAAATTTTAAAAAATACAAGTTGATACCTAATATTATCCAAATACTTACCATCAAATGTTGTGAGTGGGTTAATGGTGGAAGCGCGTGATACTGTGCATGTTGTGGAAAACCTTCATTGACTGCTTTCGAGTTCACTGGAACAATGTTTTGCTTTGGAGCCTTGCCTTTGCTTGCTTTCGAGGATCTCACCTAGGCATAAAATCAAATTAACAACCATTATAATCAGGAATGAGGACAACATATTACTTTGAGGTTAGTAAAAAATAGATACAAACATACTTTCGTTTTTTTGATATTTGTTTCCAATGAGCCCTTCTTGCGAAGCTTTCTAGGGGCTCCCTTTGTCTGTGAGCATATTGGATCAAATATTTGGCCAGTTGAAGCTGGTGCTGCCTCTTCACAATTAGGGTCTTTTTCTTCCACATTGTGTTGAGAATATATATGACTACCACAACTCGACTTCACATTGGATATGCTCAATGTATTCAATTGAGATTGGATCCACTCCATAATTGCCCGGGTTCGTTCTTCATCATCTGCTACCTTGGTAAACTCACTGCACAATTCATCGTACCTCAACTGGCTAGGTGTACTAATCCAACCATTGTAATTAATCTTGACCCTCATATAGGATCTACTAACATCTCTCCTCCATCACCGAAAGATATACCTCTCAGGTATTGATATTACACTTTTTTGGATCAAAACTGTGACAACATGTCTGCATATTATACCCTTAAACTCAAACATGTGACAACTGCAAATGATATCACATTTCTCTTCATCAAAAACAACGAAATATTTTTTTAGCTTCACTATTTCCTCAAATATAATCTGTTCTCGTACCATGTACCTCGTGCCTAGCAATCATTCTTCGACAGACACAATCGCGCAATACATCATCCCAGTGAACTCTTCTTGAAACTCCTTGAATTTTGAGATTGTATACACTTCCTGAAATTGTTTCTCAATGGAAAACCTCGTTGCACATGGGACCATCTGAGAAAATGATTTCACGTCAGCCTGGAACTCCTTTTCAACTTTACACCTCATTGCCCGTTCATATTGTTCAACAAATTGCTTCAATGAGGTTTTCGAGTGTACATATCCATCAAAAAATGCATTCATACTCTCACTTCGTTGCGTTGTTGACATACCTGCCCAAAAACTAGTTTTCAAGAAACATGGGACCTAACAACCTCTTTCTTTGTAAAGTCCAGACAACCAATCGTTGTCATGCAATTCATAATTCTCAATCATTGAATTCCAGGCTTGCTCGAAATCTTCAAGACTTTGTGATTCATACACCGCTTCATGTATGGATGAAAAAATATAAGCCTGACAGCTATGGTTACCAAATTTTTCAGGTAACTTCTTTGATATATGCCATAAACACCATCTATGCTTCGTGTGAGGGAAAACTATCTCAATAGCATTTTGCATGGCCCTATCTTGATCTGTGATTATTCTTATGGGGTCTGATCCTCCATGCACTCAAGCCATCTCCTAAACAACCACACAAAAGTCCTGGTGTCCTCATTAGAAATTATACCACAACCAAGTAGTGTTGACTGCCCGTGGTGATTTACACCAACAAATGGAGCAAACGGCATTTCGTATCTATTGGTTAGGTATGTGGTGTCAAATGTGTCATCGCCAAATTCCTTATATGCTTGTCGACACCTATTATCAGCCTAGAAGACGTTCTTTAATCGACACTCTTCATCCAAATCCAAACTAAAGTAAAAACCTGGACAAAAGGCTTGCATTTTCGAAAAGTAAGCTTGAATAGTAACAGCATCTCCTTCCCCAAGTCTTAACTTCCTCACCTGGTCAATGTAATTCCTACAATCCTTTTCCACAAACGTGAGGTTCTCATATCCACCAGCTTCAACAATAACTGAGTTATAACTTTTGTGTAATGGAATTCCAGCTATATCATTCATTTCAAGCTGCCGTTTCACATGTTCGCTCAATTGTCTGTTGTATTGATATAACCTAGATTTGGTTGGACTTGTTTTATGGTTATGCTCAAGATGGACCGTGCATATTCGCCATATTCCTAAAACATCTAAACATGCTGTCATTCTAGCTTTACACCCTAACTGAATAGTTGGTTGAGGGTTTAGAGAGGTGCTAGGTTTAATATTTCTTTTACCTTCTTGACTACAAGCATATCCAACATATTGTACCATCCCATCATCACCCTTATTTGAATTCTTTCTTTTAACAAGAAAATCAACGTGGTAAGCATATCTTTTATAAAAATTAAAAACTTCATTTTCGTTATTGAACTTCATTCCAACTTTAGGGACAAGGTCATTGTCTTCTCCTGGTAATTCGTCATTTAACCTAGGACACTCATTATTTTCGATAACATCCTCATTAGCAATGATAGTTTCCTAATTATCTTTGAATGATTCCGCAACCACAATATCACTATCACTCATTTTTTGTTTCCTTCGTCTTGTAAAATAGAATTGATTTTTTACAAGCAAATATAGATAATAAATTATGTTCACGACAACAACTCACAACAAATTCAAAAACAAAAAATGTATTCACATAAACAAACGAAACGGTTAAGGAGGGCCGTAATGCAATTTATATGTCGGCTTAGTATTAAATTTTGGGGTTGATTTAAATCCTCCCCTGCTTTCTTGCTGCACGGTTCTAGTATTGTATACAATCAAGAATACTATTTGTTTTGTTTGTAAAAGTTTAGTATAATGATATTAGATATTAGATATTTTGAAGTCTTGTTGATGGGAGGAAATAAGAGAGAACAGAGGAAAGAAAATCTATTTGGAGAAAAGAAAACAAAGAAGATACATGTTATTGTGAAATTAGATTTTCATTAAATGCAATGTATATTATTGAAATTGTTATCTCCTACTAGTTTGTATGTATGTATGTATGTATGTATGTATGTATAAGCCACTCAACTTGGGTTCAAATGAAAAATAATGTAACCCCTTAAGGCATGCAGTGTATTATGTTTTAAACATAAGATCCAAATGGGCCAAATTATGCATAAAATAATTTCTTCTCCCGAGTAAACAGTGAGGTTCTCAAATGATGCTCTTATTGACCTTATCTCCCTAATGCCTCAACCAACAGAATCTCAACAGAAGAAGAAGAGGTATGGAGTTCCCCCCTCCTTCTATGGCTCTGCTTAAAAGCTGTGTGAAGTTTACTTGGATCATTTTAGGGGCTATAAAACTAACCAAGCTACTCGAGGTTAATTCCAATCTGGTCGGCAATGTGGATTTAACGCGAGATTAACATCAAACTGGACCAATAGAATCTCACATTATAACACATATTCGACCAACAAAATCTCACATTGTAACACATATTCGACCAACAGAATCTCAATTAAAAAAATGCAAGAATCTCACATTGTAACACATATTCGACCAATAGAATCTTAATTAAAAAAATGCAAGAATCTCACATTGTAACACATATTCAATTCTTGCAATACTCTTTGTTCGATTCCATAAAATAATTTATATACATTTCGTGTCGAGAGAGAGATAGAGAGAGAGTGCACCTTGCAGATGAAGATGAAGATGAGAGATCTATCCGAAAATGCGGCGTCTTAGCGTGGTTTCTGGGTACACAGAGAACCCTATTGGTTTGAAAGGCACACAGTTAGAGAGAGAGAGAGAATGAGAATGAAGATGAAGGCGTAGGAGAGAGAGAGAGACACACACACGCAGAGTGATAGTGAGAGTGGACCTTGCAGAGTGAAGATGCCCGCGGCAATGAGGGAGATCCGTCGTTGTCTTTCCACCGATATGATTTTTGCATCCACCGTCTTAGGCACCTTCTCCGAGGATGAAGATGAAGGGAGAGAGAGAGAGAGAGAGAGAGTTCGAATGGACCTTGTAGATTCCAGCGGCAACGAGGGAGATCTGTCTCTTCCGCGTGAAGCCTCTGATTTTTGGGCGCACAGTGAAACCCTAAGTTGAGATAAGGCGCGCCCGACATTGTGATGTTTTAGGGGTATATGTGTAATTGTATCAAGGGATATATGTGTAATTGTATCAACATTGTCGACAACATTGTCAACAACATTGGCTATCAAGCTTTATCCTTAATGTTTATGTTTTTTTTTGAAATTGATGTATGTTATGTAAGCCTAGGTGGGCCCAAGTGATGAATGATTTTGTAAAGACGATTATGTGAAGTGCTATGGTAAAAAGATTGTGATTTTAGTAAGAGTGTAGTTATATTATTGTTCGATATCATTTTAGTAATGATCATCTCATGAATCCTCTCAGTACACAAGGGCTCCGGGAGGCGGGCCGTTACAAATTTAGTATCGACAAGAATCCCTAAACTAATATCTCAATCATCGACAAAAATTCTAAATTGCCATCAATCACAATGAGCAATGAGTTGACAAAATAAGAATCTTAAATTATTTTTCTCAAGGGTGTAGATCAACTGACAAAGGAAGAATTTGCTGGGTGTTGCTCTTTGGGCTCCCAGGTCCCATGTTCGAACCCTGATCAAGAGATAGTTCAGTAGATAAAGAGTGATCTTATAAATGAAAAATGCTTGTCACCCTCACATTTGCGGTTGTGCTAAGAGTCGAAATCTGCTTGCTGGATCCTCTGATTTACCCCTCATGCTGAAATCGTAAGGCCGAGCAGTGAGACTGCGAGTGATAACGCATAATATAAAAAATAACCTTAAATTATTAATTCTAGTGTGATAGGTGGTTAGTTCACAATGCAAATGAAATAGAATAGACTATGGGTAAATGCACATTGTAGGGAATAAATAAATGAAAAAAGAAACAAGTTGATTTTGGAAATGGGCAAAATGGTCAATTTAAATTATCAGTTAACTACACGGGATGTAGGTGCTATTTTTAAAAATATAAGAGTGATTAATGTAATTTTGTCAAATTTTGAGAGTGATGTGCGAAATTTACTTTAAAAAAAAAAATCAAAACCGGATAGATTTCTAAAAAAATAAAATATGGCATTTACTTATGTAATAGAGTATAAAACTTCAATTTGACACCTAGTTTTTTTTAGTAATTTAGCCCTTAAATTATTATTTTGTCTACTCGCAGCTCGTAACTAACAAATACGCTATTTCATTTATTTTTTCCTCAAATATATCATAAATTTTATAAATTGATCCATATTAACTCTATGATTGAAGTTAATTAATTATAAGGTAAGGACGAATTAATTCATAAATAAATAAGTATATTTGAGTGAAAAAGTTTAACACCATCAAAATTTAAGGGCCTATTCTCTTTGGCGTTTTCAGCCCATTTTGAGTTTTTAGTTTTTCAAAATACTGAAAATGTGTTTCCTTTGTTATTTTTAAAATCGCATTTTCGAAAACAATTAATTTTTTTTTAAGGAAACCCAAAATAACAAAATGTTGTTGTGGGTGTTTTCAGTGAAAATACACTAAAAACTCAAAAACACGGAAAGCAATTTCCACCCCAACCCTCCAAAATCTCAACATAACTCAATTTATTCTCTCTTTCTCTCTCTCCTCTCTGTTATCTGTCTCTCTCAAGTATCGATCGTTGACTGCCCCACCATCTCCATCGCTGCCATGAGCCATTATCGACCTCGCTTGCCATCGCCGTCGCCTGCCCTCGGGCATTTAACCTTGTTGGTTCAAATCGTGGGTCTCATTTCTTCTCTCGACTGCTCCTCACCATCTCCGTCACCTCCATGAGCCGCTGTCGACCTCGCCTACCATCGTTGAAAGCTGTCATCAACCTCACCCACCAACACTGAAAGCCATCGCTGAAAGCTGCCGCCATCAATCTTGCTAGTTCTATTGAAAGTTGCTACCCTCGTTGATTTTAGATCTAAGAGAAAATGCAGCGCTCGAGAATAGAAGAAGAAAAGGCAAAAAAAGAAAAGAAAAAAAAAGAGAAAAGAATAAAAGAAAAGAAAAAAAAAGAAAAAAGTCACAAAATAATTTTTTAAAATTACAAAACAAACGCATTTTTAGTTTTTCATTTTAAGAAACAATTTTTTAAAATGACAAAAAGAATGCATTTTCAAAAATCTCAAAACAGACACTCAAAATACAAAACTGAAAATGAATTCAAAACTCAAAATTTCAAACTGAAATATAAAGAGAACACCACCTAAACTTTTATCTTATAATAGAATATGAAAATTAAAACAATTATATATGTCTATTATCACGTGACATGAAATATATACTTTATTATTAAGCAAACATCAATTTGGTGTTTGAAGTTCTAAATTTACTCTTTATATATTTGAATTTATATAATATAATAATTAAATAAGTTATTTTGTGATTCAAACATATACCTTCGATAATATTTATTAAAAGTGCTATTGGGTGAATAAAAAGACACAAATACTTTCAAAAGAATTACTTAATTTTGTATTATAGATAATTTGTGAAATATATTTATATTCTTTCACTTATATTTAATATGTTAAAAACAATTTTAGGATATTATATACAGTCATATAATTATTTTCTGAATTTCATTATATACTATAGTTTGTAATTTCAACGCATCGTTTATCATCAAGCTCTGGCCCCCCTCTCCCCTTCTCTTTTATCTCTCTCACGACGTCGACGGCGAGCCAATTGCCGTCAAGTTAACGGAAAGAATCTGCAAATCTCACCGGCCAAAGCCAAACCAAGTGTTCTTCAGCTGTTGATAAATTCTGCATATCTCTCTCTCTCTCTCTCTTTCGTTCTCAATTTCTTCATCGGCTATCTTCAATGGACGAGGTAATCACGGCCGCTGATGCGACGTCTACCCTGCGATCGTATTCATCGGAGACGTCCGTTGTGCCCTGGAACCTCCCTCTCCTCTCCGCCTTCCTTGCCTGCGCTCTCGCTCAGTTTCTGAAGCCCTTCACCACCTGGTAGCCATCTTATTCGGTTTTCCTCTCTTTCTTTTGCCCTAATTTGATATTAGGTTTGGTGCCAAATTATGCCTTTAGTTTTTTCGACTTGATTTTTTTTATATGATTGCAGCAAGGCTTGCGAAAGGTGATGTCTGTAAAAGGTGATTCCTTTGCGTATAATTGCAAACGTTGGATTAGACTGATATCTTTTCACGAGGAAGACTAGGCTTTTAACCAGAATCCTATGTGTTTTTGAGGTCACGCTAAGCGTGTGTGTGTGTGTGTGGCACATAGATGGTAACGATATTAAAGGGGTTAATTGTTGTACATTTGAATTGACTTGACTGTTGGGACAATTAATTTATAATGCTGCTGGTTCAGAGCTTGGTGTTCTGTTCTTGAGGAGTCCTTTTTTGCATATCAGCTACCAGTTGCATTGTCAATATATCTATGTGTCCTTCTAGCTCGTGCCAAATTTGTTATGTACATTTGACCTTGGAAACAGATATACCTAGGAGCATGTGCTTTGAAGGAAAGCTGACCAGTAAGAAAAAGCGACGTGATATGTTTCGTGGAAAGCATGCTAAAAAAACTGACAAGAAATAAATGGCAACGGTTTATATGTATATCCCCCATAGTTGGAACTCAGTACCTACTTTCTCTCATTTTGAGTAACATATATTACATGGCCTATGGCATGAATTTTGACTTAACTAATTTAGAGATTTCTCTCTAACGAGAAGCAGTGACTTCCACACCTAATGGGATTATGTTTTGGTATGTTGCTATTATTGTTTAAGCAGCTGCAATTTGTTGTATCCATCTGCATAAATTGTTATTCGGAATGTTCTCTTCATACAATGCTATTGTGGTTTGTGGAAAATATGTTATTAAGGCAGCAGTGAAATTTTACAATGTTTAGGTGTTCCCATTACTTGATTCATAAATAGATAGAAATTAAACCCCGATGCTTCTCCTTCTCATGTTGCTAGTTTGTTTCTTTTGTCTGAATGACAAGCAAGTAGAGTTCAAGCTTCCAAAGCGACCCAAATTGAAGCATTTGTTGTTGCCATCGACTTGTTTTACCTGTTATAAGTCATTAGTGTTCTGTAACATTTGGTATGATTAGCCATATGAAATGATGTTTCAATTCTGGTGAGAGAATTGAATTATAAGATCATTGTGCTGGTGTAATATCGATATTTGGTGAGATAAAATATAGGTCTAACGTTTTGCAATGGAAAGAAAGACAGTTGTGTACACCTGTAGATTCTATATGATTGGATAATGAATTGGTAGAATGAAGCTTTACAACAATTCCATTGGAAGAAAGACTTTCTGAAAAGGAAAAAAAAAAAAAAAAATCCATTTGGAAGGGGCAAGATGAAGATGATCACAATCCATAAATCCTAAGTATGGGTAGGGATGTTCGGATGGATCCTACTGAAGTGCATTTATGCCAGACCCTCGTATTAGGATGGAATAGAAGAAACATGGGAAATTGAGAATATCAATCTAAAGTTTAGTATCCAGTGTTTGACAGTGGTCAAAAGTGCATTTTTTTTTATTTTATTCTTCTGTCATGTTTGAATGATTAGATGATATGGTATAATTCAATTTTATGAATAAATGTTCTCTTTTTTTTGGAAAAGTAGCACTTTCTGGAAGCTGTGAATATCTGTTGGTGTATTGTTATTCTGCTTTCATTGTAATATGTGGGCATAGATGCAGGTTGAAAGATAAGAGATGGGATTCTAGAAGGATGGTAAGCTCAGGTGGTATGCCATCTTCACATTCAGCAACTGTAACTGCTCTTGCAACGGCTATTGGTTTACAAGAAGGAAGTGGAGGAACAGCATTTGCCATTGCCGTTGCTTTGGCATGCGTTGTATGTACTCTTTTAACCAGGTCTTGTTCGTTCTTTGTATGGCCATGCATGCTTAGGCATTATGCTTATTGTTGCCATATGGTTTAGATACGTGGAACAAACTAACTGTGCACTCTCTTGCTAATCCTTTGGAATTCTATGAAATGCTTAAATGGCCTTCTTCATCCATAATTGTAAAACTGAATAATTATTTTTCCAGCATGGCAAATTATGAAAATTCCAGTGACTGTGGATAATTAATTCCTTATTTTTATGAAATCCTTCTAGTGAATTAATACGTTGATTTGAAGAGTACTATCGTTCTATTGGTGGACCTCTTGGGAGATAATATTTATAATTGATTCTGACTAGATTTGATAATGTGCAATTTTGTAAATTTGAAATTTGCGATTTTAATCTTCAAACAATGAGACAGACATTCATAACAATTCTCTTAGAACCTCACTTGACTTAGGGGGTGTTTGGCTTACCGGTTTGACCGCTTACAAGCTACGTAGCTTATTTTTTTATGCATTTGGCAACATTTAACAATTTAAACGCTACCTAACTTTTAAGCTAATTTAACAGCGTTTGAAAAAATCTTCCCCCCCCCCCCCCAGCTTTTCCAAATAAGCTCCTAGAAGTTTTTTTTGCGTTGACCAAAGAAATTACGGATAAAATACATATTTTCAACTTCTACCCTTCTTCATCCCTCTGCCTTCTCTATCGTTGCCGTCGCCATCGTTTGTTGCCCCAGCCTATCGTCGTTGCCCCCGACGCCTCCTCCGTTCACTATGTATATATATAACATATATATATATATATTTAATGTATATAGACATATATTTAACATATATATTTTAATGTATATTGAATTAATATATTTAACATATTTATTAAAAATTAGTATTTTTATGAATTTTATTTATGTTATTCTACAACATGTCTATTTTTGTTTTTTTATTAAGTTTTGATAATTTATCAGCTCTTTCAAACCAAACACATATCTATTAACTGTTAGTTGTCATGTACTCACGGGAGAGGTAGTAGAAGTAGAAATATTATAATAAAACAAAATTCAGTTAGTGCAGTAGGTGTTGTACGTGGGTAGAGTTGAGGCGTGTAGTACATAGGCGGTTATGAATATTGGGCAAGAACCTATGTACATGTGTGGGAAGGCTATAAATTGAGGCCAACCCTTCTATTGGAGGCATCTAGAGATTGAATGAAAACTCTCTGATTCTCCCTTCCATTTCCCTCTCAACTCTCTCATTCTCTATATCTCTATGTTCTCTCATTCTCTTTCCCCCCTCACTTTCACAAGAATTCTCTCATTTCACAAGTGATTTCTCTCCTTTCGGAAGAGATCAGAATTGACAAATTGCCAGATCCTCTTGGATTGGACAATTTTGGTATCAAAGCTGACCCTTGGGTGCGCGATTGAAGGAGACGACGATGGCTGAAGAGACGAGGATGAAGAACTTGGAGACTTAGGTGCAACAATGCGGATCCACGATAAGTGATCTGCAAGGGCAGGTGGATCAATTGGAATTGGGATCGAATCGAAACCATGAAGCTATCATGGTTGTCAACAGGAAGTTGGAAGTAGCAGTGGCCCAAAATTGAGAGGAGCTTCAATTTATGATGATGTTTGCAAGCCAAAATCAGGTGAGTCTCTCGCCTGAATACCCTTCTAGGGAGAGAGTAGAACCGATTCTACTAAGATAGGGCAGATCGGATCCAATTCTACAAGGGAGAGGAATGAACTAGAAGACAATTGGGACCTCTGTAGGTGGGGAAGATCACAGAAAGCCGGGTGAGAATGGTTGGGAATGGCAGCTGGAGGCGTTGGTGGGACAAAACTAGCATGGTTTACTCATGCCACACTTGGATGGGGTAGCAAAGAGACAGAAGGTGATTATAGTAGCAGCATACCTTAATGACACAGGGGATGCTTGGTACCAAGGGTGGTCTAAGGTTTGGGGGGATTGCAGATGGGAAGATTTTGCAGAAGAATTTTGTGAGAGGTTCGGAGATCGAGGTTTATCAGATGTGGTGGAGGAGTTCAACAAAATTAGGTAGATAGGGTCGGTGATGGAGTACTAATTAAGGTTTGAAGAGCTGAAGGCCCTGATGCTCAATCACAATCCTTATTTAACGGAGGCCTACTTCGTTTCAAGCTTTATAAGTGGCTTGAATGAAGAGTTGAGGCCAATGGTGAAGGTGTTGCAGGCCTGTACTCTCAAGCATGCTGTTGATAGTGCCAGGCTCCATGAGTTAACGATGGAAGCACTAATGAAGAAGTAGAGGGTGATGACTAAAGGAGTGACCCCAGGGAATCTACTGCAAGGTAAGAGCTACGCTAAAGAGTTGGGAATAAGATACCTTGGAATGAAGAATTTGGCATTACCTGCCCCCACAAACCACAGTGGGAAAACTATGGAACAGAGGAGGCAGGCTAACCTCTGTTTCAGGTGTAGGGATAAATATTTCCCCGACCACCAATTTAGGAAACAACTCTTGTTGTTGGAGGGGGAAGAAGGAGATATAGCTGAGGAAGGAGAAGCATCTCAACCCCAAGAAGAGGAAGATGAGGATAATGGGAAGATATCCCTGCATGCTTTGAAGGGATTAACGAACAAGAAGATAATCAAAGTAGAGGGGAAGGTGGAGAAGAATAGACTTATGATCCTCATTGACAGTGGGAGCACTCACAGTTTTTTGGATGAGGGAATGACTAGAAGATTGAAATGCCCCTTAATCCCTGCTCAAACCATTGACAGTGACAGTGGTTAATGGAAATAAAGTCATGAGTCGGTTTACATGTACTGAGTTCTGTTGGGAGATGCATGGGGAAGGGTTTGAAGCTAATTTGAGGCTCCTAAATTTGTTGGGGGGGTGGGGGTGTGACGTGGTGTTAGGGGTTGATTGGATGAAACATGTCGGCTCGATTTGCTTGGACTTTAACAAAATGGAGGTGACATTTGAGAAAGAGGGAAGGAAGATGACACTGACAGGGAGCAAGGAGTTGGGAATTTGTGAGATGATTACTGGAAGGAGGCTGCAAAATAATTAAACACAAGATGAATCAAGTGGCTCAACTGTTCATTATACAAGCTACTGAAGGAAGGGAGGAGGAGTTGGAAATAGAGGGGGAGTTTATGTTGACTGTCAGCAGTCCCCTACAAGTTGACAGTGAGGTATACCACTCTGACCTACTTAATATGCTACTAGATGAATTTGAGAATCTTTTTGTAGAGCCTCATTCCTTACCCCTAATCAGATCTATTGACTACACAATCAATCTTAAACCCAACACATATCCTGTTTACATCCGTGCCTACCGATACCCTTCTAACCAAAAGACAAAAATAAAAAAATTGGTTAAGGAGATGCTCCACAAATCACTCATAAGGTCCAGCTATAGCCCTTTTGCATCCCCAGTGCTGTTGGTAAAGAAAAATGATGGTTCTTAGCGGTTTTGTATTAATTACCGCCAACTAAATGAAATAACCATTAAGAACAAATTTTCCATCACACTCGTTGAAGACATGCTACTATTTTTTCTAAACTTGACCTAAGATTCGGTAATTACCAAATCCAGATGAACCCCCTTAACATACCTAAAACTGCATTTCGAACCCACCATAACCACTATGAATTCCTTGTCATGCCTTGGCCTAACAAATGCACCAGCTACCTTCCAATTACTAATGAACCAGATTTTTGAACCCTATTACCTCAGAGATTTTATCCTTGTGTTCTTTGATTATATTTTGATATATAACCCGACCTTTGACCTCCATCTAAAACATTTAAGGACTACATTTGAGATTCTCAAACTCAATTGGTTGTATATTAAGAGGTCAAAGTGTGCATTCGCACAGGGCCAAGTGGAATATTTGGGGTACATCATTTCTGGCCTAGGGGTGAGTACGGATCTAAAGAAGGTAGCAGCCATGACCAATTGGCCGAGGCCTACAACTGTTAAGGCCTTGAGGGGTTTTCTGGGGGTTGACTGGCTACTATAGGAGGTTTGTGAAAAGGTATGGGGGAATTAGCAAACCACTCACATATTTGCTAAAGAAAGACAACTTTGTGTGGGATCAAAAGGAACCTTTGAATTATTGGAGAAAGCAATGAGTGAAGCCCCAGTACTGGGCTTACTGGATTTTAGTAAGATGTTTGTGGTGGAGATTGATGCAAGTGGGATGAGTATAGGGGCTATCCTCATGCAAGAAGGCAGGCCCTTAGCCTTTATAAGTTAGGCCTTAGCCCCAAGACATATGGGCCTCAACATTTATGAAAAAGAGTTATTGGCAGTCATCTTTGCGGTAGACAAGTAAAGGCACTACCTGCAGGGGAGTAGATTCATCATTAAGATTGACTACGAAAGTTTGAAGTTTCTATTGCAACAGAAACTTCACTCTCATTTGCAAAGAAAAGGGATGACTAAGTTGATGGGCTTGGACTATGTCATTCAGTATAAGAGGGGAAAGGAGAACATTGCAGGAGAGCAACCGATGCTCTCCTAATGCCATGAAGAGGGAACAATTGCCTCAATCTTAGCTTTAGTTCCGAAGTGGTGTCAAGAAGTGGCCAGGAGTTATGAGGGAGATGAGCAGGCCAGGGCCCTCTTGGAGCAATTAATAATTGACCCAGCAAGTAAGGAAGGATATATACTGGCAAATGGGGTGATAAGGTTTAAAGGCAGGCTAGTTGTTGGGAACTACATAGAACTGAAGAAGAAAATACCACAAGCCCTACACAAATCCACAATTGGAGGTCACTATGGGGTACATAATACCTATCATAAGGGGAAACAATTATTTTGCTAACCCAAGCTCAAAGAAGAGGTGATGAAGTTTGTTTTAGCATGTGATGTGTGTAAAAGATGCAAGCATGAAATTGTGGCTTATCCAGGGCTCATACAACCTTTACCAATTCTGGGGTAGGCATGGGAAAGTATTTCAATGGATTTTATTGAGGGGCTACCAAAATCTAAAGGGAAGGATTGCATATTGGTAGTAGTGGACAGGCTCACAAAATTTGCCTACTTCCCATGTCTTACTCATCCTTACACTGCACAAGAAGTGGCTAGGGTCTTTCTAGATCAGGTGGTGAAGGTGCATAGGATCCCAAAAACTATAGTTTCTAACAGGGACAAGGTGTTTACTAGTCTTATGTGGCAGTCCTTGATGAAATCCTTGGGGGCTAAGCTTAACCCATCCTCTGCCTACCATCTCCAAACTAATGGACAGATAGAGCGAGTCAATCAATGCCTGGAGACTTACCTAAGATGCTTGTGTTTTGCACACTCGAAAAGTTGGCACAAGTGGATATCTGTGGCACAGTGGTAGTATAACTCTAGTCACCACAATACCATTAAGATGCCATCGTTTGAGGCCCTCCTCGGCTACAAACCGCCCCTATTGCCAGCCCTACCAGGTCCCACAAGTGTAATAGCTATGGATGAACATTTGCAAAAATAGGCAACAGATCTTCTAGTAGCTTAAAAAGGATCTGGCCATGGCTCAGAATCAAATGAAGCAATTGGTTGACAAGGGAAGGAGTGAAAGAGAATTCAGTGTGGGAGAGGAAGTCTATTTGAAGGTAAAAGGGCCCCATCTTAAGTCTTTATCCCCTGGCCTAATCTCCAAGTTGAGCCCTAGGTATTTTGGCCCTTTCCCTAGCTAAGGTGGGCAATGTGGCCTATAGACTACAGTTACTGGAGGGAACTTGGATCCATCCAATGTTTCATGTCTTACTATTGAAGAAAGATGTAAGGGTACAGTCGGTCAGTTCTCAATTACCACAGGGAGCCATGGACTTCAGCCCTTCCCCAGAATCAACTGCCGTTGTGGATAGATGAGTGATCTATCAACAAGGAGCTTTGATCATACAAGTACTAGTGAGGTGGTCGCACCAGGACCACAACATTTGGGGGTATTTCTCAGACCTGCTTAACTAGTTTCCTAGAGCAACCAGCCTCCTAACCATTTCTTGAGGACAAGAAATGTCTCAAGGGGAGGGTATTGTCATGTACTCATGGGGGAGATAGTAGAAGTAGAAATATTGTAATAAAACAGATTTCAATTAGTGCAAATAGGTGTTGTACGCGAGTAGAGTTGAGGTGTGTAGTACATAGGCGGTTATGAATATTGGGCAGGAACCTATGTACATGTGCGGGAAGGCTATAAATTGAGGTCGACCCTTCTATTGGAGGCATCTTGAGATTGAATGAAACTCTCTGATTCTCCCTTCCATTTCCCTCTCAATTCTCTCATTCTCTTCCCCCCCCCCCTTCTCTTTCACAAGAATTCTCTCGTTTCACAAGTGATCTCTCTCCTTTTAGAAGAGATCAGAATTAATAATTGCCAGATCCTCCCAGGTCTGATAATAACTTAAAAACACATTTATTTAAACACGTTATCAGATTAAACGCTACCCAACTTTTAAGCTTTACATAACTTAAAAGCTATTAAAAAAAAGGGTAAGCCAAACTCCCCCTTAGAAATCTAGGATCTCATTGGCTATAATTTGTTTGTTGGCATTACCACTTGAAATAAAAAAGCCTTATTGATACACTTAGGGCCAGTGCAGGTTGATCCTAGCTTTTTTATAGATAATCAGAATTTACATTTAAAAACTGACAAATTAGTTCATTAGTTCAATGTTAGTAATCTAAAATAACTTCAGAGTGCCCATTCCTATGAGGACATATGTTAATGCAATATCTCTAATTTTCATGCGCTGATAGAAGTGATGAATGGCAGCATTTGGAGATTTAATTGCGTTCTGCATGCTTTTAGTTTGTGCGTGACAGCAAAATGTGCAGTAGATGGAATTCGACTTCCTGGACTACTCATTTTGGTTTTCTTACAGGTAATGTATGATGCAACTGGTGTTAGGCTTCATGCTGGTCGGCAAGCCGAGGTACTACCATGAATGTTCATAATAGTAGACTTTTCAGTCCAAGATTATGCAGCTCATTTCTCCGTCATTCATTTCTTGAAAATACTAGTGCAAATGATGCTTATTGCAGTTACTGAATCAAATTGTGTGTGAGCTGCCTCCTGAACATCCTGTCTCTAGTGTTAAACCTTTACGAGATTCACTTGGTCATACTCCACTCCAGGTATTGTACATGACTGCTAAATGTTGTTTGCATTTTATTTCTCTGGAATTATTTGCGATTCATTGCTATAGCTCCTCATCACGCTCAATGAAGGCCATCTAATCTTGGTGATCATGTTCAAGTAAGGATGTCTTAGTGCCAATTACCCAATTACCTCCATCAGCTGCTATTCCAATGAGAATATATTCTCATGCAACAATATAAAGTATGATTTTCCACTAGACATCCTTAGGCGTTCTGATCAAGCTTTGCTTGAGGTCAATATAAATTTTGAAAGTTGTGTTTGCTCTCGATTCAGAACAAGACAAAAAAGGCTCAACTGTTCTCGCTTGGCTGGTTCAAGTCTTCTTAAATCAAAGCAAACGAATATATATTCAAACTTTTATTGAGATGTTTTTTGTCCAAAGATTTGTTTTCTCACTTCCAGTAATTAGTCAATCACGACCTTTATAACTTTTATGGTCATATAAATACAAAATAATCTGACACACAAAGTACATAGCCAGTAAATTGAGAAGCAACATGACATTTCAGAAGAAACCATTTTGAATAACCCATTGTATCATCTAGAGTTTCAAATTAGCCAGAACCCGTTTGGAGCTCATGACCCTTAAAAAAGAAAGCAGACATGTGATCGATGAGTTTGGTTTGTGTGTTTGGCCCCAACTCGTTTCTCATATCTGATGAGTTTTGAGTGAGGTTTTTATTGGGGCGACCTCAAGCAGCTTGGTTTGCTTTTCGGGACTTTCTGACACCTCCCCTAAAGTCCTGGTATTAACTTTGTCTGCCTAAGTAGCTGATGTATAATCTTTCTGGGGAGCCACTTCCACATTAGAAAGAGGAAGTTTCTCAAAATTCTATAACCACAGGTTTTGAAAACTTCATATTAGTTCTTTAAGACAAGCGGTTGATTATCTGCATTTGCTCCATTGTCGATCAAATACTTGATTATATTTATACCCCCGCTTACATACAAATTAATACTTATGGTTATGGGCTAATCGGGAAACCCCGATGTTAACTTGAGAGTGGATTCTTGAAATCATTGCAGGTTGTTGCAGGTGCTTTGTTAGGTTGTATTGTAGCATACCTCATGAGAAGCAGCAGCCCCAGCAGCTAGGTGAATGTTGTACATTAACTGATTGCCAATATTACAAAACATTGAAGAGGCATTCGAGCTTCGTAAGTGTGGAGACAACATCATATCTACGAAGTAAGAAGAGTCAAAGATTAAAGTACAGAATACCCACCCTGATTTGGGATTCTAATTATTGAAAAGCTTTGTTTAGTTGTTCTTAATCCTAGCTTCGGTGCTTGTTTCCAAGAACTTCTCCTCCTGTCTTGGCATGAAATGAAATTTTAACTGTGACATGACAGCAGCAGCTCTTTTTTCTCTCTGTGTATTTGTGGATAATTTGATAATCTCTTGTTTGTGGTTGTGTTAGATTGACTATGCTGGACTGTAGAATATATATATTAGAGAATGATAATCATTATGCTCCTTGTTAAGTATTGGCCTTTATTTGCTTTTTCTCTCCATGCTCTCTCCTAAACTTTTGCAACTTGGTAGGTTAGAAGTTTGCGAAGGTGTTTCTGTATTTGGGGAATTAGTTTTAAGGGTAAATTACCACACAAAAAAAGAAAAAGAAAAAAATTAGATAAATTTATCAATTTTTACACCAAACGTTAAAAACTATCAATGTAACATTTATATTTTTGAGTTTATATTAATTATAAAATATTGTGATAAATCATTTAATAGAATATAGATTCATCAACATGTATGAGAAAGGTGAAATAGACTTTAGCGAGTTCCATTAGATAATGTAATCTTGGCTATCACCCCAATCTTCTTAACGGGAAATTTGAATAATCTCTTCTCTGTGCTATAATTTGTGTTGGCTTCATTCCATTATTCATTACCTCTATTTTAATAATAATTTCGTAATTAGATGGATTAAATTAACCTTTTTATTAAAGTTTGATACTTGTGGTGATACTTTATATTAATGTTTAATATTAGGTGTTATATTAATATAGAATATCAGTAAAAATATCAAATTTGAGTGCGAAAATAATATTTTGTTTCAATTAGCAAACTCAAACCCTACCCTACGCAATGCTAAGAGCACTGGATATGACCGGCCAGCCAATTAAATCATAAACGTATCCAGTTACAAGCACAAAAACTGGCTTGTTGAATTATGACCCAACCAGTTGAACCGGAAACTGTGAAACTAGTCCGGTTCAGCCAGCCTTGTTTATTTATTTTTTTAATTTTATTTTTAAATGTCAGAAGATAAAAAAAGCTTGAAAGAGTCGGAAGACACCACAATGAAAATATTTATAATGACATGGAGGCAACTGTTCGTGGCAATTTTAATATCATTGTATAAACAGCATTACTTTTACCATTCATCAGAAAAATGAATAAAAACAGCAAGCAGAAGAGACTCCTTAACTAAGTCTGGGAGAGAGTGTGTTACCGACTGGCAGTCCTCTCTAAGCAAAAAGTCAGATTGTTAAGAAGTTTATGCTTACCAGTTTGAAGACCAGTGGCTCGTAATACGTCAAATAGGACCAAACTGTGCTGTCAAAGAATCCTTGTACAAATTTGACACAGAGACGGCAGTTTCAGACAGAGCACTCTTCATCTCTGAGATTTTTGATGCCACATACTCTTTGTATTTAGAAACTGAATCAACCAATGCAAAAAGTTCCCGAGCGCATAACTGAGTTTCTTCCTCGTCTTGCACTATGGCTTCCTGCAACTTCAGTTCAGCAGACTTCACAAGAAATAACAATTCATGAGAAATGAATGCGATGATATAAACCCACCCCTATTGTTTTCAATTTGATCAATAATATCCATGGAAGAACATTAGCAAGGCGGGAAGAAATAAAACAGAACAAAGCCATATGTACCTTCAGAAACTCTGCGGCTTCTCTTTCAACAATATCCAACTTGTGGGCATCTGCTTCAATTTCCTCTACCATCTTTTTAGCTTCTTCTAGACATCTGGAAGTATATTCCTGTGTTTCCCTCTTCAACGAGCTCAATTGAGCTTCCAACTGAGAGTCAACATCAAACTCCACTTACCGATAATCATTTTTCTTTGATAAGTCAATTACAGAAAGATAATCCAGCAGTCTTATTTGAAATATCCATCCAAGGAATGAATACCAGGAAGAATCAGTCGAAATCAACAATATGATATGTGCAACCCAGGAAATGCTGATTAAAAATAGAACTAGGACCAGGAATAACTAGAAATTTTTGTTTATGGATGACCCTCGAATTCAGGGTCCAAATCTAGTGAGGTGCCTTAAAGTAAGAAGTGAAGCAAGGCTCAATGGAAGAGTTTGCTAGCTTGCCTCTACAAAGACACTGAAAATAAATAAAGAGTAGAGTCACATTAATTTGGTGTTGACAAAGACATTGGAGCGGTTTAAAATTTAGTTGTGAACCTAAACCATAAGGTTTCATCTGAGATGTATTTCCAGATCCAGTCCAAGGTGCAACATTCAAGCCACAATACCCTCAAGCCATTCAAAAGCAACAAAGTTGATGTCTACGACTTTGGCCTGTGCAACCCCTTGAAATCCAGATATCTACCCATCGCTCATTTTCCCTTTTTGCAACTGATAGGAAACCATAGGATAAGACTAGTAATTGGGTCACGCCCAGAACTTGTTTTCAACAAAAAGTTCAATATCTGAACTCTGGAATCACATGCATTAGATTTTGTAATTATTGTTGTTACTTTAACAACCAAGAAGCCACAGTTGAAGTAAGTACTGACACATTTTGCTCCAGCGTCAAATATTCATACTGAACATTCGTGTCAGACGTAGATGCACATGAATACTTCCTTAAATGTGTCAGTGACACTGATCCGGATATGTCCCATTAACATGTATATATTTATATATTGAATGATTTAATATATATCATGTATGGAAATTTGGAGACACCTATGTCATCATGGTATATTGCATGTCCATTATCTATACAATACGGTGACTATTAATTATAATTACAAATAAATAAGATCGATTACAGAAGAAAAAAGAAAACATGTTTATATTTCTTAGGCCTCACTCCTCTAATTATTTTTTATTTTAATTATTTTAAGCCCCAAAACATCTTATGTAAGACTGTCATAATTGTCTTTTTTGTTATGTAGACTGTTATTTTCATGCAATACATACAAATATATAATCTATAATTAGACATGCCCCTGTCATGTTATGCCGTAATCTTTTTAAAAATGACTACATTATCACATGTCCTGGTTGTTTTCTGTTGTGGCCATGTCTTGTGTTATATTCTTGCTTCTTATTTTGGGAAAGGCTTTTTGAGATGAACTTCTGAAAATTCAATCAACTGGGAGAAAATAGAAGATGCAAGCTGCACAAATACAGTGCCCATTCTATCAAATAAGTCAAACTTATCTGTAACATCAAACATATATCAAGAGAGGATGTCGCATACAAAAACTTAAACAGGAAACCCTACAAACAACCAATGTAATATGAATTGTGTTACTGAAGAACTGTCTTATAAACAAACATAATAGAAAAATCACGTGCACCTCAATTGAGAAAAGCAAATGAATCTCCAGATCAAGTTTGGTGTTCGAATTTATATTCCCTGACAGTAAGTTCCAAGATTTTTTGCTAGGAAGATTAGAGTTTTTAAAGAAAATTTCACTACTTCATTTACTTCAATGGACCATTTAATGTCTGACATGCCACAGGAAACTTGATGGATATATTCAGTGGCTACATGTAAGGCCTCATTGAAATATTAGTCTCTTGCATACATTTTGGATTCTAAAATAGTAAATGGATACAAATCATATCACATGATATATATAAGCGCCAGCTAATTCTCTAACAAATGAATGATTTTAAAAGAGCTGAAACAGACTACTAGTTAGTATTTCTTCTCTTATTATAAAAGAAGATGGCAGAAACAAATTTCAAGTCCACCACATGCATAATAGGGTACTGACCCAATTTTTTTTCTTGGCATTTCTGACCATTCATGATTATAATGTCCATGCGTCCTTGGGAAAGTTATGAGCTATGTGGAGGACACTTATTTGAAAAAATTTTGCAGCTATGTTCTTCATACAACTAGCTGACCCTACCTAATGGGAATAAGGCCTAATACATTGTTATTTATTTTATTTGTACAAGTGCTAGAACTAAGCAAAATTGCAGTCAGCACTTTTAAGCCATATATATACTTGTGGAACTGCTTGAACTCCACTTACCTCATCAATCCGGGACTGGACTACTGCAATGTGGTTTCTTTTTGCCTCAATTTTAGCAGAAATATCAACTGAAATTTGTTGAAGGGATATCAGCTCCTCCAATTTTTCCATTGAGCTTTTCTTTATGTCATCAGCAAAAGAGGTAAGTGCAGGCTTTAGCGTTGATTTGTAGTTGATGCCCAGTATCTCAGCTGGTGTGGACCCTTTGGCATTCAACTCATACTGGAAACCATTTCCAAGCTTTAACCTGGAAAGCCTTGATCAGAAATCTATTTTAGTTCATTAAGAATTGTGCTTGGCGAGATGCAACATATATTTAAGCACAAAAACACACTAAGAAACATCTCATAAACAAAAGAATAAGGAGAAAATATGGTATGGCAGGGTTGTTGCCTGTCATGGATATTGGTTTTATTTAAATTAAACAACTACAGAACTAGAAAAACTCAAAGCATATCATGCAATCATATAGTCTACACTCCAAATGTGGCTAAAAAAAGCCAGGGAATGTGGAGGTGAATATTCAATTTTTTAGCATTTTTAGGGTTATCTCATTAGCCGACTCTATCTAGTGGGATTAAGGTTTAGTATTGTTATTATTGTATGGGGTTTCCTTTCTTAATAATGCTGCCAAAATGACAGGAGAGATTACTATGATCAACAGTTCCTGAAAATGATAACACAAGACAGTCCTGGATAATGCTAGAAAGTTAAAATTCTCATTTTTCCTAATTCCTAAGGATTGCTGATCGCTTTAAAGTAAACAAAATATTGAAAAAGGCAATTACACCTTTTACAGACAGTTGCAATGAATATATCGACATCTTAACACATGTGAAAAATGGAGTTGGCTTCTTTGAAAAAGTAGATATTAGTCTGACTAATGGATAGAATGCAAATGTTCATATTATTCTGCACCCGTGTGTGTGTGTGTGGAGGGGGGGGGGGTGAAATATAGCAGCTAATCCTTGAGATCTGGCCCACTAGAACCACAACTACTTTTTTCTATCCAGAACGAAGTCAATGGAACCATCCATTTACAATACTTTAAGAAACCACAAAAGATTTGATACTATGCCTAAATTGATAGCAAAATAATCAGCAATCAGTAAAAAAAAAAAAAGTAATTCCAATACCATAAAATATGGCATATTATTTTGTTTAGTAATTTCTGGAGTTCATTCTTCTAATAAAACGAATCAACGCTGAAAAATATGTTGAGCTGAACCAACAATCTATATTCACGAAACATAACCTTTTGATGGCTTGGTTGCACTCAATTGAAAGCGCCTCAAGCTCCTTAAACTTGTGCCCAATTGTAGCATCCAGATCCCAGGACTTTTCCTCCCAGGTATTCCTTGCAAGTTCAGCCTCAGCTATATCTCTCTCCACTGCATGCAACTCCCTCTTCATCCTCTCTGCATCCCTCGAATTAATTCCCTGTAACTCAATTCTCTTCCTCAAGTCATCATTCTCTTCACAGATCTTTTTGTCCTCCCCAACCTTGGCCTCCAATTCCTTCTCTTTCTCTTCCAAAACCTTCTCGATGGTCACAATGTGTCCCTTCAGCTGCTCAATCATAGCGTGGAACTTCTTCACATCCTCTTCCAAGACACTCTTCTTCTCTTCGAGCAACTCTCTAGCTGACGGCTCTGACCTCATGCTCTCCAATTTTGCCTCCAAATCCTTCACATTTGCAGCCACAGATTTCACATTCTCCTCCACTGAATCCCTCTCTGCCTGCACCTTCTCCATGAACTCGCGGTCGAGCATTTCAACAGAGTCATCATCACCTTGAATAAAATGCAAGTAACTATTCGTAGCATACATAAACATACTATTATCTTCGAAAATCGAAGGCACTTGCTCTGATTCGTTCAAATGATCATTGTACATTGCGATCTGGACCAGCCAGTGAATCACGGCGAGTAGGTTAGGCCATGAGTGTGGCGTCCCAGGGGCTCGAAGCGCCGATTTGTTGAGTTTGATCGGACAATTGAGGTGCTTCAGAACAACATAGAGGTCTTCTTCGAGTTTGTTCGAAGGAAATTCGAGGCGAGCGAGGACGAACTTTAGGGTTTCAGTAATGTCCTTCGCGGAGGGGAGAGGCGGCTTTAAGGAAAATTGGACGGAATGGGAGGCGAGGTAGGAGTTGACGGTCCTGATAGCGCAGATCTGATAGCCGCGGTCAGTCATCGGGACGGAGGCGCCGCCGGATCCGGAGCGGTTGATGCCGGCGGAGGAAGGGCGGCTGCTGCAGAAGCTCGCGTCGGAGTCCCGGCCGGTTGCGCCGGTGAACTGCCAAGGATCGGCGGTAGGAGTGGCCGGCGGTTTCCAGTCCGGCACAAAGGATTCCTTTGGACGGCGGCGTCCGGCCCCGGGGGCTCTCATCTTCAGAGATCTCTGCGTCGTTTCTCTCTCTAGACTCTATAGCTTCCACTTCTCTCTCTGGTCGCTGAATGTTTCCCGCCCTTTGCTTTTAATTTTTAAAAAAATATTATTAGTACTCCATGGATTACACTACCTGCTACCTAATATAACTAAAATGTTTAAAATACTTTTCACTTAAAGTGATAAGGTGACGTAAAATAGTGAGGTATATGACTAAAATACCCTTCACTTACGACAGTAAGACAACATGAAGCATTGAGATGTGACGAAAAGAGACGATGAGAAGCAAAAAGTATTTTTATTATTTATGATGTATTGTATAGCCTATGGAATACCTATAACTAGTGATGGGAAATGGGCGAGCCAGCCCAGCCCGGCCCGCCTCCCGCTTGGCCCGCCCATTTGGTGGGCCGGGCCGAATTTGGCCCACGAAGGAAACGGGCAGGGCCGGGCCAAGGAAACGGAAACTTAGGCCCGGCACGGCCCTGTGGCCCTTAATAAGTGGGTCGGGCCGGGCCATGGGCCTACTGGGCCGGCTCGTGGGCCTGTTGGGTAGGGCTGGCTCGTGGACTTGGCTATTTGGGCCGGCCCATGGGCCATTTATTTTTAACTTTTTTATATATAATTTTTTAAATATATTTTTTTATTTTTTCTCAAATGTAACTAATATTTTTTAAAATATGTTTAATAAACATATTAATGTTTAAAATATGTTTAGTAAACATTAATAAATATTGTTTATTTATATTAATAAACATATTATGTTTACTTATGTTTATTTATATTAATGTAACTAATATTAATGTTTACTTATAATTTTGATGTTTGTAAAATTATGATGTTCATAGTAAACATTATGTTTATAAAAATTACACTAAAATTATGTTTACAAACATAATAAACATTATGTTTACAAACATAATTATGTTTACAAACATTACAATAAAATTATATTTACAAGAAACATAATTTTTAATTATTATGTTTATAATTATTAAATACAAATATAATTTTTTAAATAATTTTTTATTTTTTAGTGGGCTGGGCCGGCCCACGGGCCAGTTTGATGGGCCGGGCCGAGCAGGGCTGCGGGCCGCATATTGCTGGCCCGACACGGCCCTTATTTTCTTAAGTGGGCCGGCCCGGCCCGTTTGCTACAGTAACGGCCCGGGCCGGGCCAAGCTATGAGGCGGGCCGGCCCATGGGCCGCCCGGCTCAATTCCCATATCTACCTATAACATATTAGCATGATCCTTAATTTTATGATAAAGCCTTTGGCTTTCAGTTAGTTTCAGTTTCAATTTCTTCATAAACTAATGAAATAGTAAAATTAAGAATTACAACTGTTTTAAGTTATTTTAATTTTTTGTATTTTAGATGCTTATAATATTTTCTTTAATCAATATTTTTTCTTTAGATAACATTTCTTAAAAAATATAAGATAAGATTCTACTAAAATAATATTATAATACTTTTTGAATATATATATATTATAACAAAATAACCGTCAAATCTTTTTCTCTCCTATTTCCAGTTTATATTTTCATATTTTATTATGTTTTGCTTATTTTTTTATTTACCTGAAATAAAATTTGTATAGGTCATTAAATAAGTCTATATTTGTAAAAAACGTATAGTTCTTGAAATATGTATATGATTTTTTCATAGTTGAATAGTATTTGGAGAATGTGTAAACATGCTAGGACATGAAGAGTTAAGATCTAATCCATATTATTAATTTTTAAATATTAATATAAAATTTTAATTAAAATAAATTATAAAAAAATGAGACTTTTTAAATCTAGAAAAATCTTGAGATATCAGGTAATATTGCTGTATACGGATTGCCAAGTAATTTTTTTTAAAAAATAAATTTAATTTTTTATTTTATTTCCCATAATTTACCTCTCATTTCTCTTAATAAAACCACCACTTAAAACTCTAAAACTCTTAATTAGTTACAAAACCATGCAAAAAGAATATAAATCTTATATATATTTATGTTATTACTTAATTTTGAAAAATAATTACTTTGTAGGTTATGTTAAATTAGTTATTTAGCAAAATTGGATTATTTTAAATAAGTCGTTTAAATTATTTTGACAAAATTAATATTTTGTGTAGGCTATTTATATTTATCATATGTTGTCATATTTCCTTTGAAAATTTTATTATTTTTTATATTTTTATTATTTATGTTACTAATTTATCATATGTTGTCATATTATTTATTATTTTGTATAGGCTATTTATATTTATTATATGTTATTACATTTCTATATTTATATATTATAACAAAACAATCGCCAAATCATTTTTCCTCCCATTTTCAGTTTCTATTCCGATATTTATATATTATGTAATTTTTCAAAATTTATAGTAATTTCCTCAAAATATATTAACGTTTTAAACAAATATATCACATTACTATATTCACTTCTTAAGCTTTTATTATTGTCATGTTTATTTACACATACAAAAATTATAATTATTAATTTTAAATAAATTCAATACATATCAACTTTCGTACATCGCATTGGGTGATGAAACTAGTTAAGATATAAAATTATCAATATAAGATTTTGAAGTATGTCAATATTTTTATCAGATTATTTGTTAAATTTTTTAAAATGCATTGGAGGACATATAAGTTATTTTTTTTTATCTATATAGTTCAATATATATTTATCTGAAGGAGGGGGAGGGATAAATTTATCTGAATAATTCAAAATAAAAAATTATGTGATTTATTTTTAATAGTTACTAGATAAATTTAACAAATATAATAATTTTTTTTTATCTATAATAATTTTCATATCTCATTTTTGTAAATTTATATTTTGGTTAACAAACACTATTTTAAAGATTAACGTTACTAGTAAAATTATTACTTTCTTTTATTATTATTATTATTATTATTATTATTATCGCCACCTTAATTTAATATTTTATTTTTTAATGAGAGTTATAATGATAATAAAAAATAATTATACAAGTTTTTAAAGTTATTACTCCATTAATTAATTATAAGAAGTTGGTCTCTACTCATTATTAACTCTACTTTTGACATCTAGCTGTTGACTTAAAGTTTTGGCCTCTCAAGTTCATATATATTTGTTCCAGATCATTAGAAATAGAACAAATTACATGAGGTATTTTCGAGGTTAGGACTTAGGAATAATTATTAAAATTATTTTTAATATTAGACAAAAATGCAATAAAGTACTCTGATGTTTAATACTATGTTACAAGTTTTATTTGTCTTTAATTAATCCTATTAAATATTATAAAAATAACTAAATTATAATTATGTATAAAATTATCTTTGATTTCTTCTTTTATTTCTGATACTACTTTTTCTCTCATCTTTAAATATAGATATGAGTTCATTACAATGGGTTCATTACACAATCGATTAAATCGACCGAGTTTATATCGTGATAAACTAAATGTATGTTTTGTGTTGGTATCAATTTATATATATTTTTATTTTTTAATTTAAATAAGAGAAGAGAGAGAATGAAATTTTTTTTTGGTCATTTTAATCTTTTATTTAACAATAGAGGTAGTTATTACTAGTTTTCAAGCATCAAGAAATTTTACCAAACCTCAAAGGTATAATTTGTAATTTTTTCTTGAAAATATAACACAATTATAATTGTGACTATAAAGTGATCATTATTATTTAGTTAAAAGTTTAAAATTGAATTTTTGAACTCAACCCATTAAATTTTAGACTTCGTACTGTGAAAAATTTAATTTCAATTTTTTAACACTACTATTTCATTTTTATTTAATTAAACAAAAGATATGATTATTTTATAAGATTACTAGTAAATACAAAATCATTTATGAAATCATTAACTTTTCAAATATGCTTTAGATAAATTTATCTATATAAAAATCAGAAGATTCTATTACCTTTTTTTTTCATATTAAAAAAAAATCATGCTATTTATACATTATTTATATATATTTTAGACTACACAATACACACAAATGACATAAATACCTCTCAAACCTCATCGCCTTAGATTAGTAATATTTTAGTCATGTATCTCACCGACTCACCTCACCACCTTAAGTGAAGGACATTTTAAATATTGATACAATTATATACCAATAACATTTTTCATTAAAAAATATTTTTTTTAGTCAACATATAAGATTTGCTAGTGTTTATTACTTCTTTCATATTTCAAAGATGGATTAGTTCTCTCTCTTTCATATCAGTAATTTTCTATTTTAAATGGGTATCAAAGATATATTTGTATTTTCTCTATATATATTAGTTATCTGTTGTACAAAAGTAAGAAAATACATATATATATATATATATAGAGAGAGAGAGAGAGAGAGAGAGAGAGATTGTTCTCAGAACTTTTTAAATCCAACATATGAATAATACTATGACCGATGTTTGAACGTGAAACTATTTGTTTTAGTATTGCTATGCTTTTTAAAGCACAATTGTTTTTTCAAAAGGTATTCAAAAATACTGATTGATAAAAAAAAAAACTAAAATTTTAAAATACAACTGTTGCTACTAGAAAATATGTTAAGTTGATTTAAACGCAAAAACAAGAAACGTTAGTTTTTTTATGAAAAAAACAATTAACAAAACAACTTATAATTATTACTTAATTTTAACATTAACAAATACAACAATGCTTTGGACAACCAAAGTCCTATAGCATATTTGATCACGAACAAAGCACAGCCACTATTAAACAAAGCAAATTAGAGACAGATCCAAGACATTGACCAGTATCTTAAGACATTTCTGGGCAATCTATACAATTCAACTGAGGCCAAAAAGAAGGCAAGCTATACGCATTTGCTGCTGGGGAAAACATCAGACAGCACCAAAAGAATTGATGACATTCACTTACATAGGAAACATGAGACAGCACCCAAAAAAGTTAAACTGTTCACACGGACATGTATGGAAAATTTTAAGAACATAAAATTTTCACCTAAGATTACACTATTTCATGGTGTTATTGATGACAAGAATAGTTGAAATTTGAGATCAAAATGTTGTGATAAATGTGCAAACATACAAGAAAAGATAGAATAAGAAACGTAATCATACATAATAAGGTTGGAGCAAAGCCGGTTGAAGGGATAGACTGGTGAGGTAATTATTTAAGGCCCAACTCTTTCAGCTTAATAAATAATTATTTTAATTTTATTATTAAAATAAAATTAATATTATTTTAATTTTTCATTAAGGGGTTGGGACCCCTAAATTAATGATGGCTTAGGGTCCCCTAAGCCCTTGAGCAAGTCCTAGGTTAGAGTGATGTCTATCAAAGATAACATGCAAATCACAATTAAAATTGTTTGGACATTCAAGAAAAAAATTTGATACAAAGACAAGGATGTGAGTCAAAGGGATGACATAGAATATAATATCCTCACAAAAAATATAGCCTTTTAAATACAGATGGATGGAGGGTTAGAATTCATACAGCCAACCCCATCACTTGGATTAAACGTTGTAGTGGTGGTGGTGGTGATTGTGAAATTAGTCTCTCATCCATGTGAAGCACCAGAAATTTTTCTTTACCATCACATGTCAGCTTCTGTTTCTTTAAACATTACACAGGACCTATATATATGATGAAGAATATGGACCTAAAGCTAAAAGTAGCACCATTACTATTTTCTTTGACAAATAAAAAGGCATCAAGGAAATAACTGCTAAAAGAGGGCAAGCCTGCACAAGGAACCAAAACAAGCCATCTGCTAAAAGAAGTCATCAACAAAAGTTATAAAACACAAGAATTACTTGGGGGGGGGGGGGAGGAATCCTCCTAAGCCACAAAATTTGGAAAAAAAAAAAAAGAGAGTAAGAAAAATGGTTAATTTTCCCTTATGGTGACAAAACTGAGAGCTAAATCCCTAACAAGGCTCTCAGATTCCTCTCTTGTCAAATGTGACACATAACTCAAAAAGAGATAGTCATTCGAACTCAAGACTGTCTCTTATTTGATAAGGCCAAACTCCTATGAAACCAAAAAACCTATCACTAAAATTAACATCACCCACTATACACCATCATACATTGAAAGGAGAGTAAAGGATGATCAAATGATTAATTTTTTAGAGATAGTCATTCTCTCTAAATTAATTTTATATGTTGAATAAAAATTGCACTCAATAGAAACAATTTAAACCCAATTGTCAGAATTAAAACGATTAGATAAAATTATAAATTTGTAAAAAAAAAAATAATTTTCATAATTAACTCTAAAAATAATTATTTATCTCATCTCCATATAATAATATAAATATAACATTCTCTCCAATTCAATTACATGATATTCTCGTATTCTCGTAAAATGCACTCACTTTTTTAAAAGTGAAAGTCCACTCAACCTAAGTGCATCTTTACCTCACAATAATAATAGAAAAATAACTAAATATTCGATTAACAAAAGGCGTGACATTCAAGAAAGAGATATTTGGATGCATTTAGCACAGAGACTATAATTGCCAAATCTTCTTACTGTTTTCTCCATCAGAAGTAAAAGAATTTGTTGCAATAACAATCCCGCAGGAATAATGCCAAGCAACAAAATGTAAAGTATAAACTTAGCCAAAAAAATAAAAACTAAATTATGTATAAGGCCCGCATGAGAACCCATGTTTTGGCTGATAAGCACAAGAAATGGATTGTTTTCAACCAAAAAAATGGGTGACTTCAACAAGGTAGCAATACTAATTATAATCTTTAATTTTATTAGGTAGAATCGGTTACATAAATTCTAGATCTCGAGTTATCTTTATATGTCTAAAATGAGGTATATGTTACCCATACACTAATTTAACTCAACCCTCATTTATTCGGACTTCAAACTAGTTGTGTAAGAAAAATACGTTTATTATCCAAATTATCCAATTTAATAATTTCATCACGAGTTTGATATTTTTCTTTTGATGTAAGGCAGGAAACAAAAATATCATGACTCTGGCGACTTAAAAAGCATGAAGTCGGACTAATTTCTAGGAAAAGAAACAATAAGTCGGACTAATTTCTAGGAAAAGAAACAACCTGGATAGAAAATTCATCTTGGTGCAATGGCCGGCCATGGCTGAACTTCACAAGGCTTCTTCCTCGTCTTTCTAGCAATGAGTCAACTTGGACAGAAAGGATGAGGGATCATACATAGCAGAAAAAAGAAAGCAAAAAAAAAAAAAAAACACTAGTCTTGATATTTTCCAGCTGATCATCATCCATGATACCAAGCAATAGAAACAGAACCAGTCCCATGGATTAGCATATTCGGATTAGAAAGCATAATTTCAATCGAAAATTGTAAATGAAATGTGTTGGCATGGATGAATTATCTATATGGTCTTCTAGTTCAAGACGAATTAGATCTCATCTCTCTACTATAAATTGCTACCCCCTATGCTAGGCCAGAGCAACAAAGGCTGAAATCTAGTTCTAAGATGGCAACCATGGCACCAAAGCATGAGTTGCTTTTGAAATTGGTGTGTGTGTTTGCCACTCTGTATGTGGCAATGGCAGGAGATCCCGACATCCTGACTGATTTCATCGTCCCGCCAAACAACCCAGCGCCTGACGGGAATCTATTCACCTTCACGGGGTTTAGGAGCCTTGTTGGGGCACCAGAGCCGCCAAACTTCAAGGTGATAAAAGCCAGCATGGCTGAATTCCCAGCCCTCAACGGCCAGAGTGTTTCATATGCAGCTCTTATATACCCCGCCGGCTCCGTCAACCCGCCCCACACCCACCCCCGGGCAGCTGAGCTTCTGTTCGTCCTTGATGGTTCTCTTGAAGTCGGCTTGGTTGACACCACCAACAAGCTCTACAACCAGACACTCCAAGTGGGTGACATTTTTGTGTTCCCTAAGGGACTTGTTCACTTCCAGTACAACAGTGATCCCAGCAAATCGGCTCTTGCTCTCTCCGCCTTTGGCAGTGCAAGTGCCGGGACTGTGTCGCTTCCTGGCACAGTCTTCAACACCACCATCCCTGATGCAATCCTGGCAAAGTCTTTCAAAACTGATGTTCCTACCATTCAGAAGCTCAAGGCTGGACTAGCACAGTAGCCTCAGAAAGAATGAACGTGGTCTAAGGGAATAAATTTCCTTCTAACGTACTAAATAAATCATCTTCTGGTCAAATGACTCAAAAGTATTTGTATTGATTTATTGCATGATTTATTTTGATTTGCTATCAAATTTATTGATCATGTATTTGAAGTGATTGAACTTGGATTTTGCTTTCTGATGAGCACAATAAATAGTAAGTGAATGGTTATGCTTTAGTATTACCCATTCATGTTCATCTTTGTGTATTGTAATTGCATTTAAGATTCAGAGGAACAGAATTCTGAAAGCCAAACTTAAATATTGCTCGCTTAAATGGGTCAAATGTTGGCCAATTCTAGATGCAAATCTTTGATTACTACCATATGCCCACATGGCACAAAAGAGACCCTTCTTAAGTTAATCATTAGTGATTTTTTTTTTTCATTTTTGACCCTAAAGGGTGTCTCTAATGTAAAGACGACTCAGTATGAGATAGTAAGAAGAAAGTTGTTTTCACACGCAACCCCCACTTGCAACGAGCTTGCTGTTTTCACACCTCAAACCAATGATTGTTCAAACTCAAAAGAGGAACTTTACCGTTGTTATTTGCTACTAAGGGGATGTTTAACCCTAGTTGAAAATTTAACAATATTGTGATTAAATACTTCAATTATTTCATTCCCTGTATCATAAAATTATCTAAAATAGGTTTTATTTTTTGCTAAGTAAAAAAAGTTTTACATTGATTGGTGCCTATACATATTGGAATTATGGATGTAAATTTGCAAAAATAAACCACATAGACCAAGTAGTTGTATGAAACAGCCAAACCTCAGTTCACATGCATATCCAAGACTGGCCCTTCCACCAAGCACCAGCAATGGCAGCCCATAATGATTGATTGTTCAAGAACTTTAGACAAACCGCTACAACATGGGTTGAACAAAAACATTAGTATGAAATAAACTACAACATAGGCAAGGTAATTATCACATTAAACAGCAATCCTATCACTAAGTGCTAAGAAGAGTTCAAGCAAGAACTCCAAGTTCAATAGCAATTTGTGACCTTCAGAAAGTAAGCACCAAGGACACAAAGACTGACATAGCTCTAACAAAAAAGGAATTCACGATAGGTTAAAGGTATGACTTGTAGAGATCACTTATAAAATCAGAAGATAGTACCAGATAGTCAATGTGCTGTATATCACCTGGCGGTATGACACAGCTTATTAAGAAAGCTAGAAGTGAATACAACAGCCTGCAGATCCAATCTGAAATATGAATTGGCAATTTCATTTACTATTCTAAATATTTACATTTGATCCAATCAAACTGTAGCTCCAACCATGCATTTTCTTTAAGTCATGAAAATCACTTGAAAATCAGATAACCTATCCTATCAAATTCACTAGCTAACCACCAGATCAACTAAGAATAAGCTCTACGGATTGGCTTGTCAATTACGCAATTGATTTACTATATACAAAGGCATGTAGCTTCACGTGTTCTCCAGTTTTACGTGGGATGGTTAAAGTTTTGACATCCCATTGATCCTCCTCCTCCATTAGGGAATTGGGGTGGGACTGTCTGAACTGCTAGAACGGGCACGGTTTCCACCACAGAGGTAGTGATATCGTGGATGATCGCTCTCTTCCTTTCCTTCTTAGTGGAGGTTTGGCAAAGGTAGTACTTTTGCGTATGACTTGCCACTTGTGTTGGTGTTTTGCTCGGCACCAAATTTCTGGAGATGCTCCTCCAGTCACCCTTGCCATATCTCTGGAGAACAATTAGAAATAACATGCAAGAGATAATTTACAATAAAAAATAAATATTTAGCCCAAATAAAGGAAAAGGGTTGCATTAGGTAGCCAATTGTCAACATAAAACTCATCAGATCAAACAAACATATGAAGGGAGTGACACCAAAATTTAGGTCTAATTTTTCAAAGTAACAAAACAAGAGCCTATTGAACTTGGAAGGTCATGCAATATCTTCCTTGCATAACCAGGATCAATTTTGTTCAATGCGATAAGATAATGTCCTGCTTCTTAAAGTATTAAAAAAAAAGAATAACTATAAATGAATATTGTTATATGAAAATAACTATCTTTCCCGCTTTCTTTTTCTAAGAAAAATCTGGCTCTGTTTTCATAATCTTTGTTTCAGAAAAGAGAGTCCACTACATAGCCAATAGAAACAGAAAGAAACCCCCCTGCCAATTTTGATGCCCAACAGTCGATCACTTTAAAATCGTGTTATTTATATAAACTGTGTGATCCTTCTTCACCTTCTATCTAAAAGAAAGAAAACAAAAGCATGACTAACAATTTTGATTCGATCACGTTCAAAAAGGAAAACACTCCATGGATATATTTGTAGAAACTACAAGTTCAAAGTTCATTTACGTGCATACATTACACATAAACAACAACTTAAAAGAGAAACAATATTTTCCCTGCTTTCTAAAACCCTACGCAAAAGAGCATATGCATCATCAATTATTGTGTCCCAATATAAGCTAAAACCAATCCAATTTTAATCAAGAAACCCTAACAAATTGCTAGATTCCCTGTTTAGTCCAGGAACTAAAAGCAAAACAAGACCACAACTCTTCAAGAAACAACAAATAAACGAAACAACAAAATCAGTTCGGCAGCCAAGAAAATCAGAATCAAGAATTAGATACAGAAATTATATAAGTATTACGCACTCGTGCTCTCGTTTAGTCCAACGAATTCCCTTCTTCTTCTCGGCCTCGCACTGTGCCCTGGTCCAACGCGGAATCTGAAAGCAGTCCGAGTGCGCCGGCGGCTCGATTCGCTCCGTCTCGATGTCGTTCAAGTCGTGAATCAACCTTCGGTAATGCTCCAGCACCGCCTCCGGCGTCTTCCCCGGCAGGTAGCCGGCGATCTGATGCCACCGGTCCGGCAGCAGCCCCTCTGGCACCACCAGCGGCGCCTGCCCGAAACCCTTGTCCTCGTCCCGAGTCCATGTCCACCGACTCGTGGAACACGCACCGGACACCACACCATCGCAGCGAGCTTCTTCTCCCTCTAGGTTTTGGCTCCGGAAGATTTTGGGGAGAGAATTTTGCGCGGTTTCTGCGATTTGTGTATATATAAATATATACATATAGTATTTTGAAAATTTAGCTCAAATAAACTACTAGATTTTGAAATTTGGAGCCAAAATGGTCAGTATACTCTAAAACGTTATTTATAAATGTGTAGAGTTTTTTGAATATAAATTTGAGGGCCAAACCGATATTTTTGCATCTAGAATTGGCCAAGATTAGGGTTTGTTTGGCTAAGCGATTTGATCACTTATAAGCTAAATAATAAGCTATATAACTTATTTTTTGAAATATTTTGCAACTACCAACAATTTAAATACTATTCAGCTTAAAAGTTGATTTATTAGCATTTGACAAAAACTTCTCCCTCTCAACTTTTCCCAAAACACTGTTAAGCGCTTATTGCGTTGTCCAAACAAAAGACACATTTACCATCACAGAATTTTTGATATTCTAATCTACTCACCTTTTTTCATCTACACAACTTATTGCCTTTGCCGTCATCGTCTCCCTCTAGTTGCGACAGTCGCTTCCAGCTTCACCGTTGTCATCGGCCACCATTTGCAAATCCATCACCGTTACTGTTGCGCATTGCCTCCAGTCTCCATTGTCTGTGTCCATCACTTCCTCCTTCATCGTCCATTGTTCGCCGCTTCCATTGCTCGTTTCTGCCTCTCTATGGCTGTATATATGCATATGTATATATATATGTAACATATATATATATTGTATTAGTATTTTTTTAATAATTATATATAATTTATTAACAACTAATGGTAAAAATTGATCATTAAATATTAATTTTATTAAAAATTAGTATTTTTATGATTTTATTTGTATTATTTAACAATATGTTTATTTTCATTTTTTTTGGTCAAGTTCTGATAACTTATTAGTTCTTTTAGACCAAACACATGACTATTAACTGATAACTTAAAAATATATTTATCTAAATACATTATCAGTTTAAATGCTATCTAACTTAAAAGTTTTAAACTACTTAAAAGGTCCCAAAAGAACACTTAGCCAAACAGGCCCTAGACCATTTAAGCCGAGCAATGTCTAAGTTTGGCTGCCAGAATTCTGTTCCTCTGATTCTTAAATGCAATTACAATACACAAAGATGAACATGAATGGGCAATACTAAAGCATAACCATTCACTTACTATTTATTGTGCTCACCAGAAAGCAAAATCCAAGTTCAGTCACTCCAAATACACGATCAATAAATGTGATACCAAATCAAAATAAATCATGCAATAATTCAGTACAAATACTTTTTTTTGAGTCATTTGGCCAGAAGATGATTTATTTAGTACGTTAGAATGAACTTTATTCCCTTAGTCCACGTTCATTCTTTCTGAGGCTACTGTGCCAGTCCAGCCTTGAGCTTCTGAATGGTAGGAACATCAGTTTTGAAAGACTTTGCCAGGATTGCATCAGGGATGGTGGTGTTGAAGACTGTGGCAGGAAGCGACACAGTCCCGGCACTTGCACTGCCAAAGGCAGAGATGGCAAGAGCCGATTTGCTGGGATCACTGTTGTACTGGAAGTGAACAAGTCCCTTGGGGAACACAAAAATGTCACCCACTTGGAGTGTCTGGTTGTAGAGCTTGTTGGTGGTGTCAACCAAGCCGACTTCAAGAGAACCATCAAGGACGAACAGAAGCTCAGCTGCCCGGGGATGGGTGTGGGGCGGGTTGACGGAGCCGGGGGGGTATATGAGAGCTGCGTATGAAACACTCTGGCCGTTGAGGGCTGGGAATTCAGCCATGCTGGCTTTTATCACCTTGAAGTTTGGCGGCGCTGGTGCCCCAACAAGGCTCCTAAACCCCGTGAAGGTGAATAGATTCCCGTCAGGCGCTGGGTTGTTTGGCGGGACGATGAAATCAGTCAGGATGTCGGGATCTCCTGCCATTGCAACATACAGAGTGGCAAACACGCACACCAATTTCAAAAGCAACTCATGCTTTAGTGCCATGGTTGCCATCTTAGAACTAGATTTCAGCCTCTGTTGCTCTGGCCTAGCACAGGGGGTAGCTATTTATGGTAGAGAGATGACATCTAATTCGTCTTGAACTAGAAGAACATATAGATAATTCATCCATGGCAACACATTTCATTTACAATTTTCGATTGATATTATGCTTTCTAATCCGAATATGCTAATCCATGGGACTGGTTGTATTTCTATAGCATGGTATCACGGATGATGATCGGCTGGAAAATGTCAAGACTATTGTTTTTTTGCTTTCTTTTTTCTGCTATGTATGATCCCTCACCCTTTCTGTCCAAGTTGACTCATTGGTAGAAAGACGAGGAAGAAGCCTTGTGAAGTTCAGCCACGGCCGGCCATTGGACCAAGCAGATGAATTTTCTATCCACGTTGTTCCTTTTCCTAGAAATTGATCTGACTCATTGTTTATTTTCCTAGAAAATAGTCTGACTTCATGTTTTTTAAAGGGCTGAATTCATATTTGATCAAAGTCAAATGTGTAAAATCGTTTTTGTACTTTTCACAGAAAAAAAATGTTTTTAACTATTCAAACAAACTAATTACACTCTATAGCCACTTTTATGTAAAATACCAAAAATACCCTTAATGAGATTTTAAAATAGAAAACCCTATTGTTCTTAGTCTCATTTACCAAAATACCCTTATCTCTTTCATATAACCTTTCTTCTCTCTCTTCTTCCAAAATTCACGTTACTCTCTTTCTCTCCATTAAACTATCCAAACTCAGTCATTCTTCATACATTCAATCTTTTTGCTTGTTGGGTCATTCAATCTTCTTTATCAATTACAGCGACCTCACTGAAGTCCCATTCAACAAGTTTCTTTCTCTCCAAACCCAATCTGAAGGTATCTATTCGATTTGTATTTATTTAATTTTTTTAAAATAATTTTTGTGTTCACATTGCTTATTAAGGTTGTGTAGAATGATTATAGTTGTTGGCAGAACATATTTTGATAGATATCATTTCAAATCTACACTAATTTGGGTGGAAAAAAAAAAAATCAAAACTGCACATCGTTAACGAGTTTTGTGGGCGATAATAGTTGATCGGGCTTAGTGTCAGAACAAAGCCCGATGGGCTTTGTGGGGGAACAAAACCCGATCGGGCTTTGTGGGGGAACAAAACCCGATCGGGCTTTGTTCCCAAACTAAGCCCGATCGGGCTTGGTTTGGGAACAAAACCCGATCGGGCTTTGTTCCCCAACTAAGCCCGATAGGGCTTGGTTTGTGAACAAAACCCGATCTGGCTTTGTTCCCCAACTAAGTCCGATCAGACTTTGTTACCCCACTAAACCCGATTCTGATTTTTGTAGCCCACAATACGATTATATATATTATTTTTTAAAATAATATGAGTATTTTGTTAAATAATTTAATATTATATATGAGTGTAAAATAATATAATTTAATATAATATATTTAATTTTATCATATTATTTAACAAAATTTCACTTTTTAAGCAATTGTGCCTAAATGTGTTATGTTAAAATCCTCCAATATTTTTCATAAAATTTTTAAATATTTTTCTTAAACTACATATGAAAAATTATCATGATTTGGTTGTTGGTTTATAAGTCAAAAATCATGTTTAATTGTACAAATCAACTCCTTAGAAAAAGAAAATAAAATATAAATCTCAAAGAGCAAATAAACTTACTTACTTGTGACTTGGTTTAATGAGAAAATTAACCCGATTTGGGTGTGTGTGTATCCGTTACATCCATGGTAATGGTGAGACTAATTTTTTCCTCATTTCAATCTTACAGCAATGGATTTAGTGCAGTTAGTCATCGTGTGGAACGGGGAATGGAATGATAATAAATATATTGGAGGTAATAGGATGTGTGCGAGAATCTACAAAAATACGACTTTTACTCAATTGGTTGAGATTGTGTACACGGTGACAGGAATTGATAAAACAAGGTACGACATCACCATTCATTTTGTAACGGAACACTCAAGCGAACTTCCAGCTACCAAGTTCCCTATCAAGGACGACTACGGTGTCAGGTTTATTATGTGCGATGACAGAAAATATAAAGTGATGTATGTTGATATGATTTTTAAAGATGTTGGAGTTTGTAACCTACGTAGTGGTGGTAATCAAGATTCAGGTGTCGTTCCATTTACATCCGAACATAGTCCATTACAAAATGATGATTTTGGTACATATGGTATGGACGGTTTGTCAAATGATGCTCCAGACACGAATGATGATTGTGGTAATGAAACTGATGATAATAGTGACGATAGCGATGGTGATAATAGTGATGGTGGTGGTGATGAAAGAGGAGTGAGTCCGGAGTACCCAGAAGTAAGATTTTCAGGTTCACAATTTGAGGACAACCATTTACAAAGAAACTGGATCGTTCCTGGTGTAGAAAATTATGCAATTGAGGAAACAAGACCCGAAGTGTCAATTCCATATCAGGGTGATCTTTTACACATGGGTGCACTCTTTAGAAGTAAACAGGAACTAATTTTGGCATTTGGACAATATTGTGTTGATGTGAAGATGGACTATCGAGTCAGACGTTCATGCACAATTCGATTTGAGGCTGGTTGCAAGGATGTGAACTGCAAATTTATGCTTCGTGCAAGATGCAGACCTGGTTGTTCGTTTTGGCATGTGGTGAAATTTATGCCGAGTCACACATGTACTCCGGATGTCTACGATTCACATTTTCGAAGTGTAAAGGCTATTGTCATCGGAAGTTTGTTCTCTGAAAGAGTGACGAGTAGTGAATATACACCTAGAATGCTAATAGGGGAGTTGTTGGAGCAACATGGTGTGCAGATTATGTACACTAAAGCTTGGAGGTCTTTACAACATGCAAAAAGACTTACTTATGGTAATGCGGATGAATCATATCAGCAACTACCCTCATATTTTCACATGTTAAAAGAAACAAATCCTGGCAGCATCACGGCAATAGAGACAGATGAAAATAATTGTTTTTTATATTCATTTTTTGCACTTGGAGCTTGCCTTCATGGTTTCCAGTCTTACATAAGACCGGTTGTTGCTGTTGATGCCACACATTTGAAAGGTGAACACAAAGGGGTGATATTCGTTGCCACTTGCAAAGATGGGGAGGAGATGATTTATCCCATCGCTTTTGGATTTGGAGATGGTGAGTCTGACAGATCATGGATATGGTTTTTGACGAAATTAAGAGAGGCTATTGGAGTGCGAGAAGATTTAGTCATTGTTTCTGATCGTCACCAAAGCATTGCGAATGTGATGAGTCGTGTCTTCCCTTCTGTCCCACATGTCTTTTGTTTCTTCCACCTTAAGCAAAACTTGAAGAAACGTTGTAGACAACGAAAAGATGTAATGACTGCATTTTACCTTGCAGCATACAGCTACACCACAATAGAGTGTGATACATACTTGGCAGAAATACAATTGATGCATCCTCAGACTCATCTGACATTGATGGAAGCAAGACCAGAAAAGTGGTCACGAGCATATTGTCCGAGAAGAAGATATTCCATGATGACCACCAACATTGCCGAGTCTCTCAATAAATGCATGATGAAAGCACGTCGGTTGCCTATAACAAGTGCACATGAATTTTTGAGACATATGCTTCAGAAATGGTTTAGTGATAGGCGTGCTGCAGCTGCCAGACTCGAAACCATTGTGACCTCCGCTGCAGTGGCACATGTCAACTTGGCGCATGCCAAAACATTAGACCGAGGATGTCGTGTAGTTCCTGTAATACAAGGGAACAAATACCTTGTGCAACATGCAAAGGAAGGCGATGGGATAGTTGACATTGTTGCGAGTACATGTAGTTGTCGCAAGTGGGACATTGATCAAATGCCATGTCTTCATGCAATTGCTGTTAGCAGGTATCATGGTTTGACTTTTATTTGTGTCTTATGTTCGTAATTTAGTGTGATATGTTAACACTATGTGTTTCTTTGCCTTATGCGACAGTTTCATGAGGGTGCACTACCATATGCTTTGCTATTCATATTACACCGCAGATTGGGTCAGACGTGCATATGCACCTCCCATCAATCCTCTCCCTAACAAGGCTGCTTGGATTCTTCCAGCGTACGTCAGACAGATGGTTATACTCCCACCTGTGCAAAGAAGACAACCGGGTAGACCGAGAAATGGTCGGATTCCTTCCATGGGAGAAGCTCGTCGAAGAAAAAAATGTGGAAAATGCGGTGAACTAGGACACAATAGTCTTGGTTGCCCTAATGAATGAACTTCCTCCATTGGAGAGTCAAGCACAGCCACTACTCCAGAATCCAGAGGCGCTGCTAGGGCCTCTGCAAGGGCAAGCAGAAAATGCAGCATTTGCAAAGAGACTGGACACACTCGTCGTCGGTGCCCTGTACAGTTGTCAATTCCAGGTGATGATAATATTATCAATGAAGAAAACAATCAATAGGCATTAACTCATTCAGGTATGATATAATGTTATCACATATGTTATTAATAGTTGTTAGATCGTTTGTGAAAAAAAAAAACATGTTTTTTACTCGTGAAGTGTTAATGGAATTTTTTCTGACCATATAACTTTTGTGTTTCAGCAATGCTCAAAAATCACTGGCACGATACGAAAAGGATGACAACATCAATCAAATCTCTTTTTGTTGGGAGTTCAGTAATGAATATTATTTTTTACATTAATATTTGAAATTAGGATTTATTCATATTTGTAATCTTTCAGTTTCCTTTATCTAAACTCATAATTAATAATTGTCAGCTTGTGTTGTAATATATTGTTGAGTAGAGAACTGAGTATATAATGCAGTTTCAATGGCCTAGAAACAAGGGAGACTTTGCTAAATTTTTTTGATATATGAATTACTAACAACATTGAACCAAGATGATGCAATGATAATACTAAAAAATTAGAGTGTCATTTCTTAACAATCAGTATTATTTGAGACTACTACTGGGAATCTTCAAATAAAAAATTAATTTAAAAAAAAAACCCGGCCATCGGGTTTTGTGGGGCCACGAAACCCGAATCGGGTTTTGTTGGGCCACAAAACCCGGCCATCGGGTTTTGTGGCCCACCAAGCCCGAAAATGAATTTTTTTAATTTTTCTTGATTTTTCTTCACATTAGTATGTTCCATTAGCACTAAAATGATGTCTTTCAATGTTATTTGGGTAAGCCAGAATGGATATATCACAACAACGTCATTATTTTCCACTTTGTGTGAGGATGTCCATCTACCATCAACACAACCAACACATGATCACAATTGGTACTAATAATTGGACAAATCAAGATAATAATGCTATGATCACAAACTTGCTCAAAAATTAGAGTGTATGTTCTTAACAATCATTAGTATTTGAGACAAATAGTGGGAAACTACAAAAAAAAAAAAAATCAATTTAAAAAAAATCGGGCTTTGTGGGCCACAAAACCCGGCCATCGGGTTTTGTGGGGCCACGAAACCCGAATCGGGTTTTGTTGGGCCACAAAACCCGGCCATCGGGTTTTGTGGCCCACCAAGCTCGAAAATGAATTTTTTTAATTTTTCTTGATTTTTCTTCACATTAGTATGTTCCATTAGCACTAAAATGATGTCTTTCAATGTTATTTGGGTAAGCCAGAATGGATATATCACAACAACGTCATTATTTTTCACTTTGTGTGAGGATGTCCATCTACCATCAACACAACCAACACATGATCACAATTGGTACTAATAATTGGACAAATCAAGATAATAATGCTATGATCACAAACTTGCTCAAAAATTAGAGTGTATGTTCTTAACAATCATTAGTATTTGAGACAAATAGTGGGAAACTACAAAAAAAAAAAAATCAATTTAAAAAAAATCGGGCTTTGTGGGCCACAAAACCCGGCCATCGGGTTTTGTGGGGCCACGAAACCCGAATCGGGTTTTGTTGGGCCACAAAACCCGGCCATCGGGTTTTGTGGCCCACCAAGCCCGAAAATGAATTTTTTTGATTTTTCTTCACATTAGTATGTTCCATTAGCACTAAAATGATGTCTTTCAATGTTATTTGGGTAAGCCAGAATGGATATATCACAACAACGTCATTATTTTCCACTTTGTGTGAGGATGTCCATCTACCATCAACACAACCAACACATGATCACAATTGGTACTAATAATTGGACAAATCAAGATAATAATGCTATGATCATAAACTTGCTCAAAAATTAGAGTGTATGTTCTTAACAATCATTAGTATTTGAGACAAATAGTGGGAAACTACAAAAAAAAAAATCAATTTAAAAAAAATCGGGCTTTGTGGGCCACAAAACCCGGCCATCGGGTTTTGTGGGGCCACGAAACCCGGCCATCGGGTTTTGTGGCCCACCAAGCCCGAAAATGAATTTTTTTAATTTTTCTTGATTTTTCTTCAAATTAGTATGTTCCATTAACACTAAAATGATGTCTTTTAATGTTATTTGTGTAAGCCAGAATGGATATATCACAACAACGTCATTATTTTCCACTTTGTGTGATGAACAACTTCAAAATTTCTTTTTTCATTTTCAAGTTTTTTTTTTTCCTCTCAATCTATGGTTTCCACTAACACTAAAATGATCTCTTGTTATGTTGTTTGGGTTAGTTGAAGGTAGAATGTTAGTTCTAAGTACTAACATTTGACCAATATGATGTAATGATCTTCAAATTACCCCACAAGTGTGATTTAAAAATTTCGACAGAGTCTCCCCTGTTTTTTGGACATCCTACCTGCATTAGAGACTCAGTCTCTATGTCCAACAACAGAATAACATGAAAGCATCACAACATTAGAGACTCAGTCTCTCTTCCCAACAACATACTTCCACCACAATCACTTATCCCTTACCCTCAACAACACCACAAACCACATTTCATCAAGTGAACAATACATAATTTGCTATTTGCTATACCTATGCAAAAATATATACAACATTTAAACTAGATGAAAATAAAAACACAAAACGAAGAATCTTCTAATCTATTAATCTACAAGTATACTACCGTACTATGTCTATACAAAACTATTCCAATCTGTCTCCGGAGGGTACGGACATCCACAGTCGGGTGCATCTGCCAGTGATCCTCATTATGCCTCAGTATATCCTCGATGTACTTGATAACGTAGCACCCGCAGCTGGCCCTGTATTAGACATAACACACATTGGTAGCATAACCATATTTTCATGAAAATTGACTGTGTAATATATAATTTAAGTTAATTTACCCATCCGGTTGTTGAGGCAACTTCTGAGGATCAGTATTCTCCACTTCCCAATCTCTGTCTAGCGTCGTAGTTGTGGTTACATGCTCATAATATGCAGATTTCTTTAGTAGAATGGGTAAGAGGCTCACAAGTGGTTGTATGGCTTCGACCCTACTCCTACGACTGTCTTCATTCATGGCATTGGAGTCATATATGACAATTCTCTTATCTTTCAAGCAAATCTTTAAGAGAAACCAATGAGAATTCGCTACATTACAAGGGAGCAACACCTGTATTTTATTTTAATACGTCAGTCGTATGGAAATAAATAAATAAATCATTAAATGGAATGAATTAAGACTTACATAATCGACATTCCACCAAGGGAGACTCCCGTCTGTGCGCCCGTCGACGAAACCGGTCCACTCTTTCGGGATAGATGCGGTAGAAGGCGCAAAAAACCTCATGTTGCCCCCGTACTCCTTTTCCCAAAATCTTACTATGGATGCCTGAAAAATAAAATAAAATAAAATAAAATAAAAATATTGGTCATAGACTAAACTAAATGCAAAAAAAATAAAAAAATAAATAAGTAATGCAAACTCACAAAAAGCGAGGTTGACATGATAGCGTAGTTTGTGTCATATTGACGCCGAGACTGTATACGTCTCAAGCAACACATATAACTATCAATATGGTAACCCTCCAACCAATTGGCCTCATTCTCTATGTTTCGAAGGTCATCTGGTGTTAGGTTGAGAATGAAACCAGTGTGAAGACTACAACAACCAAGAAAAATAAGAGTAAGAATATATTGTTAATGCAAATAGAAAAAATATAAATATTGTTACTTACCTAATATTTTCGTTAGAACCTATGAACTCAATATAGCCCTCAGGGGGCACTATCTCCATGTCCGGCGGGATGAGGTCTTGTACCGGTGGCGTCGGGTCCACGTCCGACCCCTCCAAAGCAGCATCCTTCTTTCTCCTTTTATATTTTGTTGGATCGGTGAAGGGTGGCCGACGAAATTGCGATGGCAATCTATCTCGCATAGGTCTGTCGACCCTAACCACTTCCTCCTCCTGTAACTGAACAAAACCTAACTGTTACAAAATAGTATTTTAGAATGAAGTAAAGCGTATTAAAGTAAATTTGGAGCTTACTCTAGATGTAGATGCCTGCTCCTCATCGTGATGATCAAGATCTACCTGATCACCACCCTGGGACTGCTCATGAGCATGATCACTGTGATCTAGGGAAATATGTGGGATGCGTAGATGAGCACATATTGCTGCCTGCCCCTTCTCTAGTCTCAACAATCGTGTTTTCACCTGACTCATTTCCCCATCTATTCTCCGCAACATATCTAGAGTCTGTTTCAGCATCTCGGTGTTCTACAAAAGGCAAACAAAAAATATATAAACAATTACAAAAAAATATAAAACCATTATTATAATAAAAATCATACCCCTACCTCGTATTGTCCGTGGTGCGAACTATTAGAGAATCTTGCCTCCTCCTTATCCTTCTCCCTCTTTCCCTCCTATAAAATATATATAAACAATTATAAAAAATATAAATTAAAACTATTATTATAATAAAAATCATACGCTTACCTCGTATTGTCCGTGATGTGAACTGTCAGGGAATCTTGCCTCCTCCTTATCCTTCTCCTCATTTCCCTCCTCTTCACCCGCCTCGTCCTCATCCCTGCCCTCGTCCTCATCCCCGTCATTCTCTTCCTCCTCTTCACCTCCTCCGCCCCCAAGTTTATAGACGTCAACCCCAACCGAGTGTTGAGGGTTAAAAGATCTCCAAAAATTCGTTTCCCTCTCCAAAAATTCGATCCTCGTGCCTGCAAAATTGTATTATTTAGATAGATATGATTTAAAAATAAACTAATTTTAGAGGTAAGTTGCACACTTACTTCCTTCCTAAGACAGTCGTCGAAATTTTTTATCTGTGGCCTTTTTTTGGATAACCATTTTCTGCATCTTGGAATGTCTGCGTCGGACAGTCTGACGGCCCATTTATTCTCAATCCATGGGAACGTTTCGATCAACCACCACTGTAGAAAGCAAAAAAAAAAGAAATGAAAATAAAAATTAAAAAACAAAACAAACATTTAGTTACTATAGACAAATCATATACAATAAGGAGTGAGTACGACAAATCATATACAATAAGGAAAGGAGAGAGTACCTGAAACGCCCATACAAAACCATAAAGGTTTATTTTTTTCCCACCTTCACCAGTCAATTTTCTTTCTTTTGTGGCCAACCGGATGTAATGTTGACTCTTACTGTAGACATATGTACCCCAAGGGAACATCTCAAATGCTTGTAAATCCTCGGCCATAGTCCACAAGAAATCATCCACATGCCCACGCTCATCCTGGCCCAACAAAAACATATCGACCATAGCAATGTAAATCAGTTTCAGGGCATCCTCTGAAACCATGTCCTCTTTGGTACTAATAAGTAATTCAAGGTCGTCTCCAGTCACCCCCTTCTTATGTTGTGGAAATAGTCGAGCACGTAAACTCTCCGGCTCAACAGGTTTCGGTTCAAGGCTTTCCCTATCAATAGCCCCAAATCGGAGTCCACTAATAAGTATGAACTCCTGCCTCCCATACCTGTATGGTGTGCCGCCAATCTCAAACCACATTTCATCGTGGCGGGCACTCGAAAATGTCACCTCCCTAAGTAGAACATGATATATCAACTGTGGTGCAGTCAAATGGAGGGACAAAGGCATCTTCAAGAAATGTCCTAATGGGCCCTGTAGAAATCTATCCAATAACTTGTATCGGTCTAGAGCCCGACGCATCGCCTCAAGGTGTTTGATCCCACAATGAGTAGTGACTCGCATTCCGGGGGGTAATATTCGGTGAGCATGAACATAAGTAAATTTTATATTTTGTTGTTCAGCCATCTGTAAGAAAACAAATACAAAAACAACAATTGTCTTAGCACATGTAAAAGCATAAGTAAAAGAAGAAGAAACCCAATTGTTGCAGCCCGATCATCGCAACCCAAACTTGATCGGGCAGCGATAATCGGGCTGCGTTGCCCAACAGTCGGGGGAGCCCAATTGGCTTGGGCTTGGTCTAGACGAAGCCCGATAGGGCTTCGTTATAGGAAGCCCGAACGGGCTTCGTCTGGAAACGAAGCTCGATCGAGCTTCGTTTCCAGACGAAGCTCGACCGAGGAAGGGGCGCTTCGTTGCAGACGAAGCCCGATCGGGCTTCGTCTGCAACGAAGCCTTGAGATACGAAGCCCGTCGGGCTTCTACCCAGCGGGCTTCGTCGCGAACGAAGCCCGACCATGGGGCTTCGTTCGCGATGAAGCCCGGTCGATTTCCATGGTCGCCGACGACGAAGCTTCGTCGGCGACCATTTCCAGCATCTATGTAAACAACATGCAAAAAAATTCTTACCTTTTTAGCCAAGATGAGATCAGAGGCGGCGAGTGGCTTCACGGCGGCGGCGACGAGTGGTTTCAGGGAGGCGGCGGCGGCGGCGAGTGGCTACACGCGGCGACTGGCGGTGGGTTTGTGAGGGAGATGAAGTGGGTGAGTGAAATGTGGGGGAGGGGGGTTGAGGGGTATTTTAGTATTTTACTTTTGTTGTGTCTATTTTATTTTTTTTTTAATTTTTAAAATACATAATGGTCAAATCTGACAAAGTGGCTATTTCATGTAATTAGTTTGTTTGAAAATACATAAACGTTTTTTTTTAAAAAAGAGGTTAAAAACGAATTTTATATTTAAATGGTGGTTATTTTTTGCCATTTCCACTTTTTTAAATTACCAGAGTTTTGATATTTTTGTTTACTGCCTTGCATCAAAAGAAAAATATCAAACTTGTGACGAAACTACTAAATTGAGTAATTTTGATGTTAAATGTGTTTTTCTTACACAACTAGTTCTAATCCCGAATAAACAATGATTGAGTTAAATTAGTTTATAGGTGACATATATCTCATTCTAAAAATATAGAGATAACTCGGAAATCTAAAAATTATGTAACCGATTTTACCTAGTAAAATTAAAGATTATAATTAATATTGCTAACTTGTTGAAATCACCCATTTTGTTCATTGAAAACAATCCATTTCTTGTGCTTATCACCAAAACATGGCTTCTCATGCAGGCCTTATAAATAATTTAGTTTTTGTTTTTTTGGCTAAGTTTATACTTAACATTTTGTTTCTTGGCATTATTCCTGCGGGATTCTTATTACAACAAATTCTTTTATTTCTGATAGCCTTGTTAGGGATTTAGCACTCAGTTTTGTCACCATAAGGGAAAATTAACCATTTTCCTTCCCCACTTTTTTTTTTCTTCAAATTTTGTGGCTTAGAAGGATTCCTTTTTGCCCCCACAGTAATTCTTGTGTTTTGTAACTTTTGTTGATGACTTCCTTCTCTTTTTAGCAGTTATTTCCTTGATGCCTTTTTATTTATCAAAAACAAATAGCAGTTATTTCCTTGTATGCCTGAAATATTTTCATCTCAAGTCTCAACTATTTTTGTCATCAATAACAGTGTCAGGTGAAAATTTTATGTTAATTCTTTAAATTTTTCATACATGTCCATGTGAACACCTTAACTTTTTTGGGTACATATCTCCTATTGTTGGAGACTTAAAAAAAAAAAAATCTAAGGTTACGTTCTCTTTATTGTTTTCAAGTTATTTTTAGTTTTCAATTTTTTAAAATAATGAAAACGCGTTCTCTTTACTGTTTTTGAAAATGCATTTTTGAAAACAAAAAAAAATTTACAAAGAAAATTCAAAACAATAAAAAGTTGTTTTGAGTGTTTTCATCCAAAACAAACTTAAAACTCAAAACATATTTATTTATTTATATTTTATTATTGTAACTGAAAAAAATATTATAAAATTCATTAACTTTAAAATGTATATATATTTTTTAATAATATATTAACATTAAATATTTATAATTTACTTAATAATCAAATTTATTGAATAAAATATTATTAAAAAATATTTTCAAAATTTCAAAGAGAACGCGTTTTCTAATTTTTTGTTTTGAAAAATAGTTTTTCAAAATGACAAAGAGAACAAGTTTTCAATTTTCTAAAAACAGACTATCAAAACAAAAAACTGAAAATGAATTCAAAACTCAAAACTGAAAATTAAAAAGTAAAGAGAACGCACCCTAAATGTTCTTATGCGTATGCCATAATGCATAAAACAAATGTTTTCACTTTCTTTTCATTTTCCTTTCCCTCTTAAGTATTCTTGTTCTTAATGTTTAGAGTGTTCTGACGCCTGTACACAAATAAATTGATATAATTCTCAGTGAAGATGGACTACAGGAGAAGCCCTTGTTCATCTAGTTATGTTTTCTACACTTGGATTTTGGTGAAAATTATTTTGTGAAGTTTCATTGATAAAAACTAATTACAAAATTTAGTTTTTTATTCTGGACATGGTAGTTTATGGCAAACTCCCTTTTGGGTTAAGGCATGCTGTTAACAGGAAGTAGAGGAACTAGAAAGACTAAAATTGTGAATTAGGGATGTGCGTAGACAAAACATGTACCGTCCACATTCATTTTCTTTTGATTAATGGACTGTCTAAACTTTGACAGGAAGGTATCTGTTCCTTAGAGCCCAAGGGGGTTGGCAAGTCTGGCTATAATGAGGGCGAAATGTCGTAATCCGATAAGAGTGACTGATACCTGTAAACACTCCGATGTTTTAGTCAATAAGAATTCAAAATAACAAAGTGTGAGTAAGACTTGAAAAAAACATATCTTGACTTGTGACTAAGTTATGGTGGATCTTTTTTTGGATTGTCCTAGAGAGTGTGACTCCCGTCAATTATGGGAATAACCCAAAGGGTCTCGTTGCCTATATAGGTTGGTTTTGCCATGTCTTCCCTTTCCAACTAATTCTTGTTGCTTACTCTGTTTGTTGTTGCTTGCCTCATTTATTGTTGTTTACCTTGTTTATTTTCTATTTTAGGTGAGATGACCCCCAAGATGACTACCGAGGGGGTGAGGCAACGCGCTGTGCAGGGGGGCCTAGCCAAGCTTCAAGTCAGCTCGCAGGGTCATAGAGAAGGTCCCTGCTTTGGAGAAGAGTATCCGGGCATCCAAGGCCCTCACGTTGTCCAAGGGTCCAACGCTGGCTCCCTCTTCATCTTCTCAACCTGCTTCTTTGCAAGGTGAGAGCTCTCGCTGGTCAGAGGAATAGGTTAATGTTGAGGAGACCCCCTTGCAACGGAAGAGGCTGAGGACTACTCAGGAGGATGAATCTGGGCTGTCCAGGACCTCAACCTCGACTATTGATCAATCGTTGTGCTCCGAGTAAACCTTGTCGAGGTCGATTTGAGGAGCCTCTGGAGCAAGGAGTTTCGACCCGGGGCCTTTGTTGAGGAGTGCCTCTACCTCGAATCTGACCGGAAGAGGGAGCTAGACCTCGGGGTTACAGGGATGTGCCGTTGGTCCGAGATGCAATCCCTTCGTCTCGCTAGCGCCTGCCGGACACTAGAGCTAGAGTTTCGAGCCCAGTCAAAGCGACTCAACCAAGCTCGCCGAGATGGATGAGCTGCAGAAGCAGGTGGCACAAGCAGAGGATTTGGCTGTGCGGGCTGACGACCGTTCCAAGAAGTATCTCCAGCAATAGGAGAGTAGTTTGGGGGAAGTGGCGGTAGACATGGCCACGGTTCATGAACCGCCGGTTTCGGTTCAAGAAATCTTTGAACCTGAACCGAACCGCCCAAGGGCGGTTTGGGACGGTTCGGTTTCGGTTCCGGTTCGTGCCGGTTCGGTCAACGGTTTGGACCGGTTCGGTCAACGGTTTGAGCCGGTTCGGTCAACGGTTCCGGTTCCGGTTCAAACCGAATTTTTTTAATTTTTTTTAAATATTGTTGTACTCAATTTTGGTCCTTGTTCCGTTGTTCGGTTCGGTTTGGTTTCGATTTTTAATTGTTAAATATAATTGTAAATATAGATATTCTCAACCATATTTTTAATAAAAAACACTACTAAAAATTGAAGAAATATAAGTAATAATTTCATTAAAAATAATTAAAACAACTAAACAAGTATGTAATACAAATAATTAATTTTTACAAATGTGAAAAATAAAAAATAAAAAATAGAATTAGACTTAATTTCATAAAACCGCCGGTTCCGGTTCCGATTCCGGTTCCGGTTCGACTGGTTCCGGTTCCAGTTCCGGCCGGTCCGATTCCGGTTCGAACCGCCGGTTCGGTTCAATTTTGGCCATGTCTAAGTGGCGGTGCTAAAGGACAATATAGTTAAATAATATATTTAACAATATCTTTATTTTCGTCTTTTTTTCAAGTCTGATAACTTATCACCTCTTTTAAACCAAACACGTAACTATTAACTAATAGTTTAAAAATATATTTATCCAAACATGTTATCGGCTTAAATGCTACCTAACTTACAAACTTTAAACTACTTAAAAGGTCTCCAAAAGAACACTTAGCCAAACAGCCCTAGAGCATTTAAGCGAACAATATTTAAGTTTGGCTGCCAGAATTCTGTCCCTCTGAATCTTAAATGCAAGTACAATACACAAAGATGAACATGAATGGGTAATACTAAAGCATAACCATTCACTTACTATTTATTGTGCTCATCAGAAAGCAAAATCCAAGTTCAATCACTCCAAATACACGATCAATAAATGTGATACCAAATCAAAATAAATCATGCAATAATTCAGTACAAATACTTTTGAGTCATTTGGCCAGAAGATGATTTATTTAGTACGTTAGAATGAACTTTATTCCCTTAGTCCATGTTCATTCTTCCTGAGGCTACTTTGCTAGTCCAGCCTTGAGCTTCTGAATGGTAGGAACATCAGTTTTGAAAGACTTTGCCAGGATTGCATCGGGGATGGTGGTGTTGAAGACTGTGGCAGGAAGCGACACAGTCCCGGCACTTGCACTGCCAAAGGCAGAGATGGCAAGAGCCGATATGCTGGGATCACTGTTGTACTGGAAGTGAACAAGTCCCTTAGGGAACACAAAAATGTCACCCACTTGGAGTGTCTGGTTGTAGAGCTTGTTGGTGGTGTCAACCAAGCCGACTTCAAGAGAACCATCAAGGACGAACAGAAGCTCAGCTGCCCGGGGATGGGTGTGGGGCGGGTTGACGGAGCCGGCGGGGTATATGAGAGCTGCGTATGAAACACTCTGGCCGTTGAGGGCTGGGAATTCAGCCATGCTGGCTTTTATCACCTTGAAGTTTGGCGGCGCTGGTGCCCCAACAAGGCTCCTAAACCCCGTGAAGGTGAATAGATTCCCGTCAGGCGCTGGGTTGTTTGGCGGGACGATGAAATCAGTCAGGATGTCTGGATCTCCAGCCATTGCCACATACAGAGTGGCAAACACACACACCAATTTCAAAAGCAACTCATGCTTTGTTGCCATGGTTGCCATCTTAGAACTAGATTTCAGCCTTTGTTGCTCTGGCCCAGCATAGGGGGTAGCTATTTATAGTAGAGAGATGAGATGTAATTCGTCTTGAACTAGAACATATAGATAATTCATCCATGCCAACACATTTCATTTACAATTTTCGGTTGAAATTATGCTTTCTAAACCGAATATGCTAATCCATGGGACTGGTTCTATTTCTATAGCATGGTATCATGGATGATGATCGGCTGGAAAATGTCAAGACTATTGTTTTTTTGCTTTCTTTTTTCTGCTATGTATGATCCCTCATCCATTCTGTCCAAGTTCACTCATTGCTAGAAAGACGAGGAAGAAGCCTTGTGAAGTTCAGCCATGGCCGGCCATTGCACCAAGCAGATGAATTTTCTATCCACGTTGTGAGCTAAGATCTGTTGTCCCCTTGCCCCTCCCCCAATAAAAATCAGCCACATCACTCAATTAACACACATTATCAAACAGTAATTATTTTAAAAAAATTATAAAATCAAACAAAAGATTATAGAAGTAAAGAATAATACATATATGATCAGGCAATATATATGTATTATTCTTTACTTCTATAATTTTTTTTGTTTGATTTTATAATTTTTTTTAGAATAATTACTATTTGATGATGTGTGGTAATGTGATTAATTTTTATTAGGGGCACAGTAGATCTGGGCTTTCAAGTTGTTTCTTTTCCTAGAAAATAGACTAACTTAATGTTTCTTTTTCTAAAAAATAGTCTAACTTCATGTTTTTAAAGTTGTCAAGAGTCATAATATTTTTGTTTCCCTTACATCAAAAGGAAAATATCAAACTCGTGGTGAAACTATTAAATTGGATAATTTTGATGTTAAATATGTTTTTCTTACACAACTAATTATAAGTCTGAATAAATAAGGGTTGAGTTAAATTAGTTTATAAATAACATATATCTCATTCTAGATATATAAAGATAGCTCGGTTATCTAAAATTTATGTAACCAATTCTAACTAATAAAATTAAAAATTATAATTAGTATTGCTAACTTATTGAAGTCAACCATTTTGTTCGTTGAAAATAATCCATTTCTTGTGCTTATCAGCCAAAACATGGCTTCTCATGCAGGCCTTATAAATAATTTAGTTTTTTGTTTTTTTTGGCTAAGTTTATACTTAACATTTTGTTGTTCTTAAGTCTCACTTCAAGTAAACTTATTATAATTGACGATTACAGTATGTTATAATCCTTCCATTACGTAATGTCCCGACCAAATGAAAGTCATGGAGTAACAAACTCATAACTTAGTAATTATATGTCTGATCTTGTCAATGTGATTAGATGACATCTCAAGAAACTCTTTTCTTGACATTCTATCTATCTTGGCCAGGGACTGTCCCGTCATACTAACAGTAAATCACATAAGACATTTACCCTATCAATTATCGACATGGGACAGATCCTATCTCCAACATCTGTCTTCATATACTATCAATACGAGACCACATAGGTGAACGCTCTCACCTCTTAATTGGATGGTTCGGTTCATTAGCAAATCTCACACATCAATACACAAAACAATTATACTAGTTCAAGTCCAAGGATCAACAACACCATTGCATGTCTACGAGTGACATCTCATGTCGCATTCGGCTGATCGCTCGCCAACGACTATCCATAAGTCTACTAGCGACATCTCGTGTCATATAGTGTGCGACACACCATCCTCATATTAGTATCTCATACTGAATGAAGTAGTAGCTCTTGTCTTAGTCCATACTCAATTAATCGAAGTCTCCATCCAAACAATTTAAGGACTAGGAATAGTTTAAGAAATTGTGTTATTAGAGAATTCTATCACACAGACTCAACATCTTGAAAATAAGATTTTCAAATAAAAATTCTAAGAACTCATTCATATAATTAATTTAAGAGAATATGAATGAAGAAAATCGTGCATTTTATTAATATATGCAAAGATACAATAAATACATTAATTACAAACCCGTTGTATGTCATCCAAATCTAACTTTATGGCACTCAACACTAACATAGATGTCACTCCAACCTTATCAGAGATAATTACATTTTTTATTCTATCTTTTCTTCTATGCTTGCACATCCACCGTAACATATTCATCTCAAGTCTCAACTATTCTTGTCATCAATAACACCATGAAATAGGGTTATCTTAGGTGAAAATTTTATGTTAGTTCTTAAAATTTTCCATACATGTCCATGTGAACACTTTTAACTTTTTTGGGTACATATCCCCTATTGCTGGAGACTTATGCCATGCTTGCAATTAGGATTTCTGTAGGGAAAAGAAAAGAGAAAACCTAAATGTTCTTATGTGTATGCCATAATGCATAAAGAAAATGTTTTCACTCACTTTTCATTTTCCTTTCCCTCAGGTATTCTTGTTCCTAACATAGTCTTAATGTTTAGAGTGTTCTGACACCTGTACACAAATAAATTGATATAATTCTCAGTGAAGATGGACTACAGGAGAAGCCCTTGTTCATCTAGTTATGTTTTCCGCCGTTGGATTTTGGAGAAAATTATTTTGTGAAGTTTCATTGATCAAAACTAATTACAAAATTTAGTATTTTATTCTGGACATGGTAGTTTATGGTATACTCCCTTTTGTGTTAAGGCATGCTGTTAACTGGAAGTAGAGGATCTAGGAATACTAAAATTGTGGATGTGCGTAGACAAAACATCTACGGTCCATATTTATTTTCTTTTGATTAGTGGACTGTCTAAACTTTGACAGATCAAATTCTGAAGGTATCTAATTGGTTTATAGATTGTGAAGAATAAAATACTGAAGTCCTTTTTCTAGACATTGTAAAGAATTTTAGTGAACAGATAATGCTCTCCATTGCTAAAGATTTGAGCCATTTCATCCAGCTTTGGTGGTCAATTTTAGTACTTGTGCAACAGACATTTGGTTTTAGAATAACTCTAAACTTCAGATCCCAAACCTGTTAGAAGGTGCTCTGGATTTCTGGAATGCTAACCATTTGTTTTTCAAGCAATGCAGAATCTTTGTTAGAAGGGTTCATTTTTGGGTGAAATTGTTTGTCATTGAGCCTGGACTACCAAAACAAAAGCTGTGCTCAGTGACTGATATATATCATCTCAACTAAGAACATGGGGCAGGCACAGCCATATGTGCTGCTTATTTAAACTCACTGTTGCTGTTTCATTTTTATTGTACTTCGGTTGTTATTTTGATGATTCATTTGATTCTTTTTTGGGTGTTTTAAAGGTAGAGTTTCCATGCATCTCTGTTTTTTCCACTTCAGGTCTATGCAATTGGAGTGTTCTTTGTCTTATGAGTGGATGTTGGCAAGATGGAATGAGAGGTCCAAAAAGAGATCATCTGATAAAGAGACATCTCCAGGTGATGACTAGTTTTTCGGTTCCAATGGATTCTCCTTATGGCAATGCATAAATTTACTAGATAATGAACCGAGACCACCTTGATTTTGTTATGGGTGCGTTAGCAATCTAAGGCAGGTATGTATGTGGAGCCACATCAAAATTGCCTAGTTTTCTGGACTTCTGTATAATTTGCTAGAAGTGTACAACACGGCCTGATTGTAAGATCTTAAAATATGAAACAAATTCTCAGTTAACTAATTTTGTTTCTTTTTGCTGCACAAATGTTGCCTATTGGGAGAGTACATGTTTTTTCAGTTTCTGAGATCATCAGCCCCTGACAAGTTAAAGAAAATATTTAACTTGTAAAAAGTGCCAAAAGGGGGGTAAAGCTTGTAAAAAGAGCCAAAAGAGCTAAAAGTACTTAAAAGATAAGTTATCCAGGTAAAAAAATTAAAAAAAAAAAGGTATAAAAGGAAATGGGTTCTCCCTCAACCACCCAAAAGAAAAAAACAAGAATGAGAATGGTTATGATCTAATGGTCCATACCCTCAAAAGCTCTGGAATACACAAAAATGAGTGGTACCCAATCATATCTCAACCCCCTACTAGGGCAAAGTTCAAATCCCCAGCAAAAATGAGTGGTACCCAATCATATCTCAATCCCCTAGTAGTTCCTGTTAATCATTACAAGAATGAACATACCAGTTTGGGAGTCAGAACAGACGAGGGTCACTAAATATTGAAGTTCAATTGCAATACCTGAATGACACCATGAGATGACAGGAAACCGAGAACGTGCGCGAAATGTTGAGGACTGGAGCACATCTTCATCACTAACAAGTGTAGCCACATTATATATTATTAGGTACATGGATTGGTCAAAAAGAAGTATTTGCATAACAACTTAAGACCAATTTACAAGTAAAAACTTGAAGAATGGACACCAATTGCCTCACCTAATGCATTTTGGAATGAGCAAGGCAAATGGATAAGTTGGGCACATTTTGTAGTTCGAGTTTATGCCACTAATTCTCCGCCACTCATTAGATATAGTGAAAGATCCATCTTCAACAGCAGTAGTTGATGCATGATAAAAACCCATTCCCAGAAGCTGAGAGTACTCATCTAATAATCACATCTTAGGGTTAGTGTCATTAAATCTAGTGCCAGAAGTGAGAGCATAGAGATCCTGGAGTCTTGTTGGCCTTGTAGATCTCAACAAGGCATCAAGTACAACACGTCTCTGTAAAGTTCATATTCACCTACATCAATTCTACCATGTGGAAGACGAAATTTTTTCAGCATTAATTTCAAACCATCTCTTTGCTAAACACAAATACTATTTTTTTAATATTATTAACTTCAAGTAACAAAATTGCATTACAATATCCATGGATGAAAGTTGATGCTGTAAAAGTTAAGGATGTTGAGAAGCAAAATGAATGTCAGTAATGCATCAAGTTTACAGAAGACTGAGTCAATAATTCTACCAAAGACTTGTGCCTAAAACAATGAACACAGAAGCATGTAGGTTATTCAAACCCACTTCATATTCTAAGGCCCGTTTAAGGTGTGGCAATGGTGCTGTTGATGATTAGGTGGATGGTGCAGGTTGGGGTGGTCACAATGAACCACAAAAGTGAAACAGAAACAAAATGGAACACTTTTTTGTTTTCTCATTGGGAACAAAACATGTTTTTTCTAGTTCTCAAAATTTGGGAAACAAGAACAACAGAAAACAAACAGAAATATTATGCATTAGCGGTTTTATTTTTATTTCTTTTTAGTATTATTATTAGACAAAGCCCCCAAAAAGGGCACAACCTTGTGGGAAGACATGTACCAAAGCACTACATCTAAAGCCAATATCTTTAGAAGAATTACATGCCCTAGCATGGACTTCCAGGTTCCAGGAAATTGTGCTCCAACAGTACTTTGTCTTCTCATCTAGAAATCCAAACTCTGTTCTTAGGAGAGACACATGCAGTGTTAGGCATGTGTCATCTCAAAGGTTCACATGCTTGGAGAAGCAGACATGACTAGACCACAGGATGCATGTGCCCAGGCTGTTTTATACCATGGTCACACTGGCTCAAAAAAGATAGAAATCCAACCGTGTGTTACCATATACATTCAAGCATTATGTACGTTTTACTGATTCAGTGAATATCAACAGTACAAAAACTTCTGTTGCAGCATTGCTAGAAGACAAGAATGTATCATGCACATTGGATTATACTTGTAAACATATCCAAGCCTAGTGTGCCTCATCCTTATTCCTTACGCACCCCTCCTTTACACTGAAGTGATTTAAAATAAAACATTAAGAACTAATTATAGAGGATCTGTGCCATTACACCTTATATTTTACAAAAATAATCATAAATCAACATCTGCAGCCTACATTATCTATACTTGGAAAGAGAAAGAATTAAAAAAAACTCCAATCATCGTACTTAACCTGCTTTGTTTGAGGCCGAAAGCCAAAGACAATAATTCTCATATCCTTGCCTGCAAAAAGTGATAGACACACTGTCCATCTCACTATCTTCACAACAAGAACAATAACATTGCTGATACCATTAATATGAGTAAATAATAATTCAGAATACTAGTTTTGTTTTTTTTTTTTTTTTGTTAATGCATATCACCAACCAACCTAACTCAACATAAGAATCACACAACTGTCTAGTTCTTATCTCAGTCTCACAATTATAGTTAGTAGCTCCCACACAGGAAGATTAGATGCACAAACCTATAGACTATACACATACTTTCTTGGACTTGAATTCTGATACATTTACTTGAAAAAAAAAAAAAAGGTTCTACGTGATTGAAGACCATTAATGGAGAGTCAGATTTACCATACAACAAGAGCATATCAGATCCAATATATGCAGAAAAAAGGCAAGGGAAGAAGTACAAATAGCCAGGAAATACATGCTCCATCTACTAGAGCTTTAGTCACACTATATGATGACTTTAACAGAATATAAATAAGTGGCAATTAAAGAATACATAAGAACTTCCAGTAAGCTCATAACAAGAACTGTAGTTTAGAAATATAATCATAACGTACAAAAGCATACTAGTACGCTAATGAAGTGCATTGAAATGGGTAGATAGGTAGATAATGAACACAAGATTGGGCCTCACTCATTTAGTTTCTTCTGCCCTGAATCCAAAAACAAATGATTATACTAGAGTGAATCTGGCATTAAATTAAAAAAAGCACAAGTAGTTTAAACATTATCTATATAAACCTGTATAACTGCCTTCAACACAGAAAAACACCAATACTATCTCTCTCCATCATGCGATCATAGCCTTCTTTTCCCACCAGACAGCAGGCATCGATATTATCATACCACAGTTGCTGCTGCCACATCCTCCGTAAACCCTCCTATACTACAGCAGCACCACTTTTAAGTCTTTAGTGCACCTTCTCCATTGCTGTACCCTCTGCCTAAACAGCTAGAATACTAAACAACTGCAACCAATTATTTCCTTCCTGTAACTTCCTCTGAAACAAAAATTACAGACCAAACAAGTATAAATACATTCAAGTGGGGGACTTAGCATTTCTCCAAGTTAAATGGTGCTGATGAGAAGGTGAATCCAAAAGGAAATGTTGTTTCTATTCTGGCCCAAAAACTACAAACACATTCAAGAGGAAGTCATGAAAGGCTCTGTCTTAGCCAGTACTGCATGCTTCTGTCACATTGAGACCATCCCCCCCCCCCCCTTCCAGATGTGGGGAAAAAATGAGAGAAAAAGACAGAAAACACAGCACTGCATCAGGTATAAATCGCCAAATAACAATACCACCATCATTGAATTAGGAACCCTTAACAAGCACCAAATAAGATTAGCACAGTAGAACATTCAATCTCATGCACCCCTAGTATGAAGGTGGTCCCTTTCAACCAACTCCCTACCTCCTTCTACGGGCAAACACCAATTTGGGAGAATGTACTATGCCCAAATGAACAATAATGGTGAAATTTTTTCCAAATTTCAGCACAAATCAGGCCCCAATTTAATCTTTTGACTACAACAACATATCCAGCCGTTATCCCACTATGTGGAGTTGGCTACATGAATTCTAGACTTCTATGTGGGTTACATCCCAACAGATAGTTTGTCTAGAATTCATGCAAAATATCGGTTCCTTAGTAAAACAACATCACCCACCAGGAAAAGAACCAATTCACCAACATTGACCTCCATTGCATGATTGCTTTGAATATCAACACATCATTCCACCTACATGTAATGCCAATTTCACACCAGTCCATTGCCACCCAAACAAGGTCCATCTCAAAATCTGCTCACCACCTCTAAAACTACCTTTAATTCTAGAAAACTCCACCCACAACACCAATTCTGTCTATAAATTCAAGACTCCATAAAACTTGAAGGTGCAATGGCCCATTCTTGGCCCTTCAACTAACCTCAGGCAAAATGCCTTTGAACGAGCATGTGCTTAGGCAATAGGCCCAATAGGTGGAAGGCCCATTGAGCCTCTTTTTCCTTTAGCCTTATCACCCCACTTGTGGAATACTATCTACAGTCAATTCTAGGCCTATATAAAGGAGGCGGCTTGCATTAGGAAGTTGATAGCCAACATAAAGCTTAAAGGATCAAATAACATGAATTCTAGATAAATGAGCAAATCATTGCGGTATAACCTTCTAGCAACGTCTTGCATTGCCCAAGTGTAGTGAAAAATGAGCTGGGGTTCACTGGATCGGCACCAGGATGCAGTGTTAAATTTGCAAGGGTTTGCATTTTCATGGATGGATCTAAGGAAAGAAGTTAGTCCAAGATTATTAATTACGAATTGGATAATGGATTACCAAGGCTTTGACAAGAACAACTATGGAAGGGGAGGAAGTTTGATTAGGAGAAAAATAATAAATAATATTATGTACCTCCAAGAGACAAGATGGGTAAGACTTAGAAAAGGATTGGGCATGGAATGGAGTGGGGACGATTATGCATAAGACTTTAAAATTAGGCAATGGATGTGATAGGAAATAGAATTATTGTTGCTAAAGTTGTTCTGAGAAAAGAGAATATGAATATTGTAGTACATATGCATCACAAGTGAGATAAGGAGAGGAGATAAAAACAAAATTTTAAAAAGATTTAGAGGAGTTGGCGCAAGAAATACCTAAAGAAGAGAAGATTATTATAGGAGGTGATTCAAATAGTCATGTGAAAGATAAATAGAATGAGTATGAACATGGAGGTTATGAATTTGAAGAAAGAAACAATGGGGGTAAGTTATTTTGGATTTTGCCACGACATATGAGCTCATCTTAGTTGACATTAGGTTTAAGAGACAGGATCGACACTTGATCACATATAAAAATGGCTTATCAACCACCCAATCAGACTACTTTCTTATGAGCCAAGAGGACCATCTATGTTGTAAGGATTGCAAAGTTATACCAGGAGAATGCTTGACTGCAATATAAATTTATGATCATTGATGTCAATATCAAAAAGTGGAGAAAACAAGCCAAAAATCAGATGATGGGACCTAAATGGTGGGAAACAAGTTATTTTCAAGAAAAAAATGTGTACCAGAAAAGATCGGATTGCAGGAGAGGCAAATCACATGGATTTAAGTGGATACTGCTACTCCAAATACAAAAGAAACGGTCCTAGGAGAGTCAAAGGGAAAAGTCCCAAATCAAAAAGAGCATTGGTGGTGGAATGAAGAGGTACAAAGGAAAAAAATAAAAAACCAGAGAAGAAAACTAAAGAGGTATATTTTGGCCAAAAAGAATTAAAAAAAAAAAGCAAAGCCAGCAGCTTATGAAAATTTATACAAACAACTTGACACAAAAGTTGGAAAAGATATATGACTATTAAGGTCAGAGAAAACCAAAAAGTATCTAGTAAATGATAGGGCAATCAACTAGAGATGGAATAAATATTTCTTGAAGTTATTCAATGAAGGTGGAGAAACAAGTGTCAATGTTGTAACATGTTAATAACTTTGAAGAAGAAAAGAATTGCATGTTCGATAAACATATATGTCCAAAATGAAATAACACAAATATCAATAAAGATGAAGTATAGTAAAGCAGTTGGACTAGATAATATCCCATAGAAGCATAGAAATACAAGGGAGAAGAGGGCTTTTTTTGGTTAATGAAATTATTTTATGTGATCTTTAAATAAAGGGTATTCCCTAAACGACCTCTTCCATCATATTTTCACTTTTTTGTTCTTGTTACAAACCTCAATTTCTTGCCAACTTCTTAAATATTATTTCAGCAATCAAAATGGTCATCCGTAAGAGATGCTGTACTCTAAAATGTCATTTTAGTCTTGCATTTCAATTTATCTCACTCAAACCAAACCTAACATTATCAAAATATAAGGGTAAACTTTGAGTCTCCAAAAAGTTTCAGAAAATAAAAAAGAAAACAGAAATCACCAAAGTAGTTTACTGAATAACATACCTATGACCTCAAGAAGCCTTAGTGAAGGAGTCCTCTCCGACAGTCGTGGTGCTGATGGAAGCTTCATAGCCTACATTGCCACAAAACACAAACAAAAAGACCGTAAGTGTGGACAAATCAAATAATAGACCAACAATCACAAAGATATTAACCTAGTCAAAATAACAAAATGAATGAAATTGGATATTCATCTCAATAACATCTTTGCTGAAAATGATGACACTATTAAGTTGGTTATTGGAGAGAAGATCTATATGCAGCCAATGCAAGACAAAAAATGCTATCTGATCCATAAGCAGTGTCATTGCAAGAAACAAGTATCTACAGAAGCTAAAACAAGAGAGTAGTAAACGGAAGGAAGGTTTTAACTTAATTTTGTGATGTGGTAAATCCAAAATTAACTCCATTTCTGTTTCAGATCCACACAAGTTGAGAAAATAAGCATTCTCATGATCAATGCTTCAAGACCTCTTTCTTGGTGCTTCGGAACATATATAAGCCAAAAATAAACACAGGGAAAATCATAGAGGAACTTACACTCATGTGTCATATTTACCATGTACCAGACTTAAGGTGGATGTGAAAGGCTGGAGATGAAACACCTTAAAGGCAGAGAAATGTGAACTTAGGATGGTGAAGGGTGCTCTCAGCCCCATGCTCCATTCTCCTATTCGATTCTTTCTACATTTACATGACCTTATACTTGGTAACCTTTATTTAGTTCCTTTCAGCTCACTCTAGGTTTGAGATTTTGAGGATAGACAAAATAAATAAATAAATAAACACTCAGATTCATATACTTTAAGCAAAACATGAAGATAGTTTCTGCAAAACATAGTGGCAAGGGAAAATCACACCAACTGCAAAGCTTTCGAATTCAAGCATAATACAAAGTGACCTATGCCAAGAACAAGACACTAAATACCCGCAGAGCATAGGTTGAGCGGTTGGATGAGCAATATGCTGGTGTCAGTCTGGTGGGTTGTGAATTTGATCCTCGCCCTGCGCAAGGGCTAAAGGCCTAACCTGCGATTTACCTTCCCTAGCATAATCGAGGGCACGAACACCGAAGGCCGCGCAAGGTCAGTCATCCCAAGAACAAGACACTAGCTGAAGTTTAAGCTCCATTGGCATTTGAGGATGTTACACCAAGAAAGAAAACCTTGGTAAGAAATAATGAAATGGATTGACAAATACCTAAAACAGGTCAAATGAATTGAGACTGGATAGTCCATGCTGTTTTTTTGCAGATATGGCATAATTTCAGGCTGGAAACTATTAGGAACCTAGTGCAGATATGGTATCTTGCAAGAAACATTCAAATATACTGAAAACAGACATCCATATGATGCAAATAGAAGAACTGATATCAAGAAAGAAGGCACGGACAAATACAGGTCATGCATTTGAATATCGTGTGAGACAGATTTGAACACTTCCAAAACTTCATAAAAAATTGAGTTCATCATCTCTAATCAATTAGATGCCATGGATGGAAATCTAGATGAAAGATAAAGCCAAAATGTGAGTAAGCAGCTTTACAGCCAGAAGTCCCTATTAGTGTTTTTTTATCTTAAAACACAATGCTTCGAGTGCTTACATTACCTTGAACTCAAATTTATTAGCAAAGATCACTTGAGGGGCATAAACATTCTTATGGCAGACTATATTGGTAACTGACAAATACTATACAAAATTACCATTCATGTTACTCGTGCACAACATTGAATTTCTTTGTTCTATTTGGCCTATCAAGTAATCATACTTGGATTTTTTTTAACCATTTTCATGATGGGTAAAATTCAAAAACAGTTGTAGCCCAATGTTCTCTAATGGTAATTACCAAATGTTCAAGTTGGAGAGCATTGCTTGAGTGGAATTGCACTTTTCCCTCCTTTTCTTTAAATCATTTTGTTTATATTTTACTACTTCATTGTGACAATGTATACAGATGGAGGGTAGAACCTTTAAGGACATGAACTGATCAGTTCAATTGGTCCTAGCAGCTGTTGCATAACCAAAATGAACTGTAGAAGAAGATGAAACAAGCTGAAAGAACAGTATATTGCTTGCTTGATCTATTCTCGGGTAGTATGGGGTATTTATACACAACACCTAGGTTATCTCTTATATTATGGGAACATATTTGAGTGTTTAGAAAATAAAATACAACAACTAGAATTTAAAAAAACTGTTGAGATATCTTGAATTATCTGCTGCCTTTATCCCTTTATTTTTGGAGTTTTCTATTCTCCAAATCACCTTATCACTTTATCCTTTTATCTCCTATTTTTCAGCCATAAGATTAGGAGAGAAATCCAGCTGTTACTCGAATTATCCTTTGGTAAATTGTGATATTTCCAACATGAAATTTCAGGATCAATTAATGAATCCTGTCCCTTATTTCAGCGTTCTCCGCAAACCACTAGTCAGCTATACCATACTTAAAAACAACAAACTACCATGTCTCTCCTATGTTAATCTCAACCTCCATTAGTTTTGCCCTTTCTATCTACATGAATGCAACCCACAAATTCTCCATGTCATATCTAAGAAATGGAAAATGTCCCATTGACCTGGTCTCTAAGAAGACTATCAACATTCTGAATTTCTGATGAGCTTTAATAGCTAAGCTCTGAAACAAACTCATTAAATTGCCCCTCAGAAGCCCAATTTCATTCCTAAATGTTGCTACACGAATTCCCTACCATTGCATCCCCAAGTTTTACAACATATATGGTGACAAATATTTCTCTTTTGAATGGTAAAAATATATTATCTAAAGAAGCAACCTTATCCAAAGAGAAAACCCAACAACTTACATGGATGATGACTAATTTTTTAAATCCAGCAACACACCCACCCAAGTTAACAAATAAATAAGAAGACTCACCATTTTATTGCCAATGGTATAGTGCCAAACACAATAACATCCCTCGATCCTTCACTCTGAAGGAATGAAGTCAAAAATGTTATATGAATAACGGGAATTAAAACTATTGCAATAAAATAAAAAGAAAAAGGAAGAGATCCCTTACAAGAAAAAGAAAACAAAAATTGGTCACAAACAAGGTACCTGCCACATTGGTATTAACAAGAAAAATGCCATATCCCTGGAGTAATGTATGCATGTAAATGAACTTTGAACTTGAGTTTCAACAAATATATACATGGAGTGTTTTCCTTTTTGAACGTGGTCGAATCAAAATTGTTAGTCATGCTTTTGTTTTCTTTCTTTTAGATAGAAGGTGAAGAAGGATCACACAGTTTATTAAGAAAGCTAGAAGTGAATACAACAGCCTGCAGATCCAATCTGAAATATGAATTAGCGATTTCATTTACTATTGTGTTAAACCTAAATATTTACATTTGATCCAATCAAACTGTAGCTCCAACCATGCATTTTCTTGAAGTCACAAAAATCACTTGAAAATCAGATAACCTATCCCATCAAATTAACTAGCTAACCACCAGATCAACTAAGAATAAGCTCTACGGATTGGCCTGTCAATTACACAATTGATTTACTATATGCAAAGGCATGTAGCTTCAAGCATTCTCCAGTTTTATGCAGGATGGTTAAAGTTTTGGCATCCCATTGATCCTTCTCCTCCATTAGGAAATTGGGGTGGAACCATCTGAACTGCTGGAACGGGCACGGTTTCCGCCACAGAGGTAGTGATATCGTGGATGCTCGCCCTCTTCCTTTCCTTCTTAGTGGAGGATTGGCGAAGGAAGTACTTTTGTGCATGACTTGCCACTTGTGTTGGTGTTTTGCTCTGCACCAAATTTCTGGAGATGCTCCTCCAGTCACCCTTGCCATATCTCTGGAGACCAATTAAAAATAACCTGCAAGAGATAATTTACAATAAAAAATAAATATCTAGCCCAAATAAAGGAAAATGGTTGCATTAGGTAGCCAATTGCCAACATAAAACTCATCAGATCAAACAAACATATGAAGGGAGTGGCACCTATTGAACTTGGAAGGTCATGCAATATCTTCCTTGCATAACTAGGATCAATTTTGTTCAATGTGATAAGATAATGTCCTGCTTCTTAAAGTATTAAAAAAAAGGTTCCACAGAGGAGCAATGACGAAAAGGTCAATCTCGCAAGTGTTCTGAGACAACAATATTTGACATGCATAGGGCACAATAATATTTGACATGCACAGGGCATAGCACTCTGGTTCCCTGTTTCATAAGCTGAAATCTGTTACTTTGAGACGGGGGGCTTGTGAAACGTGTATATAATTTCTAAGATATAGATTAATATTATTATATGAAAATAACTATCTTTCCCAAAAAAACTGGCTCTGTTTTCATAATCTTTGTTTCAGAAAAGAGAGCCCACTACATAGCCAATAGAAACAGAAAGAAACATCCCTGCCAATTTTGATGCCCAACAGTCGATCACTTTAAAATCGTGTTATATATATAAACTGTGTGATCCTTCTTCACCTTCTATCTAAAAGAAAGAAAACAAAAGCATGACTAACAATTTTGATTCGACCCGTTCAAAAAGGAAAACACTCCATGGATATATTTGTAGAAACTCCCAAGTTCAAAGTTCATTTACATGCATACAATACACATAAACAACAACTTGAAAGAGAAACAATATTTTCCCTGCTTTCTAAAACCCTACGTAAAAGAGCACATGCATCATCAATTATTGTGGCCCAATGTAAGCTGAAACCAATCCAATTTTGATCAAGAAACCCTAACAATTACCTAGATTCCCTGTTTAGTCCAGGAACTAAAAGCAAAACAAGACCACAACTCTTCAAGAAACAACAAATAAACGAAGCAACAAAACCTGTTCGGCAGACAAGAAAATCAGAATCAAGAATTAGATACAGAAATTATATAAGTATTACGCACTCGTGTTCTCGTTTAGTCCAGGGAATTCCCTTCTTCTTCTCGGCCTCGCACTTGGCCCTGGTCCAACGCGGAATCTGAAAGCAGTCCGAGTACCCCGGCGGCTCGATCCGCCCCGACTCGATGTCGTTCAAGTCGTGAATCAACCTTTGGTAATGCTCCAGCACCGCCTCCGGCGTCTTCCCCGGCAGGTAGCCAGCGATCTGGTGCCACCGGTCCGGCAGCCCCTCTGGCACCACCAGTAGCGCCTGCTCGAAGACCTTGTCCTCGTCCCGAGTCCATGTCCACCGACTCGCGGAACACGCGCCGGACACCACCATCAGCGAGCTTCTTCTCCCTCTAGGTTTTCAGAGATATTGTCTCTGAAAAATAATTGATATAATTATTTTGAGAACTAAAAATAATGTGCGGCGGCGGCTAGAGGCGGCAGAGAGGGAGGATGCAGCCGCGGACGGCGGTGGTAGGCGACGGCCCTGCAGCGGCAAGCTTCAGAAAGGGTAGCGGCGAGAGGCGGTGAAGAGGGTAGCGGTGAGAGACGGCGGAAAGGGCGACGGTGAGAGGCTTCAGAGAGGCGGCGGCTCTCTTCTTCTCTGAAGCCGGCGGCGAGAGGCTGAGGCAGTGCGAGGAGGCAAGAGGCGGCGATGTTCTTCACTAACGGCAGCGGCGAGAGGCGGAGGAAGCCAGAGCCTTCGGCGCGGGAGAAGAGTTTGTGCCGCTGGGGGCTTCTTCGTTCTTCCCGCTTCAATACGCAGTTGGCGTTTCCAGAACACTAAGTATTTATAGGGTGTGTTTTACAATTTATAATATATAAAATAAAAAAAAATTAATCTACATATATGTACAAATTTTTATATCTTTTAAATAATTACTATTTTTCATAATACCATTACTTTTATATTAATATAATATTACAAAATTAATACTAATTTTATTTGAAATTAATAATAATTATAATATTGTACAATTAATACTAATCTTATTCAAAATTAATAATAATTCGAATATTACACAATTAATACTATTATGAATTATTATTGATTTTTAATATAACTATTATGGACTATTATTTATTTTAGATAAAATTATTATAAATTTTATATTATTATGTTAGTTTATATATTTTGTTCGTAAATGAAATATTTAGAATGTGTATTTTTTGAAATTAAATAAAATGTAACTCGAGAAAACTAAATATTACTCGAGTGAGATATGTAACTAGAATTCAAGTAAATTTTTTTTATATTCGAGTAAATTATAATTTTAGCCTATTATAATTTTTATTTATTTAATTAATAATTAAAATACATAAACTCATACTCTATTTAATAATTTTTAGTTTTTTATTCAATTAAATTACCACTCCGTTGATCAACTATTTGATTATTCAAGTAATATTATTCCATCATATATTTGAATAAAATAAATATATAATTGATTAATCTCTTAAATGTTTATGTCTTACTTAATTAAAAGAAAAAAAATTAGTCAAGTGCAATTTTACTCAACTAAATATTTATTTATTTGATTAAAATAATAATTATCTTATTAAAATCATACATTAGTTAATTAATTTTTAAGTCACAACATATGATGTCGTATCATCAACACATTCTAATGGAGAGAAAATGTATTAAAGTTTTGAATTTAATTTCTCATCATCGTAACATTCTCAAAATTACACTAAACAAAATTTAATAATATTATTATAATAATTTAAAATTTAATAATTTTATATTAAATTATAGTTTTATAAAATTATGAATAATTTTATTAATATATTTATAAACGAGGATATTCACAAACTGTTCATGAGCCTCTAATTGAATTAGTTTATGAGCTAATGAACATAATTTTATTGAATTTAAACTCGATTCTATTACAAATTAAGGTTTAAAGTTATACTCAAATTCAATTCGTTTATTTTAATGAACGAACTCGAATGAATTTTTAACGAATCGAATACTAAGCTACTCACAAATGGCTCTGCTCATTTGCGTCCCTAATTATCATACTTTATTTTCAATAATAAACTATTTTATTAATTGATAATAAATATATTATATTTTAAAATATTTCCTCAATTGATATAATAATTTTGAGATCGCAAATAAGGCGTGGTACTCAATTGATATAATAACAAGTGTACCTTGTGAAAAGAAAATGCATTATTGCACCATATTTTTTAATAATAAAATATTTTATTGATTGGCGATAAATGTATCATATTTTAAAATATTACCTCGATAAATGTAATTATTTTTTAGATTAAAAATAAAATATAATAAATGCACCTCAGAAAAAGTCGGTGCATTACTATACATTTTTTAACATTAAAATAATTTTATTAATTAATAATAAATATATTATATTTTTAAAAAAATTCTCAATTGATATAATTATTTTGTGACTAAAAATAAAGTATAATAAATGCGTCTTATATAAAGAAAAGTGCATTATTACAACTTATTTTTAGTTCTCAAAATAATTATTTCAATTGAGAAAATATTTCAAAATAAGATATATTTATATTTATATTATGTTTTTCAAGTTTTCATTTTGATAGAATGAAATGATAAAAGTAATTGTATGATAAAAATGTCTCTTTTCGTTATAAAAACAAAAATCTTATTTGTATATATATTAAAAACTTATTTCCCCTTTTTAGGTAAAAATACTAAATAAAAATATATTATTCATCATTTTATAATATATTATTTATAATATATTTTCATCATTTTAAGGAATCGGGTCATTCTATTATTTCATAGCAATTAAATAATTTTTTTAAGAGAATTCCATTATTTACCCTTCGTTTTGCCTAACCAAATATAACATAAAGTTTTTCCACTTTCAAAAATTAAAATTTATCTTTGATTTAATTTTTTTTTTATTAAAAATAAAATTCCAAGAAAACATACTATATCTCTATTCATCTTTAATTTGAAAATATTATCTTATTTAAAAATTCAAACAATTATCTTTATTTCAAAAATAAAGATTAAGTTAGAGAAGAATTATGAATTGATTATCCAAATTATATATTTAAATGTGAAAATTTGTCTAAGATAAATCAAAATAAAATATTTTAATTAGATTTTAATTATTTTAAAAAAGTAAATTACACCTAAACTCTTTATAAATAGGATCATTTCAACGATGACTCATGTTGTTTAGAAACAACTTCGGATGTTTGCCTAGTTTATATTCTTTACTTAAACAACTCCTTTGTTATAAACATCATCAATTAAACAAAAATATGTCTTATCACCATGAAGATGGCTTCCAACAATTAGTCTTGTCTCCCTGTATTTTATTAACAAAAGTGACTGTTAAAATTTATAGGGTGAACATTCGATCAGTTCAGTTACATAACTAATTGAATTATTTAAAATAAATAGACCAAACTTTTATAAAAATCTAAATCGAATCGATCAAATAAATTCTCACACCGAACAAACCAAAAAATCAAAAAATGAATTGTTTAAAAAAATGAAAAAAAAAAAACAAAAATCAGAATAACAAAGGGCAAAAACAATTGAGTATTCCTTTTAGTTTATTTTTGTCATATTCAATTTTAGTAGAAGTGTTGTGAAAAGCAAAACACATTGCTACAAATATAATTTCCCTACATTATAAGGTGTTTTCTTATATAATATAATAATAAATAGATATATAGGTATTTTTTTCAATTTAAAAAATTATAAAATGACTATTAATTGATCAAAATTCTTTAAAATATTTCTAAAAGAATAAATTGCACCCAAATCTTTTGTAGTTTGGATTATTTGCATGAAATTTTTTTTATGGTTTGAAAGTAACTCTAAAGATATGTTGTTGTTTTACTTTTATATACTTAGTTTTGATGATGAAAAATAATATTTTATTTAATCCCTAAGTCATGAATTGAGATTGTGGTTTTCAACATAAATCAATTTCAATATCAAGTATTACTTTGTTAAAATGAAAATCAAATTATTTATATTCTTATACATGGAGATTTGCACAAACATGTATTATGATGAAATCTCCTAAAATAGTCTTCAAATTAGCTTTGAAGTCGTTGGTCAACATAGAGCTAAAATTGTTCTAAGACAAAAGACCAACTAGAATATAAATGTGTTTGATGAAAAATCAATCTTAAATATGAAAGATCATTTATGTTAATCTCATATTTTAATATAAGTTTTTTAGATTTTGAAACATTCATGAAAGGTTTTGACTCGAAATTCAAATGTCTGAAAAATCTTTTAATTCATGTATCATGTTTCGAGACTTTTTTTGGTAAGGTTTCAATATTTTTCTAAGTCTTGAAGGTTAACACCTTATAAGAAGACTCATATGAAAATGTTTTCTTTTTAGAAAACTAACTCCCGGTAATTCAATAGCTAACATTCATTAGTGATAAAATGATTTTTAACGAATTTTTCAAAAAATAGAAAGTGTATATCTTGGAGGTGGTAAAATCGCAAAATTCTAAGTTCCTACTAAAACCCAAATTCTACTTTCTTATTCTTATGGATTTTGATTTTTTTAGATATTTTTATTGAATCCAAATCGGGAGTACTTTCTTATTTACATTTATGTATTAAAGTAAATGAAAGGTAAAATATAAATTAAACAAAATGAGGACATTTACTTAAACTAAAGAAATGTAAATATGTTGTTATCTTTTGTATCAATCAAATGTGTTTCTATATGTTATCTGTTAAGTTTTCAGATTTTTCAAAAGGATAGTCGACTATTGCTTTTCTTCTGTGGACTATTTTTGTACATAAGTTTAAAAATTTTCTTCACATTTTTGCATCTGTTGACTATGAGTATGTGTCTGTCGACTATGAAAAATTTATGTTATAAGATAGTCGACTATGCTTTCTTGTCTGTCAACTATGTCTTGTTTTACTTGTAAAAATAATCAACTATGCATTTTCTTCTGTCGACTATATCTTTTGCAGAAAGCTTCCAATGGCTATTTTTTCAAACTCCAACGGTCACAAACGGCTAGTTTCCTCTTCAATCTCTATGGAAGCCTATATATACAACTCAAGCAAGATCAAGAGACGGCCAATGGATAGGAACGAGTTTATCTAAAGAGTTCAAATCATTTTTACTCGAGCTTATAATATTTACGCTTTAACTGTTGTATTTTTTTCTCCAAGGCTTCGTTATTCTATCATTGTAAATTTATTATTAAGCCTTATTTTCATTGTGAGAGAACTTGTAACTAAGAGTGTTAACTCTTAACTTCTCTCTTTCATTTGTATCGTTGTTATTTTCCTAGCTTGTGTAGTTAGAGGGCCCATTTGAGTGGGAGGTTGTAATTCTTAGTCTCAAACTAGAGGACCTACTCAGGTTGAGTAGGGGGTTGATAGTGGATTGTTTAAAAAATCCTTAGTGAGGAGCTAAGGTTGTGGATTAGGCTTGAGTTAAGTCGAACCACTATAAATTTTTGTGTTCTCTCTTGCTTATGTTTTTTGATTTGTTTATCATTGCTAGCATTTCATTATCCTTACTTGCATTGAATTTTTATTTTCAATTAAAAAAGTTTTCAAGTTCTATCAAGAATTTTAAAATATCCAATTCACCCCCTATCTTGGTGTGTGCCATAGCACTTCCCGTTCTAACATATGTCTGGTTTATATTTTTTGCTTGGAAATCCTCTTGTTAGCTTTTAGCACTAATGAAGTCACTTAGTCCTTAATTTCAATTTTAATCCTTGTCTCTATTAAAGAAATGCGAGATTATTCATTAAAAAATAAAAATACAAAAAGGTCAGCATAGAAACCATATTCTCTAATGATGACCAATGTTCATTTTTCTATCAAGAATCATTAATAACAATAACAATTGGACTTTAGGTAATGACAACAATATTCTTAAGGATAAATAAAATTTTAATTAAACTGAAATAACTAAATTAATTCGACCAAAATAATTGGTTTGGTTCAATTCAAACTATAGGTCAGTTTATTTGGTTTCCAAGTTTGGCAATTTATGTTATTTTTTATTCAGTTTGGTTTTCATATTGAAAAAATCAAAATAACCAAACCGATGTATCATTTTTACATTTTGTATTTTGATTTTTTAGTTTTTTTTTCCATCAATTTTTCATTTTTTTAGTAGGTTCGTTTTTTGATTTTTTTTTTTGATTTATTCGGTGTGAGAATTTATTTGATTGATTCGGTTTGATTTAGTTTTTTATATAAGTTTGGTCTATTTAATTCGAATAATTCGATTAGTTTTGTAACCGAATTGACCAAATATTCACCCTTAAAAATTCTAACCATCACTCATGTTAATGAAAGATAAAGAGACAAGTTTAACTATCGAAAGATATCTTGATTGTGACAAGTCATATTTTAATGATATTAAAATAAAGTTACTAATTAAACTCTTATTAGAGCTAGGGAGAAAACACAACTCCCTAACTCTTTCTCCCGAACTTTAGAGTTCAGGAGTTTTGCGAGTTTGTATTTTTTTTTTTTTTTGTTCAATATTAAATTCTTGAATAATGTTATATATTCATGATTCGTCCACCCTTAAAAATTTTAACCATCACTCGTGTTAATAAAAGATAGGGAGACAATACTAACTCTCGAAAGCCATCTTGATTATGACAGGGCATATTTTAATAATATTAAAATAAATTTACTAATTAAACTCTTATTAAAGTTAGGGAGAAAACAAAACTATTTAACTCTTTCTCCCGAACCCTAGAGTTCAGGAGTTCTGTAAGTTTGTATTTTTTTTCTTGTTTAATATTGAATTCTTGAATAATGTTATAGATTCATGATTTGTCCAAAATAGAAATGAAGTTTTGTTCCTTGTAATATATCTTGTAATATTCATTATATATTTATATGTTTTTCTTCTTCCATGTTGATTGGGCAATATCTAATTATGATGCAAACTAGCAACAACAAATAGTTCGTAAATAATAAGTTTTGTAATGTCCAATGACTGACACAATGGGTCCCATCTCATATCCAAGATCTCGTAGAATTTCTTTTAATTTTAATAAATTAATTCCTAAGTGCTTCTATTTTGATTTTAAAAAAACCACAAAATGATTGTCCTAATTATCTATGAATGCCATTGCTACATTTTGAAATAAAATAAGTTGATAGTTAAATTTCATACAGTATTGCTGGGAATTTTTTAAACAAAAATCTAAAGCAATTGAACCCCAAGGTTTAGATGTTGCGTTGAACGCAACCAAACCCTAGGGTTCGGATGTGTTCTTCAGCGTGAATGGGCAATCGCGTTCATCGTGGCCCGTGGAGGTCTATTCAAGTTGTCGTCAGCCGCTATGGTCATGGCCCCATGCCTTTCGTCACTGTTGCCATCTTTTCAATGTGGGTCTCGCCATGGTCACCAATTTCTTGCCTTCTATTTTTTCAATTTTAACGTCTTTTACCTTGTTCGTTTAATTTTGCCTTCTGTTTGGTCCGTAGCCAAGGCCGCCTTGAGTTTTGGATGTTTCAATGTCTTCATCTATAGCTTTGAATCGTGTCTTCATCGTCCTTGCAAAGCACCAATTGGTTTGTTAGGGTTTGAGGGAAAAAGTGACTAGGGAATGTGTGTGTGCAATGGTAATGCGCTCGAAGATATTTTGGAAAAATAATAGTTACAGAGAATAATAGCTAGAGAGTAAGTGTAGAAAGTGTTTGTGGAGAGCAAAACACGTTACTACAAATAAAATTTTCCTCTAATGTATTGAATTTGTTTTAATTCCCATAATACTCTCTATAATTTTTATATTTTAAAAATATCCTTAACAATTATTTTTGATAATTATTTCGTAATTATTTTAAAACAAACATGAGGTTTTTCAGAGATCATTTTTTATTTAAATATTAAATTTATCGTAATATCTCTCACTATGCAATTTTTGTGTTTGTTTAAATTTTAATATTCAGATATTATTTCTGTTTAAATTTTAAATTTATTAAAAACCTAATAAATAATTGACAATGTATTCTAAAAATTAAAACTTTGAAGGAGGACATTTTGGGAATGTCAGAGTTTCAGCATACCAAAATGGATGTTTGTTTAATGAGAAATTCTATACACACCTCGATAAATTACTCTTCATAGCCCACTCAAAGTAAAATTTTACTTTTACTCTTTATAGCCACCATAATTACTCTTTACAGCCCTTAATTTCCAAATTTGCCCTCACAACCACACCATTTCCCATAGCCATACCATTTCTCACATTCCTTAAACAAACCCTAGCAATCACCGGTCAGTGTTTTGCGAAGAAGAAGAAATTCGGACTGCAAAATCAGGTACGCGTTAAATCTTTCGCGTGTTATGTCTGCAATCATTTTAAGAAGGAGAGATGCTGGTGCGATAATGACGACATCGTCATCGGCCGCTATGGTGGCGGCCATGATTCAGCCACCACATCGCAGCTGACAAAGGCCGTGATGCTATCATCGTTGTTGGGGTGGGAGGAGGGGTTGTGCAGTTCGAGGGTTTTTGAAACCCCTGCATTGCGAACTTTGGGGGTTTGAGAAACCCCCACACCGCGAGGTTCGGGGGGTTTCTCAAACCCCCGAAATTCGCGGTACGAGGGTTTGATAAACCCCCGAACCTCGCGGTGCGGGGTTGGGGTTGGGGGGTTCGAACCGGGAATTTAATAATGTATTTATTTTTTTATTTTTTTTAGTTTTGGGCCTTTTAAATTTTTATACTTTTTTTTAAAATATCATTGATTTTATATTATTCTTACACATATATTTGTTATTTTTCATATTAATTATATTTTTACACTTCACGTTTTTAATAAATCCAATTGTTGTTAATCTTATTATAAACAATTTTATTTGTCATCTTTTCTTTTTCATGCATTTAGACATTTAAAATAACATTCTTATATCAATTAAATTAATTTTATAATAGATTATTATTATTTTAAAAATTACTAATATAGTACATTCATTTATAGTTATGGCACGTACTCGAGGGAAAGGAGTAGAGGGAGCTTACCCATCTTCATCTCGTCAGAGTCTGACATCTTCCACAAGAAAGAGAAAGGTAGAGGGCCATGATGGTCGTTCTGTAGTTGATACATCTATCCCAGAGTCAGTGACACATATTTTTGAGCAGCCATCTACTACTGCTCCAGAGCGATTGCTAGGAGACGATATCACTGAACCATTTTTGGGAGGCCCTGAAGATCTATCAATTTTAAAGAGTTTTAAAAATCATGTTGTTGTTAGCATATGGGTTGGAGAGGTAAGTTTCATAAAAAAGTAAATTATGACAATAATTTTATATTTAAATTAATTATTATAATTTTATTAATTATTTTATTATTTTTTGCAACAAAAAAGATGTGTATTGAAGTGCAATAGCCATGGATAAAGAATTCCTTATTGGCCATTAGCAAATCAATAACGTATTCATGATGATGTCGTAAGATCTCGGTTGGCACCTTTGATAGAATGCACGTATCGGTTTGTGAATCCTACAGTTGTGTCAGCCTTTTCAGATAGATGGCAGTCAAAGACTAACACATTTTATTTACCATTTGGTGAGATGACAGTCACGCTAGATGACGTTGCTACTATTCTGAAGATACCAGTTGCTGGCAAGCCCTATATCAGTTCCTCATTTGACAGGTAATGAAGCTCATAACTTACTATGTCATTTATTTAGGGTCTTAGTAGTAGAAGCAGCAGGCCAGATGGCGAAGACTCGGGGATCATATGTGAAATTAGATTGTTTGAGAAGAACGTTTATGAACGTACCAGATTTAGCTCCAGATGAAGAGATTTACAATACCAATAGGGTATATTTGTTATTTTTATTAGGTTGTACATTATTTGTGGATAAAAGTGGTACCATGATTTCAGTTTTCTATCTTGCATTGTTGGAAGACTTAAGTATATCTGGTACGTATGCATGGGGGGTGTTTGTTTGGCATATTTATATAAGCAACTAGGTATTGTGAGTAGAAGAGATTTCAAGAGAATCTGTGGATATTTGACATTACTTGAGGTAATCATTTAAATTTTATTATTCTATGTATATATTTGACATCTTTAATATATCTCAATTATTCACATTGAATGTACACATACTTAGATATACAAACATTTTCCATTGACTAGAAGTAAACATAATTTAGCATATACTGACGAGTTGCCTAGGGCTCACCGTTGGCTACCTGTTCGTGAGTATGATTCTTTGCAATCTTTGCGAGAGCAACTTGATGACTTAACTGAAGATCAGGTAGTTTGTTCGCACATCATATTTTGCAACTTAATATAGCTTGTCATTGAAATTCTGAAACACGTGCAAGTCATACGGACACCATATAAGAGGCATCGTGCACAACACCTACTGCATAAGATTGTGTTCTTCTCCAGATGTCTTAAGTGTGGAGGCGTTATTGAGCCATATCATCCAGAGAGGGTTCTGCGACAATTTGAGCATGTGCAGAATATACCTCCACCTCCATTATCCCATGTTGAAGCCAAGCGACGTACAACTACGACAACATATAAGGCAATTTATGATTTTATCAATGATAGTTGGACTCGCTGGGATTTTCACTTATTGACAGCACACTGATGGGGTGGACGTGCTCGAGTGCCATAAGAGTACAGTGAAGACTACTTGGCGTGGTATTAGCGTATTACGCATCGAGTCTTACAAAATCCTGCAAATAGATCCGGGTTTGACAGAGGTGATCAAGATAGTCACCATTGCCGATGTGGTAAGATTAATTTTGTAATTGTAATTTTTTTAAATATATATTTTTTAATATATTATGTTTAAGTTTTCATATTTAAAATAATTGTGTCTTGTAATGCATCATGGCGTCACCGTCTCCTCTTAGACATGTCATATCAGGTGGATCTACTCAGAATATAGATGCGTGGAGACGAACATGTCTTTAGGTATATGGTATTTTAACTATTTCTACTGGGTCTCATGCATATACAATATCCCGCGAAGCATCTTCTAGTGTGGTTCGAACACCGACGGTGGTTACATCACCTCTAACATCAATTATAAATCCACTACCTACGAGTTCAGATCTACATCATCCAGCCCCAGACCCCCGTCAAGAGACAAGAAAAAGGACTGATAGAGAATAAATTTTTGTTGTAATATGAGACTATCTATATTTGGTGCATATACAGTAATATATTTGATGTACTTATATTTGATGTATATCATTGTTGTCAGACTATTTGTGTTGTCACACTATCCGTGTTGTTGTAATTTGAGACATTAACATATATATTATCGGACTAGATTATAAATATAGTATAATATATGTAAATATATAATAACTCAAAAGAAACTATAGCATTCATCAATATAATTGACAAAAAAAAAAAACACATATTTATAAACTTTAATTATGGGTCAATTAAATCAAATACATCTTGTGTCAAATAAGTTTGTGAACAGAAGATCTACAAAACAAGATATTAGTGCAATATAATCCACAAAATAAAATGTGAAAATATACACAAAGTATAGGAAGGCTCAGATATGGGCAACAAATAACTCCAAGAATAAGACCACCAAGCCCCAACGAAAGCCAGCCTCGAATCGCCCAACCATCATCCTTTCTCGGCCGAAAGCATGGCTAACATACGTAATGGGCTGAGCTTCTCCATCTCTTAAGCAAATGGTCTTATGCCCATTTCTTCTCTAAAGAGATAGTAAATGGGCTTATGGACTTCAAATTGGGCTATCAATAAGTCCTGATATGGGTTAATGTTTTAATCACGGGCTGAAACCTATGAAGATTAAACTTGTTTGAAATATCATCATTGACTTGGGCCTTATTTGGAAATACAACCTAAGAATCATGTGTCAAATAAGTCAAAAACTTCATGTGTTGCCACATCTTTATCAACTAGAGATAAAAATGCCTGAATTCTAGAAATGTATGGCGTTTTCCAATCATGTTCATTATCACATCAAAATCTGTATCAATTCCATGCGACGGGAGGAATTGGTGAGCTTGGCTTAAGGAATACCTGATAAATGACATGCAACAAAAATATAAATAACAAATGTATGAATAAATAACTGTATAAACAAATAAATAACAAAACAAGTAAGAATACATGTACAAAATGACAGTCATTCACAAATCCTATAGTAATCATCATGTTGTATTGCTAGAGGAGGGATCGATCTGAGTGGAAGATATGTAAGACACTGGATCCGTGACAAATGCACCAATACAACATTGTATTTTGAATCAATTAAATGTCCCATATCAAGTAAAGTCATCCAATGCTCACACAGTGCAATGTCATCAAAGCAATACAATATATATAGTAACTCATCCACACGCATGTCTGATCCATATAATTGCGTATACATTGCATGAAAAGATTGCAACTCTCCTATCAGACTAAAACTAATATCTCTCCAACTGTGCTCACTCATACCAAGTAACATTGCAATCGCACGAAATCCACAATGTCCATCTAATTCTACATTAACAATACTATGCACGAACGGTTGTATTTGTGGTGGGAAACAATCATCATACCCCTTGAGTCGTTTGGTGTTTCTCTTGGATATCCATGTTGTTAGGGATGTACTGTATTGACTAGATTGAATTATTTCAAACAACAAGTCACGTTTGGTGGATGTATCAACCTGAATTTTTTTCCTCGATGCTGGCTTACCCTTCGTCCTAACTTTTATGGTTGGTGGCTGTAGTGAAGTCGTCTCTGGATTAACTATTTCTCTTAACTTTTTCTTTAATACTAGCTTTACTGGCTCCGATTCTGAATTAAACATTTTATATATATATATACTCTCCATCTCTGGTTCAATCGTTACCTGGGATGACACATTATCATAAGCTGACTGTACTACTTGCAACCTTGTACAATGAGGATGCACAGTTGATAAAGAAATTGGCCATCTTTGTACCATGAACTCTGCAATTTCATGTGCATAAGATAAACCATATATGCTTCTAATCACACATCCACATGAAACTTTGTCTATCCCAAGCATTAGTACCATATTCAATGCACTTCTCGATATAACACCTCGCAATTCTCTAAAAATTACTGGCTTGAAGTTATGTTGCACCAACGTTAAGGTTTTTCAAACGACCCTTTAATCTCTATATGTTGCAACTCAATAAGATTGTTGATAATTGTCCATGATGACTCTAAGTCACCTTGAGAAGATCCAAGATGTCTCTATAACTTTACATGTGCACTTTCAGCCCTATTCGTAGTAATGTTGCCAAAATGCATTATTCTATTTGTTCATGCTGCAATAAATTTTTCTTTATAATCATTCAACATGTCTTTCTCACATAATTAAGTGCGCCCTCATTTGCATGGTACTCAAGTGTTAACTCATACAGACAACGTTCATACTCATCCTCAGTCGATGCAAAAACAACCACGTTCCAACTTAACATAAATTTATCCTATGTCTCCTTTCTATCAAATAATTTTTTACATTTGGCGAGCACATTTTTTGATATATGCCACTTACACAACAAGGTGCTCGTGGTTGGAAACACTTTCTACAATTACTCCTGGAAACGTATTATGAGTCATTAGACTCTTTAATTTCTCCATTGTCCATGTGTAGTTATCCTCATATTCATGATCTATAAATGCGAAAACAATAGAAAAAGTTAGCTCAGTTAACGTCACACCAACGATCTCTAGCAGTGGATACTTATATCTATTAGTTTTGTATGTACAGTCCATTATTAACACATGGAAAAATGTTTTAAATAACTCTATAACCATCGGATGAGCCTAAAATAAGCCTGTGATATAATTTGATAATCTATCACTTCTATGTCACTCCACATAATTACAATCTTTCAATTTTTTCATCAACTGTTATATTTGTGATCGACTACCTTTATCCATGACTCTATATCTTTGCTGTGCATTATATATAGTTTTGATGACACTCACATTTTTTTCATCTTCTACCTTTAAGGCAATCAAAATATTTTTAGGCTTCACAAAATTGTTAGACATTGTTATCATAATTTCTTTCTCTTTCTCTAATTGTTGGCCAGCATATGAATGACTCTTAAGTTGAGTTGCTGGTAAATGGTTGTGTAATCCATATACAACCTTCAACATCCAATGTTCATTTGAAAATTGAACACGAAGTAACTCAAATGGACAACCACACTTTTTAGAACCTATCGTCCTACGTTTTGTTTCTCCTATTATCTCATCTTCTTTTTTTGATGATTTATACTTTCCACTCCATTCACAAGCAATACGAACTCTAGGTTTTCTTCCTATACCCCCAAATTCAAAACTCTTTATAATAATAACCATTCCATTTTCTTTTCTAACTGTCTTAACCCATTCAATAAGTGATTCCCTATTACTGAAAATCTCATTACTAACAAAAGTTTGACTAGCATCAAACGATACAACATTCTTCTTCTCTAAATTCTTTAAATTTTGATGATCAAAACAAAAATAAGATACATAAATTAAAAATAACAAGATATAAACAAAACATAAATAAAATATGTAAATTAAAAATAACAAGATATAAATAAACAAAAAAAATATAAATTTAAAAACAATGTGGGTCAGAATGGAATCGCGGGTCAGGAACTTGGGAACCACCTACCCGATCCCTTCGAGGAACCCGAATGAACCCACCAACCCGACCCAACCTGACTGCTTACAGTCAGGAACCTGAGGGTTCCCCGACTGGCAGCGGTCGGGGAACTCTCAAGTTCCCGACGCTTAACAGTCGAGGGAAATGGTCAGGGGACCTGAGCTTTCTCGACCCATTCCAGTCGGGAAAACCCAAGTTCCCTGACCTTCGTGGTCGGGGAACCTGGGTTTCCCTGACTGGAGTGGGTCGGGGACTTTCGGGTTCTTCGATTGCAAGCGATTGGGGTTGGTTCCCTTACTCCAACTCATTGTAATTCATTCTGATTATTATGATTCTCAACATTTTCTAGTTAATGGCATGGAGGAATCCAAAATTACAAATAAAATGACTTACCAACACATTAACGTGTTGTTCTTGTCATTCATTATAGTCCACGAGATGCTACTCATTGTCCACGAGTTGCTGCTCATTGTCATTTTCTCCATAATCTTTTCCATAAAACTCTTCCCATCTCATCAATTTTTGGATATAATCATCCATTGTATATAGAAAAAAGTAGAAGAACATAAGAAAACAAGCATAAACAAGAAGATAATCGTTATAAGTGATCAGAAACGTTCGTAAAAATTCAATGAAAGTGGTCGAAGATTAGGCTGCAAAAAGTAAATAAGAAGAAAAAATGGTTCGGAGAAAGTAGTTGAGTAAGGGTAATAAAGGCTTTTTAATGGAAGGTAGTTGAGAAAATATAAATGCGGGTTGTGAAGAGTAATTTACCTGGCTGCGAATAGAATTTCCCTTGTTTAATTAATAGAGTTTGAATATACAAAAATGTTATTTTTTTTTGTATTTTAATTTTAAATTATTTTAATATCTAAATAAAATAATTGATGATATAATTTTAAAAAATTCAAAATACCAATACATAGGAAAAAAATATCATTCTTTTGGAATATTTGAAATATTCCTAATTCCTTCAGTTTAAAAATATTGGGAATACTTTTTTTTTTTTTTTTTAAAAAGTATAATTCTTTTGGAGTATTTCAAAGATTTGAAATATTTGAAAAATTAGGTAAAGATCAAACAAAGGTGTGTTTTAAAAATGGCATCGACCTCTTGAAGTTTAATTATAACACACATCACCTTTTATTGTTAATCAATAGTTGTTAATTTTGTAAAAAAAATAAAAAATCCTTCAATTTTCTCAATCACTCTAAAATTAAAATAAACACAAAAAATAGATAAGAAATTATAGAATAAGAACATTGTCGATAGTCAATGATGCCTATTGCCAACCATCGGGGAGGGAAAGAGAGAAAATCTATTGAACCTAAACAAATATAGGTTGGAACAACTCAAATTTGTTGTGTTTGCCCTATTGTTGATTGTTTGTGAGAAAGTAAAAGAGAACAAATGGTAGAAAATTGAATTTGTCGAGTCTAAACAGATATGGGTTTTCGATTAGATTCACCGAAAATCTTATTTAAGAATAAGCAAGTAAGGGGAGAGAAAGAGAGAAAGAGAGAAAGAGTAACCAACGTATCTTCGTTGTCCCCTCCAACCAATGATGATTATGTGGTGGTAATCACTAGGTGTAGGTCGATCATCTATTTTTTAGTTCTTTTTATCTTTCTTTTCCTTTTTCATTTATTGTCTCTCATTTTCAATTGGTGTTATTGTCTATCAACAGTGAATTGATGGCTAAAACCCCATTATGATTCGATGGGGTTTCAACCATAGGTGATGGATTTTGACTATCGTTGAATCATAAAGAAAAAGAGAGATAGATAATAGTAGAAGAAGAAATAGAGAGAACGAGATTGGAATAGATTTACAACTTTCCAATAACAATAACGACAACACCGTTGTTAAAAAGATAAATAGGTTTAGCAGTTGGTGAAGACACTGGTATTTTTAATCAAACATATCGAAATAACTAAATTTTATGATTATTTCAAAAAATACCGCTAACTTTTAGATTATTTATGAAATTACCACCAAAATAAACATAAATTATGTCTATGAATAATAACAGTTATTGAAACTGTCTTAAATTTGTACTAAACTTTATTAATATTAGTTATTTTGAGAGATTCAAATATTTTGGTTAACTTTGATAGTTAAACTAATTTTTTGAAGAGAAATTTATTCTCAATACCTTTAAAATTTAGGATAGTTGTAAGAAGTATTCTTAACGTTTAAAAAAATACAACAAATACCTGTACAATTTAATGTTATGTTGTAATTTTTCCTATCATTAATTAATCCGAATTAAACATAAAAAATAACCCAAATGCCATTGTAATCTAAGGTCTTTTCTTTTTCTTCCATCTCTTATTTTCGTTATATCTGATTTCCCAACTATAGTACATGTTTGCTTAACACAAGACAAACACCTCCCACAGAATTGAAAAACAAAACCAAAAGTAAAAGATAAAGAACATAAACGTAAACATCAACTCGCCCACACAAAGAGGCAATAACACTTACGTGCTCAAACATGTAAATAGATCCTACTTAGTGTAGGGGTTTCAACCCCTAGTCAATCTACTAAGAATAAAGAACAAGAATGATTACAAACTAATTACAGAGAAAGAAACCAGAACGTACTTACAGCATCAAGAAGATAAGAAAACAGAGCACGCATGCTCCAAATATCCCGAGCAAACCCAGCACTATCGATATTCTTCAATCTATCACACACAACCAAACGATTTCTCATAGGATGTATGAATTAATTTAGGGTATTTGGTTCTCAACCTTTCTCTTTTCGTGTATCTCACGAATAATGACGATCCCCCTTCCTTTCTGCTGTATGTATGAGGGTTAAGGCATGTGACCGACTTCCTCAATCAACGACCAGAAATAAAATACCCAAATGATCTTACCACATGGCGGTCATCCAGTTAATGACCTAAAATACATATACACAATTTACAAATCAATTTATTTGAATCAAAACTTAACAAATTCTACCTTAATTTAAGATTGGTTGATTTTGGATTTGACTAGGGACCCTTGCTTAGTCTCCCAATTATGTAGGGAGCACATTGAGTAAGGATAATGCTTGCTCAAATTTGGACACAAGGATAGACTTGGTCAGCATATCTTCTGGATTCACTTTAGTGGAAATTTTCTCCTCCTTAACCTGTTCCTTTGATATGATATCTCTCATGAAGTGTAACCGGACATCTATGTGCTTAGTCTTTTCATAAAAAACACTATTATTAGTCAAATGTATCGCACTCTGAGAGTCACAATAGACTCTTAGTATAGACTTCACCATTCCTAATTCTTGAGTAATCCCTTATAACCACACAGCTTCCTTAATGGCTTTGGTTAAAGCCACATGTTTAGCCACAGTAGTTATGATTTTGATTATGTTGTCGATCTTGATAAAAAAAAGATCTATATCAGGTTATGCTTTTACCCTTAGAGGAAATCTAGTGAGTTGGAAGTCAAATCTCTAGCATATTGTAACTGAAGCTTAAAATGAGATGGAATAGGGGTAGAAATAGGTTTGCTATAACTCATTTCAAATAGATCAACTATCTTCTTCACATATCCAGTTTGAGATAGAGTCAGAGTGACTTCCTTTTTATTTCTCTCAATATCTATACCCATAATTCTTTTGGTTTCCCCCAAATTTTTCATTTCTTTGTCAACTTTCCAATTTCTTCTTTATCTTTACAACCAATAAGCATATCATCTGAGTAATTCAGTAGATATATAAACTAATTTCCTCTTAACTGCTTGAAATATACACAATGGTCATAATTGGATCTATTATATCATTCTCTTAACATAAACTCATCAAATCTCTTATACCATTGCCTAAGAGATTGTTTTAGGCCATATAATGACCTTTGCAGTTGACATACCAAGCTCTCGGTTCCCTTTTTCACAAAGCCCATAGGTTGCTCCATGTAAATTAGTTCTTCTAGATTTCCATGCCAAAAGGTTGTTTTTACATCTAATTGTTCTAACTCTAAATCATATAGAGCTACCATGGCCAATATTAGTCTTATGGAAGTATGTTTCACCACAGGAGTGAAAACTTCGTGATAATCTATTCCTTCTACTTGGGAATATCTTTTGGCCACAACTCTACCCTTAAATCTAACTAGCTCCACACCTGGTATTCCAGGTTTTTTAAAGATCCATCTACAACCTATTACCTTTTGATTAGGGGGTCATTGCACTAAGATTCAAGTATGAAATCAGCATGGGCAAATCTAGTTGGCAACCTTACTTCTCTCCTTACTCTATCTCTGGACAGAAGGTAGTCACTCAAATTCTCCTGAGTATTAGAGGCAGCATCACTATCATCTAAATTTTCTTAATCGTGCTAAGGATTTTCTAAGTTTGAATTATCTAAGTTTCCACCTAGATGTCCAGATCTTTCCACCTCAAATTGGAAAATGTTAGGCTTGTCGTTCAGATTTTCTTCTAGCAAATTAGGTTTGTAGAACATAAGTTCATTGAAGATTACATCTCTACTTATGACAACATTCTTATCCTCAATTATCCATAGTTTATAACCTTTTTTCCCCTTAGGATACCCTAGGAAGATAGATTTTTTGGCTCTAGGATCTGGTTTTCCTTGTTTCTTATGGACGTACCCTATACAACCAAATAGCATTAAGTGAGAAATCTTAGGGGGTTTTCTTGTCCACAATTGTTCGGGGGTTTTAAATTGTATTGAAAAGGCTGGAGATCTATTGATTAGGTAGCATGCTGTGGCTACTACCTTAGCTCAAAATTTTTTTGGCTATGCCTGATTCATTAGGCATACATCTCACATTTTCTAAGATTATTTTGTTCATTCTTTTAGCGATACCATTTTGCTGTGGGGTGTCACTGGAAGTCCTATGCCCCTCTATTCCTAATTGGTTGCTATAGTTTAAGAACTCATTGTTGCAAAATTCTAGGTTGTTATATGCCCTTAAGCACTTTATGTTATTTCATGTTTGGTATTCAACTAGGGTCTTCCATTCCTTAAACTTATCAAAAGCTTCACTTTTCTGTTTCAAGAAATAAACCCAAACTTTCCTTGAATAGTCATCAATAAAAGAGACAAAGAACTGAGCACCAGAGAAGGAATAAGGCACTTGAAGAGGACCCTATAGATCAGAGTGAACATATTCTAAGGTATTCTTGGTCTAATATGTAGAGGTAGAAAATTGGAGTATGTGTGATTTCCCCACGACACAATATTCACAAAAGTCTAAGTGGCTAATTCTTCTAGGGTCTAAAATTCCTTGCTTACACAATTCCTGGAGCCTTTTTTACCTTGTATAGCCCAATTTTTGTGCCATAGTTCAGTTTCATCATTTGCTAGTGAAGAGATTGCCACATCTACTAAGATAGTTTCTTTTTGCAAGATATATAAACCTTACTTTAGGAGACCCTTTACCACCAAAAACCCCTTTATTACTCTTAAGATACCATTTTCAGATTTGTAAGAATTCCTTTTAAGTCTAGCATTCCTAGAGAAATTAAAATTCTCCTTAAATCAGGTACCAATCTAACATCTTCAAGAGTTCTGAAAGAACCATCCCACAACTTGAATTTCACTGATCTTGTTCCTAAAATATCACAGGATTGGTTATTTCCCATAAGTACCTTGCCACCTTTAGTTGGTTTAAAATTTTACAACTTCTAGGTGTCATATGGAATGTGCACCCTAAATCCACAATCCATCCATCACTAGAAGATTGTTCTGAAATGGTAAGGCCTTTTGCACTTTCATAGCCATAAGAGATATTGGTTATATCTACCTTTTCTATATGACTCTCAGAGCCTTTTTTCCTAGAAGAACAATTTTTCCTAAGATGGTCTTCTTTTTTACATAGCCAACAAGTTACATTTTTCGAGTTTCCCCTACTTCTAAATTGAGAGTTAGAGTGAAATTTTCCCTTGGATTGACTCATTCTATCAGTTATGCCCCTGATATGTAGGCCTTTTACAAGGATATTTTTCTTGTCCTTTTTAATCTAAAAATCCTAGACCTTAGAGCAATTAACACATCTTCTAAGGTAAGATTATGTCTCCCATATTTTATAGCAGTTTTTAAATCCTTATGGGACTCAGGCAGGGAGTTTAAAAGGAGAATGGCTATATTTTCGTCTGAAATTTTCTCATCTATATTTCTTAGAGCAATAGTGATTACCTTAAAATCATCAAGATTTTCTTCTAAGGATTTTACAAGATCCATCTTAAATCCAAACAACTGTTCCTTTAGGTAGATTTTATTGGACAGTGATTTTGTCATATACAATGCTTCAAGTTTGGTCCATACCTTAGCGACAATGTCGTAGTCATTTAGCTGCCAGAGTACATTATCTGACAAATTGAGGATCAACAAACTATATGATAACTCTTGCATATCCTGCTTCTCTTGAAGGGTCATCATTACAGGTTGGTCCTTGTCTTCTTTCTCTTGTAACATCTCACATCGAGCGATAGGAAGGATCGGAACAACTTACCATGATGGGTCTACACGAACTTCCCAAGGGGTCACCCATCCTTAAGTTGCCCCAGCTCAAGCACGCTTAACCCCGGAGTTCATTGCCTACATTTAGCCCAAAAGATATCTAACTGGTGTTATTTCCTTTCTTACACTATCCTCGATATATACTAACTTCTATGGGCTCTTGAGGTATTACATTCTCCCCCCCTTAAGTACATGACGTCTTCGTCATGTGACCTTACAACTGGTCCCAGATCTTCTCCCCTTTGGGGGCTACCATCCTAGAAGTCTGTCAGAAGCCGCTTCTTAAACAGGCCCTCGAGCCCCGGCACCACTCCTCGTCCTCATTGGACCGCCTTCACCAAGGGTCGGCTCTGATACCATCTATAACATTCCGTATCGAGCGATAGAAAGGATCGAAACAACTTACCTTGATGGGCCTACACGAACTTCTCAGGAGGTTACCCATCCTTGAGTTGCCCTAACTCAAGCACGCTTAACCCAAGAGTTCCTTGCCTACATTCAGCTCAAAAGATATCCAACCGGTGTTGTTTCATTTTTTACACTATCCTCGATATATACTAACTTCTATGGACTCTTGGGGTATTACATCTCTTCTACCAGAGCTTTTGTGCATCAGTGTTATACGAGGATGGCCTTCATCTTGTTCTACCATAGGTTGAAGTCACTGTGGCTGTCGAATTTCTCGATCTCTAGTTTTGAAGAACCCATCGCCTTCACTGTTCTTGAGCATTCTTGACTCGTTGGTTATGACTCCTTCGATCTTAAAGCCAAATTCGACTCTAATACCACTTGTATTACCTGTTTGCTTAACACAAGACAAACACCCACACAGAATCAAAGAAACAGAACCAAAAGTAAAAGATAAAGAACATAAACGTAAATATCAACTCATACACACAAAGAGGTAATAATACTTACGTGTTCGGACTCATAAATAGGTCTTATTCATGGCAGGGGTTTTAACCCCTAGTCAATCCACTAAGAAAGAAGAAGAAGAAAGACTACAAACCGATTACAGAGAAAGAAACCAGAACATACTTACAACAACAACAAGATAAGAAAACATAGTACACATGCTCCAAATGTCCCAAGCAAACCCGACACTGTCAATCTTCTTCAATCTCTCATACACAACCAAGCGATTTCCCGAAGGATGTATGAATCGATTTAGGGCTTTTGGTTCTTAGCCTCTTTCTTGTTATGTATCTCACAAATAATGATGACCCCCCCTTCCTTTTTGCTATATATATGAGGGTTAACGCATGTGGCTGACTTGCACGATCGACGACTAGAAATAAAATACCCAAATGATCCTGTCACTTGGCGGTCATCTAGTCAATGACCTAAAATACATATATACAATTTACAAATCAATTTATTTGAATCAACACTTAACACCAACAAAGGTCGGTGATGATGGCAATGGTAATGGCTTTTCTACAGCAATGGTAGTGATACAATGATAATCTTTCTTTCTTTAGAAATCAGAAGGGTTTATTGTTGGATAAGATTCATCACTTTCTACAATAAACTAGTGTCACATAAGATGAATATGAGTTTATCATAGAGGTGATGAACCCTTAGATCTCCTTTTTCTCTATGAAATTGAACTTAAATGCATGAGTTCAATGTAGCTTATTTAACTACAACAATGATTGCTAGCAACCGACAACCACCGGTTTTCTTTTTTATTATTTTTTAATTTCTTGAAAGTTAAATGTGAGAGAAGGAGAGGAAACTGGAGCGAGAATAAAGGGTAAAATAATTATTTTATCACTTTACTTAACAAAAAGAAATGTTATTATTATTTCCAAAATGCAAGGGTAATTTTTGCAATTACATCAAACCTCAAAGTGATTACTGCAATTTTTCTTTTTGAGAATATCAATTCAACTCAATTTTATTCTATATATTTTTTGTTAATTTCATTCAATTGCTAAATTACTATAATCGACGTAATTAACTAAATGCTTGTCACTCTTAGTGGTGTTCACTTGTTTTTTCCCAATAATTTATACTAAAATAGTCTTATAAATCTTACTATTTTGGTGTGTTACAAATTAAAAACTTTTGATCAAATTTTATAAACTTTGAATTTAAGACCAACTGTAACACTCCACTTTCTCGGGCATGTTATAACTTAGGAAATTTCGGTCTATATTTTTTTTCTTTTGATAAATCGAACTCATCATAATACAAACTCTCAAATTTTCCATCTACTTATCTAACATGAAGAATTATGATAAATCATATGCGCTAGACTAGGTATTTCATTATTAACGGAAGCAAGAATCGAACATAACATTAACATTTGTCATAAATCAGATCATACATTATTATCTTTCAAAATATTCAGAATTCTAAGTAGCGAAAACTTAAATACATAAATTTCATAATCATAACATTATGCACTTGCTAAGTGCCGTCACATGCCTCTTCCGTGCTTGCTTTTGCTACATCTTCTAGAACGTTTGAATATTCCAAAGGCATAGCCCAAGTTAGATGATGAATCATCTAAGTAAGGGTAAATAATTGATATATCATTCGTGTATGCAATGTAAAATGTCATCATTCTTTTAGTTTGAGTCGACCACATCCAACTGTTATTCTCAATTTTTACAACTTTTTTATCAAACTGAGGTGTATGGGCACCATTGGTAGAGCAGCGATATCAGTCCTTAATCTCAAACCTTTGCGATGTATGACCAAAAATATCATCATGTACATATGTGAAATTCATCATCAATACATGCGAATGCATTATACATGATGTATAACATAACAAGACATGTCAACATGATAAAACCATTTACATAAACTAGGTTTAAGGTCAACCCACTTACCTTAATTTCGTTTTTCGGGATTTCTTGAAGAACGTGCTAACTTAAAAAATCGTGTAAATCTCTAAATCCTATAACCAAATTTTCTCATGATCAATAAATATCCAAGAAAATCAATATTTCTTATTTTTCTAATTTTTTCCCTAATTTCCATACTTTCTTATAATTTTCTCTCATTTTCTTCTCAAAAATTTCAAAATAATTATCTCTAATAATTTCTCAAATTTTCCTTCAGCAAAAAATCCTAAAATATTTTTCTAAAAATAATAAAAAAAATTCAAAAATATTTAACTTGGCACGTGCCCCCACGTGCTGATCCACACGTTTGGAGAGAACACGCGTCGGTCGTTTTCAACCTCATACCGATCGCCGTCAATGCTTGGATTTTGAATTTTCTTGCACCACTTTGAAGCCCACTTCAGGTCAATCTCCTTGGTACCCTTGGGTGTTCGAAAACACAACAGGAGATGCCCTAAATCGTCTAAAACTAGTTCGGCTCCGACGACTTTTCTCGAAATTCCAATCAAGCTCAAAACCCCTTGAAACCTACGCGAAACCTCACAAAATTTTTCAAAATCGATCCTTTCAACCTGAGGAACAAAATCCCTCTATCAAGAACCCACGATTCATTCTCTAACATGACTACTTTGAAATTTAATCTTTAATGAAATCGACTGCTTTAAAATCCCTATTTATACCCGATTTTGGAGCCTAAATGAGCCATACCTAGTCTAATCTAAGCCTTAAATGCTTGATACGACCTTACCTAACCTCAAATCGTGATGATTTATCATGAAAATCCTTCCTTGAAAATCCAACAACTGTGGCCATGCTTCGTCGAACCCCGTTCAATCCCAGCCATACTCGGCCACTTCTCAACCCATACCTGATCCCAATCAACCTACCATGCTGTGGGGCCCATTCTCGTGCCCTCAGGCGACCCTAAGGATGTTGGAGGGAGGCTGGCCGGCGATGGTAGTGATGGCCGGCGATGGCCATGGCTGTTTTTGAAATTTTACACCTTAGCCCCCTTAATTTTCTAATTCTCTTTTAGGCATTTCCATGTTGCCCCTTGAGTTCCCAAAAATTCCACAATGACCCTTAGAATTTCCTCTTTCACATTTTATTCTCCGAGTTTCGTTTTACCACTTTTCGGCTAAGATTCAAAAATTACACATAGGCCCTAAACTTATGCAAAATTGCATTTGATCGTGAATTTCTTCGTTTTATCCTGAACCCACTTCAGGGCTCTTTCTTATGCAAAACTTAATTATTCTCAGGGTTCCGTTGTCTTTTCAGAAGTCTCTTACAATAATTTGGTTATTTAAGATTTTTAAACTGTCTCCTAGTCTATTCTTAACATTATGAAATACATAATTTTTCAAAAAAATAATGATATATTCATTTATTTTGATTCAGGATATTACTATACCAACTACCCTAATTTGAATAGGGTTGAGCTAGTTCGATCTTAATTGAGTAGTTCTATATTCGAATTAGATCTTAATTTGTTTGGTTCTGAGTTTGTAAAAACCCAATTCAACTGGTGCATTCATATTGTTTAATGGTATTTTAGTTTTATTAATAATGTCAATTTTATTTTCAATTAAAATACCCTTATATAGTTATAAAAACTCAAATTAAACCTTAAATTTAGGTCAAATCTATATTTTTACCATTTTACTTTCATGTGATCAGCTGAACTTTTTGTTGTTTTTATTACACTTTTGAAATTAACTTGACCGTTGTTTTTATTACACTTTTGAAATTACATTTTCAAGTTAATTTCTGAAGGTCACAAATTGGCATTGAATTTGGAGTTCTTCTTGAGCTCTTCTTCAGCAATCAGTGATAGGATTGCTGTTTAATGTGATCATTACCTTGGCTGTGTTGTAGTTTATTTCATACTAATGTTTTTGTTCAACCCATGTTGTAATGGTTTGTCTAATGTTCTTGAACAATCAATCATTATGAGTTGCCATTGCTGGTGCCTGGCGGAAGGGCCAGTCTTGGAGGTGCATGTGAACTGAGGTTTGGCTGTTTCACACATGATACAACTACTTGGTCTGTGGTTTATTTTTAGCAAATTTACATCCATAATTCCAATATGTATAGGCACCAATCAATGTAAAGCTTTCTTTACTTGGCAAAAAATAAAACCCATTTTAGATAATTTTATAATACAGGAATGAAATAATTTAAGTATTTAATCACAATATTGTTAAATTTTCAACTAGGGTTAAACATCCAATGGTAAAGTTGTTCTTTTGTGTTCGAACAATAATTGGTTTGAGGTGTGAAAACAACTTTTTTCCTACTACCTATACTGAGTCGTCTTTACATTAGGGACACCCTTTAGGATAAAAAATGAAAAAAAAAAAAATTAACTTAAAAAGGGCCTCTTATGGGAATTAGGGGATCAGAGGATTGAAGTCTAAAATTAAAAGATCATTTTTAAACCACAGATTATACGGCTGCAGGGTCTCACGAGACCATTGCTCCATGTTTAGATTCCTCAATAGGGATAACTACAAACCCTATCGATGGTTTATCATGATATTTATTTTCCATTAAACATATTGTTAATCTAATTAAATCACTTTTAACTTAACAGAGATCTAAATAAGGTCTAAGTTCTATATAGAGAAAAAAATTCTGCTAAAATAGCTAACAAACTTCCCAAATATAGAAAAAAAGTGTTGGCAGCAAAGTCGTAAATTAAAAAAAAAAAAAAACAGTTAAAAGGGTTTAAGTATTTAAACTGTTCCTCACAGTTGACTTTATCATACCTAAAACCCCTCAAAAACACTTTTCTCTACCATTGGGAAGTGCATTAACTATTCATGCGAATTTTCCTCCATGAAGATTTAGACCCAAGATGGCATCTCTGTCAAATTAAAAATGGTTTAAATAGATTTCTATAGATTAACAATAAGTTTACTAGAAATGAATAATATGACAAACCTCAAGTAGGTTTCTGTAATTATCCCTTCCTATTATTTACACAGGGATGTTTATATGTACTTGGATTCTCGCAACCCATGAATCATCATTGAAGCAGCAGAGTTCTCGGCATCTTTAACTCTTGTTTTCTCTTCCCCTTCCACAAATAGCAGGCAGTTTGGAGTTTCAACTTGAACTGAACAAGCGAATTTCTTCTCGTGAGCAGGACCAACCTCACTCTGGATTCTGTAAGCAAAAGCAAAGTATAATTCAGCACCAGCTCATTACATGCCAGGGGATTCTTACACAAAGGCAGAACATTAACCCATTAGGTCTAATTGAATAGTGAAATAGCTGGATGGATGGTGAATAATTAGATCCAGTAAGATGACGCATTAGAATCTTAAACCTCTAAGCGTGCATAATAAGAAATTTTGATTCAGTTTCCACTTTCCAAATTCCATGCGAGAACACTAAATCTGGGGAGCAAGCAATCTTTAAGCACATACTGATTCTACATGGTACATGTGAAGATAACTCATGAAGCTAAAGACTTCTTGTGTCAAACTATTAGCCTATTCATATCTGAAAGCTTGAGGATGATTAGAATTCTGATTAGTTTAGATTTCTAGGAGATGCCAAATTATCCCTCAAAATGGTACGCAGCACTCTATTGCAACTTCACAAGAATTATATTATGCTGGCACATTTCCCTCTCTCTCTCTCTCACTCCAGTTAACCATATCTATGGATCGCACGGTTCTTCTGCATTTTTAAAACCTAACTAAATAATCCCAAAGAACATGGTCAAATTCTACTTGGCAGAACATCGAGTTACTTAAGCTGTTGGCATCATGATATAGCATTGGAGGCAAAGTTGAAGACAAGGGCAGGAGAGTTGGCAGATCTTCAAAGAATTCTATTTGCTCAAAAAAAATTGCTCCATTAAGTGAATCATCCAAAACCATCTCAATCCTTCACCTTGTTTAATTGCTTTGCTCTAACTGAAGCAGCATCAGTGAACATTCAAATGGCCAACATCTTAGCACAGGTTCAAACAGTTGCCCATGTCCAATAAATGTCCCCAGTATCTTCTTATCCTGATAGATAAGAGATCAAATAACCTTAAAGCCATCTAACGAAATGTCCACCATAGTCCCCAGCATCTTCTTATCCTGATAGACAAGAGATCAAATAACCTTAAAGCCATCTGATGAAATATCCACCATAGTCCTTCTAAGTGTTCATATTTTCACTCCAAAAGCATGCCTCCAGCTCATCTATTTCGCATGTCATGAAATTGCACAAAACAAGAATATGAGGAGCTAAACAAAGCATGACAAAGCAAAAGGTGTAACGTAAGCATGTATGTGAATCCAGCACCATAAAACATTAACTTTAATTCATCGGTGGCCCGTTTAGAGAGTAATCATCCCTCATTCCCCCTGAGGAGAATTACCAAAAACCAGGACAGGAGAAGACAGAGCCTCAAACCAATATGTGCATCTATGTTTCAGGCACTGCTGGCTGAGTAATTTACGTTATATCCAACAAAGAAACAGAATAACACTGAAGCTAAATGAAGATGAAAATTTACAAACTCACTCCTTCTTTTTTCTGTTTTCAGGCTGTTTTTAGTTTTCCAAAACACCGAAAACATGTTTACTTTCATATTTTCAAAAATAAGGAAAAATTTTGTAAAGAAAACTCAAAAACAACAAAAAAGTCGTTTTGGTTGTTTTCATCACAAGCACGCTCAAAATTTTCAAAACGTGGAAAATGCCATACACAAAAAAAACACGTTTTCAGCAATTTCAAAAGAGACACTCAAACACACAAAACTGGAAATGAACTCAAAACTGAAAATTGAAACACGAAGAGAACAACCCCTCAAATTTTGAACCATAACAACATGTTTTAATAGCTAAAATTTTACTTGGTTAATCCTAAATCATGTTCTTCAGTCCAAGCCAAAACCAAGACAGGAAATCCACTTCTACTCAGCATGTCAACGTATTGCTCAAGTAATCAACATACACATCTATGGTTCTGTTGACACCATTTATCAATACAAACCGAGTTTAATTATGTCAGCTTTAGCATTTTCAAGTAAAACAAGTTGCATAGTTACTAGAAAAAATAGATACCTACTTTAGCAAGAAAATTGAGTTAGTCAACTACACAATATAATGTGTGCAACCATAATAGTCTGACTTAAAACAGCTACTGCCATAACATAATGGTTTTGAATTGCATAAGCTTATTAATCATTATGATTTTGTTAACCAATCCTTCTGAGGTTTTGTTTCATGAAATACATTCTATACTTCCAACAGAACAAGACCTAAATTGTTTGGGCACCAAGCAGGACACCTTTTATGCTTTCAGATAAACATTAGCTGTAAAACGTAGCAACTTACCATGCAGACAATAAATCTAGGAGGAGCAATACTCAGACTTATTTAATGGATAAAATCAACCCAATAACAAAATAAAGTACTAAATGTCTTAGTTTAAACGCAGAACAATCTGAATTTTACTTCATATAGGTCTCTTAAATTAGATGCAGAATGAAATCAACATATCAACCTATAATCCCAATCAGTGGAGTTGGCTATATGGATTCTAGCTTCCCAATCATCTCTATCTTGGCCATTATGCATAAAAACTTAAAAAAAAAATTCATCTCATACATTTCATGTTCTTGGAATCAATTCTTCCATCTGGCTCATTACGCTTTATAATAAATTACTAAAATAGGCAGATGACGAATTGCATTACGAGGACCAGCACAACTTTGTTATCCAGAAAGAGAGCAAAGGGACTTCAACCTCTGAATCAAGGTTGGCAGCCTAAGCACACTTGGATAACAAAGTCAGTGATCTATAGTTAGATTGGTAATATCTCTATTATGGGAACAAAACCCCTCCAAAACTTTTTCAATTATTGTGTATGTCTTCATTCTTCAACCATGTAACAGTCTTCTACAGATATATAAATATATTTACATATAATAGAAAAATGCAGCCCTGGACAAATATACCAGTATTCAGAGTCCAAATTTAAACCACATAAAGATATGTCAAGAAGTCTAGATTGGCGAAAACAAATTCCTACCTGTAACTTGGTTTTGGCCATTTTTTTTTCCCACAGAGCTCATGTAGTTTCTGCTTTGCTGCATTGATCTCAAATGTCCCATTGATGTTGTTGTAAATATCATCACCCGTTTTGTCATTAATTTTCGCGTGAGATAATTTGTCTAAAGCAGCCGTTGCAGCATGAAGCTTTGCATTTTCCTTCTGGTCAGACGAACCCGAGGCAATAAATTTCCCATCCACATAAACACTTGCAATATCTTTCTCCCCTTTCCTCAAATGCTTGATATCAACCTGCTTTCCATTTTTTTGGCACAACTCAAAAAGCATAGTCACTGGCTGTGGTTGTTTCTGGAGGACTTCGAGTGTAACAATAGGCTCCAGTAGATCTCTAATTACCTAGAACATGATTATGAACAAGGAAATACAGAAAAGCCAGAAAGCACAAGTAAAAACCATATGACCTGCCAACATATTTGTATAAATTAAGATAGTAGAATCTCCATATCCATACAAAATCAGCCAAATTTATGCTGGGCAGAGAAGATTCTAAATTTATTGCAAGTTCTATTATTATTATTTTATATTTTGTTATGGGCAAATCCTAACCTATTCCAATTCAATTCAACTTTCAATTACCAAAATCCATTTTTTAACACACTTGGAGAAATAATTGTTCATAAGTTACAAAATGACGTACCACCCAAAGAGCTTGCAAATCAAACTGGCAATCAACATAAACAGCTGCAGCCAGAGACTCAACAATGTCGGCCAGAATTTTTGGGGCCTTCATTGTCCCACCATACACCACGGAATCATCCTCTTCCTTTACCGCCAACACAAAATCTCTCACCTAAAAACCAATAACCAATTGTTTTTCATAAATTCAAAATCATTTACAGCTTCATGGGACTATAGATACACATATGTTAAAACTTGAAAGAGTTCTTTTACCAAACACATGCAACATAAAAGCTCATTCCTACAGCCATGCTTGGACAAGATAATTTATAAACTTGGATGTGCTTACAGTAGTTAATTCTTAGAGACTACCATACCATGCAACAACTACTATAATATCTTGTTTTTTTCGGTAATCGACTAAATATAATATCAATATAAATGACAGCTCATATATCTGATGCAAATAATGTCACAGGGACATTGAACATAAAATGTTTCACAATTAAGAGTAAATAATCAAATGATCCCTCCAATTTGCTCAAACTTTCAGTATTAACCTTTAAACTTTTAATTTTCCTATTCAATCCATCTACTGATATTATGAATATAGTGCCACCAACCCTAACTTGTTAGGATTAGGTGTTATGATTATAAGAAAATAGGGGAACAAAGAAAATCAACAGTCTTGGCCCAAAAAAAAAAAAAAAACAGAAAACTAAAGAAAAAGCCTTAAGAGAAGGAAACCATGAAAAGAAATATATATTTTTTTGAAATAGGGATGGCAATGGGTGCCCGCTAAACCTGCTCCACCTAGAGCGAGGCAGGGTTGGAAGAGAAATCTTTGTCGTATGTGGGCTTTTCAGAGTGTTTTATTGTTAAGTATAGCCATGATTTTGTCGATTGGTCCGTCTATTCAGCAAACAAATAGCAGTTCAATATATCAATATGTATGGTCTTGGATTTTCCCCAATGGGATGGGTATAGATGAAAGGGGGAAAAAAAAAGGAAAAAATCTCCGTTCGGGGATGGGTATGGGGTTCTCCAACTTGCCCCCAACCTGCACACTAGTTTTAAATAATTTTCATTTATCCTATACACATATAATTTCGGTTTTCTATCTAGATATAGGATTTTTTTCTAAAAGAACAAAATATTTTAATATTTAAATCTTCTCCTTATTGTCAATTTTTTACCCATCATACTTTATCTATCATGTTTTATTTTAAAAATTTTATTTTCATTTTGGGATCTTCAAATTTTTTATCTCTTTTTTTTTTTCCTCATTTCAATTTTAAAATTTTCATATTATTTTGAAATGTGGGACATTAATATGGTAGGAGAAGACACAGTTTTATTCATTACATATCAATCACAGCTGAATACAACCAATTGAAACATCAAATTAAATACAGATCAAATGAAGCCAACAATAAGTGGGAAAACATCATGCACAGTGCACGAGTTGAACCCAAACCCTAAGGGTTCCAGGAATTTTGCATTGCCACTAAGCCAAGGTGTCATTAGCTAAAAAGGCACAGGTAAGAATACAAAGTAGGGATAAATTGTACCTTGAAATTTTTCTATAAGTTGATCGGATAATGGAATTAGTGCCGGTCACCAATAAGGATGGGGATGGAGATTAAGTAAATTACCCTATGATAATTGAGACGAGTGGGGAGGAAAAATGGGATGCAGGAATGGGGAAAAAGATACCCGATCCAACCCCATCCCCTTCGACATTCCTATACTGAAACTGATAGCCTGAAATACAACTGGTCTAGATTTAAAAAACAAATAAATAAACAAGAACTCACAACAATTATGCTTTTGAAACAGGACTGAGATCCACCAAGAAACCTCTGTATCTACTACCTTATCGTAGAGAGAGACGGCATTGTGGCGGACGTATCGGTAGAGGCCGTGTCGGACGGCGACGCGAGCGAGCTTCTCGGTGCTGATGTTGGCGGCGCGGAGGAGAGAGAGCTGGCCGGGCTCGAGGTCCGGATACGCCAGGAACACATAGTTAGAGACGGCCAGCCCCAAGGCGGCGTCGCCGACGAACTCCAGCCGCTCGTACGACTCTGACTCGGCGTACGAACTGTGAGTCAGCGCGTCCTCCAACAGCTTCTTGTTCTTGAAACTGTAGTCCAGAAGCTCCTCCACCGCCCTGACCGAGTCCGCCATATCCGTCACAGGGTCCATGCCGCCGGCGCCGGCGAACGGCACGATCTCGTAGCCTCCCGATTGGGGCATGATTTCGAGAGACAGAGACAGAGAGAGTGAGAGAGAGAGAGAGAGAGAGAAGGAGAGAAAGAGTTTGAAAACTCAGAGAAAGAGAGGCGATGGCAGCAGAGCTTCAGAGTTCAGACCAGAGAAGGAAGAATTGCAGTCAAGACGATTCCTAATTGAAAGTCTTTTCTTCGAGAAATAATAATAATAATAATAATTAATTTGTTTATTTATAAACAAAAAGTAATAATAATAATAATTTCCCCAAATCTACTTGTTTTGTTTGTCCCAATTTTAATTGACTTTTTTAAATAATGCTATTTTATTTATCATTTAACAAATAATAATAAAATACAAATGAATCTATCTATTTCCGGAAACAAAATAAATAAAATATAGCTCAATTCCTTCATATTTCTTTACACTCACTCACACATTCACTCATTTAATTACAACAATAATAACAACATATCCAGTCATTATCCCACTATGTGGGGTTGACTACATAAATTCTAGACTTCTATGTGAGTTATATCCCAATAGATAGTTTATCTAGAATTCATATTTAGATCCGACTAAATTTTATGCTAGCTGTCGGCTACCTAACGCAACCCTCCTCCTTTATCCGGGTTTGGGACCGGCAGTGGATAATATCCCCTGACGAAGTAATGATGAAATGAAGTTTGAACACCATCTTCACATGGAAAAATTTCATGAGATGATGGTGAATAAAGATAATTGATATAGTTGTGTTTCATAACTTAGTTGACATGGTAAAACCAACAAGTACAATATGGAAACACAACAGTACATTCACTCATTTAATTACAGCTATTTATTTATTTATTTATTTATTTATAGTCCTTACACGAGGCATTTTACTGTATTATTATTATAATAATAATAATAATAATAATTTAATGATGGGGTATTATTGCAATTACATATAATATTAAAGAGTATATATTTTCTGTTATCCGAGCAGCAACCTTCTTCAGCCTTATAAAGAAAAAATTCCAAGAAAAGAAAACTGGCACAGGCCAACCTCGTGCATGGCTGACAAGTGTAGCCATCATATAGTGTGGACTGGAGCTACTCTGCTACGGGCTTTCACGCTAACTCTAAGCGAATTGTGTTTAGATTCAATTATTACGCTAACTCCACCTTTAATATTAATTATTACAGTAAGAGAAGTGTAATAATTTATTTCTTCATTAATTTTATTTTTTAAGAATTATAATATTTTTAAAAATTTGAAAAAGACAATATGACCCTCAAGAATCGCGGCAACACAACACGGGATTGACTCACGCCGTCTCCGTGGCCATTATTGGAGAGGAGGGTGGAGTGCACGTGCGCCGCAGTGGACGCTCGCTCTCGACCTTTCCTGCCCGGTAAATTGAAAAATGAGAATATTTATTTATCTTATAATAATTATATAATAATAATAATAATTGAATAAAATAAATTTAAAATATTGTTGGGTTCTTTTAATTTTCATCATTAACTCACTAATTTATATTAGTTATTTGTGAATCTATTAATATCTTGTGAGGGAAATATATTTTAACCTAATTTAATTTAATGTAAAATAAAATTCATAATTAATGCAAGCCCAAGCCCAAAAAAAAAAAAAAAAATCTAACGTGATTATCAAAGACATTAAGAAAACAAAGTGTATTTAATTAGTAGATTTCAGGGTTCCGTTTTCAATTTTTCTATCTTTAAATTCATTTTAAATATATGATAAATAATCACCGAATCATCGGCACCGGCCCACGTTCCACGACGACTGCCACAGCCACTGCAGCTGATCCATAAGGGAGTGAAGCCATCACTTCACTTTATATCACGTCAACCTTTATCACATATATTCCTAATATAATAATATAGTAATAATAATAACACTTTTTAAGTCACATGTGTATGTATTTTATGGCAATTAAAATGATACTATACATATAAAGTTATACTTTGAGCTATATATATTTATGTAAATGATCAAAATGCCTTCACATTAATTATAAAATTACTTATCTGCTCTTAGCCACCTCATCTCCTATCTCTCCCATTCTCGGGATTATTGCCTTTGCGCGCTGCTTGTGTCCTCAATTTCGATAGAAAAAATAAATTATAGGTAGAGACTTTGCCTCACTGCACAGGACAAGTAATCGAACTTACGACTTAGTGGTGCGAATCCTAGATTATCGTGGTTCAACCACTTGATCTGTACTCTAGAGGCCTTATCTCTTTTTTTTCTTTCCATGGCCACTGGTCACCACATTCACCTTATTCCCTTGCCGTCTTGCCTTGCGTTGACAGTCGTCTCTAATCATCTCTCGCTGACCGCCGTAAAAAGAGGGATGCAACAGCGGTCGAGGCAAGGCGAGACGACGATTGACGATTGTTGGAGACAATCATGAAAAAAAAAAAGAGAGATAGGCAATCAAGGGCAAATAAAGCAATTTTGCAATGGGTATGAAGGCATTTTCGTCATTTTGCCTTATTTCAATAACCTTCTCTTTAGCACTTTATATACAAGTAGTAGGGTTCTTATGACAATGAGTGAGTATACCCACACAAACATTGAAATTTCATATTCCATATATCATTGCTCTCAACTCAAGTATTATAAAAAGATTTTGCGTATAATATTATATATTTTTCATTTACAATATTATACTATATTTTTACCCTCCTCATATACATTATACACTCGAGTTATCCATTTTTTGAGCTAATTGAGCTATTGGACTTATCTCAACATAAAAAATTTATTAACGATTGTCCACCTTATATATCTTGCTCTAAACCCTAAGGTGGTGTTCTCTTTGTGTTTCAGTTTTGCATTTTGAGTTTTGAATTCATTTTGAGTTTTATGTTTAGAGTGTCTGTTTTGAAATTTTTAAAAACGCGTTCTCTTTGTTATTTTGAAAAATTGTTTCTCAAAACAGAAAATTGAAAAATGCGTTTATTTTGAAATTTGTAAAATGTTCTTTTATGATAATTTATTTAAGAAATTTGATTCAAAATAAATTATAAATTTAATTTAAAGAATTTCAAATATAATACAAGTTATATAATTTAGTCATATATAATATATTAAAATTACAAAGTACATTCTAAGTCATTTTTAATTTCACTCAATTATTAATTTCATAATAAATTTATTTTTACCCATAAATTAAAATTTGATATTAATTTTGAAATTTAAATTATTCATAACATAAGAGCATTGGAAATTTGTTATTTTAAAATATTCAGAAACTCGTATTTGTGATATTATTTATATTAGAATCAGAGTCATCTTATATTTGTGATATTGTTCATATTCAGAAACTGTTGTGGTTGCACGTTGCACACCCCCCAACCCTTTGTCTTCCAAGTTGGCTTGGCTGGTTCACCGGAAACAATCGCTGGAAGTGGCAGTCGCGGGGGTCGCAGCTTGCAAATCTGGCGACAACAACCCCATGTCTCTTCAACTTCCCGGTGCAGGCGGTTGTTTCGCCGTAAAACAAGAAGTCGGGGTGAGCAGATCTGGTGGATGCAGGAGCGGGTGACGGTGATGGGAACACGAGGCAGAGATGGACCGTCGGGGCGACTGCGATGGGACAAGGCGGTGGCTATGGCAGATTTGGGCTTGGAGGGTAGTGACAGGCGAGGGCAGTGGCGGTGGAGGATGTGGGCTCGGAGGGCTATGGCGGGCGAGGGAGATGGCAGTGACGGGCGGATTTGGGCGTGGCAGTGATGGCGATGGCATGGATGATGGAGGCGATCGAGCTTAAACAGAAAAGAAGAGAAAGAGAAGACAGAAGAGAGGTTGAAGAAAAGAGATGAAAACGGTGAGTGTTTTCCGTGTTTTGGATGGAGGCTGATTTTGGCTGAAAACAGCCAAAACGTGTTTTTGTCATTTTAAGTTTTCTGTGTAAATTTTTTGTGTGTTTTGCAAAATGCGTTTTTGAAAATGAGTAAATAAACGCATTTTGAGTGTTTTGAAAAATTGAAAATGGAAAACGGGCTGAAAATGACAAAGAGAACAGCCCCTAAACTATTGAATTTCTCAAAAGAGTAGTTCTATAATAACTAAGGACACCATATTATTTACAAAATAAAAAGTGTGATATATGATCATAAATGTGTATTACATATATAAAACAACAATACAGAGTTCTAATAAGAAGATAAAAAATATAAAATATAACTCATCCCCTTGGAATGACACACCCTCTTCCTCTCCTTCGTTTGCTTCGTAAGCTAATTACTAATGCTCCGAATCAAAGTAAAATTGAAGTTGAATTTTATATAAAAAAATATTTGATAAATTAATTAAATTGAGTTAAGTTATAATTATATTATTTGATAAAATACTTCAATTTAGTTTATTTATCAAAATATTTAAGTTGAGTTTGAACTCTTTAACTCAAATAATTGGACGAGGAAAATAACTCAAATCTTAAAATTAAATATGTGTTTTGCTTGTTTAGTTTAGATGTAAATTTTATATTAAAAAATATTTTTAAATGTAAAATTATTTATATAAAAAATATCTTATTTTTTAAGATTTTATTTAAGCTAAAAATATGTTTTTGCCTTTAAACTCTTCCTGTTTAGTCACTTATAACTTTTAACTTGAGGGGAGCGATTGTACCTCTTTAGTTATAAAATTGGACTTATTATGCTCCTGAAATCTCAAAATCCTACGCTTAACATACACTTGTTTGGACAAATTTTTATATTAATATGATACATAATTATTTTATTTTTAATAAATTATACATAATTATTTATCAAAATTTTATATTAATACATACATACATAGTGCATAGTGACTGTTAAATATATATATATATATATATATACAGTGCGCATGGCTCTTGCTTACTAGTCATAATCACTGTCATCTCCTTCAACGTTGGCATCTTACTCGTCGCCGTGGCTGAATACTCAGTCAGATTCTTTATCTTTGGCAGTTGGGTGTCTGAGAAATCGAGATATGAGAACATATATATTCAGATCTTCCTCCGATGAATTGCTGATTCATCTGAACATATATATGAATTTTGTTACCATGGGTTTTGGATTGTAATATGTTCTTTCTATAACGAAGATTGTGGGAAGAGTTGTAGATGAAAGCCGATCAGATGAAACCCAATCCAATGAAACTGAATGAAACCTGAAATTGGGTTTCATATTAGTGAGTTGCTTGGTATCAATATCACTAATAAAAAAGCCACTAAAAAGCAAGAAAGAACGACGCAATGTAACAGTGTTTCGTATGAAATGGGGTTTCATCGCCATGCTTGCTTCTCACGTACGTGCACTTGTCTTCACTTGTTTAATTTATTCATCTTTATCACTTATTGGGGTTATCGCTCTTGCTCGATTTCTCGTCGTTCGTATTCTCGATTTCGATAGAGGAGATAAATCACAGATAAGTTTTTAGTTCTTACCTAAACCAAGTATCAAACTTATAATCTACTATTGCTAAATCTAACATATCACTTACTCGTCACTTAACCTATACTTAAGATATCACCACCACTTATTAATATATATACTTCACATTGCCAAGCCTTGCTTCCAATTAATTATGCATATGATCACATCACATGCCTAGCATCACTTTTAATTAATCTACATACAATATCCACGCATAGCGGCCTGTTATATTAATTAATTTATGCATGGCTTGCTTATGATTTTGTGATGTGAATGGTAAAGAAACAAAAACAAGGGTTGTCCAAAAGCATGTAAGTCTTAAACCAATTACTCGTTCAATGGTTAAAGAATTTCAAAAGAAACTTTAGTTATTTATTAGGAAGACTCCAACCCATTTGGAAAAGTTAGAATTCAAAGTGAAAAAGTTAAATCCCAAATTAATCACATTGCTTATTTACTTGAAAGCCCTTGATCAGAATATAACCTAAGCACTCTATGATCAACCCTAAGCAATCAGCCTATCTATTAGATCCAAGTCTTTCCAACAAGTCCAAGTCTCATAATTGATGCCATGAATGATGTCACCCTTCATTTGTCATTTATGTTTGAGAGTATTTTGTCTTGTTTGTATCATTGTGTTTTATCATCATAACTCCATTTGTCAAAAATGACATGATGATATTTTTCTTTATACTTTTGGTTTGCCTTTTATTATTATTATCCCCATTTTGTCAAAAGAGGTAATCATGATTCCCTTTGTCAAAAATGGCATGATGATGTTTTACTTTATGCTTTTGGTTTGTTTTTTTATTATCATTAACCTTCTTTTGTCAAAAGAGGCAATGATGTTGTATGTCTGTAATTATTAGGTTTGTCTTTAAGACTAGTATTTATATATGTGATCTTATAATATTTTGGCATGAACATTTTTATGAAGAAAGTGCAGAGAGCATTTGTATTCTAATTCTTATCTAAACAATTTATTTGTTTAGTGACGAATTTTCTTAATTTTTATCACTTTTCCTTCTTCTATCTTAGAGTGTGGCAAATTAAAACTAGTATTTTCTTGTTTATGACGAACTTTCTTATCAAACAAGGGGTACTTGTATTTCTTTTATATTTTAAGCACATCACTTTGCCTCCATTTGTGGGCTTCATGTGCACCTCTAATTTGTTTGTCTTTGCCTTACGAGCACCAGGGTTTAGTTTGTTTGTTTGTCCGTTTTCATATGAAGAAACCAGGTTTCATCGATCGAAGCCTCTTCTTCATTGTTACCTGATCGGGTTTATGGAATGACAAAATCCGATTTTGGGTTTCATCTTTTGATGAAACCCGATAATAGTGGTAAGTTATGGACCTATGGTTAAACCAGCAAGAAGGAAGAAAGCAAAACTCAATTTTTAGTCATGAAAGAATCAATTTAACACACAACAACATATATATATATACACACGCACAACGATACTGAACGACAATGAAAAAGGCGACGAACAATGGAGACGCAGGCAATGAACGACGATGATGAAGAAGTTGAGAATGAGTTTAGAGAGAGAAAAGACAGAAAAAGTCAATACCCATTTCATCCCCCATTTTCTTAAACTGCATGTGATTTAATATATAGTAATGACTGGACAATAAAGTGCATGATCAATCTAAAATTTTAATTTGAGGGGTGTAATAAATCAGTTTCCCTCAAATTAAAATGCATAAATGATTAAACGGGCAAATTTAGGGGCATGGATGTGATTTTAACCATTTTATTTGCATCTAAAAATACATGCACATACACACATGTATGCATATATACATAAAAACGTGCTTGTAAAAATGTTACAATGAAAAAAATTATTTATTAAATTTAAAGTCAATAAGAAAATAATTTACAAATTTTAAATTGACAAGTCATTTTTCTCATTTGAAAATAAAATATTTTTCATTTTTTATTATCTAAACATTGAAAAATAAATAAAATATTTTTAAAAAAAAATCACGAGCTTAATACGTTTTCTTTTAGATCAATAAGTTAACAATTTTGAAACAAATGACCAGATTTATATTATGCCACGTTAAAAAATAAATATATTTATTTTGCATTTGTAAGGTATCTCGTTGTATTGTGTGAGACTTTTTACTTTATAAGTGTCGTATTTTTAACTTAAATCTTAAGTCTTGCATCTATCTCAATGGTCCCTCTTGGAACTGTTCGGGTCGTGTCGGGTCAGGTCGGGTGTATGCGGTACTCAATTGAAATCCATGGAAAACACATCGTACAGATTGGACATAACTCAAGTGGGACATGCTATTGTTTATGCCAGTGGTCCAACTCGCCGCGCCACCACCTCAAACGGGCCAATGTACTTTAAATTCAATTTCCCCCTCTCCTTATCTCTCATCACTGTACAACACAAACAAGCAGTGAACACCGTTTCAGCTCCTGGAAACTAGAGCAAGATCCATAACATATACAACAGGAAAGCATGAATAACTAACTATTACCTTTAGCCGTAAGTACAAACCAATCAACAGGGAGATAGCTATTTTGGGTCCACCACCAGTCCACAGCAGGACCATTCATTAATTCGTATAATTACAGTGAAATTACCCACTTTATGATATATAAGACGCACATAATTAATAATTCACACATAGTAATACCAAAACCCAAAAGCAAAAGGAAGGGAGTCTTCCATCCATCCAATTCTTAATTCCCCAGCATATGATCGAATCCTACTCCAGCCTGCAATGCAACTCGAGGTCCCTGCACGTTGTGAACCAACTGCTGCAACCACCTTCTTGTTGTTGCATCTTCCTGAAAGTGTAATATCCGTCAACTTAAATATGCATCTCCATGCTCAAGTCCACATACAATCAAAGAACTAATAACGTATGCTATATAAGGCAGACAACAGCCATTAGGACCCATATCCCATTATTATTATCACTGTGATGCAAGAGCACGTATAAAAGAACTCTACACAAAAGAACCCGAGAGACTTGACTTACTCACAGAGAGATGAGCCATATTAAATTTTGACAAGTTACATGAGGAATCCTCAAAAAAAACACGTTGGATTCTATATATTTTAATAAGTTACTTACACGAAGGGCAGCACTGAAGGTGCCGTCCCTCAGCATGTCTGGTAGACAGCTTCTCAGCGCATCACAAGCCCTGCATCATCATGAGGGCCAAATAATTTAGACAGTACATGGGGCAGTGGCCAACCATAGAAAAGGCAAAGGTAGGAAGTAATCCATACTATTAACGTCATGACTGCGTTTACATCCAACTAAACAATTTACTAACCTTGGGTTGTCAGATAGGCGAAGATAACAGCGGATAATATGCTTTAGCAGGCGTGACGAGGGCTGTTCAGCAAGTGCAGCCACCATATTCCCCAATACTCGGCCTACAGCAAAAAAACGCTCTGCCGTTGTACATATATAATCCAGGCCCACGTCATCCAATAAAATTTTTTGAACAATAAATGTGGCAACCTGTCAGCATAAATATTTAATCAGACTTCAATTGACCTAAAAGCCTCGTAAGAACACTGTTGTATTTGATTAATTTGAAAATGAGAAACTTAAATATGAAAGATCAGAAGCTTGGTAAATTGAAGTAATTTTCTTTAATATTTGAGTGTTCTGCAAGAAGATACCATATTATGAGCCTAGCATCTGGCTCAGCAATCATATCTATTTTCTTCCAAGAATCATACAAGTGGGCAATAATGACATGCATATGAAACACAGATCATTTAAGCATAACCAAAGAAAATCACTTCTTCCAAGATCCAAAATGGTAACGTCAGACCGTTGCCCCATCAGCCACCATCAAGTGAATGATGTTTGACCAAAACTTGTAAAAGGGTGGGGGGGAATTTGAAATGATTCACAAGGAGAACTCAACTTACTGTTTTTGACAGTTCACTACCCATCTCCATTGTCCTTAGGCACAGAGGAATTATTTCTGTAGAGAGAAGAAAACTGATAACCTCCGTATCATCAACCTGAAGAAAACACAAAAAACAGACAGGTCAGGTTTCGGAAAAAAATTACAAATCCAAAAAATGAAATGTAAAATTGGATTTCACAAAGTTTTCAGAAAAGGAAAAAAAAAAAAAACTGCTCTCCGAGTCAGAAATCAGCAAACAATAGTGAAAATTCCTTTATTGCGTTCACATGAGAAATTGTTTCCAACAACACCGCCACCACCAATGTGCACAAACAGCAATTCTTAAGATCTTAACAGCCACTGTTTTTATGGATAAAAGCTTTCATGGTTCAAGGAGCATTGTATGAGAAAACTCTCTGAAACTACATAAATAGGAGATGTTGCCTCTCATGTGAGAGGGAGATTACTGCAAGCCAAGATTGAGGGTTCAAAATTTTAACAGAATGGAGAAGAGGACAGAAACAGTTAACGAACAGATCATAAAAAATTCAACACTGCAACGAGATAGAGAGAGAGAGAGAGAGAGAGAGAGAGAGTTAATAAACAGATCATAAAAAAAGACAGAAACAGTTAACGAATAGATCATAAAAAATTCAACACCGCAATGTGTGCGTGTGTTAGAGAGAGAGAGAGTTCAACAACACATTCATTAAAAGAAAAATAAAAAATTATGTTCCAGTACAAAAAATCTTCAGGAGTATCATTGAGGTCTTAAGAACAAGATCTAAAATATTGGTTGCAAGCAGCTTCTCCACACACACAGTTGTCTTTAACAAATCAGGCGGTTAGAAAATGTTGATAGAAAATTTAAGAATTTCCACGTTGCAGTGATCCTACGAAATCATACATCATACACATACACCTCGATGTTAGGAGGCAGGTTTTACTATGAGTCTCAAACTTCTAGGAATTACATTTAGGCCTGAAGCTATGACTTAATTACAAGAGGGCCTGTAAGCTTTCCAACTAACCCATTTAGACCAAAATGGTTGCCAATTCACTCTAGGACCCCAAACTGTACAATATTCACATAAGCCCTCAACTTTCATAAATTACACTTTGGCCCTAGATTTCACAAAAATCACATGAAGACCCCCAAAATCTTCACATGCAATTACACTATGGCCCTTAGGGTCTTCTTTTATCTCATTTCCAGACCTTAAGCTTTCAATTTATTGCACAAAGCCTATGTTATCTTGACAAAATCACACAGCCCCCCTTGACTTATGCTTATTAAACTTCAATTAAATCCTGATTTCTTGCAATTTCTTCACATGCAAGCACTAAGTAAGGCCTAGGGACTCCATTGGGCCTAAATACACCCGAAAATCAGAATAAAACCAAGCTGAAACCATGGATTAACCTCACCTGAAAGCTGTCCCTGCTTTGCCGCATTTCTGACCAGAAATTAAACCAGCTCAAACTTCAATTTTTGCTTAATCTTTCTTCTAATTAGCACAAGCAGGGTCTTCCCCAGGTTGTAGAGGTTCTTTCCAAGCAAACCACATCTCAAACTATAATGCTCATAAAGAGACAAATAAGAGGGAAACCAAAATCCAACGGGAAATAGGATTTCTAAGGCCATTGTAGATTTGAATTGAGTTCATATTCTAAATGGAGATTGAGATAAGAGGGATTATCATAGCTGTGGAGGGATTTAAATGGGGATGGAATTTTGTATTAAACTTAATTAAGTCTGGGATAAATAACGAAAAATCATAATTATATGTATAAATATATTATTGGAAGAGAATTTAAAAAAGGATTAGGATTGGCTCTAAGGGATAATTGAGTGATAAATCATAAACATATATGGATATTATCTTAATATGATTTGAGAAGGATAAAGATAAGGATTAGGATTAATTATTATGGAATTCAAAACAAATCAATTCCTTGTAGAAGAGGAAATTATTCATCTAAAGTTTAGAGACAAACTAATGCATTGTGAAAAAGGAATTAAAATTGGTAATGTAAATTTTGAGGATAAATAGGAAGAAAAACTTATGTATGGTTAGGATTTGATAAGGATTATGACTAATTGCGGAATATTGGTAAATATTTATGAATTGAATTTTTTTTATTGTATATATATATATGAAAAACTTTATTTTTTGTATTGATCTATCATACAGGGTGACCTTAATGGGCTTTAAGCTTGCCAATCTCCCCTACATATTTTTTAGGTAAGTAGGAATAAGGAGCTAGATGTGAACTTGGATTGAGGGATTATTAGTGGACTCAGTTTGGGATAGTTTAATTTTTAATTATTTTTTGTTATTTCAGTTATGTAAATATGGAATGATTTTAGGTTTCGTGAACTTTAAGTCTTGGCTTAGGGTTCATAATCGATTACACAACCCGTGGAGGGGGGTGTGACGCAAACCCTCATAAAAAAAAGGGAGAAATCAGTCTTTGTTGGGGTTGTCCCCTGTTTCGTGTCACAGCAGCTGTCGGCAGCTTTTCCCTCTGTTTTCGGCAACTTCTCCAACTATCACCTCTACTGGCAACTCCCTTTAGTCCTGGTGAACCTTTAGATTCTTTTCCTTTCTTCCTTTTCCTTCTTTTTTCCTTCACTCATTTTTTGTTGTTTCTAGCGAGTATTGTGTGCATCACACACATATATACATATGACTTTGATTAAATTGCACATTTCACCCCTTGGTTCATCTTATTCTCACATAAACCCCAAATAACCTTCCTTAATTCACTTGGATCCCTTTTTATTTCACTTGGGCCCCCACAAGTTTTGAAAATTTCGCAAATGCCCTTTTAAATTTTTTGGCATTTCTTAGAGTTCCACTTTGGTAGTCTTTAACTTTCCTGGGCCCTCGAGAATCATCAACATTCATGAGTCAACCCTCTTGGGTCCACTTGTGCCCAATCGAGCTCCTTGACTTTTAACTTTTACCTTTTACCCCTTGTCCTTTCTCGACCAAGAAAAGCATGTAATACGGGGTATTACAATGTGTGTGTGTACATACATGCATATAGATAGATAGAGAGAGAGAGAGAGAAGAGAGAGAGGGGGGGGGTGAGGGAGAGAGAGAGCTTGAACAAGAGTTTTATTGTGTGCATATATATACATATAGAAAGAGAAATATGTCGGAGGAGTCGCCAAAGTCATCATTGCTGTTCAAGAGTGAGAAAGGGATAGCATAGAGGATGCTAGTGGCTAGGAGTGAAATGGAAAGAGAATGGGAAGGAAATCTTGAACACAGAAAGGGTTTCTTTCTTACTGCCATTTTTGTAGTTCATTTCATTTTATCTTCATTATTCTGGACTAAAAATGTGATGGCCACATGACCTTTCAAAATTTCCATTCCAAAATTATGAAAATAAAATGGAAAACATGAAAACAGCCATGTTTTCAAAAATGCCCTAAATGGCTATGTTTGTGGTATCTGTTCAAATTTGCAGATATACTTTAATTAAACATAAGCCCTAGACAACTACACTTTACATAGAACTAAGAGTAAATTTCTAAATTCAAACAAAAAAAAAAAGGCATGCTTAGTGCATGAGGTTCCCCACTTTATGAGGGTTGGGGGAGGGTTGTGTTTGTATGCAACATTCCCTTTGGTTTCCGCAAATAGACCACTCCACAACTAGTGCTTAAAAAAGCACACTTAAGCGCGTCTTAAGTGCAAAGCGCGAAGTGCAACATGCTTGGGGCTTTTTGTTGTGTGAAGCTCAACAACTTTAGTTGAGCACGATTAAAGCATGCTTAAGTTGCACTTTTACCTAAGCCTCAAAGTGCAATAAAATGTGCTTTAGAAATACACTTGGGTTTTTTTTCAAACAATATAAATGGTTGGATTTGTTTAAGTTTTTGCAATAATGTGGTACTTGTTGGAATCCTTACCCAAAAAAGGTATTATCATACTATAAAAGATCTAAATAAAATCACATATACAATTTAAAAAGACTCAACTATATTTACCAAGCAAAAAATATTGAAGGAGACATATAATTAAGCGTAAATTAAGGGTTGCTAATTTATTTCTAATTGTTGTATATTATGGATTGATGATTGATTCCAGATTGCCCTAAATTACGGATTGATGATTGATTCCTGATTGTTGTAAATTAGGGATTGTTGATTGATTGCAAATTAAGGATTGATTGATTGGGGATTGTTGTAAATTAGGGGTTAATTAGGGAATTGTTGTAAATTAGGGATGAGTTTTTCCTTATTCTTCTATCTGATCCTTTATATAAATCGTGTTAATGAAAGAGAATGGGTTTTGTTGCCAAACTTTTACAAAAACGAAAGAAAGACTCAACAAATTAAAAAAGATGCCTTAGCATATTCAAATCCTTTCAACCTAGAATTTAAACCAATTTGTTTTCCAGGTTCCATTAGTACCAGCAGCTGATCAGATTGTATCATTTTATATGTCCCCTATGTGTTTTTGCTATGGTTGCATGAACTTGTAAAATGGTATAAAATATAGATGAAAAATGGTATCTCATCTTTTATCAGATTTGCATCCCTCATTCATAGTTTTTTTTAATGATTACTTTTTTAATAGTTTATATTTTTTATGCTTTTAAAAGTTTATACTCTTTATTTTATTTATATACATTTCACTTTGCTCTTCACGCTTAAGTGCTGTAGGCCTTCTATGATTAAGTATGCTTTATGCTTTTCAAAACACTGTCCACAACTCAAACCTATGACCTTCCAGTCACAATGAAGTAACCTTACTAATGCTATCAATGCTCGCCCTCTAAGAATATATAATATTAATCAAGATCCAAGAAGCACTAAAAACCCATGACTGGAATTACCAGAGCATGAATATTCATGAGTGGAAAGCTACTCAGCTTACTGATATTACTTCCAGCTTGAAGTGGAGTTCAAGAGATAAGATTGTGCATGCAGCTCATGCTACCTGTGAAGTGTTTTTGCCATTTAAAGATTTTGGATGAATAGACATTTTTTTACTAAAATGTCAAAGGAATGCATCCAGAATCAGATTGTTTATGCACCTCAACAGAAAAGATCAAGAATATCAGTGACACAGAAAACAGGATCAGTTAGATGAAGTACCTTCACCAAAGCACCAATGACGCCCAAGGAAGTAAGCCTTAGATACTCAAATGGCCTGGATTTACTTGTTGTATTAAGGAAAGGGTACAGATATAATGGAATATGCGCTGCAAAAGAAAAACCATTGATTAGAACATTTTCATTAAATCTAAATAGACTTCTAGAAATATGCATCAAGCACAGCAACAGAAAGACTACTCTTTTTGTAATCTTAACCCTCAGAGAGGAAGAACTATATTACTTCAAAGGCAAAAAGGTAAATACAAATTGCCAAAATCTAAATTATTAGTCTATGAAAATATCAACTCCAACATGTTACAGAAAGACATCACATGCCTAGCTGGTTGGAAAGCTTTAGGATCACTATATAGCAATCTAAAGATCCTCTAGATAAATTGTACTGCAATAAGAAAGAAGTCAAGCACCCAATAAAAGGTGCTTGACATGGAAATCTCAAAAGGAAGAAAAAGTCAGGTGCAATGTAGGTCCCACAATGGTACACACAGACCATAACTGAATCTATCGTACTGCAATAAGAAAGAGGTGGGGCACCCACACAAAGGTATGTGACATGGAAATCTCAAAAGGAAGAAAAAGACAGGTGCCATTGCACAATGGTACTCAAATGACCATAACCGTATCTAAGGTAAGGTACTGTAGCAGTAATTATTAGCAGGGGAAAACTAGCAGAGTGAACATTACAATATTTCCTCTTCATTTATTTGTACCTAAGCCAAAATGAAGTTTTTGGATAAGAGACTCTTTTTACTATTCTGGGAGGGCTAATAAACTAAGAAAATGCCCATACAAGAAAGATAAATATGTAAATGAAATCAAGACTACAAAATTGGACAACGTTCCTGAACCTTTTGTCATGTTAGACTCTAATTCTAGGTTATAAGGATACTGTGAAGTATCAGAAACCTTGATTCTTATTTCCATAATTTCCAATTTCAACAGAAGAAATAATTGTGAAATAAAAGAGAAACAGGACACAGTTCCCTTCCAAAAACAAATGAACAAGGAGAGAGAGAGAGAGAGATATCTGAAATTGATTTAAGCATTTCAGAATGTTATTATATCAGGTAAAAATAAAGAAACGAAAATACATGATCTAGTTCTACTTGATTTCATGTGATCTTAACACAAATGAACAACAAAAAGAGGCCACTTGGAGAAATGTATATGCATGAAATTCGCAAAAAATGGAAGTGGAAAAAATTCTTTGAACACAGTAAGCAATTATAACCTCATGTAATTACAATTCATGCATGTAATGGAGCCTTTATGTGCTAACTTAATAAAAGAAAATTACCATTGAGGAATGACATTCTCGTTTCTGGGTGTGAGGCCACACACTGGAAAAATAGATTAAAGATATAAGGCATAAGTATTCAAAAAAATTATGAGGAATAAAAGATTGCAAATATACTATCCTTGATCCTTGAACGTTACTCAAGTTTTCAATGCTGTCATTCAACTTTTGATTTTTTTAATTTAAGCCCTTGGACTTCAATAATTAAGTTGATATGTCCAACTCATTAGCAAAAGTGAAAATTGAAATCACTACATCACTAGAATCTTGTGCTGGTTGAACAGTAAACTAAACTTGAACATTGTCCATTGCTGCCAAAGCTTCCTCTGTCTATCTTTGTTTCTCTCCTTTAATCAATCTTTTTTCTCTTTCCCCTTATGAAAATTTAGTGGAAAATATATATTAAAAAAAAACAACAAAATAAACACCATACCTGGAGAAGGGCAAGTGCATTGCAAACTCTATTCGATTGTGCTGGGGTAAGGTTTGGTGGTGATAAAACAGGGTATATTGAAACTATCTCCTGCAAATAATGAGGAAATCTGGCATGATCATACAGATGGAATATATGACACACATCCAGTCAGTTCATAACATAAAAATGAAATACTAACATCAAAAATTCATTTATTATTGGTATGATGGGCTGTAAGGAGAAAAAGAAAAAGGAAAGACTAAAAATGCATGCACTTTTATTGACAAAACGAAAATTAAAATTTAGAATAACAAATCGCAGATAGCATATAAACTCAAAGAAGCTAGTCTGACGCCTGCCTAATTAACCCAAAAATATTTGGAAGGAATCCAGAGAGTTGTAGGCCATAAATTCAGTCTGGACTGATATCAAGCTACTTTAACTCAGCCATACCACCTTTTTAAAGTAAATACAAGTTTTTTATAAGAAGTAATGTACCAAAACAGGTAATGCCTGTTGAGCCAACTTATTGTAACCTAAATTTATTTTGGTGTTTTGATGAATTACAAAAACGCTCAATGGTTGAATATGCAAATTAAGGCCCCTAAATGTTTCTCAAAATATTTCTTATATATTTCATATTATCAAAAATTAATATTTTTATGAAATTCATCTTGCAAGAAGTTTTTAAATAAGTTAAAAATTATTTTACAAAAATTGGACCAATAAGTCGACTTAATCATAGATAAGTCGACTCGGCAGAGAGCTTGCTTTAAGTAGGTTATAGCTAAGTCGACTTGGCAGAGGCGCATTTTCAGCCAAGTCGACTTAATTGAAAATAAGTCGACTTATTCAAAAATAAATCGACTCGCCGTGGGGCTAAGTTGACTTAATTTGTTTCGCGGCCAAAATTTTTTAAATGTTATGCAAGTCGCCCTAGCCCCTATATATACATCATATACATGTCAAGGAAGGCACTTATGCTGTTCTGAAAACTCAAAGCAATCAAAAGAACTTTCTCAAAGATCTATTACTTCTCAAAAGCTTATGCTCTCGATTCCGTATCAAATGAAGAGTCTACTATTGTTAGAAATCGAAGTGTTAGAATATCCGTCTCTTTGTCTACGTTTGATTTGAGGGTATATCTAATATATTTGATATTGTTCTATAACTTCTAATATTTATTGTTTGTTTAAAGTCCAAATGTGGACAAGTATTGTAATCTTTAAACTTGATTGTGACTTGTATCGGTTGCCTAGATCTGGATTTATATCTAGGCGTGTATGTGTGTTTAATCTAGTTTCCAAGGTAAGTTAAGGGAAAACCTTGGCATTGATTGGATTTAGTGGAACCCTAAGGGTGGTTAGACCTTGAGAGAGTGGTTTAGGTGTTTAAGATACACCAAACTACTATATATCGCAATGTTCATCTTCTTTTATTGCTTTGTTAATTATTGTGTTGATTTCAATTTTGTAACTCATTAAATAAATCGATTACAATATTTTAAGATTGATTAACTAATAATTCATTTGATCTAATCAATAAGGTGTAATAAGATAAAGATTTAATAAAAATCTTTCATTAATAATTCTCCTCATAAATCAAACAAAATAAGCGAAGTTCAAAAAGTTTTTTTTACCCACTCAATTCACCGCTCCCCCCCTCTTGAGTGACCATTCATTAAGGGACCAACAATTGGTATCAGAGCAGACTTCTAAAATAGTTGAGTTTACTGTTTTAATACCCAATTTAGAAGAGATCCGAAAATGGCATCATTTACCAGCCAAGCCATAACCAAAGGACCATCGCCCTCTAGACCACCTTTCTTTGATGGAACTAATTATACTTATTGGAAAATGAGGATGGAGTCCTATTTGTTCTCTATAAACTATCAATTATGGAAAATAGTTAGAGACGATTTTATTACAACCTCAACCAAAGAAGTAGAATGGATCGAGGAAGACATTAAGAAACACCAAATGGACCATAGAGCTAAATACATAATTTTTTGTTCAATTTTACCTAGTAAGTATGAAAAACTCTCTGCTTGCTCCACATCACATGAAATCTGGAGGAAATTAGAAGTTGTCTATGAAGGAACCGATCAAGTGAAAGATACCAAGATAAATCTATTAATGTCATAATATGAAGAATTTAAGTTATTTCAAAATGAGAATATTAGTGATATGAATGGTAGGTTCCAAAAGATAATAAACAACCTTAAGATGTAAGGAAAAATCATTTCCGAAGAGGATCAAGTAAAGAAAATACTTAGGTCTTTGTCATTAGAATGGCAGCCATTAGTGACTGCAATATCTCAAGCCAAGAATCTGAAAGTATTAAGAATGAAAGAATTAATAGGAACACTTCTTACTCATGAACTGATTCTAAACAAATCAAATGAAGAGACTAAAAGCAAGAAGACATTAGTTCTAAAAGCCAATGAAGAAACTGAAACTAGTGAAGAAGAAAATGATGATGAAACTGCTCTTTTAACAAGAACTTTCGCAAGACTTATGAAAAAGAAAGGAACGGAACGTAGGAGAGTACCACCGACTTGCTATAAATGTAAAAAGGTAGGGCACATGCAATATGATTGTCTGGAAGAAAAGAAAGATAAGAAGGAAAGGAAAACAAAAAAGAAAGGAGAAAAGAAAAGATTTAAGAAACCAAAGAAACAAGCCTTTGCGGCATGGGATGAGGATACCACAAGTGGGTTGTCCGAATCCGCAGAAGAACAAGTCAAATAAAGGACTTAGAAGAAAAATATAAAGATATAAAGAATGAGAAGTTAAAAAGTCAAATAAAGGACTTAGAAGAAAAATATAAAGATATAAAGAATGAGAAGTTAAAAAGTCAAATAAAGGACTTAGAAGAAAAATATAAAGATATAAAGAATGAGAATGAGAATGAGCTAGATGAAAAATTAATCAAGCTTCAAGCAGAGAATAAATCTCTAAAGATTCAAACAATAAAATACTAGTTGAAAAGAATGCCATTGAAAAATCCCTAGCCACACTAATTTCTAGAAAGAATTCTAAACCTAGACCAAAATATAATGTTTCTAAGAGAGAATGGAGACAATCTAAGTGGCAACCTCAATCTAGAAAGACTAGAGTAAGTTCAAATGTGGATACCCAAAGGGGTAGCCCAAACTATGAGAGTTCTAGATCATGAAATTCCTAATGTTATTAATGTATCTCATGCAAGCACATCAAGAGTAATTCGAACATTTGGTTTTGATGAAGTTAGACACAAGGGACCTGTCTCTAGATGGGTGCCCAAAGCTAAGATATGATTCTATATGTGCAGATATGCATGAAGACCACAATGGGCAACAAGTGGTATATGGATAGTGGATGCTCACATCACATGACCGGTGAGAGAGGTCTATTTTTAGACCTTACTCCCAAGGATGGTGGATTTGTCACTTTTGGAGATAATGCTAAAGGTAAGGTGGTTGGTATTGGCACAGTTGGTCAACCTCAACACACCACCATCAGAAATGTTTTGTTAGTAGATGGTTTAAAACACAACCTACTTAGCATTAGTCAATTTTGTGATGATGGTTATGAGGTTATCTTTAGACAAGAATATTGCCTAGTTGTTGATAGTGATAAATATTCTATTATTTGTGCTAAAAGACAAGGTAATGTATACGTTGCCGACATTGAGGAAATTAATGCAAAATGCCTAATGGTTAAAAATGAAGACATTTTTTATGGCATAGATGACTAGGACACGTTAATTCTGACTTAATTAAAAAAATTTCTAACAAAGACTTAGTTCTAGGGCTCCCTAAGATGAAATTCAATGAAGAAATTTTTTGTGATGTTTGTTGTCAAGGGAAACAAACTAGAGCATTGTTTAAGTCTAAGAATAAAGTATCAACTAGTAAACCCCTACAACTCTTGCACACGGACCTATTTGGACCCACACAAACTAGGAGTATGAGTGGAAAATATTATGCATACGTTATAGTGGATGACTTTTCTAGGCTTACATGTTCTTATCGTCAAAAGATGAAGCCTTCCAAATTTTCATTAAACTAGCTAACAGAATTCCAAGAGAATTAGATGATAAAATAGTTTCTATAAGAAGTGATCATGGTGGAGAATTTGAGAATAGGTTATTTATGGAGTTTTGTGAAGAGAATGGGATTCATCATCGATTTTCCACACCTAGAACACCACAACAAAATGGGGTCGTCGAAAGAAGAAATAGAACCCTACAAGAGATGGTTAGGACTATGCTTTTGGAGAATAGTTTGCCTATCTATTTTTGGGCGAAAACAATCAATACCGCATGTTATATTCTAAACAGATTTAACTTAAGGCAAGGTATCAAGAAAACTCCATTTGAATTATACTATAACAAGAAACCTAATGTCTCCTATTTTAGAGCTTTTGGATGTAAATGTTATATTTTGAACACAAAAGAGAATGTAGGAAAATTTCAAGCTAAAAGTGACCAAGGCATATTTCTTGGATATTCAAACACTAGCAAGGCTTATAAAGTAGACAATATTAGAACAAATACTCTAGAAGAATCAATTCATGTCAAAGTCAATGAATCTTTTGAGTCAAAAAGAAACAATGAAGATGAAGAAACAAATGCTATAGGTGTACCCTTCTAATCCTCCTAGGGACATGACACTAGATCAAACACACATACTCGCCGTGAGACTAAGTCGACTTAATTTGTTCTGCAGCCAAATTTTGTAAACGTTATGCAGGTCACCCTAACATCATATATACATCATATGCATATATACATCATATGCATGTCAAGGAAGGCACTTATGCCATTCTGAAAACTCAACGCAATCAAAAGAACTTTCTCAAAAATCTATTTCTTCTCAAAGGCTTACGCTCTCGATTTCGTATCAAACGAAGAGCCTACTATTGTTGGAACTCGAAGTGCTGAATATCTGTCTCTCTGTTTGCGTTTTATCTGAGGGTATATATATTTGATATTGTTCTGTAACTGCTAATATTCATTGTTTGTTAAAGTCCAAAGTGTGGACAAGTATTGTAATCTTTAAACTCGATTGTGACTTGTATCGGTTGCCTAGATCTGGATTTATATCTAAGCGTGTATGTGTGTTTGATCTAGTTTCTAAGGTAAGCTAAGAGAAAACCTTGGCATTGATTGGATTTAGTGGAACCCCAAGAGTGGTTAGACCTTGGAAGAGTGGATTAGGTGTTTGAGATACACCGAACTACTATATATCGCAATGTTCATCTTCCTTTATTGCTTTGTTAATTATTGTGTTGATTTCAATTTTGTAAGACTCATTAAATAAATCGATTACAATATTTTAAGATTGATTAACTAATAATTCATTTGATCTAATCAATAAGGAGTAATAAGATAAAGATTTAATAAAAATCTTTCATTAATAATTCTCCTCAGAAATCAAACAAAATAAGCGAAGTTCAAAAAGTTTTTTGTAACCACTCAATTCACCCCCTCCCCCCCCCCCCCTCTTGAGTGGTCGTTCATTAAGGGACCAACAATGCCTTGTGGGGAAGAGCATTATATGATAAAAGAAAAGCCTATATATCTAAAGGTAGATATATCTCATCACGAAAATAGGCAAAAAATTAAATAGCACAGAGCTTGAACACCAAAACTAAACAGAAGACAGCATTGATCCTTTAAAAATGTGCAACAAAACACAAAAATAGTGAGTGCTTCGTACCCTCAAAAGCTCTATTGTCCTGGTGAAAAATGTAACATATCAAAAGAAAGACATGAATGGCCACTATTAGATTGCTAACCACCAATGCATCTATTATGGAGCTTAGAAACATATTCCTTCTTAGGTCGCTTAGTGGATGTAGAGGAGTTTGGTCCGATGGATCAGGTGATCAATAAATGTTACTTCTCAAGTGTATATCTTAAACAACCAATTTAACATATAGAGGACGACTGATAGGTGCACCTGCAACACAAGTTAAAAGAATGGATGAAGTTTGTAGGAAAATAGGTATGGGTAGTTAAGGGAGACCAAACAAGACTCAGTTGGAAACCCTTAAACATGATATGGGATGAAATGACCTTACAAAATATATGACCATAAATAGAGATGTTTTAAAAATAGATGTATAAGTAGTTGTCAAAGGCACAAGGCGCACTGAGGTGCAAATTAATGCTTGGGGCCTAGGCAGGAAGCAAATGCGAAGCCTGTAACGACCCTAAAGTGGGTCTAAGTGTTTTAATATTTAATGTCAGTTAATGGCATTTTAAATGCGAGTCTAAATATTTTAATACTTAATGATAAATTGCTCTGATGGCATGGAAATAATTTTAGATTTGTATAATTTTATTTTATGGTTCATGTGATCGTGAAAATAAGTATATGGGTCTAATTTTTAAGAAATTGAGAAATAATGTAATGAGCCAAAGTTAATTAGTTAAGGAGTATGTTTATCAGGTGGGCTATATAATTGTTGGGTTGGGCTTGGGCCCAATGATAAAGAAAGTTAAATTTTTTTTTATGTGGATAAGAAAAAGAAAATTGAAATAAAAATATGTATCAAATATAAAAAATGACCTAAAAAGCTTGTCTCTTATGAGAAAAAGAAAGGACAAATCAGTCTTTGTTGGGGGGACAACGCAGACCTGCAGTTGTTCCTTCTGCTTTCTTCTTTTTGCTTTTTGCCCAAAACGTATCTCCAATTCAACGCGGTGTTCCTTTTTCTCTCCTTCACTATTCCGTTGCTCTTCTTCTTCACCTCCTACGCGTTCTTTTCTTCTTCTCCTTATTATTGTTCATGTTCCTGTCGTGTGCCTTCTCTGCCATTGAAGTGAAGAGAGAGCTCTTTAGCTGGTAGAACAATTCCTGAGATCATTTTCGCATTCTAGGCAAGTTCCTTCCCGTAAACCTCTCTATTTTTGCAAAATTCTTCTCGAACCATTCATTGTGCTGGATTTTCCTGTCTGTTGCCTTCATTTTTTAGTGACTGCGTAACCTATGAATTTATATATCTATATATGTATATATATTCCAATGAACTGTGAGCCTTCTTGGTAATCCTTTCTGTGAATGGTATATTTTCAGATTAAAGGATATACGAGACCTTGCTTGTCTCTGTATTTCAAAGATGCAGCATTTCACACACACACATATATATATATACCTCATTCGAATGTCCTTTGAAGGCCATCCGAATGTCTCCTTCATATTCAAATGCCACTTAGATATATATAGATAGATATACATCCGGATGTGAGATTGAGTCATCCGAATGCCATAGACACCTATTTGCATATCTATCCGAATGCAAAACTCAAAATCATTAAGTCACATCTGGATGCCTCACTATTCCATCCGAATGTCTCTCTCGCACGCTTATAATTTAATCCAAGAACCTTAACCCATTAGGATGACACCTCAACTCATTCGAATGCCTTGGTTTTATACTCCTCATCCGAATGTCTCTATGCCTCATTTGGATGTCTCGCTTAAAAATCAACATCTTCGTTCAAATGAATCTATTGTAGCATCCGAATGCCCAAGCATCGTCTGAATACATTTCAAAAACATTTGAATGCCTCCCTTGCCATTCGAATGAAGCTTGGATTTCCGAATAGTTATACGCCTATATCCGAATGACCACACAGACCATCTGGATATCTTTGTTAATCCCAGCCCAATCGCCTATCCATCCGAATGCATTTATCTTCCATTCGAATGCATCTTGGCTTGAGGGAGCTACATATCCAAATGTTTTTAACCCCATCCGAATGTCATACCCATATAACCATCCGAACGAACTTCAAACCATTCGGATGCCCCTCATTTTAAAACACCAAAAGCTTACCAGAATGTCATAACCCACATCCGAATGCTACACCTTGATTCATCTTAAAATAACCTCCCCATCCAAATGTTCGCCAATCCTATCTAAATATGTATAAGGCCATCCGAATAATGACCTGCACATATTGAAGTCTCATCCGAAAAATACACTCAGTATCCAAATCACGAGATGCCTTAATCAAATGCTCTACTTATATCAAATTTCCCTTGTGCTTCCCTCTAAATATTCATCAGAATATGGTTATTAAATTAAATACCCACTATGTGTAAAAGATCAATACAAGCTTGACAATGCTAACACGCTTGATATGGTCATTTTAATCACATGGAGACTCAATCATGAAATCGAGATTTTAGTGGAGATATAAGTAGCATCAGTATGTGGATTTGAAGCCTGTGGATGTTTATATATGCATATGGGCGCATGGCATCAATGTTGGTAACCAGCGTGAATGCAGATGTGTCAAGACGCAAATATGATGCATTATAATTATTATTAAACTTTGCGCACCTATTATTTTACGCGGAGGGAAATGGTACCCTAGAGCACCTGGCACATGACGAGGTGGTCATAGCCCGACAAGTTGGCTTCATATTTATTTGTGAGATTCTATTTACATGATGCACTTTTGCATGTGTTGATTGGTGACTTGCGAGCTAGCAAGATTTGATACTGACATAAAATTTACATGCACATTTGCATAGTGGTACATAGTGGCATGATGCATTTAAATTGGAATTGATAAAGTCATAAACTATGAATCTTGTACATAATTGTTAGAGTCCTTGATTACTTTTTTTTGTGTCACCATGTTCTTAGATCCTATTCATTGTTCTTTGTTTCTCAAACTTGCTAAATCTTGTGGCTCACTTGATATTCTTTGCTTGGGGGCAAGTCTAGTGAGACTAAGGCGCAAGAATAGTGGTGTACGGAGACGTGTCCTACCTTGAAGATCCTTAATAACATTTTGGTGAGACTTGTAATGAAATGATTTTTATTTTGTTAACTCACACTAGAGCCTCTTATTTATTTTGTATGGCCTTCAAGTCTAGACTCATGAGATATTAGAAATGTAACTGAACCTTAATTTAGTTTCCGCTGCTAGTAATGAAATGAGTCGTTTGTTTTAATATGGTTTGTTCTATAGCATCATTATAATGACCTCCTTTCGAATATCCTACGCTAGCGAGAATATTTGAGAGTGGGCCCTTATAAAGCCCAAGCCTTAGGCACATAAGACGCACATTTATTTAAAATGTTTATAAAATACTTGTGAACTATTCTTTTCGATATGTATAAGGAGGTAGATGCAAACTCATAAAATCATAAATGATAACTAACCAACCCTATAATAACAACTAATATTATTGAAAAAAAACCAATTAGTTTTTTTTTTTATTAGTTTCTTCTAATTGCAAAAGAGATTAGAGGAAAAAAAAATTACAACAAAACACACTACAAAAAAAAAAAATTAGAAGAAAACAATTAGTTTCTTCTAATTTCTTTTGCAATTAGAAGAAATAAAAAAAAATTACAGCGAAACACACTACCAAAAAAAAAAATTAGAAGAAAACAATTAGTTTATTTTAATTTCTTTTGCAATTAGAAGAAATAAAAAAAAATTACAGCGAAACAAACAACATAAAAAGTTAAAAAAAAAAAATTAGTTTCTTTTAAATTGTAGAAGAAATTAGAAGAGAGAGAGAAAAATAGTAGATCACACAATGAAAACATTTGTTTCTTAACAATTAGTTTCTTCTAAATTGCAACAGAAATTAAAAAAAAGAAACAAAAATAAAGCAAAACGCAGACATGAGTAGTTCTCTAGTGAGTGAACATCACTGCTAAAGGATCTTGTCGAGTGAGAGATCTGGTAGACCTCCGGCTTAAACCGCAAGGTTTGCCTCTCAACAAGATACAAGAATATGCAATCAAATCAACAAGAAATAAGATCTAAGATGACAAATGGGCAAGAAATAGGGTTGTAACACACTTGTATATACAATAAATGTGCCTCATGCGCCTTGAGCCTTTTGCTCCTTGCATGAAGAGCATGCCTCGTGCGCCTAGGAAGCGCCTCAAGCATGGCGTTGTGCCATAGTGGTGATGAGGTGCACAAGCCTTTGAATTGTTGATATGTGGATACCATTATGATATTGGCCAGTATTGTATGGTATTGCTAGCATAAATTGATGTCTTAATTGGAATTGAATGCCAAAATTTTTGCATCGAAGTGTTTTTGGTCAATGTGTACAGGCCAGTACAAAATGGGATTCACATATGGTTTGAACTCAACTTTTTGCCTATTCTAATACCATGTAAAATTGTTAGCCACCAGTTCATCTAAAAGCTTAAACTTATAGAGAGATGGGTAGTTATATTTTTCTTATTGCTATTGTTACACCCAACAGAAAAAATGCCTCCACTAATAGGTGGAACCCCAATCCCAAATATAAGAATAAACCAATAATTGATGAAGACATTTTGCTCACTGCATAAGGAAGTAGGAAGTTAAGTTGACTCATCACTCTCCTTACACAAAAAGCACCAGTCTACCACAATCTGACCTCTTCTTCACAGGTTATTCACCATAACAAGGAAACTAGAGGAAAGAGTCTACACAAAGAAGGTAGATATAAGGGACCCTCGGTCTCCCATAGCCTTCTAGCGGAACGCCTTTCAAAGATCATATGGAACAACATTGTAGAAAGATGGAACAGCGAATAATCCTCCCATGCTGTATCTGCTCCCTCCCTGTCTGGACAAGGAATGATTATGAAGCATCCCAAAAAAGCTGCCAACAAGTCAGCCTCCAAATCATTAAGATAACTAAAAAAGAACAGGATCCGAATACAAACTAGGGAGTAGAATGAAATCACTCACTCATTGTGACCTTGGAAACCCCCACAAGAAGGAAAAGGGTAGAGAAGATCTTAAACAAGTGTCTACTGCCAGTCTAATTATTTAATCAAAATATAGTCCTAAACAGTAACCAATTTCGAAATGAAAAATCCACCAAAATCTGATCTTAAAACAATTACCACCTTAAAAACAAAAATTTCAAATAGTTTTTCCAAACTTTCATGGTACCCCTCAACACCCCTCCACAACCACACCCAAGAGGGTAACAAGAACCAAATACCACCCATCCCACAAACTACCATACTGAACCACCATCAGAGTCCAAAAAGGCTACCCTTCCATAAGCAGCCTCCAAAGAAACTTATCAAAGGTCATCATTGACAAATTTAAGATTCTCAATGCCCAATGCAGCCATCCACTAGGAGGCATGCACACTTTTCCAAGTTCCAAGAAGCAAGTTTTTCCAAGTTCCAAGAAGCAAGTTTTATCTCAATTCTTACCAGCACATCATTCTTGGGCTAGGGCTGAAGCTATGGCAAGCCCTATATAGGATGAGGGTAGAAACCCAACACTACACCCTCTGGAAGTAGCCAAACACCCAAAGACTTGTTCATACAACCTACCAAATTGATCTCACTCTCAGTCAAATTAATGTGGAGGCCCAACACAGCCTCAAAGCACAAAAGAACACACCTAAAGGCCCTCAACTTCCTTTCCATAGCATCATACAGAAGCAAGGTCCATTGAACATCAAATCCCTTACCCTAACTTGATCCAATGGAAAATCACATATCCTACTTCATACATACTGAAGGTCTTCGAATAGATTTGGACAATTTAACATCACTTGAACGTATTGTCCTAGGAAATACAAGAAAACCCAATATTCAAGAACATACCATCTCAGGTAAATACCAATTGCTTGTCACAGGACATAAAGGAAACTGAATTTTGCTGCTGATTTTGTTGCTACTTATTGTATTGCTAAAGTCTTTTATTGCTTTTAATTATATTTTCCTTTTCTAGCTGGGTAGTTTGTTAACTAGTACCACCAGGTGTAAAGGTGACTAGAATAGGACAAAATAATTGATTATAGGAGAGGTGATCTGCTGTGGCAGCACCCATAGAACAAACTATATATGCTCTTGAATCCTACTGTAAGAGACCATCGAGAATCAATCAAGAAATCTGATCTCTTCTTCTCTCAAACTTTTCTCTCTTCAATCCTTCTCTCTTTCTCCCTTCTTCATTCTCCCTCCGTTCTTCTTCACTGTTCTCTAGCACACCCTTCTAATTCACACTGAATTATAAGAGTTGCTATTGTCACAGCATGGCAGTGACATTGTTGTCAACAAAACAAAGATATCTACATTGTTTTTCATTTACAAATTTATAGATAGAAAATGAACATTTGTATAATGCAATTTTCCAAAATTAAATTAAACTTGAAAAACTTCTCAAATGAGTTTTCCAAGTTTCCTTACTAATTTGGAGATTTGGAAAATGCAATTATCCACAAAATTTTCCCTAAAACTCTCCTTTTTGAATATAGGTTCCAGTTCTCCAGATTGGAAGTTAGGTTTCTGTACTTCTTAACATTTGAATGTATTTTTCAAATTTTCTATGGAAAATAAAACTTAGAAATTTTATACATAAAAAGAAATAGAAAACTGGAAATCATTTTCCAAAACTAAACAGCACTTAAGGTTTGGTCCTCACCTTCGACTGTTTGTACAATTCCTACAAATAATGGGTGTCACCACCCTAAGGGTAAATCCATAAAGGGGCCGGTAGTAGTCGTTAGTTGTTAACTAGCTGGGGGGTTAAGAGGTTAGTTAACTGTTCAACAGCTTAGTGTTTTACTATTATGATTAGTTAGTTGTGCTGTTACATTGTGTAGGAAGTGGGGACAAATGATCCACAATTTATGGGATCCCACAAATTGAGGGATCATGTGTCCATAATTTCTGGGTTTGCTTTTCTATCTTATAGTTGAATAATGGGAGGGTTATTTTGTATATAAGATGTTGTAGATTGATTAGGTTAGTGTGCGAAGATATCATTTTGTTTCAATTGTTTGATTATATGATATCAGAGCCACCCGCGGCCGCCATCGATCTGCCACTGTTCTAGCAAACGAATCTGCCACTGCCATAAAGCGCCAAAAGCGGAGAAGACAAAGGGTCTCCTGTCCATCATTCCAGCATCCGTCATTTCCAAAAGTTGTGTGCATCTTCAGCTTCCATCGTCCATAGCCCATCATCCCTGTCGGCATCCCAGATCTCGCTGCCACCATCGGAGTCTCAAACCTAGCCCGCACCAGTGAGTCCATTCGTCTTTTGTAGCCACTCTGTCCTTCACCAAAACCCCGTCCAGCTCAGCGGCATTTAATCGAGCAGAGAGTGCGAAGACTGCCCAACTCCAAAACACTGAAGCCAAAGCCTTCTCCATCGCCTTGCTCACGCCACCACCACCATCACCATTGCCAGCCTCAGATTGGCCACTGCCCACAGCCCAGCCGTTGTTGCCTCCGCCACGCTCCGCCCATTGGATCTATGCATCGAGACTATTTTTGCCCCAATCTCTCTCTTTGGTGCTCCAATCACAACGACGTTACTACTGTTGGACTCGTCCCACTCAACCTATACAGATCCCAGTGGTTTTGTTGCTATCCGTCGTTGACCGCCGCTGCCAGCCACCGTCCATTATCGTCGGCCATCGCTCGTTCACCCTTGTCGGTGCTCCAGTGAACTCCTACTGCTACTCTCTTCTCTTTCTATCCCAATCCTTTTTTTCATTTTTTCGTGGTAGCCTATCAGACCTCGACCTCAGATCTGATTTTCACAATCTCAAATCTGGTTTGTAGAACCCTTTGATTTCAGACCAGCAAATCATCGTCGCCAACGTGAATACCAACAACCACCATTACCAATAAAATGACCAACTCCAGTACATCCACAATAGAATCGACTAGTTTCTCGACTGTCTCCAACCCCCAATTATCCTTAGTTCTCGGTCATTCTAAAAATCCCTCAATACAAACCACCTCTCATAAATTGAATGGGAGCAATTTTAGAGAGTGGTATCAATCAGTATTGCTTGTGATCAAGGGAAAAGGAAAGATGGGATATTTGACAAGAGCAACAGTAGCACCTCCATCAAATTATGTCACCTATAGTGTATGGGAAGCAGAAAACTCAATTGTGATGACATGGTTGATATACTCGATGGATCAAACGATTGGGCATCTATACCTATTCTACCAAACAACAAAAGAAGTGTGGGATACAGTACAATAAATGTACTCAGACCTTGAGGATATGTCACAAAGTTTTGAGATTCGCTCTAAGATTCAAAACACTTGACAATGTACATTATCTGTTCGAATATTTTAATACACTCTCATAACTATGGCAACAAATCGATCTGTTTCACAATGTTGAATGGAAGCGTACTAATGATGGAGTCCTATACAATAAGATGGTAAAAAAAGATCGAATATTTGATTTCTTACGAGGGCTGAATCAAGAATTTGTTGACGTTCAAGCTAAACTATTATCAATAGTCTACTAGTATCCTACGACAATAAGAGGAAGGGATCATCGAGAATAATAAGAAGTTCTTCACTCTCAATACTCTCTCTAATCTTTCTCTCATTCTCTCTTTCACCCTTTTCTCATTATATTTGTTCTTCCTAAAATCATATCTTCGTTATCGGAATTCAACTCAAATTCTCTCAATTGACCAGCCCACAATCTAAGGTCTTGACAAGTGGTATCAAAGTTGGACGGGCCGACTGTGGAGTAATCGGCGAGAGCCATCATAACAAGGCAGGCCTGACGATGGTAGATACGAGTGTGGCCCGTTTAATACCCAAACATAGTCAGACGATCTTGGTCGATGATAAGTCTCGGATTTGAGACTTACGCAGTTTTGGAAATTATAGTAGTCATAGAATTCAAATTGGGGAGAGAGAGAGAGAATTTGAAAGGAGGAAGAATTGCGAGAGAAGAGAGGGAGATAATTTTGGAGGGAAAGATTTATATTCTATTCATTTGCATAAATCCCATCCTCGGTGACTATTATCCCTTTTATAGGCAGCTTTATAGTTGTAACCATAAGTGTACAAGTTGTTAGAGCTAATTACAATACCAGGCTAATTACAGCCTTGCCCCCTAACTACTAATTACAACTATGGCTTATTACAATACCAAGCTAATTACAGCCTTGCCCCCAACTACTAATTACATTCATGCCCTTGTCCGCCCTTTGGGGTCGTGATAGTCAGGAAGCGAAGGTGAAGGTTGGCAGGTCCAACGACGGTGGATACGAACGTGGTAGGTGGGTCTAACAATTTGATTAAATTGAATGAACAAGAGCGATTATAGGGGAGCGGACGAATGAAAGCAAGGAGGATGGGGCTTACGAACGTGAGCAAAAGCAATCTTGATTGAAATTTAGAGCGAGGATTTTGGGCTTCGGGTGACTGCGGGCAACAGAACAGGTTTAGGCGAGCATGGAACGCCAGCAATTGCAGCTGAGATTCCAATGAGAAGGAAGGTGCGAAGTGGGTGTAGCTTTAAGAAGCAATCATGATTGAAGATTCAAAGTCGATCAATCCTCGAGTGTTGTTTGATTTGAATTAGGATTGGAAGGCGCAAAGTGGTGAATTGAGGTTTAGGCAAATGGCGGAAGGTACCAAATTGAAACAATTGTAGATTAGAATGGAGGCTTTGGAGCATGGGTTGTCCCATACCCAAGAGGCGATGCTCCAAATTAGGGAGGACATGGCGGAATTGAGGGAAACCATGCGCGGGGTGTTGGAGAAACACCAAGAAGCCATTGCGCGATGCCAAGAAATGATAGAGTAGCAAGGGCAAAGGATTAATAGCGTGCTTAACATGTTGTCCTCCCTACCCCAATTCCGATTGTTGCTGGAATTTCCACCCAGGCAGACCTCTGACCCAATTCTGCGGCATCAGGGTAACTGTCCAAGAACGCAAGGGGTTCTTGAAGTAGAAGACCAGCCTGCAAATCAAGAAACCCAGGTGAGGAATCCGCAACCCTTGACTCACTCATTTCCCTATGCCATAATTGGAGATTCCAATGTTTGAGGGAAAGAAACCAAGGTGTTGGACAAGGAGATGTGAGAGATTTTTCCAGTTCTATAGGATTCCAAAAGAGCAGAAGATCAATTTGGTTGCGGCTTACTTGATTAATGTAGCTGATTCTTGGTATCTGAAGCAGGAGCTTCTGGTGTGAAACAGAAAGAAAATCACAAGAAAGCGAGAAGAGAAGATGTGAAAAATGCCTCGATTAGAATGAATTAATCAATAGGAAATAAGGCATTGCTGGTATATTTATATCCAGCTATCCTTGATAACAACCTAGTAGTAACCGCCTCAACAGCTTACAACAACTTAACTAAACAAATAACTAAATACAACAACCAATGTAACCAATTATATAACAATACACCAAGCTACTCAATATTAATCTCTTCTACAGTATCAAGAGTGGATCCAAGATGAAGGGAATCAGGGTAGCTGGACAGATTTCGTTAAAGAGTTGTGTGAGTGATTTGGAGATAAGAGCATGGCTGATGTGATAACGGAATTCAGTAAATTGATGCAAGAAGGGACAGTAGTGGAGTATTATAACACCCCACTTTTCCTAAGGTGTTAAATAACGTAAAATTTCGAGAATATATTTTTTCAACATAAACTCACCACATAAATCGTTCCCCAACAATCCCGTTACACCTTTTCAATATATTAAACTTAATAATTAATAAACTAAGACAGGTAAATCATCTCAAATGCGGAAGCTAGATCGAAACCTCAAATAGAACATAACCGAAACCACTTTATTCATAACATAAAGCCGAACCAACACTTCAACATGACATCACCAAAATAAAATACATCATAAACTAATAGTCATGCTACATACAATCTACTAACAGTTGTCACTCCTCGACAATTCCCTTTCCTTTTACGCCGTTGTAACCACCTGGAATGTTTGAATATTCCGGAGATAGACTTCAAAATTAGATGCTAAATCATCTAAGTAAGAGTTCAAAACATTTTCATGAATGTATGCAAAACCATAAAACAAACTGAAATATCACGACAAGACCCAACCCAAAAGAATCCCACACAGCACTTAAGCCTAACCGGAGAAAATGCAATCTCTAAAGGTAATACAACCACATCGACACATTAGCACAACACTATCCTAGCTTAAGAGGGGCAACATCAATGCATGGACATAGGAATCACCCCATCATCATTACGTTTCCATTCAGAAGCATCCTGGACCACGTCAACACAAATCCTGGCCACATGATGATCAACACTATCCCTGGGAATCCACGTCCACCTCAGAAACAATGTTACCACTCAAAGGCCCCGGGGTGGTGTCCACTCGCAGCCCTGCCACTTAAGTCGATCCGGGGTGGTGTCCACTCGCAACCCCGCCACTTAAGCCGATCCGGGGTGGTGTAAACTCTCAGCCCCGCCACTTGTCGACTCGCAAGGGTGATGTTCACTCTCAGCCCCCGTCACAAATGGGCATTAATCCTTGGCACGCTTCCCTAGTGTTATCACTCAAGTACCACATCACAAGTTGACATCCCACATGGATAAACACAAAAACATGCCAATGCCATATACGATGAATCGATGCATCATAAAAAACAACATTTCATGTACATAATTTATCACATAAAATTCAATGCACAAGAATAAACATTTTGGGATGAACCTCCCATATGAAAACAACTATCACAACTTAAACTGTTCACATGCAACAAAACCCTTTGCATGTAACCAAATCAAGTTTAGGTAAAATCAAAACCACGTTTTTCGGTAGAACACAAGTCAAAACCAAGTTTTATGTAGGTAGGAACACTCACCTTGAACGAACTTAGAACGCCTCAATTTCCGTGCAAATTCTCAAGTCTTTTGACCAAACTACCTCCTCACACGTCCTCACACGTTGCCTAAGTGTTTTGCCTAGCGTGTGCTTTACGTGCTTCTTCTTCTCTAGGAACAAAAGCCCTCAATCCACTAAACTCGAATCTCTCTCATCTAGCACGAATTTACCACAACTTTGAATAAGAAAACTCTTAGCCATGAGCATGCTATTTATAGTGCTAGGATTGAGTAGTAATCATAACAAATCTTTCCAATCAAACCCTATCTCTAAAATCATCATGAGTTTTTATCTTCAAGTGGCCAATCATATGTCGCCACCTTGTAGGGCCATTATGAATCTTATCTGCCACCTCAAGGGAGTCATCATGCATCATCATGAGTGCTTGCCACATGTCCTTAACTTTGAGACTAAATAAACTTCCATAACCAATCACACGTTGCCACCTTGCAAGGTCATCATGAGTCTTATCCGCCACCTCAAGAGAGTCATTATGCATCTTATCTGCCACCTCAAGGATCATTATGAGCTTCTATCATATCTCCAAAGTCATCATGAGTGATTGCCACATGTCCCTAACCTGGAGACTAAGCAAACTCCTATGGCTAATAACGCGTTGCCACCTCAAGGGTCATCATGAATCTTATCTTCCACCTCAAAGGTCATCATGAATCTTATATGCCACCTCAAGGGTCATCATGAGTCTTCTAATGGTTAGTTGGTCCAATTCGTTACCCTAATGATCCAGTCGCGAAGTTCCAAAAATTACACTTTGGCTCAAATCTTTCAAGTAATTGCATTTAGACCTTTTCAACTTGGTCTCGGGGCCAATTTTTAATTTTAGTCCCTGAAGAAAGGATTAATTACACTAATACCCCTGATTTTTCAGTAAATTAAACTTTTACCAAAACTTCAAAAATTACGATTTTGCCCCTGGCTCAGAAATTGAATTTTGTCTCCAGACTTCCACAATCCCTTGAAATATCCTATTTCCTCAAGTATCTAAGTCTAAAAATTTCGAACATTACATCCCTTATAATCATTCTGTTTCCAGGCTAAAAATTAGTTGTATCGAAAAATTGTCTCTGTTCCGATTGTTTTCAGTGTCATAAATCCCGTCTCAAGATAATCGTCAATGACATACCTTTTTCCTTATATATTCATGTTCCGGGGTACTCCCTTCCATTGATTCGACAATTACTTAACTAAATTCTCAAACCGATTTCTAGTTCCATGAACCTATTTAACACTACGAAATATAGGGTATTACAAGTACCAATCTAAGTTTGAGGAATTGAGGTCCATAACTGACTAAAGAATATTTGGTGTCCAGTTTCATTCACGGGCTAAGGGAAGAACTGAGATTAATGGTGAAGATGATGATGCTGACATCCACAAAGCATGCAGCCAAGAAGGCAAGGCTGCAGGAGCTCACGTTGGAAGCGATCTACAATAAATACACGATGGCAAGAGAGATTCAACCTTCGTTCTATCAACCATTGGAAGGGGATCAAGAGAACGTGCATTCTAAGGGTTTTCCTAACCCTATTGCAGCTAAATCAAGTACTATGGAACAACGACGGAAGTTAGGATGATGTTATAAGTGTGGAGACAAATTCAATCCCGGCCACCGATGTCAAAAATAATTACTCAACATGGAAGTCACAGAGGATGAAAATGAAGAAGAATAACTGGCGGGAATTGGGTGACGAAGAAGGCACAATTGTCCTAAATTCTTGGGGACAAAAATTGTTTGAAATGGAGGGGATTGTCACGACCCTAAGGGTAAATCCGTAAAGGGGCCGATAGTAGTTGTTAGTTGTTAACTAGTTTGGGGGGGGGGGGGGTTAAGAGGTTAGTTAGTTAGTTAACTGTGCAATAGCTTAGTGCTTTACTATTATGATTAGTTAGCTGTGTTGTTACATTGTTATACTTGCTATTAGGGTTGCTAGAGGATCTATAAGTATCCTACGACAATAAGAGGAAGGGATCATCGAGAATAATAAGAAGTTCTTCACTCTCTCGACTCTTTCTCATTCTCTCTCTGATCATTCTCTCTTTCTCCCTTTCCTCATTCTATTTGTTCTTCCTAAAATCATATCTTTGTTATCGAATTCCCTCAATTGACCAGCCCACAATATGAGGACTTGACAATGGGATCCGTGAAGCCCATACACAAATGGGCCCTGAGCTGACCAAGTCTCGGGCAAATGGGATTGTCATTGAATCAGTTTGAGCAAATATTACTAGAAAGGTTTTATGCACTACGTTGACCTCATTTTGGGCATGCATCCCTTTTAAGCATGCTTAAAGAAACACAATCTATGTGTGATAGACAAAAAGATAAACTAGAACAATTTGTTCAACAAGCACAATCAAATTAGCCAGTGATTAAGGAAGAATTCTGCAGCACTTTTTAACTGAAAGGAGAAAAACTGATTAAGAAAAAAGTGCCATGAGCAGTAGTATGGAGCATACCTGTAAGAGTGCAGCAATAGTACCAAAGGAGTTCCACAACAATGGAGCCAAATCTTGAAATAATTCTCTCTTCTAAAAACAGAAACAGAGAAGACAAGTAGTTTAACACAGGATACAACAATTTGAGTGTGTATATATGGATAAGGATGTGAAATGAATATGGAAAAAGCAGAATGTTTTTATATTTTTCAATAAAAATGTTTATGAACATAAGAACAAAGAAGGGCCAACAATATTAAAAGAATTACCATTTATCCAATATGAATATTCTGTTTAAACCAAAATGATAATAATATATAAAAATATTAAAAAGAATACCACTAACTCAACAATGAAGATTCCCATTCAATCCATGAGAATGACTATATAACATAATAGCAATATTCCTACCAATCCATAAAAACTAACAATATCTTTTGTTGAAATTGTCATCATAGGACGAGGCACTGTTGGAGTTGTGATCACTACCAAGCTGGCTTGTTTGGAGGTTATGAGGAAAGAAGAATAATCTCATTCAAAATAAGAGAGGGAAAGAGAATGAGAAGGAATATAGAGATAGAAGCAGGGTGGAGGGAGAGGGAAAGAGAAAAGAGCCTGCTCTTTCCATCACACAATGTCTATAGTTTGGATGAAATTAAGGGCCTGTTTGACATGACTTTTGTTAGTGTGTGAAAAGTTGGCTTACAAAAGCAATAAAAAAGTAGAGTCGGCTTAAACAAAAAAACTATGATGGTGTGTTTGGCTTTTCGTTAGTCGTTTTCAATGTAAAATAATTTAGAAAATAATAACAATATCCCTGAAATTTATTATACTTTCTAAAAGAGTAACATAAAAGTGAAAATATATCATATATTCTTTCATTTTATTGAAATAAGCCATTTTTGTACTTTTTGCTTTTTTTTGGATTTTTTTAAAATGCTACTAACTTGAAACTTTTATAAAAACGCTACAATCTCTTCCCAGTCAGTATCCATGGTGGATAAATGCTACTGATCTGGTTGTCTTTTGGATTTTTCTCGTCCTCTATCTACAAACTTAAGTTTTTATATGAGATGGTGATTAACAATTCAATATGCTACCAGAGCAAGGAAAGGTCCTGAGTTCAAAATTCACTGCTAATCTAATATTTCATCTATTCCAAGTGCTTGGACTAATAATTATGTAGTAAAGTCTGGCCACACATGAGAGGGCATGTTGAGAGTAAAAATAATAATATAAAAGATAAAGTTTGTAGCATTTTTATAAAAGTTTCAAGTTAGTAGCATTTTAAAAAAATCCAAAAAAAAAAAGCAAAAAAGTAGTCAGTATCCACGGTGGATAAATGCTACTGATCTGGTTGTCTTTTGGATTTTTCTCACCCTCTATCTACAAGCTTAAGTTTTTATATAAGATGGTGATTAACAATTCAATATGCTACCAGAGCAGGGAAAGGTCCTAAGTTCAAAACTCATTGTTAATCCAATATTTCATCTATTCCAAGTGATTGGACTAGTTTTGTAGTGAAGTCTGGCCACACATGAGAGGGCGTGTTAAGAGTAAAAATAATAATATAAAAGATAAAATTAACCTTCTATCTACAAAGTTAAACTTTTAGATAAGATAGTGGTTAACAATTCAATAAAAACTAATCCATGTTAAACAATTTTTTATACTTAAAAATGCATTACACAAGCACCATGTAACCAACCATATACCAGTGTTATTAAAGGCCCAAGGCGCAAAAGGGTGCTGGAGCCTAAAGCGCAAGGCAAGTCACATGCTTGATGGAACTAGGGGTGCACTAACTAAAGGAAAAAAAAAGAAAAATATATGTCTTAGTTGAAGAATAAGGTATAAATTAAGTCCTAACTCCTAATAATATATTCACAAGCATGTTATTAAGGAAATTAAAAAATTCAACATATACTAATGAAAAGAATAATAAAAAATGCCAAAAGATGCAATCTAAAAGTCTTTAAGTGAACTTAAATTAAATCTTAAACAATTTATAGATCTTAAATCTTAATCAAGATTAACTAATTATACATTTTAAAAAATCTAAAAATCATCCTCGTCATCAAGATCAAACATTTCCATATTTTCATCATTAGAAGTATCATCGCTAATATCTTTTTCCACATCATCTCCCTCTCCATCTTCATCTAGTTCAAATTCAATTGGAGCATTTGAAGTAATAGCCCTTTTACTCATTGTCAAATTTGTAGTTGAAGCAATGAATTTAAACCCTAAACAGTAAAAAATTAAATAACATAATAAACAATAAAATAAAAACCCTAAAAAACAGCTAAAAAAGCCCAAGCACCTTGGGCCTAGGCGCACCCTACGCTTGCCTGGAAGCATTCCAAGCGCCCAAGGTGCACCTAGTCGCACCTTTAATAACATTTCCATATACAAAGACAGGATTGGGGAAAAAGGAAAGAAAAGAAACAAGCCAACAAAATTGTCTATTTAACAATTTCTCAAAAATCTCCATAAAATCTTAAAAATGATTGTTTAAGAAAGGTTCATTGTTCTGGAAGAACCAACTACACTAAAACAAAGAGGAGCATTATTCAATCTAAAAGCTAATTCTTTCAAGTTTTTGAAAAGATTTCCTACATTCCCGTCACCAATAATCCATGTAGCCAAGGCTTTTTTCTCATACTAACTATATCTCTTCCACAACCAGAAAGAAGATGGCTACCTGTTAGATCCAAGCTACAAAAGAATTAGCATTGCACATGCATACACCAATAAACCAAATGAAACTTCTAATGCAAACCACAACCCATTTCAAGAATAGCAGATAATGAAAATATTTGAGGTTCTAAAACAACAATAACAAGAAGCCCTAACCCCTCTGCGAAATGTCAGCTACATGCTTAAAATCAATCACAAATCATGACCCTAAATTCCGTCCACAAACACAGGAATTCAGCTTTGTTTTAGGAAATTAAAACAACGGAATGAATAAATTTAACTCTTTTCCAACTCTGAAATGAAACAGATAGGTCGCTAATTCAGAAATTCCACCTATTGCATGTACCATATAGGAAGAAACAAACCACCAAATTAACATACCAGCATAAAATTTATCATCCTCGCACCTTCAAATAAAAAGGCCCAGAAATGTTGAAGAATTAATGAAGAGGTAGATAAAAATTAAAATAAATAGAAACTCGCTTGATTCCAAGGGCGAATGCGAGCGACGAAACTCGGATAAAGAAATGCATATATATATATATATATATATACCTTGGATAGCTCGACCAGAGCGTTCTCTCGGAGATCTGGGTTGCTGAGATCGAGCACCAACTGCTCGGCCGATTGCATCTTACGTTCCTTGTTTCCTTGAGTACCGATGGCGCTGGGAGCCGGCGAAACGGGGCCGCCGAACGGAGAATTGATGGATGAGAGAGATTGAGGTAGGTTCGCCATCCGGAATTACACAAACTCACTTTCTCGCACTTTCTTTGTCTTCTTGATTGGGAGAAGAGAAGTGGGGGAAGGGATTGAAAGATTGTTGAAGCCACTGAGTTTTTAAGAGGGAGTTGGGGAGTCGGGAGGGAATAGGAGCGAGCTCGGGTCGTTTCTACGTTCCCAAAATGTTTATGTTTCCGAATACTTAAAAATATTTTTGGATAATTTTTATTATTTTAAACTTATTTTATAATATATTAAAAACATGTTTTCCATTTGAAAATATGTTTTCATCCATGAAGGCGTCCAATTTGAAAATATGTTTCATCCATAAAGGCATTAAAGAGGGAATTTTTTTCATCTCTAACCAAATTTTTTTAAATGTATTTTTAAAATTTGTTTGAATATATTATAAAATTTATATTTATTTTTAGATTAAATAATATTTTTATAATTTTTATATAAAAAAATATATTTTCCAAAAAAGACTTTTATATTGTTTTTTATTTATATTTTTTTCTATATTTTCGTTTCTTATTTTTAAAAAAAAAAAAAATTCCTCGTTTTCATTTCATATCGTATCTATTTTCGATTTCATATCTACAATTTAGGGAGAGAATTCATATCGCTATTTTTGTTTAATAATGGGGAATAAAAATATAATTATATTTTTTATGTATTCAATACAAAAAAATAATATTATTTATCTAAACCGAGATAAATCTCCAATTTAATTGACACATTTTTATTGAAAAATAAAAATATGTAATGTAAACACATGCACATTTTCATTTTCTAATAAAAATATGCCAACTAGTATCTCTAGTCTAAGATAATGTTTGTTAACCAATATATAAGGTGAAAAATATAAGATATGGGAAGCATTTCGAATGTTTGTTATTTGCAACGTGTTTGTTAAACTTATTTGATATTATTCGGAAATACCCTTACGTGATTTCTTATTTTATTTTTTACAAATAAATTTATCTGCCCCCTCTAAATAAATTTATTTAACATTTTATAGATAAATCTAAATCACCTATATGCCCATTGTATAATCGTACCCAAAGGCCGTGTTTACAAGACGATCGATGTTAGGCAGCGGGTATGAATCCTTTGGACACACTTTATTTAGGTCGGTGAAGTCAACGTACATTCTCCATTTTTTGGAGGACTTTCTCACCATGACTACGTTAGCGAGCCATGTTGTGTATGGGGCCTCCTTGATGAATTTGGCCTTTTAGGAGTTTGGTCGTTTCCTCGACGGCTACATGCCGTCTTTCTTCTCCCAGTTTTCTTTTTCTCTAAACGACTGGTCTGGCCTCCAAATCCAGTGCCAATTTGTGGCAGATGACAAGTGGATTTATCCCTAGCATGTCAGCGAGAGTCCAGGCGAAGAGGTCGGCGTTTTGTCGGAGTAGGCTGATGAGCCTTTCCTTCAGTTCATTTGGCAACGTATAACCTATACAGACGACTTGTTCTGGGCGAGGACCTAGGCTCACAGGGTGGAGCTCCTCTGTAGGTTGGGGTCATCTATCTGAAAACTCGATCCGTGGGTCTAGCTTGACCATGTGCACATGGTGCCGCAGATCCTAGCTATTGACGTTCGTTGCTTGGCTATTGCCTAGGGCATCGGTCTTCTTTCTGTCTTTAGCAGGCTCAAGACCTCGGGTTTCGAGGCTGTTGTGGTAACATTGTCGGGCCTTATTTTGGTCAGAGCGGATGACCCCGACCTCAGTGTTAGATACCGGGAACTTCATGGATAGATGGGAAGTGGATACTACCGCGCCCAAAGTGTTGAGGGATGGTCGGCCTAAGAACGCATTGTACGGTGTCCGGCAATCCACCACTAGGTACCGGATAGTGATGGTCTTGGCTAGCGGGGTCGTCCCAAATGAGGTTGGCAGATCGATGTAACCCCTAACCTTTACCTGTTCTCTGGAGAAGCTGATTAAGCTTTCATTAAAGGGTCCCAACTTTCGTTCGAGAATGCCCATTATTTTCAGGGTAAATAAGTATAACAGGTTAGTTGAGCTGCCTTGATCCACCAAAACCTTTTTTATCAAAAAATCAGTGACGACAACCGAAATTACCATGGGGTTGTCATGGTACGGGTTCATTCCTTCGAGATCTTTATTTGTAAAGCAGATTGCGGGGTGTCAAGCCATTATTCTTACTTTCTTCTTGGTGTCATCTATTGTTATGACTGCGTGAGGGTATTGACTTCGTGCCAAGCTTGGCACTCCATTGGTAAAACCTCCAACGATGGTGTCGACAACCTTGATTATCCGACTGACCGGGGGCGAGCCAATGCAAGAAAGGGTGTTGGTGTTTAAACGAGGGTGGTCGTTGTTTAACCTTTGGGTATAGGTGTCTCCAGCTTTTGTCATGGTGTGGCTGCGGGGAGAGCGGTTTGAAAGGCTTTTTGCGAGCTTATGGGGTAGGTAAGGTTTACCAGGCCCCACGGTGGGCGCCAGATGTTCCTTCCTGACCAAAATGGGACGATCGGAGGCAAGGCCCGGGCTCCGGCAACGGATCCGTCTGGGGGGGCGACTGGCACCTACAAGCATTTCGACCGTCAAGTGAGTAAAAGAGTAAAATGAGGCAGTGTATTAGTAGGTCAGAGATGAGAACATACCTTGACTCTGAAGAGAGTTGGTTGATATAGGAGGAAGAGATGTCCTCTTGCATGCATGAGACATATGCTTGTAGGTGATGGACTAGTTATCCGGTGTCGGTGGAGATTCCCAAGCAGTAACATGGTAGCGATGGAACTCTCATTAATATGGATGAGATTTGCCATTAATAAGGATGGGATTTGAGACGACTGCGCAGATATCCAATGGATTTGCAATGATGCCGTTACAGGTGGATGTTAGGCCAAGGCTAGGTCCAGAAGGGAGATCAAATTGGGTCTAAGGGAAGGGGCCGAGATTAGGTCTAGAAAGTCTAAAAACAAAATTTAAAAATAATCTTAACATGTTCAGCTAATGTATCTTAAACCATATTTTTTGTGGAAAAAAAGTCTTTTTTTTTTTTTGTTAAGAACTAGACTAATTTTTGAGGTTTCACGAGTCAACTATAAGATAATTTATAATTATAATTACAAGTTATTTGATTTATACCATTAATATATGTCAATTATATTGATGGCAATAGGGCAAGAAAGTTGAGCAGCAAGCCTATTCACCTTAACCTCACACCTAGAGATGAGAAATGGGCGGGCTGGACCAGCTCGCTTGCATCCTGCTTGACCCACCCATTTGGTGGGCTGGGTCGAATTTGGCCCATGAGAGAGACAAGTCGGGCCGGGCGAGAGAAATGGAAATTGAGGCCCAGCATGACCTGTAGCCCTTAATAAATGGGCCAAAGCGGGTCAGGCATTATGAGGACATGTAACATGTTTGTTTGGTAATGTTATTTTCTTCCAAATTTTTAAATAAAAAATAAAAAATAAAATTTGAATAAAAGCACTGCCTAAATTATTGATTGTTATAAAAACAATATTATGACTGCTTATTTTATTCTTATAAAGAAGTACACTGTTACCTAAAATTAATGCAATAGGATGCGGAACACCAAAGTAGAAGAGTTACAAATAATAAAACCAAACACACATTCACCTTTTGATAACAAGCAATCATATATATTCAAGGTTCCTACCTTTACAATCAACGTTTTTATTTGTAACTTTGCCCTTACTTGGGCAAAATTCCGCTTCTACAACTCATGACTTAGTTAGTCACAGATAACAATTTTATTATTACTACCAAATCTCACACACTAAAGTCCTCAACCAAATTAAAACTATCAGAAATGAGGGTAACTTAGGAAAGAGCAAATCTATATTTCGCAGCAGGAAGAACTTGAACTTGAAGCTTTTTAACTGTTGAAGATCCTCTTTGAATCACATGACCCATTGTTCACCCCTCAACAACGGATACATGCTTGCATTGTACATGAAACAATCACCTTTATGCCAGATTTCTTCCAAAGGGTTGAGATCTCCTCCTATGGTACAGTTCTCAAGACTCTTCAATTTCTGTGGTTCCAATCGAGCATTTTCTTCAAGTCACTGGTAGACCAGATGAAACCCCAGTAATCCTTCAATCCACCCACGCTCATGAAGATGGTTACAGTTCCAGGGCCGTGGAGGAGAAGCTTCAGAAACTGAACATGATTACTTGAAGGATTGTTGCTTCTATCATGCAAGACAGTGCAGAATCATGCAAAATTTCTCACACAATTTACCTTGGAATCTTCTAAAGGATAAAAATGTAGCCTACAGAAGCTAAACCAGCTATACATCATTTATACTGGCTCCGGTTCTTTGAAAAAAATCAGAGAGTTTTGCAAGCTTGAGAATGCACGAGAGAGTTCACATTCTCAAAATCAGGGTTAATCCGTAGACCTGCAGCCAAAAAAAAAAAAAAAAAAAAAAAATTGATTGTCCCACATCAGCAGAAGGATGAACCGGTTAATCCCAATTCACCAATTCATGCAATCTATATATTGAAAAATCAAAACCACAACATTCAGATAGACATCAGAAGTGTACAACTTAAGAGTAATGCCTTAAAAAGCATTGAAAGGGACAGTGACATGGTAATTGTCAAAAAGGAGTTGCTAAATATACAAATATTTAAATGTACACACAAACATATAATTAATTTAGCCTTCGGGTACATTCAGAGTACTGAAATAATGAAATTATTCTTTAATTTCTAAATATTAAGAAAATGGGAACAAGGAGTTTAATATCTGTTCTCTGTGAGTGTACAATGAAGTCATCAGAGTCCATATCATCTATACTCATAATTGATTTTAACTTTTTAACAACGTAATTTGGTTCTAATTTGCTCAAGTGATGGTCACACGTGTACCCAATATGGATGCACCCATAATTTGGAGTGTCATTTATCTACTAAGGAAAGGGAGTCTAAAATGTACACTTCATGTGAAGATTATTAGCGAGCGCAACCTGGAAGTGGGACTTGCAAATGGACTGGAAGAAAGATCAAAACATAATTTGCCAGTTTCAAGATTAACAACAAGACGATGACCGAAAAAACAAAAATAGAACCATTCCAGCCTTACAAGAGGTGTTTAAGTGAACTAAAGTCTGATGTCAGGAACAGTACAAAACAGAGTAGGCTTTTGCCTTATTTGATATGTTTTGCATCCACATTACAGACAAAAAGAACACTGCATGAAACCTCCAAACAAGGACAAAGCATCATAGCATAATCTCTGGTACATAAAAACTTGTTCAATTCTACACACTAACTAACCGGAGCACTTCGATTAGGAAGGGGCACTTGCAAACAATGTTGGATAGCATCAATTCTGTCCCAAAAGAAAAAAAAATATGTCAACAAGAGGGAAGAAGAAACTAACATTAAATAATTCAGCAAAGTAAAAATTCTGGAAGGTCCAAGGCCAAAAAAAGCTCAAGAATACCTTTTACTAATAGTTCTTTAAATATATTGGTCCTGGCTATAACACAAGCTTGATCACCATACTTCTTTTCATACAACATCCAATATAACCAGTGTCAATGCTCAGTTATTGCAATGAAAAGTAAACTAACCCCAGGGATTTCTTCCTTGTATTTTTTTGGTGGGCAGAGAGGGGGTGGAGTATAAGTGGAAAACAAAAACCATGAAAATATAGTGATGCAGAACCCAAAACAAAACCACAGAAGTAAACCCAATTACTCAAATCAATTCTCAAATTCAATATCAAAATCAAAGCCTGCCTAATAATACATATCAAAAAGGATTTGTATAGACTAGAGATCCTAGCTAATTAGGAAATATATCAAGGATCAAATCCTATCTTATCTAGCATCCTAAATCTTGGAAATATAATCTTTCCAAAACTAATTAAGAAATATATAATCTTTCCAAAACTAATTAGGAAGGAAATAAACAAAAATATTCTAAACAAATAACAGGATATATTAATTAATACTTCCTATCTTGTCCCCCATCATTCTCCCCGGGTGGGAAAACTTAATCTTGAGTTTTATAGATCTTCATCCTCAATCTGGAGCATTTGCCCAATGTTTGAGAAAATTTTGGATCTTTCCTTTTTTTTGGATCTTTCCTTTTTGAATATTCAACGTTGATGAGATGGACTGCAAATACCACTCCAAGAGTTCATGATCCAACACTAGAAAATCATCCTCAAGAATCCATGTAATGGGCCTAGACGATCTCTCCAGTTGATGAAAAGTCTGTGAAAACCTCCATGGGGTGAAGCCATAATCTCATCATTGAACACAAAATCAATCACTTCCCTTTGCTGCAAAAGGTATGGTAAAGCAGGGACTTGGTGACTTGTAGTAACTCTGGTGGGAAAAAGAGGAGGATCAAATGTGCCTCTGTGAAGTGATAAATCCACCACATCGAGAACGAGATTAAAACTCATACTATTAGGAAAATTGAGTAAATAAAGATTACGTCTATGATCAAGAATGATGGAAGGTGGGCCACTAGCTCGAGCATGTAGTTCTTTGAGAGCATATCTACGAAACATTCAGGTTGAATCACGACAACACAAGAAGAATTTTTGCTGTGCACTCTATCACGTAGTGCCTCATCTGCCTGCACTGTCACCTTCTTTAAGTTTCCTAACCCTATGATGCACATCAATATCAAGTCTATGAAAAGCATTCATGTTTGCAATTTTATGTTGAATCTCAGCATGCAAATTAGGGATGCGTTCAGAAAAATTTTCAGTAAGTTCAAAAATTTGGATTTCAGGAGGAAAGCGTATAAGAGCAACAAGGGTATGAGGGGAGTGGCTATGAACAATCTGAAGAGGACTTTTACCAATAGACCATTTAACAACATTGGGGGCAAATTCAGTGGAACTTGGGACGGGATATTTTGTTACAATGGTTAACTCACGTAAACTGTCTTGACAATCCTTTTCAAATGCCTTATAAGGTGGATGTGCTTCTTACTAGGGACTTGTGGTGCTAGCTTGGTCTTGGTCGTAGTGCCTTTACTAGAAGGTTTGGCAGGTATCATTCTTCCCCTTATAGTTAAAGACAGGTATTTTCTCACCCAAAATGTACTACACTCTTGTCATAAAGCCAAGGGCAACCTAAAAGAATATGGGCAACATCCATAGGCAACACATTACAGTAAATCTCATCCTTGTTGTCACCCGATTGATTAGGAACAAGGCATCCATCAATGACTGGCAAGGTAGTTTTGTTCACTCATGCAACCCTAAATGGGTTTAGATGTGGTTCTGCCTTAAGGTTTAGTTGAGTAATTGCAGACTTAGAGACCACATTCATGGTGTTACCCCCGTCAATGACCATTATGCAAGGTCTCTTCTCACTCCAAATACATGTCTGAAAAATGCTGGTGCATTTCCATTAATCACCATTGACGCTCTTGGTCAACACACACTCACAGTATTAACAACTTCGTCCATTTCAATTTCTCCATCAGACTCTTCCTTTCCTACAAAAAGATTTAAAGGATTAATTATTCCTTCTCCGTCCTCAGGTGGATCAATAGGCTCTTGTTCTTGCTCTAGAGTTAGGGCGCATTCAAGACAACAGGGAGCTATGTGACCCTTCTTGTAACAATTGCAGCATTGAATGGAAGGGTTATTAAGACGTGAAGTTTTACAATAGGAATTATGGAAGGAAAAAGTTCTATTCCTAGTAGTGTTATCTCTAAAAGTCAAATAAGAGACAACCTTACTAACATTGCAATCTCTAGGAACAGAACATAGATGGATGAAAGTCAGATGTTTGTATGGAAATACGATGCGCAGCAGAGGCCTTAAAATACTTTTCTACTTCCAATGCCTTTAGATGGGATTCCTCTAACGTGTCTGTGGAGTGCAACATGATCTCTCTTTGGATGTCTAATCTCAACCCATTTTAAAACCTTTTGCATTGTGAAGAAAGAATCCTCATTTAAGTAACATCTGATGAGAAGATTTGCAAAATGAGCCAGGTAATCAGTAACAGTAAAAGTTGACTGTTTTAGGTTGAGCAATTGTTGTTGTAACTGACTCTTATGCAAGGTAGGCAAATACTTTTCCTTCAACTTTTGCTTCTTGAAGTCCCATTAGGTGATAGGAGGTTCACGTAATCTCTCAAAATTTTGTTGAACCTTTTGACAATATTTCTTTGCAGGACCAATCAATTTCATCTTAGAAAAATGAACTTTCTCAATGTCAGTCATTCTATACCATGTGAAGTAATCTTCCATACCATCCAACAAATCTAAGAACACATTGGGATCTAACTTGCCATCATACTCCTAAACATCTACTTTGACATTCCTAGTAGTGTCCCTCTAGTCTTCCTGTCTATACCAATGGGGAGGAGGTGATTTCCTATATTCTCTATATGGAATCCTATCATGGCAAGCAGTGATCCTAAGTTTGCCACTTATGGGTGCTTTAATAGTTAGACGCCTTTAGTCATACCTAGGTGCTTCCTGATGGTAACCTATATGGTGTGTATCTTTCTCATGGAGTTGCCTTAAGTTCTGAATGAGGCATCCTATGTGAAGCAAGGTTTGTCCTAGACGTATTAAGTGTACCACGCACAAACTTACTAGAATGGGAGGACTTTACTCAATCATCTCCTATGTTTTGCTAACCTAGAAAATTGAGGACTTGTACCATCTGTTTAGTAACTGTCACCACCATACCCAAAAGACCTTTGAGATTGTTCATTTTGGTTTCAACAGCTTTTATGGAATTTTGCAATGATTGGAGGTCAGTAAGTGTAGTGGAGCAAGTTTGTTCTTGCTTGTTGGGAGCCATGAGAAATCAAACAAGCGATATTAGGAAGGTAAAAAATAGGTGATGCAAGAGACGGGGAATGTTGAGAAGACTCAAATTGCAATTTAAATGCAAACAATAAACCTAGTATGATGCAGAAAAATAGGACAATGAAATTTAAATTAAATGAAAATGTCAATAACAAAAATAATGCTCGATATGAAACAAATAAGGTAAGGGATGTTTGGTTTTGGTTGTGTTTTTTATTTTTTCTATTTGAAAGGGGCTTACGAAGGAAAATTAAATGGACCTAAAACAAATTTACTAAATATACCCAACAAATAAATATCCATGAAGCTTTCAAAGTGAAGAATATACCTTAACCAAAGGACTTGAATGCTAGATGATTCAAAAGGAATTAGGCATGCAGGAAATTGGGCTGACCAATTAAAGGCAAGGTTGGGCCTTAATGGATTTGGGCTGGGCTGTGCAATTGTGATTGCGACAGTTCAATAGGTAATGGCACTAGGTTGGTAAATCTGAGGGGACAGATTCCTCGGTTGGGTAACTGGGTCTCCAAATTGGGCCAGGTTGTGGGTTAGGGTTTGGGTTGAGAAATTGGGCAATCTGGGTCAAACAAATTGGGTGAGAGAGGCTTAAGGCGAAGGCAGGAAGGAAATGCAATGATGATGGTCATTCCATTCCTGAGTTGCAACAACATTTGACAAGGTCACAAAGGCTTCTGGTGAAAGGAGCAGTGTTGGTGCGGCTGCAGACTGAAGCTGTGGCACCAATGAAGGCTTCCAGCAACAGTGTTGTCTGAGTTTGTTGGCGCCAATGAAAACTTTTGATGAGACAAATGAGTGTGACAACAGCTGCAATAGGTCGAACAGGGGTTCCGATGTTATCAATTGAGGATTCCTGATAGTTTTGTTGGCTTCAGATGTCTTCAATGGCAGCAACGAACTGAACTAGGTCGGTAACTCCTACTTTGACTTTGCTGAGGAAGTTGAGTGGATTTTTTTATGTCGGTGAGCTGATCTTCAGCCGGGGTTTTCAAGAGATTTGATGAAACCTGAAGATATGAGCCTCCTCCTTGATGGTTTTGAGTGTTGTGATGTTGAATGGTGCACACCCTCGGCTTCATTGGCTGAAACTGATGGTTGATGATGATTACTGGAGCAGTGATGAAACTATGGATTGTGGGCAGTGAGGATAGTTGATTTTCTAAATTGTTTTTAGAAAATCCCTGAACAGATTCAGAACTTTTGGAGCTGAAACCAATTGATGTAGAACCCAGAACAAAAACACGAGGAAACCCAATTACTCAAATAAATTCTCAAAGTCAGTATCAATAATCGAAGGCTGCCTAATAATACATCCCAAAAGGATTTATATTGACTAGAGATCCTAGCTAATTAGGAAATATATCAAAGACCAAATCGCATCCTAACTAGCATCATAAATCTTGGAGATATAATCTATGCAAAACTAATTAAGAAATGAATGATCTTTCCAAAACTAATTAAGAAATATATAATCTTTCCAAAACTAATAAGGAAAGAAATAAACAAAAATATTCTAAAACAAATAACAAAATACATTAATAATATCTTCTAAAATACTTCCTATCTTGTCCCGTATCATATAGTCTTCAGGTTAAAGGCTAAAAGAGAATCCAAATAAAGTTAAAAGGAACACAATGGCTTCTGCCAAGAAAACAAAAATTCCTATACCAATTTTACTATAGAGTGGTTATTATGCCATATTCTCTTAATTTTGTGAATGAGTTTTAACAAGTATCTAAAAAAAAGATATATTCTTTTAATTTGCGAGACTTACAGAATAAAACAACATACAACTGGCAAACTGGCAAGTATCAACAGAATCTTCTTACAACAATAAACCAAGCTCAAGAGAAACTTATCTGCTCGTATAAGACGCATATATCTAGTATGAAACCATTACCACCATTCTAAGTGGATCTTATACCATTCATTGTCTTGAGGCCATCTCTTGTATTATACACCTTCTTGCGGGATAGTCAGTTAGTGGTGCTGATAAACTAAACCAAATCAAAACCTAGAAAACAAAGGAACCGACATCAGTTCTGTTTCAGTTCACAACTTTGAAAAAATGTAGAACTTGGTTTAGTTTCAGTTAATGGTGCTGATAAACTACACCAAATCAAAACTCGAACCAAAGTTGATAAAGACTGAACCAAAATGAACATTACCCAAACTGAACCGAACTATGAATAGAGAAAACCCTTTACTAATTTACGCTGTTTCTCCCTGCTTAACTTCTATCTTTTGTTTCATTTCCTGATTCCAAAATTCATCTTTTACCCACTTGAAATTACTGATCAAATTTCATGTTTGACTCATCAAATTTATTTCTGGTTTGTCTAAGTATTCCAGAAATCATGTGTGTCATCTATAGTAAGAAACTGGTACATTTAATAATCTTTATTATGTTCGTTGGCCATAACTTTATGCACTCAAATTATTATATATCTTGGACAATACTTTTACATGTAATGGTTGTGTTTCTTCATCTGTTCTTCTCATTCTTCTTTTTCCCATCACTGCTTCACTGATTCTGGTAAAACATATATGGTTCTCTATTTTATTTTTCTACAGAAAATATGTTTCCAAAAAATTGATTTTCACATTCAACAAGCAAAGCAAACACAAAATCAAGAACATGAATGTCTTAATACATTGAGCAGGGCATCTTTCCTGGGAAAAGAAATTTGTATTTTTCAAATTTTACTTAAAAAAATGCTCGGTTAACCAAAAACCAAACCAAGGTGCTCGGTTTCCAGTCTGTTTATATGTCATTTTGGTTCAGCTCAGTTCAGTTTTTTTTTAGAAACCAAATTTTGCACACCCCTAGGATTACCAGACGAGCATTATATCTAAGGTACATGGTAGGCTTGTCTTGTCCATGGTAAATGTGCAGTACCAGCTCTCTTGTTGCAAAGATACCTCCCAAGTGCAAGTGGCTGGGAAGCTCTACATTCAACAAAAATATTGATCTTAATGGCAGGATCTCAATTTTTCCCATGAATGTAACTTTTTCTAAATCTGGGGTCCTTGACACAAACTGCATAATATTAAAAAACTATTGCAATATAATACATTTACTCATATTTTCAGTATTCTAAGACAATTGCGGCCCATTTTGCACTGGCATGGCCAATCTCTTATCCAAGCAGCTGGAGTCCATCCATCAGTAACATCCCGCCACTAAACAGATGTTTTACCATGTTTAACCATCTCATCGAGTAATGGTAAACCTCACACCAAAGAGACTTAAGAGCCTCAATTTGACCAAGAATGGTCCGCATATCCATATCCTATAGCTGCAAAATTGACAATATTACTAACAACAGTATAAAACCAAGATATGTCCTTAGGGTAAAGTTTATGTGCCCAGGCCCAGAAAGTATAACAAGTCTAGTATGATCTAAAGATATTAATGAGTTTAGGATCAAAACAGATTGCCAAGTAAACAACAGAGTTGGGCATCAATTTTCTTCCACGTAGGCTGATCAATAGTGGGAAGATCAACAGAGTTGGGTATCAATTTTCTTTTTGAGTTGTGTCAAGTGGTCTTCTTGGCCATGCCCCATAAACCACAACCAAACAGATGCTAATCAGGACAAATAATTTTTTAGCACCAATCAATTTCTCAATGGTGATAATTGTTAGAATATCTTGAAAATATTACTAGAATATTTTATAGATTTATATAGTCTTTGTAATATTTCCATAGTTGTTTATTACCTTTTTAGATTAGTCCTTATTAACTTGTTAAATTAGTCAAATACCCTATACATACCCACTGAATACCTTCTACATTACCATAACCAACATTCTCACTTTGCACAATACGAATAGGGACTCCAAATTGGGTACAAATCTCAGCACAAAAAGATCGAGAGATTTGAAACAATTCAGAATGATCTTTCATTAAAAATAACCGAGTACAATGAGCATAATCATCAATGAAGGTAACAAAATACTAAAACTTGAACGGACACGACTTGGACCCCATACATTAGAATGAATAATAGAAAACTAAACTCAGCTCTGTTATGGAATCGACTCAAAAAGAATTATGAATATGCTTCACTAATTTACATGACTCACAATCCAAGGAACTTAAACTAGAAAGACTAGGGACCATCTTCTAAAGCATAGAAAGATTAGGATGTCCCAAACAGTCATGAATAAAGGCAGAAGCATCTGTGGTTGTGGCAAGAATGGGTGGGTGCGGGTGGAATCAGATGGTAGAGCCCCCGTGACTCAAGTCCTATACCAATAGTTTGGCCCGCACTCCAGTCATGCACAAGAACAAAATCAGCAATAAAAGTGACAGAACAAATAAGACTGTGAGTAAGCTGACTAATGCGGATAAATTAAAAGGACAACCAGGCATATACAAAACAGAGGATAAGGGTCACAAGGGAAGAGGTTGGGCATGTGCAAGACCTTGGGTAGGTGATTGGGAACCATCTACCAAAGCAATGGTAGTAAGAGACTCAGAACATCCAATATTAGTAAAAAGGGAGGGATTACCAGAAGTATGATGAGAAACACATGAATCTAAAATCCAAGGACCAAGGGAGGCAGACTGAGAAACACAAGCAACGAAATTACCAGTGTGAGCAACAGGGGCGATGGCAGATGAAGACGAACTGTTGGAATGTATGAAAATATAAGAACTCTTGATAAGCAGCATCAGATAATGAAATGGTCCAAGATAATTATCGGCCTGATAAGTTAGCAGTAGAATCAAATCTAGTCTGAGCAACATTGGTGGTGTGAGGGGGTTTCCCATGAAGAGAGTAGCAACAATCTTGTGTGTGGCTAGCACGATTACAATAAGTGCAGTGTGGGTGATTACCCCACCCCTTGCCACCATGATTACCTCCACAACCTCCTCGATTGCTAGTTTGAGAGGGGATGACAGAATGGTCAGTGAGAACAGACTCAAAAGGGGTAGTAAAAGAGGACACAACAACCAAGAGAAGACATCTTCCATTAAAATAGTCTCACTAGCCAAAATTTGTTGATGAATGGGCTCAAGATCTGGCCAAAGGGCTGATAAAGTAAAGACCATAAAGAATTTGTCTCGATGAGTCTATTCTTCAGTGACCATGGGGTTAATCCACATTAGTTTCCTTAAAATTCCTATATAAGAGCCTGAATCTGGCCAAGAAAGGTCTGCATATTCATATCCTGTTGCTTCAAATTGACAATATTACTAACCACAGTATAAACGGAGAGATGTCATTAGTTTAAAGCTTACGTGCCCAGCCCCATAAAATATAGCAAGTCTTGTACATTCGAAATGTATTAATGAGTTTAGGATCAACAGATTGCAGAGTAAATTACAGGGTTCAACATCAGCTTTCTTCCAGATAGCCTGACCTACATAAAAAATGAACGGTAGTGCACACTAAGAGCACTATCCCAAGACCAACAACCAACCAAGCAAAGATTAACAGTCACAAAGAGAAGGAAACCCAAATGATGTGGACAATGAAAATTTTGGAGAAATACTTTACTGGTTCATGAATTGCTTCAATTGCTTACTTTTTAAGCTTCAACAGAGACACCTGTTTATGCAGTCCTTTAAATGGTTCTGGAAATAGGTCTAATTAATCTAGCTCGCCTTAGTAATACCAGATAATAACTACACATTCAAACTAAGAGGCTAGTCTACTCTTGGTAATACAAGATACTAGTTACTAAAGAACAAACTAAGAGAGAAAATAATGAACTCTTGACTAATCGGCCTTCCAAAACAATTTTTGCACAATTTTCTTTGTTGACCACATTTAATTGGCACCCAAAAAATCAAACTTTGCCATTTCCAAAAAACAGTGGGAAGATCATCAGCTTGCTTGGTAAAATGTTGTTCCTGGCCCAGTCCCATAAATCACAACTCAACAAATGCCGACTAGGACAAATAATTTTTGGCACCAATCAATTTCTCAGTGGTGGCAATAAGTGTTCCTGAGAATGCAGAAGCAGGCATACTGGAGCCAATATATTTAGGATCAATAACAACACTGGAAGTACCATCAAGTGTAGTCATAATGTAGATTGAAGAGAGCTTAGACTAGGAGATAGCGCAACCAGATGGCAAACAGAAGAACTCAGACAGATCTGTGCAATACCACTACTGAAGACAAAATCATAAGCCCAAGGGCAAAATCATATAAACACCGCAAGAAGAGCACATGGGAACCACCACAACTACAGATCTGACAGAACAAAACATAAATGCAAACAAATGTGTCGTCATAAGATGCGCACACAAATGCATCGGATATGGAAACAATGTGATGGATCCCATCGAATCTAAGAGAGGAGGAGACAGCTAATTGTGACAGACCAATGTGCTGCCGGAATAGAGACAAACGTGACCAACAGCAGCAACCCAACTCAGAATGAGGAAAATTGAGGGTCATGTGTTGCCGATCTAAGATGCACACGCAGCATGTCAATTTGGGAAAGGATATGATGGGTCCCACTTGGATCTAAGAGAGGAGGTGACGGTGAGTCATGTGAAACCAGTGTGCCACCGGAACAGAGACAAATGTAACTGAAAACAACAGAACCCAAAAACAGGAAACCTGAGGTTTCCGGAGCTAGAAAGGGTGCGACTGAAAAGAGACACAGTTGGTGACTGACGATGGCAACAAGAAGGACAGACAAGGGCAGCGGCTATTGCTTCAAAATAGGGTTAGGGTTTCTATTATCTTCGGTTTTGGGGAGTCAGGATTTTTTATTAAGAAATAGGGTTAGGCTCTGATACCATGCAAGAAAGAGAGAGTTAATTTGATTGTATGCTCTTGAGCATGGCACATATATAAACAAGGGCAAAGTATAGAAGAATATTTATGTAAATACCCTTATGCTATACACTACAGACTAACATTTATATTATATTTGTAAGGGGTTACCAGTGCATGAAAGTCCTCACTTTATGAAGCTCATATTTGTAAACAAATTTTCCCTTACTTTATTTGCAAAGAGGGTGTTTCCACAACTCAACCCCATGAATTTCTAGTCATAAAGGAGCCACCTTACTATAGCTACCAACACCAACAGACCAAGGATACTTGTGCTGTTACTTTAAGCTGAGAACCTTAAGTCAACAAAAAACACAGCATCTATGGTTCAATAAAACACACCACACAAGCGCCATTTCCCCTCTTGGAAACCATAACAAGCTCCATAACAAATCAAATAGGAATGCATGAAAAGAACAATAACAATTATCCATAACAAAACTATGCAAAGAGCCATGAGATGTCTTCTTTTGGCTAGTCAGAACTATTAATCCATGTTATTACTATGAAAATACCCCAACAAGACTACATAATTCACACAAAATAAAAGGCTGAAGGGCGACAAAATGGAGTTCCAATACCACTGCATGTAACTTTAACTTTAGTACACCCGCATATGGTTGAATCCCCCAGCCTGAGGTGCAACACGAGGTCCCTGCACTTTGTGAAGCAATTGCTGTAACCACCTTCCTGTTGTTGCATCTTCCTAAAAGTGCAATATCATGGAAGTTATCATCCACCAAATTATGGAAAGAAAAATGTATCTCATGTTCAAAGTACACTTGCATGTAATGGGAGCTACGCATGTTTAAGAATGTAATATTTCCAGACACACAAGGGTGGTATGGGATCTATAGTTGGGAAGAAAATTACTAGTTTGATTGAGTATGCTATCAAGAAATTTCTACACCCCCACGCGCACATGCATGCTCATAGATCATATGAATGCTATTTATTTGCTGAATAGACAGATTGATCAACAAACAGCTACATTTGAACAATAGTAACACAGAAAAGTCCACATTGCCAGAAGATTGGTTAGCCATAAAATTCATATCTATAACGAGCTTGGTTATGAAGGGAAGTGCATTCACCTCTAAACTAATACAGAATGTTACAAAGGCTATCACCCATTACAACCCATATTATTGTTATGGTGATGTGAGAGCATGTATGAAAACTGGCCACATGGGGCAAACTCACAGAGAGGTGAGCCATATTAAGTTTTGAGAAGTTACAAAAGGAATCCTAGAAACCAGAAGTTGGACTCTTTTAAGTATTTTAATGAGGGCCTACCTGAAGTGCAGCATTGAAGGTGCCGTCCCTCAGCATATCTGGCAGGCAGCCACTCAGTGCATCACAAGCTCTGCCTCATGAGGACCAAACAGTTGATTTAGTACATGGGGCAGTGGAGAACTACAGAAAAGATAAAGGAACTGCATACATACTATAAATCTTAAGACTGCATTCACATCAAAATAAACAATTGACCAACCTTGGGTTGTCAGATAGACGAAGATAACAGCGAATGATATGTTTTAGCAGGCGTGATGAGGGCTGTTCAGTAAGTGCAGCCACCATATTTGCCAACACTTGACCTAGAGCAAAAAACCGCTCTGCTGTTGTACATATATAATCCAGACCCACATCATCCATCAAAATTTTTTGAACAATAAATGTAGCAACCTGTCAGTATAAATATTTAATCAGACTTCAATTGACCTAAAAGCCAAGTCTAGGAAATTGTAAGAACTCTGTTGCATTTGATTAATTTGAAAATGAGAAACTTAAAATGAAAGATCAGAATCTTGGCAAATTGAAGTAATTTTCATTAATATTTTAGTGTTCTATATTAAACAAGGCAGCAATTAGAGAAATATGATCTTCCAAAAGGAACCATGTACATCTAACCATGCTACACCAGTTATGATCCTATTATCTGGCTTAGCAATCACATTTATTTTCTTCCAAGAATCATAAAAATGCCCCAACAATGACGCATATGGAACACAGATCATTTAAGCATAGCCAAAGATAATCACTTCTTCCAAGATCCAAAAATTGTGACATCAGACCATTTCCTATCAGCCACCATCAAGTGAATGATGCTTGATCAAAACTTGTAAAATGGTGGGGGGAATTTCAAATGATTCACAAGGGGAACTTACCGTTTTTGAAAGTTCACTCCCCATCTCCATAGTCTTTAGGCACAGAGGAATTATTTCAGTAGAGAGAAGGAAACTGATAACCTCTGTATCATCAACCTGAAGTAAAAATAAAAAACAGACAGGTCAGGTTTCAGGGAAAGTGACAAATCCCAAAAATAAGGTAAAATTGCATTTTTGCAGAGTTTTCAGAAAAGAAAAATTACTCTGCTCCCAGAGTTATAGAAAGCAGCAAACAATAGTGAAAATTCCTTTAGCTTGTTCACGTGAGAAATTGTTCCCAACAACACAACCACTAATGTGCAAAAACAGCATTTCATAATATCTTCACAGCCACTGCTTTTATGGATAATAAAAGGGTGTATTCTATGAGAACGAAACTACACTAAATAGGTAATGTTGTCCCTCATGTGAGAGGGAGATTACTACAAGCCAAGGTGCAAAATAAGAAAAACATCCCAAATAAAAAAAAAAAACTAATGACAAGCTGCTAACTACCCAATATTATCAAATGCTGAGGGTTCAAAAATTTAAAAGAACAAAGGAGACAACATAAACATATAAGTAACAGATATTATAAATAATTCAACGACTAGAAAGAGAGAGAGTCCAACACTAAAAGAACAATAAAAAATCTGTGTTATAGTTAAAAAAAAAAAAAACTTCAAGAGTACCCTTGAGGTCTTAATAACAAGGGTCATCTTGTTCATTAGTGTGCTTGTGTGTTCACACATACATATACATAGAGAGAGATGCCCAAGATTAGAGGTTGCTGAACCAAGATCAGGGTTTGGCATCCCCAAATCTAGGGTTTCCCTGTTCGTTTCTGTGTGCGGGTGGGTGCACGTATGTAGAGAGAGAGAGAGAGTAGACAAGATTTTCAGTATGCATACATATGCATAGGAGAGCGAAAGAGTCATCAGAGGCCATTGTAGGAGGAATCATTGAGGTCATCATTGCTATCGGAGAACGAGAGAAAGGGTTATCACACAAAATGCTAGTGCTTGGGAGTGAAATGGAAAGAGCATGGGACGGAAATCTTTTTCATGCTGTTAGAATTAGTATATTATGTATAGTGTTGTACATATAAGATAGGGTTGTACCTTATGCTTAAGCTAGTTGTACCTTATTGGTATATATAGATATACCACGTTGTGAATAAAACATAACATTTTTCTCTCCCAAAACTTCACATGGTATCAAAGCCATCTTCTTCCTCGTGTAACTTGCCGCCGCCGCTGCCGCCCCTGCTACCGTCTACCATTGCCATCATTGACTGTTCTTCTTGCGGCCCTTCGCAGCTCTTCGTCTTCCAGATCTGTCTGCCTGAGGTTTCCTTCTCCGTCAAAGTCTCCCCAAATCTGAAACTGTCGCCACTGCTGTCGTTTGCCTTCACCAACAACTACCTTCGTCGTTCGCCTTCTCTTTCATCGTCGACGATCGCAAGTTGCCCAAGTAATTGCCGCCATCACTGCTGATATCCTAGATCTAGTCTGTCATGACCGTCGATCTGCCTTTGGCCGTTGTCGCTTGTCATCGTCAGCCAGTCTCTTGCGACCGTTGATCTTCCACGATTAAGATTTTGCCGAAATAGCCACTGTTGGATCTGCGAGGACTCACCATCGGATTTGCCATCATCGTCTAGATTTGCGAGCCGCCACCACTATCGTCGCTCAGATCTGGCCATCATTCTTTAGATTCGGCCGTCAATTCCTCAGATCTGACCATCAATCTTCAAATCTAGCCATCATTGCTTAGATATGATCGTCAATCTTTAGATCCAACCATCATTGCTCAGATCCGGCCATCGATCTTCAGATCCAAACATAATTTCTCAGGTCTGGCCGTCAATCCCTCAGATCAAGTAGTCAATCTCTTAGATCCGACCATCATTCTTCAAATCTGGCCCAGATCTGCTTCCTCTTGCGATAGTGACCCTAGATCTGCTTCTAGCCAGTCTTCTTCTTCGCTTTTGTGGCAATCTATTGGACTGTCGACCTCAAATCTAGGTTTCACAGCCTGAGATTTGGTTTGCAGCAACTTTCTTTAATTTTAGATCTGGGCTTCACAATTTCAGATTTGTTTTAGATCTGATTTGCAGTCTTGTTTCACAGTTTCAGATCTGGTTTTTCTTTGCAATCTCAAATCTAGTTTGGTTGCGCTTGGTTTTCCGCTACCACCTCTTCAAAACCTGGAGTTGTGAGTCCATCTTCATCAATGACTGTACCTATCCATGTACCATCTTTATCTGGTATTACTGCCATTACCATCGACAAGTTGAATGGTAAGAGCTATATGTATTGGTCAGTGTCTGTTTGAATGTGGTTTCGCGGGCATGGTGTTGGTGATCATTTGACTACGAGGCTTTTTAACATTGCTGAAGCAAATAAGACTGGGATCGCATAGATGCACACTTGGTTACTTTGTTATGGCAGTTTATAGATGTTGATTTAATTCCTTTATTTCGTGTCTACGAGAACTGTTTCAATATTTGGTCTCATGCTCAGCAGCTATATACTAATGATATTGTGTGTTTATACACTATCATTATTAATTTGTTTAGTATTAAAAAAGGGGACTCAGATGTGCCTACTTACTTGGGTCGTATCTAGTTTGTTGTGACAGATTTTAATGCTATGCTCCCGGTTACAACTGATCCCATTGAGAAAAAGAAACAGAGGGACAAGTTGTTTATGGTGCTCACCCTGATAGGCCTTGGGCCCAATATGGAGGGTGTTCGCACTCAAATCCTGAGTATTCCCACTATTCCTACCATGGAAGAGGTGTTTTCCCGGATCCTTCGAAGTACACAAGCATTTTCTAAGGCTTCAGTTGGAGAGCGATCTATTCTTGCCTCTTAGAGTCCTAGATCTTCCTCTGAGTTTGGACCTGGAGATGGTTGTGGTCGAGGTGTTGGGCATGGTCGCAATGGTAAGCACCCTTATTGTAATTATTGTCATCGCCTTGGTTATTATAAAGAAACATGTTATGCACTCCATGGTTGCCCTTCCAAGGCCAATGTTGCAATTCCTAATGGTACTAACACAGTCCGTGATACCTGATACTTCTCACACTAAGCGATCAGCCTTTACATATATGATCTCTATTGAGGAGTTGGTTGAGTATCATCAGCTTCGGGCAGCTCAGCAGGCCTTATCTCCCATAGCTTCTATCGCCCAAGAGTCTAGTTCTTCTGCACAATCACCCAATGGTACTTCTCATATTTGTCTTATTCATTCTCAGCTTAGTCCTTGGATTCTTGATTCAGCAGCTTCAAAGCATATTTCTGGTACTAAATCTTTATTCTCTCATTTTGATTCCTCTACGTCCCTTCCTCCAATCACTGTGGCTGATGGGTCTAAAAACCTTCCCATTATTATTGGTAGGGCTGATCCACTTCCATCTATTTCTCTTAATTTTGTTTTTCATGTCCCTAGTTGTCCATATAGTCTCATTTCTATTTGTTGTCTCACTCGTTCTTTGAATTGTCGTGTTATCTTTGATTCTAAATCTATTCTTGTGTAGGATCGGGGTACGAGACGAACGATTGGCACCGAACATGAGTTTGAGGGACTTTACCATCTTGCCCTGCCGTCATCTACGACGTCTGCTTGTGCTTCTAGAAAAGCTTCTCCTCTTCAAATTCATTCTCGACTTGGTTATCCTCACTTATCTTCTCTTCAACAGATGATTCCTTCATTATCTTCGTTAACTATTCTAGAATGTGAGCCTTGTTAGCTAGGAAAACATGTTCGTTTTTCTTATCCTAGTTGTCTTAATAAACGAGCTGATGCTCCTTTTGATCTTGTCCATTCAGACATTTGGGGTCCTAGTAAAGTCAAGTCTAGAAAAGGTTTTTTCTATTTTGTTACATTTATTGATGATCATTCTCGTTGTGCTTGGCTTTACTTAATGAAAGATTGTTTTGAATTGCAATCTTTATTTACTTCCTTCTGTAATGAAATCTCTACTCAATTTGGTTATACCATTCAGGTCCTTCGCAATGATAATGCCCAAAAATATTGTTCTCATGTGTTTCAAGCTTTTCTCTCATCTTGGGGTATTGTCCACAGTTCTCTTATCCTTATACTCCACAATAAAATGGGGTGGCTGAACGTAAAAATCGTCATCTCATTGAGATTGCTCGGACACTTCTCCTTCACATGCATGCACCTGTTGTCTTTTGGGATACTGCTCTTTTCATTTCTAGTTATTTGATCAACAAGATGCCATCCACTGTTCTGAATGGGGCCATTCCACATACTTTACTCTTTCCTCGTGATCCCATCTATCCTATTCCTTCTCGTGTCTTTGGATCAGCTTGTTTTGTCCATCTTCTTTCCCTTGGTCATGATAAATTGTCTCCTGGCTCGATCAAGTGTGTGTTCCTAGGCTACTCTCACCATTAAAAGGGATACAAGTGCTACTCCCCTGAACTTGGTAGGCATTTTCTCTCTTCTGATGTCACATTTTTTGAGTTTACACCTTTTTTCTCTTCTTCACTTGATAGGTCTTCTTCCTTCATTCATGAGGTTCTTCATGTCCCTTCTTTTCCTTCTCTAGTCCTAGTACCTGTTTATGTTCCTCTCCAAACTTATCAACATTGTTTTAAGCCTTCATCAGTACCTACTGCTCCCGCTCCTATTGCCGATGATGGTATTGCTCCAAACCCATCCACCCTCCAGCTGGTGCCATTATTTCGTCTCCCTCTAACTTTACCCAAGCTCATGTTTGTCGAGGTACATGTTCCACTCGCAATCCTCATCCTATTTATACTTTTGTGACCTCTTGCCGTTTGTCATCTATTTGTTCTGCTTTTGTCTATGCTCTTTCATTTGTTTCTATCCCTAAGATAGATACTAAAGCTCTTTCTCACCTTGGGTGGTGACGTGCTATGGATGAGGAGATGTCTGCCTTGTTGACTAATGAGAGACATGGGATCTAGTTCCTCTCCCTCTCGGGAAGTCTACTATTGGTTGTCGGTGGGTATTTACAGTTAAGGTTGGTCCAGATGGTTCTATTGATCGTCTGAAGGCTTGGTTGGTCGCTAAGATCTATACTCAAATTTTTGGTTTGGATTATGGTGATACATCATCTCTCGTGGCTAAGATTGCTTTTGTTCGTGCTTTTCTTGCTATCGCCGCTATTCAGCAATGGCCTCTTTATCATCTTGATGTTAAAAATGTTTTTCTTCATGGCGACCTTCAAGAGGAAGTGTATATGGAGCAACCTCTTGGTTTTGTTCTCAGGGGGAGTCCCGACTAGTATGTCGCCTGAAGAAGTCCTTATATGGCCTAAAGCAATCTCCTTAGTGTTGGTTTGGTCACTTCAGTTCGGTCATCCAGTCTTTTGGTATGATTAGAAGTGAAGCTGATCATTCTGTTTTTTATCGCCATTCTTCTAATAAAGTTATATTATTGGTGGTGTATGTAGATGACATTATTATCATAGGAGATGATGACGTTGGTAATGGGTAGTTGAAGACTCATTTGCATGCTTATTTTCATACCAAGGATTTGGGCAGGTTGAAATATTTTCTTGGTATTGAGGTAGCTCACTCTGCCCATGGTGTGTGCATCTCTCAAAGGAAGTACGCCTTAGATATTTTGGAAGAGACTAGTATGCTTGATTCCCAACCTATAATTCCCAACCTATAAATACTCCTATGGATCATAATATTAAGCTTGTACTAGGACAGGGGGAGCCATTGGAGGATCCTTGGCGATATAGGAGACTGGTTGGGAAGCTTAATTATCTCACCATTACACAACTAAACATCTCTTTTGTTGTTAGTGTGGTAAGTCAATTCTTGGACTCCCCATGTGATAGTCACTGGCACGCTTTAGTGCGTATCTTGAGATACATTAAAAGTGCTCCTAGTAAAGGCTTGTTTGAGAACAAAGGAAAAAAGCAGGCTGTTGGATATACTGATGCAGATTGAGCTGGTTGTCCCACAGATAGGCGCTCTACCTCGGGTTATTGTATCTTGATTGGAGGAAGTTTGGTGTCTTGGAAGAATAAGAAGCAGAATGTTGTGACTAGATGTAGTGCAGAAGCAGAATATCTGGCTATGGCTTTAGTCACATGTGAGTTGATTTGGCTCAATAAACTTCTTTCGGAGTTGAAATTTAGAGATTCAGGACCTATGCAACTTATTTGTGATAATTAGGCGGCTCTTCATATTGCCTCTAATCTAATTTTTCATGAGCGGACCAAACACATAGAGATAGATTGTCACTTTGTGAGATAGAAATTGATTTCTGGAGAGATTAGTACGTCATTTGTTAGCTCTAATGACTAGCTAGCTGATCTTCTTACCAAGGTGTTACGGGGTCCATGACTTGCCTACATTTGTACCAAGCTAGACACATATGATATATATGCACCTGCTTGAGGGGGAGTGTTAGAATTAGTATATTATGTATAGTGTTGTACATATAATATATATATATATATATTAGAGATAGGGTTGTACCTTATGCTTAAACTAGTTGTACCTTATTGGTATTTATAGATATACCACATTGTGAATAAGACATAACATTTTTCTCTCTCAAAACTTCACACATGCAAAGGGTGCTTTCTTACTGCTGTTTTTTGCAGTTCATTTCATTTGTTCTCATTATTTGAGATAGAAAATTTTGTAGCCAAGCAACCTTCCAAATTTTCCATTCCAACATCCTGAAAATAAAATAGAAAATGTACAAATGGCCATGTTTCCAAGCATGTCCAAAATGGTTGTGTTTGTTGTCTTAACTCAAATTTGCACATGGAAATACTCTAAATAAACATAAGCCCAAGGAAAAGGGGGGGAAAGGTAGAGGGTGACAAGTGAACAATCCCTAGATAACATAATCTCTTAATAGAACAAAGGTTAAATTTCTAAATTTGAAGAATAAAAAAAGAGCATCCTTAGTGCATGAGACTCCCCACTGTTGAAGATATTGGTGTCTAAGTGTTTTTGCTGTTACTTAATGATAGCGTTGCTGCATTGTGTGTGCTGATTGTAGGAGGTTATTTGTAGGAAGTTAAGTGTTATGTATTTGCGCTTGCACTATATTAGGATGGTGTGAGGGCTGATAGTATATAAGTCGGCTCCTCATTATGTACAGTGTGGATTTTTCATTTTGTCCTGACTTTAATTCAAGTGCGCCTGAGGTATTTTTCTACCTTTATTCTTTCATTCTTTCCATTGTGAAGCTCTCACTTCATGGTATCAAAGCCAAAGACTCACGTCAATGGCGTCACGCAATTCAACCTCGTCCAATCCTCCTCACTTTGCTTCCACCTTGTCTGTTACTACTCAGTCAGACTTTACGACAGTAGCAAAGGTGTTTAGTTTCATTCCAATGAAACTCGATTCCAGTAATTATCTCTACTGGAAGGCGCAGATCATGGCTACTATTCGTGCATTCGATCTGATGCAGTTTGTTGACAAAACTACTCTACCGCCTAAGTATTTGTACTCCGATCAAGGAGAACAACAAGTTATCAATCCAGATTATCTTGGCTAGATCCGATCTTATCAGCTTCTGTTAGGTTGGTTATTCTCAACGATTGACAAGGAAGTCCTAGTTCAGGTAACACATTGTGAAAGTGCATCAAATATATGGTCCTTCCTCAAGAATTTGTATTCACAACAAACCGTTGCTCGTTCGTTCCAACTTAAACAACTTAGATCTATCAAGAAGAATGATCTGTCAGTGAATGATTATCTTTTGAAAATTAAGACTATAGGACATTCCTTAGCTGCTATTGGTGATCCTATTAGTGACAAGGACTTGCTAATGCCGATATTGAATGGATTAGGTGATGACTATGATAATGTCATAGGTCTGATCACTTATCAAATGGATGAGATTAACATAGATAAGGTGTAGTATCTTCTGTTGATGCACGAACAGAGGCTGTCGGCTAAGATTGTCTCCCATGTATCTACTGTGAATAATTTTGAGAATGCTACCTTGTCAGTGAATTTTGCATCTCAAACAACCAGATGAGGTAGGAATTTCACTGGTTTTCGAGGAGATAATTACAGAGGAGGAAATAATCGAGGTCGAGGCAGATCCTCAGGCAAACGGTTTTATTGCCAATTGTGTGGCAAACCAGGTGGCCACTTTGCTGATCGTTGTTATCACAGGTTTGACAGAAATTTCCAGCGAAGTTTTAATTCATTTGGAAAAGAAGGTGGCAGAACATCTTAGTCCGATTCTCAGGCTTTCATAGCTTCTTCTAAGGAGTCTAACAGAGGTTACTTGACTGATTTAGAGTTTCAGTCTGGGACTTCCTATGGACATGTGTCACAACCTTTTGACTCAAGCTCTCAGTACTCTCAGTCTTATCCTCATTCTAATCAATTTGGTGATTTATCTTGGTGTGTAGATTCAGGTGCTACGAACCACATCACTTCAAGCTTAAACAATCTTTCTCTTCACTTTCCTTACAATGGCACTGATAAGGTAGTTGTTGGTAATGGTAAGACTTTTCCAATCTCAAATGTTGGTCTTAGTCAAATGCTTATGCATACAACTCCTATTTCCATTCTTTCATTGCCAAATGTCTTACATGTGCCTAAAATGACGAAAAATCTCATTAGTGTGTCTCAACTTACTAATGAAAATAATGTCATTGCTGAATTTCAATCTACCTTTTGTTTGATCAAGGACAAGGAAACGGGTTAGGTGTTATTCCGAGGGGTGCTTAAAGATGGTCTTTACCTACTTGCTCCAGCACTTGCTTGTGCTCAGCCTCGAGATGTTTCTTCTTTTGCAATCAGCAATTGCTCTGCTGTTACCTCAAAGAGGTCTCCTACCTCATTTGTTTCCGTATGTCTTGTTAATTGTTGTAACAGACAAAGTTTGTCTTTGTCTAGCATACAGTCAGCTTGTAATAACTATAGAGTTTGCAAACAATGGCATGATAGGCTGGGTCATCCTTCTTTACATGTATTGAAACACCTTCTCAATAAAATACATGTTTCATGTAACTCTACCAATCTGTCCTTTTGTGATTCCTGTAAATTGGGTAAACTACATCAACTTCCTTTTGCTTCTTGTCAAAGCACAACAAAGCATCCTCTAGAGATAGTGTATTCAGATTTGTGGGGTCCATCCCCAGTTCTGTCCATTGAGGGATATCGATACTATATAGTTTTTGTAGATGTTTTTACTCGTTACACATGGTTGTATCCTATTAGACAAAAATCTGACACATTAAATGTCTTCAAGACCTTTCATAAATTTGTTGAGCTGCAATATAGTTCCAAACTTCGTGCTCTACATACAGACAATTTGGGGGGGGGGGGGGGAATTTAAAGCATTACTGCCATATCTTGCTTCTTATGGTATTCAAACTAGATTTTCTTATCCCTATACACACTAGCAAAATGGTGTTGCCGAAAGGAAACACTAGCATATTGTCGAAATGGGTTTAACTCTCTTATCTCATGCTAAAATGCCTTTAACATTTTGGGTTGAAATTTTTCAAACAGTTGTCTTTACTAATAATTTATTGCCAGCTGCACCCTTATAGTTTCAAAGTCTCTTTGAAAAACTCTATCACAAATTCCCCAACTATCTTTAGTTGCAACCATTTGGCTGTGCATGCTTCCCTTATCTCCGTCCTTAAGCACAAATTTAATTTCCATTCCACTAAATATGTGCTTCTAGGTTACAGTCATGTGCATGCTGGGTACAAATCCACAGATTCTTTGGGTCAAGTGTATATAACACGTTATGTCATTTTCAATCCTGATGAGTTTCCCTATCCTCAGTTGTTTCCAAGTTCAGTTTCATCAAATTCTTTATCCTCACAATCGTCATCTTCTGGTTTGTCAACGAATGTTCTTAATTTCAAACGTTCTTCTGTTTCTTCCTGTTCAGCTCCTCGAGTAGCACCTATTCCTTCTTTTGTTTGTCCTGCTGCTAGTTCTAATTCATCTCCTGCTCCTGAACAACCTTCTATTTCTCAGCCTTCCCATTTATCTTCCAGTTCCCCTTCCAGTTTTGCTCGTAACCAACTCCAGCCTACACCTGCCCCAGCCTTGTCTATTCATCCGATGGTCACTCGTTCCAAGGCCAAACAACTAACTATTTCTTCTCCACATGACCTACTAAGCTCCCTAGAACCAAATACTGTTCAAGAAGCTCTTTTAAACTCCAATTGGGCTCAAGCTATGAAAGAGGAATATTCTGCTCTTCAACATAATAATATGTGGGAACTTGTTCCCCTCTCCTCTGATATGAACTTGATCTCTTGTAAATGGATTTTCCAGGTTAAATACAAACCTGATGGGTTTATTCTTAAGTATAAGGCTAGGCTTGTTGCAAAAAGGTTTCTACAAACCCCTGGCATTGATTATGCTGAGACATTTAGCCCTGTAGTTAAAGTCCCTACCATTAGGGTTATGTTTTCTCTAGCTGTTCAATTTGGTTGGGATGTGCAGTAGGTCGATATTAACAATGCATTTTTCAATGGGGATCTGTAAGAGGTTGTTTATATGATGCGGCTTGAGGGGTTTGTTAGTCAAGATTTTCCTTCACATGTGTGCAGGCTGACAAAGTCTCTTTATGGCCTTAAACAAACTCCACGAGCTTGGTACAATAAGTTGAGGACTTCCCCGCAGGATTGGGGTTTTGTGCATGCTGTCTCCGATGCCTCCTTGTTCATAAAAAGGCATTCTAAGTTTGTGTTGTTTGTTCTGGTATATGTCGATGATATTCTCATAACAGGCTCCAATACAGATGCTCTACATGCGTGTATCAAGGATTTAGACACGTATTTTTCCCTCAAGACTTTTGGGTCTATTAACTATTTTCTCTGCTTTGAGCCTCATAGAGATGCGACTGGCATTTATTTGACTCAGTCCAAGTATACGTTGGACTTACTTCAGAAGACTGTCATGATTGATTGTAAGCCTTGTGAAACTCCCATGAGTCCAGGCTGTTCGCTAACTATTGAAGGTGATGATTTTCCTAACCCAGCTCTCTACCAGACAATTGTTGGGTCTCTTTAATATCTAATATATACACGACCGGATGTTGCCTTTACTGTCAATAAGTTGAGTCAGTTCTCAGCTGCTCCAAAGGTTCAACATTGGCTTGCATGTAAGCGGTTACTTCGCTATTTGAAGGGAACAGTTGGATTCGATCTGAAGTTCACTCCATCTTCTTCTGATTTGGCTCTCTCTATGTATACCGATGCTGACCGTGCAAGTTGCAAAGTCACCAGACGGTCCACCAGTGGTGTCTGTGCCTTTCTTGGTAATAATCTCTTGGTTTGGAGCTCAAAGAAACAAATTGTGGTTGCACGTTCTGTTGGTAAAGCAGAATATCGAGCTATGGCGCAAGGTGTTGCTGAGATCTTATGGTTAAAGTCTTTACTGACTGAGTTGGGTTATCCTTTTACTTCTACACCCATTCTATGGTGTGACAACCTAGCTGCTAAGTGTATTGCCGAAAATCCTATGTTTCACTCCAAAACCAAGCACATTGAAGTTGATGTGCATTTTGTTTGAGAGAAGGATGAATGTGGAGATGTGGAAATTTGGTATGTTCCTTCCCAGCATCAAGTCGCTGACGTTTTTACCAAGGGGCTACCTAAGGATTGGTTCTTGTTTCTATGTAACAAACTTCAACTCCAAATGACACCTATTGGTCACTGACTCACTGTACAACTGTTCCAACACGCAAGACCATGGTTTTAGGCAGTTGAGTATGGAGTCTTGTTTGAGGGGGCATGTTGAAGATATTGGTGTCTAAGTGCTTTTGTTGTTACTTAATACTTAATGATAGCGTTGCTGCATTGTGTGTGCTGATTGTAGGAGGTTATTTGTAGGAAGTTAAGTGTTATGTATTTGCGCTTGCGCTGTATTAGGATGGTGTGAGGGCTGACAGTATATAAGTCAGCTCCTCATTATGTACGGTGTGGATTTTTCATTTTGTCCTGACTTTAATTCAAGTGCGCCTGAGGTATTTTTCTACCTTTGTTCTTTCATTCTTTCCATTGTGAAGCTCTCGCTTCACCCACTTCACGAAGGTTGGGGAGGGTCATGTTTGTATGCAACATTCTGTAAGAAAACTTGAATAATATTCGTATATTTTATATCTACATCTTTTCCTATATTTATATACAATGGGCTACACTTTCTAAGAAAGAGTGCATATCCTAAATCAAAGGAATTGATTCCTAAATAAAGGATTCAGATCCTTAATCAAGGGGATCAATCAATCAGATCCCAAATTATAGGTATAAATTGGGAAAAGAAAAAATAGGAAAGAATTAATTTTCAATCAATCAAAGATAGTGAAGATATTGGTTGGCAATTGCAAGGCTGTCATGAATAATCTTTAACACTCCCCCTCAAGCTGAGGAACGAATATCTATCATTCCTAGCTTGCTGGTTAAGTTCTAAAATCTGCTTGGAGGAAGTCCCTTGGTCAAAACATCAGCAATTTGTTCTTCAATAGGCTAAGAAGTCCTACTTCTATCTTTTCCTTAATGAAGTGCCTGTCAATCTCCACATACTTGGTTCGGTCATGTTGCACAGTATTATGTGCAATATTTATGGCTGACATATTATCACAGTACAACTTCACATTTTGATTCCTCTGAATTCCCAAATCATCTAAAATGATCTTAAGCCACATTAACTCACAAACACCAAGGGCCATTGCCTTGAATTTTTCTTCTACACTTGATCTTGCCACCACATTCTGTGTTTTACTTCTCCATATAACTAAATCATTCCCTAGGAAAGTGCAATAGCCCTAGGTAGACCTTTTGTCAAATAAAGAGCCTGCATAGTCAACATTTGTATATGCTGTTAGAGATAGATCTTGATTAGATCGAAATAGGATACCTCTCCCTGGAGTAGATTTCAGATGATGGAGGATTCTATGAATAGCTTGCATGTGTTCCAGCCTTGGATTATGCATAAATTGACTAACAACACCAACTGCAAAGGCTATATCCAGTCTTGTATGAGAGAGACATCAATTTACCAACTAGTTGTTGATACCTTCCTTTGTCAATTTTATTGTCATCATGCAGTTCAGTCAGCCTATGATTTTGTTCAATAGGGGTACTTGCAGCCTTACCACCTAGAATACCAGTTTCTTTCAAATGGTCCAGCACATAATTTCATTGAGATAAGAAAATACCTTCCTTGGAGTAGGCTACTTCAACCCCAAGAAAATATTTTAACTTTCTGAGGCCCTTGATTTCAAATTCCTTAGCCAATGTTTCTTGAAGACATCTTTCAGCCATTTCATTCCTCGTTGTAATAATGTCATCCACATAGTTTATAAGTGCAGTAACTTTACCCTTGGATGCGTGTTTTATAAACAAGGTGTGGTCTCCTCTGCTTTGGCAATACTCCATCTTTGTCATGGCCTGTGTGAATCTCTCAAACCATGCCTTCAGGGACTGTTTTAAGCCATAGAGGGCCTTTTTTAAGGCGACATACTTTACTGTCTTCAATATTATGTGCAAATCCTGGTGGTAACTCCATATAAACTGTCTTCTTTAGGTCTCCAGGTAGGAATGCATTTTTTACATCAAATTGTTGTAGGCTCCAACCAAAAACTGCAGCCAAAGATAATAAGACTCGGACAAAATTCATCTTTGCCACAGGTGCAAAGGTCTCTAGATAGTCAACCCCATATCTTTGAGTATGTCTATTAGCTACAAGGCTTGTCTTGTATCTTTCCAAAGAGCCATCTGCTTTATACTTCAAGGTATAAACCCATATTCATCCTACCAACACAACTCCCTTTGGTCTCGTGACAATGTCACATGTCTCATTCTTCTCAAGTCCTTTCATCTCCTCTTTCATGGCTTGAACCCAATTTCTGTCTTTTAAAACTTCTTGTATATTTGTGGGAACATCAATAGAATTAAGGGTAGTAAGAAAGGCTTTATGCTGAGAAGACATTTTATCATAAGAAATAAAGTGGGAAATTGGGTGTTGTGTACAGCTCTGGGTTCCTTTTCTAAGGGTAATATGGAGATCAAGATCATCAACAAGATCATGTGATGTATTATCTATGGGAGAGTGAGTTATCTCAGTCATAGGATCTGGTTCAGATGATTGAACCTGTTTTTGAGTTGAATTAGACTTCCCTTTCCTTGAGTAAACATGTAGTGGACTCTTGAATCTTTACTGCTTCTCATTAAGATCCAGTTGAGAATCACAGTCAGTGCGGCTGGTTTCTGGATTGGTTTGCCCAGCTGATCCACTAGATGGAGGAATTAACTTTAATGGAAAATTGTCATCATCCTTAGAGTGAATCTCCCCCTAATGATGAGAAACAGATGGAGAAAAAAAGGGATCAGCTTCATGAAAAGTGACATCCATAGAGACAAATATCCTTTTGGAAGGAGGGTAACACTTGTACCCCTTTCCCTTTTGAGAGGGACAATAACCCAGAAAGACACACCTTAAGGCTCTTGGATCTAGTTTACTTCTGTGTTGCAAGGATATGTGAACAAAAGCAACACATCCAAACACTCTAGGTGCTGGAACAGTGTGAGGGACAGCATTAGGATAGGCTTCAGAGAGAAGTTGAAGTGGAGTTTTGTTTCCTAGAAGGTTAGAAGGAAGTTTGTTAATGAGAAAAGTGGCTGTAACAACAGCCTTCCCCCAAAAATGTTTTGGTATGTTCATTTGGAATAGAAGGGAGCGAGTAACATTGAGGAGGTGTCAGTTTTTTTTTTTTTTCCTCTACAATTCCATTTTGTTGTGGGGTATCTAGACAAGATGATTCATGAATACTCCCTTTTTTTTTTAAAGGTGGTGTTGAGAGAATGATTAAAGTATTCTTTTCCATTATCTGACCATATAGTTTAATGAGGCTGCCAAACTGAGTATGAATCATTTTGTGAAAAGATTGAAAGATAATCCCCACATCTGACTTTTCTTTCATAAGAAAGAGCCAAGTAGTTATAGTGTGATCACCAATAAAGGAAATAAACCAATGAAAACCATTGACATTTGGAATTTTAGCAGGACCCCATACATCAGTGTGAACCAAGGAAAATGGCTGAGAAACTAATTTATTGCTGGCTGGAAATGAAACTCTATGATGTTTAGCATACTCAAATGAATTACAATATAAGGGACTCAATAGCAAAATTCTTAAAAAGAAGGGGGAACATTTGTTTAAGCAAGATAAATGGTGGATGGCCGAGCTTACAATGCTTGAGATGGATTTTTGAAACATTAGAAGACGCGACTGTTATAGGAACCTTGAGAATTACAGCTAAGGGAGAGTTGAATATCACATGTCTTGGTACAGTCCATCCTTCTCTTTAACATATCCAATCATCCTCCCTGTGTCCCATTCCTAAAATATGCAATGAGTAGAATAAAAAATGGCTAGGCAGTTTACGGACTTAATCAACTGATAAATAGACATGAGATTTGTGAGAGATTAGAAACATGTAAAACATTCTCAAGGAAAACTGAAGGTGTCAAACGAGTATGACCAAATCCTGTAATTTCAACAGGTTTACCATCAGCAACAGTTATTTTTCTCTTTTCCCGAGTCAATGATCCAAGAATTAGCATTGAAAGTAGCAGACATTAGGCATTTACCTGATTGAGTTAGTGAACAAGAGTTAGGTGTGATAGAGTCAAGAAATCCTCTTAACTTTTCCATCTCCTTGCTGAACCCTTTGAAGTCAGTGATATCTTGGCTGCCTTCCTCTCTTGTAGCACAGTTTGCTTTACCCCTCTGATTTTCAATTCTGTTCAAGACTTGCTCCTTACCATGTAGTTTGAAACATGTCTCCTGAGTATGTCTGGACTTCTTACAATGATAGCACCAAAGTCCGTATCTGTCAGATTTGGTGGTTTCTTGCCACCATGATTCTTTTCACCCCATCCTTGTCTCCGGCCATAATTAGGTTTGTTGGAAATCATGTCTCATCCAGAAGCTGGATGGGATTCCAGCATAACAACCCTTCTACTCTCCTCTCCTCTTATTATAGAGTACACTTCACTTAAAGAAGGCAACTTCTCCCTTCCCAAAATCTGGACTCAAACTTGATCAAATTCTACATTCAGTCTGGCTAAAAATTGAAAAATTCCTTCTCTTTCCATGACCTTTAGGAGGATCTTGGAATCCTCACTGCACTTCATTTTTAGATTTTGATAGTGGTCTAATTCCAGCCATAGACCGTTCATCACATTGTAATAATCAACAACTGAAAGATTGTTTTGTCTCATACCTGAGATTCTAGTCTTAATCTCAATATAAGGCTGTTGCATCTTCCATCTTTGAATATGTCCTCTGAACCGTATCCCAAATATCCTTGGTTGTAGGAACATGTAATGACTGATTATTTCCGGCTGGATGGAGTTCCAAAGCCAGGACATTATCATTGAATCTTCAACATCCCAATCTTGGGATTTGGATCATCATGGCTCAGGCCACTTTTGATTGGATGACCAATCTTCCCTCGTCCTTTTAGGAATGTCCTCACTATCTGTGACCATTGAAGATAGTTCTTCCCATCCAAATGGTAGGAAGAGTTCACCGTTCGGAGTTCTCCAATTAAGGACTGATTGGATGAAGCATCAAATCGTGATGCTGTACATGCAGTTATAGTCTGTGAAGAGGAGTCCGACATCTCTAGGCTGTGAGGAGTGAGAATAATGGTGGTTAACAAGAGGAAAAGAATAGATCTGAGGCAGCAACAATGGTGGACAGAACTAATAACCAGTGATAAAGGCTGGAAGAAAACAAAATTAGTTTATCAACAGGCAGCAATGAAGGCTGAAAATCTCAACAAAAAAAAAAAAAAATGACTTCTCTGACTAACTAAAATTCCCAAAAGTCGGTGACTCTGATACCATGTAAGAAAACTTCAATAATATTGATATATTTTATATGTACAACTTTTCCTATATTTATATACAATGGGCTGCACTTTCTAAGAAAGAGTGCAGATCCTTAATCAAGGGGATCAATCAATCAGATCCCAAATTATACGAATAAATTAGGAAAAGAAAAAATAGGAAAGAACTAATTTTCAATCAATGAAAGATAGAGAAGATATTGGCTGGCAGCTGCAAGGCTGTCTGTGAAATTTTTTTAACACATTCCCCTTGTTTTTTTCTCAAGGAGACTCCACATCCCTACCCTGCGACCTTCCAACCACAAAGAAGCAACTTTACCAGAGTATGAATATATAATATTAATCAAACCTTTCCCTCTGAATTGTAAGAATATATAATATTAATCAAAATCCCAGAAGCACTAAAAACACATAGCTATAATTACCAGAGCATGAAAATCGAACAGTGATGGCCTATGAATCAAGGACATGAGAACACAACATTTTCTAAAATAGTAGGACACAACACAGTCAGGATACATCAATAAATAAAATAAATTTTTATATATCTAATGGCACAATAAATATAAAGACTGTATTCCAAACTCACAAATATGAATTTAAAATTCATAATCCATCATTCCAAATGCATAAGTCTAATATAATTAGCAACCAATTCACAAATCATTACTCATTTCAAATTCAACCACCAAAAGGTCAAAAACTGAAGAGTCATAACAACTGAAAACTGAAGAGTAATGCAATTGCCAAGTTAGACAAGTGAATAGTTGTTAATTTTTTTTTTTCTTAGGTCTTCAAAGTGTCCATAGAGGGGAAATGTGTCCTACGCCTGTCCCCTCCGATACCCATTACAGAAAATAAGAAAGTGTGTCAGACATGCCATGTGGGCGTGCCCACATACCGGTGGCTTCACTGACTGGCGGACAGCACCAGTACAGCAGCCCCTAGGGAGTGTCAGTTCTTTTAATGTGGAAGATACTCAGATTCCTGATGCCACTTCCTGCTAGAAGTGGAGTTCAAGAGATAAGAACATGCATGCAGCTCATGCTACCTGTGATTATTCTGCTGTGAAGTGTTTTTGGCAATTCATACCCAGAAAACCTTTGGATTTTAGATGAACTGGCATTTCTCTACTAGCACAAATATCAAATATATAAAGGAAAGCATCTGGTATCAAGATTGTTTATGCAGCTCAACAGAAAAGATTGAGAATATCAGTAACAAAGAAAACAAAATCAGTTGGATGAAGCACCTTCACCAAAGCACCAATGACGCCCAAGGAAGTAAGCCTTAAATACTCAAATGGCCTAGATTTGCTGGTAGTATTAAGGAAAGGGTACAGATATAAAGGAATTTGCGCTGCAAAGGGAAAAACCATCAATTAGAACATTTCAGTAAATCTACATAAACTTCAAGAATTATGCGCCAAGCATGGCCACAGAAAGATTACTCTTTTTGTAATATTACATCCCCAAAGAGGAAGAACTATATTACTTCATAGGCTAAAAGGTAAATACAAATTTCCAAAATCTAAAATGTTAGCCTATGAAAAATATTAACTTCAACTATTCATAAAAGGAGCAGCGAAATGTTAGCTGTCCATGGAAAAATGAGGATAAATAGAAATCAAATGCCTAGCTGGTTGGAGAACTTTATGATCCCTATATAGCAATCAAATGATCCTCTGAATACATTGTACTGCAACAAGCAAGAGGTGCAGCACCGACAAAAAGGCAGGTGACATGGAACTCTCAAAAGGAAGAAAAAGAGGGGGGTGAATTGCAGGTCCCACAATGGTACTCAATGACCATAACTGAATCCATTGTGCTGCAATAAGAAAAGGTGGAACACCCACAAAAAGGAAAGTGACATGGAGATCTCAAAAGGAAGAAAAAGACAGGAGGTGATGCGGGTCCCACAATGTTACACAAATGACGGTAACGAAGTCTAATGTCTGGTGCTGTAGCAATAATAATTATTAGGAGGAGAAAACAAGCGACAGTTATTTCCAGGTTAAAAAGATACCATCAAGTATAAAGATCAAGGTTGGGTTCCAGGTTATAAATATACTGTCAAGTATCAGAATCTTTGACTGTTATTTTCAAAATTTCCAATTAATATGGAAGACATAATTGGGAAATAAAAGAAAAACAGGACCTAGTTCCCTTCCAAAAAGGAAAGAACAAGGAATGAAGGGAAGGGTAGGGAAGGGAAGGGGCAGGGGGAGGGTGGGGGACACAGAGAGAAGAAAGATCTGAAATTGATTTTAGCATTTCAGAATGTTCTTATGTCAGGTAAAAATAAAAGAAATGGAAATGCGCTATCAGTTCTACTTGATCTCATGCGATTTTAACACAAATGAACTACAAAAAGAGGCTACTCAGAAAAATACATGCACATGACATACACAAAAATGGAAGGGGAAAGGAATCTTTAGATACGATAAGCAATTATCACCTCATGCAATTACAATTTGTGCAGGTAATGGACCCTTTATGTGCTAAGATAATGAAAGAAAATTACCATTAAGGAATGACATTCTCGTTTCTGGGTGTGAAGCCACAGACTGCAAAATTGGATTAATTATATACAGCATAAGTATTAAAAATAAAAACAATGGTGAAAGAAACATAGCAAATATAATACCCTCGACCCCTGAACTCTACTTAAGTTTTTAATGCCATCCTTCAACTTTTGATTTTTCTAATTTAAGCCCTTGCACTTCAATAATTAAGTTGACGTAGTCCAACTTATTAGCAGAAGTTAGAAAATTGAAATCAACACACCACTAGAATCTTGTATCGGTTCAACAGCAAACTAAACTTGAACATTATCCATAACTGCAAAAGCTTCTCTCTATCTTTGTTTCTCCTTTATTCAATCTTTTTTCTCATTGATTCCCCCCATCCCTCCCTTCATCTTCCCCTTCTTATAATTGTAGTGAAAAATATATATATAAATAAAAAAGCAAAATGAACACAGTACCTGGAGAAGGGCAAGTGCATTACAAACTCGATTAGATTGTCCTGGGGTAAGGTCTGGTGGGGATAAAAGAGGGTATATTGAAATTATCTCCTGCAAACAATAAGCAAATTTGGCATGATCATACAGATGGAATATATGACACAACTCAGTCAATTAGTAACAAAAAAGTGAAACACAAACCCTAAAAATTTACATAATCTTGGTATGATGCCATGATGGTCTGTAAGTAGACAAAAAGAATGAAAAGACAACTTCTTGACAAAATGAAAATTGAAATTTAGCATAACAAATCACAAATAGTATACATATGATGAAGCTCATCTGATGCCCGCTTGATTAACCCAAAAATATTTGGACCATCATTAAAGGTTTCCACAGATTTGTAGGCCAGAAGTTCATTCTCTAAAGCTACTTTAACTTGGTCCACACCATCTTTTTTAGTAAATAAAAGTTGTTCTTATAAGAAGTAATGTACCAAAAAAGGTAGTGCCTTGAGGGGAAGAACATTATGTGATAAAAGAAAAGACTATATATCTACAGGTAGAGATGATTCAAAAGATTATGGCTTTGAATTGTTGTTTTCGTGAAGAGAAGAGAATTTCACCTCTTTACCTGCAACCTTATTACAATAATGCAATGTCCCTGTAACAAGGTCAGGTCAGTGTGTCCTTGTGATAGGGAATGTTTGGAACAGAGTCGCTCCCTCGATACATGGAAGAAGCGTCCCTGTTACTCGGAATTGATGCACTTTTGAGTCCTTATACCTATGTGGTAGCAGCAATATGCAGATACCATTATGATATCAGCTGGTATAGTAGTACGCTATCACGACTATCAACTGATATCTTAATAGGAATTCTACACCAACGCTTTTGTTTCGAAGTGTTTCTGGTACAGTATGTAGAAGCCAGAATGAAATGGGTGGGAATCGCATATGGTTTGAATTGACAACTTGTGCCTATTCTCATACCATGTCAGACTGTTAGCCAAAAGCTCATCTAAAAGTTTAAACATGTAGAAAAAGAATAATATATTTTTTATATTACTATTCTTACTCCCAACAGCTCAATATGCCTCCACTCATAGAAGGTGGAACCCTGATCCCAAATACTATATATATAAATATACACGCACCAATAATTGTTATTTCGCTAAACAACAAAAAAATGAGGACCAGCCTTTTTGGTCACTGGATAAGGAAGCAGCAAGTTAAGTCAACTCGTCATTCTCCTTGTACAAAAAGCACCAGTCTACTACAATCTGAGCTCTTCTTCACAGGTTATTCACCATAGCAACTCAACTAGAGGGAAAGTCTAGACAAATAAGGGAGATATAGGGACACTTGATCTCGCCATAGCCTCCTAGGGGAAGGGCTAAGAGATCCAATGGAACACTAAAGAAAGAAGGAACAGAGAATAACCTCCAGACTGTAACTGTTCCCTCCCTGTCTGGACAAGGGATAATTATGAAGCAACCCAAAAAAGCCAACAAGTAAACCTCCCATTTTCAGTCCCAAAATATCTCCAAAAGGATAGGATCCAAATACAACCCTTGGGAGTAGAATGAAAGAACTCAGTCACTGTGACCTTGAAATCCCCCACAAGAAGGAACAGGGAGTAGAAGATCTTAAACAATGGTCCATGGCCAATCTAACTATATAACTACAATCTAGTCCTAAAACAATTGCCAATTTCGAAATGAAAATTCCACCAAAATATAAACTTAAAACAGTTACCACCTTCAAAACAAAAATCCCGAAAAGACTCTTCAAACTTGCCTAGTACCCCTCAACATCGCTCCACAACGCCACCCAAAAAGGCAACAAAAGCACCAAATGCCACCCATCCCACAAACTACCATACTAAACCACCACCAGAGTCATGAAAGGCTACCCCTTCCATATGCAACCTCCAAAGGAACTTATTGAAGGGCATCATCAACAAATTTAAGATTCTCAATGCCCAACGCACCCAAAAACCTAGGAGGTGTGCACACCCTTCCAGCACACTAGGTAACATTTATATTATCCATAAGACCACCAAAAGACAGACAAATATGCAAATGTAGGGAAGAGATTGTACTTTTAATATGGGAGAGCTTCCTCTTTTTTTAACAAATATCAACTCTTCCAAGCATCAAGTTTTATCTCAATTCTCACCAACACACCATTTTAAATAGATATGGGTTAGGCTCCAAGCTAAGGTAAGCCCTATATAGGATGATGGTAGAGACTCTACCAACACTACACCCTCAGGAAGTAGCCAAACACCCAAAAAGTTGTTCATACAACCCACCAAAATGATCGCTCTCTTAGTCAAATTAATGCGGAGGCCCAACACAGCCACAAAGCATGAAAGACCAGAAAGACCACACCTCAAGGTCCACAACTCCCTTTCCATGGCATCATAATAAAGCAAAGTATATTGAACGTCAAATGCCTTCTTCTAACTCCATCCAATGGAAAATCACATTTTCTACTTCATACTTAATGAAGGTCTTCCAATAGATTTGGATGATTTAGCCTCACTTGGATGTATGTCATTGGCATTGAACAAAGGTGAAAAGAATACCTCGAAATTTTTCATTAAAAGAAAAAGGCTAACATGTAGCGTTTGAATACAATGAGACAATGGCCTGCTCTAACTATTACTACTAACCACATTAATTGTACAAACTAATAAAATAATACAACAAATACAGATAGGATATTTGTTACTCCCCCTCAAGATGGATTGTGGATATCAAGAACAACCATCTTGGATAACAAAAGAGATAACCTTGCTGTCGATAGAGACTTAGTGAATACATCTGCTAATTGATGTTGTGTTTGTATGGGAAGACATTTAATAAAACCATCAGCAATCTTGTCCCGAACAAAATGACAGTCTAGCTCAATGTGCTTCGTACGTTCATGAAACACAGGGTTAGTAGCAATATGAACAGCGGCTTGATTATCAGAAAATAGTAGAGCAGGGGATGAAGAAACTAATAGCTGAGTGATCCAAACCAACTCACTAGCAATAGACGCAAGGGCTCTATACTCAACCTCAGCCGAAGAACGTGAGACTATGCTTTGCCTCTTAGCCTTCCACGATACCAAAGAGTCTCCAAGAAAAATACAAAAGCGAATAGTTGATTTTCGTGAGTCCAAACAAGATCCCCAATCAGCATCAGAAAATGCTTGAAGTTGAAGGGAAGAGGAGGATGAGAAAAACAGACCTTGACCAGGAGCAGCTTTAAGGTATTGCAAAAGATGGTGAACTGCATCAAGGTGAGGTTGTCGTGGTTGAGAAACAAATTGACTCAACTTGTGAATGGCAAAGGTGACGTCAGGCTAAGAAATAGTTAAGTTAAGAAGTCGACCAACCAACCTCTTATAGACAGATGGATCTTCAAGTCAGTCCCCCTCTGAGGCAACTTAACTTGGAATTAGGTATCATTGGCACAGAAACAAGCTTACAAGCCAAAAACCCAACATCTTCAAGTAATTGTAAAGTATAGCGCCTCTGGGAGAAAAAAAATACCTTTGGAAGATTGTGCTATCTCTAGACCAAGAAAGTATCGTAACTAGCCAAGATCTTCCAACTTAAATTGACTGTGAAGAAAAACCTTAAGTGAGGCAATAACAACAACATTAGGTCCCGTAATAATGATGTCATCGACATAGATAAGAAGTGCCACAAAATTATTGCCGGTCCCTTCAGTAAATAGCGAGTAATTTGACCTTGATTGAAGAAAACCATGTTGAATAAGAACAACAGAAAATTTAGAAAACCACTGCCTCGATACTTGTTTTAATCCACAGATGGATTTATGAAGTTTACAAACTAACCTCTCCCCCTAACCAAGAGCACAACACTGGGGCTGATAACCAAGCAAAAGATCCGTATACACCTCCTCAAAAAGAACACCATTAAGGAAAGCGTTATTGACATCAAGTTGGACAAGAGACCAAGAATGAACAGAAGCTAAGGCTAGTAATACCTTGACAGTAACCAATTTTGCAATTGGGGAGAAAGTATCAGGAAAATCCAGACCTTTTTGCTGTGTGTACCCTTTGGCCACCAAATGAGCTTTGTATTGCTCTATAGTACCATTAGACTTATATTTCACCTTGTAAACCCACTTACACCCAATGGAATGTTTGTCATGAGAAAGGGAAGTAACAAACCAGGTATTGTTTTGCTACATGGCATCTAACTCAGCAACCATAGCAGCCTTCCAATGAGGATATTGGATAGCTTGATGGTAATATTAAGGTTCCAACGTGGAGGATACTTGCATAAGAAAATTCTTATGGCAAGAAGAGAGATGATCATAGGTAAGGAAATCGTGTAAGGGATACTTCGTTTGAGCAATAGGCAAAGGCAAATTGAATAAAAGATTGCAATGAAAATCTCTTAAGATAAAATGGTGGTCTAATGACTCTAGTAGACCTACGGACAGAAATCAAAGTTATATCAAATGAACAAGGGCTAGGATTGGACAAAGAATCTGCAAGTACATGAGTTAAATCACAAGGTTCAATAGGCAAGTCAGGGAAAGGAAAAGGATGGCAAGAAAAATCAAAGGCTAACTTAGGCAAAAACAAATCAGGGAATGGGTCTATCACTTCACTAGAGGCAGTAATAGAATGGAAGGGAAACACATCCTCATGAAACACAACATCCCGAGAAACAAAAATGGTCTTATTTGTAATGTCATACAACCTGTACTCTTTCATGCCAAGAAGGTATCCAATAAACACACAGGGAGTGGCTCTAGGTTGGAACTTTGTTCTATGAGCGTGTAGAGTTGAAGCAAAACATAAACTCCCAAACACTCTTCAGCAACTGTAATCAACAAAGGCACGATATAACAAATGATAAGGGGATTGATGTTGTAATATAGGTGTTGGAGTCCTATTTATCAAATATGCAACCGTGAGTACACATTCTCCCCAAAATTTTATAAGAACTCGAGATTGGAATAACAAAGCCCTAGCCACATTAAGAAGATGTTGGTGTTTACGCTCAACTACTGAGTTTTGTTCAAACCTTTCAACACAGGAAAATTGGTGAACCACTCCTTTAGAGGCAAAGTAATCCTTAAACAACAATTCGAGGGCATTATCAGACCGAAACCTCTTGACCACCGTATTAAATTGTGTCTCAACTAGAGAAAAGAATTTGGGGATAATATTTCTAACATTTGATTTGTGCCTCGTGAGAAAAACCCAAGTGAGATGTGTGCAATCATCAACCAAGGTGAAAAAATACCGATGACCAGGATAAGTAGGGACATGATAGGGACCCCAAACATCACAATGAAGTAGATCAAAAGCACACTTAGACAGATGATTGTTTGAAACAAAAGACAATCATCTTTGTTTAGCTAAGGGACACCCTGAACAGGGAACACAATCTGTGGCTTTACAATCAGGGGCAAAATTCAATACACCACTTAGCTTTCTATACTTCTAACATTTGAATGCATTTTTCCAAATTTTCTATGTAAAATAAAAATTAAAATTTTATAGGCAATGAGAGATAGAAAACTAGAAATCATTTTCCCTAACAAAGCAACGCTTAAGATTTGGTCATCACCTTCCACTTATTGTACACTTCCTACAAATAACAGGATCCATGATCTTATATGATTTGCTATTATCCTACATGCAATAGTCAAAAAGATAAGCTAGAATAACTTGTTCAACAAGCACAATCAAATTAACAGTGATTAAGGAAGAACTCTGCAGCACATTTTAACTTAAAGGAGAAAAACTGGTTAAGAAAAAGTGTCATGAGCAGTAATAAGGAGCATACCTGTAAGAGTGCAGCAATAGTACCAAAGGAGTTCCACAACAAAGGAGCCAAATCTTGAAATAATTCTCTCTTCTAAAAACAGAAACAGAGACAACGACAAGTTTAACATATGATATAACATAGTGTGTGAGCATATACACATGGATATGGATAAGGATATGAAATGGATACAGCAAAAAGATAATGTTTTTATATTTTCCAGTAAAAATGTTTTATGAACATAAACAACCAAAAAGAGCCAACAATAGTAAAAAATTACTACTAGTCCATTTAAACCACAATTAATAATATATAAAAATATTAAAATGAATACCACTAACTCAACAATGGAGACACCCGTTCAATACATAAAAATGAATATATTAACACAATAACAATATTCCTACCACGTAAAAACTAACAATACCTTTTGTTAGAGTTGTCACCATAGCATGAGGGACTGTTGGGAGTTGTGATCACTACCACAGCTGGCTTGGTTGGAGGTTATGAGGAAAGAAGAATGATTAGAGGGAAAGAGAGTGTGGAGGAGGAACATAGAGATAGAAGCAGGGTGGGGGCAGACGGGAAGACAAAGAGACTGCTTTTTCTATCACACAATGTCTATAGTTTAAATGAAATTAAGGGCCCATTGACACTGACTTTTTTTTTTTTTTTTGTGTATGAAAAAGTTGGCTTACAAAAGCAGTAAAAGAAAAAAGAGTCAGCATATAAAAAAAAAAGGCTATGATGGAGTGTTTGGATTTTCATCAAACATTTCCAATGTAAGACAAGTTAGAAAATAATAACAATTTAGCCGCATGAAACTCGTTATTGAGAGTAGCGAGTTCCATGCAACCATTTTAGCCAGTGAGTTACTCACACCTGTTAGGAGCGAGTTCCATGTGGCTAGCTAGCATTAATTCACTGTGGATATTAAATTGGAAGAATATAAGTAGTTTGAAAATTTTATGCTTGCTTTATGGATTTTTTTTTTTTTTATAAATAGCAGATGATGAAAATATTTGGGACCATGCTATAGGTACTCCATGGACTACACAATGCATCATAAATAATAAAAATACCCCTTGCGCCTCATCGCCTCGCCTCGCCTCACCAACTCATGCCGCCTCACCGCCTTGAGTGAGAGGTATTTTAGCCATGTGCCTCACTGCCTCACTTCATCACCTTAGATGAGGGGCATTTTGGACGTTTTAGTTACATTATGTAGCCCATGGTATAACCCATAGAGTACCAATAGCATTTTCCAAATATTTGGGGTTATAAACAACAATAACAAGAAGCAATGATCCGTCAGCATGCCTAAATTCAATCATAGATCATGATCTCAGCTTCTGTCCATAAACACAATAATTCAGCATTGTTTTAGGAAATCAAAGCGATGTAAGCAATAAATTTAACTCTTTTGTTTCTAACTCCGAAACGAAACAGATAGGTTTCTAATTCAGAAATTCCACCTATTGCACATACTAAGTGCGAAGCAACAAACCACCAAATTAAGATACCAGCATAAATTTATCATTCTCGCTCCGTCGAATAAGGAAAAAAAAAAAACCCAGATACATTTGATTAAATAAAACGTAGATATAACTGACAACAAACAGAAAACTCTTTATTCCAAGGGCGAATGCGAGCAACGAAACTCGGATACATACAAAGAACGTGGAGGGGTAAACAAATACTACATATATATGTATATATACCTTGGATAGCTCGAGAAGAGCGTTCTCTCGGAGACCGCGGTTACTGAGATCGAGCACCAACTGCTGGAGTGATTGCATATCGCGATCCTTGCTTCCCTGAGTCCCACTGGCGCTCGGATCCGGCGACGAGGGGCCGGCGAACGGAGAGTTCATGAAGAGAGATCGAGGAAGCTTCGCCATGGAATGGAAGGGATCGCAATTCACACACACTACTACTTTCCCACCGCCGTTCTAGCACTTTCTTCCTTGCAGTTGCCGATTGTGGGAAGTGACGAAGGGACTGAGAATTTTGAGTTGAGAGAGTTGTGTTTTCTTCTTCTTCCTCCTCCTCTCCTCAGACGTGTCAGTCCTACAAATGTCGCTCATCAGTGTGCACTTGGATAGGTGTCCGTCGTACAAATTTTATGATTATAAAAATTATTTTGCGTACATTTAGGTTGTATTTATAAAAGATTGGTACGGTTTATTATACAGTAAATATGTAAAATAATAAAAATATCTTTTATATCTGATTGTCTCGACTCATTATCTTGGTTAAATTAATTATGTATTTCATCGCCTCATCTTATCGTCTTAGATGAAAGGTATTTTTTATCATAAAAAATGTTATTAGTACATCATGGTATACATTTTAGACTGCATAATGATGTTCTAATATCTAAAATGCCCTCACTCAAGACGTTGAGGTAAGAGATATTTATGTCATTTATATGTATTATGTAACACAAAATGTACATAAATGATGTACAAGTAACATGACTCTTTTATCATTTTACATGCATTGTGTAACTTAAGGTGTAGCCCTTGATGTAATAATATCATTTTCTTATTTATAATAGGATTTTAGTATTTAGTAATAAAAAATAATTGACAGCCTAATAGATATGATATATCACGATATTTTGACATTAAAATATTACGATATATCATGAAAATTTGTTCACCCCCTTCTCTCTCTCCCCTTCTCTCGCTTTAGCAACCGACACTCTTGCTATCAATTCGTCTCTGACTACCACTGCATCTTTCCTCTTATCGTTGCTACACAAAGAGAAGTGTGTGCAGCTATGACAAGAGACGAGACATTGATGGTCAGTTTCAGTTGTTGGAGCAATGAAATGAGAGAGATATTTTGTAATTGAGTGAAATATTTTTATCATTTAAATTATGTTTTGTCAATTTATTAGTCAACCTCTATTTACAAGAAATACTTTTTTTTTATAATATAAAAAATAACATCCAAAGCATTTTGTATTTTTAACAAATCATTAAAAAAATTGATTAAAAGATAGAAATGGTGCAGTAAAGGGTCAATCAACATAAATTGATAAACTAAAGTTAACAATATAGTCAGGTGAGAACAAATAAACATTAAAACACAATTTTGAAAAAAAAATGAAAACAAAAAGAAATATAGTAAATTCAACGTCCCTTACCCTTAGTTGATTGTTGTATTAACTTTTATTTTTAAAAGAAAATAAGCACATGTTCTTGAATAGCTTTTTCAAACAAACTAAATTGTTTTCTGTTCTAAACAATGTTATCAAAAATTCAAAATCTTCAACACTAACATCTTTTCTTCATTTGACTATAAAAAAATAATAAATTAATTATTTCTTATAAAATAAATCTCATAACCGTTATTTATATAAAAAATATCGTTATTACTACTAAATATTGTGTGCTGAAATTCTCAACTAAACTATAAATAAATTTTAAAAATGAGGGTCACTTGAAAAAAAAACGATTCCATATTTCACAATAGAAAAAACTTAAAGTTGATGCAAGAAGAAGAGTTTGCAGGAGTTAAAAGTTCTCTCAAAATCAAGTGATCAGACACGATTCAAATGTCTCTGCACCCTTCTCAATGTTCACCCCCAAACTATCACACGCATGCTTGCATTCTTCTTCCTCACCTCTGCACAAAATCTCTTTTAAAGGGTCAGGGCGATGATTTAATGGATTTCTTTTTTTTTCCTTTTTTTAAAACGAGCATTTTCTTATTAACTTTTATTTTTAAAAGAAAATAAGCACATGTTATTGAATAGCCTTTTCAAACAAACTAAATTATTTTCTATTCTAGACAATGTTATCAAAAATTCAAAATCTTCAACACTAACATCTTTTCTTCATTTGACTATAAAAAAAAATAATTGATTATTTATTATAAAATAAATCTCAAAACTCAAAATCGTGACTTACCAATCATAAAAAACATCATTATTATTATCAAATCTCACATGTTGAAATACTCAATCAAATTATAAATAAATTTTAAAAATGAGGGTTTACTTGAAAAAAATGAATCCATAGAATTTGAAGTTGATGCAACAAGAAGAGCTTGCAGGTGTTAAAAGTCCTCTTGAAATTTGGTGATCTGAGACACGATTCAAATATCTCTACATCCCACCCAATGTTCACCCTTGAACCATTGCACGCATTGTAACACCCTGCTTTCTCGGGCGTATTATAAATTGGAATAATTATGGGATAATAAATTTTTTTTTTCTTTCAAACTTAAAAATGGACCATATCATTCCTCATATCTATCCTGTCCCAGAATTTCCAATCATTTTATCTCGAAGGAGAAACATAATAAATATTAAATGCGGAAGTAAGGATCGAACCTGACATCTAACGTTGATCATAAATCAATTCTTACATCATCGTTCCTCAACTTAATACAAAGCATGAGATCTCAACTAACGTTAACCCTAAATAAGGTTATACATCATCATTCCTTAAAACGTTTAGAATTCAAAGTAGCAAAACTTAAATACATGAACTACATTACATACATTCAACTCAACATACTATTCATCATGCACTCTGCTAAGTACTATTTCATGTCTCATTCATCCTCGTTTCTGCTACAATCACCATCTGGAACGTTCGAATATTCCAGGGGTAAAACCCAACTTAGATGATGAATCATCTAAGTAAGGGTACAAAAAATATATTTCGTGCATGAATACAATGTCTTACTCATCGTAAGGGTCAACTACACCCTTCATGCTACTCACTATTTTTGCAGCCACCTCTTTCGAAGTCGGGGTGTATGGGTGCACTCTTGGTAAAGCATCGGTGCCAGTTCGTACTCCTTACGGCCACAATGCACGTGATCAATGATATCAACGTGTATTTATGCATTTTATAGTCATGTCATGCATGCAATCTACGTGATTGATACATATCAGAGCATGTCAATATGATGAAAGCATCCCCGAGGATTGGGGTTTGAAACATAAATCACCTACAACCAACCATTTTTCATAAAACTAAATTCAGTTGGGAACTATCACTCACCTTCTCAAGCTTATCGAGCTACCTCGATAGTCGCGCATGTCTCAAAATTCATGCATCGCCTCGATTTGTGTGCCAACCTCAAAATTTGCACAAGTCACTTCAACTTAAGCCTCAAAGCATCCTAATCACCATAATTATTTAAATAAGTATAAAAACCTTTTTCATATTTTCTTGCATTTTTTTTTATTTTTCTCTCTATTTCTGCCTATCTTTCCTCAATAAATCCAAACTAAATATTTCACTATGAAAATTCATAAAATAATATTCTTAAATTTCTGAAATTTTCTAGAAATTTTTACTTACCTTAACTTAGCATCTCTAACTTTCTCGGTATGCGTGTCTTGATCTCGAAAAGTGTGCCCGGACAATTTTTCTTACCAAAATCTTTGGGATATTATGGAAACATAATTTCCTATTTTTGGGATTTTTATGAGATTTTTTTCAATATTTTTCCTTTTTTTTTTCCTTTTTTTTTTCTTTTTCTTTTCTTCCTCCCTTCTCCTCATCCTTCTTCTTCTTCTTCTCCCCTGCACCCGCCTACAACTCTTGCTCACACAGTGCACACCAGCCGCCGCAGCGAGCTGTTGCCAGTGCCACCACGTGCCTCCGCCGCTGACCACGCCATCCCCAACCTCGGCAGTCTCTATCGCAGCCGCCCGTGCTCACTGCCCAATGCCGCTGGCCGCGGTTGCCATGGCCGAAACCGGCCAATCCCAGGCCACCTCCGATAGCCTCTATTGTTCCCTCTCGGGCCTTCGGTCACCTCCGCGTCGACACCACGCGTTTGCAGCCATCACCGCGCCTCCATCGCTGTTTCTCTACTTGCTGGCCTGGTTCTGTGTATGCTCGACCTTGCAGCCATGGCCAAATTTGGCCATTGCAAGTTGCTTCTGTTGTCACCATTCTCTCTCTCTCGATCTCCCACTTGCTTGCTGCTCTCAATCAGCCAAAATGCATCCCAATTTATAGACCCAACGCCTTGGCCACCACTCAATCCATATACATTTATATATACATATATATCACTGTTGTATAGTTGCTCACCACGCACATCATTTAATATGAAAATCTCCACAAATCTTGCTGTTATTCCCTCAAATCTCGCTGCCATTCTCTTCCAATTTGCAGCAAAATCTTGGCCAAGAAGATGGCCTCACACGCACACGCGCACAGCCATATATATATACATATATATAACATTATATACTACATTAATAATAGAAAAATTACACATTTAAACTCTAATTTTATCTCTATTTCACTTGGACAATTCTTTAATTGAAACTATGCCCTTAATTCTCAAATTAATTTGCATTACAATACCGAAAACGCAAAATTAATAATCCAAGATTACTTGATAATGATGATTTCGCCTCGGTGTCCTCACCAGGCCATTGTTTCATCCCGAAACCACTGAAGGGTTGTTCCTTGCACAAACCAAAGCCCCCCTAGGGTTTTGTTAATTTTTCGGGAGTCTCCTACAATAATTCGGTTTTGCAACCTAAATAGTAGTTGCATTTTAGCTGTACCAAAAATCGTTCCCGATCTGATTTCTTTCGACACCATAAATCTTATCTCGGAACGCTCATCGAGACCCTATCATTTTTCTTAGACAATTTCACTCCGAGACATTCCCTACAGTCGATTCGGTACTTATAATTGTTGTCAAGTCCATTTTTTCGGTATTCAAAGCTTACTTAAATTATGTGGCTACCTTATGTCGAAACGGGGTTTTACATTCTCTCTTTCTTACAAAAATTTCATCTTCGAAATTTATCACATGTCCTAAATCTCAAATTTCATCCTCGAAATTAACACCTGGTTGATCAAATAACTAGAAAAGACCCTACTCAAAACTTGCTATGCCTCACCTTAAGTCATCACAACTTAATCATTACTTGATCTTTGCTCGAGTCAACCTATTCAAGGTTTCTTATAACTGTTGTTTCCTCATTCTCGTAGGTATCATCACCTCATATAACCTCAAGTTTCTGACAATTGACAACAATAATTTTCTAATCAAGAAATCTTTACAATTAATAGATTCTATCTTTCTCCAAATCTTCTTTTCGTACTCTAACTTTTAATATTAATTGAAACCTAATGTTATCTTCCAATCTAGTAATACTAATATCTATTCATCCATACCCATAACTCAAATAAGTCCTCGAACTTTTCAAAGTGATCCTCAAATAACGTTTTATATCGTCAGATTAACCATTTAATCCTCAAATTTGCTAACTCTAGTCCTGCTCGATCCTTAAGGCACAATCTCATTCCAATCATACTTTATCTTACAGAAATAATCTAATTTCTCTCCTCGCATTTGACCATTAGCCCTTTTGACTCCCAGTCAATCGTAGCACCGATTCACTTGCCAACTCGCAATCTCTAAACTTGCTCCCTAATTTTAATGTGTCTACTTGACTTAACACTAGTGTTATTCCTGCTATTCTAGCCTCTTAATCCACATAGTATGAGTCGTCATTATTATCTAAACAAAATCTCCAAATCTCATAGATTCTTAATCATTTTCAGAGTTACTTACTCAGGTTACTGATCTTTGCTCGGACTAACCTCTTTTCAAACTTTTGATTCATCTCCCGAAGTCTATCAGGACATTTGACTTTTTGGAACTTTTGATCCTCATGGTGCCTATGACAATCAGTTTTGATTTCACGTTTATTAACATGGAGCCTCATGCTCTCATCATTTCTTTCTCGATTTGCTTACGACTTAACAAGCTAATCTCGGTCTCAACATCTATCGTGATATTCCCTAACATTATCCTCAATGTTCCTCATGTGTCTCCTTATCCGAGGAGTACACCAATATCATCAATAGACACAATTACCACACGACTTCAATGCAGATGGTATTTTGGTCAAACTATCAAATCATGACTCCATTGCCGATTTTCGGAATGCCTCATTCCTCGATTGCACATTGATCTTATAAATATCCCAACATCTTATAGCAGTTTTATAATTCATAAAATTCGAGGTAAAGATATCGACTCTTAATTATCACATTTTCAAAACCTGATAATTTTACGTTCTCAATCAAGCCACTTATAGCTAAGCATCTAATAACCTCAAGCTATTATTGACAATTTCATCATAAAGAAATAGTTCTGATAAATCTTCCGAGAGCACATTCTAATATTTCTCTCACTTCCTCAACTTTCTCACGACTTTTCATTGACCAAAAGTGCCCGTACCACATATTGACAGGCTCCTTATTTTCATAACTTGCTTACATCACTTTAGTGATCGTCTAGCTACATATCTCCCTATTTGCCCATCAGGGCTATCTAGACTAACCGTTTAGCCCAACAGGAGTTCCATTCTCCCAAAATCGAAAATTCTAGATCTCCAATAGATTTTGATATATTAAGAACGCGACGTTTCCTACTGCAATCTGACATCCTGACACATTTTCCATTACATGTCTCTCTCAAGCACCTAAAGATTCTCAAAGACATCTATCCGTAACCATCTCGTTAACTGGAGTAGGTAGGTACTTACGTCTCCCATGGTACTCCAATCCTTAGGGAAATTCCTCGAAAATCCCAAATCAATTCATCTTTGAAGATCTCTATTCAGATCACGTTACCTGGTTCCAATTATTTTCTAAAAACAATCGAACCTTGAACTCGCAAGGACTCTTTACCGAATGATACTTAAAACCTCAAATAACGATTCAGGTCCACATACCGATGCACAAGGCATAACTTATTCATGAGTCTTCTCTTACAGACTTTCGAATCCTCAAGCCCACTTGGCACACTGAACCGTAGTCACAACCTCAGTTGCCTAGGTTTCACATAATCTTTCCTTAGGGTCAATACGACCTACAAACAACTCTTTCCTTTTAGGTACCCGATCTCTTCCTTGAACTAAGATTGCCATCTCACACTTTATCGTCAAGGCCTTGAACTGGCCATACTCTACTACTCGAAATCTCGTTTACTGAGAATGCACTGACTCTCGCATTTCGCTCTTTAGATCCAGCTGACTATTAGCACACAACCATTCATGATCCCATTGCCATACTAAATACCGAGGTATTCTACCCCTCGAGCCTTATAGCGCTTGTCATGTCACCAACTCCCAAGATGACCATGAACCCAGATGCAATTATTTAAATAAGACACACAATCCATATTCAATTCATCTCATTTTGGGTTGATTCCCTAGGCTTCCAGCCTCTTTCAACCAGTTAAGGCCACACCTTGCCTCCTAAACTATTGGGACTTGGACCCCACACACTATTAGGGTTCTTTGTCCCATTTCTGCTAGTCATATTGGAGACACCACTATCGCCTTATCAATTAGCATAACTCACATGCCATCACTTGATCATTTTCAGTCTCTTGCTCGACCCAATCCCTAGGATCCTTGATCCACGTATCTCTTCTTCAGAGTCACTAAATGATCTTCGAAAATACTTATCATTTAACCCTAACTTAACAGCTAGGCTATGCCACATCAAACTAATCATCCATGACTCAATCGTTCTTGATAATTACCAGCTATCCTATCATTCATCGCAAGGATTTTGACTAATGACCTCAAACCAACAGTCTTTGAATCTCTCGGATCCATAATCATGGTTACCGAGTCAATCTTACACCCAAATCATATCATCAGATCCTAACTTTAATAGCTAAATCATTCTGCTTGCACTGGTTTCCGTCGGACTTTTACTATTCACTGAGAATAGTAATCGGATAGTGGAATAGTGTATGTTCGTGAATAGTACACCAGGTAAGTTCTCAGGAAAGAGAAGTGGGTCACAAATGGACACACTTAAATACTAAGTCTTTCCTTAGCCAGAACTTTCTTAAACATGCATTTCCACTACACAACACTTAAATCCAGTAACCTCTTGGTCTTCAACCGACAATTCTCGAATCTCCTAAATAGGGATTTCGTCTTACAAACCATTAATTTCTTTCCCCTAAGCCTCCACTTTGGGTTCCTACTAACTGGTTCTGTCAATATCGAATTCTCTTAAGTCTCCAAATTGCTATTCCATAATTTTCAAATAGGGTTTCACTCTGATATCAACTACATCAGAGTCACTTAAGTCTACCATTAAACTTAAGCTCTGATACCAACTGTAACGCCCCGTCTTCTCGAGCGAGTTATGACTTGGGATAATTCTGGGACAATAATTTTTTTCTTTCAAACTTAAAGCTAAATCATATCATTCATCATATCCGTCCCATAATTTCCAAACATTTTCTTCTCGAAAGAGAATCATTATATACATCAAATGCAGAAGCAATGATCGAACATGATATCTTAACATTGATCATAAATCAATTCTTATATCATCGTTCTTCAACATAATCTAATACAAAGCATTTACCCTAAATAAGCTTTTATATCATCATTGACTAAATGGTTAAATATCATCATTTCTCAAAATGTTCAGAATTTAAAGTAGCAGAACTTAAATACATGGGCTACATTACATACATTCAACTTGCCATTTAATTCATCATGCACCTTGCTAAGTGTCATTTCATGCCTCATTTATCCTCGTTTCTATTACAATCTCTATGTGAAACGTTTGAATATTCTAGGGGTAAAACTCAAGTTAGATGATGAATCATCTAAGTAAGGGTACAAAATATTTTCGTGCATGAATGCAATGTCTTACTCATCGTAGGTGTCAATTACACCTTCCATGCTACCTACCATTTTTACAGCCACCTCTTTCGAAGCCGAGGTGTATGGGTGCACCCTTGGTAAAATAGCGGTACCAATTCGTACTCCCTACGGCCACGATGTGCATGATCAATGATAACAACGTGTACATATACATTTCATAGTCATGTTATGCATGCAGTCTATGTGATGGATACATATCAGATTATGTCAATATGATGAAAGCATCCCCGAGGATCGGGGTTTCAAACGTAAATCACCTACAACCAACCATTTTTCATAAAACTAAATCCAGTCGGGAAGTATCACTTACCTTTTCAAACTTATCGAGCTACCTCGATATTCACGCCTATCTCAAAATTCGTGCATCGCCTCTATTTGTGTGCTAACCTCAAAATTCGCATCAGTCACTTCAACTTAAGCCTCAAAGTATCCTAATCACCATAATTATTTAAATAAGTATTAAAACCTATTTTTTCATAATTTTTTGTATTTTCTTTATTTTTCTCTCTATTTCTTCCTATTTTTCCTCAATAAATCCAAACTAAATATTTCTAAAATATTTTCTCAAATATTTCATTACGAAAATTCATCAAATAATATTCCTGAATTTTTAGAATTTTTTAAGAAATTTTACTCACCTTAACTTAGCATCTCTGACTTTCTTGGTATGCGTGTCATGATCTCGAAACGTGTGCTCGAACAATTTTTCTTACCAAAATCTTCGAGATATTATCGAAACATAATTTCCTATTTTTTGGGATTTTTATGAGATTTTTTCGATATTTCCCCCCTTTTTTTCCCCTTTCTTTCTTTTTTTTTTCTTTCTTTTTTTCTTCTCTTCTTCCTCCTTTCTCCTTCTTCATCTCCCCTGCACCCGCTTGCAACTCCTGTGAGCACAGTGGGCACTAGTCACCGTCGTGAGCTGCTGTCAGCGCCATCGCATGCCTTCGCCGCCGACCGCGCCATCCCCAACCTCGGCAGCCTCCGCCGCGGCCGCTCGTGCTCACTGCCCACTGTCGCTGGCCGCAGCTGCCATGGACGAAATCGGCCATCTCAAGCCACCTCTGACAGACTCTGTTGTCGCATCTCGGGCCTCCGGCCGCCTCTGCGCCGACACTACTCTTTGCAGCCATCACCGTGCCTCCATCGCTGTTGCTCTGCTTGCTAGCCCAGTTTTGCGCGTGCTCGAGCTTGCAGCCATGGCCGAAATTGGCCATTGCAGGTTGCTTCCGTTGCCACCATTCTTTCTCTTTCTCTCGATCTCCCACTTGTTTGCTGCTCTCAATCGGCCAAAATGCATCCCAATTTATAGACCCAGTGCATTGGCCATCACTTCATCCATATACATTTATATATATATATATATATATCACTGTTGTATGCTTGACACCACGCACATCATTTAATATGAAAATCTACATAACTCTTGCTGCTATTCCCTCAAAACTCGTTGCCATTCTCTTCCAATTTGTAGCAAAATCTCGGCCAAGAAAATGGCCTTACACGCACATGAGCACAACCATATATATACATATATATAATATTATATACTACATCAATAATAGAAAAATTACATATTTAAACTCTAATTTTATCTCTATTTCACTTAGGCAATTCTTTAATTGCAACTATGCCCTTAATCCTCAAATTAATTTGCATTATAATACCGAAAACATAAAATTAATAATCCAAGATTACTCGATAATGACGATTTCACCTTGGTGTCCTCACCGGGCCATTGTCTCAACCAGAAACCACTAAAGGGTTGTTTCTTGCATAAAACTGGAGCCCCCTTAGGGTTCTGTTGATTTTTCGGGAGTCCTCAACGATAATTCAGTTTTGCAACCTAAATAGCAGCTGCACTTTAGTTGTATCGAAAATCGTTCCCGATTTGATTTCTTTCGACACCATAAATCTTATCTTGGAACGCTCATCGAGAACCTATCATTTTTCTTAGACAATTTCACTCTGAGACATTCCTTGCAGTCGATTCGGTACTTATAATTGTTGTCAAGTCCATTTTTTCGGTATTCAAACCTTGCTTAAATTACGTGGTAACCTTATGCCGAAACGGGGTCTTACAATACTCATTTAACATATGATTTATTTTTTGATACCCGATTAAATTATCAATCTTTTTGATTTCTTAGTAAAATACTCAAGTATTATACCTCAATATTTGAGTAAAACTTTGCCTTTATAACTTTTCTTTCAGAATTTGCCTAAGTTACTTGAGTAGTATATTTTTGCTTGGGCAAAAGCTTGAATAATACTTCCTACGAGCTTTTAAGATTCAAAATTCACTAAGATTACTCGACTAATAATATATGATACTTGAGTAATGAGTTAAGATTAAGCATATTACTCGATTGATACATGTTCAAATACTTAAAATTTCATCTCAAATCATTCACATGTATCTTGAAATATGTTTTAACACTTTCTAATTGTCATAAAACATTCAATGTTGCTTCTAAGCTGGGGATACTTAGTGAACCCTTGAGATTTCAATTAAACACTTAAACTATATTTTGTTAAGCATCAAAATCAATCCAAGGGATTGTGTAACAGATTCAACACATAATAATTAAAAAAATTATTAATCTTAAGAAAATATTACATATACTCAAGAATTTCAAAATGAGAAACTTTAGAGAAATTAACTAAAAGAAATTATTTCTCTCTTGTTATCTTACTTATGAAAATTCAATGAATATTTTTTAAAATAAATTGTTGTTACTTTAGCACAATAATAAATTTATAATATGGGAAAGTGAGGGCGTGAGCCTCAAGGCATCTAGAGAATTTTGAGTGTCTATGAGACCTACAAGTGATTAGGAGGATTTCCAATGATCCTAAGAGTTTTTAGCGATCTCGAAAGTTCAAAATGTATCTTGAGGGTTCCAAATGATCTTGAGAGTTCCAAGTCTAGGTGTAGGTGATCCTAAGACCTCCAAGTCTGGTTGCAAGTGATCTTGAGACCTCTAGATGACCGAGTGCGTTCCAAATGATCAAGTGATCTGTTAAGAAAAAAAACAGTTAAGGGAATGAGTGAGTATCCCCGCATGAATCTTTTGATGCCTAAGTTAGTTTCTGAGAATGCTCGAGTGCAATGAAAGAATTTTAGTACCAGAGTTAACGTACTTGAATGAGGAGGGAAACACATGGTACCCTACCCATGTTTCTGTTATTTTACTCTTGAGATCATAGTTTTGACAATGGCAAAACGTAGAAAAGATCTTGATTTCAAAATTAAAATATCATCATCTGTGTAATTAAAACAAAATCAATTTCAAAGTATAATTTCCAAGAAAATTATTTTAATTAAAATCCATTTTGGTTCTCAAAGTTTCAAGAGGTTAGTCAAAGTATTTTTTTAATATATGTGTTGTTCATGATTTAGGAGATTGGAAAAACAAAGATTTAAATTTTAAAATAATCTCCAAATATTAGCTTAAGGCATGAAGCAAGTATTTGTCGACTATCTCAATTCATTATGTCCACAATTAGTAAGTTTGCTTCTTGATTTGTTTCTATTTTTGCCTCAATTTTTTGACTAAGACAAAGATTCTGTCGACAGACATAATGCATTTCATGTATCTGTCAACAGATGTCTAGCAATCTGTCTACTACTCTTTGTATATTAGCTTGAATCTGTTGACTAACTCATTCTTTCTGTTGACAATTTGTTTCGCAGAAATTCATAACGACTAGTTTTTGGAGCACTAAATGTAATGCCTCAAAAATTTTAAGAAAAGAATAAATGGGGTATGATTAGTAGATTATGAAAATTTTGGGGTGGAAGTGTAAATTTTAGAAATGGGAACTAGAATAGTTCAAATATAAAATGTGGTATTTTGTTAAAAGAATGTGATTATTTATGATTATTTGAGGATTAGTGGGTTTAAGGAATTTTAAGGGAAAAATTAGAATTTATTATATTTTTTAAGAAGGGTGTAATTGGCAGTTTGTGAAAATTTTGGGGTTTAAGTGTAATTTTAGAAACTAGTGGTTATAACATCTTAAATATAAAATATGTGTATAATTAATTGAAGGAGTAGCTAGGCGAGATGGCATGCGTGTGGGAAGGCCATGTGGGAGGTCCTGGGATCAAGCTGGAGTGTGCACAGCCAGGAAGGAAATAATGGTATTTTTTCAGCAAGAATGATGCCAAAACGATGTAGTTTTGGGCACGTGCCAAGTGCATTCCATGCGTGCGGCCTTGCCTTGCCATGCAAGGCCCTACGTGGCCCTTGTCGCGCCATGCGGTTGCCACCTGCCGCCATCTATCACCTCTAGCTGTTGCCACGTGTCCAAACACCACCTAACCATTTTTTCTCCCCTATATATACCCCATAAGGCTTAGATTAGGCTATGAAATCATATGAGACAATTGAGGAAGGCAGGAAGGAATAATTGGAATTACCAGTCTAATACTTATTTTGTATTAATTCTTATATCAATTATGCTTAATGTTGTTAGAAGAGCTTTAAACTCTGATATCGACGAAATCAGGCACTTAATGAGACTTAAAGGAAATATCTAAGGCAAGTTTCATCCTCTTGTTCTTGTTATTGCAAGTTCCTATCATCATCTTTCCATTTGACTAGCACTATATTCTTTTATGCAAGTTCCTAACCCTCTTCCAAGCTCATATACTCTTTATTTATCGAATGTAAGTTCTCATTCTTTAAACTCATTTTGCGAGTTTTTAAGTCCATTGAGACATGTTATAATTTTAATTCCAATTTATTGACTTTGGCTTGAAATTCCTTGTGAGCATATAAATAGGGCTTATTCACCCTATAATTATTTGGGAATGATGCTTATTAGCTAAAGTTAGATTTATGCAAGGTATTGTAACATCTTGCAAACGGATTGATTATGAGTTTTTTACCATGCTCTATGTCTTGTGATCCTTGTGTGTGTGCCTCGCATACTATGTGTGGTTGTAATCTCATTTGAGGCCTGATACATGTGCATGAAGAGTTAGATGCATGGGGCTTTAGGGTCATTGTGCGTTATGCATACTCATGAAATGGTTTTTGAAAGAATATGGTACTTGATGCGCACGGTGAACTAGATCCATAGGGGTATATCCTGCAAATCCTGAGTAGGCAGAACGCCAAACTCATGGTGGGCTTTGACACTCTCCATATGTAGTGGATTAGATCCACAGGGATATATTATATCCTACAAATCACGGGTGGGCAGAATGACAGACTCGTGAAGGGCTTTATCCCTTTCAAATATGGTTTTGGTAATAACAGTATCTGTTTCTAAACATGATTTATGAAAAACATATCAGGGGGATATTTCATACTTCATGTGGTTCAGTACACTCCAATGTTCCTGATATTCATGCCTCATTTTTATTCTATTATACTTGTTGAGCCTTATGGCTCACATTTACTTGCATCATTCTAGGAAAAGGAAAATCTAAGATTGAGAACGAGTGAGATGGTGTTGAGTTGGACGAGTAGTTTGTGTACAGGGCAGTCTCAATCATTTGAGTCCTGAGGAGTCTATATTCTCTAGGGTGCTGGGGTTTTTCCTTTTGAATTTCTTTTGTATGTAAAAATGGAATTGGTGTTATCCATATGAATACTTATCATGTTTTCACCGTGCTAAATTACGGTGTCATGTGATTTGCTTAAGCAGGTTTTGTTTCCATTTTGTCTCTTAGTTTCAAAGCATGTTTAAAAAAGAAAATGAGGTAAATTTTAGGTCGTTACATTAAATGCACTCTCAACTATCACTAATGGTTTGATCTTTGTCTCTACTCTTTATTAACTATAAATAGAGGATTGATGGCTCATTTAAAGAGCTTGGAAGAACTTATTATTCAACTACCAAGTGATCAAGAGCTTTCATTGTGTTTAAATTTGTATTATCTTATTTTCATTGTTAAGGCTTTTGTTGTATTTATTGTTCCATTATTTCAAAGCCTTGTATTTTATTGAGAGAACTTGTGTGATGCCCTAGCCCCCACTTCTGGGTGTCATCATAACCCATGGTTACCATCTCGGCCTATCTTGAAGGACGGCTATGCCCTATCAACATTAAGTATTAAAATAATATGGGCACCTTGAGTAGGGTCCAGGTTTCGCCGCCTTTGACTGTTGAGAATTCGGATTTAAAATACATAGGCAGCTAAAATTTGTTGGATTCTCGTGCTCGACTAGGCCTTTAAAATATAAATTCAATTTTTGTAAATAAATAAAAAATAAATATCAACATGCCCAATAAAATACTCTCACAGTCAAATATATTTTAACAGATTTTATATTCCGACCGCCACCGACCGGTTCAAACACCCAACAAACACACACACACTGAGTTACTTATAGCGGAAACCTTAATTTGATCTTGATCAAATTTTATTTAAACCGAAACCATCTCTTGTAGTCAAATATAGGCACATATATATTACATAAACGACATAGAAACATGACCCACATTTTCATCGTCTGCAATGACTATTAATCGACGACTCTTCCACCAATACCATTTTTCCTTTCTTAGACCTCGAGCCATTTGTTGGTTTAGTGGGGGTAAAGAGGTGAGTCCGGGGACTCAATAAAAGTAATATTTAATACAATAAATTAATGAGTATAACATCATAGATAAAAATAAAGTACAGAGTGCATGCAAGCCTGTCCATTGCACCTATCTCAGGCTCTAGGTGGCCCCTAGTGGTTTCCTCTACAACCCCGTCTTAAGACTCTTACGCTCAGAAATCCACCCCCCCATACCTAGATACTTCCTCAACATCTTATATAAGTTATGACAAAAGTAATTTACACAAAAAGCATATTAAACCCTTACCGGTTTAGCATTAACTGCTTATTCTCGTTAAGTGTACCGACCTTTTGCTTTGATAGCTTCTCTACAATATTTCTCCATAACATTTCCCAATATTCTTTTAACATAAATTGTCATAAATTAATGCAATAAGACAAACGAGTAATTCTATTAAATATCACTAAATTAATCTTATATATCACTTATCTATGCATTCCTTTATTCCTTGCATGCACAAGCTGACAGGTTTCTGCGTAATTTAATTTCCCACAGCATGGTAAAATCAATCGACTGAATTGGCCCTTAAATAGCGGTGAAATTGGTCATGAAATAGGCAAAATGAAAGAGGCTTGGCGGGCAAGGCAGGGGGTGCCTCTAGCGTGCGCCATGTGGCGCCACCCAAAGGTTGCTGCATGCTTCCTTCAAAATGACATCGTTTTGTAGCCTTAAGGCTGGAAAAAATCCAGCCATTTTCCTCCGCCCGCTCAAACCTGCGACTGCCTCTCGCAAACATTCGCGCACGACCGTCTCTCCTAGCCACTCCCCCACTTAACGTGTTGCACATTTTATATTTAAGGGGATCCAGCCTCTACTTTGCATTATTTCACTATCGCCCCAAATCTTTTGAACATTTGCGGATACCCCCCTTATTCATAAATCCAATTAAATTTAATATTTCTTGTTAAATCATTCGAGGCTATAAATACTCAATAAATCATAAATAATTTATCAAAAATTCAAAAATTTTGTACAATTAAATATTTTTAACTAATTTCCTCAATACCACAAATGTTCAATAAATCATCATAAACCCATAAATTATTTTAAACCCAAGAAATTCCATAAAGGCCAAACATCTTTAATAAATAAATTATCTTAAATGCAAAAATTAATTGCTATTATTCTCCCAAGGTTAGGGATGTTACAACTTGTAATTAAGAGGTAAAACTCTTAGAATATCTCATTCAAATTTGTATTGAATTTCCTAGCAAAAGGTAGAGACCCTACATTGTGTATAGGAGGTTGTATTCTCTAATCTTTGGACTAGAAGACCTACTTGGTTCAAGTAAAGGGTTTAGTGGATTCATTTCAAAATCCTTAGTGAAAAACTAAGGTAGTGGACTAGACTTGGTTAAGCCAAACTACTATAACTCTTGGTGTTCTTGTGTGCTTGTGCTCTTTAATTTCTTTCCATTTTCAAGCATCCATCTATTTCTCACTTGTTTCACACATTAATCGTTCATTGAAAAAGATTTCAAATTTCTCATATTTTGCAAGCCATTTTAAAAATAACCCAATTTACCCCCCTTTTGGTAAGTGCTATATCACTTTCATTTTATCAGTTTCTAGACGGGAATCTCGGAGGCATCTTGGGCTAATTCTTACGGGCCTCGAGAAGGGTCTTGGAGAGAGGCTCCCAAGTTTAAGTGGTTTGCAAAAGGGTCTTGCATGACTGAATGGCCTAAGAGATGTCCCGGGAAGGCTTCTCGGTCATGTGAAAGGCTCCTAGGGTGGCAGATCACCTGGTAGGCCTCTGGGTCTCATGCATAAGGATGTGCTAAGGCTTGGGAGAGTAAGAGGTGGCTAAGGACAACATGACCAAGTAGGAAAGGGAGGCCATTGGGTCATGGCCGAGTTTGCTTGTTTTCTTACTTTGTTTTGCTTCTTTTGGCCTTTTTAGCCCATTTAGCATTGATTTGTGCTTTTTGGCCCTCTTAATCTTGGGTTTTCATGGTTTTGACCTACAAATTTTGACTCATATCTATTACTTGAATGTCTGCGAGTTTGGGCTGATTGTAGGGCATTACATAAACAAACATACAAATATGACAATTAATTGTAAATGTAAAGTTAGATATTTTTTATCATAAAAATAAGTTATAATTTATGGACAAAATCAAAAGAGAACAGAACCTAGTTTGAAATTCAAAAGCAAAAAAATTTTGAGAACATAACCACAAAATTATTTCATTTTTTTGTTCATTCATTGAAAATTTTAATATACTTTTTTTGCATAATTTTTAATCAATAATATCTAATAAATAAGTGAACAATAAAATAAAAAATGTTTAAAATATCAGCACATAAATACAAGACACAACTCTTTCTTTAAATAACTCAAAGATGGACCTACTCCTTCTTATCTACTAGGTACAAGACCCTTTCCTTTACTATTCTCCTTTCTAAGAACACCCTTACTTGTCTTTCTCTTATTGAGTTCCAATGCACCATTAGACTAAATAATTTGGGTACAAGTGAATTCTTGTTTAGGTTATTTCGGGCACCGAGACACCAGGTGACCAAAAACATTACAGTGAGTGCACATAGAAAGTACCCATTTATTTAATAGGAAGTCAAGCAATGTTTGGTTCCTTAATAAACTCATATATCCTTTGATATAAATTTATCAATTTCGAAAACTTGGAGGAGACCTGAATTTCCACACATATATAAGCAAAACCTAATCTTGCTCGATCCTCAGTCATAAAGTCTGCATGGATGAGGGACGACCTAAAACACTCACAAGAATAGATAACCCTCATATTTCCATCATTTCAATGAGATAATATAGATTTTCACCCATAAAGGGACCAAGGTATGAGTCTCCTTAGATATGTTCATTCCTAGTTTCCAAACTTGCAGAAGTAAAGGCAGACCTACAAAAAGCCATGGACCACTGGTATCAAACACATTAAGCATATGATCTTGATTATCAAAGGTAAAAAAGAAAAAACCAACATTGTTGGATAATAGCTCAAGGAGGTCGTATCTCTACTGCATCTTTTTTGCAATGGACTCTACCACAAGAAACTAAAGTTGCTTCTCAATGAAATAGCCAACCAAAATGTTCTGCCAATCCTCAGTTCATTCATCAACCACATATGTCAGAAATTTCACTACTGTAATATCATCTATAAAATCGTAAAGTGAAAAATACTCCATCTTTGTAGGAAAACATGGGCCTTGAGACTCCAAAATGTTGGCCCAAGACTTCTTGAGTATTGATAGAAGTATGTCCAATAGGTTTTCGTTGAGTTGCTTCACTTTCAACCATCTTTCTTAATACTTTGTTTGCCAAAATTCTCTTACCAATTGCCTCAATCACACATGTAATCTTCCCTTCATCCTTAGTTTTATTATCGCCACAACTTATTCTTCTAACTATTATTTGAGCTAAATAATCATTGTAATCCCATATCAATAAAACCCTTTTATATAAAAAATCTAGCCTATAGAATTTTTTTCTTCATTTTTTAAACTCAAGGGTAATTTTGTCATTCTAAAAACTTTCAATCTCTTCTACCATTCACTAAAATTGAGGATATTTCTTGAAATTTTTGAAACTATAAGGGTTGCTTTGTAATTTTTGAAACATTGGGGATCTTTTTTTAATTTCTAAGAAATTTGGAGCTTTTTTGCAATTTTCAAAACTTTGCAGCCCTTTATGCAACTTTTTAAGAATTTAGGAACTTTAATGCAAAGAACCAAAGCCTAAAGGGTCAATGTCTAACTAGCAAAACTACTTCTAAAATAATGTGTCGAAATTGGCCTATTCTTTCCTCTGTAAAATCATTGAATCATGGAACATTCAAGCAAAAAAAGGGGGATACCAAGAGCAAAAGCAAAGTAAAAGTTCTCACAATGGCAACAAAGGCCCTTTTTTGTTCATTTTTCTTCTTTTTTCCTCTTCTTGTGAATAGTCAAACGCCATTAGATCTTGCCTTCTTGGATTTCTTGCACTCAAAAGACTTTACAAACTCCCCAAAATTCTTCAAATTGTGCACGTGCTGTTTAATGATTTGCCACCCTTTCCATAAATGGTATTTATAGACCATCAACAACCTTAAATGCATTTTTGCTATCATTACTTTATCTTTCTTCTTCCTTAACTCCATCAACACCAAACATTTGGTTGCCCCCAATTGCAACCCTATCATCAATTCACTTGTTTTATTTTCTTAGAGCTTGAATGTCTTTATTGAATTTTTGATTTGGTTCTCAATAAATACTCAACTATTGATTTTTGTGCTTTTCATTAACTTTTTATATATTTGATTTTTACAAAAAAAATAAAACCGCTAGAGATAGAGAAGGTGCAATTAAAGAGAGAGACAATCTATAACTAACGACAACAATAGTAATAACAATGGCTATTACTTAAACTTAAGGCTAAGGTCTCAAATTTTTGTTGTTTTGGGGCATTAGAGTTGTTAATTAAAAATACATTAATGGTATATTATACACTCTTGAGTAAGATAATCTGACAATAAACTCTTGAGTGTTACATATATATATATATATATATTAAACACACAAGCACACATACACAAAAGTAAAAAAATAAAAGATATTTACGTAAACACCCTTATACTATACACTATATACCAACATTTATGTTGCATTTATAAGGGATTACAAATGTACAAGAGTCCTTATTTTATGATGGTCAAGTTTTTACACAAGTTTATCCTTAATCTATTTGCAACACAGAGGATTTCCACAATTTGAACCCATAGCCTTTTAGTCTTGAGCCACCTCACCGTTGCTATAAACAACAAAGGTTCAAGGACACTAAGGCGAGAACCTTAAGACAACGCAACATTGATGGTTTAATAAAACACACCACCACATAAGCACCATTTTCCCTCTTGAAAACTACAAAGAAGCTCCATGACAAATAAAATAGGAATGTATGATAAGAACAAAAACATTAGCTATAACAAAACCAGTAAAGAGCAACGACATGTCCAAGACTATGAAAATACCTTAACAAGACAACAAATCCACACATAATACTAAAGCCTAAAGGGCTACAAAAGGGAGTCCCAATACCACTGCATATGACATTAACTTTAGTTCCCCCTCATAATTACTATGAAAATACCTTAACAAGACAACAAATCCACACATAATACTAAAGCCCAAAGGGCTACAAAAGGGAGTCCCAATACCACTGCATATAACATTAACTTTAGTTCCCCCTCATAGGGTTGGATCCTCCTCCAGCCTGCGGCGCAACACGAGGTCCATGGACTTTGAGAAGCAATTGCTGTAAGCACCTTCCTGTTGTTGCATCTTCCTGAAACCAAGAGTATCATATCATTAAAGTTATCATCCACCAAATTAAGGAAGAAAAATGTATCTCATCTTCGAAGGACATTTGCGCATGTTAAAGAATGCAATATTTTCACACACACAAGGGCAGTGCGGATCCACAGCTGGGAAGAAAATTACTAGTTTGATCAAGTATGCTACGGTGGAGTGGACAGGAAACAGATCCCTTGATTAGTGGAGATCGGTTCCAATCCCTTGATTGGTGTTCCAATCACTTGATTGATTTTTTAGAATAGGAATATTTTGTAAATTAGTTTCCTAGTTTTGTTGTAACCTCCCTCTATATAAGAAGAGAGGAGTAATGTATTCCTATGTGTGGTGGAATAGAATCATTCTTCTACAAATCTAGTTAGTTTCTCTCCACTTATAGCTACCAAAAAATTTTCCAATACCCACACACATGAGTATATGAATGCCGATTTATTTGCTGAGTAGATAGACTGATCAGCAAAATTACAGCTACATTTGAACAATAGTAACACTGAAAAGTTCAAATATGATGAAGCTTACACTGGAAATGGAACTAGAAGATTGGTTAGCCATAAAATGCACATCTATAACAAACTAGGTCATGAGGGGAAGTGCATTTTCCTTTAAACTAATACAGAATGTTACAAGAGGCTAACCCCCATTACTTACAACCCATTTTTTGTGATGTGAGAGCATGCACGAAATACCATCACATGGGGAAAACTCTACTCAAAAGAACCTAAGTGACAACTCACAGAGAGGTGACCGACGAGCCATATTAAGTTTTGAGAAGTTACACAAGGAATCCTCAACAACCAGAAGTTGGACTCTAAATATTTTGATGAGGACTTACCTGAAGTGCAGCACTGAAGGTGCCATCCCTCAGCATGTCTGGCAGGCAGCCTCTCAGTGCATCACAAGCCCTGCATCATGAGACCGAAATAATTGATTTGGTACATAGGGCAGTGGAGAACTACAGAAAAGATAAAGGAACTGCATCCATACTATAATCTTATGACTGCGTTCACATCAAGCTAAACAGTTGACCAACCTTTGGTTGTCACATAGCCGGAGATAACAGCGAATGATATATTTTAGCAGGCGTGACGAGGGTTGTTGAGCAAGTGCAGCCACCATATTTCCCAACATTTGACGTACAGCAAAAAACCGCTCTGCTGTGGTACATACATAATCCAGACCCACATCATCCATCAAAATTTGTTGAACAATAAATGTAGCAACCTGTCAATATAAATATTTAATCAGACTTCAATTGATGTATAAGCTAAGTCTAGGGAATTGTAAGAACACTGTTGCATTTGATTAATTTGAAAATGAGAAATTTAAATATGAAAGATCAAAATCTTGGTAAATTGAAGTTATTTTCATTAATATTTGAGTGTTCTAAAAGCAAAACAAGGGAGCAATTAGAGAAATATGATTTTCCAAAAGGAACCATGCGCATCTACCCATGCTACACCACAGTTATGAGCCTATTATCTGGCTCAGCAATCACATCTATTTCTTCCAAGAATCATTCAAGTGGACAATAATGACATGCATATGGAACACAGATCATTTAGGCATAACCAAAGATAATCACTTCTTCCAAGATCCAAAACGGTGACATCAGACGATTGCCTATCAGCCACCATCAAGTGAATGATGTTTGACCAACAATTGTAGAAGGGGGGCGGGGGCGGAATTTGAAATGATTCACAAGGGGAACTTACTGATTTTGATAGTTCACTCCCTGTCTCCATAGTTTTTAGGCACAGAGGAATTATTTCAGTAGAGAGAAGGAAACTGATAACCTGTGTATCACCGACCTGAAGTAAAAATAAAAAAACACAGAGGTCAGGTTTCAGAGAAAATTACAAATCACAAAAATGAATGTAAAATTGGATTTTGCAAAGTTTTCAGAAAAGAAAAATTATTCTGCTCCCAGAGTCATAGAAAGCAGCAAACAGTAGTGAAAATTCTTTTAAGTTTTCTCACATGAGAACTTGTTTCCAACAACACCACTGCTAATGTGCACACAAAGCATTTCTTAAGATCTTTGCAGCCACTGTTTTTATGGACAAAAATTTTCATGGCTTTTGGGACGCATTCTATGAGAACCTCTCCGAAACTACACTAAATAGGCGATGTTGCCTCTCATGTGAGAGGGAGATTACTACAAGCCAAGGTGCATAATAAGAAAAATATCCCAAATAAAGAGAACTAAGAACTAGCTGCTAACTACCCAATATTATCAAATGTTGTAGGGTTCAAAATTTGAAAGCATGAAGAAGAGGACAACAGAAACGTTTAAGGAACAAATATCATAAATAATTCAACATCACAACTGACAAGATAAGAGAGTTTAAAATTAAAAGAACCCCAAAAAAAAAAACTCTCCGTTATAGTAAAAAAGAAAAAATCAAGAGTACCCTTGAGGTCTTATGAATAAGATCTAAAATGTTGGTTGCGAACAGCTTCTTCATATTTATGGCTGCCTTTTACTAATAAGGTCAACTATTAAGGGGCTGCTTGAAGATGCTCAGTTTTTTTTGTGCTTGTATTCACAGTTGGTTTCGGTCCATTTGTGTTTTGTTCATTTGAGTTAGAAAATGTGGAAATTGAATCAGTCAATTGATTTTGCTGTCAGTTGCCAAATAGTGGAGAGGAAAACTAAAAATGTTGGAGACACTTTAGGAGACTTGAGTTCCTGCAGGAGACTTTACAAAACTTGAGTTCCTGCAGGAGTTGTTTAAGCCAGATGAGCTCACAAGTTGTATTAGCCATAGCCCGATACTCTGCCTCTGCACTAGATCTAGTTACTACGTTTTGTTTCTTACTTTTTCGAGAAACTAGATTTCCTCCCACAAGAACACAATACCCAGAAGTTGACCGACGATCAGAAAGAGATCCTGCCCAATTTGCATCTACATAACAACAAATATCTATGTGACCCTTATCCTCATAGAGTAGCCCTTTTCTTGGCGCTCTTTTGATATATCTCATAATCCGAATAACAGCATTCCAGTGAGAATCATATGGTGAACTAAGGAACTGGCTAACTACACTCACAGCAAAAGCAATGTCAGGAGAAAATAAGTTCATTACCACACATATGGTTAGTGGCGCCAGAATCTATAATCCAAGAACTAATAGATGAGCCTTGAGCAACACAAGCAACGGGATTACCAAGATGAGACGGTTGGGTGGCCTGGAACTTCAAGAAGGCATCATACTCAGTTGCAGACATAGGTACCAATTGTGAACTTGGTGGAGATTGAGTAAGGCTAGGATCACTCTGAAACACATGAGTTACACTGGTAGATGATGCAGGTGGAGCAGCTGGCCAACCATGTTTCTTCCAGCATTTGTCCTCAAGATGACCCAGTTTCTTACAAAAGGTACACTGTGGATATGAGCGATTATTATTGTGTCCTGTATTTCCTCCAACGGTGGAAGCCTGAGATACAAGAGCTGAAGATTCAACTGGAGGAACAACATGAGAAAAAGAAGACATACCATGTGCACCTGTCATATTCAACAACCTTTAGAAAGAGTCCTTCATGGTAGGGTTAGCGGAGCTGGTCAAGATTTGATGTCTGATGGCGTCAAACTCTGGTTTCAGACCAGAGAGAGCAATAACCATAAAAAACTTCTCTCGTTGAGCAATCTGTTCGGTGCGGGTCGTAGTAAGAGGAAGAAGAGCATCAAATTCTTGCATGAGAGCCCGAATCTGCCCTAGATAAGATTCCATGGACGACTCCTTCTTGAGATTCTTGATATTAGAGACCACAGTGTACAAATGTTGAATGTCGTTTGTATAACACTCTTCAGCTTCCTTCCACACATCAACACAAGTTTTAAAGGGGCGAAAGAGCTGCATGATGGATGGATCAATAGACTGCCATAGGAAGCTACATAACTGGGCATCAACTTGTTCCCATCTCGCCCGATTAGCTTCTGGCACACTTTCAGCCTTAGTGGTAAGATGATCTGCTTGACCTTGCCCTTTGAACCACATTTTGACAAAGGTTGCCCATGAGAGATAATTGGCAGACCCGATCAACTTGATAGTGGTAATATTGGTTGTCCCAAGATTAGAGGCAGCAAAGGATTGAGAGACAGTAGGGGCAGCGGCAGAAACCGAAGCCAGAGTAGCACCGGTAGAAATCGCGTCACTGAAATCAGACAGGATGAGCACTTTGACACCAGAAATAGCTTTAGGGGTCGTCAGTGGTCAGATCTAGAGAATTCAGCGAAAAAAGACTGGCGGACACGCTGTCACGCACCGGCGCGTGGAGTTAGAGGCAATGTGTGGTGGCAACTCATGGCTTGTCCGACGGCTGTGATTCTTCGGCGGTCGACCGATCTAGAGGCGACGAACTCGAGGGTGGTGGCGGTGTGGTGAGTTGGTGGTCGGACAGTGGTGACTTCGGTATAGGCAATGACAGTTAGGGTTTAAAATATGCTGGAAAACGATACACAGCTAGGGTTTTGACGGCTAGGGTTTTTTTTGTCTCACTGGTGGCTCTGATATCATGTGAGAAAATAATTAGGAGAGAAAAACCCCAGAGACTAGCCTCTCTTAGCTTGTTATTTATAATTAGCATAATGGGCCTTAAACCTATGGACTTAATCTAATTACAAAATAAAACACACATAATAATTATAATATATACTAATAATTCTAACACACATGACTGGATCTTTTAAAGTACTATTAGCCTGTGAACCTTGTGATCAAGGTTTACCGATCTCAATAGCTAATGGTACCACAACCATGGCTCAAGGGAAAGATATAGCTAATGTGGCAAGCCTAAAGCTGAAACCAATACAATTTGTGCCCATTCTAAAGTGCAACCTGCTGTCAGTAAGTTAACTAAAGAAGAGAAGTGTTTGGTGACAGTCTTTCCTTCCTATTGTGAATTTCAAGATCTATCTTCTGGGAAGATGATTGGCAGTGCTGAGGAGAAAGAAGGTCTCTACTATATTTCAAAGAATGATCAGTCCCTTGGATCTAGGTCACAAATCCAAACTTCTTTGTCTACTATTTCAGATTATGAACTTATGCTATGGCACCAACTTTTAGGAAACCCTAGTTTCAATTATCTCAAAGTCTTGCATCCCTATCTTTTCATTAATAAAAGAAGTCATTCCTTTCATTATGAGCAATGCATCCTTGCTAAACAAACCAAAATTTCTTATCCATCTCATACATATAAACCTACAAAACCATTCTATTTATTCATAGTGATATCTGGGGACCAGCAAGGACTTCTAATTTGAATAACACTAGGTGATTTATGACATTCATAGATGACCACACAAAGGTTAGTTGGGTGTTCCTTACGAAAGACAAATCTAAATCCTATGTTATATTTAAAAGGTTTCATCAAATGATCAACAATGTCTTTCAATCTTCAATCCATGTTTTATGTCTAGATAATGGTAGAGAATATTTCTCAAATGAACTCAATCATTATCTAACTAAACATGGGATCATTCATCAAAGTTCATGCCCTTACAATCCCCAACAAAATAGGGTGGCAAAAAGAAAAAACTGCCACCTTCTTGAGACTGCAAGGGCAATTTTGTTCACCAATTCAGTCCCTAATGCCTATTGGGGAGAAGTTGTTCTTACTTCTTCTTACCTTATTAACTGGATTCCCTCCAAAGTACTTTCATTTAGAACCCCTTTGAGTGTCCTACTTGACTCCTATCCTCATTACAATCGGGTTCTAAATTCCCTACCACCAAAAGTCTTTGGGTGCATTGTGTTTGTTCATAAACATCAACCCTCTCAATCTGAACTTGAACCTAAAGCCCTTAAATGCATATATGTTGGGTATTCTCCCACTTAACAAGGCTACAAGTGCTACCATCCTTCTATAAGACGTTTCATTGTGTCATGTGATGTCTCTTTCCTTGAACAACAACCGTTTTTTCATACCACTCCTCTACAGGAACGAAGGCCCAATGTAGAGGAACAATGGGACTCCATTTTGCCTCTACCCATGAACCAAGATCTTGAACCTCCTGCTGTCATTGAATCAGCCCCCGAACTTCCTATTCCTACTCAAACTTCAATGTCTAATTTAGGGGGAGATCAAGAAGACCAGATTCAAGAAAATCTAGCCTTGGATAAACCATTTTTGGTATATTCTAGAAGCCCTCATGACCCTCAGCCAAACCCAAAGTTTGATCCAAAGACAGGTCCAGAAACTGAGGGCAGTGACGGCATGAAAAAGGCTACTTCCACCAAGTTTGATGATATTGATATCCCAATAGCTCTAAGGAAAAGGTGAGATCGTGTACAAAGAATCCTATTTCAAATTATGTGGTATATTCAAAGCTATCTCCACAGTTGAAGGCCTTCACAGTCAGCATTGATGATGTAGTGATTCCTAAGGATATATATTATGCATTGTAAAATGAGAAGTGGAAGGAAGCAGTAATGAATGAGATGTAAGCCCTAGAAGCTAATGACACTTGGGATATTGTCAATCTACCAGCTGGAAAGAAAGTGGTTGGCAGCAAATGGGTGTTTATAGTCAAGTACCAATCTAATGGAAGCATCGACAGATATAAGGCAAGATTAGTAGTCCAAGGGTTTACCCAAACCCAAGGAATCGATTGTGAGGAGACTTTTGCTCTTGTGGCTAAACTTAATTCTATTCGAGTGTTGCTTTCAATGGTTGTTAATATAGATTGGAAGCTGCATCAGCTGGACATCAAGAATGCATTCTTGAATGAGGAGCTAGAAGAGGAAATTTATATGAGGATCCCCCCAGGTTTTGAGATAGAAAACACAAGAGGAAAGGTATGCAAGCTAAATAAGTCACTATATGGTCTAAAGTAGTCTCCAAGGGCCTGGTTCAAACAATTTAGTGACACCATTATTCAGTAGGGATACAAACAAGGGTAGGCATACAATACCCTCTTTACAAAAATTGAAGCAAATGGCAAGAAAACAATTCTTATTGTCTATGTGGATGGCATTATCATCACAGTAGACAATACACTGAAAATTGAACATCTAAAAGGAAAGCTAAGGGCTACATTTGAAGTAAAAGATTTGGAAGAATTAAAATATTTTTTAGGGATGGAAGTGGCCAAAAGCAAGGAAGGGATTTGTATATCTCAAAGGAAATACACAATTGATCTATTGAAAGAAACTAGTAAGCTTGGATGCAAACCTGCTAATATCCCGTTAGAACCTAACTAGAAGAATAAAGAAGACAACAAACAAGAGTACCAAGTAGACAAAGGGAGATATCAACATTTGGTAGGCAAGTTGATCTATTTAACACTCACAAGACCTAACATTACATATGCTGTAAGCATAGTAAGTCAGTTCATGCATTCACCTACAAGAAGGCATCTTGATGCAGCATATCATATTTTCAGGTATCTAAAAGGAACACTCGAGAAAGGACACTTGTTTAAGAAGAGTCAAGACAGAGGAATCAATGCATTTGTGGATGCTAATTGGGCTGGTTCTATTGAAGACAATAGGTCTACACCTAGTTTTTGTACAAAACTATGGGGGAATTTAGTAACTTGGAGAAGCAAGAAGTAATTAGTAGTGGTAAGAAACAGTGTAGAAGCAAAGTTTAGAGCTATTGCACAAGGGATATGTGAGGTTATTTGGGTGGAGAAAATGATGGAAGACTTACAACTTTCAGTGTCCTCACCAAAAGTTCTTCATTATGACAGCAAGTTAGCCATTGGCATTGTGAATAATCCGGTATAATATGATCGGATGAAACACATGAGAATGGAGTGGCACTTTGTCAAGCAAGAAATAAAAAAAGGAGATATAAGTCTAACCTATATCCCTACCGAGTTTCAATAGGCAGACATCCTTAATAAAGCAATGCATAAGCAAGGATTTGAATCTATTCAAGGCAAGCTGAGAATGATAAATATCTATCCATCGGCTTGAGGGGGGGTGTTGGAGAAGATAAAGGAGAGAATTTAAACTGTGACTGAGAGGATAAAAAGAGAAGATATTAAAGATAAAGATGAAGGAGATATCCAACTGGAAGGATAAGGATATTCCTTAAAATCAGATAAGGAAATCCTGGTTTAAAATTGATTTTAATCTAAAGTATGTTGTTGTAATCTATACCTAAATATTAGGTGTTTAATCTAGTCCTAAATACTAGGAGTTTTCTTGGAAAACTTTGTGTATATATTTGCATACCACGGTTTAATGAAATTCATGGAAGTTATTCCAATCATTAAACTTCCAGCAAGCTGATTTTTCAAAAAACGAAGTCTGATTTTCCTAATCTGTGTTCTCTGCTTGTTCAAGAAACAAGATATTATCAAATTTTTTATTTTGTTAATATGTTCATAACTAAAAAATTTAGCAAATTAAGAAAATCCACGAAAATGATTATAATAAATTTAAAGTGTTGTCACAGAAAATGCTAGTGTGCCTGGGAGTGATATGCTTGTATGCAACTTTCAACTCTTTTTTTTTCCTCAAAGAGACTCCACAACTTTACCCCGTGACCTTTTAGTCACAAAGGAGCAACCTTACTATTACTATCAACACTCCCACTCTAAATTCTAAGAATATATAATATTAATGAATATCCTAGGAGTACTAAACACACATGCCTAGAATTACCAGTGTGAAGATTGATCAGTAAAAGCCCATGAATCGAGGACATGGGAGCACAACATTTTCGAAAATAGTAGGACACAACACAATCAGGATACATAAACTAATGAAATAAATTTTTATATATCTAATGGCACAATCAGTATCAAGACTCTAATGCAAACTCATAAATATGAAATTAATATTCATAATCCAATATTATAAATGAATAAGTCTAATATAATTAGCAACCAACTCACAAGTCAAATATTTATAATCCAATATTATAAATGAATAAGTTTAATATAATTAGCAACGAACTCACAAATCATTACTCATTTCATATTCAACCACCAAAACGTAGAAAACTGAAGAGTCGTAAAAACTGAAAACTGAAGACTCATGCAATAAAAAAGTCAAAAAACTTAAGAAGAACGCAATTGCCAAGTCGAAAAAGTGAATAGCAATAAAAAAAAAAACCCATTTTCTTAGGTCTTCGAAGTGTCCATAGATGGGATATGTCGTACACGTGTCCCCTCCCATATCCTTTAAAGAAAATAAAGGAGTGTCAGACACGCCACGTGGGTGTGCCCACATATCAGTGGCTTCACTGGCAGGCAGATGACACTAATACAGCAGCCCCTAAGGAGTGCCTGTTACTCTTATGCGGAAGACTCTCAGATTCCTGACACCGCTTCCTGCTAGAAGTGGAATTCAAGAGAGAGGATCATGTATGCAGCTTGTGCTACATGTGATTATTCTGCTGTTAAGTGTTTTTGGCAATTCATAGACAGAAAACCTTTGTATTTTAGATGAACAGGAATTTGTTACTAGCATACATATCAAATATGTCAAGGAACGCATCTCGTATCAAGATTGTTTATGCAGCTCAACAGAAAAGATCAAGAATATCAGGGACACAGAAAACAATATAAGTTGGATGAAGCACCTTCGCCAAAGCACCAATGACGCCCAAGGAAGTAAGCCTTAAATACTCAAATGGCTTTGATTTCCAGGTTGTATTAATGAGAGGGAACAGATATAAAGGCATTTGCGCTGCAAAGGAAAAATCATCAATTAGAAAATGAATCAATTAGAACATTTTCATTAAATCTAGATAGACTTGAAGAAATATGGTTCAAGCACAGCCACAGAAAGACTACTCTTCTTGTAATATTACACCCTCAAAGAGGAAGAACTATATTACTTCAAAGGCTAAAAGGTAAATACAAACTGCTAAAATCTAAGATATTAGACTATGAAAAATATTAACTTCAACTATTCATAAAAGGGGCAGCAAAATGTTAGTTATTGTCAAGAAAAGAATAAAAAACCTGACTTATTATTAAGATGCAGCACAAGCTGTAAATTTATACAGCATAGGCACAGCCTGCCTTATGCGGATTTAGGAAACTATACAGCCTACCTTATGCAGATTTAGGAAACTACCAAATCTAGGAAATACCAAATCTAGAAAGAAATAAAAGGAAGGCTACAACAACCGAGTATAGAAAGAAATATACAAAAAAGATACAAGACATAATATACAATCAAATCTCTTAAACAAGGAAAGCAAAGTAATTAAACAAATCTCCCATGGACTCCCGTGGACATGAAATAATATGAATCAGCCTCATAAGGAATATGAATCAGCCACATCTTCTAACAGTTATCTATGAAAAATGAGAACAAAAAGAAATCAGATGCCTAGCTGGTTGGAGAACACTATGATCACTGTACAGCAATCCAAAGAACCTCTGAATACATTGTACTGCAATAAGCAAGAGGTGGAGCACCAACAAAAAGGTATGTGACATTGAAATCATAGAAGGCAGAAAAAGACAGGCATGAATTGCAGGTCGCACAATGGTACTCAAAGACCATAACTGAATCTATTGTACTGCAATAGGAAATAGGTAGAACACCCACAAAAAAGGTATGTGGCATGGAAATCTCAAAAGGAATAAAAAGAGAGGTGGTGATGCAGACCATATGTTATACAAATGAAAATAACCGAATCAAATGTCCGGTGCTGTAGCAATTAGTAATTATTAGCAGGGAAAAACCGAATCAATTGTGTTTCCATATTGTACTTGTTGGTTTCACCATGTCAACTAAGTTATGGAACACAACTATATCAATTATCTTCATTCACCACCATCTCATGAAATTTCTCCATGTGAAGATGGTGTTTAAACTTCATTTCATCATTACTCCGCCAGGAGATATTATCCACTGCCGGTCCCAAGCCCGGATAAAGGAGGAGGGTTGCGTTAGGTAGCCGACAGCCAGCGTAAAACTTAGTCGGATCCAAATATGAATTTTAGACAAACTATCTGTTGGGATGTAACCCACATAGAAGTCTAGAATTCATATAGCCAACCCCACATAGTGGGATAAGGGCTGGATATGTTGTTGTAGCAGGGAAAAATAAGCAAAGTGACTGCTGTTTCCAGGTTATAAATAAACCGTCAAGTATGCAGCACAAGACCTAGTTCAAGGTTGTAAAGATACTGTCAAATATCAGAAACTTAAGACTGTTATTTCCATAATTTCCAATTATTATGGAAGAAATAATTGGGAAATAAAAGAAAAACAAGACTAGTTCCCTTCCAAAAAGAAAAGAGCAAGGAAGAGGGAGGGGGGGGGGGGAAGAGAGAAGAAATATCTGAAACTGATTTATGCATTTCAGGATGTTCTAATGTCAAGTAAAAATAAAACAAATGGAAATACGTTATCTAGTTCTACTTGGTTTCATGCAATTTAAACACAAATGAACTACAAAAAGAGGTTACTCAGAAAAATGCATATGCATGACATACACTAAAATGGAATGGGAAAGGAATTTTTAAATATGGTAAGCAATTATAACCTCATGCAATTAAATTTATGCAGGTAATGGAGCCTTTGTCGTCTAACATAATGAAAGAAAATTACCACTGAGGAATGACATTCTCGTTTCTGGGTGTGAGGCCACAGACTGCAAAAATAGATTAATGACATACAGCGTAAGTATTCAAAAAAGTAATCTTGAAAAGAAGATAGCAAATATAATATCCTCGACCCTTGAACTCTACTCAAATTTCAGTGCCATCTTCCAACTTTTGATTTTTCTAATTTGAGCCCCTACACTTCAATATTTAAGTTTAAGAAGTCCAACTTATTAGCAGGAGTTAGAAAATTGATGTCATTATATCACTAGAATCTTGTATTGGTTCAATAGTAAACTAAACTTGAACATTATTTGTATCTGCTAAAGCTTCCTCTCTCTATCTTTGTTCCTCCTTAATCAATCTATTTTCTCATTGATTCCCCCCCCCCCAAACCCAAAAAAAAAAGAAAAAAAACCAATGTTCACCTTTTTATAATTCCAAGCAAAAATGTATATATTACAAAAAAAAAAGGCAAAATAAAAACTGTACCTGGAGAAGGGCAAGTGCATTACAAACTCGATTAGACTGTGCTGGGGAAAGATTTGGTGGGGATAAAACAGGGTATATTGAAATTATCTCCTGCAAATAATGAGCACATTTGGCATTGATTACACAGATGGAATATATGACACAATCCAGTCAATTAGTAACAAAAAGTGAAATGGTAACCCTAAAGTTTTACTTATTCTTGATATGATGGGTTGTAAGTAGACAGAGAATGAAGACTAATTTTTGACAAAATGAAAATTGAAATTTAGCATAACAAATCACAATCAGTATACATTTGAAGGTCGTGTGATGCCTGCCTGATTAACACAAATATTTAGACCACCATTAAAGGCTTCCACAGACTTGTAGGCCAAGTTCAGTCTGGACTGGGCTAGAGTTACCTTAACTGGGTCCACACCCCTTTTTCAGTAAATAATTTTTTTTACCAGAAGTTATGTATCAAAAAGGGTAATGCCATGAGGGGAAGAGCATTATGTGATAAGAGAAAAGTCTACGCATCTACGGGTATAGATGATTTAAAAGATAAGACATATGAAGACATGTAATGAGATTATGGCTTTGAGGAGTTGTTTTTGTAAAGAGAAGTAGGGCAATAAAAAGCACCAAATACCACCAATCCCACAGACACTGATACTAAACCACCACCAGAGTCATAAAATGCTACCCCTTCCGTAAGCAGCATCCAAAGAAACTTATCAAAGGGTGTCATCAATGAACTTAAGATTCTCAATGCCCAACCCACCTATCAACTTAGGAGTCATGCACAATCTCCAGCACACTAGGTAACATTTATATCATCCATAGGACCACCAAATGACATAAAAAGACTCAAAGGTAGGGAAGAGATGGTACTTTTATTAAGGGAGAGCTTCTTGTCTTTTAACAAATATTAACTCTTCCAAGTTGCAAGTTTTATCTCAATTTTCACTCACACACGAATCTAAATAGATCCGGGCTAGGTTTGAAGTTATGGAAAGACTTATATAGGACAAGGGTAGAGACCCAACACTACACCATCATGAAGTAGCCAAACACCCAAAAATTTGTTCTTCATACAACCCAGCAAAATGATCTCTCTTATTCAGATTGATGTGGAAGTCCAACACAACCCCTAAGCACAAAAGAACACACCTCAAGGTCCTCGAGTCCCTTTCTAGGGTAACATAAAAAAGCAAGGTCCATTGAATGTCAATTGCCTTCCCCTAACTCGATCCAATGGAAAATCAGATTTTCTACTTCTTACATATTGAAGGTCTTCCAATAGATTTGGATGATTTACCCTCACTTGCATGTACATTCTCTGGAAATACAAGAAACATCAATGCTCAAGAACTAACATCTCAGGAAACACTGCTTGTATAAAGAAAACAAAAAAACTTACATTGTTTTTCAATTAAATTTAAAGAAACTAATGGACTGTTCAGTTGTGGAAGACAGGCCGAGTTTTCAAGAAAATTACTCCATAGAAAATGGAGAATTGGAGAACTTGTTGAAACACAAAAATTAAAAACACGATTTCCAAGTTCACAAATTTGCAGATCTGCAAAACGGGATTTTCCACAAAATTTTCCCTAAATCTCCTTTTTATTGTAAGTTCCAGTTTTCTAGATTGGAAATTACAATTCTGTACTTCTAACATTTGAATGCATTTTTCACATTTTCTATGGAAACTAAAAATTAGAAATTTTATAGATAATAAGAGATAGAAAACTGGAAATCATTTTCCACAACTAAACAGCCCTTAAGATTTGGTCCTCACCTTCCACTTCTTGTACACTTCCTAGAAATAACAGGATCCATGATCTTATAGCTTTGCTATTATCTTAGAATCTGCATCTGGAAAAATTATTTTAAGTTTACTTCCTCCCTAAACAACAAAAAAAACAATCACAGGGCATAATCCTACCAGGCAGGCACATTAATTGTAAACCTCGAACCATCTCTAACCATGGCGATATCTTCCATAATGCAACCTTTATTAGCATCTGGTTACAAAAACATGATATTTCTATTGCAGAGTCAACTATGTCATCATATGGTTTCATTATTGCTGTCAATTTATCGAAATATCTGCACAACTCTCTCAATTTTATTGAGTGACTATCATGTGATGAAGTTCTGACAATCATTGACATGATCATTTTTTAAGTAGTTTCTGGGATACAAAACCACACATATTAACTTGAGTGCCTATGCAATAAGAGGACTGAGTTATTGCTGTGAACAACCTATTTGATGAGTGTCATTTGACACCCATGGTTTCTGAATTTTAACATTTTAGTTTTCAGAATGTGTTCCCTCTGTAAGTCTCACCAAGTTAAGTCAGCTGACCAAGTCAGGGACAAACAGGATCATCACTGAATCAGTCTAAGCAGATATTTCTAGAAAAGTTTTATGTGCGTCTCATTTTGGGCATGTATCCCTTTTAAGCATGCTTGCGTAAGACAAAAAGATAAGCTAGAATAACTTGTCAAACAAGCACAATCAAATTGCCAGTGATTAAGGAAGAACACTGCAGCACATTTTAACTGAAAAAACTGATTAAGAAAAAGGTGTCACGAGCAGTAGTATGGAGCATACCTGTAAGAGTGCAGCAATAGTACCAGGGGAGTTCCACAACAATGGAGCGAAATCTTGAAATTGTTCTCTCATCTAAAAACAGAAACAGTGACAACGACAACTTTAACACAGGATATAACAATTTGAGTGTGTGTGTATATACACATGTGCATAAGGATATGAAAAGGGCACAGCAAAAAGAGAATGTTTTTATATTTTCTGACAAAAATGTTTATGAAGATAAGGACCAAAAAAGCCAACAATATAAAACAATTACTACTAATCCACTATGAAAATTATATTTAAACTACAATGATAATAATACATAAAAATATTAAAAAGAATACCACTAACTCAACAATGAAGATGCCCATTAAATCCATAAAAACGAATATATAAACACAATAATAAAATTCCTGCCAATCCATAAAACTAACAATATCTTTTGTTGGAGTTGTCATCATAGGATGAGACACTGTTGGAGTTGAGATCACTGCCACAGCTGGCTCGGTTGGAGGTTATGAGGAAAGAAGAATGATTTCATTGAAAATGGAAAGAGAGGGAGGAGGAGGAATATACAGAATGAGGCTGGGAGGAGGCAGAGGGTAGGAGAAAAGAGCCTGCTCTTTCCATCTCACACCGTCTACAGTTTGAATGAAATTAAGGGCACATTTGACAGTGACTTTTTTTTGGGGAAAAAGTTTTCTTACAAAAGCAATTTTTTTTAAGCAAAAAAGAGTTGGCTTAAAAAAAGAAGAAATATCTAATAAAGAAGAAATTTTTGTACTTTTTTTCTCTTCCTTTTTGGAATTTTTTTAAAATACAACAATATTAAAACTTCTTTAAAAATGCTACTGATTTGTAACTTCTGTAAAAATTCTGCAATCTATCCCCAATTAGCATCTATGGCGGATAAATGCAAGGGTGGCCATTTTGGCTGCATGAAAGTCGCTACTTTTGGCTGCATGAAAGTCGCTACCGGGAGTAGCGAGTTCCATGTAGCCATTTTAGCCAGTGAGTTACTTGCTCATATTCGGAGCGAGTTTCATGCAGTTAGTCGGAACCAATTCACTGGGATTTAAATTGGAAACATTTGCAGCATTTTTATAAATAGTTTGAAATTTTTTGCTTGTTCTTTGGATTTTTTTAAAAATACAACCATCTTAAGACTTATTTAAACAAAAGTGGTACCAGTTTGAAACTTCAAAAAAATCTACAATCTCTCCCCAGTTGGCAACCATGATGAATAAATGCAAGGGTGGTCATTTTTGTTGCAAGGAACTCGCTACTAGGATTAGCGAGTTCCAGGCGGCCATTTTATCCAGTAAGTTGCTCCAATAAGGAGTGAGTTTCATGCAGCTTGTTCGCGTTAATTTACTGTGAACGCAAACTTGGAAAAAGTTGAAGTATTTTTTAAAATAATTTTAAAGTTGCAGTATCATTTTAAATAAGTTTTTAAATTGTAGAATTTTTATTAAAAAAAAGAAGTATGTTTTTAGAGCTTTCAGCAATTTCCTTCTCCAAAAGGCTCTCTTTTTTAAGCCAAGAAAGCAAACAACCTTTGTGTTTTTTTAACCAAAGGAAAAGCAAAAGAAAATAGTGCCAAATTGACCCTAAACCTCCAGTTGTCTTTTCTTCTGTTCCTTACCAAAAATACTTACAATATTTGCATATCTTGCTCCAACTAAGTTGTTAAAAATTCTATTTAGAATCCCAAATGTTTGTCACACCCCCTAGATATATCTGGGAAAAAAAAAATTAAAAAAACCATCAGAACATGCCACTTGGCATGTTTGTTGCATATCTATGACATGGTACCCAAAATAAAGTGTTTATATTTCTTAAGAGACTTGTGGGAGAGTTGTAACAACTAACAGCAACAAAAGAATACTATAGAACCAAAAAACAAAGTTGAAACAAATCCATGCTAAACAATCTTTTTATAGTTACATTAATTAAGGACCAGGTTACCATATACAAAGACAGAATTGGGAAAAAAGAAAAAAGAAAAGAAACGTGTAAGAAAAATTAACTACAACAATTTCTCAAAATCTTCATAAAATCTTTAAAATGATTGTTTAGTAAAGGTTCACCACCACCAAAAGAACCAACTATACTAAAACAAAGAGGAGCATTATTCAACCTAAGAGCTGTTTTGAAAAGATTTCCTATCACGCTAGTCACAAATAATCCATTTAGCCAGGCTATTTTTTCATACTAACTATATCTCCTCCAAAATCCAAGCATAAGACCGTTACCTCTTAACATCGAAACCGCAAAAGAATTGGCATTCCACATCCAACACCAATAAACCAATTTGACCATAAGGAATCCGAAATGAAAATTCTAATGCAAACCACAACCCATTTCAAGAATAGAAGATGAAGAAAATATTTGGGGTTTAAAACAACAATAAAAAGAAGCCCTAGTCTCTCTGTGTAAGGTTAGCTACATGCCTCATGAACCTAACTTATGTCCATAAACACAAGAATTGAACATTGTTTTAGGAAATAAAAGCAATGCAAGAAATAAATTTAACTCTTTTCTAATAAAGTCTAAAACAAACAGATATGTTGCTAATTCAGAAATTCCACCTATTCCACATGCCATATATGAAGCAACAAACCACCAAATTAACACATCTACCTTGGATAGCTCGAGAAGAGCATTCCCTCGGAGATTATAGTTATTGAGATCGAGCACCAACTTCTGGACCAATTGCATATTGCCATCCTTGTTTCCTTGAGTCCTGCTAGCACTTGGAGCTGGAGCTGATGATGAAGGGCCACCAAATGGAGAGTTCACGAAGGGAGATTGAGGAAGCTTTGCCATGGAATGGAAGGAATCACACACACACACACTGCTTTCCCACCGTTTTTCTCACAATTTCTTTCTTTTGCCGATTGGGAGAAATGAAGGGATAGAGATTTTTGAACTGAATTGAGTTTTACGTGTTGAAGAGACAGTCAGGAGTTGAGAGTTGAGGTGTTTTCTTCTCCTCATACGTGTCAGTCTTAGAAATGTTGTGTCATCAGTGTGTAATATTATGAAATCTGTGTAATATCTCATATATCATTATGAAATCTGTGTAATATTATGTAATATTATGAAATCTGTGTAATATCTCATATATCATTATGAAATCTGTGTAATATTATGTAATATTATGAAATCTGTGTAATATCTCATATATCATTATGAAATCTGTGTAATATTATGTAATATTACGAAATCTGTTTAATATCTCATATATCATTATGAAATCTGTGTAATATTATGTAATATTACGAAATCTGTGTAATATTTCATAACTTATTATGAAATATATGTAATATTTCACACAATATTATGAAATTTGGTCTCTCTTACCTTCTATTTGGTCAAACATGTTTGTTTCTGTCAAGAAGACGGAAAAAATCCAATCATACTTCATTCCAAGGTATCAGAAAAATATTTACACAGCCTATCACTCATATTGGCAGTTTCCTAAAGTCTAATTAGGCAGTTTCCTAATTAAATAGTTTCCTAATCTAGCTTAGGAAATATGTACTAGAAAGGAAACAATTATAAATATAAATACAATTAAACCAAAAGAGAAATGATACATATCAAACAAATAACATATGCAGATCAATAATCTTCTCATGTTCTAACACTCCCCTCAAGATAGTAAGTGTATATCATGCATTCCCATCTTGCTCAATATCTTGTGGCACACACGACTCGGCAGTCCTTTAGTCAAAATGTCTACCAATTGATCTTTCATAGGAACAAAGGGTGTGCAGATCAAGCCACTCTCTAGTTTTTCTTTGATAAAATGCCTATCCACTTCAACATGTTTTGTTCTATCATGTTGAACAGGGTTATGGGCAATGCTGATTGCTAACTCGTTATCACAATAGAGCCTCATAAGAACTATCCACCTGATCTTTAAATCACTCAGAACAATTTTAACCCATAGTAATTCACATATTCCTAGGGCCATTGACCTAAATTCTGCTTTAGCACTAGATGGAGCTATCACATTTTATTTTTTACTTCTCCAAGTCACAGGATTCCCACCTAGAAATGTGTAATAACCTAAAGTAGACCGCCTATTAACAAGATACCCTACATAATCAGAATAAGTGTACTTCCAAAGACAACTCCACTCTTTTCCTGAATAGAATACCCTTATCGAGAGTCCCCTTAAGATAATGAAGGATCTTGTGCACAGCCTTTAGATGAATTTCCTTAGGACTATGCATAAATTGGCTAGCCACACTCACTGCATAAGCAATGTCTGGCTGTGTATGGGATAAGTAAATAAGTACTTAGAAATTATCAAAGACAATGTTTTGATTGAATACAAAATGAATGTGTACAACACCCTCTTTTAAGGAGAGAATTATTAGCAAAGAAGGAAAGAAAAAATAGACAGTATCCTACCATCCTAATTTACATTATTGCCTTTCTATATTTACATAATATTTACATAAAACACTGATTCTAGAGATCAACCTTAATTGAGCATAATTCCAGCACTCCCCCTCAAGCTGGTTTGTAGATATCGTCCATAGTCAGCTTGCCAATAAGTTTATCAAACTGCTTCTTGTGAAGACCCTTGGTTAGAACATCAACAATTTGTTCGGTTGTTGGAAGGTATGGCATGCGTATTACTCCAATATCGATCTTCTCCTTGATAAAATGTTTGTCCACCTCTATATGTTTTGTACGGTCATGCAACACTGGATTATGAGCTATAGAGATGGCAGCCTTGTTGTCATAGTAGACTTTTATAGGTACTGAATGAGGAAACTTCAGTTCTTCAAGTATTCGTTTGATCCACATTCCCTCACAAATTCCATGGGTAACAGCTCTAAACTCTGCTTCTGCACTACTTCTAGCCACTACCTTTTGTTTTTTACTTCGCCAAGTGACTAGGTTACCCCCAACAAAAGAACAGTAGTCCGAGGTAGATCTCCTATCATCAACACTTCCTGCCCAATCTACATCAATGTAAATCTCAACTTGCAGGTAACCATGTTTCTTGAACATTAACCCTTTGCCAGGTGTCCCTTTTAGATACCTTAGGATTCTGTAGACCACCTCGAAATGCTCTGGCCCTGGTGAGTGCATAAATTGACTTGCCATACTAACTGCAAAAGCAATATCAGGCCGCGTATGAGACAAGTAGATTAACCTGCCCACAAGTCTCTAATATTGTTCTCTGTCCTTCACTTCATCAGCTTTAGCAGCTTGTAGTTTCACATTAGGCTCAATGGGAGTCTCTAACATCCTGCAATCGAGCAAACCTGTTTCTCCAAGAAGATCAAGAACATATTTTCTCTGATTGACAAAAATACCTTCTTTGGATCTTGCGAACTCCATTCCAAGAAAGTATTTTAGACTTCCCAGGTCCTTAATTTGGAACTCCTTCGCAAGTTTCTGCTTAAGAGCTACTAACTCCATCTCATCATCACCAATTAAAATAATATCATCAACATAAACAATCAAAATTACAACTTTATCAACTTTTGAGTGTTTATAAAACATAGTGTGATCTGCCTGACTTTGAAGGAAGCCATAACTGGTAACTACCTTTCCAAAGCGTTTAAACCACACTCTTGATGACTGTTTGAGACCGTACAAGAATTTCTTTAGCCTACATACTTTGTCACTCCCAAGTTTCTTTTCGAATCCCAGAGGCAAACTCATGAAGACCTCCTCTTTAAGATCACCATTAAGAAACGCATTTTTGACATCAAGCTGGTGTAGAGGCCAATTTGAATTTACTGCAATAGACAATAGGACTCTGATAGAGTTTATTTTAGCAACAGGAGCAAAGGTCTCCTGGTAGTCAATTCGATAAGTCTGGGTGAAGCCCTTAGCCACAAGTCTGGCTCTATACCTATCAACACTCCCATCAGCCTTACACTTTATTGTAAACACCCATTTACACCCTACTATTTTCTTGCCTTTGGGTAAATAAACTATCTCCCAAGTGCCACTTCGCCTTAGAGCATTCATCTCCTCTATGACTGCTAATTTTCAATTCGGATCATCCAAAGCTTCCTGTATATTCCTTGGAACAAACAAGTGTGAAATCCTAAATGTGAAAGCTTTATGATTTTTTGATAGTCTATGGTAAGAGGGATATTTAGCAATAAGATGCTTAGTGCAACTTCTGACACCTTTCCTAATGGCTATAGGAACATCGAGATCAAGAATAGTAGAAGAATCAACTGGGGAACTATTGGACACAGTTGAAGGAAGTAAACTAAAAGTTGAAATGGGATTTCTTGAACTTACAGTGCCATTGCTCGAGTTTTCAAACAGGTTTTGTGCAGAGTTGATATTCAGGTCTTTGTTCCTTTGATGAAATCTCTGTCTAGTATAAATCTGAAACTCAGAATTCAGATCATGATGATCAGTCTGTAGTACTTCTCCCGTACTTCTCCCCCTGCACAAGAAACCTTTTCACTAGGCACCAAAGAACTAGAACCAGAATCTCCTAAGTGACCATTATTGGAACCATGTGGCTCTTGAGTAGGACAAATTGCGTTTGGAAGTGGGACAGAAACATCCCAAAAATTATCTCCAACTCCATGTTTCTCCCCCTGAAGAGAAGTTTGGGAAAAATAGGGTTGTTTTTCAAAAAACGAAACATCCATACTGATAAAGAATTTTTTTGTGTGAGGATCATAACACTTATAGCCTTTTTGATGGGAGGCATAAACCAAAAAAACACATTTGACAGCCCCAAGGTTAAGTTTGGAATGAAAGTGATTAGGTATATGAACATACACAGTGCATCCAAAAACTTTGATAGGAAGATCCGAATGTAACCGAGTGTGGGGAAACACTTCTTTCAAGCACTCAAGAGGTGTTTTGTACTTTAACACTTTAGTGGACATCCTGTTTATCAAATAGGACGTCGTCAAAACAGCTTCACCCCATAAATATTTCGGAATATGCATAGAAAACATTATGGCATGGGCAACTTCGAGTAAATGTTTGTTTTTACGTTCAGCAATGCCATTCTGTTGAGAAGTATTCCAACAAGTAGATGTATGGTGAATACCTTTTGTTTTCAAAAAATCCCCCAAGTGCTCGTTAAAATACTCGGTGCCATTATCAGAGTGTAAAATACCAATTTTGGTTTGAAATTGACTTTCAATCATAGTGTAAAAATTTTTGAATAAGTATTCCACTTCAAATTTTTTTTGCATCAAATAAATCCAGCACAAACGTGTATGATCATCAATAAAGGTAACATACCATTGTTTTCCAGAAAGAGTAGAAATTTTGGATAGACCCTAAACATCACTATGAATTATATAAAAAGGTTTGGAAGCATGGTAAGGTCTTGGTAAATATGTAGAACGATGATTTTTTTCCAAGATGCAACTGTCACATTGAAAAAGGGAATAATCTATTCCTTTAAACAAATCAGGAAATAAATGTTTCAAATAGGCAAAACTATGACGGCCAAGTCTAAGATGCCATAGCATAATTGTGTCTGGAACAGGAATTAAACTAGTACTACTCAAGCCCTGAGCTTGTTTATTACCAACAGAGATATCATCAAAGTAGTAAAGACCTTCAATCATCCTAGCACGCTCAATCATCATCCCCAGGGTCTGGTCCTGAAATTCACAATGAGAGTCAAAGAAAATAACACAACAATTAGAATCTTTGCACAAATTACTAACAGACAAAAGATTGCAGACTAAGTTAGGAACATGAAGAACAGAAGTGAGATTAATATTCTCAGTCAGTTTAATAAGCCCTTTGCCTGCAATGGGGGAAAAACTACCATCAGCGATTCTGATTTTTTCATTGCCAGAGCAAGGAGAATAGGTATTAAAAAAATGAGAAGAACTAGTCATATGATCGGAGGCTCTGGAATCTATAACCCATGGAGAGAAATGAAGACAAGAAAGGGCATTAGGTTTTCTACCTGTGTGTGCCAAGAAAATACTAGGAATACTAGATGAGGAATTGGATTTTAATAGCTGCAAGAGTTGATCAATTTGCTCTTTGTTAAAGGGACCAGTATCAACCCCATTGGCAGTAAGGGACCCCACGATGGCTCTTTTCTCCTTGTTTACTGCTCTTCCAATTAGTCGGTTTGCCATGAAGTTTCCAGCAAATCTCACAAGTATGGCGTGGCTTGTTACAATGGTCACACCAGACTCGAGGTCGCTCATTACTCCTACGCTGATAATTTTCAACCTTGTAGGCAGTAATTAGGGCAGAATTTTCAAGGGACTCACCAGCGGTCTTTTTTCCTAACATGACACTCCTTTGACTTTCTTCTCTTCTAACTTCAGCAAAGACGTCACCAATAGGGGGAAGGGGAGACCAGCCAATGATCCTTCCACGCACTTCATCGAATTCGATATTGAGACCAGCAAGAAACTTGTAAATACGGCTATCTTCAACCAATTTTTTGTGGTGGTTGCAATCATCTGTAGATTTCCACTCATACGCGTTGAAGAGATCAAGATCTTGCCACAATTGCTTCAAAGAGTGAAAGTACTTAGTGACAGAATCATCTCCTTGTCGGACCTCTCCCAATTTCAGAGTGAATTCAAAAACTTGAGATTGGTTCCCCAGGTCTGAATACATTTGATTTACATTATCCCACAACTCCTTTGCAGTAGGATAGCACATATAATTGGAACTGATATCTTCATCCATGGAATTGACCAGCCATGTCATTACCATGGAGTTTTCAGCATCCCAAATGGGGTGCAATGGATCATCTGCTGCAGGTTCTTTCTTCTCCCCTGTGATGTAGCCAATTTTCCCTTGCCCGCGAATATACATCCAGACAGATTGAGGCCAGCGAAGAAAATTATCACCATTTAAACGAATAGTGGTGATTTGAACAGAATGGGTCGCTGAAATTCTGGTCTGGATGGCAGCAGCAGGATTTGGGATGGATTTAGATGTAACTTCTGACATAACTGAACTAGTTGGAAGCAGAAGAACAGGAGGAGAGACACAGTGAACAAAACTTGGGAGGTGGCTGCTGATGTAAGGACAGCAGCAACTCTAGGATGCAGCGGCGACTTTGGGTTGTGGTGGCTGGTGGTCGAATGGTGACTGAAATGGCCGCGCTGGGTGTGGCGGTAGACAACGGTCAACGGCGTGAGAACCAATCGCGTTGACAAGCTCTGAAGAGGAAGCGACCGATGGCTATGCGCGACCACTGGCTATGGAAGACCGATGGCTTCGGACCTGAGGTCGGCGGCGGCTAGGGTGGCCGATAGCAGCGACTGTTGGGAGGGCCGATGACGTCAGCTAGGGATGGTCGTATGCTGATGGGTATCGGATCTGATGGATGAAAAGGCAGCGTAGGGTTTCATAAGAAATGAAAGGTTGTGATTAAAAGGCTGCCCAAGGTTTTTCACAATGTATGACTGTGATTTAATCCTACTCTGATACCAACTTAGAAATTATCAAAGACAATGTCTTGATTGAATACAAAATGAATGTGTACAATATCCTCTTTTAAGGAGAGAATTATTAGCAAAGAAGGAAAGAAAAAATAGACAGCATCCTACCATCCTAATTTACATTATTATCGTTCTATATTTACATAATATTTACATAAAACACTGATCCTAGAGATCAGCCTTAACTGAGCATAATTCCAGCATAAGTCTCCCTGCAAGTCTCTGATAGGATTCCTTGTCAACTGTACCATCTTCAGGGGCATCACCAATTCTATGATTTGGCTCAATAGGTGTGTCAAGTGCCTTACCTCCTAACATACCAATGTCAATCAACAAGTCCAATACATATTTTTGTTGAGAAATGAAAATACCTTCCTTAGATCGAGCCACTTCTATTCCCAGAAAATATTTTAATTTTCCTAGCTCCTTTATCTCAAATTCTTAATCAAGCACCCCTTTAAGAGCTCCATTCCTTCCTTATCATTACCGGTGCCAATGATATCATTCACATACACTAACAATGCAGTAATTCTCCTTGTGACTGAATGGTGTACAAACAAGGTATTGTCACCTTGACTTTCTTTGTACCCCATACCAAACATAACTCTTGTAAACCTTCCAAACCAGGCTCTTGGTTGTCACGGTTGCTGGGACTGTCGTCCACTTCCGTCCTAGTGTATTAGGTTGGTCTAGGAAATGGTAGTAGAAGAGAAGGTGTAGGGGGAAGAAGTAGAAGAAGAAGAAGAAGAAGAAGAAGAAGAAGAAGAAGATGAGGGAGAGAATAGTGGGACGTTAGAGAGAATGCAGAGAGTAGGCTGGAAATTCTGGATTGATTCTCGATAATCCTTCTCATGAGCCGTTTGGGCTTATATAGCTATCCTAGGGGCTGCCGCAGCAGATTGCAGCTCCCATAACCAACTATTTTGTCCTATTTCCAAACACCTTTACAGCTGGATATTCCCTCTAACTAACTAGCAGCTGGAATAAAAGAGAATCTATGGAATAATAAGGAAACATAGCAAGCAATTAAAGAACATAACAGGAAAAAATAAATCCGCAGCAAAATTGGGCATGGTTCCGTGACATTGGTGACTGTTTCAGTCCATAGAGAGCCTTTTTTAACCTGCATACTACATTCCCTTAGTTTGAAACCCAAATCCCGAGGGTACTTCCATATAAATCTCCTCCTCTAAGTCCCCATGTAGAAAAGCATTTTTTACATCGAATTGTTGTAATTGCCAATCAAAATTGGCTACTGGGGATGGTAACACCCTGACTGTATTCATCTTTGCTACTATATCAAAAGTCTCAAGATAATCCACCTCATAGGTTTGAGTATACCCTTTAGCAACCAGCCTAACTTTGTATCTTTCTAGGGACCCATTAGACCTGTACTTCACTATAAACACCCACTTACACCCTATAGGTTGCTTCCCCTTTGGCAATTGAACCAATTCCCAGGTTTGGTTCTTCTCGAGGGCCACCATCTCAACCATCATGGCATCCTTCCAATTTTCATTACCTAATGCTTCAGATAAGGTTTTTGAGATAGGGATAGTATTTAGGTTGGTTAGGAAGGCTTTGTGGGCAGGAGACAAGTGTGAGTAGGTTATAAACAAGGGGAAAGGGTGTTTGGTACAGGTCCTTGTTCCCTTTCTTAGGGTAATAGGAATGTCAAGATTATTGAGATCAGGGTCAGGTGGGCTACAGACACCAAAAACATGCTCTAATGTAGTTGGATCAAGTGTGGGCATAGGCTAAAGGGAGGATGGATTAGGTTTCAGTGTTCTAAAAATCGGCCTAGGCGGCCGCCTAGGCACTAGGCGGCCGCTGGCCGCCCCGAAATTGCCCTAGTCGGGCCTCCTAGGCGCCGGCCCGAGTAATCGGCCGACTTGGGTGCCTAGACGGCCCAAGCGGCGCCTAGTCGACCTGCGCGCCTTGGCGCCCAATTCGTTGGCTCAGCCGTTTTTAGGGTTTTTTTTGCTAAATCGTTAAATCGAACCTCTCAACATCTCCCTATTTCTCTCTTCTCACCTGAACGCTATCGCCGCCTCAACGCTGTCGCCTCAACACCGCCAAGCTTCATCGTCACCGCCTCTTATCTGTCGCGTCCTCGTCGTCCTCATTGCCTCAGCGTCATCGTCGCCGCCCCCGTCCTTGCCGTCGAGCTCCATCTCCGCTGCGGCAAGCTCCATCTGTCGTAACCCCCCTCTCTCTCTCTCTCTCCCCGTCTCTCTGTGTGGTTATTGGGGCATTTGCTCCGTTTTTGTTTTTTGTTTTTTATTTTATTTTATTTTTCTTTTCTATTTAATATTTATATATAATTATGGATTTATATTTAGTTTTATTATTAATTATATATATTCTATAATATTTCCAAAAAATCCACTTAGCTGTTTGCTTATAATATTGATTGTATGACTAATTAAAATGTTATTTATTAATTACAATAATTTATTTCTCATGCTTAATTCTATATATTATTGGTTTATGTTGCATTATTAATGTTTTTCAACTTTGATTTAGTTGAAAATTACATCAAATTATATCACAAAGTTTAAAAAATAAAAAAAATAGCAGTTTTCTTAAGCGCCGCCTAGGCCCCGCCTAGGCACTCTAGGCGCTAGGCCCCAGCCTGGCGCCCGATTAGCGCCTAGCGCCTTTTAGAACACTGTTAGGTTTAGAATTAGAATTGCAAGGTTTGGGACTAGGTTTAGATGATGCAACCCGCATAAGTGGGGCTGAGACCTTTCTCCTTTAATACACGTGTAGGTTACCCTTCTTTTGATATTGCCTCATTCAGAAAAGGTAAATCAGTCTTGCCAAGAATTTGAACCCTAACTGGATCATACTCCACATTAAGCCTCGAGAGGAAATCATAAGTCCTCTCTTTTTCAACAAATCTCTTATGGATGGCCGCATCTTCACTACACTTCATCTGGATACACTGGTAGTGATCCAATTCTTGCCACAAGGTCTGCAATAAATTTGCATACTCAGTTATAGACCGAGTCCCTTGTTTAGTGGCTGCTACCTTAGTCCTGATTTCATAAATCTAGGTAGCATCGTTCACCTTTGAAGACATGAGCCTCACAGCCTGCCAGATCTCCCTAGTCGTTGTAAGAAACATAACAGTATCACTAACTTCTAGAACTATGGAATTCTAGAGCCAGGACATCACTAGCGAGTCTTCTTCATCCCATGTAGCATACATGGGATCATCCTTTTTAGGCCCGGTTCCAAGCAACTGGCTTAGCTTTCCTTTGCCCTTCAAGAACGTCCTAATCAGTTGGGACCACTTTAGATAGTTTTTTCCATTTAGCTGATAAGTTGCCTAGATGTTCTACAACTCCCCACTGGATATCGCACTATTACTAGAATTCCTCGCAAAAGGGGCTTTAGTTGTGCTACCGGATTCCATGGAGTCAGTTATGGTTCTAAGGTTATGAAAGAAGATTGGATTGGAGTAGGCTTCGGCCACAAAAACCAAAAAACGCCTTACTTCAAGGGTATGAACCTAAGGCTCTAATACCATGTCAAGAAGACGAAAAAAAAATCCAACCATACTTCATTCCAAGGTATCAGAAAAATATATACACAGCCTATCACTCATATAGGCAGTTTCCTAATTAGATAGTTTTCTAATCTAGCTTAGGAAATATGTACAAGAAAGGAAACAATTATAAATACAAATGCAATCAAACCAAAAGAGAAACAATATATATCAAGCAAATAATATATGCAGATCAGTAATCTTCTCGTGTTCTAACTATTCCATCCAGGTGGTTGCTTGTTATAGATATGGTGAAGATTCTTGACCCCTTAATAAAATGGGATGTGCTCACATGATTGGTTTAGAATGGATGTCAGGGGACACAATGGAGGGCTTGCACACCCTACTGATGCATGCACGTTGAGCCCTTGCAACAATAGTTTATTAAGGCAGCCAATTATTGCAAGGAACTATCATAACCCCATCCAAGAGAATCAATAATGAGAATAAACCAAATATGTATCTTCACTTGATGATGCATGGGCACAAGCTTTTTCCACTTGATATAAAGACTTCTACATAGAATAAACTCCTAATAGTATAAAGGTACCATCGCATGGTTCGTTATAAAATAGAACACCGCTACTTGTTATTGCCTCTCTCCATCTTCTTCTATAGTTCATCTAATTTAAATATCATTATGAAGCAATCCTTTAGGTAGATTGGCCTTTTGTCATTAGCAAGGCACATGGTTGACCAACAACATGACTTATGGAAAGTTTTAAACACGACATCTAACATAATGGTTTTAGAGATGTATTATGAAATAACATTAGAAGAAAATGCAGAGTATTTTTAGTTCAATTAATTTTTAACATTTATTTTATAAAAATAAATTAAATAATTTTACTAATAATTATATAATTTTTTAATTAATTATTTTAAAAATAATTATTTTTTAAAAATACGAGATAGATATTTCAATCCTATCCAAGTTTAACGCCCATGAATCAACTAATGGTTGGACCAAATCTCGATATAGTTGTAACATTGGGGATGTGATGCCCATACAAGTAACTTTTGAACCTACTAGTTAGGAGATGCTCGCTTTTCATTTTAAATAGAAGAGCTAAGTTTTATTTGTTTTTATATGTTATTATTAATAAAATAGAAATTAAATATTTTGTTTGCAAATATTAGGGCATGTTTAGTTATAAAAAAGCATTTCTTAATTTTCAACTCTAATTTTATAACTAAACATGCTTTAACATTTTATTTTTCAAAAAACAATAGCATTCATTTATGAAAATTTATAAAGCATATTTTTTATTCACAGTATAAAGTTGAAAAATTAGAAAGTTTAGGCTCCGTACACTTTCAAAAAACATTTTTTAGTTTTCAACTCCAATTTTATAGCTGAAGATGTCCTAACATTTTATTTTTCAAAAAGTCATAGCATTCATTTTCAGATAATAATTTAAAAAAATCAAAAAGGATGTGTTCTAATTCATGGTCTAAAGTTGAACAATTTAAAAACTGAGTTTCTATTTTCTAATGGGATCTTCGATTATTCAATAGAAAATTAAAGTTGGAAAACAGAAAATGGTTCTATAACTGAACAGACCCTTAGTTTCTCTTTTTTTCAAGTGGATATCAACCATTCAATAGAAAATTAAAGTTAAAAAATTAAAAAAAAAATATTTTTTTATAATTGAACAGGTCCAGCGTTTTTCAAAATTTTGTAGATAAAAGCTAAAAGTAATATTTGATAAAAGTATTGTGTATTTTATTAGATGATTAAAAATAATTTACAAAAATATTTCATTCATATATTCGGAGAGTAGATTGGCCGTAAATGGTGAATCACTTGACTAAAAATGTTAGATCAGTCAAATGTCGTAAAGGTAGTTATATAATCAAATGAAAGCAAATAAACAATAAAACACAATTTTGGCAGTTTTATTTAAAAACTAAAAAATAAGGTTTTTAATTGAAAAAAATACATGAAATGTCTTTTTTTACCAAAAATTGGAAGCATTATAGAAAATTGAAGGGCCCTTAGTTGATTGTTGTATTATAATTACTTTGTAAAGCAGTTCTTAACTAAACGTTTCTTTTTAAAAGAAAATAAAAACATGTTCTTAAATAGCTTTTTTGAACAAACAAAATTGCTTTTCCTGATCTAAAGAAAATACATTTGTCTCATTGCCAGAAGGCAACAAAGAATGTTATCAAAAATTCAAAATCTTTTACACTTAAACATATTTTCTTCCTTTGGCTTTAAATCACTTAACATATTTTCTTAATGATTGTGCCAAGTTCTGAATCTGTTCCTATGGCTGCAGTGTTATGTTGATGTCAGTCTCATATTTCTGGGAACAGTGTGGTGAACTGTTTCATATTTGGGGGCGTTGAAATCTCGTTGCAGCATGGAAGTGATTTTTGTTGTCACTGGGGGTGTGATTTTAGCATCTCATTCTTTGTTTAGTTCAGGTTTTCTTGGGGTTTGTTCATCTTGTGTAGTGATGTGTAGGGATGTTTATATCACCACTCCTAATGGCCACCTTGATTTTATGCATTAGTATAATATAATCAAATCCTGTTTCAAAGAAAAAAAAAGCTATAAATTATTGTGGCTAGGAAAGCAAAAAAACTATAAAATGATTACTTGTTAAAAAAAAAAAAAAAAGTAATGACAGCTTATTTTAGTCTTATAAAAAATAGCACTCTTAATGAAAGTAAAATTAGCTAAAATTAATGCAATAGCATGCAGAACACCAAGATTAGAAGAGCTATCAAAAACAAACACATTCACCCATCAATAACAAGCAATCATATTTGCTTGTGTTTCTTTTTCTTTTTTTCTTTAACATACTGCCAAAGGTCACCTGTTTTATATATGTAACAGTATCCTTACCTTGTAAAGAATCCGTTTCCATAACTCAAAGTCGTGACCTGTGAATCACAAAAGAATAACGTCACTGTTATTTACCAAAGCTCACACACTAAGGTCGTCAACCAAACTATAAATTTCTGCAAAACTAAGTTTCAGAATTGTCTGTTCCCTTGCCTAAGAAGGTTGTCGGTTGCACATCATCTCCGCCACCGCCCACTAACTAGCCTCTACTCCTCGTCACTGGGCCTCCTTGCCCCTCGACTCGGTTGACGCTGGCTAAACCAGCTGTTTGCTCCTTGCAGTTTTATCTTTTCTGATCAAGGTCATTGCTGCTCTGCTGCTCCATCCACTCGCCGGTGATTGGCGAGAGGCCTCCGTTGATCCTGTTCTCTGTGGTTTGCTCTCTGATTTCTGTTTGTGCCCTGCTCTTAAAGAAAGAAGCTGCCACTGCCATTCGTCTGGCTAGGTCACTCAACTGCTAGATCTCACACAATTTGGATCTTCACTGGATCTTAGTTTCATCGCAACAGCTGTCACTGTTGGACGTCATCACATCAGCTCTCTGGTCCTCATCACCGATTGGAGATCAGCTGCAAAATCTGGTGGTTCTGCTCTGCCACTTCGGAAGCATCGTCTTTGATCTTGTTTGTGTTGTGTGTGAGTGTATATGTACCTTGTGTTGTGTGTGAGTGTATATGTACCTGTGTGTATGTTGTCCCACATTGGTTGTGGGAGGGAGATGCCAAGACTATTTAACCTCCTCCCTTGCACCTGAGTTCAGGCCCGAAGGAGCACCTAGATTTTTCGAGCGGGCAAACCCTTACCCACACTACACCCAGTCGGATTGGATCAAATATAATATATTTTTGTTAAAAATTTATTTAATAATATTTTTTTTTTTTTCTTTAAATCCAAACACCTTCAGATTTCTCTGTCGGGTTAGATTCATCTATATATATAGCTGAACCTCCATCCCTCTATAATATACAACCGACACCCTCACTTAAACTTTCTTCCTCCGGTTAGCCTTCGTCCCACACAAAGAGCAAAATACCCTTATAGTTCTGCCAGGTTCGACCATCCATGGTTGTCATTCTGTCGGAAGATATTGTTTCATCCTGCTAAGACAATCGTCGGAGTCTGCTTGCCGCCGGTGTAGGGCGATTCTGTGAGAAGTTACAGATAGAACTCTAACCTAAAAAGCTAGCTTAACAAGTGGAGGTATCTTCCTCCTTATATATAGCTCATGTCTCCCTTATGGAGGCGATGTGAGATTCTCAACACTCCTCCCCCCCCACGCCGAAGTTTCTCCAGTAACTGATACACGCCTAGATGATCAGGCAGGGTACTAGTCCAGGACCACGACAGCCAAGGGTTAACTCTGATACCATGTGAGAAGTTAGAGATAGAACTCCAACCTGAAAAACTAACTTAACAGGTAGAGGGATCCTTCTCCTTATATATAGCTCATGTCTCTCTTATGGAGGCGATGTGGGATTCTCAACAGATTCTATCTTCAAGACAGCGTTGAGACGCGACTCGATCTGAATCATTCCTCTGTCATTCCCAGTCCGTTGCAGCGATGTCGTCTTCTTCGGCCATTGCTTCCTGTGCTTGTTGTACAAGTATATAAATACTCTATATCCCCAACAATCTAAAGACATAAATTTAACTGCAATGGCCACCGATGATGTTGCTGCCGATGTTGCGCCCTCAGCCTCTTTTGCTGCCCCAGTCACTGCATGAGCCATTACTTCGGCCACTGTTCCTGCTCCTGCCACTGCCACTGTTGTTAGGCTAACTGTAGCCAAGGAGACTCCTCTTGTTGAAAAGCCACAACAGTTCAACAACAAGGACTTCAAAAGATGGCAACAAAAAATGGTATTTTACCTCACCACGCTGAACTTGACTCATATCCTTAAGGAGGACTGCCCGGTCACTCCTGAGGAAAATATCACTACGGAAACTGAAGCCACCAAAAAAGCTTGGTTGTATTATGACTTTCTTTGAGTGGATTGACGAATTCGCTCTACAACATTTATTGCAATGCCTATCAGACGTCCAAGCAACTACGGGAAGCTTTAGACAAAAAATATAAGCTAGAAGATGCCAGCACCAAGAAGTTTCTTGTGGGAAAGTTTTTAGACTTCAAAAAGAATATATTTTGAATCGACGTCTGTTTGGTCGATCAGTTTGAATCGAATCAAAAAGAATAAAAAATAATATATTTTTGTTAAAATTTTATTTAATAATATATATATATTATTTTTTCTTTTCTTTAAATCCAAACACCTTTCTGGATTTCTCTCCAACACGTTTTTGGCTTTTCTACAACGATGTCGGGTCGAGTTCGACTATATATATAGTCGAACCTCCATCCCTCTATAATATACGACCAACACCCTCACTCAACCGTTCTTCCTTCGGTCAGCCTTCGCCCCACACAGAGAGCAAAATACCCTTACAATTCTGCCAGCTCCGGCCGTCCATGATTAACATTCTGCTGGAAGAGATATTTTCATCCTGCAAAGGCAATTGTCGAAGTCTGCTTGCCGCCAATCCAAGGCAATTTTGTCTTCAAGACAACGCTAAGGCGCGACTCAATCTGAATCATTCCTTTGTCATTCCTAATCCGTTGCAGCAGTGTCGTCTTCTTCAACCATTGCTTCTTGTGCTTGTTGTACAAGTATATAAATAAAGTTATATCCTCAACAGTTTGCACTATTGCTATTGTAGACACTAGATAACACCCTTGATTCTGTAGCTGAAGATGAGAGAAGTCAATATTTCAGTTCCTGTTCGTTACATACTATAGTCGTTTACTTGTCTACATTGCTTCCGCTGCTTGGGTTTCCATTGTCCTCCATCTCCTAATGTTATCACATAGATTGTTGAGATTTGCTGCCACACTGACAAAAAAAGCCTCTCACCTCTGCTGCTTTGCCATTGATTCTGTAAATTTATCCATTGGTGCCAATTTTAGAATTGGTAGCCAATTTCAGGTTCAAATTCTTACTGGTTTTATGGAATTAATGGGGCAACGTTTGATTGATTGCATTGGTTCCTTTATTAGTGTAATTGATAATCACCAAGTTCTTCATTGATCTAGTCATTGCTCTCTCGCCACCATCATTCTTTGTCACCTTCCTAGTCATACCACCCATGCTTCTAACAAAGTTAGCACCTCAGTGAGTCATACTCTATGAAGCACAGAAACGGCTCGGAGGAGCCGTTTCCGAGTTTCGGAAACATTTCCCGTTTCGGAAACGGGAAAAACGGCCCGAAACGTTTTTCGGGCCGTTTGTGTAATTATCAAAAACTTATGGGCCGTTTCATCATTTTGCAAAATTTGCTGGAAACGCGTTTCCGCCGCTTGAAGAAAACCTAAACCCCTTCCTTTGCCCCTCTCTTCTTCTTCCAGTTTGATCTCCCTCACCTTCGCCGCCATCTGCTTCCAGGTTCTTCTTCCAGTTCGATCTTGCTCGGCCTCGCCGCCATCTGCTTCCAGCTTCTTCTTTCAGTTTGATCTCCCTCGCCCTCACCGCCATCTGCTTCCAATTTGATTGCTTCGTCACTCTCTTCCAATTTTTAGCAGGGGCAATGAAGTGTGTTTTCAATGGAGGCCTCCAGCAGCACGATACGGTATGCATGAGTTTGTACAAACGGGTGTATCCTAGATGGCCGCAACACTGGTTCCCGCTGAATGCTTGAGCAGATACATCTCGTGCAAGATCTTTGGAGCGTGTGAGAACTTTAGTGTTTATCGCAAATGAGAATGAAGCTCTGGTTCAGATTGACAGTTCTAAGTAATGTTTGCCAACAAGCTATTAAAGTCAGCAAGATGCGAGGGAGTAATTTTTCCCCAGTTAAGCAACAAGTTTAGTAGTTTACGATACAACTTTATAGCTGTAAGAGTTGTGCTGGTTTGTTAATTCACGCAATCAATTTATTATAGCATAACTCTATTGATTCTTATGTTACTTCCATTCTTCAATTGTTTTCTGACCGCAGCATCTTCATGTTTATCTGACTTTGCAAATTGTTAACAAAGCATTGTTGCAGTGACCTTATATTTTGGACTGGATGTGCATATACCAAGTAAACATATTTATCTTGTACATTAACTAATATAAGTTACTTATTAGGTGTTGATTTGATTTAGTTATTGTTAGTTTTATGTATTCATTTTCATTTTCAAAATGTCATTTGGTTGGGTTTTTCACATTTTTGTATGGAGAAAATGAATCTGGCAAAATCCATCTCCTGTTCCTTTCTATCTCCATTTATGAATTTCTGGCATATGTTTATTGTTTATATTTGAATGTTTTTTATATTAAAAATTATATTTACAAAAAAACTCCTATATTTTTTAAATTTACAGTTTACCTTGCATTTTCGTTTCCTACTTTTTTTAAAAAATGACGTTTTCACGTTTCCGTTTCCTATCGGAAACGTCTCCCGTTTCCGTTTCCATGCAACCTAGGTCATACTTCCCCTTGTGCAGCACAAGTTGTGGCCCTCCAAATCATATGATTGTGCAAGGTGCGTTACTGCATGCAATTGAGAGATCGCACACCTCAACTACACTACACGGGTTCTTTCATGAGTTGGTATCCAAATTCAAGTTAGCTACCTTCTTAGCTCCTTGAGTTTGAGAGAGGATGTTAGAATATCTTCACAATATTACTAAAATATTTTATAGATCTTTTATATATATTCTTTGTAATCTTTCCATGGTTGTTCATTACCTTTTTAGACCATTTTAGATTAGTCAAGGACCTAATACCTTCCCACTATATACCTTCTACATTACTATAACAAGTAAACAATATTCTCTTACCTTAAGAATAATGAGTCCTCATTGAAGAAGAATGATACATATGTTACTATTATGCTAGCTACACTATTATATATACATTCTAGATCTTAGGATTGTGCTTAGATATTCTACTTTCTATATTTATAGAGGTGATTATCCTGCATATTCTATTCTTACAACATTGAATGCTCTAGTTGTCTAGTTTCTATAGATAAGACTCTTCCTCAAGTTAGAGCATAGATGTTAATCATGCCCAACTTGTTACATAGATAGTCAATTCTAGAACCATTCAATGTTTTTGTAAATATATCACCTAGTTGTTCGCTTGTCTTTACATAACCAGTTGATATGATGCTTTGTCTAGATTTTTTCTCGGATGAATTGGCAATCAATTTCAATATGTTTGGTTCTCTCGTGAAAAATTGAATTTGATGCAATATGAAGAGCAGCTTGACTATCACACCAAAACTTCATACGTAAATGGTTACCCAATTCAATTTCACTCATCAGCTAATAAATCCGCATAAGTTCACATGTTGGCTCTTCCATTGCTCGATATTTTGATTCTAGACTAGACTGAGATACCGCATTCTGCTTCATACTCTTCCATGAGACCAATGGCCAGCAACGAAGACACAGTATCCTGTTGTCGATCTCCTGTCAACCTTAGAAGAAGCCCAATCTACATCTGTGAGACATTCAATATTAGAGTACCCATGAATAGACTTACAATGCTAATAGGATAAGTGATATTAGGACGAGTTATGATTAGATAGTTCAGTTTTCCAACCAACCTTCTATACATTTTAGGATTTTCAAATAACTTGTCACGACCCAAATAGTAATTAGAGGGCATTATAGTAATAGTATTATAATATTAGGAGATTTTCACATTCCAAAGGGTAGCTATGTAATTGTGCCCTTAAATTCTGTTAGGATATTTTCTTTGTGTATCTTTTCCTTCATTGTCTTGTAGTAGGTTGTTAGAGGCTTGTTTGGTAGCTAAAGTGAGGATATATATATATTACCTCAAGTATGTAGAGAGGATATGATGAATGAATGAATTGAAATTAAACCTCTGATTTCTCTCTCTATTCTCTCTCTCTCCCTCGTTCTCACTATTTTCCCTCTCTTTCTCTCAGTTTATGCTCTCGATCCCCTCTCTTCTCAATCTTCTCCCTCTTTCCTTCTAAATCATTCTCCCAATTCTCCCTAATCTCCCTTACTTCTTTCTGGTTCATGACAAATTGGTATCAGAGCCAGGTTCTTCGGCTGTGGTTTTTGCAATTTTTGATAGTCGATACTCGGCGGAAGTGATTGAGCAGAGCCTTACCATCCTCGGCCAGTCGTTAGGATTGCAGTAAGGAGTCCGTCGAAGGTGTTGACGTGGACAGCCAGTGGTTGCGATTGTCCAAGGCGAGCGGAGCCCGTCACTGGTGAAGCGGACGGCCCAGAGAGTGCGACCAAACCGGAAGTCCAGTCCGACCAGACCGAGAACCTTCCTATAGGCGCGACTGGGTGTTCCGATTTTGATCGAGAATTCCAACCGGAGTTCTGTGGGGTACTATCGCTTTGATTGATGTCGGAAATACTAGGCGAGAGCAGTTCCTTGGCCGTCGACTCCTTCTGCTTGAGTTAATCGAGTGGCCTTCTTCGGTTGCTTCACCCTAGTGCTGTTGTGACGCTCCAGACTTGAAGGCGAAACCAACCCAAATCTCTGTGGATTCTGTTTGAGGCGAATTAAGGCTAAGCGACTTCTGGAAGCAGTGGGTGAGGTGGCGTTCATTAACCGTACGCCACAGAAGCGAAAGAGTGGATCGATTTTCTTGGAGGCGAGCAGGAAGTCCATCCGCGGCTGCGATTTCAGTGAGCCGGAGTTGAAGTGGTAACCAGGCGCTGGCTGATCGATTTGGATTGAGGAGACGAAGGTGTAAATCTCCAAGAAAGTGAGCCCCCTCAGTTTGAACATGGAAGGCGCAGTAGGTGAGTGACCCTCGGCCAATAATTTCGATAATTATTATACGAAAATCGGGAAGAACAGGTTGATTGTGGCTATTTTCTGAGCTTGTGGACGGTGATTGGGCTGGAAGGATCTGAGGTGAAGTGTGTCGCTGCCTTGATTGGAAGGTGATCCAATAACAGATTGGCAATGGGCGAGGCAAGAAATTGACAACCGGCAGTGAATTTTAGTAAGTCTTGCTCGAAATTTACGTGCGAAGGAGGATTCGAAGGTTGATTCGAGGCCACCCATTTCTGGCCCCAGCAGCAGATCCGTGAGCCTCTGGTGTAGTTTCAATTCGAATTAAGGGAAGTGGACCATAACATTTTAATTTGGAAGATATCAGAGTGGCGCAGCGGATTAGGCCGATTTCATGTGGGAAGTGGACTCTTCCAGCTTATCCAGTTCATTTGTTGTTGGTGCTTGAGGCTGTTGAGTAAGAATCAGCTGCAAGTGGTTCGGAGCTACTGGGAGTGGATTTTTGAAGGCGAATTTGAATGGGTGATTCTTGGCGGTGAATTCCAGCGCTCCTTTATGAAGAGCAGTATGTGGTCTTCAAAGTATGCTGATTGTGAAAAATCAGCTAAGGGAAGCAGGGCACACCTGAAACAAAAGGGGGCGCAATTGCAACCGAATGATGCTGCATTTTCAGTGGTTAATTTTCAAGGAAGAGGGCAGCCTCCATTGCAGTGGACCAATGCTGCATTTTCAGTGGGGTGTCCTACTCATGAAGCTAGGAGAGGTTGTGAGCAAAGGGAAACAAAGGCAGCTAAGGGGAGCAGTGCATGCATGGAGCAAATAAGCCCTAAATTGCAGCAAAAGAATGCTTCATTTTCAGCTGGAATGAAGCCTCAAGGGCAGCCAAAGGAGGCTGCAATTTCAGTTAGCAGCAACAAGGAACAGAAGAAGGGAGTCAGCCAATTGAACAATGGAACCAGCAGTGGGTTTGATGAAGAGTGCAAGGAATTCGTTCGAATGTTTCGCGAGAAGTTGCAAGAGTTCGCAATGATACTAACTAAGAAGTATCATTACAACTTCCCTGCTAAATACTTTGATGATTATAGAGGAAGTTTTAATAAGGAGGAGTTCCTTGGAATCAAGTATTCTAATGAGAAGTCAAGGAGGCAGGAAGCTGATGAATCAGCCATGAAAGAGGAAGGGGATGTTATGAAAATTGCTGATTTCCAGCCATGTGACAGCATTTTCAGCAATAGCAACAATTATGGGGGTCTAGATCAAGGTGTGTGGTCCAAAGAAGGATTAAAGGAACATATTGGTTCCTTTAGAGAAGAAGAAATGATGGAGACAACCAACCAGAAAACAGAAATGGCTAGGGGTAACAAGGAATCGAGGGGCTTGGTGATAAATTCAGCTGCAGTGATTGAGAAGTTAGAAGAAGAAATAATACTCCAAGAAGCACCTACTGAAAGGCTGCAAGGAAAATTTGATGATGTTCCAGATCAGAAGTTTGTGGGAAATGGAGTAACATTGGGTCAGGAAAATTTGATTGAAGGACCAGCAATCTATACAGATATTGGTGCTGGGATTCTTCCTCCGATTCTGGACCTACCGGAAGCTAAGAGTGGGAATACTTGCAACATTTATCTTAGGCTAGGTCAAGATTGTGGTGGACCACATGCAATTAAAGAAAGCCCTAAGCATACTGCTCCTTTGTCTTTGGATCCAAAGAAGGCTGAATCATCCTTGGCTAGGGTTAAAATAGGTATCAGACAGCCTCCGGTGCGAGTTTTGGCAGGAAGGTTAAGGGAAATAGCTGAAGAAGTTGAAGATTTTGCCAAAGGAAACAAAACTCCTGCTGCTGTGTTGTTTTTTACTTCCACTAGCAAATCCAAGTTGCTGTCCACTACATGGAAGGATGAATTGTTGGCTGAAATAGAAGTGGCAACAGCTCCTAATGCTAATGCTTACAAACAGCCTTGGTATGAGTATCCAAGGCAACTCTGCAATCTTCTCTTGCTGCATCTCGAGGATGCTATTGATATCTTTCAATGTGCAGTTGTAGTGCACCATGGAGGAGTAGGAACAACGGCTGTTGGTATTAAACTTGAATTCTATCAGCTTGCTTCTATTGAAGTTCTAGGCCGAATTACAACAGGGATTGATCTTGGAATCCTAAGAACAAAGAAGAAGAAGCCTAGAAGAAGAAAGAGGGAAAAAGAGATTAAACACAAAATGAAGGTGGGAGTTGGATGAAGATAAAGAAGTGGTTCAATGATAATAAGTTTCTTGGGGACAAGAAACCTTTCAAGGGGAAGGGATTGTCACGACCCAAATAGTAATTAGAGGGCATTATAGTAATAGTATTATAATATTAGGAGATTTTCACATTCCAAAGGGTAGCTATGTAATTGTGCCCTTAAATTCTGTTAGGATATTTTCTTTGTGTATCTTTTCCTTCATTGTCTTGTAATAGGCTGTTAGAGGCTTGTTTGGTAGCTAAAGTGAGGATATATATATATATTACCTCAAGTATGTAGAGAGGATATGATGAATGAATGAATTGAAATTAAACCTCTGATTTCTCTCTCTATTCTCTCTCTCCCTCGTTCTCACTATTTTCCCTCTCTTTCTCTTTGTTTATGCTCTCGATCCCCTCTCTTCTCAATCTTCTCCCTCTTTCCTTCTAAATCATTCTCCCAATTCTCCCTAATCTCCCTTACTTCTTTCTGGTTCATGACATAACTCTCCCTCATTTGTTGTAAGTTGCAAGTTCATAATCATTGGCGCATTACATGGTTTGACTCCTAACTTCTATGTTTCAGTTAAAAGATCGAGGACATATTTACGTTAGGAGAGAAAGATACTTTTTTTAGATCTCATTATTTTAATTCTCAAGAAATATTTCAACTCTCTCAAGTCTTTAGTCTGGAATCTCAATTGGATGGACTTAAAAGCTGCAATGCTTGCATTGTCACTCCCTATGGTAACGATATCATCAATGTATACAACTAACAATATTATACCAGCCTTTGATTGTTGATAAAACACAGAATAATCATAGGAACTTTTTTTAAGTCCAAACTCTTGAACTACCACACCAAAACCGCCAAACCAAGCACAAGGACTCTGTTTTAGCCAGTATAGAGATTTTTGAAGTTTACAAACATTTCCTGACTTCTCCCAAGCAACAAACCTAGGTGGTTGCTCCATATAGACTTCATCCTGTAAGTCACCATGAAGAAAAGCATTCTTGACATCGAATTGATAGAAGGGTCAATCATTAGTAGTAGCCAAAAAGATAAACAAACGAACATAAGCAAATTTAGCCACTACAGAAAAAGCATTAGAATAATCAACACCATAGGTCTGAGCATACACTTTAGTAACCAAATGGGCTTTGAGTCGAGCCACAAAACCATTAGGATTAACGTTGACAACAAATACCCATTTGCGTCCAAATAGCTGTCTTCCCAGGAGGTTAAGGAACAAGATCACAAGTACCATTCTCATCTAAGGCTTGCATCTCATCAACCATAGCCGCACGCCAACTAGGGTGAGAGAGAGCTTCAAATAAATATTTAGGAACTGAGACAAAATCTCAAGATGAAATATAGCACTAAAAGAAAGGAGATAAATGTGGGTAAAAAGCAAAAGAAGATATAGGATGAGTACATTGGCGTTTACCTTTGCAAAGAGTGATGGGAAGATCAAGGCTCAAATCAATAGATGCAAGAACCGAGGTAGTAGTAGATGTAGAAGGATTCGCATATGAAGAAGAAGCCGATGGAGGATGTGAAGTAGTAGACTGAGCCCTACAAGAAAACACTTGAAGAATAGGTGGGTTAGGAGACATAGATGGAGCAACGAGAGTGGTCACAGTGTAAACCAAGATGTCATCATCCCCATGTGCATACTCATGATCAGTGGAGATAGGGAAGAAGGGTATGGTCTCAAAAAAGGTAACATTAGCAAAGACCAAGTGTCGGCCAAGGGTAGGAGAAAAACTAGGATACCCTTCTAGAGTATGGGAGTATCCGAGAAAAACACACTTGAGAGATTTGGGATCCAACTTAGATAAGTGAGGACGGACATCGTGACCCCCCCCCTCCCCAAGGACAAACAAAGGCATGCGGTTAATCAAGAAGTAGGCAATAGAGACTGCATCAACCCAAAATGGGTTAGGAACTTTCATGTGGAAAAAAAGAGCCCCAACAATTTTCAAGAGATGACTATTTTTTCTTTCAACAACACCATTTTGGGGTAGGGTATCAACATAAGAGGATTCATGAAGAATGCCATGCTGTGAGAGAAAAGAGGTATACAAGGCAAAAAAATATTTAGTGGCATTATTGCTACATAAGACATGCACATTAGTGTGAAACTGTGTTTGGATCTTAGCAAGGAAAGAACGAAATATAGAAAATAATTCAGACCGAGTTTCATTAAATAGAGCCACGTAGCACAAGAATAATCGTCGACAAAGGTTACAAAATACCGTTATCTAAACTTGGAAGGTATCGGAAAAGAATCCTAAACATCATAATAGCCTAACATAAAAGGAGACAAAGTGCGATTATTAACATGAGGGAAACAAGACATACAATGGCGTTTAGCAAATTGACAGGACTCGCATTTTAAATGAGATAAAGAAGAAAAATGACGAAATAGCTTCCTCAACATAGGCAATGAGGGATATCCCAGACGACAATGGATATCGAGAGGAGAGAGGACACTTGAGTAAGCGACTGGTTGTGGAATTGGTGGGGTAGGAATAGTGTCAAGGAGATACAAACCACCAGACTCATATCCTCTACCAATAATCTTCTTCATCATAAGATCTTGAAAGACACAATGGGTAGGAAAAAATGAGACACGACAATTAAGGACATGAGTGAGCTTACTAACAGAGAGTAAATTAAAAGAGAAATCAGGTAGGCATAAAACAAATGACAATGAAAGAGATGGAGTAGGATGGGCACGCCTAGAATCTACTACAGATGCAATGGACCCTTAGCCAATGTCACATTGGGAGAAGAGTTTGGGAATCAAAGGATGAAAGAATACCTGGGTCACCCATCATATGATCTATAGCACCGGAATCAATGACCAATTTAGTAGAGGATGATATAAGACATGTAGCAGGATTACTTGAGCCATCACCATGGTTGTCGAGGTGTTGATAGATGATTTGGAGACCTGGTATTGGGTAAAAATAGCATATTCATTAGCAAAAATCAAAATTGCTTGTTCAGAAGGTGAAGGGCTCTTATCATGAGCAGCAACATTGACAACTTGCAGCTATGAGGGTTTCCCATAAAGTTTCTAGCAAGTACGTTTAGTGTGACCAACCTCACTGCAATGATAACATATAGGTTTGTTGCTACTATCAAAATCGCAACCCCTACTGCCACTAGTATCACTAGTGTGCCTCTTTACACAACCATTCCAACCACCATTTCCACCACAATGTCCATTTGCACTCAAGCTACTGCAACTTACAACAGCAGAATTGGTACCTAGAGGAGGACAAGGATTTTTTGCTCTTCAACTCTTCACTACACTCGTTTAAAGTCCATCAAATATTCTATAAGAGTCCTATCTTGTTTTTCTAGGTAGTAAAACTCCTTACATACATCATAGATGCGTAAAAAATTACCTTTACTGAAGTATAAAAAGGATAGGTAATCCATAAGTTCCTTAATGAATTCACAATGATTCACTAGGCCAATTACCTTGGTGTTGATAGAATTTCTGATCTGCAGAAATATCTGAGCATCCTCGCATAGCCATGTATTTTGTTAAATAAGATAAGTAAGGGGTATTATTATAATTAACTTAAAATACTTATATATATGTATTCTCTTGTATTATACATTTTGGTATATACTCATTATTTTATTCACATGGTATGAGAGCCTTAACCCTAATCCCAGCCACCACCATTCGTCTGATACTGTCATTCTTCCACCATCGTCGCCAGTCTCCTTATGCATCTACCAGTCTTCTTGTGCATTCATCGGTCTTTCGCGATTGTTCGTCTTCCATCGACCACGCCTTCTTCCACCAGCATCGCGATCGCCGTATTCGCTTGTGTTTCCACCGAGCGCTACTTTCTCAATCATCAATCTTCTGCGACCGTTACTACGCCATCGTCGTTGATGCCATCAACAGACCGCCCCTTAGCCGAACATCTAAGATCAATTGATTAGATCTACTTCTGGCCGTCTTCCTCTTCATTTTCTGTTTTCCTCATTTGTTTTGCGGTCGACTGCTACCATCAACCTGCTATTGCAACCATCAATTGTAACACCCCGCTTTTCCAAGGCGTTAGATAACGTAAGATTTCGGGGATGTATTTTTTTCCAACAAAAACTCAACACATAAATCATTCCCCGACAATGCCGTTACACCTTCTCAGTATATCAACTCATAATCATTAATAAACTAATACAGGTAAATCATCTCAAATGCAGAAGGTAGATCGAAACCTCAAATGGTATATAACCACAACCATTTCATTCATGACTTAAAAGTCGAACCATCGTTTTACATGACGTCATCAGAATAAACAACGTAATTGAAAGCAACATATTATAAACTATCTACTAATCGTCGTCACTCCTCGACAATTCCTTTTCCTTTTGCACCGCTGCTTCCACTTGGAACATTTGAATATTCCAGGGACATAGTCCAAGTTAGATGATGAATTATTTAAGTGAGAGTTCAAAACACGTTTTCATAAATGTATGCAAGACATGAAACCAACCAACACAACTCGACAAGCCCTAGCCCAGGAGAATCCCTCACAGCGCTTAACCCAACCATGGGGAAAGAGTAATATCTTTAAAGGCAACATCACCACACCGACACATTGACACAACATAATCCTAGCTTAAGAGGGGCAAAGTCAACGCATCTCCCCGACACCTCGGGAACAATCGTTACCACTCCCAGCCAAGGAGGGTCACATCAACGCAAGAACTCGGCTCATCACAATCACATCCGGGATTACGTTCCCACTCAAAAGCATTCCAGACACATTACCCCATTCCCAACCCATAACCCACATGGACAACCAATCGTCCTAGTGTAACTTCCCTAACCATACGGCTTGGCACAGAACCCTAGGCGACTATCTCGGCATACACACCAGCACAAGATACCCCTATACATTATTCCGGCTACACCCTTGGGGAACTATAGCTACACTATCCAAACAACATTCCAGGCTGACATCCCATATGAACAACACAACACGCATGACAAAGCCATATATCATAACTTAATGCATCATATAAACAGCATTTTATAAAATATCATGCACATGTATAAAACATTTTGGGACGAACCTCCCACATAAAACCAACCGTCACCGGTTGCCGTTCGCATGCAACAAAACCATTTTGCATGAAATTATAACATGTTTAGGTATAACAAATACCAAGTTTTTAACATAGAACTACTCACAAGTCAAAACCAAGTTTTGGGATAGAACCACCAACCTCGAACGTATTCAGAACGCCTAAATTCTCGTGCACAACCTCAATTTGCGTGTCAAACCTCAAACACCTGTACTTATACTCAACCTCGAGCCACGATACTCCCTAAACATCATATTTATTTAAAGAAACATCAAAATCTATTTTTCCTTAATTTCCCATAATTTCCTCTATTTTTCTCCTAGTTTTCACCTCGATAATTCTAAAATAATTATCTCCTCAAACATTTTCTCAAATTTTTCGGCATGATAATTCCTAAAATAATTTTAGAAAAATATTAAAACAAATTCCAGAAATTACCACTGGCCCATGCGCCAAGCCCGTGTCTGCTCGTGAAAAATGGCACGTGCAACCCACGCGCCAATCTTCTTCCTCGCTTCCAACCGCCGACGATTGCTCCGATGGTTGATCTGATCCCACCCTCTTGAAGCTCTCCCTCAGTCGATCTCAATGGCACCCTTGATTACCTGAGAACTCACCGAAAAAAGGCCCCAAATGGCCAGTTGCAGGTTCGACCTTGGTGCCCGCCTTGCGTTTTCCGGCGAAGCTCAAACTAGCTTTAATCCAACGCCAAATGCTCCTAAATGCTTCAGAAATGATGCTCATCACTCCAAAAACAAAAGCCCTCTATTGTTTTCCCTCAATTCACCCTCAAACTCGACCAATTTTTGTGCAAAGTCTCTGCTAAAACCCTTGCTATTTATAAATGAAATCTGGCCATTCTTCAACCAATCAGAAGCCAAGGGTTGGCCCCCAAGCCTCCCCACGCCGTATATGACCTTCCCCAGCCCTCCCTTGGTCGTCCCATTGCCAGAAAATGGCTCCAAGTGCGGTGGCAGTGCGGCGATTGTTTTTGGCAGTGTTCACGCTGCACTTTGGTTAATTACACTTTGGCCCCCTTGATTCTTCCAAATGTCATTTCGGCCCTTTCCATAAAACCCTTGATCTTTCCAATACTACCATTAGGGCCCACAAGTTTTGTACTCTTTAGTTCATCCTCGAAATTTCTGAAAAACTATCTATTTAACCTCCTTCGGGTAAAATTAGTAAATTACACTTAGGCCCGATTGATTGATTTGACCCTAAGTCCTTTCGTTTCAACCCAAAATTGCTTGAGGGTTGTTCTATATATAAAATATAAGTCCTCAAAACACTCTGCTGACTTTCTGAAATTCTCCTACGTTGATTCGATTTTTTAGCCTGATTCACAGTTGTACTGAACACCATTCCCGATCCAATTTCTTTTGATACCTAAAATCATGCATCGAATCACTCGTCAATACTATTTCATTTTCCTTAAACATCTAGGGTCCAAGGCACTCCCTGCAGTCGATTCGGTCACTTAAAATTGTGATAATGTACCCTATAGCCCCATTCTTTCGAAAATTTCACTTATACCCTTCGTAAAATCCCATTTATAACCTCAAGAATTTTTCGAGTATTACATCAATTGACGGACCTCTCACCAGAAGACCATCAGCCTTCCTTGCTGTGTCTGCCATTATTGGCTACTTCTGCCAACCCAGATCTGGTTAGATCCAACCCATTCCAAATCCGATCAGCCAAAACAACGGTTTGTTTTTTCCGTATCATGTCTTCATCTATAGCACACTCTTCATCCACAAGCCTCTACACCATGTCCACAACGTAACCATTCCCCACTTTTTGGCCACACCAGTTATTACCACAGAGAAATTAAATGGAAAAAATTATTATGCTTGGTCATCAGCGATCGAAATTTGGTTTCTTAGACATGGCCTTGAGGATCATTTATCAAGAACCATATCAACTATTCTCGAGGGAAATCAACCTCTTTGGCAAAAAGTGGATGCACAGTTACTAAGTTTGATGTGGCAAACTATTGAGCCGACTTTGATGCCTATATTTCGACTTCTTCGTCAGTGTAGTGCTCTATAGGCTAGGGTTTGTGAGCTTTATATGAGTGACATCACTCATATTTATGATGTGATTGGTGCTTTGTTCAATCTACAGCATACTGATTTAGATATGACCACCTATTTGGGTAAGTTCCAAGCTTCCATTACTGATTTAAACGAGTTGATGCCCTTTGATACAGATATCAAGAACCAACAAGAACAGCGTGATCAAATGTTTATTGTTCTCTGTCTTCATGGGATTCGACCAGAGCTTGAATCAGTTAAGACACGGATTCTCAACAGTGCCTCTCTACATCCTTTGACAAAGGTATTTGCTAGGTTACTTAGAGTTTCTTCTATTACTACTGATCGTGGCACGTCTGTACCTAGAGATCACTCTGCCCTTGCTACTGCCTAGACTAATTCTTATCCAGTTCAACAAGACCTTGTGTCCTAACAGGGAGTTTCTCCTCTAACAAGGGGAATTAGGGTTAGGAAAAAGAGAGAGAGAAGAGAACAGAGGGGGAGACAAATAGGGGAGTACTAAGAAAAGTCAAAGAGAGAGAAAAAGAGTACCAATTGGTTATGAAATTTGCTACCTCCATTATTAAACAAAGAGCTCTTATACAACCCCTTTCTCGCCAATCCTTGGAGGTTACAAACTTAACAATCTGATGGTTACATCCTCCAACAAACTAACAACTTACTACACCCTCCCAACTGCTAACTAACTACTTATCCACCTACCATTACAATCTACAACATTTATCCGCCTACTGTTACAACCATAGGAAACAAAATACAATTTTACCCCAAGTTCCACGTAGGGTCCGGACAATTACCCCTCCTTCCTGATCTAACTTTCTTGTCCTCAAGAAAGAGAGAGAAGCCCGCCAACTATTTTTTAATCTACCAAGTTGATTGACCCAGGCTACTAACTGTTACCAGCAACTACCCGCTTCGCAGTTGGATCTTCTCTTATTCTTTAGTGGCTTGTAGAGAAAACAGTTGTGCCTCTTGGTTCAACCTTGATTTTAACAGTCTTCCCCAACCTCTTCCTGGTTATTATCTTACACAACCCACTATCCATGCCCCCCATCAAAGTTACTGCCCTTTTGTCTTTTGTGATCGCTACTTCAAACATGTTGAAATCAAAGCTGATAGGACTAATGGTCTGCATCCAATCAACCCCCAACACCACATCATAACCTTCAAGCTTCAATAGTCGTAAATATGTCAAGAATGCTTCTCCTTGCATTTCCCAGCGAAAATTCATACAAGCCATCCTACTTCCCATTTTTTCCCCATTTACAATTGTTACCATCAATGGCTGCACCCTCGTGGTCATACACCCCAGCTTCTTCTCTATTTTTTTGTTTATAAAACAATGCGTACTTCCACTATCAATTAGAACCATTAGTTTCTAGTTTCTTGCCTTCCCTTTCACCATAGTAGTCCTGTTATTCACCAGTCACCTTAATGCATGTAAGGAGATCGCCCCATCCTCTATTTCTTTTGCCAAAACCTCTTTCTTATGTGGAATGTCATTTGACGTGAGCATTTCTTCACCTTCTTCCAACATTAACAATTGTTTTTTACATTGATGCCCTAGTATGTACTGATCTCTACACTTGTAACACTGGCCAGCCTGTCTCCACTGCCTAAAGATTCTGGATCGGCCTTCAAACGACGAATTCCCCACTGTCACAGACAAAACAACATTGCCTATCATGTTTTGGCCAGATTTCACTGCTTCCTTACTACCCTCACGTTTAAAGACCATTTGATTGGTACAAAAAGAAAGTTGTTGTTTCTTCATCCAAGCTTCCACCAACATCTCCTATAGCCTAGCACCTTCAACCGCCTCCTTAACCAATTTTGGTCGTTGCATCTTGACTGCCAGCTTGAGTCCATCATTCAAGCCGCTAATGAAACTTGAAACAAAATAGGCCTCACTTGACCTCAAATTCACTATACGCATAATCGACTTAAGTTCTTCAAACTTCTCTTGGTATTTGTTGAAATTAAATGAAGCTTCAACCTCACCGTTTTGGAGGGGGATTGGATGGTCTTTTGGCAACCTTCTTGGCTGCCCAAAACATTGTCTTTTTTGGCCCATGAGCTGGACGGCCAAAACGGCAATCGTCCCCTACCGTTTTATCAAGGCGTGCCTTCTCTTGTCGTTTAGCTTGCTTCTCCCTTGATCGTTGATGCTACCTTTACACGACTTCATCCTCACCACTGCTTTCCTCTATTTATTTTCTACAGTGACCTCGAGATCAGCAATGCACAGCCTCCGATTTTATTGCCTCAATTAGGGTTTGCTTTCATTCTCTGTATAGATTTGATACGAAAGTTTTCTCTCTAAGGTTTTGCCTCTAATCTGTAGATTTGTGGTTATGGGGCTTCTTTGATTAGAGAGTTGTTTATTTTGTACAGTGAATATTCGAGAGTTAGGTTTGTATATTGAGTAGAGGTGTCAAAAGGGCCGGGCGGCCCGCGGGCCGGGCTTTGGCCCGGCCCGTTACTGTTCATAGGGGGCCGGGCTGGGCCAAAGAAATTAGGCCCACGGCCCGGCCCGGCCCGTGGCCCTTATGGGCCAGGCCCATGAGGCCCTTATGGGCCAGTAAGGCCCTTATTCATATTTTTTTTAAATTTTGTTATTCTTTAGTAATTATTGATATTGGATATTAAAACATTTAATTTCGCAATATATTAAACCCACATAGAAGTCTAGAATTCATATAGCCAACCACACATAGTGGAATAACGGCTGGATATGTTGTTGTTTATATATAAATAATAACCATCAATTTATTTAAAATTTTTAAGTTAAATTTTTTATATATTTAAATTATAAATAAACATTCTTCTTTTTATATGTACATTATTTTTCATATTAATTCACAAGAAAATTTATAAGGTATATAGAATTTTGAAATATAAAATGATGAAATAATATTTAAGAATTAAGATAGAAAATATTTTAAAAAGAAAAAAACTAATTTTTATGTATGTATTATTTTGATATTTATATATGTATATATTATATGTATTATTTTTAAAAAATTATTTTAAAAAAAAGCAAAAAAGGGCCGGGCCCGGCCCGCTAGGCCCTATGGGCTAAGGGCCGGGCCCGGCCCCTTTGTAGGGGGGCCGTGAGCCGGGCCGAGCCCTATCAATGGCAAAAGGGCCTGGGCCCGGCCCAACCCTTCTAGTAAAAGGGCCGGCCCGGCCTGTTTAAAAAGCCCGTGGGCCGACTCGGGCCGGACCGGGCCGGCCCTTTTGACACCTCTAATATTGAGGTTGTAATCGTTTCTTTCCGATAGTGCAGTGAGCTATCTTTGCCGAAGGTCAACGTGGATGTAGCCCTCATTAACGGGTGAACCACAGTAAAATTGCTTGCGTTCAGTTTATGCTTTATCTTTGCTATTCTGTTCATATGCATGTTTGAGTTTATCGAATGCTCTGTGTATATTTTGGCTCTATTTTTTGTTTATGTTTTTAAGTAGTGGCCGAGAGTTGTCTTGACCCAACAGTATTGTTGAACCATCCCCACCTGTTTCAACTTGTTAAACTCTTCCATGACATCTGCCAAATTTCAATCCCCGAACCTGGTACAGAATTCCTCAACGAATCTGACTAGTTGTTGCCTTCCAATGACTCATACCAATCCTGAAACCAGGAGTCTTTCAAGTAAGTTGCCGTCAATGTAATCTTCTGGTGCTCCGGAGTTTGATAGAGAACAAACAGCTTTTCACACCGTCACATCCACCATCGTGGATTCTATCCTTCAAACATAAGTAGATCCAATTTCAACATGGCAAATTGAGGACGAAACGGTGTAGTCTACGTTCCAAGTCTCCTGTTTGTTGTCCGTCCTCGGATACCTCTCCTGCCACTACTGTTTCTACTTCGAACTCTATTGTTACTACCACCCTTGGGCCTGGTCCTTGTCCAGACAGCACCGGTTCCAATCGTTCCTTCAGGGGACAGTCGTACCTGATTTTATCCTGCGAACATAAGCATACATGAAGCTCTGTATCTGCTCAAGAACTTCTCGGATTTGGCTTGTCATATCCTCTCGCATATGCGAGAGTGCCTAATCTAGCTTTCGATCAATTGTTTCGTCGATAGCTCCGATCTTTCCTTGCATGTCCGACACTGCTACATTACCTTGTTGAAGTTGGGCCTCCATCTGCTTCATTCGTGTTCCATCCGCCATCGCTTCTATTTGGATTAAGTTGTCGTAGGCCAAGACTTAAGCTTCTGGTCAACCCTTCTGCAATTCGAACAAGCAGCGCCAACTGTTACCAATTCAATTTTCTAGAAAGCCTTCTGAATCGACTTCGCATTCCTTGTTCGACTCCAAGATCAGATCGTAGTCTCTGGTCTTGCTCACCTAATAGTACCAAATCGACTTCGCCTTCCTTGTTTAACTCCAAGATCAAATCGTAGCCGCTGGTCTTGCTCGCCTAATAGTACCGAACCCAATTGAGATTGATCGGTTCTTGAATCGGTGGGGTTTGGCTATCGGAATTTCTGGGTCTACCTCGTCTTTGCGTTTCAGGTTAGAATTGCCACAATTCCAACTAACTATATAAACATTTCCACTAACTAAACAATGAAGACACCCATTAAATCCATAATAATTCTATATAAACATAATAGCAATATTCCTACCAATCAATAAAAACCAACAATTTCTTTTATTGTTGTTGTTATCATAGGATGAGGCATTGCTGGAGTTGTGATCACTACCCCAGCTGCTTTGGTTGGAGGTTATGAGAAAACAAGAATGATTTCATTGAAAATGGAGTTATGGAAAGCGAGGGAAAGAGAACAAGGAGGAGGAATATAGAGATACGAGGGAGGGTGGGGGCAGAGGGAAGGAGAAAAGAGCTTGCTCTTTCCATCACACAATGTCTACAGTTTGAATGAAATTAAGGGTCCATTTCTCACCTATTTTTTTGTGAAAAAGTTGGCTTATAAAAGCAATAAAAAAAGTCAGTTTAAGAAAAGCTTCAAATGGAGTGCTTAGCCTTTCAATAGTCATTTTCAATGTAAAATAATTTAGAAAATAATAACAATATCTGTAAAATAAAAATAAATATTATACATTCTAAAGAGAGTAACAAAAAAGTGAAAATATATCATATTTCTTTCATTATATTGAAATTTTCCAAAAAAATCCATTTTTGTACTTTTTTGCTTTTTATTGGATTATTTTAAATACTATAACCTTAAAACCTATTTAAAAAAATGCGACAGATTTGATACTTTTAAAAAAAAAAACTACAATCTCTCTCTAATCAACATCCACAGTGGATAAAATGAAAGGGTGGGCACTTTAGCCGCATGAAACTCGCCACTGGGAATACCGAGTTTCATGCAGCTAGCTGGCATTAAGTCACCATGGACATTAGCTTGGAAGAATTTGCAGCATTTTGGTAAGTAGTTTGAAACTTTTCTGCTTGTTTTTTGGATTACTTTTTGAAATACCACAATCTTAAAACTTATTGAAGAAAAATGCTAAACATTTGAAACTTTTATAAAATTGGTACTCTCCCTCCCCAGTTAACATACACGATGGATAAATGCAAGGGTTGCCATTTTAGTTGCACAAAACTCGTTACTGGGAGTAGTGAGCTCCATGCAGCAATTTTAGCAAGTGAGTTACTTGCTACTATCAAGAGCAAGTTTCCTGTGGCTAGCTGGAATTAATTCACTGTGGATGCTAGCTTGGAAGCATTTGCAACATTTTTACAGAATAGTTTGAAAGTTTTTTTCTTGTGTTTTTGGATTTCTTCTAAATCCTACAATCTTAAAAAGCCTAAAAAAAATGCTACAGAGTTGAACCTTTTATAAAAACGCTACAATCTCTCCCCAGTTAGCATCCAGAGTGAATAAATTCAAGGGTGGCTATTTTAGCTGGATGAAACAGTAGTGAGCTCCATGCAACCATTTTAGCCAGTGCGTTAAGAGCAAGTTTCAAGGCTCGAGAGATGGAATAGATAGGGCCCCACAAGTTTTTAATTCGCCACTAAGGAATTCATATGAAAGGGAACGAGGAATTCTCAGCAAAAAGAGTGCTCTCTGAACCAAATGTGAAAGTAGGTTTCCATCAATGGTTGTTCCCAAATTATTCAAAGGAATGAAGTAACTTAACCAATAGGGAGAGGAACGTTAGAAGAAGGCCATAAATCTTCCTTCCCAGACAAGGTAGCTGGAGCCAATTTCTCTTTTTGAAGCCAGAAAAACTAGCAACCGAATTCATTTTTTTGACAAAAGTAAGAGCTGTAGAAAATAGTGCCAGAACCCTAAACCTCAAGTTGTCTATTTCTTCTATTCCTTACCCCAAAAAAAAAGATTACCATATTGCCATATCTTGCTCCAAACTAAGTTTTTAACCCCAGATGTTTGTCACACACCCAAGATATATCTAGAAACAAAAAATAATAATAATAAAGTTAGACACATCACTTGGCATCTTCGTTGCATATCTGTGACATGGTACCAAAAATAAAGTGTTTGTACTTCTTAACTTGTGTTATTGTAACTAACAGCAGCAAAAGATCATCATAGAACCAAAAAAAGAATGTTGAAACTAATCAGTGTTAAAGAAATTTTTATAGTTAAAAAGACATTAATTAAACACTATGTATGTCAGCATATACAAAGAGAGGATTGGGAAAGAAAAGAAAAAAAGAGAACAAGCCAGTAAGATCATCTATTTAACAATTTGTCAAAAATCTCAATGAAATCCTAAAAATGATTGTTTAAGGCAGGCTGATCGCCCCCAAAAAACAAACTACGCTGAGACAAAGAGGAGCATTATTCAATTTAAAAGCTAATTCTTTTGGAAATATTTCCTATCACGCTCGTCACAATTAGTCCATATAGCCAAGCTTTTCTCTTGCTAACTATATCTCTTCCACAATCCAAAAAAAAGATCATTACCTATAACATCCGAACTACAAAATAATTAGCATTGCACATACAACACCAACAAACCAATTTGACCTCGAGGAATCAGAAATGAAAATTCTAATGCAAGCCAAAACCCATTTCAAGAATGGCAGATAATGAATATATCTGGGGTTCTAAAACAATAATAACAAGAAGCCGTAATCCCTCTACAGTCTACATGCCTAAATTCAATCATACATGATGATCCTAACTTCCGTCCATAAATACAAGAATTGAGCATTGTTTTAGGAAATCAAAGCAATGGAAGAAAGAAATTTAACTCTTTTCCAACTCTGAAATAAAACAGAATGGTTGCCAATTCAGAAATTCCAGCTGTTGCATATACCATATACGATGCGACAAACCACCAAATTAGCATACCAGCATAAAATTTATCATCCTCGCACCTTCGAATTGAAAAGAAAAAGGAAACCCAAATATGTTGAATTAAAGAAAAAGTATACCTTGGATAGCTCGAGAAGAGCGGTCTCTCGGAGAGCGGGGTTGGTGAGATGGAGCACCAACTGCTGGACCGATTGCACATTGCTCCCTTAGTCCCACTGGCACTCGGAGACGGCGATACAGGGCCGCCGAACGGATAACTCATGAAGAGAGATTAAGGAAGGTTGGGCATGGAATGGAATGGAAGGAATCACACACAACTTTCCCGCCGTTTATTCTTCTATTATTTAATAAAAACTATGCTACTTGCACTTTGGACTATACAGGAGCGCACAAATGAGTAAAATACTCTTATGACTCATCATCTCATGTCATCTCACCATCTTAAATAAAAAATATTTTTGTCATTTTAACTATATCGTGTAACTCAAAATATAGACCAAGAAATACAAATAACATTTTCTTTAATAAAACTTCCATTTAGGTGTAACACGCTCTTTTAAATTGTTTTATTTTAAAAATATCTTGTTAATTATATTTTATGTTTTTTAATAATTATAAAATTTAAAAAAATAAACTGTTGATGTTCGCAATTGGTTGACTATGATTCGTTGGCCCGCATTGGTATAGTGAATCCAAGAGGGAGAAAATGGGTTATCTGGTTCGATTTGTTGACCCTCCAGTCAATCCCTGCAAGGTACTCCGATACTCAAGTAAGTGAACAAGTAAGTAAAAAATACAGAGTATTAGTAAGTTGGCAAAAAAAGCATATCAGGGCTCTAGGAAGAGTTGGTTGATATATGGCATGAGGAGAGATGTCCTCCAGCATGTGTTGTACATCTGCAGGTGGTGGGACAAAATATCCAGCGCCAGCAAAAATGCCATGCAGCAGCAAGGTGCCGACGAGACCCTCATTAATGTGGATGAGATCCGCCATAAATGAGGATGTGATCTAATTAAGGTGAACGTGGAGAAATCTAGATGCAACTATAATGATGTTGTTGCAAGTGGCTAGGATGGGACTGACATGGGCCAATCAAATGGGCTGAAATGGTAGGGCCAGATTAGGCATGAATGGTCCAGCTGGGACAACCCCTAACCCGCTAATATTCTCTAGCATATGACCCTCTCGTTATACGAGCTGATCGGCTAGGCTAATGAACTACAAGAGTCATTGGGAGCTCGCTCGAAGTGTAGTTGAGAGTCACTCAGATAGGCCGGCAAGCAAGAGGCATTTTGTAGCACCTCGTTTTTAGAGCTATTATAAATCAGGACAATTTTGAGATAATAATTTTTTTTTTCTTTTCAATTCTACTAAAATATATCATATCATTGCTCTTATCCATCACAAAATTTTCATTCATTTATCTCCAAGGAGAATCATCATCAATATCAAATACGGAAGGTAGAATCGAACCAAACATCATAACATTAATCATAAATCAGTTCTTACATCACGGGAACATAAAATTTCTCAACATAACTTAATACATAATATAAGTTCTCAACTAACATTAACCTTAAATAGGGTTCTACATCATCATTCCTCAAAACGTTCAGAATTCAAAATAGCATAATTTAAATACATGAGCTCCATACCATACATTCAACTGATCATACAACTCATCATACACTTCGTTAAGTGTCATTTCATGTCTCATTCATTCTCGTTTTTGCTACAATCTCCATCTAGAACGTTTGAATATTCTAGGGGCAAAATCCAAGTTAGATGATGAATCATCTAAGTAAGGGAAACAAAACATTTAATGATCATGTATGTATGCAATGCACATAACATTATGACTCTCATGTTTGGGTTGACTACACCTTAAGATTACCCATCATTTTTTCATTCTCCTTACCAAACCAGGGTGTATGGGTGCACCCTTGGCAAAATAATGGAGTCAGTACCTAATCCCAAACTCATGCAACGTATGACCGTGAATCTCATCATGCTTATATGCATATTTCATAAATCAAGCATGTAAATACAATCTACATGACATACTCACAACAAGGCATAACAACATGATAAGATCATAAAACTAAATTCAGTTGGGAAGTACCACTTACCTTCTCAAGTTTATCGAGTTACCTCGATACTCACGCATTTGCCTTGAAATACGTTCATCGTCTCAATTTGCATGACAACCTCAATATTTTCACAACTCACTTCAACTTAAATCTCAAAACACCCTAATCATCATATTTATTTAAATAAGTATTAAAAACCTATTTTTTCATAATTTCTTGCATTTTCTATCTATTTTCTTCCACTTTCCCTTCTAAAAATTCAAATAAATACCTTTGGGTCTATTTTTCAAATCTAATTCCACAATAATTCATAATATCCTATAAACTTCAAAGGAAAATTACTGAACTTACCTGGATGTTGTTTTTTCACGCAAAATGAGGTTGATTTATGCAAAAATTGAGACATTGGGAAGGCAAACCTCAAAACTTTTTGCACAAACCCCCGTAAAATAATTTTCTTGATTTTTCTACAATTTTTTCAATTTTTTTCCACCATCCACGTGTTTGCACCCACCCCTACGCACTAGGGCAAGTGGCTACGCGTAAAGACCAGCGCATAGCCGACAAGCGCCGATTGTCTTCTCCGGCCATGGCCATGCCAGCGATTCTGGCTGACCCCACCCCCTTGCTTGCCTCGTCCAGTCGATCCTCAAGGTACCATTTTCGGGCTAGAAATGAGCATCGGTGACCCCTTAATGGACCAGCCAAAGCTTTGACTTGGTCGTCCGCCTCTCATCTCCGGCAAGCCTCGAAACCCCTTCAAACCATCAGCAAAATGCTTCAAACTTTCCAGAATTCATCCTCTCCTCACGAGCAATAAAAGCCCCTTAATTTCGACTCTCAATTTGTTTGAAAACGGCCTCAATTTGGAGCTTCAACTTGCTCTAGAATCGGCCAACATGGACACCTATTTATAGGCATTTTCGGGCTTCTAAATGCCCTTGCTCAGCCAACCCATGACCCTTAGATCATGTACCTACCCTAGATCAACCTTCAAGCGGCCTCAACCGACCAAAAATCCCATTTGCAGGTGCGCGACAAATCAACCAGTTTTCTAGTCAGATTTTTCTTGAAATCCGGCCACCCCGGTGGCCGTTGTCGGCCACGAATTGACCCAAATGGGTCCCCGACCAGCCCTAGTTGTTTCCCAGTAGCCAATTTTGGCCATCACCGATCGGCCATGTGCTGGTCGACCATGGTTGCTTTGGAAGTTTTTGATTATTTGCACTTTGGCCCCTCCATGTTTTGGCTTTCTCATTTTGGCCTATTTCACTTAGCTCCTGAACTTTTCATATTTGCTTTCAAGATCCTCAAGTCCTAAAACATCAATTTGACCCCCAAAAATTATAAGAAATCATCATTTCAACTTCCCTCTGACAATTTTAGAAAACTGCACTTAGGCCAGAATCTTCGTTTTGGCCTTGAACCCATTTATTTCTTCCTGAAACCATTGAAGGGTTGTTCCTTATGAAAAACCGAAACCCCCTCAATCTTCCATTGACTTCTCGAAAGCCCCCTATAACAATTTAGTTTTGCAGCCTAAATAGTAACTGCATTTTAGTTGTACCGAAAATCAATCAGAATTCAATTTCTTCCATTACCATAAATCATGGCTTGAACTACTCAACAAAATCGTATCATTTTCCTTAAATATCTCAGCTCCAGGGTACTCCCTGTAGTCGATTCGGTACTTGTAATTACTATCAAGTTAATTTTTCGGTATTCTAAACTTACTTAAATTACGTGGTAACCTCATGAAAATATGGGTTCTTACACATTTCAGGGAGCTCGCTTGGCCTTACGATCCAAGCTCGGGCTCCAACAACATGTGAGTTCATTTCGACGAATTCAGCTCGAGATCTACTAGACCTTATGCGATTTGGTCGACCCGCTGAATTGAACCCAGCCCATAAGGGGTAAAACGGGAAATATCCATAACACAAATATTTATACTTTAAAATTTAAACAAATGCAATTTAAATAGTGAGATTATTATAAATTTATATTTTAAAATAAAAATAATCCCAAAAAATCTCACGTTTAATATCTTTAAAATAATAATATATATATATGGAGATAAAATAAAAAAACGTGGCATGCTATTTCTTTGAGTTTTTAACTTACATAATATTATTTTTAAAAGATATTATCAAAATAGTGTTGATTCAAACACGTTTTCTGAATTAGTAATGGGTTCATGCCACAAGAACTTAAGGTGTTGTGTGGTAATGATAGAGAGGGTTTCTATAGTTAAGGTAAGAAACTCTCTTTAAAAGAAATATTTAGGGAAATTTGCAAAAATAAGACTCTCAGTAGGAAATTTTGCAAAAATAGGACAATTTAAAAATCTTTGCAAAAGTAGGACTTTTGAATGTATATTAAACAAAAATACCCTCATTTTAAGTTAACTCTTTCCATGTTCTTTCTTCTTCTTTTTCAATAGATCTTTCATTCTCTCTCTATTATTCTATATATATAAGATACATATATATATATATATATATTCACCTATCATTTTTTTTTCTATTACCACTATTTGTAACCTAAATATATATGTATATATTGTTCATGTTCAACGATTAGATTCAAGAGATGTGGGTCTCTCTTCTTCTCTCTCCATTGTGTATATATGTATTATACATGTAATGTGTGTATTTGCGTTGATAGGAGATGAGAATAGACAAATGGCGGTCATGTACAGGAAAATGAGAAAATTGACCGCAATGGGGTCATGGCATCGCTGATTGTGATCGTGACCGATATTTCACTGCAGTCATTTCAGTTTCTTGTCGTAGTCATGACAGATATTTTTAACAGATAACTATTAAAGATATCTATTAAGGATATCAATAACAGATATTTGTTATTGTTTCCTTCGATTCTCATTTACAGAAGAAAGTCTTAATAACTCTTATTGTTTCCTTCAATTCTTATTTATAGTTATTGTCCAAAGATATCAGTTTTAGATATCAATTATTGGTAGATATCAGTTTAACGATAATAGAAACAATTTCATGTTTCTATGCAATTTTTGTTATTATTGATATATATTTAATCAACCAATACCTACTACAATTGATATATATAACAGATATCTACAACTAATATATTTGGACAACTGTATTCTACGACAAAAATCTACAACCAATATATTTGAACCGATATCTATCAATAACCGGTATCGTTGAACCGATATCTAAAGTATATATCTATCAATAACCAATATCGTTGAACTGATATCTAGATCAGATATCTATCAATAAGTAATATCGTTGAACCGATATCTACATCAGATATCTATCAATAAACCGATATCTACATCAGATATCAATCAATAACCGATATCCATCAATAATCGATATCTAAAATTGATATTTTTGGACAATAACTGTAAATGAGAATTGAAGGAAACAATAAGGGTTATTAAGACTTTCTTCTGTAAATGAGAATCGAAGGAAACAATAATAACAGATATATGTTACAAATATTCTTAACAGATATCTTTAACAGTTATCTGTTAAAGATATCTGTCATGACCACAGCAAGAAATTGAAACGATCGTAGTGAAATATCGGTCATGACCGCAATCAGCGATGCCATGCCCCGCTGCGGTCACTTTTCTCATTTTCCTATACATGACCGCCATTTGTCTCTTCTCATCTCCCATCAACGCAAATACATACAGTACATGTATAATACATATATACACAATGGAGAGAGACCCATATCTCTTGAATCCAATTGTTGAACATGAACAATATATACACATATATTTAGGTTACAAAGAGTGGTAAAAAAAAAATGATAGGTGGATATATATATATATACCTTATATATAGAGTAATAAAGAGAGAAGGAAATATCTATTAAAAAAGAAGAAGAAATAACACGAAAAGAGTTAACTTAAAAGTGAGGGTATTTTTGTCCAATATACATTCAAAAGTCCTACTTTTGCAAAGATTTTTAAAGTGTCTTATTTTTGCAAAGTTTCCTACCGAGAGTCCTATTTTTGCAAATTTCCTAAATATTTATATGCTTAGTATAATTGTAATGTTGAAACACTCGTATAAAGTATATTTTTATATTGGAAATATTTTTGAAGTAAGGTATAGAAACAATTTTAAATAAACACCACATAATAGAAATACTCTTAATAAGAATATTTTTATATTACACTTAGTGGCGGAGTCAGAAATTTTAGACAGAATGGGTAAAAATTAAATCTTAAACTCTAAACTCTATCTAAAATTAAATAATATAATAAAATTAAAATAATATAATATAATATAATATTAAAAAATATATATCAATAAATTATACAATCAACATATTTTTTTATATGGCAATACCTAAAATTACAAGAATACCCCTACACACTAGTAGTCTCGCTCGCCACGTGGATTGTCCGAGAGACTAACACATGGCAAGTCAACAATCAAGGGCGGAGTCCAAAAATTTTGGGCCAGACCTTGAGACCCACTCCAGTTTGACCGGGGTCCTCGGGATCGTGCCCACTCATCTCGAGTTTTATCTCGGGTACCTCACAACGGGTCCGCCTATAAAAAACAGAGATCCTCACCAAGTATGACCAACCTCTCCAGCTCTTACATTTATTACTACTCACATTTACTCTACTAATTCGAGTATCGGAGTCTACCCCGGGGGATCTAAGCCCCGCCACTCCATTGCCTTGCAGGTTCTATCCTCGAGGTCCGACATCGACAAGTCTGACGTTCTATTCCCAAGGTCCATTTGCCAATGTGACACGTGGTGGTCGATCCAAAAAACCATCATCATTTTCATATTTTAATAACGTCACATAATAATATCATTATCAATTTTATTAAATATCTATTTTTCAATATACACAACTAAATTATCATTCAATCATTAATCTCCAATTTAATTGTGCAACCGAGTCTTGATAAGTTTCATGATAGACTGTCGTTCAATTATTGATCTCTAATTCAATTATATAGCCGAGTCTTGACAAACTTCATGATAGAAAATATATTTTTTGTCATAGTTTCAAATATGTAATTGATAAATTTGTAACAAAAAATGAGAAAAATAATCCCTTTAATTAAAACATAGTTAAAGAAATGGTCAAAAGAGGTTAACATAAACAAAAAAAATGGGTCAAATTTTCATATATCTTATTTTTAATTTTCGGCTAATACTGAAAAAAGCACTGGTAATTGCCACCAACTACCATGATCGGCGATTTTCAGCCATCGAAGACAACCACTCGACGCCCTTATTCTCATCAACCAACATACCCGGCCAAATTTCGTAGATGTAAGCTTAAACTTCTGGCCAAACCCAATATGCGTAAACGCATAGGCAATTGCTACCGGCCAAAGTGGCTGGTGGTTTTCGGCAATCAAAGGCAATCACTGAACATCCTTATCCTCATCGACCACTATACCAAAAATTCATAATTTTTTAAAAATTCAAGGTGGGCATTTAGAAAAAAAAATAAAAAAAATAAATTTTTATATATAATTTTTTTAAAAAAGATTTAGGGTGGGCAACTGCCCTATACATGGCTCCGCCACTGATTACACTAAAAATACGCACAATATAAACGTTTTTTCACCATTTTGATTTAACCAACTACTAAAATCATGTGAGCCTCATTTCTTCATCACTTTGCAAACCCTACTTTCAAAGAGCTTTGGCGACAACAACTAGTTGCTTAGAGGCGAACAATAAATGATAGCAATTTCATAGGTATATTTTACATTGTTTTGTATATATAGACATGTATATTGTATATCTTTGTATATATTATTTACTTTAATATATAGACACTTATATATACATATATTACTTATAGACACGTATATATACATATATTACTTATTTTATGAACAACAAACTATAGCAGCTTCATAGGTATATTTTATTTTCACATTTTTTTTTTATGGTCACTCAAACTTTTTTTATTTTCTCAATTACACCCTTAGACCTGTATTTTCGAGTCAATTTAACCCATGTACTATGATATTTTTTTTATGTGACAATTTAAATTTTTTATTATTTTAATTACATCACTAGACCTATATTTTGAGTCAATTTAACTCATGTATTTTAATATATAAAAAAAAATTGATAAAGTGAGATGAGTCTGGACTTTGACTCTATCTCTCTCTATTTCTTTTAGCTTACTCCCTCTATTTTTGTAAATTTAGGATTTTTTTTATTAATAAATTTGTAATATTGCAAAAAATACAAATAAATAGTGCTTGCAATTTCTTTCAATGGTGTTGTAACATGCTTTCTATAAGGTCTCATTTGAAGAACCTTCAAAGAAGTTCCTCCATAGAATACAATTTAAGCCTAGGAGAATGTCTTATCTCGACAGGGTCTTTAAGGACCTTGCTCCCCAAAGACCTAGTAGTCTTCCAAAGACCTTTCAAGGACTAGCTTCCCTAAAGTCTTAGCCTATTAGCCTTCAAAGCTCTTCAAGAGACACATCTCATATTACTTCAACTTGTGTTGTTTCGCACAACATGACCTGCCATTCTTCAAGCCACCTTCCCCCTAAAGACCTTCTGGGGCCAGTTTCTCACCAAGGTTCTCCCAATCCCTAACCTAGAGACATTTTCACCAAAAAAAATTGTGTCATGTGCCCTCGTGCATGTGTGCCATGTGTCTTAGTCCCTCAAAGGGCATAAATACTATTAGACTTGTAACATCTCGCATTAAGCAATAGGAAGGAGCGAAACAACTTACCCTGATAGGCCTATGTCAACTTTTCAGGGGGTCACCCATCTTTGAGCTTCCCCAGCTCAAGCACGCTTAATTCAGGAGTTATTTGCCTACATTTAGTCCAAAAGGTATCTAGTTTGTGTTGTTTCTTTCCTTACTTATTCTCGATATATATAATGCCACTCTCTAAATCTTCTCCCTTTTGGAGGTTGTCATCCTAGAAGCCTGCAAGGAGCCGCTCCTTGTTCAAGCCCTCGCACCCTGGCACTATGATGCTATGTTATGATGAGTAACAGAAAGAATGGCAAGATATTACGTGATGATAAGTGACAGCAAAAGGCATGGTATGATAGGAAAAGCCAATGGATGAATGACAGGGTAATAATAGGATATGATTGATGTTATGGTAGCCTATATTAGGCTACAACAGGTTTGTATGTTTTGGGCGCCAATGTGTTTTTTATGTGGGCCCCAATTACCGTTTATGTGAAGTTTACTATATGTTTATGCATCGAGAAATAAGGCAAGTATTGGACATGGCATGGTATGACGTTGCATTGTCATGAATTACATGGGGTGTTATGGGAAGAGTTATGTCTTTAACCTATTGTCTTCCTTTCTAGAGCTTGCTGAATCTTGTGACTCACGTTTGTCTGACCATCATTCCAGGTACAGGGATCGTCTGAGATAACAAGTACGTCTACCGGGGTTGGGTCTAGGCCATCGAGCTATGATAGCAAGTGCAGAGTTCTCCCGAGTCTAGATCCTGGGTGCCGAGTGTTTGGTCAGGGTGTTGCTTTTATGTCTTTGAGATAGGTATATGTTATGTAAGATTAAGTGGGCTCATGTTGTGATTAAGTATGTAAAGACGATTATGGAATGTGATTTAATGTAAAGAGTTATGGTTTCAAAAAGGGTTATGAATGAGTTTTAGTCAGTGTATTATTCGATATCATTCAAATAATAACATTCTCACGGATCCTCTATGCGCGCGAAGGCTCTGGGAGGCGAGCCATTACAAGACCCCTCATATTCAAGGATCCTTCTTCTGAATCCGAAGACCTCTCTCTGAATTTTTGGCATGAACTCTTCTGAAGACCTTTCGCTCTTTATGAAGCACTATTTGACACACATTTGTGTTGCACGTGCATCTTTTAACAGTATGACCATGTCTGACTTAGGCATTGAAGGACCCATGTAAGAGAAATCCCCGTGTACTTTTTAACTATCTACTATCTTATAGGTTAGAAGACTAGGAGTAACCGAAGTCCCTTCAAAAAACCCTTCTATAACTCCCTTAGAAGCCCTTTCACTGTTTCAGACACTCGAAGGCCTTTATCTTTCTAAAGCCATCTTTTCGCAAGACCATCTTTAAGTGATACCACAGAGAGCTCCCTTGCTCCCCACAATTCTTCCGAATAGGGCTTGTTCTTCTACCCAACTCTACTGACTGTTTACTGAGTATTTCTAAAAATATATATATTCTAATTGTTGTAATTTGACAATAACAATTGGGTTAATGCTTTTTTGTCTAATTATCTCCAAAAGATCATAATATGTCCAATGAAGAAAGTAAGAAAGTTCAAGAACGAAAAAGGCAATTGCTGGAATTGTTTCCAACTTGACAAATTAATAAAAATTCTATTTCTTTTAAAAAAATAACATTTATATATGGAGATAAAATAAAAAACGTGACATGCTATTTCTTTGAGATTTTCACTTACATAAAATTATAGGTTTCGCCTACATATATATATACATATATTAATTTATATGTATATATGGTAATTTATACATGCTTGTGTGATATATGTATTATATATATATAAAAGTACAAGAACAAAAATATAGGTTTCACCTAGATACATTTGTTCACATTTATATACATATATCTATATATATATGCATTTATGCAAAAGTGCATATGCCATACTTGGATGAACATATATATGACTAGATATATATATATGTATGTATGTATAAATTCACATAGTCATATTTAAAAAAAAAATAAAAAATGTATATGGGATAAAACCAAAAAATTCAAAATTTAAAATAACAAAACCTATCCTTATTTCAAAAATTATGCAAAAATATCTATGGGATGTTTAATTGCAAGAAAATAATTTTTTCTTTTCAATTTTTTTTTTTTTTGTTTTTAAATTTCAAGACCTTTCTTATCTTTTAATATTTTTTCAATAAATTATAATTTATTTTTATCATCATAACAAATATTTTCAATTAATTGTCATATTGCTTTCAAATATTTATTTAAAAATGATTGAATTTTGCATCGCAAAAATAATAATCAAATAATTTCTTTTGGTAAATTTATCTAAAATTTCTCATTTTTGAAATTCTAATTAAGTGTATGTAATCTTTTGTTTTTCTCATTTTGTTAATATATTATATTATAAATAATTCAAAAAATATATTTAGGAAGAAAGGGTATTGACTAAATTCAATAAGAGTACTAAATACCTTGTTAGTAAGTGTAACACTCGGTGTTACCGGTGTTAAGAGAATAAGAAAGGAAGTAAGAAAACTTTCAAAATTACCCTTGAGGAGGTAATGAAATCTTGAGATTGAGGGTGCCCTACGAGAAGGGTAGTTTGGTAATTTGGATAGTGAAATCCAATAAAGAGTATTTTGGTAAATTAAAAATAATTCCTATATGGAATTAGGTGTGTAAGTGAATAAAATCCCAATTTGGTGTTTATGTGGAGATATATGGGATTAATAAATTCACAACGGGTATTTGGGAATTTTAGAATTTAATTTCATAAAGAAATTTAATTATGGAAAATAGGAAATTGGTGGATATTAAATTATTTGAGAAAATAATTATGTTTTCCCTAAATTGGTGAATAAATGTGAAAATGCCACATGGGTGGATGAGATGAGATCTTGAGAGATAGGTATGGGTTTAAAAGGTGACACTTGGCAAAGTCTTGTTCAAGTATAAATGGGTGATTTAATTAAATGCAAAAGGAAATTCTAATTAGTCTTTCAAGCATTTAATATTGAGCATGATTATAGAGAGTTAAATAAATCCAAATGAAATGGGAAATTGTCACCATTAATACTTGAAATTATGGTGAATTAAATAAATGCAATGAAAAATGGAAAAATGGTCACCTATTAATGCTTGGAAAATGGTGAGATTTATTTAAATGGAAAATGAGGGATTTAAGTCTTTCAAAGTATTCTCTCATGTGATGGTGGAAAATGGTCTCATTAAATTAAATGAGAAAGAAATTATTTATATCTCTCAAGTGTGATGGTTATGAAAATAGTCTCATTAATTTAAATGGGAAGGAAATGATATTTTAAATGATGAGATTAATTCTTTAATTGGGAAAGTGATCCCAGGGTTGCCATTAAATCTTGGAAGTTGACATGGATTGCCAAATGGGTGAAGAGATTTTAAAGAGAAATTATTAGAAGGTGGAGATTTAATCTCCAAATTAAATCAAAGGCTAGGATTAAAACCTAGCAAAGCACATGGATTATGCTTCCTTTGGATGGCTAAGATGTTGTCTTGTAAAGTGAGAAAAGATCCAATTGTGGATTTTAAGCAAGACTAAATGCCATAGATTGTGTTAGTTTGGAGGGTGAGGATTTATTCTCACCAAATAAATTCAATGGCTAGGATTTATTCTTAAAATATGGAAAACTAGTATAAAATGGCAAGTGAGAAAGTCTTGGTTTCCTTTGGCCATTTGGAGAAAGAAATGAAGAAGGACAGAAAGAAAGGGAGATAAGAAAGTCTCCTATGGAAGAAAAAGTGAAGAAGAAGAGAATAAATCAATGTAAGTGCATTCTTTTTCTCTTTAATTAGTGTTCTTGTATTCAAAGTGAGTGAATTCCTTGTTTGAATGCCATCTTAGATGGGAAGAAATGAAGATGAAAGCTTTCTTGAATGGGAGATTTAAAGATTCAAAGAGAAGTATGAGGTAAGGGATGGCCCCATGGGAGGGTGGCCTTGCAATGAGTTGTAAATATGTTTCATAAATATATATGTTGCATTTGGCATGTTCTTTTATGTTCATGAGACTTATGACCATAGATTAGTTTGGGAACATGGTTGAAATGGTGGGTTGATGCCTCTAACCTTGGAGGGTTGTGAGGGCAAAGAAACCTAGCCACACTTGCATGCATTTGGAATCATATAATCTTGTTATGTTCATATTTATTTGGCATTGCACTCTTATTGAGCTTAATAGCTTATGAGGTTTTTACCCTCACATGTAGGTTGTTAAAGCATGGTAAAGTAAAGGAAATGGTAGAATGGCATGTGGAAGCTTGGAAAGAAGATTCAAGTGTATGCTATGGCTTATGGAAGCCTATGTTATTGTGTTTGAATTATGAGATGTAAATTTATTTGATTGTTAATGACTTATTAAAGCCTAAAATCATGTGTGTATTTCATCTCTGGGGAGTATTTGATTTTATTTTAAGATGAAATGTTGGCTTATGGCATGTTGATGCCTTGGTTGGGTGAAAGTCTCATCTTGGTGTGTATTGTGAGAAGCGCTAAGAAGTTAAATCATATGATTTTTGTTGGAAAATAGTGGGTGTTTGATGTATGTTGTATAATTATAAAAAAAGGTGGTGTAAGTCTTAATTAAGGAGAAATAAAGGCAAAAATTGAAGGAATGTGGAGTATTTTTATTTATTTTAATTTCTAAAAAATTTGGGCTTTTAATGCCCAAGAGAAAAAAAATTAATAAGGAATGAAGTTGCAGCAGCAGGGAAAAGCAGCAGCAGCCAGCTGCTGCATCAGGCCGCAAGGCGGTCGCGCGCGCAGGCAGGCAGGCGCGCGCACGGAATGCGCGGCCAACCGCGCGACCAGCGTCTAGCGGGGCCCCGCCGACCAATTTTTTTTTAAAAAAATTAGAAAATTGGAGTTTTGGGGGCATTTCTAAATTGATTTTGGGCCCCGAAGGAATTTTCAAAAGTAAAGGGATTTTTCGGGCATTTTGGAGAATAATGCCAAAATTTTAAAAAATTAAAAATGATGAGTTTTTCCTCCAAAATTGGTGATCCATCAATTGATTGATTTAAATGGTGATTTTTATGGAGCTCGGTAAAATTCTTGGTCGGAAAAGAATTTAAAATAATTGAGAAAATGGCATTTGTGCGTCTGAATGAGATTTTCTTTTTAGCCAATGCGATGTGGTAAAAGCGCAATTCCGTTAGTGAATTCTGGGGATGAAGGAAGGGAAGAACGAGCCTAGTTCCCACCTAGGGCGTTTCATCTTGAAACATGGTCCACCTTTCACCTCAGGCCGAACAAGTGGACAATTTGGGTAATTGTTTACGAGTAACACCTTTAAGTGGAAGCGGGGCGTTATAGTAAGGAAAAAAAAGAAAGGGGTATTGGATAGATCTAGAAAAGATATTCGTAGGGGCGAATCTAGGGAACAGGTGGATAATGAGCAGCGTGGAGTGAGCAAAAGGTTGAAGATGGAATGAACGCCATTCTTTCTATATATATATTGATGTCTAGGCGGTTGAAACTCACACAGGCTGAAGCCTAGTCCAACCCTCTTCTAGATTCACTACTAGATACTGGATTATCTTGTACATTGATAGATTCTAAAAATATAAGGATACTTATTAGCTATTGGCTAGATTTGAGTACATTATTGGTCCCCAATTGCATTAATGAATCTCAGCCCTATTGCAATCAAAGTATTTGTTAAAATGAAGATTTATCCATATTATGGAAATTTGGAAGTTACATCACTTGACCTGGTATTTATTGTTAATACATGACATTCCATTTAGAATATTATTATATATATATATGATTTTATTTATTTTGATCTATTACATGCAATGACCATCATTTGATTTTAAATTTATCGTTCTTTAACATATTTTTCAAGCGAACAAAGTTAGTGAGGCTAGACACATGAGATCAGGAGATCATTAGTGAATGATCATTAGCAGACTCAATTGAGATAGTTATTTTTCAATTATGTAAATCTTGAAAATTTTAGTGAATGATTGTTATGAATATTATTTATTTTCACTAGAATAAGATGAACAAGTTGTTAAGCTTTGCGAGTTTTAAGTATTAGTTTAAGGTTGGTGGAATTGTTCGGGTATCCAAGGCTTTCTTGGTAACAAGCCACATGGTTAAGCAAGAAATTTTGAAACATGATATATAATATAAGGCTGTTACAAATACATTATAAAATGGAGATAAAAATAATAAAAAATTTTTATTTAATTTTTATAAAACAAATGTTTATATAAATTAAATAATTATTTTAATAAGTATTTAATAATTTAAGTAATTTTTGAAATCATTACTTTAAGAGATAATAGTTTATAATAATATTAATTATTCTTTTCAATATTTTTATAATATATTGTATGTTGTCAATAGTTATTTTCAAATCACGGTAAATCGCACCAAACCAGACCGCAAATACGGCGCGGTCTGGCTGCACCCAAACCAGATGGTCTGGTTTGATTAGAAAACTGCACCAGCGGTTTAGCTTGCTGAAAATGGTTCAGATCGGTTAAACCGCACCGTGCACACCCCTAAAATTTATCAACCACAAATCAAGGACTAAATCTCAATAGCCAAAAGCATATTTATACTCTTGAAGTTTTACATTTTGTTCTTATGGAACCCTAAACATTTTCACCAATTTCTCAATGTTTAGAGTTTTATAAGAAAAGAACATAAAAATTTCTGGATATAAGTATGATTTTCACCAATCTCTCAATGTAACCATAGCATAAGCAAGAACTTTAGGCCCATTAGTTAGGGCACATTTGACTTTTCTTTTAAATATAAGAAATTGTTATTATTTATTTTTATCTTTTATTAATAAAATATAAATTAAATATGGTGTTAGGTAAGGTTATTTTTTTCAAAATTTTTAAGATAAAAATTAAAAATAATATTGTTGGGGATCTTATACAGGTTTGTAATAATTTAAAACATTTTCACATCACTTATGTGGAGCAAAAAGAAACATCATATGAAGCTTACATATTTGAGCAATATGTAATAACATTTGTAACGCCCCGCTTTTCTGAGCGTTAAACAAGTTAGGAATTTCGAGAATTTTTTTTTTTTTTTGTAACTATAAACGTCTCTTGACAATCCATTTTTACCTTCCTAGCATACTAAATAAGAATCAATAAATTGAGACAGGTAAACATCATAAATGCGAAAGCAATAATCGAAACCTAATATGATGCATAACTGAATTCACTTAATCATAACATAGGAATATGTACCATCGTATTATCAAATACTTAAATACATGGAGACTTATCTATACAATCTGACGATTTCTCATAAATACATAACAATTATACGTGATCTTCAATATAGTATAATCTTCTAACCATGACTAAAGACGTATTCTGAATCCTCACGAAAAAACATATACTCGAACAACTCGTCAAACCCATCGTCCAAATCATCAATCATTCCCTTGCCATAGCTACAAATCCTAACTAAAACGTTTGAATATTCCAAGGGCATAACCCAATTAAAAAATGAATCTTCTGATGAGGGTTTAAAAACATGATACATGAATACATGATGTAATAACATAACCAATCATATGACATAGTGTAACTTTCTTGGCCCACCAGTCCGGCACGGAACCCTAGGCAGAATCCCGACCTACTTTCAGGATAATCCTAACGTTGTTCCATCATTTTCCCTTATAAAATTACGACTACACTATCAGAACGACATCCCAATCCCATGCACGAGTATCAATATGCCAATATATCGTGCCATGCAATAATTACGACTTTTCATGCAATATGACAAAATGTTCATAACTTCAATAAATATCATGCATAATGAAACAAACATATCATATATAAGTTCTCGGGATAAAATCACTCACCTTAGCACGAAATTTAGAATATCTTGAAAATTGTGCATTGCCTCGATTTGCATGTTAACCTCGAAAATAACTCAAATCATCAAGATCCTTGGCCAAATTATTTCCTAGCCAATAATTTCCAAGGAAAATTAATAATTTAATTTTTTTCATACTTTTTCTAATTTTTCTCTATTTTTCCTATTTTTTATACTCATAAATTTGTCCAAAATCAAAAATAAATACCTAATCAAGTAATTTATTCAATTTTTCTTCATTATAATTATTATAATAACATTTATAATCTCCATAAATTTTCTGAAAATTTTTTGAAACCTCTTCTTATTTTTTTTCTAATTAAGTTTCTTTTCAAAAATTCAAAATAATTATTTCCTCAATTTAATTTCCCAAATAAAATTCTTAAAAGTAAACTATTCCTCTTTCCTGTATTTATTGATATTTTTCAAGAATTTTATCCCTCTTATTTCAATTTTTACTCTATTTTTCTTTATTTTCAGTAAATTATTTCTGGATATTTGTGTAATTTTGTAAAATTGCACTTTGACCCCAGTTTCTTCCTATTTTGAACTTTTGATCCTTTTCTTGAAGTCCCTGAGCTTCCCAATACTGTCATTGAGACCTGAAAATTCTATACTTTCCATTGCATACTCGAACATTCCAAAAAAATGTCATTTTGACCTCCCTCCAGCAAAATTTAGAAAGTGCACTTAAACCTGAATCTTCATTTTGGTCATAAATACTTTTGTTTCTTCCTGAAACCACTGAAGGGTTGTTCTACATACTAAATATGAACCCCCTCAAGATTCTATTAACTTCCCGACAGCCCCCTATGAAAATTCGATTTTGCAGCCTAAATCGCAGCTGCATTTTAGTTGTACCAAAAATCGTTCCTGATTCGGTTTCTTTCGATGCCATAAATCATGTCTCGAAATATTCATCACTTCCATATCATATTTCTTTGGCATCTCGGCTGCAGGGCACTCCTTGCAGTCGATTTGGTCAATTTTTCGGATTATTTAGATACTAATCTTCTCCGAAATTTTATTTTTCTAATAAAACACTTATTCTCAAATAATTTTAGTTTCTTGGGTATTACAACATTCAATAAAATGAAACTATTCATTATATGTTACCTCTTTGAAGAACCAGTGTTTGATGTATAAAAAGCTTAACAAACTGATTTTATTCTCTTCAAATGTGAATGGCTTAGTTGGTCCATACCGGACAAGATTTCAAAAATATTTGAAGCTCTTTTAATAGTTGAAGACCATAAGACGATGTGTAAACTTGAAATTGTTCTTGATTTAAGAAAAAAGCTCGTCACATGAGCAAATTGAGAAAAGGAAAAATAAACACAATGAGCTGTTGAGAGTAATAACAAATAATCTTAACCATTTCCTCTTCTTCAATCTCAATATATGTGTGTGTGATAGGTGAAAGCGGAAGGGATTAGCGAAATTTAGATTAATCCACTGTTAATCCATGTAGCACAAAAGAATGACAAGTGGTATGAGAGTTAATGGACTTTCCATTTACTACCAAGCATTCCACGTGTAATATGCCGAACAAAAACTTTCAACAATATTTATCAAGTAATCAATAGTTTTTGATAGCATTAAGAACATAACACAAGCCCCATAATTCTTATTTTGATTACTTTACATTTGGGCATGTGATTTTCTATGTTCATCGTCAAATAACAATCAAGAAATATCAAACTCATATAATGTCAATTGAATTTCTCAATTTATTTCGAGAATCTATCCATATTTTCAAAATATCATGACGATCTCGAGTGACATCTAACAATATATTAATATAATATAAATTATAATGAAGTCAAATCAGAGTAAACCTATTTCAACAACGATTACCATGTAATTCAATTATTCCATTACTAACATCCTAATCAAATAAGAGTCATGGGCTAATTAGACTCACTAACTCGATGTTATGCGATAGATCTTTGTTGGTGTGATGAGATAACTCATTGAAAACTCATTTTCAATTAATCATGTCTTGGTCAATGACTTTGCCTATCACAGACCAACATAAAGTTCCATAGAACGTTCCCCTCATGTTAAAGGTAATAGATCATATCCGACAAACATATGTCTCCATATTCTAGTTGAATGAGACCACACAATGCACATTCCCATTTCGCATTTGGGTGAGTCCCCATCACCAATAAAGCTCATATATTGATACACAATGCAATCGTGTTACTTCAAGTCAAATGATCAATTACACAATCACAACTAATAACAAATCATTAATTCTATCCACTACGTTATTTGTTATTAATGTCATATTTGGTGCTTTATTCAACCAACAACCACCCACATATTTATTATAAGCATCTCATATTTTATGGCTGCAATTCATCATATTTTATTATTAGTATCTAATAATACTAATCAAAGTGGTAAATATATGTGTTAGTCCATACTCGCTTAATTAAAGTTTCCATTTAAAAAAATTAAGGACAAAGAACAATTTAAAACTTCTTATACTAAAGATCGTCTACATATTATTAATAACTTAAAAATGAGATATTTAACAAGAAATTAAATGACTCATTCACATAAAATAAGAGAGTTATACATGAAAATAAACTGTTATCTAAAAAATATTATGTGAAAAAGTATATTAAAATATATTTTTAGATATTATCTAGATCTAACATTAATAGATGGCAGATAAATATTTGATAAATATATTTTGGTTATATATTTAGAAGGTAGAGAGGACATAAATGGTTACACTAGAGCTTAGGTTGATAAAGAATGTTTGATTGGTGAATTATTAGAGAAGTAATTATATAATCAAATAAACAATTTAAACACAATTTCAGTGCTTTCATTATTTTCAATAAAAAATATTTTTTTAATAAAAAGAAGCATAAATAGAAAATTGAATTTGAAACGCCCTTAGTTGGTTGTTATATGATTATTTTGTAAAGTTTTTATTTTTAAAATAAAATAAACACATATTCTTAAATAGATTTCTCAAATAAAGTAAGAAAAATGGTATTTGTATTCCTTGAATTACACCTTTGACTGCACAATATAGTTAAAATGACAAAAATATCACTCACCTGAGGTGGTGAGATGCGAGAGATATTTTAGTTATTTGCACATGTGTGTATGTCAAAATATAGTTCTTGATGTACAAGTAGCATGATTCAATAAGTAAATTATTTTGAATTATACTACTTATACATCAAGAACTATACTTTGGGCTATAAACATGTGCGTAAATAACTAAAATATCCCTTACGCCTCACCGCTTTGGGTAAGAAGTATTTTATTCATACACCTCACACTATCTTACTATCTAGCCTCACCACTGTGAGTAAGAAATATTTTTATCATTTTAACTACATTGTGTAGTTCAATAAGTATAAATAGTATTTTTAATTATTTTCCCTTAAAAAAAAAAAAGCATTGTCTCTTTTACCAGAAGAGAAGAAAGAATGTTATCGCATACCCAAAAAGAAAAAAAAATTAAACTTGTACACCAGCATCTTTTCTTCTTTAAACCATAAATGACCTATAAATGATTGTGCCTAAGAAAGAAAAAATCTATAAATGATTGTCAGTTATAAACAACATATTATGACTGCTTATAAATGTTTATTTTTATAAAAAAATTGCCCTGTTAATGTAAGTATAATTACCTAAAATTAATGCAATAGGATGCAGAACACTAAAACTAGAGGAGTTGAAATAACAAAAACTAACACACGTTGACCCATCAATAACAAGCAAATCATATTAGCCCAAGGTGGCCTCCTCTAACATGCTCTCTAGTATATAACATTATCCGTGCACTGTTAAAAGAATCTGTTTCCAAAAACTCAAGCTTCTAACCTACCAATTATAAAGCCCTCTACAAAACTACAAATTTCAGCAAAACTAAATTTCAGAAATGAGGCTGACTTGGAAAAGAAAGAGCCAATCCATATTTCACAGCAGGAAGAACTTGAAGTTGAAGCAACAACAAGAGCTTATTAGTGTTGAACTCTTGGAATTAGATGATCAGAGACACCATTCCAGTCTCACTGCAACCCACCCATTGTTCACCCCTGAAACATCACATACATGCCTGCATTCTTCTTCTTCACCTCTGCACCAGATCTCTTTCAAAGGGATGGGATCTGTTCCTAGTACGGTCCTCAAGAATCTCCATTTTTTTTTTTGTTGTCATTTTAAATGAGCATTTTCTTTGAGTCACTGGTAGACCGGATGACACACTAGTAATCCTTCAGTCCCCTCGTGTTCATGAAGATGGTACAGTTCAGAGCTGTTGAGGCGAAGCTTCAGAATTGAGCATGATGGCTTGAAAGATCTTTGCTTCTATCATGCAAGATGGTGCAGAATCATGCAAAAGTTCCAACAAAATTCACCCTTGGAATCTTCTAAAGGACAGAAAATATGGCCTGCAGACGCTAGACCAGCTATACATCATTGAAACTGGCTCCGTTCCTTGAAAAAATTGCGAATAGTTTCACAAGCTTGAGAATGCACACCTTGGCAGTTCACATTCTCAAAATTCGGGTTAATCTATAGACCTGCAACAAAAGAACAGTTGGTCGAAGAACAACAGATAGATGAACCAATTTAATCTCAATTCATGAAACCCATATATTTAAAAATCAAAACTATAACATTCAGATAGACATCAAAGAGTAAAAACTTAGACTAATGCCTAGAAAACATGGAGATTGACTTTGACATGGTAATTATCAAAATCTTCACACAGATTTCCATGCAAGAGCAAAAGGGTAATTTTTCCCCCTAGCCAGAAATCCGCCCTCTCCTATTTTTGTCTTCTCCACCATTATCCTGTTATTTATCTACTACGCAAGGGGAGTTTGTAATGTACACTTCATAAAGATTATTCAAGAGTGAACCTAGAAATGGAATTTACAAGTGGACCAGAAGAAATATGGACTCTTTATTTCCCAGTTTCAAGATTAAGAACAAGATCATGACAGGAAAAAACAATAACAGAACCAATGCAGGCTTACAAGAGGAGTTTTATAAGTGAACTAAAGTCTGATGTCTGCAACAGCACAAACTAGGCTTTTGCCTCTGTATTTCCTTTGCATACTATGAGGCATTCCATGGGAGGTGGGGAGGGAATAAGAAAAAAGAAAATAAGCTTAATCCATGTTACAGTCAAAAAGAATGCTGCATCAAACCTCCAAACAAGGATAAAGCATCATAGCACAATCTCTGGTACATTAAAACATGTTCAATTCTACACTCTTTACTAACCTGAGCACTTCTATTAGGAAGGGACACTTCCAAGCAATGTCGGAGACCATCAATTCTGTCCACCAAAGAAAAAAAAAATGTCAACAAAGAAGGAAGAAGGAAACTACCATTAAATAATTCAGCAAAGCAAAAATTTTGGAAAGCCCAATCCATGAAAAGGCAAAGCAAGCTCAAGAATACCTTTTACTAATAGTTCTTTGAATATATTGGTCCTTGTTAACACGTGCTTGACCACCATACTTCTTTTCATCCGTATCCAATATAACCTGTGTCAATGCTCAGTTATGGCAATGAAAAATAAAGTGAACCCAAATTTCTTTTCTTTTTCTTTTTATTTCGGGAGGGGGTTTGGGGGGGAGCTTGGGTTAGGTGGAACACAAGCACCACGAAAATATAGTCTCCAGATTAAAGGCTAAAAAAGAAAGCAAATTAAGTTAAAAGTAACACAATAGCTTTTGCCAAGAAAAACAAAAATTCATTTGCCAATTTTACTATAGAGTGGCCATTATGCCACGTCCTAGTAATTTTGTTAATGCGTATGAACAAGTATCTAGAAAAAAGGCATATTCTTTTAATTAGTGAGAATTACAGAATAAAATGATGTATAACTGACTGCAATAAACCAAGCTCAAGAGAAACTTGTGTACCCCTGTAAGGCACACATATCTAGTATGAAACCGGTTGAATAAGTCACGGATGCACCTACCAAGTTTCCTAAATCAGTCTCCAGTTTGATTGGAAAGTAATTCGTATCCTTTAGAGAGTTTCTAAAACAGTTCTGTGTATATTTTGTTTTCTTGTAGAGTGTATAGATTATGTTTCCATTTGTTTGTAGTTTCCTAATCTATAGTTTCCTAAAGTTGTAGTCCTCTTCCCTATTAATAGGGAATGTAATCCCATGCACATTGATATGAGAATATAGAGATTTTTCACAGTTCTTCTCCTATTTTCTACAAAACCTTTTATGCCTTTCAAAGTGGATCTTATACTATTCAGTGTCTTCAGGCTATCTAATGTGTTGTACTCAAATAAATTTCTTTGCGCTTCCTGCTCTTGAGATAGCTGGACAATATGTACCGTCGCCCTTGTTGTGGAAGAGCAACAAGAGGCATTCTCAGTCTTGTTCTCAAGCAGTACCTCCAAAGTGGTTTTGGTAAGAGATTTGGCTGAAGTCAAAGGTCACAGGTACAACTCCACCCTTGGGATAGCCAAACAAGCATACATCTAATTGTGCATGGTAGGCTTATCTTGTACATGGTAAATGTGCAGTACTGGGGCTCTTTTTAGAGAGATACCTCCTAAGTGCAAGTGGCTGGGATCCTTCTCATTCAGAAAAATAAATAAATAAATAAATGATTTTAACGGTGGGATCTCAAATTTTCTATGAATATACTTTTTTTCTAAATCTGCAGTTCTTATCACAAAGTGCATAATATTAAAAAAAATTATTGCAATATAATACATCTGCTGATAATTTCAATATTCTGAAATAATTGCAGCCCACTTGTGGCATGGCCAGTCGCTTATCCAAGCAGCTGCACTCCATCCATCAGTAACATCCCGCCATGAAACAGATGTTTTTGCTATGCTTTTTTCTTGCCACAAACCATCATGTGGAGTAATGGTAAACCTCACCATTGAGACTTAGGACATTATTCAAGTTTGATGAAGCCCTTTTATGAGAAAGAGGAAGAAAAAGGGAGAGGCAGAGAGCCAGTATGCTCTGCGCCTTAACCACCAATCCTGACATCCCATAGTAGCAGGGCTGTCAGGAAGAAATTGTCTTATACATGGGAATTCTCTACTTCTCAGTCCAAAAGAGACAGGAAAATGAGAAAAGGTAAACCATGACTTTAATCAATTACCAAAATTATCCCCCAAGTTAAAACCAAATTCCTTCAGAGGAAACTGTTGCTTTACTATGTTTTTTCCTTGTCATAAACCATCACCAGGAGTGACAGTAAAGTAAACACCATTAAGATTAAAGGCATTATCAAGCTCGAGGAAGCCATTTAATGGGAAAGGAGGAAGGGGAACCAGTTTTCACTGCCCCATAACCATATCTGGCACCCCCAGAGTAGTAGGATTGTCAGGCACAAATTGCCTTATATTTTTTCATTCTTTCATGAGTGGGAATTGTCCCCTCCTCAGACCAAAAGTGTCACGGAAAATGAGAAAAAGAAAACCAGGAATTTATTAAGTTACCATCAAGTTAAACCAAATTCCATCAAACACAATTATAGAAGTACTAGTACATAAGATCTGATTGGTTGATTTCTTTTTATCAGAGCTTTTGACAGCTAGCACCAGCATTAACTAGGGGGTATAACTCTGCCCCATCCCCTTCCATTAAAATTTTATTATTTTCATCCATAGTCCCCGCACAAAGTCGACTAAAAGACTATTACCACCTTTTTTAAAAAAACTAATTTTTGACAAAATGACTCTTGCAATGAAAACTTAATGGAGTGGGAGCCAACAAGCTGCCAACAGAAAAAAATTAAAGCAGATTTGATCGACGCTTGAGGATTTGAATGAAAAGAAAAAAAGAAACAATTACTGTTGCATGTTCTTTCTTTTCAAAATTTTATTTTCTTCTCAACAGCCTCCTTAGCAAACTTTATAAGTAGAAGTTCTTCTGCATAGTTCTATATGGTTCCCCAAGTATTTTGTAAGGAAACTATGCATTGCCCCCTTGCAAAATTTAGAACAGTTTTGCATGCACCCTTCAAAATTTAGGAGAATTACATGGGCGCCTCCCTAAATAAATTTCTGGTCAGGCCATTAAACACCAATCTTTATTAGCTTGATTGGCTCTGACAATGTTGCCAGCTACAGGCAGTGCTTGTGTTCATAGCCACCCAACCAACAGCCAGACTCCATATAACTTATTCTGCTTTCACTTTCAGTTTGTATTTTGAGCGTCTTACAATAAAAAGTTTTATGAAACTTAAATACCTAACATGAATTCTGCAAAAGGACAAGCATAACAGTTTTGCACACTATAATCTTTTTAAGTGAGGATCACTGTACAAATATTAAAGTATGAAGTATTGGTCTGCTGCATTGTTTTCAAAAAGCAATATAAGATTTTATGTTGTACACCTAGGTTGCATGGAAACGGAAAACATGAGAGAAACATGCAAATAAAAAAAATAGGGGTCCTTTTGTAAATATAATTTTTGATATAAAAAATAAAAATAATAATTAATCAATCAAACATAAACATAAATTCTATTATCCATTCAAGCAAATATAAACACAAGTTGCTTCTGTCTCTAACGTGGTCACCCGGATACGTTTTTTTGGTGTTTCAAGGTAGGAAATATTTCAGAAACGCCAAAGGTGTTTCCATGCATCAGAGTTGTACACTATACTTAAGATGTCATGAACAATATTCACAATTCTTGTTACTGGGCCTATCAATGATGAACTATGGGGACTTATGACCTTTCTTATGAACCAAAAAGCTAAAAGACATGGAAAAGAATAAGAATATGCAAGCATACAAAACATTTTTTAAACTGTTAAATGCTTCCACGTTTTCATATTCATACATGAAAATAATAACTATTCAATTTTTTCATTTCAAGTACATCTATATTTGTTTTAGTAAAAAACTTCTGCTCTACATATTTAATAAGAAGTGCAAACAAAATGTTATAACTAGCTTAAAAAGTTGTGTCCTTATAAATGAATCGCGAGTTTTCAGTTTTTAAGTTTCAACTAAAACTCCTAAAGGAGATAGGTATAATGCCTGTTTTATTTGATAATGGGATCTCCAGTTATTTTTTGCCAAACTTACAGTTGTCTAGCGTCCAAGTCATGTAAATGTGAAATACATAATGTCACAACACTTGGGGGGAGTTTCTGTGCTTTAGCAAAAAAGACACAAAAATCAAAAATAAAAAATTGTTCTATTAGAGCTTTACTCACAACAATAAACTTTAAATATGGCAAAGCACTACCATAAGATCAAAATGACAACTATAAAAAGCATCAAGTATTTAGATGGATTATCAAAAAGGAGTAACGGACAAATTACTTACTCGATACTCTCCAGCTTCTTCAACACCTACACTGTATCTTTCATAAGAAGTAGTGGGATGAAAATTGAATATGAACAGAAAGGGACCTCTCAAGTAAGATATAACCTGTACCAGAGAATTATAGTGCTGTTACTTTATGACAGAAACTAATAAGACATTTATGTGCTTATGACTGCCCCCAAAATCCAAATGGCATAAAGAAAGAAGCAAAAAGTAGGTATTATAAGATGGAACTTCTATAAGAGCAGAATTTGTAAATTAAATAATTACACTGAGAGATTCATTGTTGCATTGCATCCATATTAGTTTCTTAAGGAAAATTATAGATTACCAATTGCATTACTGGACTCTGGACAGCTGTAAAAACTGGTATATTACATACATAATATTACCATACTACATGGGAAGTACTTCTCAAGATAGGCAATACAATTGACACGAAATGCCACTTTCAAAATAGGAAACAGATGTTGAGACATGGAATACCAGGTGGTATTGATTTTTATTAGCATGAATAAAGGAGAAATAGTCGAGTGTTGGCTTTTCCTTTCTAAAAGCATTGCACACCTACATAAGTTAATAAATAGAATGAGAAAAATGCACCAAGGATGGAGAAAAGTGCAAGTACCATAGCAGCATCATTCACATGGTGAATGTTAGGAAGGCTTCTTGAAAGAATTCTTTCCTTCTCATCCATGCTCATCATATCCTGAGAGAGAAAAAGTAGTTTGATTTTCCATTAGTTAAACTATATAGAAACTCTTTTTAATTTAATCACCATAAGCAGTCAATTATGGATGCACTCATATGGTTAAATATGAATTGGGAACAAAGCATAAAGCATAGTGTCAGCATCCTTCAGCAAATAACAAAACACTCCTTAGAGCAATATCTGATAACACTGAATGTCACAGCAAAAAGAATGCTAACCTCAAGATAATTACTATAACAGTGAGCTTGAAAGGTACTCATGACATGCCTAATATCAATAGCATGATAATAATGAGTTATGAACTCACACCTTATCAAAGGAAAACAATTCACAGTGCACTCCATTTGCCAACAGATCCCATCGACGGTTAGCAAGTGAAAAAGAGAAGTTGTTACTTGCCATTGGGAACTCTATCCTCTGGAACAACAAAAATAGTTAATGGCCTGTGTTCAGATCTTCAGGAGTTTGAGAGAGAGAGAGAGAGAGAGAGAGCACCTTTGGATGCCCAAATTCATTTCCCATAAAGCTGAGGTAAGCATGACCTCCAATTGTAAATGTAATCAATCTGATCATCTAAATCCAGAAAAAACAAAATTATATGCAAGTACGGAAAACCAAACACACTAACCACTAAGCCAGAGGAGTAAGGAGAATATTACTCCTAATTATGAAGGATAAAGGAAGTAGAGAATAGGAGGAGAGTTTATTTAGTTTCTTGTTACAGTTTATTTTCAATTTCTTATTAGCTTATGTGGCAGTCAGTTTGTTACAAACAGAAAGCACAACCAGTATTCTGTTTGTTACTGACAACTGGCACGTCTGTTAGTTGTTGAATAACAAAGAGCAGTATATAAACTGTGAGAAGTTAGAAGTAGAACTCCAACCTAAAAAGCTAGCTTAATAGGTGGAGGGATCATCCTCCTTATATATAGCTCAGGTCTCCATTGCTGAGGTGATGTGGGATTCTCACACTCCCCCCCACGCCAAAGTTTCGCTAGTAACTGATACATGCCTAGGTGATCGGGCAGGGTATTGGTCCATGACCACGACCGAGGGTAGTCCCCCAGCCAAGGGTTGGCTCTGATACCATGTGAGAAGTCAGAGGTATAACTTTAACCTGAAAAGTTAGCTTAACAGGTGGAAGATCCTCCTCCTCATATATAGCTCAGGTCTCCCTTGCTGAAGCAATGTGGGATTCTCACATAAACTAACAGCTTTTGTTGTAATATTGATTCAATTCAGTCTCTACAGTTCTGATTTTCTCTCTTCATTTTCTTTCAATTTTTTATTCTCTCTAGTTCTTACAGAATATGGATGCTTGCATAGTCTAAGCTTTTGAATTATCTCCCTCAAACTACCACAAAAGAAGCACCTTGTTTCTCAGCTTATGGATAAAGGCGGACACAATGTCTCTTTACTAATAAATTATCAACACCTGACTTAAAATTAATGGTTAAAATTAGATAGAACAAAAAACAAAAGCCAATTAAGTTGGCAGGTTCTTTTTCCTTTCTTTTTTGCTGAGTAAGGATTGAGCTAATGATCCATAGCACAATCCCTTGAGAGAGGGTAGTTGAACAAAGGTTAAGAAGATAAACAAGGTTTCTGAAAAACCACTTTATTTTCATGCCTAATATGCTAAAAAAATAGAAGCTATCTACTCATTATGGGATCTCATGGAAACATACAAAGATAAAGAAAAGGATTTCCATATGATGTTTATAGATTTGGAGAAAAACTTATGACAGACATCAAAGAATCTTATGGACGATTTCAGAGGAGTCCAAATCACTAATATACAAGTTATTGAAGACATCTATTATCAAACAAAAATGTATGGCATGACTTGTAATGGAGATAATAAGATTTTTTTCAATCACAATTGGATTTTATCAAGGGTCCACAGTAAGCTCTTACCTCTTCACTCATGATGGATAAACTTATAGAGCACATCCAAGAAGATGTCCTTGGTATATATTATTTGCAGATGATATTATCTTGGTGTAGGAGACAAAAAGAAGACAAGATTCTAAACTCAAATTACAGAGGGACAACTTAAAATTCAAAGGCTTCAAAAGTTGAACAGATCCAAAACATAATATATGAAATGTGAATTCAGTAAAAGTAGCAGCGTGGATGATGTCCTGGTGAGGCTTGAAGATCAACATATACTTAGAGAAGATCAATAGATATCTCAATTAATTGTTCAGATCCAGAAAGAAAAGGAGATTATTGAGGATGTTACTCATATAATAAAGTCAATATGGTTAAATAGAGAAATGTGACCAACATTTTAAGCTGAAAAGAAAGTTTTATCAAATAATTGTAAGAATATTTATATTACACAAAATATTAGGCAGTTAAATACCAGTATATACAAAATATACACAAACATAACTAAAATGAGGTTGCTATGATGATATATATGGCCATAAAAGAAAGGATTAGATTAGAAATAAGATTATCAATAATAAGGTTAGAGTAGCACCTATTGAAGATAAGATGCCAAAATGTGATTTAAGTCAGTTTAGACATATGAGAAGAAGACTAACAAATGCATTTATGAGGAGAGTAGATGAAGTAAAAAACATCACAGCCAAAGAGGTAGAGGAATACAAAAGCTATCTTAGAGGAAAAGCCTCATACATGACATGTTTTGCTGACTAAAAAAGAAAAGCAGGGGATCGACGAGTACTGGTGACCCTACTTGGATGAGACCATAACAGTCTCAACTCATTGGAGAACCAAAAGGAGTATGAGAATCCCCAACAGAGTTGAGTCCTAACCCAATCCACAGTCCCATTTATGTACAAGTGAATTTAAATATATAATAGCTCCATATCACCCTCATAAGTGGAAAGGACGAGATTCAAACCTTAAACCATAAGTATACTAGTATTAATAGGGCTTGGGGAACAGTTGACTTTTGGACAACAAAAGGCAAAACTGCCCACCAAAAAAATAAATAAATAAAGCATAGTTTTTAGGTCAATTCTCAACACATGGCTTCTCAAAAGCAACATACTTCATATCAGGATAAAAAATGAGCAAAATTTTTGGGTTGCATAGGAACAAAAAAATGAGCATATCACATACTTTGAGGAGTGAACATCCTCTAAGCAAAAGCTCACTTCTATCAGAAGCATGTTCTACGGCTCCACTAAGTAAAATTTCTGCAAATGACCACCCCCCTGATATGGACTGCCAAGCAAGAAGGTAAAGGTGACATGCAACTTTTCAAACAGAACTAGTAATTTGGAAAATTTAATACAGATACTGGATAAAGGAGCAGGCTATTTGAAGGAACAGAGGATGATAGTACCTGGTTGTGATTTTCAGCATACAAAAGCATTTTATCAGTACTATGCTTGTTTCCCACTAATGTGCTCACAATCTAGGAAAGAGTGAATCAAGTAAGTGACAGTATTAAGCACAATGAATAAAATAACTTTTCAATGATGAAATAATTGAATCCCATCCAACACAAAGATGGAAATAGTATTTAATTGCAGAACCTTGCTCATGCTCCAATCATGGTCAGGGACATTCTCAAGTAACCACGACCACATCTCAGGCGCAGAAAGATTAACATAGTAATCGAAGCCCAATCCTCCTTGAGAAGTTGGCTCAGATAGCCCAGGATAAAGGGTTGCCTGACAAAAACACCAAAAGGGGACCATAAATGTTGCAGGACATATAAAGTGTTATAAATGGGACTGTGGAATATTCAATGAAAGTCTTATGAGAAAATGGAAGCTGATGGGAACGGAAGTCTTAATAGTCATCAGATTCATCTCACTTAGGATGGTGTCATCAAATTCTTGGATACTTGCAAAAGTTTTGGCAAGGACTCATGTAAACTCACACCCACTAATTCTATTAGTGTTTATGTAGCTATTTATAACAAAATCTGCAATTTTCCAAATGAGAACTTTATAAGAATTTGCTAGAAGACTCATTGGAGCACTGGTGGAATGATTCAGAAAGACGAAAACTATGCATCAATATTCCACCAAAAAAGATAAAAGTGCATCATCCACTATTTAGCACTGAATTCCTGTGAAGCACAGTGTCTCCATTTTCAGTATTATATCCATCTTTATGAATCACCTCAAAGCAATTTAGACATGCCACAGAAGAATCACTCAGTTGAAATTGGGTCTGCTTAAAATTTGAAAGGGGAATGCTCAAGGCCTTTTAGCTAACAGCATCTGCATTTTCATTTCTTGTTTCCATATTTTCCAGAATTGAAAACTGTGAAAATACAATCATTTCACATATTTTTCATTTTTGCATGAGTGTCTTCTGAACCAACACAACAAGAAAAACGTTTTCTTTTTTCCTCAAATTGAGGTGTTTTAGACAGAATTCCTCAAGCCAGTTCCACAATTTATCTCACACAATCTGAAGATTAATCCTTGTTTTGTATATTGTACTGAACCAGTTAATAAAAAAAATCCATCTGTACATTAATGCACCAAACCATATTGGACATAATTATAATGGATGGTAGTATGACCACAAGAAGATGCATATTACTCGAGGAAGAACAGACATCTCATAAATATTTACTAAGTAAAAAACTTATATCAGTATCAAAATGTTACACATCTGTTACCATGAAAAGCACATATTCAGAACAACTTACATCTTCAGCAATTGTAACTATATTAGGATGAAGAGCATGAAGTATATCATTGGCCAAAATGAGGTATGCTAAAGCATCCTTGTCAACATATTGGTTACAATATCTGCAATCAAACAAATCAGACAACCAATAAAAATATATGTAAAAATTCCAAATACAAATTCTTGTCCAACCATAACCGTGACCATGTAGTGCCCACCAAAGAGATTACATTTAATTGAAATATCATTCTAACAGAAAAGCCAAGTACAGAATGTCATGGAACATGTTATGTCAAGGTGGTAAATTTTCTTTAACAAAGCAGCTAATATTTATGGCTTACTCTTCCATATCTCCAGTAAAAGAAGCAAATCCATTGTGTGTATAAATCATTGATGGGAGTGAATGGAACTGGAAACCATCAACATGATATTCAACCACCCACCTGCTCAATCAAACTACACACTTAAAACATGATCTAGAGGAACAGGTACAACCCCAGAATCAACAAGTAGCATAAAAGGGTAATAAACAGCAGCACATGGTAAAAACAAAAGCTGATGTGTGCAACTTCACCATTTTTAAGATGAAAAATGCTGATGTTTCACATTTACCAATTCAGATTTGAGAGAAGAAAATGCAGCACATCAATATCTCCATATTTGAACATTCTGGTTCCCCAAAATTTGTGATGCCCTCGCTTACCTATTGATCCAGAAATTTGGAAACAAGGGATCATCAATATGAAAAGATAAAGTTTGCAACTGCATGGAATGATAGTCATTTCCACTAACAGTCAAAACCACAAACAGTAAAAGACAAACTTCATCACTTTTCAGGCCACGATGAATCCTCTACTAATTTTCATCAGCATAAGAAAAATTGATTATTGTTTCCCCTTCAAATATAAAGCTGAAGAAAGTGAATAATTGGAATGTCAGCACACTAATAGGAGCAAAGATGCAGACACAAAGCAGGAAGGTAGCAAAAACATATTTCTAAACTAGGAGAAAAGATAAAAAGCAGAATCTACCAATTGCCAACTTAGGGTTTTTTCTATGTCATGCATCTAGAAGTAATTTGCATTTCTTATCAGAATGCTTACTAGTTCATGCAAAAAGTAAAGGTGAAAAGACCTCATTCCAATGAATCCAACTGCCTAGGTTGAATGCATGATGAATTTATCTTATATACAAATGATACCAACAAGAAAACATCAACGAGTTTAAATTTGTCTTATATACAAATGACACCAAAAAGAAAACATGGATGAGTAGAAACAAAGGTTCCCTGCAATGTTTTGTGGAAGTAAAACATGCATTGCTCATGCAAGCATCGCCAAAACATGCAATGTGAGACAAGAATATATGAAAAAGTGATTAGTTTTTCCCAGTACTCATGAATACAACCAATGCATCAACAAATTTTACCAGTATGAAAATAGCAATCATTTGATCCATCAAAAAGTGATAATCCAACCATCTCATCTGCTGCTGAGTAGGAATGGACAATATCTAAGAACACAAGTAGTCCTAATCCTGCAAAATGAAAATGTAAAATAACATCACCTTGTGTAAAAACAATTGTAAGAACACAATCAGCAAGGATAAGACAAAAATTGAAATAAGGGTCTGTTTGATTGCATTTAGTTGGAAAAGAAAACATTTTCCAACTTCCATGGAAAACAAAAACCACCACCCCCTTAGAATCAATTTTCCATGGAAAACAGGCTAAAACATGCTTTAAAGGGTTGTATCATGGAATTCAATTCCATGGATGTGGCATTTTCCATGCTATCAAACACACCCTAAACATAAAGGAGAATTGGCACAGAAATCAGTAACATCCTAGATATTTGATGTTATTTAAGACTGCTCCATTTTGACTTGCATGTCATGGGTTTGAGTTGTGGAAACCACCTCTTGGCAAAGCAAGAGTACGGCTACATGAAAAATAACCCTCTCCTAACCCGCGCAAAGCAAGGAACTTCACGTACTGGGGATGCCCATTACAATTTTCCCAGTTCATGAGCAAGAGAGAAATTAATTCACATTATAATGGGCTACTCAAGTTGCCTCAAATCTAAAAACAATAAGGCTGACAAGGTGACTTAATAAAGAAACATGCTAGAAGGATTGAGTGTCATTATTGGTCAGTGATCCGCCCTTTGCCCACAACTCACAAGGGACATGGTCATATAATGAATATCTCAAAGGAAAATGAGAAACCCAGTCAAATACTGCATGGAAGTTGCGTCATTGCAATATTATGTCAAAATTGTGCACCAAATTTTGATCACAAAATCTAGATATAATTATAAAAAGTTCATTAACTTTCAAATACCACTGCTGGACAATCACCTGAATAGCAGCAGTAAAGCCCAGCACACTGAATCAAAGATTAGAGCAAATTAAGCTCAGTTTAATGCTAGTGATGCACATAAAAGATATGCTTGAGCTCAACTCAGCTACATAAATGAGGAAAACCAAAATTGTCAAAAGTACATTAAAACTTTTTCAGGAAGCTCATGTGATTTGCTAACTTTTCAGACCAACACCTACTCAATCAGCAAAATGGATTCAAATATAACATTGCTTCTACAGAAATGTCATGTCTCCAACTATTTTAGAGAATTGAAATCTTTTTCTCCAAATCTATCCATGTTAATATAGTCATTTGCCCAACTGTAACACATGCATTAAAGATTACCTTGCATCTTTGGATTGCCATAAAGATTAAATTTCTAACAAAAGGATTAAAGCTCAGAAGACAGCTCAAAAATCTTCTTTGCATGGACATTGTACGGAATGTTAAAAATACTGATTTGCTACAGTCACGGTCCTCTTTGCTTCAGTTGACTTGTATGACTAATCATACTTAGCTTAGATGATATAGCCGAAACAGGAAAATATGGATCCATGAGAACATGACATAATATCTTATGATTAAGCACGTTAACACTTGTCCCCTTTCAGATCAACACCATGCCTAAATTATTGGAAACAATAGCTGACTTGTAGCAACCCCTATGAAATGTTTAGAGTCTATACAAATACATAACATGCAAAATCATATTAGGTATGAGAATAGTTTTATGTTTCATTGCTATTTAAGGAACCAAACAATGGTCATCATGCAACATGCATTATGATGTGCTGATCACTGGTTGTAAAACATGCTGTCAGATCATACTAATAGATACACAGACAATTTAATCAATCAACCACTAGCAAAGCATGAACCAAGTCAAAGTTTCACTATTAACCATGAGCTTCATCAACCAACCGCTTGAAGTCATCAGGTGTACCATAACGGCTGCTAACAGCATATAAATTGGTAACCTGCATTGTCAATAAGGTGTTAAATCATGTTCTTAGAAGTGAAATTTGTAATCAACTAATAAAACATTCAAATTAAATAAAAAACAAAATTTGGTTTACCAGGAGCAAAGAAGTCAGATTATTGGTCGTGGAAACAGCTTTTTGCATATTTTATAGCTTGATGAACCAGAGCGCTTTAAATGATAAGAATATACATGTCACATAATTCCTTGATATTTAATGCTATAGATTACAAAGCCAAAAATGAACTACAAGTGGCAGGAATGAGAATTGAATGACACTCAATTAGTCCACTTCCACTCAATATTTCCCACTTCTACACCAAAGCTATTTTTTATAAATAATAATAAAAATAATAGTTTATGGGTTCCCCTCTGAACATCCCCACCTAGTGAGATTAAACCTTGTGACTATTCCCATAAAGGGAGCTTTAAGTCATCAACATAACAAAAGAGCAGGTTTATGTTCCAGCTACTCATACGACTTCAAAGTTAAATTACATCAAGATATGTTATCACAAAACAAAACAATGAAAGAAAAAGGGCAGAATAACATTCAACTCACCCTATAGCCAACAGTGAAATAATCTTTGTGCTCAATAAGTCCAATCAATTGGATTGCATTATAACCCGCTTCTTTGACATGAGGAAGGACCTAAAATTAAGAGATGTAATAGAAATAATATGCAAACACACAATGCGTATCAGAAAACGAGAGATCCTGATGTAATATTGAAGAAATAAAAATATAAGCAACAATAACTGAGTTACATTCTCCATAAAGTCATTGAATGATGCAACTTTTGGCTCCAGTGCACTAATCCCAACATGGCATTCATAGATACGCAATGATTTTGGTACTTCTGGATGCATATGCTTCCACTTGTATGCACATTCAGGAGGTGGCTCCCAGTGGACAGCAACAGCTTGTTTTCCATCAGCATCTGAATACAATCAAAACATTTAAAGGAAAATTGCAGTACAATTCTTAAACATTTACAAAGCATAAACAAACTGCCTCAAGATTCAACAAAACATCAAAAACAACAGCAACTAGCAAGGTTTTTTGTAATGCAGGGGAAAAAGCAGAACAGCCTTAGTCAAGTCAGCCAATAGAGCTCCTTACAGACTATGGCTTAAAGCACTTGTATCCAAGATACAGCATATACAATTTAACTACGTGCAAATTGCACCCAAAAAAAAAAAGGCTCAACTTTACCTTTGTTTCAATTTTGGACCGAACTACTAATTTTTTCAATAGTAGTATCCAACTTTAATTTTATTTCAATTTTAGATCAAACTTTTAATTTTTTTCAATAGTAATATTCAACTTTAATTTTGTTTCAAGTTTAGACCAACATCAATCTTTTGTTAGTAAAAACTGTTAAATGTTGTGGCCTATTAAGGAGGCTAACATGGCTGCCACCTCAACAAATTTTGCCACATCAGCTTATATTTATATAAACTAAAATATAACTATAACCGGCATCTGCCGATGGGCAATCTGTCGGCTGGCGCCAATGAACAAACCCCGTCACCAATAGGGGTTTCAGAACTCCACCAGCGCCGATGAAGATAAACTGAATCTGGGTTCATCTTAATTGCATTTGCATTCATCTTCATCGAATTTGGGTTATCTTCATTGCATTTGCTTTCATCTTCAACAAATTTGGATTATCTTCATCGAGTACGTGTTAGTCTTCATTGAATCTGGGTTATCTTCATCGTGTCCACCATCCTTCTCTCTCTTAATTGCCCTCAACCCCTTTTGTCACTCCAATCTGAAACCCCAAATCATAGTTATATATTTATAAATATTATAAATTTATAGTTATTTTTAGTTTATATACATATATTCTTTTATAAACAAAAGCTGATGTGGCAAAAAATGTTGAGTTGGCAGCCACGGCAGCCACCTTAGTAGGTCATGTCAGCATTTAATGGTTGTTGCTAACAGAAGATTAACATAGGTCCAAAATCCAAACAAAATTAAAGTGGAACACTACTATTGAAAAAATTAAAAGTTCAGTACAAAATTGATATAAAGGTAAAAGTTGGCTTTGTTTTTTGTGCAACTTTCCCTTTAACTAACTCTCATTCAGGTAGCTGATATTTGCAAGCAAAGATATAGCAGTAACAATTTTGAGGACAAGAACCAATATGGCCACAAGTCACTCAACATCATTGAAGCCAATTGGAGCAGTCCATAAACGGTCACTCCAAAGGATCTTTTGAAATAAGAAAGCAAGGTAACACAACCAGCCAAATGCAATAGAGAAGAGAATAGACTGTAAACTATATGCATAATGGCACAGAAGTGTGCTTTCCAAAAAAAGTAACAGTTAAGTCAGAGGTTAAGCATTGGGTATTATCTGTTATGTTATTCATTTTTTAATATTTTATATATCCTTTCAAAACTTATTGGAAATTAATTGTAGTTATACCCTATCGGGGACCAAATATATATATATAATGAATCAGCTGTCAAACAGTAAGAGCAGAAAGAAAAGAGCACACGAACATGACATGTCAGCAACCGTTAATTTCCAATGTTGCAAAGTTCGGTTACCAGGAAGTACATAGGTGGCCCATGCAGGAACTCGCTCCAAAGGCCCATCAGGAGTGTTAAAATATATCCTATATTTGCTGCCATGAGGGATACCAGGTGTGTATTTTTTTAACCATGCTTTCCTTCCCTTACGGGTCTCTAACCAGTATTCAAGAGGGGGCTTTTTAGCATAAAATTTCTTTCGTGATACAGGATCATCCACAATGTTGAAAATATCATATTCCTTCCCATCATCGATCACATCATATCGAGGTAAATTGCTAGGTGGATCATCTTTGTGCTGCTCTTTCCATGCTCTATACCTTGTCTCAGCATCAGGTATTTCTCCCAATTCTTCTTCTGTTTGAGGTCCATTAGGACCAAATATTTGCTCATATAGCTTAGCTGCAATTTCATAACGTGATTTAACATACCTGTCCTCCCCAGGTTCCCAGTAGTCGTCATTTGCTTTTTTTAAAATTTCTTCAATGGACACACCAGAGTCACCTTTATCATAATCGTCTACATAGTTATATTGCTGAAAATACAGGTCATCTGGTTTTTCCCCATCCCTGAGTTTATCTTCCAGAATGATAAACCAGTACCCATAATCATCATGCCCAAAATGACCTTCCCTTGCACAATTCTCTGTTGGTGACCACCCATTAAAGTCACCAACCAGTGAACAATAGCGAGCGCCTGCATATATCAAGTTGAGCACATGCAAGAAACAAAAGTTATTAAGGAAATGAAATCAGAAATTGCATTGGTGATGATTGATGCGCTGATTGCAGCAATTCAAAAAGATATCAAAAGAGACCAGGGGAAGGGGGGTAAACAAAGTTTAAAATGCAGCCATCAATTGGAGAACATTCAAATTTTAGTAAAATATGTAAAGTTTAGGGGGCAGTTCCTTTATTTACTTCATGGATTAATTTTGGTGATTCGATGTCTTTTACACTATTCAAGTTTGTGTATGGACCGCTCTGAGTGATTACCAGAGAGAGTTGACTAGGATAGCTTGTTGCTCATTCCTTGTGGTTCTAGGTTCCTTCAATATGTTACTATGGTCAAGTGGCTCAGGTCATTCTTCCCTTGCATTTGTCCTCTAATATTTGTCCTTAAATCACTTCAGTACCCTTTTACTAGATTCTGCACATGTCATCATCAGCTGCACCTTATCCTAACCAAGTTAGGACAGTTGCTAGATTCTGCATGTACTTAAACAAAACCTTTTGTTTCACATGGTAGAATATTTGACTTGCTAATTAATAAAGGTCAATGTAAAGTTTATAAATTATAATGTGTCAATGTAAAGTTTATAGATTATAATGGGGTTTATAGTCTACTTCTAAATATTTTCACAAGTTATGCACCACCATGGTATCTTTCTTTACCTCCATTGTAACTGGAACATATAATTGCCAGACTTCAGGTGTTATGGCTCATATTTTCACAGAGTTCTCCAATGAGTTCTCATATTTGTTATTCTTAAAACTAGGACAGTGCATTTTAGCCGTTCCATTTACACATCCAGTAGTCTGAATTTTTCACCCAAAAAATTTGAAAATAAAAAACATTTAGAGGGCTCTATACCAAACCTGGAGCCCACTCCATGAAGTCCACCCGATGTTGCACATTGCGGTGCATGCCCAATATTTCAAATCTAAAACAAAGATGCAAAATCAGTATAACAGGATCATTCTCAACCTCCCCCCACCAAAAGAAGATAAACCACTTTTATTCTAATTGAAAACTTAATAATTCGGTGAAATAATATAGAAGATTTTGGAAGGTGGAATGGAATGAATACAGTAAAACTAACCCCGAAGCTATTTCCTTGAGATTCAGGAATCGTTTGAAAATTTCATCCTTCAGGTTCTTCAATAATTTATGCCTGCGGATGAGAGTGAGACAACATTAATAACCTTCAAAAATTAGTCCAAAATTCTGCAATAAACACACCTCAACTATGACCTCTTCGCATTCGATCACTTATAAAACTGATCCAACAGGAAGAATTTAAACACCATAACTTGCTCTCTGTTTCCTAAATCAACCCCCCCCCCAACAAAAAAAAGGCTCTCTAAAAAATGGGGTAATAACGCTCACAATACAAAAGCAATACATATTTGGTGAACTCATTTAAAAAATGCTTCAATAAAATTTTCTGGAAAACACCGAACACAACTGGTTTTGTTGGTTCTAATCACGTGCAAAACCAACGCGTAAAAATTAAGGAAAACCATAGTGGAATCACAACCAAGGCGAGCCTAAGCCTTTTTATTTTCTTTCTTTGCATTCAGAAAGATAAATAGACAACGAAGAAATCCAAAACAGAAATAAGAAAAGGAAAAGGCAACCCAAGTGAACTCAAATTAAGAGGGGTCGATGACCAACCTTTCGCGGAGGAACAGGGCGAAGGGTTTATGGGAAATGTCGAGTTTGGTTAGAAACCCAACCGGGTCGATCCCTTTCTCGCCTTGGGGCTGGCTCTTCTTGCTCGTCGACCGTCGCTGGGGCTTCTGTTGCTGCGGCTGGGATTGGTCGCCAGCCGAGCATCTCCATTTCGCGGTGGGAGAGAGGAATTTCTGGTGAGTTTTGCAGTTGTTGTCCGGTTGGAATTTGAAGGATGGATGGCTCGGAGGAAATGGAATCCGACCAGGGATTGTCACCGAAACCATATCTAATGCAGAGAAATCGGGCGCGGTTGAAGATAAGGACGACGGCGGGTACTGCTGTTTCTGTGCTTTCTTTGAGGTGAAGCGCCCGGGAGAGGAGAAATTCATTATTTTTTTAAATTATTTAACACAATATCACAGTTTTAAAAAAAATTAATAAATTATTACAAATCACGAACTTTAAACCTCTGTTGAAATTAATGGGACTTAAATATATAAATTATAAGTGTCTCCCAAAATTAGATGTGACTATTCATACAAGATACTAGTAAATAGACATGTCCATTCAAATGTGAGCTACATAACAAAAAATGCGGACTTTTACTAAAGAGTACAATCAATACGACTAGATTATTATATATAAACTATAAATAGGACCCTCCTAATTCCATTATATCTATCCAAAATCAATTAAAGTTAATTGATTTCTTTAATTCCTTCTTCAAAATACTTTCTTACTCAAATAATATTCAATTATTTTTCAAGTGTGTGAGATTTTAATTTCTTTTTTTCAATAAATAATAGTACAATCAATATTTGATTCGCTCGAAAAAGTTAGTATTATGTTGTACTAATTATTTGAATAAGTGTTACACCTTAAGAGACAAACACTCATCGATCCAGTTAACACCATTATGGGGGTCAAAATATGTCTTAAGGATATTTGTTTCGCATATTTCACTTCATTTCTATTTGTAAATCTCATTTTTTATAATTTTACATTTTAATTTTATTATTAGTTTGCACATTTCTAGTCAAAATCAAATTGTGGACAACAATTTCAACCGTAGCATTCATACGAGCATGGCTTGTCTTTTGAGGAACTTCAATATTTAGAAAAAATTATAATTTTTAACTCATTACTATTAATAAAGAGTTACTTAATTTTTTGTATTAAGCAAGAGTGCTTTCAAAACTCATTATTGTCAATTTGTCATATTTTAAAACTCATTACTATTAATAGTAAGTTCTATTCATATAAATTCCATATAAATTCTACGTTTTCCTTTTAGTGTAGAACGTTAACGGGAATGATTTAATGTAATTTATTTAAAAAGTATAATATTCTATTAAATAGCTTGAAATTTTATAATATTTTTAAAAATTTATCTTCAGTTAAGTCTATCGGACAATGACATCAATGTGTTGAGTTGATTTGAGTTTGATATTAATTTGAGATCGAAATAATTTTTTTTTTTTTTGAGAGCTTGTTTGTGAATCTTAGAGATGGCAAACGGGCCGGCCCGGCCCGGCCCGGCCCGCCACCAAGTGGCCCGCGGGCCAAATTGGCCCGCTGAAAAACGGGCCAGCAGATTGCTGGCCCTAGCCCGGCCCGCCACGGGCCAAGCGGGCCAAACGGGCCAAACTGGCCCGCCCGGAATTTAACTCACCTTTAGCTTGGCAGTGAGCGAGAGAGGGCGAGCGAGGGCCGAACAAGGGCGAGCGAGGGCGAGGCTAGCGAGGGCCGCGCGGGCTGAGCGAGGCGACAGAAGGCGAGCGAGGGCCGAGAGAGGGCGAGCTCGGCCGCGCGGGCGACAGAGGGCGAGCGAGGGCCGAGGTCGGCGAGCGAGGGCCGAGGTCGGCGAGCGAGGGCCGAGGTCGGCGAGCGAGGGCCGAGGTCGGCGAGCGAGGGCGAGGGCTAGGGCCGCGGGCGAGAGCGAGGGCGGGCAAAGCGAGAGCGAGAGCGAGGGCCGCGACAGAGGGCGAGGGCCGCGGCCGAGGGTGAGGCGAGGGCTAGGGCCGCGGGCAAGGGCCAGGGCCGCGGGCGAGAGCGAGGGCGAGGGCGAGGCGAGGGCGAGGGCGAGAGAGCGAGGGCGAGGCGAGGGCGAGGGCGAGGCGAGGGCGAGGGCGAGGCGGGTGAGGTGAGGGCGAGAGGCGCGGTGGACTGCGAGAGGAGAGGCTGAGGGAGGGGTGTTTAGGGCGAGAGGCGAGGCTGGGGGGGGTTGTTTTTGAGCGAGGGCCGCGGGCCAAGCGGGCCAGCCCGGCCCGCTAACATTTGGCCCGCCGGGCCAAATTGGCCCGGCCTTAAACGGGCCAGCATTTTGTTGGCCCGAGCCCGATGCCGGGCCGGGCCCCGACGGGCCAGCCCGTCGGGCCGAGCCCATTTTGCCATCTCTATTTGTGATGATGAAAAATAATAAACTTAGGTAGAATAAATTTATATGAAAACAAATTATTTTGTTCACGAAGATAGTTAATAATTGAATGAAAATATTTTTAAAGAGACTTATGTATCCATAATTTCCATCCAATTCTATTGATATTTATTCTATCATATCCCAAATAAAGATAAATAATATTTCAGTCTATTTTTTTATTTACATTCCATCCCTTTATAATTCATTTCATTAATCAATATCTCTCAAGCACAATATGAGTTTATAAATTTGCACCCATAATTGTACCAAATTTTCCATATAACTGACTAAAGGAAATTTCTATTTGTAACCAATTTTTTACTATTTGCGGCCATTCAAAATTTATTTTTGTCATTTTACCATTTACAATAGCATTACTAATCATTTGCAACTAATTTTTTTCAAAAATATCCTTTTCTATCACCATTGCGCATTGCTATAGAGCCACAACCATTTCCATACACTCAAATCGTCGTCCGGCTATGTGGGTGTTGTTAGAACAGCAGTGTAAAATGAATGTATTACACAATCAACAAGGGCTGCATATGCAATGCAACAATGTGTATAAAGGCCACACTAACGGAAATGAAATCCACAGCAATAACTATAAAACGGCAACGATTGCAATATATATATCGCAGCAGTATCAATAGACAGAAACTCAAACCCGAAAATCAGAGAGATAATGGAAGAACTGAAACAGTCAAGTCCGAGGCACGCCTGAAGTGCTGTCCTGAAGACAGTGACGCCCTGCTCCGGTCACCAGCAGGCTGTGGCATCTGTCAACGCAGGATTCAACGGCCAACTCCGGAGAACGGGGACCATGCTCTACCGGGTTTTGCAGAACTCTTAGGGCTTGCTCTCTATTGGTTGGTCGAACACTGGAGAAAGAATGAAGGATGAAGATCTGTGTCTTTCATCGACGCTTGACTACGCTTATATAGCCGGGTCGAGGAGGTTGAACAGACGCTTTCATCAAAGCGGCCATCAAAGCGGCATTGAAGATCAGAATGAATGCCGACGATTGGAGAAGACGAAGCGGCCAAAAATAAATTCACGGAGTTAAATAGGGACGCTTCGGGAAGACGCTGAAGGAGAAATAAAAATTAAAAAGAAAATAAAATATTTAATTTATTACTTTCTTTATACAAAAATATATCTAAATGACCCGACCTGCCCGTCCAACCGACCGGCGGTGGCGGCGCACGCGTGGGCCAAGGGGTTCGCCCGCTCACAAAACTTGGGTGCCCCTTAAGGCCCAAACCCAAGTGTGAGGGAGGAGTATAAATACACACTTTCACCTCTTTACACAACCAATGTGGGACAACCACCCACACACACACTTACACTCACACACTATGAAAACCAACAATCTCTCACATGAGTGTAAGTGTGTTCAAACAAATAGATCGAAACGACGCCACAGAGAGCAAACAACAAGTTATGCGTCAGGCAAGGTGTCTTTTGGACTTGAACCTCCCTTAGTGAGTATCTGTTGAACTTACCAAAGAAATAGTGAGCTTGCTTTTGAACTACCCTTCTGTTAGTAAATCAAGACAACAGATATCACACACAACTCATCTTACACCTTCGAGTTATATACGATTGTGTCCATTTTGGTCCTGGACAGTATCCTGAATTCATGAGAGCTCTAGAGAACCCAAGCCTTTAGAACAGTTCTCATAAAAGCGACCCACTTCTACTCTCACATAGGTAATCATTGGTTAAGAGTACTCTGTTACTACTCCTTTTATCATAAGATACCAATATTACCTGTACCATCAACAGAACACACACTCTGATTAATGGGAACTGGGAAGGAAATATAATTTCCTTAGTGTGTAGACCATGAATTATCCCAGCCAGTTTGCCTATTTAACCCAAATCTTGGGATCTCCAGTCAACTGGGTTAGGTTATCACCGGATAATTCATTTCACAGGCTTTAATCCCCATTCCCTTTGACGTAGACGTGACTTGTTTCCTAGTCACTCCTTTTGTCAAAGGATCTGCCAAATTTTCCTTCGACTTCACATATCAATGGAAATTATTCCATTGGTAAGCAGCTGCCTTACAGAATTATGCCTACGCCTTATGTGTCTCGATTTCCCAATGTAGACACTATTTTTAGCTCTCATAGAAACAGCTAAGTTGTCACAGTAGACACATATGGCATTTACAAGCTTAGGCCACAGTGGAACGTCTTCAAGGAAATTTCGAAGCCATTCAGCTTCTTCACCTGCTTTGTCCAGAGCGATAAACTCGGATTCCATAGTAGACCGTGCGATGCACGTCTGTTTCGAAGACTTCCATGACACAGCGGCTCCACCTAAGGTAAACACATACCCACTGGTAGATTTAGTCTCCATGCTATCTAAGATCCAATTAGCATCACTAAACCCTTTCAATATAGGTAGATATCTTGTGTAATGCAATCCATACTCTAACATGTACTTTAAGTACCTGAGTATCCTGACCAGAGCATCCCAATGGTCACGACCAGGATTGCTCGTATATCTTGCCAACCTACCTACCGAGTAGGCAATATCAGGTCTTGTACAATTCATGATGGACATCAAACTTCCGATGACCCTAGCATACTCCAATGGCGATACCCCTTCACCATTGTTCTTCTTTATATTAGAATTTGGATCAAACGGAGTAACCGCGGGCTTACTCTCGAAATGACCAAATCTACGCAATACTTTCTCGACATAATGTGATTGAGAAAGTATATACCCTTCGACATTCTTCGTTATGCGAATTTCAAGAATGACATCAGCAAAACCCAGGTCTTTCATGTCAAAGTTGGAATTCAACATCCCTTTCGTGGATTCTATGACACTTCTGTTAGTGCTCATTATCAGCATATCATCCACATACAGGCATACAACGACACACTCGTGATTTATGGTTTTAACATAAACACATTTATCACACCCATTTATTTTGAACCCATTTGCAAGCATAGTGTGATCGAACTTCTCATGCCATTGCTTTGGTGTTTGTTTTAGTCCATACAGAGACTTTATGAGTTTACACACTTTCTTCTCATGTCCCTTGACAACAAACCCTTCCTGTTGTTCCATATACACTTATTCCTCTAAGTCTCCATTTAAAAATGCAGTCTTCACATCCATCTGGTGAATTTCCAAATTATGTCATGCTGCAATTGCGATCAACATCCTAATAGATGTGATTCTCGTCACTGGAGAATAGGTATCGAAGAAGTCTTGCCCTTCCTTTTGGCGATAGCCTTTAGCTACTAGATGAGCTTTGTACTTATCGATAGTACCATCAGCCTTTAGTTTTTTCTTAAATATCCATTTGCACCCAATTGGTTTACTCCCCGGAGGTAAGTTAACCAACACCCATGTCTGGTTTTGCATAATAGACTCCATCTCACTATTGACGGCCTCCTTCCAATACGGAGCATTAGATGATGTCATAGCCTCATTAAAAGTTTGAGGCTCATCTTCTACCATAAAGGTTAGGAAATTCGGTCCAAAAGAGGTAGCCTTCTTAGCTCTTTTGCTCCTTCTAGGTTCGACCTCGGTTTCCTAACCTGCTTGCCCCTCAAAAGAGCTCGCTTCATACTTCCTCTTGGAACCACCATCATTGTGTCTTTCTTCCTTAAAAGGGAATATATTCTCAAAGAACTCCACTTCTATAGATTCCATTATGGTGTTATTATTAATATCAGGAATTTCTGACCTTATCACCAGGAACCTATAGGCAGCACTGTTAAGTACATAGCCAATAAAGACACAATCTATCGTCTTTGGTCCAAGTTTGACCCTCTTCGGTAAAAGAACTTGCACCTTAGCCAAACACCCCACACTTTGAGGATTTTATATGAGGGTTGCTTCCCATTTCACATTTCATAAAGAGATTTATTAGTCTTCTTATGTGGAATTCGATTCAAAACTAAATTTGCTATGAGCAACCCCTCCCCCCACAAGTTGTGGGGTAAACCTGAACTATTAAGCATGCAGTTGACCATGTCCTTTAAAGTTCGATTTTTTCTTTCTGCTACACCATTTTGCTGTGGTGTATACGGTGCTGTGATTTAATGGATTATGCCATTAACCTCACAGAACTCAGAGAGAGACGTTGATTCATACTCACCACCTCTATCTGATCTCAGCACCTTCAATTTCTTCCCAAGTTGATTTTCAACTTCTGCCTTATATGTCTTAAAGACATCTAAGGTCTCGTCTTTACTGTGTAGTAGATACACATAGCAGTATTTGCTACAATCATCTATGAATATGACAAAGTACTTCTTCCCACCTCTAGTAGGAGTACTTTTCATGTCACATAGATCACTATGAATTAAATCGCGTAACTCACTATTTCTTTCCACAGACGGAAACGGCTTCCTTGTGAACTTTGACTCGACACAAACTTCACATTTATGTCCTTTGTCAATACTGAAGTTAGGCAATAGTCCTAAGTTTACCATTCTTTGGAGAGAACGATAATTGACGTGCCCCAACCTTGAGTGTCACACATCACACAACTCAACAGAATAAGCTGAAGCCTTGTTCTTATTCTCATTATTCTTGGGAACTTGGACTAGTACATTAAGTTTAAACATACCATCAAGTAAATAACCCCGTCCCACATACATACCCCCCTTAGTAAGAGTGAACTTGTTAGACTCAAATACAAGTTTGAAACCATTCTTGTTCAACAGAGTCCGTGACATCAAGTTCTTCCGGATTTCCGGCACGTGACACACGTCATTGAGGGTAAGTATCTTCCCCGAGGTCCACTTCAGCAGGACCTTGCCTTTTTCGATCACAGGAGACGCAGAAGCATTCCCCATGTACAGCTTCTCAGAGCCGTTAGCACTTTCATATGTGGCGAACAGAGCCCTGTCACTGCAGATGTGCTTAGTAGCCCCCGTGTCGATCCACCAGCCCTTGGCATTCGACACCATGCAGACATCTGTGACAACAGCTATCAGGTCGACATCTTCTTCCATCATGTTGGCCTGATTGTTCTTGCGCTGGTTATTGGCAGAGCCCTGGCCCTTTTTGTGACGACAGTCAATGACCCTATAACCTGCCTTGCCGCATACCCAGCAGGTTCCTTGGATGCGCTTGGTGGGGGTTTTATTCTTGGGACCCATGTTCACGTTCTTCTTCTTGCCTTGTTGTTTCTTGGGCTGAGTTTTTGAAACTTCAACCACGTTAGCTCTTGCTTCCAGCCTGAGAAGAGCTTTATCTCCCTTCCGGTTGTCTTCTTCAATGCGGAGTCTGACAGCCAGATCCTCCATGGACAATTCTTTTCACTTGTGCTTGAGGTAGTTCTTGAAGTCTTTCCACGAAGGTGGTAGCTTCTCGATCATAGCGGCAACTTGGAAAGGTTCATTTATGACCAGTCTCTCACTCAACAAGTCACTAAAGAGCACTTGCAGTTCTTCCAACTGGTTGACTACCAACTTGGAGTCAATCATCTTGTAGTCAAGAAATTTCCCCACGAGGAATTTCTTGGTCCCAGCATCCTCCAGTTTGTACTTCTTGTCCAGAGCATCCCACAGATCCTTGGCTGTCGGGTAAGCAGTACAATATACGTTATACAGTGAGTCCGCCAAGGCACTTAGGATGTAGTTCCGACATAGAAAGTCCGTATGCATCCACGCTTCCTTGGCAGCTACTTCCTCCGTAGTTGCATTCTCCGGGGTGATTGGGCATGCTTCCTTCAGGATATGTGCCAGGTTTAGAGTGGTCAGATAAAAGACCATCTCTTTGTTGCCACCTCTTAAAGTCTTCCCCATTGAACTGCTGTGGCTTCTCAACATGAGTTGCCAGTTTGGAAACAGCGGGTCCAACGGCAGTAGAAGCCAATGCAGTGGCCATAGGCACGTTGGAGTTGGGGGCAGCCATTTCAAGTTATGATAAAATTTTCAGATGAGTTTCCTTTTAACTCATTGTCTTTAGAATGTTAGAACAGCAGTGTAAAACGAATGTATTACACAATCAACAAGGGCCGCATATGCAATGCAACAATATGTATAAAGGCCACACTAACGGAAATGAAACCCACAGCAATAGCTATAAAACGACAATGATTGCAATATATATATATATATATATATCGCAGCAGTATCAATAGACAGAAACTCAAACCCAGAAATCAGAGATATGATGGAAGAACTGAAACAGTCAAGGCTGAGGCACGCCTGAAGACAATGACGCCCTGCTCCGGTCACCAACAGGCTGTGGCGTCTGTCAACGCAGGATTCAACGACCAACTCCGGAGAACGAGGACCACGCTCTACCGGATCTTACAGAACTCTTAGGGCTTGCTCTCTGTTGGTTGGTCGAACACTGGAGAAAGAAGGAAGGATGAAGATCCGTGTCTTTCATCGACGCTCGACTATGCTTATATAGCTGGGTCGAGGAGGTTAAACAGACGCTTCCATCAAAGCGGCCATCAAAGCGGCATTAAAGATCAGAATGAATGCCGACGATTGGAGAAGACAAAGCGGCCAAAAATAAATTCACGGAGTTAAATATGGACACTTCGGGAAGCCGCTGGAGGAGAAATAAAAATTAAAAGAAAATAAAATATTTAATTTATTATTTTCTTTGTACAAAAATATATCTAAATGACTCGACCGACCAGACGAACAGACGGCGACGGCGGCGCGCGCATGGGTCAAGGGGTTCACCCGCTCACAAAACTTGGGTGCCCATTAGGGTCCAAACCCAAGTGTGAGGGAGGAGTATAAATACCCACTTTCACCTCTTTACACAACTAATGTGGGACAACCACCCACACACACACATACACTCACACACTATGAAAACCAACAGGTGTGGGTCACCTCTACAAAATTAAAGCCAGCATTGTGGTTGCCACCATCACGGCAAATATACACACACACACATATATATACACACAGATACACATATACACACACATACATATAAATATATACACATAGATCTCTGGGTTATGGGGCGGAGAAGAGAACGAAAGACAGCTACCGAGCTATGTCTGTGTATGCTAGAAGGCAAATGGGTGGAGAAGATGGAAATATTGTCTGGGAAGGCAATTGGGTAGAGAAGATTGTTTGTGTGACTGTATGTGTGTGTGTGTGCGTATATATATCTGTGTATATCTTGGCGGCATCGTGGGTGGTGGTGGGTAATTCATTGAGAGAGAAAGTGACTGTGTGAGGGTAAAAGTGAGTTTTTAAAAGAAGACATTCCAGGTATATTAAAAAGTGATTATGAAGAGTAAAATATGTGAGTGCAAATAGAATTTTCCCCGAATAAATCTAATCTAATAAAGTTTTGTTGGTTTGACAAGGTTACTTAGTTCCAATTACATGTAATAGTTTGTTAGTTCAAATTTTCTTAGATAAATTTTAATAAAATAATATAAATATTCGACAACTAATTTGTACCCAAAGACACTGCAAAATAATTAATAATTTGTTTTGAATTGTGATAAACAACCCATATCAAATAACTAATAAATTCTCAAAATATGCCAAATTAACATAAAATGTTTATGTATTTAAATGTGTATATATATATTGATGGTTTAAATGTGTACAGGAAACTATATCCTGATCAGAAGATAATTTATGAGGACATTTTTTCAGATGAGATAAATTTCATTTAAAATCGAATTTGACAATATCATAATCACAGTTAAAATTAAAGTCATAATTATAGTCAAATTAAGAGATCCAATGTCAATTAAATTTGAGTCAAGTATTCAAAGGTAAGGATTAACAATGGAACCAATTGAATTGAGTTCAATTTGTGGACTACGTAGATTTGGTTCAGTTCTCAGATCTATAGACACCTTTATTATTAAGCATTATAATATATTTGAACACCCTTATTATTAAACATTATAATATATTTAAACTCAATATTCCATAATAAAGTGGATCTATAGACACCCGTATAACCAAATGAATTCTAATTCTCGAGCTTATAATTTGATTTCAATGATGCACCAAAACTCGTGAGTGGGTTCCAATGATAGGCTGAAAGTCGAATGGGTTTGGCCTAGCCATTTATTTTTCTATTGTTTTTGTTTTGTTTGGTATTTTTATTTTTTTAGTTAAATAGATTCAATTTAATTAAATAGATTACACCTTAATTATTTTTGCTTGTAATATAAGAGGTGTTATAGTGATTTATGTAAAGTTTATTGATTAATTTGACTAAAAATATACTACTAGGTATTTGGACAAAAGATTATAACTAAATCGGGTGTACGAACAATTTATTATTCCAAATTTTATATAGAAATGAAACTAAATATTTTGCAAAATATATAAAAAAACTAATAGCCTATTTAATATTCAAATATATCCAATTTCGTTTCATTAACATTTTTACACCAATTAAGCCTCCTCGTAATTGACATGGCAACAAAATTAAGCATCGTTTTTACACCAATGGGATTAATAAGAATGAGGTATGGATTCTCATCATTAAAAAAAATAAACAAACAAATCTAACAAATAAAGTTGTTATAGGCATTTCCTGCATCACTCTTTATGGGCCAGACTCGGTCCGATGGGCCGGCCTAATCGCTCAAAGCCTAAAAGGCCCATGCAACCTCGTCAAAAAAAGTCCGTACACCACCAAGAATTCACAGCTCATAAGGCAAGCTCCACGACGAGTTTCTGATGAAGCCTCTTGCGAGCTCTCCCCGATCGACTAACGAGCTCCTAGTAAAACCCTCAATCAGCTGGACCATCAGATCCCTGGCCTAATACCTCTAGCTCGCACAAATGACAAAGATGTCGAGAAGTCAGAGGTAGGGTCCACTTACTACAACAGCCCATGCTCCTCGTAATGAGGATCCCACTCACAGCTTTGTACAGATGATAAGGATTGTTTGTCCCCCGTTATATCATCTTTATATTTCTATATGTTATCCAAATTGTAAAAGGCTCCTCATTATAAATAAGGAGTCAAAGATATCAGGAGAGGGACAGAAGGAATAATTAGACATCGCCATTCTGAAAGAATAATCAGAGTGCGAGCGTGGAGTAGGCATCGTTCTGACCGAATCACGTGAAAATCGCTGGCTGTTCTTCATCCATATCTGGGATCTTTGTTTTTTTTCTTCTTCTGACTATTTTTCGGACTTACTCATTGCGGCTCAAAACGAATCACAGTCAACTGAAACTGAACGTTGACAAAAGTAAATTGCAAAAAACACTTACGAGGTTTGGAAAAATTGCAAGAATTATTCTTAATGTTTGAGAAATAATAATTATTATTTATATTATTAAACAAAAAGATTAAAAATTATTTTACCATTTATCTCTCTCATTTTTATTATCTTGTCTTATTTTTTTTTAAAAAAAGAAGTAATTGACGTCTACCAATCACCATCGACCATTTGAATAAAGAGATGGAGAATTAATCTATACCAGATATGAGTTAATCATAATGAACCCACACTATCTATCTTCGTTTGGAATGAACCCATATTCAATACAAGAGAGAGAGAGAGAGAGGAGATGATAATGAATAGAAGTTGGTATAGATTTATTACGGAGAAACCTATATTTATCATATAAAAGAGAGATAGATAAAGATAGGTATATAATAATGAGTCTATAATGGTTTGGATTAATCAAGGATGAACTTATATGGTTTGGGTTTATCAGATTCATCATGTAAGATAGAAACTTAGATAATGAGTCCAAGCAATGAACTCAATCACCTATCATCGTAGTATTTATTTAACTATCATTGTGTTTCTAGTGAACTATCACCTCTGTCCAATTGTTTAGAAATTTGGATTATTATAGATCTAGAACGATTGTTTATATTTGAAAGTATGGCAAACTCAAACTAGATTTTTGTTCATCGTAGAGAAATAAAGACTTACCTGAACATTGTCTCTATTGAAGTGTTGCTAACATTTACGCCGTTTAAAATTTCTAGATATGGGATCGCTGTTGCTGGATTATCGTTATTTTCGTTGTTATTATTTTTTCCAACAAAACAAGATAAATGAAAATAATTGAGAGACTTTATAATATAGAGAAAAAAAAGATAAAATTCTTTAAGTGTAAAGATATTTTGATTATTTTTTTAATATCAACGAGGTTAACTGGTAATATAATATTAAATTTAAGGGATACTCATTATATTTTCTCAAATATAAATGTTTTATAATTATTTTAAATCTCAAGTGTAATTTTTCCCAACCTATCGTAAAAACAATTATTAGAAGGAATATTAACAATTGAAGATAAAATGACAGGAGGATTAAATGTTGACGTTGAAAATACTTATTATTGTTTAAACTACAAATCTAAAATCACTTATTCTATATATTTTAATAATTTAATTAATGTGTTTTGTTTTGAATCTTATTTATGACATGAGATTAACTCAATGAGTTAATGAGTTTAAATAATATATAATATTGTATATATATTAGATAGATTATAATTATATAAATATAATTTAAATACGACATACAAAGATGGGATGGGGCATGACTAAAGTTGTCTTCAACGGTTAGCCAAAACCCTTGCCAAGCAAAATTTTTAAGGAGGCAAGCCTATTTCACAGGTCCAACGATGCTCACCATTACCAAATCCCTTTGCCAAATTGATAGTGAACCTAAATTGTCAGACCAATTTGGAGATCCAACTTGTCCAAGCAACCCTTGACTTTTCTCCCCACAACGACCATTGAAATAATCGATGCCTTCACAATGATCATCGTTGCAGTTGTCGTCATTACTGGTGTAAGCCGATTTGTCGTCAAAAGAGATTCGCGATTGCAGTTGATTTGGAAACAAAAGGTCTTGGTGGTCAAAGACAATGATGAAAATTGGCTCGCAGCCATATAAGACAAACACTTAGAGGCGGAAGGTGAGCAGACGCGGCAACGGGAGGTGAACAGTTGCAATGACAGTTTTACCAGTGATGAGATTTGTGTATTTGATTTTGAATTTTTTTTTTGATCTGTGTATTTATTGAGTGATATTATATATCTTTTTATTTAATTATTGATTTTGTGTATGTGTATTTGATTATTTTGTATATTTGAATATTGATTTGTGTATTTGAAGAAAAATCTAAAAAATTAAACTTTATTTTTTTTTATAAGCAAGATCGACAATAAATTAGGTTGTGATTTGAAGTAACAAAGGATTTAATTTGAGAAATAATATATGCATTAAAAAATCCTCATAGTATTTGATGGGATGAGATAATAAAAAAAACACAAATAATTAGCCTTTGAAATAGTAGTTATTGGATTAAGGAATTGGTAACAAATTGATTTGTGTATTTTATTATTGATTTTGTGTTTTGTTTGATCTATCTTTGTTAAATTTGATTTGTGTTTCTTTAATCTATCTTTGTTGCTCATTGTGTTGTTTATTGTCTGGGATTTTTGTATTTTTTTTATTTGTGTTTTGTTTACTATTTATTGCACTTTATGTTTTTTTATGATTTGTGTTTTTTAGAATATTTGGCTTGTTGGTGTCTTATTTTTGTGTTTAATTTGAATTAGATTTCAGTATTGATTGAGTTCATTTGAGCTATTGGTGTATTGTTTTTGCATTAAATTTGAATTGGGTTTGAGCATTGATTTAACTAAATTTGTTCATGATTTTTTTTTTTTTGTGATTTTTGTTCTTATAATTAATAAGAGTATTGATTCAATATCTCTCAATAGTTTTTTTTATTTTTTACGTAAGTTGACCAATTGCCTTTTGTTTGTTATGGAATAAGATAATAATGAATATTATTACACAAATTTGTGAAACGATGATTAAAATATTCAATACGAGTATGCGAATGTGGTTATCAGTCCATCCTAATATGATTCATCGTAAGTCACTATCCAAAAAAAGATATGAACAAAAAATTTCTCAATACAAGAGGATTTGATGCTCGTTTTAACATAGCTAAATATTAGTATAGATGCTAGACGGTGATGATCAAACGAAACAAAGGTATTAGAAAAGGGTTCATGTCTATTTCCATAAATATAAATAGTTTGAATCTTTTTGAACTCCCAATTTGTTGATGCATCATTAGTCTTCAATCTAACTTGCAGTCAGCAAACTCAAGGGGCTAAAGGCATATCCAACCCCCTCACATTTCACCATTTAACCATTTTGCCCCCTTAACTTAAACAAGGACCTATTAGCTCCTCCAACTTCCAATTTTAAATCTTACACACATCTTGGTCAACGCATGTATTACACACGCGATTGAGGCGCGTGCAGCACATCACCTTCTTATTCCTTATTGTCTCCGGCGACCTCTTCCCGCTCACTGCCTCTCTCCTCCCGCCTGCTACCGCTCGCTGCCTCTCTCTCGCTCTCGCTCTCACTCTCTCTGTCGGTGGTCGCTAGCAGCGTCCGAGCCGTCGACCGAGGTTGGGGAGCCGTCGATAGCAGCGGCCAGGCCTGGGCGGGTAGAGGGCGATGGCGTTGATTGGGGTTGAGGGGCGACGTGGGAGGTGGGTCGCGGGCAGATCTGGGCGTTGGGTGTCGATTGGGGTCAGAGGGCAGCGATGACGTCTTTTTCTTCCGCGGTTATCTTCTTTCTCTCTTTGTCTCTCGCTCTCTCTCTCGGTCTCTCTCGCTCTCGCATCTCTCGCTATCTCTCTGTATCCCTCACTCTTGCTTTCTTTCTCTATCTGTATCTATCACTCTCTCTCTCTGTATCTCTTGCTTTCTCTCTGTATCTCTCGCTCTCGCTCTCTGTATCACTCGCTCTCTGTGTATCTCTTGCTCTCGCTCTATTTCTTTGTATCTTTCATTCTCTTGCTCTGTATCTCTCGCTCTCGATATCTCTCGTTCTCACTCTCTGTATCTCTTGCTCTTCCTATCTCTCTGTCGTTTCAGGCGGCCATCAGCCGCCGGCCTTATTCCTCTCTTGCAGATCAAGACAAGGGGCGCATTTCAATTGGCTTGATCAAAGTGGGGCCTATATCAGACGGCATGTGCAACTCACACAACAATGCTTGCTGCATTGAGGTATGTAACTATTACAAAATTAGTAGTTAAAGTATCTAATAGGTTTAAAATTAGAAGTTGAGGGGGCTAATAGGTCTTTGTTTAAGTTAATGGGGCAAAATAGTTAAGTGGTGAAATGTGAGGGGGCTGGGTATGCCTTTAGCCAATTCAAAGATACCATGGCCAAATAGATGACAAAAATAAAAGTGGAACATTAGAATAAGATAAAGTAAATTCACTCGTTATCCTTTTATTACTAATATATGTTGATAGTCATTCTTATTGACATTATCTTTAACTTATTAAATTTTTCAATTTCTTCACTTCCAATGCATGCAATCAGTATCACCCAACACTCCTAGAAACACATACTATTCAACCGTTTTCATCAACTTTGCAATCTCAATACTATTTGGCTATCTTAAATATTGCTTGCCAAAATACTTCAACTACTACTTTCACGAACTTTTTCAAACTTTTTATTATTATGCTTTTGCCAATCCTTACATATTTATCTACAACATCTGCAAGTGATCCATATGTAAGCATCCTTAATGCAGTTGTAATTTGTTTGGAGTGATGATAATAAAAAAACTCCTATGGCATCAATTATTTTAACAAAGCATTGATTATATGATTCAATTGCTGCTTTAATTCGTAGAAATAATGATGGACGCATATAAAACTTTTTACGAAATAATTGTGGTGGATATTTAGGGAAATCAACAAAATAATCACGATAAAACCTCTTATGACCTTCAATTCTATTTGCGATTGATGACACAGTAATTCATCACTTATCCATTGTGACTTGATACGGAGTTGTGATTCGTAGACTGTAAATAGTGTTTAATTATAGCCATAGTGATAGTCTTCCCATCTTCATTATCTTCAAGTTCTTCATAGATCATTCAGATGAACATGCTGATATTGTTGGGCATTGTGACTAATGTGAGATTATTAAATATTGGTAATGACAATATAGAAGTTTGTCTTTTAGATTTGTGAGTTGTAATATTGGTGACAATTTATTTATAAACTGTTCGAACATGGTTGTTAGAATATGACTGTTAGATTTTGGTTGTTGAAATTTTAAATTTATTATTATGGAATTATTTTAAAAGATTTTGTTCAATAATTTTATTTTAAAATACATTAAATATCATTAAAACGTAATACAGTAATATTTATTATTAAATTATAAATAAATATTAAAATTTTATGCTAACAAAAATTATAGGTAAAATAAAAAAAATAGAATTGAAGTTTATTAATAAATAAATGAATTAGAGAATTAAATAGAGAGTATAATAGGGAGGGTAGGTAGAGTAATTATAATTTTTGAGATAAAAAATATAAATTTAATTATTTATAATAATATAATAGAAATTAAAATATAGAGTGTGTTTGGAAATAGATAAAAAATTTCATCCATGCCTTACTCTTCAATTGATGAGTTTTAACTACAGAGTTAATTTGTTATTTATACTCGTAAATAAGAATTAAAAAAAATAATAATAAGAGTTATGATTGATAATGATATCATAAATTATATATCATATTTTCATTAAAAAAGATATTAAAAAAATAAATAATAACATATAATCATCTTTAACTCCTGGGGTGAGACATGACAAATGAGAGATGCTTATCATTATCCATTAAAAAACTGACATAGTTGGGCCGGGCGGGGATCAAACTAACTCGACCCGGATAGCCACCATCCGGCCCGATTAAGTAGAAGCCACGCGATATCCTCGCTGTTCTTCCTTCTTCTCTGGTTTTCCCGTCATCCGAAATTCCGAACAGGGTCAACAACAGTCAAACCAAAACCGCAACCGGAGGCGCGCAAACTGGTATGATGGAGTTCAGACCTCGAAACTACGCCGCCGAAGACGAAGCCTACTCTTTGCCTCGCGTGCAAGCCGACTCTCATCCTCTCTCCGCCGCATCTCCGTCGCTTCGCCAGGTCAAATTTTAACTTATTTTGGCCATTTACCTTTGAATATCCTAAATTGGCCATCTTCTTTTTCAAATCCTTAGCTGTTCCTTTCTTTTATCGAGTGTTACTGTTATTTGGTTCTATATTCACCGCATACTGCAATCAAATTGCTGAATCGGATTTGGTTTGTAGTATTTCAGCTGAGATTACATCACATTACTATTGATCTCAGCGAACTTCCATGGTTAGGGTTTGTTTATGGTTTCAAAATCTATATTGTGGTTTATGAGCATCGTGAACTGGGGAGTTATGGTCCGAAACTGTTTTCAAAAGAATCATATCAAAATACCCCCGTCGTTAAAAAATACCCCCCAATTTCTTCCAGCAAAAACAAAGAAACCGTTGTAAAATAGAATGTTATAATTGTTCCAGTATAACACCCAAAATCATTTGAAAACCGTCCCCTCTTAGAGGGTTTCACTGTCTTCGGTTGCCAAGACATCGACAACAAAGAAAATGAAGACATAAAAATCAACGTTTTCAAAACTGGACTTTACCAGCCGGTTCAACTAGAAAATCCAAGAACTGGTTGCAGTACTGGTCTGGTTTGACCAAGAAACCAGCTGGCTTTTTGTTGAACGGGCCAGTTGAACCGAGACCTGACAAAGCCAGCCCAGTTCAACTGCTGAATCCCCCCCACCCGGCATACCTTCAACTTGATGGAATGGAGAGACGACTCACCAAGCAGCAGAAAGGAGCTGATGATGTTCCTGTGGCAACAGAGAGAATGTTACACTCCTCTATGGTGAGCTTGCCAGCGGGGTGGAGGTGAGGACAAGGCATTTTATGGGAGGGAGAGAGGGAGGAAGGTTTGCAAACTAAGAGAGAGATAGAGATGTTTGCAACCTAAAAGCTAGAAAGAGATATCTTGGGAGGGAGGGGGTTTGCAAACTGAGAGAGAGATAGAGATGTTTGCAAACTAAAAGCAAGAAAGAGATATCTCCAAGTGAAGATAAATGTGTTAGTGCATTTATGAATCAACATTGGGGCAATAAATAATGACGACAATGGCAAAAGAGATATAGGAGAGAGGAATGGTCGAATTGGAGAGAAAATCCCGAGGTTGGAGAAATATTTTGAATGCATTATTTTTTTAATCTGTTTTTAAAGTCTGTGTTTGGTCTGATTCACCTAAAATTTGGAGTTAATTGTAAAATTATTTGATGATATTTATCATATTTTCAATTATTATATACTTCTTTATTTGATAAAAATACTTTATAGTTTGACCCTAGTCCGACCATTGACCCCTGACCATCTTCCTTTTCCAGTTTGATACGCACATATGGCTTTCTGAACATTGATAAAAAAACATAAGCAAACAAGCCCACACTTTTGAAAAATCATGAGGGTGTATGGACATACATAGATAAACATATATATGTATATATATTTATGCGCGCGCACACACACACGTACATATATAAAACAGAAGAAAAGTTTCACATTGATGACCTTTCCTTATTAGTTTAATGTGAAATTTTATTTGTCTCTTATCACTAGGTCAGAGAACTCTGGTATTGTTATTGGATTATAAATATTTGTTTGCTAGTTTTTCAACCTCTATAAGTGCAGTTGTGATATTCAAGTTTTCCTATTGTTGCTTTCATTTCTCAAATGTTGGTCATGAAACGGAAGGAGAAAAGTCGAAAAACAGAGAGAGAATTTACGAGAAATATTACTGAATGAATTTGACCTCAATAGCAAACAGAACCGAGGTTAGATTATATACTAGCCTTAATCGCCTCTTACACATCTTATACATCAACATTTAAAAATAAACTCAATCCTCTACAACTACAAATACAAACTAGTAGTACAATCAACCAATAATAACTTAAGAGATTACACAAGAGTATTATATAGCAATAACAACTATACTATGTCAACACAATCTCTTCCACATGCCTCTTCAATTTGGACTTCCTCGAGATAGTATTTGTAATTGTTGACTGCTGATGAGTGGGAGGAACTTTAAGACCAAGTTTATCACATAAAAATAAGAACCTATCTTTAGGCAATCCTTTTGTGAATATATCAACAACCTGATGTAAGGAAGGAATATATCTAATCTCAACTGCACCACCTTCAACCTTCTCTTTTACAACGTGCACATCAATTTCTATGTGCTTGGTTCTTGAGTGGAAAACAGGATTTTCAATTATACATTTTGTTGCCAAGTTGTCACACCAAAGAATAGGAGTATGTAGACATGAAAACCCAAGCTCATAAAAGAGCGATTTCAACCATAAAATTTCTGCCACTCCTTGAGCTACAACACGATACTCAGTCTCACACAAACAGATTGTGCAACAACTGTTAGTTTCTTAGAGCTCCAAACAAGTAGATTATTTCTAAGAAAAACACATAGACCACTAGTGGAACGTCTTGTGACCTTGTAGCCTGCATGGCCAACATCAATATACACATGTAGTGGCAAATCAGATGAAGATGGAGTAAAAACCAAACCTAGGCCTATGGTTTCTTTAAGATATTGCAATAATCTCTTACAAGGTAGCCAATGTTGATCCTTAGGAGAGGCAAAAAATTGACTTAATTTGTTTAGAACAAATGCTACATCAGGTCTGGTGTATGTTAGATATTGAAGAGAACCCACAATGATTCGATAAAGAGAAGGATTAGAGAACAAATTTCCTTCATCAGTTAAAGAAGTGGCTGCACTCATAGGAGTAGCACACGGCTTGCAGTCAAATATTGCAGCCTTTTTTAGTAAATCTAGGGTGTATTTAGATTGAGTCAAATTAAGGCCTGTAGAATCCCGATAAGCCTCAAACCCTAGAAAATAGTTCACTGCACCAAGTGTTTTTAGAGAAAATTGAGTATCTAACTCATGACTACAGTCATGTAAAGCAACAGAATTTGATCCAGTGATCAAAATATCATTAACATACACCAACACAAACAACACAAACTTAGGAGTTCTTTTGATGAATAAAGAAGCATCTGAAACTGCCCTCACAAAACCCCAATTCTTTAAAACTAACCTCAACTTAGTATACCATGCTCTCGGAGCCTGCTTAAGGCCATAGAGAGATTTCTTTAAATGACATACATGAGAAGGAAAAGACTGATCAACAAATCCCTCTGGTTGCGTCATAAAAACTGCCTCATTGAGATCTCCATTTAAGAAGACATTATTCACATCAACTTGCTGGATATCCCAGCCAAAAGCGACGGCTAAAGAAAATAACACTCGAATCGTAGGAGCTTTGATTACTAGACTGGAAGTTTCAGCAAAATCTATTCCTAGTGTTTGGAGAAATCCCTTTGCAACTAGACGAGTCTTGTATTTTAGGATAAAACCATAAGATTTATGCTTAACTCGGAACATCCACTTACAATCAATAAGATTCATATATGAAGAAAAGGGAACAAGATCCTAGGTATTGTTCCCTTTTAAAGCTGAATATTCCTCCTCCATGGCTTTAATCTAATTGGAGTCTAAGAGAGCTTCTTGAACAGAATTAAACTCTAGAGAACTCACTAAGGCATGAGGAGAAGTAAGGGAAAGCTGTCGTGCTTTAGCTCTAGTAAGCATGGGATGAGTAGATAGTGCTGGATCAGCCTTAGCTGAAGTAGGGTTAGATGCAGGAATTGGTGCAACAAGAATAAAGAAGGAAGAAGATGAAGGCTGCTCAGGAACAACAGAATTATAATTGGTGGCAGAAGAGACTAAGAAATCAGTTGGTGCTCCTTGAGGTGAATGACTAGATTTGGCTGAAGAAGAAAATGAATTCAAAATAGCAGTGGGCAAGCCCATGCTAGACACTGACTGAGGAGCATGAGATTTAGAAAATAAATGTGGAAAAGGAAACTCCGTAGGATTAAAATGAACATGTCTTGACACATAGATTATACCTGAAGGATGCATACGTTTGTATCTAGCTTATATATGGTTGTAACCAAGAAGCACACGTTTTGTTGAATGAAAATTGAACTTGTGCTTGTTATAGGGTCTAAGGTAGGGAAAACAAGCACAACTAAATGGTTGCAAGTGTATATAACTTGGATGTTTGTTATAAAGTTTCTCAAAGGGAGAAAGAAATTTAAGTGGTGAGGTTGGTAACAAATTTATAGTGTAGATAGCTATTTGAAAAGCCTCTACCCAGAATTTTAAGGGCATATTAGCATGGGCTAAAAGGGTTAGACCTATTTCAGCTATATGTCGATGTTTTCTTTCAACAACACCATTTTGCTGGTGTGTATAGGGATAGGTAAAACAAGATTGAATGCCACAGGTGTGCAAATAGGGTAAAAAGGCTTTAAATTCTCCACCATTATCAATTTGAAGGGCCTTAAGTTTGAACTAATATTGCAATTTAGCAAACTTATGAAAAGTCTGAAAGATGGATAGGGCTTCGGATTTAAGTTTCATTGGATACAACCATGTATTTCTAGTAAAAGCATCCACAAACACAATGTAATATCTATAACCCCCAATAGAAAGAACAGGAGAAGCCCCCCACAAATTTGAATATACTAATTCCAAGGGATGTTTAGTTGTGATTTGACAATTTGCAAAAGGAAGCTGATGCATCTTTCTCAATTTACAAGAATCACAAAAAGAAAGATCAGTAGAGGAACAAGGAATGTTGATTTTATTTAGAACATGTTGTAACACACGACGAGCGTGGCGGAGATGAGGATGTTAAGATGGATGTGCAGCCATACAAGAAAAGATAAAATTAGAAATGAAGTTATTCTTAGTAAGGTAGGAGTAGTGCCAATCGAGGAGAAGATGAGAGAGACTAGACTAAGATGGTTCGGTCATGTGAAAATGAGACCAAGAGACGCTCCTGTGAGGAGAGTTGATGAAATGAAACAATTAGTCAAAAAAAGAGGTAGAGGCAGACCCAAGAAGACTTTGAGAGATACATTAAAGTTTGATATGAAGTGTATGGATCTGAATGAAGTTATGACAAAAGACATAAATATATGGAAGTTTAGAATTCATGTAGTCGACCCCACATAGTGGGATAAAGGCTGGATATGTTGTTGTTGTTATGTTGTAACACATGAAATGAAAGATATCCCAACCTAGCATGCCATTGTTGATAGACCTTATCAATACAAGCTAACTGCATGCTAGGTTTATTAGAAGAAGACAAAATTTGTCTATTACAATTGTTTAGGCTAGTTACAAATGATTTAGGAAATTTTGGTGAGGAAACAATAGTAGAAGAAACAAGAATAACTGATGATGCAGCATGCACAAATGTTGGAGCCAGCTGATAGAGGCCATTTTTAAGAGTTCCTCGTAGTAGCACCTTGCCCGAATCCTTATCCTTAATCAAGCAAAAATTAGAGTGAAACTCAGCAATGACATTATGATCATGAGTGAGTTGAGATACACTAATTAAATTCTTTGTCATGTTAGGAACATGAAGAACTCGAGGTAAAGAAATTACAGAGGTCGGATTAGTTTGTGTAAACATTTTGTTGAGACCAACATTAGCAATAGGAGCCATCTTACCATTGCCTATTGCCACTTTATCACTGCCACCCTAGGGAGTGTGAAGAGAGAGATTATTCAGACTGGAGGTGATATGGTTTGTAGCACTAGAGTCTACACATCATGAGTTATCACCAGGTTGATAGGCTGAAGGCTGATAGGATGAAGAAGAAAGTTGTGACTAATTGTCCAAAGGTTGGGTGGAGAAACCATAATGAGTCTTTGGTGCAAACCCTAAGTCTGTCAAGAAAGCTCCATTAGCCTCATGAAAAGCCATCAAAGCCTGAGATTGAGAATCACTTCCACCTCTACCGAAGGAATTTCTCTGAAAATTTTTGTCAAACCTATGGTAGCATCTGTTAACAAGATGTCCAAGTTTCCCACATAGTTGACAATAAACTCTTCTGCCATAAGATCGACCTCTACCTCTACTTCCTCTAGAATTGTTTCCTTGGGAATTGACAACATTTCTACTAGGAAAACCTCCCCGACCAATGTTACCATTATTACATCTATTTACTTGTGAGGCAAAGTTGACATTCATAGCAGCATTATCAAAATTATGAACAGGAGACAGATTAGCTACATTTTTCGTAACTAACCGTTGCTTGTGCATCAAAAGCAGATATTAACCTTTTCTAGATTTATATCATCCATTTGACATGTAATTAAACTGACCACAACATCATAATCCTCATCTAATCCAGGCAAAATGGACATTAACAGGGCCTTATCATTTAAAGGTTCTCCAATTGTTGCTAGATAACGACTTAATAGTTTTGATCTTCAAGATATAATCATTCACCGACATATCATGTTTCTTAATAGATCTAAGTTGTTGTTTTAACTGAAAAGATCTAGCGATTTGTTTGTCGAGAATAAAGACTTTCAAGAGTAGTCCATACCTCAGCTGCTGACTCACAATGTATGACCTGACCAAGAACCTCATTGTCTATCGTCGAAAATAACCATCCTAATAAGAGCTGATCATATCTGATCCAATTTAGGAATTTTGGATTAACAACAGGCTCGTCATTCTCGGAAGAGATATATTTCGATGGAATATCTGTCTTGTTGATAAACGACAACAGATCAAAAGCCCTAATTGTGGCTAAGACTTGCGCCTTCCAATTCAAATAGTTGCTTGAATCTAGTTTTGTAGGAATGAAACTAAGATTCTTAGCAATTGAAGAAAAATCAGACAAGGATGCAGAGGACAACGAAGAAGATGAGGTTGAATTGCGAGAAACTATGGATGCTAGTCGAGGCTCTAATACCATGAAATGGAAGGAGAAAAGTCAAAAAACAAAGAGAGAATTTCTGATAAATATTACTAAATGAATTCAATCTCAATAACAAACAGAACTGAGGCTAGATTATATACTAGGCTTTACTGCCTCGTACACATCTTATACATCAGTATTTAAAAATAAACTTAATCCTCTACAGCTACAAATACAAACTAGTAGTACAATCAACCAATAACAACTTAAGAGATTACACAAGAGTATTGTATAGCAATAACAACCATACTATGTCACCGCAATCTCTTCCACAGGTCGCTTTTACTCACTACTCATTGCGTAGCAAATCATTGAATGAGATTTGTATTTAGTCAACCTGTGGAGACTAGGTCAATAACATCGAGGGCAATCATTATCAATTTTCAAGATGTTAATAACTTCTGCAATATGTATGTGCGCGCGCGCGTTTGCACACATGTAAACTTGGTTGCAGTTCGTGAATTTTTGAGAGCAATTCATTTTATAAAAAGTTGTTTACTTTGCACATAATTATGGCCTGCAATTACAGTATTTTTGATAGTTTGATAATATCTAATTCTAGGTTGATGTTATGGATCAAGAAAAGTATGACTTTTATGACCCTCTAAGGGCTTCAGATGTGAATATAGCTGTCCCAATGGAAAAATTACAAGACGAAGAGAGTAGTGTTGCTGTAAATAAAGCTGATGTTCAACTTCCAGCAAAAGAATGGACCTCTTTCAAGAAATTCCTAATGCAGAGATTTTCTGGATCTAAAATGATTTCAATTTCTACGGTAAGAATGCTAACCTTTTGAATTTTTTATTATCTAATTTTTTTTCTACGTGATATTAGGATTGGAAAGAAATTTCAAGGATTTTAATGATAGTGTTCAAATGCCAAACAAAGCTTGTATGATTTCTTGTAGTTGCAGTGCTTGTGGTATCAAACCACGTTTCACATTTCTAACATGTTGACTATCAAACTTAGACTTTTATTTGGGTGTTTTGCATCTGCATTTTTGTTTCTACAATAGGTTCTTAGTTCAAAAACTAAAAAGGAGCATCCCTACTCTCTAGTACATGAGGTTCCCTGCTTTGCAAGGGTTGCTTTTGTACGCTACTCTACCCTTGATTTGCAAAGAAGCTGTTTCCAAAATTTTAACTGGTGACATTCCAGTTTACAAAGGAGCAACCCTGCCACTCTTGCTGTAATGCCAAGGGTTTTCTCCATTATTTTTTATTACAGCAAGGGTTTTCTGCATTATAGACATGGTAGAAAACCCTTGCTGGAATCTTCATTATCTTCATAATCTTCCATTATTTTTGAACAATTAACCCAAGATGTTTAGATTGATCCTTTCTCAGGGTAACTTGATTTTTACATCTCATCTGGACATTAGTCACACTTATTTTAAAAACTTACATTCTATGTATTCAGTTTTTGAAATACTCAACTTGAAACCAAGCAGTAGCCCTCTACAATTTGAGTTTGGTATTTGCACCTTTTTTTGTCTCACCCACCAAAACAATATTTTTTGCAAATAACATGTACCAAAGCACCTCTTCTTGGATTTGCTTTGTAAGTTCATCTATCACAGAACAAAAAGATAAGGGCTTAGTGTCGATCCTTGCTATAATCCAATTGTAATTGTAAAAACCTCAGTATCTCCTTCACTAGTCCTAACATATGTTCGTCCGCCAGTCATCTTTCTTTTGTCACATAAAAAATTATTCACCAATTGAACCACTTCAAATATAAGAGCCCAAGTCAGGTACAGTTTAAACTGCAAAGCCAATTGATGTTGGATGAAGTATCATGTGTTTATAAAAGCTAATTAGCGTGTTATCTTTTTTGTAAAAACTCTTATTCTGGTTTTGAGGGCTACTGCTTGGTTTGAGGGTATTTTAACCATTTGCATGAAAACAAGGGTTTGAGCTTCTGTCTTAACAGTTTCATGCAAATAGAGCAGGAGCTTCACTGTATCCTTTCTTGTTCCATATCAGGTGCCAACCTGAATTTGTCAGACCACCACCAAGTCAAGGGCTTAGTGGCTTTTTTATGGAAGCTATGAGATTCTGTGATAGACCCATTGAATATATGTATCTTCCCTATTCTAAATTGTGACTTCTAGCCTTTTTTTTGCAGATGTCCCATGTAATCATGAATAGTGGCAAGGGTATGGTATACTTCTATTTTCTTGTTTTATTATTTCCTATTAAATTTCTAGTGGCATTCCTTTGCTTGGGATGGAGAAGAAAGGAAAAAAAGAGGAGAGTTCTAACATTAAACTGCTACTTGGTGGTCATTGAGATGCTTTTTTAGGGGCTTGTAATGTCTTTTTTTGTCATAATCATGGGACAACATGATGCCAATTTGCAGTACATGAGAAAGCTTCAACAGCTATGCATTTAGAAGAACTGGATGATCCTGAAAAGTTTGCTGAAGATGGAAACAAAGTTATCAGCCAGAAGGAGTATGTCTCACGGTTGCATGAGCTGAAAGATGAGATTACCCGTGCTTGGCAGGCTGATGATCGTGTTACGTCTTTGAAGTTGTCAATAAAGGTGAGTTTTACCACCTTAATTATATGTTTGTCTATATGTAACAATTTTCTTTTCATGTTCAATGTTGCCAAGGTTGCTGCATGCAGCACAATAGGCAAGGGACTCATAAGTTAAAGAGTCTTATAACTGAACCAATAATGAACCAAAGGTGAAGGGAACTTACTCGAGTACCAAACAAAAATCACTCAAATAGTATGAGAATTTAAAAGAGGTTTTTCTCGAGTACAACACTTCACTTGATTAAATGAAAGCTCTGATTTGTTTCTGCAACTAGAGAGATATACACACACACACTGCTATACAAGATATCTCATGAAAAATAGGAACATCTATCTCCTAAACTATAGGTACAGATATACTTATTTGAATTAGGAATTTTAAACTGCTAGAGTTGCTGGTATTATCTTATCTGTCTTATCTCCTTACCTATAACAGCCTTATCACTTCATCTTTTAAATCTCTCATCTCTTTATCCCCTTATTTCCAGCTATAAGAGAGAAAATCGGAAATTCCTTTTAATCTTTCCAACACTCCCCCTCAATTTGGTGAATAGATATCAATCATTCGCAGTTTTCTTACACATAGATCAAAACTTGGTTTAGACAAAGCTGTTATAAGAACATCTGCCTCTTGGACTTGGTAGAGATATGGTAAAGAGTGATAGCCCCACTTTCTACTTCAAACTTAATAAAATTTCTGTTAATTCTCACATGCTTCTTCCTGTTATGTTGAACTGCGTTGTGGACTATACTTATTGCTGAATTACTATCACTGAACAGCTTCATAGGACCAATTAACGGTAGATTTAAATTAGACATCAACCTTCGTACCAAGATAAGCTTACACATTCCTATGCTATGGCTCTGTTCTCAGCTTTTGCACTGTTATGGGCTACTATAGATTGTTTTTTACTTCTCCATTAACCAGATTCCCCCAGACCTTGGTGCAATATCCAGTTGCAGACTTGATGCCTTCAATAGCTCCTGCCCAATCTGCATTGAGTATCCAACTATATCCCTGTCCTCTATTTTCTTGAATAGTAGCTCTTTACTTGGACTTCCCTTGAGGTATCTCAAAATCTGATTCACTGCATCCTAGTGTCTTTTAGTGGGAGCATGCATAAGCTTCTCACGACCCTAAGGGTAAATCAGTAAAGGGGTCGATAGTAGTTGTTAGTTGTTATCTAGTTGGGGGTTAGGGAGTTAGCTAGTACTGCCTTGCTGTTATGTTAGTTAGGGGTGTTGTTGCTAGAGGCTTTATAAAGAGACCTACGACAGTAATAGGAGGATCATCAATGAATTGAATGGAATCAGTCTATCCCCTCACTGTCATTTCTCTCTCTCTCTTCATCCAAACCCTTCTCTTCTCAAATTCTCCTTCTGTCTGTTCTGTTTTCTCCCTCCAAGTCTGTTCTTTCTTCTTCAAATTCCTATTCAAACCCTAGGAAACCCTAGGGTCATGACAAAACTAACTAACAATACTCACACCCAAAGCAATGTCTGGTCTAGTAAGAGAAGAGAAGGGTTTGGATGAAGAGAAAATTTTACTTAAAAATATTTGCAAAGGAAATTTTTTCTTAAAAATAAAATGAATACCCCTATTCTGCAGGTTGCCAGGCTTCTGATGGACACATCTGTGCTACAATTTTATCCAACTTTGTTTGTTCTAGCCACGGATGTAATGGATATGCTTGGTGATATGGTATGGAAACGAATCAAGCAGAAAGCTGAATTTTCTGAAGATGGAAATGTAATCTGCTCTTTGCCAGGTTTTATATCTTTTATAAATTCAGATCTATCTATGAGTCTCATTTGTGTGTGCGCGTGTGCCTATTGTTTTCATTTTATTTTATGCATGTTGGCTAAGAGGCTCAAGTAAATCACTAGATAACATTGTTCGGCTGAAACATGGTTGTAGCTGAGATATGGTTGTAGCTGCTTCTCTCATTGATTTAGATGACATCTGAATTCTGCTAATTTCTATATCTTAGAAAGTAGAAAACATGTCAAACCAGTTCAATTAAATTATAATGTTAGACTGACATGTGCATGGGCCTGTAATTGGTGCTTCTATCACTTAACTGATAATACTGGGAGAGTAAATACATCAAAATGGATGAATACGACATCTTGCAGAACAAAAAATATTTATAATGGGTTTGCTGCATACTAATTGATGAATGTTACATGCTGAAAAGGTCAGATCTGCTCTGCATTATCATGTCAAATTTACTAGTTTCCAAATTTATGGAACCTTCGGTGGTAGCAATAGATTGCTGGTTATGTTTTGCATTCTCTTAACACTATAATGTTTTGTGACAGAGCACTTTGGAGCAAAGGATATCTGCTCCGATGCCAAAGAAACCTGCAATAACTGGTTCTTCAAAATTGGTTCTATCTCCGAGCTTCTCCCACGCATGTGAAATCCTTGTTTTCTTTTCTTTCATTCGCCTTATTCTTCTAGAATATTATTTATTTGTTCAATATTGATTATTTCAATGATCATTATATAGTATGAAATATCATCCTCTTTTATAGTGCTGGCCAGATGCACACGTCCATGCATAACAGTTGGTTAGGTAAAACTAGAGGTAGAATACTTTTTACAAGTTCCATGTTTAATTTGAGATTTTGTGACTTGAACCATGTTTCAGTTTTGATTGGGCCTTGACTTGTACAGTGCTGGTACAGATGCACACGTGCGTGCTTAACAGTAGGTTAGGTAAAACTAGTAGTAGAATATATTTTACAAGTTTCATTTTTTAATTTGAAGATTTTGTGACTTGAACACATGTTGTAGTGTAATGCACACTTTTTCTGTATCCATATTTGCTTTAATTAGGCTATCAGCTCCCATGCTCAACAATGTCTTTGGTGCTTAAGAATTGGAATTTCAGCTTTGTGCACTCATGTTTTTGCTAGTTGAACTTCTTCCTATAAATAGACATTAGTGATGTAGTCAGAAGAAAATTGTTGGTTTGGAAAAATATTATTGATTTAGAATAATATTATTGATAAGTTATTGATTTGGAGTAATATTAATTATTGATCTCTCTCTCTCTCTCTCCCTCCCTCTGCCCTCCTTTCTCTCCCCTCCCTGATCTTCTCCTCTTTTCCAATTTTCTACAACTTCTATTGCAATCCTGCATCATGTTCTCTCCTCCATTTTATACTTGAGAGAAAGTGATCGACTTCTGTCCTTTGTAAAATATCAGAAACCCTAGAGGAGGAGATCGATTAAAGAAAGAAGAGATAAGCGAACAAGAGAAAAGAAATTCTGGACTAACTTCGTAATTTCAGATTTCAAAATGAATCAATCTTACAAACAAATAGATAGCTTTGCTGTTTATATAGAGAGCAACTAAAGCTTTACATCAACTCAATAACAAACACGCTAAGGCAGCTTAAAGACAAAACAGCAACAGCAAGCTACAAAATAAACACTGAATACAAAATGCTTTAACATTCCCCTTCAATTAGAACTCTCCTGAATCATAAACTGCTGAGGACAAATGCTTTAACATTCCCCTTCAATTAGAACTCTCCTGAATCATAAGCTGCTGATAAGATGCTCTAACTTTCCCTCTCAATGAGGACTCTTCTGAACAGCCACCCTTGTGAATTGGAGAAAATGTTAAGCCAAGTTTATTACACAAAAATTGAAAATGAGCCTGAGAGAGACCTTTTGTAAAAACATCAGCAATCTGATGTTCGGTAGGAACATATCTTATTTCTATTTCATTCTTTTCAACCTTTTCACGAATGAAATGAATATCAAGCTCGATGTGCTTAGTTCTCCCATGAAAAACTGAATTTTCAGCCATACTCTTAGCAGCCAAATTATCAGTCCACACAATGGGTTTAGACGAAATAGAATCTAAAAATCCCAGCTCAGAAAATAAGGACTTTAGCCATAATAATTCTGTTACACCTTGAGCAATAGCACGGTATTCAGCCTCACCAACTGATTGAGCAACCACCGTTTGTTTTCTAGAACCCCAAACAATCAGATTACAACCAAGAAAGGCACAAAAACCACTAGTGGAGCACCTTGTGACCTTGCACCCTGCATGATCTGCATCGGGGTATACTGAAAGATCTAAACTACCAGGTGAGGGAGAGAAGAAAAGACCATATCCCACCGTGCCTTTCAAATATCTAAGCAGCCGTTTGCAAGCAACCCAGTGCTGCACTTTAGGAGATGCTAAAAACTGGCTTAATCTATTTACCACAAAGGCAATATCCGGCCGAGTGTATGTTAAGTATTGAAGAGAGCCAATTAGAGTTCGATACAAAGATGGATTAGAAAATACCTCACCGTCATTTGTAAGAGAAAATGCAGAAGTGGTAGGAGTAGCACAAGGCTTACAGTCATACATATCAGCTTTCTTCAACAAATCCATAGTGTACTTGGCTTGAGTTAAGTAAATGCCAGCAGAATTTCTAAAAGCTTCAAAGCCTAAGAAGTACTTGACGGAGCCTAGTGTTTTTAAGGCAAAAGTGCTGTCCAAATCTCTAATACAAAGTTGTAAAGTAGCTGAATCTGATCCGGTGATTAGAATATCATCAACATAAACCAAAGCAAATAAAACATAAGAGGTAGTTCGTTTAATGAAGAGGGAAGCATCAGAGGTTGCTCGTGTGAAGCCCCAATTTTGAAACGCAGATTTCAGCTTTACATACCAAGCACGTGGTGCTTGTTTTAAACCATAGAGGGACTTCGTTAATTTGCAAACATGAGAGGGATATCTAGAATTCACAAAACCCTCAGGTTGAGTCATGTAAACAATTTCTTCCAAGTCACCATTTAGAAAGACATTATTAATATCAATTTGTTGTATATCCCAACCAAAATGGGCTGCTAAGGAAAACAATACTCTGATTGTTGGAGCCTTTACAACAGGGTTAAAAGTCTTAGCATAATCCACACCAGGTGTTTGTAGAAAACCCTTAGCAACCAGCCTTGCTTTATACTTAAGAATAGAACCATCTGACTTATATTTGACCCTAAAAACCCATTTACTGCCAATGATATTTATATCTGCTGAAAAGGGAACAAGATCCCAAGTTTTATTTCTCTGCAAGGCTGCAAATTCTTCTTGCATGGCCTGCAACCATCGAGAATCTAGCAAAGCCTCATGAACTGAATAAGGTTCTAGACAACTCACTAAGGCATGAGGGGAGGCAGTAACAAGTCTTTGAGTTTTAGAGCGGGTCATCATAGGATGGATAGAAGGAGCAGCAGGTGGTTTGGATCTGGGAATTAAGACTGGCTGAATAGAGGAAGAAGAAAAAGATTGAACAAATGATGGAGCACAAGGAGAAGTGATAGCAGGAGAAGTTACTGAAACTCGCGGACAAACCATTGAATTTGACAAGGAAGGAGGCAAAACAGGTGCTACTTTAGACAATTTGGAATATGAAGGAAGAGACTGAAAATGAGAAGTAGATAATTCAACATTTGTAGTAGATGATGGAAAAGAAGTAGAAACAAACAGTGAAGGATAGGGAAAATCATTAGGATTAAATTGGACATGCCTGGATACATAAATCCTTCCAGATGGATGCAAACATTTATACCCTGCTTGAGAATGATTATATCCTAGAAACACACATTTTGATGTATGAAAAGCAAATTTGTGCTTGTTATAGGGTCTAAGAAAAGGAAAGCAAGCACAACCAAATGGCTGGAGAAGCAAATAGTTAGGAGGTTTCTCAAGCAACAACTGATATGGACTAGAAAATTTAAGAGGTGATGCAGGCAGCAAATTTATGACATGAACTGCAGTTTGAAAAGCTTCTACCCAATACTTAAGAGGCATATGGGAATGAGCTAATAGAGTTAATCCCATTTCAGCTATATGTCGATGTTTTCTCTCGGCCACACCATTTTGTTGATGTGTGTAGGGACATGAAAACTGAGCTTGAATACCAAAGCTTCTAAGATAAGGCAAAAAGGCCTTAAACTCTCCCCCATTCTCAGTTTGTAAAGCCTTGAATTTGTGGTTATATTGCAGTTCAACGAATTTATGAAAGGCTGTAAAAGTGGGTAGAGCATCAGATTTGAGTTTCAAAGGATATAGCCAAGTATATCAAGTATATGCATCCACAAAAATTATGTAATATCTGTAACCTTCAATTGAAAGAACTGGTGAGGGTCCCCATAAATCGGAATAGACAAGCTCTAAAGGTTTAGTTGCTTTGATTTCAGAATGATGAAATGGCAACTAACTTAATTTCCCAAGCTTGCAGGAATCACAAAAGGGAATAGAAGAAAAAGGAACTTGAATTTTATTCAATACAATCTGTAGAACACGAGTTGATGGATGCCCCAAATGAGCATGCCATTGTTTACAAATATCAGAACTAGTGTGAACTACATTGAGACAATGATGCGGCAACTCATGACAAAATGAGTGCTTATTACATGTATTGTTGAACCGTTTATGTAGAAATAGAAGTATTTTTTGAAGATAGAATATTCTGTGTATATCTTATATTCTATGTATATTCTATGTATATTCCTATTTCCTTTTCTATTATTTCATTTTGTATTATTCTCTTCCTCTATAAAGAGAAAAGGGAAATCATTGTATAATTTTAAGAAATAGAGAATTATATTTTCTCAATCTTGTTTAGATGGTATCAGAGCAAGAATTAGGATTAAATCACAGCCGTTCAACTGTGAAGCCCTAATTTCCTCTATTCCTCTGCCATACCCTAGAAGTGCCGCTGTCCTTCACTAACAAACCCTAGAAGTGCCGCCGTCCTCTATTCCTCTGCCCGACCGCTGCTGCATCTTCAGCCGCCGCCTCTGGTTCCCTCCTCTGGAACGGTCGCAATCTCCTAGCCTCTCGCGAAGGTCGGCTTTCATCAGTCGCGCCTGTTGCCATCCTTGGTTGCGAAGGTTCGCGTTGCACTTCAGAGCCGCTCCTATCCGTCGTTCGTGCTGCTTCTCCATCGGACGTCCGCACTTGTTGCTGTCGCGAAGGTAGGCTCTGCATTGCGCATCAGAGCCACTCCTATCCTTCGCTCTTACTGCTTCGTTCGTGCCTCGTTTGTACTTCATTCGTGCGGTTTGTGCCTCGTTCGTTCGTTCGTGTGGTTCGTGCAGTTTGGCAACTGGGTACCCAGATCCAAGTATCCAGATCCATGGGTCGATGCTAGGGTCTCTAGATTTGTACTGGTACTGATTCTGATCCAGATCCAGCTGCTAGTGGGTCCTGATCTTCTACTGCCCTAATCCGTTTCTTCAACCATCATGAATGACTCTGCATCTTCAGTCACTCTGACCCAGCAATCCCAGTCTTCTCAAGCCCAGTTTCGAGTTTCTCGAAACGCTTTTGACTCACATCCGGTGCAGATTACGACCATTCATCTCAATGGTACCAATTTTCTGCGTTGGTCGCAATCTGTTCGTATGTACATTCGAGGTCGGGGAAAGATTGGCTATTTGACTGGTTCCACATTAGCCCCAGACAGCAAAGACCCGCTGTATGACATTTGGGATGCCGAGAATTCAATGGTGATGACGTGGCTTGTTAACTCCATGGAGGAAGAGATAAGTTCGAACTATATGTGCTTCTCTACAGCAAAAGAACTATGGGATGAAGTCACTGCCATGTATTCCGATTTGGGGAATCAATCCCAAATCTACGAGCTCAACTTGAAACTTGGTGAGATTCGACAAGGTAGTGATATTGTCACCCTATATTTTAATTCTTTAAAGCGCATTTGGCAGAACTTGGATCTCTTCAATACATTTGAGTGGAAAAACATAGAAGATTGCAAGTATTATCAGAAAATAGTCGATGCTAACCGGGTATTTAAGTTTCTTGCTGGACTCAATGTTGAGTATGATGAAGTCCGAGGGAGGATCGTCGGTAGAAATCCACTTCCGTCTCTTAGTGAAGCCTTCTCTGAAGTTCGGCGTGAAGAAAGTCGAAGACTGGTTATGTTGGGCAAGAAAAAGAGTGGAGAAAGCGGGTTATTTGAAAATATGGCACTTGTGACTGTTGATGCTAATGCTGGTGGACGGCATATTGCGAGTCAACGAAAGGTAGAAGAAAAATCTCGTGTTTGGTGTGATCATTGCAATAAACCACGCCATACTCGGGAGACCTGTTGGGTGCTTCATGGCAAGCCAGCCAATTGGAAGTCTAGATCAAAGCGATCCCAACCTACTGCACATGAAGCTGATGCAGGACTATTCAACAAAGAGCAACTTGATCAACTTTTGCGACTGCTAAAGCCTAATCTGTCCCCTGGTACACCCAATTGTTCTTTGGCCTATTCAGGTAGAAACTCTTTTGCCTTATCTAGCTCTTTTCAATCTGTTCCATGGATCATTGATTCAGGAGCATCTGATCATATGACTGGTTTATCTCATCTCTTCAACTCGTATGTTCCCTGTTCTAGTAGTGAAAAAATAAGAATAGCCGATGGTAGTCTTTCACCTATTGCAGGTAAATGTCTCATTAAACTTTCTGAGTATATTGACCTTCAATCAGTACTCCATGTTCCTAAACTTGCCTGCAATCTTCTTTCTGTTAGAAAACTCTCCAAAGATTCTAACTGTCGTGTTATCTTTTTTGATTCCTATTGCATTTTTTAGGCCCAGAACTCGGGGAAGACGATTAGCAGTGTTACAGAAATAAATGGGCTCTACTATTTGGATGGGGATGTCTTGCGTAATAAAAAAGCTCACGGGCTGAGTGGTATTAGTTCTACTTCTGTTTCTAATCAAATAATGCAATGGCATCTTAGGCTAGACCATCCCAGTTTTCCTTATTTGAAATATTTATTTCCTACGTTGTTTAAAGGAGTGGATCCTTCTATGTTTCAATGTGGGAGTTGTCATTTATCCAAAGATCATCGTGTTAAATTTCTTTCAAAACCTTATTGTCCTTCAAAACCATTCTATTTAATACATAGTGATGTTTGGGGGCCTTCTAAGGTCTCCACTTTGTCTGGCAAAAAGTGGTTTGTTACTTTTATTGATGATCATACTCGACTTTGTTGGGTTTACTTACTTGCAAAAAAATCAGATGTGCCTAGAACTTTCAAGAATTTTTTCCATTTGATTGAAGCTCAATTTAACACAAAAATCTGTATTCTTCGATCTGATAATGGCACTGAATATTTTAATGAATCTTTGGGGTTTTTTTTAAAAGAAAAAGGAATTTTACATCAATCTACTTGTCGTGAAACTCCTCAACAAAATGGTATTGCTGAACGGAAAAATCGACATCTACTCGAGGTTGCCAGGGCCATCATGTTTTCTATGAATGTCCCTAAATACCTCTGGAGTGATGCAATTTTAACCGCTTCCTATCTCATCAATCGTATGCCCACTCGTGTTCTACAGTTTCAAACCCCCTTACAGTCTTTAAAACAACTCTTCCCTCTCTGTCGTATATATTCTGAGTTACCCTTAAAAGTTTTTGGATGCACTTGCTTTGTTTATGTTCCTCACATTTTTCGTTCCAAATTGGATCCCACAGCTGAAAAATGTGTCTTTCTGGGCTATGCACCAAATAAAAAAGGGTACAAATGCTTTAATCCTGTTACCAAAAAAACTTATATTAGTATGGATGTGTCTTTCCTCGAAAGTCAACCCTACTTTCCCAAAAATCATCTTCAGGGGGAGCATATTGAGAAAGAAGATAATTTTTTGAATTCTAATGTTGAGGATCCTCGTCCTACCATGATTGGTGCTCCCCTCCACTCTAATAAACAATTCAAGGATATAAATGTTCCAAATATTGTGGAACAAGGTGTGTCTGGTTCCCAGGTGCCTAGCGTGATGGGATTGGAACCAGAGGGAGAATTACCACAAACGGATCAAAATATTCCAAAATCGGAGCTTCAGTTTTATACTAGAAGACAAACCCTGAAGAATACTATCAATCCAAATATTCCTCTAACAATTGAACAATCGACGTCTTCGAGTGATGGGCTTTCCGATAGTTCTTCTTCTTCTCATGGTAACTCTAAACTCACTCCTATAGATTATTCTTCATTTGATTTGTCTGATCTTGATGTCCCTATTGCTACTAGGAAAGGAGTGAGATCTTGTACCAAATATCCAATTACTAAATACCTGTCATACCAAAAATTGTCCAATCATCATAAGGCCTTTCTTTCACATATTTCTAACCTGCATGTCCCAAGAACAATTCATGATGCCCTTGGTGACCCAGATTGGAAGTTAGCAGTCCAAGAGGAAATGAGTGCTCTTAGAAAGAATGGAACTTGGGAGATTGTGAACAAACCAGAGGGCAAAGCAACAGTAGGTTGTAAGTGGGTATTTACTATAAAATGTAAGGCAGATGGGAGCATTGAAAGATACAAAGCTAGGTTGGTTGCTAAGGGTTTCACCCAAACATACGGCATTGACTATCAAGAAACATTTGCTCTAATAGATAAAATAAACTCTATTCGAGTTCTCCTCTCCCTTGTAGTGAATCTTGATTGGCCACTCCACCAATTTGATGTAAAGAATGCCTTCCTAAATGGTGATTTAGAAGAAGAAGTGTTTATGGATCTTCCAACAGGGTTTGAAAAGAGCCTCGGTACAAATAAGGTATGTCGTTTAAAAAAATCATTGTATGGTCTAAAACAGTCTCCGAGAGCATGGTTTGAAAGATTTGGAAATGCGGTGAAAAGTTATGGTTATATTCAGAGCCAAGCAGGCCACACACTATTCTTCAAGCACGCCAACGATGGTAAAAAAACAATCTTAATTGTCTATATGGATGATATAATAATGACTGGTGATGACAAGGGAGAGATTGAAGAGCTTAAGAGGAGATTAGCTCATGAGTTCGAGATCAAGGACTTGGGTCCTCTAAAGTACTTTCTTGGAATGGAATTTGCAAGATCTAAGGAGGGGATCTTTGTCAACTAATGTAAGTATGTTCTGGATTTACTCAGTGAAACAAGAATGTTTGGGTGTAAGGTCGCTGAAACTCCCATTGAAACCAACTTAAAACTTCAACCTGCCGAGGCTAAGAATGTGGTAGAAAGGGAGAAATATCAAAGACTTGTGGGTAGACTTATCTATTTATCACATACTCGACCAGACATAGCCTTTGCTGTAAGTGTTGTAAGTCAATTTATGCACTCACCTGGTTCACAACATTTTGAAGCTACCTACAGAATTCTGCGATACCTAAAGGGAACCCCTGGGAAAGGTCTACTTTTTAGAAAACGTGGACATCTTCATGTAGAGGCTTATACAGATGCAGATTGGGCAGGTAGTATAACTGACCGAAGATCTACATCAGGGTACTGCACTTTTGTGGGAGGCAATCTTGTTACTTGGAGAAGTAAGAAACAAAATGTGGTGGCCAGAAGCAATGCTGAAGCTGAATTTCGTGCTGTTGCTCATGGTATTTGTGAGGTCATGTGGATAAAGAGGCTTCTATCAGACTTGAGGGTCTCCACTTCCCTTCTAGCTAAAGTTTACTATGATAATAAAGTTGCAATCTCTATTGCTCATAATCCAGTTCTCCATGACAGGACAAAGCATGTAGAGGTGGATAAACACTTTATTAAGGAAAAAATTGATAATGGAATAATTTGTATGCCCTACATTCCAACAATTGACCAAGTGGCTGACATTCTTACAAAAGGAGTACATAGAACTCAATTTGAGAAACTTGTGAGCAAGCTTGCCATGGAAGATATCTTCAAGCCAGCTTGAGGGGGAGTGTAGAAATAGAAGTATTTTTTGAAGATAGAATATTCTGTGTATATCTTATATTCTATGTATATTCCTATTTCCTTTTCTGTTATTTCCTTTTGTATTATTCTCTTCCTCTATAAAGAGAAAAGGGAAATCATTGTATAATTCTAAGAAATAGAGAATTATATTTTCTCAATCTTATTTAGATTATTACATGTAGAAAAAGAAGTAGATCGAACTGAAGTAATGGGCTCAATGGAATGAACAGAGTGACTGAGTGCAGCTGGAACAAAAGCTGAATTCAGTTGATAGAGTCCATTCCTAAGATGTCCTTGAAGCAGCACCTGTTTGGAATCCTTGTCCTTGACAACACATGAATGTGAATCAAATTCAGTAACAACATTATTATCTCGAGTTAATTGGGAAACACTAATCAAATTTTTCTTTATGTGAGGAACATGAAGAACATGAGGTAGAGAAATAAAAGACTTAGGAGAAGAAATGGAAGAAATTTGTGTAGTACCAATAGCTGAAATAGGTAAAGACTTACCATTACCAATTGTGACTTTGTCACTGCCATGATAAGGTGAGTGATTGGACAGATTGTGAACATTGGAGGTAATGTGATTTGTGGCACCAGAGTCCACAAACCATGCAGGATCAGACTGATCATAAGATACAAATGAAGGTTCAGAAGATGGCTGAGGGTTGATGCCATTAGGAGTGCCATGATATGAACCTAAATCAGTCATGTAGCCTTCGCTAGAATCTCGAACAGAAGCTAGGTATGCTTGAGAATCATGAAAATTAATCTGACCTCCTGAATTTTCTCTTCCAAAATTAGAACTAGAATTTCGATAAAAATTCTTATCAAATCTGTGATAGCACTTATCCACAAAATGTCCTGGTTTTCCACAAAGTTGACAGTAAATTCTCTTGCCATTCGATCTACCTCTCCCTCTACCTCCTCTATTACTAAATTGACCTCCTCGATTATTATAACCCCCTCTTGTATTCTGAACGGATCCATTTCCATTTCCATTTTGTGCTGAATAAGAAGCAACATTGACTGACATTGAAGAAGACATATGTGAATCAAAAGCAGTTGTCAACTGTGGCACATTCTGTGTGACTAACCGTTGTTCATGCATTAATAGAAGATATTGCACCTTCTCTAAGTCTATTTCATCCATCTGGTATGTTATAAGACTTACAACAGTCTCATAATCATGATCTAATCCATTTAGAATAGCTAATAATATTTCCTTATCAGGAAGAGGTTCTCCTATGGCTGCTAGTGCATGACCAATTGTTTTGATCTTTAAAATGTAGTCATTGACAGATAGAGACTCCTTCTTGACTGAACGCAATTGTTGCTTTAATTGAAAGGATTTCGCAACAGTTTGTCTAGAATAAAGTTTTTCCAAGGTAGACCATACCTCAGCAGATGATTCACAATGAATCACCTGCGCTAGGACATCTTTATCAATAGTTGAGAAGAGCCAGTCAAGAAGCAGCTAGTCTGATCGCAACCAATCCATAAAGTCATCATTCAGCTTCGTAGCTTCAGCATCGCCATTATCAGGATCCGTAATAAACTTTGGAGGAGGAGTCGAATTGTTTAGAAATTGAATCAAATCAAACGCTCGAATAGTAGCTAGAACTTGAGCTTTCCAGAAAATATAGTTCCCGACATCGAGCTTAATTGGAACGTAGTTCAAGGCTTTCGCAACTGCACCAAAGCCAGTATGCGAAGCTGAGAAAAGAGAAGAGGACGAACGAGGAGGAATCGAAGAGGAGGTATAGTGATTCGAACCGGACGCCATGACTTACGTCGAAGGCTCTGATACCATGTAAAATATCAAAAACCTTAGAAGAGGAGATCGATTAAAGAGAGAAGAGATAAGCGAACAAGAGAAAAGAAATTCTGGACTAACTTCGTAATTTCAGATTTCAAAATGAATCAATCTTACAAACAAATAGATAGCTTTGCTGTTTATATAGAGAACAGCTAAAGCTTTACATCAACTCAATAACAAACATGCTAAGGCAGCTTAAAGACAAAACAGCAACAGCAAGCTACAAAATAAACACTGAATACAAAATGCTTTAACACCCTTCTTTTTGTTTATCCCGTGAAATGTTGTTATCTTTGGGTAGGGCTTCATGGGTCTTTCAATGGTCTTTTCTGACATGCAGCAAAAAGAACGAGTAAGACCCCAAGCAAACTGAAAATGAAAATAAACCAAATGAAAGACCTGCACCTTTAAACAAGAAAATTGTTTATTGCATGATGTGTGGATGTTATAAGAATATATGAATAAAAATATGAAAAATTATAATTGTGTTTCTGGCTCTACCCTGTTAAGTTGGGTTTTTTTTCAAAATTGTTATGCAGCAGGCTAAGAGCTGCGTTTATAAACATGCCAACATTTTTGATTTTAAATTTCTTAAAAATAATCAAATGATTAAATAAGGAGGACTTTTAGTTGTAAAGTAACATATTTAAATTGTTTCTAGATTCTGAGCAATTCTCTCCAAATTTGTAAAGCATATTTTATGTACATAGGGAATGGACATGTGTCTCCTGATGGACTAATTTGTCCTCCACGTTTCCAGAAAGCGTTCAGTTCACAAGGATTAGAAAAATGATTGGACACTTTGGATGTGTCAGAAACGTGTTGAGGAGTATTAAATGAGTGTCACTGACTAGCATTTGCTCAATTTAGACTCAACGCGTTATTAATAGTGCATGTGCTTCTCAGCTCTTATCCTGTCCTTGTGTCAGCTCAAAAAATGCTTCCCCACTACTTGTGGCTGATTTCATGAATTTTATTTATGGGTAAATTTTGTATTGTGCCAGATATTTGTGATTCATTGTTTTATTCTTATTATGCTGGTTTGTCCTTTTGGCATAGGCACATAATCCAAAGTTACAGTTGGAAATGTACCTTTTTTTATGAGAATGATTTCTACTGACCATTAATTTCATTCTCTACCTCAGTTATCTGGAGCTGGCAATATTGCCTTGTTGGCGTTTCCTAGTTGATCGTCCTGTGGATGTTCTACAGCGCTTGGTTATGATGATGAGAGGGATTGCAGATCCATTAGCATCAGCCTATTGTCGCTTATATATGGCTTATTGTGCCCAAAAATTGCCTCAGCGGGATGTAGGTACATATCTTTCACATTTTGTGACATAAAAATGATGTGATTCAAATGGTTGACCAAATAAAGATCCGTCTCGGCTGAATAAAAAATGATGTGATTCAAATGTTTGTGAGTTTTGTCTCAGCTGATGTGAGTTTTGTGGAGGAAAGTTCTTATTTCAATAATTCCTATCCTCAGGGGAGACTGAATTCTTGGAAGGAAAGGATAGGGAATTGTTTCTTCCTACTCTTCCTTCTTCTTCCTCTCATCAATCTTGGTCTCGTCCAAAGGATACTCCTCGGGATTCTCTAAATATGGTTCCTAGAGAAAATGTCTAGCCTATTTCTAGTCCACTAAAGGTATATTCAAGGAGAAAGGTCCCAGGTCATCAACCTAAGCATGCTGAATTGTCTAAACCAAGTCCAGAATCTGAACCTATCTCAAACCCCATCCAGCCTATGAGTGATTCTGATGCAGATATTCCAGAACCTGTTTCCAGTGACCATCAACAGCCCGAACCTGATCTTGATGACCTTGACATTCCAATTGCCCTTAGAAAGGGAACCTGTGCTTGTACTAAACATCCCTTGCATCTGATCCTAACCTACTCAAATTTGTCTTCTGCCCGCAAAGCCTTCCTAATCAACATTAATTCTATCCCTATCCCAAAGACTTTGTTTGAAGCATTAAGTAATAAGAGTTGGAAGGATGCCATGACGGTTGAGATGGCAACTCTTGAGAAGAACCAAACCTGGGAATTGGTTAAGTTGCCCAAGGGGAAGCAACCGATAGGGTGTAAATGAGTGTTTACAGTGAAATACAAGTCTAATGGGTCCCTAGAAAGATATAAAGTTAGGCTGTTTGCTAAGGGTTATACCCAAATGTATGGATTGGACTATCTTGAAACTTTTTCTCTTGTAGCAAAGATGAACAAGCAGCTATATCTGATTGGCCTCTATACCAATTTGATGTAAAAAAATGCTTTTTTACATAGGGATTTAGAAGAGGAAATTTATGTGGAAGTTCCTTTTGGGTTTGGATTGCAAAATTAAGAGGAAAATGTGGTATGCCAGTCAAGAAAGGCTCTCTATGGATTGAAACAATCACTAAGAGCTTGGTTTGGGAGGTTTACACGGGTGATGCTTGGTTTGGGATATAAGCAATGTCAAGGGGATCACACTTTCTTTATACATCATTCAGTAATTGGGAAACTGATTTTATTGTTAGTGTATGTTGATGATATAATTGTTACCGGGGATGACAAGGAAGGAATGGAACTCTTAAAGGGCTATTTGATTAAAGAATTTGAGATAAAGGAGTTGGGGAAGCTAAAATATTTCTTGGACATAGAAGTAGCTCGATCTAAGCAAGGAATATTCATTTTCCAACACAAATATATGCTTAACCTTTTGATAGATACTGGTATGCTGGGTAGCAAGGCCCTTGACACACCCATTGAGCAAAATCACATAATTGGTGTTAATACTGAAGAGGCTGCAGTTGATAAAGAATTCTATCAAAGGCTAGTAAGAAGACTCATTTGTTTGTCTCATACATGGCTAGACATTGCTTATGCAGTGAGTGTGGCCAACCAATTCATGCATAGCCCTGAGGAAAGCCATCTAAAGGCTGTGTACATGATTCTTCATTACCTTAAATGGACTCTCGGTAAAGGTATTTTGTTTAAAAAAGGGGGAGAAGTGTCTTTGGAAGTATACACTGATGTTGATTATGCAAGATCTTTTGTTGATAGGAGGTCTAATTCAGGATATTGTACATTCCTATGTGGAAATCTTGTCACTTGGAGAAGTAAAAAACAGAATGTGGTGGAAAGATCCAGTGCTGAAGCCGAATTTAGGTCTATTGCCCTAGGTGTATGTGAGTTACTATGGCTGAAAATTGTTTTTGGAGGATTTAAAGATCAGTTGGTCAGCTCCTATGAGGCTTTATTGTGATAATAAATTAGCAATTGACATTGCTTTTAACCCATTTCAACATGATAGGACTAAGCATGTTGAAGTTGATAGGCATTTCAATAAAGAAAAACTAGAGAGTGGCTTGATCTGCACCTCCTTTGTTCCTACAGGAGAGAAGCTGGTGGATGTCTTAACTAAAGACCTGTTGGGTCCTGTGTATCACAAGATCTTGAGCAAGATGGGAATGAACGATATACACTCACCATCTTGAGGGGGAGTGTTAGAAGACGACAAATTTTCCTATGTGCCTTCCTTATATGTTGATTTCCTTTATTTATTGTTTGTATCATGTTTTGCCATATATGCTTATTTCTTTATTTGATTTGATTGTATGTAGTAGCTGTAGTTTCCTTTCCTATTCATTTCTCTTTTTGTACATATTTCCTAAACTAATTTAGGAAGGTATCTAATTAGGGAACTTCCTAATTAGACTTAGGAAACTAATGGCTATTCAACTAATAGGCATGTATATATGTGGCTAAGGCTATGTAAATGAACAAGATTGGTTTTTCCTCTGCCTTCTTGACAATTGGTATAGGATTCAATGGACAACTCTTCCCCCTTATTGAACAATATACTTTTACTTGGTGTTCCCTTTAAATAATGTAGGATCCTATATACTGCTTTTAGGTGGGTTTCCTTAGGATTTTGCATGAATTGACTAGCCACACTCACTACATAAGCAATGTTTGGCCGGGTGTGTGAGAGATAAATAAGCCTTCTCACTATCCTCTGATAAGAACCTTTATCCATTGTAGCATCCTTTGGAACATCTCCTAGCTTGTGATTAGGTTTAATTGGTGTGTCAATAGTCCTACTTCCCAACATCCCAGTTTTAGTCAATAAGTCAAGTATATATTTCTGTTGAGAGATAAAGATTCTTTGCTTCGAATGAGCTACCTCAATACTTAAAAAATATTTTAATTTGTCCAACTCCTTAATCTCAAATTCCTTGATCAAGTAGCCTCTCAACATTTCCATTCCTGCCATATCATTACCTGTTACAATGATATCATCCACATAAACAAGTAATGCAGTCACTTCTCTTGTAACTGAGTGATGTATAAACAAGGTGTGATCACCTTGACTTTGTTTGTATCCCGTATGAAGCATTACTTTGGTGAATCGGCCAAACCATGCCCTTGGTGACTGTTTCAGTCCATATAAAGCCTTTTTCAGTCTGCATACTACATTTCCTCCTGTCTTTGGTCCAAATCCAAGTGGTACTTCCATATAGATCTCCTCCTTTAAGTTTCCATGTAATGTGAGAAAACATTTTTTACATCAAATTGTTGCAGGTTCTAGCCTAGGTTAGCAGCTAGGGACAATAACACCCTCACTGTATTCATTTTTCCATCGGAGCCAATGTTTCCAAATAGTCTACCTCATATGTTTGTGTATATCTCTTAGCAACCTATAGGAAATCAAGATAATTCTCGTATATCTTGAATGTACACGGTGACATCCTCTTATAAAGGAAAAGAGATACAACATAGGGAAACTAACTATAAGGAAACTAATCTAATTACAAAAAAGAAAAGATACATATGAACAGACTTAGGAAAGTTTCCTAAGTCTGAATTAGAAAATATCCTATTTCAGATTTGGAAACTTCTAAAAGATCTCTTTCTTAAAATATTTTCGTGCACAACACAACCAATCTTGTTTTGTACCTTTCTAGGGATCCATCTAATCTATATTTCACAGTGTACACTCATTTACATACCACTAGGTTCTTCCCCTCTAGTAACTTCACCAACTCCCAAGTTTGATTCTTTTCCAGTATTGCCATCTCTACTTCCATGGCACTCTTCCAATTCTCATTGCCTATTGCTTCAGAGAAGGTCCTTGGTATGGGGATTGAGTTTAGGCTGGTAAGGAAAGCTTTATGTTTAGGAGATAGGTTTGAATAGGACAAGAATAAATGCAGAGGGTGTTGGGCACAAGTCCTTGTTCCCTTCCTGATAGCAATAGGAAGGTCAAGGTTATTGGTGTCAGGTTTGTCATAGTCACTTGGGTTAGGGTTAGTTGCAGGTTAAGTGGCAAGTTTTGGTCCAGGACTAGGAATATCAGGGTCAAGATTTGGTTCAAATGATGGTACCTGCATAGGTGGAGGTGTTGGTGCCTTTCTCCTTGTATATACTTGTAGTGGACAAGAAGAATTGGGTAATTGCTCTCCTTGTATCATGCCTTGTAAGTCCTTACTTAGAGTTAGGGACCAAAGGAGGAGAAGAAGGATTTAGAGAAGAAGAGAAATCAAGTAGAAACAAATCCCTTTCCTTGTCTTCCAAGAAGGCAATCTCCCTTTGAAGATAAGGACGATCAAAATAGGAAGTATCTTTCAGAAAAGTAACATCAGCTGAGATAAACACCTTCTTAGAAGGGGATGATAGCACTTATATCCCTTTTGAGTGGAAGAATACCCAACAAAGATACATTTTAAGGCACGAGGATCAAGTTTTCAGCGATGAGGAGTATGAATATGAACAAAAGATAGGCATCCAAAGACTTTAGGAGTAAGATTATTAGAGACATTGATCTCAGGACAAAATTTTTTAGGAAGATGAATTGGATTGTGAGAGTTAAGACTTCTTGAGGGAAGTCTATTAATAAGATATGTGGCTGTTAAGAGGCTTTGCTTCTCCGCAATATTGTTTTGCAACATTATTTTGGAAGAGAATAGCTTTTGTAACAGCCAAAAGATGACCATTATTTCTCTTAGCCACCCCATTTGTTGAGGAGTATGGACACAAGAAGATTCTTGTATTATGCCCTTTTCATGGAAGAAATAAGATAAAGACTAATTGAAGTAGTCTTTGGCATTATCAGCTCTTTATTTCAACACCAAATTGAGTTTTGACCATGTTATAGAAGATTGGAAAAACAGTGCATACTTCAGATTTATCTTTTAAAAGGTATAACCAAATCACACGAGTACAATCATCAACAAAGGAAACAAACCACCGAGCTCCTAAAATGTTAGGAACAGTGGAGGGGCCCCATATATCACTATGAGCCAGTGTGGATGGAAGAGAGCTTTTATTAGTAGGAGGAAATGAGACTCTTTTATGTTTTGCAGGTTCACGCACATCACAATGAAAATCTGCAACATCTAAGCCTTTGAACGAAAAAGGAAACAACAACTTAAGGACCCTAAAAGATGGATGACTAAGACGAAAGTGATGAAGCCACAACTAATCTTTATTGGACTTAAGTAGGAATGATAAAGGAGAAACTTTCCTTTTCTGAACCTGTCCACTAAGGTTTTCAAGGTAGTACAATCCATCTCTCTCCCTAGCATGCCTAATTATCCTCTTCGTGTCCTGTTCTTGAAATTCACAAAAAGGAGGGATAAAAAATGACATTATAGTTAGAATCTATGGTAAGCTTTTGGATAGACACAAGGTTTGTGAAAAGTTGAGGAACATCTCCTTGTCTAACAGCCATAGTTATGAAAGGCGCGCCTAGGCGCGAGGCGCCTTAAGGCGCAGGTTTTGCGCCTCGCCTCTGCTGAGGCGAGGCGGTTTTGGCGAGGCTCTCGCCTTGCGCGCCTCATGAACTTAGGTCTTCTAACTTCTTGCAGCCCAATCCGACTCTAGCATCCAGTCGCTCCAGCATTTCCTCTCCAGCTCGCTGCTCGTGCTTGCCCGATCTTCCTCTCTAGCCCCAGCCGTGCCTGCCTCCTCTCCAGCTCGCCCGATCTTCTTCTTCCTCTCCTCTCCAGCCGCGACCCCCTCCTCTCTTCCTCTCCAGCTCGCCCGGTCTTCCTCTTCCTCTCTAGCCCCAGTCGCGCCTACCTCCTCTCCAGCTCACCTAATCTTCTTCTTCCTCTCCTCTCCAGCCGTGACCCCCTCCTCTCTTCCTCTCCAGCTTGCCCGGTCTTTCTCTTCCTCTCTAGCCCCAGCCGCGCCTGCCTCCTCTCCAGCTCGCCCGATCTTCTTCTTCCTCTCCTCTCCAGCTGCGACCCCCTCCTCTCTTCCTCTCCAGCTCGGCCCGACCTTCTTCCTCTCCTCTCCAGTTGCGCGCGACCCCCCTCCTCTCTTCCTCTCCTCTCTAGTTCGGCTTGATCTTCCTCTTCCTTTCCTCTCCAGCCGCGCCTGCCTCCTCTCTTCCTCACCTATCCAGCCACGCCCACCTCCTAGCCTATTAAATTCCTCTCCAGCCAGCCGCAGTCGCACCCTCTTCCTCTATTCTCCTCTGCCCACGATCTTCTCCTCTCTTCCTCGCCTCTCTTCTCATTTGCTCTTCAATTTGAAGCTGTTAAGGCTGCTATCTTGTAAGTTCTTTTAGTTGTTTTTTATTTGTTTATTTCTTGCATCCTTGTTTTATTTCTTTTGCTGGCAGCTGGTTGCTGATCTTTTTAAGTCTTTAATCTTTATGGTTTATTTCTATCATTAGGAGAATTTTGTGGAAGTTGGAAGTTTGGAACTGTGTTGCAACTTACAACAGCCCAATAAATGTCATCAACCACTTCCAAAACGGACCCGGCATGGAATTATTTTGAAGCTGATCCTAATGATAGAAATACCACCACTTGTAAATTTTGCCGTAAAGTAACAAAATGTGGTATATTTCGAGCGAAACAACATCTTGTGGGCGGTTTTAGGAATACTAAAGCTTGTCCAAAATGTCCTCCATCAGTAAAAGAAGAGATTGGAGAGTACATGAAAAAAAAGAAAAATAGCAGGGATGAGCGAAATATAGCATCGTTAGATGATGATCTTCTATTTGGTGAAGGGTATGATGATGATGATGATGAGCCGCTGCCTCAAAGTAAAAAAAACCCAATGTATCTACTGGAAGTGGAAGTGGTACTGGTAGTGTTGGTAGTGTTAAAGGGCCAACACAAAAGGGTCCACTTGATGTTTTTCTTAAAGACCCAGAAGTTAATGTGTTGAAAAACAAGGGCAAAGGAAAGCAAACAAGGTTGGGTGAGCATGATTTTGCAAAAAAAGAGTTAAGAGTTCGAGTTTGTAGAAGTTTTGCACGATGGATGTATGATGCCGGCATTCCATTTAATGTAGTGACATATGACAATTTTAAAGTATTTATAGAAGCAGTTGGTCAATATGGTCCGGGTGTAAAGCCGCCTAGTTACCATGAAGTCAGGGTTCCCTTTCTCAAACAAGAGGTAGAAGCTACTCGTGAAATGATGAAAGATCATGAAGAGGCGTGGGCCAAATATGGATGTTCCATTTTGTCAGATGGCTGGAAAGATAAGAGGGAAAGGACATTGATTAACTTTTTAGTCAATTCTCCAAAAGGAAGTATGTTTTTGGAGTCTGTTGATGGTTCTAGCTATTCAAAGACTGGGGAAAAGATGTTTCAATTATTAAGTAAATGTGTGGAAAAAATTGGAGTTAGAAATGTGGTGCAAGTGGTCACCGATAGTGCTTCAAACAATGTTTTAGCAGGTATGAAATTCATTTTTGTAATTTGTATTATGTTTATAAATCGAACAATTTGAATATTCATTAGATATTTATTATTTACTAATATCTTGTTAATTTCACTCTATAATAACAGGAAGATTTTTGGAGGCAAAATATCCTACGTTGTTTTGGACACCATGTGTAGCGCATTGCTTGGATTTAGTGTTGGAAGATATTTTCAAGTTGCCTAATATGAAGAAGACATTTGAGAGAGCTGTTATGGTGAATAGCTATATCTATAATCGTTCGGGTCTAGTAAACATGCTTAGAAGGTTTACTGACAAGAAAGAGTTGTTGAGGCCTGCAAAAACACGGTTTGCAACTGCCTTTATCACTTTGGACAGGATGCATAGTCTGAAAAGCAACCTTAGAAGGATGTTTACCTCCGAGGAGTGGATGACAAGCAAATGGGTAAAAGAAGCGGGGGCTAAAAAGGTTGTAGAAGTGATTTTGATGCCTTCATTTTGGAACAATGTTGTATTTGCTTTAAAGGTGGCTGGTCCATTGGTGCGTGTATTGCGCTTAGTGGATGGTGAGAAGAAGCCTGCTATGGGATACATATATGAGGCCATGGATAGGGCCAAAGAAGCGATTGCTAACTCTTTTAATGGGGATGAAAAGAAGTATGCACCCATTTTTCAGATCATTGATAATCGATGGGATGTTCAGCTTCATCGCCCCTTGCACGCAGCTGGTTGGTACTTGAACCCAGAATATTTCTACAAGGCTGAACGTATAGATCCAGAGATCATGACTGGCTTATATGAATGCATTAGAAAGTTAAATCCAGATATAAAGTTTCAAGACCAAATTGATGCTGAGCTTTCGATGTATAACAATGCAGATGGGTTCTTTGGAAACTATATGGCTATTAGAAAGAGAGCTGAGAAATCACCAGGTACACATATATATATATATATTACATTATATATATAATCATTCTAGATAATAGATAAAAACTAACCCATGAATTTTATTGGACAGCTGAATGGTGGGCTTTATATGGAATGTCAACACCCACGTTGCAAAAATTTGCAATTAAAATTCTTAGCTTGACTTGTAGTTCATCTGGGTGTGAACGTAATTGGAGTGTGTTTGAAAATGTAAGTGCACACTTAAAATTTTTATTAGTAGTTGGTTTGTTTCATGTAGCTTATTCTTACTTCTTAGTATGTTTTTGCATAAATTGTTGCAGCTTCATACTAAACGGAGAAACAGGCTTGATCAACTTCGTTTAAATGACTTGGTGTTTGTGAAATACAATAGAGCATTGAGGTGTCGGTATCAAATGCGTGATACCATTGACCCTATCATATTGACCCACATTGATGAAAGCAATGAATGGTTGACTGGAAAACTTGATGAGGAGAATGATAAAGATGATGAAACTGTTTTTCCAGATGACGTTGGGTATGGGTTGACATGGAGTAATGTTACTGCGGCTGCAGGAGTTGGAGAGCCTAGTTATCAATTTAGAACTAAACAAACTCGATCACAATCGGGATCAACTTCGGCTTCAACTTCAAAGCGGCGAGTAACTCAAGAGATTGAAGAGGAGGAGGAAAGTGAGGCAGGGACTGAAGATGATGAAGACTTGGAAGAGGGAGAAGAATTGAGAGATGAAGAAGAAGATGAAGGGGTGATTGAAGGGGATGATGAAGATATTGACCTTGATGTTGATGATCTTCTTGATGATGATTGATTAAAAAACTTCTTTATATTGATTGTGGACTCGTAGTGTTTGTGTTTGTTTAGAACTTTTCATTATAATTGATACTTGTTTGAGTTTGAGTCTTTAAGTTTGAACTTTGATGATATTTCTAGTTTAGAATTTGCATGATGAATGAATTAACTTTGATGTTGTTAGTTTATAGAATTTGAAGATAATGAATCATGAATGATATGAATGTGTTATTATTGATATTTTGATAGTTGTTTATGATTTTACAAGATTTTGAGTTTTTTTCCTAAAAGGTGCGCCTCGCTTCGCAAAGGCGCGCCTCGCCTCGTGCGCCTCGCGCCTCAGGCTCCAGGACCTTTTGCGCCTCGCGCCTTTCAGAACTATGCTAGCAACAGTTGTTAATGACCCATTAGCCATGGTTATTTTCCTTGTGCTAGGGCATGGTGTATAGGTTAAAAACTGGTGGGAGGAGCAAATCATATGATCTGTGGCTCCAAAGTTAAGAATTCATAAATTTGGAAGGGTTGTGTCTGAAGCATGAAATGCAAGAGAAGAGGAAGATATACCTGTGAAAGCTAGAGTGCAAGTACTTGTCTTGGGTTTCTTTTCCAAGGACCCCAACAGGCTTCTCAATTTCTTCCCTATTGAGCTCCATTGTATCTGCTTGGTCTTAGCCCTTTCCCTCAGCAGATTGCTGGCTACTAGCCACCTGAGCTTGCCTTTAGCCCCCTAGTTCTCCACCCTTAGGGGGTTTACCATGAAGCTTCCAACACTTTTCTATGGTGTGCCGAGACTTCTTGCAATAGCTACACCGTATGGAGTTTTTGTTAATTACTTTTGATGAATCAAACACCTTTCTTTCCTCCTCAGGCTACTTTTCTAAGCTGGAACCCCTTTACCATTGTCCATTGAATCTATCCCGCAAGTGGACTGGTCGTGACAAGTAATATAATGATAAGTAGAGTGTCGTACCCACGAGGATTGGCTATTGATTCCCACTTTAACCATACTTAACTTCAACAAGACACACACAATTATAGGATAATTAACAATTGGTTCTATACTAACTAGAACTAATTAACAAACTACGGACACACATAAACAATGTCAGACTTGTTGATCAGACTAGGGGTTCTTCTGAGTTCTTGGAAGGAAGCTCGGCGGGAAAAGGAAATTAGGAAGAGAGAAAAGAAGAGAATTATGAGAGAGAGTAGAAATCAAATTGGGAGGGAAAGGACTTGTGTATTGATTCTCACATATCCCCATCCTCATGATCAGCTTCTTATTTATAGGAGCCGGTTACATTGGAGACTTCTCTAACTACCTTTCTAGAAGCTCCAAGTGGCCATGTGCCAAGTGGGCGGCCATGAGCCAAGTTGCAGATTCAGTTACACCACACCACCCTTTCCAACTCATTCTAACGACATACAGCCTTATTCTAATTACATAACAGCCCTTGGGCTGTGACACTCCCCACCCCTTGAAACATTTATTGTCCCCAAGAAATTAGAGAAGGATAGACACCCTGGGGTATCGCTGAAGGAGGTCTGGGAGATATTCCCAAGTAGTGTTATCCGGGTGTAGATGCTTCCGTTGAACTAAGACTTGAGTGATGGGCAGAGAGTCTTTGTAGAGCACGGCCTGGGGCTCGATGTCCAAGTCCGTGTCTTCCTGGAAGTCAAGTATTTCTATGCTAGTATCTGTCGTGATCCCTCGAGCTGGCTTGAGGAGAGACACATGAAAAACGAGGTGTAGACCCACCCCAGGAGGAAGTTGCAGCCTGTAAGCGACCTGTCCCAATTTGGTCAAAATCTTGAAGGGGCCATAATACTTGGGGCTGATTTTAGAGATGAGACCTTTGTGAAATAAGTGCTGTTGGAATCGTTTCACCTTGAGGTAAACATCATCGCCCACCTCAAATGTGCGTTCTGTGCGATGGATGTCAGCCCGTTGCTTTATCTTCTATTGGGCCAGACCCAGCTCCCTCTTAATTATGTGAAGTGCATCTTGTTGAGCCTGTAAGTAGTGGTTAACAGAGATTTCGGCGGGAGTGTAATGTAATACAGCTGGAATTATAGGAGGAGCGTAATCAAATAGAGCCTCAAATGGTGTCCGCTTATGAGCTGTATGGAAGTTAGTGTTGTACCACCATTGAGCTAGGGATAACCAGCGACTCCAGCTTTTGGGTTTTGTAAAACAAAGGCATCGGAGGTATGTCTCCAGGCACTGGTTGACGCGCTCTGTCTGTCCATTGGTTTCTGGGTGGTATGCTGAGGACATTTGCAGTCCTATGCCTAGTCCTTGACATAGAGTCTTCCAAAATTGACTTGTAAAAATTTTATCACTATCCGAAACTATAGCCTTTGGTACCCCATGTATCTTAAAGATGCCATCCATCAATTTCCTAGCCATTTCTGGGGCGGTAAAAGGGTGGGCCAGGAGGAGGAAATGACTGTACTTGGTTAGGCGGTCCACTATTACCAAAATTGTGTCGAATCCTTCCGACTTTGGTAGAGCTTCGATGAAATCCATGGAGATCTATTCCCAAGCTTGGGAGGGTATCTCGAGAGGTTGGAGGAGACCAGGGTAGGGAATTTGCTCGTGTTTGCACTGCTGGCAGGTGGCACACTGCAGGACATAGTTGGTGGTATCTTTTTTAAGGTCGGGCCAATAGAACAGCTGCTTCACCCGTCGGTAGGTGACATTTAGCCCCGAGTGTCCTCCTATGGGTGAATCATGTAGAGCTTGCAAGATCCTGCGCCTTAGGTGATCATCTTCTCCAATAACTACCCTGCCGAGATATTTCAACAAGCCTCCTTGGAAAGAATATCCAGCCTCTCCTTGGGATTGTTCTGTCAGTCGTGTTATTTTCTCTTGTATCCACGGCGTGTGCTCATAGCTGTTAGTGATCTCCTGCACCTAGTCGGGCACCAATGCTGAGATGGCGTGGCAACCCGCAGGAACCTCCTTCCTTGAGAGTGCATCTACCACTAAGTTCTCTTTACCTTTTCGGTATTAGATGAGATAGTCATATCCCATCAACTTAGTGATCCCCTTGCACTGTAACTGATTGTGAGCCCTTTGTTGAGACAAGAACTTCAAACTTTCGTGATCTGTTTTTATAGTAAACCTCCTGCCTTCTAGATAATATCTCCACTTATCCACTGCCATCAACACCGCCAATAATTCTTTATCATATATGCTGAGGCCTAAGTGTCGAGGGGCTGACTCAAATAAGAGATTGGCCTGCCCTCTTAACTGAGTACAACTCCGACTCCCACGTCACACGCGTCGATTTCTAGTACAAATTCTTTCGCGAAATCTGGAAGGGCTAACACGGGAGCTTGCGTCATAGCTTCTTTTAAGTCGGCAAAGGCCTTATCCGCCTCACTGCCCCAGTGGAAGTTATCCTTCTTAAGTAGAGTTGTCAGCGGATTACTCAGTATTCCATAGCTCCTGATGAACTGCCTGTAGTAACCAGTAAGGCCGAGAAATCCCCTCAACTCCTTCAGTGTTTTTGGGGTAGGCCAATTCCTCATAGCTGCCACCTTTTGATGGTCAGTACTTACTCCCTGGCCGGTGATTATATGGCCTAAATATTCCACCTGCGGCTCTGCAAAGGTGCACTTAGACTGCTTCACAAATAATTGATGGTTTTTGAGGATTTCGAATACCTTTTGGAGATGGTTTAGGTGCTAGTTGAGGTCGCGGCTATATATTAGTATGTCATCAAAGAAGACCAGTACGAATTTTCGAAGATGGGAAGCAAAAATGTGGTTCATAAGAGCTTGGAAGGTGGCGGGGGCGTTAGTAAGGTCGAAAGGCATTATCAAGAACTCATAGTGTCCTTGGTGGGTTCGGAAAGCGGTTTTGTGACAGTCACTTGGGTTCATTCTAATCTGATGGTATCCAGAGGTGAGGTCTAGCTTTGAAAAAATGGCTGCGCCCGTTAGTTAGTCTAAGAGGTCTTCAATGATTGGGATAGGAAATTTGTTTTTGATGGTTAGGGTGTTTAACTGTCTATAATCCACACAAAATCTCCATGTGCTATCTTTCTTTTTAACTAAGAGGACAGGAGAGGCAAAGGGACTTTGGCTGGGTTGAATTAGGGATTTATCCATCATCTCCTTGATTAGTTTTTCGATTTCAGCCTTTTGGATGGGTGAATATCTATAGGCTCTTAGGTTAACAGGATCAACATTTGGTTTGAGGTGAATAGAATGATCAAGAAATCGATGTGGGGTTAGGCCAGTAGGAATAGTAAACAAATCCTCAAACTTCATCAATAATGAGTGAATAGGGTTTAGAGAGTGTACTTGAGTATGGCCAAGCTTAGGTGAAGGAACCGGGTGCTGGTCCTCCTTCGAATTGGTAGGGGCAGTGCCACTTCTTCGGTAGTCGGTCCTCTCCAGGGCATATAAGGAGTGCAATTGCCCTACTGATGGTCCCCCTTGATCCAATAGTTTTTGCAGCCTTTTGCCTGTTACCAGTTTGTAGTCCCCCAAATCCGTGCACCCATTCAAAGCAATTTTCTGGCATTCTTTCTCAAAGGTGACTTCTAGTGTGTTGAAGTTAAACATGAGGGGACTTACCGTCTTCATCCAATCCACGCCTAGCACGATGTAGCACCTTCCCAACTTGAGGATCCTTAGGTCCACTACAAAATCGTGCCCTTGAGGATCCTTAGGTCCACTGCAAAATCGTGCCCTCCCATTTTCCATTTAAATTCACTGCACTTGTAATGGCTGACCATCTTACTTCCGTTTGTGATCATTACTGACAAGGGAGTGGTCTCCTGCATTCCGCACTGGAGGACGGAGGCGGTGTCCTCATCCAAGAAACTATGGGTGCTTCCACTGTCAATGAGCACCACCAAATTCCTTTTGGCCGTTGTTCCCCTCACTTTCAGAACTCTGCCCGATGCATGCCCTTGTAGTGCATGCACGGATATTTCGCCCCCTTCGTCTTCTTCTATCCCTTCCTCTGGTTTTTCCCCTTCATCATCCTTCTCGTCCTCCTGGTGGCCTTCCATGGTGAGTAGCATTCGTTTGCACTGGTGTCCGGGACCAAATTTCTCGCCACAACGGAAACAGATCCTCAGCTGCCGCTTCTGTTCCAAGGTGAGATCCTTAGTTTGGTTAGGCGTGATTTGTGGTCTGCTTACCACCCCATTCTTTTGCCATGTGGTGTTGTTTCCCTTATTCATTAAAAGGGTCAAGTTCTCCTCCTTGCCTCCCTTCGGCCACAACCGATGTCTCTTGGCGAAAGCATCCAATGCCATCTCATGCAGATAAGCTTGTTCAGCGGCTTGCGCCACAGACACAGGATAGAGCATCTTGACAGTGGGTCGAATCTGCTCATCTAATCTGCTGATGAAGCTAGCCACAAAATAAGCCTCATCTAAAGTGGGATGCGCTATCGACAACAATGATCTCAACTCCTCAAATTTCACTAAGTAATCCTCTACCAACCCCTTCTGTTTGAGCTTATTGAATTCTTCTATCACGTTGGTTTTGGTCTTCTCTCCAAACCGATTGCAGATGTCGATCACGAACCATGGCCAACTTAATTCTTCTCTATTCCTACTCCAATTTTGGAACCACGCATCTGCGACGTCATCCAGGTAGGCCGTCGCCATGTTTACCTTGTCTCTCTCCGCCACTCTATATTGGTAGAAGACCCTCTCACAACGTCTTACCCACCACTGAGGTTGATCTCGCTCGAACAGAGGAATGTCCATTCGCGGCCCCTGGAGATTGGAGGGATTATATCCGCCTCCTCGGATCGTGAGGTCGTCCTCTGCTCCTCCTAGATCGATAGGCCCATTCCTTGCCCTTGGCGTGGACAAGATTGGCGCTGATGCGGCCCGCGGCGGAAAGTTGGTCGGCAGACTGGCCTGAGGTTGTCTAGCAAAGATGCTCAAGGTAGCACTCACTTGCTGGCTCAGCTGTTGGCTCATTCCCGCGAATTCCTCCCCGAGTCCACTGACGGCCCGATCAAGGTTGGCCGCGTACCTTGAAAACTCTAACCGGATTCTACCTGCAACTCTCTCCAAATTAGCCGAGTGTTCCGCCCGACTCCTGCTTATCTCCTCCTGAGTATTTCAGATGCCTAATTCTAGAATCTCCATGCGGTCTTCTACTTGCGTTTGGTTCTGGTGCAACTCTATCTCAAAGGCTTCCATCCTCGCTTCGTGTTGCTTAGCGCATGTACCTTCAGCCATTCTCTCTTGACAGGTCGTTGGTCTCTGATACCAAATGTCAGACTCGTTGATCTGACTAGGGGTTCTTCCGAGTTCTTGGAAGGAAGCTCGGCGGGAAAAGGAAATTAGGAAGAGAGAAAAGAAGAGAATTATGAGAGAGAGTAGAAATCGAATTGGGAGGGAAAGGACTTGTGTATTGATTCTCACATATCCCCATCCTCATGATTAGCTTCTTATTTATAGGAATCGGTTATATTGGAGACTTCTCTAACTACTTTTCTAGAAGCTCCAAGTGGCCATGTGCCAAGTGGGCGGCCATGAGCCAAGTTGCAGATTCAGTTACACCACGCCACCCTTGCCAACTCATTCTAACGACATACAACCTTATTCTAATTACATAACAGCCCTTGGGCTGTAACAAACAATTCTTCAAATTTCAAACTCAATAATCTACAGCACCAGGGTTCATGAATGTACCATCGTTCTTAATATGATTTAATCCTTTATTACTTGAATCTGCTACTTCTTGTCTTGAGTTGAAAATCAATGATCTTATGTCAACCGAAAGCCTCTCTCGATAGTCATTCGATTCTATGCATATATATATATATATATATGAGATTAATTATCTCTAATCAACCTAGGAATATATAAACATGCATTCAATCTCAACGATCATCCCAATATGATTTCACAAGGCATAATAGTATCTCTATCTATTATAGGACCTTATGTTGCTTATTACCATGTGCTAAATTCATATTGAATCTCTCAAAAACAATATAAATCACAAACATGTTTTAATGGTGATCAAACATCAAAACAGAGTTAGAGTATAATAAACAATCAACCTAGAAGGCAAGAATATAACAAAAACGAACAATGTCAAACTAAACCAATAAGAAACAAGGTTTCATCATTCACTCTAGTTACAAAACACTTAACCAGACATGATTTCAATGGATAAAAGAATAAAAAAGATGGAAATCATGATTTGGGATATGAGAAAGAACGGAGAAATACAACCCAGCTCTTGAGTTTTCTTCAGAAAAGTCTCCTTCTTCCTTTAGGTTGATTGTGTCTCATTCCGTTCATGGCTCCCCTTGAGTTGTGAAGAATGAGTCTTTATATAGTGCTTTTTAGGGTTTCAGAGTTGTGCATCAGAAAGACGTCCATCACCAATCAATTTGGAAGAAAACATGCCCAAAACTCACTTTTAGACAAAGCTCTGTGCCCTATCGTTGTCCTACCATGGTATGCATACCGTGATGGGATCGTGAGCTCCAACAAAAGTTTCCACTCGCAATCCTACTGCGGTAAGATCGTAAGCTTCAGTGACCTCCTCCCATCGCGGTATGCATGCCGTGGTAGGCCGCAAGCCATTTTTTTCTCGACTCCCAATTCTTCAACTTTTACGTTTTGCTCCCGATGCTTTATGAAATCACTGACATAGACCCCCAAAGGTATCCAACCATGGTTTCAACACCTGGTTTAGCTCCCATCATGCACTAAAATCATCATTTTTGCTCCAAGTTCATTTAACATGAGAGTTGCACCTACATAATCAAATATTAAACCAAATTAAGTAGCAATCATGCCCATTAAATGAATAAATGCTAAGTTTATATGCCTAAATAAGTGTATAAATGACACTTATCAACCATCACAAGTGTTGAACCTTTTGTAGACGAAGTCTCAAGCATCACTCCTCTCCGTCCTTCTGCCCGCTCAATTGAGATTGTCTCATTTAGAGACGACATATCCTCATTTCCAAGAATTTGAACTCTAACTACATCAAACTCTAAATTTAGCCCAACAAGAAAATCATATATTCTCTCATTTTCAACAAACCTTTTCTGTAAAGATGCATTATTATTGCACTTCATTTGGGTACATTGATAATGATCCAACTCTTGTCACAAGGTCCGCAAGAGGTTGGCATACTCGGTGATTGACCTAGATCCTGGCTCGGTGGCTGCCACCTTTTTCCTTTTCTCATAAATTTGTGCAACATCATGAACTTTAGAGTATATTAGCTTCACAACATCCTGTCATGACCTTAGGAGTAATAAAGGGGCATTATTGTAGTAGAGTATAATAGTTAGGGATATTTTACAAGTTGTTAGAAACACATGGGCGCTGTTAGGATATTGTTAGAAATTAGTTAAGCATCTAGCTATGCCTATAAAAAGGCCAATTGTAAGAGGAGAGAAGGATATGCTTGATTTGAATGAATTCTTAATTCTCATTTCTCTCTAAGACTCTCTCCAATCTCTCTCAAGTTCTCCCCTTTTCTCTCAATATCTCTCCCTCTTTCTACTGATTTCCCCTTTCTTACAATTTTGATTTCTTCCCTCAATTCCTATCACAACCCTAACTAACCCTAGGGTTGTGACAAATGGTATTAGAACATCGTTCCTCGACGGTTTTTCTTGTTGATTAATTTCCGACGGGAATTGATGGCTGCTGTCCAACGCAAGGACTGGTTATCGGACTTTGAAGACAACCACGAAAATCAGAAGCAGCGATAGTTTTGATCGAACAATTGAGTCGATCAATGACAATAGGTGTGAACATTAGGTGGAGTGAACTGAATTCAGCGAATTTGATTCCAGTTAGTTCGACGGAGGAGTGGCTCTCGGCTTGAAAAAATTCGGAAGGTTGTTTGATCAAGGAAGGCGACCTCGGTTGTGGAAGAAAAGCGGAAGGTTCGACTACTGAATTCCGGACTATTTTTCCAATTCGATGCAGTCACAATTTCGAATGTGAGGCAGATCAAAGTGACGCAGCTTTAGCGGATTTGGAAACCAAGTCATAAGCTATTGCAACCATTGAATTCTCAATTCCGCAGAATTTCGTTGGTTGCGTCACAATCGCTCAAGGAAGGCGAGCAGCCCAGACGATTCCAGTGGGGAAACTTCGACAATCTGGCAGAATTCCATCGATGTGGAAGGTTGTTCGATTCTTGGAGCAGTGATTTCCAGCGAAAGGAGGTGAGGCAATAATTAGAGTGCGTAGACGAGAAGATGAGGCAGGGGCGACTCTTGGAGCAAAACCTTAGCCTTCAATTTCTTCTTCTGGTGCAATTACGGTTATTTCGGTGAATTGGGCGTTCAAGACAAATAAGCAACTAGGAGATCCCCAGTTGAATCTCAGAATTGATTCCGACGCACAAGGAGAAATGAGTCCTACGCACAAGGAGGTGAGGTTGGCTGATGTTCGAGGCTTGGAATTGGAAGACGGCTTGGCCAATTGATTCCGATGCACTGATCTTGACTGTCAGAAATTGAAGGAGATTATAGAAAACTGGGAGCAGCAAGAGATCGAGGTCAATTCTTCGACTTAGACGATCGGTTGTGAAGGTGACCATGGTAGAGATCAATCTTCACTTTTGATGGCGATCTAAAGGACTCTAAAAGGCCGATCAAGTCGCTGTAATTGTGCGATTTGTTCCGCTGCTACAACAGACTTGACCTTGAAGTAGAATAGTGGCTGCAATTTGCCACTCTACAACAGACTTGACCTTAAAGTAGAATAGTGGCTACAATTTGCCACTTAGTGGATCACTTCTAGAGGTGACTGGGTGCGACAATTACAGAAGGGAAGTGTGGGAATTATGATGGAAAGAGCTGTGGTTTCTTGGCCTATTGCTTTTCTAGCCAATGAGATTTCAACCAAAAGGAGTAGTGCACAAAGGAGATCAGTGGAGCTTCAATTGTAGCAGAACAGTGCTGTAATTTTAGTAGGATGTCTTACTCAGGAGGTTTTGAGAAGCAGTGCCTATGTTAGACAATCAAATCCTCAATGGCAGCAAAAAAATGCTGCATTTTCAGTTGACCAGAAGCATCAAACATGGGGAAAGAATGTTGAGAATGAGATCAACCAATGGGACAAGAGAGCAAGTAGTGGGGTACAAGATACGAGCAAGGAATTTGGCCTTATGATATGCGAGAAGCTGCAAGAGTTTGCGATGATATTTATTAAGAAGTATCATTACAACTTTCCGGTAGAATATTTTGATGATTATCGCGAAAGTTTTAACAAAGAAGAATTCCTAAAAATGGAGCAGCCAGAGGAGAAGTGCAACATCAGAAATGATATTAAAGGTGAATGGCATTATCCAAAGGGAATCTGTAATAAACAGATTAATAGGGTAGCAAATGCAAAAGGAGAATTAAAGGAACATACTGATTCCGTTGGAAAAGAAGTTCTTGATGGTGATGTTTTTGCGATTCTGCAACAAGATCAGTCTAACTTTAAGGAAGAAGAGGAGGTGGAAGAAGAGAGTGAGGAAAAGGAATTGGAGGATGGCACTCAATCAATTGACACCCTCTCAAGCACTCTTACTAGTGCTGAGACACTTGGCCAGGTGTCAATCATTGAGTAATCGTTGGCTGGAATTGAAATTGCAGCATCTCCTAATGTTAATGCTCACAAACAACCTTGGTATGAGTATTCAAGGAAAGAATACAAACCTCCATTGCTGCATTTTGAGGCTATTGTTGATATTTCTACAGTAGAACATGGCTGTGGGTTGAATGGAGATACAGTAACAACAACTATGGTTGTAGATCTGCCCTTCTTACTTGTATTGGACGGTAATGAAGTACTAACAGAAGTCGCGAACATGGATAGTCCTTCCATTGGACTCCAAGGTTCACCTACTAGCTATGTCAATCCGAAAGTGGTTGATCATGTCCATAGATTGGAGACCAAGCTTGATTGGATATCTATTACCAGGGGTGGTTGTATTGGGCTTGAACTCGATGAAGTTTTCCCTACTGAAATTCTGGGCCAATTTGTGCTTGGAATTGATCTTGTAAACCTAAGAACGAAGAAGAAGAAGTCTAGAAGGAGAAAGAAAGAAAGAAGAATTAAACAGATAGAGAAAACGGGCATTGGATGAAGAAACCATAGTTCGGTTGTAATAAGTTTCTTGGAGACAAGAAACCTTTTAAGGCGAGGGGAATTGTTATGACCTTAGGAGTAATAAAGGGACATTATTGTAATAGGGTATAATAGTTAGTTAGGGATATTTTACAAGTTGTTAGAAACACATGGGTGCTGTTAGGATATTGTTAGAAATTAGTTAAGCATCTAGCTATGCCTATAAAAAGGCCAATTGTAAGAGGAGAGAAGGATATGCTTGATTTGAATGAATTCTTAATTCTCATTTCTCTCTAAGACTCTCTCCAATCTCCTTCAAGTTCTCCCCCTTTCTCTCAATATCTCTCCCTCTTTCTACTGATTTACCCCTTCCTACAATTCTAATTTCTTCTCCCAAATCCTATCACAACCCTAACTAACCCTAGGGTTGTGACACATCCCAAATCTCCTTAGTAGAGTTTAGAAACTTCACCGTGTCATTGATCTCTGGCAACATGGAATTCCAGAGCCAAGACATGATCAATGAATCTTCTTCATCCCAGGCTGCATATGCAGGATCCTCCTTCTTAGGTCCCGTCCCAAGTAGATGGCTAAGCTTCCCTTGCCCTTCAAAAATGTCCGAATCAACTGGGACCACTTCAATTTGTTCTTGCCATTCAGTCTATAAGCAGCCTGAATATTCTGTAGTTCTCCACTTGAAGCAATGCCATTATTTCCAGAAAGGGTACCTCTGTTGTACCACTGGATTCCATTGAATCTGTCATGGTTATAGGGTTTTGATAGCTATGAAAGTGGGCTGGATATCAATGTCGGCTATAGTCAACCAAAAAACATAATGATCGGCTCTAGGAATATGAACCTAGGGCTTTGATACCATGTCAAAGGTAGCCAAGAAAGAACCAATCTTATTCCTCATTGTAGGGTTTACAAGATTATATACAGTCGGTAAAGGCTAATAGTCTTCTACATTCGGCAGTTTCCTAATCTAGGTTTGGAGAAAGAAGTATGGCCGACATCGTGGAAGAATTCAACAAGCTTAAGCAGACGGGAAGTGTAGAGGTATACCAGAAACGCTTCGAGGAGCTGAGGTCCTACATGATTCAATACAATCCCTACCTTACTGAGACCTATTTTGCATCCAGTTACTTAAGTGGCCTCAACGAGGAATTAAGGCCAATGGTTAAAGTGCTTAGGCCGCAGACAGTAGCTCAAGCATCGGAAGATGCTCGGCTACAAGAGCTAGCGGTAGAGGCATTGCTTAAGAGGCAGAGGCAGCAAACAAGGGTAATGGGGGCAGCTACCCAAAATGGGGTAGGCAGACATTTTAACCGGGAAGCAGGTAAGTGGACCGGCGGGTCAAAAGGAGTTATGGGACAAGGAGTAGCACCCCCTGGTGATCCGTTGAGGGAGCAAAGAAGGCTGGCAGGGCTATGCTTCCGGTGCGGGGACAGGTATCACCCAGGACAGCCTTGCAAAAGGCAGATTCTGTTGTTGGAAGGAAATGAAGGAGGAGACCAAGAAGGGGAGGAAGAAGTAGATGAGGATGATGGGGGCGTGGAAGACAATGGAGAAATATCCATCCATGCTCTAAAGGGCATGGCCAATAACAAAATTATTAAGGTGGGAGGTCAGGCCAAAGGAAGTACCCTAAGGATCCTAATCGACAGTGGGAGTACCCACAGTTTTTTTGATGAGCACACGGCGAGAAGGCTAAATTGTCAACTAACAGAAACACCACCCCTCAGCGTAACAGTAGCCAATGGACAGAAGGTGCTGAGTACCTCGGCCTGTAATGGTTTCTTGTGGGAAATGCAAGGGGAGGAGTTCATAACCGATTTAAGGTTGCTGTAGCTGGGAGGCTGTGACATGGTCTTGGGAGTGGATTGGATGAAAGGAGTAAGCCCAATTAGCTTTGACTTTAACCGCATGGAAGTATCCTTCGAGAAGGAGGGAAAGAGGATGGCCATTAAGAGCGAGAAGGAAGTTGGGGTGTGCAAGATGATGTCGGGAAAGGTGTTGAAAAAGGTCATAAAAGGGAAATGGAATCAATGGGCACAACTCTTTTCCATAGTGGCTGCAGGGGACGCACCAGAGGAACAAGGAAGGTTGAGGCAGTGCTACTTAACCATCAGTAACCGGGAGGATCCCCCTGATCAGGTAATGCATTTGGCTCTACTTGATGAATTATTGGTGAAGTATGAGGACTTATTTGCAGAACCCAGATCCCTACCCCCTAACCGATTGTTTAACCATTCCATCAACCTCAAGCCAAACACCGAACCAGTTAATATCCGAGCCTACCGGTACCCTCCTATCCAGAAGAATGAGATCGAGAGGATGGTGAGGGACATGCTGCAACAATCCCTCATCAAACCAAGCCAAAGCCCCTTTGCTTCTCCTGTTCTACTAGTAAGAAAGAAGGATGGGACTTGGAGATTTTGTGTAGACTATCGCCACTTGAATTCTATCACAATCAAGGATAAATTTCCCATCCCTTTAGTAGAAGACCTGCTAGACGAACTACACAGTGCAAAATTCTTTTCCAAACTTGATTTACGCTCGGGTTATCATCAAATCAGGATGAAACCCGAGGATACTCCTAAGACGGCATTCAAAACACACCATGGCCATTTTGAATTCTTGGTAATGCCATTTGGGCTTACCAACGCCCCAGCCACTTTCCAATCTCTCATGAACCGCATCTTCGAGGATCATTTGCGCAAATTTATCCTAGTTTTCTTTGATGACATTCTTATCTATAGCCCCACCTTTGAACAACACCTATTGCATTTACAAACCACCCTAGACATCCTTCGGAACCACCAATTATTCATCAAGAAATCCAAATGTGAGTTTGGTCAGGGGCAGGTGGAGTATTTGGGGCACATAATCGCTGAAGGAAAGGTGAGCACTGATCCTAGGAAGATAAAAGCTATGGTGGCTTGGCCGAGACCCACAACAGTGAGGGCCCTAAGAGGATTCCTTGGGTTGACAGGGTATTACAGGCGGTTTGTTCAGAATTATGGCATCATCAATCGGCCATTGACAGAGCTGCTTAAAAAGGGAGAATTTTAGTGGAGTCCCAAGGCCGAAGCTGCATTCAACGAGGTGAAGGAGGCCATGAGCAGAGTACCGGAGTTGAAACTACCAGATTTTAAGAAGCCTTTCACCCTAGAGACCGATGTGTGCGGCACCGGCATTGGGGCAGTGTTGGCTCAGGAAGGAAGACCAATTGCCTTCCTAAGTCAAGTACTAGGACCCAGACATTCTGGATTAAGCATTTATGAGAAAGAGTTTCTGGCAGTCCTACTGGCTGTGGATCGATGGAGGCATTATTTGGAAGGAGGGCGATTCATCATTAAAACAGACCATGAGAGTTTGAAATACCTTTTACAGCAAAGACTTCAAACGCAGCTGCAACGCAAGGGAATGGCTAAGCTTATGGGACTGGACTACACGATACAATACCGAAAAGGGAAAGAAAACATAGCTGCTGATGCCCTATCTCGATGCCACGAAGAAGGAAACCTGGCAGCAGTCACAACAGTGACTCCACAGTGGTATGAGGAAGTAGTTAACAGTTATAGGAATGACCCAAGGATCACTGCCTTGCTAGAGGAGCTTACGGTGAAGCAAGGAGAGGTGGATGGATATACACTGAAGGGAGGGATGCTGAGATATCAGGGACGAATAGTGATCGGGAACCAAGCTGAGCTTAAGAGGAAGATCATGCAAGCTTTGCATGAGTCCCCCTTGGGAGGACATTCCGGCGAGCAGAACACGTATGTAAGGGTTAAGGGGATATTCTTTTGGCCAAGGATGAAAACAGAGGTAAAAGAGTTTGTGAGGAGTTGTGATGTTTGCAAAAGGTGCAAAACGGAACGAGTACCTTACCCTGGATTGCTGCAACCCCTTCCTATTCCAGATCAAGCTTGGTCTAGTGTGTCGATGGATTTCGTGGATGGCTTACCTAAATTCGAGGGGAAAGACAGTATTCTAATGGTAGTGGATAGATTTACACAATTCGCCCACTTCATCGGGCTAGCCCACCCCTACACAGCTCAGGAGGTGGCGTGAGCCTTCTTAGACCGTGTAATCCAGTTGCATGGGGTCCCTCAGAATATCATCTCCGATAGGGATAGCATGTTCACCAGCCTCTTCTGGCAGGAACTGATGAAGTCCCTTGGAACACACCTACGATTGTCCACCGCCTACCACCCCCAAACGGATGGCCAAACTAAGAGGGTGAACCAGAGTCTCGAGGCTTATCTGAGGTGCGTATGCCTCTTACGACCCAAGGAATGGCACAGGTGGTTGTCCCTAGCGCAGTGGTGGTATAACACTACCCGACACTCAGCTATTAAGACCACCCCTTCCAGGCTCTTTTCGGTTACAAACCCCCCGTGTTACCTGCGATAGGAGGTGGATCAGACGCAACTACGGTAGAAGAATACTTACAACAAAGGAGAGAGATGACGCGGCAGATAAAACAAGAGTTAGCTGCCGTGCAGCATCGCATGAAGCAATATGCGGACAGAAGAAGGACGGAAAGGGAGTTTGAAATAGGGGATGAAGTATATCTGAGATTGAAACAACCGCACCTGCAGTCATTGACACAAGGGAAGGCTACTAAGCTTAGTCCCAAGTATTTCGGACCCTTCCCTATAACTAACAAAATAGGAAAGGTGGCGTATTGGTTGCAATTACCACCAGACACCCACATCCATCCCGTATTTCACGTTTCGCTACTAAAGAAGTCAAGTGGGGGTCAACCAGCAAATGCCACACTACCACCTTTACCTAAGGAGAGTGAGCAAGCGGCAGAACCAGAGGTCATCAGGAAGCACTCAAGCGGGGAGCAGTGTCACGCATAGGATAGAGTTTTAAATTTTCTTTTTACTTAATGTAATCTCCACCAGCTGTAACTGTGGGCCATGGTAGGAGCAGAGTTTGTTAGAATATTCAGTATCGGTTATGGTAGGCCCCACTGTCAGGGGAACGTTTAGCTTTATATGGAATCCTTCCATGCAATGTAAGGATATCAATTTTACAGACAATCAGAATATCCTTCTCTTATCCTTCTCTCGTCCCTCTCTAACTTTCTCTCTTCTCTCCCTCTATCTCGCCTAACTCTCCCTCATACTCTCTTCTTCATCTTTGCAATCCCTTTCGGATTTGGGGTAAACCCAGCTGCTACCAGTGGGGTTGTGACACATTTTTGAGATTTTAGTTCTAGTTGAGGTGGTTTTGGTTTGAATGACTTGGATTTTGAGAGTTCTTCGGTATTAGGAAGTTCAGGTGTGTGTGTAGGCTGTGTGAGTGTAGGCTTGTTAAGACTTAGCCTTGAATCTAGGGTTTTTTAGAATGGAATTGAGAAGGAAGAATTGAAGAAAGAAATGGAGAGAGAACACAGAGAAAGTGGAGGAAAACAGAGAGAAAATTGAGAGAGAAATGAGAAACTGAATTCAGTACTTGATTGACTCCCCAAACATGTTGGTTAGCTTTACCAATCAACAGTTACAAATCAGTTATGACCTGTAACTGATCCTTTGCAGAAATCATCTGCTACAACTGATATACAATATACAACTAATTCTGTCTGAGTCACCTTTAGTCCCTTCAATATAGTACAGCCTGTTCCTTTCCTTAGCAAATCCAATTGTCTTCGCCATGGCCCAATCCTGAAAAACACAATGAGAATCAAAGAATTTGATTGTACAATTCTGGTCTTTGGTAATTTTGGAGATGGAGAGAAGATTGGTTAACAGTTTGGGAACATGTAGGACATTAGGTAAGGAAAGGAGAGGGGTAACTTTAATGTTGCCATGACCAGCAATTGGAATAGCTGATCCATCAGCTACAAGGATCTTTTTGTTTCTAGGGAGAATCACATAATTGTCAAATTTATTTGAGTAGTGAGTCATATGATTGGTAGAACTAGAGTCTATGACCCATGAGTGGGAATGGAAGATGTCGGAAGCTTTAGAGAAATCAGAAATGAGACACTTACGATTTTGAGCCAATGAACACGTATTAGAAGTCTTGGTGAGGCAGTTTGGCAAACCTTTCAATGGCCTTTTTGCTGAATTCTTCTCCACTGACAGCTAATTCCTCTTGAGAAGTATCCTCCTTATTAGCAAGATTGGCTTTGCTTTGCTTTTGTCCTTTGAATCTACCATTCATAGCCTATACTTGAGCCTTCCCATGAAGCTTGAAGTAGTTATCCCTTGTATGTTGAGGCTTTTTGCAGTAGGAACACCAGAATCCATCTCGGTTGGATTGTTTAGAGGAATCAGCCTTGTTTTGCCCTTGTCCTAGATTATATGGCTTATCTCCTCCATCCTCTGTACCTATCTTGGACATCATGGTGGAACCTTTGGTTGGTTGTGTCCCAAGCATAACATTTCTCCTAGTTTCCTCTGTTCAAATGATGGAGAAAACCTCACTAAGGGGTGGTAGCTGATCCTTTCCCAACATTTGCACTCTTAATCATATTCCATATTTAGTCCTGCTAGAAACCCAAAAATCCTATCCCTTTCAAGAAATTCAAGTAGGACTTTAGTATCTTCAGCACACTCCATCTTAAGATCTTGATAATGATCTATTTCAAGCCAAAGACCATTCAAATAGCTATAATATTTAGTAATAGAGAGAGTGCCTTTTACTGCAGATGAAACTTTGGTTCTCAGTTCGTAAATCATTGCAACATCTTGCTTCATGGAGTAGGTTTTTTGAAGCGTCTCCCAAATATCTTGCATTGTAGGAAGGAACATTAGATTTCTACTAATCTCTTGCTGCATTGAATTCCATATCCAGTACACCAAATCCTCCTCACCCCATTCTTGGAACTTGGGGTCATCACTACTCAGACCAGTCCCATCTAAGTGGCTAATCTTCCCTTTTCCCTTCAAGAGTGTCCTCACAATCTGCGACCATTGCAGATAATTCTTCCCATTCAAGCGATAAACAGCATTGATGCTTTGAAGCTCTCCACTTGAACCAGTCAAGGGGGAATCAAGAGCAGCTCCAGGATTGGATGTCACGTTCTCGGAAGTCTCAGACATCTCCTCATGGAATAACCAGAAAACAATGAAGGAGATTGAAGGGAACAAGAATGGTAATGAAGGCCAAATCAGCGAAGGTGACGTGATGAAGGCCAACAAGAAATGACAGGAAGAACAAAGGTCAGCAATCAAGGCTGACAGGATAACAGTGGACAATCATAAAAGGCTCTGATACCATGAAGAAAGGAATGATTCTTCTATATCTTGAACTGAGTATATGCTGTACAATATATATAGAAAGAAAGGGAAAGAAAGACAATATGCAAAAGGGAAAGACAATATGCAAAAGGGAAAGAAAGACAAAACAGAAAGAAAGAAAAACAGGAAATCTTCTATTTCCTAAAACAGGAAAGGTAAATCTCCAACATATTTAGGAAAGGAGATATTTAGGAATAAATCCTAAGAAGTCTTCAACAATCTTCAACAGCATCTCACAGTTTCCCTCACATGCACCTACTTTTAACATGATTTTATGTTTTAGAATGTTGTGTCTTGTGTGTTCCTTCACCCTCTCTGTTTCATATAATGAACTTGACTTCCACTCTTCCTAAAATTTATTAGAAGGAAATGATTCATCAGAAATATCCTTTTTCTGTTTACTAAATACAAATTTGTATGTGGAGGAGCATGGTACAATGGCTCCCTGGGTAAGTATTGAGGCAATTTCGCTCTTTGATAGATGATTAAAAATAAATTTCTTTCTCATTGATAATTTTCCTCTTTCCAATGGTTCTTTCTTATTTATGAATTGTGAGTTTTCCTCTCTTCCAAAATCTTTGGCTTCCTGCTTTGGTCAGTACTTCAAAAGACTTGATTGGCTAGTCTTTAAAGTTGGTCATGGAACTGGCCATGCCTCTGCTTTGGATTTTATGTTATTTGATCTGGTTCATACTGAACATGTTGCAGCATTTGCCTATCCTTTGAAAAACTGTTCTAAATGGTTGTCAATATCCCTTCATTTCAGAAACTGATTTTATGTATTGTTTGATTATTCTGTTACAGGATATCTAATAATTTGCATTAATGACTTAAAAATTCTATTTACGCGGTTGCTATCAGCAAAAGAAGCCACACACGAAAAGATGGCAGAAAAGAGCAGATTGCTTATCAGTTTGATGGAACCAACGATTGAGTATATTATAAAATGTATAATTAAGGATTCATGTCAGGTAAGTGATCAGACATCATGTGGTATCATACTCCTCCTGTAATAGCATTTCTATGCAGGCAAATCTGTTAATATCCTGCCTTTAAATGGGATCATCTGTTATGCGATCTTTGTGATAAGGATATATGCAGTAATTTTATATATCAGCAGTTCAGTGTATGACTATTTGAATAACATAATTTGTGTTGAGGAGGCTAAAATTCAGGATTAAAGATCACATTTCAACAATATAGCAATAGCATAAAGACCTTTTCCAAATTAGTGCTTATTTCAGGACTGAGTTTCCACTGTACTGTATGGCTGGAATTACCAATTGTTCTTCCTGTGGTTGATACATCAGCGATATGTGTAAATAATGTAATTAGGCATTATTCCTTAGTACACCATCATGCCTAGATTTTTTTCAACCATATTGTTGAGCATTATCGCCAGATTCTGCTTCTAATGTAAGAGAAAAATGTTTGGAGGTTGCAGCATGTTGAGTTCATGGTTGTGAACTAATGTTCTGCCTCATGTCATGATTAATGAAGTGTAGGACTGGGCATGATGGCTGTGAATTTATTACAGCTGGTTGCTAATCATTATGTTTGACTCTGGAAACTCTATCTGAATTGAAGGGGAATGATCATGCTCTTAATGGACAAAAGTTAAAATGGAGAGTTGATCATGAATTTCTGAAAAAGGGTGCTGAGAGTAGGAGTAACTACTTCTCTTTGAAAATTGAGTAGGAGGACTTGTTTTGCATTATTTTCTAGAAACTTTTGGCCTTCTTACCCAGGAGGTAATTACTTTGGGAAAACCATGTGTTATATCAATGAATTCATCACATTATTCAAGCAAAAGAGAAATATGTATTTACATCATTATGGATATTACTGTTGATGAGTAAGTGTTTTTTATGCTAGCTAACTTTACAACACCAAATATTTATTGGAAGGCACAAGCTGGCAATGTATTGGTGGTGCTTGGATCAGGGAGGAATCAGTATGAGTTGTTCCACAGACTTGCTTTTATATCAATTATTCTTCATCATCTACTCAAGGAGCTTCCCAATGAACTAGTCAGTTCTAATGCTGTGGAGATTCTTGAACTCATTGATGGCTGCAAAGATTATTCCTTTGATCAGGTATTCTTATGTGGGATCCTTATGCTATAGCACTTCCATTGTGCTAGAGTGTGTGTTGCCCTTTACAGACTTAAACTATGAACTATAACCAGTTTTAACTTATAAAAGATGCAGTGCTTAAATTACAGGCTGCTTGGGTTCAGGCTTTCTGAAAGGGGAGCTCAATTGGATACAATCAATCTAGTAGTAGATAAAATCATTCAGGTATTCAGAATTTAGGTATTCAGAATTTTGCAATTCTTGTTTACTTTTGTGCTGATCTTGAGTAGTTTCTTTTCATTGCCAGTTTCTTCTTTAGGTCTTTCTGATGGGATTCAAGACTTTCCTTGTACACACTCTTAACATATCTTTCTATGTAGAATAATTTTCTGTTATTTTTTGAATGCTTTTGAAAGGTTTTTCTAACTCATTCATGTTTTCCATGCTATTTTATATGCTTTTTTCTTTCTTTGGGCAATTTTGGTGAAGGTGAAGAATTTTTGGAGATGGAGTTGTCCATTTTCTCCATGGCAGGGGAGGCAGAGTTGTGAGTCTTGTGACTTGCATATGCTTGTTTGTGGACATAGTTGCTGTAGATCTTCTTGAAACTAGGCAAAAGTAGATTTTCTATAAGAATATTGCTAGACCAATTGAAGAATAATCGTGCAATCTAGTATCTATCTGGTTGAACTGCATACTGGTATCCATTCCAAGAAAAGGAAGGAAAAAAATGTTGGTATGAGGGATTAATAGAAAGGAAATGGATGGTTTAATCTCTTACTTTTTAATTGTTTCATGGAACGTTGTGATAGACTTGGTAATGGACTAGTTATTTAAGGTGATTAGTGACAGTGCCAGATCCATTATTCCCTTTTATAACGACTCCAAAGTCATCATCGTGTCTATTTGACATTTTTCCTATTCTCATCCCCCGCTTTTTTATTGCAAGTTTGTCTAGTTGCTTCGGAAATTGAGATTTTCTTTGCTTTTTTATTTTTATTTTTTCACTCATGGCATTCTATAATTGGTTGCACTGTGTTATGCTGGATGTGTGGCTAATAAAAGTACATCCTATAATTGATTTCTCATTTAATATCTCAGGAATTTATTTATAATGGTAGGTTATCAATTGTTCAGAATGAAGGAGAGATTCCGGAGGATGTTAGTATGTTACTCTCAGAATCAATACAGATGTTAAACTGAAGAAGTGTGTCCAACATTTTATTCAATCATTAAATGTCTTTAAAGCAAAAGGGGATGTTATATTTGATGATTATAAGACTATCTTTGTGGCAAAAAAGAAAAGACAAAATTAAAAATGAGATCGTGTACAATAAGATTTGTTTGGCACCCATTGAAGAAAAAATGCACTAGACGTGATTGAGATGATTTAAGCATGTGAGCAAAATCAATAGATTCATCCAATGTTGTAATAATTAGACTAGGGTATTGAACTTGAAAAGGGATAAGGTCAAAGGTCAATGGTTGGACCGAAGTCGAACCGAGATGTAATTTTATCAAATAAATATATAATAATTAAAACATGTACTGTTTACATTATTTGTTAGTTTAGATATTCAATTATCTTGAAAATGGTATTTAAAAACTATATCATATTCTGTTATTGAAAATAGTAGAAATATTATTGCTAATTTTATGATTATTATTATTATAAAAAAATAGAATTTAAATATTTATTTTTAACTTTTAAATATTATTTTTCAATTTTTTCTCACTAATTTTTTTTTTTATTTCCCTTCCTTAACCCCATCAAACCACCCCGACTCCTATCCTTTGCCACATCATAGTTTTCTGTCATAATCCACCCTTGCAGAAATGAAAACTCACATCCACCTCCTTCATAAATGCTCGATGCCAAACTCTTACAGAAAGTGAGAAGCCATACCTACTGTCACAACCAAAAGGCCATTTTGCAACACTGGGTGTGTGTGTGTGTGTGATGGCTACCTTTGGAGATACCTCTGATGATGATGCTGCAGATGGAATTGCCAACGGTGAAGTGATTCTCACTGTTGTTGTTCAATACTGTCTCCTGTGTGTGTGTGTGATGGCTACTGTGCTTTGGCCTATCAGTTCTTCTCTTCATTCTGCCGGTTTGGGGGGAAATGGTGGTTGAACTGAGCTGGTTTGCCCAGTTAGGAAAAAATTGGCCGGTTTTTTGCCAGCCAATTTTTTGGTGTTTGACCAAACTAGTCCATGATCAGTTCCCGATTTTACTAGTCTGACCGACCAGCTGCTTTCCATCTGGTTTTTACAACATTGGGCTCACCGATAAGACAAGTGAATGAAATGGAGGAGGTTTGTAGTAAAATTGGAAGAGGAAGCCAAAGAAAACTCTATGGGAACATGACATGGAATTTAATTGTCTTATAAAGGTTATGGCCATAGATAGACATAGTTGGGGATCTAGAATTCATGTAGCCAATTGCTGACCTACCTTGTGGGATGGGCTTGTGATTGTTGTTGTTGTGATAGATTATCAATCAAATTACTTGATGAGTTTGCCTCATTGTCATGCGACCCTTGTAAAATTTTTCTTAGATATTTCAATAATTTCAGGTTGCTTCTGAATACAATAGCCTTGATAAGTACTTGAAGGTTGTAGAAGCTTACATGGATATCATTCTTCACAATCAGATGGTAAGTTGAAATTTGAGTACCTTGTGGTGTTTTATTAATATATTATTCTTCTGAGGAGTTGGGGGCCGGGGCAGGGGGACCACTGATTTGGCTATTTGAATTTCTGGTTTCACTCCAACTCCCTTTATTAATGATCTCTTCTTATATTCGGAAGCTGTGAATCAGTTCTTGATCCTGTAAATGCTGACTTGTCAAATTTATGACAAGATCTTTTATTGTCTTTACAGGCCTCATCCTTTTGTGTAGCTGTCAAAGATTTTTGGTAAATACATAGCTGTCATGGAATGCCTTCAATTGTAGGTTTCAGTGCAGCTCTAGTTGTGTAGAATGCATTGGTATTTTAAATTTAGAGTGATATTGGTACATTCAACTATCATTTTATCTCAATGATATTTATATAAAATTGGAATTCTGTTATAAATGTAATGGAAATTTATGAATTTGGTAAAATCTGTACACCAAAAAAATTATTCTAATGTATGTGTTTCATATAGTTGTATTATGGATTGCATTGCTAGTAAGGGGAAGCACCCAAATTTTTTAGAAAGAGATAAATCCAAGAGAAATAGGATTTTTGAAGCAGTTGTAGATTAGGATAATCTAATCATAATATTGAAGAAATTGGGAATTAAGTTCAGATTCTAAATGGTGATTGAGATGAGAGGGATCATCATAGTTGTGGAGAGATTTAGATTGGTCTGGAAGTTTAAATTGAGGATAAACTTGATTATGTTCAGGATAAGTAAGGAAAAATCAGATATATATTATTGGAAGAGAATTTGATGAGAATTATGATTTATTAAAGAATTGGGAGCAACCCAATTCCTTGTTGAAGAGGGATTAGGATTAAAGATGTCAATTTTAAGGATAAATAACAAGAAAAACCCTTATATTAGCTGGTTAGGATTTGATAAGGATTATAATTAATTGGGGAATTAGAAATAAAAGGGGAAATTAAATTCGAAACCAAAAGGGATCTAGATAAAACCTAAGGGGGTTATAAATACAAGCTTAGAGGAGGATTAAATCGTCAAACTTAGATATGGGCATGAGTTAGAAGTAAACTGCTGGATATTTATGGATTTTCTCTACAAAGGGGTTAGGTAAGTGCTTATTCTTTCACTAATATGCTTTCAAAATTAATCCCATGCATGTTGAAAAATTATTTTGACGGACATATGTTCTCAATTTTATAACTTGATATATATAGATATATATATGCTTGAATTGTTGATTTAAAAACAAATTGAGAATAGGGATTTATCAAATCATTTTGAAAAGATTATTAATGGTGTTAGCATGTTGTTATAAAATGTGGTTGAACCATTGGGGAAGTCCATGGGTTACTCTGGCAATTGAAATTTAACTTGCTATATAGTGCTATGGGAATTTTAGTTTCTCAAGGGGAGGAGATGATCTGATTATTCTAATCATGCTCCACCAGGTACTTGGAGGTAGATCCCAGGGGAATTGTTGGGTCCCCTTGTACATTAATTGAATCCAAGGCTATACTGCCTGATAGAAGTCTACAAATGGATTGTTCTTTCCCATGGTGGATTCTTTCCTACATGCTTTCCTGCTGATTACATGCTGTTTTTATTCTGATTTGTTTCCTTGTATTTTATTGTATTTTATCTTTGTAAGATCTTTCTTATTGTTCATATTTCCTACAGTAGTTTAGGAAGCTTTCTCTCATTAGAAAGCTGCCTATTAAGGCTACTTGACATGTATATATGTTGTACTCTACAATTACAGAATAATGAGATTGGAATTCTGTTTGGTTCCAATTATTTTTTTCAACTGCTTGAAATCAGAATTCTCTTTGATTCAAGTTCATCCTTTCTCGGTTATTTGAAAGTCGAAATCTCCTTTATCCTTCATTCCAATCTTATCTCATAACCTAGAGCCATGACCGAAACCTTTGAATTTGGGAGTACCAACGAGGTTCTTTTCTTGGGTAGTTCCAGTAGCGGTGGTGTCACCGGAGGAATCACTGGTGGGGAGTTGCAGAATATACAAGCTGCATACAAATTGAATGGTAAAAATTATCTCAAGTGGTCTTAGCTAATTAGGGCATTCCTTAAGGGCAAGGCGAAGCTAAGTCATTTGCTCGGAACTGGACCAAAGAAGGATGATCTAGCATATGCCTCGTGGGATGAGGAGAACTCACTGGTAATGTCTTGGCTCTGGAACTTGATAATTCCAGAAATCAAGGACACAATGATGTTTCTTTCCACTACTAAGGAGATTTGGGAATCTGTGAAGATCACCTCTTCTAAGGTAAATGATTCTGTCCAAATTTATGAAATTAGGACTAAAGTGGCAGCCACTAAACAAGGGATTCGGTCTATAACCGAGTATGCAAATTTATTGCAAATGTTGTGGCAAGAGTTGGATCACTATCAGTGCATCCAAATAAAGTGTAATGAGAATGTTGTCATTCAAAAGAAGTTTGTGGAAAAGGAGAGAACTTATGACTTTCTTGCAGGCCTTAATGTAGAATATGATGCAGTGAGGGTTCAAATCCTTGGTAAGTCTGAGTTGCCTTTGTTAAATGAGGCAATTTCAATAGTTAGGGCTGAGGAAGGTAGAAGAGGAGTAATGTTGGAGGTACAACCCATGAAAAACTCAGCCTTATTGACTCTAAAGGGTCCTGGTGAGGAGAAATTGGCAAGGGTGGAAAGAAAGAATCTAGATCTAGGTAAAGCCACCAATAAGGACAACCTATGGTATAACTACTGCAAGAAGCTCAAACATACGATTGATAGGTGCTGGAAATTTCATGGTAAGCCAGCTAAGGGAGGGCAATCAAAGGGGCAGGCTTATGCAGTAAGCAACGAACAAAGTGCAGATAGTGAGGCTGTAGACCAGGTTGATCCAATGGAACTGAATAAGTATGAAATAGAGAAGCTAAGGAGCTTGTTGGGATGTCTTGAAAAAGGACCAGGTGCAAGCCCAAGTTCATCTAACTTAGCCTTCACAGGTATAACCTCTACCTCATGTAGTTTACATGCTTCAGACATAGCTCTTGAACACTCTTGGGTCCTTGATTCCGGGGCAACTGACCATTTGACACCCTCTTCTACTCAATTTTTATCCTATAAACCATGTCGTAGTACCAAGAAAATTGTGTTAGCTGATGGATCCCTAACAACTGTGGCAAGCCAAGGGGACATTCTCATTGACAGGAACCTAACTCTAAAAGGTTTCTTACATGTCCCTAAACTTTGCATAAACCTGGTTTCTATTCAAAACTTGACCCATGATGCTAATTGTTGTGTCATATTCTATCCTTCCTTTTGTGAGTTTTAAGAAAAGGAATCGAGGAAGAGGATTGGGTGTGCTAGGGTAAAAGATGGTCTCTATCATCTTGAAGATCTTAGTGGACATAGTAAGAGGGAGCAGTGTTTTCCTGCTGTATCACTTTTAGCTAAACCAAATAAGGATGTAATTTGGTTTCACCATTTTTGTTTAGGACATCCATCTTTTAAAGTTCTCCAGGTTATGTATCCCTTTTTGTTCAAGGGAGTAGATGCTAGGAATTTCCAATGTGATGTTTGTGAGTTTGCTAAACACAAAAGGGTTTCATTTCCTCTCACTAATAATAAAAGTTTTCATCCTTTTGACTTGATCCATAGTGACATATGGGGTCCCTCTCTAGTCCCAAATTTATCTGGAGCTAAATGGTTTGTGGTGTTTGTTGATGACTATACACGGGTGACTTGGATTTATCTTTTGAAGTCCAAATCACAAGTGTGCACCATCTTTCCCAATTTTTGTAATATGATCAAAACTCAATATAGGGCTGAAATCAAAAGAGTAAGGACAGATAACGCTAAGGATTTCTTCAATCAAACTTTGTATGGTTTCTTTCAACAAAAGGGTATAATTCATGAGTCCTTATGTGTGTATACCCCTCAGCAAAATGGGGTAGCTGAGAGGAAAAATGGGCATTTAGTAACTGTTATCAGGGCCTTGCTATTTCACAATAATGTTTCTAAACATTATGTCATGTACCGAGACTATGACATTTTATTTTGTTGTTGTCTTTTACATTGTTGCTATTCATAGCTATTATTGTAATTTTTGGAGGGAATTAGCCTACTGGTAGAAGGTTCCAAGCAGTGCAAGTTGTAAGTAGATAGTTAGGCAACTTGGCTGGTTCTAGAAGGGACTTGGCAACCGTTTTGGTGCCAATCCCAAGTTGAGGCCATATAAGAGATCAGCCCAACTCATTGTGAAGGCATGATTTGAGAAATTGGAATTTGAATTCCCTATTCTATATTTCATCCCTTATTCCCATGAATTCCCTCTCGGATTAGAGAGAATTTCTCCTGTCAGATCAACGATCTGACACATTATTGGGGAGAAGTAGCCTTGAAAACAACTTATTTTATTAATAGACTTCCCTCTAGGAGTCTCAATTCCAATAGTCCAATTCAGCTTCTTTCTAAAACTTTTCCAGATTTCAAGCCCTCTAATGGAATTAGTCCTAAAGTGTTTGGTTGTGTGGTTTTTGTTCATAATCACTCATCTCATAGAAGTAAGTTAGATCCTAGACCCCTTAAGTGTATCTTTGTTGGGTATTCCCCCACCCAAAAAGGATATAAATGTTTCCATCCTCCATCTAAACATTTCCTTATCTCAATTGATGTTAGTTTTGTGGAGGACCATACTTTAGTAATTCTTATCCTAAGGGGGGTACTGAATTTTTGGAGGAACCAAATAGAGAAGTATTCCTTCCCCTTCTCTATGAACCTTCCTCAAAGGATTCTTCATCTTAGTCGAAAAAAATCTTAAGGGATTCTCTAAATGTGATACATAGGGAAACACCCCAACCTTATACCAGTCCACTAAAGGTGTATACATGAAGGACTATGGCTCATAACCCTATGCAAGCTGAATCATCTAACCCAAATACAGATTCCTGTAACCTCAACACTGAACTTGATTCATCCCCTTTTCAGCCTATTATGTCCCCTAACCAGGCTACACCCGAACCTAACTCAATTCCTTGCAGTCAAGATGAACCTGAGCCTAATGACTTGGATATTCCTATTGCCCTCAGGAAGTGGACTTGCACCTGCACAAAACATCCTGTTCATTTGTTTATGACCTACTCTCACTTATCTCCTACCCATAAGACTTTCTTGACTAGCCTTAATTCCATTCCAATGCCAAAAACCTTGTCTAAAGCATTAAATAATGAGAGTTGGAAGGGTGCCATGATGGTTGAGGTGGTAGCCCTTGAAAAAAACCCAACTTGGGACTTGGTTAAATTACCAAAGGGAAGCAACCTGTGGGATGTAAGTGGGTGTTTACGGTGAAGTACAAATTTGATGGGACTCTAGAAAGGTACAAGGCAAGGTTAGTGGCTAAGGGGTATACCCAAACATATGGAGTAGACTACTTGGACACATTTGCTTCAGTAGCTAATATGAACACTGTCCGAGTGTTTTTCCTTAGCTATTATGTATGACTGGTCATTGTACCAATTTGATATAAAAAATGTTTTTTTACATGGGGAGTTGGAAGAAGAGATTTATATGGAAGTTCCACTTGGGTTTGGGTTGCAAACAAGAGAGGAAAATATTGTATGCAGGCTAGAAAAGGCTCTCTATGGCTGAAACAATCCCCTAGAGCCTGGTTTGGAAGGTTTGCTAAAGTTATGCTTGGATTAGGCTACAAAGAAGGAATGGAACATTTGAGGGGTTGTTTGGAAAGAGAGTTTGAGATCAAGGAGTTAGGAAAGTTAAAAATACTTTCTTGGTATTGAGGTAGCTCGGTCTAAGGCTAGAATCTTTATTTCCCAACATAAATATGTGCTAAACCTTTTAACTGAGTTAGGAATGCTTGGCAGCAAGGCAGCTAAGACACCCATTGAACCAAACCATAGAATTGGGGCTGATTCTAAAACAGGGGTAGTGGATAAGGGGTCCTATCAACTGTTGGTAGGGAGGCTTATTTATTTGTCTCACACTAGGCCCAATATAGCCTATCTTGTGAGTATGGCTAGCCAATTTATGCATGATCCTAGAGAAAACCACCTCAAGGCTGTGCACAGAATTCTCCACTACCTTAAGGGATCACCAGATAAGGGTGTGCTATTTAAAAGGGCTAGCAACTTGTCCTTAGAGGTATTCACGAATGCTGACTATGTTGGGCCACTTATAGATAGGAGATCCACCTCGGGCTATTGTACATTCTTGGGTGGAAATCTGATTACTTGGGGGAGCAAAAAACAAAGTGTGGTGGCAAGGTCAAGTGCTGAAGCTGAGTTTAGATCTATGGCCTTAAATATTTGTGAACTTTTTTGGCTGAAGATCATTCTAATAGATTTGAAAATTCAATGAGCAATACCTATGAAACTTTATTGTGACAACAAATCTGCCATAAGTATAGCTCACAACTCAGTTCAACGTGATAGGACCAAGCATGTTGAGGTTGATAGGCATTTTATCAAGGAGAAGCTTGAAAGCGGACTGATTTGCACCCCCTTTGTTCCTATCGGAGGGCAACTAGCAGATGTCTAACTAAAGGCTTATTGGGTCTCGTTTTCCCCAAAAATATTAAGCAAGATGGGAATGCATGATATACACTCTCCATCTTGAGGGGGAGTGTTAGAAGTCAAAGAATGGATTGTTCTTTCCCATGTTGGATTCTTTCCTACTTGCTTTCTTGCTGATTACATGCTGTTTTTATTCTGATTTGTTTCCTTGTATTTTATTGTATTTTATCTTTGTAAGATCTTTCCTTATTGTTCATATTTCCTACAGTAGTTTAGGAAGCTTTCTCTCATTAGAAAGCTGCCTATTAAGGTTACTTGACATGTATATATGTTGTACTCTACGATTACAGAATAATGAGATTGGAATTCTGTTTGGTTCTTTCTTTTGACACTGCCCACTAAGATATTTATTAGGGTTTGAATTGATTATTGAATATTATTGTGATTTCTTTGAATAAATGGCATTTATAGATTGTGGAAATTTTTAGCTACACCATATGGTAAGATGTGATTTTATTGGTGGTACATTTTGCAAGGGGAATATTAGTGAAACTTTGAAATTGAATTTTCTTTATTATATGTATCAAAATCAAAATTTTGAATATTGATCTATCATACGCAGTTATCTTCACTGGGTTTTAAGCTCACCACTCTCCTTAACATGCTTTTCAGGTGAGTAGAATTAGTGGGGTTAGATGTGGGCTTGGATCGAGTGATTACCAATGGACCCAATTTCGGATAGTTTAAGTGTTAAGTTATTTTTGATTAATTCAGTTATGTAAATCTTGATGATTTTAGTGGATTATTGTTTTAGTTATTTCAGTTTTAAGGATTTTAGTGGATTAGTTATGAATATTGTTGGCCAAGTTTTTAGGTTTCGTGAACTTTAAGTCTTGGCTTAGGGTTTATGGTCAGTCACACAACTTGTAGAGGGGGGTGTGGCATAAGGTCATTTTAAGAGTGAAATGAAATTTTATATTAGTAGGTGATCAAACTGCTTTTTGTTAATGTTTCCACGAAAGTTATTGTTCTGTAGTGGAGAGGATGAGCCTTGTTAACAATTGTAAGGTTGCTTTTTTGTGACTAGAACATATGTTCAAGTTGTGGAAATAATCTCTTTGCAAAGCAAAGGTAAGGTTGTATACAAAAACAACATTCGCAAGCACACAGTCTCATACAATGGGGATGCCTCTTTATTGTTCTATGGTGTAGAGTAATTTGCTTGTATGCAATGACCTACTCTATGTCTTACTGAAAAACGGACCTTATCTAATGCAAGTTCTTGTTTTAACTATTCCGAAACCTTTATGGTTATTTCATATAGGTTGATTTATTTTTTAGTGCAGTCAAAGGTTATTTCATTTTTGCTTCATCGTAGGATATGTAAGAATGTGAGGGTGAACAATGATAGTCTCCAGTTTGGAAACTGATCTAGCTGTGTTTGCCATCTTTTACCTCCTAAATGAATCGCTTCCATTCCAGGATAGCCAGCTGGTTGTTATAATGGATGGTATCATAAAGCGAGCATCCAATGAAGGGATTGGTGAAACTCAATCGACCAGCTTGCAATCAATACTGTCAAAGCTTCTTGGTCATTTCAATAACATAGAAGCCATATTTTCTCTGGTAGGCATATTTGTCTCTTTTCTGTTTACTAAAGTACTATGTCTTTAGCTCGAAATTGATTTTTCCTGTTATATATTATCCATTTTCATGTTTCTCAGTTTTGTAATGTATAGTCACAACACAGCATTAAACAGGTCTGCTAATGTCAATGTATTGTATCAATTACTTTGCAGACCTATTTCATTGAGATCTTAGATATAATGCATGGGAGCTCACGAAACATGGTCAATATGCACATTCTTAAAATTGCCTCAAGGTATGTTTCTTAGATTAATGACTAAATTTTAGTTTCTAATTCGAGTAGGCATACCTGTTGGAATCCAGAAATCAATCATTGATTTAGAGGGAATGATTGAAAGGGTTAAACTCCTGAATTGGAGGAATTATCGCAATTTTCTGTTTTAGTTTTTAGTAGTTTCCTATTCTTGTATATCCTAGAATAAAAAGATCTCTTGTATATCTATTCTGTACAGCTAATTGTTTGAGGTAGAAAAATCAAGGAATTTCTTCTAAGAATATCTGTTCATGGTATCAGAGCCAGGTTCGACGCTAATTTGACCTTCATCTCATCAGTCTTTTCCGAACCACAACGTCAGTTCCTTATGGCGGAAACTATTTCTTCTTGAGCATACTCTTCCACCACTTCTGTTATTTCCACCACTTTAGTTTAGCCAATCCCATGCCAAACCTATCATCAACCTTGTATTTCCATTCTCTTCAAAATTTCAAATCACCACATACAAACTCAATGTAACCAATTTTTGTGAATGGTTCCAATTTGTGTTGCTTGTTATGAAAGGCAAGGACAAATTTGGCTATCTCACTGGTGCTATTCCTGTGCCACCTCCAACTGCCAATAACTATTCAACTTGGGATGCTAGAAACTCTATTGTCATGGCATGGCTCATCAAGTCTATGAAGCCTAAGATAGGGCAAACCTACCTCTTCTACAAAATTTCAAAGGAGATCTGGGATGCTGTTCAAGAAATTTACTCAAATCTTGAAAACACAACCCAATGCTTTGAAATCCATTATGGCCTTCATACCACTAGACAAGGTAATATGTTGGTCTTCGAATACTACAATATTTTAACTAAACTTTGGCAATAGATGAATCTTTTCTATGATATTAGTTGGTATTGTCCTGAGGATGGTGCTAAGTACAATAAAATGCTAGAGAAGGAAAGGATATTTGATTTCCTACATGGCCTCAACAAAGATCTTGATGAAGTTCGTGATCGTCTCTTTGGTACCAAACCCTTTTCCTCCATCAGAGAAGCCATTGCTGAAATTAGACATGAGGGAAGCTACAAACAAGTTATGCTTAGCAACCCTTCCAACTAGTCCTCTAATTTGGGATCCTAGAGTTTTGCCTTGGTAGTCCATCGTAGTACATCTCATTCAAAGAATAAGAAGCACAAGGATAAACAACTTTAGTGTGAGCATTGTAACAAACCCCATCATACTGGGGACACATGCTAGAAACTTCATGGCAACCTGCAAATTGGAAGCCAAGAAGTTAACAAGCACAACATAAGTTAGCCTACACAATTGACTCAAACATCATTTTTGAAAAATTGGATGCTCCTTTTATAGTGGAACATATGGAGCTTTTATGACAATTGTTGAACCTGTCTAACTTGCCTAAGGAAACTAAACCTACCCGTCCAACTAGCACATCCATAGTTGCTCAACGAGGTAACACTCAATCCACTTTATTATTGAAGAAACTAGGTAGAAGAATTAAGGGAAAACCACACTGAATAATTTCATTGATCTGAAAAATATATATATACAAAAATCCTGAAAAATTTGCTAAAACCTCCTAACTTCTCTCCTAACTATTCTCCTATTTTATAGGAATAGATTAGCTGTCAATTAGCTATTAGACTAGCTATGATTAGTAGACAGGTAGACAACTAGGCCTTAATTTTAGGAGTAATTTTAGTCTTAATTATTGTACATTCCTACTATAAATCTCAATAGAAAGAGGCTAGACCTCACTAAGTTCTCTGATTCAGCATGGTATCAGAGCCACCATACAAACCCTAGATCTAGCCTCCACTGCATAGTCTCCTCCACCTATGACTATGCATCCCCTTCCTTCTAGCAGTGACTGTTTCCTCCCTAGCGTGTAATCTTCGTTGCCATCATAGCTGCCTCCAACCCCTCATTGCCTCGTTGAAGAGATTCCATTAGATCTTGTTCAAGCATCGATGTTGATCCTGCTTCGCACACAACCGTCGTCGTCGTTCTCTGCCGAATTGCCACAGCCCGCGATCGTCGTCGCCGTTCATCGTCCAATTTATGAGATTCTTCCCACTCCTTACCTTTGTTCTCCTTCCTTTGATATTGCTCTTACTGTCCCTGAACGTCCCCTTCAGGTTTATCATCGTCGTCCACATCCTCCTATAGTTGCTGATGAAGAACCTGATAACTCACCTCATTCTCCGACATCTTCACTTGCCTCGGACTAGCCAGTTGTTTTTGAGCCAGATGTTGACCCTTTTCCTTAACCCATTACCACTCGAAAAGGTATACGCTCTATTTGCAACCCTCACCCCATATACACCTTCCTTAGCTATCATCACTTGGCTTCCCCCTATTATGCTTTTGTGTCTACTTTATCTTCTATTACTATTCCTGAAACTACCAGTGAAGCACTTTTAGATCCAGGGTGGCGCCACGCTATGGTTGATGAGATGGATGCTCTACATTTTAGTGGCACTTGGGAATTGGTTTCTCTTCCTCTTGGAAAATCTACTATTGGCTACCACTGGGTCTATACTGCGAAAGTTGGTCTTGATGTGAAGGTTGATCTCCTTAAGGCACGCCTGGTTGCCAACCTAGACTAGGAACTTTATCAGATGGACGTTAAGAATGCTTTTTTGAATGGGAAGCTAGAAGAGGAAGTCTATATGAGGTTTCCACCTAGTTTTGAATCCATTGAAATCTTAGGTAAGGTTTGTAAATTAAAGAAGTCTCTCTTTGGTCTCAAGCAATCACCCAAGGCATGGTTCACAAGGTTTAGTGTAGCTATGACTATTTGGATATCAACAAGGACAGGTTAACCATATTCTCTTCATTAAACAGGCTGAAAATGGAAAAGATCAATTTTGATAGTGTATGCGGATGATATGGTGATAACAGGTGATGACATTGAAGAGATAAAGGGACTAAAAAATCAGCTACAAGCTGAATTTAAGGTCAAAGATCTCGGTACACTTAAATACTTCCTTGGCATGGAAATAGCAAGGAGTAAACAAGGTATTTTCATAACCCAAAGAAAATACACACTTGATCTCTTGAATGAGACTAGAAAACTTGGTTGTAGACCTGTTAGTACCCCATTAGAACAAAATTGGAAACAAAAGGTTAAAGAAAACGACTCTTCTGTGGATAAGGAAAGATGCTAACACATAGTAGGAAAGTTGATATACCTTTCCCTTACCCGAGCTGATATTTCCTATATTGTAAGTGTTATGATTCAATTTATGCACTCACCTAGACAAAGACACCTAGCGGTTGTAAACCAGATTCTTCGATATCTTAAAGGGACCCTTGGAAAAGAGATTTTGTTTGGAAGAATGATCATAGGGGAGTTGAACACTTTAAAGATGTAGATTTGGTAGGTTCAATTGGGGATAACAAGTCCACAACTGGCTACTACACTAAACTATGGGATAACTTGGTCACTTGGGGGAGTAAAAGTAGGCAGTCATGGCAAGAAGCACTGTTGAGGCCGAGTGCAGAACAATTGCTCAAGGGATTTGTGACTTGATATGGCTAGGGAGATTATTATAGGATCTAAGAGTTACATGGACAGGACCTATGAAATTGTATAGTGACCGCAAATTAACTATCAATATAGTTCATAATCCAATTCAGCATGACATAATGAAGCATGTGAGAATTGATTGAAACTTTATCAAAACAGAGATTGAGAGTGGAGCTATTATCCTATCCTACATCCCTAGTAAGACACAAGAAGCTGATGTTCTTACTAAGGCACTATCAAAACTGGGTTTTGAAGAATTTGTAAGTAAGCTAGAATGATTTACATCTATTCACCAACTTGAGGGGGAGTATTGAAATCAGGAAATCACTCCCTGATTTAGAGGGAATTTTTGAAAGGATTAAATTCCTGAATTGGAGTAATTGGAGGAATTATCTTAGGTCAACTTTCTGTTTTAGTTTTTGGTAGTTTCATATTCTTGTATAGCTTAGAATAGAAAGATCCCTTGTATATATATTCTGTACAATCGATTGTTTGAGGTAGAAAAATCAAGGAATTTCTTCCAAGAATATTTGTTCAATACCCTCACCAATGCTATTGCTTCTATTTCTTGTCCTTAACCATTCTTTTGCCCCAATGGTTCTTGTTGCTGGCACATGCCATGAGAGTAATTTTAGCAAGTCTTCAGTGTTAGGGATGCATGGACAACCATTTGCTTCGAGGCTTAGTCAATTGAATTTGCATTCTATTCAATTAATTTAGTTTCTAGTTATTCAATTAATTTTGTTTCTAGTAATTCTGATTGGTTTATGACAGTGAGAAGTCTGGATAGTTCCATGGTGTCTTGGTCCTTGCAAAGGACGTCTTTTCATTCAAAATTTACAAGATTGAATGTTTCATGCTATATGATTTCTGATATTTTTGGGCACTAGCAAAATGCAATCAACTCGTTTTGTAATGAAAAGCTCTATGAACATGCTTTATAATTTTCCCCCCCTTTTCCTTACTTCCTTTGTTTTTTTTTTTTTGAAATAAATAAGCACAGATATGATATTAATATAAATCATAAGAGAAATACAACAATCCTTAGAAAACACAAGCCCCACTCACCAATGGCCCGAAATTCATACAAACGATCAGCCTCCTGCCCCCACACCAACAATTAGGGAGACCATAACCACCCAAAATTAACTTCATAGCCAACTAGCCTAAAAGAGAGAGAGAAGAACTTAACGGCCAAGAGTAGAAGCAGACATGATGACCTGGTTCACAGTGTAAGGGAAAGATGGCTCCACAACCCTAAGCCAAGCCACGAACCTGACAAGCACCAAGTTAAAGATATCAACCGCACTTGACCCCCGATCCTTGAAAACTAACCTATTCTGTTCCAGCCACACTGTCCATAGTGCTGCATACAGAAAAGACATCCATACCTTCCTTTGCCTTTTACCCCAAGCAAAATTATCCCATTGGTCGAATAGACCCCCAACCGATCTCAGACAAACCCACTTATAGCCCCACCATCTAAAAATCTGCCCCCATAAGCACAAGACAGTCTCACAGTGAATGAAGAGGTGGTCCACAAACTCCAGGATAGAGCCACAAAAGACACAAAGCAGATCATCCCCTTGTAGAATCTCTTTCCTACCCAAATTGTCCTTTGTGTTAATTTTGCCCCAAATGACAAGCCACACAAACAGCTCCACTTTTAAAGGAGCAAAATTGCCCCAAACACGAGCGGCCACAGAATTAATTTGCAGAACGTTGGATCCGAACATCAATGAACAAAGTCTCTCATTAAATGAGCGCGACGAAAAAGAACCAGCCCCTTCCAATGACCAAAATACCCGATCCCCCCTTCCACTTACCAAATGGACTTGAAATAACCCTTAACACCTTAGCAGCTCAGCCTGGATAGATTCTTCTCTTTCAAGAAGGGGCCTTCTCCAGTTAAGGCACCAAAACCATTTGTTATTCACCCAAAACCCTAACTCTGCCACCTTCTTCCCTTTATCCATGGACACCGCGTAAAGCCGTGGGAATAAGTCTGAAAGAGAAGAGATAGCCTAGCTTCTAAGTTATCGATGTTCTGTTCGTTCTAACACTTTGTATTATCATTTCAACTCATAGGTGGAAAGGAGACTCTAAACTGTATGCAGTGACTGTATGTATTTGATCTTGATACTTATAATATTAAATAAGGTCCCTTCTTCTTGGCTCTGTGAAATCTATCTCATAATTTACTTTTGGAGGGTTCAAAACGAGAGGCAATGTATGTTGTTAAGACATATTGTCCGTTTGCTGGTCAGATTTTTAAGTTGTGTAAAAAATTTGCATATACTCCTTGTAGTGCTTAGTCATCTTCTTGTTTCAAAATTTTTACCATCACCTAGCCATGCCTTGCAAGATAATTTGACCAATTGTTAACCTATGTTGAAACTGTTAGATTGGTCCATGGTTCAATCGAAACTAGGATTTAACCAGTGGCAGAGTCAGGATTTGGAGTTGGGGGAGCAAGATTTTCTTGGTGAGGGATAAGGTGAAGGGGGCCTATATGTTTGTGAATATATTACAAGTACGTTGACAAAACAATTTCATAAGAATTTCCAACTATATCATATGAAACCAAAATTTTTAAGTGAACTCAACGACATTGAATAAAAATATTATAAAGATTCTTAAAAGAAATTAAGAAATCTTGCTCAATTGTCCTCAGCGAGTCTTAATAATTTAGAATCATTGCATGATTGCCTAATTGCCAACATTTTTGAACACTGCTTTCTCAATGTATGTGATCAAATTATCATTCATCCAATAAACATTGACTCCTAAAGTATTTGAATTTAGTACGTTGTATTTTATTTCTAGGTATATATATATATATATAGATATATATATTTTTGGAATTTTAGCGGGGCAATATCAAATAATTTTACCATTTTTATGTAATTGTGAATGAAACCTATACAAGTGTCAAAAATTGAGGGGGCGAACCCCCCCCCCCCCTCTCCCTCCCTCTACCACTGGAATGAACATGTTTTATGACATTATTGATTATTCTTTTAGCAGCCATAGCAGTCACACAAATATTGGAAGGCTTCAGTACCTTAATGCATCTAGATAATTTCTACTCTGCCAATTTATGACAAGAAATTTTTTCTCTGGAAGTATAATGGAGCAGTAATTATTTATACTTGGCAATTGTACTGAACAGGAATTGTTGCATTTATGATCCAAGAATTATACAGTTCCTTTTTGAAGTTTCTCAGTCTCTGCACAATGGTATAGATTACTGCCTGAGAGATGATGATAATCAACAATCTGCACACCTGATAACTTGTTTTGTAAATGCGGTAACTTTTCAACTATCAGATGTTTTATATTTCTTGGAACTAGATTCTGTGAAGGTAATTTTTGTAGTAATGAATTAGACCGATCATTTTAGGTTGACTATGGGCCTGAGTTGGAACGCCATTTGGTCTTCTTGATTGATTGCCGTGGAGCTTTTGGCTGCGTAAATGAACTTAAGGTTTGTATTTATATTTAATTCTATGATTGTTTTATCTTACATTTTTAACAGAAAGGTGCATATTCTGAACATTGAAATTGGGCATCTTAGTTCGTTCAATCATTTTGTTCAAATATTTTTGTGATACCACTTACAAACATTCTTTGCTAAAATGGCTTTCTCTACAGAAGCTCAAACAGTCTGCATAGAAAGAAAAGGAGGCATTTTAATCCATGATGCATAGAAAATTGTTTTGAATATTGTTAGAGCTGACTGCAGGTGTGTTTTCTCACCAGCAAATATCTAAGTGTTCTATTTTACTTGCAGGAAACTCTTGTTCTCTCCAGCAACTGTTTAGCAGTTAAAGCAATAAAAGCTGGGCAAAAGCATCTTAATTTTGTCAAATCCTGTATAGCATTTAGTGAAGTTACAGTTCCTTCTGTTCCATCTGTTGTTAAGCAGTTTAATCTTTATCTTGAAACTGCTGAGGTAGTCTATTATTTCTTTTATGTAAATTATTTATAAAATAAACTTAATGGCATTCTATGCTGATTCCCCTATTCCTACATGCCAGGTTGCTTTGGTGGGTGGCTTAGTTTCTCATTCAGATGGACTTCTAGATTCAGCTATCAAATGTCTTCAAACTTCGGATTGGATGGATGGTTAGTTCATTACTTTGTTATTTGACACTCTTAAGAGATTGATAGTTGCATCAGAATTATTTAGTGAGTTCTGAACACATGTAATTTTATATATGTAGTATAATTCCATATAGTTCTTCATTATTTGATTTGGCAAACTAAGTTTGATTGCCCTGGGAAGTTACGGTAACATTTCTTGAAATTCTAACAATCTTATTTATATAATGTTGGGAACTATTTTGAGACAGTGCTGGACTGTGGAATTTGAGCTGTCTATTATCTAGCACCTAGTCTGATGGTTCACATTTAATCTTATGAGATTTTACATGTGATTCCGTCATGGAGGATGTTGTCAGGAGATTGACATGTGGCAATCTCTAGGGAAATACTTGCATTTGGACATTTGATAGTAAGGTCATTCCTTATCACAAGAAATTTCGAAGACAACTTGACCGAACATGTATGAAAGCATTTTATGGTCTTATATGTGTTGACAAAAAAAGTTGTGGGGAGCTCCAGTTTTAGTATGTAGTCTTGTTGCTGGTTGCAAATATTATATTATATAATACAAGTTAGTTTGTCTTAATATTGTAGAATTTCTTCTTTGGAAGTAGACTCTATTTTTCTGTTCAATCGTCAACGTTGTGTTATACACTATTTGGTTTATTTCTTCGAGGATTGAAAGACAACAAGAAGGCAATGAGGTCCTAGAAGGAAGAAATTTCAGTGACCCTCTCATGGACAAAGGATTATTGAATGAAAACATCTGAGCCCTTCAAAATAGTACCTATGATTTGTGCTGCAACAATTTACTTAATTTTCCATCTTAAAGTCTTCTTGCTATTGCATTTTGAGACTCTGCAGTCAAGAGTTGCCTTTTTCTTTGCATCTCCTTTTTCTTCTTTTGCCTCTAGGCATCAACAAAGCTTTTAAAGAATTCCCTCCTCATTGTGTACGTTGTGCCAGATCTGTTTGTGTTTGGTATTGAATTGAATACTGAATCTCTTTGGTTCTTTGTAGGCTCTAGAATATCAAATGATGCTGATGGGATCCTCTGCTTAATTCAAAAGCTATGCAGCATCTTGGTTTTGGTTCCAGGTCATTGAAAATTTTCCAGTTTCTCAGAATGTTTTCAGTTTGTTTGCTAATTTTGGGTTATAACTCTTCTGTGTGTTAGGCTGTTTTTCTGCATTCATTTCATGTTGAGTGAAATTTGCATGAATATGTATTTGATTGGACTGCCGGGGATATTATCCACTGCCGGTCCCAAGCCCGGATAAAGGAGGAGGGTTGCGTTAGGTAGCCGACAGCCAGCGTAAAACCTAGTCGGATCCAAATATGAATTCTAGACAAACTATCTGTTGGGATGTAACTCACATAGAAGTCTAGAATTCATGTAGCCAACCCCACATAGTGGGATAACGGCTGGATATGTTGTTGTTGTATGTATTTGATTGGAGTGAACAACACATCTCTTTATTAAAAGAATAGGTGGGTGCTGTACTTGTGTCTCATGACCCCAAGGATATAACAGTAAATATAGTAGATGAAGTAAATATAGTAGTTAGCAGCAGGTATTTTGGTATTTTAGTTGTATTTTCTGTTTTGCTCTGTAACAAAATTTCCTACATAGGAGAAGTAGCTATATAAAGCTACCAGAGCTGTAAAGAAAGGATTATGTGAAATATATGAAATTTAGACTACATATTTTCTCTCTCCAGGTTCTCTCCCTCTCGGATCTGACTGCTCTTCCCTCCCTCGACTTCTCTTCTTCCGAGTTCTTCCCCTATCGCCTCCTCTAATGTCCCTCTCGATCTCTTCCTCTCTTCTTCAGATTTTGTTTCTCTCTCAATTATGTCTATTATCTCTTTATGTTCTACCTTTCTTGATCTCTTCCAATTTCCCTCTTAAAACCCTAAGTTAAACCCTAGGTCCATGATAAATGGTATCAGAGCCAACGATTCTTGGTTGTAATTCCAATCCGACTTGAAGACATCAAAGACAGATGGTAACCAAGTAGAGTAGCTGATCCTTTGAAGGTGAAGCAGAGCAAAGCAATTCTCGGCTAACATTTGGGTGCATCTTAGCAGCAATTCAATGAATCTAATTCAGCATGCGGTATCAGGAGGCTATAACAGAACTAATTGAGTCACAGGAGGTTGATTCTTGGTTGTTAATTGAGGCAGATCTAAGCGAGTCTTAGGATTGTGTTCTAAGAAAGATCTAATCGGTTCTCTGATTCCTAGAGGCTGTTAATTGATCCTCTGTTTCAAGGTTACTGAATTGTGAATTAGTTGACTTGCTGGAGGCAGTTTCATAGGCGATTGCTGATACCTAGGCGACTGTTAGCAGCAATTCAGAGACGTTTCGGGAGCGAGCAATGAACACAAGACTCAAAGAAACATGCGCTAACTTCAACCAAATGCTGGACGAAATCATGATTATGATGGCCAAACAGTTTCAAGTTAGTCTTCCAGCTGAATTACTTTCTACGGATTATTCGGATCCAATTATCTAAAGAAAGTGACCAGTGTCGATGACAGTTGGAGATCCATACATTGCTCGTCTATGGAATCGGCTTTCAGAGATAAAGGAAATCTCTAAATTCACTGAAGGTCCAATTACATCGCCTGGAATCATTCCTCAGACTTATGGTTTGCAGGAATCTGAGGAACAATTTGCGGCTGACCAATCGGTTGTAACTCAATACTACGGCGATGAAGAGATCTTTCATGCATCTGATGAGTTGTGTGCCCTAGGCATCTATTCTAGGCTTGATCAAGTCTTTGACACTCCACATACAGATAAAGAAGTTTTGATTAGGCAATTTGGACCTGAACAATCTTATAATGGCTCTAGAGAAACTGGTCGTAAGAATGATTCCTAAGGCTAGGAATGGTAGTTGCAAGAAATGAGGAAAGACTTGAATTGGATTAGGCAATTCAGGATGACAAGAAGGGAATGGTAGTTGCCGGAGAAGTTATTGAGGCTCCACTGGTGGAGAAATCTATTGAAAGTGAATCTTTGATGTACGCTGGCAAATAGGAAGAAAAATGTGCTTGAAAAAAGCTAGAGTCTGTTGACTATAGGAGAAGGAAGTTATTGCAACAAATGAGAATTGATGTGGCACTATGAGTACCAAAGGAAGGCAGTTTGCCTGTTTGGAATTTTTCTATTGTAGCTAACAATCCTCTAGGCTCAAACAACCAGCATCAAAGGTTTCAGCTGCTAGCTATGACAGACAGGGAGTTGTTGATCATGCCAATAATCTTACTTCAAAAATTAGTAAAAATTTAAGGAATTCATTAAAGGCACTTGGCGTGGACGTATTGACAGGTTTTGGCACTATACTGGGTCCTCAGATCATGAGTACCAGCAATCATGTTCTTAAATTGGAGTTCAATCTTAATTGGATAGCTATTGTAGGAGGTGGCTATATTGGGCTTGAATTCAGTGAAGCTACTTTTATTGAAGTTATGGATCAATTTGTGCCTGGATTTGATCTTGAGAACATAATAGCGAAGAGGAACAGGCCTAGAAGGAGAGAGAAAGAAAGAAGGATCAAACAAATAGTGAAAGCAGGGATTGGATGAAAAAAACAGTGGTAAGTTGCTATAATTTCTTGGGGACAAGAAATATCTCAAGGAGAGGGGAATTGTCATGACCCCAAAGATATAATAATAAATATAGTAGATGAAGTAAATATAGTAGTTAGCAGTAGTTATTTTGGTATTTTAGTAGTTATATTTTTTGTTTTACTCTGTAACAGAATTTCCTACATAGGAGAAGTAGCTATATAAAGCTACCAAAGCTGTAAATAAGGATTATGTGAAATATATCAAATTCAGACTTCATATTTTCTCTCTTCAGGTTCTCTCCCTCTCGGATCTAACCTCCCTCAGCTTCTCTTCTTCTCTTTCTCTCTTCTTCCGAGTTCTTCCTCTCTTACCTCCTCTGATTTCCCTCTCTAATTCTCTCTTCTTATTATGTTTTTCTCTCAATTCTGTCTGTTATCTCTCTCTTTCTGTTCTACCTTCCTCAATCTCTTCCAATTTTCCTCTTAAAACCCTAGGTCCATGACATTGTGTTTAGTCATGGAGTTAATGAATATCACTATTCTAAAGATGCTTAGGTTACGAACAATTGCTTGACCATGAAGAATAAGGAAATGATTATGCTTGGCCAGAACTTTGCACTGAAGTCATTTACCATGTGAGAATTTTATGGGGCATTCTTATTAATTTGCATGTCTCATACTAGAGGTTCGCTTAGCCTATATGAGGTCACAAGACTTGTAACCTATATGCACTTACAGTAGGAATGATGTTTATATGTTATCAAGTCAGTTGCTTTAGCACTTCCAATCCTTGAGGTTTTTGGTTATATGCAACATAGTGTCAAGGAAGTCACAACTATAGTGTTAACCATCTCTGGTTTTTCCTACATGGCCACTTTGGCATGTGTATCAAACAAAAGCATGACCATGTATCATAGCTTGTTAAACCCTTGAGATATGTTTGTTGGGAAATACTAGTTTTGGGGTATTAGAACTACCATGAGATTAAAGGTAAAATTATAAAAAGTTGTATTTGTTAGCACAAGGCAAGAAGATGTTTTGGAGAGATTTAGCGATGAATGGAATGAAAATATGTCATGACCTAATCCCACATTAATGGTCTACTAGGAAGGTCTTGGGTATATTCCGTAGTTCCATGAGCCCATAAGTCACCTTTAGTAAGCACTTATAGGTGCGGACTCGTGGTGCTATGGTGGTATCAAAGCCAACCCAAGCCGCTATGGTGTGGGTGTGGGCTAGGGAAGTGTCCTGAATCTAACTTTGGTTAGGTTGATTGATATGGGATTTTTAACCTGGTGACGCTATGTATTAAAGGAGGAATTTATCACTACCCAATCTCACAGTGGTACCAAGTGGTATTACAAGTGGTGTTATAGCTAACCCAAGACCACTGCCATGTGGTTGCGGGATAGAAAGTGTGTGAAATCTGACTTGGGTTACATTGATCTATATGGGATTTTTGGGCTTAGGACTGTACTAGATAGGAATCCATAGGTGGGCATTGGCGCAAAAACACTAACAAAGCTTGCTAGTGACCCTTGACAAACTAACAGTAGAGAAGAACTCCAAATGCTAACAAGGGTACTCCTTTCGGATCTACATAGGCCATTTCCTGATTGTTATGACCTAGCCTTCAATCTTGAATTGGAATACATTAGTTTTAACCATTTTGTGGATGTCATTCTGTTCCCATGCTATTCAGCAGGCAGACAAGGGAAATTGTTTGCTGTTCTTTTCTACCTTCCATTCCTTTCTACTTGTTATTCCATTCTACTAAACATGGCCTAAGGATTTTACGGAGCAATTAGATGTGAAAGGACAGGGGAAGTGGTTGCAGTTTGTTAATGTTTGGATAGGATGATTTGCCAATGAGGAAAAGATAGGAAAACCATGATAATTTTGGCATTGATGGGGCAATTGTTCCTGGTTGTGAAGAATATCATTGATTGGTGTTTGATAGTTTGCAAAGAAGAAGATGAAGACACCGAATCGAACAACAAATCCTGATTTTATGAAACTAATATGTTATTTGATAGAATGTTTCATACTCACTTTGGCTGCTATGCTTGTCCTAACTCTATTTGGCCTGGAACTCAAAGATTAGGAATTAAGGAACTTGGCTACTGTACTCAACTCAACTAGGCCCTTTTAGCTACTTACGATATTCTTTTGTTTTGTAGACCACATATGATGACACTACATCTGAGCCTGATCCAAAATAGAACTCATGCTCACACTATAGTTGCCAGCAAATCTGAAATTATTAAATTACCCTGGGCTTTTAAACCATAAGAAGACAAAAATTGTAAGTGATCAGTGGCAAACAAGCATTGGATAAGAACTTCAAACACTATCAGGATATGGCCATCAATCTGGACTACTTAGGCCTTTTTATTAGAATATAGCCAATAATCTAGACTTCAAAAAAAAAATTGTTTTGACCATTGGATGTGGTTCTAGTTATAACTTCACAACTGGAAAATTCATTTGGAGCTGGGTGAAGTTTAAAGGTACTTTGAAGTTGAAGTTTTACGTCAAATGTGGCTGAAGAAAACTGAATTGAGTTGTAAGATGTCCAGAAAATTTTAAGTGATGCAATTATAGCTTGGGCAGGTAATAATCCTATCAACTCAATCTACCATTTGGTGTATGGTCAATGGTGCCATTATTTTAGACTCAAAAGTGATTTAGGTCCTACTGTACTACACATTGAAACCCTGGATTACTCTATATTGGAAGTAGCTTCATAACACTGTCCTCTGATTATCCATATTTGATGCCATATTTCCAAATTTAGGTAATCCTCAAGGAGTCACTCATGTTCCAAGGAGCTTGCTGACCTTCATTAGTTCCCAACCATGGTGAGATTTTGCTCTTCAAATTGAAAGCTTTCCTTCATTTTATCCTTACTGGTTTGATGTTCTAACTAATACAATGGTGTAGGATGACATCAAGAATGAGGATAAGGGTGTTGTGTGCAATTGTTTCTTTGGCTGCAACCTTATCTCAATTAAAGCTTCCGTACCATGCAAATCTAGAGCAGGTATAATGTTTAGACACCTGTTATGTTGCAGTTTCTTGTTTCAACTCGTCAATGTGAAGCAAATTCGAAGTTTGAAAAAGAAAAGACTATTTTGAAGTTTCATTTTTGAGACTCGGTTGAGGCTGTTAAATGATCAAAATGCTACTTACATGATATGAATCAAATTTGTTAGTATATACTATATAGTATATAGGAGCTGTATATAAATGTACAAGTATGAGGGTATTTATACTTTTCTAGTCATCTTTGTTTTTGGGGTTGTATGGCTTTGATACCATGTAGGAAGGTGCAAGTAAATCTATCATATGAGTACATGAATTTACATAAATGCCCTTGTATTAATACAGTTATACACAACTATATACTATATTTATTCTATTAAATATGCAAACTTCAAATTTGGTGTGTGAAGCCCTATTGAACTTTCTTATTCTAAAACTACCCTCCAATATCTCACTAGAGAAACAAAAATCATTTATGTAAACAAGATTTGAACTTATAACCACTCGGAATTAAAATGAATTTGTGAACAATTCTACCACTACATGAAGGCTTATTTTGTTTAAACTTTTGGCAAAAAAAGAAAGAAAAAAAAGAACTAAACTACAATTGTTAAGCAGCAACACCCAATGGACCTCCATTTGAAATTTTTTTTTTTATTTGCACGTGCATTGCACCAGCCACCCCTCTAAGTACTAATAAAATTAAACTATTGATATTGTTTTTTTGATAAAACAAGAATCACAAACATACGAAACCTTTATCCTACTATAGTTACCTTAAAATGTACACCATGCCTTCCAACCTTGAACAAGAATTTCAGCAAAAATGGCCTGAGAAGTTATGTGAACATGATACACTCTTCCACGTGGGGATTGGGGAGTGGGGTGATTGCTAAAAGTCCAGATCATTGTTCAAATTTTTTTGTGGTTGGGACAGAAGGGTTGCATTTTGTTCGTCTGCATAAGCCTTCAACTATAGCATGGTTTTTACTTGCCATTCAATCCATATAACAAATGGGCTTCAAATAGAAGAATATTATTCCTTGATGCTCCTAAAATCAAATGGCTGAATATGAATGTGCTATTTTGATGAGATATGCTATTTTGCTGTTATCTCATCGCAGTTGAAATATTCTGTGTTTTTATATTCAGCTTCTGGGCAATGACCGTTTGTTCTTTGGCGATCCAACCTATCTACAAGAGCTTCTGTCCTTTTCTGCTTTTATTCTTCAAAACCTTGTTGATTATGTTATACAGGAGCCTTCTCAGGTAAGTTTGGATTTTACTACCTGCTGCTTTTGCATTTTTTGACTGATTACAACTATGCTGACTATTAATAATGGCACCAAGGTTGCTCGTGGAACCATGGCTCTTGAGGCTTGTAACTGTATAGCATCATCTTTCAATGTAAGTGGCAATACCCTGTTTTAGTAGACTTGCTTTGTGCCTATAGGAGTAGCATGTTTCATTTGACCAAACTCATCTTGTAATTCTTAAACATTGAAAGAGAATGGAGAGGTTTTAGACATGATCTAATCTTCCTTGAATGGATGGCACATGAGATCACTGTCAACATGGTTTGCCCAACACATAACAACAATCTCAAGCCTTAATCCCACTAAGTTGAGTCAATTACATGAATTCAAAACTTTTGTGTGTTTCTATCCGTGGTTATATCCTCTGAGGCCATTATATCGTATGTATAGATGTCACAGCACAGTTGGCCGGGCCCACCAAGACCTCTTTTATACTTTTTTTATTTTTTAATATTTTGCTGCATATATGCAGCAGGGGGGGGGGAGTTGGGTCTGCTGCCCGTCCAAGTTGAGCTAGGCCGAGGGCTTTGTTATGTCTAAAAGTTCCCTCACCAAGTTTTCTTTGCTTATCCTCTTTTTGCTACAAAGTTCCTCTATTTCATCCAGAAGATTCTATTAATCATCTTCTCACTTGTTCAAATTGTCTTAATCATGACTCCTGCATCTTTTCTTGAATAGGAGTCACTTCCAACTTTATTACGTGTGACCTCATCTTTTCTTGAATCTCCAACGACCTCATTGGAGATTTACCGTACAAGAGTTATCTTAGTCATTACATTAATGAACATTCATTGTTTCCAAAAGTATGGCATTAAATACAAAATCAATTTATCATTTTGTTCTGACAGAGATCAATATTTCTTGGTGTGACACGGAAATTTACCTACCTTGATCGAAGCCAGATTGATCGTTTTTGCTAACTACCATTGGAAAGGATCGATTTTGCTTACAGTTTTTTTTTTTCCCTTCAGCTCATCTGCTATTTTCTGTTTTCAACCATGAATTTTCATATAAATCCTCTATGCCTGCTGTCAAATTGAAGATTCTAAAGCTTTAGAAATGGCTAAGCTTGCTTTTTTTTTTTTTTAGATCAATTACACGCTAATTTCATTCATGAATCCTTCATCATAAACCGACAGTAATTTCCTCTTCAGTTTCATGGAAAGAAAGTTAGCATCATGTTGTGCTCGACTAGAACAAACACATTTTAAGGTAAAATGTACCGTGCACCTTTGAAGTTTGATATAAATACAAGGAATAGTTCTTGCATTTTGGAAGTTACATTGACTACCCTTACTGTGATCAGGAACTTGAATCAGATGACCCCCCACCCCCTTCTCCTACCGTTTGATTTGCTTTACATGGGTACCACATTAAGTTTTTTATACTTACATAGATTTCTCAACGTCCGTTTAAGTTAGTATAATTTCCAATACGTGAGGGTACATGCAGTAATTTAGTGAAACCATAGGGTCCAGTGCAATTTACTCTTTATGTTAGCAGCATTAGCCATTGCTTTCCTTCAGTTCCCTAATTGTTAGGTCTTGATGCGGTTGTATTTTGGCAGCCAAGTGATGAAGTATTGCCATTCTTCTCCAAGTTGATGGAAACTGCAAAAACATGTTTAAGCTCCAATGACAAATATTTGCAGTCAACCATGAAATTTGCAGAGAAATTCTTGCAGAAAGACACTTGAAGAAGGGGGGAAGAAGATACCCAGTTCCAAATGCAGCTTCAGATCAGATGTGATTTGTTGCTGTCTAATTCAATTAGCTTTTGTGCTGATGATGAAGTTACCTTCATCTTTAAAATCCTTTTATTGTTTGTCAACTCTACCGAGTAGAATTAAGCCTTGTAATTCTTATTGTTGTTGTTTCTTAAAATAAATTCTTTTAGGGTCTCAGTTAATGCTCAATGCATTTACTTGTGCTTTAACACCTTCCCATAATCCCATTCCATTACCAACATTTCCTTTTTTCATTTTCTCACAGGAAGATTATGATGAGGGCAAGAGCAGTCTTTTTATTTACTTCTTGTTGGTTATTACAAGGGGAAAAATAAGTCACAATTAATTAACAAAACACCTAAAAAGTGTGAAGAAAAATAAAGTCAATAATTTGTTAACTTGTGATTGCCCTAAAATTATTTCTATAAAGTCAATAATTTATAGAATTAATAATAAATTTAATAAAAAAAAGGAATGTTATGGCAAATCTTATACAGAATTCAAGAGGTTTAAGCACCCAAATAAACATGAGTATTTTAAAAAAGAAAAATGCTATTTATACTCTTTGGGCCAGACAATGTAGCTAAAATGACAAAAATATCCTTTCATTTAATGTAGTGGAGTGCGAGAAATATTTTAGTCATTTGCGCACATATGTGTAGTTCAAGATGTAGTTTTTGATGTACAAATAGTATGGTTCTTTAAAAAATCTTTAAGGAAATGGGAGCTGGATACCATGAGTTTGATATTTTATTTAAGTTAATGGAGTCAAAAAATATAATTAATTAAGGTTGTTAACAAGAGTAAGATGGATCGTAGTTGGGAATGAAAATGAGTTAGGTTTAGACCCAATGTTGTTTTATTTCATCCCTATCTTTGTTTTTGTATCTTTTATTTTTCTTTGGTGTCATAAATTTTTTGGTTAATTTGTTTAATTTGATTTGGTTGGGTTTTGGCTTTAAAAAATTCCCAATTTAGCTGTTAATATTAGTATTTTAATTTTTAACTAAATAAATTAATTAATTAAATTGATTGAAATATATGATTATTTCAGCCCCAAAAAAGTGAATTATTTCATCTGTGAAATTACCATTATTATAAAATAAAAAAGGATGTTTATTAAAATAATTGCACTTACTAAAATATTTTAAATTTGTACTAAAACCTTCTTAATATTGATTAATTTTTTATAGATCTTTGTTATTTTAATTCACTTCAGTTAACGATGATATATCATTTTTTTAAATTTATTATTTTTTTAATAAAATGGATCTTCTTGGTTTATTCAATTTTTGTTTTTTAAGCTTATTTAAAACTAACTTTTTACATTAATAAATGAAATATTCTAATGGCATTTTATGAGTTGACTTTTAAAAAAATATTCATAAATTTATGGTTAAACTTAATGTTTGAACATATATCATACTAAGGAGACGTTTTGTATAGAAAAAAAAATTTAAATTCTTGAAATTCATGATTTTTGATAATATTTTTGAAAATGTTTGATTTCAAATTTATATAATTTTATATTTAGTTAATTTTAAATATTATCAGGAATGTAAGATATTATTTTATAGGAATCTTATATTCTTATATTTAGTTTAAATCTAATATACATGGGACGTTATTTTTTTAAAATTATTCTTATTTGATTTTTTGTTTAAAAATAATAAAAAATTTAGATTCTTGAAATTCATGATCCTTGAGAATGTTTTTGGGAATCAAATTTTTTGTTTAAAAATGATAAAAAAAAATTAGATTACTAAAATTCATAATTTCTGATAATACTCTTGAAAATATTTGATTCTCACGATTTATGTAATTATATATTTGGTTAGTTTTAAACATTCTCAGAAATGTTAAGTATTTTATTTTAGAAATTTTACATTCTTATATTTGGTTTAAATGTAATATTTTTGAGAATTTATATTATTTTTTTAAAATTACTCATATTTGATTTTTTTTATTTTAAAAATAATAAATTCTTTCTACTATATAAAATATTGAGACCTACAACCTCTTTAAAAAGTTAAAAAATCTTATTTTTTTTACACATTATGTATATATGTGTGTGTATATATAATATACATATACAGATGAAAGATGTTATTTGTACTAATTGAGTTACACAATGCAGTTAAAATGACAAAAATACCCATAATCGAATGTTGTGAGACATAAAAGGGTATTTTTGTTATTTGTGGGTGTGTGTAGTTTAAAGTATAGTCTTTTATGTACAAGTAATATGGTTCTATTTATATACAACGAAAGAAGCTGCGAGGGATATCACGTATGAGAAGCACAATAAAAAATAAACTATGATAAAAATAATCATGAAAGAACTAAGGGTGTTTTAGTCTAGTTAAAAACTTTCCTTTAAGTCATGAAAATTTAAGATTTCTAACCCTATAGAAATATTTTTGTGAAAAAATTAATTAAAAATAAAAGATAAAAATATTATTTTTTTAATATATATTTTTAAAAAAAATTATATCAAATATAAAAATATAATTTTCAACCTAAGAAATTTAAAAATTTCTCTACAAACAAATGCCTCCTAAACAAAACAGAAGAAGGTAGTTGAGCCTGAGATTTAAAGAATAAACCATAGGCGTGTGGAGGAGAAGGTCCAAATTGCAAGGGTTTACGAGGAAACAAGGAGCGAAGTATGTTAATAAATCAAAGTAAGAGGGCTTCGATGCAAAATCCACAACACGATGGCTTCCCCTCTCTCTCTCTCTCTCTGGGGTTTCTTCAAATATTGAGCGCAGCGCATTAGGGTTTCGATGATCAAAATCAACCGATCAGCCTTCCTGGAAGCAATGGATCTGGAGGTGGTGGGGCGCCATGCGCTCCTCTTCGACGACGACGCCGCGGCGTCCTTTGTGAACTCCGGCGATGCCCTCGTCGAGTGGAACACTCTCAGCATCGACCGCTACGACGTTCGCAACCTTCTCTCTGGTCCTCCGCCACCGCGGATTCGGCGGAACCCTCAGCGGGTGCACTCTCCTTCCGTCGCCTCTTCCCTCGAGTCCGAGCTGGATCATGAGCGATATCTCGATCTGCCGCCGGAGTCCCATGAGCAAGGTAAATTCGCTTTTCCTTATAGGAATTCCGGATATTCGGTCGTAGTTTGGTTTGGTAGGAAACAATTTATTGTAAACTTGTACTGGTAGATATGGTATTTCCTGGAAAAAAGCACGGGATTTATCCATTTAATGGTGTTTTCCGTGTAAGATAGCAGAAGAGGTTGAAACAGAGTATTTTTTTTTAATTATTTAATTGATAAACCTTTGATGGAAGTATATTCCCTGGAAAACTTTCACTATGTTTGAAACTATTAGGTCTAGCGGAAGGAAAAGATGGAAACGCAAATTAAGGATTGAAGCTTTTTTTGCCTAATTTTTTTGTTAGGTTGGTAAATGAGGAGTAATGTTTATTATAAAAGCTAAATTCACGTTTAACTCATCTTTCCGTATGAATATCTTCAGGGAGTGTTTGCATAAAAAAATTTGTTTCTCTTTGATTTTGCCTTGGCCAGAGAAAACCCAGTTCCAGACTTAGTATTAGTTTTATGGTGTTAATGCATTTATTTGTGGTTTTTCATATAAGTTTGATGCTAATATTCTTTATATTTTTTTAAATTTTTTTTTGGCATCAGAGGGCATTGCCTTTTTATAATAAAAGAATTCAATCTGGCAGTGACATCGTTGGAGCTCAGGAATTGAGTTACAGGTGTTGGAAGTTTTAGGTTTATTTTGTGAGGAGGATTGTACATATAAGGCAAGTGGGTAATTGATTAAGTGCAGTAAGAGAAAAATATGAGGTTCTTCCATACATGACATTTATGGTGTATGGTGAATATACTATAACTGTCTTTAAGTGTGTGGCTTAAGTGTCCAGTTCTGCATCGCATTATTCTGTCACATATGTCAAGCTGCATGCATCTAGCTTATAGGTGTTGGAATATCTATTCTTATTTTCATTCAACAAATGAGATTGTTTGGGATAGAGCTGTTATTTATTTTATAAAAATTGTGAAAAAAAAGTTGTTATAGTCTGTTTTCTGCAGAAAGTTTTATGCATGCTATCCTAATTGCGATTAAATGAAACCTATTAATTGCTTTTTAACTTTTTCCCCTTTAATAGGTTTTAGACGTGTTTTGACTGATACAAATGTTACATATTGGCATATTTGTAGATTTGTTAGTAGCTAATATGTTAAGAGTGCTATTAACAGCATGACTGGTTTGACGACTAAACCCCATATGAAATTTTGTTGAGTAATGGGGGAATTATGGTGGAATTATAGTTGTTTGAAGGGCATTATCTTGTTGTATGTTCTGAATTGATCCATGGGACCAAGTAATTGGAATCTAGACTCTAATTGGCAATGGTAATATATTTCTTTTCTATACGTCTCTGAAGTTTGCAGGGGGGAATCTAATTTGCTACACTTGCACCTCTTGGCGATGAGTAAGATTATCTTCACCTTGCTCTGGTATATTGTTTTGGATCCTTTTTTATATCTATGGTGATCTTCTAATGGTTAGTTAAGTTGTAATTCTTGTGAAACTGTTAATGCTGACCAGCCACATATAAACTGATTTGAATATCTTCCTTCTTATCTATAGAATCAAATGCTGGTGCAGAACTGGCTGCTGATGCAGGCAGTTACCGTGCTGTTGCCTTTTCATATGGAAATATTGATGAGTCTGCTGATCAAAAGAATCATGATGCTGGAGTGGGGAATTCCGGCTATCGTCCACCCTTTCCTGTGCCTGAAAGCTTAGTTCATTGCCTAGTAAGTAAAACATCATCGATTTTCTATTACCCTGTGCATTTCCTTTGCACCTGTATAATGTTATTATTTATTTGTTAAACATACTTACCCAGTGTGGCCAAGTGATAATTGTAATGTGCATGTGTTATTCTAAGGCTTACCATGTCTTAAGTTTTCAGATGCTCGGAGCAGGGATCGAGTTCTTGTGATCTAAGGTTGCCATTCGTGGGCACCTTGTTTCCTTTTGATGTCATGACAAAGGGCTGTGCAGGTGGGATTAGGGTATATAGAATTTTTCTTTACTTTAACCGGCAAAACATTAACTGCCTGAGAGCAAATTGGATGAAACATGTCTTCATAGAGTTTGTTGCTTGATCATTATGGTGTCCAGATATATGTAAGACTCATTGGGTTTATCTTGGTATTACTAGTAAGCTTTGCCTTTTATGTTATATATCTGGTACTTTGATATTATATGAAATTTCACATTGTTGAAAAAATGCGCCTTCCTTTTTGTCTGTTTTTTCAGCCTCCAACTGAGAAAGCACATCAGATAATTGCAAGGACTGCTTTATTTGTTGGTAAACATGGCGGACAGTCGGAAATTGTTCTGAGGGTGAAACAGGGGGATAATCCAACATTTGGCTTCTTGATGCCTGATCATCACCTTCATGCCTACTTCAGGTTTCTTGTTGATCATCAGGAGCTCTTGCAGCCTGGCATTGATGGAAAATCTGAAAATGAGAAGAAAATTGATTCTGAATGCAATCAGACAGATGGTGTTGAGACTGGAGCACTGTCCTTGCTGGGATCTGTTTATGGGTACGGGGAGGAGGAGGATGGTGCAGTTTGTAATGACCCACCAGAATCTAAAGATGTGCCTGCGAAAACCCTTGATGCTAGTGGTGCAACTTTTGATGCTGAGAAAACAGAATCTTCCAGGAGTGGAGATCAAAAAGATGAGGCAATTGCCAATCGTCCAAGCCCTCCAAAAGAAAAGGTTCCAGTATTAAAAAGAAATTCTTTCTCGAGTGCATTTAAGTCTGGAAGTTCAAATGGTGTGAAAAAAGAAGGTGATTCTCTTGGTTTACCTTCTATCTCTCTGGACAAGTCACTGTCTTCTGGTACACAGAATGTGTCTAAGGTTGAACTATTGATTGTGGAGCCTCCATCGGAGTTAAAGAGATTGATTGATAGGATAGTTGAGTTCATTTTAAAAAATGGAAGGCAGTTTGAGGCAGTGCTTATTGAACAAGACAGCAAACATGGGAGATTTCCATTCCTTCTGCCATCTAACCAATATCATCCTTACTATCTAAAAGTTCTCCAGAAAGCTCAGGAGGTGCTTTTCTTCATGTACCTTGTTGTGCTATGTTTATTTTCTGCTGATATCTGCCTGGCATTCCTGGTATTGCAAATAGTTTCTACAACTAAATTTTGGGTGTTAGGAACATATAGGAAAATTATTTTCAATTTTCTATCTCAAATTTTCATAATATCTCTAGTTTTCACTTTCCATACAAAATTTTAAAAACACGTTATAATGTTAGAAATATAGAAAACTAAATTTCAATATAGAATATTGGAACATGTGTTCAAAAATGATAGATGTTTTATTTTATTTTGTGTAACTTGTATGGAGAAGGAGATAGAGATGATTTGTGCAAAATTCTTGGAGAACTGCATTTTTTCAGTCTCCAAATTAATAAGGAAACTTAGAAAACTCATTTTAGGTGTTTTCCAATTTTAGTTCAATTGTGGAAAACCACATTTCAAGATCACCATTTTCTATTTGGACAATTTTTGTATTTGAACTAGTTTTCTCATTTTCTGGTTTCTTTTGAGTAATCTTGTGCTGCTGTTTGCCACAACCAAACAACCCTATATCTTCTATTAACAGAAGTCTGTACCTGAATTATGCTATATCAAAGCTTTTCTTGCTTTCTAAATTATTATATTGGTCTGTCTAAACACAGAAGGTGGCCTGTCTGTCTTATTTATTGCTGTTAAACATATTGTTAACTTTAGACATCAAAGTGGATTTTGCTTGTGTTGTTTCTGAACATCCTTTAAAGCTAAAAGTTCATGTTCAAGTCCCACAGATAGCTTGCATTTATAAATGATAATCTTGAGCTTAAGGTTTTTTTTACCAGCTTTGCTGCATGACATCGTTAAAGCTAAAGATTCATGTTATAATTGCAAGGTTTGCTTGCATTCAAATGTGAACTCATGGTTTGTACACTGAATTAGCCCTGTCTGATTAAAAAATGATTGACTTCTTGTTGTTTTCTTTGTTTGATTTTTTTTCCCTTCCAAATGAGCACAATTTAGAAATTTACCATATGAGCTTTTCTTCTTGGGGTTTACCAAGGACACTCTCAGCAGCCTTCTTTATCTCCATATTTATTCATGTCAATCAATTTGAATATAGGGGGTTTTTCTTTCTATCCTGATGTTGCTTATTGTCATAGGCTCCCCACTGCGTGCAAAGAAAAGAAACAAAGCCACACATACTTGCACTTGTTTGAAACAAATGTTTGGATAAGCTGGAAATATTAGGATGGAAATCAGGCAGGTTGAACTGGAGACAAAGTCCATATTTTTGGCATCTCGTCATTGTGCAGAATATGCTGAGTTAAACTGAACTAACCATATTTGTCAAAGGAGATGCTCCTAGGAGCAACTCTGTGCGCTGTTGATAAAGTGAGGTGAGGTGCCCTCCTCAGGCCCTTGCAGGCGCCTGCATCATGCGCCTTGTAGATAAAAGATATAAGCCTCTTTTGTTTGGGGTCAAGTCATTAAAACATAAAACAAACTGAACCTTGCCTAGTTGACTGAAATAAATAAAAACCCTCATCAATTGTCAACCAAAGCTTCACAGAAACAGTCCAGTTGATGTTGTCAATTGTCTAGAGTTTCAGCCTTCTGGTAACTTTTTTTTTTTTAATTTCTCAAAAGGCTTCAGCTTAGATTTGCCTTCTCTGATTCTTTGTTTCGTCAAGATGAACTCATATTTTTAGTGTTCTAAAAACCGGCCTAGGCGGGCGCCTAGGCGCTGGGCAGCCCTTGGCTGCCTCGATTTTGGCCCCCTTAGACGCTGATCTGGCTAATCGGTGCCAAGCGGCGCCTAATCGGCCATGGTGGCCGCCTTGACCACATATTAAGTTTAGTATAAGTTGATTTAGGGTTTTTTCCCCCTTACCCATTCTCTCTCTCGTCTCGCCATCGTCGCTTGCTCTCTCTGTCACCTCCGCCACTTGCTCTCTCTAGTTGTAGCTGCCATCAACGCTTGCAGGAAGATTTGCTCTCTCTGGTTGCTCTCTCTCTCTCTTCCCCCCCCCCTTCTCTCTCTCTCTCTGAGTCAACCTTTGCTCTCTCTGGTTGCTCTCTCTCGCCCCTTTGGTTTATATATGCACAATATTATATATAATATAATAATTCTATTAATATATAGGTATATCATATATATGATGTGTTTATAATTTTATAGATATATATAAATAGAGATAGATTTATATATATAACCTCTACAGATATGATTTGTTTACATATATATATGAATATATATGTATATATGTGTACTTAGGATAATATAAATTTTATTTAAATAATTTTTTTATGCCCCGCCTAGGCGCTAGACGCCAGCCTAGCGCGTCTTAGAACACTGCATATTTTTATAGATCTATGAGGGGTGAGCCAAGAGAAGGAGAGGATGGTGTTTTGTGGGGGTTGGGGGGGGGGTGGGAATTCAGCAAAGGGGTCTGACTTTGGTAATTGGATTGATGGCTGGGATATATCAGACTTTGCTATAGCTCTTCCTAGGTCTGGGATAACCCAGCCCAGCTAGACATAACCCCAGCAGGAAATGATCTATCCATTTCTGGCAGCAACCAACTGAATCTATTTCCATTCTGATACTCTTTTGGTGTGTAATTTTGCAAGTAACATCTAGACTGAAGGTATCTCCTTTTGTGCATACTTGGTGAATTGATGGTTGACCTTTTATGAATTGAATAGAAAAGCATAATTCCCTCATTTCCACACTCTTGTTAATGTTTTCATATTTTGTTTGCAGTCAAAGTTTACCTTCAAGAGTTTCAATTTCGAGAAGGATGATTTGACGTTGCGGAGGCAAGACAAGAAATCTACCCAATTGAAAGAAAGTAATTTGTCCTTAGGGTCTGCTGGTTCTGATATACCATGTGATTCTGACAAGAAAGAGAAGTTCAGGATGGTAATTGGAAAGTCGAAGAAGGATGGACAGGACCCACCTTCTAAAACCAACCAGCCACAGTTTGGAGTTAGTGTTGATGCAGCAGCAGCAGCTGCTATTCTTCAGGCCGCCACTAGGGGAATTAAGAATCCTAATTTGGGACTTCTTTCAGGCACATTATGGAATGGTGAAAAACACAGCCGTAACAGTGAGGGTGAGCAGGCCTCGATCTCAGGCTGCGACCTTTCCCCTTATCCGGAAAATATCATCCAAAAGCCTATGCAAAAAGGAGATCCGGGTGTTCCTATCCCAGCTGGGATAGCTGCCGCAAAGACTGGACATCCTGAGGCTGCAGATCAGGCTGACTCCTCTGAAGCTCAAATGAGTAAAGAGCAGAAGCTGAAAGCTGAGAGGCTAAAACGGGCAAAAATGTTTGTGGCCATGCTAAAGACTGGAGCTGTGCCTTCCAAATCTGATACCCCGCGTAGCTTATCAGTAGAACCACAAGACACTGCGGTTTCTGGTTCTGGTGATGTGGTTGATAATCCCGCTGGAAAAGAACAAGACAGCAGCTCCATTCCTCTAGATGTTGGTACTTTGGATAAAAAAGAGAAATCTGAGAAGAAATGTTCTGATGATGAATATCATGAACGAAGATCCAGGAGGAAATACCGATCAAGGTCTAGCAGACATGAAGAAGAAAATGAAGATGATGAGGAAGAACATGAAGATCACAAACACGTCAGGAAGAAGCACCAGTCTCATCGATCTTCTCACAATGAAGGCAAAGAAGAAGATATGGAGGACCAGGATCACAGGCATGCAAGAAAAAAACACCGCTCTCATCGTTCTTCACTTGAAGAAGACAAGGGTGAAGGTGAAGACAGAAGGGATCACGAGCGCTCTCGGAAAAAGCACCGGTCTTATCATTCATCACATGAGGATGAGGATGAGGAAGAGGAAGAAGATTATGAAGAGGAAAGGCATCACAAGCGCTCTAGGAAGAAGCACAAATCTCATCGCTCTTCACATCATAGTAGGGAAAGGCATAGGCACAAAGACCGGCATTCGTCTAAAAAAAGGGAATCCCGACATAGCAGAAGGCATGAGAAGTCGTCTGATGATGAGCATCTTCATCGCAGTAGTTCTGACAAGCTTAAGAGGGCATCTCACTCAGAAGAAGAGCTAGAGGAAGGGGAGATCAGTTCCAAAATCTTGGATCGATCGAGGAGAAGTCTGGATGCTGGTCTAGAAGCTTCCAAGGATGTAACGAGTTCAGATCAAAGTGCGAGAGCTCCTTCTGAACCCTCCAGAGCTACCGAAGTTTCTGATGATCTAAGAGCCAAGATCCGAGCTATGCTGATGGCAACACTGTGAGTTTGCTATACTGTAATCAAAGTCTGCATTTTGTTTCAGTTTGTCCCTTCTTGTAGATCATATTTCCAGTCTCTTCTTACTGGTGTTCTCTCTCCCCATTTTATATAAACACAATTAGATGTTGGTTTGCTCATTAAATTCAGTTACAGTTGCTGTGGGAGAAATGAAAGGCCTTTCTTCCCTTAGGAAGCCATCATTTGGATTAGCCTTTCTTCATTTGGGAAGCCACCATTAGGCTGCTAATCCAAAATGGACAGTTTTTTCCTTATATTTTACAAGATATAAACTGAAGGCCCAAAACTAAAGGATATGGAGAAAAATAAATTCTCTATTTTTTGTATATCAAATACATTGATTCCTCTCTTTCTTATAGAGAGAGAGTACATGTTAGGAAAGGAGAAAAAAAAAAGAAGAATATACATAATATTCTTATAATATACTCTTATAATTTCCACAAATCAAGGGGAAATAAACTCCTTTCCATTGCTACATTTCCCCTCAAGCTAGTTTGAAGATATTTTTCATGGCAAGTTTGCTCACTAATTTTTTAAATTAATTTTTGTTTAACCCTTTTGTGAGAACATCGGCGACTTGATCAACTGTTAGAATATAAGACATATAAATTATTTCATTGTTAATTTTTTTTTTGATAAAGTGTTTATCAACCTCTATATACTTTGTTCTGTCATGGAGTATTGGATTGTGGGTAATGGAAATCACAGTTTTATTGTCATAGAAAACCTTAGCTGATAAGTAAGTGGAGACTTGCCCAGTGAGAGATTTATGTATGGCCTGCTCATCAATTGACAAGGTCTCCTCCTTTGTCACTTTTGTGGAGGAGACATAACAAGTGTGGGTTTTTCTTTGATCCCCACAGACTTGGCCCACCCCCTAGGGCGTAAGGAACTTCATCAACAAGTAACATGATGACACAATTGCCCCCCTATCATTGAGTAAGGGGCGTCCCAAGATCACATTATAAGCAGTTGAAGAAACTTTTACTACCATGAAGTTCGCTTGACGAGTCACGTTTAGTGGATTAGAACCTAGCATGAATGGTAATTGAATCGAACTAGCAACAGACACTCTTTCCCCAGTGAAACTGTACAACGGGAATTAGACTTTTCTTAACCGGTCAGGAGAAATATGCACATGTTTGAACTATTACTATCAACTAAGATTCTCTTATTTCGCAATAACAGTTGAAATTACTATTGGATCATCATGAGATGTGAGCACATCTCCTTTGTCAGCGGAAGTGAAAATAATTGGCTCTTCATTGTCTGGCACCTCCGTCACGGAGTTCACCTGATAAGCTTGTCGGGCATAAGCTTTTTGAGAAAAAAAGGTATCCCTGGCTAAGGTCTCACCGCCAGAGATAACATGAATGGTCTGATGCGTAGGCTCATTATTTGGGGAAACTGCTAATTTGTCATCCATTCTTCCCTCATTTTGTCGTGGGTTTCATCTGTCTTGACCCTCGAGCATTTCTTTCCTTCTTTAACATTTCCGATCGTTTCTTCCTTCACCCTTTACAAACCTTTGTAGGTGACCTTCTCGAATGAGAGCCTTAATCTAGTTTTTCAACTTCCTGCACTAATCAGTAGAGTGGCCACGTGTTTGGTAATATCTGTAGTACTCCTCTTGATTTTCCCCATAGGCTGGTAAGCCTTTTTCAGAAGTTGGAGGAGACTTGATCCTTTTATGATTGCTAATATAGTTGACCGAGATTGATTGAGTCTGGCGTAATGATTGAATTGGGGTTCGGCTATATCCAATTTCCTGGCCTGTTCCTTTTGTTAACTTGAGCCCTCTTCATTGTCTCGCTCCTTTCTTTTTCTCTGCCCATCTTTATTTTCTCCTACAATTCTCATTATTTCCTTATGGAGTATGTATTTATTTGTTTTGAGAAACAAGTATGCTAGGGATTTCAGAGGGTCTAGAGACAAACTCTTGCAAGGAAGTTAGCCACATCCTTTGGAACATAGCGAATATTGCTATTTTGATCGGTAAATTGCAAATCTCAAGCGTGGCATTCCGAAACCTGTCCACGTAATGGCGTAGAGTCTTTTTACTCCCTTGTCGAATGCTAAAGAGATATGTTGCATATTTTTTTCTCTGACTGTTAATAATGAATGTTTTAATAAACTCTGTTTTTAATTAGCCAAATGAGAAAATGGATGCTTCGGGTAAACCATTAAAACAAGCCCGAGCGTGCCTAGCTAGGGTTAGTGGGAAGGCCTTATACATTATCTCGTCATCCCATCCATTGAGCATTATCAAAGACTCATAATTTTGCACGTGATCATAAAAGTTGTCCTTGCTTAAATAAGGGGTTATGTGAGACATCTTAAACTTCCTTGGTAAGGGATTTTCCATTACCTCCACCACAAATGGTAGTTTCCCTCGGGATTGTTCATCTGGAACTAGTAATAATTTATTTTGTTGTAACACTCGCTCAATCATTTTCTTCATATCCACTGCCTCTCGAGCACTAAAGACAGTAGGATTGTTAGATTCATCATTTCACCTTATTACTAGTTTAGGAGAATTTCAACCTCTTTCCATGGAGGTGCTAGCCATTGTTTCGGAGTATTTCTTTTTTTGAGGGGTTCGCCTATCTACTATTCGACGATCAGTCCTTCCTTGATTTCCTTGATAGGGAAAAGCTTGAGTACGAGTCATTCTCATAGAAGACATTGATTGATTGTTTCGAGGAGAGGTAGATTGAGCATGAGTCTCGAGGGTGGCCTCCCGATAGGAGTTGTTTCTTGGTACCTCCTGACGAGCCCTATTAAACGAAGTTATTTTCGGTATAAACTTTCTCAAGGTGGCTGGGATTGATCTATGAGGAATCAAGCCTTGCAGAATTCCAACCATTTCACGAAGAGCTTGTACCCTCTCAGCGTGCTGTTGCTGTAATGCTTCGTTCTCAACCCAAGGAACCATAGATAGGGCTTTCATACTTGAGCCAATATGACCTGGAAAATAGTTCTAGAAGGGCATGTGAGGTGTTAAGGGGCGACGCTTGAAGCTGAATCCCCAATGGGTGAGGTCCTAGAAAGAGCGGTTGCTGATGAGTAAGGGATGGATAACCCTCACGAGGGGATTGATGGGTGAGGGGTGGTTGGTTCTCATAAGAGGATTGATGGATGAGGGGGGAGTTGACCCTTATGGGTGAGAGGTGGTTAGCCCTAATGGATGAGGGGTAGCTGATCCTCACGGGACGACTAATGAGTAGGGGGTAGCTGACCCTCATGGGTGGATCGATGTTGATCTTTTACACGAGAGAGTGTTTTTCGTTAGGGTGATTAAGCACCACAAGAGAAGGTCTGACGATTGCTTCGGGTCTATGTCATGACGAGTGAGTTGCTTGGTGGCCTTTTGTTGGTTTTCCACAGACCCTGCAAATTGTTGTTGCTCAACTACAACAATGATTTTATAGACGGAAAATCGTCGAATGGTGACTCACGTGCAGCTTATCCGAGCGATGGGTGACTCTTCCGAGGGATGAATGACTCATTCGAGCAATAGATGACTTGTTTGGAAATAAAATTTGTTAGAGGCACGAGTAAGAATCCTCGCACGAACCATTCAATGCTTAAATTAGCTTATCATAGAAATAAAATGCTTGAAGGCAAGAAGTAAGTATGAGTGTGAGAGTTTGCGTATTGTACAGGAGAGGAAGTACCCCCCCTTATTTATAGTGATGGAAGAGGTCATCAGGTGTTGGGTGACCCAATCTTCTTAGCAAGAACTTTGGAGGAGGTTTTAACCGGGTCTTGCGAGGGTAGTTTTGACCGAGTCTCTCAGAGGCGTTCGCGAGTGTGTGGGCGCACGGACACGATCATGGTACTCTCGGGTAACCCTCACTCGGGGGTGTTGGTGGTATTGGCATGTGCGAGCATGGGCACAGGCGGATGTTGACCCGGGCACAGGTGAACAGGAGTGCGAGCGGACAAGGGTGCAGGTGTGCGAACGCGCAAGGGGACGCCCACAAGTGTGCGACCATTCGCCAAGGGGCGACACCCCTGAGTGGCCTTCACTCAAGGGTGTCTCACCCTCGAGTGACCCTACTCAGGGGTGCAGCTGTATGGCCATGTGGGGGGATAGCTCCTTGCCTTGCTGGCACGTGGCGAGGCCAAGCGTGAGGGCCACGCTTGGTCGTGTGACCCCCAGGTGCATGTCACTCGGGGGTGCAACCTTCTGCCACCCCTGAGTGACCCCTACTCAGGGCACTTGGGGTTGCGCCAACTACCACGTGGTGCATCTTCAGGTCGCCACGTGGTGTTTCTTCCTCTTGCCTATTTTTTGATTTATTTTCGTGGTGCTACAATATTTTGTCAGGCATAGCAGTACTAATATGTATTGGGTGTGAGTTGGAGGAGACTCAAGGGATTCGGAACTGAATGGGATCTACTTGAGGTTGATGGGCTAGAGTGGTAGTAGATGCAGTGTCGGACATGGTGGATGAAGTGGCAATAGAGACAACATCGGTGGTAGATCATGGAGGTCTCGGCTAGTGTTATTAAAGGTACGCCTAGGCGCAAGGTGCACCTTGGGCACCTGGAAGCAGCGCATACCATCAAGGTGCGCTTGGACTTTTTTTTAACTATTTTTAAGGTTTTTATTTTATTTTTTATTACTTTATTTAATTTTTTACTATTTAGGGTTAAAATATATTGCTTCAATTACATGAGTAAGAGGGCTACTACTTTAAATGCTCCAATTGAATTTGAATTAGATGAAGGTGGAGACGGAGATGATGTGAAAGAAGATATTAAAGATGATGCTTTTAATGATGAAAATGTGAAAATGTTTGATCTTGATAATGATGATGATTTTTAGATTATTTAAAATGTATAATTAGTTAATTTGGACTAAGATTTATAAATTATTTTAAGATTTAATTTAAGTTAATTTAAAAACTTTTAGATTGTATCTTTTGGTATTTTTTATTGTTCTTTTTATTAATATATGTTGAATTTTTTTAATTTTTTGGATAACATATTTGTGAATATGTTATTAGGAGTTAAGACGTATTTTATATCTTATTCTTCAAATAGGATATATATATATATATATTTAGTTAGCATGCTTTTAGTTCTATCAAGTGCACGTCTCGCCTTGTGCCTTAGGTACTATTTTGCATCTTAGTGCCTTTAATAACACTAGTCTCAGCATTCGATGTCACATTGGATGGCTTTATTACAAAGGTCGATCGACGTCAGATGGTAGATGGCAATCGAATTTGGAGAAGAACAACAATGGTAGATGGCAACTAGATCTAGGTAGTGACCTAAGACTAATCGATGATTAGATCTGGGTGTGTCAGCAGTCGCGGATCTGATGGCATCAACTGTTGAGGATCAACGGCAGCCTAAGGCTAGATGATGGTCAGATTTGAGTGATGACAGTGACCGATAATGAGGTGGCAGTCGGTGTTTGGGCAATGACGGATGGATGAAAGTATGGTTGCCTAGGGTTTCAAAGTGAATAGTTATAATTTAATCAGTGTTCTAATATCATATAAACTAAAAGCCATAGCCATAACTAAAGGATATGGAGAAAAATAAATTCCAATTTTTTGTATGTCAAATACATTTATCCCTCTTTTTTATAGGAAAAAAGTATAACATAATAGGAATGAAGGAAAAAAAGAAAAGAAAAGAAAAGAAGAATATATTTAATATTCCTATAATATATTTTATCAATCAAGAAATTGATTTTAGCTGATTCCTCTCTTTCTTCAGAAGGTGAATCTCTCACCTTATGGGCCTGTCTTCGCCAACCCCATAGATAGAGAGAGGAGGTTAATTATGAAATTCAGTGGCCAAGGATCGAATACGGGACCTTTCACCTGCTATATAGCGGTTACAGTCCAAACCTTTTCAAGATATACTCGTCCCCAACAGTTGGGCTATGCTCGCAGGGGTGATTCCTCTCTTTCTTACGTAAGAAGAGTATAACATAATAGGAAATGAGAAAGAAAAAAAAAATATATATATATATAATATTCCTAGAATATACTTTATTAATCAAAAAAGTGGTTGGGGGTATCAATTACAAAGATTAAAGATAATTCCCACTAATCAAGGAGAAATTAGCTCTTTTTTCATTTCTACACAAGATCTGTATAAAAATTGAGGAACAATTCAGAAGATGTGACCCTATTCCTCTCTCGGTCCAGTTTTAATTTCAGTTTTGGCTTTCATTTTTACAAGTGCGAATTTAATATATTTGATAACTTAATTTTGTTTTTAATTATTATTATTATTATTATTATTGCCCAGATTGTTGAGTGTGATAGGTTGAAGTGCTTTCGAGTTTGGGATTTCCACGCGGTTTCACACACCACGAGATTTTATGGCGTTTAAAGAGTGAATGAGTTAATAATAATTTTTTTATCAAAATTTAACGGGGTCTATTCAATGTCTTAATGGTTTCTTTATAGAAAATTGTGTAAAACTATACAAGATACATAAATGATATAAATATCTATTATCTCATTGCGCCTCACCATCTTAGGTGAGGGTATTTTAGACATTGATATATTATTGTGTAGATCAAGATATATACAATGATGTATTAATAACATTTTTTCATTCTCTGCTTGGTTTGAAATTGACTCGAGCTATTATGGGCTAGATTGGACTTGAATTTTTTTTTTTTTTTTTTTATGATCCAGGTTTTGAGCTTCGTTTGACTAATTTTAGGAGAAAGTAATTTTTTCTCCTGACTTACTCTCTAAGTAAATTTAGATGTGATCACAATCTATATATATTTGGAGTACACATTTAAAAAGCGATTGTTCTCTATTTGAATCTCTCTTTACATCATGTGGATGGAACTCCTGAAAGGGTAAGAGGGCACACCAAGACATTATCTCCATAAGGATACGAACTTTCGATACTCACTTTAACATCTTATATTGCTTTATCGCTCTGCAGTGTTTGTGGAGGCCAAGTTGAACCTTTTTTTTTATTTAGGAAAAGAATGTAACACTCAATTTGGGGAGGGGAGGGGGGGGGGGGGGGTAATATGAAGTATGGGAAATGGAATAGAAAGAAGACATCAGAACAACAAAATACAGTACCCAACAATAGAAATTTCTCTTATTTTGATGTTTTTTTCTATTCATTATATTTAGTGGACGTCCCATACTTCAAGTGACCCTCTCTCAGGGTTCTCCCTAAGAACCAAAAAAAAAGTAGTCTCCATTGGATACAAGGGTGGGGTAAGAAAACAAGATAAAAAATGGGAATTTTTTTTTTATATTGCTCCTATTTTTTAATTTTTTTAAAAAAATTAAAGTTCATTATCAGAAGACTAAAAATGAAAATAGAAAATAAAATGGGGGAGGTGTAAAATGGAGCCTTAGCAGGTGATATTAATTTAAATGGCAACTTAATTTCATTAAACCATGTAGTAGAGACAGTCACTCTTACATCATGTAATACTAGTATATAATCTAATTTATAATTGAATCATGTTACATGTACGCATAGGATTACAGAAAATGTTACACATGTTAAAATGACAAAAATATTCATGTTTTCTCTACAAATTTACTTCCCCTCACTCAATGACCCATGATCACCTCCTCTTCCCTTTCCCCCCTCCCCTTTCCATGGTCATCTCTAGCAACCGTTCGTCGTCGCCATCTTGTTGTCATCTTTGCCTCTCATGCACTGATTGTCGCTGAGGATGCAACAATGATCGCATGAGCGAGGCAAGACGAGGTGAAAAAGGCGGCAAGCAGTTGCTAGAGGTGATCATGGAATCACTAGGTGAAGAAAAGAGGAGAGAGAGGAAGAACAAGGAAGAGGTTTTTGTAATTTTATAAATTGAGTAAAGATATTTTTGTCATTTAAGTTATTTTTTTTTTTAATCAAAATGTACCCATAGGATTTCCCTCTATAATTATGGTTTAGGATGCTTCCAAAGCGTCACATTCAATCCTCCTATAGAATAATCAGACCCTTATCTACAAAGTCAGTGGCCTTTCTTGAAGACTGAACCAACCTGATCTGGTCGAACCGCAAACCTAAACCAAACCAATTTTTCCACATTGTGAGCTGGCAATGATTCTGCCATGATGTCATCACAATCCCAGTCAATCGTCAACCCCTTTGGTTTTTCCTCCCATAATTTACATCTCTTAGTGAGAAGAATATTGAGTGAGGAGCGTATTTTATTTTTAGATTTACTCACTTAATATAAGTGTATTTTAATGTTAAGTTTACTAAATTGGAGGGCCAATCAGTGGTATTGTAGAGAAGGTAGATGATGACATGTATTCTGGATCTGAACTGGGATTCTTGAGAATATCCCCCACTCAATAAACAAACATTGGGTGGCATGCATATCTTTCTTCTTTACTCCATTTTAGTATTCTAAAATGCAGCTTAGGTGATCGTCGAGACGTTAGGCAACCCTTAATCGTCACAATTTTGTGTAAATCAGCACTCCTAAATATTGAGCCCGATTAATTAGGCCCAAACGCATTTAGATTTTCCCTTTTATATCCTTTCATCGTGGTTTGGGTTTGTCTCTGAAGGACTTGTCGAGGCGCCCCCTAGGTCGCCCAAACATGTTTGGATTTCCTTTTTATATCTTCTCGTCGTAGTTTGGGTTCGTCTCTGATAGACTCGTCGGCTTCTCTCTCTCGTTGTCACTACCACCAATTATCCTTCTCAGTCACGTTCTTGCTACCCTATCTCTTTTCCAGTTCAGTCACTCCTTCGCCAATCGTCTCATTGCTTTCTCTCTCTCGCTATCGTTACCACCGCCAATCATCTTTCTCAACCATGTTCTCACTGCCTACCTCCCTGTCAGTTCTCGCTCTTCTTTCTTTGGTATGATCTAAGACCTAGCTTCGATTTTCAGCTCTTTCTAGGTTTAAAACTTCTTTCACCATTTTTGCAACTCTTCTCAAGAAGTTTCGATTTTTGTAGCCCTTTTTAAGAAATGTGTTTTGATAGGATTCTAGGGTTTTTTAGACGGCACCTTGGTGCTAGGCCCTAGTCTAGCACTTATCACATTTTAAAACACTGCTCCATTTATTTTTAGTTTAAAGGCTAAGGTGTGGAATTCATCCATCTCTAATCAAGTAGGAAAATGGGCATTGTTCATTGGGAGTCTTTCTAATTGAAGATTTATTAGAGAGATTTATTAGAGTTTGGGTGTTGAATCATTAACAATGACCACTGATGCCCCTAACTTAGTCTTATCAATAGTGGACACCTTAAACATCTTAAAAAAGAGCTGAGTACTAGGAATGATGCCCCTAACTTGACAAGAAAGAATGAAAGAAACTAAACTCCTCCACTCATTCAGGGCAAGCTGGGAGAGACATGGGCCAATTAAAGATAAGACTTAAGCCACAAGTTCCACTGAAGAGAACCTTAACCAGGGCCACAGTGCATGCTCATACTCCGCCATGCCACCTGAAAGTTCTTGATGGGCTCTCAATCTCCTTCCTAGGGTCAGCTCAGATCGATCCTCGCATTCACTGAGCTCGAAAGTTGTATCCCTAAGCTTAATGGGCTAGGAAAACACCTCCTTTTCCATGCCTTCCACCCTTGATCTCTTTAAAGGCCGGACAGAAGAACCAAAGGTCGAGTTGGACCAAGTGCTGGAGTTTTCACGGCTAATCGAGCTAGAACTAGGATTTTGCGAATCAGACTCAAATGAAGACAGGATAAATACTGGGAAAGGAAAAGCCAAGCTTGGCAAGTGAAGGAAGGAAGAGGGGGGGGGGGGGGGGAGACCTAAGATTAGCAAAAGGCACTCAAGGTAACAAGATGTGATCGAAGAAGGGAGGGAGCAAGGAAAAGACCAGAAACCCCTAACTGAGTAAGAGAGTAAAAAATATAATAATAATAATCGAGCAAGGAGAAAGAATACTAACCGAGCTAAAGAGACATCCTTGCGCGCTGGATGATCAAGCAGCCTCTAGAGGGCGGAAGAAGACAAGTAAAAACCCAAAGGTAGGACAAGGCCTTATCTAAGGGCAATTGCTCTACTAGTAAATATACGCACTATTATGATCGTGAATCGAAAAGACACCCTGGGAAGGTTAATTATTATGCAACCATGGGAAGAGAAACGGCTGCAACATTGAGTAGCAAGCTCAAAAATAATCTACTGTAGCACTTCCTAAATTGAATAGATTTCTCAATTGGTGGAGTGGGGGCAAGTGATGAGAAAATACTCAGAAAAAGATGAAATTACTTAGTAATCTCTAAAAATTATATGTTTTTATTGACAAGTAATAGAGAAATGACATGTGATCCTACATCCGACCTAGATCCAAAAAAAGTGTTAAACGGATTCAACTCTCAAATATCAATCTCAAACAATTGGGTAAATTTGTCATTATCCAAATTTAGTTTGAAAAATCCTTCATAAACCCTTTATTACCAAGTTTGAAAATCTCAAAAATAACACTATTAATCATTTTTCGCTATGTCTATATAAAGAATAAGAATCCCATGTATAAAATATCTAAATTTAACTCAATAGTGTCACCCCATGTTTGCTGCTCATATTTTCTATTAACTTCAACATCGAAAGTTAGGTGTTGAGTTCAAAATGGACATAAGCAAGGGGGGCCATCCATCATCATTATCCATCCAATAATATTTAAAAAGGTGTGGAAACATGAAAATCAATATAATTCCAGTCACTTTGACAGTTCAGTAGAAAAAATATCACAAATGGAGTTCAGTAGCCATACTATATAGGAAATTCGTTGAGTGTTTTGTGTTCTTTAACAAAAATAGGCTTAGGCTTAGGTTTAGGCTTAGGCTTAGGGTGTTATATCTAGTTTTATTTTTTAATCCTTGAAGATTTTTCAAAAACCAAAACTAAAGCTTTATTATTGTGTGTGTGTGTTTTTTTTAATGTAATAGTAACTTAAGATGTGAAACATCTAAATGGCGATTAAAAAACATAATTCAGAACATAAAATACTTTCCAAAAAATAATCAATTTTAAAATTTTAAATAAATTAATTTAGTAAAGGATATTCCAATCAAGACTTGTCACCTATCAGAAGCATAAATGAGAAAGAAAATAAATCGATTATACCACAAGGGGGCCGGGGAAAGAGATAAAAACAAAAACAAAAAACAAACAAACAAAGACGAAAGCAAAGACAAAGATAAGGTGGAAAGAAAGACCATCGATCCCTATGTGAAGTTGATCCACACCTGGGGGGGTTGTTGGGTATCCCTTTCAAGGGTCGTCTCACTCACTCTCTCTCTCTCTCTCTTGAAAAATCGCAAAATATTCTAACTTATATGTCAAGTAAGTTGAAGTAAATCTCTATTTCCAATTCCAAACCTGTCTGTCTCGTGCGTTAATGACTTAATAATTAATATAATGCGGAAGCTTCTGATATTCCATTCATCCTTGTAGAATTCCAAGCTAGAAGACTATGGATTTCCGTAGCGACGAGGGAACTCAGTCGGTTGAATTGCTCCGTCCTTTACTAGTCCACACCCAAACCGAAAGCGATTCCCGTCGACTGGCTTTTCTGTCACAACATCACACCATTGACTATAGGCAGCAGCGCGTGAGATTTGAGAGGGTAGTTGCTAGGCGTCCAATCCTAAGGCAGCGTAGCCGTAGCGGTAGCCGTAGCCGCCGCTGCTCCCAACTCCTTGATGGTAACTTACAACCTCTCTCTTCCCAACGCCATTGCTAATTTGCCATGCTGAACTTCTAAACCTCTTTTACTTTGATTTGCAACAAGATCGGATGATTGTCACCTTTCAATGACCAAATCAGTTGCTACCTTTGCAATTGTTTTAAAATCACCCCATCCTGGATGGATGTTATTATGGTTTTAAAAAAGAAAAAAATATTAATATTTAATCTTGTTATTTAAATAATTTAATTGATTAATCATTAGGTTTAATTAATTAATTAATGTTACAAAGTCTTGCCACCTTCTTGATTCTTCGAAATGGGTTTTTTACATTTTGTTAGAAGAAGACGGAACAATTAAAATAGTTATTTCCTGACTTAGACTATGACATATATAATTGCTAAACATCAAAATGTTAAAATTAATGTAATTTTCTTTAAATGAGAAGATTGATTGTTCTATGCACACGCAAGTAAGTAAACAGTGGAATACTTTAAATAAAGAGACTTGGAAGGGAACAAATATATATATAGAATAACAAGAGAGGCAATCCCTTATGTTTTGAGGTCTCGTTTCATTACATATCCCTATGACTCACAATTGTTCATATATAGAGTTGATCCCACTGTAAATGAGATTTATATATATAAATCATTATTATTATTATTTTTAGATCGTACAGAATAAAGTGGTGTTAGGCATAATAGGAAGGAATCTTTGATTGAAAGAACATTAATTGCATGTGCATATGTATTCGGTAAAAAAGAGAATGAATTCAACTGAGGGTGAGCAATTGTCAATTAGGGATGCCTCAGTTTGAGACTTGGGGGGGGGGGGGGGGGGAGGGAGAAGGGTGATGATGCCTATGGTCCCCCTCTTGAATCTGTTGAAATTTTCACACGGACACGACACGCACACACACAAAGCCTGACTTTTACAATGTTGTGTCGTGGGGTTACTGGCTGGGGTTAGGCATAAATGACAAATTGATGCATACGACGTCAATGCTCCCTTTATGTACGTAGTTTCCTCTTTTGGACCAGTCCAAGCAGCACCAACACATCTTCTATATATATACCCCATAATCATGATTGATTATGTAACCCACGTCTTCCAATTTAGACCTTTAGTAGCAGCAATTCATATCGGTTGTCCTAACTTTGTTGCTTTTCTATCTAAACCTAAATTAGCCAGACATGATTGATATTGGGCTATAAAACTTTTGGCTGTCCTGCCCTGCCCTGCCCTGGCATTACCATGCAGTCTGAAGCAGTGAACCCATATCGGGCTCAATCAACAAATTAATTAGTCGAAAAACAAAACCTTAACCCATTATGCTTTCATTTTCATAACGCTGTTAATATCGAAGTCTGAGGGAATAGTGTAGAGTGTGTAGAGCATAGAGTAGAGTAGAGTGTTGTAGAGAGCTTGAGCTTTTAAACGGAGTCCAAATGCATGCAGGCGTACGTCAATCAACTTTTTTTTGTTCCTTTTGTTCGTTTGAACCCCTAATTTTGTCGTGCTCTTAGAGCTAAACCCCCGCGGACACGCCACTGCCTCCGCTAAGTCTATATCTATATATATATATATATATATAAATGGGTTGAGAAGACGTCTAGGAACACTGACAATTTGTTTGGCTGCAAGGAAAATCAAGTGAAAAGTAAAGGAAAGTTACAGCTTCGTGTTCTTGCTTGCCGGGCAAGGCGGGATGGAGAATGAAAATGAATAATAATAATAATAATAAAAAGAAAAGAAAGAAAGATTGAACAATGATATAAATTGTCCAAAATGGTTAAGAGAAATGGCTATTTGATAGAGATGAAATGATTATCGATGAAATAAGTTTTCTTGTACACACAGAATATATAAGATTAATCACGAATTATAATAACGTTAGCGTTGTTAATTAGTTAAAGTTGAGGTGTCGGTTATTAAAAAATATAAGTTATTTAAAATTTTATTTTATTAGAGTCGATTTATTAAGTCTGGGTCTAACTGTCATTATATATATATATATATGTATAAATATTTTAATATTTTCTAGATGTCCGATTAACTCATTAATATGATTAATTAACCCATATATATTTCACCTTCTAATTTTATATATTTTGAAAGGTAAAATATATTAGTAAGGCTGATTAAGGCTGAGTTGCTAAACTTTCAAATATTGCACTTAGTATTTTTAAAATTTAAAAATTATATCAGTTTGCCCCTCTCACTTACTAATGTTTTTTTAAAATGCCCTCCTAAATCTCACTTTCTCTCTTTCCAATGGGCAATGGCAGTGGCCCAATAGCAACAGATTCTCCCATATCCCTCTCTCTGTCAACCCTTTGTAGTCGGTAGAAAAGCATTAATGCTAAATTTATAAAACCCAAAATACTTATCGTTAAGTTTAAGGATAAGTAAATATGATTTTGATGATAATAAAAATATTTTTATAATATAAATATATTTTTTATTCATACAAAATATAAATATAAATTTATTTTAAATTAAAAATAAATACAAAGAATAAATTTATTTTGAATTAAACGTAGATTATTTTTAGACATGTTTTCTTGTTTTGATCATTTATGTCTCAAAAATTTATATTTAAATTTTTATATCTTGATAAATGTATTTCTTACTTATGTATAAAATAAATTTATTTTGAATTAAAGAAAAATTATTTTTAAACATGTTTTCTTATTTTAATCATTTATATCTCAAAAGTTTATATTTGAATTTTCAAATCTTGAATTAAAGGAGAATTATTTTTAGACATATTTTCTCTTACTCATACAAAAAGTAAATTTATTTTGAATTAAAAGAGAATTACTTTTAGACATGTTTTCTTATTTTAATAATTTATGTCTCAAAAGCTTATATTTGAATTTTCAAATCTTGATTTTTTATACAAAAAGTAAATTTATTTTGAATTAAAGGTGAGACATTTTCTTATTATTTGAAAAAGTTTAAACATTTTTTTGAATTTCAAACTTCATATTAACATTTTCTTTAATGACTAGTGTGTTTGAAAGATGTATATATATAGGGTAAGTACGGAGGCTCAAGGGATAGAACAAACTTGATAGAACATTAAAACAAGTGTGAGAAGGTTTGAAGTGTTGGAAGTTTACTGGCTGACGAAATTCTCAACCGTTGGTGACTTGTTTGTAATTGTCTTTAATTGTAAGTTTGTTATTTTTATTCACTTATTGTGTGAGGGGATTGTATTTGCTAGTAGTGTGCTAATGATTATTGTTTAAACAAAAAATTGTATGTTAGTTCTAGTTCCAATTAAAAGTTAATGTTGGTTTTTTCTAGTAGAATCTCAAGTTAAGTCTTGAGAAGCTTAATGTAAGTCTTGAGAGAGAGAATTAGACTCTTTAGAGCCGAATCTCTATAAATTTCTCTTGTTCTGTGTGGTTTGATTTTATTGTTATCAATTCTACTGCAATTATCACATATTAAGATCACAAATTTCAGAGTTTCTAAAAAAGCTAAAATTATTAATTTTTAAAAAACCCAATTCACCCCTCTCTTGTGTATTTTTCTGGGCAACACTTATTTAATTAGTGTTTGTTAATCAAAATATATACTAAAAAAAGTAAGATATGAAAAATATTTCAAACTTTTATTCTTTTCAATATATTTGTTAAATTTATCTGACGATTCTTGAAAAATAAGTCACATAACTTCTTATTTGATATTTTCTAGATATGTTTATCTCTCTCTCATTCCAGATAAATATATCTTGAACCTTACCGATAAAAAAAAATAACATATATATCCTTCAATACATTCTAAAATATTTAATAAACAGCTTGAATAAAAATCTTAAAATATTTTTTAATCTTATTTTAATTATTATATATCTCATTCTAAAATATTTTAATATTATTTTACTCATTTTAACAAATACTATCTTACGTGTAACCATAAATTAAGCTATTTGTTGATCATCCCTCTATTTCTTTTTTCCCGTTAAATTAATGGGGCCTAAGATTGGATTATACCAAGTCAGTCTTAGTTTGGTGGAACATCGCTCTTCCTATTATAAAGCCAATTAATGTTTCAATCTCACACACTCACGGGCCAAACATAAGCATATATATATATATATATATAAATAATTTGAATTGGCTATAAAATATAACCTATGATTGTTATGTGTTTGTTTATTATGTACTCATTTGTTTTAGATTGGATGTAAAATAAATTTCAATTTCATCACTAATCACTAATCCTTATTTTTATTTTCTTAATAAATATAATTTTATCACTTAATTAGTACTTATTAACCAAATAGTAATTATGAGTGTACGTGAGACCCACAAAACTCATTTTTCATTTGATGCCTATGTTACAGATTAAAATCGTTAGGTGATATTACTACTCAAGTCGTTATCTTTATTTTAATATTACGAGCATGACAAATCTCTAACTTAGAATAAGGGTTCTAAAAATTAAATTTTGTTTTAGAAAAAAGGCATGCATGTGATGAAAAATGAATTTAATATGATATATATATTGTACAAAAACTTTATATTAAATCATATAAAAATATGTTTTTGTCAAATTTATTAATATTTATCTATTAAATTTTGACTCGATTGTTGACAATTTGAGGCAAATCTTTATTTTTATTTGAATCCAAATCCAGTTTTAAATAGTAAGCCCATCTCAAGTCATCTAAGATTTGGCTAAGTTATGGAGAATTATTTTTTGTATAAAAAATTATGATATCGTTAAAAAATGTAAAATAATCATTTTATTTCTTTTTTTTTCTCTCTCTCATTTCAAATCTATGCCTCGATAGTCATCTATTATCGCTTTTTTTAAACTAAAAAACAAGAGAGTAAGAAACGGGAAAGAAGAAGTTACGTTAGCAAAAATAAGAATTGAGAAAGAAAGATAGCTAAGAGAAATAAATATTTAAATATTTTGAAAACTTCTCTTTATCTACTACGAAGAAAATGAACCCCATTATTTAATTCTAACAACGTGTATAATAATTGCGAAAGAGATATTTAAATATTTTAAAAATTTCTTTTTATCTACTACGAAGAAAATGAATCCCATTATTTAGTTCCAACAACGTGTATATAATAGTGGGCCCTACCCCCCATACCATATGATACGGCGATTAGAGTTTATAATAGTGGGCCCTACCCCCGTTACTTAGTTTATCTATTACAAAGAAATCAAAAATAATATCTAAACACTTAATTTTAAAATTTTATAAATTAACATTTTTTTCCAAAACAAATTAGGTGAAAGACCATCGCTGTCACAGAGCAGAAGGAAGGCAGAGAGAACGGTCAAAGCATCATCTCCGGTGTGGGGCCCAGAAGGAGTTGAAAAGTGGGCGCCTGCCGTCAATTAGGTTGACCTTAGGGCTGTGGTTCTCACGTGGGATGCGCCGGGCCAATCGGGCCACTCCGCTCCTCCGGCGGTCAAACCCTCTTCTCACACCGTTGACTTTCTTCCCTCCCTATCGCCTTTTCAAACACCTCAATTTTGAAACCCCATCTACAATCTGGCCATCTTTTACCCACTACTTTTATAAGTTAAATTAAATATCAAATATAACTTATATTTTTTTAAAAAAAATATTTTATAAATTTAATTATAATTTATTTTAATGGAAATAAAGTTGCTCCATCTTGTGATTATATATAAGATCTATATAAGTTTTAAGTCATAGAAATAGTCTTAGAATAGAATACTACTACAAATTTACAACTCTCACCAACCTTTTTTGAACTGAAGGGCCTCAATAATATGGTCAAAGTTTGACGGCATATTGTATGAAATATTTTTATTTTAACCAAAAAAAAAAAGTATTTTGGATTGGTTTAGTTTTGTCCCCAGCCTGTGCAATCTTCAATTTGGGAATTTTAAGGATTTCGATATCTTGGTATGTTAATTCAATTTGATGGATCGGGATCAAATGAACACTTTTACCTATCCGTGTAACTCTTCTTAACTATGGAGCTCATGTTAAGAAAAAACAATCTCACATTGTGTGTAAGTTAGAAAAAATTATCATTATAAATAAAGGATATATATATACTTCTCTTCCTAACAAAATCGCATAACTATATACCAAGATGTAGATTTATTTAGCTCTTAGGGTATAACTCAAGTGATCGGATAAGTGATATGTTAGATTTATACTGGTGGGTTGTGAGTTCGATCCTTATCTTGTGCAGTAAGACAAATTAAGCCTTATACCTCTAATTTATCTTCTTTATCGGAATCGAAAGCACGAGTAATGAGAACAACGCAAGAGCGATCATCCTAAGATTTAGACTTATTTAAGCCAGACAAATTATTTGTTATACAAAATGCAAACAACTTTTGGCCATATCGCTCACATACATAATGCATGGGATGTTGTTTTATAAATTCTTCTTCAATAATGTGAATGATTTTTTGATCTTCAAATATCTATATCCATAGTAATATAATTTATAATGTTATTATATACTATATCACATTTAATGGTTTTCACTCATTTTAATTTTGGTCTTCGTAATTCCTCTTTACTATATATACCATTTTTTTTTATTTCATCCACATATCTCATAAATACTTCTATTGGTTTTTCTCTCATGCATGCAAATCCTTTGAATCATGACTTTTTTTTTTTAAATCTTCAATAGATGTCGATGGAGCTCCAATATTATATATGATCTTATTTCTTATTTCATGATTTTTGCATTATTATATGTTTCTCCTCAGGGGCGGATCCATGTGTGAGCTGCCTTAGGCAGCCCACAACAAAATGAAAATTCTTAAGGTAAAATTCAACCCAAATCAAACTCAGCCCACCCCCAGCTCAGTCCACCCCAAGTTGCTGGATCCGCCCCTATATCTCGTTAATAATAAACATGATATTTAGAATATTGATAAATCGAAGTTTAATAGTAGAGAAAGGCATGATCTAAAATAATAAAATTGAATGGATGATGTAAATATTAATACAAAGTATTTATAAATAAACCAAAATAAAAGTAATCTTAATTAACTCAATAATCTATATAAGAGTTTAAATTTTAAAAGATATTCAAGTATCGAGATCAACCTTATCCTAATTCAAAAGGTGAAATATAATCTAATTAATTTAAACTTCAACCAATTTGATGTAATCTTTAACACATATTTAGTGTTAACATTTTTATCTTATGTTTTATTAATATTTTTATTTATATATCATTGTAATGCACAATGAAAATCCCAAACTTTTCATGGTAAAATGTAGAAAAGTTACCCAAACATTTCAGTGATTATAACTCTCTCTCTCTCTCTCTCTCTCTCTCTCTCTCTCTCTCTCTATATATATATATAACAATGACATATATTTTAATATTAATTAAAAAAACTGGTTTCTAGAGGCCACTGATTTCTTCCTCAAACATCAGCTTTCCCTTCGTCTCTAATCTCATTTTCCTTCATTTTCCTTTTCATTTTCCCTGATATCACTCCCTGCCATTTAGTCAATGACCCTTACCCTTTATTAATGCAAAGTCTCTCTCTCTCTCTCTCTCTCTCTCTAAAAGCTTGAGAATTATCATCTTCATGGTCAAGCAAGGAGAGGGACTGATTTGAATTAAAAGCTCATCTAGCTCTCAGCCTCTTAAAAATTTAACCCTCTTCCAGTTTGGTTTGTAAAATAACGAATGATCATGGAGAGTTCTAGTACTGCATGCGACGATCACGACCACCATCTCCATCTCCGTTCTCCGGCCGCCGCCTCCGGCCAGAAGCGAGTCGTCAACGAGATGGATTTCTTTGCCGCCGCCGATGACCGAAACAAGCACTGTAATCCCCAGAAAAGTTCCAGGTTTGATGTTAAGAATGAAGAGGAGACTTCAGCAGCCGGCTTGAAGCTCGATGTAATTAAGTTTGGATCTTGCGTTTCTGTTTTTTTTCTTTTTTATTGAATTTTGATCGTTTCTAATGAATCTGATTTGATTTACTGCAGGCCGGGTTGAATCTGGTATCGGTGAACACTGACAGTGGTAAGTCCATGGTTGATGACGAAGCTTCACCTAACTTCAAAAGGAAGCAAATCAAAAGCAAGGTAAGATTTGATTAGAATAAAGTTTTCATTAGTTGATAATGATGATGATGATGATGATGATGATGATGATTTGGGTTTCCTTTTTTTTTTTTTTAATTTAGACATTTGCTAGCTCTTGATCTAGATTAATTGAAATGATTTTGTTGTTTTATTTGAATTAATTGGTGCAGCTAGAAATCCTGCAGGCTGAGCTTGACAGGATGAACACAGAGAATCAGCGCTTGAGAAGTATGCTGAATCAAGTGAACTCCAACTACCATGCCTTGCAGATGCATATTTCAGAGCTCATGCTGCCCCAAAAATACCAGGTACTTTTTCTTTTTCTCAGTCAAAACAACCCCTTCTGTTAGTTGTTGTAAATTCTCATTGTTATTAACCAAAAATTAAATAAACAAATCCGTTTACATAATCATGATTTAAATTGAAAGTTGATCTTAAATAGATCAGATCAGAGAGAATTGATCTCAATTTTGTTTTTATTGTTGAAAAATTGTTTTCATTTTTATTTTTAAAAAATAAAAAGAATAATGAAAAGTAAAACAGGAAAAAGCAACCCTCCGCCCATATATATATACACATATCCTTTAACAGCAGGAGTAAAAAATAAAAATGTCATTTACTTGTGTCGGCTGACAAAACTGGCTCATGACTTTATGATCTAAGACAGTTCGATATTTGCATGAATTGTTTCTAATTAACTACATGTACGATGTATTGATGGATGAATTGTTTAGGTGTTGGATGGAACATTAGCCACGGCTCCTAGGCTGCAGTTGATGGATCTTGGGCGAGCTGCCACATCAGAAGACCATCCGGAGCCAGCCCAAACTTCAATATCAGATGGAAGAGCTCAAGAACACTGTCCTAAATCGCCTGAAATTTTGCCATTTCATCCGTATAAAGGTGAACGTAGAGATGGCCAAAGGTTTGGAAGGGAAGATAGCCCCCTCAACTTCAATTCCTCCAAGGATTTCGATCAGGCTGCCATGAGGCGGGCTCGAGTCTCGGTTCGTGCCCGATCGGAGGCTGCCATGGTAAGTCCAAAACGGATGCTCATGACATATGGTTGGGCCCATATATTACAACTAATAATGTGGACATAATTTATTAGGGTTTTGGTCTTCGTTAATAAATAAAATATAGAGTAGGATGTTTTTTTGGATCATGTGTCGCACTCAAATCAACTTCAAATTATAATATTAAAGAGAGTTACTTGGATTGATAAGTTGGGCGCTGACTCCTTTCTTGGATAGGCAGGCAGGCAGGCAAGTGGGTTAGAAAATTAATTGCTATATATTTTTCTGGAATAAATTTTTGTACACTCTTCTTGTTGTTTACTGATCCCTTTTCTGAATTAAACCTCAATAATTAATCTGCAGATCTCGGATGGATGCCAATGGAGAAAATATGGACAGAAGATGGCCAAAGGAAATCCATGCCCTCGAGCTTACTATCGTTGCACCATGGCAACTGGTTGTCCAGTCCGAAAACAAGTATGTGTATATGTTTTCTTGGTTTCTTTCACTTATATATATGGCCATGCATTACAGCACTCATCGAACTGTACATGAAGTAACCGGACCAAAAATGTCTCCCCAATCTTCAGGTCCAAAGATGTGCAGAAGACAGAAGCATCCTCATCACCAGCTATGAGGGCAACCACAACCACCCTCTTCCTCCGGCCGCCATGGCCATGGCTTCCACCACCTCCTCCGCCGCCTCCATGCTGCTCTCCGGCTCGATACCCAGCGCCGACCCGGGTCAGCCGCCTGGCTCCTGCAGACCCTTCCTCCCCTGCTGCCCGAACTTGGCCGCAGTGTCACCCTCATCCCCATTCCCCACCATCACTCTGGACCTCACCAACGGCGGCGCCAACGCCGCCGCCATCAACACCAACCCTTTACAGTTCCTGCAGAGGCCACAAGGCCATTTCCCTGTTGCAAGCTTGCCCCAGATTTTGCCGCAGAGCCTGAGCCAACCTCTCTACGGCCAGCCAAAGTTCCCGGCCGGAGTTGTTCAGAGCTCTCACCATCAGGAGATGATGAGCCGAGCTACGGCGGATCCTAACCTGAGGGCGGCTTTGGTGGCGGCTATTTCTTCCATTATTAATGGGAATAATGTGGCGTCCACACATGGTGGCATGTGAAGCTTCATTTTTGTAGATGGTTGATTAACTAAGATAAAAGTGCATTAAATGAAGTTCCAGCAGCCTTGTACGTGATGGGTTCCTTTTTAACAAATTTAATTTACCCTGTAATTTTGTTCTGGCTGAATTAATGTTTTATATATATATATGATCGATCAATGTTGGCAATGGACTGTACAAATATATATATATATATAATATTTCTTTTTTATATGAGGAATAATATATCAAAGAAATTTTTATAAGGGAATGTGAACAAGTTTGAAAAGAAAACTTCATCCTTTTCATTAATCGTTAGTAGGAACAGACATTTATATATTACACATGAGAAACTACCCTTAAAACCAAGGAGAGAAAATACCTTAGGAAACTAACTTAAATGGGAATTGGTTAAATATGGAAATCGAATTCCCCTAAATTAGGAAACAAATAAACTGCACAGTAAAGTCAAAAATTGTAGAATTACAGCTCTACACATGGTTTTCTACACTCCCCTAACTCTTGGATTGTAAATATTGAGTAAGCCTAACTTAGATCTCATATCTTCAAACTTAATCTTAGAGCCTTGATTATGATGTCCACAGTTTGTAAAGCAATAAGCATGTAGAAAATGTTGATTGTTCCATCTTTAATTTTTTCTTTGATGAAGTATCTTTCTATCTACACATGTTTAGTTCGACTGTGATGAACAAAGTTTTTAACTATGCTTATAGCAGCTTGATTGTCACACAACATATTAATTGGATCATATACTGTAACTCGGGGTTTAAGGAGTAATTGTTTCAGTAATACCCCATGTTGACATGAGAATATCACGTAATTTAAATGAGTTTAAAATACAAAAAAATTAGCTTGATAGTAAAATAAGTCGTGAAATTGAAGGCAGAGAGTGCCTCGGAACTTAGAGGTATAAAGAAAAATGTATGTTATTGACGAGCATGTCGAGACAAGATTTATGAAAGGGAAAACAATCGGGAACAGAGACAGTTTCCTAAAAGACCAAATGATGGTAAAGCTTCGATCCAGGAAATCCACGGAACCTTGAGGAGACTCTAATTTTTTAGATAGAATGATCCTTAAGAGGTTTTGAGAAGAAATAAAAGGATTTGCAGCCAAATCATGATATTTGGGCCTAAGTATAATTTCTTAATCTTGTCCGAGGGAGGTCAAAAAGATAATTTTTCTAAATCTTCAAGGATAAATTGAAGATTTTGGAACTTATGAAACTTAAAGAAATAGTTAGAAAACTCAGAGGCTTCAAACAAGAGCCAAAATGAAAATTAAAAAAAAATGGTCAAAATGTAAAATTTAAAAAAGACAGTCATGGCCACCGCCGACCAAGTCGTTACCATTGCTGGCCAGCCTCCAGTCGACCTCATTAGGGTTGTCTAAAGGCATGAAAATGGGCCCCACAGCATGGTGGGTCGAGTGAGATTGGGCATGACCGAGAAATTGCCAAGTATAATTGTGATTGGACTAGAGATGTCAAAAGGGCCGGCCCGGGGCGGCCCACAGACTTTCTAAATGGGCCAAACCAGCCCATTTACTAAAAGGGGCGGGCTCGGTCCGGCTTTTTTTGCCATGGGGGGCTAGGCCAACCTGTAGGCCTAGCAGGCTCGTGGGCCCTTAGCCCATAAGGCCTAGCGGGCCGGGTTTGGTGGGCCTGGCCCACAGACCCTGGTAAGCCGGGCCCACTAAGCCCAACCCCTTTTTGTTTTCTTAAATAATTTTTTAAAAAAATAATACATATATAGATATCAAAATAATGCATATATAAAAATCAATTTTTTTTCTTTTTAAACAATTTTCTATCTTAAGTTTTAAATATTAATTCATTATTTTATATTTCAAAATTCTATATGCTTTGTAAATTTTCTTGTGAATTGATATGAAAAATAATGCACATATAAAAAGGAGAATGTTTATATTGATGGTTATTATTTATATATATTGCAAAATGTAAATTTTTTAGCATCTGATATCGATAATTAATAAAAAATAACATAATTAAAAAAATAAGTGAGCAAGGAATGTTGGAAATAACAGGGTCGGGCCCAATGGGCCTAACCGGGCCGAGCCCATAAGGACCTCATTGGCTGAGCCCAGTGGGCCACGGGTCGAGCCGGGCTGGGGCCTTAAATGGGCAGGGCCGGGCCATGGGCCCAAATTCTTTGGCCTGGCCTCTTATGGGGCTCGAGCCTAGCCCGAATCGGCCCGTTTGAACAGTGACGAGTCGAGCTATAGCCCGGCCTTTTTGACATCTCTAGATTGGACGTCGGTAAGGTAGGGTACTGTCAAGGGTCACTAAAAATTCAAGGAAAGGTTGTTCGTGGCAAATCATCACGATTTGAGGCTATCTAAGGTCGTATCGGGCATTAAAGGCTTGGATTTGACCAAGCATAGCTTGTTTTGGCTCCAAAATCAGGTTTAAATAAAGGGTTTGAGGTGGCCAAATATATCAAAAATTAAACTTCAAATTGCTCGCGTTTGAGAGTGATTCAAAGGTCTTAGATAAGAGGCTTTTGTTCTTGAGTGAGTAAGGAGTATTTCTGAAAAATTTTGTGTAGGTTTTAAGGGGTTTCGAGCTTAGCCAGAATTTAGAGATAGTCATCGGAGTCGAATTGATTTTAGTCGATTTGGGGCACCTCCAATGGTGTTTTCGGGCCGAGGTTGGTACCATCAAGACCAACTTGAAGTGGGTTTCGAAGTAATGCAAAAAGATCAATCATCAGAGCATTGTCGACGACTGGCAAGAGGTTAAAGATGACTGGCGTGTGTAGAACACGTACAAGCCTTACTCTCAGATCACACGCATGGCACATGGGGAATAGGTAATTTTTAAATTTTTTTAATTATTTTGAGAAAAATAATTTATGAATTATGGTGGAGAAAAATTTAGAAAAAACCTTGATGAGGTATTTATTTTAGAATTTTTGAAGAAAATAGGAAGAAAATAAGAAAAAATTATGAGAAAATTACGAAAAAAATAGATGTTGATTTATTTTGAATTAATATAATATCTAGGTATCGTTGAGGCTAGAAATTGAGTAATAGTACGATTATCTGAGATTTGGCAGAAAGTTGAGGTTGGGCACGAGAATCAAGGTATTCTAAATATGTTCAAGGTGAGTGTTTTGTCTAAAACTTGGTTTATTTTGGGTGATTCGACTCTATACTTGATTTTGTTTCATACATTGGTTTTAGCATGTGAATGGTCGATTTCATGTGGACGATTTGTCGAAATTGTTTATTTTCGTGTGCATTGAAAAACATGCATTGAAATGTTGTTTTATGTAAGGCTTAATACATAATTTAGTCCCTGAACTAATAAAAAAAATGGCTTTAAGGATATTAACTAAATTGTGCTCACTGTTCATCCTTGGACAAAATAATTTATATACTTTTAGTCCCTGACTTAATCGACGTTAATTGAGACGTTAACTTTGCCTCGTCACGCTGCCACGTCATCAACACGTCACTCCTCAGCACTACCACGTCACCACGACTTAATGTATTTTTTAGTCCTTGGACTAATAAAGAAAATGGCTTTAAGGATTTCAACTAAATTGTGCTCATTATTCATCCCTGAACAAAATAATTTTATACACTTTTAGTCCCTAACTTAACCAACATTAACTGAGACGTTAATTTTGTCTCGTCACGCTATCACGTCACTACCACGTCACTCATAATATTTACTTCTGTTATCCATATTTTTATTAAAAAAAAAAATAACTTCAACACACACCCAGCCATGGCTGCTGGTAGCCATGAGTGGGAACGTAATTTCTAATGTGATTGTGGTGAGTTGGGTTCCTACATTGATGTTAACCATCCCGTGTTGGGAGTGGCAACGATTGTTACCGAGATATCAAAGAGATGCGTTGATGTTGTCCCTCTTAAGCTAGGATCGTGTTACACCAATGCGTCGATGTGATTATGTTACTTTTAGAGAGATTATTCTTCTCCCGTGACATGGGTTAAGTGTTGTGTGAGAATCTTTTAGGCTAGGGCATGCTGAGATATATCTATTGTTCATGGTCTTGCATACATTCACAAAAATGTTTTAAACTCTCACTTAGATGTTTTAGCATCTAATTTGGACTATGTCTCTGGAATATTCAAACGTTCCAAGTGAAAGCAGCGACGCCAAGGGAAAAGAGCTTATCGAGATGTAGCCGTCATTTACGTTTGGAAGTTTAGTAGGTCTTTGACCATGTTTTGTGATATTCAGATGTCATGTATCATTTTGATGATGTCATGTTGAACATCAATATGTTACTTGGTTATAAATGAGGAATTTATGATTATTTGAGGCTTCAATTTTGCTTCCGCATATGTGATTATTACATGTCTTAACTTACTCATTTTAAGTTTGATATGCTGATAAGGTTGGGAATGATTTAGGTTGAGTGTATGTTTAAAAAAGGAATTCCCGAAATTATGAGTTAACACACGCTTAGGAAAAGTAGGGCGTTACAGTTTTAAGCACATTCATATTCCATGAGCCATAGCTCGAAAATCAACCTCAACTTTACTCTATGCCATAACTATCTGCTTCTTGTTGGGCCAAGTAACCAAGTTTCTCCACACATAAGTATAATACCTAGAGGTTAATCTTCGATCAATAGTAGAGCCAGCTCAGTTTGCATTAGTGAATACCTCCATGTTTCTTTTCTTAGTCTTCTTAAAGTAGAGACCTTCTCCAAGAGTTTTCTTTAGGTGTCTAAAAATATGATACAAATGATCCATGTGTTCTTTGGTGGGATTGTTCATAAATTGGTTGGCTAAACTACACCTACTACAAAGTCAATATCAAGTCTTATGTGTAAGAGGTATATATATAAGTCTTTCAAACAATCTTTGATATCTTTTTTTGTCAACATGGGCACTTTTTCCTTTTCCTTTCACAAAGAGAATTTTTTATAAACAAAGTATGATCATACTGACATTGTGCATAACCAAACTTTTTCACTGCCTTAGTAAACTTGTCAAACCAGTCTCTAGTAGACTATTTAAGACCATAAAGAGATTTCTTCAACTTACAAAATTTATCTGGGTTTAACTGATTCTTAAGATGTATAGGAATCTCTATGTACACTTCATTTTTCATATCCCTATTGAGAAATGCATTCTTGATATCTAGTTGATGTAGTTTCCAGTCATGATTCACTATAAGAGAGAAAAGTACTCGAATAGTGTTTAATTGGGCAATAGAAGCAAATGTCTCTTAATAGTCAATGCCATAAACCTGTGTAAAACCTTTTAGCAACTAAACGGACCTTAAACCTTTCGACACTTCTATCTGCATTGTGAAGTTGTGCTTAATGGTGAAGATCCATTTACATCCAATTGGATTCTTCCCTGGGGGCAAGCTGACAACATCTCATCAAGTTTTGTTATTTCCAAGTGTCCTAATCTCTTTATTGGTTGCTTGCTTCCATTTAGGTATTTTGAGAGCTTCTTGAATGTTGTTGGAAACCTGAATGTTTATGAGATTAGTAGTAAAAGCTTAATATTCTAGTGACAACTTCTTCTAATATAAGAAATTATAGATGGGATAATTTGTGCAAGACCTTACACCCTTTCTCTGAGCAATCAACATATTAAGATTATCTAAATTGAATTTTTTAGAATTATAAATAGTGTTACCTGGTCATATCTCTTTTGGAGTTAAACTCGGTTTAGTTTCATGTTTAGTCTTGGGTTGTACTTGTTCTTTTACATGTCCATGAGTTTTCTTCCGTTTAGAGTAGACAATGAACTCCTTATTGTTGACAGTTGAAGGAATTATTGAGAGTTGTGACTGGTTGATTTTTAGTGACAAGAGAAACTGAACCAGGCACAAAAACAAATGGATTAGTTGGGGAGACAACAAGGGACTCAAACTGGGGTATTTGGTTTTCAATCACACTTTCAAGATCCTAAAAATGATATTCTAAATTCTCACTCTTCCTCTGAATGAAAATTTTGGATTAATATGGCTGATTTTCCAAGAAAGTAACATCCATTGAATGATAGAATTTCTTTGTAATGGGAGAATAATGCTTATATCCTTTCTGATTTGGAGCATAACTAATAAATATACATTTTATGGCTTTAAGATCAAATTTACCTTAGTATTGGTGGGGAAAATGAACAAAGGAAGAACACCAAACATTTTAAGAGAAATAGATGAAATGAGACAATTCAAAGGATATAACTTGAGAAAGACTTGGCATAGAGTTTGAAATTTGAGGACTCGATCAAGAAAGCATTCTATTAATTAGATATGTAGCGGTAAGGATGACATCCCCTTCAAAAATTTTAGGAACATGAGAGGAAATCATGAGTGCTCGAGTAACATCTAAGAAATACCTATTTTTTCGTTTAATAATCCCATTTTGTTAAGGGGTGTTAAGATAAGAATTTTGGTGGATTATGCCTTCTTGAGTTAGATATTCCCTAAGGATGGAATTAAAATAATCTTTGGCATTATTAGTGTGAAGAATTTAAAATTTGATATTGAATTGAGTTTGAACCATATTGTGAAAATTTTTGAACAATTCACTTACCTTTAATTTTTCTTTCGTGAGAAATATCTAAGAGAGACGAAAATGATCATCTATGAATGAAACAAATCATCTAGCCCCTGGTACACTTTTAATTTTAGATAGTCCTCAAACATCTTTGTGAATCAATGAGAAATAATGTGATTCTTTGTATTCTTGAATTGGTTAAAAATGGTGAACATGCTTAGACAATTAACAAGTTTCACATTGAAGATCAAAGGAATTTTTATTGAATAACGATAGAAAAAGTTCTCCAAGATACACAAGACTATGATAACCCAAACGATACTGACATAAACTTATTTCACTATCTTAATTTATTTGACCTGACAATAGGAAAAGACATTTTTTCTTCAATTGTCTTCTGAGGTTGTCTCCCATAGGATTCAATCACTTTGAAGATGTAGAATTTCGAATGCAACTTAGCATTGCCAATCATCCGTCTTGAATTTAAATCCTAAAAAAAATAATGAATTTGAAAGAATTTAGTAACATAGTTATTTTTCCGAGTGAGATGTCTAATAGATAAAAGATTACAATCCAAATTGGGAACCAGTAACACTGATTCAAGAGTGAGATTCTCTAAAATGACATTAGAAACTGTACCGAACACCCTTGAGATAGAACCACGGTGTGATTCTTAGAACGCGTGAAATTTTAGACGAGAAATACATCACCAGTCAGATGGTCAGAAGCTCCAGAATTGACAATCTATTAACTCTTACCATCCACATTTTTAACCTTAAGTGCAGTAAAAAAAAATTACCTTTCTAAGCCATTGTTGTAGTTGTTGAGGTGGTATTATTCGAGGAAATGGATGTTTGCTAAGCCTAGGCTATCAACCATTGAAGAATTTCCAATTGCTCCTTGTTGAATTGATCGATTTGTGATGTAGTGGAAACCTCTTTGGCTATAGTATGGTTTTCACGACTTTCTCTCTTACTTTTTGGTTTTCAATCAACGGGCTTCCCATGGATATCCCAACAATTGTCTCGAGCGTGACCTATATTTTTGCAATGATCTCACTATGGTCTCTCTTTCCTAGTTCAGTTGTCATTTGTTTCCCAAAAACCCATAGCAAATGCTTCAATGGTTGCTGACTAGCTAAACTCCTATGCCCATTATAACTTTTTTTTTTCACTTTCTTTGTGTCGAACTTCTGATGCTACTTCATGCAAGTTTAGTAAAGGTTTGATGGCCAAGATTCGCCCATGGATATTGTCCAAATTTTTGTTGAGTCCCAAAAGAAATTTGTAAACTTGTAAATTTGTTTCTTCTCAACTATTTTCTTATATTTGCCAACATCAATTGAACAATCACACTTGGTGGTCTCATACATATTGAGTTGTTACGAATATCTAGTTAGGTGACTAAAACATTGGGTGATAATGAGATCCCCTCGACAAAAATCATGGAGGATACATTCAATCTTGAAAGTCTTTGTTGTGTCTTCAGTGTCAGAATATGTCTCCCTCGCAATCCTAAATTTCTTGTGTTGTTTTTTTTTGCCTTTTATGCCTTGTACTTCGAATCTTCTAAATTCGGTTTATGGACTGCACAATGAGATAGTTGTCTTTTCCTTAAGCCACATATGAACATCATAATCGAATAGGACCATTGAAGATAGTTGTGCCCATTCAATTTGTGTCTTATAATGAGAAGAACATATGAATTGAATCTTCCATTATAACTAGTAACAGAGGGGACTTGAGATGAGAAAGTACAAACTTCGGAGGTGGAGGATGCCATTGGGACAATGGAGAAATTTTGAAATCATAAACGCTCTAATACTATGAAGAAGTTTAAAATCAGACGTGTATATATTACACAAAGTAGTTTCCCTAAAACTAAGAAGAGAAAATATCTTAGAAAAAATTAGGAAACTAACTTAATGAGAATTGATTAAACATGAAAACCAAATTCTCCTAAATTAGGAAATAAATAAACTACACAATAAAGTCATAAAATTGTAGAATTACAATTGTACACAAGATTTTCTATAGAATCCATCATACTAATTAAACTCCTAGCTAATCAATTAAAGGAATAAAGAGTGGTGTCGCTGATCAATCCTTAACCAACATTCAAACCCTTCTCATTGCAACGACCTTAATTTTGTTGTTTCTCAAATAAAACTAAGTAATTAAGATGATCAATCTCTTGATGATGCGAGCAATACGATTTCCATTGACGAGGAAGCGGTGATCCACTTTCTTTGGTGAACAACCAACAAATTAATGTTTTGATTTAACTAATTGTATTGATTTGTTCATTATTTGAAGCTCTCGTTGATTTATTTCGTCTTCATCTTGCCTTATCGTTCCGTACAAGCTATTGCTGCTTGAAGAGTTATTTTGTTGTTTGGTTATTTTGTTTTAAGACTTTTTTTTTTGTTAGGTTTGGTTTATTAGGCGCTTTTGTTGTTAGAGCTTACTGGTTTAGTTCTCTCAATATAGTCACTCTTAATCTGTTGGCTTTCACAACATGTACTTTGCAATATAATAATAATAATAGGTATTTGGCTTACCAGTTTGACCACATATAAGTTACTATTTTAGCTTATAAGTTATATGACTTATTTTTTACGTATTTGTCAAAATTTAAGAATTTAAACAGTGGCAAACTTATAAATTATTTTAGCAGCTTATTGGAAAAATTCTCTAGCACTATTGATAGCTTATTTTGTTGACCAATCAAATTATAAATTTACCCTAAAACATTTTAGCTATTTACAACTCTATATCCCTTCTCCTTCAATCCCCTGCATTCCATGTTGTCGCCTTCTTCTAGCTTTTCCATCGCCGTCGTTGTCTCCATCTCTTTCATGGCCACCGCCATCCGTCATTTTCAACCTCATCCTCATCCCCATCGATCATTGCCTTCAGACCCATCCCTAGTGACCACTGCCTTCAACTTCCATTGTTGTTTCCTCCATATTTGTCTCCATCGTTTGCCTCCACCATGTTCATCATTGTTGTCTGCCACCTCCATCGTCAACATCCTCCCCTATCGCTATGTGTGTGTGTATATATATATTTAACAACCATTATATTTAATATATATATTGTGTTAATATAATTTTTAATAATTATATATATTTTATCAATATGTAATTGTAAGTATTTTATCAGTTAGACATCAATTTATAATTTATTTTTATTAATTTTATTTGTATTATTCAGCAATATGCTCATTTCATCAACTTATCAGTTTTTTTTTTAAATCAAATACATAACTATATAAATGATATCTTAAAATATATTTATCTAAACACGTTATCAACTTAAACGTTACTCAATTTTTAACCTTTACACAACTTATGAGTAGGAGGGCTTATTCCATTGTCGTCGTCGTCTCCATCTCTTTCATGGCCATCGCCATCCGTCGTTTGCCTCCACCATGTTCATCGCCGTTGTCTGTCGTTTCCATCGTCAACATCCTCCCCCATCGCTATGTGTGTGTGTATATATATATTTAACATATATTGTGTTAATATATTTTTTAATAATTATGTATAAATTATCAATATATAATTGTAAGTATTTTATCAGTTAGACATTAATTTATAATTTATTTTTATTAAAAATTAGTATTTTTATGAATTTTATTTGTATTATTCAGCAACATGCCCATTTCATCAACTTAGCAGTTTTTTTATGTTAAATACATAACTATATAAATGATAGGTTAAAATACATTTATTTAAACAGATTATCAACTTAAACGTTACTCAACTTTTAACCTTTACATAACTTATAAGTATGAAGGCTTATAAGCCCCTAAAAAATGGGTAACCCAAACAACCTTTTAGTAATGCATCTTTGAATGAGTTAATGCTTCCCATCTTCCTTTGTCGGTATGTTCTAATACTTTGATTAAAGTTTAGATTATATCTATTATAACTTAACCAGACAAAAAAGAATCGACCAATCTTCTTTTCTTCGTTCCATTATTTTGATTTTATTATTTTTATTTTTATTTTACTTAAGTTTAGTTTTTATTTAGTTTAATCAATATTCAAGTTAATTAGTGATTAAGTAAGAGTTTTTAATTTGTTTACGGAACAAATTAAGATTTTCATGCTGTTATTTACCTTTTTCTTTTCATCTCCGGGTGTGTTAGCATATTTATAGAAATATGGGGGTGCAAGTGTAATTAGATCAATTCTGTGGTGACGCCGCAGGCTTCTAATATTTAAGTCCTCAATGAGAGAGAGGGGGGCTGCGCGCGGAACAGAGAAAGTGGGCGTGCGCACAATGGAGGCAGCAACGTTTCCTTCCTCTCGGATCTGGTCTCTGATTTCATCCTCTTCTTCCCTCTCCTCTGATCAATCTCCACATTTTGTGCACCATTATTTCAACAGAAACTCTCTCCAACTCAAACCGCGCTCCAGCTTCAAAATTCGCGCCTCCGCCGGCAGCGGCGCTGATTCCGGTATCGTCGCTCGTGCTATCTTTTCGTTGAGAAATTCTGTCGAACATATAATAGGCAAACGCGCACTTGTGCGGATATGAGCGTGTGTATATGTGTGTGGGTGTATTGTTCACTTTGGAGTGCTGTAGTTGAACGCTGTTTGACTGTTTGCATTCGGTGTTCGCAGTGGTGACCTTGCTTGACTACGGCGCTGGCAACGTCCGGAGCGTCAGAAATGCGATCCGGTTCCTCGGCTTTGACATTAAAGATGTAAGTTTCTTCGCCTCTTGCTGTCTTTTTAGTTTCTTCTAGCTTTAATGTGCTTAAATGCTATAGAAACGGGCGGAATGGAAGAGAAGACGACCTTGAGTGATGCTTCTGGTGATGTACAAAATAAAAGAGTAAAAAATATGAGAGAGAGATAGAGAAAGAGTCAAGCCATCAGTAGCAACTGTTTAAGAAATAAGAGGGTTGGTCTAAGTGATAGATTTTACATGTTGCCATGATAAATAGATGGGTCTCCAATGTCTGTCGGAGGTGTTAGGTTGCAGAAAAGGTAAAAAGTAATAGAAATCATTTTGTTTCTTGTTTATTGGTTGCTATCATATTCTCTTAAACTTGTAATGTGGTTCTAATTTGTTTAACTTTAAGTGATAGGTGCACATGTTTCCATAATAGAGAGGGGTGTGAGGTGTTCCTAAAATGTACATAGGAGGTGTTAGTTTTAGAAAAATTGATAGTAATAGGACATACATCTGGATGGGTATTCAATATGTATTCAGAAGTGTATGCAAAGTGTTGTTGGTGTCAATGCAATACAACACCTTCCTAGAAGATATGTTTTTTCATATAACTCATGTTGAATTAATTTTGTGGCTTTGTCCTTTCATTCATTATTTCTTTTTTTTAATTTTTTTCTAGGTGGAAAAACCAGAGGACATTCTCAATGCAAAACGGCTTATTTTCCCTGGGGTTGGGGCATTTGCTGCTGCCATGGATGTGCTAACCAAGAAAGGGTAGGCTCGCTTTATCTGTAACACTAATGGGGTCAATTCCATTTCTTTTAATAAAAGATTATCAAAGTAAAGATTGGTATTTTATCATTTTCTAACATGTGGCATTGTGAATTACAATCTGCGAGTTCTTATAAACTGTCTCATTATGTCTACAAAATAATAAACGTTATCCTGTGAGGGCTGAAGTTCCGCCAAAAGAGATTCTTTAAAATTTGGATTGTTAGTCACTTGGAGGTTGAACTTGGGCTAGTGGCTTAAAATTCATTGCAATTATCTGGAAAATGAATGTGATGCACTATAACTACTCTGATTCAGCAAAGGAGAAGATTTTTGTGGAGTGTTATGTTTTCAAAGTGTATAGTTTGTGGCGTTTTTGGCTGTTCACTATTACATATTTTGAGGTGTATTGAATTGTGTACAATACTGTTATTGGTCAATCATGTTTCAAGAAGCAATTCTTATGCTTTGCAATCCTGGCATTCTTGTTGCTTTAGCTGCAGTAGTTTGCATGAATTTGTATGAGACCTCACTCATAAGGAAGTTCATTTATAGAAGTTTATTGCAGGATGGCTGATGCACTATGTTCTTACATTGAGAATGACCGCCCATTTTTGGGCATTTGTCTTGGATTGCAGCTACTTTTTGAGTCAAGTGAGGAGAATGGACCAGGTATCTTCACGATCCTTGCCACCTTATCAAATTAATTCCTTCTACATTTGTTTGCCTCAAGCTTTTTCCCTAGACTTTAAGACGTAGTTATGGAAAACTTGTATACTTCGTGCTCATATATGTTAATGCCTGAGTAATTCTGTGTTCTATTTGTTTGCTTAAACCTAGGCAAAAAAAAATATTCTATTGGATTGCGTACTGGAGGAGATTATTGTCACATTCCTAGGGTTACCTAGGGTTGTGATTGGAATTAGGTGGAGAAATCAAAATTGAAGAATTGAAGGAGGAAGAGAAATCAGGAGAAAAGGGAGGGAGAATTAGAGAGAACCGAGAGAGGGATAGAGAGAATTAGAAAGGAAGGAATTCCATTTCATTTCACACATGATATCCATCCTCTTACAAGTAGCTTTTTTATAAGCATAGCTAGATGTTAACTGATTTCATAACAACACCCATGTGTTCCTAACAACTTGCAAAATATCTCCTAACAAACTATTATAACCTGCTGGAATTGTGCTGATTGATCTTAGAATATTCTAGGATCAATGTTCTATGTAAATATCATATAAATATAGAAAGATAATTATAGTAGGATGCTTACAATTATTTCTTTCCTTCTTTGCTAGTAATCATCTCCTTAAAAGAGGATGTTGTACACATTTGTTTTGTATCAATTAAAGATTACCTGGTTTGATTTCTAAGTTGGTATCAGAGCCAAATCAAGTCATAGCCATACACTGTGAAAAAACCCTAGGCTGATCTATCAGTCATCTAGAATCACCAAGCCGCTAGCGCCTCTCCGTTAGCAACCCTTGCCGCTGCCGATCTCAGATCTATCGGCCCTCTCCATCGGCAACTCTTAGACGCCATCCCAAAACAAAACAGACGTTGCTGGCCGCTCGCGATTCTTGTGCTGCCGCTCGCGATCCTTGTGCTGTCTTCTCCTAGCTGCCACTCGCGATCCCTGTGCTCGCGATCTCTGTGCTGTCAGTCTTCTCCCAGCGTCGTCTCCTCTCAGCGCTGCTGTTGCTGCCTCCCAGAGTCGCTGCTGCCTTCTCTAGTGTCGTCTCTTTCCAGCGCTGCTATCTCCACCTCCCAGCACTGCTGTCGCTGCCTCTTAGAAGTAGGTGCTGCCCTTACGCCAGCGGCTTCTTCCCTGATCGTATCAAGTAGTTTAATCTTTCTCAGCCATGTCCGAAGTTACTTCTGAAATCTCTGTCGTTGCTGTCCCGACAAAACTGCCAGTAACTTAGCCAGCCCATTCTGTCCAAATCTCTACTATCCGCTTAAATGGTGATAACTTTCTTCGTTGGTCTCAATCAGTCCGGATGTATATCCGTGGGCAGGGAAAATTGGCTATCTTACCGAGGACAAGAAGGAACCTGCAGCGGATGACCCATCCCATTCTATTTGGGATGCTGAAAACTCCATGGTAATGACATGGCTAGTCAATTCCATGGATGAAGATATCAGTTCCAATTATATGTGCTATCCTACTGCAAAGGAATTGTGGGACAATGTTAATCAGATGTACTCTGACCTGGGGAATCAATCTCAGGTTTTTGAATTAACTTTGAAATTGGGAGAGATCCGACAAGGAGATAATTCTGTCACTAAGTACTTCCATTCTTTGAAGCGATTGTGGCAAGATCTTGATCTCTTCAACACATATGAGTGGAAATCTACAGATGATTGCAACCACCACAAGAAACTAGTTGAAGATAGTCGTATTTACAAGTTTCTGACTTGCCTTAATATCGAGTTTGATGAAGTGCGAGGACGGATCATTGGCCGGTCTCCTCTTTCGCCCATTGGTGACGTATTTGCCGAAGTTAGAAGAGAGGAAAGCCGAAGGAGTGTCATGCTAGGAAAAAAGGCCACTGGTGAGTCTTTTGAAAATTCTGCCCTAATTGTTGATTCTACTGCCTACAAGGTTGCAAATTACCAGCCTCAAAGCAATGAGCGACCTCGGGTCTGGTGTGACCATTGTAACAAGCCATGCCATACTCGTGAAACTTGTTGGAAAATTCATGGCAAACTTGCTAATTGGAAGAGCAGTAAGCAAGGAGACAAGAGCCACCGTGGGGTTCCTACTGCTAATGTGATCGATACCAGTCCCTTCAACAAAGAGCAAATTGATCAACTTTTGCAGCTGTTAAAATCCAATTCCTCATCTGGTATTCCTAGTGTTTCCTTGGTACACACAGGTAGAAAACCTAACGCCCTTTCTTGTCTTCATTTCTCTCCATGGGTTATAGATTTCGGAGCCTCTGATCATATGACTAGTTCTTCTCATTTTTTTAATACCTATACTCCTTGCCCTGGAAATGAAAAAATCAGAATTGCCGATGGTAGTTTTTCATCTATTGCCGGCAAAGGACTTATTAAACTGACTGCGAATATTCATTTCACTTATGTCCTTCATGTTCCTAACTTAGCTTGCAATCTTTTGTCGGTTAGCAAACTATGCAAAGATTCTAATTGTCGTGCTACTTTCTTTGACTCATTGTGAATTTCAGCACCAGAGTTTGGGGACGATGATTGGGCGTGCTAGGATGATTGACGGTCTTTACTACTTTGATGATATCTCTGTTGGTAATAAAAAAGCTCAGGGCTTTAGTAGTACTAGTTCAATTCTTGTTCCAGATACAATTATGCTATGGCATCTTAGACTAGGTCATCCTAGTTTTGCCTATTTGAAACGTTTATTTCCTAAATTGTTTAAAGGAATTGATTATTCACTTTTTTAATGTGACAGTTGCATCTTGGCAAAAAATCATCCTTCTACATATTTACCAAAACCCTACCAAGCATCTAAACCTTTTTATATAATTCATAGTGATGTTTGGGGTCCATCTAAAATTTCTACTTTCTTTGAAAAATGGTGGTACGTTACCTTTATTGATGATCATACACGTCTGTGTTGGGTTTATTTGATGCACAAAAAATCTGAAGTGGAATACTTATTCAAAAATTTTTACACTATGGTTGAAAATCAATTTCAAACCAAAATTAGTATTTTGCACTTTGATAATGACATTGAGTATTTTAATGAGCACTTGGGGGATTTTTTGAAAGCTAAAGGTATTCACTATACATCTACTTGTCGAAATACTTCTCAACAGAATGGCATTGCTGAACGTAAAAATAGGCATTTACTCGAGGTTGCACGTGCCATAATGTTTTCTATGCATATTCCAAAATATTTGTGGGGTGAAGCTGTTTTGACGGCATCTTATTTGATAAACAGGATGCCCACTAAAGTGTTAAAGTACAAAACCCCTCTTGAGTGCCTAAAAGAAGTTTTTCCCAACACTCGGTTACATTCAGATCTTCCTATCAAAGTTTTTGGGTGTACTGTGTATGTTCATATCCCTAATCAATTTCGTTCCAAACTCGACCCTAGGGCTATCAAATGTGTTTTTTTGGGTTATGCCTCACCTAAAAAAGGCTATAAGTGTTATGATCCCCACACCAAAAAAATCCATATCAGTATAGATGTTTCGTTTTTTGAAAAACAACTCTATTTTACCCAAAATTCTCTTCAGGGGGAGACACATGAAGTTGACGATAATTTTTGGGATGTCTCTGTCCCACTCTCAAATGCAATTTGCCCTACTCAAGAACCACATGTTTCTAATAATGGTCACTTAGGAGATTTTGGTTCTTTGGTGCCAAGTGAAGGGGTTTCTCATACAGGGAGAGAAGTACTACAAATCGATCATCATGATCTGAATTCTGAGCTTCAGGTTTATACTAGGTAGAGATTTCATCAAAGGAACAAAGATTTGAATGTCAACTCTGCACAAAACCAGTCTGAAAACTCGAGTAATGGCACTGTAAGTTCAAAAAATCCTACTTCAACGTCTAGTTTGCTTCCTTCAATTGTACCCAATAGTTCCCTAGTTGATTCTTCAAATATTAACAATTGTTTTCCTACTATTCCTGATCTTGATATTCCTATAGCAATTAGGAAAGGTGTCAGAAGTTGCACACAACATCCTATTGCTAAATTTCTCTCTTACCATAGACTATCAAAAAATCATAAAGTCTTCACATCTAGGATTTCACACTTGTTTGTTCCAAGGAATATACATGAAGCGTTGAATGATCCGAATTGGAAATTAGCAGTCACAGAAGAGATGAATGCTCTAAGGCGAAGTGGCACTTGGGAGATAGTCTACCTACCCAAAGGCAAGAAAATAGTAGGATGTAAGTGGGTATTTACAATAAAGTGTAAGGCTGATGGGAGTGTTGATAGGTACAAAGCCAGACTAGTGGCTAAAGGCTTCACTCAAACTTATGGGATTGACTATCAGGAGACCTTTGCTCCTGTTGCTAAAATAAACTCTATCAGAGTCCTGTTGTCTACAACAACAACAACAACATATCCAGTCGTTATCCCACTATGTGGGGTTGGCTACATGAATTCTAGACTTCTATGTGGATTACATCCCAACAGATAGTTTGTCTAGAATTCATATTTAGATTCGACTAGGTTTTACGTTGGTTGTCGGCTACCTAACGCAACCCTCCTCCTTTATCCGGGCTTGGGACCGGCAGTGGATAATATCCCTTGGCGGAGTAATGATGAAATGAAGTTTGAACACCATCTTCATATGGAGAAATTTATGAGATGGTGGTGAATGAAGATAATTGATATAGTTGTGTTCCATAACTTAGTTGACATGGTGAAACCAACAAGTACAATATGGAAACACAACCATATGAGAGTCCTGTTGTCTCTTGCAATAAATTCAAATTGGCCTCTACACCAGCTTGATGTCAAAAATGCGTTTCTTAATGGTGATCTTGAAGAGGAGGTCTTCATGAGTTTGCCTCCAGGATTCGAAAAGAAATTTGGGAGCGACAAAGTATGTAGGCTAAAGAAATCCTTGTACGGTCTCAAACAGTCACCGAGAGCATGGTTTGAACGCTTTGGAAAGACAATTACTAGTTATGGCTTCCTTCAGAGTCAGGCAGATCACACTATATTTTATAAAACACTCAAAAAATGGCAAAGTTGCAATTTTGATTGTTTATGTTGACGACATTATTTTAACTGGTGATGATGAGACAGAGTTAGCAGCCCTCAAGAAGAAACTTGCAAAGGAGTTCCAAATTAAAGACTTGGGAATTCTAAAATACTTTCTTGGAATGGAGTTTGCAAGATCCAAAGAAGGTATTTTTGTCAATCAGAGAAAATATGTTCTTGATCTTCTTGAAGAGACAGGTTTACTCGGTTGCAGGGTGTCGGAGACTCCCATTGAGCCTAATATGAAACTACAGGTTGCTAAAGCTGAAGAAGTGAAGAACAGGGAATAATATCAAAGACTTGTGGGCAGGTTAATTTACTTGTCTGATACGCGGCCTGATATTGCTTTTGCTGTTAGTATGGCAAGTCAATTTATGCACTCACCAGGGCCAGAGCATTTCGAGGTGGTCTACTGAATTCTAAGATATCTAAAAGGGACACCTGGCAAAGGGCTAATGTTTAAGAAACATGATCACCTGCAAGTTGAGATCTACACTGATGCAGACTGGGCAGGAAGTATTGATGATAGAAGATCTACTTCAGGCTATTGTTCTTTTGTTGGGGGAAACTTAGTCACATGGCGAAGTAAAAACCAAAATGTGGTAGTTAGAAGTAGTGCAGAAGCAAAGTTTAGAGCTGTTGCCCATGGAATTTGTGAGGGAATATGGATCAAACGAATACTTGAAGAGCTGAAGTTTTCTCACTCTGTACCTATAAAAGTCTATTGTGACAATAAGGCTGCTATTTTTATAGCTTATAGACATGATCGTACAAAACATATAGAGGTGGACAAAACATTTTATTAAGGAGAAGATCGATGCTGGAATAATATGCATGCCATACCTTCCAACAATAGAACAAATTGCTGATGTTCTAACTAAGGGTCTACACAAGAAGCAGTTTGATAAACTTATTGGCAAGCTGGCTATGGAAGACATCTACAAACCAGCTTGAGGGGGAGTGCTGGAATTGTGCTGATTGATCTTAGAATATTCTAGGATCAGTGTTCTATGTAAATATCATGTAAATATAGAAAGATAATTATAGTAGGATGCTTACAATTATTTCTTTCCTTCTTTGCTAGTAATCCTCTCCTTAAAAGAGGATGTTGTACACATTTGTTTTGTATCAATCAAAGATTACCTGGTCTGATTTCTAAGTTAACCCTATTACAATAATACCCCTCTATTGCTCCTAGGGTCATGACAATTCCCTTCGCCTTAAAAGGTTTCTTGTCTTCAAGGAACTTACTACCGCGGAGCCACTGTTTCTTCATCCAATTCCCATTCTCACTGTTTGTTTAATCTCTCTTTCTCCTTCTAGGCCCATTCCTCTTTGCCTTTATGTTCCTTCTCTTTTGCTTTTCCTGCACTTGTAAAATGTTGTCTTCACACCTCCATGCAAAGGCTCTCTTTTCCCATTGATTTGTAAGTTCCAGTAATGTCTTGGGTCTTCATACATGAACTATGCCAATACATGGTAGCAGTTAGTGGCCTAGTAGCAACCTTTTCTCTCAACATCTTCCCAACTGCATGGAAGTTCCTCTATTCAGCCCTAATGTTTTGCTCCAACAGCTCAACAACTAGTTCCATGCATTCTTCCAGTAAGCCATCTCCTCCTCTAGAACAAACTAGTATACTAGTACTTCCATCATATCTAAACAGTCCAATATCCACAGGAGATGCTGAATTATTATCTCCAGGTTAAGGCTGACCCAAACAGTACCTAAAGGAATTGATTGGTAATCACTATGACATCCCCCAGTTGGTGGCATTAGGGCATCAACAAACACATAGTGCTCACTTTTCCACACTCTTAAATAACTGAAGAGCTCTGACAATTCATCAAGTGCCTTGTGTGTAAGCCTATTAGTAAGAAGGGCACTTAGTAGCCTAGGAAAGTCCTTGTCTGCAACTACATAGAACCTTAGTCCTTCTGCCTGCAACCTATTTACAATCGCTTCTATAAGATTAAGTTCCTATCAAAGTTGTCGTCTTATTACCACTTTTTTTTACTTTCTCTTGGATGACGGAGGATGCAAAGAGCCCAGCTAAGACAAAAGCTCTGCCACCTTTTGCTTATGCTTGACCTTTATTCTTGTCCCATACCAAATTGCTCTCCAATAAACATATGGCATTTCATAATGTTTGGGAGATGATTTTTAGTTTGCAACAAACCAATTCACAAGGGGTAATTGCAGCTTGTGGCCAAGCTCAATCTTGTCTCCCCCTTGAATAAAAAATTTGACAATACCCTTATTTAACTGTGGAAAGAAGACAACCCTTAAGCTGTACCTATTAGCTTTTTCATCAATCTTTGGCCACTCATCATCAATTTCTAGTGTAGAGAAAAAGTAGGTACCAACTTGGCCAGTATGATCTAAAGAAACTCCAACCCTTTCTATTGGATTTGGATCCTGGTTTAGCCCATCTTCAGCCTGACTAGTAGCCGACATCACCAATGAATCAATGTTTTGTTCCCATGCTACTTCATCATGATTTATTGGTTGTCCTTCAGATTTCTTGGCAATTGAAGCAAGATTCATTTCAACATCTTTCTCTTCCGTTGGAGCCTCAATAATTCCTGTAGTAGCTGCCCTTTCTCCCTTGTCATCTTGAATAACCTACTCCATCTTAGGTCTATTCTCACTTCTTGCAACAATCAGTTCGAATTTTAGGGCCTCAGTAGTTTTAGGAATACCTCTAATCTGCTGGTTGCTCTTAGCATAACCGTTAGGCTGTCACCTGTGCTTTCTAGACATGGCTTCCAATGCCGTTTCATTAAGCCTCGCCCTCTCCACTACTTGTTCTACCGTGGCAGGACACATCATTCTCACAATAGGTCTCAACATATCGTTAAGACCATCAATGAATTTTAACACAAAGTAAGATTCCTTCAAGGTCAGTTGAAAATTAAGCATCAGCGCTTTCAATTCCTCAAGTTTGACATTATAATCCATGATTGATCCTTCTTGCATTAGGTTATTGAATTCACCTCTAAGTTGATTTAGGGAAGCTGAGTACTCCTTAGAGAAGCATTCAATAGGAACACTAACCTGAAATTTTTGTGAGAGTAGAATCATCAAGTTGTCCACCTTTCATTTGAGGTTGTCGAATTCATTTCTCGTTGCAACCCATTCCTCCTTGATTGTGCACTTCCACAAAGTCTTACGACCATCTCCATAGTTTAATTTTCTTTGAAAATCTTCCTTTATAACAACCTCTTGATCAACTTCTAAGAATCTCTTTGGAAATTTATTCTAGTATTAAAATTCAACACCTATTCCACTTCAGCGATTGTTGTAACAGTCGTCGGGATTTGGTTCAGCAAACACACTTGAATCAACCTTAACCACTACTTCAAGAAGTCGCCCAGACTTAATTCGTCTCAAACGAAATTAGTTGAGATCTGGATTTGCTTCGCCTTCAATTCTAGAGCGTCACAACAACACTCCTTGCTCAAGTAACTCTAGTATATGGTCAGATGAATGAACCACTGGGAGCTCGTTTGAGAGTCGATTTGACTGCTTTGCTTTCGTTTCGGTAATGGAGGAAGAAAGGTAAATCAACTGAAGAAGGGCCACTCAATTAACTTAAGCAAAAGGAGTCAACTGCCAAGGATTTTCTCTCGCTTGGTATTTCCAAAATCTAATAGCAACTGCGATGGGTTCAAGAAGTCACCCAAATTCGCTTCTCATCGTCTAGGTTGGACTTGCTTGCTCGTGCTTGCCTCATCCGATCACCGTCCAATGGTTGGAGGAAATCCTTGGCTGCCAAGGATTTGCTCTCGCTTGGTATTTCTAAAATCTGATAGCAACTGCGATGGGTTCAAGTAACTTAAGAAAAAGGAGTCAGTTGCCAAGGATTTGCTCTCGCTTGGTATTTCCAAAATCTGATAGCAACTGCAATGGGTTCAAGAAGTCGCCCAGATTCGCTTCTCACCGTCTGGGTTGGACTTGCTTGCTCATGCTCGCCTCACCCGATCACCATCCAATGGTCGGAGGACCACTAGCTTTGTTGTAATCTTCTCGGAATCACAACGAAGCTTGCATGATTGAATTCGCCAAGACACAACTATCGTTGATGATCAACGATCACCGGAATCCCACTATGCTTCTACTGCGCCTTCAATTTCGAGTCTATAATTGATCGAAGGAACTCGCCTCTTGGATTAGTGTTGCTCTAGATGTGCTTCAGCTCTGGATCGCCCAAATTCTTTTTCTAAGCACCTTCCTAATTCACCTTAATCACAACACAGTAGCTAAGATCCAGCCCCTCTGTTCTACCTTAATTAGCTGCTAAAATTTCCAAAATCATAGCCAAGAAATGATCGGCTCACCTTTGAGTTTACCTTCAAAATTCCAAACCGAACTGCAACGAGTTTTCCAGAATCACTGCCGAGGATCCCCTTGCTTTGATACCATTTGTCACATTCCTAGTGTTACCTAGGGTTGTGATTGGAGTTAGGTGGAGAAATCAGAATTGAATGAGGGAGAGAAATCAACAGAAAAGGGAGGGAGAGTTAGAGAGAACCAAGAGAGGAATAGAGAGAATTAGAAAGGAAGGAATTCCATTTTATTTCACACATGATATCCATCCTCTTACAAGTAGCCTTTTTATAGGCATAGTTAGCTGCTAACTGATTTCCTAACAACACCAATGTGCTCCTAACAACTTGCAAAATATCTCCAAACAAACTATTATAACCCTATTACAATAATATCCCTCTATTGCTCCTAGGGTCATGACAATTATCTTCTAATCCCTGGGTGTTGAGCTTAAGTTTTCCAATATGCTTGGTGCTGCTGGGCAGAAAAATATTGTAGTAATATGTATGGTTTCTGCAACTATTTTTGTCATTGATACTTTTAAACTATTATTATCATCACTGCAGTTACCATCTATTTTGTCCTTTTCACTGTCATCATAGTTAGTGTTTGATAAAGGATAAGGCTTAATGGGAGGAGAGAAATGTAAAGAGCCTTCTTGGAAGAGAAGTGAAGCAGCTGTAAATTTGCAGTCAGAAATATAAAGGAGCTGCAAATTCTGTTAGAATTCCTCTAAGAGTTCTTTCTCTTAAAATTGTTTCTTCTTGTATAGAAGGATGACAAGATATGATTGACGACTTGTATATGTATATGATCCTCTGCTCTCCATCCATCATTTAGAAAAAAGCTCCCCTTCTGGCCCCATTCTTTTTAAATGTGTTAACCCAGGGCATCCCTTTTTGCATCTTTCAAGCCTTTTCTCTTCCAAAAAGAAGGCTGCCCATTGAAAGAGTTGGTTTTTGTGTTTCTCACCAGTCATAGAACAGAATTGGAAATGAAACCAGAGAGGTACTGCTCATGGATCATAAGATTGACTGGTGGGTTGAACCATCTTTATGAAATTAAATTATAGTTCATTCATTACTACATCTATTTCCCTTATATGCCTTAAGCATACAAGTTTGTGATTGGGTGACTGTTCTACTACACAAATTGACTGTGATTGAGCCAGGGTCTCACAGTTTTACCTTTTGCCTGCATTTTTAACAGCATGTGTTTCATCTGGCCCACCTTTCCTTGATTCTAGTAGAGATCTTCTCTCAGGATCTTTTGGTCGGAAGGTGCCAACTTGATTTTTTTATTCAATGTATTTACCACTTTTGACAGGGTATTCTTTTTTTTTTTTTTTGTCAATTCTTTATGCATGTGAATTTTTTCCTGGATTTGAAGTTAGCATGTTTGATTAATTTGTTTCTCCAACAAGTTAACTGACACATAAGTATTTATAGTGAAAGGTCTTGGCTTGATTCCTGGTGAGGTCGGGCGCTTTGACTCATCTAATGGAATCAGAGTACCTCATATTGGCTGGAATGGGCTGCAAATCACACAAGATTCTGAAATTTTGGATGATATTCAAAATCATCATGTCTACTTTGTTCACTCTTATCGAGCCATGCCAGTATATTTTCTGCTTTCTTTTCAGTTGTTGCCATTTCATACTGCTAAGGTTCTTTTTTTTCTAATTTTTAAGTCACTTATCTAAGTTTGCTCATATTTCCTTCTAGTCAGATGACAACAAAGAATGGGTCTCATCTACCTGCAACTATGGTGACAATTTCATAGCATCTGTTAGAAGAGGAAATGTGCATGCAGTTCAGTTTCATCCTGAGAAAAGTGGAGGCAAGTGTGTTCCGTCCTTCTTTCTTCTTTTTCTTAAACCTTTTCTTCAGACAATCCTGTTTCTGAAATTGAATTTCTCTGTTGGCCATAAACTATGGTGGTTCTGCATGGCAGGGAGGGGCAGTAATCTCCAAACATCCTTTTAGCTTAACTAGTTTTTCTTCTTATGTCCTTCAATTATTAAGAGCTGCCCCTAACTTCTAGTACATTCACTAAAGGCCCCCACATGTATAGCCCCCGTCCCCAGCCACCATGAGCACGACTACCATGAAATTAAAGCTTTTCAGCTGGCCCCTTTAAAAGGATTTGTATTGTGCCTCCTTTGTAAAAGCACATTTTAGTGGAATTCAGTAACTAAAAGATAGTTGAGTTGACTATGTCTGTGCGCTTATTTTTTTAGCTTCCTGTTGCATTTAATTTTACATGAGCTGAGCTGTTTTCACACTAGAATCTGTAGAAAACTTTTGCTTTGAAATCAACAATTATATGTTTTAGTAATCCATATTTTCATCACGAAGATCAGCTATGATTATTTTGTACTCTTTAACCCTCAATATGAATGTTTCAGATGTTGGCCTTTCTATATTAAGAAGGTTTTTGTCTCCAAAGTCCTATGCACCAAAGGTAGCTTCTAAATTTCTCAAGTTAATCTCCCTTGTATTCTCAACTTAACTATCTAACAGTATGATTCATGTGAAGACAGAAGCCAATGGGAGGGAAGGCTTCAAAACTTGCAAAGAGGGTAAATCTAGTATTTGGACTCTTGAGTATTATCTTAAGATTTTATGCATATCACATGTACTAGTTTTAGCACCTACCATTATAATGGCTTGTGATTATTTCCTTTCTATTTATCTGCTAACATTGGAGGCTGACTTGAATGATTTTGCATCTGCTCAGGTAATTGCTTGTCTTGACGTGAGGACAAACGATAATGGTGACCTTGTTGTTACAAAGGGTGACCAATATGATGTCAGGGAGCAAACAAAAAATGAGGTACAGAAAATTACAGTTCTTAATCCATTACATGTTTGAATGATGTTTACTCCAACCATTTTGTCACTCTCTGGTGGATGTTAGTCATGCATCAAAATATTCCCTAGTTTTTCTTTTAACGAAACTTTTGTAGAAACAATGACGTAATATCATTGCTTAGACACAGATGAAATGCCTAAAAACTTTTCAACTACATATTTATAAAAGTAAATCCATCTGGATTTATACCATGAAATTTTGTTGAATCCTAAAACACAAAACTTTAATTTGTTTGCCAATGAAGATACACTAGATATTATGACTTTCTATTTCACACTATTTTCTAGTTACATCGAATCTGAAAAATGATTTCTTACAAAATTTATTGATCATCATCTATCTATTCAATATGTTCTCATTTAGAAAATTGCTGTCTTTTATGTGTTCAAATCATGTTGAATCTGTGTCTTATTTGCTGATCTGCACTTCATATTTTATTTTTGATCCATTAACCCTCCCAAAAGGAAAAACATTACTGACAAAGAAAAGGTACACAGCAGCTCAAAGAAAAGTAGGAAATGGGCATAGAATTGTGCACAATAGTACTACAGAATAATATCCACTATATAAGTGTGTCAAAAGGCCCATGCAGGGCCTGCACAAACTGTTTGACGAGGGGCCTCTTGCCCCTACAGTGTTGGTGGTGCTGGGACATACCTGGATTTTGAAGGACATGGGACACAACAGTCCATAGGCACCCATCGACCGTTGTGGGCTGTTTCTTTCAAAATTACAAGATAGAAAAATAAGAGTAACAAACTTAAAGTTTTTAATGTACAAAATCTAAAATAATACAATACACTAAATAAACGGGTGTCTCTAGTGCAAGAGGCTTACCAATTTGTGTGAGTTGGGGGAGGGTCATCTTTGTAAGCAGCCTTAGCCTTGCTTTTCAAAAAGGTTGTTTCTTCAACTTAAAACCTATGACTGCCTAGTCAAAAAGGTGCAATCTAACCATAGCTATTAGGGATTGCCCTCAATACTGCATACTAAATAATATGTCAAAATATTGACAAATAGACTCACAAGCTTATAATTTACAAATTAAAATGTACATAATTTCAAATAACATACTAAAACAACGCCTCAAAATATTTTTATTATCTCAAAATGTTAGACAATTGAAGAGTTACAATTTACAAATGTACAAAATTTAATTTTGGTTGCTGGTTGAGTTAGTATGCTCTCTTCATTTGAATTGCATGAATCTTCTAGAGATTTTGCATATTGTGCTTTTTCTTCAGCATCAAACCAATCCTTGAAGCATATTTACATTTCCAACGCATCTCCTTTTAGTCACACTCTGTTTGAATTAAGTATCCCGTTAACTGTAGAAAAATAGACTCTATGGCACTGTGAACACCAGAGTAGTATCTCATGAACCATAATAGCTATCGCCAAATACGTTTTCTTTTGTTTTTTCACCAGGCTAAGAAATTGAAAGTAGTTAATCTTCATACTAAATTCTATTTGTCATGTATAGAAAAATCTATTTCATTCAGTGACAGATTATGGTTGGCAATTATGTTTTTTTTCCTTTTACTTGCCATTTCAAAAGAACTATAATAATAATTTCCATAACTAGATTTACTAGATAATGATTCTTCTCTGTCTTTGTCTGTATTTCCAAAACAATCTGCGTAAAAGTATACATTTTTTTGGATTAAATATAAATTATACATTTGATAATGTAATTTTTTTTCCACTACATTTTTTCATTTGTAAACAATAATTTTGAGGGAAATTTTCAATAGTGACAAAGACAATATAATTTCTTTTTATATTGTACATAAATTTGCATTGCTTATAAATTTCTATTTCTAGAAATTGGTTTAAATGTAGGATTTCATGTTTTCTGAGTCTACCATGCAAATACCTCATTTTTTAATAAAACTGCATGTTCTGTCGTAATAATAAAAATTTAGTTTAGTTTGATATGCCTCATGCGACCACCTCCCTGATGGACCAATTGTATTTTGAATGTGTTTGAGTGGCATTTTGAAAGTCATATCTGATGCTCTGTTGTGTTTTTTACATGCTGCAATAGATGCCAGTTCCATCTACATGCATAACCTTTTTTTATATGTTTTAAATTATGATCACGCACATTGCTCATGCATAGATTTTGTTTTATTATTATCATTTTTTTGTGGTAATAGTTATCATCATTTTTTCCAAAGGTGAGAAACCTTGGCAAGCCAGTGGATCTAGCTGGGGAGTATTACAAGGATGGGGCTGATGAGGTATGCCCCTTTTTGGTTAGATATGATGTTAGTATTATGTTGACCTGGGTTTGAGCTTTAACATTACAATTCAGGTCAGTTTCCTGAATATTACTGGTTTTCGCGACTTCCCTCTAGGCGACTTACCAATGCTGCAGGTTTGCCATATAGCAATTACAGTAAATACACTCATATATTATGCTATGGTAATATATTCTGTTAGTACACTTTAGTTTATCCTTTCCTAACTGTTAATTAGCCGGTTTACTTTGTAGGTGTTGAGGTGCACATCAGAAAATGTTTTTGTACCATTAACAGTTGGAGGGGGTATCAGAGATTTTACTGATGGAAATGGAAGGTAAATTTAGACACTGTTTCTGGTAAATTCTGGCGGAGCATCTGGTTCTGCAACAACTGTTCATTTGAAATCCAATTCCATTTTCCAGATTGATTGTATGATAAAAATCTGAATTTGTGTTTTATGAGTTGAATTTCTGCAGTTTGAGATTTTCAGTTTCATTTATGTTTTTGCAGGTACTATTCGAGTTTGGAAGTTGCTTCTGAATATTTCAGGTCAGGTGCTGATAAGGTTTCTATTGGAAGTGATGCTGTTTATGCAGCAGAAGAATATTTGAGAACAGGAGTATGAAAGGCTGTTATCAAATTGACAATCACATATGCTTGTGTTTGCTTAAATTTTTACATCTCCATTTAATTTTTCATGACCATTTTCTAGGTAAAGACTGGAAAAAGCAGCTTGGAACAGATTTCCAGAGTCTATGGGAACCAGGTGATTTTCCTCCAAGTTAAAGACTTTATTCTTACTGATAGGCCTGCACTTCCCCCCTTTTTTCTCTGTAACATATTCAATAGAGTACACATGCTAATTATGAGATGTGACAGAAAAATTCTTAAGGGACAATTGATCAAACATGTACCTGGTGGTTTCTGGGGAGATAACTAAAATATTAGTCAGCCTATTATTCTTTTTGTTTTGAAGGGGAGATAAGGTTATTCTCTTGAAGAGGGAGCGAAGGATAGATTAAATAAAAAGAACAGAGAAATCTCTCCTTGCTGACAAATAAAAACTGGTCAAGTCTATAAATAAATTGTTTTAAAATTGCAATAATCTGCTTTGGGACCACATATGCACCCTCAAATAATAATATGTTTATTAACTGGGCACAGAATTGATTGCAGTAAATAGATTCTCTACGGGGTTAGATCACTTTTATATTTATATCACATTGTGCATCCATTTCTGGTTGTTACCTAGCATGCACCCAGTTGGTGCTGGTGCTGGCACAGGTAATGTACTACAGCAAAGACACTTAACAAAGTAGGACCACCTCATATTGCAGCTTGTTGAATCTAATAAGTGAATTTTGTTCTTTGTCTTGCAGGCAGTGGTTGTGAGCATTGATCCTCGTAGGGTTTACTTGAAGAATCCCATTGATGTAGAGTTTAAGGTTATAAAAGTAAGCAACCCTGGTAAGGAGACCCATGCCATATTCTTCTCTTTTTGGTTATTTTGAATTTTTCTGCTCTAGAGATTCTTTTGTCACCAATATTCATTGATACTTCGTCTATAACCAGGAAGGAGTTCATTTTCATCTCTTGGAAAATTCTGATTCTAACATGGTGACACTATTAGACTGACAGAGTTTCCTACATCACTTACCAGTTACCTTGTAAACCAATTCATTGCTGAGTTGCATACCTGTTGAAAGTTGAAATATAAATTCAGGCTTGCCATTTTATCAGGAAAATTTTGAAGAGGTTGGAACTTATGATAAGAGAATTGGGACCCACAAGTTTGAATAATCTTTTGTGCAATTGAAAGGAGATCTATTGAGGGAAAGGTTTTGAGAAGAGAATTTTAAATCTGAAAACGACTCCTGAAGTGTTGTCTCTAACATAATCCTCCTCCAATTGTCAGCTCTCTCATTTAATTTCTTACAAAAAAATAGATGAATCCACTTCTAATACTAGACTTCTGGGTCATTTGTTCTTTTTAAATAAGAATCTGAGAATTATGGAGATGGGGAACTATGACGCATGCATGATATGACATGTGAACAACAAACACAATAAAAAATATGCAAGACATGACAGTCTTTTTTTTACGAGTACATGACACAACATATCAATAACCCCAAAATAATTTGGAATGCTCTCCATATCTCATCTAAGGTGCAAGAAATGAGGATGTGGCAGGCATACATAGTTACTTGTAGTTTAAAATGCAAGGTAACATCAATTAAGTTTAGAATATATATTATATTCTTAGAAAAATATACGTGTATTCTATAGTTTAACAGTAAATATGCTAGTGAAAAGGCAGTTGCATTCCATCAATTTGGGCATAGTATATTCTGTAGTTTAGAAAAATTTTGGCATAGTGTGTCCAATGCTTGTCTAGCATGCATATACTATCCTGCAGACTGTCCATACTTGGTGCAGACTATAAAATTCCCTCATCATGATGAGACACTGTGCTGTAACTGGTATTGAGATAGTTGCAGGAATAGATAATTCCTTGATTTGGACATCTTTTGTGTGCAGCATAATGAGATTTGATATTTGTCTGTCTTTTTATCAAGCCATCTGTTCAGATAATAATGAAGATTTATTGTGGAAGAACTAATTAAATTTGTCCTTGTAGCATCAATTTGCTCTCCAACTTCCTAGTGGGATTAAGTTTTGGTGTGGTGTTGTTACTTTATCAACACTTTCAAACTACACTAAGGTGAAGCTCTTAGTTTGGCCTTCAAAGCAGTTATGCTTGCTAGAGGATCAGTGCATAAACCAATGCAGGGCCAGTAATCAGCCACTTAAAGTACCTTAGGTTTCTGCTTTAGGACAAACCACAAACAGAGAACAAGAGAATCTTGCATTTCTTACTTAGCAATTTGTTGCTTCCTGGAATCAAAAGAAAATGATGAACTTAACTATATTCTTATTTTCATTTCAGGTCCAAATGGAGAAGAATATGCCTGGTATCAGTGCACAGTAAGTCTTTCAGGGTTTCTTAATTTGTTTCACGAATTATGGATAAATGTCAAGTATTTATCCCCAAGTTGGCCATGGAAGAAGAAATGAGATGGGAATATGGAGTCCCATAATTTTTAAAACCTTGCATGTTCTATAGAAAATAGGCAATTGGAATATGGGCGAGGTTTGTAGAGAGATTTTGTGGAAAGGGTAAGAAGCATGTGTGTCCAAAACATCTAGGATGCTGCACCATTTTGAACTTATGAGATTGGCATCACTATATGGTGTGTTCAATAAGATCAAAGATCTTCCTCCAGAGATTGCTAGTTTTTATTTCCTCCCCCACAGCTTCTAGAATTCATGATTTGATCTGACTAGTTTTTTATGCTGGCTGACCCTCAACACTAGAAATGTTGAGGAGATTATACACTCCACAGGTGGAGTTTACTGTACTTCAAGAATATTGAAAATAATTATTTGTTTACCAATTCTTCAGGTCAAAGGTGGCCGAGAAGGTCGACAAATTGGAGCTTATGAACTTGCAAAAGCTGTTGAAGAATTGGGAGCAGGGGAAATACTGTTGAACTGCATTGACTGTGATGGTAAATCTTCTTGAAAACAATTACCCTTACATGCTGTCCTTCAGAACATCAGTTTTCATTTTCCTTTTCTTCATTCTTTTATTTACAACAGTTAAAAGAAATATACGTGTGATGGGGTCCTCAAAACATGAGAGAAGCAGATTCAGGGTGTAGGAGGATGTAGTGTTTTAGATGTATCCTGTGTATTTTTTTCTCATTTCATTTTCTTCAATTACTTTAATATGAGGATTTGAGTTGTCTTTTTTTTTTCTTTGAGGAGTGTTGTTGGTTGGTTATTTTTGTTATCTTGGTTGCTGCCTAGTTAAAGATATGAAAGTTAGCTTTCACTCAAGAGGTATTTTCTTGATGTTATATACCTGTTTCTCTGTTTTAAGAAGTTGGTGCTCTTATCCTGAGCCATCCATCAGAAGCGCCAATAAAGATCATTTAGGGGTGATTCCTGGGATCATCATATCTTGTCATGGTGGCACTATTGCATTCCATAAATTGAATTGCATCACTTCTGTTGGCAGCCAAGTTCTTCATCTCTAAGGCTGCTTAATTGATGCCTTTCAGGGCAAGGCAAAGGATTTGATGTAGATCTTATAAAGCTGATCTCTGATGCTGTGACCATTCCCGTGATTGCAAGTAGTGGTGCAGGGGTGGTTGAACACTTCTCAGAGGTTTTCACTAAAACAAATGCTTCTGCTGCTCTTGCTGCTGGCATTTTCCACCGGAAGGAGGTAATGTTAAATCCTCATGATCATGTAGAATTTTTTTCTTTGTTAATGTACTGAAGCTGCAATTTGACTTTTTAGAATACATCTGGAATCACTTACCGTAATACAATTTGTGCCTGATTGATCAAAACATTGCCCCCTTTCCTTTCTACCGGCCTTTGGTTTAATTTTCTTCTTAGCAATAATGGTGTCTCATTATCTTGCGAACAAGTCGAATAACGTGTGTTGTTCTAACTGAAATCCTGATGTCTGGCTTTTGTTAACTTTTTTTTTATATAAATTTTATTTTTTTGGGTGTTGCAGGTGCCCATTCAGTCAGTGAAAGAGCATTTGCTAAAAGAAGGGATAGAAGTCAGAGTATGATTTGTATCTTTGGTCAGACGAGCATTCGATACAAGAAGACAATGCTGCACCACCCCATTGGGAACTGGTTTAGAACCTATGAGATTATTGCCGCAGCTCGTTATGGTAATTTATGTTCGTCTTTTGGGGTCTTTGGTTGTTGACAGAGCTGTTGAACACAGTTCATTTTTCATTTCTTTTTCGGCTCTTTTGAGTGTTGCTGACGGTGGTGTTGGAAGAACTTCAGTTGCTGTAGTTGTCACGAACCTATGAATTTTGTGATATCTGTAGATGTTCCCTTCATAAGTATGATCCTTGAAACAAACCAAGAATGAATAATTTTCTATTTCTCTTTATCAGCCGCTGTCTCTCTCTCTCCTGATAATAAAAATCCCAGTGTAGAATGTCCCCAAGGCGTAGATCAACTGGCAAAGGAAGAATTTGTTGGGGTGTTACTCTGTAAACTCTTAGATCCCATGTTCGAATCCTGATTAGGAGATAGTTCAACAGATAAAGAGTGATCTTAAAAATGAAAAATGTTTGTCGAGCTCATGTTTGCGGTTGTACTAAGGGTTGAAAACTGTCTGTTGGATCTCTTAATTTACCTCTCTTGCTGAAATCGTGAAGTCGAGCAACGAGAGTGTAAGTCATAGCGCGTAATTTAAAAAAAAATCTCAATGTGAAAAAGAAAACCACCAAAACAAAATAAATGACAAAAATCATCTTTCATGGAAAGAGAGAAGCCGATTATACAAGCTGAAGAATTTAGCATGTCAAAACATTCAGATTCAATCCTCCCAAGACAGAAACACAACGGAGCGCGTTCCTCTTCCTCTGCCAGTTGCTTGCAGAGTTAAAAACATTTGGCAACGGGAGGCTCGCTAAGCCTTTGTTAAGGTATGAAATGAAATTCACAAATCACGTGGTTGGTGGGCTCAGCTATAATGTTGATGTGGCTTCTGTCTACAAGCTTTTTTTATACACCTAGTGTCAATGATCTCTACAACTAATAAGATTTAACATTCATGTTATTATGACAGAAGAATCTACAACGATTGCTCTTCGTCTATCCACACTAAATAAATCTCAAAAGCATGTAATAATCTACAAAATCACACATACAAGGTAACGCGACCATTAGGGATCCAGCGTGGAGAAAATACCCACTTGCCTGCCAAGCAGACTTCAGGGCAAGATGGCATACATTTTGACTGGAAATGAAATTGCGCGGGTCAGGGCTGTTGAAGCAACCGTCACAATGACGTATAAGCTCTCCTGTTCCAGTATAAACTTCACTGAACCTTGAAATGTTCTTTTAATATCAAACACATCATGGCATAATTCTACAAGTATCAACCACGATGCATTTCGCATATCTGTTTGCAAATTCTCAGCTACTACCAGAATCCGTTAATTCGCTTCAATCTGGAAGCAACCGTAAAATTAAGTGGCCATTACAAACACATTCTCATGAGTAATATAATTTTTTTAAAAAAAAGGAAACCGTTTCTTACATGGTTTACTCCAAATCAAATGTGAGCCCGGCCAGCCGCAGTTGGATAAGGTAAGAAGAGGAGGAAAATCAACAATTGAAACATTCAAAATTTCAAGCCTTTTCAGAAGACATTTATTCTGTGTTTTTAACTCATTCCAACAAGTATATTGGGCGCCCCCCACCCGCCAAAGTACACCAGCAAAACATACTGCTGCAACTTCCTCATATGTCAAGGAGCAACCTCCGAGGATCCTCCACGACATCCTTGATGCGACGCAGGAAAAAGACTGCCTCTCTTCCATCAATCAGCCTATGGTCATATGTCAGGGCAATGTACATCATCGGTCGTGGTACTATGTTGCCTCCAACAACCATTGGGCGGTTCACTATTGAGTGCATCCCCAGAATTGCAGACTGTCGTAAATGCCCAATGTGTGAGTCGCTCATGCCCAGAACATTAGAATACCAAATGAAGGTGATAATTACAAAAGTGGATACACGTGGCATACCTGAGGAGGGTTGATGATGGGGGTGCTTAAGAGGCTACCATAAACACCACCATTGGATATTGTGAATGAGCCTCCTGCCATCTCGTCGATTGATATAGTTCCATCATTGGCCCTCTTAGCAAGAGTGTTGATAGTCTTCTCTATCTCAGCAAAATTCATGTTATCAGCATTGCGGATAACTGGAACAACAAGACCCTGAACGACACCAAGGGCAGGGGGCAGCAAAGGATATCAGCGGAGGATGGAAAAACAAACAAACTGCAAACATCGCTCTTTACATTGATCTAATGAAAGTTGTCAAGTATTTATTGGCAGATGAGCTACCAATGAGATAGAAGGAAAAATAAAAGGAACCCTCTATTAAATTGCTATACAAGCATTCATGGCAACGTTGAATTAGCAAACAAACAGCAAATCTTATGAAGTATAACCAGTTAAGTAAATGCTGTGCTTTGCAAGACTTCCAATCACGAAAATGCAATCAGCATTACATGGAGCTGTATACAGACAAGTGATAGACATAGCTTAAGATCTTTTTTGACCTTCATTTTGGGATATCATCATAGGGTAAATTTCATAGACCACCCGAAGTTAGACTGAATTGCACCAACTACCTAAGTGTTTTCAAATCTGTAATTGACCTCCCTTGACTTTATATACCCCGTAACACTAAACCCTCAGCTGTTAACAGCTATTAAATATTTATAAATCCCCAAAATGCCCCTCTATCCATACACTGTAATTATACAAAAAAAAAAAAAAAGGAATATTGGGGATGGCCCACAGCCAGTGACGCCCAACCACCACCAAGCCAGAAGAACCCATCACCATGGGTTCTTCCCCACACAAAAACGGTTTCTCCCCATCATCAACCATCAGTCAGATGCTCAGTGATGGGGAGAACCCCCATCACTCTGGGTTCGACAGTTTGTCCCCAAAGCCCAATCTTTCCAGATCTGGAAATCAAAACCAGTTCTGGAAACCCTTCTAGATCAGAACCCCGATCTGGACCCCAAATGACTGAAATCACACAAAATCAAAGAGATAGAGAGAGAGCGACCCACAAGATTGGAGATGATTCAATAGAAAGGATTTTCATGAAAGCCATCCATCTGGGTTCTGATCTGGAGGGAGGGAGGGAGACTCACCTAAAGAGAATCGCCGCCGCAATTAAGTAGAACTGACACCAGTGGCTTCTCTTCTCCATCGCACTGCAACCCCGTTGAAAAGGGTTTGGCTCTAGATGGCTTTCGCGAACAAGAAAGAGGGGAGAGGAAGAGAGAGAGATAGGTGAGGTGGGGAGGGGAGGGGAGAGAAAAAGGCAATGGACATTTCAGCAAGGATCTGATCGTAGCCGAACTAGTGGCAGTGTCTGCTAGAGATGACAAAAAAAAGAGATCGAGGGAAGTGGAGAGGGGATAAAATAAATAATTTAAATACAGGGCATATTGGTCAATTCTTGTACTATGTTAATGGCAAGGGAGGTCTGTCGTTTTTAAAAATTCAGTAGTTGTTGGTGCATTTTCAATAAACCTGTAAAGTAGCCTGAAATTTACCCATTAATATATGATCCAAAGCTTGGTATAGGTACATAGAACATGAAAATCAAATATATTATTATTTAGCAACATGGTTGTATTAAGTAGAATTTAAAGGGTCTTGAGAGGCTGGAATATCTTGTCTCTTTTCTGTAGACATCCTCAGAAATTGGATGCTTCAAGTGTCCAATTTGGGCACAAGGACTGAATACACATATGCCTTAACCTTTCTCATAAATAACAACCTATTGGTGGGCACAGGAACGCAAGCAGGAATAAAGAGAGCACATGACAACTGGGGGCACTGCTGCAAGGGGAATCCAAGAGTCCATGTGACTTGAGACTGTTTTCAATGTGAATAAAACCAAAATTGCAGAGACAAGGTACAGAGAAGAACAACTACATGAATGTAACAACCCAGAAAACCTCACATGGACTCAACACTTCAAAATTTTACAATTTAAAATCTGGAAGATAGCTCACCAAATTCATTTAATTGAACACCATTTTTCAGAAGTTAATAAAGTGCACCCTTTTTATAACTCAGCTTTAAACAGATGCATTGTGAAATGATAGATCTATTCTTCAACAAGCACTGATTTTTTATAACTCAAAACAAGACAATGCTAATCAAACAAAATTAGACAAACCTTTGAAGTACCAACAGCTATGCTAATGTCTATATAGTCTCTGTATATGATATCATCTCCATCAATTACAGCATTGATAATAGGTTGATTCTGCAGCCCGCTAACAGCAGCCTGAAATTTGATATATTGAACTCATAAGTACCTTTTTTAGCCAAAAAAATAACTCATAAATACCAATTAAATTGAATGGTAAAAGAAGAAGAAAAAAAAACTCTTATCTCATGCATGTGCTGGAAGCAGAGTACGTCCAAGACCACATCTTGTTCATGCTCCATTCAATACAAGGCAGACAAAATACATACCTTTATAAATCCAGACATAAATCCCAGCTTAACTCCATGCTTTTCAACAAAAGCATCCTTATAGTCAGAACGGAGTTTCATCAAATTAGTCCTGCACAAGAAAGCAATCATCAAGAGAAACTAGTAAAACAGGGTGTCATCGGTAGAATGCATGCCAACCATGTTCAGATATTAAAGGCACTTTAATTGAATATCATGAAAGAATGTTAGTTGGCATCTAAGATTCTCAAGCTGGTCCTATATATTTGTAAAATCATCACCCAATCAAACAGATAGGACCTCTGTCAAGCCCTGGGATGATGACCCAGGTGGGAAAAAGCACTAAAGTTTCTAGAGAAACATGGTTGACAACTTGCACTCATGAAGCTAAACAAGAAAAGGGAAACAGTTAAAAGTACTTAATCCACATTTTAAAAAGAATTCAGCTTGTAAAATTTCACGCATCAAATTGCCAAAAGCCCATTTTGAATTTCTAATGCCGGGCATTGTCACTACAGAAAATAAATACACAATTGAAAATTTAGAAATTAGCATTACACATTGCTCACTAAGGACCAATCAAAATCAACCAGACTTCAACCTAATATGTTAATCAAGGTCTAGCATAGATATTTGTACAGTCAACTCAAATTTAAGCAGAACCAAATTATCAATCTAACCGAATTGAGCCTTTAACCCAGTCAATGTACTAGACATAGAATTTGGTATAAGCCACCAACTAGAAATTAAGGAAGCACTTAAAGAGCTTTCAGTTTTCATTTTCATATTTTTGTGTCCAGTTTGTGTGAACTAAAAAAATGAAAACTAAACACGTTTGACAACTAGTCCTAGTTCTCTGTTTTGTATTTTTTTTTCTTTTCCTCCCTTTCCCTTCCCACTGCTGGAAACTCACCCAGCACGTCGCTGAGACATTGACAAGTCCCAATGAAGTTGCTTCATCAATTCCCAGACCCCTGGGAGTTGTGCCGACATCTTAGCAACTGCTGGAAGGGGTTGCTAGAGCCATGGGAGGGTAGGGGAGGCAAGAAAGTAGAGTGCAGAACACACTGAAAAAACCTTTTTCTTGTTTTCATGTTTTTTTTGGGGAAGTTTTCAGAACCTTTGAAAGAGAAAACAAGAAACCAAACACCATTTTCTGTTCTCATATACAAAAAAATGAAAACTAAAGCCATAAAACTGACAAATGAAATGCCTACTAAACAGGCCCTTGATAATTGTTGGAACATTGATTTTCACTCACATATCAACTTCATTAAATGTTGTCAACATTGCAAATGTGTTTTGAGAATCTTTCAACCGGGTTGCAACTCGTTTTCTTAGCCTTGTCATCGGTACCTGTTAATCAATGTATCACATCAATATATGTTGGCAGAAAAAGATGAGGATATTATTAAGTCCACTTAAAAAAAACCAAATTATAAACATTTGTAACTTTTAGTCTTATCCATATGGAACCATGGCACATACCCGCCTTTCCCTTTCCTTGGGAGGAAGTATGGGTTCTGAAGCAGTGTGTTTAGGGGGAGGAGGAGGAGTAGAAGTAGCCTTAGGCTTCTTCTCTACAACAGGAGCACTTTCAACTTTAGGCCTTTGTGTATCATCTTCACTTTTTCCAGCAGGAGGCGGATGAGATGTAGCTTTATCAGATGTCTTCTCAGATGGAGCAGCCTGGGCCACACCTTCACCAGACTTAGAAATGATGGCAACCTTTGTGCCTGGTTCCACAGTATCCCCTTCCTTGGCTACAAACTATCCATCAGTAAGTACAGAATTAGAATCCCATCCATTTAAAAGGAAGCAATGCACATGTGTAGATAAGAATAATTGTAGTAATCCAAATTTCTGATATTTTACCTTTTGAATAACACCTGCTTCAGGACTTGCGACATCAATTGTCACCTGGATGAAGATGGACAATCTAATATTACACGCAACCAATCTTATTTACGACTGCAAAACTTGAGCAAGAACATTACCTTATCTGTCTCTACTTGAGCAATTGGCTCATCAACTTCTACTCTGTCACCAGGATCTGCAACCAAAATCAGATTCAGAACACCATCAGACACCCATTTCACATATAACAGTTTTTGGAATGGAGGAAATTGGAAAGACATACTCTTCAAGAATTTGGCAATAGTTCCATCACTTATCGATTCACCCATAAAAGGGACAACAGCATCAACCAAATCACCTGCATCAGATAAAGAATAAATTAAGAGTATTCAAAAGTCAGTAGCATGTAGCAACTAAAAAATGAGTAAGACAGGAGCAAGACGGGAGCTTAAAATATTAGAAGATCTCAAGATAGTAACACATACCCTAAGGGGTCCACATGAATCCCCTTTAAATCTGGGCTAACCCTTCCTGCCTAAATATTTACTTGTTCAACTTCAAATAAATATAACTGTTAAATAAGATAAATATAGGGTATTAGTGTAATTAACCTAAAATATTTGTATATATATATATTCTCGTGTATTATACATTTTTGTAATATATACACGCATTATTTTATTCACAAATACCATTCACATGGTATCTGAGCCTCTAGACAAACCCTAATCCAACCCTAGATACAGCAGTAGCAGCCACAACCGTTGCTATCGCCAACTGACGCCACCACTGCTAGTCACTTTGTCCACTGTTGTTGTCGCTGCTATCCAACGCCGATTTCTCAGATCTCGTGCATTGCAGCTAGTTTCTCAAATCTCGCGTGGTTGTTTCCATCTGTCGTCACCCTTGCTTCATCGATCTAACATCGTCACCGTTGCTCTTTCCACCGCGGTCGATTTCAAATCTCACCTACGTCGTTGCCAGGTCGCCGATCCGTCGTCACTTTCAGCCTTTCATCACCGGCCACCGCTGGTCACTTCTTTTGTTGCCGTCACTGCCGCTATCCAACATTGGTTTCTCATATCTCGTGCATCGCGGCTGGTTTCTTAGATCTCACGTGGCTGTTTCCATTTGTTCTCGCTGCTGCTCCTGTCACGGCAAGTTTTAGATCTTGCCTTCATCGCTACCGTGTCGCCAATCTGCCGTCACCATCGGCCTTTCGTCGTTCCAGTTTCCTTGTCGCAGTCAATCCCTGCAAGCTTCACATTCTTCTAGTGGTATATGTTGATGATATAGTACTTATAGGGAATGATGATGTTGATATCACTGAATTGAAAGCACATCTTCACCAACAGTTCCAGACTAAGGATTTGGGTCCCTTGAAATATTTTTTGGGTATTGAGTAGTGTTATTAAAGGCACGCCTAAGCGCAAGGTGCACCAAGGCGTAGCTTTGGTGCCCAGAAGGGTACTAGGAGAGCGAATGCTAGCAAGGTGCGCAGAGGCGCGCCTTGGCCCTCAGGCGCAACCTTGGGCTTAGGCGCGCCTAGCTGTTTTTTAATAGAATTTGATTGTCTTATCTTTTAAATGTTTATTATTGTAATTTTTAATGGAATCCTAATAAGAAAAGGAAACTTTTCAAATTCCAAGTAAATATTAATTGGAATTTGTATTTTATTTATTGTTGTGTTTTTTAATAGAATCTAGTCCTAAAAGGAAAAGGAAACTTCTCAAATTCCAATTCTAATTATAACTAAATACTAATTGAAGATGAAGATGAAGATGAAGAGGAAGCAGAAAAGGGATGTGTTAAAATGTTGTCTAGAGTATAGGTTCATAAGATCAGTTATAGCATTGCATTTGAGGACCAATGAAGTATTAAATAGAAGTTATAACCTAAACTGTAATTAGTGTTAAGTTAGGGGGTTAAACTGTAAATATTTTATATCTTCATTGGGATATCCACCCACTATTATAAATAGAGGGCAAGGGGTAGCAAATGAAGAGAGAGTTCTCATTTTTCTATTTGTAACGAGTGCTGATTGTTTCTGAAAGAAAAAGTAGGTGCTGTTAGACTTGTAATCTTGGGGAAAACAATTGGGGCGTTTGGGAAATAGAAGGGAGAGAAGGGCCTCTACTATATTGATTGATTTCTAGAAATAAAGACTGTTCTCGGGAGGTTTTAAGAGACTGGATGTAGTGCCATTCACATGGCATGAACCAGGATAATCTCGGTGTTCTTGTGCATGTGTGGTTTGTGTTTCTTGTTTGGTTTTAATTCTATTTCAGTTTATATTTTTTGTTGATTCTATTAAATCTGTTCCTAAGATCTAATCCGTGTGTGAGAGGAAGTGTGGTAGAATTCTTGTCCAAGAAAGTAGTTCCAGTGGTCCTAGGTATAACAAATTGGTATCAGAGCCTATTTCTAGTACCGAGATTCATCAAAATTTCTTCTGTTTTGATTCTTGGTCATAGAATAATGTCAAATAATGGCTGCAACTAGGTATGACATAGAGTTTGATGGCCAAAATGATTTCGACCTTTGGAAGATGAAGATGAGGGCTTTACTAGGAAATTTAGGGCTGTAAGAGGCCTTAGGCAGTGAGGAAAAACCACCAGAATCCCTTACAGATGAACAAAAAAAGAAAATCTGTGATAAGAGAAAACAAATCAACAAGAAAGCATTTAATATCTTAATAAGTCTTGTGGGAGGTGTCAAAGATGACAACCGTGAAGGACCTTTGGAATAGGCTAGAAACTTTATACATGACCAAGACTCTTTCTACTAGGTTATACTTAAATACTAAGTTCTTTTCTTTCAAGATGGTTGAAAATCAAAAGCTACAAGATCACATTGACAACTTTAATAAGTTGTGTTTAGATCTTGAGAACATTGACATTAAGTATGATAATAAGGATAAGGCATTGGTCTTATTGCACTCATTGCCAAAATCATATGAGACTTTTATTGACATCTTGAAACATGGTATGGATAAATTGCCTATGGATGAAGTAGCAAGGGCTTTAAATTCTAAGGAATTGCAGCTAAAGGTAGAAGACAAGAACTCAGTAAGTGATGCCCTCTCGGTTGGTTTTAGACTGGATAAAAATGATCCTAAGAAAAAAGGAAGGTCTAGGTCAAGATCTAGGAATGGCAGGAGGAAAATAAAATGTTTCCATTGCCATGAGGAGGGCCACATCAAGAGAAACTTCCCAAACAAGAAGAAAGAAACCCAGGAGAAAACCAGTCCCGAATGTTCAAACACCATGTGTGGTGTTGGCTATGAGAGTGTGGATGTCCTATAGTCTTTCTAGGTATGCAGTAAAATAGCATATGTCCTAGGGTTAGGATGTAATTCTCATAGGAAAAGGGTATTTACCCATAGAGACATGGTGGAAGGGGAAATGGTTTGTCTAGGCATCATTAAAGTCAAGGGAATTGGAGATGGGAGAAATTAGGATGGCAGACTGTTCCAGATTAGTAGAAGCTATAAAATATGCCCCTGTTTTAATAAGAACGTCTAATGTCCTTAGAAATAATTAGATAGTGAGAACTGGAAGAGTTGCTAGGAGCTCTTAGAGAGATGGAAGCAACCCTCAAGAAAAGAGGTTATGTGGTGCATGCTTGCAGGTTCTGTGGATAAGCTGCAGCCACTAAGGATAGCCTATGATAAGTTAGGTTAGGGCATTTCTTGAGGATGGCTTACAATGGTGAGCAAGGACTAGGAAAGGTATCTAAGGCTAGGGATATTAGGGGAGGGGAAATTTGCAGGTGTATAGGAATAGAAACCATATAGTTTGGTAAGGTCACCAAAGTAGAAATCTCCAAATCAGACCTTGTATATGTCAAAAGCTCATTAGAGATCAGTTCTAGGATCTAGGGTGACCTATCTAGGCTTTATCTCATGGTGGAGCTAGGTGAAATGTACCTAGTGAAGATGGTGTGTTCCTAAAGAATTCCCAAGCATATATGAGCTTGCTGGAATTTAGGAAGCTTGCTGGAAATTGCTTCTGGTGTGAAGGGTCAGGTGCGTGGAGTTGTGTAATAGATATACCTAGGTCTCCTAAAACTAGGGTTCTTACCTATGAGGGAAAACTCCACTAATAGGACATGGAATTAGTTGATTCCAAGGCCAAGGGATAGAATTTGGAATGCTGGCCAGGAAGGAGAATCCTTTGGGAATGTCCAAAACTAATCTATGAACCAGGGTATAGCAATAGGGAAATCTGAAAAATGTTTTGATCAGATTCATTGTGTAAGCTTGGGTTGAATTGTGAGAGGGAGGAAGCCAGTGTTTAAGATAGCTTTGGCTCTTGTAGTGAGGGTCCTTGTGAACAGTGAGGGGAAAAGGGTGTGTGCAAGTGTTGTCTTGTATGGAGTAGTCCATGTTGATCAAAATCTGGATTAACTGATTAAGCAAGAAAAGGGAAATAGAATCATCTTGTAGATAATAAGCAAGGGAATAGAAGGTCTAGTGTTGCCTAGGATGGGTAAAAGATAGAACCACAAGTAATCTACCAGTGAGGTATGGAATGTTGGGTTTAATGAGTCTTATGCACTGTTTTTTTGAGTGCTAAGAAATAGGCTGGAAAATAGAATCTCTATATACATAGAAGAGGGATGCACTCTTGTCCAAATAAATGGCATGGAGCCGTGTAAATATGGGGAGAAAAATTAATCTTGGACTTAAATGGAATATCCCTAAGGTTAAAGGGGTGGAGTGTTGTTGTAGTGTCTATTTGTAAATTAAGGAAGTACTGAGAAATGGGAAAAGTCTAGGGAAATGGTTAGACATGGTCATTGGTTATAGCAGCACCTGAAGGCTTAATTTGGGTCAAATAGGTGTCACTAATCAGCTAGTATCCATGGAAAATTAAGAGAGAAAAGTGATCGTATAATGTAGCCAAGGGATAATAGGCTAGAGGGAAAGGTAAGCAAGGATTGGTTGCTTAGAAGGTCTCTCTAGGTGTGATTATAATTCCCTAGGTAAGATATAAGATTGTGATAGTCCAAGGGGTAAATTGAGTGCATGGGGTAGCTGTGTCAATTTCAATGGTATGTCTAGGAAAAGTAAGACAGCTTCATTGATAGTTATCCAATGGGAATCTCAAGGTGTAACTGAGGTGGTAGTTCAGTGTTTGAGATTGTTGGAAGGAAGAGAAGCGGGAAAGATAAGGCATAGAGGTTGGAATAGAAATAAACAGCTTATGGAAGCCTAGGATTACCCAAATCTTAAGCATATCTTGGTAGACTAGTAGGTAGATAGAGCAATTCTTTAAGTTTGAAACAAACATAAGAGAAAGACAGTGGTAAAGCCTAAGAGGCCGGATATGGGAGCTAGGAGTAAGTCTAGCAGTGATAAGGCCTATCCGGGTGGAGTTCATTGTTGTTGTGATGCTGTATAAAAGTTTGGACACTTTAAGATTAAGAAATAACATTAAGTATGGATTTGGTTTATGATGGAGTGTACTTAGACAAAAAGTTATGTATTAACCCTAAAAGGAATGTCTAGGTAGAGAAAGTTGGGATAACCAATGGCAGTCCATTTGGCTTAGTCTTTAAGTCCCATCATGGAGTATATCAATCATATTGATGTTAGGAAAAGTTATTCATTAGGAAATCCCTTGAGAAGGATAATACCTAATGAGAGTTGAAGGTTTAGTTATTGCAGCTGGAATTTTATCCAAAGGTGGTCCATTGTTATGTTTTACAGCATTGATTTGTTTCTTTGATGTGTTTGTGTTTTTGAGTGATCAGGTGCAGCAGGAAGAACCTATGAGAGCAGGTTCATTTCATCTATTGGAAGGCTAAAAGCTTGGATGGATGAAGGTTGAAGTATACTCAAGACAATGGTGGAGAATTGTTAAAATGTTGTCCAGAGTATAGGTTCATAAGATCAGTTATAGCATTGTATTTGAGGGTCAATGAAGTATTAAATAGAAATTGTAACCCAAACTGTAATTAGTGTTAAGTTGGGGGGTTAAACTATAAATATTTTATATCTTCATTGGGATATCCACTCACTGTAAATAGACGGCAAAGGGTAGCAAATGAAGAGAGAGTTCTCATTTTTCTATTTGTAACGAGTGTTGATTGTTTCTGAGAGAGGCTAGGTGTTGTTAGCCTTGTAATCTTGGGGAAAACAATTGGGGCGTTCGAGAAATAGAAGGGAGAGAAGGGCCTCTACTGTACTGATCGATTTTTGGAAATAAAGACTGCTCTCGGGAGGTTTTAAAAGGCTGGATGTAGTGCCATTCACATGGCATGAACCAAGATAATCTCGGTGTTCTTGTGCATATGTTGTTTGTGTTTCTTGTTTGGTTTTAATTTTGTTTCGGTTTATATTTTTTGTTGATTCTATTAAATCTGTTCCTAAGATCTAATCCGTGTGTGTGTGAGACGAAGTGTGGTAGAATTCATGTCCAAGAAAGTAGTTCCAGCAGCCCTAGGCATAACAGGATGTGATGTGGAAGAAGAGAATATTGGAGATGATGCTTATAATGATGGGAATATAGAAACGTTAGATCTTGAGGATATTGGTATTTTATTTATTGTTATGCTTTGCAAGAATTTACAGGTATGTAATTTGTTTTAATATTTTTCTTAGTTAGTATATATTGAATTTTTTAATTTTTTTTATAACATGCTTGTGAATATATTATTAGGAGTTAAGACTTATTTTATACCTTATTCTTCAACTAGGACATATATTTTTTCTTTTTTTTGTTAGCATACACCTGGTTCAATTAGGCATGCGCCTTGCCTTGCACCTTGCGCGTCAGGTTCCAAGACCCTTAGTACGCCTTGGGCCTCTAATAACACTGGAATTGAGGTAGCTCGGTCAAAGCAAGACATTTATATTTCTCGAAGAAAGTATGCCTTAGATATGCTAGAGGAGACAGGGTTGCTTGGATGTAAGCCAACAGATACCCTTATGGATCCAAATATCAAACTGTTACTAGGACAAGAGAAGCCTCTTTCTGACACTAGGCGCTACTATCGACTAGTTGGAAAACTTAATTACCTCATAGTTACACGTCTTGATATTTCATTTACTATGGGTGTGGCAAGTCAACTTTTGGATTCACCTTGTGATGATGCAGTGATTCGTATTCTTCGATATGTTAAGCAGCCCCCAGTCGAGGTGGATCATATAAGAATCATGGACACAGTCAGATTGTGGGATATACGGATGCTAATTGGGCAAGATTACCTAGTGATAGGCGATCCACATCTGGATACTGTGTATTTGTTGGTAGAAACCTAGTCTCTTGAAAAAAATAAGAAACAGACTGTAGAAGCTAAATATAGGGCGACGGTTGTAACAACATGTGAGCCAATGTGGCTGAAACAATTAATTAAAAAATTAGGAGTTACTCAGGTCAAGTCAATGCAATTGATTTGTAACAATCAAACTGTAATGCATATTGCCTCTAATCCTATTTTTCATCAGAGACCAAACATACTAAAATTGATTGTCACTTTGTTGGAAAAAAGATGCTCTTTAGGAATGTAGTTATAACATATGTGGGTTCCAACGATCAGTTGATTGATTTACTCACCAAGTCACTTAAGAGGTTCTTGTGTGAATTACATTTGTACTAAACTAGACATGTTCAATATATATGCTCACCTTGAGGAGGAGTGTTAAATAAGATAAGGGGTATTAGTGTAATTAACATAAAATACTTGTATATATATATTCTCTTGTATTATACATTTTTGTAATATACACACATTATTTTATTCACAAATACCATTCACAATAACAATGCTTTTTCAAACATAGAGGTTAACGCACTTGAGGTAGAGTCATAAGCAAAACTGAGACATCAGACCACAAGAGAAGCTTTTCTTGTTCAAGGGAAATTACCCACAGTAATATTTAGTGTATAAATTTCAGTTCCACTTACAGTTAATTAATTGCTGTTTTCTATTTTCTAACTTTCATGTTCAAATAGTTAGGGATATATTGGTACTACTACAATTTGATTAACAGGACTCCACAAATCAAGGTGGTATGTTATTACAACTGATATATCTTGGTTATTGCTATCATTACTTGGGACATGTACGTGTTGTATTACAAATTTAGGTAACATCTTTTAACTATAATGCATTATTTTTGTTATTGTTTTGGCTAGGTAAAATTAAATAATCTATAGTACTATATATATGGTGTAAACTAGATTATTCCAAACAAAATAAGTTTTAAAATAATCTAGGTGGAATTAGGAGAAGTATTGCAGACTTAAAATATCTCCAAGTGATTATTTAAATGGAGTCAAGTTTTGATAATCAGGAAAAAAAAAATCCACAAAACCACAGTTCATGCATTCATGTGCTCATAAATAACTGTTTACGCTCAAATTAACCCAAACCCTTCTCCAGCCCGTTTTGAATTCAATTATAAGTTTTAAAATAATCTTAGGTGGAATTAGGAGAAGTATTGCAGACTTAAAATATCTCCAAGTGATTATTTAAATGGAGCCGAGTTTTTGAGTATCAGAAAAAAAATAAAATCCACAAAACCATAGTTCATGCATTCATGTTCTCATAACTAACTGTTTATCAGGCTCAACTTAACCCAAACCCTTCTCCAGCCCGTTTTGAATTCAATTTAACAAGAAGACATTATATTGGTAATGCAGACCCTCTAATAGTCCAATTTTAAGAGTGTTGCAAATAAAAGCTTATTCCAGCCTCTATTAGCTGTAAACCCTACTACCACCAAAAGAGTATGGTATTTTGGTGAGTCCCAATCCCTTTTACCTCAGTTTGCACGGATTAGGTTCCACGTGAATGGTTTCTGGACATAACTCAAAATTAGTACTGAAATAAATAAAACCACATTATATTTATTTGGAAGCAAATTAACTGTTAAAGGTTTTGTTGAATCAGAAAATTGAAAAGCAACTTTACCGACTTATCAAAAATCCAAGTTAACTCATTCAGTAGGGAAAAAGTGGCTAAGACAAACCAAAATAACCAACCATGCATGCATGCAATCACATCTTGCTACAGAAAAGTCACTACAAGAGGCATGCAAATATCTCACCACTGTCCGAAGAAAAAAGCCTCTGCTGTAGTTGCATTGTAGACCTTTGTGTAAGACTGATGGTAGCTCCCCTGCACACCAGGCAACAAACATGAAATCATGCAAATCTGGAAACTCAAAAGAAAACAGCTCCGTGCATAAAAGCTAGCATTTATCCTCCCTCTTTCGTCTATCCTTTTTGAATAAATTGGGATGGGCTAGCATCTCAGAGCCCAAAGGAAGCATAAGTAGCAGATGACTCATTAAAGGTAGCAGAAAAAAGTAAAACCATAAGAATTTATCACTAACCTCATTGGCCCCAAACTCGCTGAGCAGCCTATCACGAGATGAAACATTTGCAGGGATTTATTGCAGAGGCACACAGAAAATCACATAAATCAGTGTTTTCCAATGTTAATGGAGCATTCAATGTGGACCAAAGATTACCTGGTAAAATAAGTTTACACAAGTTTTGAACATGTCCAAATCCTTTTGGGTGATGCAATATCTGTATGAACACACAAAGAGTAAGAATTTAACAGATAGATAAAGAGCTTGGAATGCAAATATGTAATGCCAGTATACCCCTATACAAAAAAAATAATCACAGAACAGGGTTAAAAACCAACAATGCCCTCTTCTAACAGTAGCCCATACATCCAGCTACAAGTACCACACCATATATCTAAATAACTGAATAAAAATTACAGTAAAGGACTAAAAGCAAACAGTAAGACAAAACTCAATGCAATACCTTTAAATGGAAAAGTCTTGACACCATTCGAATTGAGTTCTAGAGGCTCTATATGCAACGTTTGGAACTAATTCCCATCAAAGTTAGAATTTAAAAGAGAAAAAGATAAGAATGGACAATCAAGGTAAGAGTTCCATGATGGCAAATAAATAAAAGTTGCAGTACATAAATTAAAGAATAAATTACGTTGACACCCCTAACATAAGATTTAAAAACTGAAACGCTTCTCACTTATTAGAAATTACACTAACCACCCTTGTTAGCATTTGTAGCTACCAGACATTAACAACCAAATTATATTACATTTTCCCCCATTAAATAAAATATTTTAATTTATTTGAAAACAATATATGTTTCTTCATGGTTAAATGGATGAGAATGGCCTACGGCAATCTTATAGCCCATATCCAATTTTCCCATGGCTTAAGCAAATATTTACTTTTTTCCAAAAAAGGTGAATCCAGTGCATGAGGCTCCTGCATTGCAAGCTCTGAATAAGGCCGATTGTATGAAAATCTGCATAAATTACATTGGTGACCCTATGGTTTGATCTAAAAACAGGTACTACCCTTCACATTTTAGAAATCATCCTGAGTACTCTAATTATCAAAAACTTATAGAGATTCTCCCTTTGTCGTTAGATAACTGTTAATGACTTATTCAAGATTCATTGAATAAGCACGATACAGATTGCATTGCCAAAATCTCTTTCAAATGTGTAAGTTAAATATTATAAAAACATAAAAGTTACAAGAAAAGTACCAAAAAAACCTTTATGACTATTTATTAACCTTTACATTTTGTTACAACTCTCAGGTAGAACTCACCCTCAAAAGCTAGCTGTTAAGGGGAGGGTGTCCAAGAGATTATAAACCCCACATCAGAAACCTGAACTTCCAATGTGGGACAAGTCCCATATCTTGCAGTGGACCATAACATACCACCATGCTCCGCAGCCCAGCGCCCATGACGACAGGCTGTGCACTAGTCTTTGCTAGTCTCGGGCGAACACTGCAATGTCGACGTCACCTCCGTCGCCACTCATTTGCACTGGGAGCCATGGGGCTAGCTCTGATACCAAGATTGTCCGCTCCCTGAAGCGGACAATGATTTCCGATTCACCGTAAATGATGAACAGCAAGAATTGCACAGAAAGAGAGGGAGAGAGAATAGATAGAGAACGAGAGAGAGAGAGAGAGAGAGAGAGAAGAGAATGGAATCAAATATTCTCTGATATGTTCGTACATAACCGTAGGAAAGGTTTCAGCTTACATATATAGCTGGAGACCTTATCCACTAGAGGCTGTAACCACCCATGCAAGAGAATGTACCTGCTGCTAATGCAGCAACTAAATTAGTACCATTCTCCAGCTAACTAATATCAAAAGCTACCCTTAACTATAGCTAAATGCACTACTACCCCCGTTACAATAGTTATTACATGACACATTTCTACTAAATTTTTATACAAAAACTTATCTTAAAAATAAAATTTTGACTTTTCTACAATTGCACATAAAAAATTCTACACAAGCAAAAATTCAGTCAAAAAAATTGAGACAAACAAATTTCTAACTATACATTTGTTAAAAGTTTTTATGCTAAAAATCTTAACCATGAAAAACTTTCAAAAATTTTATACACGATCAATATTTTTATTATAGCTATGTATAAAAATTTTATACATCAGATGAGGCTTACCTTCCGTCTCATTCATCGGAATTTTTTTGAAGCTCACTCTCAACATTTTTCTCCACATCAACAACTTCTTCTTCTTTTAGCTTACCGGGGTTCACTCCTGCTGAATGATTGTCGGAATCCATTCTCTTCAGGTTAGAATTTTCAGAATGATCATCTGCCCCATTCCTTCTTAGTTTGTCAAAGAATTCTACTGGAAACTTGTAGTTGTAGTCCTTCGGCTGCTCTATGTTAAGGAAATCCTCTTAGTTAAAACTCCCATGATAATCCTCAAAGTATTCGGTGGGAAAACTGTAATGATACTCCTTAGATAGTATCATTGCAAACTCTTGCAACTTTTCACGTATCATTTAGCCGAATTCTTTGCTCGATTCATGTACCACACTTCTTGTTCCTTTGTCCAATTGGTTGATCCCCATCTCCAACTCTCTTTTGTAATTGCCTCACCCAATCACCTCTAAAACTGATCCAATAAGTGGCAAATTGCAGTCACTGTTATGCTTCAAGGCCAAGTCTATTGTAACAGCAGAAAAAATTGCACACTTACAGCGACTTGATCGGCCTTCGAGAGTCCTCTAAATTGTTTAACTGAATCACCAGAACTACTCTAAGAGTCTCCTTCAAATTCTAAATAGAGATCACAGCCAATAATCGATGTGAATGCACCCTAGACAGCCTAGACTGCTTGCTGTCAATTTCCGATCAACAAAAAAATCCACTGCTCGGTTCTTCAGCAAGGTTCACTGCACTTCCGCTACTCTGTCACGCTTCTGTCACTTAATGGCTGAGGCTCACCGGCTTAGGAATGCCTTCAAAACTACACTCCCAACTATTACGAGCCTTGCTGGAATTAGATACCGAAATTGCCGCACTTCTTAGCCTAGAAGACTACAGCAATTCGGAAAATAGCAGCAATTCACCATGCTATTCCACCTTCAAAGTCGCAACAACCAAGATTGATTTGCTGCCTCTTTCACATGCACGTCTTCTACAGCAATTCAGAAAACAACAACAATTCGCCCTGTTATTCCACCTTCAAAGTCGCGACAACCAAGATTGATTTCCTGCCTCTTTCACATGCACGTCTTTCTTCTCGCTCAAAGTGAATTCAAGATCATTGGTGTAGTCGCTACCCAATCACTGTCCACAAGCTCCAATCGTGAATCCTCCTGGTTTGCTCGCCTTCAATTCTGGACAAGATTGGAGTCTTAGCCGTGAGCCGTCAGCCTTTTGCACTGATCGCTCTCCACACAAGATTACAGCGGATTCAAGATTGCCCAAGCTCTGTGTGTGTTTGTTGAGATTCAATGACTACCCCCAAACCCGCTTCCACTTCGCGCCTTCCTTTCTCGCCAGAATCAGCGCCTTTGTCTCACCCAACCGTCTTCGACGGACTCCCTCACCAAACGCGAGTGTTGTCTGTTCACGATGCTTCAAGTATGCTCGCCCATCGACCCACTCCAATCGTGAACGCTCCTCTGTACTGATCGATGATGGGCTCTGTTGTGAATCGATGACGGAAATTACAACCGATAAAATCGACCAACTCACTTACAAGAATGATTGAATTTACAACCAAAGGAACGATTGGCTCTGGTCGGAATCATCTTCCGATCCAAATGAGCAACACACCACTAAGCCCCAATCGGGTTCGCCTTCAAATTGGAATCGCAACTGCAGCGACTCGAAAAATATAGCAGCGAATCAACCTGCTGATCCGGAATTCAATAGTCGAACCTTCCGCTTTTCTTCCACAATCGAGGTTGCCTTTCTTGATCGAACAACACTTCCGAATTTTTCAAGTCGAGAGCCACTCCTCCATCAAACTCATAGTTATTAAAGGTGCGCCTAGGCGCAAGGCGCCAAACCTAGGCCGAGGCGAGGCGATTTCAGCGAGGCCCTCACCTTGCAAGGTGAGGCGCCGAAGCAAGAGGCACGCCTCATGAAACCCGCGCCTGAATCCTCTCTTCCTCTCCTCTCCAGCCTCCCTTCTTCTCAGTTCCAGCATGTATACATCACAACTTATTTTCATTTCTTTAGTTTAAGTAAATGTCTACATTTTCTTTTATTTATATTTTACCTTCCATTTACTTTAATACATAAATGTAAATAAGAAAGTACCCCCCATTTGGATTCAATAAAAATATCTAAAAAATCAAAACCCATAACAATAAGAAAATAGAATTTTAGTTTTAGTACAAACTCAGGATTAAGCGATTTTACCACCCCCAAAATACATACCTACAATTTCTTGAAAAATTCAATAAAAATTATTTTAACAACAATGAATATTAGTTATCAAAATACCAGGAGATAGTTTTTCAAAATGAAAACATTTTCTTATATGTCTCCTTATAATGCACTAATCTTCCAGACTTAGAAAAAATACGCTAATCTTCCAGACTTAGAAAAATAACATTTTTCAAAATGAAAACATTTTCTTGATTGTGGACTTGCAGTGTTTATTGATTGTGGAGAGTACTAAAGCTATTCCAAAATGTCCTCTATCAGTAAAACAAGAGATTGGAGAGTGCATGCAAAAAAAGAAAAATAACAGGGATGAGTAAAATATGGCACCATAAGATGATGATTTTCAATTTGGTGAAGGGTATGATGATGATGATGATTAAAACTTCTTTATTGATTGTGGACTTGTAGTGTTTATATGTTTGTTTAGAACTTTGCATGATAATTGGTACTTGTTTGAGTTTGAGACTTTAAGTTTGAACTTTGATGATGATTCTAGTTTAGAAATTGCATGATGAATTAATCAACTTTGATATTGTTAGTTTAGAATTTGAAGATAATGAAACATTAATGATATGCATGTGTTATTATTGATAATTGGATAATTTTTTATGATTTTACAAGATTTTGAGTTTTTTTTTCTAAAAGGTGCACCTCGCTTCGCAAAGGTGCGCCTCGCGCCTCAGGCTCCAGGACCCTTTGCGCTTCACGCCTTTCAGAACTATGGTTGGACTAACTGGAACTGAATTCGCTGAATTTAGTTCGCTCCACCTAACGTTCACACCCACTATCATTGGACGACTAAATTGTTCGATTAATTCCACCGCTGCTTCTGGTTTTAGTAGTCATCTTCAAAGTCCGATAACCAATCTTGCTTGCGTTGGACAATAGCCGTCCATTCTCGTCGGAAATTAATCAACAAGAAAAACTGCCGAGGAACGATTTTCTGATACCATTTGTCATGAGCCTAGGGTTCATGACGGGGTGGAATTGGCATTCAGAGGGATCCGAGATGCTTAGAATTAAGAATAGAAAGTTTTAGAGGAATATTTGGACAGAAATTGGGGAAGGATGTAGAGAGAAATGCAGGAGAGAAGTAAAGAGAAAATGAGAGGGAGAATTGTAGAGAATTATAGAGAGGGAATCAAATTTTCATTCTTCAATTCAAGCATCTCTTCTCCTCTTACAATGGGGCCTTTATATAGGCATAGTAGCTAGTTAACTAATTTCTAACATCCTAACAGCACCCATGTGCTTCTAACAACTTGTAAAAATATCCTAACAACCCATTACAATCCTATTACAATAATGCCCTTCTATTATTTCTTGGATCATGACAACTATTAGTGCTAAAGATGTTCCTTTCTATTAGAGTTGAACTCATGCCTGGATAAAGAAAATCAATTATAAGTGTAATTATAAGGTTGTTGCTTTGTGACTGGTAGGCTATGGGTTCAAGTTGCGACAACAACCTGTATGCAATGCAGGGTAAGATTACATACAAAGCATCCCTCCCCAAATCCTCACAAAGAAAGGAACCTCATGCACTTTTGTTAAAAAGTACACCTTTTTCGTAGAAGAACTTTTATACCCAAAAAAAAGATATACAAGTAAATTTTGATATAACAATTTTGTACTAAACTTTTATTAAAAAGTGATAAGTTACACAACCCACCCCGAGGTAAGGCCAAATTCAAGAGGCCACCCCTAAATTTTCAGAAATCACACCTGGTACCGCTGTGATTTGAAAAAATCTAAATTTAACATTCACCAAGTATAGGCTGCTTGACTTGGCCCAAACAAGTGTTTTTCCTTTTGGAACAAATGAACAAAATTTCACTTCTATGCTTTTCCATGTTTCAACCAGGCAATACAAGGAAATAGTGACAGGATAAATTAACAGCACAAGCTAATCAATTCAATATTTCCTTTTCTTTTATTCTTAAATTTATACTCCACTTCTTTCACAAGTTTGGTAAGAATGAAGGAAAATAAACAAAAAGAAAATCACCATTCATCATTTCCTTTTACAATGGAAAACCATAAAGAAAGGAAGGCATGACGAGAAAATCTGATGAAATTCTTAATTTCCAGAAAAACGTATGTTTTTCTTTACTAGGATGACATAAACGTATATTATAACATTTTCATTTTCTTTTTTGGGGGTTTTGGAACAAAGATCTAGCTTTTTCAAGGCAGAAGGAAAAGCACAAAGGAAAGCCACATCCCTATTACCCTTCCTTCCTTTTTTCCCTTCCCATTATAAATACCAAGTTAAAAAAAAAAAAACTCAGTTTCAAGTTAATTTCGAAACAATCTTAAAGACTCCATAGAAACCAACAAATCCAGGTTCGACCAGGGCAAAAAATAAGTGCTGTTCATAGCAATATAATCACATCATAGAAATCGCTAATAGATGCATAGCCTCCTAAAAGAGAGAGAAAAAAAAAAATCAAAACAAAGCAAAGTGTACCTCTCCTCCAGAAGTTGAGTAAACTCTAGGTGCAGATACCCCAGGCCGAATGGCACGGAATGATTGCCCTAATATCTGTAGGGAAACAAAAAAACACCATCATCATGACGCACTTTCCGGTTCACCAAATATCAAATGCATACACCTAACGCAGACTTTAGGTCTTGAAGAAGGTACCGAAGAAGACGAGCCTCCAGGCGAGATTCTTCGCCTTGCAATGCTCAACATCGTCGCTCTGATCTCTTGACACTGCTTTCAAAATCCACAGAACAGCCCAAAAATCTCAATCAAAATTCAATAATCCCGAGCATGCATGTAAGAAACAGGGATAAGTTAATGATAATGAAACAGATCTTGGAGAATGTAAACGAGAGCAAATTGGATTGAAAGTTTTGACCTAGTTGAAGAACGCTATGAATTCCCGAATGCACTGGATCAGAGACGCCTAGGGTTTTGAAATCGATTCTCGAACCTTTCCGATTCTGACTTTTCCTTCTAGATTGGATCAACGTTCAAACGATCAATTTCCATAAGGTGAAAGCGAAATCGAACATGGAAATGGAAACTTGGGAGTGAGGCGAAACGGTGCCGTTGAGCAGTTTGAGTTGGAAGCCCAATTCGGGCCTGAGCCGTCATCATGGATTAGGCCCATTTGAGGTGGTCCAGTTTCCAGGCCCAAATATTTTTCCCATCCCGTGGGACTCCGAGTACATACGTCCATGTAAATATATATATATATATATATATTGGATAATGCTATTCGGCCATTGTGCCACCCGCAATATCTTGAGGCCAAAATATCGTGACCTCTCGCCATATGAAGTGTGGACCAAAAGTAAATATTTTAAATTTTTTACCCCTTTTCTCTCACTCTTGCCTGCTCGAAACAACCCTCTCTCTCCCTCTCCTTGCCAGGTCATTGGTCTCTTTCTCTTTGTCGCCCTCCCTTTCCTCGCTGGTTGTCAGTCTCTCTTTCTCTACCGATCATCACTTCTTTCACTCTTGTCGATGTTGAAACAACCCTCTCCTTGCTAGCAGTCGGTCTCTCTTCCTATCGATCTTTGCTTCTCTCACTCTCGTCCACACTAAAATGACCACCTCCCTCCCTCTCCATTGCTACAACTTTCTCACCTCCTCCATTGCAACATCTTTCATTGTATCTCAAGAACTCTGATCTTCAATCCAACTGTTTGATCTTCGATTCGAGCATCTTTTTATAAATAATGCTATTGGTACACCTTTGTGTAGCCTACACAAAAGTATACTAATGATAAAAATACCCCTTATGAGGCACATAGAAACGCGTGAGACGTATGAAGATGAAGGGTATTTTGGTCATAATACCCTTGTGTGTAGCTCAAGATGTACAAAAATGATGCATATCTAGCATAATTCTATTTTTATGGTGTAAGTGACCCTGATTTATAAGAAGGTAAGTCTTTTAATTTTATCAGTAATGATTTTCAACATACATCCATGATATATATATGTGATATATATCATGGACGTATATACGCACAATTTGGATTGACCGAAAGTTTAACTGTGATTTATGGAGCATATTTGTGATTTATTTTCACTGTGATTTGGGGCATACATCCATTATATATCCATTATATATATATATATATAGAGAGAGAGAGAGAGAGAAAGAGCGCAAAAGGATCTATATTGAAGTTACCATCATATTTGCTATAGATTTCAGTAGTGATTCAATCGAGTTGCCCAGCTTCTATTTGCTAAAATGACTAGCAGAGTGAATGATCATAACCTCATCTTGGACCCCCAATGTATGCATCTATGTATCACCTTGAATACTGATCTGATGAATATTTTTATTTTAGATATGTAAGTTATTTCTTTTTATCTAATTATTTATTCTCTTACAATATCTTTTAGGTTACTGGCTGAGGAATGTATGTAAGTGTTGAAATTGTATGATCCATGTCTTGAAAACTTGAAATTGTATAATCCAAGAGTGTCTTAACCTTCAGCATTTTTATCTTTTTTGTCCAACTAGACCCTCTCAATTCAAGATCTTTCCTATTTTTTAGTGATTTATTGAAAATTATGGGTGATATTCTAGATTGCATAAAAACGAAAACAAAAGACGTTTCCGATAGGAAACGAAAATGCAGAAACGGTATTTTTCTAAAAAGATAGGAAACGAAAATGCAGGGTAAACTATAAATTTTAAAAATATAGGGGTCTTTTTATAAATATAATTTTTAATATAGAAAAAAATAAAAAAATATTCAAATATAAACAATAAATATAAATTCTATAATGTATTCAAACAAACATAAATAAAAAGTCCACAATGCATTCAAACAACCATCAACAATATTTAGAAAGTTCTATTATCCTTACATGATTTAGTAATTAAAAACAAACAGTGAATTTAAATAACAGAATCAAACATAATACAATTTATAAAAGTTTATTATTCTTTGTCTCTATAAACTGGTTAATATCTTCACTAAAGAGTACAGACTCCAACTCTAGTTCATTTAATGAGAGATTAGCAAATTCGAAAATACCCACATCTTCCATGCTCCCAAATTTATCTCCACTTATCTATATCTCACATCTTTATCTTCTCGTCATAATATTGAGAGGTGTTTCTAGATAAAAGATAAAGATTGTTATGAACAAAGACCAAATCCTCTACACGTTTTGGAATTAATTTATTCCTTCTAAATGAATGAACGAAAGAATAAGTACTCAAATTCCTTTCAGAACAAGATGAAGAAATAGGTTGTCCAAATACCTTAAAAAGTAACATTTGAAGCAAATGAGCACGTGAATCATAACATGCCCACCACTTACTAGGTTTCCTATCATAGCTAATCAAGATAGCATCTGAGTCTCCAAATACCCCACTTTTAAGAGAAAAATCAGCAAACTCAATCATCAACAATAGCACGCTCATCTGGATTAGGAAAAAGTCTCCTAAAACACTTCATTCTTTGTGTGAAGACATCTCAATTCATATGTGGAGGCATTCTACCTTTTTTTTCTTGAAGCCATTTATTACTATAATACCTTCAAAAGACAAAATCAACAAAAATTTAAAAATAAAAAAAAAAGTAATACTTAGAGTATTGAATTAGTAAGAAATAAAGATTGAATTTGAAAATTACCTCGGGTTCAAAGAATGAGCTAAGCAATGTAATGGAGTGCTATGTTTTGTCCAATGAGTAAGAAGAATACGATGAATGACATAAAAAAATGATGAAAAATCATTTAGCAGCTTGCCTTCATGATCATAAATAACCTTCTTCATGTTGAAAATCATAGAATCCCACATCTCATAGACCAAATGAAGGCATGGTTTGTTCGTATCACAAACTCTAATCATATCATAAATAGAAGCTGTGAAAGTGAGAATATAATTAATTTTTTCTCAAAAATTCTCATTCACAACCAATTCACGAACAAGTCAAGCTTTTCCTTGGTCATCATCTCGATATTGTGTCCATTCATCACTCATAACCATTGTTTCAAGTGCACGTCTAAGAAGTTTAAATCTTTTAAGCATAACAACAATGAAAGCAAATCGAGTGTCAGCAACTGCAAGCAACTTCAAAGAACTAAATTGATTGAACATGGCCAATCTCATTGAATAATTCATTATAAAAATTTTTATGACCAAAGCATCTCCATGCACTTCAGTGATCCAATGACACTCATCATATGTCTCTTGATTACTTTCTAAATTTCTAACTGCACATATATTCTTCAAAACAAGATTAAGTGTATGGACAATACAAGGAGTCCAATAAATATGTGAAAACATATCTTCAATGATTTTCTCAGCTCCCTTGCAATTAGCAGCATTATTAGTAATGATTTGTAGAACTTTTTGGTCACCAACTTCATCTATTACCTCTTTCATCAAATTAACAATAAATTGTTTATCCTTTTCTTCACTTGAACAATTCACAAATTTGATAAACATTGGACCATTTTCAGAACCAACCAAAAAATTAATCAAGGGTCTTCTTTGTGGGTCATTCAAACCATCAGTAACAATGCTAACACCTTTTTTCAAGCAAGTGCTTTTAATATATTCTAGCAATTTTTCAACATTTATCTTTTCTTGCTGAAGTAATGTGGTCCTTAACTTATTATAACCTAGAGGCACATAACCACCTAATGGATGATTAGCAGCAAATGAATAAGAACTCAGATAATATGGGTTTCTAGCAAGATTAAAAGGCAAACCCTTACTATAGAGCATTCTAGCAATCTCAGCGTTTAATTGTGCTCTAGTTTGCATGTCAAAAGCTTTAGCAATAGGTCAGTCCACGGATTTTCTTTTTTTTAAATGTTATAAAACTTTTGGTTCATGTAAAGACAAAAAAGATCTCAACGAAACACTACTAGTCAGTAATGACACTTGCTTATGTTGTAAATTTGATAATCTTTCTTCAACTTCTCTTTCAACTTTTTTCATCTCAACTATAATTTCAAGACTTACTTTTTCACAACAAGCAACTCCTTTCCCACTGATACTTAATAGATGAGCCCTAACTCTTGTGTATGTCCCAATTTTTTATAAACCACAAAAAGTTGCAAGTCCATTTCCAACTACCCCCTCATTCTCCCATTTTCTCCATTCTAGTCACATATTTTCATAACAGACTATTTTCCTCATCCTTATTTTTTGATGAAATACTGTTGTTAGATCTTGAACTTGAAGTTGAATGAGCCATATGACCTATGAATTAAATTAATAAATCAATAGATGATCAAATATAGGGTTCATAATATAAGATTAAATTTCACCAAATTTATAATCCATGTAATAAGCAAACTTTGATATAATAAATCATATTATACATGGAAAACTATCAATGTTTTTAATTATATCAACAAATCATCTAATGAACTATCAATTATAACAACCACAATTATAATGTAATTATAGTTAATTTAATTATAACAACCAATAATCGATTATATTATGTAACTAACAATTATAACAGCCACAATTAATTATATCAACAAATCACCTATTGTATTATGTAACTAAAAAATTATCGACGTTCGGAATTGGTCGACCGTGATTCGTTGGTCCGCACTGATCAAATGAACAAGGAAATGAGAGAAAGGAAAAGATACGCTAAGAAGTGTTGTTAGGGCTGTAAATGAGCTGAGCCACTCGTGAGCGGCTCGATATTCGGCTCGAAAAAAACTCATTCGTGTTCGGCTCGATTTATAAATGAGCCAAGCTTGAGTTTGGATTTAAAGTTCGAAAATTAAATGAGCCGAGCTTGAGCAACCCAATATTCGGCTCGTTAGTTCGCGAGCTGACTCGTTTGTAAGCTCGTGAACTAGTTCGTGAGCTGGCTCATTTGTAAGCTCGTGAACCAGCTCGCAATCTGACTAGACAAAAGGGCTCGTAAACAAAGTTCGTGAGCTAGCTCGATTGTAAGCTCGTGAACTAGCTCGCGAGCTGACTCTACAAATAAGCTCGTAAATAAAGCTCGTGAGCTAGCATGCTAGTATGCTCGTGAGTTGGCTCGACAGCAGATTCGTGAGGTGGCTTGATAATTGGCTCGTGATCAAGTTTGTCAATTGGCTTGGAAATGAGCTCACGAGCTAACTTGACTATGAGCTCGTGAATAAAATGAATTGAGTTAATAATTAGAGTTAATTATGTAAATTTAGCAATATATCAATATGTATAAAATAAAAAATATATAAAGAAATAATGTTTTATTCCTTTAAATTTATGACTAAATAATATCAATTTTATAGAAATTAATCTTATAAAAATATTAACATTATATTAAAAATAATCTCTTGACAATCATATGGATTTTTATATAATAAATTGAATATCAATATGTATAATTTTTAAATAAGTCAACAAGTAAATAAATATCAAAACATTGTAATTTCAGAAAAAAAAATACTGTTTTTGTGATGATTCAAATCTACAACATTTAATTATCTTAAATATACTATTTTTTTATATATTTTATTAAACATTTTTCATCACTAATCTCACTCTTTTTATATTTTTCATTTTTATGCATTAAATTATAGCCTAAAGGGGAATGTCCGAGTTTGATTAAATTATCCCCTTTAGGCTATCAACTTTAGTGGGCTCATTCCCCCACAAAAATTCTTCAATGGATTTTGTCGTCACCTAAATTTAATTATTAATTCATACATGTGAATCACCCTAAACCCGAACTCCCAAGCCCTAATGCTTAGATTTGGCAAATTTGAATGAGTTCTAATCTCATCGTCCTGCCGTCTCTCCATCGTCTTGTCTCCTCGCCGTCCTGTCGCTGGGATCTACATCGATATCTCCTCTGTTTCACGCCGCCTCTCTATCAATCTATGTCTCTGATTTTCCCCAAACCCTCGCCCACAAATCTCTACATCTCCACTGCTTTGCCTTTATCTTGTTTCTTCGTCGTCTCACCGATCGGATCCACATTTGTCAATCTACGTCTCCGATGTCTCCCTCAATCAACTTCACGGTGAGTTCCAAATCATCATCATTCTTACTTTTATTTAGTTGTTTATTTCTTTCTTGTTTTCTCTCATAAATCATGCCATTATCTTGTTTATTATTATTTTTTATAAATATATATATAATAATAATACTAGAAAAACCATGCCAAGAAATAGCTCCCCATGTGGTGCTTGCAAGTTTTTGCGAAGACCATGTATCCAAGGGTGCATATTTGCCCCTTATTTCTTCTATGATCAAGGACATGAGCATTTTGCCGCCATTCACAAGGTGTTTGGTGCTAGTAGCATTTCCAAGATCTTGGCCCAACTTTCAGAAGATGATCGTGCTTGGGTTGCATTTACACTCTGGTATGAAGCCCAAGCCAGGATTAACGACCCCATATATGGTTGTGTTTCCCACATATTTTCCCTCCAACAGCAGACCATCTATCTGCAATCCCAGCTTGCGTTGATGCAGGAATCTTTGCTTGCTACCTCGTGACCAATCACGCCAGTTGTTCCAAATTGGGATCTCCCATAAACCAGTATTGAACATCTTCCATATAGTAGTCATGAATTATTTTTCGTGGATAATCCAAACTCTGTCAACACTAGCAACAACCCTCGACCAGATGGAGAACTTGAAGCCGTTGATGAGCTAAGAGCTTTGTATTGGGCCAAAATTATCAATGAGCATTTGGAGACTTAAATTACTACGTTGCGGATTCTTTGTGTGTATTTTATGATTGTCTTTTTTTATGTATTCTATGTATTTCAATCACTCAACCTTTTAGGCATACCTAGTATTTCTTGTCTCATACCATTGCAGTTTTTAAGTTTTTCTTGTCTCTACATTTTAGTGTTGATAGCTACAATAATGAGAATTTTTTTATTAAGTTATAAAAATATTTAAATTTAATTTAATTATTTAAACTAAAAGGGAAAGTTTATAGCCTAAAGGGGAATGTCCGAGTTTTGGGGGGGGGTGGGGAAAGTTTATAGCCTAAAAGGGAATGTCCGAGTTTTGGGGGGGCGGGAAAGTTGATAGCCTAAATGAGGGAGGCTGTTGGAGGAGGGAAAAGTTAATAGCCCAAATATGGGGGGTGTTGAGGGAGGGAAAAGTTGATAGCCTAAAGGGGAATGTCCAAGTTTTGGGTGGGCGGGAAAGTTGATAGCCTAAATGAGGGGGGGTGTTAGGGGAGGGAAAAGTTGATAGCCCAAATGGGGGAGGGGGTGTTGGGGGAGGGAAAAGTTGATAGCCTAAAGGGGAATGTAGCATTATTCTATAGTTATAGCATATATGGCCTTTGAAACATAAAGACCCATATCACATTTAAATACATATATTTTGAAATGGAAAGTGCTTCAAGCTTTACTGAAAAATAAAAAGGAAAAGCTTCTTTCAAGTGTTTTTATCTTTTTGGGGGTTGTGTTGCTAAGACAAGAATAGGGCTATAAATGAATTAAGCTATTATAATTAATTGTCATAAATATTTAAGCTATTAAATTATTAATTGTCATAAATATTATACTTAATTAAGCTATTAAATGTTGTCAACATTTTATATAATTATAATAACAGTTTCTTTTCAACATTATTTTATATTTATTTAATAACTAAATATTTAAAAAAAAAATTCAAATCTGAAATCACGCTCACTCTCTGAACTCCCCCCTCTCTCTCACTATTCCCTCACTCTCTCTCTCTCACTCTCATTCTCTGAACTCCCCCCTCTCTCTCACTATTCCCTCACTCTCTCTCTCTCTCACTCTCATTCTCTGAACTCCCCCCTCTCTCTCACTCTCACTCTCACTCTCTAATCTACCGTCGGGTCGCAGCGCTGCATCTAGATCGGCCTCTGCCTCCATTTCAGCCTCTGGTCTTTGCCTCTAATTCACTGTGTTGTGTTGTGCTCACTCGAAAAACTGTAATTCTTTCATAATGCTTTCATTTGTGTGGATATTTAAACTAAGCAACCAATTTGTTTCTTGTGATTCCTTCTCAATTACTTCATAATGGCAACTACATCTTCACGTATTTACTATTTCCTGTGCTTATCAGCTTAAAACATATATTGGTTCTACATGTGGAAAAGGATAGCCATGGGGCAATGGGTCACTAAGATAGCAATTGTCATTACTTTAATTTAATCAAGTTCCAAAATGTGAATTCTTTGTCTTTAATTTATGGTGATGAATGATGGCAGAGGAGGGACCTAATAGAAAAGTCGGGTTCTGTATCCATATAACTCATACTACTAGAATTTATTTTTTTTGGAATTTATTTTTTTAAATATTTAGTTATTAAATAAATATAAAATAATGTTGAAAAGAAACTGTTATTATAATTATATAAAATAAAATGTTGACAACATTTAATTAACCATTTGTATATGTATCCATATAGTTATGTGATTATACTGTTTACAATAGTTATGTGATACTAATTTTTTGTTGATTTGTATATTTTGTATATGTATTTATATAAAAATGTATTTTGTAATGTTAAAAGATTTGTTGGAATTAATATTTTAAATATACGTATGTTAGTTTTATATAAAATTGTGTTAGGATTGTTAGTTATGTGACTACTGTTTACACATAATATAGTTATGTGATACTAATTTTTTTATTATTGAATAGAATGTCACAAGGGATGGAATCCATGGAAGGGTCATCCATATTTCATGTTGATGGCTCGAGCAAGGTACCATCAGAACATGAAAATAAAATTTCAATGGAAATTGTACATGAAGGGGATGGTAATCCTTTTGAAAAGAAGAAAAGAAAGAAAATTTCTAAAGTTTGGTCTGAATTCAAAGAAGTGACACATTTGGATGGAAGTAAGAAAGTTGAATGCATTCATTGCAAGCATCAACTTGGCATTGTTAAATCTGGTGCCACAACACATCTTCTCCGACATTTGAAAGTTTGCATTCGAGGACAAATTGTCATGAAGGTTTGTTTGTATTTCCCTATTTTTTTATTGGTTTTGTAATATTAATTAAACATGCATTTAATTTGATACATTTTTAAAATAAAGAAAATTTATGCTTGTATCTTAAATTAAATGTTTATGATGTGTTTTTTTATTTAGGGATAAAAACAATTTTCAATTGATATGGCAACCTCCAAGTCAGAAACTGTAAATGCAGTCCAAAACTATAGATACGATCATGCAAAGGTTAGAGAACACTTTGCTCGCATGGTTTTGATACATGAGTTGCCATTTAATTTTGCTGAATATGAAATGTTCAATTTGTTCATGAGAACGGTGAGCCCTAATTGGGAAAAGATCAGTAGAGCAACTTTGAGAAAAGATTGCTTCAGTAGTTATGAACTTCAGAAAAAACATATAAAGACTTTATTGGATAGTGTTAATCGGGTTAGCATAACTACTGATATATGGACTTCAGATCAAAATATCCAATACATGGTTGTGACTGGTCATTTCGTGGATTCAGATTTGAGATTGCAGAAACGTACTTTTAGTTTTGTTGATGTTCCTCCTCCACATACTGGGGTTGTGATATGTGATGAATTGCAAAAAAGTTAGTGGAGTGGGAAATTGACAAAAAATTGTGGACTGTCACGGTTGATAATGCTTCTTATAATGATGTTATTGTGTCTTTCTTGAAAGATAACTTGAAATATAACAACAATCTTCCTCTTGATGGGTCTTTTTTCCATGTAAGATGTTGTACGCACATATTGAATATTCTAGTTCAATATGGTTTATCTGAAATTGGGGAAATTATTCATGATGTGCGTGAGAGTGTAAAGCATATTAGCATTTCTCCTTCTCGTCTTCAAATGTTTAGTGATATTGCTAAACAATTGAATTTGCCTAAAAGGAAACTCATTCTTGATTGTGACACGAGATTGAATGCGACATATGCTATGTTAAGTGTTGCTTTGGAATTCAAAGATGTATTTCCTTGATATAAATTAAGAGATAATAGCTACAATCATTTACCTTCGGAGGAAGATTGGGAAAAGACAAAAATTGTATGTTTATTTCTTGAAGAATTTGATGTGGTCACTAATGTAATTTCAGGGTCTGAATATCCAACCTCAAACTTATTTATCCCTGAACTTTGGAATATTAAGAAAATTTTGGATGAAGTAGTTAAGAGTTGTGACCTTTTTATGCAAAGAATGGCAAAAAAAATGAAGAGAAAATTTGACAAGTATTGGGGTGAGAGCAATATGTTAATTTCAATTGCAGCTGTTTTAGACCCTAGGAACAAAATGAAGTTGATTGAGTTTGCTTTTGATGTGATATACCCGTTTGATGATGCTCAAAAACATATAAATGATGTTCGAACCAATTTGTACAAGTTGTTTGATAGGTATGTTGAGGTTCATACAATGACCAACATCGATAAGCAAATGTCAAGTGAAGGTAAGGATGATTCTACTTCTAGTTCTACACCTACTTTATTTGGAAAAGGGCGAAGAAGAGGATGAGCACAGTTTGACAGTTTTATAAGAAATGTTGACACAATTCATACAGCAAAGTCAGAGTTAGATATATATTTGGAGGAAAATGTTCATTTGTGTAATGAAGGTATAGATCCTCCGTTTGATGCTTTAGAATGGTGGAGATCCAACAAATTGAAATTTCGTATTTTATTAAAAATGGCATGTGATACCTTATCTATTCCCATCACAACTGTGGCTTCAGAATCAGCTTTCAATGCTGGTGGTAGAGTAATTGAACCACACCGAGCACCTTTGGGTACAGATACAGTTCAAATGTTGATGTGTGCTAGTGATTGGTATAGAGCCTTTTATGGGATCAAGAAGAAAGAAAGAGGAGTAAGTTATACATTCTTTATTTTTGTGTTTCTCTTTATTTACTTATTCATTATAATAAATGTAATTTATAATTTTAATATTTTTATTTTTCTTTGCAAGAAAAGAAAGATATGATTCAATTTTCATTACCATAGTGGGTGTAGATTTAGCCATGGGGCAAAACTTTTTGTATTACTTGTTAGTTAGTATATTTTATAGTGTTTTGGACTGTAATTTCAGAATTACTTGTTATATATTTATGTGTTGTAATATTTTGAACTTTAACTATAAAATTATTTGGACTATAGAATTATTTGTTATTGGAGTATGCTTGTAGTATTTTTTATATAATCTGATTAATAGTTATGTTATGAAGTTATTTAAATTTGAGTTTTATTTTATTATTAGTTTAAACTCGAGCTCATAAACGAACTTTTGTCGAGTCGATCTCGCTTAAAATTAACATGCCGAGCTCGAGCTTGGCTCGCGAACGTATCCAAACGAATTTTAAATGAGCTGAGCTCGATCTTGGCTCACGAACGTATCTAAACGAATTTTAAACGAGTCGAGCTCAAGCTTGGCTCGCGAGCAGATCTAAACGAATTTTAAGCGAGCTGAGCTCGAGCTCATGAGGACTAAAATAAACCTGAGCTCGAACAAGATTTTAAGCTCGAGTCGAGCTCGAGCTTGAGCTTGAGCTTCAAGAAAATAGACCGAGCCGAGCCTAAGCTATGCCAAGCTCGGTTCGGTTCGGTTTGATTACAGCCCTAAGTGTTGTATGGTTCGGTCCGCATTCCTTCGATCAGTTGGCCCCCTGTAAGAACTCCAACGTTTAAGTGAGTAAAGAAGTAGGAAATATACAACATATCAGTAGGTTAGCACCAAAAAGCATCCATTGGCTCTGTAAAGAGCTTATTGATATAGGAGGAGGAGATGTCCCTTCGTACGCTTGTTTCGAGCATCTGCAAGTGATGGGATTGAATATCCGACGCTGGTGAAGGTACCCAGGTGGTAACATGGTGCTGACGGGACCCCCATTAATGCGGATGAGATTTGTCATTAATGAGAGTGGTATCTGAGATAGGCGTGTGGATACCCAAAAGAGGCTACAATGATGTTGTTTACAGGTTAATATAGGGCCAAGATGGGACCGACATGGGCAAAAAAATGGGCCGAGAAGATGGAGCCAGATTGGGCCTAGAGGGCCCACCCAGAACAATGTCTAATCCATAACTGTTCTCTGGTTATTTTATGGCCTTCTCGCTATGCGAGCTGAACAGTTCTTCTAGCAAGCTGAAAGCATCTCTGGGAGCTCGCCTGCCTAGGTCAACGAGCTGGAACATCGTTGGGAGCTTGCTTGGTTCCCGCGGTCTAAACTCGGGCCTCAGCAAAGTGTGACCTTGTAACATCTCGCATCGAGCTATAGGAAGGACGGAATAACTTACCCTAATGGGTCAACACAAACTTCCCAGGGATCACCTATCCCTGAGCTGCCCCAGCTCAAGCACGCTTAACCCCAGAGTTCCTTACCTACATTCAGCCCAAAAGATATCTAGCTGGTGTTATTTCCTTCCTTATTTATCCTCGATATATACTACATTTCTCTAGACTCTTGGGGTATTACATTCTCCCTCCTTGAGCACATGACGTCCTCGTCATGCGACCTTACAACTGGTCCAAGATCTTTTCCCCTTTGGGGGCTGCCATCCTAGAAGCTCACCAGAAACTGCTTCTTGTACAGGCCCTCGAGCCCTGACGCCATTCCCCACCCTTATCAAACCGCCTTCACCAAGGGTCGGCTCTGATACCACTTGTAACATCCCGCATTGAGCAATAGGAAGGACAGAAACAACTTACCCTAATGGGCCTATACAAACTTTCCAAGGAGTCACCCATCCCTAAGCTGCCCCAGCTCAAACACGCTTAACCCCGGAGTTCCTTGCCTACATTTAGCCCAAAAGATATTTAGCTGGTGTTGTTTCCTTCCTTACTTATCCTCGATATATACTACATTTCTCTAGGTTCTTGGGGTATTATAGACCTTGTTCTGGTGAGTTCGGCCTTGGGCCCGTTGAGTTTCAAGGGATTGGGCTGGCCTATTGGGTCGAGTTCAGCTCATAAGAAGGGGTTCAGGAAATATCCGTAACACTAGCCCCCTACTCCCAATGCGATCTTCGGGCTAGGAGCTGATGTACACCAGCTATTCTAACTATCAATCCATCTTTCAGACCTCTACCCAATAGCTTCCAATCTCGTCGTTTCTTGTCGCACATCTTGTCTGAGGCGTATTTAATTTGCACGTTTCCCATTATTGCGCGTGATCATAACTGTGGGACCTAGAAGCTATCGTGCATTCGGTGGATGCAGTGCATGCCATAGCCGCTTTGATCTGATGGCTAAGATCGACTGTGATGGAAGTATAAATAGCAGAGAAATCCTTCGATTTCCCTCTTCATGCTACTTTGAAATTTCTTTGCTCTTACTTTCATCGTCTTCGAAGCACTATCTGCGACGAAGCCTTTCCGACAGTAGTCGTTCAAGTATCCATTACTGTTCGAAGCTTGCTTCTAGGTTCCGGCACTAGCAAGAGGTTTTATGATAAGTAAACTATTGGTTACCCTTGTTTCTTTTCTTAAAGTTTCTTTGGGTCTCCTATCGTCGGCCAACTATCGATGGTTCGTTGGTTTTCTTGATTCTGTCGGCATCACCTCCATTCTCTAATGCTCCGATTTGAATCGGTTTGTTAGATGTTCATTAAGCATTCGGGCTTAATGACCTTAGGATTAGTCTTCCATGGAATACCGAACTTGTAACTGTAGCCCATCCGCCTTAGGCGGCACCCCGTTGCAAAGCGCATGACCTTTCCAATAGAGAGTATTTCAAGGCTTTTTAGTCCGCGGACTACGGCCTAATTGTCCTTCTCTTTCTTTGTAAATGTCCAATTCTATTCTAGAGAACTCGGGTTAAAAGCGTTGCAACCACATCGTAGGAGAAGACGATACCTCGAACTCCGAAGACTGCCTCGTGATAAAGATGAATAATCCCAAGGGAGCGATCTCACGAGCAGATGAGGTCGTAGAAGGGACTTCTTAAGAATCTGCTCCTACCATCAGCAAACAGGTCGTTGGAGAGGGCCAAAGGCATGAGGTCTTTAGACAACTCCCATCCAAGGCCAAGTTTCATGAAGTAAGGAATTGCACCCGGGAGTTTCGTCTCTCGAAGGACTATTGTGTATACATTCCTTCTCCGAGCTGTCATGCAGCCTATCCCCCAATTGGCTTTGTAGCCATTAGCCCCTAGCACCTCGAGTCTGGGTTTAGGTTTCTCGTTGCATCATACCTCCTCAACCTTCTAAACGAGCTCAAACTCGCACTTTTCTAACTAACCCCAAACTCTCACACCCAACTCACTTCCTTGACCATCTTATTTCTTAAGAATAAACTTCATCCCCCGTCACCAAAGTTAGTCAAATTTCTCTTTTCTTTTAAGAGCGCCAAGGACGGGCCGTACTACTTGGCAACTCGTCCTTCAAAATACAAAGCCATTATTCCCCAAGGCAAGGTAAAGGGAAAATTCAACGTGGGCAATTACAAGTCCAGTTGGTTCTTCGTCTCTTGCCCTTCGCTTTTGTCACTTAAAAGCTTCAGCTTCGCATTGACCCCAGGTAAGGGCATACCTACTCGCATAGGCCGCTGCACTTTATTTCATCATTATTGACATCTTCATCTTGTTGTGTAGACTTTGGAAGCGAGAAGTTAAGCTTGTCGGTTGAAGAGGCCGAGGTGCTTGACAACCTTGTTGCTGCGGGGTCGAGCTCGGAAGATCTTGAGATAACGGACGAGCTACTCAGGGAACATCAGCTCGTACCCCCTCTTAACATTGAGATTATAAAGAGAGAGCACGTTGGGGCCTAAGATTTGAAGCTCATTTTGTCTGCCTTCCAACTCCCTAAGACGAGCAATAGCAAAGGGGAAGAAGGTCAAGCTGCAGACATGGTGAATCTCAACATGATCATGCCGAAGAAGTCTGGGTCAAGGTTAAGTGCTGCTTCATCCATGACCCCGGGCTCCAAGTCGCGGGGAGGTAGGTCGGAACAACCACAACTGCGGCCACGGACTCAGCAACAAGAACAACAACCACAACAAAAGCAACGAGAACAACAGCCATCGCAACAACAACGATCCCAACCTTGACAGGAGTAACGAGCTCTTGTTTCTCATGATCGGGGGTCAAGTCGAGCTAGAGGGAAGGAAGTTACAAAGAAGGCCTAGCACACCCCAGCTGCTGGCTCAAAAAGAGGACCTGAACAACAGCTAGAGAATGATAAAAATAGAAGGGTCAGAGTCGACGAGGAAGAGGCAACCCTGGAGATGATGGCTAGATCAGAATACTTTCACGTCCTCTTGGATGATATGTTTGCGCTCATGGGACAGTCCCTCCGGCCTCTAGAGCGAGAGGAAATGAAGGGGACGACTCTTTACAATTACATAGCTCACCACAGCTTCTTGGCTAGTTCCTCTCTTACTCTTTACCTTCTTTGTTTTGTTTTCGCGAGTTAACCCTTTGTGTGATGCAGACTACCTTTGTTGCCATGAAGGCTAAGAGGCTAGAGTTGGATTTTGAGGGGCGGCTCCAGGTAGCGATCGTCTCTTTCAAGGGCAAGGTTGAGAAGCTCGAGAAGGAGGAGTCTTAGGTCACTGGGCTCCAGAAGGTCGTGGACAGCCTCAAAATAAAGTTGTAAGAGGCGCAACAAAGAAATAAAGATTTCAAGGAGGAGCTTCGTCGGGATAGGAGCATGTGGGAGCTTTCCACCTCCAAGCTCACCGACGAGCTAAATAAAGCCTAAAAGGAGCTGCAGAGGGCCCAGGGCAAGTTGAAGTCGGCCGAGGCGAAGTTGGAGAAAGCCAACGATGAGCGAAAGCAGGCCGAAGACCAAGCTAACCAATGCGAGCAGATGGCGAATGCGACTATCGATGAGATTAAAGCGGGTGTGGAAGGTCGGATAGCTCGAGCACACAAGGAAATCGTGTCTGGTAGCTGCTTGGGGTTCCTTTACACCCTATGGCTGAACCATCCTAAGATGGACTTCTCCTTCTTTGGTGAAGAGGTCGTCGAGGAGGTGAAACAGAACGCGGTTGAAACTGTTGGAAACGCCGAGGCTGCCACCCCGATAAATTCATCCCAGGTCGCCCCACCAGCTACTCACGTCAAAGTCCAGCCGACCGAAACTGTTGAGGTCTAGCATGCTGAAGCTGTCGAGGTCCAGCCTACGGAAGCTGTCATTCCTCCTAGCTAGGCCCATTTTTACTTTCTCTTCTTACTTTGCTTTGTAACACAAGTATTCATTCAATGAAATGTAATATTTTCTGAAATCATGTTTTTTTTTTAAATTCCTTCTTGAAGTCAAGCCAATCAAACTTGAAATTTATTGAAGTTTCAAGTTATATTCTTGAACCAATCTCCATGATATAACTTGATACGAGCTTCAAAAAGCTTTTGTATACCAAAATAAGCTCGAAAGTATAACTTGGAATGAGCCTTCAAGAATATAATTTGAGAGTGATAAGTCCAAATACATCCAGAGAATTCTCAACTCGCAGATTAGCAAGCTTAAAATAGGTCACCGACAATAGACATAATAACCATTAATGTGTGTCCAGTAAGGTGTGATCTTTCATACTTTAGGCAAGTTAAGATAACCCTTAGATAACACGTCTTTAACGAGATCATATTGAAAACCTTGCCAAGATGTACGTATAGGTAGATCATTTTTCGATCTCAATCAATATGCCACGGCTGAACAGCTCGTGATCGATGAGCATAATAATTAACAATCAATATGCGTGTCCGGTAGGTCGCAAATAGCCATACTCGGGCAAATTAAGGCAAACCTCAGCTAACACGTCCCAACGAAATATCATATAAGTCATAATGAAAAGCGTTCCAAGATACATGTTCGGCTAGATCGTCCTACAACCTTAGCTGACATACCATGGCTTACATTTGACTGACTTGTGTTACCGAGCTATATGTTTAGGAAGATTATAGGTTGACCCCAGCTAACATACCATGGGTTTTCACAAGCTTGGTTAATCAAGAAGGAACACTCAGGTAGGTCGCAGACCATAACTTAAGTCAAAATGAAAAGACCCCAGCTAGTGAACCTTTGACTTGTATAATGGAAGTGGTTGCTCAGTAGGTGCTAAACCATGACATTAGGTTAAGAGGAATGGTTCTCAGCTAACAAACCACGGCCTAAGATGAGGACTAAGGTGAATGCTTAGATAAGTCTCAACCCATGGCGTGTAGGCCAAGTTGAATGGGCCCCAGCTCGCAAACCATAACCCTCATATCTCGGATTATTTCCCGCCTCTTATTTTTAGCAAACAAAGTGCGAATGCAATAAGATTCGACAGTAAACAAGACATATTAATATCACACAAATCGTATGTTCAATTTCATCAACAAAGTAATATTAGTGAAAATGAGACATCAATTAATATCACACAAATGAGAGTAGTTTGCTTATCAAAAATATGGTCTGAGGTGCTCCGCATTTCAAGCTCATGGGAGAATAACTCCACCCATGTTGGCCAAGTAATATGTTCCATTGCTAAGGTTTTCTTTGATAATATAACGGCCTTTCTAGTTTAGGCCTAGTGTCCCGTCGCTGGTCTTGCGAGCTCCAAGGAGAACAAGGCGCAACACAAGGTCACCAACATTATAGCACTGAACTCGAAACCCTTCGGTTGTAATATCTTACCACCCGCTGTTGATAGGCTACTACCCTTATGCGAGCTAGCTCCCGTGATTCCTCAAGTAAATCAAGGTTCGTGATTAGTAACTGGTTGTTGTTCTTGGGGTTGAAGGTGACTTTTCGCTGACTGATCACTTCATTCTCCATCTGGATCATTGCCTCAGACCCATAAACCATAGATAAAAGAGTTTCTCTTGTAGTGGTATGAGTTGTGGTTAGATAAGCCTAGAGCACTGTTTGCAGTTCGTCCACCTAGGCTTATTTTCTGGCCTCCAACTTTGTCTTCAATATCTGCTTAATTATTTTGCTGACAGCCTCGACTTGTCCATTAGTTTGGGGGTGGTCCACGGTCGTGAAGCTCTTCTAGATCCCCAACAATTCGTAGAACTAAACGAACTGCTCGCTGGTGAACTTGGTTCCATTGTCTGTGACTATCTGTTGAGGAACTCCAAATCTGCAGATGATATTGCTCCATACAAACTTCTCTACCTTTACCGTGGATATCTGTGCGAGCTCCTTTGCCTTTTCCCATTTGGTGAAGTAATCAACAACTACTATATCATGCTTGCATCCGCTGCGAGCTGTAGGAAGTGGCCCAATCAGGTTGATACCCCACAATTATCTGATTTTGGGTGGCGAGTTGCAGTGGGTGGTGCAACTCCGGCTGATTCTGACTGAGCTATTCTCTCAACGTGGATCTCTGCATCACCGACTTTCTTCTTGAACCTCTTTGCGGCGATCTCCGTAACGATTCACCCCTATCCTCCGGTTAGTAGGGTGCACATCCAATTCGTTATCATAGCATCACTGTTCTTCCGATATTCGAGACTGCAAATTCGAGGAATGTACTGATCCAACTAGCCGTGATGCTCTTCTAACTTCTCTTTCATTGAAGGAAAGTCTTCCACCCGAGGGTTGAGGGGCACCTACGGGTGGCATGGCCTCCGCTTGAATTTGGGCTGCTTGGACCTGTGCTTGGGCCAATGCCCTAACCATATCAGCGAGCTGCATAACCGTACTCTTTAATACTTCTTGACATTGTTGCCAGGCCTACCTCGCCTCTAACCAGGGGAAAGGAGGTCGTAGATTGGTAGAGAACCCACGCAGGGATGCCAAATGTGACCCTGACTAATGGGGGTACAACAACAGTTGCAGTGGTTGCGACCATGCCCCCGACTAGTGGAACTTCCGGCATTTGAGGAGTATGATTTGCAGGTTGATTGGTCATCACTTTAGAACTTCTTGTGTTTCTCGCTCTCGAATTGATATTGATCAAAAGGCCCTCATTATAGGGCCAAAATGTCGACGTTCGGAATTGGTCGACCGTGATTTATTAGTCTGTACTGATCAAATGAACAAGGAAATGAGAGAAAGGAAAAGATACACTGAGGAGTTTTGTATGGTTCGGTCCGCGTTCCTCTAGCCGGTTGGGCCCCTGCAAGAACTCCGACGTTCAAGTGAGTAAGGGAGTAGAAAATATACAACGTATTAGTAGGTTAGCCCCAAAAAGCATCCCTTAGCTTTGGAAAGATCTTACTGATATAGAAAGAGGAGATGTCCCTTCGTATGCCTGTTTCGTGCATCTACAGGTGATGGGATTAAATATCCAGCGTTGGTGAAAGTACCTAGGTGGTGGCAAGGTGTCGATGGGACCCCCATTAATGTGGATGGAATCTGCCATTAATGAGGATGGTATCTGAGGCGGGTGCGCGGATACCCAAAAGAGGCGCAATGATGTTGTTTGCAAGCTGATATCGGGTCAGAATGGCACCAGCATGGGCCAAAAAATGGGTTTGGACCAAAAAATGGGCATGGGCCAAAAAATAGAGCTAGATTAGGCCTGGACAGCCCAGCTAGAACACCATTTGGTCCAAAACTTTTTTCAGGTTATTTTGTGGCCTTCTAGCTATGCGAGCCGAACAGTTCGTCTAGTGAGCTGAAAGCATCTTTGGGAGCTCGCCTGCCTAGGTTAGCGAGCTGAAACATCTCTGGGAGCTTGCTTGGTTCCCGCGATCTGAACTCGGGTCTCAGCGAAGTGCCACCTTGTTCTGGTGAGCTCGGCCTTGGGCCTGTTGGGCTTTAAAGGATTATGCTGGCCTACTGGGCCGAGTTCAGCCCATAAGAAAGGGTTCGGGAAATATTTGTAACACAAATCATCTACTCTAGCCTTGCCAATCACTACAAGAAAATCATAATTTAGTGACGGGATTTGTGATGGGGGCCTACCTATCACTAATTTGTGACGGGTTTAGTGACGGAAATTCATCACAAAAAACATGGCACAAAATTTAGTGACGGAACTACAATGCCCGTCACTGATTAGTGACGGGCGTGCCTTACCCATCACTGATCAGTGATGAGACTGCCATGCCCGTCACTGATCTCACTGATCAGTGACGGGACTGTCATGCCCGTCACTAATAAGTGATTTCAGGCAGTGACAGGCCTGCAATGCCCGTCACTGATCAGTGACGGGCCTGGCAAGCCCGTTACTGATCAACGACGGGCCTGGCATGCCCGTCACTGATTAGCAACGGAACTGGCACGCCCGTCACTAATTTAAGTTTAAAACCCCCCTCCCGAACAGCCATTCTCCCCCTTCCCCTTTCTGGTTCTCACTCCTTCTCGCCCCCTTCCCCCTATTCCAACGCCATTTCTCTATTTCCCCATTGGTTCTCTTGATTTTTCTGCAATTGCTGTCTCCTACCAATATTGTTACTGCTCTGGTGCCATTGCCGCCACTCTTTCAGTCAATGAGGTAATTATTTTGTGTTGTTTAGTTTTAGTTATTTTGTGCTGTTTAGTTTTAGTTATTTTGTGTTAGTTTAGTTTAATGATTATTTTGTGTTAGTTTAGTTGTAGTTATTTTGTTTTAGTTTACTTATAGTTATTTTGTATTAGTTTAGTTTAATGGTTATTTGTGTTTTTTTTTATTTTTGATTGAAAAAAATTTACTTTTAATTAAAATATAATACTGTAATTTTAAATAAAATACATAGGAAATGTTGATGTAATACTGTAATTTTTAATAGTTTACTTTTAAATGTAATACAGTTTACTTTTATTGTTATAAATAAAATATACACATTAAAAAATACAAAAAATTCTATTTGACATAAAACATTAAAAATAATAAATAAAATTTCAATTCAAATATTTAAAATTAACATATGAAATAAATTAGATAATTATTTTAATTCAAATATGCAGGTAATTAAATACTAAAAATTAAAATAATATTTAAGAAAAATATTATTTTGTTTTTATAAAATATGTAAAGCACACTAATAGATTTTAAGATTTTTATCTAAAATAAAACAATAAAAAGAAGAAATAAAATTTCGATTCAAATATTTAGAATTAATATTATAAATTAGATAAATATTTATTTTATTTTATTTTAAAATTAATTTTAATATTTTTATTTTTATTTTTTTATTATTTAAAACGATCTGTGACCGGTATTCCCGTCACAGATCTGTGACAGGAAAGATGTCTCGTCACAGATCTGCGATGGGTGACCCGTCACAAATCTGCGACGGGAAAGCTTGCCCGTCACAGATCTGTGACAAGATTGCTCAACCCCGTCATTAAAATTCAGTGACGCTCTTTTTTGTGACAGATTTCTACCCCGTCACTAAAAATTTAGTGACGAATTTTGTGTTTTTAGTGACGGATTTTTCTGTCTTATAGTGAATAGCCACAAAATATCACAACATCCACAAAAAAACATATACAAAATTATACAAATGAAGCTGGGAGGGCGAGGATGAGGTTACTTTAAAATCACACTAAGTAAATTTTAATTAAATCATAATTATGTTAAGACTAACCAAATAAAAACAATTCTATATCACTCCCAGAAAAGAAAATGACTCAAAACATTCAACTCTTATTGTCCACCCTTCAGCCCCATTCAAAAGCATCCACTAAAATATTAGCACAAATTGAGAAATGGTCAAAATATTGTCTACCCCTCGGGAAAAATTCCCAATACAACAGCAGGCCGCCAAAGAGGCTTAAATATTACCGTTCTAACCTGAACAGGAGTCGAAAAATTATTTATAGTGTTACAAAAGGGAATGGTGAGGGTGACGAAGCAAGGGGCTCTAGAAGCAAATGGCGTGGGCGACCAGAACCAAGGGAAGGAAGTAGACGGCGTGGGTGACCGGAAGCAGACGGTGACTAAGTAGATGGCGGTCGCTCTGGAAACAGATGGCGATTTCTCTGGAAGTAGACAACGAGGTGCTCTGGAAGCAGACGATGATGATGAAACAGATGGCGATTACGGAAGAGAGGGAAAGAGAAAAAAAAAGAATAAAAAGAAGAGGGAAGGACACAATTAGAATTTTTTAGGGCAAGCAAATGGATTCCGCTGGAAACGTGTTTCCATCCAAGTTGTTAAAATTATGAAATGGTCCCAATGTTTTTGAAAATTACACAAATGGCCCGAAAAATGTTTCAGGCCGTTTTTTCCATTTTTGAAATGGGAAACAGTTTGGAAATGTCAAAATGGCGCCTTCGAGCTTTTTCTGTGCTTCACATGTGATATTTTCAATTTTTGAAGATTTTTTATAAATCACTTGTGCCCTCGTAAAACCAACTTCCAGTGTTTGGACTTTTCAGTCCTTCAATAAACCTCAACTGCCAAGAAGAAAAGATATAATCTTCTGTTTAGCTGGTTGAACGGTCATATGATTTTTGTTGAATTTGGAACTTTACGATTTTTCCCTAATCTTAATTAAGAAGAACATCTTCCATTTTTAAGAAGTTTCCAATCTAGTTATGAAATTTGGTTGCTTTATACATGTTTGGTGAATCATAAGTTTCCAATCTATTTTATGTATTTTATGGTTTGAAGATTATTGGATGGGTTTAGTGTTACTTAGGAGGTTTACATAAGAATGTAATGTTAATCTTGTAATTTTCTGAGATGACGTTTAGGTATCAAGCGGAACCATGTTAGCGAAGGTATATTTTTTGTTTTAGGTATCAAGTAAAACTATGTTAGCAAAGGTATATTTTATGTTTTAGGTATCAAGCAGACCATATTAGCAAAGGTATATTTTATGTTTTAGGTATCAGTCAGAGGCATGTTAGTAAGGATATATTTTTGGGTCATGGAAATATTTTTGCATAGATTTTTGTAATTTGTTTAGATGTAATTAGTAATGGTATTTGTTTAGATTTTGGGAATTTGATTTTTTAGAATTCATTCATCTTGTCTTTCCTTATACTATTTAAAACAAGTAAAAAGTATTTCTAGATATAGTAAATCATCAGAAATTTTACTATCTCATAATTTATGACTTCCATTTGTTGTGTTTCCATATTGTACTTGTTGGTTTCACCATGTCAACTAAGTTATGGAACACAACTATATTAATTATCTTCATTCACCACCATCTCATGAAATTTCTCCATGTGAAGATGGTGTTCAAACTTCATTTCATCATTACTCCGCCAGGGGATATTATCCACTGCCGGTCCCAAGCCCGGATAAAGGAGTAGGGTTGCGTTAGGTAGCCGACAGCCAGCGTAAAACCTAGTCGGATCCAAATATGAATTCTAGACAAACTATTTGTTGGGATGTAACCCACATAGAAGTCTAGAATTCATGTAGCCAACCCCACATAGTGGGATAACGGCTGGATATGTTGTTGTTGTATAATTTATGACTTCCAATTTGAAAATAGGTGAAGTTTCAATTAACTCCTCTAGTTCGCATTAGACAATTGTATGTAAGCATGATGTATCTATTTCGTGCTACACATCATGGACTAAAACTAATTTTGGAAGAAAATTCTTGACGTGTCAATTCTAGAAGGTAATTTATTCTCTTATAAATGTATAAGTCGTTAATATGAATGAAATTAATTATTGGATGATTTGGTGGACATGATGATGATTGCAGATGGTTTCAATAGATTGATGATGAACGCACAGCTCATGAGAAAACATTATGTGGAGTCTTGTTGGATAAGGAGAGAATTTTACAAGAAGAAGTCAAGGTTTGTGAAGAAAAAAAAAAGTTACTAAAGTTTTAAAATGAGCATAGCTATATTATAGAAGAAAATATAAAATTAAAAATGAAACTTCAAGAGTATAAGACAAAAGAAAGTAGGTTTGTTAGGGGTATAATTGTGTTAGGATTGAGTTGTTTTTTTGTTCAGTTTATGGGTGATAAAAAATGATAGAAGTAGATTTAGGTATTTAACTTTGGTGTAATTTTGTATTTGTAATTTATTGTTATCTTAGTTATTAGTAATTTATTGTTATCTTCCATAATTAAGGTTGTTTTTCTTGCGCTTTTTATTGTTTATCATGGTGGGCATTACTTTCTTATTATTTTCAAATTTGTTATTATAATTATTATATTCGGTAAGGATTTGTCTCTTTCTCTTTGGTTGTGTATTGCCCCAATTGGTCAAATAATCAATCATGGTAATTAGGAACCACTTTAGTTTATAATTGGATTGGCATCTAAATCTGACTTTCTAAAATGAATAGATCCAAAGATGATGTCTTTTTCAGAAAAATATTTTCTGATTTCCACTCCCCGTTGAATATCTATGTGCAGAAACTTGGATTCATTAAATAAAAATATTATAAATTTTATTATTTTTGAAAAAATTAGACTACAAAAAATTGCTACTTTGACATTAGTCTGCAAATCCCACTAGCCTACTAGTTTTTTAACGAATTTCACATCACAGTTAAAAAAAAAAAAAAGTAAAATAACACATGAGCTTAGACAATCAATTTTTTCTATTCTGTTATTTTTTTTTTAATGAATTTCATTTCTAGTGAGTTCTAAACATATGCAAAGGGTAAAACTACTTTTACTTTCCCTTTTTGTTGAATAAAAGATAAAAAGTAACCCCTTAGGATAGCTCAAGTAGTTGACTGCATAGGTTTCAGGTGTTGGGTATGTCAAGTTTGTGTGTTCGAATCCTGGGCAATACGGTAGGTATCGCTTAACTACACAAGGGGCCACGGGCACAGGTCTTTGACCTGGACTTACCTTGGCCTGACCCGATGGTCCGATTCGAGTCAACTCGTAGGTTATAGGGTTGGCAACGCTCGCGTCAAAGGCGCCGTTAAGCGAAACTCCTCGATTCCTACATTAAAAAAAATAAAAAAAAGTAATGTAATTATTCAAATAATTATGATGATGATAACTTTATCCAAACAATTGCATGGCAAAAATCACCGCATCATAATTGAACTTTCTATATAAATTATTCATTTGTACATAGAAAGCATCAGGATAACAATGTACCAAAATAAAATTACAAACTTTACAGCTCCAAGGATTATCAATTCTACCGTTTCAAAATAAAAAAATAGTTCTTATGTACAATCCAAATATTCAGAAGTATCCACCAAATGCGAGAACAAATTATTACACTCAAAAGCATCATAGCAGCACAAACCCAATGCCCATGTTCCCATCATTTTGCATAAAAAGAGCTGCTGCTTTAAGACCTCCAAAATCATGAACCCCATCTCCCTGGTAAAAGACATTATAACAATTATCAAGAACAAGATACATATGGCGATTGGTGAGAATACTAAACAAGATATAACCTGTCAACAACACCAAATTGTTCTATATAATAACACCCACCCACAAAGGGACATAGGCACTAGAAAACATGAAACGACTACAACCCAGTGAACCAAAAAGGAAAATGACTTGTCAACAACACTATCTTATTTGAGAAACAACTTCCCGAACTTATTTAATCGGTTTCCTCCTACCACACTGTCATAGAAAAAATAAACAAGAAAGGAATTATCAGTAACACCCAACTCTATGCTAACAAATAAGTAGCTTTACTGTAAAAACAATGGTGAACAAATAATAGTTACCTTCTGAATAGCTCGACATAATCAACAATCTCTAAAAAACTCCCTGTTGAGTTTGAATGAATCGCTGGCGATGGAGGAGATGAAGGTGGGGCTTCAAGACTTAGATTTATTGGTCCAAGACCTATTCAGGTAAAGCCAAGAATCGGTCCCAAGGAAAACCCAAACCAAGCCTTAAATAGGGGAGCTAATGGGTTGAGACCAAAATAGGTTGGGTTTGGTTCTTGTTTGAGCAATTAGGCCAAGCCCGCTTTTCTCAAAGACAAGATAAATTTACTTAGACCATCTTCTTATTGGGCTTCTTATAAGTGGGTTTGGACATTTCTTTAAATCTATCAATCTCGAACGAAAGCCTATAATAGTTTTACACTTACCTGATCTTACCATCATCGCCTTAAACTTGTTGGGTATCACACTCCAACAGAGAGCAAGACCTACACTCCTCAATTCATTTGGCACCTGATAAACCAGCCCAAAAATAGAATCTATATATGTATGAAAATATAATTGTTACATTGGAAACAGATGACACGATGATTATCAAATTATGTAATGACCCTCACGCCAACAATAAAAGTAAAGAAATAGAGTAATGCTTACCCCTTTCCCCTTAAATACACATCATGCTTTACATATATGAGATATAGAAATGTAACTACAAGGGTTACAACACTAAAACAAAAGCAATTAATCATAATTTCCATAAAAAACACAACATGAAATAGAATTGATCAACCCAACATTCATTAGTGGTTGAAAACACCTTGGATGCTGGTCATCCATGTCCTTTTATATCCATCACCTGCAAGATAAGGTGCAACATCATGCCTATTGGAAGAATTACAATATGCTGACTTGATTTAACGTTTTTACAATAAATAAAATGCAAGAACAAAACATAAAATAAGAAGAAAAAATAAAACAAGATGGTTGAGATGGCTGGTGAGTAGAACTTTGAATAAATGCCTCAAACATCTGGTGGGTTGTCATCGGGTCATGGATGGGGCACGTACATTGGCGTGAAGGGTTGAGTCGTACCAAAAAAAGCCTGCAAAAAAAAAAAAAGAAAGAAAGAAAGCACCAGGATATAACCTAAACGAACTTGCAAAAATTTAAAAATGACAACTTAGATTATTACCCTAATCTCATCCAAGTACTTACCATTAATTGTGAGTACGAGATTGATGTCGAAGCGTGACATTGTGCTTCTTCTGTAAAACCTTCACTGAATGCTTGACCATTTTCAACAATGTTTTGCATCGAGACATTACCTTGGTTTACTTTCGAGGATCCCACCTAGACATCAAATGAAAGTAATAGTCATTACAATTGGGAATTCAAGCACTACATTATTAAGTAAATAAAAAATAGATTAAAGCATACCTTCGCTTTCTTGGAACTCATTTCCCATGGGCCTTTCTTCGCTTTCTTGGAACTCGTTTCCAATGGGCTCTTCTTACAAAGCTTCCTAGGGGCTTCCTTTGTTTGCGAGCATCTTGGATCCAAAATTTTCCCACTTGAAGCTATAGTTGCCTGTTCAGAATCAGGAACTTATTCTTGCACACTATCTTCAACGTGTATATTACTGCCACAACTTAGCTTCGCATTGATTTGCTCAATGCAGTCAATTGAGGTTCCATCGACTCCATAGTTGCCTAGGGACGATCTTTGTCATCTACAACCAAGTCTGCAACCTTCGCAAACACACTGCACAACTTATCGTATCTTAACTTGCAAGGCGTACTAATCCAATCGTTGTAATTTATCTTCACTCTTGTGCAGGATTTACTGACATCTCTCTTCCATCGCCTTAAGATATACTTGTCAGGAAGTGATCTAGTACCATCTCGAATCAATACTGTGGCAATATGTCTGCAAATTATTTCCCTAAACTCAAACATGTGACAACCAGAAACGAAATCGCCTTTCTCTTTGTTAATAACAACTAAAAAAATTTTCTCCTTGAATCTTTCATCAAATATGATATCTTCGCATACCTCATACCTTATACCCAAGGATCCCTCTTCGATAGACACAACCTCACAATATGTAACATCCCGCATCAAGCGATAGGAATGACCGGAACAACTTACCCTGATGGCCCTACACAAACTTCCCAGGGGGGTCACCCATCCTTGAGCTGTCCAGTTCAAGCACGCTTAACCCCGGAGTTTCTTGCCTACATTCAGCTCAAAAGGTATCCAGCTGGTGTTGTTTGCTTCCTTACTTATTCTCGATATATACTACTCTTATCTGGGCTCTTGGGGTATTACATTCTCCCCCCTTTGAGCACATGACGTCCTCATCATGCGACCTTACAACTGATCCCAGACCTTTTTCCCTTTGGGGGCTTCCATCTTAGAAGCCTGCCAAAAGTCGCTCCTTGTACAGGCTCTCAAGCCCCGGTGACACTCCTCGCCCTCATCGGACCGTCTTCACCAAGGGTCGGCTCTGATACCACCTTGTGACGCCCTGACCCCACTAACGGGTGCCACCATAACCTATATTACAACCCCAGCCTGCTCAAAGGACGGTTATGCCCCTGTCAATATAAAATTTTAAAATAATATGGGCGCCCTGGGTGGGGTCCAGGCTTTGCTGCCTTCGACCGAACGAGAGCTCGGGAGTTAATTGCGATGACAACAGAAACTCACCTAGGCCTCGTACCTAATTAGGCCCTTGGAACATAAATCCAATTTCAAACAAATATCATCAAACCTAATAAATTACTTCAACCACCAAACATAATCAAATATATCTCAGTTCTCGGCCGTAGTCGACAGGTACAAGTTCCCTATCCTACTGGGTTTACTCATAGTGGGAACCTTAACTTGGTTTTAGCTTACTTTAAGTTAAACCATATCCGACACTCATAGTTAACACACAATAGTTACATTATATTATTAACATTTGGGGTTAACCCACACCCCCATGGTTAACAGTCGTTGCCAACCGGCGGCTCATCTATCAACACCGCATTTCCTTTCTCAGATCCCGAGCCACCTGTTAGGTTAGTGAGAAAATATAGGGGTGAGTCCCGGGAACTCAGTAAGGGTAATATGAGTTGCAGTAAATTAAAATGCATGACAATTATAGAATAATGTGAAATGCATCATGCATGCAGGCCTATCCACCTCACCCAAAACCGAATTTTGGTGGCCCCACTATTTTCATTAAGGACCCCATCTCGAGACTTACACGGCCCAAATCTATAGCCCTATGCCTAAACACTTCTCCCATAGTCCAATACAAGCCATGCCAAATTAAATTTACTTGCAAATCATAATAAACCTTACCACGTGTTAATCTCGAACTGTGTGTTGGTTACACGTTCCAATTTCCTATACAATTCTTGTAACATCCCGCATCGAGCGATATGAAGGATCAGAACAACTTACCCTAATGGACTTACATGAACTTCCCAGGGGGTTACCCATCCTTGAGCTGTCCAAAGGTATCCAGCTGGTGTTGTTTGTTTTCTTACTTATCCTCGATATATACTACTCTTATCTGGGCTCTTGGGTTATTACATTCTCCCCCCTTTGAGCACATGACGTCCTCATCATGCGACCTTACAACTGATCCCAGACCTTTTTCCCTTTGGGGGCTTCCATCTTAGAAGCCTGCCAAAAGCCGCTCCTTGTACAGGCTCTCAAGCCCCGGTGCCACTCCTCGCCCTCATCGGACCGTCTTCACCAAGGGTCGGCTCTGATACCACCTTGTGACGCCTTGACCCCACTAACGGGTGCCACCATAACCTATATTACAACCCCAGCCTGCTCAAAGGACGGTTATGCCCCTGTCAATATAAAATTTTAAAATAATATGGGCGCCCTGGGTGGGGTCCAGGCTTTGCTGCCTTCGACCGAACGAGAGCTCGGGAGTTAATTGCGATGACAACAGAAACTCACCCAGGCCTCGTACCTAATTAGGCCCTTGGAACATAAATCCAATTTCAAACAAATATCATCAAGCCTAATAAATTACTTCAACCACCAAACATAATCAAACATATCTCAGTTCTCGGCCGTAGCCGACAGGTACAAGTTCCCTATCCTACTGGGTTTACTCATAGTGGGAACCTTAACTTGGTTTTAGCTTACTTTAAGTTAAACCATATCCGACACTCATAGTTAACACACAGTAGTTACATTATATTATTAACATTTGGGGTTAACCCACACCCCCATGGTTAACAGTCGTTGCCAACCGGCGGCTCATCTATCAACACCGCATTTCCTTTCTCAGATCCCGAGCTACCTGTTAGGTTAGTGAGAAAATATAGGGGTGAGTCCCGGGAACTCAGTAAGGGTAATATGAGTTGCAGTAAATTAAAATGCATGACAATTATAGAATAATGTGAAATGCATCATGCATGCAGGCCTGTCCACCTCACCCAAAACCGAATTTTGGTGGCCCCACTATTTTCATTAAGGACCCCATCTCGAGACTTACACGGCCCAAATCTATAGCCCTATGCCTAAACACTTCTCCCATAGTCCAATACAAGCCATGCCAAATTAAATTTACTTGCAAATCATAATAAACCTTACCACGTGTTAATCTCGAACTGTGTGTTGGTTACACGTTCCAATTTCCTATACAATTCCTGTAACATCCCGCATCGAGCGATAGGAAGGATCAGAACAACTTACCCTAATGGGCTTACATGAACTTCCCAGGGGGTTACCCATCCTTGAGCTGTCCAAAGGTATCCAGCTGGTGTTGTTTGTTTTCTTACTTATCCTCGATATATAATACTCTTATCTGGGCTCTTGGGGTATTACATTCTCCCCCCTTGAGCACATGACGTCCTCGTCATGCAACCTTATAACTGGTCTCAGACCTTTTCCCTTTTGGGGGCTGTCATCCTAGAAGCCTGCTAGAAGCTACTCCTTGTACAATCTTTCAAGCCGTGGCGCCACTCCCCACCCTCATCAGACCGCCTTCACAAAGGGTCGGCTCTGATACCACCTGTAACATCCCACATCGAGTGATAGGAATGACAGAAACAACTTACTCTGATGGGCCTACACGAACTTCCTAGGGGGGTCACCCATCCTTGAGATGTCCCTAGCTCAAGCACGCTTAACTCCAGAGTTTCTTACCTACATTCAGCCCAAAAGGTATCCAGTTGGTGTTGTTTGCTTCCTTACTTATCCTCGATATATACTACTCTTATCTGGGCTCTTAGAGTATTATACAATACATCTTCCCTGTTAACTTATCCTGAAACTCCTTGAATTTTCAGATTATGTACACTTCTTAAAATTGTTTTTCCATGGGATACCTCGATGCGCATGGCACCATCTAAGAAAATGACTTAACGTCGGCCTGAAACTCTTTTTCAACTTTAGACCTCAATGCCTGCTCATATTGTTCAACAAATTTCTTCAATGGAGTTTTTAAGTGTACATAACCATTGAAAAATGTATTCATGCTCTCACTCTACTGGGTTGTTGACTTCTCTGCCCAAAAACTAGTTTTCAAGAAACATGGCACCCAACGAGCTCTTTGTGTGCATAGTCCAGACAACCAATCGTTGTCGTGCAGTGCATATTTCTCAATCATTGAACTCCAACCTTGCTCGAATACTTCAAGACTATGTGATTTGTACACCACGTCATGTACGACTGAAAGAATTAAAGCTTTGCAACTATGGTTCCCAAACTTTTCTAGCAACTTCTTTAGTATATGCCACAAACACCACATATGTTTTATGTTAAGGAAAACTATCTTAATTGCGTTTTGCATAGCCCTATCTTGATCAATGATTATTCAAGTGGGAGCCTGATCCTTCATGCACTGAAGCCATGTCTTAAACGACCACACAAAAGTCCTGGTGTCCTAATTCAAAAGAAGACCACATCCAAACAATGTTGACTAACCGTGGTGATTTATACCAATGAATGGAGCAAATGGCATGTCGTACCTATTGGTTAGGTATGTGGTGTCGAATGTCACAACATCTCCAAATTCCTTATTTGCTTGTCTACACCTATTATCCGCCCAAAATACATTCCTCAATCAACACTCTTTGTCCAAGTCGACACTAAAGTAGAAACCTGGACAAAGGGCTTGCATTTTTCAAAAATACCCTTGAATAGCAGCATCATCTCCTTCACCAAGTCTTAACTTTCTTATCTTATCACTGTAATTTCTACAATCCTTTTTCACAAACGTTAGGTTCTCATACCCACTAGCCTCAACAATAGTTGAGTTATAAATTTTCTATAGCAAAATTCCATCTATATCATTAACTTAAAGCTGCCACTTCACATGTTCGTTCAACTGTCTATAGCATTTACACAACCCAAGTTCTTGACAGTCGAAGGCGACGAAGCCTAGACCCCACCCAAGGCCCCATATTATTTTAATACTTTGTGTTGACAGAGCATAACTGTCATTTGAGATAGGATGAGATAGGTCGAGATTGTAACTATGGGTTACAGTGACACTTGGTAGTGGGGATTAGGGCATCATAGTCAAATAACATTATCCATATATATATATAGGCTTAGATAATCCATATAATCAATTAGAATTAAATTAATTTGATTGATTTGCTTCAATTGAATAATGTTGCTAATATGATATGGATCTGGGTAGGATGTAATTGGGTCGACAATGGATTTTAATTAGGTAGTTTCTTAGTCTCATTTTAAAATTAAAATAAGTATAAATTAAAATGTGGAATACATATAGAGTTTAATTATATGTATATGAATATGTAGTAGCCATTGAAGGAAGTCATCAAAGATGACTCATTTTCCGTCTTTTTAAGTCTGTAAATTGATTGGTGGACTATTATTTGCACATTTGATATATCATGAATGTTATACCAATGCCAACCAACCAACCAACACAAAGAACAACTTAATTAGAAGAAACACACAGCTAGATGGATGGATTATATAGATAAATAAAGCAGCGGATGAAACTAGCTAGGTATAGCTGGCTTCTAGTTATACATCACTCCAGATTTTTCACACACTGACACTGTGACACACATATATAGCAAAAGCCCTCAAACATTACCCAAGACATGCACTTTAAATTCTGGGTCTTCATCTTGCTAGTTAAGCTTATTTAACTACTAGCTAGCTACAGGCTATATAGTACTAGGCAGGCAGGCAGGCAGTAATTGATCACGCTCTCAAGTTAAGGTCCGCCGCCAAGCCAGCCACCAGCTCCGCCGCCAAACCCAGCTCCAACGCCGCCGAACCGGCCACCAGCTCCGCCGCCAAACTGTCCACCGGCGCCAAAGCCTAATGGAGGCGCCCCCCCGCGGGCAGCAGCGTCGCCTTGATAGCCGGGAATATTATCGTAAGTGGAAGCAGATTATCTTTCTGGTCCTGAAATGCTTCTGCTTCGGCTGCTGCTGCTTGGGTGGAGGTGGAGTAATAAGCGGAAAGAAGAAGAGCACAGAGAAGCAGTGGGAGACAGAGCTTAATAGCAGGCATTATGGCTTGAGGAGGATGATGCATCATGCGTGCATGGGAAGTGGCCTTGGGCTTGGAGTGGCTGGAGCTGGAGGGTCGTCTAATTTATAGAGGCTTGGTTTAATTAATTAATCCTTCACTACTCTTTATTATTAATTGAATGCATGCATGCTCATCAGACAATTAAGGTTGCCTCAACTGTTTTACATGAAAAAGAGGAAAGGACATTATATATTATTGGCAAATGTGCCCATTTATTAAATTTTATTTTTTATTTAAAAATATTTTTATTAATTAATTAATGATATATATATTAATTAATTACTATGAAATATGAATATTGCTTAGTAAATGTAAATGGCTGGGTGGAGCACATGGAGCTTGCTTCTTTTAATTGGTGACATGAAAGTTAGCAGCAAGTAAAGATGGGTCACTTGAATGGTTCCAACTTCGAAGCAAGCTTGGTTGTCTGCTCTGCTTTCATCATGTTTGCCACTTCCCAAGCATTAGAATATTATTAATTATTAATTATTCTGTCTATGTTTTTATGGAATAATGAAACAAATGCTTGTTTTTTTTGTGGGTTTCAATACACAGGTTTTGGCAGCAGAAAAAAAAAAATGGAAAGAACTGTTATACTGAAAAGAGAGAAATAAAAAAAAAAAAAAGAGAAAATCTTAAAAGTTGTTCTTATCTGATTGCCTTGTGACTTAAAGAAAGGAGAAAGCAAATAAAAAATTAAAATTTTATTTCCTTTCTCTATCTGGTTGAAGGCAATATATGAAGAGAAAATTGGTGGAGAAGTTGCCAAGCGAGCATATGGAAGAAGATTTTTGCTGTTTTTATCCAAGATGTATGGAACAAGTCTCATTTTTGAAACAATCATAGATAACATCAGAGCTGCATTAGAATCTTTGTTTTTTTCTTTTTTTTTTTTCAAACGAGTTAAAATTCATGCAGCCAACCTTACCTATAAGAATGAAAGATTTCGGGCAAAGTCTGACGAACTCGGGTAATAAAATTACAGCTTGGAGAAGACACTGGAAGACAGAAGTACTGATACTGAAAAATTTGAGAATTCAAAATGAGAGAAGAACAAAAACAGATACAAATTCAAAGAATTGCAACAAAGCTCTAATGTCAAGCCTTCTTAGCAGAGAAGCCAAGGATTAGATCTTTAATTTCATCACTGTTTGCTTTATCAAGTGCAGTGAGACCATTTGCATCCTTGACAGTGTAATCAGCCCCAGCCCTTAGTAGCTCTTCGATTTTCGGCTTGTCGCCTTCTGAGGCAGCCATCATCAACAAGATGTCTACTGGGTGCATGTTGTGGCTCAAAAGAGCCTCCATCTTGTCGTATGAACCCTCAACAGCAAGCATTCCCATGTAGTTGAAGTACTGCAGAATATGAACAATCTTTTTAGTCTTGGCACGGGAAACAGCCCATCAAAACACAGAAGAATGGACTTTAGTTGAAACGATGATTATATAAACCGTAAAATGATTAAGGTGAAAATAACTTTCATGCTGAATGATATAATTGCTGAAACAACAAAGACAATGATCCGTTCTTTGAGGGAGGAAATATGGGATCGTAATGCCAAATATGTCAAAAAGTTGCGGCAGCTCGGGACCTAAACTGGAAATCAAATGGAAGCATGACACCATTTTTACATTGAAATGGTGATAAGAAACTGAAAAAAATAGAAAAAAGGATTCAGTTTTGCTTTGATGTGTAACATGCTGTCTGCATAGTCTTATATATGCTGTATGGCTGCACTTAGTAACAAAAGAAATACATCAAACTATTTTTTACCAGCATTTTGTATATCTAAATTACATTAACACAAGGACTCCTTAACTTTCCGTCTTAAGAGAGAGCAGAAATGGTCTTTTATCAATCTATCAAAGAAATAAGATCAAGATGTTTCTCTTTTATTAAACAGAGATGGAGAGGAGAGCCTAAATGATGCGAGACAGTAGAAAGATTGCAGAAAAATCGAAGAGAAAAAGAATTAAACAGGGGAAGATGAGGACCCGAGCAATCAAGCAAGCAAGAGAAAGAAATTTCAGGGAGAGAAAATCATCAATTGTATTCAATATCAATCAAATGAGTTAGTTTCTTTCTGATTACATCATAAGCCTATTTATAGGCAGTTTCTTTCTGATTACATCATAAGCCTATTTATAGGCTGAAATCCTTGTTAAAATGTCATTTACTCTCACTATAATTATCAGAACAAAATTAATGTAATATAAAATCTAAATACTAAAGTTCAAATGAAACCTAAAACCTAATATCAAACATTAAAATTTAACTAGCCTAATTCCTCATAGATACATGTAGCTCTTGTATATCTATTCAGGAAGCAAATATACATTAACTTTAGTTGTAGAATTGCTAATTTGCCGAACAAAGCACAATGCTTTACAATTCTCCAATCTCTGTGCCAAGAAGTTTGGAAGCACATTATCTCCGCAACACACTCGACTCAATTACATACCCAGTGACTGCCCATGGCCATGGCAGTACCTGGAACTTGGAAGTAGTTCTTGAGATTATAACAATATGCTCACAGGTTAATAGACCTTAGAAACCTTACTGATCACTGCAGCTGCCGTGGTCTGGGTCGTTCTTCTTCCTCTCACATGTTTCCTCTACCAAAATCATTATAGGTGAACACAGAGAACAAGGCTCCCGTATTTCAGGCTGGGGAAAGTCAATTATACACAGAATTACTCTTATTTAGTAAAGAGGCTGTTGTTCCTGACTTGAACATGTGATTTTCCGATCATAATGGAGCAAACTTGCTCTTGCGGCCAAACAATAGACTACCAATAGAACCCTGAAAGACTCTTGCAGCATCCACCATCTTCGTAGCTAAGCAGCATTTTAGGTCTCACCAATCAGTTGTCAATTGACTTCTAGAAGTCAAGAATATAAATTCATTGAAAAGAATAATAAGAGAAAATTTTACGCCAAATGCCCATCTCGAGGCAACTTGGGAATGAGGAAATGAGGAGATAAAGTTTAATCAATCTTCGCATAACAAAAGTTTCACGAGATGATTGATACGATTGTATTTCATAGATTTCTTAAACTCAAGCCAATCTTCCAAACGAAGGTCCGAAATCCAACATAATGTGATCAAGGAACGAAAGCGGAAACTAGATATGATGGAACAACCATATCGAGAAGGGTGGGTTACCTACCTGCTCAACATCGTCCCTGTCGAAGTCGTCGCGAGTTTGACTGCCGTAAATGCCGGCGCCTTCGGCGTCAACCCCATTCTTGCCGAAACGGAACCAGCAAGTAGCTCTAGAGCCGCTGCTGCTGGGTCCGATTCTGGCGGGTCTGACCCAACCCAGCCTCTTTGCAACGCCCAGAAACTGGGTCTTGATTTTGGGCAAGCTTGGGGATGAAGAAGAAGGTGAAGAATTGCGGGATTGCGAGGCGAAGATTGGTTGCACGGTACAGAAGAGGGAGGCCATGATCTTGGAGTTGCAGAGGAACGAACTCAGCCACCAAATCCAAGGCTTTATCCACTTCATTGATAAACCTATAAGTAAATTTATATTTCCCACATGCGACCATTATCACGGTGGTGCAGCGGAAGTGTGCTCGGTTCGCCATGCAAGGTTCCAGGATCGAAACCGACTCACTTGAAAAGTTTCTTTCTCCCTCAATTTCTTTTAATTCATCGATTAATAATAACACTCCTAATAAATAAATATAAATATTTAGTAAATTTGGATGTACTATTATTCTCATATCTATGAAGGTGTCTTTTTCTTTTTAATCATATAATTTTTAAAGATTATTCTACTTTGCTCGAATTAGTTGACATACAGGATAACTAAAGATATTAAATGTTAAAAATATTTTCATCTTGAAATTGTTGTCTCGCTTCGAAAATACCGCACGTTTAAATAAAATCCGCCCGAAGTAAACAGGGGCAAACTTCAACTGTGATGAAGTCCGCCCACTGCACGTCCACCTGACAATTTTTCGATAAATTCATGCGTCAATCCCTTTCGGGCACTATAACACAACTCAATTTTTAATTCATACTCGTCAACTCAGATTTATCGGGATGTCTTACTATAAATTGTCATTCCTACAACGATTAAAACCAAAGATCTTGGTCTTAAAAACTTCATCAGGACAAGAAATTTCACTAATAAGAAAAGCATCAACATCCTTCAAAAGTCAATAACTAAAAGCTTTCATGGGTGCCTGCAGAGCAAACTCTGTGTTGTGAAGCCGAAGGGGGAATGAATGACTGGATCAATCAATTTGCTTCCAACCACATTGTGTATATCACATGGCTATCAGTCAATTCATAAATTAGAGGAAGAAATGACCAATAAATGGCTCATCTTTCCTCCTCATTTAACTTCCGCCTTTTCCCTGAAGACCAATCTATATGAACAAAGTGAGAGGATGATTCCCTTCCATATCTAACTGGCAACTGCTGCATTAAGTGCATTTACGAATTATACATGTGTTTTTTTTATAGATTTACAGAAAATATAATCATCAACAAAGATGCTTGACAAGTTAATATTTATATCACCGAACTTGAGATTAAGGCTTGATTTTTAAGTTGTTTATGTGTTTTTTTATCTTGCTCTCCATCCCCTTGATTAGTTCTTCTGGATAAATAATTTTTGCTTGAAGATACCCTTACATTGAGTATTTCAAAAAGAACATAGATTTCCTCTACCAAACAGAAGAACAACCCTTTTTGTTTCCCTACTATTTTGAGACAATGAGGATAAACTATCCTATCATAAGAGCTACTGTTGGGACCAACGCGTGTAAAAAAGTGAAATCCCTCACCTCAAGGTGAAATCCTATGATAAACTATCCTATCATAGGAGCTACTGTTACTATCAATCCACCGAAAGTAGATCACTTTTTTCACCTTTCCTTCTCATCATATGGTACTGTTTGGGTTATGTGATGAGATGATAGGTTCAACAACCTTCCCTCCTTTTTCTATTTTCAAGTTTTTCCTTTGCTGCCCTTCAAAAGTTTGCCTGTAGATTCCTACTTACATTAGGTCCCAAGCCGAATAAAGAAAAGTAGTTGCATTAAGTAGTTAACAGCTATTATAAAACTGTTACAAGGATTTTACAGAAAATAAAGTCATAAACATAAATGATTGGTGTGCTAAAATTCAGTAAGCCATACCCAACATAGTAGGATTAAGGTTTGATTTTATTTTTTTTTCGGTTTTTTTTGTTCAAACAATTTTCAGAAACAAGGAAAATAGCATATTGTAAACCCATAATGCAACAGTTGTTCAGAAATCAGCCAAGGTTCCAAGGAAAGAAAATATCAGAATTGAGACCCCATAGTAGTTAGAGGGTTGTACAGGAGGTAGGTAACTTACTGTTTCAACTGCTTACACATGATTACAATGACCATGGCACCAACCAATTCTATAACTACACTGCTCTTCACTTTAGATAAAGAGTTCAACATGTGAGTATGTATACCAGGAGCAAGGCCCATCAAGAATGCCCAGGATACAGAGCAGCTTGTCTACCAAGGCAAGATCCAGAGGCAGCTCTTCATCCACAAGCACCCACCTCCTATCCAACCAAACAGAAAATAATGTATAAGTCCAGCACTTTGGCCGCAACAATTCCAGAGAAAATGGCAGCAACAACTTTAGCTGAAATAGGCACCAGAGGAACCGTTGGATCTCTTATAATGAAAGAAATTGAGTACTTTAACCGGCTAGGCTGCCAAGATAATTCTGAGCAGCTCCCGTGTCAACTAACAGAAGTGGCCTCCACGAGTAGTTACTCAAGCCTGAAGCATGGATCTTTAATAACAACACCAAGAAAGAAGAAGAAAGGAGGAAGCAAGCTTGTGCCAAGTATGTGTTCTACGGTGGAAGTTGCAGACAGCAATCAACCAAGCACGATTACAAGATGCAATTACAGGAACCTGAGAGCTGATGTGGAGAAGTTTCAGACTTAGACGAAACTCTCATAAGCTTTGAGAAACCAAGCTCCTTGAATCTATTCGTTATAGGGTTGGCCCATGTCCTCTCTGTGTTGCCGCACTTCAGGTCCACAACTTCAACTATGTAAGATCCTCTTTTATCAGGTTTCTCTCTACTAGGAGTTCCGTCTAAGGAAATATTATCTGAGTAGAGCATTGGTATTTGCTGGGTTTTTCGGTTCTGGTGTTTAGTCTTCCGAGCAGTTTCAGGGTTTTTCTTATTGATGGTAGTGCGGTTGCAGCTACTGCTGCTGCTTGCTTCATCCAGTAAGGTTCTTGGCTTTAGTCTTTTAGCATCACTAGAAACTGAAATAGAATCTGTATGAGATTCGTTCCTAGATGATACTGGAGGTTGAGCTGTGGACTTTACAGCAGATTCTAATTCCCTTGACATTAAGGTACCAATTGTCCCGGTGGTTCCCACTTTGACGGATCCTCCACCACCCTTTATAGCTTTGAGCGTTGGAACCATGTTGTCCCCCATCATTGAACAATTTAGGGGATTCTTTTCTGAAGAAGTTTGTAAACTCCAAAACTGGATCGACAATGTCACCTCGAAAGCAATTCAACAACCTGTCAGTAGTAACAGGATAAGTATGAAATGTTAGCTTTTGTTTCCAGAATGAGATTGCTATATGTAATGCAACTTAGGAAATGCCATCATTTTGTTTTAATAGATTTCTTCATATTTCAGTTAATTAGTTTCAACACATTTCTGATGGTTTCAAGAACTAGGCAGATAAACTCAAGAAGAAAAATAAAAGGCTCTACATTAAGTCATCAACCATAGCAATTTTTCAGGGCTGATAGGTAGTAAATTCCCGATCAAAACTACAGTTAAACCTAGCAGTTAAAGAGAGGTTTATCAGTGGAGCAAAAAAGTGGAGGCAGACATGAGACCAAGTCTAGGCAGTGATACTTCTAAATCAGTCAAAATAATAAAAGTCAAGACTTATTCAACTAGCCAACAACTTGTGCCCGTGTAATTTTATCACCATTAACAAGAGATAATATGGCTGGTAAGGGAAATTACCAATGGCTGATCAATGAAGTAAATGAACCATAAACATTCATGCTTCATAATCAGAAAAGTTCTAGTAAAACCCATCCAGCAATTGCTAAAGGGCAACTGCTTATATTCAAAAGAAGGCGGCAATTTTGAGAGAGAGAGAGAGAGAGAGAGGCGAAGAAATAAGTCTTAAATCTTATTAGAAAGAAAAGTTTATAAAATCGCCAAAATTCAGAAGATCAATTTGGCTATCGGCCAATCAAAGCTGAAAAAAATTAACAATTCAGAGCTAGAATTAATTTGTCCTCTGGATGATAATTAAAAACACAAGAAGACACGAGTAATTTGGTAAAAATGAGTGGGCGAAAATCCATCTACTTCAACTAGAATTGGTTAGATTCAAGTTGGATTGACTTCCTGATTCAAACCAATAAGAACCGAAAAACAGTTGAGATCATTAATAGCCATAAAAATACAGGAGAATGAAACACAGACTAGAAAAGGAAACAAAAATTGCATTCTTCCTTTCAAGCCCAAGCATAGAAAGTGGGAAAGGAAAATCATGTGTCCAAAACAAAAGCAGCCAAACATTAGATTCAACTGTTGAAGCAAAGAACTAGAAAACTTCATTACATCATATAGAACAAACCCTAATTTCAGCAAGATCCAAAGCTAAATTACCACAAATCACGAAGATCACATGTAGGAATCTAGAAAACCTCCAACGAGAAAGAAAAAAGCGTACCGGAGCTCAACGTGCTCCGCAACGGGGCATTAAATCCCTCTCTCTCCCCCTCCCAGATGTGTAAAGGGAATTTAAGACAAAAACCCCACCGAGAAGGTCGAAATCTCGGCGAGAATGTGTGAGTTTTTCGAAGTTTCGTGATCAGAATAGTGAGGTTTGTCCCGTGAAGTTCCCTCTGGTGCCCGTGAATGACTTATGAATCCATGAGATGAATCTATCCGATGAGGGATAGGGTTTTTTGGCTTCTTGTTGGAAGCAAAAAGGAATAGTCAACGAGCGCTTGCTTGGGGCAGCATTTGACATGGATCACGCGACATTTATGGAGCTCGCTCCCCGGCTGTCGCCTTGAACCCGTGAAAAAGATTCACATGAACCCAAACATCAACATCATGATGCCTCCCAATTTTAAAAATAAATATGTTTATTGTTATTATACCACACACACCACCCACCCACCTCTTTTGAACTTCAAATTTTAAATTTTGAATTTTGAATCTCCCAAATAAATCACACTTATTTGTCTTTTTATCCTTGGATTAATGACACTTAGAATTATTATCTTTGCACAATCCTCATTACTCGTATCTTCAATTTCGATATAAAAGATAAATTACAAGTGAAAGTTTTTGTTTCACTGCACAAGATAAGAAGTCAAACACATGATCTACTGATACGAATCTCAACTTATCATGATTCAACCACTTGATTTGTGCCTTGAAGACGTATTAAATATGACATTTTTAAGAATTTTATGTTACTCGTATCAACCAATATAACATTTATTCGATGTAGATAAAATAAGAAGGGGGTGTGGGCCCCACCCCTTCCCCCAACACTTGATAACACTTTGTGATAAGTATTCTAATATAACTATAAACATTGAACTATAATTAGAGTTATTCAAAAATCATAATTAATTTGATTTGCACCCATCTCTAATAATAAGTATCACTTTACTTGTTTCATTTAAATCAATCTACTTATCAGTTTACAAAAGTTTAAGTTATTTTTATAAAAGACATCTTTTGTAGTTTACTTTCGATTCTTTGTTTGTTGTGGATTTTCTTCTTTAAACAACTCATTCCATTAAGTCAAGCTTCCAACATGATATAATCACTAAGTTAAATTAAATCAAGCTCTCAAGACACATTATCCTATATATCCTAAACCAAAGTTTGAATATGCTCAAACTCTAGGTTGTGGTCTCTTATATGGTGGGGATCATATTCTTACTCATCAAAGTATCGAATCCCTTATATATTTTGTATATCTACTTCAACCCAACTACATATTTCTCAAAAACTCCTGAAACTTGAATGCACGTACAATCATTTATCTATATTTTTTCAGAGTTTTAGATTTTTTACCATGTTTGTGAATGTCAACATGCACATGTGTTAAATAGAATATATATTTTATGTTTTAGAGTTTTCAAGATTATATATATTATAATTTAATAATTGTACTCGCACGATAATATAAATTGATTAAGATGTATCTGTACTTAAAAAAATAATATAAAAATTATTAAACTATTTGAATTACCCATCTTCATGCCCCACATGCCCATAGTCATTTGAAGTCCATGGAGATATCTCTACTTTGGTGTAGAAACAAACAAAGGTATTAAGAATTGATCTTCAAAAGTCGTGTTATAAGTAAGTTTTGTTGAGATTTTTGTTTTCTTTATCAATTGCTTGTTGCTTTTACTTGCTTTATAATTATTGTTCCACTATAAGAAAAATGCGTTCTCTTTATTTTATAATTTTAAATTTTAAATTTTAAATTCATTTTTAATTTTCTATTTAATAGTTTGTATTTAGAAAATTGAAAATGCGTTCTTTTTGTCATTTTAAAAAACTATTTCTCAAAACAAAAAATTATAAAATATGTTTTTTTTTAAATTTTGAAAATAATTTTTTAATAATATTTTATTCAATAAATTTGACTATGAAGTAAATTAAAAAAATTTAATGTTAATATATTATTAAAAAATATATACATTTTAAATTTAATGAATTTTATAATATTTGTTCCATTATAATAATAAAATATGAATAAATAAATGTATTTTGGATTTAGAGTTTATTTTGGATGAAAACACTCAAAACAATTTTTTGTTGTTTTGAGTTTTCTTTATAATTTTTTTTAAAAAAAATATATTTTTAAAAATAACAAAAAGAACATATTTTCATTATTTTAGAAAATTAAAAACTAAAAATGACTTGAAAATAGTAAAGAGAACGCAATCTAAATTTTTCTAACACTTTGAAAAATAAGTGTTTCACGTCCTCTCGACTTTTGAATAATTAGTAAAGGGTATTTATTGTCGTTTATTTCCCCATTTTCAATGAACTATTTATTGATATTTTCAGTGTCTCCAAGCATTTTGGAATTGTCAGTAAAAAGATATAACTTACAGACATATTTTTCCTCATGTTTACATTTATAGACTCAATAAATGAACAATTCCCTAATGTTTTCAACGTCTCCCTAGTATTTTTGAATCGTTGATGGCGGGATACTTATTGACATTTGTACAAATATTGAGAAATCCAAAAAAAAGGCTAAATAAATTGAACGACATTTGTAAATACCAAAAACTTTTCCTAGTACTGACTTTGACACGAAATTTATCGGAATTGTAAAAATAAATGCCAACGTGACTTTTGCCAATGTTTTTGGATCATTTTTGGGCGTTTGTAACACCCAATTTCCTATAGTGTTGTTTAACATTTGCCAATGTTTTTATTTAATTGCATTATGTGAATTACATGAAGTTTCTACGATTGATGGACAAGATGTTTTGATTGTTTGTTATTATCTCTACAAACAATATTATAGCTTACATGTGGTATCAAAGCATATGGTTTAGAAATTCATGTTAATTTTTGTTTAAAGTTATGTTTTATGGATTTACATGAATTAATTTGTATGTAAATAATAAAGGAGAAACTCACCATTTGAATTACCGAAAGTTTGTTACGATTGTCAATGAAAAACAACGAACTAACACTGGTGAAAGTTGCGACCCTCTGTCTTTTCTGGCCGCATCATGTGGGTTGTCATTAGTCATGGCCTGAAGCTTTTATCGCATGCCCCTCCGTATTCTCTGGCCATGGCCTTATGCCTCGCCACAATTGATGCCTCGCCACAGTTGATGCCTCGTCATCGAGGATCGAAGGTCGTCTTGTGATTCAATTATAAATCTTAGTCCACTACCTTAGTTCATAGTCAAGGATTTTGCAAACACGTTAAGTATATTTTACTATACCTTGTAGCTTTTTACAGACCTAGCTACACAACCTTTATTGTTGGCTTTTTACAATTAGGCTCAACTATAACCATTTTCTTTCAAAGGATAAGGCGCAACTTATACAGTTGGTTTTTTACACTTGGCTAAGCCAAAATCAAATACAGCCTTTCAAATGATCAAGTGTAACTTTTTACAGATTTCACAAATAAGTGAAAAGAATTCTCAAGAGAAAAATATGAGATACAATAGTAAGCACTTAAGCTTTCTCTTGAAAGAGAGTTACAAGATTTGAATGTAAATCGCACTCTTGAAAAATCTCACCGAAAGATTTAAAGATAAGCTTTTAAGAAGTAGAAAGCTTTTGAAAACATTTGTTAGAAGCTCTCAAAGATAGTTCTTGAGTGTGTATTCAGTTTTTCTAACCTTCTTTAGACAGTTTCATCTCCTATTTATAGATTTTCCTGCATTGAATGTTAACTAACATAGCAAATGACAATTAGAATGTTTCAATTAAGTCACAACTGCCACCTTTTGTCTCTATGAGTATTAAACAACAAATATAAATTCACAAAAAAACATCTATATTGTATGAATTGCATTTAATGAACTGAAAAGATGAAACTGGCAACATTTAATGCATTCAACGATTATATTTTTTCAAAATTTGACAGCCGATACTCGACTATCTTATAGGCTTACTTAACTAATATAATACTTCACATGATTGAATATACTACGTAATCGATTATACAAAAGGTTTACTCGAGTATGACCAAGTCCTTACTTGACAAACATAGAAACCACAAAAACTTGCATTATTCACTCAATTACAAGGCTAAGATTACTCGACTAATAGAGATTTTTACTTGAATACAAATACTTGATACTCGATTAACCTTATAACCAGAAACTTAGTTAGCATCCAACCTATCTTTATTCAATTAAAAGGATTATACACTCGAGTACAAAATTATATTAGTTGATTATCAAGAAAGCTTCACTTGAGTAGAAAGATACTAAGAAGATTTAACACAGAAATATTTGATTATCAAACAGTTTTACTCGAGTATAAAAGATTGATACTCGATTAGAAAAAATCCTTACTCGATTAATTTTTGAAAAGACAAAAGTGTAATACCCTATTTTTCTCAAGCGTGAGTTAACTCGGGATTTCAAGAGTATTTTTTTTCGAGAACAATCTCAACATACACCCAACTTAAATCATTCCCAACAATTTCGTTCTGCTGAAGCAAGATCGAAACCTCAAATAATACATAACCGTGATGCTTTTATTTATAACATAGAAATCGTATCATCGTTTAGCATGACATCTTCAAAATAATATATATAGATTTTCATCTCTTAAAGATAACATCTAAACACCTTAAACATAACCAAAAGACTTACTAAAGATCTAACTTATAGATAACGGCTACATCTCGAGAACCTCATTTCTCTTGGTATCGTTGCTTGCACCTGAAACATTTGAATATTCCAGAGACATTGTGACACCCCGACCCCATTTCCAAGTTTCACCGTAACCTGTGGTTACAATCCTGGCCTATCTCGAAGGACGACTATGCCCCGTCATCATAAGATAATATGGGCACCCTAGGTGGGGTCCAGGCTTCGTCGCCTCTGACTGTCGAGTATTTGGGTTCAAGAACATAGGCAGAGAAAATTTACCCGACAAGGCTTTTAAAAAATACAAATCAATAAATTACTTTAACAGTTAAGCAAATCACATTCTCAAAATTACTCATAGCAGAAACCTTAACTTGATTCAAAGCAAATCATAGCCGTTTTCTATAGTTTAGTACAGAGCATATATAATTTACATAAACGACACGTACATGGCCTACATTCTCATTGCTCGCAATTATTGTTAACTGATGACTCTTCTACCACTAGCGTTTTCCCTTTTTTGGACCCCGATCCATCTGTTGGGTTAGTGAGAGTGAGGGGGTAAGTCTGGGGACTCAGTAAAGGCAACATGCAATGTAGTAAATTAATGAACATGACATCATAGATAATAATGAAGTGCAACATGCATGTAAGCCCGTCCACCGTACCTATCTCAGCCTCTAGATGGCCCCTAGTGATTTCATCTATGACCCCATTCTAGGACCCTCACAGTCAACAATCCACTACCCCATGCCTAGGTACTTCCTCAATATCTTATGCAAGCCATGACAAAAGTAATTTACAAGCAAAACATATTAAACCCTTACCTTAATTTGTTTGCTGCTCGGTGACCAACTCTATTTCGTTGTATAGACTGGTAGCGTACCCGCAATGCCCTTACCACAATTATACATATACATGAGGCTAAGTAATTTATTAACTAATCGCAAATTAAATTTACTAATTTAATTAATTCTAAATATTATCTACTAATTTAATTTAACTAACTAATTAACTAATTAAAACAAACTAATTACTTTAATTAACTAAGTAAATTTAATTACCTTAGTGCCGAACTCCTCCTCTTCACCTCACAGAGCTTTATCTTCACTAATGGCTTAACTCCATGGCTGCGTTGCCTATTTATACACTTAGCCGTCCCCTGTTTCCTCCCAAAATCCATGGTATAATCCATGGTTTTAAATCCTCAATTTCTAGGTTGGTAATTGCCTTGGCCACTACTCCCTTACGTGGCTTAAAATTAGCTTCACAAGGAGGGTATGAAAGTTGTGAAATACAAGAGAAATTAGAAGCTAGCAGAAATCAAAATCAAGGTTAATTACTGTTGGACGCGTGGTTGCAACTTGACAGCTTCTTGGCTTCAATTTGACACTAAAACGGCGTCGTTTTGCTTCATTAATTTGCTAGAAAATTCTAGCTTTCTTCCCTTAAATCTTCCTTCAAATCTTTTTTCCTATTCTTGGATCGAACCCACGACCAAAGGGAAGCTCCTGGGAGTGCACAACCAGCTTACTGAAAGCCCCTTCAATTCCTTACTTGCATTTATTATATTTAACTTATTCTTTGATTGTTACTTAATAATAATATTATAAAGTTTCCAGCATCTTGCACGTCCCAAGATTTGAAGCTTCCAGGATTTCATGCACATTGCACTTCCAACCTTTAAACTATGAGCTCCCTTATTGCTTTATATTAATTAAGTCCTCAATTTTTCCCACTTTGTACTTAACCCAAGAAATACCATAATTTCTTATTTACTTTCCTTATTCAAAACACATTAGATTTAAAATTATTTTCCTCAAAAAAAACAAATATACTCATAAATCACCTTCAACGTACCAAATCACGTATTATTCATTTTTATTATTATTTTTTTCCAAGGCCAAGGATGTTACAGACATAGTCCAAATTAGATGTTGAATCATCTAAGTGAGAGTTCAAAAATATTTTCATAAATATATGCTAGACCATGAAACAAACCGATATATCTCGACATGTCCCAGTCCAAGAGAATCTCACAACGCTTAACTCATATCTCGAGAAAAGAGCAATCTCTCTAAAGACAACATAATCATATACAGTTGTGAGCTTAATGTATGCTCAAACTTGCACCAGACTAGACATTAGCTTTGTTCTCTGAATGTTGGATAAGTATCAAAGTAATTCAGATCTTGATCATTGAAAAGCTACAAAGAAAGTTCCCATATACTTGCAAGGAACAAAAGATCATATACTCACTTATAAAAGATCCAATAATGTTGTGGCGGTTTGATATTCAGATTCAGATTTTGTCGGATGTGTTGATACCAAAAAATCTACATTTGGCTACTTGTTCCTATTAGTTGGAGGAGCGATTTCATGGAAAGTGTGAAGCAATCTATTATCGTTACATCCACAATGGAAGCTGAGTTTGTGGCATGTTTTGAGACCATTATTCATGATTTATTTTCTTGGAACCTTATTTCAAGGCTTTGGATTGTCGACAATATTGCCAAGCAGTTAAAAATTTAAATGACAAGTATTCCAAATGTACTAAATATATGAAAATTAAATACTTGGTTGTTAAAGAAGAAGTTTAGAAATAAAGAGTGTTAATCAAATATATTAGCACCAATCTTATGATTAAAGATCCTATGACAAAATGACTATCGCCCAAATTATTTAATGAATATGTTGATATTATGGGTATTTTTAGGCATAATTAGAGATATTGTAATATGACTCTATTAAAATTTATACATTTGATACTTTGAACACATTTACATGTTTATGATATTTCATGTTTTCTATTTATATTCATAATTGTCTTAAAGTGATGTTGACAGAAATAGTCTTATAAGAAATACATTAAAGTTAAACTGTTGAGATTATCTTCATTAAATGTCATGTTAAGTTGAAAGTGTTGTATTACATGGAAGGAATTGTGTTAGAAAAATTGGCACATAATTGTCATGACTTGCATTAATATTTCAACTTTACAATGACATAATCTTTTAGCCAAAATAAAGAGAATTTTAAGTACCATCTTTATGCACATCACCTTCTTCTTATTAAATTATTAAGGAAATATCATATAAGCCAAGTGAAAGAATATAAGAATTATTTTATAGCTCACATAATAATTGATATAAATATCTCATTATATAAATGGATACGAATTATCTTGTATCTTACATGATAATTGAAATAAATATTTTATCATATATGATGGTATTTATCTGATGAGATAATTAAATTAAATATTAGATATGATGGTGTTTGTGTTAATCTAATGATATAATTAAAGGATTTAATAAAATAATTGATTACTTTAAAATTTAATTTGGTTTAATATATCTAACTCCTTATGAGTTTTGATGAGAGATTACTTCTATTATAATAAATAAAGATTTGATGATCTCTCTATCCAATACATAAAAAAAAAATTACAATTATATTTTTATTCATCATCAAAGTTAGGATGAAGGGAAAGAAATCAAACCTGACTATTTTCCTTATCAACCGACATTCTCCCTTACGACTTAAGTTCTAAAGAATCATACAAGCTTTTATTTAATCACATTATGTGAATTGCGTAAAGTTTCTACTATTGATGGGCATATTTTTTAGTTTTTTGTTATTATCTCTTTACATATTATCGTTGCGGAACAACTCAATGGGAGTCAATGATGCACCCAGACATTGAAAAGGATGCGGTGAACCCAAGTTGACAATGCAAGGTTCACAGGTTTTTTAGTTCTTTTTTTTTTGTTTTCTTTTAATTTTTTTTGTTTTTCGATTTTTTGATTTTTGAGTTTTCCCCATTTTATCAATCTTTTTCAAAAAATTTCAATTTTTTTTTGTATTTGTTTAGTTTTTTTTTTATTTTCAATTTGTTCAATTTTTGTATTTATTTAATTAGTTTGGTTTGATTTTTAATACAAATTTAATTATTTTAATTTTAGTATTTGAATTGATTTGGTCACCCCAATTAGTTAATATCTATGGAGTGATGGGATAAATTTATGCCACCAAACTTTAACTAATTCCTACTGACACAAGACACCAAATGTAGCAGTATTGTGTTATAAATTATTAGATCATGTTACATATACTAATGAGATGTATAAATTTGATAATTGATTCGGACTTTATAGATTAGATTTCATTATTAATCATCGACTTTTATCAATCATAAAACTCGACCAGGCTTCATTAATCATGAAATTCGATCGAGCTTCATCTAGAGACGGCAACAGGAAATTAGATAAGGGTATTTTTGAATTTTGGCACTTTTAGTCATTCTCTCACTAACCAAATTGTTTGTACAGGTAATATTTTCCTAAACTATTATCTTATTCCTAACTAGTTATCAAACGACCCATTAGCATAGAAAAGTTTTAAGCTCTAGTATCCTATGTATCGTCACATAATCAAATATAATAAATTTTCTATTAGCTATCATAAAGGTTTCTTCATTTTAATCTCAACATTGAATTCAAGCATTTTTTACTAAGTGAATCACTTTTCAAGTTAAATACACTTGTGGACTTATTTTAACTGATTTGATATGTTGCTCACATTAGATAATAATTATGTTACCCAATACTAATATAACACTACCATGTCCCTCCTATTTTTCCCACTCCCTTGACTGTGCCATGACTTGACAATGCCATGTCAACATTAGATAACATAATAATTGTTCGATGCAAACAACAGATCAAATCCCTTCTTCTTAAATCTTAAATGTGATTCGTGTTAATCTAAATTACTAAATTTGAAATCACCTCAAATCTTTTGGAATTATTACACTTTCACCCGCTATTTTTTTAATATTTAATGTGTATATATGTATATTTATCCTTTTTTGCTTCAAATTTCTTCAATAAAATACTTAAAAATATATAAAATTATATATTAAATATCTCCCAAAATACAATGTAATCGGGCCTTGGCCTTATAGCCTATATAAACTTGATTTTAATTGCTATTTGGTACTGTTGATCTCACCCATGTAAATTCTAAAAATATTTAATTACTAAGCTACAGAACTATGGTTCTTATTGTTGGAAATTTCCTAATAGCCTTTTTATGCTATGACTCCATTTGTTTAATTATTATATATATCAAACATGCATTGTAACTAGTAAATTACTTACATCTAATAACTATCTCCTGCAAGAGTGATATTATGTTGCACGGCACGAAATGTAATAGGGTGGGTGTGTGAGTCTCATATCTCTCATGGGACCTACGTCACTTGCCTTTCATATCATTTATCTCAAATAACATAAGAATTACCCAACACGAGCAATCAAACGGATTCGTCTCAAACAATGGAATTTAGATAGAGTCATCTATCCGAGTTGGGGTTGGGACTTAGGTCCAAAATTGAAATTTGGTATCATTCCATTATTTAAGTAACAACTATGCCACTATTTTTAGTAAGGAAAGATTTTAGGGTTTTAAGTTTTTTGCAAGGATTTTTTCAAATGTTTTAAATGGTCAGTGTCAATGACTCTCATCTCTTGTCTCCTTAATTATTAATTAGTCAAACAAATTTCTCCATCTATGAATCTTAAAATGGAAAAATGATGAAGTATCAAATAAGGCATTGAAAATTAACTTGTGAACCAAATTAGATATTGTATTTTAAAAAGAGTCAAATAAAATAAATTATTGTATTTTCAAATTCAGGGACAAAATTCGATGTCACATTAGTCATTATGATAAATATTATCTTAACATTGTCGACGGTGTTTTAATTTTGTTAACCTTGATCGTGATCAAGACTCGAGAAACAATTACAAACACTTAAATCTAGGTTTGAAAAACCTCACAAAGTCACAATCATCCAAATTGAATTTTAAATTCAAATTTTGAAAGCCCCACACTATTACAAATGTCTAAATTAAACCTCAAATTCAAATTTAAAGAACATTACTTAAACACAAAATGACTCACGATGCAATAACTCTAAATCGCAATAAGAAATGCTTATATGTTCAAGGTGTTTGGAATTTAATTGTGAGTCTAATTTTAAAATTAGGGTGATGAAATTATAGTTGATACTATTAATTAATAAAATTAAAACGGCATGATAAGCATTAAAATGACATATATCATAATTATTTATACAACATTAAATCTACAAATATAATCATTTCTAAAATATATATAATAAATAACTTTAATTCAAATCAAAATACATTAACTTATTTCAAGACAATCTTATAGCCTATTTCATAAGTTTGAATGAATCACATAAAACTCATTTGGTGCATAAAGATTAAAGAGTGGGCTCCACGTTTGAGGAATAAAAACAAAACTTGCTTTAATCATGGAAATGGAATCAACGTATTGTATTGAGTTTATCTACTCATCAAAAAAGTCAAGCCTAAGATAAGTTTAACAACTTAAAAAAATAATACAAAAGTTTAAAAAGTTTCATAAGATAGAGAATGTTAATTGTAGATGGAGACTTTATTTCATTGTGCAAGATAAGAAATTAAATTCATAACTTATTAGTATAAATCTTAATTTATCATGATCCGACTACTTAATCTATGTCTTGAAAACTTAAATTGTACTCTTAAATTATGATATGAGGATGATAATGACTTGTTTAATTAGTAAAAAATTAAAATAAGTAAGTAAATAAATAAATAAAATAGGTCATTGGAGTTTATTTTAATAAATTATGTTGAATTATTTAATTATTATTATTATTAATTTGAATACACCATGGTTTGTGTGTCACCTGTAACATGTCACATGAAGGATGAGGAGGATTGAGGAAGCTTCGGATCTCAATTTCTGGAGTCTCTCGTACAGATAACATAACCCTCCATTTCTTCCCAACCCCAAGTAGCTTTGATTTTGCTTTCATGGTGGGTAATCTCGCCCATCTTCCCAACCCACTCTCTCTCTCTCTCTCTCTCTCTCTTACACTCTGAAAATCTCCCAATTTCTCCATTATATCTCATCTTCCTCTTCGTCTAAACTGTGTTCTGGGCAACTATGAGTCCACTGTTAGTCCCATCTTCAAGACCTTAGCTATCTATCCATTCACATTCATCGCTCCCTGTGAAATTGGATCTGCATCCCCATTCTCGAAGCCCTAGCTTCAGTGTTTGCTGAATAATTTTTTACGATGAGTGCCCAAGCGCCCAAGTCTTCGAGGCCTTCCAAATCGCAAATGCCGTCGAGATCGCCCTCGTCTGGTTCGTCTTGTCTGTCGTCGCACCTCGCCATGATCGAGCTCAAGCAGAGGGTCCTCACTTCGCTCTCTAAGCTCTCAGACAGGGACACGCACCAGATCGCCGTCGAGGACCTCGAGAACATCATCCAAAACCTCTCTCCTGACGGCGTCACCATGCTACTCAATTGCCTTTACGACGCCACTGGCGACCCCAAGCCCACCGTCAAGAAGGAGTCGCTCCGCCTCCTCGCCGTCCTCTGCGCCGCCCACGGCGACTCCACGGCGAGCCACTTGACCAAGATCATTGCGCACATCGTGAAGAGGCTCAAGGACGCTGATTCGGGGGTGCGGGACGCGTGCCGTGACGCGATTGGGGCGCTTTCGGCCCAATTCTTGAAGGGCGACGGCGATAACGGCGTCGCTGGGTCGGTGGTTTCGTTGTTTGTGAAGCCGTTGTTCGAGGCAATGGGGGAGCAGAACAAGGCGGTTCAAGCTGGGGCCGCAATGTGTATGGCCAAGATGGTGGAGAGTGCTTCGGAGCCGCCGGTGGCTTCGTTTCAGAAGCTCTGCCCAAGGATCTGCAAGTACCTTAACAGCCCTAACTTCTTGGCAAAGGCCTCACTGTTGCCGGTGGTTTCTAGTTTGTCCCAGGTAAGAATTCTAAGCTTCATTGACAGATGTTTGCAGTTTCAACTTTCAAGTATGCTGCTGCTACGTGTCAAATTTGATGGCTTGGTTGGGTTTGGAATTTTTCTAATTGACATGAAATCGGAAGCTGGAGTTTTTACGATTTCCCATTTAGGAGATTCATTTGGAACCATACTTGTTCAAATCTGGAATGAGGATAATCCGTCTTTTTCGGGCTTTTATGATGGGAGCAAGTCAGGAGCTGGTTGTATCAGATAATAATGTAATCTGGTTTGCGCATTTTGCCAGTGCAGAAGGCAGGTCCTAACTTTGGTAGATAAAAGAAAGGGGGCTGGATCCCTGGAAAAAATCATTTTCAGTTTAAACATATAAAAACTTAGCCCATATCGTGCTAAACTAGATTACTGCCAAACCATTTTTGAAGTAAGAAAATTTTGAGTCTTAACGTGGCATCAAACTTATTTTACAAATGAATTGAAGTTCATGCTTGGTTTGATCACTGGGATTTTTAAGTTAAAAAGGAAGTAAAGATGGTATATTAGGGTAGCAACTTCAACATGTTCTGTTTTAACATTCAAGTTTGTATTTGCCTTGCTTTTTCTCCAAAAAAAACCTGGAATCTTTAAACCTTTATCTTTCTTTATGAAGAATTATTAACCCTTGGTTAAGTTCTATGATCTGTTTTTGTGATCTATCAGTCTCTCATTCTACACTCAGGCCAGCTATTTATTTCACATCAATTGTGGTATATTGTCTAGTGTACTCTGATTCTTTACCGATATGATGTTCTCGAGATCACCAGTTGAGAGTCTGCACAGTGTCTTACAAATAATTCTGAATGCTTTACCATCAGTAGTACATGTGCGTGTAAGGTTAAGGGAATACCTGCAGCGTGGCTCTTTAATATTTGACTGGATTACATCAAATTGAAATAATTGTTTTGAATTTTTATGCTTGTATTCCTTTTTCGGGGATTAGCCGAACCCACATAGAGCAATAGAGGCTTGGTATGTTGTTGTTGTTGTTGTTGTTGTATTCCTTTTCAGGGATGGAGCCACAAGTTCACTTAATTTGGGGCAACAATGTAATAGTTTAATTATCAGTTCTTATAAAAAGCAACCTGCACACCGTGAGTAATTAACTACTATTGAGTCCCCACCTGTAGTGGCAAATTAGTTAATAACAACTGTTTAAAGAATATAATTGTCCATTGTCATTTTCAATTTCAGACAACTCAAAGAAATTAATATTCCTACTAAAAAAAATTTAGTAGAACTGTAAAAATAGATCATAGTCTCTTCAAGATGGAACTGTAAAATAGATCATAGAGGGTCAAGAAGAATTACCTTAGGCAGATACTTTTATAAGGTTGCACCAATTGACATTAATTTTTATAGTCAACTGTTCTTAAGCACATATGATTTTTTATTCATAAGCTTTTTGCAATATTGGAAGCCAACTAACTTGTTCCTACTCTTTCATAAAACAGAAAAAAATTCCTACTCTGGAAAACCTAATTTACCACCTTTGTGTGTGTGTGTGTTTGCCCCCTTTGTAATAAATTCTAGTCAAGCCAGTTTTGGATTTGTAATAAATTCTATTTCAAGTTTCTACAGCAATCATAACAAGCTATAATCCCACTAGGCGGGGTGAATACATGCTTCAAGTTTCTATAGAGCCTTAAAAATTTATTAAGCAAAAGCAACACCAGCAGTATGGAAAGTATCACTATGGGGTTGACAAAAGTAAAGTTAAGAAAAGTTTTTTAGTTAAAATTAGATCAAGGCAAAATATAAAAATAATGAAATGGTGGGCGCATAAATTTGATTGGGGAAATTCAATATCAAAAGAATCTATTCCATTAGTCTAGAACAATCACTTTACTGCCCACCCTCTTGATCCTTTACCGATCTGTACATTTTGGATAAGAAATAAAAAATCCATCAGTAGCCTACATTGTAAAAATACGGCATCCCCTCATGGTATAATAGAAAATAGTCTCTGGAACAATCACTTAACTGCCCACCCCTCTTGATCCTCTATCGCTCTGTACATTTTGGATAAGAAAAAAAATCATCAATGGCCTAAATTGTAGAAGTACTGCATTCCCTCAAGGTATAATGATAACTCAAAGAATAGTGGGCCAGTGAAAAATTGTTATTTATTGTACTCCTCTTGCAGGTCGAGGCTATAGCAGCACAAAGCTTGGAACCATTGCTTCACAGCATTCATGAGTACCTTGGAAGTACAGATTGGGCAACGCGTAAGGCTGCAGCTGATGCATTAAGTTCTATAGCCTTGCATTCAAGCAACTTGATTGCAGATGGAGGTACTTCCACAGTGACTGTGCTTGAGGCTTGCCGATTTGACAAGGTATTGGAACAATGCTTCCTCTAGATAATGATCCTTGTTAGAAAAGTTTTTGCTGCATATAAGGGCAATAATGATGCCTGTATTTGCCATATGATACCCCACAGTTCATTTTGGTTTTATGGGTATCAAGTGGGTTGACATGTTTGTGTGCACAAAGTAACCCCTCATTTCCTTGACTTTGTTAGTTTCTTGTTATTCTCCAGTGGGCTCCTTTGGCTTTGTTGTTCAGTTAGCATTTTTGGTTTAGATGCTGAATATTTTCTTATTTATATCTATCAAACTATCAACATGAAGTTGAAGTATTATTATTATTGTTGCTACTATTATATTGGATTTCTCCAAAAGGAATAATCCACTAGGACCCTCACCCACCCCATCCAAACCAGGTGTCACTTGATGCTGAGAGGGTTCAAACAGGTCTCCTCTAGTTCCTTTGTGAGGGATCTTACTTCTCAGCTGTCCTTGTGTGTTGTCAAGTTGATTTATTACTAATATCCATTGAACTACTTTTCTTATAAAGCCTATACTTCACTTGACCAGAGGAAATCCTTTCTTTTTGTTTTAGGGGTGGGGGGAGGGGGATGTGGTTTTCTGATCTAAGGGAGCAGTCATGTCTGCAAACCATGTAGGACATTTTCAGGTTGTTTTCTGGCTTGCTTGTTTGTGTTTGTGGCATGTGCATTTTCCCACCAGGCTTGATCAGAAATTTAAATTGATCTTATCTATCTAAAACAAGAATGATTTCTGTAGGTTGTATACTTGCCTCTTTAAACAAGAGAAGAGAGAAAAGTTATGTTTGTATTTCTTAATTATTATTTTTTATGTGAAACTTGACATGATTTTTCAGATTAAACCTGTCAGAGATAGTATGACAGAGGCTCTGCAGCTGTGGAAGAAAATTGCAGGAAAAGGAGGTGTGGAAGCTTCTGATGATCAGAAAGTTTCATCTCATGGTATTTTTTTTTTTTGTTATTTTAACTTTATTTGATTTCTCCTTGAGCTGCTTGCTTTTGTGTCTATATCTTGATTTGTCACTTTTTTTGCCCCATGTGGTCAAAAACCTTCAGATGGTGAAAATTCTGAACCAGCTGAAGTGATGGAAAGAAAGGATCTGAAAGTTCGAAATCGTAGTGACAGTAAAGCTGAGACATCAGCAAAGGATTCACCCAATGGATCATCTCCTTCTGATGTTTCACACAGAGAAAAGGGTCCTAATACTCTAGACAAAGCAGTTGGGTTATTGAAGAAGAAGGCACCTGCACTAACTGACAGAGAATTGAACCCAGAATTCTTCCAAAAACTTGAAACAAGGGGTTCAGATGATTTACCTGTAGAGGTTGTTGTCTCTCGTCGATGTCTTAATTCTGCCAATATGCAGAATGAGGGAGAATCAGAGTCAAATGGTACAGATCCAAAAGAAAAGTCAAAGGGGAACTGTCAACCAGATGATGGATCCTTTAACATTAAGTATCGTAATTCAGAGAAAGGAACTGCTAGTGGGTTTTCTAGACAGCGAGATTTTGATGATTTTGCCCGGGATAAATGGGCTGAAGAGAGAGGTAACGGGAAAGACTCGAAAACTAACTGGTTGGCCATCCAGAGACAATTATTACAACTGGAGAGACAACAAGCTCATCTGATGAATATGTTGCAGGTCAGTTACATTATTATTTTTTGCATAGAGCAAACAGTTACTGTACCTGCTTATTTCATTATTGCTTTCTTCTTTTACAGGATTTCATGGGTGGCTCTCATGATACCATGGTGACTCTAGAGAACAGAGTGCGGGGTCTAGAGAGAGTTGTGGAAGATATGGCGCGGGACTTGTCAATATCCTCAGGTCGAAGAGGTAGTAATTTTGTGGTGGGATTTGAGGGATCTTCTTATAGGCCATCAGGTAAGTATAATGGCTTCCCTGACTACTCTGGTGCCAAAATGGGGAGAAATGGTGATGGTTGGATTCCCTTTGCAGAGAGGTACGCCCCATCTGATGGTATAGGTTCAGCCATGAGAGGGCGGGGCCCTTCTTGGAGATCTGATGTTTCTGGTGCTTGGGATTTCCACACATATGGAAAAAATGGACAAATGGGATCTAGGAGAGTCTTAGGCAGTGGTCCCATAGATGGTAGTTCACCCAAGTCAGAGCATGAGAGTGATCAAGTTGGCAATAGGAGAGGTTGGGATAAAGGAGCTGGTCCTCTAAGGCTTGGTGAAGGGCCTTCTGCAAGAAGTGTCTGGCAAGCATCAAAGGATGAAGCAACCTTGGAAGCAATTCGGATAGCTGGTGAAGACAATGGAACTGCACGAAATTCCAGAGTAGCTATTCCAGAATTGATTCCAGAAGCTATGGGGGAGGAGAATGCTGTGGCAGAGAGGGACCCAATCTGGACTTCTTGGAGTAATGCCATGGATGCACTACACATGGGTGATTTGGATTCAGCTTATGCTGAAGTTTTGTCTACTGGGGACGATCTCTTACTTGTGAAGCTAATGGACAGATCCGGTGCTGTGGTTGATCATTTGTCAAATGAGGTAGCAAGTGAGGTTTTGCATGCTGTTGCACAGTTTCTACAAGAGCAAAACTTGTTTGACATTTGTTTGTCTTGGATTCAACAGGTACTTTCTCCTCTAGTGATTTTTGCATCTTCAATCTGTGTTGTGTCTGTGCCAGTTCTTTTAAATATTTCCCTTTACTAACTGTAGTTTTTTGCAAGAATCATATTAACTGGAAAACTAACACTTACTATAAACAGTTAGTTTATTAGTACCAGAAAAATACTTTCCCTTTTGCTTTCAGAATTTGCCTGTAGATTTTATAGAATATATTTTGACAGGAAAATTTGGAATAGAAATGCAATAGTCAATTTAATTATTAGTGCAAAAAATCAATTATGGAACATAGCATAGAGTGATCATGCCTGGAAATACCAAAGTATATGCTAAATCTGGAAATTTGTATGTTATCTTTTTATTAGCAATAAATGAGAGTTGACCGTAATATTTTTATATACTCCATATATGATTTGTAATCTTTTGACCAGAAGTTTTCTGTTTTGCCACTCTGCCATTAGCGACATAACTAGAAATATATCTGAGAGCTTAGCTCAATGACTGGCACACAACTTACTCCCTTCTAAGCAATCAATTACTACTTGGAAATCTTTTTGAATGAAATTATACAACCCTACTGCCGTCCTTGATTTGCAAATCTAAATTAATTGCACTTACAGCAGCAGAACCGTCATTAGAATTTTATATATTGAACAATCACCTTTCTTCCTGATAAGTATTTGAGTTATGCAGCACAAGTTTAAAAACTTATTTATTCAAACCCCTGAACTCCCACGAAACTATTTCTAGTGTGGCTTATTATAATTTTTGGACAATGGAGGGAAATAACTATTTGATATACTAACTAAATGGGATTATTTGGGGGAGCCAACGACATGTCAAATAAACTGTTGATGCATTAGCAAATTCTGCTGAAGCCTGACTTCTGATTTAGATATTCTGCCGAAGGTTTTGTACAAACAAGCTTCTTGGTTTTCAACTAACATGCTGAGAACAAGTACCATTTAGTTAGACATGCGTTATTTTATGGAATTTAAATTTTTTTATTAGCCAACTTGTGTGAACATAATTTACCTGGAAACTGTCCGTTCTGTAATTCATGTTTCCATTTTCCAAACTGAAACAAAAGTTTCATGGGGAATCTGTAAGAAACATTGAGGAGACTTCTCCAGAACTCTAAAATGTTGCAGAAAGCTGCATTATGGCTAAAATATTATCTAACATTAGTAGTTCTATATTAATGGAATGCTTTATATTGCTATTTTTTATTATCATATTTAATTTTAAATTGAGCCTATGTTATTTTGGACCAGGACCAGGTTCACGTTTTTGCCTCCATAGCATTTTCTGTTTCTCTTTTCATCTTGGAGCAATGGAGTTTGAAGTGCTATTCTTTTTCAACAGTTTTCTCCTTTCTGATTTAGTGAAGCAATATCAATAGGTTTGCCTTCTTGTTTCACTCTGCTTTAATTGCAGTTGGCAGATATTGTCGGAGAAAACGGACCCGATTGCTTAGGTATTCCAATGGAAGTGAAGAGGGAGCTTTTGCTGAATTTGCATGATGTTGGCTCGGCAGTCGACCCACCAGAGGACTGGGAAGGTGCAGCACCTGACCACCTTTTGTTGCAGTTGGCGTCGGCATGGGAAATCAATCTGCAACAGCTGAACAAGTAATCTTCAACTTAATCAGTCCGGGAAATTCTGTATCTTACTGTCTTTGGGGGGGTTTGTCTTGGTTGGGATGAACATGTATTTAGGTAGATAAGATGAATTGCTATACAGCCATATAAATGAGTGTTTTGGCATTTTGTTATTTTCATTTGATTGAATTGGAATTAGATACGCCTTCTGCTCTAAATACAAAGTTGGGAGTTGCAATTGAAAATCTATCATCCTTGCCCGCATGGACGGCTCTTTGTTTCTAGTCATTGCAATATGCTGAAATTCATTTATTATTGCTAGGAAATAAACAACGTTCTTGTAGTAAGAGTTGTTTCTTTTCCCTGCATTGGCTTAACTCTTCTCTTTATCCATGAATATGAAGAATACACACACACCCAAACGTATTCTGAAAGACAGTAGAATTGACCAACAATTTGATTATGGGAGAGCAGATGGCTCAAATTTTAAAAATCAAAACAAACGACATTCTTTCAAAAATGTTGTTTCCTAGATGAAAAGCAATCGAAGGTTTTCTTGTTTGGGAGAACAATGGGAATGAATATAATAAAAAGATGCACGATAAATCAAAGACAAAATTGGACTGTTAAGGTTAATATTGTCTCAATTCAATTCAGGAGAAATATTACGGTTGTTTCTATCAAACAAAACCACTGTAAGCAAAGAGGCCCTATCATTCAATTTCACGTCTCCAGAAGTAATGCCTTGTGGATTGTACAAAAAAGCTGATTTGGGTAAATAGATCTTCCTTACAAAGGCGTGTATAATGCTAGAAGATTAGAGTCTCATGACATTCAAGAACATAATGGATGGAATTCAACGTCACATGAAAATACACAGTTCCTGGCAAAATAATACGAATCGTCTATATACAGATCCCATGCTCATTTTTTCCAGAAGAAACTGCAAGATGACACCATAGGCGGTCAAGGTTCTAATACCAGGCCAAAACTTCGCCAAAGCACAACTTCTGCAGTAGTTTACAAGCCACCAGAGTAGACAATGTTTTGAACTATGTACCCAATTCCCAGCCGAGTCATACCGCCTCATGGACAAATAGCCAACTGGTTCCAACTCAGCATGAACATAAGCAACAATTCTCTCAACAGAAAAGCTTCTGATCTGTTGGATGCAGCCAATAGCATTAAAACAGTACTAATCTCCAGCTGAATAGTGACCAGAAAGCACCAACGCCCTAGTGGGATGGCCATCAGTGAATGCAGAAGCCTCTGCCACCAGGGGGGAGGAATGAGGGAATACAAAATTTTAGCATTCTCGAGTTGTACCTACTGTTTACTTGGCCAAATACCAGTCTTGAGCACATTTTGCATCAACAGAAAGGTCAACCTTGAGAATGTTCCTCCCATTGAAGGGTTTGGACATGCAATCGACAACTATAGCCTTGGCAACCTCAGCAGACTCTGTTGGTCCTTCAAGGATTACTTCATCATGAACCTGTTTCCAAGAAAATGTCTTTTTCAGCTATCAAAGCCATGGTTAACTTGTAACTTGATAAACCCATCAAACTTTAGTTCTCAAACCATGCGGGCATTGCAGGTTAAAACATTGCAGCAATAGATTATTGCTGTGCCACCAACTAATGTAATAACTTATTTACAGACTTTTAGAACTTGTCTGATTCAAAGTCCTTGAGTGTGCAATTTATTGTCAGATCAGCATTAGTTGATATGTCCAGATGGAGTTAGGAATACTCAGGAAATAATGTCTTAGGAACTATTACAAGGAACCCAACTCAAAATATTTTATCTTAAGTGAGCTTTTTTAATATGATGAGAAGGACCACCCTCTTTCTTTTCCACACGAATCCGTATTTACTTAGTAGTAGTAGTAATAGATGTCAGGGAAAAGTTAAAAGAATAGGTCTCTCTCTCTCTCTCTCTCTCTCTCTCTCATGCACAAAAGGAAATTTTTGCCCTGGCAATGCTATTTGAAAAACATACTTGGTTAAACTGAACTTGAGGAAAGGATTTTTCCCCCAGTGACAGAGAACTCAAAATCAGCCATCCAGAACAAAGTCTTAGAATAAATGCATGCAATTAATTGCAAAACGCATCCACATTGATTAAACACAGATAGATGTTCAAGCAATATAACCTTGGTACAGATTCCCATCTCCAACCCCATCATCATAGACCCAGCAGTGCACATACGACCTAGATAAGAACAATCAAAACCCTTAATCCCATTATGTAGAGTCAGCTATAGAATGCTAGACCTCAAACCATTTCTTTTGATGGTCATATCCTCTATAAGGCCATTAATATCATATCCTATGTCTAAGTGTCTCCCACCAAATTTTCTCAACTTCCTATCTATATTTTAACTCTGCCCATGGATTTCTATTTACAGTTGGCCCCAAGCCCAGATAAAAGAAGGGCGTATTAAGTAGCTGACGGCTAGTGAACTATTCAAATCAACATGAAATCTAAACAGATGGAAAATCATTGGGGTATAACCCCTCATAGTGACACATTGCATTGCCTGAGTATAGTGAAAAAAAATGAGCTAGGATGATCGCATTAATGCCTGGGTGTTGTGTTAAATGAAAGGGTTCTCACATTTTTATGGATGAATGCCAGCTAGGAAGTTGGTCCAAAATCAAAGGAGGTTTGGACTTTGACAAGATCATAGCATAAGAATGTCAAACAAGTGGAGGAAGAGCACTCGGTGCTTGTTTACAAAAATAAGAGGGAAGTTCAAAGTTGCAGCATTATAGAAAAATCAAGTTAACCAGAGACTCAGAAACTTTAGAAAAAAGTGATTGAAATAAAGATCAAGAAGGGAAACAAAAAATGTCTAAAAACTAATTTGGTTTCATACCTGATATGTTAACAATAGAATATATATATATATATATATATATATTTGTTGAGGCACCTAATGGAAAAGTGTAAAGATAAAAAAAAAAACATGATTTTTTTTTGTTTTTCTTGATATAAACAAAATGATTTACATATGTTGTTTATAGATTTAGAAAAAGTTTATGACAAAGTCAGTTGGAGTTTTTTTTTTTTTGGCTTTTCTTGGAGGATCTTAGAGAAGAAAGGAGTCCAAATTGCCCACATACAGGTTACTAATGACATGTATCAGGGAGCAGAAACACATGGAGGAGATCCTGAGGCTTTTCCCCTTACAATTGAATAAATCAAGGATTTCCATTAAGCCCTACCTCTTTGGCTCTAGTAATGAATGAACTAACTAAATAAGTCCAAATAGAGGTGCCTTGATGCATGCTATTTGTAGATGACATTATGTTAGAGAGTGAGACAAAAGAAGACATGAATATAAGTTCAAGATATGGAGGAACGCTTAAGAAGCTAGAGGTTAATTAGGATATTACCCATAGAATTAAGGTAGGATAGTTAAGATGAAAATATACATCCGGTGTTTTATGTGATATTAAGATTTCACTAAAGTTACAAAGAAAATTCTATAAAACAAAATTTATTAATATCACATAAAACATAATGTTAGGCAACAAATCACCAAATACAACTGTTATAGAAAGATGTTAAGATGGACACGGAGCCATGCAAGAAAAGATAATATTAGAAATAAAGTTATTTGTAATGAGGTTAGAGTGATTCCTATTCAAGATAAAATGCATGAGACATCACTAAGATGGTTTGGTCATGTGGAAAAAAAAAAACCAATAAAAGCTCTTCTAAGGAGAATGGATGGAAAGAAACACGTATTTAGCAGAAGAGTTGGGAAGACCAAGAAAAACTTGGTAGGAGACTTTTAGGTATAATGGCTTACATAAGCCTTAAAAAAGTTAAAATCATAGAAATGACTAATAAGTTAGAATTCATGTAGCTGACTTCACATGGTGAGTTTACGGCTTGATATATTGTTTCCTATCCCTATTTTCCTACAAATTTCCTCCATTAGTCCACTTGCTTCACAAGTACTTCTATCGATTTTCTTATGAAATGCCCAAACCATCTGATTGTGACTGCTTCATCTTATTTTCAATAGTCATTACTCCAACTTTATAATATGTGATCTAGTTTCTTTGTTGTTTTATGTGACCACACATCCACCATAACATTCTCATCTTAGCAACACTCATTCTTTTTTTTCCACACATGATGGTGCTTAAATGCCCAACTTTCCAATTCATACAACAAAGATAGTCATATAGTTGTTCAACAAAACTTTCCTTCCAACTTTAAAGGGATTTTATGATCGAGATATAATGATTATGAGAAAAATTAATATTATGTGCTTTCAAGAGACAAGAAGTGATGGAGAAAAAGCTAAAATATTAGTAGAGTTTGGATATAAACTTTGTTACTCAAAGAAATATCATGCACATAACAAAGTGGGGATTATTATAGATAAAGAAATTAAAGATAGATGGACTATAAAGATGGAGTAATGCACTTGAAGAGAATGGGCGACGGGATTATCGCAGCTAAAGTTGTTCTAGAAGAGACAATGAATATTTTTAGAATATATGCAGCGCAAGTGGGGATTAGGAGAAGATAAAAAGACAATTTTTAGATTATGTAGAGGTGTTGAAAAGGGTGAAGAATAGTAAAGCAATTGAACCAAATAATACCTTGACACAAAGGTAAACAGATACACGGGTTTGGCGTATCAACATACTACCTCTGTCAGTCTGATGTAAGCCAAGGTTTTCTGGCATATCAAAATAGTACAGTATCCTTCTGAATCTATATGCCCTACCATATCATTATAAATAGGATCCATGTAGGTTTTGGTAAACATATCAGAACATTTGATGCAGATATATTTCTTTTTTCCTTCGTAAGGGGAGAGGCTAGGGGTCTAGAATTTATATAGAAACCTCACATAATGGGATTAAAGTTTGTAATTGTTGTTGTCATGTTGTTTTAGGAGAGGAAGTTGATGAGGTTAAAACATCACCTGTAAAAGTAGCCTCCATCCAAGCTCCCCCAAATGTGCATTCCTTGATATCGCTAACATAGCACACATGGCAACATCAGCAGCACTACCCTGTTAATATTGTCCATGTCAGATCTGAATATACCCTCATGTGTACATGAGAGAGAGAGATTTGAAGGTTTTAAGTTAAAAGAACCTGCACTGGAGTGTTGATTGCAGCTCTTTCAATATGACCTCTATGGAAGTTTGTAGCATTAACCATTGACGGGAATGTGCGGGCTCGTCCAAGCAATGTGTGAACACATCTTTCTTGTTCAGCTTCCTTCTTCCGTAATTCCTGCCAAGCCCGTACTTCTTGCCTCCCGTTATACCACCGTTTCACTGTTTCTTTGGCTTCCTTTACAGAAACCTGAAGAGTAAAGATAACAATTACCATTCCTTCATACAACATGATATCCCATGGCAGGTATTGGAACACCAAAGTACCTTCCAATCACGGGCAAGACCTATGGGAGTTTTTCCATAAGCAATGGAGAAGTTTAGCATCTTTGCTTTCCGTCTTTCAGAAGCAAAAGCATCCTAAAGAAAAAGAGTATAAACATTTTGTGTAAGACCGACGAGAAAAATACACTCATAATTGCACCAGGACATAACAATGTCAGTCATAAGGAGCAAATAAAGTAACAAGGTGAAAAAATTAACTGAATTTGGCCCTCCAACTTAAAACAAGCTAGTGACTGTTGTATCTAAATAAAAAAAGTGGCTTAAGAATTCAGTTTCATTACTCACCTGGAAAGCACCTAACTACTTTTTAGCATTTTCCAATTAATAACTCTTCTGGCAATTCTCTTTCAAACGAGAACTCTTCAAACCCAGATAGATCGATCTTTCTGGGTTCATCACCCAGGTGGCCAGCAATGGTTGCCAGCGATGCCATTGCTGACCACCTATAACTTTCGTTTAATTGATTTTGTTTTTCTATAATAACAGTGTAAGTGGGCATCTGGGAATTTAGAAAAAATTAACAGGCATTTGTTAATAGTAGGGGGCAACTGATCCACATTTATAAAACTCAAGGGAGGTGTGTGTTATTCTCAAAAAACACAGAGGAGACCATTGCAAACCTCTAGGGTGGCGTGTGAAATTTACCCTTATTTTTTAGTCATTCAATTATCTATTTCATGTTCACTCCTAATAGCCTTTCTTCTTTTTTTTTTTTTTTCTTTCCAAATAATTGAGATATGCCACAGGAAGGTATTAAAGAATACCATGTAACAACAGATTTAATCTGCTCATATTGATTGTTTCCAATCCCACAGGCCAGAAACTTATTATTTCAATAGGAGTAGCCATTGTGTAACTACTAACCAAGGCACATAAAATACTCTCATGAGATTGTTTTATAATAATAAATAATAATTGCAGGCTGAGGTGCTGGAAAATTCCAAATGGTAAAAAGCCTATAGATTATTACTTAGGAATAGAATTACAAAAAGCTTCTACAGATCACTTCACATAGTTTGCTGATGAATTCTGCATAGTGATATGGAAGCAACAAATTTTGGGGTACAAACATAGTTCTGAAAGGCGCGAGGCGCAGTGAGGCGCAAAAGGTCCTGGAGCCTGAGGCGCGAGGCGCACGAGGCGAGGCGCGCCTTTGCGAAGCGAGGCGCACCTTTTAGAAAAAAAACTCAAAATCTTGTAAAATCATAAAAAACTATCAAATTATCAATAATAACACATGTATATCATTAATAATTCATTATCTTCAAATACTAAACAAACAACATCAAAGTTGATTCATTCATCATGCAATTTCTAAACTATAAACATCATCAAAGTTCAAACTTAAAGTCTCAAACTCAAACAAGTACCAATCATCATACAAAGTTCTAAACAAACATATAAACACTACAAATCCACAATCAATAAAGAAGTTTTAATCATCATCATCATTATACCCTTCACCAAATTGAAAATCGTCATCTTTCGGTGCCATATTTTGCTCATCCTTGTTATTTTTCTTCTTTTGCATGTACTCTCCAATCGCTTATTTTATTGATAGAGGACATTTTGGACAAGGTTTAGTAGTCTCCACAATCAATAAACACTATAGGTCCACAATCAAGAAAATGTTTTCATTTTGACCACAATCAAGAAAATGTTTTCATTTTGAAAAATGCTATTTTTCTAAGTCTGGAAGATTAGCGTATTTTTTCTAAGTCTGGAAGATTAGCACATTATAAGGAGACATATAAGAAAATGTTTTCATTTTGAAAAACTATCTCCCGGTATTTTGATAGCTAATATTCATTGTTGTTAAAATGATTTTTAATGAATTTTTCAAGAAATAGTAGGTATGTATTTTGGGGGTGGTAAAATCGCTAAATCTTGAGTTTGTACTAAAACCAAAATTCTACTTTTTTATTGTTATGGATTTTGATTTTTTAGATATTTTTATTGAATCCAAATGGGGGGTACTTTCTTATTTACATTTATGTATTAAAGTAAATGGAAGGTAAAATATAAATAAAAGAAAATGTGGACATTTACTTATATAAAAGAAATGTAAATAAGTTGTAGGTTGTAATGTATACATGCTGGAACCAAGAAGAAGGGAGGAATTGAGCTGTCCAACTTTTAAATTAAAACAGTTTCATGAGGCGCGCCTAGGCGCGCCTCACGCCCCAGCGCCTAGGCGCGCAAGGCGAGAGCCTCACCAAAACCGCCTCGCCTCGGCCCAGGCGAGGCGCCAAACTGGCGCCTTAAGGCGCCTTGCGCCTAGGCGCACGCCTAGGCGCGCCTTTGATAACTATGGGTACAAAATAACAAGGCTAAAAGAGTTATTTGAAATAAATTTGCCTGTGGGTTCTAGTTGTGGAAGTGTTCTATGTATTATATCATAGCCCCACTTCACTGCATTTCCCTAAATATTGCAATAAAACTACAATGCTCCATAATCTTGAATTTGAACCCTTCATTATTTCCAGAAGGACAGACAGACCCTGCACTTGGGTTTTGCAGTGCTCAAAGCTCCAAGATTCAATCCCTATATGATTTGATCCTGGAAGCTTACTGGAAGAAAAAAAAAAAAAAAAAAAAAGGAAGAACTTATGGGTCAACCTAGGTCTGTCCAAAAGAAAAATATGTAAATTTACAACATTATTTTCTTCATAACAAACGCCCACTTCAACTTAACTGTGGGTTATAGCCTTATAGGCTCTGTGAGATAAAAAGTCTTACAACTAGAATTTTTATACAGCAAAATAGTATTACCAGCAAAAATATCCAACACCCCCTCCCCCCCAACAAAAAAAGGTAAATAAAAAAAAAGGTCTACTTAGGCTGTGACACCATATGACTGCAGCATGTCAAAAAATTAGTAACTAAGGCGGCAATTCTGTCATTTACCTTTAATAGAGGAACTGGGGGCTTTTCTTGGCCAGGTTCAGGATGCCACTCAAGAAGCACACGCTTCTGCTCAACAGCTTCACGAATGTGTGGATACATATTCATTGCAGTCCTTGAATGGAAGTCACCTCCAGCTTTAAAAGCATCTAACATACTCTTACAGTTGGCAAGATGTGCAAGAATCCTAAGTTCCAACTAATTACAAAGATACGTGTCAAATCAACAAAATGCATAAAGAGAAAGTTCAAGAAACAGATATAACTACTTGTGAACAGAAAGAACAGTTGAAGCAAATTACCTGTCCATAATCAGCAACTATAAGAGAGTTTCCTGGCGAAGCAATAAATGCCTGGCGGATCTTGTAGCGGTCTTTCTCCAAAGCAGGCTGATTCTGATTTAAAGAATGCATGAATTTAAACACCCCATATATTTCGAGTGAGACAATGGAGGAAAATTGCTTTTTGATGACATTTTAGGTGAAATCTAAAGCATGGTATACGTTACTCATGGGCGATAGCTAATAATACTTTTTGTTTTGTTTTGTTCTCTTAAGGGATAGCTAATGGCATTTAAGAATTAATAAAACCCAGTCTATGCAAATACTAAGGATCAATGTCTTTTAGGCTATGTTACATGGACCTGGGGTATGAAAGTGTCCAAGGGTCTAATTCATCCACTTCTCATCCAAGACATGAGGATACTACTACATTTCAATATTTTAAAATACTCTCTTTCATTTATTTCATTTAAAATTGCAATTACAAACTAATTGATGGTCATCACATGTTCTAATTATCAAAAGAACTTTATAATTCTAGTTGTGCTAGGATTTTACTCATTTAGGAACCTTCAAGGGCTAGGATACTTGATTTTATCTTAATATGATTTAGTTTTGTTAAGATGTCTAATTAATTATGTGGTAAATTTTGTATGTATGATATTGGGTTACTATATTAGGTGGGAGTAGCTCTATAAAAATTTTTAAGAGATTTAGGAATTTTATTAAACCCATAAATATAGCTTATTCATGTATTAAAAAATAATGGTCTTGAGCATAAATAAAGGTGAAAATTTCAGAAAAGCTCAGAACTCTCCCCCTCCTTTTCTTCTTCCTTCCTCTTCTCTTCTGTTCCTGTTCTTTTCTTCCTCCTTGGTTTATTCACATTCTATATTTCTTCCCTAATTTCTTCCTCTGCTCTATCTCTCATTCTTCTTCTTTGGTTCTATATCAATTTGGTATAAGAGTCTTTACTTCATTTCAACCTTGCAGGCTGTGCTTTTCCATCAACCAATGGCCACTACTAGATAGCCTAACTATCATCTACAAGCATTTCCATCCACCACCTCAACCTTTAATCTAGCATTGGTATTCATTGCAATCATTAACTGGCATCAATTATTATGCTACCAGACTTCACAGCCATCACTAACCATTATCCAAGGACAACGTTTGCAAGACTCAGAAAACCATCCAAAATGCTGATTACAGGCTTGTAAAACAGTTTGCCAACAGTTCATTGTTGGTGTAACAATCGCCGAGACAAGTTATTGCTGAAATACCATTTCTCATCATCGAGAGGGATTGACCCTCATAGCAATATGTGAAGAGAAGATCCATTGCCTCTAGTCTCAGATAGGACTTTATAATTCTAGTTGTGTTAGGACTTTATTTACTTAGGATCTTAAGCTTAGGATTCCTTTATTTTATCTTAATGCATTTTGATTTTGTTAGGACATTTAATTGATTGTGGTAAAATTTAATGGTATTAGATTACCATATTAGGTAAAAGTAAATTCTAGATGAGTTTTCAATATTTTAACAATTTTATCAAGCTTATAAACATAACTTATTCATGCATTATGAAATTATGGTTATGAATAAAAGTTGAAACTTTTGGAAGAGCATTCAACTCTCTCTCCTTCTCCCCCAGCTCTTCTTCTTTCTTCCTCTTGTCTGCTGCTTCTCTTCTCTTCTTCCTTGGTTTCCTTCTCATTCTAGGTTTCTTCTCTGATTTCCTCTGTTCTTATTTGTCAATATGTCACTAATCTACAACTTTTTAAGGATATAATAAGAGCTTTATATTTAGTGTCCGACAATTTTTGTTTAGCCTATATTAAACAAAGTGTGTCCTAGACACATATCCTGTTCAAAGTATCAGTTTTCCAGCATATGAACTTCACCAATTTAAAAGAGTCCATGCAACAGCTTCCAGTTATAATATAAAGTTCAAAATTAGAGATCCTGAATAATGTTGTCATCAACCTGTAAATTTGGTCTCCTAGCTGACAAGCGTCCTGTTTCTGTGTTGATATTGAGTGAACAATGGATACGCCCATTTTTTCCAGATATATGACTTCCCTGTCGACAAAATAAACAGTATAGTCATAACTGTATCATGCGTCCAAAAATAAGATAAGTTTAGAATTAAAATGACGTGATAACAGATAATACCCCCGGTAAGGAAAAGAACCTCTGTTGTGCATGAACATCATCGTACAAGACACACAGTGTCACGACCCTAGGGGTAAATCTGTAAATGGTTGGTAATAGTCACTTGTATGAGCCGTTAGTGGCTAACAAGATGGGGGTTATAAGCAGTTAGGGTGTTAACTAACTGTACAACAGCTTACTGTTTTGCTGTTATGTTAGTTGTGTAGTTATATTGTTGAAGTTGCTGATATGGTTGCTAGAGGTTCTATAAGAGACCTACAGCAGTAAGAAGAAGGATATGGAAGATAATATCAAGTTCCTTCTTTTACACTCTCTCTCTCTCTTTGCATTCTGTTCTATTTCAATTTCCGTAATTGCCCAGCCCTAATTCAAGGTCTTGACAATTGTGGTTTCAGAACCTGATGAACTGGCTGTGGGGTTATTGGCAGGGATCATCACAGTGAGGGAGGCGTCAGAAGTGGCTGGAGATAGCTGTTCCGGCGTGATCAGGGAAGTGCAGCAACCCACGTGGTGTAGTGCGATTGTGGATCAAGGTGGAATGGTGGAGGGTACCAGAATGAAACAATCGGAGGTTAGGATAGAAGCCTTGGAGTATGGAATGTCGCAAACTCAAGAGGTGATGGTTCAAAGTAGGGAGGACATGGCAGAATTAAGGGAGACCGTGTGAGGGGAGTTAGAGAAACATCGAGAGGCTTTGGAGTGATGCAAGGAAACTATGGATCAATACGGGCAGAGGCTCAACAGCTTGCTTAGCATGCTGTCTTCCATGCCCCAATTCCAGTTGTCTTAGAAATTTCCGCCATGGAAGACCTCTGATCCGATTCTGCCACACCAGGGTAGTTGTCCAAGAACTCAGGGTGTTCTTGAAGTAGAGGACCAGCCTACGGATCAGGAGACACAGGTTAGGAATTTCCAGCATTTGAGTCGTAATCATCCACCCATGCCAAGATTGGAGATTCTGATGTTTGATGGGATGAAACCAAGATGGTGGATAAGGACGTGTGAAAGATTCTTCCAATTCTATAGGATATCAGAAGAGCAAAGGATCAACTTGGCTGCGGCTTACTTGAACGATGCAGCCGATTCTTGGTATCAAGGCTGGATCCAAGATGAGGGGAATCAGGGTAGCCCGGCAGAATTCGCTGATGGGTTGTGCAAGCGATTTGGTGAAAGAAGCATGGCTGATGTGATCGAGGAATTTAGTAAATTGAAGCAAAAAGGGTCAATAGTGGAGTATCAAGCGAAGTTTGAAGAATTGAGATATATTGTGTGTACTGTGCAACCAGGATTGACAGAGCCAATATTTGGTGTCCAGTTTCACTAGCGGGCTGAGGGAAGAATTGCGATCAATGGTGAAGATGATGGTGCCTACATCAGTGAGGCAATCAGCGGAAAAGGCTTGACTACAAGAGCTAACATTAGAAACCATTTTCTAGCAGCACAAAATTCCCTACAAGCTGGGTTTAATGACAGGGCAGCAAGGAGGTGGGAACTCTAGGCCTACATTTACAGGGCCTAATCAAGCAGCAGTCAAAGTACCATTCACTAATAATGGCACTAAGAGTAATTTGATGGAGCAGAGGAGACAATTAGGGCTATGTTACGAGTGTGGAGACAAATGCAGCCCTGACCATCAATGTAAGAGGCAGTTGATGAACGTGGAGGGTTCGGATGGGGAAAAGGAAGAGGAAGAAGAAGCTGTAGAAGAAGATGGTGTTCAAGAGGAGATTCAAGAGGTGGAAGGAGGGGAAATATCCTTCCATGCGTTGAAAGGAAGTCCCATGGGGCAGATCATTAAGGTAAAGGGCCATGTGGGTAGATGGAGGTTAATGGTGTTGATTGATAGTGGGAGCACCCACAGTTTTCACAGTGAGACCACAGCCACAAGTCTTAAGTGTTCATTGAAAGCAACTACTCCCCTATTAGTGACTGTAGCTAATGGGAGTAGGATGTACAGCCACTATAAATGTATGGGGTTCAAATGGGTAATGCAGGAGCAGGAGTTTATGGCAGATCTGAGGATTTTAGAATTAAGTGGATGTGATGTGGTCCCCGGTGTGGATTGGATGAGGACTGTGAGTCCTTTGACTTTTGACTTCAACAAGTTAGAAGCCACAGTGGAGATTGAGGGAAGGAAGCTGACTTTAATGGGCAGCCTTGAGCAAGGAGACTGTAAGATGATAAAGGGAAAGAAGCTACAGAAGATGATGCTGAAGAAGGCAAATAGCACAACTATATTCAATACAAGCTATAGGAATGGAAGAAGAAAGCATTCTGAAAGAGGAGACTCAACCTACAGCTAACTCTATCGATTCTCAACTCTCGAATAAGGTCCAATTTCCAGATGACTTGTGCTTACTTTTGATTTGAGTTTAAGGATCTGTTTGAGGAACCAACAACCCTTGACCATTCTATACATCTTAATCCAAATTCAGCCCCTATTAATGTTAGAACCTATAGATATTCTCCTATTCAAAAAACGAGATTGAAAAACAAGTCAAAACTATGTTAAACACAGCCATCATCCAACCTAGCCAAAGTTCTTATGCATCTCCAGTCCTTGTCAAAAAAAAAAAGATAGGACATGGAAATTTTGCATTGATTACCACCAACTCAACTCTAATACCATCAAAAACAAATTTTCCATACCTTTTATTGAAAGACTTATTGGACGAGTTATTTGGTGCAAAAATCTTTTCTAAACTGGATCTTAGGTCCAGTTACTGTCAAATTCGCATGAAAGCCTCTGATATTCCTAAAACAGCCTTTAAAACCCACCAAGGGCTATATGAATTTACTGTTATGCCCTTTGAACTGACCAAAGAATCGGCTACTTTCCAAGCACTAATCAACCAGATCTTCCAACCCTATTTGAGGAAGTTCATCCTTGTTTTTTTTTTATGACATCCTCATTTATAGTCCCAATTTTGAACAGCACCTATTACACCTTCGCAACACATTTGCGGTCCTTAAATCTCATCAAATGTATGTCAAGCTCTCAAAATGTACCTTTGCTGAGAAAGAGGTGGAGTATTTGGGTCATATAATTTCTAGGGAAGGTGTGAGGACTCATCCAAAGAAGGTGAAAGCTATGGTGGAACGACATAGGCGTAAAACAGTGAATGAATTACAGGGTTTCTTGGAGTTGACCGGGTACTACCGAAAATTTATTCAGCACTATGGCCTGATCAGCAAGCCCCTTATGGAGCTGCTCAAGAAAGATGGATTTCAATGGAATCCTAGGGCAAAAACAACTTTCCTAGCCCTAAAGAAGTCCATGACTCTAGCCCCAGTGTTAGCTTTACTAGATTTTTCCAAACCCTTCACAATGGTGACAGATGCGTGTGATAGTAGGATCGTGGTTGTCCTAGTGCAGGAGGGTCGTCCATTAGCATTCATCAGTCAAGCTTTGTCCCCAAAACACTTGGGACTAAGCATTTATGACAAGGAATTGTTGGCAGTGTTAGGGGCAATAGATAAGTGGCACCATTACTTGGAGGGAAGTATGTTTGTGATCAAAACAGACCATGAGAGTCATCAATTTTTTTCCAAACAAAGGTTGAACACAGTTGCAGCGGAAGGGTGTATCCAAGCTCATGGGTTTGGATTACACCATTCAATACCGAAAGGGAAAGAAAAACGTGGTGGCTGATGCTCTGTGAAGAAGAGAAGAAAAAGGGGACTGCCAAGCCATCACAGCTGTGATTCTAGAATGGGTGAAGGAATTGGAAGCAAGTTATGAGCATACGGGGTGGCTTAAGGAGCTAGTGGCACAATTGGCAGTGTAGCCTACAGGTTCTTCAGGATACACACTCTCTAATGGGCTGGTGAGGTTCAAAGGGAGAATAGTAATGGGGGATGACAAACCCTTAAAGGAAAGAATTTTCAAGGCACTTCATTGTTCTCCATTGGAAGGCCAGTCGGGAGTCCGCGCTATGTATCATAAGGTTAAATAGATATTTTTTTGGCCTAAGCAGATAAAAGAAGTGGTAGAATTTGTGTTGTCTTGTGCAGTTTGTCAATGGTGTACGCAGGAACAAGTTGCTTACCCAGGATTGTTGCAGGTATATTATATGGATGATCCGATTCGCAAGGACCATGATTGGGAATTGTTTGATCGTCTTTCTTTGAGGAAGAGGCGAAATAGAATCAACTTGAATTCGGGACCGCTATTCGACTTAAGGAAAAGATGTCATATTGGTCGTAGTTGACCGCCTTACCAAATTCGGGCATTTTATCAGCCTATCACATCCATTTACAGACCAAGAAATGGCAAGGATATTTCTAGACACATTGGCAAAGATTCATGGTATACCTAAGGCCATTGTCTCGGATACGGACAAAGTTTTTACAAGTGCCTTTTGGCAAGTTATTCAGGAAGATAGGTGTTGGATTATGTATGTCTACTACATACCACCCACAAACGGATGGCCAAACAGAGCGGGTCAACCAATGTCTAGAAGCATAATTGAGGTGTATGTGTTTCACCACCCCCAAGAGATGGAATAAGTGGTTGATGTTAGCACAATGGTGGTATAATTCCAGCTACCATAGTGCTATCAAGCGAAACCCTTTTGAGGCAATGTTTGGGTATAAGCCTACATTTCTGCCAGCCATTTCAGATTCCTCACCTACTATGGCTGCAGTTGGACACTACTTCTAGCAAAGGTAGCAGATGTTAACAATGCTTAAGAGGGAATTGGCTACAGCCCGAAACCGTATGAAATAAGTAGCGGACAGAAGGAGGAGTGAGAGGTCATTTAACATTTGGGATAAGGTCTATCTCCAGGTAAGATGATTTTTAAAACATCCCTATACCTCCATACCAGCTTCTAAGCTTAGTCCAAAATACTTTGGACCTTTTTCTATCATGGCCAAGGTTGGTCCAGTGACCTATAGGTTGCAGCTTCCAGAAGGAATGACAAACCATCCAATTTTTCATGTTTCATTGATGAAGGCGGCCAAAGAGCCCGCTGCTTCTACTATCCCAGACCTGCCACCTAACGTGAGAGAAGTGGAAGAGGTGGTTGGACCCCATGCTATAGTGGAGAAGAGGGTGTTGTATCAAGGAGCCCTACCCTTAACTCAAGCGTTGGTGCAGTGGTCCCATCTCAATTTGGATCACGCTACTTGGGAGGACCTGCCAAATCTATTGAAGCAATTTCCTCGGCCGTTGGACTACCCTAAATTCTTGAGGACAAGAATTGTTTGAAAGGGAGGGGATTGTCACGATCCTGTCAAATTGTTGAATTTGACAAGGGTATTTGAGGAGAAACCAATGGAAATTAAGAGAAAGAGAGGAGAAGAGATAGAGAGAAAGAGGGAAAGAAAAAGAAGATAGGAGGGATTTAGAGAGAAATTCAGTCAATATCATTCATGAAAATCCAACCTCAGGTTGTGACTCAATATATAGGCTCACAGTTGCAATCATGTGTGGTTCTAACAGCATTGTAACCGCCTTAGCTACAGGACAGAAGGAATAAAGACAAAATGAAAATATCCCTAACAATATAGGAGCACAATTACATAGCTACCCTTGGGCGCGTGACAACTTCCCCCCCCCCCCTTAATACATTTCTTGTCCTCAAGAAATCATAAGAGCTGTGCCACTCGAGGGAATTGCTTAAGGGGGTCTAGGAGGTATTCCCAGGTAGTATGATCGAGATGTAGATGGGCCTTAAGCAGGTTTAGGAGGTATTCCCAGGTAGTATGATCGAGATGTAGATGGGCCCATTCCACCAAAACTTAAGTCAATGGCAAGGAGTTTCGATAAATCACTCTCCTTTCCAATATGGCCAGGGGTTCTATATTAGCCTCCACCTCTTCCAATGGCGACAGAATATCCAATATGGTGTTGTCCGTTTGGTCAATGACTTTCTTCAACAGAGAGACATGAAAAACAGGGTGGATTGATACACCCTTCGATAATTGTAATCTGTAGGCTACCTCCCTTACTTTTGCTACTATGGGAAAGGGGCCATAATATTTGGGATTCAGCTTGGAGGGAGGACTGTTAGAGAAGAGATGATGCTGGAAGCTCTTAACTTCTAAGTACACCCTATCCCCCAAGTCAAATGGCCTCTCACCTCTCCTCTTGTCAGCCATTTGCTTCATTCAGTTTTGTGCGGTAGTTAGTTCCTTCTTAATCACTGCAGAGCTTCCAGTCGCTACTATAAGTAACGGTCTACTGCCAACTCTACATTTGAGTATTGCATAACAGTAGGAAGAATAGGGGGTTCGTAGCTGAATAAGGCTTTAAATGGGGTTCTTTTTAGTGAACTGTGGAAGTTGGTGTTGTATCACCATCGGGCTAGAGGCAGCCATTTGTTCCAACTCTTAGGTTTAGCAAAACAAATACATCGGCGGTAAGACTCCAAGTACTAATTCACCCTTTCTGTTTGTCCATCCGTTACCGGGTGATAGGTGGTTGACCTGTGTAATTTCACCCCTAAACTCTTGAATAACTCCTGCCAAAAGTTGCTAGTAAAGATCTTATCCCTGTCAGAAATAATGGATAGAGGCAGCCCGTGTAACTTAACAATTGAATCTAGCAACACCCTAGCAACCTCTGAGGCTGTGAAAGGGTGTGCCAAGGCCAAGAAGTGACCAAACTTGGTCAATCCATCCACCACCACAAGGATCACATTCCTACCCTCCGATTTGGGCAATCCTTCCACGAAGTCCATAGAAATGTGTTCCCAAACTTGCTTAGGTATGTTGAGTGGCTATAGCAGCCCCAGGTAGGGAATCTGCTCATGCTTGCAGCGCTGGCAAGTGGAGCATTTCAAGACATAAGCGGTCACGTCTCGCTTAAGCCCTAGCCAATAAAATAGTTGTCTTACCCTATTGTATGTAACATTCAGACCCAAGTGTCCCCCTATAGGAGAGTCGTGTAGGGACTGAAGGATCCTTTCCTTGAGAAGGTTGTCATTTCCTATCACCAACCTTCTCTTGTATCGTAGTAACCCCGTTGTTAAGGTATACTCGGCCTAGTTTGAAGGGTGAATTGCCAATCGTGCGATGATATCTTTTACTCACGTGGTCTGCTCATAACTTGCAAAAATTTCCTTAACCCAATCAGGGATCACAGTCGATATTACGAGACACTCAGCCCCCTCTTCCCTTTGGGATAGTGCATTAGCTACTGTGTTTTCCTTCCCCTTCCAATATTGTATTACATAGTCCAACCCGAGCTACTTAAGACACCCATTTTTTCTGCAACTGAGTATGTAACCTCTGTTGTAAAAGAAACTTGAGGCTTTCATGGTTGGTCCTAATTATGAATTGATTGCCCTCCAAATAATATCCCCATTTTTCTATTGCTATTAGGACTGCCAACAACTTCTTGTCATAAATGCTCAAGCCCAAGTGTTATGGAGCTAAAGCTTGACTCAAGAAGGCCAAAGGCTTCCCTTCTTGCACCAAAACAACATGCACCCCCGAATCACAAGCATTTGTCTCTAAAATAAAGGGCTTTGAAAAATTAGGTAAGGTCAAAATTGGGGCTTGTGTCATAACTTTTTTCAAGATTTGAAATGCTTCTTTTGCATTACTATTCCAGCCAAAGTTATTCTTCTTGAGTAGATCTGCCAGCAGCTTACTAACAATCCCATAATTCCTGATGAACCTCTTGTAATACCCTGTTAGCCCTCAAAAACCCCTTAACTCCTTGACTAATTTTGGTTGTGGCCGCTCTAACATGGCTGCAATCATTTTGGGATCCATACTCACCCCTTCTCCTATGATTACATGGCTTAGATACTCCACCTTTGCCTTAGCAAAGGTCCACTTGGATCCCTTCACAAATAGTTGATTGGATCTCAGAATTTCAAAAGCTACCCTCAAATGGGTTAAATGCTGGCCAAAGGATGGGCTGTAAACAAGGATATCATCAAAGAACACAAGGATGAATTTCCTTAGGTAAGGACTAAAGATGTGGTTCATCAAGGCTTAGAATGTTGTGGGAGCATTAGTCAAACCAAAGGGCATTACTAAAAATTCATAGTCCTTGATGAGTCCTGAAGGTTGTTTAGTGCGATTTGATAATAACCAGATCTTAGGTCAAGTTTTGAGAAAATTGTGTCCGCTAACGATACCTTTTGCTATTCAGCCACATTGTATAAGCTGAAAACATTCTCGCATCGACTCATCCACCATCGAGGATTGTTGCCTTCGAACAGAGGAATCTCCATCTTAGGCATCACCAAACCGATCGGATTCGATCCGGTTGCAGTGCCTTGTCTCCTCGTCCCTCCGTTGTCCTCCGTCATCAGTTGCTCTATTGCTACCTCTGCAGATCCCACCAATCTTAAATGGCCTCCCTAGTTGTTGAGAATTGGTTTCAATCGTCCACTCGGAGGAAACTCAGGTGAGATCCTTACCGAAGTCTATTGCGAGAACATCAGTATAAACTAATGCATTTGATCATGAAGAGTATGAGTTTACTCTCACATTTGATCCTCCAATCGCGTGGCTTGCGTTCTTCTCTCCTCGCACCGCACATTGACTACCCCATCAATCCTCCGTTCTACCGAATTCTCCAACATATGCATCCGATTCTGCATTTCGAAAATGGTGGACATTACCTATTGGAGATGCGCCTCCATCTACTTCATCCTTATTCCATCTGCCATGGCCCGATCTGAACGCCCAAGAATTGCTCTGATACCAAATTGTCATAACTCTGTTTCTGACAAGGAATTCTCTCGCAACTCAATGGAGAATTGTGGGGGAATTGAGGTGTTAATCGGAAGAATTGAGTGATGAGGGAGAGAACTGAAAGAGAGAGAGAGATCGACATAGAAGTGTGGAGGGAAAATGAAATCAATACTTTTTAATTCATGCTCAACTTGGCCACAGGCTTAGCTTATATAGCCAGCTTTGGCACCTTATTTTGAGTTCACATTTGAATTATAACTACCTCTACTTCTCTTATTACAATAGTGCCATGTTCTTAACTACCTCCTGTTATTATTACCCGAATGTCCTCCCTTAACCATGGGACTATGACATACTTCTATTGCCCCTTCTTCTTCTTCAAGTCCCTCCATTTGAAGCAACTGCTTCTTACACTGGTGACCCGGCCTATACTTTTGCCCACAATGAAAACACAATCCGAGTTGCCTTTTTTGCTCCAAGGACGATGACTTCACCTAAGCTGGATTTTGGGTAGTCTTGGGCATCATGTCCCTTCTGTTGGACCGAGCTAGTCGCCTTAAACCCCCTTCCACCTCCTACTTGTGGACTGCTCATGTTTAGACCCCTTGTTACCATCATTTGTTTCTTGAAAATAGGCTCTAGGGCCAACTCCTATAGGTTGGCCTTTTCTACAGCCTGATTGATGGTAGTGGGCTGCATCATCTTGACTACTAATCGTAACTCCTCATTTAACCCATTGATGAAACTGGATACAAAGTAAGCTTCATCCAGCATGGGGTGAGAGACCTCAAGCAACACCTTAAGTTCTTCATACCTCACGAGATACTCGTCCACTTATCTTTCTAGCTTCATTTTGTTAAATTCTTCTATAACGTCTACCATCATCCTTTCTCTGAACCTCCTACACAACCCTTCTACAAACTCCGGCCAACTTAGGATTGTTCTTCCCCTACTCCACCCGTGAAACCATATATCCCTAGTGTCGTTAAGGTATGTTGTCGCTACGTTTATCTTCTCCTCTTCTGCCAACCCGGTATTGATAAAAAAAACTGTTTGCACCTACAAACCTACTATCTCAAGTTGTCTCCTTCGAACACTGAGATGTCAAGTCTTGGCATAGGAATCGGATTCAAATGGGTGGTTCTAGCACCCCTTCGCCATGGGTTCCATCATCAACTCTAGTGGCTCCTCTACTACTGTCTGGTCTGGAGTGTGATGTCAAGTTTGGACCCTTGCAAGTATTGGAGCTGGGTTAGTCCTCGGCAGAAAATCTACCGACAAGCTCGCGTTAGGAAGCCGAGACAACAAGGCCAAAATGGTTCTTAATTGATGTCTGAACCCTGAAAATTCCTCCCAAAGATGGGAGAAATCTCCTCGCAAATTCCTCTCTACTGGCATTGTCTCTGCGCAATCATGACTAATCTCCTCTTGAGTCTGTCGGAGGCCAAGCACCATCGTCTCTAGCCTTTCCTCAATCTGCTCTTGGTTCTGACGGACACCTGCCTCCAACACATCCAATTGTGACTCCAATTGCTTCATCTAGGTTCCCTTCGCCATCACCATTTCTTTTCCTAACAACCCACCAGAACAATCAATTGATGAATCAATTGTTTACGCTTAGGTCATTGATTATAGGGTCGGGGATCGCCTAGCTCTGATACCAATTGTCAAATTGCTAAATCTAACAAGGGTATTGGAGGAGAAACCAACGAAAATTGAGAGAAAGCAAGGAGAAGAGATAGAGAGAAAGAGGGAGAGAAGAAGAAGATAGGAGGGATTTAGAGAGAAATTCAGTCAATATCATTCATGAAAATCCACCCTCAAGTTGTGGCTCAATATATAGGCTCACAACTGCAATCATGTGCGGTTCTAACAATATTGTAACCGCTTTAGCTACAAGACAAAAGGAATAAAGACGAGAGAGAAAATATCCCTAACAGAATATAGGGACACAATTACATAGCTACCCTAGGGCGCGTGAGACCCAAGGGGTAAATCTGCAAATGGTTGGTAATAGTCACTTGTATGAGCCGTTAGTTGCTAACTAGATGGGGGTTAAGCGGTTAGGGGGTTTACTGTTTTGTTGTTATGTTAGTTGTGTAGTTATATTGTTGAAGTTTCCATTATGGTTGCTGGAGGCTCTATGAGAGACCTACGGCAGTAAGAGGAAGGATATCGAAGATAATATCAAGTTCCTTCTTTTCCACTCTCATTCTCTCTCTCTCTCTCTCTCTCTCTCTCTCTCTCTCTCTCTTTGCATTCTGTTCTATTTCAATTTCCGTATTTGCCCAGCCCAAATTCAGGGGCTTGACACACAGTTTATAATATATAATACTCCAAGAAACAGCTAGAATATTCTATCCTTGAGGGGCCTATAATCATAAAAGATTGTTGGTTGAACCCATGAGAACATCTACCCTTAATGTTCTGTAACTGGGAATAGACAGTTCTCTGTCAGGACAACTAAAAAATAGGCCTTGATCATATCTTCATTAATTGGGAGGCAGATCATTGGGCAACAAACATGCATAGATCTGCCTTCTATTTAAAGCACTTTTCGATTAGTATAAGGTTATCTTTCAATACTTGAATAAATTTTCATTAGAATTCACAGCACTTTAAAGCAATTTTCTTTTAATAATTGATATCCATCAAAATAATGGAAAATAATATGCTTTCTCTTCAGATTGATCATGTAAAAACACTTTTCCTGAACATACAGCTTAATTTTGTAGGTCTTGCGGCTCTTGCCAAAAATCTATTCCCCCTATCTTTCATTCCTAAGTAAAGAAAACCCCAAGTAAATATAGAAAATTGGGTAGGGCTTCCATTTTCAGTTTTCTATTTTGGTTTTCATTATTTTGAAAACGGAAACAATACTGGTGTTCCATTGCTTGAGGCTGGGGATGAACACTGGTCACCACAGTCGGGGGCTCCACCAGCAGTGGAGAGAGAGGGAAAGAAGAGAAAAAAAAACAAAAAATGAAGAGTAAACTAAAAACAAACCAAAGTTATCAAACATGCTTAGATTTTTCAATTTTCTTAACTGAAAAGGAAAATTGAACCCAAAAAAAAAAAATGAAAATCAGAACTAGAAAAGAAAACTAGAAGCACTATCAACTTTAAATCCTCTAGGAAAATGCCACCCTAAGTATTTAATTTTTGAACAAGTATACCAACTTTGCAATTCCATAGGCTTTAAGGCCCCATTTGGTTCGAAGTAAAACATTTTCTAGAAAAATGGTTTACCCATTTTCTGGTGTTTGGATCAAAGGGGAACTAAGGGGAGCCCGGCAGGGGCCACGCCCCCCCCCCCCCCAAGTTCTTCTAACCCCCTTATATCTTTCAGCAGCTAGTGAAGTTATTTTGGTGCCTGGGGATTTAACTTTAAAGAATATCAGGATACAAACTGTTATTTAGTATTAGTGGCTAAAAACAAGTTTAAATAGTCTCTTTATGAATATTTAACATGTTTCTCATGGTGGCTATATTCAAGGATAACCATATTTTGTTGTTTTTAAGCTGTCACAGAATGAGCTTCATGATAGAATGACACCATGGATCTCTAAGAAGATAAGAATGCAGAATTTCACATATATAACGTGCATGCTTTTTTGTTTTTTGTTTTATTTTCTTTATCTCTATATGAGAGACAAGTAACTAAATATAATGTCGGTCCTATATTAAAATTTTCTCCTCTTTTTTAACTTCAATTATAAATCATATCTTATTTTTATTTTTGAAAGAGCAGTACAATTTAATAAAATAAGTTTAATATTTTTATCCGATAAAGTAATATTTTTAAATAGTTATTTATATTCTATTATTTATTTTGTTGTCCAATTTTTGTTAGTGTAAATCCCCCCCCCCCCCCTCACACCCCTGAATTAACTTTTTCTAGTTCCACCCCTGATTCAGATGACAAAAAACATAAAATATTTGGTACTCCTTGGAATTGTAAGCTAACTCGATTCAATAGGAAAGATTTTCAATCCACTTATAGTCGAAAAGAATAGAAAACAGGACAATTCGAGAGGCCCTGAATCTCTCCTACTCTACTGGAAAATTCTTCACCCCCCCCCCTCACCTGCCTTCACCTCTCTTTAATTCCTTCTTCTCTAACGGAATTGGAATTCGCACATGCAGGTTGTTACATAACCTTGCAATTCCTGTTCTACCCCCCTCCTCCACCTGGCTGGCTGTTACAACCACCAGCCTAATTCCCAAACTATCCCCGATTCCCTGGACGCCTTTGATATGTCCAGTGAATCAGGGTCTATCAATACTCCCTCCCCCAACTTTCACATTGTCCTCAAGGTGGAAAAATGGAAACTGCGGCTGGATCACTGAGTAGGGCTCCCAAGTGGCTTCCATTGGTGGAAAGCCCTTCCATTGAATCAACACCTCTATTCCTCGCATGTTCCTGCCAGCACCTGACCGCATTCCTAGCACCACTGATGGTTCCACCACCATTTCCAGGTCTTCATTAAGCTGTTTGGGCAGCTCCATCGTGACCCTTCATTGCTCCCTTAGCCTCCAGTAGCTGGGACACGTGAAATGTAAGGTGAATTTGGCAATGTGGTGGCAGTTTCAATTGGTAGGCTACAAGTCCTACCTCTTTCTCAATCTCAAATGGGCCATAACAGCGGGCCACTAGTTTCTCATTTGCACAGGCAGCCAAAGACCTTTGTTGATACGGTCTTAGTTTCAAATAAACTAAGTCTCCTACCTGGAACTTCACATCTCTTCTTTCCCCATCTGCTCTCATCTTCATCATTGCATGTGCCCTCAATAGTTGTGCCTTCAATTCTTCTAGGATCACATCCCTTTCAATCATTTGTTGCTCTACCACCAAAATAGGGGTAGTTCCCTTCTCAAACCGCACTAAGGGAGGTGGTTCTCTCCCATACACCACTTGAAAGGGGGTCAACTTGGCAGTTGTGTGATAGGAGGTATTGTACCACAATTCAACCCTAACCAAGTGAACCATGCCTTCGGTTTGGAGGAAGCAAAACATCTCAAGTAGGTCTCCAAAGTCCGTTTGAGTATCTCGGTTTGTCCATCCGTTTGTGGATGATAAGCTGTACTTCTTTTGAATTTGGTGCCATGTAGTCAAAAAATCTCCCAAAATTTGCTCATAAAGATTGTGTCTCTATCCGACACAATAGACCTAGGAACTCCATGGAGCCTCACCACTTCCTTGATAAAAGTTCTAGCCACATCCCCAGCTATAAATGGATATTTAAGGCCAATAAAATGCCCATACTTGCTAAGTTGATCCACCACAACCAAAATTGAGTCTACCTTGTTAGATTTCGATAGTCCTTCAATAAAGTTCATGGCGATGTCGTCCCAAATCTGGTTAGGAATCAGTAGTGGCTGTACAGTCCCCCCGGTGCCAAGGTTATATATTTGTTTTGTTGGCAAGTCGAACACTCACTCACATATCGATGCACGTCTTTCTTTATATCCGGCCAATAGACATTCGCCACCACCCTCTTGTAAGTTTTTAGGAACCCCGAATGACCTCCCATGCTTCCATCATGCCCTTCTTGGAGTATCAACGGAATTAGTGCGGATCCCTTGGGTAAGTAAAGTCGTCCCTAGTAGATGAGATGCTTGTCCACCAACTGAAAATTAGGATGGGAGGAGGGGTCAGTTTGTAACTCCTGGATAATTTTTGCAGTCCTTCATCAGCGTTTACCTCACTTGCTACCTTCTCCAATTGGACCACCCTAGGCACTGTCAAAGCCATCAACGCTATTGTGTGACAGATCCTGGACAGCCCATCAGCCGCCTTATTCTCCATCCCAGCCCGATAATGTATCTCAAATTGATGCCCCATCAACTTTACCATCCATTTCAAATATTCAGGACTTACATCCAACTACTTCATCAAGTACTTGAGACTTTTTTGATCCGTTCTAATCAAAAATTTTCTACCTAACAAGTAGTGCCTTCATTTTTGCACCGCAAACACTATGGCCATGAGTTCTCTCTCATAAACTGATTTCTTCCTCCCCAACTGACTGAACGCTTGGCTGAAATAAGTGATCGGCCTCTGTTCTTGCATCAAAACAGCCCCCATTCCATGCCCCGAGGCATCAGTTTCAATGATGAAGGGCTTCCCAAAGTTGGGCAAGGCTAAAACGGGTAAGGATACCATTTTAGCCTTCAGTTGCTAGAAGACTTGTTCAGCAGCCACATCTCAAAAGAAGTTATTCTTTTTTAATTTATCCGTTAAAGGCCTAGCCAGCTTACCCGTGAGCCTAAGAAACCCTCTCAATTCCTTTACCATTGTTGGAGTAGGCCAAACTATCATTGCTTGCACCTTGTTGCTATCAGTTGAAACCCCTAGATAAGAAATAACATGGCCCAAATACTTAATTTCCAAGTGCCCAAACACACACTTCTTTCTGTTGGCCACCAGCTGGTTGTTCACTAATACCCTCAAAACACATCGTAAATGCTGCTCATGTTGTTCCAAACTATTGCTATACACCAAAATGTCGTTGAAAAACACCAACACGAATTGCCTCAAATAATCCTTGAAAATTTCATTCATCAACGCTTGGAACGTAACCGGAGCATTCATCAATCCAAAAGGCATCACTAGAAACTCATAATGCCCTTCATGAGTCTATAATGCTGTCTTTGGAACATCCTCGGGCCTAATCGAATCTGGTGGTAACCAGATTTTAAGTCAAGTTTGAAAAAGACCCTGACACCGTGCAACTCATCAAGTAGCTCATCTATCATCGGAATGGGGAATTTGTTTGGAACTGTAACCTTGTTCAAGGCCCTATAATCGACACAAAAACACCACCCCCCATCCTTCTTCTTAACCAATAATACCAGGCTGGAAAATGGGCTGCAACTAGGTTGAATGATTCCAGCGGCCAACATTTCACCGACTAACTTCTCAATCTCATTATTTTGTAAATAAGGAAAACGGTAGGATCTTACACTCACCGGTGAGGATCTCGGAATTAGGTTTATGGCATGGTCCCTTGCCCTACTATGTGACAGCCCTTCCACAACAGTAAAACCCTTCCAAATTCGACCAGTGCCCCTTTCAATAATTCTGGAACTGCCCTCTGATCTTCTTCAATTTCAGCTCCCAATGTCCCCAATTCCAACAACATCCCTTCCCCCTTCTCCTTAAATGCTTTCACCATAGCTTTTAAGGATACCAAGGTCTTGCTCAAGCTAGGATCCCCCTGCAAAGTTATAGCCATGCCTCCTACTTGAAAGTTCATTGTGAGAGTTTTCCAATCCACATTCATCTTCCCCACTGCTACTAACCATTTCATTCCCAGAACAACATCCGAGCTTCCCAACTCCAAAGGCAAGAAATCTTCCACAATCTGCAAGTTTTGGAGCTGAACCTTCACTCCCTTGCAAATTCCAACCCCTTGTATTACCACTCCCGTCCCCATAATCACATCATACCCTACTGTTTCCTCCCTGCTTAGGCCCAGCAACTGCACCAATTCCACAGAAATAAAGTTATGGGTTGCTCCTCCATCAATTAGGACCACAACCGGTTGTTGCTCTATCTCCCTTTTTATCTTCATTGTTTGGGGTGCCGTCAATCCTACCATAGAATCCATGGACAACTCAATAACCTCACCCCCTTGGACTGGTTCCCCTACTACCTCCCTCTTTCGACGGAGGCACTAGTTGTCTTCTCCTTCCCCTACCCACTATTCCTCCTCCTCTACTTCTTCATCATATATCATCATCACCTGCAGCTCTTTATTCTTACACTTGTGGCATATCGTATACTTCTCATCACACCTAAAACATAAGCCCTTATCTCGCTTGGACTTCCATTCGGCCTTACTAAGCCGTTTCCAAGGTTGATTACTCACCCTCCCACTGTTTTGGGGCTGAAATGGAAAGGGGGAGTTCGCTACAATAGGTTTAGAGAATGGTTGCGCATGGGGCTGAGGACCCCCACGCTAGTAATTCAGAATAGAGAGTGAAGCAGATTGACCTCTATTTGAAATCGATCCAGCTACATTTCCCCAAAGCACAAGGTTCCTCTCTTCTATATGTTGCGCCAGGTCCATCATTTGCTCCAAGCTCCTTGGCCTCAACACCCTCAACTCGGCCTTGATCTCCGGACTGAGACCGTTGATGAAGTGCCCTTCTAGCACGGCTTTTGGCAAATTTTCCAAAGGCGATGCCAACGTCTCAAAGTTCTAGCGGTACTCCGAGATAGAACCTCTCTGCCGAAGAGCTAAAAAACACTCTTCTACTGACCCTTCTTGAGTGGGTCGAAATCAGCTTCGCAACAGCAGCTTAAAATCCTCCCAAGTCCTCATTCTTCGCCATTTTTCTTCCCACCGGAACCACGAGAGGGCGGGTCCCTCCAAACATACAGCTGTTCTATCCACCTTCTCCACATCCGTCAACCCATTCACCGAAAAATATCTTTCGGCCCTAAAGATCCAGCCATCTGGATCCCCTCCATCGAAAAGCGGCATCTCCAGCCGGAGTTCGCGAGGTTCTGATCGCTAACCTCCCTAGAGGTCCTCTGTTTCAGCTCACCACACCCCGACTTCCGGTGTCGCTTCAGAATCCTAAGCAAATTCCGACGGCTGTCCTCCCAACTTCTCCTTGTTCTTCCTCTCCCTCTCCTGCTCTTCCCATCTCGTTCTCATCCAAGCAAACTGTTCCAACAAGTCCGCTACATTCTTCTCCACTGATTGAACCTTTCCCCTCATAGCATCAACACCCTGTTGCATGCCTTCCATCCTCCATTCCAATTCACCCATTGGTAGACTCGTTGGAATTGTAAGCTAACTCGATTCAATAGGAAAGATTTCCAATCCAATTACAACCGAAAAGAATAGAAAACAGGGCAATTCGAGAGGCCCTAAATCTCTCCTACTCTACTGGAAAATTCTCCACCCCCCTCACCTGCCTTCACCTCTCTTTTATTCCTCCTTCGCTAACGAAATTGGAATCCGCACATGCAGGTTGTTACACAACCTTGAAATTCCTGTTCTACCCCCCCTCCTCCGCCTGGCTGGCTGTTACAACCACCAGCCTAATTCCCAAACTATTCCCGATTCCTTGGATGCCTTTGATTTGTCCAGTGAATCGGGGGTCTATCAATATTTTACCTCAAAAGTGAGGAAAATAGCTTGCCAATTCAAAATGTAGAAGCCATTTTCGTATTCACACCAAAACCAGTGTTTTAAATAGCGCGCTTTAAGTGCAAATCGCAATTCAGCAGCTTTTTGTGTGTGAAATTCAGCAACTTCAACTGAGTATGATTTAAGCGCACTTTAGTTGCGCTTTTACCTAAGCTGTGAAGCACAATAAAGCGCGCTTTTAATATGAGTGGTTGGATTTGTTTAATTTTTGTTATGAGGTGGCTGCTTGTATGGAATCCTTACCAAAAAAATAAAAAACTTTTATCAAATCTTAAAAAGATCTGAATAAAATCATATATACATTTAAAAAAACTACAGGTTCCCAAAAAAGCCTAGACTTCCCATGGAAGATGAAGAGTTCAAACTTTTCATCTATTTAATGAAGAGTTCAGCTAATTCAATGCACACTTGTAAAAGAGTATAACATATAAACGAAAAATGGTACGTCATTTTGTGTTAGGTTTGTAGCCCTCATTCTTATCCAGTTTTCTTGTAACTGGTATAAATTTATGCAAGCTTCACTTTGCTTAAGTGTGTGCTTCGCTTTATGCTTTGTGCTTAAGTTCTGTAGGCCTTATGTCCTTGGCGCTTTGAAAGCACTGACCAAAACTAATAAAATATTTTTTTTCTCCCATCAAAACACCTTTATATATATATATGTATGTCTATATATAAATACACATATACACACATATCTATGCTATGATAAAAGCAAACACCCTCTTTTGATGTTATGAAACTCTGTCAATAAAGCAGTTTTCTAAAATTACCCTTCATGTATCTTGCTTAAAAAATAAAAATTAACCACATTACCAAGATTTGAACTCACGATCTCTGAATAGTAATTGATTTCTCAAATAACTTTACTGCTATATCAAGGATCATTTTTGTTTAAAATTTTGCCTAAAATATTTAAAAGGTAAACTATAACGGTCAAACATCACACAATGAACTTTCATATAAAATTTTTTTTGGCTCATGCATAGCAAGGCCCACCTCTCTAGTATACAGTATGTATATATGCATATACATACATACATATATATAGTACATATATGTAAGCACACATACACATCTACATGCGTACACACACAGGTACATATGTATATATAGCTAATGTTGAAAATTATTTCTTTATGCCAAATAATGAAAAATATTCTGTTGGAAAATTTTTTACATGCAAACCAAACACAGGCAAATAACATAAAAATAATTTTTTTTCTAAAATAATTTCACATGTAAATTTTTTTTCAATGTAAAATATTTTATAGTGAAACAAATGGAGCCTTAGTGTTTCTTCTAGTTATCACCATGTCAACTAAGTGATGGAACACAACTATATCAATTATCTTCATTCACCACCATCTCATGAAACTTCTTCATATGAAGATGGTATTGAAACTTCACTTCACTTCATTTCACCATTACTCCGCCAAGGGATATTATCCATTACCGGTCTCAAACCCGGATAAAGGAGGAAGGTTGCGTTAGGTAGTCGACAGCCAGCGTAAAACCTAGTCGGATCCAAATATGAATTCTAGACAAACTATCTGTTGGGATGTAACCTACATAGATGTCTAGAATTCATGTAGCCAACCCCACATAGTGGGATAACGGCTAGATATGTTGTTGTTGTTGTTTATCAATTGTACCATTTAACAAGTGTACCTTTCAAATTCAAAGGGTATTAGTGTTTTCAAGTAACACTAATCCCAATTCCCAACTACTTGGGCTAGGCTACACAAATACTTTTCCCAATCATCAGGGGACAATCACCCAAAACCAGCAAACAGCAAATGAGTTATAATAATTTAATCAGAATGACCAGTTACATGGATAATGCATTAATTCACAGACCCTGCTTGTTCATCATGCAATATTATTTGAAATAAATTGATGAGTGTACCTTCTCTAATCTTCTTTGGGTCTCGCCATTGTGTGGGAGACAGGAATACAAAGGTAAATTTGCCAGGCCATGATCATTGAATAAAAGGGCAAAACAAAAGGAATCTCACAGCATGAGCTGGGAATGCAACTTCCAACCCTGGACAAGACACTACTTAACTACCAAACGAATTGTTATCATGTTGGACCAACCAAACATGATTATACTTAACAATGTACCAAAGTAAAATATAATATACCCAACTCGTTACGACATCATGTGTCTTCAGCAGAGACATAACAGGTTCAAAATGCCTATGCTATGTCATATTTCATGAAAGAGTGCAAGAGATTCCAGTATGATGAAATAAAAAAGGCAATGACTTGAAATCTCCCAGTAATGGTTTTCCACATGTAACCAAAATTTGAAAGGAAAACAAGAAGTGGTACAACTAGTTACTAGGTTGTTTCTTAATCAATGATGCGGCAGGAAGAGAAATACAAACATGGAAAATCAAGAAAACATGAATAACTACAACGTTCAAGTCTTTTGTGAACATTGATTCGGTGACACGGCACTTGAGTGACCAGTGCTCTAACAACAATCGGCCTAGGCATCCTAGGCACTAGGCCCCAGTGGCACCTGACTAGTGCCTAGGGCGTTTTAGAACACTGTGAGTGACTGGCTTTTCTTCTACATGGTACAAGCTATGCTGGCTGAAGTAACTAGCAGAAATTTCAAGTAGACACAGTAGAATCTCTCTTCCATTCTACATGATGTTGGGCATGATCCTCCATATGAAAGGAGCAAAATTGAGAACAATATAGGTCAAAAACAGATATATGTGTCACATTCCTAGGGTTTACCTACAGTTTAAAATTGAATTTGGAAGGAATTACGAGTGAGAGAATAGAAAGAGAGGGAGAAATCAGGAGGGAGAATTCAGAAGAAATGAGAGAGACAGAATTCAGATTTCATTCATAAGCTGGTATTCATTACTTCTTTGGCCCCTTCAATTAGTAACAAACTGTCAGAGTACAACACTACAACAGTCAAAGGTAGAGGTGTGCACAATTCGGTTTGGCCGGTTTTTGGCCAATTTATTGCGTTGAACCGCACATGCGGTTTTCACATGTAGTCAAACTAACTGGTTTGATTCAGTGCGGTTTCCATGGTTTGCAGATAAATCCCAACAACCCCAATTGACATACAGATAAATCCAAATCCAAATATCTTGATCAGATAATGTCCACCAAAGATCTCAAAAGCGTTCACACCGAACCATCTTATTAACAAAACATTCAGGAATGGAAGTGCAAGTGGAAGAGATACCTTGTCAGAAATGGAGTTGGTATCGTTGGATCTGTTGATCGAGGATGAGGGGGAAAACAGATCTAAGTCGTCCATGGACTGGTGCAGCCAGCGGTGGGGGATGGATCATTGCAACTCTTCGTCGCTCATCGATGGCAAGGGATGGGTCGTCGCAACTCTCCGTCGCTCGTGTGACCGACGGCGAGGGATGGGTCGTCGCAGCAACTCTCCGTCGCTCGTGCATAGACTGGTGCGGCCAACAGCGGGGGTTATCGCAACTCTTCATCGCTCGTGCCTCGTGGTCTGGTGCGGAGGCCGACAGGGGATGGGTCAGGTGGTCTGCTGCGGCGGCCAACAGAGGATGGGTGGGTGCAAGACTGGTGCGACAGCCGACGGGGATGGGTGCGTCCGACAACATGAGAGACGAAGAGGGGAGAACTGCTGAAATCAGAAATGGTTTAGGGTTTTCCCACCCCCTTTTAAATTTTACATTTTATTTTTTATATTTTTAATTATTATAATATATATCGGGTAGTTCGGTTTGAAACCGAACCGCAAAACCCCCAAACTGTCTGGTATGCGGTTTGGGGGTTTCTCAAACCACACCGGACCGCCACTCTAAAAAAACCGCACGGTCCGGTTCGGTGCGGGCAGTTTTCACGGTGTGTCAGTTTTTTTGAACACCCCTAGTCTAAGGTACAAAAAAGGAAAATACATGCAATAAAACAATTACTTCTATAACCTAGGGGGATCCTTGGGGTTGTGACAATATGGAACAAAAGTTCAGTAAAAATAGAAATATGGACAACGTCATGGTGAGACTAGAAAAGCAAGTCTCAATTGTTCAAAAAATGGGAAATTAATGAGGATGCTATCCACAAAATCAAAGCAAGACGGTTAAATACGAGAAGTGTGTTTGTATTTTAAGCGATTCTAAAATTGCATTAAAGCAATAAAGGAAGTTTCATTGAACAACTATAAGACCATTTTTGTTGTTTACCTCAGAATGGTGGACATATGCTAAATATGAATGTAACTGAAATTAAGATGCTATGATGTGCAGCTATACAAGAAAAGACATAACTAGAAATTAGATTATCTATAATGAGGTTCAAGTGGCACCTATATAAATTACAAAATTAAAATGGTCTGACCACGAGGGGGGGAAAAAATAGATGCAAATGTGAGACGAGTCATGAGTACATAGCATGAAAAAGCCTTGGTGGAAAACCCTTTGATATAACATGGAATATGGTAACCTTAAAAACTATATGGCCATGAAACGGAACAATGAGAGCTAGAATTCATGTAGCCGATCAAACCTAGTGGGATTAAGTTGTGATGATGATGATGATTTAAGCCTCAGATTCTAAGCATATTGACAAGGTAAGGCAGGTTGGATCCATAACTTTGGTGGATCTTAACTTCTCTCCATAATCGTCATAATGGGATGAAGCAAGCAGGCAAACTTCAATATCTAAGACAAATTCGCAAGAGTCATAAGAACACCCACACTGTAATTGGTAAATTTGGAAGAACACTGACCTGCAAGGGGAGGATGAAGTTGGATATCAAAGAGTCTATGGAGCAAACTTCACATAAAGCAGCAATGGCATGGCATGCCTCCTTTCCCTCCTGTTCCTCTCCAAATGCAGCATAAGCTGTACCATAGACAGATTCTGTGCTCTTTTTGACTGCTCCAACCTTTGCCGCCTCTGAGGCTCCTGTTTTAGGCAAATTTTCAGTGTTTTCCTCAGACTGCAACTGATCATCTTCATCAGCAAAATCACATTCTGCGGAAACTTTCCCTGCAAGGCTCTTTAAAGCATCTCCACTAACAGAGGGCCAACCACTTGCAGTGTACATTTCAGTGTCTATCCTTTCACCAATTTTGTGCAGTTTAATATTGCGAAATTTTGTGGGAGTCTTCTTTCCTTCTTCAATCACTTTGTCAACATTGGGCACTTTAAATTCCCTCTCCAGCGGCAGATTTTCGTTATGGTCCTTGCTGTGAAGGGGGAGGGAGGAGAGGAGAGAGTTTATTTGATAAGATATTTAGTTTTGTACTGCATCCACAGGATGAACATATAGGAAACTAGCAATTCTGAGTGACTGCATGTGGTCCTTCAAAATGCACTTGAATATTTAAAATTTGAATATCCTAAGAAAATGCAAGGCAGCATGGATGTGTTTCCTGCTGTAAGACCAATTCATCTTACCCTGTAAAATCCAAGGAGACATATAACTCCAGGAGGATGGAATCTGTATAATTCTTAATGAACCACGGAAAAGTCAGGCCCAATGTTTCCACTGGAACCATCCCTCCCATAAATTGTTTCACCATGTTGCTCTCACACCAATCAGTTACATTCTCAAAAATAGTGGGGCATACTAAGTAAGAAATTATTGAATAGACAACCATCAGCTTCAATCTGAACAACTGAGGCATGTCAATAAGCCATGCTGCACACACACACACACACACATAACATGTGACAACATAGTAACCTCAAGCACATTATATCACTGACTCATTTTCCAATTAATGTTTCTTTCAGTACCCATGAAAAGTATTCCTAAGGGCCTGTTTGATTTTGTTGCCATTTCCAGTTTTTAATTTTTGAGTTCAAAATTTTGGTTAAGAAAAAAAAGAAAAGGTAGTTTGGCATATATTTTTGTTTCCAAAAAAATCAACATGGTTTCTAAAATTTCGGGAAAGCACAAAAATACCAAAAATAAGTGTTTCCACTCTTGCTTTTCTTATTTCATTTTCATTTTTTTCAGCCAACAGCCAAAGGCTTTTTCAGTTCTTTTCCTTCATCTGCTTCTCTTCTTTACTCCTTTTTCCTTCTGCTGTTACTTCGTCAGCTGTGGATCTTCTTCTTTCTTCCTCCTCCCTTTTCTTCTCCTCCTTCAGCCAGCGATTCAGTGGCCCTTGAATGTTATCAATATATTCTTTGGTGGAAAGTATGTTATCAATATGAAATGATTTTCTAAATATATTAATCACCTGATAAAATACACAATTTTTTCAGAATATTTCTGTTTCTATTTTCAAAATTTTGGAAGAAGACACATTATCAAATATAATGCTAGTTTCTAACTTTTAATAGAAAACAAAACTGAACACAAAAATTGAAGATAAAACCTAAAAACGACTACATGAAAACTAAACAGGCCCTAAACAAGTCAATTTCAATTATTGATCATGGTCATATAATCATAAAAGTTCAATCTTATCAAATCAGTAGTAAGTAGTGGGTACCCAATAACATAAGCAGTCAGGTCCATACACAGAAAGAGAAGAGATGAAGAAAGACATCAATAACCAATATTCTATATTCAATAGTCAATAGTCAATAGTCAATAGTCAATGATCCAAACATGAATAATTCCTATAAGGTATTTACAAACTCATGAATCCCCAATTAAACTAGGAAACAAAAATCAGAAACATCGTGAGAACAAGAGTTTAAATAATTAAAACCTCATATAACTAGAATTATAAAGTTCAATGTTAAAGATTGTCTGAGTTAGTAATAGGATTATGTGCAGTGTTTTTTGTATGCGGTTATTGGTTAGTTGATAGGTGGGTGGCTCTCTTGCAATATTAGTTATTGGTGGAGGACAAATCCGGTAATGTCATAACCGGTCCTAGGAAATATCTCCCTATTTTCTATAAATAGGGCAGAGGGGCTGCGAGAGAGAGCATCACATGTTATCTTTCTGTTTTCACGAGAGCCTAGAGAGTGAGAAAGCGGAGAGTTAGAATAGTCTTGTTCATTCTTAGGAAGGCTTGTATCATGGGAGAGAGACATGTTGTTATCCGTCAACAAAGAAGGTTGATCGGTGGTGGTTTCAAGGCTGGATGTAGTGCCAATTCAATTGGCATGAACCAGGATAAAATTTTGTCTCCTCACATGGTTTGCATGTTTTCTTTCTTGTTCTGTTCTTGTTTAAATTCTATTCTTTATTATATGTTTGTGTTGTGGTGTGTTGGTCGGTGAGTTGAGAGTTTGTTGAGGGGTGTTTGATTGGTTTCTTGAGAGGATTAAAGGCTGCCAGTGCTCCCAATTTATAACATTCAAAATAATTAAATCTTTTGGTCTCCATTAAAAAGTGTACAATCACATGAGCCAAATTGGAAAGGAACCAAAAAAAATAAAAATATGTGAATTGAATCTTAAGTCCTTAGTTAGTAGACTTCGAATAATCAGGCATAGTAACAAACCCCATTTTGTTGAATGATTAAAATTTTGCATTAAATTCACCATGCAGGTTTAAGCCAGACTGTGAACCGTAATATGTCAAGCCTGCTGCCTTCAGCAATCTACTAAATGCTGAGAGTTTTGAGCAGTAAATGATGATCTCAATGAAAAAGAACACATTCATAGCACCAAATCTTGAAAATGGTCATTAGCAAGAAAGGTTAAAAAAATTTAAGCTCCACTACAAAAGATCTAGTAAACATATCGGGCCAAAGCATCACAGGGAATGCCACCTGCATGCATGGTTTGACACGTTACCATAGAAGTATTGTCCCTGTCAAAGTAAATGTCAGAACAGAACCAACAGAAACATATGTGCATCGTACCTATTCTGAGTTCCACCAAAGAAGAGCTGGCGCAATTGTGCATCACTTCCTACATTCATATACTTAGCATCTGCACAATATTTAGATGCCCATCTACAAAACCTAGTAGCAGCAACCTGCTGCTCTGCTCGAGCCACCTTTTCCATCTCAGCAAGATAGGATCGATCCACCAGCATCCCACTAGTCTCCATTTCTACAAGGAGTTCACCAAATGGTCGCCAGTAGTCCTCGTAAAAGTCTAGCATTGTTCCTATTGTATTCCCATCAAGTTTCCATTCCTTCAACAATAGTTTTGATTTCAAGCTGTCATATAGCTTGAATGTACTCATTGAATCTAAGGCAGAATAACAAATCCATTCTTCCCTTTGTTCCCTTTGAAGTTCTTCAACAGGGGGGATAGTGATAATTTTGCCTTCAGATCCATTTTTTTTCACCTTTTTCCTGCCAAAGATGGTTTTCATTGACATTTTGCCAATCAAATTTTCACCAGGGCACACCTTTGGATTACCCGTAAGTGCCTCTAGAGAATAACCACCCTCTGTTCTCCTTGAAGAGTCCCAGAGTCGAGCCATATGCATTGTATCAGCATGAAAACCACGCACTTCAAGACCATAGTTCTCTATGACATGTTTATCGAAGCTATAATTGTGCCAAACCTACAAGAGGAACAACTGGTCATCATGTTCAAATTCATAGATATGGTAAAGCAACCACCATAATCAACCTAAAAGTCAACTAAAATACAAGATGAGACTGTCTTTATTAGTCGTCTCACAAACTTGATGACCTTTAAAGTCCTGCCCTTGGTAATGACCCATGAAAAAAATGTTACCTTTTTGATGGATTTATCTTCAAAAAATGGAGCAAATACAGCCAACAGATCCTTGCCACCACCATCAAGAATATCTACCCAGATGCATGATTTTCCATTACCAAAATTTGCTTCTGGTCCAGAATAAATACTAAAGCATATTATTTCTCCATGGTCCACAGGTGTCTCCAGCTTGACGTCAATATTTGCCACCTATAAATAACCAGTAAATTGGTATAGTAAGTTGACTGGTAACCTACAACTTAGGAGTGCTCTCAAACATACAAATACACGAATTCAGATATAGTATCCAAGTATAATGGATCAGCAGTAATGGATAGACAAAGATACAAATGTATGAAACATGCCTCTGTATCACATGCATGGACACAGTGCCTGTATTGATTTGTAAGCTTCCTAACAATTTCCTCTGCATTGGTTATATTGTCAACTACAATAACCTTATCATAAATATCAAGAAGCCTCTTACGAGGATTAGGATCATGAACAGTCTTTGGTTTAATGCTGCCTCCATTTACAGTATTGCTATCTATTGCATCTTTTTGATGTTCATCAATGGTGCCACCATGAAGCTTTTCCAAATTTCTTTCCTCCCATTCCTCTAAGAGCTGCCTCGATGATAACCCATTAGGCTGCATACCTTTTAGGAATGTTTGTGCAGAAGATGAATCTTGTTCCCTCAGATAATGAGTTGGACCACCAATATTATGATCAGATGTATTTTTGCTACTGTATTTGTGTTGAGAGGAAGCTGGCATATGTTGAACATAACCCTCAGTTGTACCAGATTGCCTTTTATCCTTTCTGAAATATTTTGGCTGAAGACTAATGGATTCGTCTGAAGGCACATGAATTTGGGGTACTGAAGGATCAACCAAGTGCCCCTGTCCCACTGTGTTTCTCAAAGCTCCATTCCTAGCATTAGACTGTGGATTGTCACTTGAATATTGCCACAAGGACAATTCGGTTAATTCATTGTCATTGCCAATAAGACTCACTGCACCATAAGTGGAAGTGCACGTAGCAATACCATCATCAGTCAAGCCAGACACCAAGCGTCTGCTTCCTTCACTACATTCACTGCTGGATTTATGTGTTGTTCTATGAACTTGCAGGTTAATTTGTTCACTTCCCACATTTTCTTGTCTAAAGGAGCTTTGCAAAGGTCTTTCTCCATTGGCATTTGAATAACATTTTAGACTTTCATAAGTGCTGTCATCTTGCAAACCCTCCAATCCACATTGCATAATTGTTCCAGTATGCCCTTCAGACAGAATTCCCGTATCTCTATAACTACTGTCTCTATTTCGACAACTCGACATCCTCATATCCCTTAACTTTTTCCTCTCCTCAAGCCAAGGTGTTCCAGCAGCACCTGAAGCACTTCCTCTCTGACATCCTTGTTTCTCTTCTTCCTCCAGCCTTTGCAGGCTACCAAAACCCCCAGAAAAGGAGTTTCCTTTAGAACTAGTATGATCTGGAAGATCAGGAAGCATCCGAGCAATTGAAGAAGAAGAATTTTTTGACTGGGTAGGAACCACAAGCTTCCATTCAATTGGTTGGCGACAAAATTTCATGTCATTCTGTGTATATTTTTCACAAAGTGGCATGGCATTATAACCTGAACCTCGTTTAAACTGCAAAGAACTACTAAACACAACCATATTAGATAATGGACCAGAAACATGGCGGACTGCACAATCTCCCTTCCTGCAATATTAATCAATCAGAAAGTCAAATAATGCAGAAAGATAACCTGTGTTTTTCCTAGAAGCAGGGTAGGAGGAAGGGGACACCAAACAATTAAAGTATCTCCCACCATGATGGAGAATAAAAAATCACCTCCTATTATCCACATATTCTTTTCCTTTTGATAAGTTAGATAATCCACATACTCAGCAATTTATCAAATAAAACGAGTCTCAAAAACAGCATTCTATTGATTAATTGGTTCACAAACATTTTGTCAAAACAGAGAAAAAAACAGATTCCTCATATGCTAAATAACTGGAGTCTACCCCCTGCGCAGCTTCTTCCACTAAATGCTCCCCATCCCATGATAATTCAGCAACTGGAAAAGAATCAAGTGAATCAATCCAGTACTTACATTTACCAACTCTCCATTCCGTGTTACAGAAAACTTGAAAACAACTATTTTTGGCCCCAAGGCATATAGGAAGGCAGTTGCTAAACATAACGCATTCATAAATAAAGTGGATATTTAATTGAGTGGCTAGAACCCAACATAATTGAATTCTACACCCATATCATCAATACAACTCATTAATAAATTTTACAAGTAATATGCATTATGTAGCTAGAACTCCATTTGATAAGCATTCAGTGTGCTGTTCAAACTATACACTTCATACACAACACAGCAACAAGTGTTCTAGAATTTTAGTTAAAAAATATAAAATATCATATTGACCACAATCACGTGATAATTTGTTTGTTTGCCCAACGGTGCTATTGCATAAAAGTTTGGCAAGTGATAAAACCTCAGATAGCCAAAATTGCCCAACTATATCCATTATCACCCCAGCCTGCAAGAGCTGACTAAATACGTGAAGTAGAAAATATAATATGACACCAGGTCAAATCCCACTTACATTGATTGGGAAAAATAATAGATTAATCCCAAAGAAATACCACCAAGCATCGCGCCTCACAAGCGCACAAGTGGAGTAGGCTTTGAAGCAATGAGGTAAGAACTAAGCCCACATCCTATAACAACTCCAGCATAGAAAATAGGTGGTTTGGGTTTCCAAATTTTAACAGATAGGCAAACTAAACAAAATAACTTCTAAACAAATATCTATTCATTTTCGTCTTGTTCAAAGGAACTGATGGAATATGCAAGCATAACTTTAACCCCTTCCATCTTTTTCCTCTGTTCTCCTCCCAGATGTCTTTTCCACTCAGATATCAAATTCCCAAACACAGCGACAGGAAGCCACGCGGGCTAGGCCAAGAGCCTAAACTGAAGCATGAAAAATCAAAAATTGGTACAACCAATTAAAAATAAAAACTCAATAAAAAAAACTAAAAGGATTATCAAATAAAGCATAAAGAGTTTTAACAAATATTGCAGCACGGTAAAAAAGTGGGTGGCTTTTCTGGAAGGAGCAAGAAGAGTGAGATCGTCCTCGTCACAAGCCTTAATGACACAAGGTGCGGAAGCAAGAAGAACGAATAACTAAACCAAAAAATGAATTTTGACAAACATCCATACATTTCATATTTCCAAACATATAGAAGACCAATATGTAAAATCAATACATGAAAAATCAAAATGAGTATGTGAAAAACGATTTTTTTTCTTTTTCTCGACAAATATCTACTCGGTGCTTCTGTTCTCATCTTCTAACTTAACTAAAAAAAACAAATAAGCGGATTTTCAAACGCCTTCTTTTTCCAAATTCCAAACATAGCAGCAAAACCATCCCAAGGGAAATGTGAAAATCGAAAACCTAGATAGCAAGAACAAAATAGAGCACAAAAAAGAACCAAAGTAGGGCAGGGAGTGGAAACTGAACCTGTGGAGCGCTTTCCTGGAGGAATGCCAGAAGGAGAGGGGAGAAGCGACGGAAGAAGAGCGACGATAAGAAGGGGAAAACCAGGGAGCCGGCGGGCAAGAAGAGGGCTTAAAGCGGGCGGGTTGAGAGGAAACCGCCATTGCAACTCTTCCGAGCTTGCCGCTGAGAAGAGCCGTCCTGATAAGCCTTTCGGGGGACACAGTAAATAGTAATGGTTATGTGTGAGACGGTTTTACTAGGGTTTTACTGTGCTTTGTGTGAGACTGAAACTAGAACTGGTGGCTCTGAGCGCGAAGCAGAAAGAGCAGAGAGAGAGAGAATCCATAGAGAGAGAGAGAGAGGGGAGGGGGGGGGGGGAAGGGGACTTTAGCCTTTCTGGGGTTCTGAGAGTATAAGCTCGAATATAGCGGACAATTTCCATGGCTGTCAATTTTTGTTTTCCCTGTGTTTTCTTATGAAAGGTTAGATTGCACAAGTACCCTCTCCTTAAGAAAAATATGTTTTGACCCCTCAATTCTTGGAATTTGTAAATGCATGCCCCTGATAATTGGTCATGATCTAGGGTTCGGCATCAGTTGATTTATGTTTAGAATTTATTTATATATTTTGTAAGGTAACCCTCTCATATCTGATGCCATGCAAAAGATAAGTATGAAAACTTTACAAAAATAAAAACCAAATTTGATGGTTTCTAATGCCTTTTAAATTATACACTAAGGTAACATTTGTTAAAATAAGTAAATAAAATTATATTAAGATAATGTTGTAATGTTTTTCAGATGAAAATATAGAATGGTCAAAATAAGATTAGAAACAAAATTTTCATCAAATTATTTGTTAAATTTTTTAAAATACATTGAAAAATATATGTATCATTTTTTTTTATCTGTAAAATCCAAGATATACTTATTTTGAGGAGAGAAGAGATAAGCATATTTAAAAGATGTCTTAAGTGATTTCTTTTTTAAAAATGAATAGATAAGTTTAATAAATATATTAAAAAGAACAAAAAAATAAAATATTTTTCATATCTTACATTTTCTATTATATGTTTTAGTTAACAAACACTATCTAAATGTTTAGTCTCCCTATAATAAACGTCACCCTCTGCCTCTAGGACTGGGCTTATGCCAAAATTTTCAAAAATTTATTTGCAGATAACAAAAAGAAGACTACTTTAAGATATCAACACCTAATTATCTTACAATTTAGATTGATAGGAAACGTAATTAATTAGGTGTGGTGTAGAAAGTGTGGTCAAGTGTAGTTCCTTCCCATTATTGGAGATTTAGATTCATCATCTGAGCAAATGGAAAAGAAGAGCAGGCAGCTAAAGCTACTGTCCTCTACTCTTTCTGATAACTTGCATCCCTGCATAAACAGCCTCTATTAGCCATGCCTCAATGCTGCACCAAAACCTCTCACAATATTGACAACTTCTTGGAAATCTTTATGCTACAATTTGATGCTTAAATCCCAAGAAGGATGCAACTGAGAACCGACTCGGATCGATACAGACAGTTGTTGATCATAAGAGTTCCCAATAATGGCACCTTCTTAATTAGTCCTTCTCCAGTGTACCAGCATCAGGGGCATCCTTCTTTTCAACACTATTTCTATTCGAGGGAGATGCAGATGCCTCCTTGTCCTCTGCATCTTCCTCATCCTTCTTCCCTGTACACAAGAACTCGAGCGCGCTCACTACATCACTTATCAAAGGCCGGACAGAGGCTTCCTCCTGCAGGCACATTGCCGCGATTGCAAGTGCTTGGTATAGGCCTTTCATCGGGTAGTTTCCTTCCAGCAATGGATCGGCCATCAGCACGAACTTCTTCTTGTCTCTGAATAGAGGTTGTGCCTGCATAGATGGTTGCATGATTGATTATATTGGAATCAGTACTTTTATTGAATCAAGTGTCAAAGCATGTCAACAATGATGTAACTATCTCCATTCTGTTTTCAGTTGGTTGTTTTGGAGTTGAGAAGATTTTGGAACATACCCAAATGACCAGATTTTGTTCTTGGCTTGGTCTTGACTTGTCGATGACTCTCCTTCCGGTGATCATCTCTAAAAACACTACTCCAAAGCTGTACACGTCAGACTTTGTTGTCAACTGGCCTGTCAATGCGTACTCAGGAGCACAGTAGCCGTAAGTTCCCATCACCCTTGTGGATACGTGGCTCTTATCACCAGTTGGACCAAGCTTGGCCAGCCCAAAATCAGAAAGTTTTGGACTGAAATCCCCGTCTAAGAGAATGTTTGATGCCTTAAAATCCCGGTAAATCACCGGAGGGTTAGCTGTTTCGTGCAGATACTCAAGACCTCTTGCTGCTCCTTGAGCAATTCTCATCCTTGTGATCCAATCTAAAGGCTTCTTATTTGGAGGTAAATCTGAAAAAACAAGATTTTTCATTAGCATAGAATAGAGAAACCTTAATCTAGTATGTGAACATAGGCTAATAGCAATGCAGATGAAAAGAAGGTTCAAGCCATTGCTATTAAACAGTTCTAACTGGAAATCTTTGCATCATCCGAAGAATTTAAATATAATGTCCTAATCCATGAGATTATGCCCCGTTACACGCAATTGAAAGAAAGAGTTGGTGTGTGGCAGTTACCTAGTAGATGATCCTCGAGGGAACCATTAGCCATGAACTCATACACTAAAATCCTCTGATCACCATCTGCACAATAACCGACCAAATTGACAAGATTCGGGTGGTGTAGAAGGCTCAGCATCATCACCTCCACGAGGAATTCCCGGTTTCCTTGGAGTCCATTTCTGTCAAGTTGCTTAACAGCAACATCCTGAGTCACAGCAACATGAACATGAATTGGGAATTATAATGCATATCTCGAGAAATTTGGAATGAATACTGTGAAATACGCAGTGAGAGAGGGAAAGTACTTGATTTAAGCTGGCAATGTGCCCTTTGTAAACCCTCCCAAAACCTCCTTCACCCACCAAAAGGTCGGGGTTGAAGTTTTCAGTTGCAGTAGACAGGTCTGGGAGCGTCAAAATTTTAGCAGAGATGTTCCCTTTTCCTATTTTCGCCAGCTCTTCAGTGATGTACCTGCGCTTGCTGCTATCTGCACATTGAAATATGATCGAATATATGAGGCAAAATTACAGTTTTGCATGACACTTGTCTAAGTAGTTAAAAATTCCACCCAATTCAATATACTTTTAGAACCTCAAAACCTTGCAACAATTGTAACAATGATTCATCAATGTGCCAAAGATGGGCAAAAATTGTAGTTCAATAGGGATATGATCATTCAATAGCATGGCATAAGCATTGAAAACCATGAGATGCCATGGAGAAAAAAAATGAACTAGATAGAAAATACACAGGTGATTAAAAGATAATCGATCCTTGACTCTTTTACAGAGTAATGCAAATCCCCAGATTGGAATATTGATAATATCAGATTTATATGGGCTTCAAAACATGATTGGAATACGAACAAGATGAAGAATGAGCCGAAGTTATCAAACAATCATAAAATTACAACAAAAAAAAAAAAGATCCTTACAATGTGCATTGAATCTTAGTATCTCAGAAAAGGGAAAAAAAATTACCAGATTTGAAGGAAATGTTGGCAAATGAGGTGAAGGCTTTAATGTTTGCATTTCCATTGACGCTTTTTTCTGGCGATTTTGGGTTGTCATCCTTCTCTGCCATGCAACACCAGAAGCAGCTCATCTTCAATGGCCTCTACCACTAAAACTGTAGCCAAAAATTCCAAGAAACTGTCAAAAAGTTTTGAGATGAATGACAAGAAACCTTCACTGTTGGCCACACGCAAGTGCTTCAATTCATTCTGCAGCACAAACAGGAGGCACCCGATTCGGGGAAAGGCTGGGAAAATCAAGAAACCTTATCCCTGGAAAAGAAGAGTGTGTTTTGTTTCCCTTGTAAAAGTTCTACAAAGGTTCTTCCTCCATTCCTTCTGTTCAGATGCATCTTTGACATAGTCAAATTTGCTAATCTCGGCAATAGATATATAACACTATTTTGCTTAACCACCTCCCACTCTTTGTTTCTCCATTTTTTAGTAAATTCAGGTTGGCAAAGGAAAGACTTTTCTTTTTTTTTTTTTTTTACAAATTTTATGACAAGAATGATGTGATGAAAGCATTTTTGTAACTTAAGCCACGTCGAGGGATAACGCGTTAAAGCTACTCTTATGATAAATAATGGCTGTCTTATCCTCTTCTTTTCAACTGATTTCTCTTCCAACTAATTTTTCCAATGCTATTCTTGGCCACCCAATTCTATAATTGGTGCATTGAGATGGATCAGATAGCCTAAAGTTCTCCTCAAATAGGGGAGCCTGTGGACACACCTGTGACCATGATCACTAAGCTTCTGGATTCCAATTTCAAGTTACCATTGCGTCTGCTAAGGCTTTGTTTCTCAAAACATGTTTCCTGTGTATCATCATCAACATAAGGCAAAAATTTCAAAATCCATAAGTCACTGAAAAAAAAAAAAAAAAAAGAACAACTCAAGATATTATTTTGTGTGCGCAAGGTTATTTTGCTCTAATTAATCATCTTTCAATAGACTTACCCATGAATCTAGTTGATGAAGCAGAGAGAGAGACCTTTAACATAATATAAGATATGAGAGTTTTTAATAAGATATGACTCTTGTGTCATAGGTAAAAGGCAAAAAAAAAACCTAAAAGCCCATAATATCTTTTTGGGCTAAAAAACATAAATTTTCCATATGCGAGAGGTCTCACATAAAATGCGCAAACACAATAAGTCCGACATTTAAAATTCTTTTTGAATATTTCAATAAGATGATAGATAATTATCCATAGCGAATTCTAATTCTAAAATGATTATGAAATGTTTGAATAAGCATTATTTATAAGAAATTTCATCTTCAAAAAAGACAGAGATAAACGCCATCCATCAAAATAAGCATCATCTATAAGAATCATAATTCTGTTACACTTTAGATCACTCCATATTTCTCTATAAATAAGTAGACATTCATTCCTGAAGAGAGACGACATCTTTGACGCTAATTTCAATATATTTTCTTTCATCATACTTGATATATAACTTGAGTGTCGAAATGTTTACGCAGGGACCCCTTGCGTCCTCTAACTTTTTTTATTTTTGCATGCTTAGGTGGCTTAAAGATGACATTTTCATTAACAAATTTATTGTTATATCCATGAAACAACAATGACCATAAACAAAAACGGCTAGATCGTTAGGATTTATAATTTTATATACATAGCCGTGCTTGGTGAATTTAGGGCTTGTGATTGTGCTGGTCATATATCGACTAAATTAAGCTTTCATTTGGCAAAGCTAGTGTTGTTAGAAGTACAATTTTTACTACATGGTAAAGCTTCAATATGTTTTACACCAGCAAGGGATGGAAATCTTCTTCAAGCACCCTCATGCTTTAACCTGTGCATCTAAACATTTACTTGTTTAATGCTTCTGAGACAATGGCCAACATTCTTTGGATTTCCATTCCAAAGATAGAGAGCTAGTGTTTCTTAAAACACTCCAAATTCTGACATAAGCTTGCTTCAAGAATGGCCAGAAAATAGCATTTTACTAGAACTGAAATTAACAAATAAGAAAGACATCCAAGCTATATATTGAGAAAAAGGCATTGCTTTGTATAATTAATATCGTGGACTCAAACGAAGCAACAAAAATGCAGTAATTTTCTCCAATTAGCATACTGAAATAGTCAGGCCAGCTTGCTCTCCATGTCCTATGCACTCTACACTTAGAATTTGGACACTTAACTGGCCGGTAAATCTCTCCAAAAAATTATTGCAACATAAATACAGCAACTGTCAGTGAACTGAGGGGTTAGGTGTCCCGAAGAGTCAAAACAAGAACCGCTTTCTAGTGGGACACAGCAGATCAACTTGCTACCAGCAAGTTTGCATATACAAGCTCTGAATCCAATCCAGGCTTTTGAAGCTAATTCATACTTCCAGGCTGTACTTGTAACTAACCATCCCATGCACAAGCTGCTTGCCCGTCTGCTTAACCATCTAAAAGCATTAATGGTCCTTAACTGCACTGGTGCACAGGAGCCACTGATAAATGTCTTTCCACACAAGAAATATAAAAAGCATTAAAAATGGAGCAAATTGAGCATTTGAGGTATACGACAAGGTAGAGCTTGGTAACTGAAAACCCAAAAGCTAATTTAAAAAATATTGCAGGAAGATGTTAGTTATTGGGGGGAATTCAGTTGACAAGCTTCTTCTGCAGCCATTAAGTAGCAATGTACACAATTTTCATGTTAACCCAGAGGTGGTTTTAGCTCTCCTTCCGAGCATTAACTTAACTAGAATATATTATTTTAATGTTACTACACCACACAACCTGCAGCTATAACACACATTAACATGAAAATGGCAGCAAAGCATGCTCTTAATGTGACTTCCCATATGCTTCCCTCCTTTCATTTAGCCATTCTCCCTTAATTTTTCCCTGCTTTCATTTAGCTATTTTCCCTTAATTTGAGGTGGTGTGTTGTAATATAGCCATTTGGTGTCAAACCATGTTTATCAAGTATTTTAATCCTTCAAATGCACACAGCTATTTCGGAAAGGGTCCTGTCCATAGTCAGTCTTAGGTCCATCTCCATGGAAGAAAGCATCATGTACCAATGAAGAATATTCTGCCAACTATTAAGTGTAGAGTCCCAAGAAAAAAGGAACAATGTCATGTACAACCAACTCTGGAAACAAATGGAATACATATGGTATGGCTGAATTGCAGAAGGGCTTGCAGCTGTATATCAACAGAATAAGCATTGATGAATGGTGAACCCAACCTCAGCACAACACGGAGCCCATTAATAAAATAAAGGCTTCAGTAAATGCAAAATGTTATGCATGCCCCTTTGTAAAGGTAAACTGGCTGATTTATCTTAAATTCCATCAGATCTGAATAACATGCATATAAATAAGACATCATACAGTCCAAAAATCAAATTAACCTGTTTAACATGCATGTAAAATGTTATCAAAACTCCATACTTCAGAACTATTACTCATCAATGGAGCTCGGTCCACTACTTTTAATAAACATCACATTCATCATAGGGATGCAGAACAATATTCAAAAGAGATGGACTGATTAACTAGCATACTGAAAAGACTATGTGTCTATAACCAACTGCTGCATCAAAAGCAAATGTCAGATATTATGAACATGAACCATCACATTGCTAAAAGTAATATTTCAATTCATAGTCCCTCCTCAGACCCCAAAATCACAGAAGCCCCATGGCCCACGGGTTGCCCATTAGTCTGGCCTGTGTCCTATGTCAGTAAGGTCCTTGGGTTTCAGCAATTAACTGCTTCAAAATAGTACAACTTGAGAAAGAGCATCTTTCACCACTATAAAAACCAAAAAGACCAGCGAGAAATCAACAGCCTATAAGGAAAACTTGAGAAAGCCAAAGCAACATAAAGTTAAACAGGAAGAGTACCCCTCAGAACTCCATACTCGGCAAAAAGGTTATTCTATTAGTAATTTGTTTGGAATTTCTGGCAGCTATGAACTACATATCTAGAGAAAGATGTTTTAGAAAAACATACAAAAAGTAAAAAAATGCATATAAATATTAAATAACATGAAATGGAAGGACTTAAGCAAGGAAGGAAACTAATTCCTTTAAATACTCAAAATCAATGCCCCCATGCAAGGCAATGAGGACAAAACAGATAATAAAAGGAGAATAATTTCAATTAGACTAGATCCATCTCAACATCCCTCAGAGTAGGTTTCACATCAGTGAAGATCAGTCCACTACTTTTGATTTTCATATCATTCATCACGGGGATGGAAAGGATAATTCTAAAAAATAAGAACGTGTGAAAGTTTCAGTATTCAAGTCTGGGATACAAATGCAACCAGAATTATTGGGAACCCAACATAAAGAGAAAACAGTACAATACTTGTGATTAACTAGTTGGATTCCTCTGCAGAAGAAAAGATAATTTTATGAATGCTAATGTTGATCTAAAACATACAGTTTGTGGGAATGCTAACATTTTCAAATGATAGAGAAAATGTTCGTTTAAAAGATACTATTGAAATTGACTTTTACCACTTTAACAAAAAAAAAAATCCACTTTTATCAGAACTTTCTGCTATTGCAGTTCATAGATATATAAAAGGAAAAATTATCTGATTTCCTGATACAACATATTTGCTAAAATAATAATATACTTTCACATAAAACAAATTCTTACCAAACTGAAAGTGTACTGCATAATTTCGTATTAGCATTCATGATTAGAATATCTCAGTGTTGAGAAGTCTCCTGGAGACAAGTAAATTTATTTCCAGAGTTTGCTAACAAGACCAGTAAGTATAGTTCAAAATTCCAAGCTCAGTCAGTTCTTTGAATTTAATTTTTTTGTCCCTAAATAGTCTCACCACATGTTTACCAGTCATGAATTTAAATTTGAATTAGTGTAACAAAAACACATCTCATAGGTTTAAAATAATGAAGTGCTGTGCTGCATGGCTTCACTTAAGTTGTTCCATGAAGTTGTGACTTGTGAGTGACCCTATTTGTTTTCTTAACACTCATAAATACAAAATCCTGTGATCAAGCAAAGCTTTTAAATTTGAAGCTGGGTTTGGCAAACATGACCTTGCAAATCAACTCGCTTTGGATCGAAGATCCAAAATCCCATAGTTCCTCCTCATATGAAAACCGCTTTCCTCTCTCCAAAAGGCCAACCTATCAGGCCAAGCAATTAGTAATACTACCACCAGCCAGTAACCACTCAAGGAAGCAAACCTACAATACAGAATCCATTTCTTCACACTTGAACTTAAATATTGAAACTTAACCGATACCAGAAAATGGCCCCCTAACATTCTGTAAAACGAGCTATCTTCAGTCTGCTTGCCATGAAGAACAAACAACTGCGTAAAGCAAACAGAAAAAAGGCGAGTTACGAATGCAAAGGGAATGTACTGTATCCAATTGAAATTCTTTTAATTCCTCTCTTTCCCGGCATTGCAACCGAACGAAAGTTCATTATCCATGGAGTGGATCAACGAAAGAAAGAGATCAAACAATAGGTTTACCTGACAACAACGCAGAGACGAGATGAAAGCAGCGCCGCAACGCGCAAGCGAGTCGCGAAAGCGAAGATTTATACAGAGGCTGTTTGGCTTACCCTTTTCTTAGGGGTTTAAGACTATATTTATTCAAAAGTTTATCAGATAATATATTTAAATAAATATATTTTAATTTATTATTTATATAATTGTGTATTTGATTTGAAAATTTTGATAAATTATTAAAATTTAATAAAAAATTAAAAAAATATTTATTGAATAATAAAAAAAATTATAAAAATATTAATTTTTAATAAAAAAAATTATAAATTAATGTCTAACTAATAAAATACTTACAATTATATGTTGATAAATTATACGCAATTATTAAAAAATATATTAATATAATATATATGTTAAATATAATAATTGTTAAATATATGTATATATACATACATAGTGATGGGGTAAGATGTCAACGATGAAGAAGACGCAAGCGGTGAACAACGACAATAGACATGGATGAGGATGGCGACGAACATGGAGAATGTAGTGATGGAGGCTGGGGGTAGCGACCACTATGGATAGGTTTGGAGGCAACAACAGATAGGGATGAGGATGGAGTTGGAGGCGATGGTTAACGATCGACATAAAGGAGATGGAGGCGACGACATGGAAGGCAAATGGTTGAAGGATATGGGTATAGAGTTGTAAATAGCTGGAATGTTTGAGGGTAAATTTGTAATTTGTTTGATCAACAAAATAAGCTATCAATGGCTTATTTGGAAAAAGGTAAGGGGGATTTTTTCAATAAGTTGTTAAAATAACTTATAAGTTTGGTAATATTAAAACTTTTAAATTTTAATAAATGCAAAACAAAATAAGTCATATAGCTTATAACCTAAAAAAGTAACTTATAAGTGGTTAAACCGGTAAGCAAACACCCTCATAGAGAGGTGGAGATTGAAGATTGTGTGATGTTTGTCTGCATAAACAATCTTATTTGAGTCGTGAACAGTAGGGATGGATCCAGAGGCAAATCTGGGAGAGAGCTAGCCTTCAGATTCATAGGTTGTTTCAACTCCCTCCCCAAATGGGGCAGATCTGGAAGATGGCTGAGGCTGCAGCCTGTGCCTACCCCCTTACATCCGCCCCTGGTTGACAGGGATGAACTTTGGCCAATAAAGCTTAAAATTTGACGACAATTACATAAATATAATTTGTAGTTATGATCTTTATTTTTTATTAAATTTATTATTAATCTTATAATTTTGTACTTCAATCTTATTTTTTAAATGAGATATATAAAGAATATTTTTTAAAAAAATATGTTATTAATAGAATTTTATAAGGCTAAAATTTAATATTAATTATATAAAAATATAGATAATGTTATAATCACCAAAATTGGGAGCCCAACTATTTGCTTTTTAACGAAATTTTTTTATTTTTATAGGTAACAACCAATAAGGTGTACCAAGGTATGTTATTTTTAGATAATTTATTGCATATTATTTTTAACCCAAAAATACTTATATTTATTGATTATAAATGTATTGGGGTTTGTAATATTTTATTAATTAATAACATTATTTTGAGACTAAAAATAAGGTGTAATAAATACATTAAATGTATCTTATCTTAAAATAAGATGCATTTATTGCACTTTGACTGTTGCTCCATGTTAGAATCAATGAATAATGTTACCCTTTTTAATTTTAACCAAATAACCAAATAAAAAGTTATTTATCTATTTATGTCAAGAATTTTGTTGATTGGTAAACATTTCAAACGACAATATTTATCAGTATCTTAAGTCAAAAAATTAACTATAACGAACACATACTATATAGCCGAAAAAGAAAAATACTAAAATACTTCTAATGTTTAGGATAAACATTAAAGTTATCTTCAATGAGTCATTATTTTCCTCATTAAGCCAAATTTTTCGAGAGGCAATCTATTTTCTTAAATCCAACGCTGCTCATTATTACCAAATTGATAACGATCCATCATCGTCTTGCTAAATTTGGTTATCCAACTCATCCAATCAACCCTCACAATCTCTCCCCACAACAACCATCTCAACAGCCGATGCCCCTACAATAATCATCACCGTAGTTGTTACCATTGCTGATTGCAACCGATTTGGAGATGAAAGGTCTAGGTGGTTGGAAATAACAATCAAAAAAGGCTCACAACCAAAGAAGATAAAGAGTCAACAACAGAAAAGGAACAGACACGACAACAATGACAACGACGAGCAAACACTGTGAAAGGCAAACAATCATTGCAACATCTTTGACAGTGATAAGGTTTGTGTATTTGATTTTGGGGAATTATTTATTCATTTGTATATTTAATTATTGATTTGTGTATTTGAAGGAAAATCCAAAAATTTAAATATGGTGATTTTTTTTTTATGATAAACAAGAATGATAATAAATTAGGCTGTGATTTTGAAATAACAAATGATTTAATTTGAGAAATAATATATGCATAAAAAGACCCTCCTAGTATTTGATAGGATGAGATAATAAAAAAGCACAAATAATTAGTCATTTAAATAGTAGTTATTGGATTAAGATAATCAATTATTTGCCTCTTGAGTTGTCCATCCCCAAAACTAGCAAATGTGAGAAGCTTCCCATTAATTTTTTCATTTTGCAAAGCTATAAATGTTAATCGAGCTATACCTTGAAAAAGACTAGAAATAATTTAGACACAATTTACTTGCAAACTTAAAAATTGGTTTGTGTAATTGATTATTGATTTTTTGTATTTGATTATTGATTTGTGTTTTGTTTGATCTATCTTTGCTAAATTTGATCTGTGTTTGTTTAATCTGTCTTTGTTATTCCTTGTGTTATTCATTGTTTAGGAATTGTGTTTTTTTCTGATTTATTCCCTAATTAGTGTAATTTTTTTATATGTTTAATTTGAATTAGATTTAAGTATTGATTTAGCAAATTTGGGCCATTAGTGTATTGTTTTTGTATTTAATTTGAATTGGGCTTGAGTATTGATTTAACTATTTTTTTTTTTATTTTAGTTCCTATGATTAATAAGAATGTTGATTCAATCTCTTTCTATAGTTTTTTTTTTTTTTTGTGATTTTTGACGCAGGTTGACCAATTGCATTTTGTTTGTCATAGAGATGGATAATAATGAATATTACTGCACAAATTTGCTTAACGATGATCAGAATATTCAAGATGAGTATGCGAATGTGGCAACCACTTTATCCCAACTTGATTCATCCCAAGTCAGCACTTAAAGAAATACACGAACAAAAAATTTCTCAATGTAAGAGGATTTGATGCTCGTTTCAACATGGCTAAATATTAGTATGGATGTTATACACAGTAACGATCAAATCAAACAAAGGTATTAGAAAATGATGCATGCTTATTTCTATTAATATAAAGAGTTAAATCTGATCAAACTCTCAATTCGTCGATACATCGTTGGTCTACAATCCAACTTGCAGTAACCAAATTTCAATGATATTATAGTCAAATAGATGGCAGAAATCAAAGTGAAACAACAGAACAAGATAAGGTAAATTCACTCATTATTATTTTGTTGTCAATTATTAATATCATGTTGATAGTCATTAGTATTGACATTCTTTTTAACTTATTAGATTTCTCAAGCAATAGAGATGTACAAGAGTCTACAAAAGTCTGACTTCATATTTCTACATTTTTGTCATGTGTTGCAACATGCACCGAAGTTTTGCTCTACTTCCTCGTAGAAAAAATCCAAAATTTCTCAAAATACAAGTCCAGAACATGATCATCATCTCCTCCTGATTCGGTGAACCTGTCTGATATTAATGTTCGAAGCAATGAACCTTCATTGAAACGATCAATGGGAAGAGATGTTGCAAAAGAACGTGGAAGAAAAGATAAATCCAAGGTAACAGAAGCTTCTGTTGAGGAAATAAAAAACATGTCAAGGGAAATGAATGAAAAGAGAATGTAGTTCAAAATGATATTAATTGTTCCAACAATATTTGGTCGATGCTTACACGATGGTCGAGTCTTCAAGATTGGCATACGTATGGACGCATCAAAAGGAATTGAGGTGTGAGATGTATAGAGGTTTAACTGAAGTAATATTAAGAGGTGAAACTAATCCTGTTTCTCAAGGCAAGCAAGTTATTTTACTGTATGCATTTATCGGTGGGGCGCAATATATGATCCAAAACTACCAAGATGCGATGGTTATATGCAAGTGGGTTGGGTATTCTAATATGTTTATTACATTCACATGTAATCCGAAATGGTCAGAGATTGTGCGTTTCCTAGAAAAAGAAAACTAAAAGTAGAGGACATACCTAACATACTTTGTAAGGTATTCAATATGAAGTTAGATAATTTGATGAAAGATCTTAAGCATAACAAAGTCTTTGGAACAGTTAGAATAGGTATGTTTTTTTATTGTTTACATCTATATATGTGCTCTTCTTTTTTTGTCATGTTACTTATTAAATTTTTTTTTATCATTATTTAAAGTTTTTTGTAAACATTACTTTTTGTTGTAGTAATGTATACCATTGAGTTCTAGAAATGTGGTTTGTCACATGCACACATATTGCTAATGGTCGATGCACTAAACATTTCCCAAAAAAGTTTGTTGACTATACGAACATTGATGAAAATGGATACCCAATTTATCGACGACGAGACAATGGAAGGATTGTGCAAAAAAATGGTATTGAACTTGATAATCGATATGTGGTTCCTTATAACCGATACTTGCTACTGAAATACGGTGCTCACATTAACGTGGAGTAGTGCAATCAATCATGGTCAATTAAATATCTTTTCAAGTATGTAAATAAGGGATACGATTGAGTTATTGCAAGTTTTGATCAGAATGTCGACAATGGGCATGCCGATAACAAGATTGATGAGATAAATATGTACTACGATTGCAGATATATTTTCCCATGTGAAGCTGCTTGGAGAATATTTAGATTTGACATTCACTACAGAGATCCACCGGTTGAGAGGTTGTCATTTCATCTTCCTAACGAGCAGGATGTTATTTTTTTATATTTGGATCTAATAGATGATATATTAAGTCATCCTACTGTAAAGTATAACATGTTCACTACGTGGATGGATGCAAATAAGAAGTACAGTGATGCGAAGGATCTCATGTACGCCGAATTCCCAAGATTTGTTTGGAAGCAAGATCAACGAGAATGGCAACCTAGACAACATGGTTTCTCACTGGGTCAAGTATTTTATGTTCCTCTAGGTTGCGGTGAAATGTATTACTTGAGAACTCTATTAAATATTGTATGAGGCCCTATGAGTTATGAAGAAATTAAATGTGTAAACGGTGTTCAATATTCTTTATTTTGGGATACTTACTATGCACTCGGTTTACTTAACGATGATAAAAAGTACATAGATGGCATAATTGAAGCAAGTCATTGGGGTTTTGCACATTCGTTAAGGAATCTATTTGCAACTCTCTTGATGTCAGAATATTTGGCAAGACCTAAATATGTATGACAACAATGTTGGTAATTTCTTTCGGACAATATTTGTATAAGCGAAGAATGATTTTGAACCACCAAGATAAAATGTCATCATATTTTTTTTCAGGGTTTTGGTGTGCACGTTTTTTTAATTATTTTTTAACCCATGACAATAATTTTGTTTTCCATTTGTTTTTTGTAATAAATAGGTTTGGAGTTGAACGAGGAAGAAACTAAAAACTACGCTCTTGTGGAGATTGAGAAAATATTGAGGAGCACTAGAAAAAGTCTGTGATTTTCCATCAATGCCCTTTCCTTCTACTGTTGATGCATCGCTCGCTGAAAACAAGTTAATTCAGGATGAACTTAGACATGACAGGAAAACTTTGCCAAAAGATCACAAGGATTTTGTGCAAAAATTGACGGATGAACAAATAAATGTTTATGAAACTGTAATGTGTTCTGTAAAAGCTGATAAGAAAGGTGTATTCTTTGTGTACGGCTATGGAGGGACTCGAAAAACGTTTGTTTGGAAAATCTATCAGCTGGATTGCGATCAAAAGGAGAAATAGTACTGAATGTGGCATCCAACAGCATAACATCTCTTATTTTTCCAAGCTGTAGAACAACACACTTGAGGTTTGCAATTCCTCTTAATCCCAACGAAGATTCAACGTGCAATATCAAACAAGGGAGTCCACTTGCGGAGTTGATAGCAAAGTCAACTCATAATATGGGACGAGGCACCTATGATGAACTGATACTGCTTCGAGGCACTGGACAAAAGTATGAGGGATATTTTATGGTTCACCAATCCACTGAGCCAAAATTAACCTTTTGGAGGAAAAATAGTGGTGTTTAGTGGAGATTTTAGACAAATTCTGCGAATTATCCCATAAGAGAATAGATAAGACATTGTTCTTGTAACCATTGATTCCTTATATCTATGGAGACACTGCAAGGTATTGAATTTGACAAAGAACATAAGCTTACAAGGTTTTAATTCTGATGATCAATCAATGGAATTGAAATTTTTTTTCAATTGGATTATGAAAATTGGTGATGGAATACTAGATGGTAGAAACGACGGTCATGCATCTATTGAAATACCAGATGATATTCGAATAAATGGGTCCGATTGTAACACCCCATGTTTCTATGAGCTTACCACGTAATTTCGATAAGTTTAGAATATCGAAAAATTGGTTTGATAGCAGTTATAAGTACCGAATCAACTGTAGGGAATGCCTCAAAGTGAAATTATCTAAGGAAAATTATACGGTCTCGACGAGCATTTCGAGTTAAGACTTATGGTATCAAAAGAAATCGAATAGGGAACGGTTTTCAGTACAGCTAAAATACAGTTGCCATTTAGGCTGTAAAACCAAATCGCTGTAGAAGACTCCTGAAAAATCAACGAAACCCTAAGAGGGCCTTGGTTTTGCGTAACGAACAACCATTCAGTAGTTTCAGGAGAAAACAACAGCCCGGTGAGAACACTAGGGAGAATCATCATTTTCGACTAAGCTTTGAAGTTATTAATTGTGTGTTTTCGGTATTGTAATGTATTTAATTCAGTATTTGGGGGTATAATTATAATTACAGAATTATCTAAATACAATAAAAATAAGAAATGAGATTTAAATGTATAATATAATACATAATTATATAATTATTTATATATATATGTATGAGGCAGAGGCGTGAAACCATACCCCTGCAATTTCGCTGATCTCTTGCAACATTTGGATGGATTTGCACGCAAGAGGTGACGTGTGGCTGCACTTGAGTAATCTTTACGCATTGAGGGATGGCTTGAGGCATGGCGTGAGGCAGGGCATGGGCCTATAAATAGAGATAAATGGAAGCAAATGGGAAAAAGCAAAAAGAGAGTTGCAGAGCAGTGGCCGAGCAATGCGAGAGAGAGGGAGAGATCGAGCTCGGGCTGGGCGATCCGAGAGAGAGAGAGAGAAAGAAGGGAAGCTGGTTGCATTAGGCAAAGCCACCATGGCCGCAAGTCGCGGTCATGGCAACCGAACAGCAAGCGACCGAGCAGAGCAGGGCGAGGGGCGAGCTGGTGCGGCGGCCTAGCAAGGTGTGCAGTGGTTGGCGAAGTGGAGGAGATTGACTGGTGAGGCCGAAGGCGGCCGGAATGGCCGCAAGCTCGCGGCGGCAACCTTGGCCGCGAGCTCCAGTTGTAGCAAGGCTACAACAGCCGCGACCAATGGCCGTCACGGGCAACTTTAGCGACAGTGCAGCGGTCGGGGAGGCTGGAGTGAGGTCGGCGAGGGCAGCGGCAAGCCGGAAGCCTCGCCGCGGCAGTGGTGGGTAAGTTGGTTCGCGCGCATAGGGCTAAAATAGAGGAGGGAGGAAGAAAGGAAGAAGAAGAAGAGGAAGAGAAGAAGATGAAGATGAAGAAGAAAAGAGAAGAATAAGAAAGAAAGAAAAGAAGGAAGAAGAAAAGGAAGTTGCAGGCATGGCAGGGGCGGGAGGAGGAAGAAGATGAAGTGGAGGAAAAAAAAAAGGAAAGAAAAGAAGAAAAATAGGAAAATGATGGGAAAAATCTTAGAAAATTATGTTTCGGTGATATCCCGGAGATTTTTGGTGAGAAAAACGGTTCGGGCACGCCTTTCGGGTATATGGCACGCATACCGAGAAAACTGAGGATGCTAAGTTAAGGTGACTAAAATTCTTTAGAAAATTCTAGAAATTCAAAAATATTATTTTATGAATTGTCGTAGTGAAATATTTGAGAAAATATTTAATCTGGATTTATTGAGGAAAAATAGGAAGAAATAGAGAGAAAATTATAAAAAATGTCAGAAATTATGAAAAAATAGGTTTTAATGTTTATTTAAATAAATATGGTGATTAGTATGCTTTGAGGCTTGAATTTAAATGGCTTGTGCGAATTTTGAAGTTGGCATGTAAATCGAGGCCATGCACGACTTTCGAGGTAGCCTGATAAGCTTGAGAAGATAAGTGGTATTTTCTTGAAAATGTTTTCATCATATTGACATGTCCTGATATGTATCCATCACGTAGACTGTATACATGACTATGAAATGCATAAATGCACGTTGATATCATCGAACACGTGCATTTGTGGTCGTAGGGACTACGAACTGGCACCGTTGCTTTACCAATGGTACACCCATACACCTCGACTTCGAAAGAGGGAGCCGCAAAAATGGTAGGTAGCATGAGGGGTGCAGTTGACACCTACGATGAAAGACATTGCATACACACATGACATAACATTATGTACCCTTACTTAGATGTTCATCATCTAACTTGAGTTTTGCCCCTTAAATATTCAAACGTTCCAGGTAGAGATTGTAGCAGATTTGAGGATAAATGAGGCATGAAACGACATTTAGCAGAGAGAGTGTATAAAGAGTGAAATGTATGTTGCACAACCCATGTATCTAAGTTCTGTTACTTTAGATTCTAAACATTTGAGGAACGTTGAATTTATTTATGATTAATGTTAAGATATCAGGTTTCGATTTTTGCTTTCGCATTTAATATGTATAATGATTCTCTTTCGAGATTAATGTATGAAAATTCTAGGATGGACTTGAGGAATGATATGGTTTACCTTTAGTGTTTAAAAGAAAAAAAAATTTATTGTCCTGGAATTGTTCTAAGTTATAACGCGCCCGGGAAAGCGGGGCGTTACACCGATAATTTCCTTGGAGCAGTTGTGGAGAGCACATATCCTTACTTTTCAGACCATGTTGATGGTATATCATATGTGCAAGGAAATGTCATACTAGCATCGACGCTTAATGTCATTGAATCCATCAACGAGTATATGGTTTCTCTAAACTAAACTGAAAGAAATATCTATTTAAGTTCGGATATGACTTGCAGATTAGATACAAACGTTGATTTATTATGAGATCTTCATTCACTATAATTTTTGAACAGTATTAGGAGTTCTGGGGTGCCAAATCATGAGTGGAATTTGAAAGTTGGAATTCCAGTGATGTTGCTGAGAAATATTAATCATTTTGTAGGGTTGTGCAACAGGAAAAGACTTATTGTCACAAGACTTGAAAACCATGTTCTAGAGGGTAAAATTTTATCGAGAAATAATGCAAGACACAAGGTCTTCATTTCAAGAATGTCATTGACTCCATCAGATTCAAGATTGTCGTTTAGGTTTAGGGGAAGACAATTTCCTTTGATTGTATCCTACGCTATGACCATCAACAAAATTCAAGGGCAATCATTGTTGCATGTAGGACTTTATTTGAAAAAATCAGTATTCAGTCAAGGTCAACTATATGTAACTATATCAAGAGTTACAAGCCGAAATGGTTTAAATATACTAATATGTGATAAGGACGGAGAACAAACAAACTCAACCATAAATGTTGTATTCAAAAAAGTTTTCCAGAATTTGTAATATTTAATCTTATTATAAATTTCATTTCTTATGATATTTACAATCTAATAAAACTAAATTGTGGTGTTTCCAATATTTATTAAAAGTTCATATATTTTTTATGTTTCTGTTTGTGAATTTATTTTCCATGCATCACACAAGTGAATAACTAGTATGAACTAAACAAGCAAATGAGAAGTTAAGAAAGAGATAAGGTAGAACTAGTTACAAAAAAGGCAGAACGAGCCAAGGAAAAGGTAGAACTAGAAAAAAGAAAAGAAGAGTGATAACAAATGCTTTATGAAGAAATAATTATTGATATTGATATTAGTAGTATTGTAAAACATGAGTAATTGAAGAGGGGAAGTGAATTAAGCTTTCACCTTTTTTTAAAAAATTTCTCAAACAAATTAAAATTAAAAGCAAAGAGAAATAAAAGATGTGGAAATAAAGTTGTTTCGGGCCTAAATGGTTGAGAGTCTAGATGTCGGAGACCATGTTTAATATGATTGGTCATCTAGATGCCTTAGAATTTCCAATGAATACTCATCTTCGAATTGATCTTGTCCTGCAACCGTTATCAGATTCTTTCTTCTCCTTTGTTACTTATTTCTATATGAATAAGATTGACTGTTCTCTCCCTGAGTTATTAAATATGTTAATAACCATCTAGTCACAGATGAAAGGAACTGGTAGAGAAAGAGTTCTTGCTATTGCTTCGTTTTCTTTCCAAAAGAAACCAAAATCTAGGAAGAGTAAGAGAAATATCCTTCGAGCCAATAGGGGTGGCAGACAGATAAAGACAAAGAGTAATGAGGTTTAGGGCAAGGATAATTGTTACTTTTGCAGTCCGAAAGAACACTAGAAGATGAACCATCCAAACTATCTGAGAAGTTTTAAGGGAAAACATTCGAAGGGTCAAGGTATTTGTACTTTTATGTGTTTTATTGAGATAAATATTTCGATTGGTCAATACCTTGCTTCTTGGATTATGGATTCTGATGCTACTTCTCATATTTGTTTATCCGCTCAGTATCTCATTTGAAATGGGGTAAGCATTATTGCATTATCCATAGGGACCACTTTTGTATCTTTACTTTCTGGGTACGCACTAGTTTTATATGACTGTTTATATATATCAAATGTGATTCAGAATGTTATTTCTATTTCGCAGCTTGTAAGTCACAGTTATACATTTTCTTTTGCATGTAATAAATGTTTGATTACGTTTAATAATGTGTGTGTGGGTAAAACTGTGATGATAAACGGTCTATATTTCTTGGAAACACATGCTTGTGAATATAGTCAGCAAATAGTTGTTAGACCTAGTACCACATTAAAAAATAAACATTCTCAAGATAATCAAATAAATCTCAAACAATTGTGACACTTTAGGCTGGGTCATATCAGCAAGAATAAGCTTATGAAATTGGCTCATCAAGGTCTTATATGTGATTTGTGTGCTGAATTTGGGTCAACTTGTGAGTTGTGTATTCTCGAAAAAATGAGTAAATATCCTTTGTTGGACAAGGAAAAATGGCTACTGAATTGCTAGGATTGGTATATTCAAATGTATGTGGGCCCATAAATGTTAAGGCCTATGGTTGTTATATTTACTTTATAATTTTTACTGATGATTTGTCATGGTATGGTTATATGTACTTAATGAAGTAAAAATTTGAAGTTTTTGAAAAGTTCAAAGAGTTCAAGACTGAAGTAGAAAATCAAACAAAAAAGAGTATCAAGATTCTTCAAATACTGAGTTTATTGATTATCTTAAAGCTTGTGGTATAATTTCACTATTGACTTCTCTTTACACACCACAGTTGCATGGTTTCGTTGAACGTAGGAATATGACTCTGTTTGATATGGTTTGTTTTATGCTAGGCTACACAAATTTGTCTATTTTATTGTGGGGTTATGCTATTCTTACCATGTTTTATTTGATAAATTGAGTACTAACTAAATCTGTTTCAATAGTACCATATGAGATATGGGTTGAAAATTGTCGAGTCTTAAGCATGTTAGAATTTAGGGTTGCCCGATTTTTGCGAAGAGGTTGAGAATAAATAAGTTGGATCCTAGATCTGAGAATGGTCATTTTGTGGGATATTCTAGAGATAGTTTAGAGTATTATATTTATTTTCCGACTAACCCAAGAGTTGTGGTTGGCAGGCATGTTATCTTTGAAACGACTCGAAAAATTGCCTCATTTTTTTTATACCAAATATCCAATAATAATGAAAATCAATATATATATATATTTTTACATCACCATTTATTACATTATATTACTATTCACATTCGGGCTTATCGGCCTGTACATCTTAATCAATAATCAACAACATTTACAAATACACCACCAAATTATTTCTCTCCCCAACTTCCCCACAGATCTTTTGGTCAGGATTATTTCTGTACACATACTAATCCATAACTCTATCTGATAGACTCGTATCTTTTATTTGCTTTATCTTTACTTGAAATGATATAGAGCAACAAAGTAAACCACAAGGCTCAGCTAGTTTATATATGAAAAAACGACAATAGCTGAATTAAAAGCATGAATGATAAATAGGGTCTACAATAGATACCTTACTTTTAATACAAATGTTTTCCAACTATTTAACTAGAATAGAAAAGTTTTCCCATAATAATTATACGGCCTTATTCCCATAACTCAATATAATATCATGTCTCTTATCCACATTTTTCATAGCATTATGAGATCATTTCATTATGAGCCGAACCATCCAATTGGGAGGTGAGAATGTTTATTTATGTGATTTTGTATTATTGGTATATGGAGACAAGTGTTAGGAATAAGATTTGTCGCCCTCATCAATAATTGATGGGGTGAACGTCCTATATAATCTACTATTGATATAATGGGACAGTCCCTAGTCATGACAGATTGAAAATCAGTAAATGTGTTTCTTGAGTTGTCATCTAGTTACATTAATGGGGTATAACACATAGTTACTGAGTTATTGAATTTGTCACTCCATGGCTCTCGCTCAATTAAGATGTTAGGTGATTGAAAGATTATAGCACCCGATAATTATCAATTGTAATAGATTCACTTGAAGTGAGACTTCACTGCCACTTACATTATTCTGAACAGTTGTTAGGTGTTATTTAAGGACTCTCGGAACATCGTTGGGATTTGGAGAAGTTCCGGTGATGGGTCGAGGGATTAATTGATATTGAAAAGGGTTTCATTATTATTTGATTACTAATGGGTAGTGATGTAACATCCCATTCGAGCGATAGGAAGGACCGAAACAACTTACCCTGATGGGCCTACACGAACTTTTCAGGGGGTCACCCATCCCTAGATTACCCCAGGTCAAGCACGCTTAACTTGGGAGTTCTTTGCCAACATTCAACCCAAAAGGTATCCAACTGTTGTTGTTTCCTTTCTTACACTATCCTCGATATATACTAACTTCTCTGGGCTCCCGAGGTATTACATTCTCCCCCCTTGAGCACATGACGTCCTCTTCATGTGACCTTACAACTAGTCCCAGACCTTCTCCCCTTAGGGGCTGCCATCATAGAAGCCTGCCAGAAGCCGTTACTTGTACAGGCCCTCGAGCCCCGGCACCACTCCCCACTCTCGTCGGACCGCCTTCACCAAGGGTCGGTTCTGATACCACCTGTAACATCCTATTCAAGCAATAGGAAGGATCGAAACAACTTACTCTGATGGGCCTACACAAACTTCCCAGGGGGTCACCCATCCCTGGATTATCCCAGGTCAAGCATGCTTAACTTGGGAGTTCTTTGCCAACATTCAGCCCAAAAGGTATCCAGCTGGTGTTGTTTCCTTTCTTACACTATCCTCGATATATACTAACTTTTCTGGGCTCCCGGGGTATTACAAGTGACCCTAGAAAGTGACACACTATATAGTGTCACGTTTGGTATTGACATCATATGCCCGAAATGTCTTAGGAATTGATTTGTCAAAAGTTGACCATTGGCCCCCCATTACCAGTAGTGCATACTTAAAAATGCATAGTGCATAATATATAGTAATAATACATAGTATGAAATCAATTATTAATTGTACAGTATGAGGAGACGGATTGCAAATAGTGTGCAGTGCATAGTGTATAGTAAAATCAATTATTGATTATATAGTGAAATCAATTATTGATTGCATAGTAACCAAGGGGGCGACGGACGTGAGAAATAATGAAATTGGGAGAAGAAGAAAATGAGAGGAATGGAGGAAAAATTAATAAATAAAGAGGAAGGGCTTCTGCTCCCCTCTCTCTCTATTGCTCATTCTCTCCCCCCTCACAACTGCTTTCTTTTTCTTCTTCTGAAAAATCAAAAATATTATACATGTAATTGTTACGTGTATAATTTTGAGACACGAGTACCAATGATATGCAGATCCTCTGTTTTTTAGTCGAGTATAAATAAACATTTACTCGATTACAATTTTAAATACTATATCACATAAAAATATTAGAAACTCAACGACTTTTTGGAGAATAAGTACTTGATTTCAAATAAGATTTATTCGAATACATTTAGGTGATTACTCTATTAAAAATTTTAAGTAATTGATTGATTTTTCTTTATAATAAATTTGCATTATCTACTCGAGTACAAAAGTCTATTTAGTTAAGTATAGTCTTATGCTTATTTGAATACACTACAACTTGTAATCGATTATCTTTTAGACAAAATTAACTTACTTGATTACAAATGAACGTTACTCAATTAAAAACTAATCCTAATTGATTTGGCTTTCAGGCATATTTTAAATGAGTTTATTACTTGAGTATAGAACAATTATACTCGATTATAAAATGGGATATAGATAGTAACTTATTACATATGACTTTATACTCGATTAAGAGAATCAAATTTATGACTTGATATATTTAATCGATATATTACTCAAGAAATATGGATTTACATTCAATTAAAAAGATTGATATTCTCGATTAATTTATAAGCCTTACTCAATTATTTTCTTTATCATTTGCTACCTCTAATACACTATTTTGATCATCATCATTAACAAATATCGTCTTATTTCTCATCAAATCAAAACTTAATAGATAACTCAAGAAATATGGATGAATTTCAAGATGCATATTACAAATCTCTCAAAGTCGAAATTATTCAAAAAATGTGAAATGCAAGGTTCTCATATTTGTAAATGGATAAACTTCAACCTTGCTTTTGTTGGATTTAGCTTGTGATCTTTAGCAAAAATTGCTCGTAAGTATTTTGAATATCAAGTACTAGACAATGATAGGTTAAACTAGTTTTTTGGAGTTGTCGAGGAAGTTGGTTTTTTTTTTCATGAAGTTATTAATGTATGGAGTTGAGATTAAGTAAGCTTGATGAACAATTAACTTGATATTTATGTATCTTTTACTTTTATCACTTGTTTTTTTTCTTCATCGCTTGATTTGGTTTTAATCCAATTGTTGTTGTGTTTGATATTGATGGCTATTTCTCTTGAGCGTTGACTTAAGAATGACTATTTTTGTCTAATACAATAGAAAAAAAAAGTATATTAATTTATTTCAATTCAATTGTTTATCATGCAGTTCCCATAAATGCTCCACAATATCATTTTGGAGTTGAATATGAGTTTGTTTGCCTCGAATTTGATGGTGAACTTGTATAAACTCTATAATTTCATTTGTGCGGTTGCAAGACAATTCAATTGTTGGAGTGCCAACAATTGTATCATAGTCAAAATTCATATATTCATGAATTGTATCATGTTCATATTCAATTATCATATTGTGCAATATTATACAATCTGCTATTATATCTTTGAGTGTTTCAACCTCAAAAATGACTATTACAACTTGTAGGACTCTTGTTGTGCAACCAAAAAATTATTCTTATTCACTTGAGGAGATGGAATGGTTTTGACAAAAGTAGGCCACGAGGGATATATACTATCGATAAGATAATATCCTATTGTATATTTTTGTCCATTGATAGTGTATTTTATTTCAAGACTGCGACCATATGTTAATTCTAAGAATACATTGGATCTATCTAACATGATAATGTCGTTTAATGATCCCAGTAGTACAAAAAATGCATGCAATATCCATATATCATATCAAGTTATTGCTTTCAAAATAATGGTTAGTTCACAAGCATGACCTGTATATATTCCATGCCATGCAGCTGGGTAATATCTCTACTTTAAATGCATATAATCAATGTTGTCCAATATTTTCGAAAACCCATGTTGCTCAACTACTGCCATCATTCTTGCAATATCAACATTATTTGGCCATCATTCTTGCAATATCAACATTATTTGGCCATCTCAAATATTGTTCGCCAAATACTTCAATTACTTTTTTCACGAATCTATTCAAACTCTCTATTGCTATACTTTCACCAATCTTAACATATTTATCCACAACATTTGCAGATAATCCATATGCAAGCATCCTTAATGCAACTATAATTTTTTAGAGTGATGATAATCCAATAACTCTTACAGTATCAAATATTTAAACAAAGTATTGATCATGTGATTCAATTGATGTTTGAATTTGTATAAATAATGAATGATCAATGTATATGAAATCTTTTATGAAGTAATTATGGTGGATATGTAAGGGAATTAGCAAAATAATCATAATAAAACCTCTTATAACTTTCAATTCTATTGAAGTAATCTGAAAATAGTATTAAACTAAAATTATAACAATGGCTTTCTCATTTTCAAGTTCTTCATGGATCATTTGGAGAAATATACGAATGTTGTTGCATGATAACTAATGTAATATCCCGAAATTTAGAGATAAATATTAATTATTAATTCTGATAATTAATAATTATTGTATTTATGGTGACAATCGATTAATTAGGAGTTTAAAGAAAAATGTTATTTATGTAATTTTGAGGAAATAAGAAATTTAGGTGTTTAATTAAATTATTTGGGAGTGTTTATGAAACTAAGGAAATAATGATTTAATTTGTATTTTGGTGATTATTGAGTGTTTATTGTTTAAAGAAAATAATTATTTATTGAGGAGTAATTAGGAAAAATAATAATAATAATAATAATGATAAATTAAATCAAATTGAATTAAATTAAAACAAGTGATATATGTATATATATATATATATGTATGCATAACCGTGCTTGGCCTCCAAGCTATCTACAGTGGCCATTTCTTCAAAATGAAAACAGATGAGAAAGAGATCAGTGGGCCGAGTGATGGAGGGAGATGGAGAGAAGGAAATCGGGTGAGGGAGAGAGCTTAATCGAGAGAGAGAGAAAGAAAGAGATAGAGAGAGAGGCTAATCGGCCATGGCAGCCGCTGCCATGGCCGACGAGGAATAGTAGTGACTTGAAGAAGCCGCGACCATGGGCGACGCAGAGCAGCAGCGGCGTGGTGTGGTCTGGGGTGGGCGGCAATGGCGACGTTGGAAGCAGCAACGGAGGTTGGTGGAGCTCGGTTGTGGCTGGTGGCCCCTGGTGCGTGCGGCAGTGCTGGTGCGCCGAGGTGGCTGTGCGCGGGAGGAAAAAGAGAAGAAAGAAAAGAAAAAGAAGAAGAAGGAAAGGAAGGGTGAAGAAGCAAGACCCGCAGGAACAGGGGCGGGGAAGAAGAAGAAGAAGAAGGAGGAGGAAGGAGAAGGAAGAAAAGAAAAGGAAGAAAATAAAGAAAAATAAATGAATTTTAGGATTTTTCGGCATGAAAAGTGATCAGGTACGTGGATAAAAATTAGTAGAAGCGTAATATATTTAAATTATAAATTTTACGCTATTAGAATTAATTAATTTAATTCCCGATTGTGTTATTTGCTATGAAATGATTTAATTCGCATTGAGAGTACAAGAGAGGATGAAAACAGCTAATCCCTTTCCTTCTGTTCTTTAATTCTCGTGAGAAACCCTATGATTTCTCGTATTTTATACTCTCCATTCGTCTGTTTCGGCCTATTTATTAATTATGAAATTTTGAGTTGTTTGATTTTAATTTAATTTATTAAGCTGGTTTCGAGAATTTTATTAGCGTGATTTAATTTAAAATAAATATGAGACTTATTGGGACTTTATTTATGGTGAGCCTACGTGGGATTTTAGACAGCTAAATTATTTATATTACACGGTTATATTTAATTAATGTGAATCACGGTTTTATTAATCGCTATTAAATGTTTTACTTCGCAGCGGGAATGCAAGAAAAGTAAGAAACGGTTGTATAAAGGCAAGCTCCCAACCTTCTCCTTTTGTTCTTTAATTCCCATGAAAGACTCTGTGGTTTCTCGTATTATATCTCTTCCCTTACTCTAATTCGGCACCTAACCTTATTTGTTGAATTATTATTCATTTATTTTAATTTAAATTAAATCCGAGACTTCTAGAATTTTATTCGTTGTGAGCCTACGGGGGTTTGTACTGCCCCCACTCCTTTTGGGAATGATGCTAAACCAGCCTAGGGACTAGATTCCTAGATGTGGGGTTTATTTTCGATTTTCTCATGTTTATTTATGGTTCGGTCAGGGCTATTGAGTAGTGGGGCAGGGGTCGACTGTTTGGTGACGTTAGGGTAGATTATTGTACGACCCTAAAGTGAATCGTCAGGTGGACACTCCTAGTCACTGGCTGTTGACCGGTGCCGGGCACTGCTGACTAGCTCTGCTAGTATGTGATTTACTGCGTGATTAGATATATTGTATTACTGTTCATGATTTGATATGCACATGGGTACAGGATGCATGTTGGAATATTCATTTACTGAGTATGCTTGGACACAAACATTCTAGCATGGTTAGGTTGCATCTAGCGCGGGCATATGCATGGCGTGTGGTTTACTATATGGGCAGAGCATGACCTGATGCTTGGATACATGGGCGCCAGTGTATCTCATTGATGCTCACTACGCCATTGCATTTCTATGTGCATTGCATAGATACTGGTAGTTATTAGTTCTCGGACGGGAGTATCGTTCTGAGGGAGCCTATGGCTCAGGTGTCGGGAGTACCGACACTGACATACGGGTGACGGGAGTACCGACCCGGGATCGCGCGCGTAGGTTTGTGGAGATATTTATTGTCTTTCAGGACAGCGGCAGGTTGGTATGGTACTTGGGTGCTGTGTGTTTTGTGTGGGCCCCAAGGACCGGTATGTGTTTTATTATGCTATACTGTTGTATTGTAGCGTCTCATGCCTTGTATGTACCTGAGGGTTTATTTTGGGGAGAGTTTTCTGGTTATGTTCAGTCTTCAGCCTTTCTTTTCTTTATGCTTGTTGAGTCTCTCGACTCATTTTGCTTCCATCGTTCCAGATAGTGCCAGCGTGGGTCCGAGCAAGGGAGTCAGCGTCTAGTGACCGAGTCGATATAGTATACAGGCAGTCCCGTCAATCCCTGTCAACTCTAATGTCTAAGTAGGATTTACTCTATTATTTTGTATTGTGCCAGGTCTTTCCTTGAGTCTCATATATGTCGGCACAGGAGTTTGTGTTTATTTATTTATCATGTAACCGCTGTGCTAGCAGGGTACCTGTAGTGCATGCATGTGTTTAGTTTTGTTTCCGCTGTTCTTATTTTTGTGTATGCATGCCATGGTGGTTTCTGTCTTCTCTTTCATTCTTTTTCCCTTCCGTAAGCGCTACCATTCGGGTAGTCCAGACGGTTGGGATATCCGGGTAGAGGTGCTTACAAGTAATGTGAGATTATTGAAGATTGGTGATGATAATGTAAAAGTTGGTGTTTTAAATACATGGGTTGTAATTTTTTTTGACCAAATGTATTATTTATTTATAATTGTTGGAATATGGTCGTTTGAATATAGTTATAAGAATTTGGTTGTTGAAATTTTATTTTTAACATATTAAAATTTAAATTTATTATTATGTAATTATTTTAAAAAAATTATTAAATTGATTTAAATATATATTAAATAATATTAAAATTTAATACAATAATAGTTATTATTAAATTATAAAATAAAAATTAAATGTGTATAGTAGTAAAAATAATAGGAAAGATAAAAAAAATAAAATTTAAATTTATTAAAAATAAATAAAATAGAGAGTCAAAGAAAAAATAGAATATGGAGTATGATTGAAGTAAATATAATTTTTAAAATAAAAATAAAAATAAAATATTTATAATATAATAAAAAAATAGAAAGCATGGAGAATTTTTCATTTTCCATTGCTTAAGAATCGCCATTTTCCATTTCGTTGCCATTTGTTTGATCAAGAGGTTGTTTGGCTTAACGATTTGACCACTTATAAGTTGTATAACTAGTTTTTCAACTAAACAGCGTTTTTGAATGAAATGTTCGACAACATAAATTACCTTAAAAGTTAGGTAGCTCAAATACTACCATAATAGCATTTGAGAAAAGTTGGTACCTCAGCTTCTGCGAAAGAAGATATTGCGTTAACTAATGGTATTACTATTTTGTCCTCAAACATTTTGAATATTTACACCTTTCCTTTCTTTTCCTATCTTCCCTCACAGATCCACCATTGCCCTTTCTTCACAGATCCGCCCTCTCGTCACCCTTCCTCTAGATTTGTCGTCGCCATTGCCCTTCATCTAGATTCGTCGTAGACGTCATCCAACAAAGTCGTCTCAAGCCATTGTCGATGGGTCACGCCATCGCCTTGTTCTTCTCGCTGGTACAGGGACAAAATAATATATATTATTATATAAAAAATATATAGTAATATTATATTAATATATTTTTAATAATTATATATAATTTATTAATATTTAATAATAAAATTTAACATCATTTAATATCATGTCTATTTCGATCTTTTTATCAAATTTTAATAATTTATCAATTTTTTTAAATTAAACACATAAATATTAATTAAAAATTTAAAAATATTTTTATTCAAACACATTATTAACTTAAATACTATTTGACTCTTACCTGAAAGTTAAATAACTTAAAACCTATGAAAAAACCCGCTATGCCAAACAGCCTCAAATCGCACCGACAGCCCACCAAAACTCGAATTTCTTCAGCCGACAACGCGGCGCTATTGCAATCCCAGAAGCAATGCGAGGGAAATCGATCACAGCAATGGGCCGCCCGTTGAAGGAAGTGGCCGTCTTCATCATAATGTGTGCCTTCACCGTGACAGCTTGGACCGGCGAAATCAACGGCCGGGTCGTCTGTGACGTCTGTGGCGATTCTTCCATGGGCCCCGAAGATCATGTTCTCGAAGGTCTGTTTCTCCCCCTCCCCCTTCTCTTTTAGGATTCGAGCAATGGGTTTCTGCCAATTTTGCCTACTGTCATCGCTCAATTCATGAATCATGCGTTCTTTCCTTTGTTCTTTCTTTGTTGTGAATTTAGGCTGTTTGTTTGATTAATGGGAGGCAGTGAGCGCGATGGTGACTGATTGCAAAATACTATACTCACCTAATTTTAGTATAGAAATTTGTGAAATTACAAACCTTAAAAGTGAGTATTTGGTAAGGTTGCTTATTTGTGACCAGGGAGATCATGGGTTTGGGTCGTCAAAACACCGAGCCTTGTTCACTGGGCGTGCCCTTTAATTGGATTGAATTGACCTAGTACTTTGAGATGTTGCGTTGTGACCCGAAAACCCGATAATAGTGTCAGGGTTATTGCCAATTTACTTAAATTTTATGATCTTATCTGTGACTTGCTACTCTGTTTACTGGTCTTCAGTGGACTGATGTTTTCAGGTCTCTGACTGTTTTGCTTGGGTTCTAAAAGCTGGTTTTATTTGGCTTACATACTCGGTCTGCAATTTTTACTGCAATCAAGCATTTAAAGAGCTCAATTACTTAATGTAATTTTTAGCTGAAACATTAACTTAAGTTCCAGCTAAGCCATGTTTTCTTTGCCATGGAAACTTTCAGGCCTCTGTGTTATTGTTGGATCAACCATTGCCCAAATCCAAACACTGTTTTATCACTAACCTGAAAGTAACTTTCATATTTCTGATGTCTTTCACTTTTCTTAGTAATACATGGGTTGTTACAGTCTCCCCATTTTCACAATCCAGGGTTTGAAATATTTTTGTGCCCCAACTTCTGGAGCTTCTGTCTGGACATTATTTTTCTTTTTTAAGTCTGTACAAATTAACTAAAAGATAGGATATTGTATAGTTCGTTTTCTCTAATATGCTTTATGGGAGCCCCTTCTGAAAGTAGAACTTCTGCACTGGCATGAAACTCATATGGTTAATAATCAGAATCTTTCTTATGTTTTGTCCATATCATGACTGTTGATGGTGTGTAAATATGGCATTCCTGGTTGTGCAAAACAAACTTATATAGCATGACATTTAGACAGTGAAGGACTAGCAGCCTCCTAATTGGAAGAGAAGCAATATGGCCAGACGTAATGTTACATGGACTTCTATTTCCCCCTTTATAGATCAAGTCATCAACATCCATTGGACTGACACTTCCCTAATGTGAAGGGGGTAATCAATATTACTGTCAACATGGAATTTAATCATTGCTTAGGTGATCCATCTCACTGTAGTTGCAATTGACCTGCACAGCTTCATCATTTGAATCACACGAACAGCTTTAGGCACTTCCTTGAATGACTAGCTTCAGCTACAGACCAGAGCTTTGTTGAAACACAAGTTCTTAGGATGACTGTTTCCTAGGTTTAGAAATTTTTCTTGCATCTTCCACCATGGGATATGAGACACTTTAGGAACTCAACTGCTACATTAACACATTACAGTACTTGCATTTTGGGTTTTCTTGTCAAGCTCAGCCCTAAACATACCCAAAAGGTTCACTTCTGCAACTACCCTTGGACCAAGAAACAAAGTTGCAATTTGGGGGCCCTAGGCAAGGAGGGGCTCCAAAATCACTTATTAAATAAAATGTAATTTTTTATTTTTTGAGATGCAAAATTATTAATTCTATTTTATGTTGATTTTTATTTGAATTCATGCTCTGTTTATTTTGTTATTGTATTTGGACGAGGAGCCCCCCCCCCCCAACTCCCCAAGTCCATGGATCATTTTCCAATATTAAGCAGTGAATAGTAAGATGCTATTTAGACGAGGAGACTCCCTAACTCGTTACGTCCACGGATCATTTTTTAATATTAGGTAATAAATAGTGAGGTGTAAACTAATAATGTAACAGAAAAAAGGCAAGAAGTGACGTTATTTTAGGATGATAATTTGATTAAAAGATTCTTTGGATAGTAAAAATTTCGTCTGAGGAATCCGCATTAATCTGGGCATTAAAGAAAAAAAAACCAAAAATAAATCGATGAATTTTTAATTTACAAGACCTGACTGTGGAGTCTGCACATTTTTTTTTATTCAATTCTTACGTTTTCAGATTTTTTCCTCTTGTCTATATTGTCAATTGAAAGAGATTTGCTTTCTAAACTTGAATACAAAAATTTAATTAGTGGTTTTACATCTCAAAAAGCAAGCAAAGTAAAAATTAAATAATTTTTATTATTTATTTATATTATTAAAGGGCCACTAAGTGACTCTCGCCTAGGGCCACAAATATTCTTAAGCCGACCTTGCTCTTGAGAATTGTTAGCTTCACTGATCTGGCTTGGTTTTAGTTTACTATGATAACAATAACATAGAATTTAAGCTTGCCATTTTTATGATTTAGTTTCCTTTGTCTCTATAGCAATTCAATGCATTTGTGATATGTGAGGGTCCAAGGGAAGAAAGTTGATGGTCCTTCTAGGTATCACTTAAAATAGCTGCCTGATGCATAGAATAAATTATACTTGGGTAAAAAATTCTCCTTCTCATGAATTATAACTATAGTTTGGGCATTTGTGTTTAGATGTCAATCACCTAGTACATTGGGCATTTAGTAGTTTAGAATCATTGGTAATGTTTGTTGCAGTGTGGCTTTGCTTGTCTGTCATCCATAAACCACAACATTGTGACTTTTGATGAAATGATGACTCTAATGTATGGATTTTTCATTACATTATGATTATCACTCTTCTTCACGTGTATCCCTTCCCTACCAAAAAAAAAAAAAAAAAAATGAAGTTTGGAAGACTGTTCAAGTTGGCATGTTTGGATTTTCTTTTGTAGTGTGCCTTTGATTGAATGGTCCCCAGTAACAACAGGTTAGGAGTTATGACATCAACTATGTCATGGTTGAAAAGTAAAATGTTTTTCATCCATGTTCACTTTGTCCTCTTCTTTGAAGTCAGTGCATGGTTCGCTGACCATTATAGTTATATTGTTGACGTTTGGAGTTGGTTGACCATGATTCATAGGCTCGTAATGAGAGAATGAACACAAATGCAAAGAGGAGAAACCAATAATAAATCGTACATAAGGAAGTTTTTACGTGGTTTGGCCAGAATGATGCATAGTCCACGACTGTTCTCTGGTTTTTCTGGCAGAATAACAGTATATCATTATTGTCTCTTTTTTATACCATGGTCTTTGACCCCTATTTATAGTGTGGGGTGTTTACAATTTTTATAAAATCCAAAATAAGAGGATAATATTATGGAGACAAGATGTCCTTATAAATTCCATAAAATGGGGAATGGATTTTGCATTATCAGGGGTCTGGTTTGCCTCAGATAAGACAGGTGGGTGTCGCCTCTGATTATTTCGCGGTCTTTTTGTGATGCGAGCTGAACGGTTTGACCAGCGAGTTGAAAGCATCGCTGGGAGCTCGCTTGGTTTTGCAGTTTGAGCTCGGGTCTCAGCAACGTGTGATCTTGCTCTGACGACCTCGGCCTTGGGCCCGTTGGGCTTCAGGAGGTTGGAGCGACCTGCTGGGTTGAATCTAGCTCATAAGAAAGGTGGTCCGAAAAATACCCATAACACTAGCTCCTCAGCTTGTAGTGCGATCTTCGGACTGGGAGTTGAAGTTGATATATGCCGATCGAATTTGGACTATTCCAGCTATTAATCCGCCTTTCAGACTTCTGCCCAATCATTTCAAATCACGCCGTTTCATGCCGCACGCCTTGTCTGAGGCGCATTTAATGCGCGGATTCCCCGTAGCTGCTTAATCATTATGCTTGTAGGCCCCATAATTTTATGTGTCACCGTTAGATCTAGGGCAGCTCGTCGGTCTCTCAGATCAACGGCAGAGCAACCCAACATATATAAGCGTGAGGGAATTATTTTCCCTCTCACCGTGTCATTTTGAAACAATTCTTGCTCCCGTATTCTCCTTCTTCCTCCTTAGAGACTCTCATTACGACGAAGCTCTTCCGACTACGATCGTTCGGGTGTCCGCCATCATCTGGGGCTTGCTCTAGGCTCTCGTACTAGCAAGAGATCCACCAATAGGTAAGTTTCTTGCGACCTTTGTCTCTTTCTTTCGTTAGGTCGTCCGTCGCCGGTTAAGCGTCCTCGGTCCTTTTGTCTTCTTGATTTTGTCAGTGTCGTCCTTTTAAGTCACCTCCAATTTCTTGGTGCACCGATTTGAATCGGTTTGTTAGGTATTCTCTGGGCCTCGGGCTTGCTAACTTTAGGGTTAGCTTTTTATGGAGTACCGGACTTGTAGTCTTAACCGCTGCCGCCCCCCCCCCCCCCCGCGCGCGCGCGCGTGCCCGCCCTAGGCGGCACCCTGTTGCAAAGCACATAACCTTATAAATAGGGAATACCTTTAGGGTTTTTTTGGTTATCTGAGGTTTGGTCCGCAAACTGTGGCCTAACTGTTATTTCTTTCACTGCAGATGTTCATTTCTGTTTAAGGGAACTCAGGCCAAAAGCTTTGCAACCACATTATAGGAGAAGACGATACCTCAAATTTCGAAGATTGCATCGTGATAGAAATGCATAACATCGAGGGGACGAGCTCGCGAGGTCATGGAAGTGAAAGCTCCAAAAACTGCTTTGACTATCAACGGGCAGGTCGCTGAAGAAAGTCAGGGGCGAGAGGTCTTCAAGAGATTCCCCTCCAAAACAAAGTTTCACGAGCTGGGGACCTATACTCGGGAGTTCTGCTTTCTGAAGGATTGCCAGGTGATGGTCCCCTCTCCGAGCTGCCATGTGGCCTATCTGCCAATGGGCTTCATAGCCATTAGTCCCCAGCCCATCGAGTCTGGGTTTAGGTTTCTCGTCACCCCATATCTCTTTACCTTGTTGAACGAGCTCAAGCTCGCCCCTTTTCAATTAACCCCGAACTCCTATGCCCAACTCACTTCCTTAGCCATTATGTTCCTTCGGAACGACCTTTCTCCTCCATCCCCGAAGCTTATAAAATTTCTTTATTCCTTTAAAAGTGCCAAGGACGGGCTGTACTATTTGACAGCTCGTCCCTCCACCTATAAGTCCCTTTTTCCCCAGGGCAAGGCCAAGGGGAAGTCTAATGTGGGCGATTACAAGTCCCATTGGTTCTTTGTTTCTTGCCCCTCTCTCTAGTTGCTTAAGAATTACAACTTTGCATTGGCTCCGAGTAAGGGCACACCTGTTGGCACGAATTATTTTATTTATTACTTTTCTTTTTTGACATCTTCAGTATGTTGTGCAGACTTTGGAAGCAGAAGGCCAAGTTTGTCGACCAAAGAGGTTGAGATTCTCGAGCTTCTTACCGTTGCAGGGTCGGGTTCAGAAGACCTCGAGTTGACAAACAAGCTTCTTAGGGAGCACATACTTGTCCCTTTTCTTGACGCTGAGGTCGTTGTGGGAGAGTTCATAAGGGTTCGAGGAACGAGCCCCTTCCTGTCTGCCTTTGAACTCGCCGAGGCCAGCAACAATGAGAAGGGAGAAGGTCATGCTACAGAGATGGTGAAGCCGAACCTTCGTAAGCCCAACCAGCCTGCCGCCACATTAGGTGTTGCTTCTTCTGCGGCTCCGAGCTCAAGCTCGCGGGGAGGGAGGTCGGAATAGCAACAACAATGGTTGTGGACACAACAACAACAACAACAACAACAACAAACCCTCGTTTCCTTTGATCAACGGGGGGTTGGCAGAGGTTGCGGGAAGGAGCTTGCTAAGGAGATCCAAAATGCTCCTATTGCTGGATCGAAGAGTGGACCAGATCGACACAACAGTGGGAGGAAGATAGGAGCAAGAGGGTCAGGCTTCCCAAGAAGGAAACAACACTGGATCCCATGGTCGAAGGGGTCTACTTTGACGCCCTCCTCAATGACATGCCATCAATCATGGGCTCATCCGCTAGAAGTTTGGAAAAAGAAGAGATGACCGGGGAGGCACTCCATGATTATCTAGCTCACCACAGCCTCCTGGTAAGTTTTGCCTTTATCCTTCAGTTTCTTAGTCTTACCTCCCCTTATGAGCTAACTCTTTTTGCTCTTCAGGCCTCCCTTGCTGCCATGAAACTTAAGGGGCAGCAGGTGGATTTTGAAGGACGGCTTAACGTGACCACCGTGGGCTTCAAGGAGGAAGTGAAGAAGCTCGAGAAGGAACAAGATTCTCACATCGCCGAGCTTCTGGAGGCCCGGAGAAAGGTCGATGGCCTAGAAATGCAGCTGCGAGATGCGCAACAGGGAAATAAAGACCTCGAAAAGGAGCTTTATCGGGAGAAGAATATGTGGGAGACCTCGAACCCCAATCTCACCGACAAGCTAAATAAGGCCGAGGAGGAGCTGAAGAAGGCGAAGGACGAGCTGAATTTGGCCGTCGATCGAGTTGAAGAGTGCAAGCAGATGGTGGATAGGGCCGTTAACGAGATCAAGGCGAATGTGGAAGCCTGGATAGCCAAGGTGCGTGACGAGACTAAATCTGACACTTGCTCGGGGTTTCTCTTCACCTTGTGGGTGAAACATCCAGAAATGGACTTCTTTTTCTTTGGTGAGGAAGCCGTCAAAGAGGTGAAGCGGTTCGCGGCTCAAGCTTCCAAGGAAAAGGCTATTCAGGCTTCCACCTCGCTAGACCAAAGCGGCACCGTCCCACCAGCTGAGAATGTCGAGGACTAGCTAGCTAAAGCAACAACTCCTCTTTGTTAGGGCTTCTTTTTGCTTTCTTTTCCATTTTTTAGCTTTGTAATACAAGTACTTTTTCAATGAAATTTAATATTCTTTGAACTTGTACCTTTTGCTTTAAATTTTTCCATGAACTCAAGCTAATCGAATTTGGAGTTTAAATGAGACTTAACAGGATAACACTTGAACCAACCTTCATGATATAACTTAAAACGAGCTCCAGGAAGCTTCTGTATATCAGGATAGACCCGAGAGTATAACTTGGAAGAAGCTTTCAGAATATAAGTTGGGAATGAATTTTTCGAATATAAGTTAAGATAGATCCAAAGAATTCCCAGCTCGTAGCTAGCAAGCTTGAAACAACTCGTTATTGATGGACGTAATAATTAACAATCATAATATGTGCCCAGTAGGTCACGAATAGTCATACTTAGGCAAATCAGGGTAATCCTTAGTTAACGCATCTTGACAAAATAATATCTGGGTCATATTGAAAACCTTGCCGAGATATATGTCCAGGTAGATTGCACTGCGATCTCAGCTAACATACCATGGCTCCCATTTATTTGACTTGCATTGCCAAGCTATATGTCCAGGTCGGTCATAGGTTGATCCCACCTAACATGCCATGGCTTTTTAGAAGTTTAACTGACTTGCATCACCAAGCTATATGTTCAGGTCAATCATAGGTTGATCCTAGCTAACATACCATGGCTTTTTACAAGTTTAACTGACTTGTATCGCCAAGCTATATGTCCAGGTCGATCATAGGTTGATCCCAATTAACATACCATGGCTTTTTACAAGTTTAACTGATCGAGTGGGAACACTCAAGTAGGTCGCAGACAATAACTTAAGTCAAGATGAAAGGACCTCAGCTAGTGAACCTTAGCTCGGAATCATTAATGGAAGTAGTTGCTCAGTAGGTACCAAACCATGACATTAGGTTAAGATGAATGGTCCTCAGCTTGCAAACCACGACTTGAGAGAGGACCAAGATGAACGCTCAGTTAAGCCGCAAATCATAGCATGATGGCTAAGATGAATGGGCCTCATCTCGCAAACCATGGTATCTCCACCCCCAATTTTAAAGATATTCAATCGAATATCAATAAGAATAAAGTGCAATAAATGAAAATTCATAAATTCCAATCAGAATTATAAAAATTAATTGCAACAAAAAATCGGAGCATAAGTAAGAACAGTAACGTTCATTGGAAGTAAGGACAGAAGTACTCTCCATTCCAAGCACGTGGGAGAATAGCCCCATCCATATTTGCCAAATGATACGCTCCATTTCCCAAGTCTTCTTTGATGACGAAGGGTCTTTCCCAGTTAGGACCTAATGTGCCCTCACTTGCCTTGCGAGCTCTAGGAAGTATTAGGCGCAATATAAGATCTCCGACATTGTAGCGTCAAATCCGGACCTTCTTGTCGTAGTACCACGCCACCCTTTGTTGGTAGATCGCGACTCTCATGCGAGCTATGTCTCTCGCTTCCTCTAGCAAGTCTAGGCTCGCCACTAGCAACTCGTTATTGTCATTTGGATGGAAGGTAACCCTTCATTGGTTGGTCACCTCGTGCTCTACTGGGATCATAGCCTCGGACCCATATACCATTGAGAACGGGGTCTCCCTCGTGCTGCTTTGAGCTATCGTTCGATAAGCCCATAACACTGTTTGTAGTTCGTCCACCTAAGCCCTCTTTTTGGCCTCTAGCTTCGTCTTCAAGATCTGCTTGATTATTTTGTTGATGACCTTGACCTGTCCGTTGGCTTGGGGGTGGTCCACGATCGTAAAACTCTTCTGGATCCCCAGCGATTCGCAGAATTGGATGAACTGCTCGCTGGTGAACTGGGTTCTGTTGTCCGTGACTATTTGCTGTGAAACTCCAAACCTGCAAATAATGTTATCCCATATAAATTTATGTACCTTTGAACTAGAGATCTGCGTGAGCTCTTTGGCTTTTGCCCACTTGGTGAAGTAGTCAACTGCCACTATGGCACCCTCCGCGGCCTGTTGGAAGCAACCCAATCAGATCCATATCCCAGATAGCAAATGGTCACGGGTTGTTCATCTACTGTAAATAGGCTGACGGAGCTCGCGGGACTTTAGCTAATATCTGGCACTTATCACACTTCTTGATCAGCTATATTGCATCTTACTTTATTGTGGGCCAATAAAATCCTTGCCGATGGGTCTTTTGCGCCAATGATAGTGCATCAGCATGATTACCACAGTGACCTGCATGAATCTCTTCCAGCACAGTTTGACAGTCAAGTCCATCAATGCATCTCAAAAGTGGGGCTGTGAACCCTCTCTTGTATAGCCTATTGTCATAGATACAATACCGAATTGCTCGAGCTCGCAATCGACGTGCCTCCAACTTATCTTCCAGTAGCTTCCCATTTTGCAAATAATCAAGAATGAGATTCATCCATGAGCTTTGGGGCACATTGATCACCATTATTTCAGTTTGTTGTTCTGTGCTTGGGGCAGCTAAGAACTCTACTGGTATGGCCCCCAAAAACTTCGCATCTCGGGCATTCGCCAGACAGGCCAATGCATCTGCATGAGAGTTCTGAGAACAAAGAATCTGACATACCTCATACTTCTCGAAGGCACCTAGGAGCTCGCGTACTTTCTACAAGTATGCCGCTATTTTCGAGCCCCTAGCCCGGTATTCTCCCCGTATCTAATTAATGACCAGTTGAGAATCACTAAAAATTACCAGGGCCTCCACTCGCACCTCCTTCGCTAAGCGGAGTCTTGCTAGCAGTGTCTCGTATCCAACTTCATTATTGGTGGCTCGAAAATCGAATCTTAGGGCATAGAGGATTTTGTGGCCTTCGGGGCTTATTAACATGACTCCAGCTCCAGCCCCCTGTTCACTTGATGATTCGTCCACATATAGCTCCTAGGACGGTCCTTCCGAGTACTTTGCTTCCTCTTTAACTGACTCGGTGAACTCAACAATAAAATTCGCCAGTGCTTGCCCCTTTATCGTCGTCCTTGGTTTATACTCTATATCGAATTAGGCAAGCTCGATAGCCTACTTCAGTAAGCGACTCGAGGTGTCTGGCTTTTGCTGGATCTGTCTCGGCGGGTACTTGGTCAAGACTTCAATCCGATGAGACTAAAAATATGGTCGCAACTTCCTTAATGCCATCACTAGACAATACACAAGCTTTTCCATCGACGTGTACCTTATCTCTGCATCCACCAGGCTTTTGCTGACATAATATACAGGGTATTGCACCCCATCCTTCCCCCCCCAGGGGAATGAGGGTTGCGCTGAGAGCATGCTGAGACACTTCCAGGTATATAATCAGTTTTTTTTCGTCTTTGGGCTTGGCAAGGAGCGGAGCTCATCCGATTTACTCTTTCAGCTGCTGGAAGACGGTCTCACATTCTTCTGTCCATTGGAAATCTTGTGCCTTTTTCAGCACCTCGAAGAATGAGACGCATTTATCAGTCGCCTTTAAAATAAATCGGCTTAGGGCAGCGACCTGGCCGGTGAGGCTTTGCACATCTTTTATTCGTACGGGCGACCTCATATCTAACAAGGCTCTTATTTTCTCTGGGTTAGCCTCGATGCCTCTATTATTTACCATAAAACCCAAAAAAAAATCGGAGGCCACACCAAGAGCACACTTGAGCGAGTTTAGCTTCATCTGATAGCTCGTGAGGATCTTAAACATCTCCCCCAAATCACAAGCGTGATCAACTATCCGCTCAGACTTTACCAGCATGTCGTCAACATAGGCCTCCATGGTCTTGCCGATCAGCGCCTCAAACATCATATTCACCAGCCTTTGGTAGGTCACCCCAACATTCTTCAGCTCAAAGGGCATCACCTTGTAACAATATAGCCCTCTGTCGGTGATAAACGATGTGTGCTCATCACCGGGGTTCATAGGGATTTGATTGTAGCCTGAATAAGCATCCATAAAGTTGAGGAGCTGGTGACCAACTGTTGCATCCACGAGCTGATTGATCCTGGGGAGAGGAAAACTATCATTCGGGTAGGCCTTGTTCAGGTCGGTGAAGTAGAAACAGGTCCTTCACTTTCCCTTCTTCTTCTTTACCAAAACTGGGTTGACTACCCAAATCGGGTAGTGGGCTTTTCTAATGAACTCGTTTGCCAGGAGCTTATCTACTTCTTCTTTAAGAGCTACGTAGCGCTCAGGAGTCATCGGCCTCCTCTTCTGACACATTGGCTTGTAGCTAGGGTCTACGTTGAGTCTGTGCGACATAACCTCTGGGGCTATCCCTACCATATCCTCGTGATTCCATGCAAATACATTGAGGTTAGCTTTAAGGAAATTGGTGAGTTGGGATCTCACCTTGGCAGTGAGATTTTTTCCTAGCTTGAGGCATCTTTCTTTATCTATTTCGCTGACTGGGATATCCTCAAGTTCTTCCACTGGGCCAGTGGCCTTGTCACAGTCCACCTTGCGAGGGTCTAGATCGTACCTAACACCCCTCTGGCTGGCCAGTTGTGAGTCGCCTCTTGCAATAACATTCACTTTCTTCCCTTTGGCCCCTATTTTTATAGCATCTTTGTAGCAGCGCCTTACAAGGTGCTGCTCCCCTCATACACATCCTACTCCATTGGGGGTCGGGAACTTGACAGTTAGTGACCTAGTCAAGGTGACTAGATCTAGGTCGTTCATTGTCGGCCTCCCGAGCATGACGTTGTAAGCTGAAGGACAGTCTACTATAAGAAACTCCATCAATGTGGTGGTCTGGCGACCTGCATCTCCAATGGTAAAAGGGAGCTTAATCTGTCTGACGGGAACCACCGCGTCTCCTGTGAACCTATAGAGTGGCTCTGGGGATACACTCAATTGCTCTGGTCCCAGCCCCATTTGGTCAAAGCAATCTCTGTAAATCACATTCACCGAGCTGTCCGTATCCACCATTATTCTTTGCACTTTCGCGTTGCCGATCCAGGCACGAATGACGAGGGAGTCATTATGCAGCCAGTGTACATCTCTGGCATCTTCCTCTGAGGAAGTGATCTCCTTCGCCATCACCCTAACCCGCTTCGTGGGTCCGACCTGCTCGCTTGATCCCGCCAACAAGACGTGGCTGGCCTCACGTACATACCTTTCATGGGATCTGTGGGAAGTTCCAGTGAGGTAACGTCCACTATGAATTGTGTAGATCGTTCGAATTGCCGGCGTGCGCTCATCATCAGGGGGAGGCTGCTGTTGTGCCGGTTGCTAGGGCGGCTGATTGGTCGGTCTCACCACATTGTCCCTTAACCGACCTTTTCTGATTAGATCCTCAATGGCATCTCTCAAAGCTCAGCACTCAAAGGTGTCATGACCCACCTCGTTATAGTATGCACAAAATTTCTCTTTATTTCTGAATTTGTTGGGAGTTTTTATCGGGTTAGACCTCCTGAACTCCTCCCTATTTCTCTCCATGGTGAAGATCCTCTCTTGGGGATCTGATAGGGCATTGTAGCTGTCAAAGCAACCAAGCCGCGGAGGTTGCTCCTTCCTTTCTACTTTTCGAGTTTGCTTGGAGACCTAGTTGCTCAAGCGTTCTCCCTAAGCTTCCCTTCCATTATTCCTTTTCTTGTTCTGTCTAGAGCTCCCAGCCTCTTCTTTCTGTCCGGCGGGCTTCTTCGAGCCAAAAGCCTCTTCCCACCGGATCTCCTTGGCAACTCGTTCATAGAATTCTCCCAAATCTTTAACAGGGGTCCTGTAGATGCTCTCATAGAGTTTCTCATCCTTGCAGAGGCCTGCAGAGATCGTAGTCAGGACGCTTTCATCTGAGGGATCTTCAATATTGCTCACCTCGCGCCTGAACCTGGCAATGTAGTCCTTCAAGGACTCGTTTGTCCTTTGGAACATTGTGTCGAGGTGGCACGGCAGGGCGAGCTGCCTTTTCAATGCCTTGTATTGATTGAGAAACCTCTGCTGACACTTCTCCCAACTGCTGATGCTGCGAGGCGGGAGGCTCCTAAACCAAGCTCGGGGAATATTGTCCAAGGTCGCTAGGAAGACGCGACACTTGACTAGCAAGTGGGTTGTTTGTAAATCCATTTGGACATTGAACATATCCAGGTGGTCATAGGGATCACTGTCCCCATTGTATTGCGGCATATTCGGGACTTTGAATCTATGAGGGAGAGGTTCGAGCTCAACTTTCTTGGTGAATGTCGTCCTGTCCCCATGGCCATTATTCTGGTCGCGAATCCCTTATTGCGCCTCCAATTGTCGGACCCTTTGAAAAAACTCCTCAACAGTCGAGTCCAGATCCACAGATCACTAGGCTTGCGATCGCCTGCTTCGCCAACTCTCCCGCTTTGGGGAATGACGACCTGGGGGCAGGTAATTATCTCTTATGTCCTCATCACCCGGTGGAGGTCTCTCCTCCCGCGGCTGGCGAATCCTTTGGGGCGAAGGGATTTCCGGTGGTCTTTGGATAGCCTGCGTCTAAGCTTGGGCCAAGGCCTCGACTGCCTCAACAAGCTGCATAACTGTATTCTCTAATGCCTTCTAACGTTGTTGCTAGGTCTGGATTGTCTCCATCCCGGCGGTCGGAGTGACGGGTTGGACAGGAGCCCAGGGGGGCATGCCGACGGTGACTCCAGTTGACGGTAGAACAGGGGCACCCGCTGCAAAAACAATAGGTCCTCTAGCTGACGGGACATCCTGCGGTTGGTCGCGGTGATTCTCTAGAAAATTGGTCACCGCAACAGAGCTTTGTGCGTTCCTTCCTCTTGCCATGACTAGCAATCAGAGCGGCCCCTTCCTCTAGCTCCAAAATATCGATGTTCGGAGTTGGTCGACTGTGATTCATAAGCCCGCAATGAGAGAATGAGCACAAATGCAAAGAGGAGAAACCAATAATAAATTATACACAGGCAAGTTTTTACGTGGTTCGTCCAGAATGATGCCTAGTTCACGACTGTTCTCTGGTTTTTTTCGGCAGAGTAACAGTATATCATTATTGTCTTTTTTTTATACAATGGTCTTTGACTCGTATTTATAGTGTGGGGTATTTACAATTTTCATAAAATCCAAAATAAGAGGATAATATTAGGGAGAAAATATGTCCTTATCAATTCCATAAAATCAAAAATAGATTCCGCATTATTAGGGGTCTGGTTTGCCTCAAATAAGACAAGTGGGTGTCGCCTCCAATTATTTTGCGGTCTTTTTATGATGCGAGTTGAACGGTTTGATCAGCGAGCTAAAAGTATCACTAGAAGCTTGCTTGATTTTGCGGTCTAAGCTCAGATCTCGGCGACGTGCGACCTTGCTCTGACGACCTTGGCCTTGAACCCGTTGGGTTTCAGGAGGTTGGGCCGGCCTACTGGGTCGAATCCAACCCATAAAAAAGGTGGTCCGAAAAATACCCATAACATATATGATGGTCAGAAAGTCCTAAAAGCTTTTCATGGAGTTCTGTAGTGTACTTTTGACAGATTGTCCCCTGTAGTAGGTTTCTACATCAAAATCTGTTACAGTTAGTAAGTCCTCAGTATTCTTCTTTATTTACTAGCATTTTCTGTCTTATTGACATCATTACATGGTGGAAAGTGTGGTAGACTCCTTGGAATTGTAAGCTAACTCGATTCAACAGGACAGATTTCCAATCCAATTACAGCCGAAAAGAACAAAAAAATGGGCAATTTGACCGGCCCTTAATCTCTCATACTCTACTGGAAAATTCTTCAAACCCCCTCACCTGCCATCACCTCTCTTTTATTCCACCTTCTCTAATGGAATTGGAATCCGCACATGCAGGTTGTTACACAACCTGCAATTCCTGTTCTACCCCCTCCTCCACCTGGCTGGCTGTTACAATCACCATCCTAATTCCCAAACTATCCCCGATTCCTTGGACAGATTCCTTGGACGCCTTTGATATGTCCAATGAATCGGGGGTCTATCAAAGTGGTTTTAAAATGTGGTTTGAAATTGATATAATATCTAACGAGTTACTTCAACAAATTAATTGCAGCTAGAATGCTATTTTGTTATTCTTGATTGGAACCTGATTAACCCATATTGCTAGGTTGACAAGATCTTGCACAGATACCTGGTTTACTTAAGTTGCAAAATTGTAATGGTTGGATCCTCAATAGAAGGGTTGTATCTATGACACACTTGAAACTTATTAGAACTTTTAACTTCTACTACACTATGAATGTACAGAGGGTTCTTTGCTTGGTAATCTGCTTTGGTGCTCCCAACTCTCAAATTGGTTACCTGACCTGGGTGATTCTGCGAACTCTAATATGTATCTCAAAATCATTTTTTTCAAACGTGTGGATTTCACAACTGTTCTTGATTTGCCTAGTGGCAGCTGTGTCTCTGGTTTTACAGGTTCAGTATTCAGTCAGGTCCCTCAGGGTCTAAGAAGAATATGCACACATGAATAGACAAGGCACATGGACATTAATGATTACAATGACATGTACAAATAATTCTATAGTTTCTTTTTTCTATTAGCTATATCTATAAATACAGTGGCCACAGATATTAAGAAAATAATTTAAATTCAAAATAAAGTTAACCTTGAATCCATAAATTTAGACATTTTATGTGTAAAATAAATGCTATTGCATTTGTATCTATTACATGCATTTTACTCCACATATGTAGAAGGCATACAATAGAATAGTCAACACACTATTTGTTATATATGCGTACATATATACACACACCTAAAGCCATTTCTTATATAAACATTGATCAACATCAAATGTTTGTAACACATACACACAAAGAATTAGTATCTTTTCTCACCCCTGGTGTGATCTTTACAAATTTAACATGTCTGAACAATTATGCATGTTGGTTATGAATGACACCCATTTTCAAGTGTCTATACTTCATGACCTAGTGTAAATCCATTATATAAGCAAGTTGTTAATCAATAAAAGATTGTCAAGTGTGCATGTATGGGCTTAAACTGCACACCTGAGGAGACAACCTATATTTGCCATTGTAATGATCAGCTTTTGCGTTTTAGATTATTGTATTCTGTTATATATCCAATGTCTTCTTGACTCTAAATGAAGAAGTATTCTGAGATGTCCCAGGTTTCTATGGAAATTGCTTCTTATTTCTCAAAGTTGGTAAGATGAGAATATAAACATTTAGGTGGTGTTGTTTTCGTGTTTCAGTTTTGAATTTTGAATTCATTTTTAATTTTGTATTTTGAGTGTCTGTTTTGAGATTTTTGAAAACACGTTTTTTTTTGTCATTCGGAAAAACTGTTTCTTAAAATAGAAAACGCATTTCCTTTGGAATTTTGAAAAAACTTATTTTATGATATTTTATTCAATGAATTTAATTATTAAATAATAAAATTAACTCTTTTTAATAAAATTCTATTATTAAAATAAAACAATACATTTTATTAATAAATTACTGACATACATCTTAATAATAATTTATATTAAATTATACACTTAATAATATACTATATGTTATCCTATATTTTTAATTATAATATAGATATACTACATTTTATAAATTTTAAATAAATATATAATTTTATTTTCAAATTTTAATAATAAATTTTTCCTTTTTTTTTTTTTCTCTTTTCTTCTTCTCTGGCGCCCTACATCTTCTTCGTCTCCAGCGACCACCACCGGCCGGAGATTCACATGATCAGAGCCTACCATTAGAAACTCCAAGGCAAGGGGGTTAACATACACAAAAATGGGTCAGATTTAACGATTGGATTTTTCTAGATCTAATTTTTAATTTTTGGCCACAAGTGAAAAATGCACTGCTAGTCGCCACTGGCCATCGTAGCCGATGGTTTCCGATGATCAGAGGCAACCACTTGACACCCAAGGGCCCATCGACCAACATAACCAAAAATCAGCAAGATCCAATGGTTAAATCTCCTTAGATTTAAGCTTAAACATTCGACCCACTTGCCTATATACGCACTGTCAGTCGCCTTCGGCCACCGTGGCTGGTGGTTTTCGGTGATCAAAGACAACCACCTGACACCCAAGGGCCCATCGACCAACATATCCAAAAATCAGCAAGAGAAGATAGGAGAGAGGGGACAACTAGTAAGATCGAACGGCGAGGGGCAGTCGGTGACGGTGATGGTGGTGGCAAGCGAGGTCGACGGTGGCTTGTGGTGGTAACGGAGATGGCGGGCGCGGTTAATGGCCGAGACTTGAGAAGGAAGGGAAGAGAGGGGGGAGAGAGAGAGAAGAGAGGAGAGGGAGTGAGACGAGAGATCTGCGAGATTGGGGGGGGGGGAGGGGAGGGGGTGTGTGTGATTACCGTGTTTTGGGTGTTTTCAGCACACACCCAAAACAACATTTTGGGTTTCCTTCACAATTTTTTTTTTTCGAAAATTTATTTTTGGAAATAGCAAAGTAAATGTGTTTTCAGTGTTTTGAAAAACTAAAAACTCAAAATGAACTGAAAACAGCAAAAATAACTCAGCCTTAATTTTTTGAAAAGTAGATTGTTCATGCATTCACATGCATGCCCTTGATGTGCTTATAGAAAAGGAGATCTCGCACTCTGGCTTGCTCTTTGCATTATGGACACTCAAAAACATTAAGATTATGCATTAAAGAGTGCCTAGAAGCTAAAACATTTGAACTGTTGCTTATTTTTTGTATAGAATCCCAGTTCATGATTTACCAATTGTTTTTGGTATGGAAAAAAAAAAAAAAAACTAACAAAACTACTTCTCCAGTGACTTCTGTACTTCTGTAGCGAATTAACTTGATTTACCAGGTTGTGCTTATTTTTGCTCTGGAAAGGAAATGCAATGCTTATATTTACACTGTTATCACCTCAGAAGTTGATGCACTTGGTAGCTGACCAGATACTGTGGAATCAATATTTAAAATGATGAAATGCTCTGAATTTTCTGAAATAGAAAATCAATTGCTTTATAATGAAAGTTTTTTGGTGATTGTTACGCTTTTTACAGCTAGTTATTTCAATATTGTAGTTCACTTGTGTGTTAAGTTGATGGGGAAGAACATGTTCTTATGCTTCGTTGATGAGCGGTTATCTGAATCACCGTATAGATGATTTGAGTGATGAATGGCAACTATGTTATGGTGGCTTACACTTGGTTCTACTTGATTGTGAAACAGGTGCTGAGGTGGCTGTTCTTTGTATAACAAAGTCTGGGGAGGTTCTTAACTATCAGGCATTCACAAACTCTAAGGGGATATACAGAGTGGCGGAGACTATGCCAGAAAGTGACCGGTGGGATGCATGCCTAGCAAGACCAATCAGCAGCTTCCACGAACACTGCAGTTATCTGGGAGATGTCAGTTCGGGTGTCAAGTTCAGTTACAGTCAGCCCTCGGGTTATTCTCACACTGTTAGACCTTTTGTCTACAAGCCGGCCATTGTTCCCACTTACTGTTTTTGAATCCTGTGTGTCCGCCGTATCATGTATGTAGTCCATGCCTGAAAAATCCCATTTCAGGTCTCTGTATATGCTGTGCTTTACCTTATCAAGGTTGACTTCAGCTCCTCAAACCTATACGCAAGTGAGGATAATTTATGAAGAAGATGACTTTATTTCTGTAGGTTTAATGTGTCTTCTCACTATTTATCAGTAATCAGTGGCAATTGATCTGCTTATTTCTTTTCCTTTTGGCCCTGTTGTTATTACGTGGAGTTGTGGTTTTTACATGGCCAGATTCTGCTTCTTACCAAGTGGGCATGGGAGGAGAGATGACTCTTTTCTCTGTTAGAAAAAGGAAACTGTGGATTTTTAAGAAATTAAATTATTGAACTAATTGGGTTCAAAATCAAATCCATGATAATTAGTAACTGTCAAGTGACAACTTGTAAATAATAATGCAACAATAACTTAGTAAGTCTTATTCCTAGGAGTCTAGTCAACTTATAATTTCTTTCTATGTTGCAAAAGATTATCTCTATTTATGCTTAAACTTTTCATAAAACTTTTATAAGTTACACCTTGAGAATTTTCCCACTAAGAAAATGGGAAGTTTCGTAAGTTTGTCTACATTCTATACCTAAGAAAATGCATACTAGTATTGCATCGAATGATGAGAGGAAAAGGTAACTTGTCGACATGGAATCCTTAGCTTGAGGGTGAAAGATGACTGATGTGTCATGACTTAGGGTCTAGCAACGAAAGCCCAAGTCCAAGGAAATGAAAAGCCGAAGAGTCCAAAAAGATTGTTGCAAGAAGGCTTAGGGAACCTTTCAAACTAAAAAGTCTCTTGAAGACTCTCCCAAACTAGTCCCTCAAAGGGAGGAAGAAGGAAGAACCGAGAGCCCTGGAGATTTCCCATGGACCTCTCCCATTGGGCATTTCCAATGAATAAGCATGAACAAATAACTTCAAAAATTTCTCTGAAAATCTTATAAGGGATAAGATTTATCCATGAGAGTCTAAATCTTAATTAATCTTGGAATAATATGGATACTTATTGTAGACCTCCAACCTCCCATATAAATAGTTGAACCCTTATTCTAACAAAATGTATATCTCTAACACTTATTTAATAACTTTACAACAATACTCTACAATCTCAATGGTCTGATTTAAGCATTAGAGTATTTTGTACAGGGAATGCCTTGTGTCATCTGATCGGTTTTTGTCTTGTAGAATTTTGACAACTTAAAAATGAATTTTATGACTACAAATTATATTATTATGCTTGAACGACAATAATGATCAATAAAATATGGATGAAATAGTATGTTTGATGATATTTGATGATAGATTAAATCTCGATAAATATAAGATAATTATTATCTCTTAAATCTTAGGGTAGATTTAGTAAGAGTGATCATAATCTCTTTTAGTTATTTTAGGATAACAGCTCTCATATGTTTTCGAACAAGGACACTTAATCATAACTTAAAAATTATCTCCACATGGTTATAAAAATTGAGGGATCTCTCTAGATGAGCATTTTCAATATAAGTTTTAAACTACATCTAGCTCCTTAACTTCCTCTATACTACTACTTCGCACATGACTTAAGCATTAGAGTGGCTTTTCCCGGGCAATTTTTGTGATGATCTCATTATATATATAATATATATATTTTTCCAGTTTACAAGCACTTATAAAGCTAAATCGAGGTTTTTCCGTCATTTGGTACGCTTCTTCCCAATAAATATATTAGTGATAATCATATAGGATATTTGCCTTTGTGGGAGAAAGTTGTAATAAATTGTTTGTCAAATATTAATATCAACTTGTGACATTATATTTTAACAACAACGCTTCACGAGAATATATGTCAATTTATAATTAAAATTAAATGAAAGTAATATATTTATATGGAAAAATTAGAAGTTCATCAACTTATAGTTAGGGGTGTGCAAAATTTTGATTTATATGAAATAATCGAACTGAACTAAAAGAAGTTGTCGATTCGATTCAGTTTTTTATAAAATTTGGTTTGGTTCGTTTTTTTTTTTAAAAAAAATCGATTAATTAGTTTCAGTTTGGTTTAATAGCCAAATCGACTGAAGTTATAAAATTATGTTATTTTTGGCCTAGAATAAAAGAATGGAAGAATCGAATCAATCATTTGGTACTCTTGCCTTCCCCTTAGTCTCCCGTTGTCGTATTCAACTAATCCCATCACTTCCTTTAACCCCGACGCTACACCGACCAACCCTTCATTTTTACTTCGACGTCAATGGTGACTAGGCTTGTTTCCTCTGACTGTTTCCTCCCATTGCTCCATGCCATGATTTGCATCACTGTGCTCACCCTATCGACGTCACCTCAATAGCCACCATAGACTCAAACATTGCATCTGTTTCCTTCAAAGATTTATGGCATATGGGCTTTAGCCCTTTTGATAATGTTTTCAGTGACATTCTCAATTTTCTAGTATATACATTAATGGGTAGGTATTGTAGATATTAAAAACTAGATCAATTGAAATTTAATTGTTAGATTCTTTTGATTTTTTTAGGTATATGGATTGCTGAGCCAAAACTAATATAATGGTCAATTTCAATTGTCAGAATCCGCTTTGAATGGTGGTCCGCGATGTTTTTTCTAGAAATACAAGTTTTGACAATAAAATTAATATTAAATAAACAAAAAAATCAACTACTAAATCAAATTGGATATGAACTATTGCAAATTGGGGGAATATGATGATTGGTTATGATCATTGGAATCACTAACCGACTTGGTGGCTAGTGGCAATCCTAAAGCAAAAAATTATTTCGGTTTGTTTAACTTTTTTTTGGTTTGTTTGGTTTATTGGATTGGTTTAGTTTTTATAATTTTTGTTTTGTTTTTTTAGTTTTCAATTAGTTCAATTTCTTGATTTGTTTGATTTTTTTTTTGTTTGTTTGGTCAATTCGGTCCGATTTTTGACGGTAGTTCAATTTTTTTGATTATTAAATTTTAATCAATTCGATAATCGAATCGATTATTTGTACACCTTCTTTATAGTAAAGTTTTATTTTTTAAAATTAATCATTTTTTAATTTTTATTTTCAAAATTTTAAAACACAATCATTAAAAACTAAAATTAGTGACAAAATCAAACATGCTCTAAAATAGGCTAAGGTTACTTTGTTTAACATGATTTAGGAAATAAAAAGATTAAAACTAACATAGTAACAATTATTTTAATAAAAAAAATAAACTAAGACAAAAATATTATATATATATATATATGTTAAGGACAATTATAAAAATTAATTCTTGGGAGTCGGCGACTATGTTTCGATCCGGTTGAATAAATTCCGATTAATCTGATGTATTAGTATCAGTTGCTTTCCCAATTTACAGAAGAAAGAATCCACCAGGAAGCGTAGTGAGAGCAATATTATTGATAGTATTAATGAGGCGAAGACCAGGAATTGGGGGTCTGCAGAATGCTGCTACTGCTAGGGTTTGTTTGCAACTTCTGTCACTAAGATCGGTTTTATGTTTATATGTATGCCTGTATGTTCCTGTTCCCCTCTTGCTTCGAGTTACGTATTTAGCCGGAGGATGATTTCAGGATCAATTCCGTTTGCTTGGAGAAAATGTAGCCAAGTTGAGAACGGATCTTATGAAAGAGCAGCTTTCGACTTTTCGGTCTCAGTTGGAGGATTTCGCTCGCAAGCACAAGGTCCGCTTATTTTGTTTGTTAATTTTTTCCCTCTCCTCTGCATTAGGTTAACGCACGTTTAATTTTCCCCGGTCGATCGTATATTCTAATTGACATTGGCTTCGACTGTGGTTTAAGTAGGGTTTGATGTAGCCGTCTTTAATAATATTTTAGCCTTAATTTGAGGTGTAATCTACGTTTGAATTCCGAAAGTTGCCTGGCAGAGCTGTGAAAAACATGTAAGTTCTAAATGGTAGATAAGCTGGATGTTCTTTAGTAAAACAGTTGCTATTGGTTATGCTGTCAGGGTACTTTGAGAATTTAAACAGACCATCTCAAGAAATGTAACGTCTTCCGGTTGCCTTTTCTCTTCTTGCTTTCCCCTTTTTGACTCGAGCTATTTATTTTTATTGTATTGCTCCTATCCGTAGCACAAACAATACTTGTCAATCTAGTTAGGGAAACCCATTTAAAAATTCTTCTGTAGAGTGAGATATTCATGCCTTGAAACCGTTGGCAGTTTAAGAGTGTTATTGTAACTGTCATTGTAATATGCTCAGAAATTATAATTAAAAATCTCCTGACTTTTGATGTGATTGTTGCAGAATGATATACGCAAGAATCCTGCATTCAGAGCACAGTTTCATGAGATGTGTGCTAAGGTTGGAGTAGATCCTCTAGCCTCAAATAAGGGTTTCTGGTCAGAGTTGTTAGGGATTGGTGATTTCTATTATGAACTTGGTAGGTACCATTCTTCTTGATTATCATGCGTCTATTGATAGAAAGCCTTCCCAATCCTCCTTGTCAATGTGGGGAACAGTAAGAATTGACTGTGGTTACTTGAGCATGTGGCATTATTTCCTGTGCCACACTTGTCAAAATATTTGTACTTCCTTATATTTAGTGTTTCACAAGTGCATTCACTATAATTTATTCTCTTCGTGAAAATTTCTGCCATTTTGTCATATAAGTTGGCAGACTTATATCTGAGGATGTATCCATATCCTTGCTTAAAAAAATTTATGTTAGCTAGATAATACTCATGATCTTAATATATTGCTTATTTGCTAGTGAACTTGGGAACTCACTTGCTCAATCTAGTTACTTTTTTTTTTTTGTTCAGCAGTTACTTTTTTAGTAAGTAAATTTAGTTGCTGGTTTTTGCAGTACTATGTTATGAATATCACTTAGTTGAATTGAATAGATAAGAGGTCAACCTCTCTTAGAGGCTGTTTGGCTTAGCGGTTTGACCGCGTATAAGCTATTTTGCAGCTGATAGGCTGTATAGCTTTTGATGGTTAAGTGTTTGGGATCAATAATAAGCGTAAAAGCTATCTCACTTATATGCTATTGTAACAACATTTAGCAAAAGCTGGTAGCCCCCGGCTTTGCCAAAAAAGGCTACTGGGTTGACCAAGAAAAATATCAAAATGCCCTCAAATATTTTCCATATTTACACGCGGATCCTTCATTACCGTTGTATATTCTCCCCAAAGCTCTCTTATCCCATCATCTTCTCCGAAGCTCTACTCTGCCATAACCGCTGCCGCAACCGTCGCCCCTCCTCCATACCGCCGTCACCTTTGTCCAGTTAGGCCGCCGCAAGCAGCCTCGTTCTAGATCCGGGTCGCGCCATCACCTGCTGCATCCTTCTTCTCTAGATCCGTCGTCGCAAGACATCGGGCTTCCTCTCCAGATTCGGCGTCGCCGTTGTCGTTGCTGGTGGGTCTCCTCCTTGTCGTGCCATCGCCGCCTTTGCATCCATTGCCGCCTCCTTTTGCTTCCAATTCCTTGGATTCTGGTTTCAAGTTCAAGTATGGCTTTGAAGAAATGTTTGATGCCTTTGTAATTATTAATTCTATTTTATTATCAATTAAATAATCTCATCTAATTTTATAATTTTGTAATATATATCAAATTTATGGATGAAACAAATCCCACATTTTAGAAATAATTTATTTAAATATTAATGCTTTAAATATATTGATAAAATATAAAAATAAAGATTTTTTTATAATGTATTAACATATATATTTAATATTTTTATGCACTAAACCTAAATTAATAAATATAAAGTATTGTATTATTATTTTTTAATAATTATGTATAATTTATTAACTTGTAATTATAAGTATTTTATTAATTAGAAATTAATTTATAATTTTTTTATCAAAAATAGTATTTTTATCCTTTTTAATTATATTATTTAGCACCATGTCTATTTTAGTCTTTTTGTCAAATTCTAACAACTTATTGGCTTTTACAAACCAAACACATAACTATTAACAAATAGTTTAAAAGTACATTTATCCAAACTTGTTATCAACTTAAACACTACACAACTTTTATATTTACTGCTAACTAACTTAAAAGCTCTAATAAAAAACGCTAAGCCAAATAGTCTCTTAATATCCTTACCAGTAGAGATTAATTCTTAGAGTTCACGGCATGTTGCTAATTTTATCAGGTCTCTGTGCTTGAGAAACTATACCAGAGTTTCTATTTAATATGGAAGGCATGCTGCCTGAGATACTGGAACTTCATTATTTTTCTTCAATCTTTGTATTCTATGTCAATATGATATGCCCTTGCCTATGGTCTTTATGTTAATATTTTGTTATGTCTAGATTGAAATGAATTGCTTTGACTAGACAGGGGTGCAAATTGTTGAAGTTTGCTTGGCTACTAGACCACATAATGGGGGTTTGATCAAATTGGAGGAACTATGTAAACTGGTTTGCCAGAGACGAAAGACTGCCCGTGAAGCTATATCTGAGGATGACTGCTTGCGTGCTATTAGCAAGCTGAAGGTATTGTTGTTGAATGTAAATTAGTGTTTGTGAGATGCCATGGACGTGCACAAAGAATTTGTTCTTAGTTACCAAAAAGTTCAGTAATATGTGAATTTGGGCAATTTTTCTGGAAACTGTGACAATATACTTCAGGACAACTTTTTCTCGGTGGACCTTTTGGTTGAATCAAAATGGGACTCACCACGGTGCCTCACAATTTACAACAGAAAGATGTTGCCATTATGTGCCTTAAACTTTTCTGTTTTGTTCTAGATTATAGATACCTTTCTTCTTTGTTTCAAGCTTTATGAACTTTCAACTGGATATCTCAGTAACTTTTTTTAGCATGGATTTGTGTGTAAAGCCCTAGGTTAGTCAGTGAAGTGGCATGCTTATTACCATGTGCCAAAACATATTAACATTTATCACATGAATTCTTCCAGGTATTAGGTAGTGGCTTTGAGGTGATTTCTGTTGGAAAGAGAAAGCTTGTTCGGTCTGTTCCAACCGAGTTAAACAAGGACCACAATGAAATTTTAGAGCTCGCCCAGGTTTTACCATCTCTAATCTTCCTCTCAAACTATGCTTCTAAAATTTTTTAATCTGTTATTTTTTGCTGTTTCTCTTATTTCTCAAAAAGTGATGCTGATGCATGTTTATGTCATGAATGTCATTGTTGCCAACTATGGTTTATTAACAGATGAGGTTGATTAATATTCTTAAAGCAATTTTACATTTTTTAATTGGAATGTCTGAAAGGGGGGGATAAGGAGTTGAAAGATTTTATGAGCCCAGTTGTCTAGTGTTAGGATCCTAAGGTTCAACTTGGGTTTCAGCAAAGAATAAGGGCAAATTTTAGGAAAGATTAGGGTAGATTTAGAGAAAGTGAGGGAAATACAGAAGGAGGTGGAAGAAACAGGGAGATCGAGAGGGAGAATAGAGGGAAAATCAGAGAGAATCATGAGGGAGAAAGAGAGGAAGAGAAGTTGAGGAAAAGAAAGAGACAGACACTAGTGGGATAGAGAGTTTGGAGAGAGAAAATCATTAGATTCCATTGATATATTCTGGATAATCCATCTACAACAACTCGAGTAGCTTTATATAGCTACTTCAACAGCTTAACAGAAAATACAAGAAGCAAAATAACTACTACTAACAACTTAACAGAATTAACTAGTCCTCTTGGGGATAATCTGCTACACTCAACCTTTCTGTAAGCTATTATACAATCTAGGGTCTTGACATTTCCCCCCACCTTGAAATATTTCTTGTCCTCGAGAAATGCAAGACCTCACAAGACAACTCTCAAGAAGATGGAGTAGCAGTGCTATAAATACCTTAAGAATGCTACAGCTTCCCAATCTTAGCTCTTTTTTCATTATCTTCCAATAGCTTTGATGGAGAAATTTTGAAAAACCTCTGTAAGCATAACAAATTGTCAATAGCTTTCATATATTCATCGACTGGAGCAAAAGTAGAATCAATCACTCTCTGTTTGTCAGAGGTAGCAGCTGAAATAAGAACAAACAAAGCAACAAGAGCTTTGTTCTCCATAACAAAACTTTTGACTTCTTTAGCTATCTTCCTTAGCTTTCCTCCAGCTACAAACTGTCTCCAAAATTCCTTACAACTTTGAATCCGCTCTTTACTGAGAGAATTCCTGTTTGGATCATAACTCTCAAGAGACTTCCCAAGGTTGCTACACTAATTGTAGTTTCTGCTTCGACCTGCAGTAGTCGTCAATAAGGATCGCACACTAGGACATGCCTTGAATAATTGGAATTTTGGAGGTTGAGCAATCAAAGTTCTTGTATTCAAAATCTGGTCATGCGGAACAAGCATGGTGTCCATCTCCCTTCTTGTCTCTATCTTATGAGTGAAAGAGAAATCAACATCTCTCTTTTCAACGCGTTTGTTCTGCTCACTTGGAACACCTGCTTCAGTTACCTTTGTTACAACCAACATCAAAAACTAGTTTGCACCTTCTGCAAAATGGCTTGCATCTTTTGAAATGACAGCAATACCATCATACTGTTCAGGGTCAAAATCTTTCATGTCGGTAGTAAGATATCCTCCAGCTAGTGTTGTCTTCACTTTCTCGTTGCCTGTTTTAACCAAAGCTAAGGAATCCTCAGATTTCCCTGAAACCAGATCCTGTACATTAGTCGGTTCTACAAATATTGGACTAGGCACCAGGGGTAACTCAAGGGACTTTGCTTCCTCTGTCAATCCATCCAATAATCATTTATTTTTCTCTTGCCAGCTCTCATTAGGCACATCTTGATGTATTAGCTCTTCTTCAAGTTGCATAACAACTGTAACCGAATTCATGTCAGCAACATTCTCCTTCAGTGGAGTTCCAATAATATTTGCAATAGGCAAATTGGCTTCCTCTGTAGCTTCAGCTGCCAATATATCTCCATCCACATCAACTCCAACATCTGAATCAACCTTCTCATGATCAAGACAACTGAGATAATCATCTGAAATTTTCGGATTTGATTCTGTAGTGGACCTTGTATAAAGATCCACTGGTCTACTGACCTTTAAATTCTTTGCAAATTGAATCAGCCTTTCGTCCATTCAGTCAAACGTTTGGTTGATGTTAACCAACAATTTCTCTAACAAGTCCTCGAATATCTCCTCCAATGACTGTAAACCCTTCTCCAATGGTGTTGCGATGACTATTCCTGCAACTGCCATTCGTGTCCGGACATCCTGATTGCATAGGAAGAGATGAGAAAGTTCCGCAAGTTCCTCAATGGCTAGAACATGGCCTCCATCACGATTTTCATCCCCAACATGATTTATAGCCAGAATATCTGATGAATCAATATTCTTGTCCGGAATGTCTAATGCATGAAATCTATCTTCATCGCAGGTCTCATCTCCAACCTGATTTATAGCTTGCATATCAACTGAATCATCAGCTTCTTGCAATTGTAAAATGTGGTCTACACGATTCTCCTTGTCTGATCTCTTCATCTTTAGAATCTTGAGTTACCATTGACTGGTTCACTTCAGTTTGTTCCTCAAATTACTGTAAGTCAGAATCCTGCTGGAGAACTCCAGCACCAACTTCCTCACCATTGACTGATTTTTCAATTGGAACTTCCTTATCCAATGTAGGTAATTCAGCAACATCTTTTATTTTTTGTTCGCTAGAATATTCCAAAGGCTCACTTTCAACAATTTTCTCCTCCAAGAGTTCTCTGTTACGGTCGTTCAATCTTTATGATGGATTGTTTGAATCAATCATCTCTTGATTAGAACTTCTGAGATAGTAATCAGAAACATCTCCTCCCCACTTATAGAAGAATTCAGCTGGAATACTGAATTGATACATCTTAGACAGCATTATGAAAAACTCCTGCATCTCTTGGCATATCACACTACCTATTTCCTCGCCCATTTGACTGTTCACAGTATCAAACTTCTTTTCCATTCCCTCTTACAGTCACGGATCACTGGCTTTGTCTAACCTTCAAGACCTAACGTCAACAGCTAAGAATTGCTGGGATTCATGGCCGAGAATCGATCGGCTCTATTGAATTAGCTTCGTTGGATCTGCTTCGATTGTCTGTCTCCACAACTGAGGGTCACCTTCCTGAACGCACCTGCAACAGTCTCAGAAAACAGCCGTGAATCAACCAGCTGTTCCGCCTTCAATCAGTTGAACCTGAAGCAGGAGTAGGCAAGTTCAGGGTCACAGAACAAGCTGAATCTACTCTGGAACTTGCTTCTATGAGTTGTCAGACTTCCAGTCCGAATCGCCTGGCCTGCTCGTTTGCAAATTCTGATCAACTGGAACTACTCTAGGAGTCACTGGAGTCACCATCGGAATCACCTAGCCTGCTCACCTTCAAAAGTCGAACAAGAATTTCTGATCAGCTGCTTTGCTTCGCCTTTAATTCCGTGTCAAGTATTGCTGCGCGCTACTTCTTGTGACTCAATCTATCTCGAACACCTGGTTTTCCGGAATCACCTGACCTTGCTTCACTTTCTTGATTGTGGGAATTCACCAAAGTCCGCTGCAGTAGCTGAGTATCGGCTGCTAACCAGTCAGCAACCTTCAATTTCTGATTGAAATGAGCTTCTAGGCGATAGATCCAATTCCACCTCCTGAAATTGATCCCCTCAGTTGCAGCTTCTTCAGAGTTCGCCTGCGATCAGCTTCGAGGATAGCCTTGCTCTGATCGGCTCTGTTGCAGCTTCTTGAAAATCCCCTTTTTGCTGAATCATCTCTACCACAAACGGCGACCTAGATCTGAATTATAGGTAAGATGTGCCTGGTTATCAATAGCCGCGTACCGTCGGAATTACAGCAGCTCTGTCTGAAATGTTTCTAGAAATCACCTTGGTCAACTATTAAAACTTCCTGAATCACAGCTGAGGATTAACAGCTCTGATATCAAATTGTTAGGATCCTAGGGTTCAACTAGGATTTCAGCAGAGAATTAGGCCAGATTTTAGGAAGAATTAGGGCAGAATTAGAGAAAGTGAGGGAAAAGCAGAAGGAGGCGGAAGAAACAGGGAGATCGAGAAGGAGAATAGAGGGAAAATCAGAGAGAATCGGGAGGGAGAAAGAGAGGAAGAGAAGCTGAGGGAGAGAAAGAGACAGATACAAGTGGGACAGAGAGTTTGGAGAGAGAGAATTTGTAGATTCAATTGATATATTCTGGATAATCCATCTAAAACAGCCCCAGTAGCTTTATATAGCTACTTCAACAGCTTAACATAAAATACAAGAAGCAAAATAACTATGGCTAACAACTTAACAGAATTTACTAGTCCTCCTGAGGGATAATCTTCTACACTCAACCCTACTGTAAGCTATTATACAACCTAGGGTCCTGACTTCTAGGTGAAGCATTTGTAAGATTTCAGCCAAACTTCTTCCCATGAGACTGGAAGGAAGTGATCTAAGAGTGTGTGTGTGTTTCAGAATGCTTTTGCCTGTTGTTAGATGTCATTTTAGCAACTAATAAACATTTGGACTCTTGATTTGAAAACAATGTTGAAGGGATATTGTGTAAGTTTGATGCGGAAAAGGTGTATGATCATTTGTGTTGGGATTTCTTATTCATGTAGGTTTTGGAAATGTTGGGCTTTGATGCCAAATGGAGGATTCCATTAGCTGTTGTATTTCTTGTCTAAGGTCTTTGGTTTTGTTGAACGAGGTTCCAAATGGTTTCATACCTATAGTCACATATGAAATAGCAGGCAGTATAAATTTAGCAACACTTTTCCCTCCGGATCTGCTGCAGGAAAGGGACAATGTGCAACTTCAAGGTGTCAATTATATCCTTTATGGAAATGGCAAACCAATTTGATATGAGCATATTGGCGAGTGCTAGTTCCTATTATCCGAATACACATCAATTCTCGAGCCCCACTATTATCAAAGCTACATTCATATAGGTTTGGGGTTGAATTATTTTTTTAATCTGTTCTTTGCGAAGGGCAAGTAAAAAGAAAATAAATACTTGAACAGGGAAATCTCTCTCCCTTCCTTTGACAGTGACATTTAACGTTATGTTACAGGAACTAGTGAAGGTTGGTCGGGTTTGCAGTTTTGATGTTTCTTTGAGAGATGTGTTTTTATGTCAGTGTTTCATCTTCGCTTTCTGGATGGCACCTTCTCTTTTTGGGGGCTAATAGAGACAGTTGAGAATGCTGGAAATGCTTTTTTGTGTTTTGAAATGTTGTGCAATTTCATACTAACCTTGCCAAGAGCAAAATAATTCCACGGGGGAATGTAACCAATGCGGAAGGGCTAACTGTTTGGGTGGGGTTGTGGAGAAGTTTGAGAAGAGAATAGCTTCTTAGAAGGATTGTATCTCTCTGAAGATGGTACTCTTACTCTTATGTAAGCTACCTGTTTTAGTCTTTCCATGATAAATTAAGTCTCTTTATGATTCTTGACTTGATGGCTTAATAAGATTAAAAGGTTTCTGGACTTCCTATGGAGGGTTTAGAGATGATTTCAGCTATCATTTACTAATTGGGATAAGGTTTGAACTCCTTTAATGGAGGGAAGGTTGAGCTACTTGAGTGTTTTAATAAAGCCTTGTTATAAAAGTGGTCATGGAGGCCTACATAAGCGTGATGTTTTGTGAAGGAAGGTGGTGACAGATAAAGATGATTTCACTTAGGTGGTGTTCTATTAGTAGATTAGGTCACCCTCACAGGATTGGACCATAGAGGGATATGCAATTAGAATCTGGATGTTTTCTTTAGGTTAATTGTGTTATTAGGCAGGGTAATGGTTCTAGGAAAGGTCTGGGCTTGACAAATGGTTGAGTTGCAGGCCATTTACCTGGTATTTAGTCTCTGATTTTTTTCTAGCTAGATAGGACTAAGAAGATGTGTGGGGTCAGTGTCCTCATCGCGGGTGCATTATTTGATCTCCTAAGTTTTAGGAAATATCTGCTGGGCTTAGAAATTGACTTCTTACCTATGTTCTTTTCTTAATGATCACCTAAATATATAGAGGGAGGATCAGTGGGAAGATTAGTGATTTTGCTGCTCATCCTGTGAAGGCTCTTTTATATTTACTCATTGAGAAGGACTCTCTCTCTCTGGAAGACTATATTTAGATTAAGGACACCCCTGGAGTGGCTCTATTTGACAGTCAGTCTCCTTTGGGGAATGCGACATAAATACAACACATGATACATACAATATAACATAAAGAGGAACTGTTTATTTATTTCTTGTGAAAATGCATTCATATTTAGTTATATTAAAATTAAAATAGTGAGTAGGGGGCAGGCCTTGCTAGTAACGGCAAAATTGTTTCACTGCTTCAAGTTATGGAAACATTCTCTTTGTCAAGTAAGTTAACATTGCATATAAAAATGACTTTCTCCCCGCCTCGCAAAGAGGGAAACCTGATGCACTGAGGATGCCCCCTTTTATATTAAAATATTAAGAAATTACTTTTTACATTCTACATATATTAGGGAAAAGGCATGAACAAAAAATCCCTTGTACTTGTTATAAAAAAAATTATCTGTAAGTAAATTGCAAATTTTTCCCAAATATGTAAAATTAAATAGTCAGATTTAAATTCATATTGTTTTAATCCTAGCATTGATTTCAACTTATTCTTTTTAACTTAATGTGGGTCTAATTTGCTTAAGATGCACGCCATGTTCATATATATTCAAAAGTGTTACAGCATCCCCACCCCCTTCCATAAGCATTCATTCTTCTTTGTTATTAAAGACCGTTTGTTGCTTGACTGTATGTGGTGATGGATGTTTGGAGTTATTTCCCCCTCTCCCTCTTATCTTTTGGGGTTTAGTGGGTAATGCCCCCTTCAATGTCCGGTTGTGAAACCTGTTTCTAAGCATTCAGCATTATCTTCTCCTTGACTTATTTCCAAGGCTACAGATAAATATGACTTGATAAACTAGAATTTATGTATCCGACCTGAAAAATAGGATTAAGGATGGATATATTGTTATGGTTTTGTTCTCTCAGGGTCAAGGCTTTGTGACGGTTGAAGAGGTAGAGAGACGGCTGTCCTGGTCCTCTGGCCGTGCCACTGATGCCCTCGAAACTCTATTAGATGTGAGAGCTATTACTGTTACTGTCATTGCCTACCACATTTTCCTGGGTATTTATTGATATTGCCTGCCAACTTTACTAATCTTGTTGCCTTGCCTCTTTGGATATTTGCAGGAAGGTCTTGCTATGATTGATGATGGTCATAGGGATGGCAAACGTCGGTACTGGTTCCCTTGTGTCTCTTCTATCTCTTCTTATGTAGGAGCTGAAACGGTTTGAGGTTTTATGTTTTTTAAGTTATATAACTAATTGTTGGTTATGGGACGCTCGCTTTAAAGGGGTTTGATTTACCATTCCTTTTTGTAACGTCAGCCAACAATAAGAAAATGTAATACCATTCTCAATAATGTTATTTTCAGCCCATTGAATTGCTTCTTCATGCTGCTACTTGCTATGCTGTATTTATTAGTTTCTATTTTTGCAAGATAACAATAATACTTGGATTAAGTGAAAATATTTGTCTTATTATTCCGTGCAATCAAGGTGTCTTAAAATTAGTTATTTAAAAATAATTTCTGGAATTATTTCATAAGAATGAATTTTCTTAAATATATTTGATTTTACAAATATAAATATATATATATATATATATATATAAATCTCTATTATCATAAGCAATAAGTTAGTTACTCTCCTTTGTGCGAGAGTTCTTTTCAAATTAAAATTGTGCCCATCTGAGTTAATAAAGGAATTCATACCTTGTGTGGTGTGAAATGAATGCATTTAAATCTTTGATTTGCAGTCAAATTAACAATTATAATTTGAGGTAGTAGGTAGGGGAGGGGGAAAGAAATAAGAAATTGAAAAAAGAAAAGAAAAAAGAGTAAAAGTGACAAGAAAATTATTTTGGCTTTGAATTATGGCCCTGTGCTTGAGACTTGAGTTGGGAAATGAGAGGAATGAAACCTAGAGGATTGATTCAATGAATGAAAAGTGGTGTGTTTGATAGTATAGGAATAAATTTTTATAGAAAATGTTATATCCAAAAAATTGAGTTTCATTTTTACTGTTTGATATATTACATTTTTTTATAAAATTAAATTCTATGGTACAATTATTAAAGTATATTTTGATCTATTTTTCATGAAAAATTTCATGTAGACGGAAGTGATTATTGTTTTTCATTCAAATTAATTTTTTTTTTTCAACTAAATGCTATCAAATACACTCTTAATGTTATTAAGGTAAGGTGTATTTGTCTCTAGAGCACAAGTCAAATGGTTGGGTCACAATAAGTTGCGATTCATGTAAATAGGTCGTAGATTCAATTTCTTGTCATGTATAGTGAGGTAAAGTTATCACCTACAATTTATTTATTTTTATCAAAATTAAGAATACAAGCAGCAGGGGCCACGCAAGGGCTGTCATCCCAAGGTAAGGTGTATTTGATATATTTAATTTTTAATATTTGAATATTTTTATTAGTTAGTTAGTAAAATGGTGTTATATTTTAAAATATTTTATTAATTAATAAAAATATTCAAATATTAAAATTAACTGTATTATTAAATGTGCCTTAACGACAACAAAACTCTTGACATATTATTACCATTAAGTTTTTCTTTCACATTTATTTTCATCAACCCTCACACTAAATCTAATCTAAAGCATTATCAAAGGAATTGTTTTTTTAGATATGTATTAGAAGAGGAGTGATTTGTTACGTACGTGAAAAAATATAAAAAAATAAATAAAAATTTATTAAAAAGTGTTTAATAGTTGTAATTTATTTTTTATTTTTTTAAATAAAATATTTAAATAAAATAATCTTGATATAATGATTAAATTAGTTTTTGAAATGTATTACTATTTAGAGATTATGAATTCAATTCAGATATTAATTTTTACTTTTTAAGTAAAGATACATAAATGATATTTTAAGAAAAATACTTAATTAATAGGGTTTGGAATTATTGTTCTTGTGCAGTTTCTCGCTGCTCGTGTCTTTAATTTCGACAGAGAAGATAAATTACAGGTGGAGATTTTGAGTCACTATGTAGGACAATGAATTGAACTCATGACCTATTTGTACAAACCCTAATTTATTATGGTCTAATCACTTAATCTGTATAATACCCTGTGTTCCAAGGGCACTTAATAAGATTTAATAATACTAAAACATGATGTGTGTTTATAATAATATAGAAACAAGAGGTAAATTGCATTGTTAGTATATGAACTTTGTAATATGTAGTTAATTAGTCACTGTACTTTAATTTTGGTTAAGATAACTACTAAATTTGTTATTTTTGTTAAAATTTAGTAACTCTTTTAATTTCTTGTTAAATTCTGTAAACGAAAACTAACCTTATATACATTAATATAAGTTCCAAAGTAATTTGATTATGAGATTTAGATTAATTTTAATATTAAATAATTTTAAAGTTTATATTAATATATGTCACACTTATTTTTATCAATCGGATCTGAAAAAAATAAAAAAAAAATGACTAAATTTTAACAAAAATTGAAGTTCAGCAGTTATGGTAACAAAAATTAAAATATAATAATTAATTCATTACAGAACATAAAATTTAAAGAGTAATAATATAATTTACACTAAGTACAAGATATATTCCAATCACCAATTAATTATAAATCAATCACTCTACCGAATAAAAACATCAAGTTACAAATTATCAAATACATTAAATATAAATAAAAAATAATAATAAATTAGAGAAAAAAGACAAGAAATGAGCCTGGGGTTGAATTCCTTACTACTGAATCAAAATGTGATTCGCATGGTTGGAAAGCATTTAAAGTCCTCCATTGTTGAATTAATATTGACCAAAGGGTTCAACTTTTACTTCTTCTTTTTTTTCGTGAAATCTTAAATTTTTTGTAATTTTAAATGTGTATTAGAATTTTGATCAAAAATATATTTATACTCTTGAACTTTTATATATATTTTCTTATGAAACCTTAAACTGTACACCAAGAGTATAGTTTTATATTTATATCCTGAATTTTGTAGTTTTAAATATGTTTCTAAATTGTATAAAATCACTCATTTAAATACTTGAAATATGTCTCTGATTCACTTGTTAGTCAGATATTTTAATGAGTGATTTTACAAAGTTCAAGGATATATTTAAAATTACAAAAAATTTAGAACTCTATGAGAAAAAAACTTAAAACTTCACAAGCATAAATATGTTTTTAATAAAAGTTTAGAGGTGTATTTAAAATCACAAAAAAATTAAAGTTTCACGAGAAAAAACGTAAAAGTGCAAGAGTATAAATATAATTTTTGCCGCCATTAATATTTAATGACCACAATAATAATAAGTATAAAAATGTTTTATACATTCACACTTTTATTCAAATCACAATTTGTTTTTATTTAATTAATTTTACATTCAATTTTTTCTGCCAAATTCTTACATCGCATTTAATTCAAATGTAGAACTCTATTACATGTATTAAAAAACATATTATACGCAATTTATATCACAATAACATCCTTACAATTTCAACTTTTTTTTTTTTTAAATCAATAGAAAGCTACAACTACTGCCATTTGAGTACATGCTGTCTCATAAACCACTCAAGTAAACATAAAAGTCTGTGGAAGGACTCACCCAACCCAGGCCAAATTAAAAAATTTATGTTGTGGGAGGTTAAAATTTTTTTAAAAAAATAATGCAATAAAATTTTTATGTAATTAAAAAGTTAGTAAAATAAATTTTCATTAAATTTGTGCTCGACAAGATTTTGAAATAAAAAACTCATCTACAACGAAATCTATATCTATTATAAGAATAAATTCTCTTTCAATATAAAATGTCATTCAATCAATAAGAAAATCATCCGTCATTTTATTATGAAGTGGTTGAATTTGATCCACTTAGTGTTGTTAAGTTTCTCCCGTGGTGTTGAATTAAATGTAAAAGCTATTATTTGATCTTGTTTGAAATTAATAATAGAATTTATGTAAGTTTGATATTGAGCTTATAATTTTTTACTTATAAATGGATTATAATTAATAGTGGAGAACTGCACATTACAAATTTTGAGATAATTGTAATTTTTTTTTTTAGGCTGAGCTATTATTAATTTTTTATTATACTGAAAAATTAAATTTGATAGTGGGCTGCCCTGGGGTACTAATAGATCTGCCCGACTCACCCTAAAAAAAAATTGAACTTTAATTATAAAAGAAAGTCACTATAACCCTTTATTACCAAGCCAACCCTTTAGAGTACCTAAATTTTATATTAGTCTTTCAGATTAATTAAAGTTACACCAATATGACATTTTTGTTGGGTACTAAAACATAATTTGAGACCAGGCCAATAAGGTACAAAAGTTACCTGAGTTCAACAAAATTAGGATGCAGAATAGGATCCATGAAAACATATAACCCTCAAAATTATATATAGCGCCTAGGAATGCACAACTCTGGTTGAAGGTTGAGAAAGCTAAGCAAAATAAATTGATTAGGATAGAAACAAACCACGAGTGGAACCAAGACACAGATAAGCAGGCTACACTTAGATTGCTCTATTTTACATTTTATACTATCTTAAGGCAAGCTGATGGCCCAAAGGCAGTCTACCTAATACAAGAAGATAATATTCAAGTTTCTTTGTTGTTCTATTATATGGGTATACGCATATATATGTATGTACACACTCATGAATAAAGTCTGGAAATAAAATGTTTCCGAGTTCACAGCAGCAGCCAATTGTGTTACCGGTATTAGGGTGCCACGAGGATGTTCCTCTGTTCACGGGTCTGGTCTGCAAGGCATCGTGAACTGACTAAAGAGTTTATCCAGACCTGATCAGATTTCACTGGTTCATCATCATCGTTCCTGTGCCAGCTCCATAAAGCATGGGTCGAATTCACTATCTTCAGCTCACCATGACCGAAGCTTGCTTCACGGAAGATAGACCATTCTGGCTGTGGTTTTATATACCTGCCAGTTTAAAGTGCAAAAACCAAAAAAAGAATTTCAGGGAAAGAATGAGGCCCTAATTCACAAAATCATATGGTTTTGGAAGACAAGGCATTGAAAAGAATGAATAACTCCATGAACTATATATAACAAAGTTGAAACTTTGCAAGGGAAATTTGTTTTAGACATATCAGTTTAAGCAAAATCATGCTCAATAATTATCAAAGCAGAGCGGAAATTCAATTTCTACCAATTTGACTGCCTTTTGAACTACTTTTCAGAGAACTTTTAGTAAGAAAGACATACTTGTGTGCTAAGCCTTCTCTATTGCCTCCATCACCAATTGTTATGTGGACAGCACCACAAGGATCCAATCTACCCTCATAGACACGTTTCTGTTGAACAGTCCACAGACGACCACATAAATAACTTGTAAGAATTAAAAAGCATGACAAACAATTAAACCAGTATATAAGCTTACCGAACGTTCATAAGCATGCACATGGCCAGCAAGCACTATATCTACCCCAGCATCGTATAGCAATGGTTCCATGGAACCCATCATACTATCACCTTCACCTTGGTGAGCCTTGTTACTGTTATACCATGGAACATGGAATAAAACAAGTAGCCAAGGTGTTTTCTTCCTGTCTACTTTTGAAAGATCAGCCTACATCCATGGAAGTGAAATTTGTGTCACAGGATTTAGGACAAAGGACAAAATATATATGTTAAAAAAATGCATTGCAAAAACAGAAAAAATCAAAAAGGAAGAAACAGATAGACAATGCAAACTTTTTGTTTCTATATTTTCAATAAAACACATACACTCCCCTGTATTTCAGCAGGGACTTTTAACACTAAAACTCCCCTTTTGGAAGTGGCAAGACATATGACTGTATGAGTGCAATTACTCAAACCTGTATATTCCAGAAAATAACGAAACCAATGGTTTCAAATTTAACCACCTTCAACCATTATCATGCTTCAGCAAGGCTGAAAATGAAATGCATACCCAACATCTTGAGGCTCATATAATATGCTAGAAACATGGTTCATAATGACCACAGAGAACAGTTTAACCCATTGATATTAACAAGTATATATTTGTATGGCAAAGAAATAAGTGGAGGTAGGAAATCCTTATGTTGTAGCTGTGTAAAGGGCACCTAGGTCCCAAAAAGTACCAGGCTTATCAACGCTATGTGAAAGTGCAAAGTGCCGTACTCTGCACTAGGCATGTCTATGTGGTCCCTTTCAGTAGGCTTCAGGATATAAAGGAAGCAATTTTTGCTTAATAATTTATTGAGGTGTTATTTTTATGTTTTAATTTCTCAATCGTCACTCAATGATAGACCTTGTATCATATTCCCAGTCTTACAGATAGATAATACTGCCAAGCATTTTTTATATTTTACATGGTACTTTAGGAACTTAAGCTTGACTCTGAATAGACATCTCTAGTACTCAATTACAAGTGTGCAGAATTATGCATATATACTTGACAAGTTAGAGTTAGCTTTTTGACTGTTTAAAATTGCTAGGGTATTTAACTCAGTGGATCCAAATACCATTCAAAAGATTTATAGAATAAATCCATTAATGTCACTTTTAAATTGATAAGTAGCAAAATTCAACCCCTTTTACCTATGCTACGTATTTAACTTTGTGCAGATATTAGATTAGAAAAAGCTTTTCAGCTCTATCTTGTGGTGCAGAGTCGAGCTACAGTGTTTTGTAATTACCTCATGCTAGACAGTCCTCACGTGTTTCAGGATGTTTTTTGTATAGACCTAATCATTGTAAGGTGGAAGTAGTTAATGCATTTCCTGGTTTTATTCTGCTTCTTGCCATCCTTGCGCAAATGCTTTGCCAAGGTCAGCACTCCAACTATGGTTCAGGTGCTTTTATGTCTAGGCCTTCTCACTAACCCCTAGTGTGAATCCTGCTTTTCCTTGATTATGAGTCTGGCAGTGAAAAGTTCTTCCAAAGTTTACTTTCTTTGCACATCAACAGAAATGACCTGGGCCTGATGATTTCAAGAGAATATGAATAGTTCTTGTTAATATGAATGTGTAAATAAAACACGGAATTTATCGATCTTCTTCTGCATTATGCCATAGGAATGGTCCCTGTTAACCTCAAGGGGACAATCATTAATTTTTTATGATAACAAAACAGATTATTAAGCAAGCTTTGCAAATCTAAACATGTAAAAAATTAAAATTCATTGAAAGCTTTGGAAGAATTGAATCAGCAAAAATAAATGAAATTTTCTGCCTTAATATGATTGTGAAATTTTCAAAATGTGTAATTTTTTAACAATATTATGAAGTTTAGCACTTTGGTTGACCAAAAACTTCCAAGAAATTCCTTTCAAAGAAAGTTAAAAAAGTTCGGTCAACCACAGTGAAAGTTTGGTTGACCAAAGTGTCACAAAATGCAAAATCAGTCTCTCAGGCCTGTTTAGTCAACCCAAGCTCTAAGAATAGTCGACCAAAGACAGGCAGTGTATGTTTCATTCTCAGGTTATCAGTATAGTTGACCAAATGCCATAGTGTAGTCGACCAAACTCTGGCAGTATGGTTTTCAAAGTTTTGGTATTTCTGTCGACCAAAGATAAAGTTTGGCCAACCAATGTCTTCTAGTATAATTCATGACAATTTTTAAAAAAAACCAGTTTGGTCAACCAAAATCTTCTAGATTGATTCTTACTATGTTCCTCAAGCACACAATTCACTCATTATCTGACACACACTTAAATCATTTTACTTGATAGGTTTTATGTGATTTTTGTGAGTTAAACAAATATTTCCTCAGTTGGCTAGAAGACAAATCTGAAACAAATCCTGAGGCAATAATACCTTTCCCTGAAATGACCATAAACAGTTTGTATCACTGTTTTGCCTCTAGAACCACTCTTCTCTTTGCTGAAAGATAAAAAATTGCCCCATAACTATCTCTTTCTTTTCTAATAAAAGTAATTAATGGTTGTCATTCTTCTCATCTTTTTCTCAAATTATAGTGACTCTAACATTCAAATCATATATGAAAACTTGTAGAGATCTTACAGACTACCAATGTAAAATTTCTTCTTTGTTATCCACTGTCAGTCTCAAGCCCGGATAAAGGAGGAAGGTTGTGTTAGGCAGCTAACAACTAACGTAAAACCTAGTTGGATCCAAAACATGAACTCTAGACAAACTATGAAAAACTGTTGAGGTGTAACCCTTCATAGCGACGCGCTATACTGCCCACGTGTAGTGTCAAGTGAGCTAGGATCGCTGCATTGGTGCTCGGATGTAATGACAAATGAGCAAGAGTCCTCGCATTTGTTTGGACGGATGCAAGTAAAGAAGCTAATCCAAAATCAAATTCAAAGTCAAAGCCAAAATCAAAATCATAGAATAAGGATTGGATCATGGAACATAGAAACATTAACAAGCAAAGCTATGGAAATGACAGATGTGATGATTAAGAGAAAGATTAATGTTATGTGCCTTCAAAAGATGAGATGGGTAGGGAAAAAAGTAAAAAACTTTATCAGAAACTGGATATAAAATATGATACACAGGAAATGATTGAGCGAAAAATTGAGTGACGATTATTATGGATAAAAGCTTAGTAGATGAGGTAATGAATGTAAAGAGAATATGGGATAGGATTATTATGGTGAAGGTTGGTCTAGAAAGAATGACTATAAATATCTTTAGTACATATACACCACAAGCGAGGTTAGGTGAGGAGATAAAAGCAAAATTCTGGGAGAACCTAGAGGAACTCATACAAATGATACCAAGAGTAAAGAAAGTGAGTATAGGAGGTGACTTAAATGGTCACGTGGGTAGAGACGGAAATGGCTATAGAGAGGTACATGGAGGGTATGGATTTAAGAAAATTAATAATGAGATAAGTCTATTCTAAATTTTGTTATGGCATATGGGCTCATCATAACCAATACTAGGTTCAAAAAATGAGACGAACACTTAATCACATATAAAAATGTCACATCAAGCACCCAAATAGATTACTTCCTCATGAGACAAGAGGATCAGTAATGTTGTAGGGATTGTAAAGTGATACCGGATGAGTGTTTGACTACTCAACATAGACTTTTGGTACTTGACGTCCAAGTAAGAAATTGGAAGAGAAAAGTCACATAAAACAAAATCCAAGAATTAGATGGTGGGATTTAAAAGAGGATAAACAATTAATCTTCAAAGAAAAATTAAAGGGTAGAAGAGAATGGAATAGAGAAGGACAGATAAACCAAATGTGGAGGAAAATGGCTACTGCCCTAAGAAGCACAGCAAAGGTAGTCCTTGGAGAGACAAATGGTAGAGTCTCAAACCTTAAGGAGTCTTGGTGGTGGAATGAAGAGGTACAATTGAAAATTAGAAATAAGAAAACTTGCTATAAGGTAGTATATCAGTGCAGTAATGAAGAAAACCTAAAAAATTATAAAAAAGCAAAAAATGCAGCAAAAAGAGTTATTAGTGAAGCAAGGTCAAAACATATGAGAATCTATATAAACGACTTGATACAAAAGATGGAGAAATGGATATATATAAATTAGCTAAAGCAAGAGAAAGAAAAACAAGGGATCTAAACCAAGTGAAATGCATAAAAGATGAAGACAAAAATGTATTAGTGAATGAGGGAGCGATTAAGGAGAGATGGAATGAGTATTTCACAAAATTATTCAATAATGGTGGAGACACAAGAGTTAGGTTAGGACATCTTAGTAACTCCGAAGGGAACATGAGCTATACATTTTATTGACGCATAAGTTCAAAAGAAATAAGGCAAGTATTAAAAAAAATAAAAATCATAAGGCGGTGGGACCGGATAATATACCAATAGAAGCATGGAAATGCATGGGAGAAGAAGGCATCTCCTGGCTAATGAAATTATTTAACGCGATCCTTAAATCAAAAAAGATGTCAGATGAGTGGAGGAAGAGTGCTTTGATTCCTATATAAAAGAACAAAGGAGAGGTTCAAAATTGTAAAAATTACAGAGGAATTAAGTTAATGAGCCATACCATGAAACTTTGGGAGAGAGTAATAGAGCAGAGGTTCAAAAAAGAAACAGACATCTTGGAAAATCAGTTTGGTTGTATGCCTGGTAGGTCAACAATGGAAGCTATATACCTACTGAGGCGTCTAATGGAAAGGTATCGGGATCATCAGAAGGACCTACATATGGTGTTTATAAATCTAGAAAAAACCTATGATTCTGAATACCCTATAGAAGTATTATGGAGTGTTTTAGAGAAAAAATGAGTCTGAATAGCCTATATACAAGCCCTTAAGGACATGTATCACGGTACAAAGACAAGGGTCAAAACATGCAGAGGGGATACTGAACCGTATAAAATTACAATGGAACTGCATCAAGGTTCTGCAATAAGTCCATACTTATTTGCTTTAGTAATGGATGAACTCACTAAACACATTTAGACAGAGGTGCCATGGTGTATGCTATTTGCAGATGACATAGTGTTAGTGGATGAAACAAAAGAGGAAGTGCACACTAAGCTTGAGTTGTGGAGAAATAATTTAGAATCTAAGGGATTTAAATTAAGTAGAAGGAAAACATAATATATGGAATGTAAATTTAGTAAGAATGCAAGAGTGGACGATGTTATAATAAAATTGGAATATAATAAAATTGGAAAACCAAATCATACATAGAAAAGACCATTTTCAATATTTGGGATCAATGATTCAAAAAGATGGAGAAATTCACGAGGATGTCACGCATAGAATTAAGGTAGGTTGGCTAAAAGGGAGATTGGGGGTGTTATGTGATGGTAAAATCCCATTAAAACTGAAAGGAAAATTCTATAGGACAGCTACAAGACCAGTTTTGTTGTATGGCTCAGAATGTTAGGCAGTCAAATATCAGTATGAGCAAAAGACGAGCATAACGGAGATGAGGATGCTAAGATGGATGTGCAGCCATACAAGGAAAGATAAAATTAGAAATGAGATTATTTGTAATAAGGTAGGAGTAGTGCCAATTGAGGAGAAGATGAGAGAGATTAGACTAAGATGGTTTAGTCATGTGAGAAAAAAACTAAGAGACACTCTTGTAATGAGAGTTGATGAAATGAAACAATTAATTGAGACAGATCCAAGAAGACTTTGGAAGAGACATTAAAGTTTGATATGAAGTGTATGCGCCTAAATGAAGATATGACAAAAGATAGAAATACATAGAAGTCTATAATTCATGTAGCCGACCCCACATAGTGGGATAAAGGTTGGATATGTTGCTGTTGCTGTTGTTGTTGTTTGTTGTTTGGCATTAATTGTGTTTAGCCTACTCATTGTCGACTCATTCTTATTTAAGCTAAGATTAACCTACAAGACCTCTTTTCCCTACAAAGCTGAAGGATTCATAGGACTGATGGAGACTTCTTATAAAATTCAAATTGCTGCCATCTCTTGTTGTCTCAAATGGCTAGAAGCTCATGAAAGGGTTACAAAATAACCTCGCCTATAGACAGACTTATTTAGCTCTCAAGTGTTGTATTAAAAGTTGAAGGTGTTCAAATATTCAAACATTCAAGCTTAAGGGCAAACTTCGCTCTGCTTTATATGGTTGTTTGTATAGTGGCCTCGACATGTCCTTGAACCAATTCTTGAATTATGTAGAGAGTTTTGAAACGTGTAGAGTCTGACGTCGCTACTAGTCCAAAAGCTTAAACATTTAGGAAAGGAGCCCAATAATGTATATCAAGGTTTCCAGCACTCCCCAACGTGTAACCTATTTTTGCATAGGACTGGAGGGACAAACATACTAAATCAAGGTAGAACAATATATACAGAAAAAGAATGCACAACAAACATGAATAATGGGGAACAATACATACAACAAGATTTAAATCCAATATTTCATGAATCTGAACTCTAATACAGTATTTAGTCGCTTGTAGTCCCACATGAAATATTTGAAGAAAAAAGGTTAAGGCAAAAGGAGGATTATGTGCCATTTCACATCTAGGTACAACAATTGGTTTAAATTGTTATCAGACCATTCTTTGGTAGGATGATTGTGAGTCCACATCTCTATAAGCTTTCAATCTAACTAAAATATTAAGGTCCCAACAGCAAAAGTGGATCTTTTTTTTTTTTTCCCGCTAATATAAGTGGATCTAATTGACTTTGTTTCTTAGTTGCCCCTGACTTTGTTGCCTGGATGCCTGAAAGGTATTGCAATTCAAAGGATAGTCACCAGCACCTCTTTGTGCTTAAGGTAGGTGGCAGCTGGGGATCCTAAATTGCCTCACCAATGTTGTGTTAATCTTTCAATATATTTGCTAAGTCCCATGAACATGAATATTGAGCTTTGTTTATAAATTAACCACTTAGTAATAGAAATAAATAACTCAAGATGTGTGAAATTGCCTCCATCTCTAATAGCAATTAACAAATAATCCCTTTTGAAACCAGAAGTTTTAATTTGAGAAGCATCTGTTCTGCCTAGTTAGTATGTAATAAATCTACTTTTGCTAAAAGGAATCGAGAGAATGAAAGTCTTCATTTTCATTTCCCTTTGTATAAATTTCAGAAATTGACCAAAGTGGTCCCTTCACTTAAATTGATTGGAAAAATAAAAATATATATTTTAAGACGCCTTGGGAAACACAAAACGAAAAAAGGGGAACATTTAAGTACATATTCATTTTGTTCAATAGTTAATTTTAATAAGATAAAGAAAAGTCAGAAATGAAATTTATATATACCTCCCTCGAGTTCACAGCAAAGGCAAAGATGATATTCTTGCAAAATAAGGAAATAGATAAAAGACAGTATCATTTAGAGATAGATGAAGAAGTTCACTACCTTCAACCAACTATATTGATCAGAGTACTCGTCATAATCTGTATATGAACCAAGCATGATAAGATGAACCCCAGCAACTTCAAAAGAATAATAGAGATTTGAACTTGATCCACTCTCTTCAAATGGCATCTTCCACCTAGCATTGTAGGATTTAAATCCATCCTCGAGTATCAACATGCTTTCTTTTTCATGGTTTCCTTCTGTTACCATCCATGGCCTTGCACTTGCAAGTGGCTGGACTAGCTCACCAAATGTGTCCCACCGGGACTGGAAGCAATCAGCATAAGAAAGGTCTCCAGGAAGCAGGTGCACATCATAATTGCATAGATCTATGTGGTCTAAGGTCGATTTAGTCCAGCCCGTCTGACCCAAATCACCAGCCACGGCAAAAGTAACAGGAAATTGAGATGGAGGAGTCTTAAGCTGGAATTCAGGACCCTGTCCTCCACATCTGTAATAGTAAACCGTACCATGTCTCAGCGGCCCAATGACAGTGTGGTGTATCTTCCCTGAGCTATACAACAGATACTTGTACGAAGTGGACTCTCCTTGAGCAATTGAGCTATATTTCCCCGGAGATGTTCCATATTCAACTGTAGATGGCGAAGACTTATCATTAGTGATCCATGTCACTCGCATGTGCTGGTCTCCTGCCAACGAGATGTGCACCTACAAATTGCAATGACCATTCAATGCCATAAAGTTCTCTACATATAGTTTCAAAATGGAAAACGACATTTGCAACCAAATGAACTACATCCAAGAAAAGTTTCACAACGTAATTACTACCAATTGCGAGATGAAAAACTCTGTTTTACCACAAGAAAGAAAAAAAATTACAAAGATTAAGCAACCACGCCATGATTTCGATCAGAAGTAAGCTCTAGACACACCAATTTATCCATAAAAGAGAAAAACTGGAAATGGCTCTACAGCTGCAATTAACGCTCGAGGAAAACAAAAGGATTTCTAATTTATCCATAAATAATTCCATTCTATTCCAAAACAAGACCTAAAACCATAAAGCGAAAACCAGCGCAGGTATTCCAACCACAAGCTATGTTCACTTTCCATAAATTTCTAGGCACCAAACGAAGCATATAGAAAGAAAAGAACACGACGCCGACGCCGACCGGATCTGTGACTTACCTGTTGAGGATGAGAGGACGGCTTTCGATGCCACGGAAAAGACAGCATTTTCCGAGGCTTCGGGCGAACGTAATCGGCAGCGACACGACTTGCAGTGAGCATCAGAACCGCAATTGACAACAACAATTTTGGTTCCATAATTTCGCAGTTCCGAATCTTCACAGCGAGATCGAAGAATCTGAGCTACGATCGCGAATCGTTGTTGCGTCTGGAGGCGAATTATTACTAACCAAGAGACTGTGCTTTGTAGTCTTTCGTATCGTCACTCTCCCGTCATCAGGCTTTCAGAAGCCGTGTGCGGTGTGAAGGGGGACAAAGCCAGGAGTCGTCAATGGTTCATGATTTCCCACGATTTTTGTCCTTATCGATGTTTGTCTATTTTATGAAACGTCTTTTTTACCCCCAATAGTTTGGGTAATAATACGCACAGATACAGCAATGGCCCAGTGGAATGATAAATACGTCCTCAAATGCAAATTGAAATTCGATTCACGAGAGAAATTTAATCCTAACTCTATTTATGGGGTGCACGCCGCATATATATTCCTTATCTTTATTAATTGTCACGTTTTTTTGTAATGTTATTTATTCTTTCCTATCAAATGAATGGTCAAAAGTAAGCCTATGATAGTAAAAGACAGGCTCCGACAATCTATTCGTCGAGGGGTGACTGACACCTACGAACACTCAACACTCAAGTGAATAAGGGAGTAAAATGACAGAGTATCAATAGACTAAAAAGAAAGCATACATTGACTTTGAAGAGAACTGATTTATATAATAAGAGAGGAGACCCTTCTGGATACATATGCGTCGTGCATTTACAAGATGATATAACTTGACACTCAGCGCCGAAGCATCATAGTGGCAACATGGTACTGATGAGACTGTCATTAATGTAGATGAGATTTGTCATTAATGGGGATGCGATCTGCTATAAATGAGAATAAAATCTTGAACGAGCGCGAAAGTATCCATTGTATAGATATAATAATATTGTTACAGACTGACACATGACCAGTATCGATCCGTTGGCCAATGACTGAGATTGGGCCGAGCTGGGGATTGAGACTGGACCATGGGCCAAATACTTAGATTGAGTTGGTACGGTCAGTTATTGTTATTATTATTATTATTAATGTTATTATTATTATTATCTCGTTCTTTTTCAAATGCTACATATTTATCAATGTGTGATGAAAAAGCAACCTCCAATTACTTGGGGAATGCAACATCAACACATTGGTTAATGGTCAATAGCAGCCAATTTGGATCAAATTTATAATCAGTGTAAACACACAGAATGAACAAATTATCAGTGTCTTTGGCAACCTACACCTTTCTATTCCTCACAGCCAGCTGGTGCCCATAATCTCTTTCTGGAGAATATCACCTTAAGCCAATTCCTGTCCTAATTAATTACCTCCTCCATGTCACGATTCACACTTTCTTTGATACGTCGTCTTCCACTGACTAATTGATAATAATGAGGAGCTACCTCCAACAGCCATTCTGGCTTTAACTCGGTAACCTATCGCATATACTCCTGTTTTGCAATAACCAATTCGTGGTCCGATAACCCATTTAGGATGCCTTAGAAATAGACCCAAGGAGGGGTGAAAATAGACTGTGTGAGGATGTTTCACTGTTTGATAAGATCCATTTTTCTGCAGCCTTGCACAATGGCTGACAAAAACCAGATACAATAGCCTTCTCTGTTGCTTCTAAATCATTTTCAATATGATCTCCAACAATCCCCTTGTAAAAATTCATCCTTAGACAGTAAAAGATAGAATATCTAACAGAAAGCATAGAGGCAATTGTTATGATCTCTGCAGAAAAAATATGAAACAAGCTGAAAAAAACTATAGATGTCCGCTTGATGTATTCTCGAGTATTGTGGGGTACTTATACCGTTATACACAACATTTAGGTTAGGAGGAATATATTTGAATATGCTTAGAAGATAAAATACATCATATACAACAATAAGAATTTTAAAAAAATCACTAAGATATATTGAATTATCTATTCTTTTATATGCTGCTTTTATTATATTATTATTGGAATTTTCTAACCTCCAAATCTTCTTATCACTTTATGTTTTATCTCTTAATTTTTGAGTCATAAGATTAGGAGAAAAATCTATCTATTACTCAAGTCATCCTTTTAGTAAACTGTCTACAATTTATTTAATTTTCACAATATTGATATCTTTGTGATATTTCTAACACTTTCCCTCAAGTTGGTGAATGAATATTCTTCATTCTCAGCTTGTATGTAATTTATTCACATCTAATTGTAGGAAAACATTTTATAAATATATCTGCCCATCGATTATCTGAAGAGACATATGGTATCGTGATGAGATCGTTGTCTAATTTCTTTATGATGAAATGTTCGTTAATCTCTATATGTTTAGTTTGATTATGCTACACTAGATTGTGTTATGCTTATTGTTGACTTCTTGTCATAATATAGTCTCATAGATTCTATTCCTTTTAATTTCAAATCGTTAAGAATGATTCTTAATTACAATAACTCACAAATTTCATGAGTCATTGCTCCTAGTTCTACCTCAACAGTAGATTTGGATACTGTTTTTTTTTTTTTTTTTACTCATACATGAAATTATGTTTCCTTCAAGAAATATATAATAACATGTAGTAGATCTTCTATATGTCAATGATATAACATAATTAACATCTGTATAAGCTTCTTGTTGCCTAGAAAAATACCCAAAAATGGGATGAATTGGGTTTTTCAAAAATTAATAAGTTTATCTCTTGTTGAAAACTCTTAAATTTATAATCTTAATATGTGGTAATTACAATATGAATAAGTATAGTAAAATCAAACAACCACAAAGAGCAAGAGATATTTATAGAGATTCAGGTCTAAAAAGCTCACTCATCTCTCTCAAGACTTAGTTTGAGGTTCCACTATAGAGAATCAATACTATCTTTTAATTATAATTAGAACCAACAACACTAATTTTTAACTGAAACTAAAATCAACATACAATCTCCTGTCTAAGCAAGAACTACTAGTACACCACTAGCAAATAAAACCTTTCACACAACAAGTGAGTAAAAATAACAAACTTACCACCAGAGTCAATTATAAACAAGTTATCAACAGTTGAGAGTTCCATCGGCTGACAGACTTCCAACACTTTGAATTTTCTCACTTTTGTCTGAATGCTCTATCAAGTTTTTTCTATCCAAGCTTCCATACTTACCATATATATATATAGATTTTCCAAAAAACTAGTTAAAAAAAAGGTTGATATGAAGTTTGAAATTCAAAACAAAATCTTTAAGTTTTTTCAAACAACAAAGAACAAATCAATGAAACATGTATAAAAGTAACTCACCTTTAATTCAAAATAAATTTATTGTTTGAGTAAAAAATACATTTATCAAGATATGAAAATTCAAACATAAACTTTTGAGATATAAATAATCAAAACAAGGAAACATGTCTAAAAACAATCCATATTTATTTCAAAATCAATTTACTTTTTGCACCCATTTTTAATTCAAAATAAATTTATTTTTTACACAAGTAAAAAATACATTTATTTATAAAAATATTTTTATTATCATCAAAATCTTATTTACTTATAATTGAACTTAACACTTCCATAATCAATTTTTCTTCTCACCCCAATATGGCTTTCAAATACTATAAGATTTTGTGAATAGCTTGTATATGTTTTCTCTAAGATCTTGCATAAATATGCTAACAACCCCTATTGAGTAGGCAACAAGGGCGTGTATGAGATAGATAAATTAAATTTCCTACATGTCTTTGATATTGACCTTTATTAACAGCACTTCCATCTTCTTGTCCTCTCAATTTGTGATTTTGCTCAATTGGTGTACTAGAAGCTCAACACCTAGCTTCCATGTTTCTTTGAGCAACTCAAGAATATATTTCCTTTGGGAAATAAATATGCCTTGTTTAGAGCAGGCAACTTCAATCTTTATGAAATATCTCAACCTTCCCAAATCTTTAATTTTAAACTCTTTAAACAGTTGAATCTTCAATTTTCTTTTTTCACTATCATCATCCTTAGTCACTATTTTATCATTAACATATATTAGGAGGAAAGCGAGTTTACATTTCTTTGAGTGTTTGATGAAAATGGTGCGATCTCCTTAGCTTTGTTGATATCCCATCCTTAGCATAGCTTCAGTAAAAATGTCAAACCATGCTCTAAGGGACTACTTTAGTCCACAAAGAGCTTTCCTCAGTCTGCACACTTTGTTTAGCCCAAATTTATTCTCAAAGCTTGGTGATAATTCCGTTAAGACCTATTTTTTTAAATCTCCACGTAAGAAGACATTTTTAACATCAAACTATTATAGATCTGATTCAAAGCAAGCTGCAAGAGATAATATGATTGTAACAGTATTCATTTTAGTCATAGGTGTAAAAGCTTTTTGATAGTCGATCCCATAGATTGTAACAGTATTCATTTTAGTCATAGGTGTAACATTAATAATAACATTATTATTATTAATGTTATTATTATTATTATCTCGTTCTTTTTCAAATGCTACATATTTATCAATGTGTGATGAAAAAGCAACCTCCAATTACTTGGGGAATGCAACATCAACACATTGGTTAATGGTCAATAGCAGCCAATTTGGATCAAATTTATAATCAGTGTAAACACACAGATTGAACAAATTATCAGTCTCTTTGGCAACCTACACCTTTCTATTCCTCACAGCCAGCTGGTGCCCATAATCTCTTTTTCTGGAGAATATCACCTTAAGCCAATTCCTGTGCTAATTAATTACCTCCTCCCTGGCACGATTCACACTTTCTTTGATATGTCGTCTTCCACTGACTGATTGATAATAATGAGGAGCTATCTCCAACAACCATTCTGGCTTTAACTCGGTAACCTATCGCATATACTCCTGTTTTGCCATAACCAATTCGTGGTCCGATAACCCATTTAGGATGCCTTAGAAATAGACCCGAGGAGGGGTGAATATAGACTGTGTGAGGATGTTTCACTGTTTGATAAGATCCATTTTTCTGCAGCCTTGCACAATGGCTGACAAAAACCAGATACAATAGCCTTCTCTGTTGCTTCTAAATCATTTTCAATATGATCTCCAACATTCCCCCTGCAAAAATTCATCCTTAGACAGTAAAAGATAGAATATCTAACAGAAAGCATAGAGGCAATTGTTATGATATCCGTAGAAAAAAGAATAGAGGCAATTGTTATGATATCTGAAGAAAAAAGATGAAACAAGCTGGAGAAAACTATAGATGTTTGCTTGATGTATTCTCGAGTAGTATGGGGTATTTATACACAACATTTAGGTTACTTCTACATTTTAGAAATATATTTGAATATGTTTATAAGATAAAACACATCATATACAACAACAAGAATTTTAAAAAAATTACTAAGACATATTGAATTGTTTATTGTTTTATCTGTTGCTTTTATTCCTTTATTATTGGAGTTTTCTAATCTCCAAATCATCTTATCACTTTATGTTTTTATCTCTTATTTTTTGGGCCATAAGATTAGGAGAAAAATCTAGTTGTTACTCAAGTCATCCTTCTAGTAAACTGTCTACAATTTATTTAATTTCCATAATATCGATATCTTTGTGATATTTCTAACATTCCCCCACAAGTTGGTGAATGAATATTCTTCATTCCTAACTTGCATGTAATTTATTCACATCTAATTGTAGGAAAGCATTTTATAAATACATATGCCCATTGATTATCTGAAGAAACATATGGTATGGTGATGAGATTGTTGTCTAATTTCTTTATGATGAAATGTCCATTAATCTCTATATGTTTAGTTTGATTATGTTACACTAGGTTATGTGTTATACTTATTGTTGACTTCTTGTCATAATATAATCTCATAGATTCTATTCATTTTAATTTCAAATCGTTGAGAATGATTCTCAATTACAATAACTCATAAATTTCATGAGCCATTGCTCTTAGTTCTACCTCAACAGTAGATTTAGATACTGATGTTTTTTGTTTTACTTCTACATGAAATGATGTTTCCTTCAAGAAATATATAATAACATGTAGTAGATCTCCTATATATCAATGATATAACATAATTAACATTTGTATAAGCTTCTTGTTGCCTAGAAAAATACCCAAATGGGGGATGAATTGGGTTTTTCAAAATTTAATAAGTTTATCTTTTGTTGAAAACTCTTAAATTTGTGATTTTAATATGTGGTAATTACAATATGAATAAGTACAATAAAATCAAACAACCACAAAGAGCAAGAGATATTTATAGAGATTCAGCTCTAAAAAGCTCACTCATCTCTCTCAAGACTTAGTTTGATGTTCCATTAAGAAGAATCAACACTATCTTTTAATTAGAATTAGTACCAACAACACTAGTTTTTAACTAGAACTAAAACCAACATACAATCTCCTGTTTAAGCAAGAACTACTAGTACACTACTAGTAAATAAAACCTTTCACACAATAAGTAAGCAAAAATAACAAACTTACAACCAGAGTCAGTTATAAACAAATTACCAATGATTGAGAGTTCCATTAGCCAAAAGACTTTCAACACTGAACTTTCTCACTTTTGTTTGAATGCTCTATCAAGTTTTTTCTGCCCAAGCCTTCATACTTACCCAATAAATATACATCTTCCAAAAAACTAGTTAAAAAAATAGTCGATATGAAGTTTGAAATTCAAAACAAAATCTTTAGGTTTTTTCAAACAACAAAAAAAAAATCAAGGAAACATGTATAAAAGTAACTCACCTTTAATTCAAAATAAATTTATTTTTTGAGTAAAAAATACATTTATCAAGATATGAAAATTCAAACATAAACTTTTAAAACATAAATAATCAAAACAAGAAAGCATGTCTAAAAACAACCCATCTTTATTTCAAAATTAATTTACTTTTTGCACTCACCTTTAATTCAAAATAAATTTATTTTTTACACGAGTAAAAAATACATTTATTTATAAAAAAAATTTATTATCATCAAAATTTTATTTACTTATCTTTGAATTTAACACTTCCATAATCAATTTTTTTCCTCTTTTAAATAAAATTCATCACCCTAGTATGGCTTTCAAATACTATAAGATTTTGTGAACAACTTGTATATGTTTTCTTTAGGATCTTGCATAAATATGCTAACAACCCCTATTGAGTAGGCAACAAAGTCGTGTATGAGATAGATAAATTAAATTTCCTACCTGTCTTAGATATTGACCTTTATTAACAACACTTCCATCTTCTTATCCTCTCAATTTGTGATTTTTCTCAATTGGTGTACTAGAAGCTCAACACCCCATGTTTCTTTGAGCAACTCAAGAATATATTTCATTTGGGAAATAAATATGCTTTGTTTAGAATAGACAACTTCAATCCTTATGAAATATCTCAACCTTCCCAAATCTTTAATTTTAAACTTTTTAGGCAGTTGAATATTTAATTTTATTTTTTCAATATCATCATCCTTAGTCACTATTTTATCATTAATGTATACTAAGAGGATAGCGAGTTTACATTTCTTTGAGTGTTTGATGAAAAGGGTGTGATCTCCTTAGCTTTGTTGATACCCCATCCCTAGCATAGCTTCAGTAAAACTGTCAAACCATGCTCTTAAGGGACTACTTTAGTCCACAAAGAGCTTTCCTCAACTTGCACACTTTGTTTAACTCAAATTTATTCTCAAAACTTGGTGGTAATTCCGTTAAGACCTTTTTTTTTAAATCTCCATGTAAGAAGACATTTTTAACATCAAACTATTGTAGATCTGATTCAAAACAAGCTGCAAGAGATAATATGATTCTAGCAATATTAATTTTAGCCATAGGTGTATAAGTTTTTTGATAGTCGATCCCATAGGTTTGTGTATAGCCTTTTGCAAAAAAAAAAAAAAAATGAGCTTTATACCTTTCCAACGATCAATCAACTTTGTATTTGAGTGTATAAACCCATTTATAATCTACTGCCCTTTTTTCTTTTGGTTGATCAACCACCTCCCAAGTCTTGTTTTTTCTAGGGCATTTATTTCATGCCTCATAACAAGAGTCTAGTTCTTATCTTTTAATACTTCATAAGTGAGATAGTTATGGAGTTAAAATTTGAAATAATGGTTGAATGTTGCAAAGATAAATGATGAGATAAAAAAAATTGAGAAATAATATGTTGAGTATACTCATGGGTACCCTTTCCTTAATGCAATAGGCTACTCAAAATCAATAAGATTCTGAAAGTTAGAATAGCCAAGTTTCAAAATTTCATTACTTGACATCGGGTTGGAAATAAGGGGTATGTAACACCCCAAATTTTTTGAGTGTGTTATAATTTAGGATTTCGGGAATATAAAATTTTTCATATCACAATAGCTGTCATATATCACACAATATTCTAAAAACCCTAATTTTCACATTCTCAGCTTAACAAACCCAATAATTGAATAGCTAAAGCAGACATTAAAATTTCAAATGCGGAAGCTAGATCGAACTTGATATGGTTCACAACCATAATGCTTTATCATAAAATTATTCAAGACGTCTATAAAATGTATTACATCATATCTCGCAAATGATAACTGAACATCTTAAACATATCCAAAATTCCATAGATTCGCACATAAGCAAGAATATGTTAAACATACAACAGCAGTAAATTAAACTTATTCTTCAGCTACCTCCTTTCCCTTAGAACCACTCGTCGAACCTAGAACGTTTGAATATTCCATGGACATAGTTCAATTAGAAGATGAATCTTCTAGTGAGAAACTCCAAAAACAGTTTATATCGATACATGATCAGGTATAAAATGTATGAGAAGACAACGAGAACTACTCCGAAGTGCCTCGTGAACACGTTAGCCTCCTCCAACGAGAGCTTTCTCAATGGCGCACGCATAGCGCATCTTGGGAGGTTCCTAACCATGTTACTTCAGCCCGACCTCATAGAACTCATGCAAGCACCACATCCATTGTTCCTTAGATTCACGGTCTTCCCCACGAGAGCTTTCTCGATGGCGCACGCATAGCGTCTCTTGGGAGATATCCGACTTTTGCCCTCAGCCAACAATAAATAGGTACAACAGTATGGCCACACAAATTTTATAAATGCAACAATTAAAAATCCAATAACATATATCTTTCAGAAAAATAGATTTTATATATGCAACATGATTTCACGTAAGAGAATAATAAGAGTTTACGTACATGAAATTCACAAAACACATCTCATGCAATGGAAGTCTCTCATAAGAGAATAAAAAATAGGATTTGAAGTATAGGAGTCTCACCTTACAGGTTTATCTCTTAGACGGTACGATTTTACTGCAAATGGCCCAGGTTTCTGCAGAAAACATGCATCTTGGTAAACCTAAACTCAAATATTTTTATATAGGGTTGAAGGGTATTAAAGTAGGGGTATAACTGAAAAATTTTATAAAAAAAGGAGGTCTTACGCGCCTTCACTCGCCCAGGGAAGGTGGCCCACGCGCCTCCATGCACAACCACTTTCGACGCATGTATCTCACGCGCTGCACAACAAAATTCGGACAGCCTTGCGTCGTTTTTGTATTTCGGCCATATCTCCCTCGTTTTAACTCCGATTCGACTCCCGTTTGAACCAACGCGACCCTCTCTTCCCCCTCTACAATATTATAGAAAAAAAAGAGACTTACCTCGCTTTTCTTCTTACTAATTTTGGCAAATTCCGGCGAAGGATCGTAACTCTGACGAGGCTCGTTCTCCCCGGCTTCTCCTTCGATTTCTTCTCGCCTTCTTGCCGAACTTCCTTCTCTCTCTCTAGAGCAACCTCCTCTTCTTAGAGTGCTTCACTCCTCAAAGCTCTCTTGAATGGTTTGAGAACAACCCATGGTGCCTATTTATAGAATTCTTCAATCAATCATATTATGCCACTTGTCACAATCTTAGCCATGGACTCCAAAGACTCAAAGATATATTTGAATAGCTTTTCAAATCAAAAACTATAATGAATTCAATTTTTGAAATCCAAACTAATTCTCCTACTTCTTTCAAATGACACTTTGACCCATATTTCAAGTCCTCAACTTTAATATTTTACCACACGAGCTTATAATTTTATCCTTATTTCATTTGGATAATTCTCTAATTATAATTACACCTTCAAACATCAAATTTATCGAGATACTTAAAATCTAGAATTTAATAACTCAAAATTACTTGATATATACGATTTTCGAGAAGTCCTTACCATCATTCGATCTTTTCAGGCTACAACTTTAGCTTAACCAAAAACCATTTTTTATTTTATTTCTTTCAGCGCCATAAATCTTGTCTCGAGACGCTCGCCAAAAATATATCTTTGTCTTTAGGTATCTAAGCTCCGGGGCACTCCCTGCAGTCGATTTGAAGACTTACTACCCTCTCAAACCCATTTTTTGATATTTTAAATTCACTTAAAATACGTAACAATCTTACAAAAATATGGGGTATTTCAGGGTAACTCTTGGTCTAAATTAGGCCATGGTCTTTTTGAGTATACAAGTGTATGCTCTTTATGCTTCCTTGTCTCTTACTCGTTTAGATGTTTCAATGGTGAGGCTGGCATAAGGAAAGACTAATTGTTGGTCATAAAATGGTTATTAACTAAATAATGGTCGTCGTTGGCTATAAATTGGTCATGATAAGTGACTATAAGAAAAGGTAAATTCTAGTTTTGAGTAGTTGTTGTAGTAAGGACTGGTCATGGTCAATTGCTATAGGTAAAGGCTACAAGAGTTGATCATGGTTAGTTGTTATAGACAAAGGCTACAAAGGTTGATCATGGTCAGTTGTTGTAGGCAAATGAATGAGAAAAGTTTCATCTTTTGAAGTGAAATAGTGCTCCTATTGAAGATGAAGATTAGGATAAGGGAAAAATGGTTGATCTTCATGAAATGAGACACCAGGGGATATAAAGAACTTTTGAGAAAGGGGATGATAACACGTGTATCCTTTTTTAGTGTTAGAATAACCAAGAAATAAACATTTAAGCACTTTAAGGTCAAGTTTAATATGATTGATTTTGTGGATATGGACAAAAACGGTGCGGCCAAAGACCTTGAGAGGTAAACCAATCAAATATAGAAGGTGAGGGTATGAAACATAAAGTTTTTTAAGGGGACTTTGCCAGTTAAGGATTCGAGATAGAGTTCAGTTGATAAGCTATGCAGTACTTAAGACTATTTCCCCCAAAAAATTGTTAGAAGGTACTATTTTATTCTTTTTAATTTAACCACAATGTGTGTGGGGACCAAGTTTGAACAATGAGGAATAATATTATATTGCTGGAAAAAGTATTTTAGATGATTGGATACAAGGCCTATTCATAGTCAAAAGTTTTAACAAAAAATACGTTAAAGGTTTTTCAAAATTCTAAAATACTTGGCTATTTCTTCTAGCCTGTTGTGTACATGAGCTTCCTCGGTTTATTTTTCTTCCAAATTCATCTTATTCACCTCAACTTTTGTGCGCAAGTTTAACATCACAACATTCTTATCTCTTAAACTTGTACCTTCATTACTCCAAGCTTTTTGCAAATATGCTTGAACACCCCAGTCTTCAATGACTTAGCGAATATGTCAACAACTTGTTCAGTTGTCTTCACTCGTACAAGTTCAATTTCATTTACCTTAATTATTGTGTCATAGACAAAATCATATTAAAATACAACAAAGCTCAAAAGCCCCAAAATAACTTTTTAAGCTAAAATGTGTAAATTTTTCCATAACAGAGGTCCCATGCAACGCTTAAATTAAATAACTCTGACATTAAAAAATCTCTTTAAATATTTCAAGAAAAAGATAAGTAATTATTCATAAAAAATTATAATTCTAAAAGGATTTCATAATATTAAAATGAATATCATTTATAAGAATCCTAATCCTAATAGGTTTTAGAATGCCCAAATAAATGTTATCTGCAAAAATCTTAATTCCAGATTACTTAAGATTATACCATATCGCTCTATAAATAAACAAATACTAATTACTGAAAAGGTACACCTCTAATACTAATTTCAATATAGACTTTATCATATTAAGTGTTTAATTTAAGTATCAGAGTGTTTGCATAGGGACCGTCCCGTACTCTCTGACTATTTATTCCTTACAGACTCAAGTAATTTGATGATGACGTTTTTAGTCAAATAAATTTAATATTGTATCCCAATAACAACAAGGAGAAATAAAAGTGATCTTATTTATTAAATCTATTAAAAGATGAATACATATGGTCATCTATAAATTTTTATCGACTTATTTGGAACATGTAATTTGTGTACGTTATACTTATTTAGCAAATTATTTAATAAATAGTTAAGAACTATTGACTACAAGTTTTATAAAGAAAGGATGACAAATAGATAATGTATGCAACTTTACTTCAAAATGTAACCTATGCAACTCTTACTTGGCAAGTATATAAAATTTTGAATGTGCAGGGGCTAGCCTCGCAAATAGGTGCAAGTGGTTGGAGTTACTTTTTATCAAGTATTTTTTTAAGTACATAACAAATAATAGAAAATGTAACATCGGAGCATGGGCTTGTTTAAACTCATGATCTCATACTTATTGTAAGGAAATTATTAATATTAAAGATCTTTATTAAGTGTTTTTAATAATGACAACAGAATTGGGAGATATATAATTAAAAAAATAAAAATAATCTAAATACATAAAAATTTATAAGAAAAACTATCGAAGAAGTTATAAGTTGGATAACTTACACATTGTTTTCATTTTGCTAAATACATAAAAATTTATTAAAATTCTTTTTTTTTATAAAAAAGTAATTCGGGCCGAACCCCTCTTTTATTGCATAAGTTATCAAGAAAAATTTTGACCTTGCATCAAACTTTCTAAACCCAAAATAAGAATAAAAACTTACAAAACTTTGAAGTGTTGTTAAATTTAAAAAAATATTCTCTACTACTAAATAAGTGCCTAAAATCTAACAAATTGGTGAATTTTAATAAAAAAATTTAAATGTGGGAAAGTATTAATGTAGATTATATAATGTACTTTGTTTTTTACTTAATTATTATATACTTATTTTGATAAAATTTATTTCAATTAAAATTCATATTCGACCGTCTATTCTTAACCATCTCTCAATTTATTTTGATTCAATATTCTATTCAAAGTTTTAAAATATTGGTCTCTAAATTTAACTCAAACTTAATTTAAAACATTAAATGTTATATTTTCAACAACATAAAAAAACTACATTAAGAATAAAAAAACTTATAAAATTGCAAAGTATCAGCTGTTATTAAACAAGGATTAGGGCATGGATTCTGACTCAAACTTATCTGATTGACTTCATTTGTTCGGGTGTGGTTAGTAATTTATAGGAATAAAGTGATAGTTTTCATCAAAGATATTGTGTAATAAGGTTTTTTTGATTTTTGTATTATTAAAAACAAAATTAAAAATAAGATGAACAAGTAACTAAGTCTGCGTTCTCTTTGTTTTTCAATTTTCAATTTTGAGTTTTGAATTTATTTTCAGTTTTCTGTTTTGATAGTTTGTTTTTAGAAAATTGAAAACATGTTCTCTTTATCATTATGAAAATAATTTTGTAATAATATTTTATACAAAAAAATTTAATTATTCAATAAATTAGAAATATTTAATGTTAATATATTATTAAAAAATATATATATATTTTAAAGTTAATGAATTTTGTAATATTTTTTTCCATTACAATGGTGAAATATGAATAAATACATAAATAAATGTATTTTGAGTTTAGAGTTTATTTTGGATGAAAACACTAAAAATAATTTTTTGTTGTTTTGAGTTTTTTTTATAATTTTTTTTTTGTTTTCAAAAATATATTTTTAAAAATAATAAAGAGAACGTGTTTTTATTATTTTAGAAAATTAAAAACTAAAAATGATTTGAAAATAACAAAGAGAATGTAACTTAAATCTTTAAATTTTGTATTAAAAATAATTTAAGAATTAGACAATTGAGGAGGAGATTAATAGAATTTTCTAGATGAGTGGTAAAAAATTGGAATAGTAGGGCAGAAAGCGTGATTTTACAGGGAAACCGTCAAAGTTGAGGGACACCTGAGCAAAAAAGCATTCGCAAATAAAGGTTCAAATTCCCTCGCCGCATCGGCTTCAAAGCCGTGAGGCATGCTCCCGACCTCCTTCGCGACCTGAGATTCCAATCGTCGAAGCTCTCACAGCGACGAATCGAACACTCACAGATACAGAAAGAGAGAGTGATAGAGAAAGCAGGGAGAGAGAATGGGCTGCAGAAACAGAGAGTTTTTGGGGCAGGAAAGCGACGCCTTACTCTTCGCCACCATGTGCATCATTGGCCTCCCAGTCGATGTTCATGTCAAGGACGGTGCGATTTATTCTGGAGTATTCCACGCCGCTTGTGTGGAGGACGACTACAGTGCGTTATCCGTGCTTTGATTCGGTTTTTTCTCTTTTATTTTTGTTGATCCTGTTGGAAATTTCTGAATCGAGGTCTAGGTTTCGAGTTTCTTGATGAATTCATGTGTTCGGTATTGTATTGGATTGGATCGGACTGACTCGTGTACTTTTTGAATAGGAAAAAGGAATAGGTTGTAGTCGGAGTTTTTGAATGTTATTTTTCCTTATACTTTTTGGATTTTAGAAAGTAGGAAGGTATGCACTTAGCCGGCCGGGCTTAAGGTATCCATATGGTGTACTTAGGTTTTGGTCTGTTCAATAGCACCTTTATTTTGTTAGGGTCTTCGATAACCTAGAAGAGGTCCGTGATCCATTTTAAGCTCTCTCTCTCTCTCTCTCGCCCGTCTTCTGTTTTTAGCCTTCTATTAAAAATGAAAAATGTTCCAGATTTGTAACTGATATCAATTCGTGCATGGCTTAGGTATTGTGTTGAAGAAAGCAAGGATGACTAAGAAAGGGAATTCCGACGCTAATGTAGCAATTGGGGAACTGATAGAAACACTTGTGGTCCAATCAGAGGATCTCGTCCAAGTGGTTGCAAAGGCATGTTGTCATTTTCTTCCTGTGTAGAATAATTGATCATTCGGATGTTGTACTAAGCGATCTGTACTTTTTCGGTCTTTAAATAGGGAATTTTGCTTCCAGCGGATGGCATTACTTACAGTGTTGCTGGCGATGATGGAATGGATATTCCCAGCACTGTTCCTTCCCTAGAATGTGCAGGCAGAGAGGAAAAATTGAAACAATCCAACAACAACAACATGGACAGAAAGCAAACCAGTCGGATAAGGTTTGTTATAATAAAACATTTGACTGTTTCAATTACTTACATGTACCAGATATAGTTTGGTATTAATTTATATGAAGTATAAGGCATTTCAAACATCAAGAAACCACTCAATGAATGTTAAAGCATTGGATTTTCCTATATACAGTATACAAGCTCGTAATTGTGCTATGGCATTGTCTATTAAGTTGGTGGCCGAGATTTGAATGTTTGTGAACAACATACAATGTGTACCACGCCCAAATGTTTATGAACAACATGCAATCTGTGCTAAAGTTCTCCCATTTGTCATGTAGACCTTACTTGCCAATCACAACAAATATTTTTACATTAATATGCCTTCTTCATGCTTTAGTCAGAGAGACATCAATAGTTGTGGGCATGAACATAAGATGCTAGAACATATAGTCGCACAACTGACATTTTATGAACTTCAACTCCAAAAGTTGAATAACTTATGTTAGCAATCCAAGTGAGGATACTGTGAATTATGAACATCAACTTCAAAAGTTGACTAGTGACTAACGGTATTTTTGCTTCTTTTTTTACCAAACTATACCTCTATAGGTTTTCTTCATTACTGGGCACCCCACCCCCAATAGGGTTTTGTCTAGTGACTCTGCCATGCGAAGTTGCAAGGGAGTCTTCCATGAGATGGTTCTCTCTGATACCTTCACATGTAATTAGGCCCTCTATTTTTGTTTTGGTCCCAGGTCTAGTCTTCTTTATCAAGGTTTCACTTTTCTCATGCCACTTGTTTTGCATATACCATAACATTAAACTAAGATAACACCAAGTATAAATTTATCAAAAAAACTTTATTCCTTATGCATTACATGTGTGGCTCACATGTTTTAAAGATATACACATGATTTTGTACCCTTGTCTAGACTCTAACCCAAGTTGGTCTTTGTTACAGCCTTGGGGTAGGACTCACCCTCAAAAGCTAGTTGTTAAGGGGCGGGTGCCCAAGAGATTATAAACCTTACACCAGGAGCCTAAACTTCCAATGTGGGATAAGTCCCATACCCTGCAATGGACCATAACATACCACCATGTTCCGCAGCTCGGCGCCCATGACAGCAGGTTGTGCACTAGCTACTGCTAGTCTTGGGTGAACATTGTAATGCCAGCGTCACTTCTATCGCCGCTCGCATGCACTGGGAGCCATGGGGCCGGTTTTGATACCACTGTTACAACCCTTAGGTAGAACTCGCCCTCTAAAGCTAGCTGTTAAGGGGAGGGTACTCAAAAGGTTATAAACCCCATACCAGAATGTCACGGCTTGGCAGTGACAATTATGCAACCTTCTAATTCGATACAAATGAGAAGGTCAGAAGGGATTCTTAGGGAGAAATTTAGCAACGAGAAAGAGAGATTCAAGAGGGAGAGAGAGAGAGATAACAAGAAGGAGAATAATATTCTTCAGATTTTTCATACCCCTTACAGGCTGGTACTAGAGGATGTATACATCCTCTAGTCTAGGTGCTGCCTTAGCAGATTTCACCCCTCCTAACTAACTATTTTGTTTTTTCCCTAGTCCCCCTTTACACGTAGGATATTCCCTTAGGACACCCTCTCAACGTACAACTGCCCTCACCCAACAAGTACAAACGCTTTAAGTAAATGAAAACATAAAAGCATAACAAAAAACGCAAAGAACGTTAAAACAGAAAAATAGTTGGTGTTGCGCCATGGCCTATGTGCATGACACAAGAGCCTGAATTTCCAATGTGGGACAAGTCCCATACCCTGCAGTGGACCATAATAGTCTTCCTCCTGTCCCTTGCATGGTTTGGAATGTCAAAATGCAATGCACGGGAATATAATCTCAGCAAGGCATGCCATGACAATTCAATCGCACATAGGTTAATGCACATCATACCCCACATCTGGCGACATCATTCTCATGGTTTACAGGCCCTGAAGGCTCATCCTTGACCTTTCCATGCTTTCCCCTGCCAAAAGGGGTCACACAGACTTGTTTGGTGGTGAACCTTTCCATTCCTATGTGTTTGACTCACATTATGCAGCATGATCACAATCCACACACATCTCATGTGCATAATCATATTTTATTGCATAATAAGCTGCCATACAATCATTTTATGCATAATGCCAACATAAAATAACCAAATCGTGCACTTACTTCAAGCTAAGCCTTAGTTTCTTCAGCCATTTAAAAGTATCTCCCCTCAGTTTCTTCCTAATTTTCATTTTTTTTTTTTTTTTTTGCATTTCTCTCACACTATAGGACTTCTCCCTTGAGAGCCTCTCACTCTTAACTCATTTCCTTCTGCTGGAAATGAGAGATTGAAGGCCTATTGATAGTGCAGAAATTATTTTAAGAGAAGGGAATGGAATAATTATTCATTAGAGTGTATCCTATATATTCACGTATAGGAGTCCTACCTTATGTACAAGTCCATGCCATCTACAAGTACAGGATAGTTATCTAAGCTATTTAAATTTACAGAACAGCTATCTTCAAAATAGGAATACAACTAATCTTCTAGGAGAATTATTCAGTCTCATCTTCAACTGATTTATCTTCAACTTTTAACACTCCTAATATTTAGGACCATTATCTCAGCTGCATACTTCCGATAATGCTCCAGATTCCTTCTCAGTTCTCCACAGATAGGCATCTGCAAGCTGCTAAAGCAGCTGAATGTATGGCAGCCATTTAGTCCTTGCTCAGTGGCATCTGTCTTGTGCAAGACCTGGCTCCTGCTTGAGCTGAAGCTGCTGCTAGGTGTCCTCCCGTTTTGTTGCCATGTTTAATCCTTTGGTGCCTTTGCTGCCTTGTGACACCTAGTAACCTGACTTAAAGTCATTCTCCAATGCCATGTTTAATCCCTTGGTGGCTTTGCTGCCTTGTGACACCTAGTGAGCTGACTTAACTCCTCTCCAACCAGCTCAAGACCTTCTAGAGGCCTCCAAAATATTTTCCGGAATTGTAGAATATCAGCTAGGGCTGCTGGAGAGTTTAATAATCAAGCTTAATTAGGTTCTAGTTGCTTAACCACCTAATTCCACTTTCATAAACTTTAACCAAAATTAATAATTTTTATATCATTAAGATCCTCTCATCAAACCTAGTAACATATTTAAAATGCAGCTAAGGTGGTTCCATTATTCTCTGTGTGTGTGCGTGTTTTAATTTCTTCATCGGGTATATGGCTGGTATACATAAATATACACAGGTATGGTGCTTACACCAGAACAGAAAGTCTTCCTTAACATCTCTGCTGTGTGCACAATGGAGCTTCCCATCTCCAGCAACAATCTTTAACAATGAAGTTCCTTCTTTATCTCTCACCGTTAGCATCATTCTTCCATTAATGGTGATCAGCCGCTGCAACTTACTGCAGCCCCTCTTTATCTTCTAAATGGCGATCTTCATCCCGTTTCCTGCAGCATGGAAGTGTAGTGTTGCAACGATTCTCAAAACAAAATCTTTAACTGTGATGTCATCCTCCATCGATGGCAGCATCACTGTTCTGTGTACAGCAATGATGAGCTTTCTCCTTCTGCAATGGTGATGATCTTTCAGTGGTGACAAATAACACGCAGCACTCCTGCAAGATTTCCCACGGCGAGAGCCTTTAGTGAAGCTTTCCTACATTTTGTTGCCTGTGATGCAGATGCATACATATAGCTGCAACCTGTCCCTGTTTTTGTTCTCCCTATCCCTATATATATATTTGCCTGTGTGTGTGTGTGAGAAAAACCTAAACCACACTGTTTTAAATAATTCTCAACCTCAAGCACTTTCTCCTCAAACTTCTCTCAACTTGAATAACATATAATTGTTATACTATAGATTAGTTTTATTCTCATACCTACCCTCATTTGGTCCAGAATAACCCATGTGGCAAAAATCTTGATGATTTAAACTCATGACATCCCCAATACATAGTCATTTTACCTAAATTGTACGTTAGGCTTCTTAAATTTCTCTTAATTACTCTGGCACCCCTACCTTGGCCACATGAAATTATTAAAATATTACTTTAACTCGAACATTGCGAGGGTTCAAGGTGTTAAGTGTTACAATTACAGCATTTATGTAAAGTCTTATAGCAAGCTCTTATTTTTGATTCTTTTGCATCTCTTCATTTCCCCTAGACTTTTTCTGATTTGGGGCTTTTTCTTTGACTCGTAGAACCACTTTTGTCGTATTTCAATAGCAATAGACATCTCAATCCAGATTTGGTTTGCCTCTCGTTCTACCATCTTGTCTCTCCTAGCCCACATTTTTTCCTTGAAAATAGTTTGTTTTTCACCTTTCAAATCCCACCATTTGATTCTTGAGCCATGTTTTGTATCATTTCCTCTCCTCCATTTTCTATTATGGACCCCAATGACCGTAAGTCCATGTTGAATGGTCATACATCCTTTTAGTATGACTTCATAGTCCATACAACATAAGTGGTCCTCTTGTCTGATAAGAAAGTAGTCTGTTTGGATAGTTGATAATCCATTTTTATATGTGATTAAATATTCATTGCAAGTTTTAAACCTCTATGATGAGCTCATATGCCATGGCATAACCAAAATAGATTTACACGTATTATTCTTTCTTCAAATTCATAACCTTCGTGTGCATCTCTATACCCATTCCTTTCTTTACCCACATGACTATCTGAGTTACCTTCTATTATGATTTTCTCTCCTCTAGGTAATTCTTGTACCAACTCTTGTAAATCTTCTCTAAATTTTGTATTTATCTCCTCTCTTAAGCTAACTTGTGGTGAATATGTACTAATAATATTTATTGTTTCTTCTCCTATGATAGCTTTAACTACAATAATCTATCCCCTATTCTTTTCACATTCACTGCTCCGTCCTTTTAGAGTTACCTATAATAATCCCCATTTCTTTCTGTTATACCTAGGGTCACTGGAACAATTTTCTTGGACATAAATTATGCCACACACAATCTCACACTCATGAATTTGATCTTAAGAATAGATTCAATGAATTCAACAAAAACGACAAACAAAAACATAATTAAACAAACAAGAAACAGAAACAGAAACACAAACCACAAACACTAGATTTTATTTTGGTTCGGATTGCCTCTTTAGACAACTCTACATCCAGTCTTGAATCCCCTCGAGCAGCTTTCTTTATTCAAAGAATGATCAGTTACACAGTTGAATTCTCTCCCTTCTATTCCCGAGTACACCAAGTCTTCGCCCCAAGATTACAAAGCTATCAAACTCTAGCCTTTTTCTCTAGCGATTAGTACTCTTACAAACAGAAAATTAAGAACTCTCTCTTTTGCTACCCCTTGCCCTCTATTTATAATAGTGGGTGGATATCCCAATGAAGATATAAAATATTTACAGTTTCACCCCATAACTTTTATTAATTACAGTTTTGGGTTACAACTTCTATTTAATACTTCATTTGCCTTTAAAAAACACTGTTTTCACTGATCTTCTTATCCTATACTCTAGATAACTTTTAACACGTTCTTTGTCCAATCCTTTTCCTGAGTATCATGATTCTATCAATATTTAGCCTTCTTTCCAACCCATCTCGTTTTTTAGAGGCAGATAATATTGATTTTTCTCCTACTCATCACGTCCACTACTTCTATAGATTTTTCTATCAAAGTCCCAATATTTCATGACCCAATCCTTAATTTATGATCTTGGACTAACTTCTTTACTTGCATCCGTCCATGTAAATTTTAGAACCCATGTAAGTTCAACACCACATATGGGCTCTGATGCATTGGCTCTAGCTTATTTTTTCACTGCATGTGAGTACTGCAATGTGTTGCTATGAAGGGTTACACCCCAATGATTTGTTAATTGTCTAGGATTCATGTTGTTTAATTATACAAGTTTTACGTTAATTGTCCTCTACCTAACACAACTTGCTCTTCTATCTATGCTTGGGAGTGGCTGTAGAATCTACAGGTGGAGTTATATGCAATGAAGCTGTGAGAAATAATTTTATTTGTGGATTTTAGCATTTAGCCCTTTTGAAAATAAGTTATTTTTTTGGTTCCTTTTTGTCATTTATCATTAATTATGCATGTATGATGAACTTCTTACCATTTTGGTGCAATTTTGATTTATGAAGAGGGAGACCAATAAAATTTTTTTCTAGTGCTTTCATCATTTGTTGCTTCTACAACAACAACAATATATCCAGCCTTTATCCCACTATGTGGGGTCGGCTACATGAATTCTAGACTTCTATGTGGGTTACGCCCCAACAGATAATTTGTCTAGAATTCATATTTGGATCCGACTAGGTTTTACGCTGGCTGTCGGCTACCTAACGCAACCCTCCTCCTTTATTCGGGTTTGGGATCGACAGTGGATAACATCCCCTGGCGGAGTAATGACATTTGTTGCTTCTATTTTATCAAATCTATTTGGACCAACTCTATTCTTACCTAATTTGAGGAAACAACCAGTTTCTAAATTTTATTCCTTATTCATGGTTAACAACTAAAGGTTCAGATTCAGCAGGCATTTTACTATTGACATGACTGATTTTTTTTCTGTCTTTTTTTTTTCCTTTTGCCCCTGATAAATATGAAATGACCGAAATTTGATTCCTTAAAGATGATTTGTGTAGTCTAAAGGCATGTAGAGGGCCTCATTTGTTTTTCCTCTTTGGGTAGTTTACAACAGGTTCTCCTTTTTGTTTTATTAAATATATATTTTTTTACAACAAATTCTTTTGCAGTAATGCTCTTTTTATTATTATTATTATTATTATTATTTTTTTTTTGGGGGGGGGGAGATACAGATTTGCAGAATTCTCGTAAAATATTTTAGTAATTATGAAGGTCTGAAATCTCCCATGCTCCCTTATCATGCCGAATATTTTCAACCTTCTTTTTAATGGTTCACTAAAGGCTTTTGCAGCTTTATAATTTCACAAAAATATTTATTAACCAAGATGATTTTTTTTTTTTTACTGGATTTTGATCAAGTTACCGATCAAGTTCATGGGTGAAATTGTCAGTTAACTAAATATTTTTGTTACAGTACATCAAGTCACATGGTATGTTCTGCATTTATTTCCGTTTCTGTTTCTGCATCATGTTCTTCTTTGCTCTTTTCCTACCCTTAAAATGCTTAATATATTTAAATGTTATCTCATGTCAATATAATATTATGTATACTTGTTGTTTGGGTTCAAACTATGAGCTTACTTTCATTTTACAAAGCAGGCGACAACCCCAAATTGAGAATGGAATTGCTCAGGGGTTTACACATACAACCAAGTGCAATCCAGGCAATTCTTTATCAGTCGAGAATGGGACATCAGTTGGTGTACATTCTATGAAGGTGAAGTTCTTTGAAATGGCAAATAGGGTCTCGTGGAAAATAACTATCTGGGCATGATGCTTCCAACAGGAGAAAATCTTGATTTTACTACTACATTCTTTCCTTATGGTGGTTGTATAAAATTAGTGCACTAACCAGTGAAGCTGATTTTAATTCGGTCACATTAATGATGCCTGCAAATTGTCCTCTTTGTCTCTTGTCTTTTCTTTTTGGGTTGGTGTTGGTTAGTTGCTCTCAGTTTCCACCTTAGATGCATTGTTTGCATGTTCATGTAGCTTTTATTTCAAATGCATTTGCAATATTCCCCAGTCTTCGTTGCCCATGGTGTGTCTCATGCAGTTTGGACACTTGAATGCTGTGTTGTAACTTGTGAAACTTCTCTTAGTTCTTTTCCTTATTTTCTGTTTACCTGTCTCCTGATTCAGATGGATGTAGCTTCCAGTGCAGCAATTAATGGAAGGTACATATTCCTAATGATTTTACTGGTTTTCTTATTTGTCTTTCTTGGCAATTATTTGGATAAGATTTATGTGGAAAATAATACTTTCCTATATTGCATTGTATTGTGTAACTCTACATTGTACACTAGGTATTTATTACAAGTGTGATTCCCGATTTAGGCTACCAATCTCAAATAAATAGGCATTGATCAACTCAATCAAGGAAGGAAAAAAAAAGGGAAACCATACCAAATAGGAAATATAATGTTATCCTAATAAAAAAGGAAACTCTAGAAATAAGGAAATAGAGAAATTCTAGGAACGAAACAATTATTGGAAAGTTTTTTGAATTTCTTACACCTCTTGTCAAGTGGTGAGTGGATATCATCTATTCCCAACTTGCTGATGATCTCTTGAAATCTTGACACCGATAGTACATTGGTTAATACATTAGCCAACTGGTCATTAGTTGGAGCGTAAGGAGTACTAATCAATCCACAATCAAACTTTTCCTTGATGAAGTGCCTATCTACTTTGATATGTTTGGTTTGATCATGTGGAATTGGATTGTGAGCAATATTGATGGCTGATTTGTTGTCACAATAAAGTTTCATAGTCTCTTCTTGCTTAACTTTGAGATCTTCAACAATGATCTTGAGCCATAGAAGTTCACATACTCCATTCGCCATTGCTTTAAATTTAGCTTCTGCACTAGACCTAGCAATGTTTCTTATTTCTCCAAGTTACTAAGTTTCCTTTTAGAAAAGTGCAATAACCTAATATGGACCTTCTATTCGCGGGAGACCTAGCATAATTAACGTCGGTATAGGCGTCAATAATGAACTTGGTACCTTTCTTTTCTTAAATAGGATGCCTTCCCATGGGGATGCCTTAAGATAATGGAGGATTTTGGAGACTGCTTGTATATACTCTTCTCTAGGGTCATGCATGAATTGACTTACCACTCCAATTGCATAAGCTATGTTCGGCCTTGTATGAGATAGATATATATGTTTACCCACTAGTTTTTGATATCTTCCTTTATTGGTCAGACTATTATCTCTCTTTCCAATTATTTTGTAGTTTGGATCAATAGGAGTACTTCTTGCCTTGCTATTGGGATTTCCAGTTTCTTTGAGGAGATCCAAAATGTATTTTCTTTGAGATATAAAGATGCCCTTCTTAGAATAGGCCACCTCAATACCAAGAAAGTATTTGAGCTTGCTGAGGATCTTGATCTCAAATTCTCGGGCTAGACACTTCTTGAGTGACTCTTGTTCAACTTTATCATCCCTAGTCACAATTATGTCATTAACGTATGCCAAAATGGTAGTAACCATAACTTGACTTGAATGCTTAATTCACAACATGTGGTCTCCCTACTTTGCCCATAGCCCATTTCAAGCCTTAATTTTGTGAATCTTCCAAACTAGGTTCTTAGGGATTGCTTGAGACCATACAAAACCTTTTTTTGTCTACATGCATGATTGGCTCCAAAGTTCTTGCCAAAACCTAGTGGAGGCTCCATAAAAACTTCCTCTTGTAGCTCCTCATGTAAGAATGCATTCTTCACATTGAATTGCTACAAACACCAATTAGAATTAGCTGTAAGGGAGAGCAATACTCGTACTGTATTTATTTTTGTTATCGGTGCAAACCTTTCTTGGTAATCAACTCCTAAGTCTAAGTGTACCCTTTAACAACCAGCCTTGCCTTATACCTTTCAAGGGTTCCATCTGTCTTATAGTTGAGGGTGTAGACCCATTTGCATCCTACTGATTGCTTCCCCGCAGGTAAAGTCACAAGCTCCCATGTGTTATTCTTCTTTAGTGCATTCTCTTCTCTTTCATGGCTTGTACCCAATCCTTATTCTCTAAAGCTGCGCTTATTGAGGTGGGTGTCACCGATTGAAGTTTAAAGTTTGAATGGTTGGCAATTGAATAGAAGAGGATAAGGAGCCGAGAAGATAAAGCTTTATTTGTTTTAAGTTTTTTAACCTCTTATGCAAATTTGTTAAAAATTGTCTAGAGTTAGTGATAGGTTAATATACAAATTTGTATGCGGTTATGGAATTAGTTGATAGGTGGGTGGCTCTCTTGAAATATTAGTTATTAGTAGAGGGAAAAATAGGAAATATCATAATCGGCCCTAGGAAATATAACCCTATTTTCTATAAATAGGGCGGGGGGGCTGAGGGACTAATACCGCATGTTCTCTTCTAATTTCGCAAGAGCCTAGAGAGTGAGAAAGTTGTAGTCTTGTACACTTTTGGGAAGGCTTGTATCGTGAGAGAGTGAAGAGGGAAGTCTTGTACTATTTTCATCAATAAAGAAGGCTGCTCGGTGGTGGTTTTAAGGCTGGATGTAGTGCCAATTCAATTGGCATGAATCAGGATAAAATTCTGTCTTATGTGGTTTGCGTGCTTCATTTCTTGTTATGTTCTTTGATTAATTTTTGTTCTTTATTATTTGTTTGCTTTGTGGTTTATTGGCCGGTGTGTTAAGAGTGATTGAGAGTGTGATCGGGAGGTGTTTGATTGGTTTCTTGAGAGGAACAAAGGCTGCCAGTGCTCCCAATTATAACAAAATTTGTAAATTATGAAGCTATTGTTGTAATCTAGACCTATTAATTAGGATTGTAATATGTTCCTAGTTTTTAGGAGAATTATTAGGAGTTTTCTTGTATATATTAGCTTACACATGGAATGGAAGTCAAGGAATTCTATTCTCTTCAAAGTTCCTTTTGACATGGTATTAGAGTCGGCCTTCTAAGGGGCTCTTTTTTCGAGCCTCCAGTGCCTTTCTCATGCATCTGTTATCTCCACCTTAGTGGGATAATCAAGGCCTCCTTTGCCTCTTTTCTTCACCCGAGAAGCCCTCTGTGGTTCCTTTTTTCCTCACCCAATCTTTGATCATTTATTCCTTCACCCGATAGGATAGGATGTCTACTACCTCTAACACAAATCCTACATCGAAGATGATGGAAACCAGCAGCACCATGGAAGTTCCGTTTGCTGGAACGGGCAGTATAGGCAATGGAGGAGAGTTGCAAAATCTCCAGATAGCCGATCAGTTGAATGGGAAAAATTATTTGAAGTGGTCCCAGTTTACTTAAGATGAAATGCAATAAAGATGCAGCATTACAAAAAAGTTTGTGGAGAAAGAAAGAACCATTGATTTCTTGGCTGGACTTAATATGGAGTTTGATGTGGTAAGAGTTCAAGTTCTTGGTAAGGAGGATTTACCCTCTCTAAATGAAGTAATCTCTATAATTCGGGCTAAAGAAGGGAGAAGGGGAGTGATGTTGGATGACTCTCCAATAGAGAGATCAGCACTAGTGTCACTAAAGGCTCCTAACAGGGGTCCTAAAAAGGAGAAGGCACTGGGGATAGAGACTCTCTATGGTGTACCTTTTGTAAAAAATCTAGGCATACCATAGAGAGATGCTGGAAGTTACATGGAAAACAATCCAAAGGAGGATAGTTGGGGGGGCCAAAGCCAAGCCTATATGGCTAATATGGCTAGCAGCCAACAACAAGCAGAACAAAAAGGATCAGAACAAGGAGAAGGCTTGGATCTCAATGGGGCAGAAATCGAGAAGCTAAGGAATTTTTTAGAATCTCTTGACAAGAAAGAAAAATGTACCTGTTCTCTTGCACTTATAGGTATTTCCTCTCATTCTCTTATCCTGCATGCTTTGGGAATAACCCAACCTAACTCATGGATGCTAGACTTTGGGGCAACAAATCATATGACCCTTCTTTCCCATTATTTCATTACCTACAGCTCTTGTTCAAGTTCCAAGAAAATAACCATAGCAGATGGCTCCTTAACCACCATTGCCGACTAAGGAGATATCATTCTCATTGAATATCTTACACTCAAGAATGTTCTCCATGTCCCTAAATTATTCACTAACCTTATTTCCATTCAAAAATTGGTCCTAGACAACAATTGTAGTGCTAACTTTCATCCTACTTTCTGTGAAATTCAGGGACAAGAATTGAAGAAGATGATTGGGCTTGCTAAGTCTAGGGCTGGCCTATACTATCTCGAGGAACCAAATGAGTAGGAGAAAAAGGAAAAGGTGAATTCTGTGTCATGTTTGGTGCAATCTAGTAGAGATTAGATTTGGTTGCATTACTATCGCCTTGGTCACCCCTTATTTTCACTCTTTGTGTCATGTTTCTAGCTCTATTTAGGGGTCTTGATGTTAAAAATTTTCAGTGTTTAGTTTGTTAGTTTGTGAATTTGCTAAACATAAAAGGTTGACTTATCCTTCGTCGAATAAAAAAACTTCTGTTCCATTCTCTCTCATTCATAGTGATGTTTGGGCCCTACAACCGTTCCCAATATTGATGGGGCACAATGGTTTATAGTGTTTGTGGATGATGACACCCGAGTGATGTGGTTATTTCTTATGAAAAATAAATCTGAAGTGAGCACTATTTTCCTAACTTCTATAACATGACTAGTACTCAATTTGGAGTGAAAATCAAGAGACTAAGATTTGATAATGCTAAAGATTTCTTTAACCAATCCCTATCAAATTTTATCCAACAAGAAGGGATTATCCAGAGTTCTCTTCCCTATACTCTTCAACAAAATGGGTTAACCGAGAGGAAAAATAAACATTTATTGGTTGTTACTAGAGCACTCATTTTTCACCACAATGTTCCTAAACACTATTGGGGAGAAGCAGTTCTAACTGCCACATCCCTTATCAATCAGTTGCCTTCCCATACTCTTGACTCTCTTAGCCCTATGCAATTCCTAACCAAACACTTCCCTGACATTCATATCCCTAGTTGCTAGAAACCAAAAATTTTTGGGTGTATATCATTTGTCCATATTCATAATTTTCATAGAGGCAAATTAGACCCTTGAGCTCTAAAATGCATCTTCATTGGATACTCATCTACCCAAAAAGGCTATAGATGTTACCATCGCCCTTCAAAAAAATTCTTTGTGTCATCTGATGTGACTTTTGTGGAAAATATGCTTCATTTTGACTATTCTCATAATAGCCAAATAGTCACAGATAAAGCCAATTTTCATCTCTACCTGATCTGCATTTTTCTTATTCTTTGCCTTATTCTAGTCCGGTTAATTCTAAGAATTCATCAAATATGACTCAGGAGGAACCTACTCCAAGTACTCCTCCCCTACAGGTCTATTTAAGACAGAAGTGGCTGTTTTCTAGCTCTATGCATGTCCAAGAATCCAATTCATCTCCTGAACCTATTGTTGATACGAGCACTGGCAGTCTCCTTGAAATCTCATTAGGTAAATTTCCTATTGATCCCTTTGTATTTATAATCGAACCTATTGAACCTGTGAGTGAGCCTGAAATCTCTCTAAGTGACCTTGAATGGCTTATTGCCCTTAGAAAAGGCACTAGGACCTGTACCAAGCATCCATTGCATCTATTTCAGTCATATTCCAAGTTATTATCTACCCCACGTAAAACCTTCCTGACCAGCCTACATACCATACCTATTCCCAAGCACTTTACTAAAGCTATAGGGGATGAGAATTGGAGGAATGCCATGGAAGTTGAGATAGCAGCCCTTGAAAGAAACCAAACTTGGGAGTTGCTTCAATTATCTAAAGGAAAACACCCGGTGGGATGTAAATGGGTTTACACTGTTAAATATAATTTTGATGGGACATTAGACAAATATAAGGTAAGGCTAGTGGCCAAGGGATACACTCAAGTATATGGCATAGATTACCTAGACACATTTGCCCCTGTTGTAAAGCTAAACACAGTTCGGGTACTCCTATCTTTAGTTGCTAATCTAGGCTGACCATTGCTGCAATATGATGTAAAAAATGCCTTCTTGCATGGAGACTGTCATATTCCTAGGGCAATAGAGGGCAATATTGTAATAAAGACATAATAGTTGTTAGGATTACAGTTGTATTGCACATGAATGCAATGGATGTGAGGCTATAAATAAGTCACTGTTGTAGGAGAAGAACTATGTTTGAATTGATAATTGAAATCTCTCATTTCCTTCTTGAATTCTCTCAATCTCCTTCCAATTTCTCTCCAATCACTCTCGTTCTTTCCCTCTCTGTTCTGTTCTCCCTTAACTCTCCCATATCTCTCCTGATCTAACTTCCCCAATTACCTTTTAACCTGTTATGAACCCTAGGTTCATGACAATTGCTATCAGAGCATTGTTCCTCGACAGTTTTCTTGTTGATTAATTTCCGACGGAAAACATGGCTGTTGTTCGACTGGCCGTCCCACACAATGACTCTCAAAATTTGATTTTGATGCAAGGAGGATTGATTATCAGAATTTGAAGGTTACTATGGAATCTGCAAGCGACAGTGATTCTGACAACTCCTGGCAGTAAATTTGAGAAGAAGGTGCGACTGTAGGCAGGCCGTAGGTATTGAATTGCAGGAGAATTGAAGCAGAGCCGACCAATCCTAGACTATCGCGATTTCGAAGGTAAAACTAGACCGACGATTTTAGTCGTGAGTCCAGAGCTAGTTCGTTGCATGTGAAAGAGTGACTTCTATGAGGCAATTTCGAATGAAATTTCGATAAATATTGTTTGAAATTAGAAAGCGAACATGTGAGTCAGACAAGGAAGGGGTGTTGCGGTCGTTGTCAATTGTGGTCGGTGATTGGGTGTGCAATTCTCATAGGTTGGTGGGAGGCGATTGTTGCTTGGAAATTTTGGAGCAATCCTGTTCGACTTTTGAAGACATAGACGGCCAACGATTGTAATTTTGGTGATTCCAGCAAATTTCAGTGATTCCAATGAAGTGATTGAACAGTGAGATTGACTATCCGAGAACGCGAAGCAGGAGGATTGGCGTCTAGCTTGAGAAATTCGAAGAGTGATAACCGAGCTGATGGTTGCAACTAGTGGATGGTGATTGGGAGGGTTGCGGCTGTTGCAAGTCGGAAACAGTAGGCGGAGCAGGTTCCGTAATCCATTGTGACTTGAATATTGGAGGTAACGCTCCTTGGCGAAGAAGCAACGACTGAATTCGGAATTGAAAACGATGTAGGCTAGGAGAGGTCCGCAGTAATATCGAGTTGAATTTGGAGGTGAATCAGAGTGGCGCAACAGTAGTTTCGTGGCTGGAAACGTTGCTAATCTCAGCCTAGATTTGAAGACGTGTGAAGGTGAAGCATACCTTGGCGATTCCAGTGAGTTTGGGCGATTGCTTCTGATGTGATTATAAAGGACTATTGGTTTGAAGTGTGGAGGAAAAAACGATTGTTGAAGGCGGAGCAACAATAGAGGAGTCCAATTGATCGGAATTACCAAACGCGGTGGCTATCCTTGAAGCTATCTGCAGGAGAATTTTGAAGAAGCTGCAGCTGGGGCAATCTATTTGGGAGGAGTGAAACAGACAAAACTTATAGAGACTAATGGAAGCCCAAACTCTAGTGACAACAATGATGACGGAGAGGCAGATCCATGTTGGATCTGTAGGATCGGCAGTGGAAAAGAAGTTAGGCAATATTGCCGATCTGTTGCAAGAGGAGATCAAGCACAGGCGTGAAATTGTGGATGAATTCAGAAATTGGATGAGGGACCAATGCATGATAATGTTCGCTAGACGGAATCATGTTAGATTACTTGCTTGTTTGCTTTCTAGAGAATATTCTGATCCAATTATTATAGAGACGCTACCAAATCCTACAACTACTCCTTACTATCCTTGAAGAACTAGAGCAAAACCTAATTCAGTGGGGAATCCTTACCTCACTCATCCCTGGAATCGAAACTCTATGGACAAATCTCAGTGTCCATTGCAGGGGAACAAAAATGTTGTTCTAGAATGGGATGTTGAAACATCTGAGACAAAAAGGAGGATAAGGAGGACGTGGTAAAGGAAGCATCACTGCCTTAGGAGTTCCCTAAAATGCAGCAGCCTGAGGAGGGTTCAAAACGATGGGAAAATGATTCATGGCGTACCTCTGATTGTGGGCAGAAGAAGTATTCTAGGGCAGCCGATCCAAAGGAACCAACTGAACTTTTTGAAAAAGAAGTTCATGTAGAGGGATGTTCCGACAAACACAAAAAAAAAGGAGTTGCAGAATTATTTGCATGGAATCAAGAGATTCTGATTAAAACTGCAGTCAATATTAAGGAAGCTTGTGCTGTATCTGAAGGGGACCTATCAGTGATAACTCAGGATGTCGGAGAGGAAATGAGGGTGGATAAGGAGATTGGTGTGAACCATGTCTTTCAAGGGCAGGAGGCTGATGACTCGGTTGAAAAACAGGCTATAAATCAGATTGGGAAAGGGAACTGCTATGAAGATGGCTTTCTTGCAACTGATATTCTAGCCAGGGTTATTGTCTCATTGGATAACCCGATTATAAATCATGTTTGGGATGAAGGTTGTGATGGAGACCTAGTTTCAGCCATTGAGGAACCTGTGGGACTTTCTCGTCACTTTTTATGCAACTAGTATGTCCGGACAGCAAGGACAAGGAAATTTGAGCCCTTTACTATTGCTGGAAATGGTATGTTTGGAGGTATGTCCTTAGTTAGGATATCTTCTAATGTTGTGAAGGTGTGTGGATTTGATAAGGAAGTATGGGGACAGCTTGTAATTGAAGGACAACTACCGAAAAGAATTGATTCAAGTTGTATGGTCGAAAATGAGGTTTTGCATAAGTTGGACAATGCCAATTCTCAAGGAGGGTCACAGTGTTTTGTACCGATAAAATAAAACACTGTTTTGGAAATGCAAGAGAGCATGGCTTCAGCAAATAAATTCCTAACAAGATTTCAGCTAAGGAAAAGGGCTAAGGAAGCCAAGAGTTTTGCGGTGGAGAACAAAGCTCCTGCTGCTCTGTTCATTCTTGCTACAACCAGAATTGCTGCAACAACTCCTAGATCTAACACTTATACATTGCTGCATGTAAATGCGTTTGCGGATATCGTTGCGAAGGGTGATAAAATCTTCAAGGACATGAGAACCACTATAAATTTGCTATACATACAGAATTTTTTTAAAACTTCTCCATCCAAGCTGTGGAAGAAAAGGAAAAGGCATACTAGAAGCTGTGGAGGTTTGGCATTTCTTGGGGACAAGAAATGTTTCAAGGCGGGGGGAATTGTCATGTTTCTAAGGCAATAAAGGGTAATATTGTAATAAAGACATAATAGTTGTTAGGATTATAGTTGTATTGCACATGGGTGCAATGGCTGGGAGGCTATAAATAAGCCACTGTTGTAGGAGAAGAATTATGTTTGAATTGATAATTGAAATCTCTCATTTCCCTCTTGAATTCTCTCAATCTCCTTCCAATTTCTCTCCAATCACTCTCGTTCTTTCCCTCTTTGTTTTGTTCTCCCTTAACTCTCCCATATCTCTCCTGATCTAACTTCCCAAATTACCTCTTAACCTGTTATGAACCCTAGGTTCATGACAGAGACCTATTTGAATGGTTGGCAATTGAATGGAAGAGGATAAGAAGCTAAGAAGATAAAGCTTTATTTGTTTCAAGTTTTTTAATTTCTTATGCAAATTTGTAAATTATGAAGCTATTGTTGTAATCTAGTCCTACTAATTAGGATTGTAATCTATTCCTAGTTTTTAGGAGAATTATTAGGAGCTTTCTTGTATATATTAGCTTACACACGGAATGGAAGTCAAGGAATTCTATTCTCTTCAAAGTTCCTTTTTATAGTGGGAATAACAATTAAATCAAGAGTAGTGATAAAGGCTTTGTATTGAGGGGCTAGTTTGTGAAATGAAACAAACTAGGAGATGGGATGATGGGTACATTTCTAGCTAGCTTTTCTCAATGCAATAGGTAAATCTAAATCACAACATTCAGGTTCATCAACAAATGAAGTAGGTTGAGTGATTTCATTACCTGATACCAATTCATTTGCTTGGATTTGTGTCGGTTCCGGATTTGACTTTGGCCTCCTTGAGTAAACTTTCAATTTGGTTGGCTTCGAAGCTGTCTTTGGAGCTGGTTCAATCAGCTGGTGATGTTCTTCAGCCACAATGTCTTCCAATGAATTAGGTGGAGACAAAGAAGGTGGTATATGAGTGGAGGAAGGAAGTGGTAGTGTGAAGTCTAATCCTCTATCTTCCAATGAATGCCCCCCTTGAAGATAGGGATTGGAGGAATGAAAATAAGGTTCTTTTTCATTGAATGTGATATCCCTGGTGATGAAGACTCTACAGGTCAATGGGCGATAACATTTATAGCCTTTTTGAGTGTTGGAGTATCCAATGAAGATACATCTTAGAGCTCTAGGGTTAAGTTTGCTTCGGTTTTGATTGTGTATATGAACAAAAGCAATGCATCCAAAGACTCTAGGAGGTATTTTGTTACTATATGAGAAATTAGGAAAGAATTTAGATAACACCTGTATGGGGCATGGGGCTCTTGTTACTCGAGACTTTAGAGGGAACTCGATTGATTAGGTAGGCAATAGTTAAAAGAGCTTCTCTCCAAAAGTGGTTAGGGACATTAGTGTGGAATAGGAGGGTACAAGTGAAATTTAGGATGTGTGTATTTTTCCTTTTAACTATCTCATTTTGTTGAGGTGTATCAATGCAAGAGGATGGGTGGACAATTCCTTTCTTTCTGAGAAAATTTTTAAGATTTTGATTAAAATATTTTCTTTCATTATTGGATCTAATCCTCTTGATTGATATCCCAAACTAAGTAGTTTATCATTTTAATGGAAATTCTAAAGATCGAACTAACCTTCGATTTTTCTTTCACAAGATATAACTAAGTTGTTTAAGTACAGTCATCAATAAAGGACACAAACCACAAACCTTTCATGGTCTCCACACATCACTATGGATGAAAAAGAAAGGCTTAGAAGCTCTTTGATATTCACAGGAAAGGAAACACGATGATGTTTGGCAACCTCACAAATATCACAATGAAAATTATCAATTGCAACATTTTGGAAAAGTAAAGGAAACACGTTCTTGAGTAAATTGAAAGGAGGATGTTCTAGCCTAAAATGTTGAAGCCAAGTTTTAGATGAGTTTGAAAGATTGGATGAGTTGAAGGAAACACCATGAGCTTTAGAGAGCACCTACTGAGCATCTCCCCAATCGGATTTGCTTGAATCCTCAAGGTCAAGGTAGTAGAGCCTATTTCGCCCCTGCCCCCCTGCGCCCCCCCCCCCTCCCCTCCTCCCCTTTTTATGTCCTAAAAGAACACAATGGTTAGCAGAAAAATTCACTTTGCAATTTAAATTTTTGTTGTGTTGGTGGATAGAGAGAAGGTTGGTAGAGAGCTTAGGAACATGGAGAACATCTTTTAGGGTTAGTTGAGGACTTACCAGTAACAGAAGATCCATTTGCAATAATGATTCTTTTGTTACCAGGGGAAGGTTTGTAGGTGTCAGAATAGGTTGGCTCATGTGCCATATGATTAGTTGCTCCTAAATCAAGAACCCATGAGTCACGATTATCAGAAACTTTGAGGTTTTTAGAGATTAGGCACTCACTTGATTGAGCTAATGAACACATTAGAAGATTTAAAGAGAATGTCAAGATTTTATCAAGCTCTTCCCCTTGCAAAGGTTCTTTGGCTTCTCTCGAGAAGGAGTTCTTTCCCCATTCGTTAGATTGGCTTGAGGTTGCTCCAACCCTTAGTCTGATTGAGAACTTTGGCCCTTCCATAGAGTTTGTAGCATTTCTCTCTCGTGTATCATGGCTTCTTGCAATAAGTACACCATAACCCATCTTGGCTTGATGTTTTCGTTGAATTTGGCTTTTGGTTTTGTCCAAGGCTGCTGTTTTCCTTATCCCCTTTTGGTACCATGGCTGACCCTTTTGTTTGTTGGGTCTCAAGCATAACTGTCTGTTGACACTCTTCAAATCTTACAATAGCAAAAACTTCAATTAATGATGGTAGCTGCTTTTTTCCGATTAGTTGAACTTGAACCTGATCAAAGTCCATGGTCAAACTTGCCAGAAACTCAAATATTCTATCCCTCTCCATATAGCTTTGAAGATTGTCAAATCCGAGATTTGACATGGACTCATTCTGGGATTTAGGAAGAGGGAAGAAGAATTAGCGGGAGAGAAGAACCGGGAGAATTCGAGAGAGAGAGAGAAAAGATCTGTGGAATAATCCTCACATGATCCCTATCCTCCCGAGATAGCTTTTATTTATAGGTTGCTGGAGTTACAATCTAGAGAGTTCTAAGTAACTAACCCTCTGCTGTTAGTACCCAAGTGGCCATGTGCAGCTTGGGTCCTAATTACAATCATACCAAGCTACTAATTACAGTTGTGCCCATGGGCTGTAACAAGTATTAGCATTTGTTGGGCATTTCATCTATATGTTTTGATAGTGGTCTGTTTCAAGCCAAAGTCCCTTCATGATATTGTAGTACTTGGTGACTGAATGAGTACCTTGTTTTGTCATTGAAATCTTCATCTTGAGTTCAAATATGACTGCTGCGTCTTGAGCTTTGGAGTATGACTGACAAGTGGTTTCCCAAATCTCTTGGATAGTGGGAAGAAACATACAGTTTTTGCTGATTTCAGGTTGCATCGAGCCCCATATTCATGACATTATCATGGAATCTTCTTCATCCCAGGCACCAGGCTTGAAACTTTGAATCTTCTTTGCTAGGTTTGCTTCCTTCTAGGTGGCTAAGCTTTCCTTTCCCTTTAAGATGTGTCTTTGCAATTTGTGACCATTGAATGTAATTCTTTCCATCAAGTCAGTATTTTCTCTTATTCGAAGTTCTCAATTCAATGAATTAATTGAAGGCTGCGAAACAAGCCTGGTTGGTGTGGAGGTAACACTTCCTGAATCACTTATTGTCAGAAAAATTTTAGGTGGTCAATTATGGCTATTTAGGAAGAATAGAGTAGAAAGATGCTGGTCAGGTCAGGGAAAATGGCAAGGGCGCAGAAGGGAAGGCCGATTATTGGCAAGTTGCTTAAGGCACAGAGAAAGAAAAAATTGGCAATAAGGTTGATTATCAGTAGTGAAGGCTGATTGAGAGAGAGCACAAGGATGGTGGCTTTGATACCACGTGGAAAAGAATTCTTTCTTATATCGTATTGTATGGTGTAACTGTACACTAGGTATTTATTACAAGTGTGTGTGGATCCTGATTTGGGCAACCAATCCCAAATAATTAGGGATTGGTCAACTCAATCAACAAAGGGAAAAAAAATAAGGGAAACAATACCAAATAGGAAACATAATCTTATCCTAATAAAAAAGGAAACTCTAGAAATAAGGAAATGGAGATATTTTAGGAAAGAAGCAATTATAGGAAAGATTTCTGGATCTCTAACAATTTCTTTTGCACTTTTGCTTGGTGTCAACATGGCATGGATGCTGGATAAGATTTTAAGCTGAGTCCTGAAAGGAAGTGCATCATCTGTGTGCTGTATGATAATGAAAACACTCCTTTCTTTCTTTATTTCTTTTCTTGCAGGTAACTTAATGCAATTTAGTACTTTGAGTCTCTTTCGCAGAAGGTGTGTCCCATAAGGGACTTGAATACACATGATTTTCCATGATGGTTTCAACATTTTTTGAGTCATACATTGTGCCTTTCCGTATCTACAAACATGTGGTGCATGCCTGATTTTGCTGGACATCTTTTTAGAGGAATTGGCTATATCTACCATTGTCACTTGACTCAATTGTTGGCTTTTTTAATTATGACTTGCTGGACATAAATATGCTTGTCCTAGTTCCCCAACCCAATACTTTGATATCCTTTTATTGCGTCTTATTTGTTTGCTAATGGAGTCCCTTGTATGGTTGAATTGTTTCTGACAGACAGGCTAGAGATGGGAGGTCTCAAGAGAAACAGTTTCATTATCAACAGAAGTCTAACTTTCAAAAGGAAGAAAGTGTATGTTGAGACAGTATGAAAGCATTTTATTTGTTAGGAACTGGGAATTTTTATTTTACATGGTAGTTGGTCATTGTCTTAATGTTATTTCTGTTGCCATTTCTACAGACACATGAAGCTCAAGGCTCGGTTCCAAGCTGTGAGTTAAATTTTCCTCTTAATTGTTTATAGCTTCAAAATGACTGGATTTAACTTTGTATAGAAATGGTCTGCCTGTCAATCAATTTGATCTTTTAGATTGCCAATAGATAATCAATTAGCATATATGATTTTGAGGACTTTCAGCGTGGCAGGTGCACTTCATAATAAGGAGCATATTAGACCTTGGAATTCTTATTTGTCTGGATTAGTATGTTTGCTAGGTGAATTTATTTCAACAATAGCCTTCATATGTGTGTGTGTGTTTATATATATATATAAATATATATTTACACGTGTCTGTCAATGACTACTGTTTAGTGGCATAGAACTGGTTGAAATTTAATTGATGCTTTCCATAGTCGGATTCACTGGATGCGATCTGCACTAAGTTTCCAATATGTGGTGTGTCTAGTGATGGGTTAGTTCTCTTGCAATTGGTAACCCATGTGCTGTTAGGATATTATTGTCCAATCCTTGTGGATGCCACTTTTGCCCTTGCTCATTGCTGCTTGCATATATATTTCTGAATCGGTTCTAGCAGGATTCCTTTGTGGTCCAATTGAGTGCTGTTACTAGGTTTGAAATTTGGTGTTGCTTAATCTTTTATTTAAGATTACCTGGTTCACCAACTAAATGCTATTATTAAATTATAAAACACCAACTTCATGCACAGTAGATGCTTGCCCTGCTCAGTCAATAGCTGTTGAAGAAATTGAACGTGATACATCATCCAAGCAGCTACAAAGTGGTGCACCATCTGAATGTTCTGCTCCTGTTATCAAACTGAAGGATCAAGGTCAGGAAAGGCATCCTTCAGAATACAGTTCACTTTTTAGTGCTAATTCTTTAGGTGTTTCATCTTCTGGAACTTCTATTTTAGGGGGCACTGCAGAATCCTGTGTCAATTTATCAATTCCAAATGGGATGGCTCTGCCAAAAAGTTCAAGTTTGACTTCTAAGGTAAATGGATCTTTCGAATAGTATTGCATGCATTGTAGCTTAATACATTTTAGTGGCTGCTTCTGTAATTTTCTTTCTTCATTCTATGATAGTTTAAAAATAATCCACCGTTAACCAAAAGTATTGTAAAAATAGGGTTTGAAGCACATCATGGCTTGTAGCCCCATTGGTAAATTTCTCATCAAATCTGGTGATTAGGCAAATTGATAAGGAGCTCCAATTATTACCTAGTTATTGGGTATGTGTGGATTATCAATTTGACAGAAATTGAAAGATTTCAGTGACCCATTAATTTGATAATTGACTGTAAATGTTCCTTAAAAAACTCACAATACTATTTTAATTTTTTTCTTTAGACCAGATTAATAAGTCTTTTGAACCTTTTGGCTTTAGGAATTTAAGCTCAACCCTGGGGCAAAGGTATTTTGTCCATCATTTGCCAATCATAGATCAGTGACTCCTCCAGCAGTGCCAACGGTTGCTAATGTGACTTACATCCCAGACAACTTCCCTGTGGTGCCTATTGCTAGTCCACAGCCAGAAGCAGAAATCAGTTCTTTTGTTCCTCGTTCATCTCTGCCTGTTAAGTTTGTTCCATATGGTAACTTAATGGCCGGAAATGGTGACAGTGATTCTCAATATCCTCAACCGGTATGTTTATCAAGTGCTCTCTCTCTCTCTCCCCCCCCCCTTCTTTCTTTACATGTAATCATGCATTATTTTTAATGGTGATTGAGTTTCCAGTTCTGACTTTTCTGTAAACAAGACAATGAATGGAATGTTCAATATTCATGAGTTACTTGGGTTTTATTTTACTCTCAGTTTATATGTTCTTTGTGCCTCCTCCATCCAAATTAATATCCATTAAGCTTTGGTTGGTAATTTCTGAGTTGGTTACTCAAGAAATTGGTCTATCTTATAGTTGCAACACAATGGTCAGAAGGAATTGTCTTCAGCTGAGAATGTGAGATGAAGTACTTGGAAGTTCCATTTATTACAATTGGGATGATAACAGTCTGTTTCTTGTGGTGATAATATAGATTTAGTGTAGAATTTACAATAAGAATATCTGGTGATTTTTGCTGGTTGTCCGCTACCTAATGCAACCCTTCTCTTTTATCCAGTCTTGGAATCAACTATGATAAGAAATAAAAGGGATTACTCAACGCAGGTGGAGTTGAATACAGATTTAGAATAGGAAAATTTTAATACCTATCTATCTCCTATCTTTTGTTGGTAATTTTTTAGTTTTTCTGCTACCATGCTTCATGGCACGCAAGGAAGATGTGGCTAGGGCCAAAGGTGTAGGCTTTTATGATAACAACAATATACCTCTGACCATTTGAGTACTTAACAGTCATTTTGGGGCTATGTTGAATTTCTCTTTCTTTTTTGGTGCTTATTTATGGTCAGTAAGTATGGATGCAACTTTTAGGATTGTTGATGTTATCAAACCATATGTGGATGGTTTCAACCTGAAGTCTACAATTGTTTCTAGAGTGCATTAACAAAATTGTCCAAGTATTTCACATGGTTATCCTATTTTCATTAGTTTTGAAACAAAGATGATTTTTTAGGGTCCAAAAAAAAAACCCCTCCTTTTCTTTCAGTAAGGAGGGTTGCTGGAGTGAAGATTAGGAATGCCCTGGGGGGAAGAATAAAGATGCCAAGTTATTGCTAGATTACAGGAGACCTGAAGGGAGAGAGTTAATGCTTTTGAGGGATAGAGGGGAGGTGACAATAGGATGTAGTCTCTTCTTCAACTTTTATGTGTTTCTAAGCCTTGGAAGACAGACTCACTTCATGATGACGTAAGGGTAGGAGGCATGCTCCTTGGCTAGCAATATTGGTTGAAAAGCCAACTACTTTGGGTTAGTTAGGGGGCAACTAAGTGTTAAGAGGGTAGTTGGGCACTTTGTGTGGTATATGCAGAAACTGATAAACAGCGCCAATCTGGCTTGTTATATTGTATGCTCTCTCTCTCTCTCTCATGTAACCATTCAAAGTGAGGTCCGCTTGAGGGAGGAGGGTTGAGTGCCTAGATGAACAACCCCTAAACTAGTGTACTTTCAAATCTATAATGATTTTGAGGTACATAGGTGTTATGATTAGGAGCTCTTTTGACAACTCAAACAATGTTTACAAGTGTCAATTCTCTCAACTCCTCACCATAAATCAATCCAATACAACAGAAAACAAGAACATAATTTAAATGAAAGAAAAATGGAAAAGATCAAACCACAAACAAGAGACAACAGTTTATCCTGGTTCGGATTGGTTGAAAGCAACCCTATATCCAGTCTTGAAATCGCCCCAAGAGCAGCCTTTATCTTATTCAGAAATTGATCAGTACAACAGCATGATTGATCACTTTCTTCCCTCTCTATCCCACCTGAATACAATCTTCTTGGAGATTACAAAGAAATTTCTTGGACACAAGTCTTTCCTTTCACACACTGCACTCGAACATAGAGAATGAGAATGAATTTTGATGTGCACACACCCCATGCCCTCTATTTATAATAGTGGGCGGATATCCCAATGAAGACTATTACATATTTACAGTTTAACCCCCTAACTATAATTAATTATATAATTGGGAAATAAATTTCTATTTAATACTTCATTGGCCCTCAAAATACACTGCTTCCATTGATCTTCTTATCCTATACTCAAGACAACTTTAAACAATAGGTCTTGCCTTGAACCAAGGGTTTTTGAGAGGTGTATTAGTTGTACAACTTGCTGTGGAGGGAGGTGATGCTTAGAGGGGGGACTACTACTGAGGAATAGTTGGGTGGACGGTCCATTCAAAACGAGAGTTATGTGCCTAGATAGAGAAGGGTTGTAGCAGACCTAAGTATCATAATAACTTGTGGATGGTATCATGTGGGTTGGGGCTATTGCACGTCACTCAAGGCAAGTGTGTCGGAGTTTGGAAGAGAAGCTTGACAGGAGGCATATGTTGAATGCAGATTGGATATATACTAAGTGATGCCATTAGAGAGGTAGGTGGCACTACTTAACAATTGCATTTGAAATGTGAGTTTCTGATCCAAGGGTTATCTCGAGTTTTTCACCAAAAGGAGGCATAATGTGTTTGCACACACATATAATATTATACACCAAAGGCCACAGGGTAAAGGGTAAAATCCAAAGTGTCAGCACTCTCTAGGTTTGAACATGTATATTTTGGCTAGAAACGACACCAAGAAGGAAATAAATGAAGCAAGTTTAGAAGTGTATAAAAAAATTGTATGAATAACTAGACAAAACAAAATACCATACACTCTTAATGAATGTGGAGAAACAAATATCATCTTGGAACACATCTTTGTAATTCCAAAGACGATAAACTTTATGTGTTTATAAATATAGATGTATTTGCATGAAAGAAGTGAAGCAAGCTTATAAGAAAAATGAATACTGGTAAAATTATTAGATTGGATTATATCTAGATAGAAATATGGAATGCATGGGAAGAAAAGACATTTTATGGTTGATGAAACTACTTAATGAGGATGCTTGATGAGTGGAAAAATAACACTATTTACTCATTTACAAGAACAAAGGAGACATTAAAAATTGTGAAAATTACAGGGGTGAAGCTAATTAGCCATATTATGATACTTGACAGGTGATTGAGCAAATTAAGAAAGGAAATCAAGGTCTTCGAAAATGAATTATTTTCATGCTGAGTAAGTCAACACTAAAAGCTTTCTATTTACTGAGAATAAAAAGTATTAGAAATAATAAGAAGGATTTATGTATGGGGATTATAGACTTGAGAAAACCCTAAGATGGAATTCTCATAAAAGCTTTTGCCTTTTCAAAAGTGTTTTAAAGGAGGGAATGTAGTTGCTTATGTAGAGGATATTAAAGAGTGTACTACAAAGCAAAAACATGTTAGGATTTTGTGATTGAGGTGTTGAGATTTTTCCATTACAGTTGGATTACATTTATGCTTTTCATTGAGTTTTCATGCCTTTACTACTTAGCATATCTAAGAAGAGACACCTTGGTGTATGGTATTTATATGATATTGTATTGGTAGAGAAGAGAAAAGGTATAAATATTAAGCTCTAGTTATGGAATGATACTTTAAAATCCAAAGATTTCTAATTGAATATGTCAAAAATGGAATATATAGACTGTAAGTTTAGTAAAAATAAAACTGGCATGATATTGTGTTTGAGACTTGAAGATCCAGTTATTTTGAGAAAAGACTAGTTCAGATATCTCAGGTCAATTGTTCAAAAAAGACGAAGAGATTATTGAGGATGTTACTAACAGAATCAATGCAAGATGGTTAAGCAGAAAAGTACTTCCAGCATTTTATGTGACTATAAAATCTTTGTAACAGAAAAAAGAAAAGTTTTGTCTGATTGGCTATAAAATCAGCTTTATTATATTGCACAAAATGTTGGAAAACTAAATGTTAGCAGGATATATAGTCATAGATACAGATGATTGGCAAGCAAAAATCTATACAGCCTGCCCCACTAATGGGTTAAGGTTTATTGTTTCTATTGTCGTTCTCCAATTAACTTTAGCATAACTAGTAAGTTATTAATTGCCATCAAACATCAACTACTAGCTGTGCTAATAACCTTGTCAGTGTTATTGTCTCCTATTCAATTTTCTTTTTGATTATAGGTTATTGGACATGTGGGGGACAGGACCCAGCTGGCGACTTATGCTGGTCACCATCATCCTATCCAAGCAGGGCCCACGTATATGCATCCAAATTTCCAAAATGTAAATAATAGAGATTTATTTCTCAGGATTTTTTTGGTGTGCTTTTCTTCCTTAAAGTTAATTTTGTGTTGTGTAGTGTGACAAAGAGGTTGTGACTTTTTTATTGTTCATTGTTACCTTCAGGTTATGGTTGGACGATCGGGGCAGCTTGTTTATATGCATCCTGTTTCTCATGTAAGTTATGATCATTCAATGCAACTTGAAAGATTGCATGACATTAATATGTGCAATTGAAATGTTTGTTGAGTAAGCTAGCACAAGATAAAGGTATCTAGGACTGCAATATAATCTACATTAAATTATCTTTGTAAAGTATGGAAATAATCATGTGGATGGAGGAGCATGATAATCCCATTCTTAATCAACGGAACAAAATAAAGGTATCTCCCACATTAAACATTGTTTGGGTTTTCTGTAGTTGGAGCTGGTTGGTGCTCAAGTTCACTGTTCCCCTCTTTCAAATTATATTATAAACAATGATTTTCTTGTCCACAGTTCTTTCACATTGTGGCTTATCTTAAAATTTTTTAAGCATATTCACTTGTGAGTTCCATTAATTGGATTAATTGTTATTTCTGATCCCGACTTGCTGCATTGCGATTCCTACTCTAGTAGGGGAAGTGGTCTAGAAAAATAGGTTCCGTGATTATGTTGAGCTTAAACTAACTATGTTGAACTAATTCATGAAAAAACACTATTGTTGTATTACTATTTCTTATGGTGATAAAATCTAATGTACGAATTCTTACAAGTTACACCTATTAGCATCTGGTAAACAATAGTTTTGAGGGTCCATGGACCAAACAATCTTGGCTATTCATGAACCCAGAATAATTCCTGCTAGATGCCGAAGCAAATAACTATTGGAGTCTTGAAAAATATGTGCCACATATCTTTTGCACTCAATCTTATTGTGCTGGAATAATTAAAATACAAGTGTTTTTCATATATTTATCATTTTTTTTAGTGGTCATGCACCAATGAAGTCCTTGATTGTTTGTAGAGTCTGGTGAATTGCATCTATTGGCATCTGGTAAAAGCAAATCTTGAGGGCTATGGAGCGAACAACCTTTTGAGCCTTATTTCATAAATGATAAACCCAAAATAGTTCCTGCTAGACACTTTCTATATACAAACTTGTTGATCACTGTTTTTTTCCCTATCCATTTAGGTTTGTTTTCTTTCTTTTTCTTGCTTCTTTCTCATTTCTCTTTCATATTGCCCGTATTTCTCTGTTTTCTGCTACATTAAAATTGCTTTTTTCCCTTAATGTCAACTTGCAGCACGTGAATCAGGGTGTGTCAGCTTTCTCTCAAGTATCTACACGCCCTTTGCTGACTTCACACCAGGGCCATCTTCCCAAGCACCAAGGTATGGAAGAAACACAATTGGCTGTATTCCGACCTATTGCATTGCATGAAGTATTAGCGTATTTTTTATTAGGCTGATTCTTGGGTGTGCACATAAATATCCAATGTGATTTATGTTAACTGAAATTATAGTACCATAAAAGAATTGCATTGGAGTAAAAATCCATATCGATTTAGCCAACTTGAAGCCTGCTTAATGAGCATACATATCCTTGTGCAAGAAGTCTTATAGTCACAAAGTTTTGTTGTAAATATGAATTCGAGCATGATCTTGATCCTTCCAGTACTTTGATACATTTTCCTCACAGTATGACAAGGCTTTGGAAGATGGAGTCTTGAAAAATTGGTGTCAGGCACTTATTACATAAAAGAAAGCACTAATATTTGCTTGTTTTCTTAGACAAGAATACAACACCACACCACACCAAACCCTACCTACCAGAGGGCTTACCAACAATATGATTGGGCCACTGGATCCCCATCCCAGGGATATGATAAACTGCACAAGCCTGGAATTTTGATCATGCACGTGCACAAGTTTTGTGGGAGGGTGAGATTTGCTCCCCTTCAAAGCACACAACTGTACTCTGTGGTCTATATCTAGCGTGGTTGATGTTACTTTTCTAAGTTTGAAGGGGCCTGTCTGGTTATCAGCTCTTAGGGTAAACGTGAATGAGTTTGCATTGCCATTGTCTAAGAGCTCTTATGTACTTGAATGAACATATGGGAGGATCAATTGTATGGACCATGTGTGAGGCCTTGTAGTTACCAGAAATAGAAGTTGTGTTATGAAAATTGATCAAAATTATTACTATTTCTACGGGAACCAGTTGAGAATACCAACAAAAAAAGGGAACAAAGTGACATGAAATTGTAACAAGTAAGTTAAAACATGTCACTGCTCTAACAATAAAATCACTTTTTCCCTGTAATCTTTGGCCGTATATTCAGATTGCTTATGATTTTTTTTCAAATTAACTCTAACGTTGTTGCAGGGACTCCAGCACCTCAAGCATTGCAGTTTTGTGTGACCCCATCCTTTATAGCTGGTGGGCAGCAGCAATTCGCAGTCCAAAACCACTTCCCTCTTCCGCAGCCGCCGGTGCCAGTTATTCGTCATATCCCGGTCCCAGGATCTAACGGTATATTCGGCACAAAGTTTCCATAGGCATGTTCTCTTTTATGACCACCTCACAAAGAAAAAAAATTTCTTGCTGCCAAAATTTTGACTGTCGCTCATTTGATCGAAAACTATCAATGAGTATATATTTTGTGTCTCAGTAGAGGATAGAGAAGGGGGGGGGGGGGGAGGAGAGAGAGAGAGAGAGAGAGAGATTAGTGTAAAGTTCTAATGGTATTCGAAATTATTGGGAAATTCTTTCTGTAAAATGGAGTCCTAGACGGACTTGGGTTTTAACTATCATGTTGAAGGGAAGAGCGCAAGTTCTTGGGGCTCGAGGAAGTTTTTTTTTTTTTTTTTTTTTTGTTTTGGTTTTGAATTGTATGGTAAAAATAAGATCATGTTACATTGGAAACTTTGGGCACCATTTAGTAGAGAGAAATACAGTGTTGTGATTTGCAGTGTACAAAAGATTTTCAGTTTTATGGTAGAAATTATCATTTCAACGCTGTAACACTCGAGGAGGGATATGTTCTTTTGTTTTTTGAAATGTTTAATTGATTAAACATGACATTGAGACTTGCTTACTGCTCCGGATTGGTTCGAAATGAAAATTTAGTTCTTAGCTGTTGAAATTTGGTGTTTGTATTTATGTATTATTTTCATTTTCAGTTAAAAATATGGAGACTTAATAATTTTTTGTTTTTTACTTTTGCTTTTAATGTTTTTCAACTTCTTCCTCTCAATTCGATGGGATTTAGCAGAGTTACGGATGCGCAAGTATTTGCGGGGGGAATGCACGGTTTAGGATTTAAATTAAAATTGGAGCCAGCACTGTTCCCTAATATCCCTATTTGATAATTGAATTAATTGCACAAAAAGATGGGGCTTTCATAAGAGAAATCACGAGTCCAATAACTGGTAGCAAACAAAATAAATGAACTCCAGTGACTAATGTAGCTATCTTCAAAATGATAATAATATTATAAAAGCCACTAACACAAATATTGAGTAAATGTTATTTATAATAATATATAAAACAATTTACTGTTTGAATTTCAAACCAAGTGATTTTTAAAAAGCTAAACTAAAAGCAAATCAAACAGAGCGAGTCTGGTTTGATGCAATGGTTTAAACCAAATTATATCCACCTCTACGTATTGTTGGTGTTCAAAATGGTGAACAAACAAAAACAATTTACTGTTCAAAAATCAAATAGGAATTGTGGACATATTTTTGTTCCTTCAGTTTTAAAACAAAATCAATTTTTTTTTCTTTATCTTCTTAAAAAACAAAAACAAAAACAAAAACAAATAATCAAATATTATTTTGTTTTCATTCTAAAATTTTAGAAAATAGGAATGAAAGCAAAGCAAACATGCCCGTAGCCTGCAATATAATATGCACGGCAAGCCACCCGACGACGATTTGAAGACTTCTTAATGGAATGGAACTAAAATGAGAGATGTATGTATCTCTTTTTTGGGCCTAAGAATATAAGATGAAAAGTAACGAAAAAGATTTCTTATTTGAAAAGGCAATATAAGTAGATGAAGTGGAAAATGTACTAAAACATAATATCATTAACACCCTTTTAAAGAAAATACAATATGTTGTAAAGTCAAGAACGAAGTTGAATTTTTTAAAAAAATATTAAGGTTAATATAGTCACAATACATTACCATGTTCACCCATTCTAAGAGAGAAAAAAAAAAAAAAGGCAGGGCTTGAAAGAGAACTGACGAAAAGTGTTTCAATCCACTTTCATTTGATACTAATATTTCTCTCAAACTCTATTCCACTTCCCTCTTCCTGTCAAACCCACTATAACACTACAGAGCCGACTAAGACTTCAAAGCAAGTCTCTACCTACAGAGACAATCTCATTTCTTAACAGGTATGAGAGCATCAAACAAACTGCAAGTAGCTCAGTTGGTTATTTTCAAACAGATTTCTTCGTCAGACAAGCAACCCAATTCAGGCATATTTCACATGCTGCTAATAGGAGTTTATGCTGAATGTAAGGAATTAAAACAGAATTACCTTCGTAGCAGTCTCTATCCCATGCTGCAACTCTCCATCAGATAGAAAAAACCATCTGTTTTGTCATCTGCTGCAAAAAGGAGCTTTTTCCAACTTGAGTTGGATTCTCATTGAAGAGACAATTCCTAGTTCAAAGAGAATGATCATACAATATCACAAAGCCTAATGTCATCCAACAATAACATACAAAGCCAAAACATAACTAGAATAGTCTGAAAACTCAAGCCACAGCGGGAAATATTCAGATAATTAACCACTTGTCTCAATGCCAAACATACTGGGTTTTTAGGTGACTACATTGCAACTACCAAATGGAGCAAACAAAGTTAAATTTCCTTCTCTGAGATAACGAAATAGAAAGATGACTATTGTTTAAAACTAAAACCATATATCCTTTCTTTTTCTAGATTTCAGTTTCTGAATCTTCACAGATTTGCTCTGGCATAGTTCCTATGGTGGTATAGAGATTAGAGATGCCATTAAGAAAGCAGGGAATCACTGGACATGGACTCAGGCTTTTACTATTCTCCCAAAAATTTCCTCATCAAGCTATCAGTTTCTCTGCCAATGATTTTCAGCTTTAGGTATCCGGTTCTATCATATTTTCCTGCAAAGCCTGGAGAAAGCAACTATATTGATGAATTTTGAAGTAGGAAAAATAGCTATTCAATGAGGTTACATGAGTTCTAAACTTTCATTTTACCTGCAACAGCTCACACATTCTGCCAATATTGTTGTGCTCAGGTGGCTTGTCAATAGGTCCCGATGGAATGGGAGTATCAGTAGGGACACTTTGGAGAGGCTCTACAAAGAGAGCCTCATTCTTATATACACTCTCTCTTTGTAAGGAAAGGCCAGAACCTTTTTCCCTTTTATCAGCTGCCTCACTGTTCTCAATTTGTGCTTGAGGGGACTGTGAAGAGAAATGGACCTCATCAACTTCATTGGGTGTAGAAACCTCAGTCGGCTTCATTGATACTACTACTTCCCCATGCAAGACTTCTTCTGGGTCTTGTTGAAAAGGGCCGTTATCATTCTGCAAATCTTCTGGTGTTACCAGGTGGCTGGTCTGAGGTTGAAAGAGGGGCACTTGGTTTGAAACTGTCTTCACCTGTTTCTTTTTAGAGGCTACTGTGTCAGCAGCTAGGGATAAATCTGCAGGCACTTTGTTGACTTGGTTGGCAATTGGTAGTACAACAGGCACCACAGTGCCTCTGGAGCTTACAGAAGGGACAGTATAGGCTGCTGCTGGTAATGTATCTTTGCCTTTTGCAGACACCTGATCAGTAGCTGGAGCAAGATTATGCAGTTGACTAGTGGGGTCTGATTCATTCAGTAAATGACCAGTTCCAGATCCACTAAGATTGCCACGTTGCTCATTCCTCTCTCTGGATCGAGGGCGACGACCACGTACACGGGATTGATTTTGCACAGGAAAGGAAACTTCATTTCTTCTAATCATTTGAACATGTGGTGCCACATCATTTTCTGCTGAGATAGGAACAAAATGTCCTGGCTTGAAAACAACGCCCCTGAGACTGACATTGGAGTTGCCAATTTTAACGGTAAGCAAATAGCCAGCATCAAATGCTGCCTCCACAACACCTGTAAATGCCTGGCCCACAATACTATCATTGGCATTTTCAGTGGCATCTACATCATGAAATTGGTTTCCATTAACTCCTCCAAATCCAGAGGGCACCTTAACACTCTTCCCATGACTTAGGCTATGATCCTTACGAGGGCGACCGCGTTTTCGTTTCACAGGTATGTTTGGTGGAGCTTCATTGTTGCTCCCTTGGTTAACTTGGTCCATCTCCAGGAATTTTTGGAAAACTTGCTGTCTGCAAAACAGCAAAATAGGACAATTGTTGTTGCAGGTAAACAAAAGCAAACCAATATAACACATGATTGCATTAATTCAAACTCTAAGCAAAACCATAACTTAATCATGATTTTGAACTCCACGATCAGAGGATTAGGCACTGAAGCACAAATCAGATATTCTGCATTTCAATATTCCCTAAGCAGTCTGCAAAATAGCAGTTCAATATTTTGTTGTAGATACTGTCATTTCCTCAAAGAAATTAACACCCATTTAATCCCATCTAGTGAGAATAACGCTTAGTCTGGGGGCGGAGGTGTTTATACGGGGTAAAAGATAGACCATTTCATCCATATGGTTATAAGTTCACAATAGAAGCTAGTAAAGGGAAGGTTCTCTAATAAACTGACTAAATAACCGGGTATTGGAAGCAATCAGGCAGGGACCGACTTGTTTCCATATTTGCAATAAAAGAATGCAATTAGTCTGAGAGATGCTGTAAGACACTTGGCACACTTTCATCAAAGTGAAACATCAATGGAGAAATTTATCACTCTCATGTTCTATTTAGGTGGCAGATAATTTAATTTAGCATGTTTCCCCCCCGAAAAAAAAAAAAACTTATATGGAGTCGCAATACCCAGACAAAAAGTTGAAATTAAAAAGTAAAAGCAAAGCATATATTGACTAGAAAAGAAAACCAGTGGAAAATAGCTGAAAACAATTAGGAATTGCAACTAAGCATGAACAAAACTCAATCATTAAATTATAAGTTATTTCATGTTATAATGAAGATCCAAATTTAAAGCATTTAAGTGACGCTGAGAAAATATTCCAGTTGCACTCATTAAAGATTTTGATATATCTATGCCTATGTGTGCATAGATATATAGTCTAGGGCCTATTATGACCTTGGGGAGAGCTTGATTTTGATAATGTAATCAAGAGACAATTAAGACCCAATTGTTGACAAAGTGCATTGGAGCAATATGAGAACCCTAGAAACTTTTGCGAGAGAGAGAAAGAGAGAGAGGCAAGCACAAAGGTTCAAGACTTGCATGGTCGTGGGTCTTTACAAGAGGAACAATGATATATCTATGCCTATGTGTGCATAGATATATAGTCTAGGGCCTATTATGACCTTGGGGAGAGCTTGATTTTGATAATGTAATCAAGAGACAATTAAGACCCAATTGTTGACAAAGTGCATTGGAGCAATATGAGAACCCTAGAAACTTTTGCGAGAGAGAGAGAGAGAGAGAGGCAAGCACAAAGGTTCAAGACTTGCATGGTCGTGGGTCTTTACAAGAGGAACAAAATGGTGTATCCAAGCACGCATTCACTGTGATTTTGAATTTGTTTTTGTTTGTGTGTGTGTGGGGGTGGGGGGGGGGGTGGTTGCTAGGCCACATGAATAAGACAAGGTTGGTAAGAGCTATCAGAACACTAAACACTGCATTCTACAAAGGTCAGTGTTAAACTTACTTCAGGTAATTACTTTTACCCTTATACATATGCACTTTATGCATATATGCATACTAGGGATTGCAACATATGCAATGCAAGTCCAATTTTTGTCCCAACATCAAACAAATAAATGCAAAAAACAAATGTTTAACCAAGTTTTGACTGTCATTAAGAGCATAACTAAAACCACAAAACAAATCAAGAAAATTACTTCAATCAATATACTCCATAAATGAATACAAGGAAATTACAAGAAGAAATAGTGGACAAAGTGAATTATTTCTTCCAACTATGCTAATATAGAGAAGAAAATGTGAAAGAAATGGAGGAACTGAAGATATTACAAAACTTAATGCAATAAATGAGTAAGACCTAGATGTTCAATATGAAATGATTATGCATACAAGTGGGATCAATGAAAATCACTAAATATCAAAATCCCTTCCTTTATGGTTCTGTAGTAAATTGATTCAAAGGAAGTAACCATCAGCTGACATAGTAGTAGATACACATACACATACACATAAATTAAAAGAATATGATACATCTCAATTTGTATATATTTGTGCATAAATATAGTCTAGGACTTATCATGCCTTCAGGACAGGATGATTTAATGCTACAAAAACAACATATCAAGCCCTAATCCTACCATATAAGTTTGGCTACATGAATTCTAACTTGCCAGTCATTTCTTGGTCTCCCTCTCTACCTTTTTAGTTAAATTCTTGTTACATTCCATTCACTCTCCTCACAAGAGCCTCTATTGGTATTCTTTTCGTGTGACCAAACCATTTAATCATGTCTCATGTATCTTATCTTCAATAAAATTGGAGGGATGCTTATTAAAGATAAGATATGCCAGATGTGATTATGATAGTTTATAGACATGTGAGAAAAAGAATACCAAAGTTGCACTAATTAGAAGGAAAAATTTTGTAACATGAACTTCAATGAAAGACTAAAAATACTTGCGAAAGCCTTTAAACATGACATGGGATATAAATGGCCTTACAAAAGATATGGCCATTGATAGAGATGATTAGAAAGTTAAAATGGGATTCAGGCTTGGAACGATTATATTCTATTATTACATACCTTGCTATATATTACCAAATATTACAAAATGCTACAAAGTTTGTTTTGTAATATATCTATATATATATATATAGTTATACCAAGTTAAAATTCATAACATCTTCTTTGTAATATACATATATATATATTTTTTTTTCATAACACTAGAATTGGAGGAAGCCCCGACATCTGAAGTCTTTCGGTAACAGCCGTCACCTTCTCCCCTATAACCAACGGACCCGACCCAACTAGGCAATTAGGCCAGGCTGGGTAAATCCGGGTCGAAGACCCGTGCCCGTGGCCCCTTGTGTAGCGTAGCGATACAATGTTGCATTGCCCAGGGATCGAACATGCGACCTGGCAGTACCCAACACCCTAAGAAGTTCTATAACTTTAGCATATAATTATAACAACCCCATGATTAAATAATGGTCTATAATACTATATTTTATGACATATAGTTAAAACAATATCATAACTATAAACTACCAAAATTATTGTCATAATAAATGACTAAAATTTTAATATACAAATATTACATCCTAAATTGTGATAGTGATGCATTATATATATATATGATGGTATTTCAGTCACTAAAAGGTGAATTATAAAGAATACCTCAAATGGTCTTTATCCTAGGGGATTGTATCCTAACTCCCTGTTGAGTACTTTGCTACTAGGTAGCATGAAAGAGTTTCCGATATGAATAAGAAAATGCTGGACCCTAAGCCTGCCAGAACATTCAACAAAACTCCCATGGTGTAGCTACATTCACCCCTATATACCTATGCATTGTATGTATGCATACTTGTGATTGCAGTACACAAGATGCACTACAATTTTTTATCCCAACCGTCAAACAAATAAATGCATGTTAAATGTTTAATTAAAGTTTTGAGTGTACATTATTAAGAGCACTATTAAACCTATAAAACATATAAGGAAATGTCCCTGTTGTAATATGAAGAACATCTATGGAAATTTCAACACTTCCCTATTTAGTTCATGAGTTACTCAGCACATAATCTAGTCTAGTTCTTTAACTTTTCCCTAAAAAAACCTTATCATTTACATAACAAACATAAATAATGGATCTCCTACAGTATCATAATACTGGACAAGAAGAATAAAACTAAGAATAAAAGGATTAGGCATATCTTGAAGAAAAAAGAAACAAAGCCAAGGGATAATAACCAAAAAGACTAGAAATTGCAGACAACATGAACAAGGCTCAAAATTTAACAAGAAATTGCAGATATGAGTGAACAAGACTCAAATTTTAACTAGCAATTTCAGATAAGAGTGAACAGGACTCAAAACTTTAACTAGAAATAGCAGATAAGAGTGACCAGGACACAATTTAACAAGAAATTGCAGATCAGAGCGAATGGGACTCAATTTAACAGGAAATTGTAGATCAGAGCGAATGGGACTCACTTTAACAAGAAATTGCAGATCAGAGTGAACAGGAGTCAATTTAATTAGAAATTGCACATAAGAGTAGCAAAGACTCAAAATTAAGTATACCCTAATGAAGATCTGAAATTTAAAGTACGTAAAAGAGGCAAAATCTTCAAATTGCCCAAACCCTGCTTTTATTATTTTTCAGCTATTCAATTTGAAGGAAGCTACCCTCTAATGATAAAAATAATATATACACATAAAATACAAGATTTTGACAGGGCTCATCATACCTTCAGGGGGAGGTTCAATTAGGAGAACATGATCAAGTGAGAGAGAAATCAGAGAAACCCAGAAATTATGCTTGAGAAGGGAGGGAAGGGCAGAGAAAATGAGATGAGGCCCAAGCCTTTTGACTGGTCAAGATGGCATCAGCACTAGATAACAATCAAGCAAGTAAATTTACATTTTGGGACAAGTGACTTTATTACTTCCAGTAATTCTAACAGAAACAGAAGATAAGAAAGAAATAAAAGAACTAAATATTACAAAATAAATGTATTAAGTGAGTATTAATGCTGAGAATTCATATTAGATCATCATGAATATGAGGGGCAGAATCAATTTTGTGAATTTGTTGCCAGTCTGTCATGTTAAGTTTCTTTTCACAAAGAAAAACAAGAAAAGGAAACATGTTTGATAGGTATAATGTACATTAAAAATAAAAATAAAAAAAAAACATGATCGATAATTGTAAATGAATTATTTTTTTTATTGGATCTACATGTCATTAACCAATTATTTATTTTTATTAATATTTTTAGTGTTAATACCAATATTAGTAATGGTGTGCAAATCATCCCAATAAAAGATTGGTTCGGATACCTTGGATCAAACATCCAAAAAGCTAGGGAGATTAATAAGTGTTACCTATAGGATTAAACTGGGATGGTTAAAATGAAAAGGTGAATAGCATTCTACATAAGATTCTATTAACCCTAAAAAGAAAATTTTATAAGACGGCTATAAAACTAGTATTGCCTTATAACAAAAAGTGTTGGGTAGTAAAGCACCAAATGTGCAGAATACAGGTGTAACAGAAATGAGGATGCTATAACGGACAAGTAGTCATACAAGAAAAGATAAAATTAGAAATGAGATTATTTGTAATATGGTTAGAGTGACTCTTATTGAAAAGAAGATGCATGAAACATAATTAAAATGTTTTGGTTATGTGAGAAGATCAATAGACGCTCTTTTGTGAAGAATAGATGGAATTAACAAGTTTTTTAGCAAAAGAGATAAGAGGAAGATTAAGAAAAACTCTGTAAAGACTCTTAGGTGTGATGTGAGTTATAAAAACCTTACACACAATAAGGTCATATATAGACATGATTGACAAGCTAGAATACATGCAACCAATCCCAAATAGTTGGATTAAGGCTTTATACGTAAATTTTAAATTTGATGAACAATAGTAGTATAAATATTAAAATTGGCTATCTACTATTATTATCGTTTAAAACCAATACCAATGATCAAGATAATAATATCGTTATATTAATAAATCAATATTATTATATTAGCAAATCATTAGTGGGTTATATTAACAATATAATACTGAACTATAATATTATAACATTAATATCATCCATATTAATATTATATTACAAAAATATAAATTGGAATTAGAACTAACAAGAATTATCAACAATTTAACACTATTAACAAAACTATGAATATGATAATATAAGCAAAAATGAAATTAGTATTATAATAATAATTATTATTATCATTATCATTTTAATACTATTAATTATTTACTGCCAAATTATCTAAAAACTTAAACTTGTAGAGAAAGAGGTAACAATATTTTTTACACTAATATTTATACTTAATAAATACTGCAATGATAATTTTAATAACATTAGATTATATAATATAATAGTAGTATTATCATATTGTAACATCAATAAAAATGATAGGACGTGTAAACACCCTTTTTTTTGTGTGTTCATTTTTGCCCTGTTATTGTTTCCTGATTTCATTTTTTGAAAATCTTAGTATTTATCCAAGAACAATATTTCTGCTGTCAAACTGTCCCTATCATAAGAAATCAAACGGTATGGGAAACAAAACATTTTAATAAAACTGAAGTCCCAAAAAAATTAAGCGCACAGGTCGCTTTAACTGTGGGTGAGATATTTCTGCAAGGATCCATTGGTAGGAATTTTTTATCAACAAAGAAAATCAAATAAGTTGTCAGTGAGGTTTGGGTGTCAAAATCTCTTTCTTGGTAGACAAAGTTTGGACAATTAACCAAGGTGTCTTTCGAATGTCAAAATTAACACTGTACAAGACAGTGTATGTTAATTCATGCATCAGCCTTTGCACAAATTTATTGTGTATTATTACCTAAAAGGAACCTTTTTCAAATCTCCACATTTCAAACTCAAAACACTTCCACATCTCATTTGTACTCATTCAGCATGAAACTACAAATATTTATGAAAAATGAGCCACATCAGACTCAAGTCAAGAGTAACTCCACAAGAATTTGCTTTCATAACTCCCAAGTATGCCCAACATAATGTAGGAAACCAGTAGGAGTTTATCTGCATAACATAATGTATTTACTCTGATGGTAAAGAGTACAAAAGGCAAACTAAAAAAACCACAGTTATACAATTTTAAAATCAACTTTACAGGGAGAGCGAGTGAAACTGTCACATAATATAAGCTTTCAGCATTATGCAGGACAACCACTAACACAACAGGACCTCACATCCACAGGAAGGTTGGCAGCTGAATGTTGACTCTTCTAAATCAATTTGAAAGAGATGATGAAAGCAGGAGTTCGTTTTGGCCATAGTACTAAGAAATGGAACCCTAAAATGCACGTTATATGTTTGTAAATTGTACATGTCATCATATTATAAATCTCACTAGATATTGAAGTCAGTCTCAATGGTCAGATTATTATGGATTGTGATAATATTTTTCATACTTTTATCTCTTCCTTCTTCAAGCTCAAGCCAGAGTCATTTCTTCTACAGTAACATAATGCCAATCAAAAGGTAAAAATTTAAATTGAGAAAACATAGGCATGACTGGAACAAAAGATAAGGAACTAACCTAGCTGGTAGTATGGATAAAAGACTAGAAACTGCAACAATAATGCAGAAAAGACACAAATACAGTGACCATAATCCTCACAAACACCCGAAATTAGTGTCCTTAAAGAGACATGAGATGATTTCCTGGTTCTATGTAGTGTGTGATTGAAAGGAAACTACTGACCATGACAAAATAAACATATGCCATGCATCAGGAACAATTGCAGTGTTTGTACTATTTTTTTTCTTCATATAGTGATAGAACTTCTGTAAGTCAATGTAGTATAATTTTATTTTGCATATTTATTAATTTTTTACTTAATATTTGCAAATATTTATAAAATATATATTTAAAAATCACAGAAGAAAATCATGTCAGAAAATAAAGGAGACAGAAATGACCACGATCACAGAAACATAAAAAATGCTATTTTCTTAAACGAGTTCACTTTTTGAAAACAAAAACACTCAACTAGAAGGCATTTTCTCTTTTTTTTTTTCAAAACTTTGTAAATAAACAAAAAAAATGTAAACAACAGCGAGATCAAGCAAGCCCTAACAATTGCAGTAACATAAAAAAGAGCGATCGAGTAAAAGACTGAAGAATATCATATCCATCATGATGTTGCTCCTGATGCAAGGCATCTTATTTTCTCTGTTTCAGATAATCATATCCACCATGAGATAGCTCATGTTGCATGGTGTTTTAGCTTTTTCATTTTCTTTCTTTTCATTGGATGCTGTTTTGCACTGCATTAGATTTTCTTCATTCTTGAAGCAAGGGACACCCAACCCAATCGCTTGTAAAATTTGGCATGTCATCCCCCTTGGTGTGATGTAGTCCATTTGGAAGGAAAAAAATAGTAGAATTTTTATGGGTCTATAGCAATGTTCTGAAATACAAACCAGGGTGTTGAACTAGAAAGGGAAGATGTTCATGGTTCAAAGGTCTGACCCAAGTCAAACCGGAATGTGTATTTATTAAATATATAAATATATAATAATTAAAACTATCATATAAAAATAAAAAATAGAATTAAATGCACACATAATTACACAATAAACTTTGAATTTGAGATGAACCAATATAAATGCAAACTTTAAAAGTTAATAAAAAAAATAAATAAAAATTTCTCATTATCTTAGGATATTTTCTCTCTCCCCTCCTTGATTTACTCCTATTTCATTTTCAATGTTGCGATGTACTCCCTTATTTATGCTGCTATTCTATTTTACAATGTTACAATTACCAAACCTGTCACAACCCTAGGGTTTAGCTTGGGTCTAGGAAGGAAATTGGAAGAATTCAGGAGAGAAACAGAGAAGAATTGGAGGGAGAGACAGAGCAGAAATCAAGAGAAAAGAGGGAAATGAGAGAGAGAAAGTAAGGGAAGAAATATGAATTCACTATATCATTTCAACCTCCATTTCTCTATATGCTATGGCCTATTTATAGGCTGTTCAACTGATAGTATATTCTAGAACAGTACCCGTGTGCACTTCAACAGAATTGATAGCATTTCTTAACAAACAATTGTAACTAATGACTTGGGTCATGACAATCCCCCCTCCTTAAAAGATTCCTTGTCTCCAAGAAACTTATTACCATTGTGTCATTGTTATTCATCAGATGCCCATCTTCACCAACTGGTTTCTTCTTTGCCTTTTCTTGTTCTCCTCTCATATTACCCTTTTCTTTTGCTTTCTCTTTCCTTCTTCCTTAACAATACTACAACTAGCTGCAACCCCAAGTCCAACCATCCACTTCTTCCCTATTGCCATTGAAAATGGTTCCAATGAAGCTATCAATCCTGTAACCATCTCATTTCCAGTCATAAGAAGAAATTCAAACTTCTCTTTAAGCAAATCAACCCTTTTGGTAGCTGTTGTCCTATTTTGTGTGCCCATGCCAATGACATGCGTATGAGATATCCCAAATAAGGTGTCCGGTGCAATCCTTTCCTCCTTCTCCTCAAGTACTTGGTAAATAGGCTTTTCAAGCTCCTTCCTCTGTTGCTTTCGGAGATCAATAGCATCAAGAGTCACAGTACTAGTAGGAGTGCTTGAGAGGCTGTCAACTAATTGAATGCCATCCTCCAATTCCTCTTCCTCAATCTCTTCTTCCACCTCCTCTTCTTCCTCTTCTTCTTCTTCCTCCATATCACCCCAATGTTTGGTCTTATTAACTGGTTCCTCCTCATAGTTGGGCTGATCTTGTTGTAGAACCCCAAAAACATCACCATCTAGCGGACGACCATATTCATCAGAAGGAGGTTTGCCGCAACCTCTCAGATGATAACCACAACTAGCTCCAGGGGAAATAGAAGCATTCAGTCCCGGAATTTTCAAATGCGGATAAGAAGAGGGTGGACCATATCTTTGGATGCAAATGAGCCATGGGGGAGGAGCACCTTTAGGCATCCCAAGAGCTTCTTTTAGTTCATGCGACAACATCACACACTTCATCTCCCTTAGCTTTACCTCCAACTCTTTTCCTTCAAAACACATATCACCGTGTGTTGGCTTAGTTTGATATTTGAAAAAAGCCTCGTGGGGAACCTGATAATCAATATCCATCTTTCCCATATTTGGTTGTATCCTCTCTCGTTGTTGCTGTTGGAGTTTCTTACTATCCTCTTTTCAATATAAGTTTGTTTGATTTTCTCAATCCTTGTAGCTGCCATGAAATCGGGAAGTTGAAAAGGCTGTTTCTCAGTGCCTAATTTCCCCTAATATTCCTCCACCGTTCCCTTCTGTTTCAGCTTATTGAATCCCTCAATGACATCCGTCCTCGTCTTCTCCCCGAACCTATTGCAAAGATCATTTACGAACTTCTGCCAGCTCCATTCCACCCTTCCTCAACTCCAATTTTGAAACCAAGCGTCTGCCACACCATCCAAATGAGATGCAACCATGTTCACTTTCTCCATTTCAACTTCTCGGTATTGATAGAACACTTGCTTGCACCTCCTGATCCACCATTTCGGCCTATCTCTTTCAAACGCTGGAATAACCATCTACAGTGTTGGGGATGTGGAAAGGTTTCCTCCACCTCCTCTAACCACATCTCCCTCCTCTGCCTCCGACCTCTCCCTTGCTTCCATAGGATCGTTAGGCCCCTGCCTAGATCTTAGCGTCGTTAGAATTGGCGTCGATGAAGCTCTGGGAATGAAATCCGTCGGAAGGCGGACATTAGGTTGCCGAGCTAACATGCTCAAGGCAACATTTAACTGTTGGCTGATTTACTAGCGGAATCCAACAATTTCCACCCGAAGCCCACTAACGACTCGATCCAAATTGTCCTCATACTCCGCTCGATAGCAATTCACCTCCACTTGGAGTTGCTTGACACCAATTACCAGATTGTTCGTCCTGGTTACCAATCATTCCATCCTCATTCCCTCTACAATGGCCGATTACCAGGTTGCCCAACTAGGTTCTCATCATCTATGTCAGAATTGCCTCCCCGATCAACACAGCAGCCACAACAACACTCCTAGATCTGAATTTCAGCGCCTCAGATCTGGATCCTCTTCCTAGATCGCCTGAATTGCTTGGCCCTGCTTACTGCCAAAACTCCTCGCACCAACTAGCCTGCAGTAACTGATCATCGTTAGCTTTGATCAGCCTTCAACTCGAATCGAAACCCCACAGCCAGAGACAACTACTGCCCAATCGCCGTCCAACATTGTCCAATGGTCGAAGGACCACCTGCTCCACTGTCACTTCTTCAATTCGCCTGGATGGCCAAAATCGACTCTGCTCGCCATCGCTACAGATTCAACGATTGCCTCCCTACCAATTCCTCCTTCTCACCTAATCACCGACAATCTTCACAATTCGCCAAGAATTGTCGGCGTTGTTCCTTCTCACCTCAATCACTTGAATCTGCTTCAATTATCAGCCGAATTTTACTCGCTTGAAGCACTGACAATCACCTGGCTTGTCGGAGACAGATGCACTAAATCGCCTTGGCTCTAGTAGCTTTGATCAGAATTGTCGCTCGCCGTGGATTTCGAAAACCTGCTGCACAACTCTATTTTTGAGGTCGCCCTCTTGAATCGCACGCTCCCGCCTGGAATTGCCTTGCTTCCAGAAAATCCCCTCCAAAAATTGCTGACCTGTTACAACTCTGAAAATCGCTTCAAGTTCTAACAACGATTGCCGTGATGCAACAATCGCCAAGCTGACTCCTTACTCACTGGAATGTCAGCTCCGAATTGGATCAGAAACAACCTCTCAACTGCCGAGAAGCACCATTAGAATTCGCTTCCCAAGACCAATTTACAGTGATTGAATGAACCGTTTTCGTCGGAATCTTAGCTGAAAATTGTCAACTCTGATACCAAATGTTGGAAAAATTCAGGAGAGAAACAGAGAAAAATTGTTGGAGGGAGTGATAGAGCAAAAATCAAGAGAAATGAGGGAAAACAAGGGAGAACGAGAGAGAGAAAATAAGGGGGGAAATATGAATTCACTATATCATTTCAACCTCCATTTCTCTACATGCTATGGCCTATTTATAGGTTGTTCAACTGATAGTATATTCTAGAACAATACCCATGTGCACTTTAACAGATTTAATAGCATCTCCTAACAAACAATTGTACCTAATGACAACATTGCCCCTCCAATTCCTCTTGAGTCATGACAAAACCCACTTATCTTCTTTGTTCTCTCTCCATAATTTCCTTCATATTTTCTCTGTTCCCTCTCCTCATATGCACAATCTAGTTTAGGGTTTATCACATAGTCGCCTTCTCTATTCTCATATGGTTATTTTCTCTCTCTAAATCCTTTAATTGCTTAGTCTTCTCCTCCTCTCAATGATTGTTTGCCCTTCATGAATTGTTGTAGTGATGGAAGAGTGGTGGGTTGGCCTTCTGTTATAGGCTATTTTGCACTTGGCCTTGGTTCTTTTTTATAGGGTTCACTTCCTTGAGGAAATTATTTTCTTTTATAATTGACATTTGGAAAAAAAAAAAAAGAAAACACTCATGTAGCATATTAATGAAAATAACTAATCAAATGTCACACAAATTAAGAGATGTTGTACAGCCTTGACCAATCAAAATTCAATAAATGAACTCTTAACAAATCTAGAAAGTAAAGGAAATGAATATTTTCAAAATGATTAAATTCCCATAGAAAAACCAAGTAGACAGATCTATTAGGAGTGTCTTAACAGTTACGTGATGATCCAACAGGTCAGAGGTTTGATAAAGAACTCAGTAAGTTCTCATTGAGGTTGGGTATCAAACTTCTTTTATTTCAGAACATGATTGGTTAATGAAACCAAAACAGTAGGCCCTTCAAAATGCCAAAAATGAGCATATGCTAGATAGTTTAGGGGAATAATTTTTCAATCACCACATTCCAAACTCCACTTCCCCACATCTGCACTCATCAAGCATAAAAACTACAAATTGATGAAGAATGAAAATCTCATCATAAGTTAACTAGACAATAATAACAATTTTGAATTTAATATGTATAACATGCAGCAATTGCTTCAAGAGACCTTCCAGTATAATATATTCATATAAGCATGGGAACTGGCAGGAGGTCTCCCTACATAATAACAATTACCAACTATGATATTAAAGAGTAAAAAAATCCAAAGAAGTATCATGCAAACATTTAGAGGCCAATTTCAAAGGAAAGCAAGAAAAACTCCTGAGATAACCAACAAAAAACTTGAAGGAGAGTTGCAGAAAAGAGAGAGCAACTCTCTTTCCCGAAGATGCCTACTTGGATCTTGTTGAAGATTAACAAGTTTTGTTAACACTAATTTCCATATGCCCCTTTTCCCTTGGTCATTGCACATACCACTATTTCTTAACAAATATATTGAGAGAGACTTTGAACTCTGGAGTTTTTATTCAATGATTACGGTCATCTCAAACAATTTCTGTGTCCATCCATGGACTTTTTATTCAATTAAAGCTTCCATCTGAATGCAATTATATTGGTTGATATCGAAGTCATATATATGCGGAGGTTTTTTGCAAATACAAGCTAGATTCAACTTCAAATATTTAGGGCTTCACTAAACCTAAAGCTGGTTCCTAACATACTATAATAGCATAGAAATACTGATGTATATAAGTAATTGTTACAAGCATGCGCAATAATTTTCCTAACATCAAGGAAACAAACATATATTAAATGTTTAAAGGTAATATATTAAGAGTGAAACTAGGAGCAACAAACATACACCGTAGAAAGGAAATCAATAGCACATAAAAGAGGTCAACGAATCAAATAGCCCCCAGTAAAGGTGGCATGGCTTAATTATCCCATAGGCCTAAGCCATGCTGGTCAGACCTACCCCCCCTGGGCGGGGGCCCCCGACCATCAAGTGGAAGTTTTGGTGAATAAAGAAGATCATATGAGTTCCTGTTCAGGTTCAGGCATCAAAATCTTTTCTTGATGAAATAGAAAGTTTAACTAAAAAAAACCAATAAAATTATCAAAACTACTGCTAAACTTCATTTTTTTTTGTAACAAATATAAACTGTCATCCATACAAGTCAAAAGGGAGGCACTATGACATTGGGGCATCTTAAGGGGGTGTCGATCTTTGTGAGGCAGATAACCCCACTACAACAGGATTTTGATCTTGGTGAGGTTAATAACCCCACCACAACAAATATTAGCCAATACCACCACCTAGAGAGGCTAACTCAAGGATACTGAAACACTCAAAACTCTAGGATTCCTCAACTAGAGAAAAGAGCACAAGGGAAAACCTTGTATACAAAATATTTCACAAATACTCAAGATTGACTTTAACTAAACATCAACTACTATTATATAATGCTTCAAAAAGGGGGTGCCTTGCAATTCTGATGTGGAACTTGCATCATTCTCCCCCGGTTGGGAAAAGACTCGTCATCGATTCTTGGGCAACTTCGTCACTTTCATCTTCATAATATGGGAAGGGATTAGGTGGCAATCCAAGAGGGGTCTCATCAGGTACAACATCTTTGAATTTCATGAGAAGGGTGGTGGGGGACACGATGGGAAGTATTTTTTGAAGATATTATTAATATTTTTGTTATTTGTTTTATAATATGTTTGTTTATTCCTTTCCTAATTAGTTTTGGAAAGATTATATATTTCTTAATTAGTTTTGTAAAGATTGTACATTTCATAATTAGTTTTATATTTCCAAGATTTAGGGTACTAGTTAGGATAGGATTTGATCTTCGATATATTTCCTAATTAGCTAGGGTCTCAGTTTATAAAAACCCCTTAGAGATGTATTGTTAAGCAAACTTTGATTATTGAATTTGATATTGAGAATTGGCTTGAGTAGTTGGGTTGTCTTGTGTTTTTGTTTAGGGTTTTGCGTCAAAGGGACTTGACTTCATAAAGTAAGAGCAATGAGGCAAGATTCTCCTTAGCAATGAAAGAAGGCATGCTATCCCAATTCTCAATAGGTTTTGTTGAGGCTCAACTTGTTGATCAATGCTTTATTTCTTAATGAATTTGTAGAATGAGTCTTTGGCTTCATGGGAAGTAATGCGAATTTTGCACCATCCTTACTAAAGGAATGAGTGTTTAGATTTCCATCATGAAAGGTCAAATGATTACACATCCAAGGACAACGTAGTAGCAAGTAGCATGCATCCATGGGAATGACATCACACCAAACTTCATCTTGATAATTCCTACCAATTGAGAATTTGTCAAAACAACGGTTGGTGACCTTCACTTCATCACCTCTCCTCAACCATTATAGTTTATAAAGGAGAGGATGGTCTTCAATCAGGAGCTTCAACTTTTCTACCATATAATTAGTGACTACATTTTCACAGCTTCCACTATCAATAATGGCATTACAGAACTTCCCCATTAATGTACACTGTATATGGACAATATTGTGTCACAGCCAACTCTCATAATCAGGAATCATGACATAGGTTTCAACGTAAAGTAAGAGATTTCCCCTGATTGGCACAAACAATTTCTTCGTCGGCATCTACTAATTGAGTCAAATTTTGCTCAACTTCCTTTTCATTAGTTTATCATTTGCTCCCTCTTCAACAAGTCAGACGATGTGTAGGGCTGGACAATTAGCAGCAATGTGCCCAAATCCTTGACATTTGAAGAACTTTCTAATGCTAGTGCAGGAAGCACAATTTGATCCCAGTTCTTTGTCACCTTTGGGAATTACCTTTGTTGATTCAACTTTCAAGAATGAAGGCCTTGAGATTTGACTTTTGGAAACAATATCTTTCCTCATTTGTGGCCTTTCAACCTTAAAAGCTAGACGAATGACATCATTTAGCGGTCCAATAATATTGGAGTAACATAACGCTTATAATATCAATGTAGCTCACTAAGATAATGCGCTATAGTTCGTTCTTCTAGTTTGCAGATGTCACACTTAATGAGTAGCTATTCAAACTCCATTACGTATTCTTCTACGAACATAGTATGCTATCACAAGTTATGAAATTTGAGAAATGTCTATTGTCGGTAATGCTCAAGAATAAACTTACTTTCGGCTCTCATCGCATCTTATCCCAAGATTTGGTCTTGTGCCAACCTTCTCGCTCCCTTTGTCTCTTTGAGATTGTCGACCACATGAAGCATGCTTCTTTAACTTAATAGCAACAAGCTTAACCCACTTATCATTTGGAATATCTTAAAGTTCAAAAACTCATTCTATAGTGAAGAATTAGTCAATGAAGTCATCTAGTTGCAATCGTCCTTCAAATTCAAAAATGTCAACTTTGATCTCGAGTCACTAGGCCTTTGGTTGGCAGTTTGAATGTGAAAATCGTCCTCAAAAGAAGCAAAGTTTATGTGTGGGAAGGATTTGCTACTCAAGCTATTGTCATCAGAATTTTAATTCTGGTTCTGATTATGTGAGCCTTCATAAGCTTCAAGCCTTTATTTAAGAATCCGTCTCTGTAGCTCATCCATTTCAATTTCTTGAAGATTTCTTTGACGAGCATTTTGACATCTTGGATAACTCAAGACACCCACAAGAGAATAGAATAGGATAAGAAGTGGCACAAATTGGAGGATGATGTTGGAGTGGCAGGAACCACGTATTGTGAAAACAATTAATTAATCAAGTTTTCTGATGTATAGGATCCACTATAGATGGCAAGTAGAGAGCATATGACTCAATTAATTAACTAAACAAGCTTGTGAAAAAAAAAATGATGGAGTAATTAATTAATTAAGTTTTTTGATGCACAAGATCCACTACAAGTAGCAAGTGCAGAGCATATGACTCAGTTAATTAACTATACAAGCTTTTTGAGGCATACGTTCCCCTATAAGTGGCAAGTGTAGAGCATGTGACTTGCACAAATAGGCTCTAATACCAACTAAAATCAAGACTTCTTAAGAGGGTGTCAATCTTGGTGAGGTTAATAACCCCACCATGGCAAGGGCGTTGATCTTGGTGAGGTTAATAGCCCCACTACAACAAATATTAGTCAATACCACCACCTTGAGAGGCTAACTCAAGGATACTGAAACTCTCAAAACTCCAGGAATCCTCAACTAGAGAAAAGAGCGCTAGGAAAACCTTGTATATAAAATATTTCACAAAAATCAATGATGAATTTAATTATACATTAACTACTATTATACAATACTTCAAACGGGAAGGTGATGCCTTGCAGTTCCGAGGTGGGACTTGCATCACACGATAACAGTAACATGCTGGCATGCTGATGTGGCTTATTCTCAGATGAGTAAGCAGATTTTGAAGGCAAAATTGGCAAAGGATTAGGAAAGAAAAGAGTAAGAAATTCTAATTTCTGAAAAGGGGGAAGGAGAAGGAAACTGAGGCAAAGAAATAGGGAGAAAAGAAGAGCAAATGATTTGATAGGTGGGCTGAGTGTACCAGAAAAGAACGGAAAATTAAAAAAAAAAAAAATTAAGGGGAAAAAATTAAAGAAACTGTAGTACACACACACAAATGTATATCTATATATGTGTTGATATCAACCCTAATATGCTGATATGAATGCAATGTACAAGAAGAGAGGAAAATCAAATAATGGGGAAATGGGAAAAAAATAAAGAAAAACCCCAATATATACATGGATACACATGTATAAACCTAATGATTTCTCACAGATTTGATTGCAAACAACAAATTTCTTTCACACAAAACAATGGGAACCTTTCTGCACCTTCCCTCTCTTTCCCTTTCATTCTATGGATTTTTGGGTAAAATTACCACACACAAAAAAAAAAAAAAAAACAAATTTTCAACATGTTCTCAATTTTAGACCGAACTTTTAAATTTGTTTCAATAGCCACACTGAACTTTCTTTTTAGTTTAAATTGCAGACTGCTGTTACATCCCATCTCCAAAACCCTCTTCCTATTCTCCAAAACCTTCCTAAAACCCACCACCCACACCCATACAGCCACCTTGACTGCTGATACCTCCAAACACTCCATCTTCAGTGTTATCAAATACAACCCACATGGTTATTCAACACAATTTAGAGAGTCCAACCACCATCATTGAGTGTGTGGATGCTCTCTCTCTCTCTTTGTGCGCCTGTGAGTTTATGTGACTGGCACATAATCAATTAATAGTGAACATTAACAGAAACAGATAGCAATCTATAATTGAATCAAAATAGAAAGTTGGGTGAGCCCCTTGAAAGAATTAAAAGTTGAGTTCAATTTTAAAAACACAGTGGAAGTTGGATATCTTTGGTAATTTACCCTAATTTTTTTCCCTTTCTAATTTTACCTCCATATTTTTCCCTCTTATCCAATATTAGACACACCATATGCCAACTTGGTGCTCCTTGCACACTCAGCATGCCAAATGTGTGTTTAACAGCCAACTTTAATTATTTAATGTTTTGATGATGACAATTTAGATTTGTTCCAAAAAATGAAGTTTAACACAGCAGGTTTAATAATTTTTAAAGTTTAGTGTAAAATGGAAAACTCAGTAACATTTGATATTTTATTGGCTTTTTACCTAGTAAATAAAGCAAAAACATGTAATTTCCATTTTATGAAAATGGTTGCAAGTACCGAACAGAATCTAGCAGGGGATGAGACATTCAAGAATTCTCCATGAATAACATGTGAAAGGAAGCAATCTCGGGACACATTAACTCTGTGTTGCAGTGAACTGAACCAGGTAATCGAAGGCTGGAAAGTAGTTGTAAGACAATGTGGTTGTACGTCCAGATAATTTATCATTCCAAACCAACATATATTGGCAAATGAGCCGTTTGCATTTTGCATTCAAAGGTTAGCCGCCCAAACGTAGTTTTTTTACCACCGCCCCCCCCCCCCCCCCCCAAAACAAAAAACAGAGAAAAATCTTCACTACTCCATCGTCTACAGTATTGATAACAACCTCGAAAAGAAGTAAAATTTGAAATTGTGAAAACCAGAAAAAAAATTCTAGAACAAACAAAAGGCACCAAAATCAGTTACCCCAATTTCTAGCATTTAAAGAGAACAAGACAAATTTCCTGGCTCTAAGCAACTCCAGGCAACGAAAAAATCAGCATGCATATATACGTATACACAAATTGCAAGGTTTTGAAATGTGAGAATGTGCAGATAAGACGGTAGGGTTTTCGCGAACATCGTACCTTCGTCGTCGACGGTGCAATTAAGAGAGAAGCGGAGAGTAGCGCGTCGAGGGTTGGAGAGATATGGAGATAGGCCGGTGAAAAACCCTAGGAATTTATTACCAACGGCGAGAGGAGCTCCGATTGGTGGCGGAGGAACGCCGCGACAGTGAAACCGTATCGGTCACGGAGAGAGAGAGGGAGAGATCAGAGGTGGCTGGAGTGCTGTGACGGGTGATCATGTGACCGGCTGTTACTGTTAAGGAATGCATTTTATTACTTATATTTCTTTCTTTTTCTAGAGGCATATATGTATTATTATAGTGAAAATGTAAATCCGTGCTGGAGTTTAGAATTTGAGAGCTCCTATTGGTAAAGTGTCTTGCTTGGATAAACAGGGATTAGATTCGAGATTTAAGGAGAGTTTACATTTTTTTTATTAATTTATTTTGTATTTAAAAGTATTCTTATAATATTTGGTCTTCTTAATAGTATATATCTATTTCTCATCCTCTTTTTATTTTTATTCATTCTCTTTCTCCCCACTACCATCAAAGTCGACCCAACCCTTTCTCTCCCTTCATTGCCTCTCCCTCTCGATCCACTTCTCTATGTAGCCAACTTATCCTAGTCTAGGCCCCGTACCCACCCATTTTCTGTGCAACTCACCCCATGCCATGTCATGACCCATCCAACCAACACCCACTCCGACAATTACCCACCATGTCAATAACCCACTATGGCAAGCCCTTTCTTTCTCTCCGTTGCTAATGTTCTACACAAGACCAGGTTGGTTGAATTATTTGCCTTTTTTTTTAGTTTCTCTTTCTTTTTGCTATTGATATTGTATAAACTTTTTTGATTCATATAACTTTGTGCATGTGTTCTATTTTGTTTCTGAAGAAGCTTGAAATGAAAACTTGATAATTTTTATTAATCAGATCAAAATGAGCCCCTTCCCCCCTCCCCTAACACACACATATAATACAAATGAGATTGAGATTATTTAACCAATAAACAGGAAACTACTCTTAAAACTAAGGAAAGAAAATATCTCAGAAAAAAGGAAATAAGAAACTAACTTAATGAGAATTGGTTAAACATGGAAACCAAATTTGGCTAAATTAGGAAACAATAAAGTTACAAAGTTGTATAATTACAATTATACACACGAAATTAAACATGGTTTTCTACATCCCCCCTCTCAAGTTAGATTGTAAATGTTGAATAAGCCTATATTGGATCTCATATCTTCATACTTAGTCTTCAGTAGTGCCTTGGTAAGGATGTTTGCAATTTGTATAGCAATAGATATGTAGGAAATGTTGATCATTCCACCTTCAACTTTTTTTTTGTTATGAAGTGTCTATTTATTTCCACATATTTAGTTCAATTATGATGAACAGGGTTTTTAGCTATGCTTACACAACATATTAATTAGATCATCTACTATAAATTGAGGTTCAAGGAGTAACCGCTTCTACCACATTCTTTCACATATTCCATGAGCCATTGCTTGAAATTCGACTTCAACACTACTTTAGGCCACATCTATTTGCTTCTTGTTGTGCCAAGTGACAAAGTTCCCCATTCATAAGTACAATACCTAGAGTTTGATTTGCAATCAGTAGTAGAGCTAGCCCAATATGCATTAGTGAATACCTCAATGTTCATTTTCTTAGTCTTCTTAAAGTAGAGACCTTCTCTAGGAGTTTTCTTTAGGTATCTCAAAATGTTATACAATCGATTCATGTGTTATTTAGTATGATTGTTTATAAATTAGCTGGCTACACTTACTCCAAAACCAATATTAGGTTTTGTGTATAAGAGGTAAATAAGTCTTCCAACTAATCTCTGATATCTTCTTTTATTAACAAGGACATTTTTTCCTTCCTCTTATCTTTAGTGACAATTTCCATTGGGTTATATGCATGTTTGTATCCAAGCATTTCAGTTTCTTTAAGCAAATCAAGAATATACTTGCATTGAGATACGACAATACTTATCTTAGATCTTGCAATTTCCATTTTGAGGAAATACTATAGATTCCCCATGTCTTTGACTTTGAATTCATACGCATGAAACCTCTCGAGTTATCCAATCTCCATTTTGTGATCTCCTATCAGGATTATATCATCCACATACACAATAATAATGGATATCTTCCTACCAGGAGAATTTTTTATAAATAAAGTATGGTCAGACTGACATTGTGAATAATCAAACTTCTTCACTGCCTTAGTAAACCTATCAAACCAGTATTTAGGAGATTGTTTAAGACCATAAAGAGATTTCTTCAACTTACAAACTTTATCTCAGTTTGTCTGATTCTTGAGAGCTATAAGAATCTCGATGTACACTTTTTTTTCTAGATCCCCATTGAGAAAAGCATTCTTGATGTCTACTTGATGTAGTATCCAATCATGATTCTATTGGAATTCCCATATGAATGTGCGTGTGATTTTAAAAATTTTTACATCAAAGATGCACAACAAAATCCTACCCAAACCATATGCAACTCGGATGTTTAAGAAATGCAATATTACATCACATGTAATCAATTGAATGCATACCTAGAAGGCTAATGCAGAGTAGGTGTAGACATTATTTCTACACTAGGATCGTATCTTGCTCAAGCTATGGAGGGCCTACTCCATCCACACCAAGCAAGCCTTCCAAAACTAACTCATTACACTCGTTAAGTTGCTAACCAAAGAGCCTCAAGCTACCCACACTTTGTTTAATTTTCTTGGTCTTTCAAAAACCTAATGCTTAACTCTTGAGCTCGATTTGTAGTAGAAGAAAAAGAGAAACAACAAAAGTGCACGAGAAAGATAACTAAGAGAATAATACATAACCCATGCACAAGCTCAATTTTAACCTTCTAAATCTTCTTCTCGTCTGCAAATTAGGAGGTCCAATCAAAGCATAATAGCTCTTCACAAGATGTCCTCAAGCAACCGCCATGTGTAGGCTACTATTAAGGGAGAACTAGTTTCTCCTGAAACTTACACACACAGTTTGATATATAAAATCGGTTGACCGTTTGTATCAAACTGTTGATCGTTTTTCCAACTCTTGGAAAACCAGTCGATCAACTATAGAAACAGTTGACAGTTTCACCTTGCATGCTACGTGGTCAATCATTTAGCGGCATATGATCCATTATCACTTAACGAATCCCATCATTAATTCTTTATGACATCTTAAGACCCACCACTAACTTTTAAAGGTGTTGAGAACATAACAAGTGCACAGATCTGGTTTTAAATGACATGTTTTACGATGTGTGACTTTCTAGATTCATTGCCAAGCAACCATCAGACAACACTAAACACATTTGATGTTGGTTAAACACTCCCATCTTAAGAATCTCTTTATCTTTTCGAGATGTCCCGACAATCCTAAATGACAACTTGCAATGTTTCAGGACAATCTAAACGATAATGAAGTCTTTTCATATACGAACCTATTACAATTGACGATTACCGTGTAATATAATTCTTCCATCACCTAAAGTCCTGACCAAGCAAAAATCATGGAGTGATAAACTCATAAACTCAGTAACTATGTGTCTAATCTCATTAGTGTAGCTAGATGACACATCGAGAAACTCTTTTTCGATCATCCACACTATTTTATCTAAGGACTTTTCTGTCACACTAATAGTAGATCACATAGGATGTTTACCTCATTATAATGAAGGTGAAGGATCCTGTTCACAAGAACATACCCCTTGTTAGCAATTCATCATACGAAAAAAATTCGGGATAATAAAAGTATAAGTATTATTCTGCTCGACATATTTTAATTATTGTCAAAAATTCAGTCAAACATTTGGCATACAAAAAATATTTAGGATAGAATTAATTCATATTTAATACATATCAACTGAATAAATTTGGCAATAAAAATTTAGTATATTATATATATATATGTGCACACAAAATTAATTTTTTTTTCTCTATATCGAGGACTTGGTACGAAATGGAGTTAATGGTGATCTCGTCGTAAGTATCGCCCCAGCAAGTGAGGCTAAACTCCAGCGACCTACAGTGGATGGGGCGGTCACCGTTAGTGAATGGGTAGGTGATGTCGCGAAGTGAGCCACAAGTGAAGTTGTGTTGGCAATTGGGTAAGATGGTGGTAGTGGTGGAAGAGGAAGGGGCAAAGTGTCCGGAGAAAATGAAAAAGATGACAATGACGGTGAGAATGGAGAAAGAGAATAGGGAAGGCATATGGAATTGGGTGGTGGCTAGCCGAGTATAGGGGATTCGATTTTGGCAGCGGAGATGGCTGTGCTTTTGAACGTTGAATGATGGAGATGGTGGCTGGGGGAATTAGCTTTGGTTGATCAGGAACAATAGTTTAGTTGAATTTTTCAACAAAAATTCGGCTAATTCACATTTTAAACTTTTTATCCTTAAAAGTTGTGTATTAATCCAAATACTTTAAATAGACGTGAGTATAATACTTTTCTGAAAAATAAGAAATAATTTGCAAATTATTCGACTAATTGCTAACAAGGCACTTGTCTCAATGTATTAAGAATACAAGATCACATAAGATAAACGTCTCCACCTCGTAATTGGATGGTTTAGCGCATCAACAAATCTTGCACACTAGCACACAAGACAATTGTGTCGTTTCGAGTCAAATGATCAGTTACACAATCACAACTTAATAACAAGATTATTATCTACTATGCCATGTGATCTGTTATCAACATCATATTTAGTGCATTGTTCAACCATCAGCTACCCATGAGTTTACTATGAGTATCACATGCTCTGTGGTATGTGACTCACCACCCTTTATCATTAATATCTTATACTAACCAAAATAGTGAATTTACATGCTAAACCATAATTGGTTAATCTAAGTCCTCATCTGAAAAATCTAAAGACCAAGAACATTTAAAAAATTCTATTAACTGTGAAACTCGTCACATATTCTTACTAGAGAAACTCATCTATCCTGAATTCAAATCTTAAAAAACACAATGATTTGGGAAGAATTTAGCAACATGATTCTTTTCTTAAGTGAGCTAACTAATAGATAAAAGATAACAATCTAAACTGGGAACTAGTAAAACCAATTCAAGAGTGAGGTTTTTTGAAATACTAGACATCCTCAAGATAGAACCATTAGCAATACGCATTGTGTGATTCTCATAACAACGCGTGAAATTTTGGATGAGAGATACATCACCAGTCATATGGTCAAAGGCTTTAGAATTGACAATCTATGAACTCTTACTGTTAACCTTTTTTACCTTAAGTGCAGTCAAAAAATTATCTTTCTAAGTCACAATTGTTGTTGCCAATGTGGTGTTATTCAGGAAAATTGATGTTTGTTGGGCCTCAGTGATCAATTGTTGAAGAAGTTTTAGTTGCACCTTGCTAAATTGGCCAATTTATGCTATAGTAGAACCCTCCTCGATCATAATATGGTTTCCACAACTCTCTCTCTTATCTTTCAATTTCCAATTAGTGTGCTTCCCATGGATATCCCAATAGTTGTCTAGGGTGTGACTTGTCTTTTTACAGTGATCGCACTATGGTTTCTCTTTCTTGGTTCAATTGTCATTAACTCTCCGAGAAGCCATAGCAGATGTTTCGGTGGTTGGTGGCTAAACTCTTGTGCCCATCATAACCTTTTTTCGACTTTCTTCATGTTGAACTTTTGATGCTACTTCATACAACTTCAGTAGAGGTTTGATGGCTAAGATTCACCTACGGACTTCATCCAAATTTTTCTTAGAGCCCCCAAAGGAAACTTGTAAATTTGTTTCTTCTCAACTATTTTTTTATATTTACCAGCATCAATTAGACAATCCCACTTGGTGGTCTCGTATGTATCTAGTTAGGTGACTAAAATATTAGGAGACCATGAGATCCCCTTGATAGAAATCATGGAGAATACCTTCAATCTTGAATGCCTTTAGTGGGTTTTCAGTGTCAGAATACGTCTCTTTTGCAACATCCTAGATTTCTTGTGCCATCTTATAGAGAATACAATTTTCTCGACTTCATTAGTCATGGAGTTGATAAGCCATGGCATTACCATTTTTTTTCTACCTTCCATACCTTATATTTCAAATCTTCTGAATTCAGTTTAGGAGTTGCACTGGTGAGATAGTTGTCTTTTCCACAACCATGTATGAACATCATAACCGAATGGTCCATTGAAGATAGTTGTGCGCCCATTCAATTTGTGTCTTGTAATAAGAAGAGCAGAGAAATCAAATCCTCCATTAGAACTAGTAACAGAGAGGGGACTTGAGATGAGGAAGAATAGACTTCGGAGGTGAAGGACGCCATTGGGACGATAGAGAAATTTTGGAATCAGAAACACTCTGATACTATGACAAAGTTTGGAATAAAAGCTTGATAATTCCCAATAATCGGATCAAAATCAAACCCACATATATATATATATATATTACAAATGGAATTGAGATTGTTAAGCCAATAAATGGGAAACTAACCCCTAAAACTAAGGCAAGAAAATATCTCAAAAAAAGGTAATTGGAAACTAACTAAATGAGAATTGGTTGAACATGGAAATCGAATTCCCCTAAATTAGGAAACAAATCAACTGAATAATAAAGCCACAAAGCTATAGAATTACAACTGTACACACATAATTAAACACAGTTTTTTACAATTTCAATTCATTATTTTGCTTGTGTTTTTATGGTAATTGTATTTGCCTACAAAGTGTTTGATCAAATTTTTCATGGAATCTTTAGTTGGGTTGATAGTTGTAGTTTGAATCTTTAATTTGATGTGTATTTTGTCATTCTTCTTCATTTTTAGAGTGGTAAGAAATACTGTAATATTGAAAGTTGAGAAAGGCAAATCAAGCAGTTGATGAAGTACAAGTCATTAGGGGAGGCAGATGTGAAAGCGGTATGCGATTAGGCGAGGGTGATTCTAGTATAGGAATGGAATGTGCAATCGATGAAGTGTCTGCTCACGATTTGCAGAGATATACACGAACAATTTTATGATCTTATGCAGTTGTTTAACATATGAGGAAATGCTCTTGATACCAATGAGAGACTATGTAGGTATGTTCTCAACCCTCATTTCTTTTATTTATTTATTTGTTTTATTTTCTTATATAGTCATCATAATTTTGACTTTGGTTTTGGATGTAGAATTATGAATTTATTATTTGATGGTTTCGATGATTTGTTTATTTGATTGTATATGTTCGTTATTGCATGTTGAATTGTTTTGTTTTGAATTTCCATTGTTAATTTGGTATTTAGTGGTTTATGCTGATTTTTGAGTTTTTTCGTGATGTTTAATATGTATTACCTTTTGTGCTAAGGAGTGGGATTCACAAAATTGTGGGGTTAATTTCTTAAATTTTTTGGTTTAATTTTCTCTCTAGCAATTAAAACTATGCTTCTGGTCCCGAGTTTCTTGATTTGTTGGGCTCCACCATGGGGGTAGCAAACACTATAATTTTGTTATGATGTCACATCTAATTTTGTATAATTTGCAATTGTAGTTTCAAATGCTTCTCCTTTATGCAACTATGGATGTATGTTGAATTTTTTGTTTTCAAATCATTTTAAAGATTCTTAGGAAATATATATTGAATTTTTTTTCTACTCTCAAAAAGAGATGAGGAAGTCCATCAATCTATCTTGAGTTCTTACTATAAAATATAACAAATTATAGACTTTATTTATATAAGTGTTTGGTTGATGCTGAAGTTTACTAGAGTGAAGATGAAGTTCCAGAGAAGGTGAAGGTTTTAGGTCAGATTGATCAAGTATGATTTGATTCTTCTTTCCTATGAATGTGTGATCTATTTTTGAAAACAAATTATCATTTATTCTCTTTGGGTACATCTATTTAGATATGCTCTTATTGATAAATAAGGGATTATTCATTTTGAAGCTATAAAGAATACCCACCTCATATGGCGATGTTTTGAACTTTTTTTTGGTGGGATGGATAACGAGCCTAGTTCTATTTTCCATTTTATATAATGGCATGAACTAGAGGATTTTAATGAGGTGTTGGACTATGAATAAGGAAATTTAGAAATACTTATTGAGTCTAGTAGTTGTGACTTTAAGTTAGTTATATGGTTGGTTTTATATCAAATAAGACATGTAGAACACATTGGTGTTAAGACGTCAATTTTAGGAATGAATGTTTGTTTGTTTTCTTTTTAATGTTTTATGGGGGTATTACTTTGGTTTATAAGTGTGGAGATTTCAATCAAATCTATCTCAACACTAATTCAGTCATTAGTTAACTCATTAGACTTGTTAGCTTGGTTAATTACTTTTGTTTCCTAGTTTTTGAGTTTCATTATTCTATAAAGTTAATGTATTTTCTAAGTTTAGTAAAGAATAAATCTCTCTCTCAAAAGTAGCTATAAGGTTCTTAACTAGTATAAGTGTAACTTCCTATTGTTAGTGTATATAATAGAAAACTATGAAGAATGTAATATGTATATATACCAAACAGACTGGTGAATAAAGTGTGTTTTTCTTCTAAATATTTTTTCATGGTATCAGAGTTATCTTAACCAAAAACCCTACATGCTTGTAAATCACAACATGGATGGAAAAAGCAACCTATCTTCAAAGATCATCCCTAGTCCAATTAGATAACATGTTTACCATCACCAGCCACAAGTTGAATTGGCAAAACTACCTATAATGGTCCCAATCCATAATGATGTTCATTTGCAAAAAAAAAAGAATGATGACTATCAAATTGGAGCTACAAGCTAACCAAAGAAGGAAGACCCAAAGTTTTAGATATGGAAATCCAAGAACATGGTAATGTTCTGCCTTATTAACTCCATGACTAATGAGATTGATGAGAATTTTTTACTGTATGATATTGCACATGATATCTTATAAGCTACAAAGGAGGCTTATTCATATGTTGAAAATACATCTAAATTATTTTAAATTGAGAGTATACTTGATGATTTGTAGCAAGGAGAGTCTAATGTTTCCTAGTACTTTAATTCACTAATAAGTATTGGTTTCAACTAGGTAAGTATAACACAATCTAGTGGAATTGTCCAAAATGCAGCCAAATACAAGCAAATTGTTGAGAAAAATAGACTATTCAAGTTCCTAATAAGTTTAAATAAAAACTTAGATGGAGTGAGAGGGAGAATTATGAGTACTAAACTTCCATAAGCATTTGGGAGCCTTTTTCAGAAGTTCGTAGAGAGGAGAGCATGATGAAAATTATGTTAAAGACTACTTCTCCAAATCTGGAAACTTTAGCCTTAACTAAAATTGGGGGAATAAACAACCAAACAAACAAAAATAAATATAACGCCCTTGGTGTGATCACTGTCATAAAACAAGTCACACAAAGGACACTTGCTGGGAAATACAAGGTAAATCAGCTAATTGCAAAACCTAGTCAGAAGAGGAAAAGTCGAGGATATACAACATCTATGGAAGAGACTACTACAACTTTAGATTCACATTTTTTCAGCAAGGAACAAATGGAACTGCTAAAAAAGATGTTTAGTTAGTCACAAATCACTCAACCTTTAGTACTAGCCTTTGGATCCATAACACATAAAAGGTAATTTACTAAGTGATTTTAATGCTGAGTGTGAACAATCAATTGTATGGATTGTTGACTTAGATGCATCAAACCTCATGACTAGAGATATTAAACTATTAACAAAGTTTAATCCCTATTATGAGAACTGGATAATCAAGATTGTAGATGGGTCCCTATCAAGGGTAGTAGGGACAAGTTCTATGACATTCTTAAAGGAATTTATAGTAAATTCTATTCTCTTGGTTCCTAACTTAGACTGCAACCTATTATCAATCAGTAAACTTACAAATGATTACAATTGTGTTACCAAATTCTCAAACAATCTATGTAAATTTCAGGACTTGGATTCGGGGAGGACAATTGGCAGTGCTGAGACATACTCAGGACTTTTATCTTTTCAAGATAGATGACCTCTAGAGTAGACAAGTTCATCCCAGTAGTTGCTTAACCTTAGAAAGTTTAGTTTATTCCTCTATTTTTTCATCTAATAATAATAGTGTAATTATGTTATGATGTTACAGTTTAGGTCATCCAAATTTTGTCTATCTTCACAAACTATATTATAAATGTTATTTTCCAGAACACAAGCAGTTTTATATTTTAATGGATGTAAGCCTTATTTGAAAATCAACCCTTTTTTATTTCAAAATTGATATTCAAGGGGAGGAAACTCTAAATAATTCTCAGGAATATCAATTTTGGAACATTCCAGCCATTTTTAGTCTACAGTAGCAGCAACAACTTGATCCATCCACTTCAAATCCACAGCAGCAACAACCTGACTTCAATCCTTCCCATTCTTCCCAACCTTTCACTAAACAACTAGTAACAACCAATGATCTTCAAGTCTACTTACGTAGGAAGTCTAATTAAGAAAAGATTGAGCAATGAACACGTCCTGGGACTGATCAAAACTTGACCTGAATCTAAGGGTAAGTGAAGGTAATTCCAACAATTCATCTATTGATGATGAACTCAGTTGGCCTATATAGCATTGAGACGAGGTGTTGGATCATGCACACAATACCCAATTTAGAACTACATCTCATAAAAGGGTCTCTCACATGGTTTTAGCACATTTATTTTGTTGTCTAGAAAAATACTTAAGAGATGGTTGAATTGAGTTTTTGAAAATTAATAAATTTAGTTCTTGTTGAAAACTTTTGAATTTGTGATATTAATATGTAGTGATTGCAATATGAATAAGCATAGTAAAATCAAGCAATCATAAAGAGCAAGAGAATATTTATAGATGTTTAACTCTAAAGAGTACTATTTTCTCTCAAGATTTAATTTGAGATTCCACTACGGAGAATCAATACTACCTTTTAATTGGAGGCAAAATGAACAACACTAGCTTTTAATTGGAGGAAAAATGAACAACACTAGCTTTTAATTGGAGGTAGAATGAACAACACTACCCTTTAACTAGAGTTAAAGCAACTCCAACAGGAGTTTCCATTGGGGGTGTCATCGGCGTAACTGCCGAAATGGCACCCAAAAATACAAAATATCCACTCCAATGGGAGTGACATATGAGGTTGTAAAATGGCAACTTCTCTCATTCGGTGCCATTTTTGCAACTTTTGGAAAGAGAAAAGCAAAGATTGCATTTACCAACGGTCAAAAGACCAACGACTATATTTTACATTATATATATATAGTTACCTGAACAGAGGAGGTGGGAAAAGTAAGAGAAACTAGAGGCTTTTGCGAGGGCGAGCAGCACTGAGTGAGAAGAAGAACAAGGCGAGGGCGAGCAGCGCCTACGAAGGCGAGGGCAAGGGCGAGTCGTGAGCGAAGGGGAGGGCGAGGGCGAGTCGTGAGCAGGAGCAATTGATTTGCAAAGAAGAATAAAGTTTCTGGATTGCATCAAGGGTGAGGGGCGAACTGCGAGCAGCTGCAATTGATTTGCAGAGAAGAAAAAGGCTTTTGAATTGCGTCAAGGGCAAAGAAAGCAATTGATTTGCAGAGAAGAAGCTTCTAGAGGCACCAAGGTATGTTATAATATATATATAATCATTATAAATATTTACAATTGATTTGCAGAGAGAAAGGTTCTAGAGGTGCCCAAATATGTTATAATATATATATAATCATTATAAATGTTTACAATTGATTTGCAGAGAAGAAAGTTCTAGAACGCCCAAGTATGTTATAATATATATATAAATTAATTATAAATATTTTCAACGTATGTTATATATAAATATATATTAATTATAAATGTTTAAACAAAATGTGGGGAGTTGTAAAACAATTATTCAAAGTTAATTATTAGAATTATATATATTAATTATAGTTAATTGTTATGTTTTGTTTTAGTTAATTAATTATTAATCATATATATAAATGTTTTTATTCTAGTTAATTGTTAGAATTTAAATTTATATTTTTAGGTTAGAATTATATATTTTCATATTAATTTAAAATAAGTATTTTAGTTAATTATTAGAATTTATTTTAATTTATTATTTTATGCTCATTCTTTAAATTGATTATATTTTTTAATTATTTTTTAGATGGATTCTCAATTTGACGGTTATTTCACTAATTTACTTATGAGTAACACCGATTTATATGATAATACTATACGGCCCAATCCCCCAGTATTGGCGTTAGTACAAGATGAAGTCGTTCCAAAAGTGAGAAAATCGTAAAGGATAAAGAACTTCTCTCAAGAAGAAGATAAATTAATTGTATCGACGTTGCTTAACATGAGTAAAGATGTAATTACTGGGAATAAACAACAAAGTGGTGCTTTCTGGCATAGAATATTGAAATACGTAGAACTTCATAGAGGCAATCAAGAAAAATGTTCGCAAGCTTCTATTAAAAGTCGTTGGACTGATATAAATGCAAAAAGTGCCAAATTTGTCGATTTTTATAGTCAAATTGAAAGACTGTGACAAAGTGGACACACCGAGCAAAATAATGTAATGATTGAGTTTTCTAGATAGACACTACTATGATTTAATATTTGAACTATTGATTTAATGATTTCATATGTTTTTTAAGTTGATGAAGCTAAAGAAATGTTTGGTAAGATTATTGGAAGACCATTTCAATACGAGCATTGTTGGAATATCTTGAAAATGGAGCGAAAATGGACTAAAAATCTCACCAGCAACAAGAGAGCAAAAATCCATTCAACTGGTAGTCCTGCTGAATCAAATCATGTTAAATCTTATTATTCAACTCCACATTTAGTGGATGACATTGAACCATCATCTACTCCCGACCTCAATAGGTCATTGGGCAGAAAAGTTTCGAAGAAACAACTTAAAAACAAAGAGAAGCAAATCAAGACTGAAGATATACTAGAATATCACCACTGGAATCAAAGAATGGAAGTGGAATAACAAAAAGTGGAGCGGCATGAGAAAATGTTTGCTCAACAGGAGATAGCATTGGAGCAACATCGTAACCAGTTAGAACTTGAAGAAATGCAATTAGAAGTTCAAAAAAAGAAGGTAGAAGTTGAAGAAAAAAATAATGAATGGCAATATGAAATGAAGATCATGGAAACTGACACTACTGATATGGACTCAATTTCTGCAGCATATTGGAATTAATAACTTGAAGATGGAGATTATGAAAAAGCAGGGTTTTACTTTTTAGTCATTATTTATTATGTTGTTATTATTCATGAAAAACTATGTATTAAGTTTGATTGCTATAAAAGTACTTTTGAAATTGACTAAAAAATCTTGAAATTGAAATTAGAGTTTGATTGCTATGAAAGTACTTGTGAAATTGAAATACAACTTGAAATTAAAAATGGAATTGAAAATACAACTTGAAATTGAAATTGGAATTGAAAATACAACTTAAAATTGAAATTGGAATTGAAAATACAACTTGAAATTAAAATTGGGAAAATTATTATTTGCCATGGCGTTCCCACAAATGCTCGATAAGATCTAATTGTAGTTGAGAATGAGTTACACTATCCCTAATCTGACAATGGATTTGCATGAAGTCTTCCAATTCTGGTGTATACGCATGCGACACTTCTACATGCGGATTTGCATCACTTCCATCAAAGTCATTGTTACTAATATCTCATTCATCCTCAATGACCATGTTATGCATTATTATGTACGCTTTCATAATATTTGCAAGTGTTTCTTCATCCCAAAAGCATACTGGTCCACGCATGATTGCAAAACGGGCTTGAAGTACCCCAAATGCCTACTCTACATCTTTTCTTGCCGACTCTTGTGCTTTAGCAAAATGTCTTTTCTTCAAACCTTGTGGGCAAGGAATTGTTTTTACAAATGTTGACCAATTTGGATAAATATCATCAGCTAGATAATATCCAATTGTATACTCATGGCTATTAATTGTATAGTTTACTAAAGGAGCATGACCATTTGCTAATAATGCAAAAACAAGGGACCTATCTAGAACATTTATGTCATTCAGCGAACCAGGAAACCCAAAAAATGCATGTCATATCCAAAGATCTTGAGAAGCCACAGCTTCCAAAATGATTGTTGGTTCATGACAATGACCAGTATACATACCTTGTCATGCGGTTGGACAATTTTTTCACTTCCAATGCATGCAATCAATACTCCCTAACATGCCGAGAAAGCCACATTGTTCCCCTATCTGTAGCAATCGAGTAATATCACTATTGTTTGGTGGCCTCAAGTAATGGTCGCCAAACACTGCAATAACAACTTTCACAAACTTTCTTAGACTAAGTATGGCAGTGATTTCTCCAATTCTGATATATTCATTCACAGAATCTGCTGGTATTCCGTAAGCAAGAATTTTGTAAGCAGTTGTTATCTTCTGAAGGGATGACAAACCAAGAACTCCAACGGCATCTGTTGTTTGGATGAAATATGGATTGTGTTGTTTAACCTCATTTGCAATTCGAAGAAAAAGATGACGACTCATTCAGAATCTTCTTCGAAAAAACACTTCATATACACAAGGGGTTGCAAAATAGTCGCAATAGAGTCTTTCGTGGCCTTTAATTCTACCACGATTAATTGTTCTATGACCTGGAACAGAACCACGATGCCTTCTTACCTGTCTAGGACTAGACCCTTCTGACCTTCTGGTTGAATCATACAACGTATCTAATTGATCATCATCTTCTTCTTCAATATTGAGGATCCCTCCTAAAATATTAGGATAACGATTTATATTGATGGATGAAAGCAAATATGAGATGATAAATGATTTTAGAGAGAGAATGTAATATAGATGAATGAAAACATGAGAAAGATTATCATATTTATAGATGAATTTGAAATTTTTGAATTTTTATTTTGGCAGTTAAATTTTAAAATTTCAAATTCAATGGTTGAATTTTGAAATTTGAATTTCAGCAGTCAAAATTTTAAATTTGAATTTTGAATTTTGAAATTTAAATTTTTAATTATATTTTTTAATAAAAAATATTAAAATATTAAAATGGCACTTATATTTATAACTTGCCATTGGAGCAGATGTAGAATTTAAAAGTACCATAACACTATTCAAAGTTGTAAAATGCTAATTTAGCACTCTAAAATAGCACTCTCCCTTGGAGATGTTCTTAGAACCAACATACAATTCCTTACTTAAGCAAGAACCACCAGCACACCGCTAGCAAATAAAATCCCTCACACAACAAGTGAGTAAAAATAACAAACTTACAAGTAAAGACAATTATACAAAAAAGTCACCAACAGTTGAGAGTTCCACCAGGTAGCGCACTTCTAGCACTTTAAATCTTCTCACTCTTATTTGAATGTTCTATCAAGTTTCTTCTACATTAAGCCTCCATACTTGCCCTATATATATACATCTTTAAAAAAAAACTAGTTGTTAAAGAGAGAGTTAATATGAAGTTTGGAATTCAAAAAATCTTTAAACTTTTTCAAATAAGGAACAAAACAAGAAAATATGTCTAAAAGCAGTTTACCTTTAATTCAGAATAAATTTACTTTTTACATGATTAATAAATACATTTATCAATATATGAAAATTCAAACATAAGCTTTTAAAACATAAATGATCAAAATAAGAAAACATGTCTAAAATCAATTCATGTTTAATTCAAAATAAATTTATTTTTTACATGACTAAGAAATACATTTATGAAAATTTGAAAATTCAAACATAAACTTTTGATACATAAATTATCAAAATAAGGAAACATGTTTAAAGACATTCCACCTTTAATTCAAAATAAATTTACTTTTGTATGAGTAAAAAATACATTTATATTATAAAAATATTTTTGTTATCATCAAAATCTTATTTACTTACCCTTGAACTTAACATGTTTCAAGTATGGACAAAGTATAGGTACCTCATAACATACAACAAGCCCTTAAACAACTAAAGTGGGAATAAAACAATTCTTGACAAAATTCAAGCCTTGGAAAAGAATGAAACTTGGGACATAATAGAATTATCATTCATAAAAAACCCTGGCAGCTGCAAATAGATAGTCATAGTGAAATATAGAGAAGATTGACAGATTGAAATATATAAGACTTATCTAGTGGCAAAGGGCTTTACACAATCATATGGTATTGATAATCAAGAGACTTTTTCCCTAGTTGCTAAACTGAATACTATCCGAGTACTGCTCTCCCTTACTACAAATTTAGATCAACCTCTCCACCAATTAGATGTAAAGAATACTTTTTTAAATGGAGACCTAGAAGAAGAGTTCCACATGGAAATTCCACCTGGATTTGAAATTGAAACCATAAGGAACAAGTTATGTAAATTAAAGAGATTACTTTATAAACTCAAACAGTCTCCTAGAGATTGGTTTGAAAGGCTTACAAAGACGGTTAGGAAATATGGATATGTCCAATGCCAAACTTACTTTGGGAGGTAAAATTCCTATCCTTATTATTTAAATGACGATATTATTGTTACAAGAAATGATTTTTTTGAAATGAGATTCTTAAAAGAAGTTCATGCAAAAGAGTTCGAGATTAAAGACTGGGAAACCTAAGATATTTCTGAGGCATGAAAGTTACAAGGTCAAAAAATGGGATCTTGGTCTCCTAAAAAAAGTACATCTTAGATATAAATGAAACCAGGATGACAGGTTGTAAACTTGCTGACACTCCCATGGAATCCACCATAAAATTAAGAGTTCGTAATGAAAGTGTTCTAATTGATAAAGAGAGATATCAATGATTAGTAGAAAAACTTATATACAGGTCACACACAGGACTGGATATAGGTTTTTCAATAAGCATGGTGAGCCAATTCATGTGTGATCCTAAAGAAAAACACAAGGAAGCAGTATATCACATCCTAATGTATATAAAGTTAACTTTGGGCAAATGAATGATGTTTAAAAAAACTGCCAACAGAGATGTTGAAGTTTACAATGATGTAAATTGGGCTAGTTTAATTCAAGATCAAAAGTCAACTTCTAGATATCGTTTATATATGTAGGGAACTTATCCTTAATATATACTACCCTTCTCTGGAGTCTTAGGGTATTACAAAATCTTTTTTGGTGAAAAATGAGATTTTAATACTTGTAAGAGAATTGCTTGGAGCTATAAGTAAAACAAGAATAAAAACAAGAAAAACATGAATGAAATATAGTGGTTTAGTTTAAATCAAGCCTAATCCACTACCTTACCTCTTCACTAAGAATTTTGCAATCAATCCACTATAATCATCCTATCTCTTTGGATAGACCTTATAGCAACAAGTTAGAAAATTACAACTTCTTGATTAGACGAGTAAACCCTTTAGCAACAAGATAGGAAATGCAATCTCCTACAATCAATGTAGGCCCTCTAACAACAAATTAAGAAATACAACCTCTTGCGATCAATGTAAGCCCTCTAGCAATCTTATTAGGAAAATCAAGAATGATACAAAAGAAAGGATTTAAGAGTAGACACTCTTAATTACAAGATTTCTCAAAATAAACACAAGACTTGAATAAAATAATATAAATAATAATCAAACCCTTTAGAGAGAAAAATGAAGAACAAATGAATACTTAAAAGATGGAGCACTTGAAAGTTTGTAATTAATTCTCTTGATTTATTTGAATCATCCATCTACCCTCTATTTATAGAGCTTCACAACCCCTTTCAAGAATCTTGTCGTTGGTTGTGGAAAGAGCACTTTGGATAAGTGGAAAAACTAGTCGTTGGAGGTTCCTGCGACAAAAACAGTCGACAGATGAAGAGCATTAGTTGATTGGTTAGCTAAAATTTGAAAATCGATCGATAGATTGGTGAAAACGATCCAAAGTTTTATTGTAAACGTTCTGTCGGTCGACAGATCAAAGCAAACGATCAATAGATTAAAAAATGCATTCTATCGATCAAGATATACACGGCAAACATTCTATCGATCGACAGATTGGAACAAACAGTTGACAGTTTGCAAAGGAAACTAATTTGATTTACTATATAATTAATTATATGCGCACATAAAGGTGACAAGTGTTGCAGATGGAGTGGTTTTGTATGCGGGCATAGGAGCTTGGGTATGACTAGTGATGACGGTTCAAACCTGGGGGTTAGCAGCGTTGGGTTATTTTTAAAACTTTTTGAAAATAATTTTTTTGTACAATATTTTTAATCAAATATAAACATAATATTCCAAATATCATCAAAAAATTTATCACAATATTTTTTGTACATTTTTAATCAAATAAAAATATAATATTCCAAATGTCTTCAAGAAGTTTATTACAAGATTTTTTTACATTGGAATATATGAACAAATTGATTTTAATTTTGGTGTTTAATAGATCGTATAAAATTAATTTGAAGCACCAAGTTAGTAACCATTAACAAAATAATTTTATCATCAAAATACAATTTATTTTCATCATCAAAACCATATCAAAGACAAAAGTAAAATATCAATAATTTCATCATTAATAATAAGTTGTTGCAAATCTCCATTTAAGATATATATGAATATAGCTCTATTTTAACTAAGTATATGAAATTAATTTTTGTTTGAAAACCATATACTTAACTAAGCATGTGAAATTGATTTTTATTTGAAAACCATATGCTTGAATTATGATTTAGGGTATAAATCAATGTGTTTTTCATCATCAAAACTAAACATAAGAGTAAAACAATAGAGAAATCTTTTGACTTGGCATAGTAAAAAGCAGTATGTGGTTTCTTGAAGCAGAGTAAAGGCTGAATTTAAAGCTATGACCCATGGGTTCTATGAAGGGATATGGTTGAGAAAACTACTACAAGATATGAAAATTAATGTTGAAAAGCCAGAAAATGTATTATGTGATAACCAATCTGCTATTAATATTGCAAAGAATCCAATTCACCATAATCAAACAAAACATGTGAAAATTCACCATATTTCATTAAAGAAAACTTGGTGTGTGCACATAAAGGTGACAAATGTTGTAGATGGAGTGGTTTTGTATGCGGGCATAGGAGCTTGGGTATGACTGAGGGTTCGAGCCTGGGGGTTAGTAGCGCTAGGATATTTTTAAAACTTTTTGAAAATAATTTTTTTGTACAACATTTTTAATCAAATACAAACATAATATTCCAAATACCATCAAAAAATTTATCACAATATTTTTGGCACAATTTTAATCAAATAAAAATATAATATTCCAAATGTCATCAAGAAATTTATTACAAGATTTTTTTTACATTGGAATATATGAAGAAATTGATTTTAATTTTGATGTTTAATAGATCATATAAAATTAATTTGAAGCACCAAGTTAGTAACCATTAACAAAATAATTTTATCATCAAAATACAATTTATTTTCATCATCAAAACCATATCAAAGACAAAAGTAAAATATCAATAATTTCATCATGAATAATAAGTTGTTGCAAATCTCCATTTAAGATATATATGAATATAGCTCCATTTTAACTAAGTATATGAAATTAATTTTTGTTTGAAAACCATATACTTGACTAAGCATATGAAATTGATTTTTATTTGAAAATCATATGCTTGAATTATGATTTAGGGTATAAATCAATGTGTTTTTAATCGTCAAAACTAAACATAAGAGTAAAACATCAAAGAAATCTTGTGACTTGGCATAGTAAAAAGCAGTATGTGGTTTCTTGAAGCAGTGTAAAGGCTAAATTTAAAGCTATGGCCCATGGGTTCTATGAAGGGATATGGTTGAGAAGACTACCACAAGATATGAAAATTAATGTTGAGAAGCCAAAAAAGGTATTATGTGATAACCATTATACTATTAGTATTGCAAAGAATCCAATTCACTATAACCAAACAAAACATGTGAAAATTCACCATATTTCATTAAAGAAAACTTGGAAGAAAAGGCATTTCAACTTATTTATACGCCTACAAATAGTCAAGTTGCAGACATACTAACTAAACTCTTGCCAAGAAAAATATTCAAAAATTTGAATTTCAACCTTAGTTTGAATAACATATTCAGTCTAACTTGAGGGAGAGTGTGGAGATTTCAATCAAATCTATCTCAGCACTAATTCAGTCATTAGTTGACTAATTAGACTTGTTAGTTGGCTAATTATTTTTGTTTCCTAGTTTCTGAGTTTCCTCATTCTATAAAGTCAATGTGTTTCCTAGTTTGAGTAAAGAAAAAATCCTTCTCTCAAAACTAGTTGTAAGTTTCCAAACTAATATAGGTGTAACTTCCTATCTTTGGTGTACATAATAGGAAACTAGGAAGGATGTAATTTGTATATATACCAAGCAACCGATGAATAAAGTGTGCTTTTAAGATAATAATAAAAAAAAAAGTTTGGTATTCAAGTTATTTAAAACAAGCAAAGTTGAAGTAGAAAAACGATTGTTAAAGTTGTGAGGAGATTTATTTGAAATATTTTGTGGTTTCTATTTAAGCTGGTGACGGACGACCATCATTATGCAAGATGGAAGCTGTTGTTCTACAAGTATAGAAGCATAATTATTTGTTCTTTGGGATCCCTACTTGAGAGAAATAAATTGCTTAGTAGGCTTGATGCTATCAATCATGGGAAACTTTTGTACAAGGAAGCTGAGGCTGGAGAGAAAATTGATTGTGTTGTCAAAATGGTATTGTACTTTTATTATTATACACGATTATCAATAAAAACATGTTCAAATAAATTCCTCACACAACTTTTGATAAAGAGTTTTGTTGTGTCAATTCAACTATTTTATTATTTGTCTTATAAATCACAATCAAATGATTTTATTTTTTTAGAATTCTTTGTAGTGTGTTTCAGTGATTATAATGAGAATCACATGCATAGCGTCTTAAAATAGATATTTAGGCTGTTCAAATTCAGTAAATTATGTTTGCTGATTTTTTTTTTAACGATAACTCTATTTGGATAGAATCTATCTAGATAGAAAGACATTTAATGCTTGTTTTATATTATTTTATAATATTTTAATAATATTAAATAAAATAAAAAGACAATTTTAACTTTATAAAAAATCCAAACGTTCACTTGTATACTTCCCTCATAAAACTCTGGCCTAAAATTATTGCCCAACACATTAAAACTATACATTTTCAAAGCAAAAAAAAAATTAGTTATAAAAATGAATAATGACAATCAACACTTAAGTGGTAGCATACCATTGGCTATAATCAATGTATTCTCTTTGCGTTCTCCTTCTATTTTATTTTATTCATGGATTATTTTACTTTACTCGAATTAGTTAACGCACGAGATGACTAAAAATATAAAATGACAAAAATATCTTCATCTTAAAATTGTCGTTTTGCCTCGAATTGAACGAACGGACTTCATTTGTGTTGAACTCCACCCACATTGGGCGGACTGCATCTAAGATGCAGTATGCAATCCGCATTGAGATGCAATTCGCTATCTGGCGGACTGCATACTGCATCTAAGATGCAATCTGCTAGATGCAGTGTTGATGCACCCCGCTAGAAATTGGGGCATGTTTGAACTGTTGGGCATGCTTCATCACTGATATTTTTGTTATTTGATGTCTTTAGTGGTCTCGTGCGTCAACTAATTCGAGCAAAGTAGAATAATTCATATTTAAAGCCATTGTGATTCTTGGGATTCTAAAAATTTATTAAATAAAGTGAGAGACTAAAATTTAAATTTAAGAAGGAAGAGAGATAATGAAATTTTGAATTGTGACTGGAGAGGGTATTATTGGTAAATAAAATATTAAATAATAGAATTATCCTAACGTCAATAATTAAAATGACAAAAAAGAACAATTCTACCTGGATAGATGAAGAACCTGAAAAGCCTTGCTCTTGATTAGATAATTTTGTTGGTGGCAAAACATGCTTTGTTGTCCAAACAAGGTTTGTGTACTTCTTGTTTCATGTCATATTTAGTTATGTTTTTCTTTTTCATTTATTATTTTTCGTGTAAAACCTAGTAATGATACAAGATTGATTGTAGAGTAATATTACTTGTATATTTAAGTTGACAATCTATTAATTAATTATTAATATACACTTTATTAAATTATTCAAATGAGGAGTGTATTAATAATTCATTCAAGTAATTACATTTATTATTTGCATGAATTAACAATATATCTCTCACCTGAATGATTTAAAGAGAGATATATTGATAATTAATTAATAAAATATGAGTCATGTCGCTTTGGAATATCAAATGGCCTCACTTTAAAACGGAAATAATAAAATGTGAGTCGGAATATCAAATGGCCTCACTTTAAAATGGAAACAATCTCTTGCCATGCTTTCTTTTGGAATAACTATCAATAAGAGCCAAGCATAGTCATTGAAGAATGTTGGCTTAATTTTATCCAGACAAGTATTCACATATGGACAATTATCCGTAGAGCATTTTTTTGTACATAAGCAAGCTGAGAGAAAAGATTTAATCAAATATTTTAAATTATATAAATAAATTTAAAATATTAGATGACGTAGAAACCAGTATATATAGATATGTGTATACACTAAAATTAAAAAAAAAAAATCTAAGCTTTTTTATCTTTGAACACGAGAAGCTACAAGCACAAATTGTAAACCTGCCCCTTGTATATATATATATATATATATATATCAAACTCAGAGGAATGAGCAAGAAAGAACAAAAGAAGAATGGATATCATATCAATCACATTATCAACCATAAACGGACTACAGGTACAATAATGCAACCATAAAACGAATCGGCCGGCAGGCAGCTAAAGTTTCAACACTTGCCCAGCAGACGCAGACTCAGCTCTTTCTCTTCTTTCCGGCAGCTGGCTTCGACTTTGACTTCGGCTTCGTTTTCTTCTTTCCGGCAGATCTCTTCCTGGACTTCTCAAACCCAGCTCCACTCTCCTGTGTATCAGCAGCAGATGATGATACTATTAGGCACATGAAGTTGCAAATATCAGTTATTTCAATCCCGATACAGAAGGTTAACTTGATCGAGCAATTAGGACATTGAAACCATGGGAAGGCCGAAATCAAGACTGACTAGTTTGTTACACAAGCACGCAATTGCACTATAATCCACTCCTGCAGCAAGTTAACCTGCCGCTAGGAGAGAATTGACCGCCCACCTCAAAACTGAAGATATTCACATTAGCATAGCTGCATAGGCAAACTTGCAAACATTTTTATCAATCATGTAGGTTGTCTAGACATTGAGGCGAATTTAAGCAACACTCCAACAATGCTATTTGGAAACAATGATAAATAAACTAACAGATGATAATTTACTAGTAATGAACGAACCAATGAACCAACCATTTGTATCCACCATCAACAAAATATATGCATATACGTAGGCAGAACTCAATGAATCCATGCATAATAAGAATCCACAGTAGTAGTCGTGAGGAAAATATCAAGTACCTTCCTATAATGTCTGTATGCAATTTGGCCTCCCAACTCCTGCCCATTTTTGTTGACATAAACCTAGAAGAGTTTGATCAATTAGTACCATAAATTGTAACCAGACAGGCATGGAATTAATACTCAACAACAAATAACAGATATCCAAAAAGTATACACATACAAGGCCATTCACGAACTCTTTATACCTAGAACAAAAGCAAAATCATAAAATCTTCCCAATTAAGTGAAAAAATAAAATAATTTGTGGCATATTTCTCTAAGGTTGCATTTTGATAGAGAGATTCCAACACTGGTCATTTGAAATGACAATTATGTTAAGTGTCATTCCAAATGCTTCCAACAATTATGTATCCAAGCAAAGGATTTGGAATTTCCAATTCCAAATGATAAATGATAGGGTCATTTACACAACCTAAAATAGACTACAGAATAAGTTTATTTATTGACAATTATTAGAGTGCAACACCAATCTACATAAAACGACACCGTGATTTTTGAAGATTTGCAATAGTGGAAGATATGGTTTTCTTGGAACATCAAAACACTTCAAATATCACCACAGCCAATTTAGGTATGCAGAGTTGTGGGTGAGTGGAAGCTAATCAAAGATAGGAAGCACGCAAGTAAAAGAGGATGCTGGATGACAAAAATAGCAGCTTAATGTGTGTGTGTGTGTGTGTGTGTGTGTGTGAGAGAGAGAGAGAGAGAGAGAGAGGGGGGGTGTTCAACATGTGTTGCTTGTGATGAAGAATTGGAGGAAGCCCTCCAATTTAAAGATCATGTAGGATTATCCTAACAAAGACCACCAAGACATGAAGATCCGTTTATTAACATGTAAGGTACACATAATTGCCACAGATTGCCACAGCAGTAAAGGAGAAGACTAATAGATGCATATGCGAGGCAAGTGACTGGAATGGAGGAAGTTTGTAACAGGAGATAGAGGAAAACCAACAAAAATTTGCTGAAACCTTAGACATGACATGGGATTAAGGTTTCTGGTGATGATAATGATACTGTACACACCTATGTGGATCATACGCTTATGGATATACAACAGACCTAAGCAAGAAATACCTTGCAAACACACTTGTATAGCATCTCAAGATTATCAAGAAAGATGTGCATTCAAACAGCAACAATTGTACAAAACTCAGAACACTATGAATGCCTTGAACTTACTCTCTTTCCATCGGGCGTTGTGAACCAACGACCAGCAGATTGACCAACTGCCTGAACCCGTCTTTTTGCAGCATCTTTCGGGATGCCCACACTGTTTTTAGGATTCACCCAACTTCCAGAGCCTTTTGATACCTCCTCGGCATTTACCGTTCTGGAATTCTTTCTGCCACTTGTTGAGCTAATCTCACCATTTATTTTTGCAGTTGCTTGCGGTTTAGAACCTTCTCCAATGCTAAATTGACTCCTGCAAACACAAATTACATCTTGTGAGAAAGAAATACCAACTTCTTGCAAAAATATCAAACTGGATTGCTAGCAAAGCACATTACATATAATCAATTGCTGATGAAATGGGACGGTCGTTCCCTCTGTTGTATGTAGCACCCAGTGGGAAAAAGTGGGGTAAGCGACTGCGAACTAAATTCTGGATTCTTGGATCGTCATGGAAAAAATAACGATGGACAGGAGGAATAGAGTCACCCAACTTGCACAGGTTCTCATCATTGTTGAGGACAACCCCGTTTTGAAAAGAATCTTTTTGTTCATTTGTACGTTTAACATAATCTAGGCTAGGAGTTATTTCCTTGTCATTGACAAATCTGAAATATTCTTCACAGACCTCGTCCAGAGCAGGAGTTGGAATGCGGAAATCCGATGCTTTTGCTCTCTCCTGTCCTCTTGTAGTTGGATGTTGATTGGTAATATATTCTTTCTCCTTCAATGATGAATATTCTACATTAGCCTCTCTGCTTGTATCTTCACTAACAGAAGGATCATCAGAATCAGAATCAGAAAGCAACTGGAATCTCCTAAGGGGACTGAGAGTCAGCTTTGGAAACATCACTTTGTTGCCACTTGTCTCCCAACTCTCCAAACTTGCAGAGGCTGGGGTATTTGAAGCCTTTTTCCTTTTTGTTAATTTATCCTGGCTTACTGATTGCATGGTCAAAACCCCATGTGCATGCAATGGAATCTTTGAACTACTACACCCTGTGTAGCAGTACTTTGATGAATGTTCATTCGCTGTTAAGTAAAGAAAAAGGGGGAAAACCATCAACAGTAATCCAACAAATAGATATATGTGGCACAAGGTTCTAAATTGATCCATATTGGGTTCTGGTAAGTCAAAACAAATACCAGTATTTGAACTCAAAGCAAGCTGTCTTGGGAGGATACCAAAATGAGCTAGCAGATGTATAGGATCTCCAAACTTAAGTAAACAAAGTTGTGTGAGAAATTTTGAGAACAGGAGAAACAATAGAGATTCAACCATCTTGATGGGAAACTAATAGCAATCAACAAAACAGTTGTCTCGGAGGAACATGAAGATTTGGCTTACTCGGATGTTTCTAGGGACATTTTTTTCTTTCTTATCTGTATAATCAACCAAATTGACAAATAGAAAATACATATATAGCAACAATCTTGGTCATTTTAAGGACTACTACAGGGACATCTAAGAAGGATCTTTGCAACTGCAAGATTGGTGATACCAGTTTAACCTCTGAAAACATGAGCACAATCTTCATGATAATTGTCCACTAAATGCAAAGTAACAAGTCCCCGCCTGGGAACATGCATTTTACCAGGAAAGGCAACAATGGTGCCCATACAGGAGTTTCCAATCCAGGACAGACTGCCTTGCTGAGATGCTTAAGAGACATCTTTTACATACAACAGGATAGCTATAGGCAAGCATGTGCGGGAATTAGCTCTCCCACTAATCTTAATCTACTCGATTTTAATAAAAATACATAATGGGATGGTGTCTACCAATTTTTTTTTATAAGTTAGAATGATGTCCGAGATCAAATATAGTATCCAAGAGAATACTGCAAAAATATAAAGATGAAAGCCAAGAAACAGCAACTACTTTAAATTTTAACTTCGAATACAGCTAAAAATGAAACTAATCATCCATGCAGGCAAGAAATTTTTTCTCTACGTTACAAAAATCATGATAAAAATTAACAAAAATGAGCTCATAATGGAGCGAAGGCTTAGAACCATCCCAACACAAAACAGAACAGAAGGAAACACAACTTTTTTTTTTTTTCTTTTGGGTGGGGGGGGCTAAAGTATCACCACCTTGAAGCAAAGAATAACTAAAGCAGCAAACAATTTTCATTAAACTTGATAAAAAAAAATTGCAATATGTATGTCCAAGGCTCCAAGCTAAGCTAGCAAAAATGAGGACCTGCTGATGTCTTTTACAGTCCTGAAATGCTAAATATTGTGGAGTCGGGGAATAGATAGCAATCCCATTAATAACTGAAGAAAAGCATTCTGCAACTCATTATTAGTAGTCACCCTTTTTTTTTTATATTTTCACTTTCTATCCCAAAAAAAAAAAGTGGTCACCATTTCTTGATTAGAGAATAAGATGATCCCCCCTAAGAGGAATGCAGAATGTCCGTCTAAAATGGAACGACACATGATAATTAAGCTTTTCAGCTGTTTCATAAATTGAGCAATATTTTTTTATGGATACCTAACAAGTTGATCCCCTTGAATCATAACAGCAAATTTCCAGTCCCATTACAAGTAACATAATTATGCTCATCGTGTCTACTTCCGCAGCTCAAAATCCCAATTTCTAATTTCACTTTCCAGTATAATAAGTTTATCGCCTAGTAGCCTCGTGAACACTTACATGTCATGACGAAGTGGTTGCCAATTACAAATAACAAAGAAGTTAGTGACGCTCTCGTCCTTCAATCTAATCACAACAGGATTCAATACAGATATCGAGGAATACAGAACATAACCACGTCCAATCCTGCAAACATACATATTCCTTATTCACAAACTACCTGAAACCCTAGCTTCAAGACTTGTCTTGTTTCCTTTACCCAAATTTTCAGACGAACCAAACAAGCCAAGACCAAGACTCTACAATAAGTATTTAATTACCTCGACGCCGATCCTCCTGGGAAGAGAACTCCTCAATCTCATCGTCAACATCCCGCCAGGGCTCCGCCGGCTCGCGGCTCCGAGCCGCCGAAGCGGGGTCGGACACGAGACCCCGGCGAATTCGCTTGAGGGTCCGAGGAGGGTCCGGATCCGGTTCATCTCCGCCCCTCGTCGGTGTGCCCAGAACAATGTCGTCGTCTTCGACCGGCAAAAAGCTCCGGCCGATGGAAGACGGGGGAGGTTGTTGGGGCGAAGAAGGGTTTATCGCGGGAGCGGTTTGGGGCTCGGAATCCAAGTCGAAATCAAGCCCTAGAGAGAAGGATGGAGCTTGGAAATCGGCCATGCATTTGGAGGAGGGGATTCAGAGAGAGAGAGCGAGAGAGGGAATGACTAATGAGACTAAGAGAATTTGTTTCTTGAGAAAAATGACAAACCAATGGCGGGATGCCAATCCAAAGGCCAAAAGTGGACAAATATTTTATATTTTCTCTTATTTCGACGAAAATTAGCAAATTCTTATTTACCATTCTCATCATATTTTATATCAAATGTTTAAAATATTTTATCATTTAAAATCATGAAATAGAACCAAATAATATTGTTGAGCTTTTTTGTGTTCATTTTCAATATTTATTTCATATTTTTTAATTAAAAAAATAAATAAAAATTAAATCGTGTCAATTATATCTCCTGAACAATCTCAATACATATAGTACAAGACGATTACACAAATTGAAGTCTTAATGAGATCAAGTGTTTTCACGTCTCATTGATTTTATTATTAGTAGTTGTTACAATTGTAACCTTAAATTTAAATTTGATTGAGATTATGAATCATAATTTAACTGTGATTATAATTTTGAAATTGAATATGATTATGATATTGTTAAATTTGATTTTATGTGAGATTTATCTCATTTAGAGAAATATCCTTATGTATCATTTTCTTATCAGAATATGATTTTTTGTGTTCATTTATAGATAATTTTAGATTTATAAATAGATGTCTAATATTTTAGAATTAATTGCAGCTATATCACTTTTGTATTACTAATATTTGATTTGTGATATTTTGTTATTTCTGCCCGTAGTTTTTTACGTTAAATTATGTGTTCATGTGTGGTTGATTGGTTTGATTGTGGTTTGTTATCGATCTAATTTCGTAACAAACTGGTATAAAGTCGTTGGATCAAACCATCAACATTTGGTAGATCTCAGTTATTGGATTTGCATCATCATCTGCATTAGCTGGTTTCAAGTTGCCCAACACGTTCAGCCCTCGCTGCCGTCGCATGTTCACCTCCTCCTCTGTCATTGACGACCCCGCCCTTACCCTCACCATCAATACAGATCTAGTCATTTTCCTCCAGCTCATCAACCATTTGCCTTTTTGTTGTTCGTGTCTTCGTCGATTAGAACATCGCCGGTCACTGTTGAGCTTCTTGTTGTTGATTTGTTCTCTCTTCTACCGTTGATCGTCGCCAACCTTCATCGCCTTGCTCATCTGTTGTTCACCATTGGCATTCCTTGTTGCTTGCCATTCGTCAACATAGTTTCCATTGCCGATTGGATTTCTCCATTGCAAAAGACCATAGTTTCAGCACACCCAAGTCCTTATCCAAATTTGGTTAGATCCAACCCACCATGTCCAAACTTACTTCAGATTTGGTCAGTCCAAAGTTGACCCATTAGGCCATATTTGACTAGCTAATCTGTCAACCTAGATTCATATCTGTTTTTGTCTAGATTTGTTATCCAGATCTGATATTCTGGTTTGTTTTCTATTGAAATTTTTTTTTATCGATCGCTTACATTATTTGGGGTTATTTGATATTTGTATTGGCTATCTTGAAGTATGATATTCCATTATTTGATTGAAATATCTTGATTCTCATTATTGCAGGTTAAGATACGTGTAATTTTGAACAGATGAATTAAGATGAAGGTGGAGTTATCAATAGGGATTGATATTGATAAATGCGGAATTATAAAGATCAGTAAAGATATATTGAGGTTAATCTCTGGCTATACTTTAAGTGCAGCTGAAAATATCCACTACAGTAAATTTTATGTGGATTTGAGTGGTATTTCTTATAGTGTAGTATTGGTTGGTATTTATCAAGAAATTAATTATCTATGATTTTGTTGGAATAAAGAATTTTGGATAATTTCATATTTGAATTTTATGTTAGCGTGGAACTTATTACAATTGTGACCTAAAATTTAAATTTGAACGAGATTGGGATTCTTAATTTGACCGTGATTTGACTTCGAATTTGATTGTGATTGTGATGTTATCAAATTCGATTTTAGTGATTTATCTCATCTGGAGGAATATCTTCATACATCATCTTCTGATCAGAATATAATTTTTTGTGTTCATCTATAGATGATTTTAGGTCTATAGATAAGTGTCCAATGTTTTAAAATTAGTTACAATTATATCACATTTGTATTACCAATATTTGGTTAGTGATATTTTATTCTTTATGTCCGTAATTTTTTTTTTCAATTTGGGTTTTTCATGTTAAATTATGTATTCATGTGTGGTTGATTGGTTTAATTGTGATTTGTTATCGATCCAATTTCGTAACAGTAGTAAAAAAAATTATTTAATTTTTGTATCTATGCTAATTTTTTAATATGATTGTAAATATAATATTAATAATAGGGGGCAAATTACTAAAAGAATGTTCAACGTTTTAATTTAGTTTTATTTTTATAATGAAATTTTATTTTTTTAATTAATATACTTTAATTATTTTTAAAATTTCAATTGTGCATTTTATTTTTTGTAGTAAAATATTTACTCAATTATTTTTACATTAGAATTGTAGACCATAATTAATATTCTAGTACCCAACTATTTTTTTTTTTTTTCCAAACTTTGCTAATGGTCTCTTTGATTTGTGTCTACTTAGTTGGCTAATATCTCTACATAGGACCAATCTGAGGTAATACCTATTTTAATGTTGATCATTAAATATGGTGCTTTGGCCATTGTTGTTTATCACCTTTTTATATTATTTTTTAATATTACAAAGCTAAAAAGAAGAGAAAGAAAGGGTTCATTCTTACATAAATGCAACCTAGAAGATTGGTCAAATTAAAAATGTTCTACGAAAGAAATAATCTCCAATAGCTAAGGCTGTATTCTCTTTACTTTCTAATTTTTAGTTTTGAGTTTTAAATTTATTTTCAATTTTCTGTTTTCATAGATTATTTTTAAAAAATTAAAAACACGTTTTCCTTGTCATTTTGAAAAACTATTTCTCAAAACAGAAAATTAGAAAACGCGTTCTCTTTGAAATTTTAAAAATAATTTTTTAATAATATTTTATATAAAAAATATATATTTTAAAATTAATGAATTTTGTAATATCTTTTCCCATTACAATAGTAAAATATGAATAAATACATAAATAAATGTGTTTTGAGTTTAGAGTTTGTTTTAGATGAAAAACACTCAAAATAACTTTTTGTTGTTTTGAGTTTTCTTTATAATTTTTTTTTTGTTTTCAAAAATATATTTTTAAAAACAATAAAGAGAACGTGTTTTCATTATTTTAGAAAATTAAAAACTAAAAATGACTTGAAAACAACAAAGAGAACGCAACATAAGGCTCCGTTTTCTTTACTGTTTTCTAAGTCATTTTTAGTTTTCAAAATTTTAAAATAATGAAAACGCGTTCAGTTTACTGTTTTTAAAAATATATTTTTGAAAATAAAAAAAAATTGTAAAGAAAACTCAAAACAACAAAAAGTTATTTTGAGTGTTTTTATCCAAAATAAACTTTAGACTCAAAATACATTTATTTATTTATTCATATTTTATTATTGTAATGAGAAAAAATATTACAAAATTCATTAACTCTAAAATGTATATATTTTTAATAATATATTAATATTAAATATTTATAATTTATTGAATAATCAAATTTATTGAATAAAATATTATTAAAAAATTATTTTTAAAATTTTAAAAAGAACTAATTTTCTAATTTTCTGTTTTAAAAAATAATTTTTCAAATTCACAAAAGAAACGTGCTTTCAATTTTTTAAAAATAGATCATTAAAATAAAAAAATAAAAATAAATTTAAAATTTAAAACTAAAAATTAAAAAGTAAAAAAAACACACCAACCTAAGTATGTGATGTTCAAAATATTTAGTACCCTCAAAAACCTATTAGAAAATTCGTTTATTGCCTTAAAAGTTGTGAGAAAGAATAAGGTGTTCAGTAAGCTTTATAGCATTCAAGTGCGGTGTATAACTTGGTTGGCATTTTTTCTTCACCTTTATTATTATAAAAATAATTATAAGTCAAAGTTTTATTTTATATTTTCTTGTGTAGTTTATATCTCACTTAAGTAAGTATTTATTTTATTAAATTTTAATTTTTTAAGTAACATTAATATGACAATTCAAATCTAATTATTATGTAGGCCTCACTTCATATGACCACTTATTTTATTATGTGGGGCCCAACTCAAATATAATTATTATTTAAATTATCACATGATCAACATTGTTTAATATAAATTATTTAGAAGATCAAAACTCTTATTTAGAATATCGGTTTGTCTCAAGTTTATACTTGTTGTTGTGCAAGAGCACTTGTATTTGATTTTCTAACTCTTAACAAAGGTTAAGAAAATTTTCTTTTTAATACTTAGTGGAACTCTTAAACTTGGACTCGATTATAATTAAATTGAACTTTTATAAACTTGTTGTATCGTGATTCGATTATGATTAAGTTGAACTTCTATAAACTTGTTGCATCGTAATTGACATTTGTATAATTTTAGTTACTTTATTCATCTTAAAAAATTATATTAAAAAAAAAGGGTTAAACTCTCATTACAAATATTTGTTTATAAAATTTGTTAAGTTTTCTTAAAAATTTAAAAGCCCAATTCACCTTCTTTAGGCAGTTTATGGGCAACAGTGAATTGTCCTTATTTTATACCACTAAAATATTCATGTCACGCTAAGAATAGTTGACTAGACAATGATATGCTAAGACAAGAGACAATAAAATAAATAAATAAATAAACCAATGTTGCTCGGTTGCATGCCTTTATTGGGTACCATTGCTTAGTGGCAACAAACCTCAACATCAATTAACATCAGTGATCTTGGAGTTTCATTATTAAACCCCACAAGATTTGGGGTTTTTGTTAATCTGGGTTTTGTCAACCTTCTAAAAAAAGAGAGGAAGGAAAATGTGGCCCCCATCACACTTATCTTCTCTTATAACATCAACCTCATTCTTATCTTGTGTTAGTATTTTATTTTATTTTTTTCTCTACCCCTTTCGTATTTTACATCATAATCATTTGACACCCCATTAATAGAGTTGTAGAGAAATGAGTTTTTGAGTAACTCACCCCTACTGATAGATGAAGTTCTTATGAAATATTATGTTGTTCGTATCGGGCAATATAACGTTTGCCCAACGCAAATAAATTCAAAGGCAAACATGAGCTCCACGCCCTCTCTGCATGCCTGTGTTGGACGCGGGCAACAAATCACCTCTGTAGAGTTTTATCTATTCTCTTATTTGAACAATGATTGAAAACTTTGGTTATTGTTAAAGGGGGTATTGATGGTTGAACAATCATGTATTACGAATGTTATTGTTTAGTAAGCTATTATTAGTTATTAGTGTCTATTATAAACTTATACCATTTGAAAAACTTTTTAAAAGGAAAAGAGGTCCTCTTGCATGCATGTTTGCATCGGGTGTTGCATGGTGATATGACTGGATATCCGATGTCAATGGGGCTTTCTGATGGTTGCATTGTGCCCACGGGACCTTCATTAAATGTGAATGGAATTTGGCATTAATGAGAATGAGATCTGGAGCAAGCGCTGGAGTGTTGCAGGTACAAAGATGATGATGATCACCGCTAACAGGTAAAAAGGAGGTCGAGATTGGGCTAGGAAGCCGGTAGGAGTTTTGGGCTCCTAGTGGGCTGGACTCGACTGGGCCTGAACGGTCCACGGCCCCTCAGGTTGGTAGGTTGCGAAGCAAGCATCCGAGCTTCAGGATATGTATCCAAGTGACATTTGTGTTTCAAGTGTCTATGGTTGGAGAAAGGTTGGGACATAATCCCTTAGGCCGAAGTGTTTTGATTGATGATGCATGGACATACCTAGGGTGACGTCATGTGTAACACCCCACTTTTCTTTTCTCCAAGACACACATACAAAGATGCATGATAACGCTAGCAACCACATGATAATCAAAGGCCGTTTATGGAAGCCTTTGCCAACGAAAACAAAGGATCGAACCTGAAAGCTTTATAAAAATCATAAGTTAGGCTTCCACTATATGTTTTTAACACAAAAATCATCTGAAAAGCCATAATACAACCTGAGAATCTAGAGATCATTTAGACTCCCTTTTTACAGTAATTAAAACTCACACTAAAGTCACAGTACAACTCTTTTACAATTAAAATGGAAAGAAACTAGCTATCTGAGAACCACTTCATTTCCTTTCCTCTGGCTTGATTTCAGGGCACCTGTCACGACTAACCCACCTGGAACGTTGAATGTTCCAGGGGCATGAGACACCTAAGTTAGATAGTTATATCTAAGTGAGTGTAACAAGAAGAGATAGCATACATGTAAATGAGATATGCAAAATGATATGAAATCGCCTGTGTGGTAGTGACGTCGAGGTGTTGTAATTAGACATGGCCACAGTTCATGAACCGCCGGTTCCGGTTCAAGAAATCTTTGAACCTGAACCGAACCGCCCAAGGGCGGTTTGGGACGGTTCGGTTCCGGTTCCGGTTCGTGCCGGTTCGGTCAACGGTTTGGACAGGTTCGGTCAACGGTTTGAGCCGGTTCGGTCAACGGTTCCGATTCCGGTTCAAACCGAATTTTTTAATTTTTTTTAAATATTGTTGTATTCAATTTTGGTCCTTGTTCCATTGTTCGGTTCGGTTTGGTTTCAATTTTTAATTGTTAAATGTAATTGTAAATATAAATATTCTCAACCATATTTTTAATAAAAAACACTACTAAAAATTGAAGAAATATAAGTAATAATTTCATTAAAAATAATTAAAACAACTAAACAAGTATGTAATACAAGTAATTAATTTTTACAAATGTGAAAAATAAAAAATAAAAAATAGAATTAGACTTAATTTCATTAAAAAATAATTACAACAAAAATGTAATACAAGTAATTAATTTTTACAAATGTGAAAAAAAATAAAAAATGGACTTGGATCCTACACATCTTCATTGGAGTCGGAAGTCGCCGTTGTTGAACCATCATTAACCCATTCGTCAGATGATGATGAATGGATAAGTTCTTCTTGACGTCGCATGTTAGCTCTTTCCCAATCATCGAGGCAAACTTGAGCTTCCAATGATTCTGGAGCCAATCTTGATCATCTTTCGTCCAAAATGTTGCCTCCACTACTGAATGTTTGTTCAACGGCTACAGTTGAAGCTGGAACTGCAAGAAGTTGACTTGCAATAATTGCAAGAGTTGGAAATGTCTCCTTGTGCCTTTTCCACCACTCCAAAATTTCAAAATTTAAACCTGTATCATCACCAAACTCAAAAACTGTGGTTAGATAAGTTTCGAGCTCCGAATGTGAGCTCGATCTAGGTTTTTTCCTCTTTTGATCTAAAAATTTATGACTCCATTTCATTGGTTGGGAGGCAGAGGAATGCGAAGCCATGGATGGAAATGATTCTTCACTACTAGGAGCAATAACATATGCTTCATATAATTGATTGCATAAAGTTCTAACCTTAGAAATTATAATATTCACATCAATTTCTTCATTATTTTCTAATCCTAACAACGAATAATAGTTAGACAAACACTCAATTAAACCATCAAATTTACACCTAGGATCAAATACCATAGTAACAAGAAAAATTTCAGGAATAAATTGATAATAACGTAACCATTTTTCTCTCATTTCTAAAACAGCATGACAAATTTCTTCAACATTAATTCCTTCCATTAATACACCGTCCACATTCATTGCTTCTATTAAAAATTGATGTGAAGTTGGTTTATAAACACTACTAAGTGTATGAGTAGCATCATTAAAAATTCGTAAAATATTCAAATTGAACTACAAACATTCCACATAGTTGGAAAAATAGGATATTGTGGAATATAATTTGCTACAAAAGAACACAATAAATCTTTATATTCAAAAGATTGATTAAGTAATTTAAAAGTTGAGTTCCAACGAGTAGGAACATCTTTTGAAAAACGTTTTGGGGTTTGACCATTGGAGGTGCAAAAATGTGCCCATGCTTTTGCAGTTCGAGGGTGTACCCAAATATAAGAAATAACATTTCTAATTGGATCTAAATAAGAATTAAGTGACTTAATACCATCTTGAACACATAAATTTAAAACATGGCATGCACATCTAACATGAAAAAATCTTCCACCAAAATTTGGTTGGCAAATTCTTTTCAATTCATTAATAGAAGCAGTATTAGCGGATGCATTATCAAAAGAAATTGAAAAAATTCTATTAACTAATCTATATTCTTGTAAAATTTGTTGAATTAATCTACAAATATTTTCAGCATTATGACTTTCATCAAAACATCGATACGCAAGAATTCTTTTTTGTAAAACATAATTTTCATCAACCCAATGACAAGTAATACCCATATATGAATGAGTTTGCCAATGATCACTCCAAATATCACTACAAATAGAAACATTAATATTATTGTTTTGAAAATATGTTATCAATTCAATTTTTGAGTTTTTAAACAATTTTAACAAATTCCTTTTCAAAGTATTTCTAGGAATTGATTTAAAACTAGGATTAACAAAGTTTTGACAAAATCGAGTAAAACCTAATTTTTCACCAAAACTAAAAGATAAATGATCAATTGCTACCATTTCAGCTAAACCAGACCTACAATTAGCTTCATTATAATGAAATAATTGAGGAGAGTTTGAAGAGGTAGCAAACCCGGATATTTGTGTTTGATCGCGGCTCAATCCAACCTTGAGCGGGTGCTTTGTTTGCAAATGTCGGGCGAAAGTACCATATCCACCTCCTTGCTTGAATTTGTATACCTGATTACAATAATTACAAGATACATCAAATTTACCATCTCCTTTTGGTGTTTTCTTGAAATGAATATTAAAAATATCAGAAGTAGAAATTTTTCCACCTCCCTTTTGTTGAGTTTCACTCTCTTGTGTTTGAAAATTTTGAGTTTCAAACTCAACATTTTCAACATTTTTAAAATTTCTACCTTCACTTGCCATTTTTTTTGTGAAAAGTATGATAATAAAAAAATATAATAATGATAAAATAATATAGTAAAAAATTGACAAATATAATGAAAATATTAGTAATAATATAATATAGTAACAAGTAATAAATAATTAACAATATAATTGAATAAATTGACAAATAACAAAATGAGAAGATTGAAGAAATTGAAATTGAAATATTAAATGAGAGACAAAATAGAGAGAATAATAGCTTGAGACTTGAGAGAGAGAGAGAGAGAGAGAGAGAAAGTGTGAAAAATGAGTGGGGAAGGGAGGGGTATATATAGATAGGAATCATAGGATTAGAAAAAAAAAATAAATAATAAAATTGGGCTGCTGCCCGTTGGCAGCAGCCAACGGTCCAATTTTGGACCGTTGCAATGCATTGCAACGGTCCAAAATTGGACCGTTGCGGGGGAAGGGGGGGTGCTGCAGTGCAGCACCCCTCCGCGGAACCACTGGTTCCGGTTCCGCGGAACCTCGAACCGGAACCAGACCGAATTTCGCCGGTTCGGTCCGGTTCTGGTTCCGGTTCGGCCGGTCCGGTTCCGGTTCGAACCGCCGGTCTGGTTCAATTTTGGCCATGTCTAGTTGTAATCACCTCCGCTAATCAATCATGTTCTCACAACTCCATGACTTTTCACCAATCTAACATGAGATCCTGACTTCAGCTAACCATATACACCAAGTGATGTATGACAAAGAAAGAGGAAATGCTTGGTTTAAAAGAAAGTAATGCTTATGCAAGTAATCACCCTTACCCGTGTGAAGATAAAATGTTCAGTATGTAGCATAAAGATGCAATAAGCACTCACCTTGCTGGTTTGGAAGCGTTAAGATACTATTCACAGGGTTCAGGAATGCTTTTCTACAAAAATAACATACTTTCGAAACTTAAATCTAAAATATTTTTACATAGGGTTCTGGGAATAAATTTAAGGACCAAGTACACAAAATTTGGGGTAAGGGGGGCCCCACATGCGCTGCACTCGCAGCAGTCAGGCGGCGCATGAGCTGCACACGTCGCCCCTCCCGTTTTGACCTCTTGTGGTTTTTTAGCCCGCTCTCCCTCGTGCGGACTCTGATTTGCCTCCGTTTGAACCCACGCGACCCTTATTCAATTATCTATCGAACTACGGAAAGAAATTATAATTATCTTGCTGTTTTGATGCTGTTTCACTCCTTTTACGGTGGCGGTCCAAATTTTTTGGAGAAACGTTTCTCTACCTCCTTCTTTGGCAAAGTTTCTCCTCTCAACTCACCTCCTTTTTCCTCTTGATTAATGGTGAGATTTTCCCTTCTAAAGGCTTGGTATTTATAGGCATCTATGACCAATCCGAGTGTGTCATGTGTCGCTTGCCATGTGTCACTTGGATAAGGTTAGTTATCATGGCTTTCGTAAGATCACGCCACGTGTCCCTAGTGATTTGTGTCATTTCATCCCCTTGCGACATGTGTCCATTGAGATATGTGTCACCACATGCTTGATTACATTTTCAAGATTCCCCATCATTGCTTATGATTATGTTTCCTAACTATAAGTTAGCTCATTTGGTTTCCTTAAGCAAATTAGTTACAAGATATTTTAAACTTCTTCAAATAACTCCTTACCCCAAAACTTCTTTGCACTTATATTACTTGAGCCCTAGAACCCCTTAAACCTCTCCAAAATACCTTAAGATGATGCCCCCTTACGGTAGTTTCCATGATTTTTCAAAAAATTCTCCATTTGTTCCTCGACGATTACCCAGGAACTTCACATGTATCAACCGTACCCTTCGGATTTCTAAGGAAACATTTTACTTCTTGAATAACAATACCTAAAAAAAGCTTCAGGTATTACATCATGACTAGGTTACTTGCAGGCTTTGAAAGTCGTCATGCCCGGTCGAGGCAGTAATGGAGCCGAGTTGTCAAGAGTCACCCTGTTAGGGTTCGAGGGCAACCTTAAAAACGTATAAGTTTATAGGGAGCTCAAAAGGTGGTCCTGTCCATGATTGGTTACCCATATCTTAGAATCTGAAAGAACGAAGCATGCTCAAGGGACAGTCGCCCCATTACCTGATGCAGACATTTTGTCAGCGCATTAATTGCTGGACAAGTGGCATGATCTCGGGGGTTGTCTTGGTGACAAATAGTTTTCAACCATTAAATGCCTCTAGTGATTCTTATAAACATGCCTTTTTTCCTACCCTTTTGTATCTTTTTGGGCGTCTTTTGTGATTTCTTTTGTGTTCTGATAGTTTTCGTCTCCGCAAGTCGCAGCGCTTCAGGGTCAATTTCTTATTTTGTTATCGCCTCTAAACACTCATTTTCCTTCTTCACTTTTTCCTTCCTTCATTAGGTCGTAGTTACTCCGATGGGATTTGTTAAAGCCAATGTTGGTTTTATCCTTAAGGCTGAATCGTCATCTGGTCCCTCGCCCTATGAATGGGTAAGCGAGGAGGTGTCCAAAATTGCTTCTAAGTTCGACGCTCTTAGCCGCGTGGTTGAGATGAGGCGACAAATCTCCATATCTGGCACCAAAGAAGGAGAAAAGTTGTTCGTGTGCTAACAATGTGGCAAAGAAGAACGCATATACATGGAATCGAACTCCGTGGCAAACAGGCGATTGATTTTTATGTAGGAGACATTATTTTCATGTCTTCGATTGCTGATGCCTCTATCAGAGTTCTAGGGTTTGGTCCTTTCGATGTTACAAGTTGCCCCGACCCAGCTGCATTCGAATAACTAGGCATTCATTAGGGTGTTTAAGGTGCTCTGTAGTTTCCTCAGCTTGGAGCCAAGCTTGGGAGTCTTTTTCTATCATTTCTAGTGGAAGAGAGCAGGTAAAGGTAGGTTTTCCTTGAACAGTTTTTGAGGAAAGAGATGGTTAAAACTATACAATAGTTCGTATAAGCACTTCAATTCCAACTTCTTCAAGATAGCCTCAGCAAAGAAGGAGTTTCTTTTTTTCCTGGAGGCTAATGGACATCCGAGGTACCCCATATTTTGGTAGTTCGAACCGACCATCCTATTCGAGATTGACTACGCGAATTTGGATCTGGAAGGGCAAGTCTTAGTGGATCTCTTTACCTTATCCCCGTAGCTGAAAATGGCTAAACTCTTCAAGTTCGGGGATGATCCAGAAAAATTGGCACAGTATATGCGTAAGTATCCCGAGTCTTTGGTTTACGTTGCCTTGCTTAATCTCCACTTATTGCAACTCATGCTTATTTCTCTTGATTGTTTCAGGGACCACGACTCCAGGGCTAACTAAAGAGAAGGTTGAGCGTCGAGTGCATGTTCATGTACCAGATCTTTTTCTCTCGTCTTGGTCTTCGACATTCCTTTACCAGTTTTGAGAGCTCAATTTTGGCCTGCCTGAATGTCACACCAACACAATTTCACCCAAACAGTTAGGGATTTATTCGTGCATTCGAGGTATTATCGAATTTCCTTGATCATCATGCGAGTATGAGGCCTTTTTTTTTTATTATTTTCATCCCAAATGAGCCAGCAAATGTGGTTGGGTGTCGCTGCACAGGCATTTAAGAAGGAAGTTGTTGAACGCAGGCGATACATCGTACAAACATTTCAATGACCAGTTCTTTAAGGTTAAATCTACTAGGATTGAACTCATGCTCTTTTTGAATGACCGAGGTGAGAAGTGGTATCCTCCTTATTGGAATAAAGATTCGAGTTCCTTTGGTCCGACCAAGTATGAGAGCATGCTATTTGGGAATGAGTGCCTGGTGGACATACTTGAGACTTTCCCAGGGTTTTTGGAGTGTAAGGAGTTGATCCAACTAGATTGGGATAAGAAGGGTCTGACCAATTATATTACTAAGGTCATAGCTTGTTTTGCTTCTATACCTTCCTTTAGTTATTACTTATGCTCATATTTCTTTATTTCAGGGAAAATGGCCTCCTTACTGTCTAAGGAGATGATGGCTCATTCTGAAATGAAGGAGACGGAAAAGAAGGCGACCAAGAATGTGGGCTCGACCTCTACCGGGAAGGGTCCCAAGAAGGCTGTTAGGGTGAAGCCTGTTGTACCTAAGTTGGCGACCTCCTAGGCGATGACTACAAAGGAGCCTACCCCAGTCCTTAAGTCTTGTGTCATTGCCCTCGAAAAAGGCTTCGGCCCCTACACTGTCATCTCCTATTATCGTGTCATCTTCGTAGGCAATTGCAACTATTGCCAAGGTTTCCATCTGCTTTGGAGAGGCCACTATGCCACCGAGTCGACGTGACATCAGAAGCAACAGAGGGTGGAGTCGGGTGGAGGCCGCGGTCTAACTGCGCCCTCTGAGGCATGCTTGTCCATCCTTGGTGATTCTGACTTCCAAGCTGAAGTGTTGATAGATAAGCGACTAATCGGCTAGGAAAAGTGGACGAGGTTCATGGTGCTGGGCCAATCTGATGTTCGAAATATTTAGTACCCTTAAAAATCTATTAGGAAATTTGTTTATTATTTTAAAAGTTATGAGAAAGAATAAGGTGTTCATAAGTTTTATGGCATTCAAGTGCGGTGTATAACTTGGTTGGCATTTTTTCTTCAACTTTATTATTATAAAATGAATTGTAAGTTAAAGTTTTATTTTACATTTTTTATATAGTTTATATCTCACTTGAGTAAATATTTATTTTTTCGAGTTTTTATATCCTAAGCAATATTATTTAATTCATATTAAGCAAAATTGATATGACAACTCAAATATAATTATTATATGAGACCTCACCTCACATGACAATTTATTTTATTATATAGGATCCAACTCAAATATAATTATTATTTGAGTTGTCATATCAACGTTACTTAGTATAAATTAAATAACATTATTTAAAAGATCAAAATTCTTATTTTTCCTATTTCAAGTTTATACTTATTGTGCAAGATGACTTATATTTGATTTTCCAACACTTAACAAAGGTTATGAAAATTTTCTTTTTAATACTTAGTCGAACTCTCAAACTTTAACTCGAAGATAATTAAGTTGAAGTTTTATAAAATTTGTTGTGTCATGATTGACACTTGTATAATTTTAGTTACTTTATTTATCTTAAAAAATTACATTAAAAAAAAGGTTAAACCCTCATTATAATTTTTTTTTTATAAAATTTGTTTAAGTTTTCTTAAAATTTTAAAGCCCAATTCACCTTCTTTTTTGACAGTTTATGGGTAACAATGTATTGTCCTTAATTAATACCACTAAAACATTCATGTGACACTAAGAATAGATGACTAGACAATGATATGCTAAGACTAGAAACAATAAAATAAACAAATAAACCAGTGTTGCCCAGTTGCATGCCTTTATTGGCTACCATTGCTTAGTGGCAACAAACCTCAACATCAATTAACATCAGTGATCTTGGAGTTTCATTATTAAACCCCGACAAGATTTGGGTTTTTTATTAATCTAGGTTTTGTCAACCTTTTAAAAAAAAAGAGAGGGAGGAAAATATGGCCTGCTGACACTTATCTTTTATGACATCATCGTCATTTTTATCTTGTATTAATATTTTATTTTATTTCTTTTTCTATCACTCTCACATTTTACATCACAATTGTTTGATACCCCACTAATAAAGTTTTAAATAAATAAGTTTTTGGGTAATTCATCCTACAGATAGATAGAGTTTTTATAAAATGTTATGTTATTTTTGTTAGATAACATGATATTTGTCCAACGTAGATAGATTTGGAGAAAAGTGTGGGCCTTGGTGTAAGTCTTACCCTACACCTCCTACATGTCTACGTATGGCACGAGTAACATATCACCTCTTTGGAGTTTTTATCTATTCTTTTATTTGAACAATGATTGAAAATTTTAATTATTATTAAATAATTAGAAAAGAGAATGGGGTATTGATGATTGAACAATCATGTATTATCCATATTATTGTCTAGTAAACTATTATTAGTTATTAGTGTCACATATAAACTATAACATTTGAAAAACTTTTTAAAATTGTTCTACCCAAGTTGGCAAACATGACATATAGACTATAGTATTTGGAAAATTTTCCAAAACTGCCCCTGTAATGTATAACATATGAGTCAATTTGTAATAAGAAAAGAAAAGTTATGAATAACTAAAACAAGAAACATTAAACTAATAACTCATCATATCTAAATTATACATATATTATTTGTTGACACACATTTTTTGTAATACCCTGCATCAAGCGATAGAAATGATCGGGACAATTTACCCTGATAGGCCTACGCGAACTTCCCAAGGGGGTCACTCACCCTTGAGATTCTCTAATTCAAACACGCTTAACCTAGGAGTTCTTTGCCTACATTCAATACAAAAGATATCCAATTGGTGTTGTTTCCTTCCTTACTTATCCTTGATGTATACTACCTTTCTATGGGCTCTTGGGGTGTTACATATCGTGTCATCATGGGCTTAGAGCCACAGATCAATTCTCAGCTCTCGTCTTTCAGATGAGAAGAGCCCCACCGCACTTATGAGCCCCCTCAATCGCCCTTTGGGCGACTGATGTGGGACGAACTTGATGCTAACGCACCACTGCCAGAGCTTCCCCTTAACTTGCGAAACTTGTGTTACTCCTTGTGGACCGACCTCGACCTAGCAGGTCCGCCCAATCGCCTAAAGCCCAGTAGGCTTCAAGCTGAGTTCGTCGAAGCAATCTCACACATCGCTGAAGCTCGATCTCAAATCGCGGGACCAAACGAGCTTTAGACGAGCGAGCTCCTAGCGATACTTGGAGCGAGCTCCAAGCGATACTTCGAGCAAGCTCTTAGCGACTCTTCCAGTTCGCTAGCCTAACTAATAAGCTCGTATAACAAGAAGACCACAGACCAGAGAGTAGTGGTGGATTAGGTGTTGTCTCAATTGGGCCGTTTGAGACCTAACTTGGTCCAGTCCTCTCGGCCCATTTTCTTGGCCCATGCCGGTCCCATCCTAGCCTTTTGTAACATCATTGCGGCTACTTCTAGATTTTTGCATGCCCACCCCAGATCTCATCCTCATTAATAGCGAATCCCATCCACATTAATGAGATTTCCGTCGACACCTTGTCGCCGTCTGGGTACCTTCGCCGACGCCGGATATCTTGTCCCATCACCTGCAGATGTACGACGTATGCAAGAGGACATCTCCTCCTCTTATATATCAGTCAGTTCTTTTCAGAGCCAGGGTACGCTCTCTCTACCAACTTGTTGATACTCTGCATCTTTTTACTCGCTTACTTATTTGAGCGTCAAAGTATTTTGCAAGGCCCAACTGGTCAGCAAATCAATAAACCAAATCACACTATATACCATTCTCTCTTATGGATTGATTACATCAGTGCGGGCTAACGAATCACGATCGACAAATCCCAAACGTTAACATTTTAGGCAAATTTAGGCAATCCTTAGTCGAGATGCTCTGACAAAATAACATATGGGCCATGATAGAAGCCTTGCCAATATACACGTCCAGGCAGATCGTGTTGCGATCTCAGTTAACACATTGTGGCTTCTTGCGAGTCCAACTAGCCGGGAACGAACACCGTCACAGGCTGCAGACCATGGCTTGACCCAAGATAAAAGGTCTCAGCTAGTGGAACTCCCATTTGCATCGCCAAGTTATATGTCCAGATGGATCATAAGTTAACCCCAGCTAACATACTGTGGTTTATTATTTTATTGTCTTGTGTTGCCAAGCTATGTGTCCAGGCAGATCATACTGCAATCTCAGCTAACACACCATGCCTTTTACAAGTTTTAAATAAACCCACAAGGAGTAACGCGGGAAATACCTATAACATTACTAAAATTATTCATTTCTTGACTTAAATAGTTTAATAATTTCTAAAATATAATATATTTTCTTTAGTTACTCAACCAAAAATAATAATATGCCATGATACTAAAACAAATAAAAATTTTCCCATTAACTATAGATATTGAGTCATACCATGAAACTCTGGGAGAGAGTAATAAAGCAGAGACTTAGAAAAGAAACAAATGTGTCAGAAAATCAGTTTGGTTTCATGCCTGGCAGGTCAACAATGGAAGCTATATATTTACTGAGGCGCCTAATGGAAAGGTATCGGGATCATCAGAAGGACCTACATATGGTGTTTATAGATTTAGAAAAGGCCTATGATAGGGTCCCTAGAGAAGTATTATGGAGAGTTTTAGAGAAGAAAGGAGTCAAAATAGCCTATATACAAGCCCTTAAGGACATGTATCATGGTGTAGAGACAAGGGTCAGAACATGCGGAGGGGATACTGAACCATTTACAACTACAATAGGACTGCATCAAAGTTCTGCACTAAGTCCATACTTATTTGCCTTAGTAATGGATGAACTCACTAAAGATATTCAGACAGATGTGCCATGGTGTATGCTATTTGCAGACGACATAGTGTTGGTGGATGAAACAAAAGAAGGAGTGAACACTAAGCTTGAGCTGTGGAGAAACAATTTAGAATCTAAGGGATTTAAATTAAGTAGAAAGAAAACAGAATATATGGAATGCAAATTTAGTAAAAATGCAAGAGTGGACGATGTTATAATAAAATTAGAAGACCAAATCTTACAAAGAAAAGACCATTTTCGATATTTGGGATCAGTGATTTAAAAAGATGGAGAAATTCACGAGGATGTCGCACATAGAATTAAGGCAGGTTGGCTAAAATGGAGAAATGCATCGGGAGTGTTATGTGATGGTAAAATCCCATTAAAATTGAAAGAAAAATTTTATAGGAGAGCTATAAGACCAGTTTTGCTGTATGGCTCAGAATGTTGGGCAGTCAAATACCAGCATGAGCAAAAGACGAGTGTAGCGGAGATGAGGATGTTAAGATGGATGTGCGGACATACAAGAAAGGATAAAATTAGAAATGAAGTTATTCGTAATAAGGTAGGAGTAGTGCCAATCGAGGAGAAGATGAGAGAGACTAGACTAAGATGGTTTGGTCATGTGAGAAGAAGACTAAGAGACGCTCCTGTGATGAGAGTTGATGAAATGGAACAATTAGTCACAAAAAGAGGTAGAGGTAGACCCAAGAAGACTTTGGGAGAGACATTAAAGTTCGATATGAAGTATATGAATCTAAATGAAGATATGACAAACTATAGAAATACATGGAAGTCAAGAATTCATGTAGCCGACCCCACATAGTGGGATAAAGGCTGGATATGTTGTTGTTGTGTTGTAACTATAGATATTGAATCCATCAGGGCATACGTCAACATTTTCAACTGTCAATTTTAATGTGATTTTTTAAGTAATGCAAAATTTTGAAAAAAAAAAAAGTAAATTACCAATTTTTTTATTTTTCTATTTCTATATTGGGTAATGCTAAGATAATGGTTAAATAATAATAAGGTGCATTAATATATCTTGCTTTCAACGGAGAAATATCATATTCACAAACAAATTTGACAAATAACTCTTACAAATTTATAATAGTTATATTTAAAATTAACAATAAATATTTCATTGTTATAAACTATTATTAATTTTGAATATAACTATTATGAATTTGAGTATAATTATAATGAATTTATAAATGCTATGTCAGTTTGTGACTATTGTAGCCTATTTTTCGAGGCAGTTCCATCAAAGAAATCTTCGAGGAGAACCCTTAGGGAAGGCAATCATTAGAGAGAAGTATTCCTCTCCTAGAAAGGTCTTCAGAGCTAGCCCTCGAGAACTTGTTTTACATGTATCAATTCAATCAAGCAATCATTTCGAGCAAGCCTTTAGGTAGACCTGTCTCCCATACTATTTACCCTTTGTTGTCCCACATAATGTGGCCTACTCTTGTTCGGGCCTTCTTCCTTTGGGGATCATTCCTTGAGGGGATTTCTCATTAGGGTCCTTTTGAGCTTAACCCCCATGATAGTCACATGTAGCTGGTAAAGTTGCATAACCCAAAATTCGAGGAGCCACACTTTCCCTGCATGTGTGTCACATGTCCTAGTCATCAGTTAGTAACTATAAATACCTATCGACCCCTCATGGTCGAGACTTGTCCATTTCTCCATTTTCTAGACCCCCAACCTAAATCCCAATTCCCTACTAGCAATTCTGATCTTGACACTAAGACTAATATTCCCTAGTTCTTTAGGTGACTCGAATAGCTCTTTCGTGTAACTCTTTAGGATAAACTCCACATAACTGGACCACAACCTGCATGCACCATGCATACTGCATCTGTACATTCTCTCTGTTATAGAAGTGTTTTGACTTAAATATCAAAGAGTTCGCATGGGAGAAATCCCCACATGTCTTTTAACTACCTTATGCCTTGCACATCTCTTTTTGCATCGGTTTCTGCCTTCTTCCGAACAAGCCTTTAGGGAGACTAGTCTCCCACACTGTTTTCCCCATGTTATCCCACACAACGTGGCCTGCCCCTCTTCTAGCTTTTTTCTTAGGGGATCATTCCCCTAAGGAGAGGGTTTCTCACCAAGGTCATTTTGAGCTTAACCTTGGGACAACTGCATGTGGCTATGAGAGTCACATGACCTAAAATTCGAGGAGTTATACTTTCCCTACATATGTATCACATGTCCTAGTCACCAATCAGTGCCTATAAATCTCTCTCGACCCCTCATGATAGGGACCTTTAAGTCTAGTTCCCCCATTTTCTAGACTCTTAACCTGAATCCTGATTCCATACTGCTAATTTTGATCCCGACAATAAGACTAATACTGCATTACCTAGTTTTTCAGGTAACTCAAACAGCTCTTCCATGTATACATGCACAACGCATTTGCATACTTTCTTTACTATAGCAATATCTGATTTAAGCATCAAATGACCCGCGTGAGAGAAATTCCCATATGCCTTCTAACTATCTTCTACCTTACGAACCACTTCTTTTTTGGGATATTTATATGCTCTCCTAAACAATAGAGTGAGCACCCATTTTGGCTGCACTAGTCCCTCTTGAGTAGGCCTTTGTACTTGCACCTAGCCCAACTGATTGTTTATTGAGTTTTTTCAAAATGAATATTAATTATTTTAGTCTGGCAATAATAGTAACGATAAATTGTTGAAGTTGTTTGTGAGTATAAAATTTTTCACTTCAACATCTAAACAATTTTATTAATTGATAACAAATACAACATGCTTTAAATAATACAACATCTGAAACTTCATTCACTGGTAAGCTGTCCCCATGTAATTTTACATTCATAACCTTAATTAAATTATATTAAATGAAATAAAGAATTTATGCTTTTATTAATTAATTAATTAATTATTTTTTAAAAAGGAAGACAAATAAGCAAGAGCCACCTCCTCACCTACCTGTTTTCATTTTCAGAGTGTAAACAAAGCAAGCGAGCTAGCTATCGTAACTTAGCTTTCCATGATGACTTGCAATAAATGTCATGCTTCAGTAGGCGCAGTTTTTTGGGCGTGGCCACGGCCGTCCTTCCTGCCCTGTCTATATGCTGCTGCTTTACGCAATTCATTGGCATTGGCATGAAGCATGCATTTAATAAAGTCCTAATATTACGTTGTCATCATATTATATTAAATAAAAACGTAACTCAGCATGTATTTGGACTTAAATAGATGACAGTCGCAGTCCGTGATTTCTTAATAAATCTAAAATAAGGGTTTGCATAACAATCAGAATGCAATGCGTGAGTTGAAGTCATCCACATCCTCTAAATAATTCAATATATAATTATTAAGGGTCAGGGTCGGCCTCGTTATCATAATCATATAATTAGTAGATAATCTATCTCCTATAATTGGATGGAAAATCGTTTTTAAATAGGAAATTCTTTTTTTAATACTTTTTTATTAACGGTCTTAAAAATATTTTTTTTTTGAGAGTGTTTCTCAACATTTCGATACAAGAAACATTCTTCGTGCATCGCAGGTGTTCGATGGAGGCAAAAAAATAAATAAAAATAAAGGCTAATTAAAAAGGAAAATTAGAGAGCTAAGAAGAAGGACTTGGATTTATTTCTGGAATTACAAGTAGAATGATACAAAAATATATCAACATTTATCTATCTGTGAGGGCAGCCATTCCCCAATTTAGCTGGAGCTGTACATGAGATGAGATCTTCTAAGATCCCAGTCAAAAAAACGAAGATTTTCTTCCAGAAATTCATCAAAGATCCAAAGTTGGAAGGAGCCAGAAAGGAAAAAATCAAATCAGTTGAATCCAACCATCACCTCCCATCGTCGTCATAACCGCTACAGCCGAATTGATTAAACGTCCATCAATTAACCTCCGGAATGCTCTGCAGGGCCGGCCTCCAAGGCCCGCTTGTCTCGTGGCTCCGGCTATACCCGTCGCAGCCTCCCATCAGCCGCTCCACCACCTCCTTCGCCGACATCCCCTGCAGGTCGACCCTCCCCAGCAGCTCCTCCAGCTCCTTTCTCTTGAGCTTGATCTTCACCAGTCTCGAGCCTCCGGCGGCTGGTTCTGTTTCTTCCGTCTTCTTGTTGTTGTTCTTGTTGTACTTCTTTCCACGGCCTGTTTCGCCGGAGAATGGCGATTGGGGGGTCGTGAGACAGCTCCAGTCGTCGCCGCCCCAGGTCGCCGAGGCTTCTTTCTTGATGCAGTTGCCCATGACGTGAGAGAGAGGCTCTGTTGTCTGTGGTGCTATATATTGCGTTTCAGCAGAGAATGAGGTTTTTGGAGCAACGGATGAGGTTCGGTGTGTATATATATATACACATAGAGGGAGAAAGAGAGAGGGCGGTGTGGAAAGAGTCAAAAGCCAGAATGGATTGGGATGAGAGGTGGAGGAGGCGATGGTGATGACGATGACATGGGCGCCACCAGCCTCCTACATTTGCTTACTGTAGTGGCTGCACCACTTTTAGTGGCCTCTCTACACTTCCCATATTTGTCCAATTCAACCCCCCACCCCATGCTAATCATGCCATGCCATGTGATCTTTGGCTTCAAATTAATTAACAATTTTGATTGCATCAGATTATGTCTTATCATATTGATTGAATTTGAATTTGAATTGCCACAAGTAAGTGTGTGCGTGCGCGCGCGCCGGTCAAAATCAAATAATCACATGTCCCGAGGAGACTGCCATCATTCCAAATAGGTTTGCTGCGCTGCGCAACTTGGTGGCCGCTGGCTCTCCTTTTCCTTCAACCCATAGTATTACTATAATAATATATCTAAGTACTACCAAATCAAAGGTACTGCTATAAATGTATATATATTGTTGCGGTGATTGAAGCAAGGGTAGAACTGGAATTTGACGCGACGCCGGTCAGAGCAGGGATAGATGGACGAAGTCCGGGATTGAATTGAATTGCATGCAACCAAGTTGGGACGACAAATACTCCTTTTTGGTTGCATTAAATTAAGATATATATGGTCTGTGTCCTGCCAATGGCGTTTTTTGTGTGCCACTTTGTCTTCTTATTAATATTAAACTATGAGAACGTGTCTCCTTGGCAAGTCCAAACCTATATATAGTAATAATATTAATCATATATATATATATATAGGAACTTGTATTTTTTAATTTATTTTACTGACAAATGGAATCACATGTATTATGTGGGGATAATAATTTTGTTCTGTCCATTTAGCCGTTGTTCTTGTCCTTGTTCCCATTGTTGGGGAGAGGGGGGGGACCCTAATGCTTTGACTATTGGGGTTGGGTATGGGTTTGTGTTGTTTGGACTACGTAACTCAATTAATTTCATCTTCATGATATTTGAGATTTTGCTCAGTTAATATATGTATATTTTATTTGAATTATGTTTGATTTTGAGCCATTATTCAGTTGATTCTCAATCTCGACTTACTATTTAGGTTATTTTTGGTTTTAATATTTTATTTATGTCTACATCAACTCAAAAAGAACGTCTTTTACAAACTCAAAAGACATACTAATTCTAATTAATATTGAACAATCAAATTTGATTGAAATTCTCTCCCATAATGAAATAATAAAGTCAGTTATGATATGAAATTATTTTTTTGAATCTATAAATTAATCTTAATCTTGATAAACATAGAACAAATGTATTTTTCTAAACACGAAAGAAATATGAAAGGTGACTTCCCGAGTTGAAGTTAGTAAGTCACCTTTTAGGGCTTCATCCTCTGCATTTTTCATAGTTTTCAATACCTTTCTCAACCTCAATCTATTTAGCTTTTCTTACATCGTCATCTATATCCGTCCAATTTCGCTTGTGCTGTTACCTTTGTCTGTCAAGCTCCTCTTGTGTTGTTATCTTTATGCGTCAAGCTCTACTTGGGTTGATAGGTCTCTCTTCATTTTTGTCATGCTCGCTTGCATCATTGTACTAGACATCGTTTCTATCAAACTCTATCTTTGCTCAAATCCACTTCTCTATGTCACCATACTGGTTGTCATCTTCTTCTTTTTTCACTTCTATCCTCTCCATCTACATTGTCATCTCCATTGGACTTCGCATATATTTTCGTCATCACTATCGTTTAACTCTATGTCCAATAATCTTTCGTTTATGCAGAACTTTTATAATAATAGTAATTCTTTTGCCTTATTACTTTTATTATGCAAAACTTTTATGATGTATGATATTATTATGTTTAGATATTTATTACTATTATGTATTCATTATTTTTTTATCTTTATGCTATAAATTTGATGATAAGAAAAACAAAATATTGTAATTTTTTAAAGTGCCAGCCAAACACTAGAAAAGATTTTCAAGTAACACTCAAATAACAAAAAAACAATTTTCCTTCAGGAAAACACTTTACTTCAAACAACCGGAACCTTAGTTTCAATTTTAGACTATTCTTTATGCCGTTATAGTTTGACTATTAATTATTGAGTTGGCAATATTCATCCATGTGATTGACAACCTATAAACACCAATATCTTTAGAGTGCGTTTTCATGTTAATTTTTGATTATTTTAAAAATATTTCTCATAAAAGATTTTCGTCAATATTACAATTTACATCTTACTTTCAAAATCTTCAATCGCTTAATCTTCCAAATCATAACATGCAGGGGCGGAGCCAAGAAAAAATTTTAGTCCAGGTCAAATTATAATTTTAGCTCTGGTCAAATTATAAAAATTATAATTATCTATAATAATATATATAAAAAATCAAAAAATAAAAATGTCAGTTGAGGCCAAGACCCTAACTAGCCAAAACGTGGCTCTGCCAATGATAACATGCCTAAAAAATAATGAACTTTTCAAAACCTACACTTCAAAAACTTCTCTTTTCTTCAAACCATTTGTCTTGTTTCAAGCATTTGAATATTTTAGAGGATAAACTCAAGTTAAGAAATAAATTTTTTTAAATAAAGAACCCCCACAAATAAAAAATTTACATAAAATATGTGCATAAAAAAATGCAAGTTACTATTACTATTATTATTATTATTATTATTATTATTATTATTATTAAGTTCCAATCAAATGCTAAATTATTATTTTTTTTTTGTTGAAAGTGATTCTTATAATATTTTTTAAAATCAGGAATCATTTTTCCTTAAAAATAACTTTTATAAAACCATCTTCAAATAAATAATCCTCTCTACAATTCAAATTTTATAATAATATCAAATAAAGATAAAAGAATCACGAAAGTAAAGTCTTCCTTTTATCTTTGAATTGTGAAAGCAAAACAATCTCAAAATAATTGAATTTTCAAATACATAATTCTTTATTTTTTTTGGTCATAATTCTTTTTTTTTTATCTCAATAAGTACAATTTTATTAAATTTTTAAACATTATTTTTTTTCTTTTTAGTCTAGTGGTTACATTTTTTTTACCTTTTTTTTTTCTCTTTATTTTTCTTTCTTGAATCATCAACCGGTGTTACTTTCCTCCATTTAACTATAAGTTTAATATTTTTATTTTTAATTAATTTTTAAAAATATAATCGTGTGTAATTTTTTAATATTAATTCAAATATTATTGTTGTTTTTTGAATAATTTTTTAATTAAAAATAGTATTAAAGAGGGTTGTGGTAAAAAAAATAAAACTGGACTGTACTAATCCATTGAGTCATGCTCAAGCAACAAACCCACAAATTGGCAACTAACCTGGCCTCAAATTAGATCCTTGCCCAATAACTTAGATAATGTTTCTATCTATGTCGAGATTTTTGTATTAGTAACGGATTCCATCAACCCTAGATAACTCACGCACTAATCCTCATCAGTTCTTAAATCTCATCAGATTCAAGATCTTCAAGGATGATCTCTATTATTACCGTACATCTTGACCCTTTATCTTCCCACGATGACCAACGACACGCAAGATATCTTCATCTCCATATAAATCAACTTAATTGCAGGACAAGATATATTTTCTCCAAATCTTACTAATACTTTGACGTTTTTGAATATATACTGACTTGAGCGTTAGAGTGTCTACAGGTGCTGACCACCCCCTACTGCGCAGATCATCGGATCACGACGCTCCGTCACCATTACTATCAGTCCGATTAACCTCGTTGGAGCAGAATGAACAAAAATTAAAAAAAAAATGTTTCAAATTATAAATTTTAAATAAATTAATAAATTTTAATTAAAAAATAATAAAAAATATTTAAACAAGTTGTGAATAACATTTCTAAGTAAATGTCTTAGTCACTCACGTAAGCATGGGGAAAGCGAAGTGTCCAAGTTTTAGACGGCGGGCCGATGAAACCAGGAAAATTAACGTCATTGATCTGAAACTGCATGGGCATGCACATGGGCATGGCTTAACAAGCGGATAAGCTTCAGCCTCCCTCCGCGTCACGGCACACACAGTGACTGAGATAGATATTTAGAGAAATTGTTTCAGGTTACGTGCACCTTAGAAAATAAACATTTATCAGCTATATTTAATTTAGTATACTTTATTTTTTTTGTTGAAATTTTGAATAAAATAAAATTTTATATAATGGTAACATTTATGAATTGGTTATATAATTAGATATCGTCAGTACAAATCCTTGTCAACGCGATTTTTTTAATTAAAATTAATTAATTACATAATAAATATTATTAAAATTTGAAAAACTTGACAAAACTTCAATCTTAATAACATCAAATAAATAATGAATTTTCTTATTGTTGATGTCAAAATATAATAATTAAAATTTATAATTTTAAAAAAATTTATTAGAAAGAGGTAAAACAGAGTTATAAAAGGTCAATGTTGTAAAGAAATATAGGAAGATAGTCCCTAACAAGGGTGGATCCATACATGTAAAATCTAGGGCAACTCACAATTAAAAATAATTTTTTAAATATAAAAAATAATAAATTTTACTAATAATTCAGTCAAAAAAAATTTCAACCCACCCCAAAATTTGCAATGTGTAATTTTATATTTCAAAAAAAAAATTTAATCTCTCCTTACATAGATTTCTGGATCCGCCCCTAGTTCCTAAGGAGCTATTGCAAGTTGCAATATGGTTTCAAATCTTGAATGAGCAACTCCAAAGTTTTGAAGAAGCAAGTGTTATTATATAAGACACTTCCACTACTTATGAGGGACGAGATTCTTCCTTGAGGGGAGATTGCAATCTTTGTCCAAGAGAAGGAGGTCTCGGTCATGGTGGAGATCTTGTGAAGAGATTGAAGAGTTTATTAGCTTGAGAAAGAGATGGGATGTTAAATTGAAACTTTTACACTCTTAAAAATAAAAATTTAAATTAACAAATAAATATATATATATATATAACATACAAAGATATATAGTAGTTCGACTTATACCTAATCCACTGCCTTAGTTGCTCATCAAGTATTTAGTCAAACTAACTTATTTAGATAGCTTTTGAAACAGGTTCAGCTACAGAATCTTTATAACAATTGGTTTTTAACTAGTTTAGCTATAATTAATATTTTTTACAGAGTGAGACTTGGCCTTTACAAATTTACAAGAAAATGTGAATAATAAAATCAAGAGAAGAAATAGATATTGCTCAATTTACGAATACTTCTCTTGGTGATTCAAAGAGATAACAAAATGGAAACAATAAACACTATCTCTCTTTTTGATTGGACTAAGTAGTGATGATATTTTTAGAAGCCTTTGAGGTCTCTAGTGTTTCACTTTTCAAGTTTACAACATTTTACTCTTTATCGAGCTTCAAACTTTTTTTTTATAGTTTTTTGGTATTGAATGCTCCAGATGAGATGTCTTTCAACAAAAAGGATGTTTTTTTTTTATTTTTGAGTTTTAACGGTTATTTTTTTGTCTCTACAAGTCTAAAAAAATCAATTAAAAAATCATTATTTATGCACAAGTTGTCCAAAAATCATTAAATGTTCTGAAAAGTAAAAACATATTGCATTTAATAAGTTATAACGGTTATAAATTTCAAATTCAAACAAATATTACTCAAGTATAAATTTGTGTTTATTCAACTAAATTAATCTTTACTCGACCATATAAATTTTGTAATCAATTACATTTACAACTTACTCGAGTACAAACTATTTTTTACTCGATTAAATTTTTGTCACAGAAAAATTCAACATATACTTTATTACAAAAAGATATTTACTTGAATACAAATTTTCATACTCAATTGAACTTATGATCCAGAGACTTGGCATATCTTTGACACTTATTTACTCGACTACAAAAATAATTTACTTGGGTATAGATAGATCATTACTCAATTACAAATTAAGATACTCGATTAATTTTGAATCAACATAAACTTGCATTAATTAGTCAAATAAAAACTCCTATTTAGTCAAGTACACTAAATCTTTACTCAAATAAACCTATATTTGTAATCGATTACCTTTAGTTTGGCTGATGCTTACTCGATTACAAAACTTACTATCGATTATACAAACATCTTTACTTTGAATTTTGACCTAGGCTTTTTCTGACCAAAGAAATACTCAATTATACAAAGGAATTTACTCGAGTGTGAGAATTGGATTAGACTTTTACTCGATTAGAAGGAACGCATTAATCGATTAATAGAACCTATAACTTGACTTGATTTAATTGATTTACTCGATTAAAACTTGACAAACTCGATTACTTTTTATATCATTTTTTATTACTGTTTTGGTCATTATTTTTTAACCAAATTTACTTATTTCTTCATTAAATCAAAAAAATAATAAATTTCTCAACAGAGATGAAATGCTTTGCAAGACTAAAATGCGATTACAAAGCACGTAGAGACAATCCCACATAGGCCATCCGATACTTAAGTCATAAAACATGTTAAAGAAGGAAGTCAAAAGATAAGTGTGTTTAAGATAAGCAAGTATGTTCTTAGGATTTGATCAGGTTTCGGATTTTCGAATTTTAGATCTGGGATCTAGAATCCCTTAAATGAGAGGAATAAACCCCAATTTATACCCTAAAGTGAGGGGATAGGAATAGGTGGTTGGGCAAGTAATTGAGCAAGTATCATGATCTCCTTAGCCATGCACGAAGAGTGATTTAACCTAGTAAGTTAAGCATGCATTTAGGCCAAAATTGATTGATAAGGCATATCTTATTGCATGAGACAAAAGAAGGACTACTCGTATGAGCTTGTGCGGGACATAAGGTAAAGTTGTCTGGGACATTATCTTGGGACAACTTCTCGGGATGTTGTCTCGGTTGGCCTCGGAAAAGTGTCCCGAAAAGTCGTGAGGCCATAATCAGTTTGAGTCTTTAGGAAGGCTTTGTGAGGACTTCTTCGGAGCAAGGTTCATGAAACTTTGTCCCAAACAAGATTCAAAGACCTTGTCTTGGTTTTTTTTTTTTTTTTGGGTGTATGATAAGCCTTGAAAATTTGGGTCTGGCTCATTTGGGTAGACATTGAAAAGTACGACACAATACTTATAGAATAGGTATATCAATTGCATATTCTGATTTGCTAATAGTTTTGACAAGCTTAACTTTATTTATTTAAAATTTTATTAGTGTTTGGTGTAATTGAACTTAAAATTGACACTTTAAACCATTTAGACTGCGTTCTTTTTGTTGTTTTCAAGTCTTTTTTAGTTTTTCGATTTTTTTAAAATAATGAAAAAGTGTTCACTTTACTGTTTTTAAAAATACATTTTTTTAAAAAAAAAATTGTAAAGAAAACTAAAAACAACAAAAAGTTGTTTTGAGTGTTTTCATTCAAAACAAATTCTAAACTCAAAATATATTTATTTATTTATTCATATTTTATTATTATAACCAAAAAATATTAAAAAATTCATTAACTTTAAAATGTATATATTTTTTTAATAATATATTAACATTAAATATTTTTAATTTACAGAATAATCAAATTTATTGAATAAAATATTATTAACAAATTATTTTCAAAATTTCAAAGAGTACGTGTTTTTTAATTTTCTGTTTTAAGAAATAGTTTTTCAAAATGACAAAGAAAACGGGTTTTCAATTTTCTAAAAATAGACTAACAAAACAAAAAACTGAAAATGAATTCAAAAATTAAAACTTAAAATTGAAAAGCAAAGATAATGCAGCCTTAGAATTTGGTAAATTGAGCACATTATATGAATTTTAGTCTTTTGGTTCAAATATTTTTAAATTTCAAAATTTGCAAAATAAGTTTGATACAAATGTTAACTTAAGAGGAGATGAATTAAGTTTTTTCATCATTTTTCAAATTTGAATTTAAATAAAAGAATTGAGATAAGAATGTAGTAAAGGAAAAAACAAGTGCAGAATATCGGTTGTAAAATGGTTTAGCCTCAATTGCTTAATCCACTACGTTAATTCACAATAAAGGATTAATTTTGCAAACACGCACCAAATGTATTCTATTACCTTGTAACTTTTACAAGCTCAATTACAAACATTTATAGTTGGTTTTTTTATAAATAGACCCAATCGCAACCATTACCTTTCAAAGATCATACGTAACTTATCACACTTGGTTTTTTATACTTGCCTTAGCTAAAACCAATATATTGTTTTTCAAATGATCAGGCGTAACCTTTTATAAATTTTACAAATAATATGAAAGGATTTCTCAAGAGAAAAATATGAAATAAAACAGTAAGCACTAAAACTTTTTTTTTTTTGATAGAGAGAGTTACAAGATTAATTTAGAATGAATAACACTCTCTAAATAAAATCTCACAAAAAGATTTAAGTAGAAATAGCTCGTGAAAAGGAGGAAGGATTTTAAGAATGAGCGTTGTAGGCTTTTGAAGGTAGCTCTTGAGTTTATAATTAGTTTTTCTAACCTTCTTCAACTAGCTTCATCTCCTATTTATAAATATTTTGCATTGAATGTTAGCTGATATGGTAAGTGACAATTGAAATATTTCAATTATCTCAGAGGTATCACTTTTTGTCTCTATAAGCACTAAACAACATATATAAATTTATAAAAGAACTTCTATGTTGTCTAAAATGCATTAAATGAATTGAAAAGTTAAAACTGACAAGCATTTAATGCGTCTAATGGTTATATTTTTCAAACTCTGACAAAAGTTACTCAACTAATATATGAACTTATTTGACTAACATATCATTTTACTCAATTGGACTTTTCAAGTAATCGATTATATATGTAGCAAACTTACTCAAATATGATCAAATCATTATTTAACTAACTCAAAAGCCACATAAACTTGCATTACTCACCGATTATAAAGCTAAGATTACTCGATTAATAGACAAATTTATTCGTGTACAAACACTTGATAGTCAATTAACTTTAAGTACAAAGACTTAACCAAAAGTCAATATATCTTCACTCAACTAATACATATATTTTACTTGATTAATAAAATACATTAGTCGATTTAAAAATAAATTTTACTCGAGTAAAAGGATACTCATATTATATAGCTTTAGAGATATTCGATTTTTCAAAAAATCTCACTCGAGTGATTAAAGATCCTTAATTTAAAAAGCTTCATACTCGATTTAGCTTAAAAACAATAGAACTTTGCGTAACATACTCGAGTAAAAACTTATGATAGTCAATTGGATCAATTCATATACTTGATTGTTTTTGAAAGAATGCTGAGCAATACTTGATTTAGTTTTATCAAAAAAAAATTTCACACTTAACTGATTTTCATAAAAATTTTCTCACAAACTTTGTATCATACTCGACTATTTTGAAATATATTATGAGTATGAAATTTTCAATCTTAAGAAAAAATTAAAATGTTTTAGAAATCATTAATAAATCAAATTTATTAAAAAATATTTAATCACCAAAATATTTTTTAATAAATTAAAATATAAAATTTTCAACAAAATCTTAAATATTTTTTAAAATTAATCACGATACTTGTTTCTAACAATGTTAACTAAATATATTGTACATCAATTGAATTTTGTAACGCCCCACTTTTCTCTAAGCGTGCGTTAACTTGAGATTTCAGGATTTTTTTTTTTTTTTGAAAATCAAACACCACATAAATCTCTCGATATACTAACTCTCATCATAGTCATCTCCTGACAATCCCGATCGTACATTCTCTGTATATTAAAATTTGATAATAGACTAAGATAGGCATTATAAATCACATTAGCGGAAGCAAGATCAAAACATCAATGATATGTATAGCCAACAATTCCTTTTACAACAACCAGATCGATGTTTCACATGAAAATATATTACATAATCTCTGAACATCGTGATCTTAGGCAAAAACCTACGAAGACATGATAGCTACATCTCGATGACATTCTTTCCCTTGGCGCCATTGCTTTCACCTGGAACGTTGAATATTCCAGGGACATAGTCCAAATTAGATGCTGAATCATCTAAGTGAGAGTTCAAAAATATTTTCATGAATGTATGCAAAATCTTGTACCAAATCGATAAATCCCAACATGCACCAGCCTAAGAGAATCCCACACAGCATTTAGCCATAACCGGGAAAAATGCAATCTCTCTAAAGGCGACACCACACATTGACCTATTGGCAATTCGTTCCTACTTAAGAGGGACAACCTCGACATATGAACCTGGGAATCACCCCATTGTCATCGTTAGGCTTTACGCTCCCACTCAAAAGCATTCCAAAACCCAACGTAACCTTAACCCCAATAGTGTCACATCAGCACCATCCTCGGAATCGACGTCACCTCGACATTAATGCTATTGCTCAAAGGAACCTGAGGTGGTGTCCACTTGCAGCCCTGCCACTTAAGCCAACAACCGGGGTGGTGTCCACTCTCAACCCCGCCATTTGGGTCCCGTAGGGTGAAGTCCGTCTCAGTCCCATCCCAAGTGGGTCACCTAGCATTAATCTTTGGTACGCATCCCGAGTGCTGTCATTCTGGGCTACGCCACAGGTTAACAACCCACGTCCCACATGGACGACACAAAACAAACCAATGTCGAAAATCATAACATGCATAAATTAAAATCAACATTTCTATGTATGCAATTTACCATATGAAATTTAATGCATGTGTAAATAACCAATTGGACAATCCATCACAATAAACCAACCCATAGGGATGAACACTCAAAGTAAACCATTCACATGTTACTTGGATTCTTTTCGGGTAGAACCACTCACCTTTAGACAAAATTTTCAATTGACAAGCGCGGTTCACCTCGATTTGCGTGCCTGCCTCGTTTTGCATGCCCTCTTCGTACTTCACACAAGTCGCTTCACCTCATGCCGCAAGGTATCCTAATCACTCAATAATTTATCAAAATATAACTTTCTCCTTAATTTTCTCATATTTCCTCATTTTCTCCTATTTTTCTTTTCTAATAATTCAAAATAAATATCTACCCAACTATTTTCTCAAATATTTTTACACAATAATTCATAAAATAATTTTCCAAGAAATTTGGAAAGAAAATCAGAATTTACCTACATAGCACGCGCTCCCACGCGCTGACGAGTGGCTGGACAATTTGAGCTGGCACGTGGCAGTCACGCGCCACCGTCTTCAACCTCAAGCCAGTCGCTGGCGGTTGCCCCGATAGCCACAAAATCGATGCCGTTCGAAATCTCTTGAAGAGTCGATCCTAGCCCCACTGGTTTCAAGCCGAATGGACGTCGAAAAGTGCTTTAAAACTCGAGTTGCAGGTCCGAGTAGGCAGTTCGCCTCTAACCCTCGGTCGAGCTCGATTGGCCACCAAACCCACTCCAAAATGCCTCAAAATGATCCTTGACTCCTAGAGATCAAAATCCCTCTATCCAAGCTCCAAAAATCATCCAAAATTGAGATCGATTTGTGCTTCAAACTCGATCGAAAGCCCTCAGTATTTATAGGCAAAAATGACCCTCCACGTGGCCGATCTCCAGCCAAAACTTCTTCCCCACGCCTCCTAGACCTCCCTAGGCCACTCCCTGACTATCCTAGGCTGCCCAAATGGCTGGATTTTTTGGCCAAAATCTCGACCAGATCTGCCATGTGCGTGTGGATTTTCTGAAAATTACAGTTTGGCCCTCATGAAATTTTCTTTTGCATTTTAGCCCTTGCCCTCAAGCCCATGATCTTTCTAGCATCCTCACTAAGACCCTCAAGATTGGTACTTCTCATTTCTCCCTTGAAACTTTTAAAAAATTATTGTTTTGACCTCCCTCGGGTAATTTTACAAAATTACACTTAGGCTCGATTGATTTATTTGACCTCAAATCCACTCGATTCAACTTGAAACCACTTAAGGGTTATTCTATACATCGAATACTAGTCCTTGACACCTTCTGTTAACTTTTTGGACGTCGTTTGCAACAATTCGGTATTACGACCTAATTGGCAGCTGTATTTTTTGCTGTACCGAAAACTGTTCCCGATCCAATTTCCTTCATCACCAAAAATCATAATTTATTTTACTTGTCGATACTATACCATTTTCCTTGGCTATCTAGGGTCCGAGGTACTCCCTCTGACTAATTCGGTCGTCCAAAACTGTGTTAGTGTGCCCTATAGTCTTATTTTTTTCCAAAATTTCAATTATGCCCTTTATCAAATACCATTTTTATCCTCAAATTATTCTCAAATATTATAAATTTTATTTTTGCTACCTCGATTCATGAACTTTTTATAAATGGCCATGTAATTACTCATTCATGAGAAACAATGTTAATTAAATTAAAATTATTCTCAAGTTTTATTTAATTTAGTTCAATAAACACTTTCTTTTTATGGATGAGTGTGTTGTCCATGTTGAAAAAGTTTAAAACTCAAGGGAGTTCGGGCCAAAAGCCTAAAATTTATAGGAAGCATGATCAATTCACTCAAAAACATTGGTAATAATGAGGTGTCGTGGCTAATTCAAAAAAGTTAAAAAGTAATTCAACAAAATATAAAGTTCAAGTGTTTAAGTTAAATATTCAAAATTTAGGTAACATATAAGGTTAATTATATCAATAATCACTCAACTTTGCATTGTTATTATTTGATCACTGAACTTTAAAATATTACCTGTTAGTCACTAATATTTCAAAACTGTTACTATTTAGTCACTAAACTTTAAAATGTTACTTGTTAGTCATTAATATTTTAAAATCGTTTCTCACCCGTAACTCATTAGTTACTGAACTTTAAGTTCACGAGTGATGGATGAGAAACAATTTTGAAATATTAATGACTAACAAGTAACATTTTAAAATTCACTGATTAAGCAGTAACAGTTTTGAAATATTAATGATTAATAAATAATATTTTAAAGTTTAATAACTAAACAGTAATAGAATACAAAATTAAATAATTATTAATGTAATTAACCCTAACATATATGATTAATTTAACTTTTAAGATTTTATCAAGTTTAAGTACCACATCAAACTTGACTCCACATTTATATTAGAAGGGTTTTAGATGCAATTTTTTTTGCATAAAATTTATAAAAATTAATTTTTATATATTTTAATTATAAAATTAGAGTTAAAAAGCATAAAATGTTTTCCTCAACTAAATGGGGCCTAAAATATTAAACCCTCACTCATTGTTACAATTTAAAATCTACTACAATTTAATTATAAAATTAGAGTTAAAAAGCATTAGGGATATATTAATATTCTTAAAATTAATTTTATCTCATTCTATTTTTTAATTTCACTAAAAAAATTAAGAAATGTTAATTTCAAATAGGTTTAATTTATGGATGAAGTAATAAATGAGAACATCTCATTTTATTATTAATTTTAAAAAAGTTATTATATTGTTTATGTCAGATAAATATGACAACATAACTTTTATCCGATATAGATAAAATTAAAGGTGTTGTTGCCCAAATACAACAATTGAAATTTTTAAGAATGGGACAATCGTGGATGCCATAGATTCCGAGATGTAAACAAAGCGCCCTCCAGAAGGCTTCCGAAGTTGAGTGCTGATACTTCTGAAGGTGACACTGATGGGACTTTCAAAGCTGAATGAGTGAGGTCTTCCGAAGCTGCTTCAGAAGCTAATAGTCTTGTGTCTTCCGAAGCTAGAGATCTCACGTCTTCCGAACCTAGGGGTGTGGAGTCTTCCGAAGGTCAGTGGTCTTGTGTCTTCCGAACCTAGGAGTCTTGAGTCTTCTGAGGCTGAGTGTCTTGAGTCTTCCGAAGCTGAGTAGTCTTGTGTCTCCCGGTAACTATAAGAAAAAAATGGTCAAAAGGCTCGTGGGCTTCTCTCCCACGAAGACCCTCCGATGCTCAAGTCAGTGCGGAAGGAATTTGATTGAAATGAAAGCTAAGTTTTTCGGAAGGAAATATAGTGAGAGAAAATACCAGTGTCTAGATCCCTTTTTTGGAGTTGAACCTTCCTTTTATAGAGGTCGAGAGAAGAAAGAAGAAAGCAAAAATAGAAGTCCGAGATGCTTTTTGGAAGCAGTTTGCGGAAGCACCTTTCGGAAGCAACCTGCGGAAGCACCTTATCATAGGGGCTTCCGAAGACCTCTTCCACAGGCTTCGAAAGGTGTCTTCGAAAGCCTCTTTTGGAAGTAGCCTGCGAATATTGGGGCACAACAATTGTCCCCCACTCTTTATTTTGGTTCAGCAATGTAAAGAGTATTTTTATATGTAGATCGAACAAAGATTCGGAAGGCAGCTTCCGAACTGATCTTCCGAAGCTCGCTTCCGAAGCTTTTCACGTGAACGTTTCGGCTTCCGCAGGTTTTCTATAAATAAGGCCCACCGCTTCCGCGACTTCCTCATTTGCCGCACTACCTACTGACGCGTAAACACTCTAGCGCTTTTCTTCTGAACAGAAACTCCCTTCCGAAGAGTGGAACCCTTCCGAAGATAAAAACCTTCCGTAGGTAAATCATTCTGTTCTTCCGAAGGGAATTTTCCAAACAATCTCTATCTCTTCCATGTTGAACACTCTTCCGAAGCTATCACTTCCGATTTGTAAACCTTCTGAAGCGCTAAATACCTTCCAAAGCGATAAATTCCTTCGGGAGCGCTAAATACTTTCCGAAGCACTAAATTCCTTCCGAAGTGCTAATTTCCTTCCAAAGCGCTACCACTTCCGAAGCCAAACATCCTTCCGTAAATTTCTCAACAACTTAGCTTTAAACAATTTCTTTCAACCTCTTTTCCTTCCTGCTATGGCAAGTGGGAAAATATATCATCACGATGTCGATTCCCACGAGATTGAACACTTCCTTTTAAAGGCTAAACGTTCTCACATGGACGAAAACGACGTTGCCCTTATCCGCCAAAACCATTGTATCCCTAGGGATTATCTCACTAGACTCCCTCGTCTTGAGAAGAATTGCGCAGTGGACATAGAAGAGGGGTGGATGAGTGTGCACGAGGCTAGCTTTAGCTTAGGCTTTCATCTCCCCCTCCATAATTTTGGCCTTAGGTTTCTTCGCCTCAGCGGACTAGCTCCGGGCCAGCTCCACCCTAACGGTTGGACCCAATTAGCTGGTTTTTTTGTCATCTGTCGCGAGAATGACATAGATCCTACAGTCGATTTCCTCTACTGTCTCTTCCTCTTACGTCTGGTTAAGGAACGTTTCCATATGTACACCTTACAGCGGATCCGGGGTGAGACTCTTTTTTCTGAGTCTCCTCCTCGTGAAGCTTCGTTCGACACTCGATGGTTTTTGGTTAAACCTCCGAACGGGGTGTGGAACGCCCCTCGCGAATGGCGTACTAATCCGGAGCAGGTAGGAAAACCTATATTGAGCGCACCCCTTTTCGTGCTTAGGGAGAGATATGAGGATAGCCGCCGCGTTATAACTAGGGGTGGTCCTAAGCATCTCCTTGACCTCTTGACCGTGAACAGATTGACAAAGGTGGGCTGGATTTCGGAGCGTGGCGAATCATCTCGTCGCAGGGTGCCCAGGACCTTACATCCCGACCCTCCAGTCAACCCAACACTTGATGTCACGGCGAGAGGGGGAGATGCCCTTTTTCAGGAGCAACCCTCTCCTGAGGGTGGGGACCCCCTAGCTGCCTTGCTATTTTCTTTACTACGAGCTTTATTTTCAAGGTTTATTTCGTTGTATCTAACTGTGTTATGCCTTCCTTTTGCAGCCATGCAACATCTAATGAGATCCGCTAACCAGCAGACGACCCCTAGAACCACACAAGTCGAAGCGCCTCCTATGTTTGATCCCCAAGATGGGACCCCCGCCCCTGACTCCCACAACATCGAACGAGGTAGGGGGTAGGACAAACCTGGGCTCCCCCTTGCCCTCGACATAGGAGGAGGAAAAGGAGCCGTCGCCAAGAAGCGGAAGTAGACCCCTCGACGTTCCAGCCTGCTGACGACCTCCAGGCTCATGACTCGCCAGCTGAGCCTATGGGACCCCCTACCTTTTCCCCGCTTGAGATGGACGTATCCGCGGCCGTGAGTGGGGCTCCCCACCATACTTCGCATGATCCGACCAGGCATGGGGCAGGTCTAGAGGGCGAGGTTACCTCTCAGTTTGATCAGGCCGCCGTTGATGCCATTCATGATAGGGGTCGAGGTTTATATCGTCGCGCCGTGATCAATCCTCAACGCGGCGACCGTCGAACATTGCACATGGAGAAGGGATCAACCTCCAAAGGGCTGGCCCCTATTTTGCTTACATTACCCGATCCCCACCAAGGGGCCATTCGATTGGATGCTAACTACTAGGTTCGCAGGGAGCAATTCAACATGCAACCATGAGTTCTGGATACAAATACAATCGACATGCCTAGGGTTGCGGCCCGCCTTCTCTACTCTTCCATCCTTCCCCGTGACGAGGATCGATACTTTCGTAATTCCCCGCAGGACATGGATGAGTTTGAACGTTATCTTGCAATCGTAAGCTTTCTTACCTTTTTGTGCTTTTCTTTTCTTTTTCACTTACCTAGCTACACACTAGTTCTTACCCTCACATGCTCTTTTTTTGCAGGGTGCTCAGGGTGCCGTAGTGACTAATGCTATGAACCGCGCTCGATTGGCTCGTCAAGAGGCGTAAATTTACGAATTAACATAGAAGTCCTTTCAATGGAAGGAGGACGAGCAGCTTTTAAACATGCGAATTCGTCATTTAGAGTCGGATAAAATTGGACTCGAAGCCCAACTTCATGATCTCTCCATAAGCCGTCAGGCGGCTGAAGACAACGCTCGCAAGTGGGAAGAGGTACTAGAGGCTCGCAATCAGGCTTACGAAGAGAAAGTGTCCTTTCTAGCAGAGGCCCAAGGGGAGGTTTCTCGTTTAAAGGGGGATTTAGCCTGTGCCGAGGAACGGGTGGCCCAAGCTCAAATGGAGATGGAGAGGATGCACGGGGACAAGCAGTGAGAAATTGACGAAACGGCGAGAGAGGTTGTGAAGCAGTACCGTCTTTCTAGGGACTGTTTCAGTCACAAAGATAGGTACGCCAGCTGCTTTTCAAAGTTCGGCTTCCACCTCTGCCGTAATTTTATGGAGAATAGGCACCTGAGGGATTCCTTCTCAGACGTGACTTTTGATAACGCCATGTCCGCCGGCACACCCCCTGACTGGAGGAAGTACGAGCCGGATGATATCGGGCCTGAGGAATGTATAAGGCGAGCGCTGGAGGACGATCTCAGTAATTTGCAGGGCCTATGGAGCCCTTACATCCTGGATCTCGAGGAGGGCGAAGTGGGTGCCAGCTCGTTTAGCACTGCGCAAATGATTGAGAGGGAGCTGGAAAGGGATGTGTCCGCTGATGCTTTCCAAGGCCTGCCTCCTGAAGAGGGTTCGGACCACGCGGATCGCCTTCCCCCTAAAGACTAGTGTAGGATTTTTTATTTAACTTATGCTTTTTGTTTGACCATGTAAAATGCTAGTTTTCCCTCAAAGCGCTCTTTTTAGAGTTTCTGGCGTTTTGTTTGGGATGTATCATATTTTATCAAAGTTTCAATGAATGTAATGTTTTGGAGATCGCTTCAACATGGTCCATGTAATCGTCTTATTTACTATATAATCTTTTGATCATATTATTTTTATTTGTTTGTCGGCTATGTGACTTGCACTCGTACTTTCTCGAGCTTTAATTTATCTATCTCGGTGGTTCAATTTTTCCCTTCTTCACTGCTCTTCATCCCCGAGAAACTCGGGGAAGTCATCAAGTTCCTGACTTTATCAAAATTGGGGATCATCGGGCCACTGCGAATGTTTCTGAGTGGGGTTTTCACCTGCCACCTGAAGGTTGGATTATGCTAGGGATCCCATGTCGAACTTGCCTCGAGCATCCTACTTTGCCAAGAGACCTAGGCACCAGATCAGCCTGAGGAGTGGGGTATAGCTAAAAAGCATTGCACCGAACTCAATCGAGGGATCTAAGTGAGTCTGCAGGCATAGGTGTCGGGGCAACCGATAATCCCAGGCGGTGGCTTTCACCTTCTTGTTCGCCTCCTTTGAGGTTCGATCTATCATAGGGGGTCTGGGTTTGGACGACAATCCAGCCCGAGATTCTTTCTAAGAATCCGACCTTGTCAGGAGACCTAGGCGCCAGATCAACCTGAGGAGTTAGGTCTAGTTTTAAAGCATTGCACCGAACTCAATCGAGGGATCTAGGTGAGTTTACGGGCACAGGTGTCGGAGTATCTAACGATCCCGAGTTGGTCTTAGGTCATAGGCACCAAATTGCAATCTGACGACCCGAGCCTCGTGCGGTGTGGACGTTTTTCGACTTACCTCATAGCAGCTTCGTGATCTTCCGGCTCTCCTGGGAATTGATCTACGCCCGATGTATTCTGAGTCCAATAACCAGTCCAATTTGGGATTCCCTCAAGGTGTCCTAGTTTTACAGGGAGACTTAGGTGCCAGATCAACCTGAGGAGTTGGGTCTAGCTTTAAAACATTGCACCAAACTCAATCGAGGGATCTAGGTGAGTTTGCGGGCACAGGTGTCGGAGTATCCGACGATCCCGAGTTGGTCTTAGGTCATAGGCACCAAATTGCAATCTGACGACCCGAGCCTCGTGCGGTGTGGGCGTTTTTCGACTTACCTCATAGCAGTTTCGTGATCTTCCGGCTCTCCTGGGAATTGATCTGCGCCCAATGTATTCTGAGTCCAATAACCAGTCCAATTTGGGATTCCCTCAGGGTGTCCGAGTTTTGCCGGGAGACCTAGGTGCCAGATCAACCTGAGGAGTTGGGTCTAGCTTTAAAGCATTGCACCGAACTCAATAGAGGGATCTAAGTGAGTCTGCGGGCACAAGTGTCAGAGCATCCGATGATCCCGAATTGGTCTTAGGTCATAGGTGCTTGATTTTTACCAGGTCATCCTAATATCGTAATGGACCCCGGCTAAGCTACGTACCTACATCCTACTTTATCATACATGCAAATACTTTAGATACGAGATCTTACGTGGTTCGGCTTATAGTTTTGCCTACTCTACGGGAATACATGGGGGTACTCTTTTATTTATAAGGGAACTATTACACGAGAAAATTAAAAGATCAAAGAGAACTTGGGTTCTCAGTGGAGCCAAGTAGCTCATCTTGTAGCACACGCATCTCCCTGCCCTCGACTTCGCATCTTCCTTAGCTTGTCTCGGCTGTCGGTGTGGTGAAGTATCTTTTAAAGTGCATTGTGTTCCAGGTTTTGCTCATCATCTCTCCTTGCAATATCTGCAGCACGCAAGTGTTGGGTCCCAGCATCTTTTGTATCTTGTAGGGCCCTTCCCAATTTGGCTTGAGTTTTCCTTCTTCTCGATAGGCGTTTGTGATTACTATTTTCCTGAGCACCAAATCTCCTTCCTGGAACATTCGGGGTCGGACCTTCACATTATAATAGCTGGCAATTCTCCTCTAATATGCTGCCAACTGTACAGTTGCTTTCTCCCTCAACTCATCTATCGTATCCAGGTTTTCCCTCAAGCTGTCTAGATTATCCTCCTCATTGAAAGCCATAACTCGAGGCGAAAGGAGGTCTGTCTCTACTGGAATTAGGGTGTCCGTTCCATATACCAAGTTGAAGGGCGTTTCCCCTATAAACACGCGGCTGGTTGTGCGATAAGCCCACAGAATACTAGGAAGTTCGTCAACCCATCTGCCTTTAGCTCGCTCTAATCGGGTCTTTAGTTTGTGTAAAATAGTTTTGTTGCTCGCCTCTGCCTGCCTGTTAGCCTGTGGATATGATACGGACGCCATCCTCAAGCTGATTCTCCACCTCTGGTAGAAGGCCTTAAAAGCCTCTGAATCAAATTGTGTTCCATGATTTGTGTTGAGAATTTGGGGTATACCGAAGCGACAGATTATATCTTTCCACACCATCCCTTCTACTCGTTTCTCGGTTATGGTCGCTAGGGGTTCGGCTTCGACCCACTTTGTGAAGTAGTCTGTGGCCACCAATAGGAACTTTCTTTGGGCTGTCGCCATAGGAAACGGGCCTAAAATGTCCAATCCCCATTGTGCAAACAGTAATGGCTAGAATATCGGTCTTAGAGACGAAGGGGGCAGCACTGTCAATGGGGCATATTTCTGGCATTTATCACATGTTCGCACTTTTCGAGCTGCATCTTGTTTCAAGGTGGGCTAGAAGAAACCAGCTCGCAAGATCTTTCTAACCAACGCTCTGGCGCCAAGGTGCTCACCGTAGTCTCCCTCATGAACTTCTTCCAGGACCTGTTCTGCTTCTCGGGCCCCCAAGCATTTGAGCAATGGCAAGGAGTACCCTTTCTTGTATAGATCCTAGTCAATGATCGTAAAACGGGCCGCATAGGTCTTCAATCTCCTAACCTCTGAGGGTGTGGCTGGAAGTTCTTGATCAAGCAGGTATTTCAGTATTGGTGTCCTCCAGTCGTCCACTATATCGATGCAGTGGACGCCCCCATCACTTTCTTTTATATTTGGTCGTTGCAGGACCTCCATGTGGATTAATCGTCCTGGGGTGTCCCGAGTAGAAGCCAACTTGGATAATGCATCAGCGTGTTGGTTGGAGGACCTATTGATCTGAACGAGTTCAAAACGTTTAAATCTATGAGAGAGCTCCTTTACTTTCTGTAGATAACGAGCCAAAACCTGTTCCCTTACTTCAAAAGTGCTTTGGAACTGTTGTACTACCAACTGTGAATCGCTGTGGGCAGTCAAGCTCTTTACCTCTAATTTTTCTGCCAATCTCATCCCAGCTAGCAATGCTTCATACTCAGCTGTATTGTTTGAGCTGGGAAAGATGAAGCATAAGGAGTATTCCGACACCTCTTCCTCGGGGGAGATTAATACCACCCTTGCCCCGCTTCCTTTGGCATTTGATGCTCCATCTACGAACAACATCCACGTCTTTGTATGAACTTTTGTCTCTAGCGAATGAGTGAACTCCATTATGAAGTCTGCCAACGCCTGCCCCTTTATCGCCTTTCTAGGTTCGAAGCAGATATCATACTCACTAAGTTTAACTGCCCATTTGGTTAGCCTTCCTGAACACTCTGGTTTCTGCAAAATCTGTCTTAATGGCTGATCTGTTAACACTGTAACTGCATGTGCTTGAAAGTAGGCTCTCAATTTTCTTGCTGTCGTTACCAGTGCCAAGGCTACCTTTTCGGCATGGGGATATCGCACCTCTGCTCCTTGTAACACTTTGCTCACATAGAATATCGGGTTGTCAACCTGGCTGAGTTGTTTGACGAGGACAACACTTACTGCTTGATAGCCGATTACAAGATACAGGTATAACCTCTCTCCAGCTTCTGGTTGTGTCAATAGAGGGATCTCCTTGAGGTATGCTTTCAACTCTTGGAAAGCCTTCTTGCACTCAAGAGTCCACTGAAAATTCTTACCCCCTTTTAAAGCCTGGTAAAAAGGGAGGCTGCGTTCCGCCTGTTTTGAGAGAAAGCGGCCCAATGCCGTCAGACGACCATTCAGTCTCTGAACTTCCTTTACTATGGTGGGGGACTGCATGTCAATTATCGCTTACACCTTTTCAGGGTTGGCTTATATCCCCTTGTAAGTAATCATATATCCCAGAAACTTTCCTGACTTTACTCCAAATATACACTTGTCCGGATTCAGGCGCATGTTATTCTTTCTAAATATTGCGAAAACCTTCTCAAGTTGGCTGGCGTATGACTCGCCTTGTTTGCTCTTCACTATCATGTCATCTACGTATGCTTCCATCACATCTCCTAATAGATCTTTGAATATTTTGTTGACCATCCTTTGATATGTTGCCCCCGCATTCTTCAAGCCGAAAGGCATCACCTGATAATAATACGTCCATTTTTCTGTTATAAAAGTCATTTTCTTGGTGTCAGGCGGATACATACTGATCTGGTGGTAACCTGAGAATGCGTCCAAGAAACTCAGTACAGCATACTCGGCTGTATCATCAACTAGCCTGTCTATTCGCGGGAGCGGGTAGGAGTCCTTTGGGCACGCCTTATTCAAATTGGTGAAATCAATGCACATTCGCCATTTCCCACTAGCCTTTGACACCATCACGACATTTGCAAGCCATTTGGGGTACTGCATCTCCCTAATGAATCCTGCCTTCAAGAGTTTATCTACTTCTTCTTCCATATGCCTCAGCCTGTCTGGGGCAACGTGTCTTTTTTTCTACTTGACTGGCTGAGCTTCTGTACGCACATTCAGGGGATGGGATATGATTTTTGGGCTGATTCCGGGCATGTCAGTGGGCGTCCAGGTGAATATGTCTGCATAAGCATGTAGACATTTGATGATCCCTTTTTTCTCCTGACTCTCTAGCTGGCTTCCCAAACGTACCTGTTGACGTTCATCACCAAGGTCCAGGGGGACGGCTTCAAGCAGTTCTACCGGCTAAGGTTTGCTGGCCTTAAGGGTTTGCTCATCAATCAGTAAGGTCTCCTTAGTCATTGCTTTTCTCATTTTCGTGACACCCCACGTGGAGCTCACATAACATACCTTGACCTGTTTCTGATTACCCCTCACCTGCCCCACCCCCTGCAGAGTAGGGAATTTCATCAGCAAATATCCCAAAGATATGGCAGCTCTCATAGCATTAATGAGTGAGCGTCCCAAGATCACATTGTAGGCCGAGGAGAAAGTCCTGACTACCATAAAGCTCACTTGCCGGGTAATCACTTGAGGGTAGTCTCTGAGTGTAATAGGCAACTGAATCGACCCAACCACTAGCACCGCTTCTCCCGTGAAACTATACAAGGGGAAGTGATTGTCTTCAATCGATCATGGGCGATGTGCATCTTTTCAAAACAATTCCAGTACAAGAGGTTTACAGAGCTTCCACTGTCCACCAGTATTCTTTCAATCGGGTGCTTGTCAATAATAGCAAAAATAACCAAAGGGTCATCATGGGGGAGTAGCACACTCCCCTGATCTTCAGGTGCAAAAATAAGGGGGTCTTTGTCTTCTTGAATCTTCTCCACCGAATTAACGTACAGTGCCTAGCGCGCATATGCCTTTCTAAAAGAGGAGGAATCTCCCGCCAAATTTTTCCCTCCTGAAATTACGTGTATTCTCTCCATAATAGGCTCATTTCTGCCTTCTTCTATGCCAGGCCCTGCTTCCTTCCTCATTTGACTGTTTTTCTCCCATTCCTTTTGCCGGGACGGCTGGTTTTCTCTTTTGCCTGGTACTTCATTCCTCTGACGCAGGGGCCTTCCCTGATTATCTCTTTTGGGGTCCTCTCTCCGACCTTGCTGATTTTTCAGCTTATCCAGTATGAATCGGTCTAGTTTCCCCTCTCTGATTAGCTGTTCAATTTGGTTCCGTAGTTCCCATCACTGCTCTGTGGCATGCCCTGTGGTTTCGTGAAATTTACAAAAAGAATCTGTGTTTCTACCCTTCGGTTTGTTGGAGTGCGGAGGGAAGTTGATGAGCTCAGTATGTGCAATGGACGAAAAGATAGCGGCCCTCGGCTTAGTGAGGGGTGTAAAGCTCCGAAATTGCAACTTTAGGGACTCATCCCTTCTTTGTGCCTTCACTGATCTGTCCGCCCCAACGTTGTTTGGCCTCCCTCTTCTTTTACCTTCCCATGCCTCCAAGATTTCCATCTGGACAATAAACTGTTCAGCCCGAGCGAACAATTCAGCCATTGAGTTCGGTTCAGAAAATGCTAGGGACCTTCTGAGTGGGGCGTAGGCAGTTCCATTAAGTAAAGCAGACGCGGCCAGACCTACCGGGAGGTCCCTTACCTCTTGTGTTGCGACCCTGAACCTCTCGACATATTGCTTTAAGGATTCGTTTGGCCTTTGTTGCAAGCTCATCAAGTACATGACACTCTTCTTCTTTGGAACGTAGGCAGAGAATGCCTCCAGAAATTCTTTCTTCAACTGTTCAAACGATCGGATGTGCCCAGCAGGTAATTCAGTAAACAACTATTGTGTTTGCCTAGCTAGTGAGAGAGGGAAAGCCTTGCATCTGGTGACTTCATTCCACCCATGTAATAAGGCCATTGCGATGAAGTATTGCAAGTGCCTCTCAGGGTCTTTCTTCCCCGAATATACCAGGAGTTGGGGCAGCTTGAACCCGAGCTGTACTGGCTATCTTTGGAGCTCTTCGGACAGTGGGAATCCTTTCGTCGGCATTTCTGCAGGTGCTGTCACAATTTGCTTATGTTCCAACACTTCTTCTATGAGGCGCTTGACGTCAGATGCCTTAAGAGTTCCTCTCTCTACTTCATTCCTATCGGGGGATTGGATACAAAGAGCCCTTGAGTGGGTGCTTTATGCCATCTCCTCATACATGGGGGCTTTCCCTGGCCTCCTATCATGGTTACCTCCTGGGTTCTCTGTTGACGGGACTTGATTATTAATCCTGGGGTTTCCGATTCTGTTCCCTCAATGTGGCACCCTGGAAGGGTTGTCTTGGGATCTCCAATGTCTTCTCGCTCCTGTTTATCCTGCTTGGGGAATGTGGATGTCAGGCATCAATTCTTGTAGCAGAGCAGTAACCCCTTGCAACTTTCTCATATTCTCCTCATTACTTGCTTTGAGATCGTTATTCTGGTTCTTCAACTCCTCAAAATTCTTCTATAACTGTTCATAATCCGATAATAAGACAGTGGGTGGTACTATTCTAGAAGGTTCTGGAGGTACTAAGATCACTCCAGGGCTTCTCCTCGAAATTGAGGATTGCCCCAGGGAGTGTTGGTCTTGATTTGCTTGCATTATGGGTGGGGTTTGTCTTCCTTGCCTTACCACTTGCCTCCCTAACCCAATAGTATGTACCTCTCCTTGTTCTGAATGCTCCATACCACCCAATCCAGTAGTCTGACGACCTTCCAGCGTCGGTATATTACCTGAGCGCACGTCATTGTCCAAGTGATCTTTCATAAGTCCGTGCACGTTAGGTAGTGTTTGGATGGGGTCCCCTGTCCGGCTATGAGTGTTCCTTCGGTTTAGGTTAGGCGGGTTGGCCAAACCAGTTGACTTTATCCCTCTCAGCATCTTGTAGTGAAATGAGCTTTTTATCCAGTTTTCCACAGACAGCGCCAAATTGTTGTTGCTCAAATACAACAATTGAAATTTTTAAGAATGAGACAGTCGTGGATGCCGTAGATTCCGAGATGTAAACAAAGCGCCCTCTAGAAGGCTTCTGAAGTTGAGTGCTGATGCTTCCGAATGTGACACTGATGGGACTTCCGAAACTGAACGAGTAAGGTCTTCCGAAGCTGCTTCGGAAGCTAATAGTCTTGTGTCTTCTGAAGCTAGAGATCTTGCGTCATCCGAACCTAGGGGTGTGGAGTCTTCCGAAGGTCAGTGGTCTTGTGTCTTCCGAACCTAGGAGTCTTGAGTCTTCCGAGGCTGAGTGTCTTGAGTCTTTCGAAGCTAGGAGTCTTGAGTCTTCCGAAGCTGAGTGGTCTTGTGTCTCCCGAAGGTAACTATAAGAAAAAGATGGTCAAAAGGCTCGTGGGCTTCTCTCCCACGAAGACCCTCCGATGCTCAAGTCAGTGCGGAAGGAATGTGATTGAAATGAAAGCTAAGTTCTTTGAAAGAAAATATAGTGAGAGAAAATACTAGTGTCCAAATCCCTTTTTTGGAGTTGAACCTTCCTTTTATAGAGGTCGAGAGAAGAAAGAAGAAAACAAAAATAGACATCCGAGATGCTCTTCGGAAGCAGCCTGCGGAATCACCTTTCGAAAGCAGCCTGCGGAAGTACCTTATCATAGGGGCTTCCGAAGACCTATTTCGCAGGCTTCAGAAGCAACCTGCGAATATTGGGGCACAACAAAAGGAGATTGTGGGTCTCTCTCCCTTATATGATTGTATTTGTGTCGAGTAACATAAATATTATTCGAGACAAATAATATATCATCTCTCAAATTTTAAAATTAATTATGAAGCAGATTCTCTTAAATTTTTTATAAATTTTAAAACTTAAAAGCATATATGTAATTAAAAGCCTAATAAATGAATTTTCAGATCCATACCAAACGGCCACAATCCAAACAGCGCAGGAGATACGTCGACCGTACAGACATCATGTTTAATTGCTTCCTTCGATGATGCAGTCCTTTTGCCAGCGGCATTTTCTCGGGAAAATCACTCAGAAAATTACTGTCCCCCCCCCCCCTTCTCTCGCTTTCACACACGCAAGCGGGAAGCGGCCGTCACGAGAAATCAATGACAACAACGTACTCTTCCCAACCTGCAGGCGTTGTGGTGCCTGAGTCTCGCCGTCAACGATGAAGACCACCGGCGACACTGCCCTCCAAGCCGCCGTCTCGTCCAAACCTCATAACCTAACTCCAGAGTCGGATCTTCCCCAGAGAGTGAAGACTCAGAAACCACCTCGGCGGAGAACTACCGACCGCGGATACTCCGCCGCCGGAGAGAGGTTGAACAAGGAAGGAAACAGAGCTCCAGCGGGAAAGCGGAGCAGGCCAGGGAGCCCTGGCCTACACTGGAAGTTTGGCGGCGGAGAAAAATGTGAAGATGTTTCGTTAAGTGAAGGGAGGCAGTTGCCGGCGAAGTTCGCCGGAAAAAGTAGCCGAAAGGTGAGGGAAGCTGTGATTTCGTCTAGGAAGCTTGCGGCGGTGCTGTGGCGGGTTCAGCTGCCGGGGATGACTGTCGACGCCGGCCGCCGCGGCGAGAGGTCTACTCTGTCTGAGCACGGCAGGCTAGGGTTTAAGGTACATTTACATTCATGATCTGTCCTTGCTGTTTTCAATTGCAATCAAACAATTCAGACGAAAGCAAATTTAAGGTTTGATCGTTCTTTCTCGTGAATGCACTTCTCTGTATCTTCATCCATTCTTGATTCTTGAAGCTTCTCTCCTTTTTTGTAAAATGTTAATTGACAAGGAAATTGAAGCTGCTTTATTGCACTGATTTTAGATCTAAAGTGTAATTAGCCAGGAAAATAAATTAAGCGATAGCTATATTCTTTTTGTGCTTTTGTGGTTCTATAATGGAGAAAATAAATGTTCCTGTATACATGTACAAATGCAGACAATAGTTTATGGAAAAATTCTATTTGCAGCCATGTATTTTGCTCTCCAGAGTCACATTTTACTAAATTTAGTATGACTAAAATAACCTACAGTAAAAACCCATTTTTTCCCTTTATTTACAACCACGGATCTGTTCTTCTCCGTTCATCATCGCCGGTGGCACTAGTCACCAGCTTGCTTCCTTAACAGCGGCCACAAAAGCTGCCGATGGTCAAGAAAGAAGAAGGGGAGGAGATAGACGGCCATGACGGCAAAAATGAGGAGCAGAAGACTGAGAGACATTGCCCAAAACCAGGGGCGGATGCAGGGGAGGGCATGGGGCTGGGCTATGCCTGAACTTTTATATATTTATATATATATTACTATTTAAGTTATATATATTTTTTATTATTTAGCTGGGGCTGGCACGGGCTGAAGCCCGTGCCAGCCCCCCCCTACATCCGCCCCTGCCCAAAACGGAACACGAACTGTCAGCCATGGCAGTGGCGAGAACCATCGATCGGCAAGTCGAATGGACCTCTCTCTGGTTGCAATGAATGCGGCCGCCAGGGATTCGAACGAAAGGTCGAACAACGACAATCGTGATAGAGATCAACAGCCATTCACGGTCATCCTCACTGTCAACATCAATGAATTGCCCGCAAGCCGCGACATACACGGTCACCCATTCACGCCAGAGACGATGTGACGAAGACAAAAAACAGATCAAAATACAAGCATGGAGAAAAAGAACAATGGCCGATGCATCCGAATTCCGGGATTCGGATGCGTAAATACGTATCCGAACCCCTGGGTTCAGAAAGCTTATGGCTTTGCTTTAATATACAATATATTTTGGCAACTGATTGTGACATTATGTGTGTTCATTTTTCCATTAAATTAAATATCATATAAACTTCTCAGTAGTTGTTGATATATATATATATATGCATATACATGAAATTCATGGAACAGAAAAGCCAATAAAAGGATAGAGAACGCATCCAAATCCCAGGATTTGAATGCGTCAAAACGCAATACGCTACATTTGGTGTGATATATATATATAGTCTACAATTGGTGTGATATATATAGTTTCCATATATATGAAGTTACCAGAAACGCAACTTCATTTCGGATAACATTATTCAAGAATTCAACAAGAAAAAAAAAAAAAAAAGACAAAAACTCACAAAACTCTCGAACTTTAGAGTTCGTGAGAAAGCATTTCTCTCGAACCTAGAGTTGGGAGAAATCCAATTCTCTCGAACCCATGGATTCAAGAGAATACAATTATCCTGAACCCATGAATTGCATTTTCTCGAATCCATGGGTTCAAGAAAATTGGTTTCTCTCGAACCCATTGGTTCAAAAGAATTGGTTTCTCCCGAACTTCAATTTGGGAGTTAGGAAAAACCAAATTTGGGTTCGGGAAAATTGGTTTCTCTTGAACCCATGGGTTTGGAGTTCTCCCGTGTTTGTCGGTGTGATGGACGATTCTCGAGCTGCTATGGTGCAGATTCTCGATCCTTTCGCTTGTTGTTGTCGTCTTCTCCATGTGGGTCTTGCCATGGCCACCGATTTCTTGCCTTCTCTTGCTCGATTTTGCCGTTGTGATGGGCAGCCGCGTTCATCGTGGCCAATGGATGTCCTTTCGAGTTGTCGGCGGCCGCTATGGTGGAAACTCTTTGCCTTCCGCTTGTTGTTGCCGTCTTCTCCATGTGGTTGTGTGTGCATGATGGTATTTTTGGAAAATAATACATACAAAGAGTAATAAGGGTGGTTGCGAAGAGCAAGTGTAGAATTTTACTAAAAAGTGAGTGTGGAGAGTAAAAGAAGTGGCAGCAAATAGAATTTCCCTAATTTATGTCCTTTTCTTTTCCTTTCCCAATCCTCTGTCCAAGAATAGCATTAATGTTATGATTGCTAAAAGAAAAAGGATAAGAAAAGGAAATGATTGAATACACATTTATCAAAAGATTTTTCTATTTCTGTATATGCTCATGAATCGAAGTGGAGAAATCCGAGTTGCTGACATTGCAGTAGAGTTGATTATTTCGTGTTGGATTCTCATGTTGATGATTGATGCCATTTTCATTTCTTTTTTTCACATCTATCTGTAAGAACGTTGCCTTCCAAAAGTTACAGTCTGCTCAAACTCTTTATTGGGTAGGATTGGTTTTGGGATCAAGATGGTTATTTTTTTCGCTTTTCAGTTTTATCTTCTCTGCAGCATGGAGAAAGCCATATTGGGGTGGCTTTTCTCAGTCGTCTCAAGGCCCATGCTTATAGTTCTTGTGACGCAAAGAATCTAACTCAGAGTCCTCGTTCGGTCTTTGATCCAAGGAGCAGGCAGTTGCTCAAGGTCCGTTGCTTCTTTATGGACCTTAATATTAGCAATAATTATTTGTGATAAGATGAACGGGAAGCTACTGGAGTTTGGATTATAGTATAAGTCGGTACTAAACAAGTTACAACGCTTATAAACTCTTGATCATGAGGACTTAGTTATTGATGGGTGCTAGCATTAGCCAACGATGATGAGGATATGTGATCGTGTTATACAAACAGATGTGGTGGGATCCACACGAACTTTTTGCACCTATGGCTGGCAAGTAATCTCTTATGTCTATTGCCTGTTCTGATGCTAGCATCCCTCCTAGTTAAAGTTAATTAGATAACTGTTTTCACATAAATGATCTTTTATATTTAATCCTAACTGTATTATCTATTGAAAGTATCAAACATCGACCTTTTGGGATGAAAGTGAAAGAAATAGGACAATTGAAAGAATGGAGGGATGAAGCTGTTCGTCAATGTTCAAATTGGGAGATGTGTATAGCAGTAGTCAGAAAGCATTTTTATTCTCCATTTTTAGTTTAAGTATCTCTCTTGATGTGGCTTTCAAGTTATTTTGTAAAATTTCCCCTTGTCCTAGTTTTTCTTCTAAATTTGAAACATGTCATGAATTGCAGTTTGAACCTGTGGTTCAATTTTCAATCTTTGCCATGGAGGGGGCAACAAAATGGAACCCTGTCTGCCTGAAAGCATCAGATGAGGTCGGATGGATTTATGGTGACTCGAGCAAACATCAAAGGCAATTAAGTGCTGACCCTACAATATCTGCACTTGAGGTAGAACTTGCGCAAACTCAAGCTCGTATTCACAAGCTTGAGACTGAGAGAGAGGCCTCAAAAAAGAAACTTGAACACTTCTTAAAGAACCTTAGTGAGGAAAAGGCCACATGGCAGAGTAGAGAACGTGAAAAAATCTGTGCCGTTATTAATGACTTGAATGCTGACTTGAACCAGGAGAGAAAAACACTTAAGAGGCTGGAAATTGTGAATTCCAAGCTGGTCAGTGAGCTGGCAGATTCCAAGTTATTGATGAAACGTTATATGAAGGATTATGAGAGAGAATGGAAGGCTAGGGAGTTAATAGAGGAAGTATGCTACGAGTTAGCAAAGAAAGTCAGAGAAGATAAGGCTGAAGTAGAAGCATTGAAGAGGGAGTGCATGAAACTCTGTGAGGAAGTGGAAGAGGAGAGGAAGATGTTGCAGATAGCTGAGGTGTGGCGTGAAGAGCGGGTTCATATGAAGTTCGTTGATGCAAAGATAGCACTTGATGAGAAGTATTCTCAGATGAATAAGCTGGTAGCAGATCTAGAGACTTTCCTGAGTTCGAAAGGTGCAATCCCTGATGCAGAGGAGATGAGAAAAGCAGAGTTCCGTAGCCGAACTGCTATTTCGCTCAATATAAAAGGATGCAAGGAATTTTTAAATGAGCTTGAAGATTTTAATTTCGATTATGGCCGTGAGAGGGACGTTGGACCATGTGTTGAACTCAGTCCCGGCATCCTTGCCTCTGAAGTTCATGCCATGAGCTCCGAAGTCAACATGTTCAGTAAAGATGGTAAGCAGACACATTCTAGTGTACATTTGGATCAGAATGGTGATGAAGAAGAAGAGGAAGAAGAAGAAGAAAATGGGAGTGGGTGGGAAACTGTGAGCCAACCCGAGGATCAAGGATCAAGTTATTCACTTGAAGGGAGTGACAATGCATCTGTTATTGAGATTCATCATGGCGGTAATGCGTCAGGGAGTCGAGCAGAATGGGAAGAAAACGCATGCAACAAGACACCAATTACAGAAATTCGTGAAGTTGGGCGAGTGCCAAAGACATATTTGAAGAAGGCATTATCCATGCCCTGGTTTTTAGGCTCAGGCTCAGGCCCAAATGATGCGGAAAACTATAGGATAATGTCAGTGGAAGGGAGTAATGGAGGCAGGCTGTCTACTTGTAGCAGCAGCATTTCCCCAGATGGGGGCTCAAGTAAAAGTAGGCTTAGTTCTTCTTCAGATTGGTGCTCGGTGGAGTCTGGAGGCGTCAAGGGGGGTACTACGCACGAGAGAAGTTCGAAGACGAAGCTTTTGGAGGGTAGGACAGAGCCAAAAAATCGGATTGAAGCAAGCAAGCACTAAACTTAAGCAGCGGAAGAGGTAGGTGGGGAGCAGCTGGGTGATGACTGACTACTGACTCCTGACTACTGTTGTGGTGGTGGTGTTTCATCCGGAGGGGAGGAGTATTTGTATTTCCCACTGCATGCCGCCAGTTGCTAGTTGCCAATAAATATAATGCTCAATGAATGATCTTTGTATTTAGGTTTTTACTTTGTGTTCTACTGGGACTGGGAGATAGATGGCTGTATCATTCATTCATGCATGCTATTGGTACTGGGTCCAATCTTTATATTATATAATAATATGCTTCTTTGTACCCACCCTTTATTGTTTGTTTCCGATCTTGAATAAGTGAGTGAGTTGGAATAAAAGTGAAAAATTGCCCAAAAAGTGTTTCTGCAAGCTGGTTTCCGTTTCTATGCCCTTCTTACCACTCACCAACATATCCAAACCATTTTTATATAATTATTAAGCAAATTGTATTATTAATATACTATGCAATCAAAGGACAGACTCAATTTTCAGTTTCCTAACTTAAAATATGAACTAAATGCAAAAATATGAAAAAAGACAATAAAAATCCACACAAGAAAACTGGCATTAATAAATTCAAATATTTCCTTTATATAATCCTACGGAAGCTGTCTCACTTGGAGATCTTATAAATTATTAATTATTAAAACATCTATTCCCATTGGAGGTCCAAGAGGATATACGTGGCAGACCTTATTTTTTAATTTTAAGGGCTAGTCATATGTCTGGGTATTTTCCAAGTCCTTTTGGCTTTACTAGTACATGATCGTCTTTATTTAGATACCTTGTTTTGTAAAGTTATATGATTAATATTTAAAAAAAAAAATGGCCTTATATGATCAAGTGAGGAGCTGCACAATAAAATTACCAACCACGTGACAATATATATGGTTGGACTGGCTATGGCTTCTATTAGAATGTGAATCCTAAATGAAGATATTAAATTGAGTCTATATTTTTATGAGATCTAATAATTAGGTATATATGCTTTTCATATTAAATATTAGGAATCAAATTTTTTTAAACATGAGCTCCTTAATTTTTAATTAACTTATTTTGCATCGTGATTTTTTAACTATTATTATGTGTACTCAAAATTTATTTGGTGCATACTTGAAGTATAATAGTCGAGTTTATCATCATAAAAAATAAAAAAAATAATACGATATTAGGTTGAAAATGAATTAATTGATGTATATCATAAATTTGGTATCCTTCATCATCAATCAACATAGTCTTAGGATTATTGTTCTTGCTCGACTTTCGGTGTTTGTGTCCTTTATTATGCTAGAGAAGGTAAATTGTATATTAGGTTTTTGGCTCTTATGCAGGGCGATGATTGAACTCACAATTCACCAGATTAACACTGATATATTACTCACTTAACTGCTCTACTTATGCTTTGAGACAACATATAATGAATGATTGGGCAATTGACGATGTACCAATTGTAGCAATACAATTCAAACGAAGGCTACATTCTACAAGACCAAACAGAATATAAAAGACAAAACCTAAAACATAATATATATATATATATGTGTGTGTGTGAAAAGAAACAAGGGGAATTCCCACAGACAAATCAGAATTCCAAATAAGCGAGGGAGGGAGCACGAGTAGTAGCAGTGGGAAGACTAACAAAACAAAAGCAGCTTTCACAGTGAGGGTCAGAACTCAGGAAGAAAGGAAAGGAAACAATAATCTGCAAGGCAAGAAGGACATGGATGCATGGATTGATTTGTCCCAATCTAAATACAGAAATCTTCGCAGAGCTGAAAGAAGATAAATCATCGTTGCTACCAATTTTCTGAAAATCGAATCCAAGAGCTTCACGTTTTAATGGTTAAATTGGGATCCAAAACGATCAACTTGTTATATATTTTTATAAAATAAAATAAATTATGATATTAATTTTTTTTAAATAAAATTTATTTTAGAACATGTTAAGTGACATTAGTTATCTTATAATTAAAAATATTTTACAATATTAGTAATCCAATCTTATTATGAAAGTAAACATTAACACCATTCAAATAGTAGACATCACTTCTATTTTAACAATCAATTTTATGTCTCACATAAATTGTTTGTGAAATCTTTTTGTGGGTATAACATTTCCCTATAAACTTAATGGAAGACCCATCAAAGAGTAGAGGCACAGTTGTATCCAACCCAATTTACCAAATAATCTCCTTCCACTTCCAGATATGAATAAAATAACACCACAGTTCTTCAGCAAATCCAGTTTCTTCAGGCTTGGCCTTTTCATCCCCTCACTTCAGTTTCCAATAAGATCAAACATTGGCCAAACCACAGAGATAGGGGGGGGGGGGGAATGTCTGAAAGAATTCATCCAAAGAAAATTTGTTCCTGTTCTGTATTTTTCTATATATCCATATCATCTATATTCCTGAAAGTTGACATGTCCTGTTGCTTGTGCATGGCTCCGCTGCCTCCTGCAAATTTTCAGTAGGTAAATCTTGAGCAAATTTGGGAAGAACACACAGAAATATGGCATCAATATGGTAAAGAATTGGTGAAAGCGAACCTTTTGGCCAACAACTCCAATCTGGCAGACCCCACATCGCAAACTGAAGTTGGCAGTGTCGGTGTAACTCCTTTTCCTAAACGGGACCAAAACAAAAATTGGTACATATGATGAGGAGACCCACCAACCATAAGTAGTTTTTTAACTTAAGCATTCATTAATTAGACACCAGGCTATCTTTCAATTAAGAAAAAGGCCAATCCAGTGGACGATGTTACACCACATTATCACAGAATGCAGAGTTGACAATAATCAATAGTCATACTTAGATGGAGACAAAGGGCCAAACTAACCACGAGGAGAAAATCAAAACAACGCACCAGGCAATCCGACATCATAGCCTCAAGCAAGTTAAACTAATATTACCAAACCCCAAATTGTTTTAAAACTAAAAATATATGTAGTATCTCAGAGATTCAGAGAGAGAGATGGGATTTAAGTCCTCTGGAGTAGGCCCAAACTATCAATTGAGCTTTATCATATTCCCCAAGCGTCAAGATATTAGACCTTGCATATCATGCCAAGCAGCTGAAGAAAAAAGCTCAAGCCGGGAAAGCTATTACATTTTCTTATACAAAAGGTTCCAAGCTTTAGGTATTTCACTCGATACTTTTACAACAAAAGCATAATAAGTGTTTTTCCTTGTAAAGATCTTACGTCAATGGGAATTTTGGTAACTGAATCCACCTATACGTCTTCATGGCTCTGTAAAACTCTACTGCAGTTAAAACACCAACTGAATTGAAGGTGTCTTAAGTAATTAAACAACAACAACATATCTAGCCGTTATCCCACTATGTGGGGTTGGCTACATGAATTCTAGACTTCTATGTGGGTTACATCCCAACAGATAGTTTGTCTAGAATTCATATTTAGATCCGACTAGGTTTTACGCTGGTTGTCGGCTACCTAACGCAACCCTCCTCCTTTATCCGGGCTTGGGACCGGCAGTGAATAATATCCCCTGGCGGAGTAATGATGAAATGAAGTTTGAACACCATCTTCACATGGAGAAATTTCATGAGATGGTGGTGAATGAAGATAATTGATATAGTTGTGTTCCATAACTTAGTTGACATGGTGAAACCAACAAGTACAATATGGAAACACAACATAAAGGTGTCTTAAGTAATTATAATAATAAATTCCTGATAGCACGAGGAGATCTCTTCAATAAAAGATATTGTCAGACAACATAAACAGTGATTTGTCATGAAAAAATTAATTCATAAAACAAGTTGCCCTGAGATACAATGTCCATAGAGAACAGAGATTAAAACATTAAAAATTGACAAGATAAAGTAGGTTAATATTTTCTCTGTTCAACCAATCACAAAGAGGGGAAGGAATGGCAAGCAGCTAGCTTATGGTATGTTAGTATTCCCTTTTTCAGCCGTAGAAAATATAGTAATGTTAACAATGCACAGAGGATATGACCAAATTATGGAGAAATCTGAACTCCATAAACATCTAGAAAGCTTGCTATATTTGAGGCTGTGCCCAAGCACAACTTCCCATAAGCTATACATACTTAAGACGCTACATATCTAGTTAGTAGTTAAAATGGCTATTCATCCTATAGTGTGAATGATTTTAAACAAACACAAAGCCAAAGTATAACTGACAGCAAATTATAAAAAAACACATAGCATTGCAATCTAGAGGATCCTGAACAAACATACCATCCACATATTCAAATGACACATATTAGATTGATGAAATTGCTAGGAAATACAAGAATCCACATCATGATAATAGGCGAGTTGCCTAACTCTTTCAGCAGATGAATTTTTCAAGGGCCAAGGAAGTTCTGAATATTTCAGGTCAATTTGTATCTTCAAAAGTGACTCTTTTTACTCAATAGCAGTGTTTGTGTTTATTTATTAGAAGAAGACTGAAGAGCAAATAATTGTGTAATGTTACTCATCAATGTCAAAATTTCTACCTTTGTTGCTCCCTAGCAAGGCTGAGAGCCAGCCTTTCAGCTGGCCCAATAGTTCCACCCTTCTGAACAGAAAATATTGTCTGATCAAATTCCTCTGGAGCTCCATCAGCAGGAGACATCTGCAGTACAAACCAAGAAATCAAGCATGCATAAAAAAAAAAAAAAAAAAGTCTCTCCACAACTGGAAATGATTCAAGATCATGACTGTACAATCTCTAAGGATGGTAACAAGGCAGGGATGGCGTGCGGCAGCCCTCCCCATCCCTAACCCCTGCCCCGTACCATGATGGGGCAACAAAATTGAATCCCATCCCCACCCCCAACAAGGACGGGGATCCCTGTTCCCCAGAAAAAAAAAAAATTATATTTATTATTTTACAATAATAAATAAAAAAACTTACAATCTATTAAAAAAATTGATAATCTAAATGCAAGAAAACTTGTTATTTTATATATTATCAAAAATAAAAATCATAATTAAAACATATATGATTTCTATAAATATAATTTTAAATATATATATATGTATTATAAGGTGGGGGAGGGTGGAGCGGGGCGGGGATTAATAATTCCATCCCTGCCTCATCCCCATAAAACTTATCAGGGATTTGCCCTGTCCTGCCCCAACCCCCTGTCAGAGGTTGACACCGCCCCAATCGGGGCAGGCTGGGGCAAGGCTGGTTCCCCATGGGGGTGGGGTTTTTTGCCATCCCTAATCATGAGCACAGCAGGTGAAACAAGTAGATGTTTGTAAAATCTACTGCAGATACCATTGTTGGCCCATCCTTGTGATCTGAATCTTAATCTAAAAGTGTGTTATAACTCATATATCTACCTGAAAATAGCTTTTCTTGAAGTTAAAACAACTATGATACCCATTGGATTGTTGAGACATAAAAGGTACCTGAGATCAAATCCAGTACAACCTACTCATAGAGGTAGGCAAAGACTAAAGCATAAACACTATTCAATATCCCTCCAAAATAACATCAGCATATTCATATTTATACGTGTGCACACGGGCGCATGCAGAGACTGAGAGAGAGAGAAAGAGAACATACAGCAAGAGCATCATAATGAAGGCCATCATAAATTAGCATAACCCTTTCACGATAGTTCTTTCCCTGTTTCACAGTAACCCCAAGGCAATGGGTATTAAAAATACAAATCATAAAAGTTTGCAAGATCAAGATAAATGACAGCACATCACCAATACTACCTGTCCATACAGATCACATCTTGTGGTTTGGATATCATATGCAGCAATTTCACGTCCATAATACTCTGCTAATATTGCGAGCTCAATGGCACCTTCACAAGGTAAAATACATGAAAAGATTAGCAGAATAATCCTAAGAACTTCACTAAACACTATACTTAGCTTATTTGGTCAAATAAATATCTCTGTAGACCAAAATCTCCATGATTTAAGATAGAATTGGTACTAGAAACCCAAAGAAGTGAAGCTAAAATACTGGTTATCTCCTCAGAGGGAAAAAGAAATGGATGTTGTCAAATAAATAAATTAATGGGGATAACCTATAAGAACAAAGGGGTACACAATAACAAAATCCATATACCAACAAATTAGTGACAAAAGAAAAGAAAACATAAGCACCAAGAGAGAGAGAGAGAGAGAGAGAGAGCTTAAACTGGAGCCTCTCTTTCTCTTTGTTTCTTTACTGTTGCTGATTTCATAGAAAAAAGAAGCCACAAAAATACATGTCTGTGTTGCAAACTGAAAAGCCATTCCATATGTATTTGCTTTGATAGTTATTTGTTGTCATGACCCAAGTAGTAATTCAATGGCAATATAGTAATAGTATTATAATAATAGTTAGGAGATATTTTAGAAGCACATGGGGTGCATGTGCTAGGCTGCTATTGAGCTTGTAATGCCTATATAAGGCTACTGCTATTGGTTTGTTAGGGTATGCTGAAATTGATATTGAATCTCTATTTTCCTCTCTAAAATTCTCTCAATTCTCTCTCTCATTTCTCTTAACTTTCTCCCTAATTCTCTTCAATCTCCCCCTTCATTTCTTCTTTGTTCTTCCCCAATTCCTCTTCTAACCCATCACAAACCCTAGGTTCGTGACAAATGGTATCAGAGCAAACGATTCTTGGCTATAGTTTCGATTCGTTTGAAGGTAGCGATTTTAGTGGGCTTCTCACGGCCAAGTGAGTTGCAAATTTGATCGGAAGTTCTGATCCCAACTGGTGAAGCAAACCAGTGGCAATCAAGCACTGCCACCTTAATCGGAAGCTCCAACCCATACTAGTGAAACAAACCAGTGGCCTTAGAGAGCGACCCACCCTGTTCGGAAGAAGGTTCTGACTCATTCTAGAGAGGCGACACTGAGGCTGAAAGAAGAAGACGCAGTTCTCTCAATTCTGATTAGAGCGAGGCACAAAGTTATGCTAGGAGGTTGGTCGAACAACAATGTAGACGGAGAAGATTGTTGAATCCGCAACCATCGTGAGCAGAGCCGATTCTAGCGAGCGACAACAGAGACGGTGGTGTTGGTCGGTGATTGGGTGGTAGCTGCATGGCTATGATTTCAACTCGAGTTGAAGGTAGGGAAATCCGACTCAGTGATTAGGTCCAGATTCAGAAAACTTAAAGCCGACTTGGCTGGGCGATGTTCTAGCGACTCTGGAGATCTAGACGGTGATTGATGTTTGGAGATATTAATCTCCAACAGTGATTTACGAAGGAGATCCAACAACAGATTCGGAAAGGCAAGCGTGATTCCGTCACAGGTGAAGCGGACGGCCCAGAGTGTTGCGAACAGATCGAAAGTCCAGTCCGATAAGCTTCCTTTAGGCGCGGCTGGGTGTTGCAGTTTGATTGAGAAATTCCGACCGGAGTTTTGGGTGTTGCCGCTTCGATCAGAAGGTACCGTGTGCTACGGTTTTGGTTGCCTTCCGACTTGTGTTGGAAGCGACAGAGGGGGGTTCGCTGCCGCTATCCATTGCAATTGTTGATGGTGGTGCATGCGATTCTCTTGGGCTGGTGTGAGGCTACTATCTCCAGAAATTTTGAATAGTCCTATTTGACTTTTGAAGGAAAAGACAATCGGTGATTATAATTTGGGTCGGTCCAGCACATTCAAGCGATCTGACAGAGCAGATCCCAGTCTTCATCTTCTTCTACTGGTGCAATTCCATCTAAACAGTCATGACATTGGATGCTCCTGTTGGAAATTGGGAGAGAAGGTTGGGGCGCTTTGACAGAAGGGTGAATGGGTTTCTAGATGAAATGAGGGATCAACTACAAGGTCTCATGGACATGTTCACCCGCTAAAGTCAATCATCCATGAAGAAACTGACTCCAAATATCCTAGAGAATACTGAGAGGTATGCTTCCTCTTTCTCATTACCACCTCCTTCATCTAATTGGAATGAATATGAAAAAGAAGTGAGAAGACCTAAAGAGGCAACTACCTAAAGGCTGCAAAAAGAGATGCTTGGAGATCGATGTTTGTCTAATGTGGTGGAAGAATTCTACAAAATCAAGCAAGATGGGTCAGTAAGGGAGTACGAAATGAGGTTTGAAGAGCTGAAGGCCTTGATACACAATTATAACCCCTATTTGACAGAGGATTATTTCGTTTTAAGCTTCTTAATTGGCTTAAACCAGAATGTTGATTAGTAAAGGGGATTCAGCCCAAGACTATCAAGCAAGCTGCTGATAGTGCTCGATTCCATGAATTTGTGTTTGAAGAACAGAAGGAGGAGGAGGAGAAGCTGAAAGAAAGAGCAAACAAGGAAGCAAGGAGCATTGATAATTTTATGGAAGAGTTGGAGCATGAATCAGAAATGAAGGAAAGTCGGAACCAGGAGCGTGGTGAACACCGCAGTGAAAACTCTGCCCCATCCAACCGAAATGATGAGAACTGCTATGAAGATGGCCTATTTGTAGCTGAAATATCTTCTAATGCTGTGAAGGTGTGTAGCATTGATCCTAAAATGTGCCACCATGTTGCTGTAAATTTTGAGGTTGAGGAGCAACATCAATTGAAGGCTGAAGGACTGCAAGTTATAGCTGTTGCCAGAGGCCGAAAACAACTAAATTCAATGAAGGCACTAGATGAGGATGTATTGACTGGATTTGGCATCATATTGGACCCTCAATCTATGGGTACAAGCTATCTCAATTTGGTAGCTATCACCAACCCACAGGAAATGGTATGCCACTCCTTGGAGGAAGATGCAGCTGTGATTGCACTAATTATCATTTTTGTTTCAGCTGATGAGTATCCAAGAACAAAGAAGAAGCGGCCTAGAAAGGGAATGATAAAAGAAAGAACAATCAAGCTAGAGAGAGTTGGTATTGGTTGAGGAGCAATGACTAAATTGTTGTAAGTTCTTGGGGACAAGAACTCTCTCAAGAAGGGGGGAATTGTCATGACCCAAGTAGTAATTCAAGAGCAATATAGTAATAGTATTATAATAATAGTTAGGAGATATTTTAGAGGCACATGGGGTGCATGTGCTAGGCTGCTATTGAGCTTGTAATGCCTATATAAGGCTACTGCTATTGGTTTGTTAGGGTATGCTGAAATTGATATTGAATCTCTATTTTTCTCTCTAAAATTCTCTCCATTCTCTCTCTCATTTCTCTTAACTTTCTCCCTAATTCTCTTCAATCTCCCCCTTCATTTCTTCTTTGTTCTTCCCCAATTCCTCTTCTAACCCATCACAAACCCTAGGTTCGTGACATTTGTTCACAGCCAAACTGCCTATGTTATCAACATACACCAGAACAGGGGCATCCAACAATGGAGCAAATAGATGCAGGCATGTGAAACACCATAATAAGAGTGCAATCTCCACACAAACATAAGAGATCATGGCTGTGCATTTATGATCTTACAAAAGTTGGGACATACCAAACTATTGACGTAATTCATTTCTATATGATTTTATTACTTTAGTACATAAGGTATGTTAATATCAAAATTCAACCTTGATGTCCACAATAGCTAAATAGTGTGATAAACAAAAAATACAAGTCAAGGCAAAATGTGTACACACAGCACAAAGCTCACAAAAGTTAAATGAGCCACAAGAAAAAGGTAATTATTCATTTTCATTGTAAGTTGCTTTAAAAATCATAGCTCTTTTTTATTGTCCTTAAAAAAAAAAAAAAAATCTACTTGATTTAGGTAGAATGGTTCCTCAAATACACAAGGAATGTTATATATCTAAATTCAAACTTGATGATTCCAATATTCATTTGGACTGGCAGGGTATTAGTATTGTTAAGATGTGATTTTTATATAGTATCTCTACAATATAGAAACCATATATCTTGTAAGATACGATTTGTATAATAGTATCTCTACAATATAGTAACCATATATCTTGAGATATATAGAATAAATGTAGGATATATTATTTCCTCTTTTAATAGTTTAAGTTCATGTGTATAAAGGTGTAAATACCATTCAACAGTGAATGGAAATACATTGTTCTACCATAGGGTATCAGAGCCCTAACCCTAGTTAAGTTAGGTTGGATGCAACAGAAGCCACTGTCCATCTGTCGTCAGCCCTATCTCAATTGTCAACCCTTGCAACCGCTGCCAGCATTGTCTGTCATTGGCTTTGTCCCTAGCACCGACCATCCTCGCATGCCTCACCAAGATTGCGTGATTAGTCTCTTCAACAACCAATCATCCTTGCTGATTGCCAGTCGCCCTCACCAGTTGTCGTCACCATGTCAGATTGCCAATTGTCAGTCATCCTCAATGAATCTGAATCATCGTTGTTGTAACCAACCACCCTTCATCGCACAACCAATCTACTCAAGCTTCTTGTCCGAGCAACCCAAATTCCAGCAACCTAGATCCAACCTCAATTCCGGTGACCCAGATCCAACCCAGATTCTGACAAGTCAGATCCGCTGACCCAAATCCTGTTGTCTTGCGCAGTATCCTTGTCACCAACTATCTTAATCTCCATCCATGGTAGCCAAGACCAACCCAGTCACCAAGATCCTAGTCACCATTACTGTCCCGCATTTTTTCGAGACACCTATTATTACCATGGAAAAACTAAATGGCCAAAATTATTCCACCTAGTCTTCAGCTTGAGACATCTATTTTCTTGGTCAAGGACTCAAGGATCAATTGACTACAATAGTTGTTGATATTCCTACAAACCATCAACCAACATGGACAAAAGTGGATGCCCAATTATTATGCTTGTTGTGGAAGACAATTGAACTTAGCTTTAGCTTAATGCCCATTTTTTGCCCTCTTCGTGCATGCATTGCCCTCTGGAATCGTGCTTGTGAGTTGTATGCTACTGATATAACTTGTATATATGATGCTATTGGTGCATTATTTCATCTGCAACAGAATGAGTCAAACATGACATATTTGGGTAAGTTCCACGATTACTGAATTTAATGAGTTCATGCCATTTGATGCAAATATCAAAAGGCAACAAGAGCAGCAGAATCAGATGTTTACTGCTCTCTGCCTTCAAGGCGTTAGTTCAAAGCTTCAGTCTATCAAAACATAAATTCTAGGGAGTACCTCTCTTATGCCCTTGATGACTTTGCCAGATTACTTCGCACTTCTTCCTCTATTGTTGATCGTGGTGGTTCAATCCCTAGAGAACAGTCTACTCTTGCCACAACTCAAACTAGATCCCATTTTAATCGCAGAGGTAATGGAGGGGGTCGTCTTCGTGGTGGATGTGGTCAATCTCAGTCCCAATGTACCTACTATAATCATATTAGCCACGTCAAGGACACTTGTTACAACCTTCATGGTCACCACCTTGCACAACCAACACAACTCAAGTTGTTAGTGACAGTTTAGAGATCCAAGTTCTACCAATGGTGCCCACAATAACAACAGTGGCTCCCCTTCAGTGATTATCTCAAAAGAAGAGTACGCTCAGCTCCTTTAGTTCCACGCTGCACAATAGGCTACTTTATCTATTCCATCGTTTGCCCACACTGGTAATCCCATAGTCTATTTCACCCAATCCTCTTCTCTTGACCCATGGACTTTTGATTCAGGTGCTACCGACAACATATCTAGTAATATTTCTCTCTTTCTAGTATCCATAGCTCAAGGTCTTTACCTATTGTTACACTAGCTAATGGTTCCCAAGCCTCAATGAAGAGTATTGGGAGTGCAAAACCCCTTCCTACATTGCCCTTGTCATCTGTTTTGCATTTACCAAAATGTGTCAACTTACTCGCAACTTATATTGCTCCATAACCTTTTTGTATAATTCTATCTAGGATCGAAGGACCAAAAGGACGATTGGCATGAGTCGTGAATCTTGAGGATTATACCACTTGTCTCCATCTACTCCACCTGCAATTTGCACTACTACTACTTCACCGCTACAAGTTCATTGTTGTCTAGGGCACCCATCTCTTTGCAGTTTGAAGAAGATGGTACCATATTTGTCCAATCTTTCACAATTAGAGTGTGAGTCATGTCAACTTGGTAAACAAAGTCGTAGTCCCTTTCTCAATTGAGTCAATAAGCATGTTAACTCTCCCTTTTTACTTGTTCATTTTGATGTTTAGGGGCCCAATCATGTTTCTTCAAAACAAGGGTTTCATTATTTTATTACCTTTATTGATGATTCACGAACTACTTGGGTATATCTAATGAAAAATCAATCTAAGTTATTTTCCACCTTCACTACTTTTTTGAGCTGAAATTTCCACCCAATTTAATGTGACCCTTCATTCCCTTCGTAGTGATAATGCACTCGATACCCATCTGCCCCCTTTCAATCATACATGGCATCTAAAGGGATTCTTCACCAAACTTCTTGTCCTACTCCCCCTTCCCCCAAAAGCAAAATGGGGTTGTTGAATGGAAGAATCATCATCACATTGAGAATACACGCATGCTGCTCCTGCTGATGCATATTCACTTTCAATATTAGATTGATGCTGTTTGGACAGTATGTTATCTCATTAATCGGATGTCGTCCTCTATCCTTGCCAACCAGATCCCTCATTATATCCTTTTTCCTCAATCTGACTTATATTCTTTTCCACTACTTGGGTGCGTTAAAGCATTTTGTACTGTAGTTTACAGTAGCTTTAGTAATAGTTTTGCGCCTTGCTTTAAGTTAAGTTGTAGGCGCGCTTTTGCTGTCGTATATAAACAGCTAAGAAGCTAGCTGATTGTTGTTATGATTTTCATTATCAAATCTGATTTACGAAGTTAGTTCAATTTCTTCTCCCCTTGTTCGATTGTTATTTTCTCTTCTAGTTGATCACCTCTCCTAGGGTTTCTTAAGTTTTTATATGGTATCAGAGCCTTTGACGTAAGTCATGGCGTCTGATTCGAATCATTGTACCTCTTCTTCGATTCCTCCTCGTTCATCTTCCACTCATTCTTCGGCTTCGCATACTGGCTTTGGTGCAGTTGCGAAAGCCTTGAACTATGTATCGATCAAGCTCGACAACGAGAACTACATCTTTTGGAAAGCGCAAGTTCTAGCAACTATTCGAGCGTTCAATTTGGTTCAATTTCTAAACAATTCAACACCTCCTCCAAAGTTTATTATGGATCCAGATAGTGGCAATGCTGAAGCTACCAAATTGAATGATGACTACATGGATTGGCTGCAGTCAGACCGGCTTCTTCTTGGCTAGCTTTTCTCGACTATTGATAAAGATGTCCTGGCGTAGGTGATTCATTGTGAATCATCTGCTGAAGTATGGTCCACTTTGGAGAAGCTTTATTCTAGACAAACTGTTGCAAAATCTTTTCAATTAAAACAACAATTACGTTCAGTCAAGAAGGAATCTCTATCTGTTAATGACTATATTTTAAAGATCAAAACGATTGGCCATGCTATTGCAGCCATAGGAGAACCTCTTCCTGATAAGGAGCTATTGTTAGCTATTTTAAATGGCTTAGATCATGACTATGAGACTGTTGTTAGTCTTATAACATACCAGATGGATGAAATAGATTTAGAAAAGGTGCAATATCTTCTTTTGTTGCATGAACAACGGTTAGTCACACAGAATGTGCCACATTTGACAACTGCTTTTGATTCATCTCTGTCATCTAGGGGTGTTCATGGTGCGGTTTGGACGGTTTAGGCTATTTTTAATACGCCAAACCGCACATGCGGTTTGACATCAAACCAAACCGACGGTTTGATTTGGTTAGCGAAAACCGCACCAGACCGCACCGCAATTTGTGGTGCGGTCTGGTGCGGTTTTCGCGGTTTGATGCATTATTGATCAAAAGCAAAGCAACGCACATATATATATATACCAGTTTCTACGATTTGAGAAATAGGAAACCCTAATATGCCAGCAATCAAAACCATAGAATAGTCCTATAAGCCTGAAACTCAAAACCCAATAGAGTAGTAAAGGAGAGAACTTACAGTGGTAGTGAGCGAGAGCAAGAGTGAGGCAGGGGTAGCCCGCACAATAGCGACTGTCGGCCAGTGAGCTGTTCGAACCAAAGCCGAAAGCGAGAAAGAGGAAGAGGGAACGCTGCAACGACCAGGCCACAAGCAGAGAGCGAGAGTGAGAGCGAGATGCAACGAGTTGACGACCATTGGATACAGTGCTGTGGATGGCGACGGTGAGGGCAGTGGAGCTCGCGGTGGTGGGGGGCAGTTACAGTGATCGAAGAGGCTCTGGAAGGCTAGGAGCAGAGAGCGAGAGAGAAAGAGAAATAAGAAATAGGGGTGTCATTTGTGGGTAGAGAGAGTGCGAGAGAGAATGACGAGACGGAGATGGAAAGGCTGTGGAAACAAAGAATGTGAGAGAGAGAGAGAGAGAGACAGAGGGGTGTCCTTGTGCTGTAGAGCAGACAGAGAGAGAGGGGGGTAGGGTTGCGTGAGAGGCTTTGAGTGGGGTGGGGTTGTGTGAGAGCCTGAGTTTGAAAATTTTGTCTCTGACAAGAGTGTTAATAGCATTGGCAATTGCGCGTACAGTCAGCTTTAATGCAAAGTTAATGGCATTGGCAATTGCTCGCGCAGTAAGCTGAAAATTTTGTCTCTGACAAGAGTGTTAATGGCATTGGCAATTGTGCGCACAGTAAGCTTTAATGCAAAGTTAATGGCATTGGCAATTTCACGTGCAGTAAACTTTAATGCAAATGACAGTGCTTATTAATTTAATAATAATTAATATAATTATAATTTTTATTAAATCTCAAATGTCGGACGATTCGGTTTCAAACCGAATCGCTAAGGGCCCAAACCGCGTAAACCGCGGTTTGGGCCTACTACAAACCATTTTAGACTGTTTTGACAAAATAACCGACCGGTTCGGTGCGGTCCGGTCTGGTTCGGGCGGTTTCCACGGTGTGCCGGTTTTTTTGCACACCCCTACTGTCATCTTCAATGTCCGTTAATGTTGCTTCTTATTCAGCACAAAATGGAAATGGATCTGTTACAAATACTAGAGGAGGTTATAATAACTGAGGAGGTCAATTTGGTACTAGAGAAGGTAGATCAAATGGCAAAAGAATTTATTGTCATCTTTGTGGTAAACCAGGGCATTTTGTGGACAAATGCTACCACATATTTGATAAGAATTTTTATCGAAGTTCTGGTTCTAATTTTGGAAGAGGAAATTCAAGTGGTTAGATCAATTTTCATGATTCTCAAGCATACCTAGCTTCTGTTCGGGACTCTAGCAAAGGCTACATGACTGATTTAGGTTCATATCATGGCACTCCTCATGACACCACCCCTCAGTCGTCTGAACCTTCATTCATATCTTATGATCAGTCTGATCCTGCATGGTTTGTGGACTTTGGTGCCACAAATCACATTACCTCCAATGTTCACAATCTGTCCAATCACTCACCTTATCATGGCAGTGACAAAGTCACAATTGGTAATGATAAGTCTTTACCTATCTCAGCTATTGGTCTACACAAATTTCTTCCATCTCTTCTCCTAAATCTTTTGTTTCTTTACCTCATGTTCTTCATGTTCCTCACATGAAGAAAAAATTTGATTAGTGTTTCTCAATTAACTCAAGATAATAATGTTGTTACTGAATTTGATTCACATTCATGTGTTGTCAAGGACAAGGATTTCAAACAAGTGCTCCTTCAAGGACATCTTAAGAATGGACTCTATCAAATGAATTCAGCTTTTGTTCCAACTGCACTCAGTCCCTCTGTTCATTCTATTGAGCCTATTACTTCAGTTCAATCTACTTTTTTTTCTACATGTAGTAAACAGTACAACAATACATGTAATAAGCACTCATTTTGTCATGAGTTGCTGAATCATTGTCTAAATGTAGTTCACACTAGTTCTGATATTTGTAAACAATGGCATGCTCGTTTGGGGCATCCATCAACTCGTGTACTGCAGTTTGTATTGAATAAAATTCGAGTTCATTTTTCTTATATTCCTTTTTGTGATTCATGCAAGCTTAGGAAATTAAGTTAGCTACCATTTAATCATTCTGAGATCAAAGCAACTAAACCTTTAGAACTAGTCTATTCCGATTTTATGGGGACCCTCACCTGTTCTTTCAATCGAGGGTTATAGATATTACATAATTTTTGTGGATACATATATTCGATATACTTGGCTATATCCTTTGAAACTCAAATCAGATGCCCTGCCCACTTTTATAGCCTTTCATAAATTTGTTGAACTGCAATACCATCACAAATTCAAAGCTTTACAAACTGACAATGGGGGAGAGTTTAAGGCCTTTTTACCTTATCTTAGAAGCCTTGGGATTCAAGCACGGTTTTCATGTCCCTACACACATCAACAAAATGGTGTGGCAGAGCAAAAACATCGTCATATAGCTGAAATGGGGTTAACTCTATTAGCTCATTCTTATTTGCCTCTTAAGTATTGGGTAGAAGCATTTCAAACTGCAGTTCATATCATCAATTTGCTGCCAGCATCACCTATTAAATTTTCCAGTCCATTTCAGTTGTTGTTTGGGAAATCTCCCAACTATTTGCTTCTCCAACCATTTGGTTGTGCTTGCTTTCCTTTTCTTAGACCCTATAACAAGCACAAATTTGATTTTCATACTTCCAAAAGTGTGTTCCTAGGCTATAGTCATTCTCAAGCTGGGTATAAATGTTTGCATCCATCCAGAAAGATCTATGTATCAAGACATGTTCAATTCAATCCTAATGATTTTCCCTATCCTTCACTGTTTATTTCTCCTTTTTCTTCATCTTCTCATCTACTACACACTTTGGGTTATCCACTTCTCATTTTTAGTCTCTTCCTTCTTTTTCAAAATTGTCTAAAGTAGCACCTGTCTTACCCCATTCCATGTCAAATCCAGTGTTGTGTCCGCGAGCATCAACAGCTTCTCCTGCTATGAGTTCCTCTTGTGAACAATCATCTGTTCAATCTTTTCCTCCTCCTCCTAACCAGCCAATTTCAGTTCCCAAATCCAAACAGCCTGCAGCTCCTTCTATACATCCTATGATTACCAGATCTAAAACACAAAGACTTATTACTGCTTCTCCTCATGCCTTAGTTAGTAGCCTAGAACCATATTCAGTTCATGAGGCTTTGTTAGATTCTCGATGGTTGCAGACTATGCAAGAAGAATTTGCAGCCTTGCAGAGGAATAAAACTTGGGATCTTGTTCCCTTCTCAGCAGATATGAATATCATTGGAAGCAAATGGGTTTTTCAGGTCAAATATAAATCAGATGGTTCTGTTCTTAAGCATAAAGCAAGGCTGGTAGCAAAGGGTTTCTTACAAACACCTGGTGTAGACTAGACTGAAACTTTTACCCCTATTGTGAAAGCTCCAACAATCAGAGTTTTATTTTCCTTAGCCGTTATTTTTGGTTGGAACATTCAACAAGTGGATATCAATAATGCTTTTCTCAATGGTAACTTGGAAGAAACTGTTTACATGACTCAACCTAAGGGTTTTGTTAGTTCCCAATATCCCTCTCATGTTTGCAAATTAAGGAAGTCCCTATATGGTTTAAAACAAGCACCTCGTGCTTGGTATGTAAAGCTAAAATCTGCATTTCAAAGTTGGGGTTTTACTAGAGCTACCTCCAATGCTTCTCTTTTCATTAAACGGACAGCTTCTTATGTCTTGTTTTTTTTTTGGTTTATGCTGATGATATTCTTATAACTGGGTCTGATTCTACTGCTCTTCAACTGTGTATTCAAGATTTGGACAAAACATTTGCATTAAAAACCCTAAGTTCAGTCAATTATTTCTTAGGGTTTGAGGCTTTTAGAAATACAACTGGAATTTACTTAACTCAAGCCAAGTACACTATGGATTTGTTGAAGAAAGTTGATATGTATGACAGTAAATCTTGTGCAACTCCTGCACCTTCTGGATTTTCTCTTACAAATGAAGGTGAACTATTTTCTAATCCATCCTTGTATCGAACTCTTATTGGCTCTCTTCAATACTTGACATACACTCAGCCGGATATTGCCTTTGTGGTTAATAGATTAAGTCAGTTTTTGGCAGATCCTAAAGTGCAGCACTGGGTTGCTTGTAAGCAGTTGCTCTGATATTTGAAAGGCACAGTCGGTTATGGTCTTTTCTTCTCTCCCTCACCTGGAAATTTAGCTATTTCAGTCTACACTGATGCAAATAATGCAGGGTGCAAGGTTACACGGCACTCCATCAATGGTTTTTGTGCATTTCTTGGCTGTAATCTGATTGTTTGGGGATCTAGAAAACAAACGGTGGTTGCTTGGTCAGTAGGGGAGGCTGGATTCCGAGCTATAGCTCAAGGAGTAACCGAATTACTATGGCTGAAGTCCTTATTTTCAGAGCTGGGGTATTTAGATACTCTTTCTTCTAAGCCTATTGTGTGGAGTGACAATTTGGCTGCTAAGAGTATGGCCGAAAATCTAGTTTTCCATGGGAGAACTAAGCACATAGAGGTTGATGTTCACTTCATTCGAGAAAATGTTGAAAAGGATGAAGTAGAAATCAGATATGTACCTACCGAACATCAGATTGCTGATGTTTTTACCAAGGGGCTAACTAAGGACCGTTTTCAGTTTTTGTGCAGCAAACTTGGCTTAAAGTTTTCTCCCCTGCACAAGGATTACAATTCTGGAGAGTCCTAATTGAGGGGGAATGTTACAGCATCTTGCAGTTTCCTGCAGTTTAGGAGGTCATCTTGCAGTTTGCAGTTTCCTGCAGTTCAGGAGATCATCTTGCAGTTCAGGAGAGTTCTAATTGAGGGGGAATGTTAAAGCATTTTGTACGGTAGTTTACAGTAGCTTTAGTAATAGTTTTGCGCCTTGTTTTAAGTTAAGTTGTAGGCGCGCTTTTGCTGTCGTATATAAACAGCTAAGTAGCTAGCTGATTGTTGTTATGATTTTTATTATCAAATCTGATTTACGAAAGTTAGTTCAATTTCTTCTCTCCTTGTTTGATTGTTATTTTCTCTTCTAGTCGATCACCTCTCCTAGGGTTTCTTAAGTTTTTACAGGGTGTACCTATTTTGTCCATCAACTTGCTCCTAGCTGTGATAACTTGTCTACTTGATCTCTTAAGTGTGTTTTCCTTGGTTATTCTCGTCTTTAAAAAGGATATCGATGTTACTCCCCGAGTTGTCTTGATATGTTATCTTTGTTGAGGTCACTTTCTTTGAGTCCACCCCTTCCCTCAGTCCACTAAATCTTTGAGTCGGTGTCCATTAGTTTACCACTACCTATTCCCTCTTTTTGATCTTTCATCTCCATCTTCCTCCTCCTCTCAGCTCGATTGCCTAGATCTTCAAACCTACCAACGTCATTCTCAACTTGTGGACCCATCAACAAAGCCAATAATAGATGCATGATGCATCCACAGAGATTGCAACTAATCTTAATGGACCATGCCTTCACCCTCCATGCCAATTAGCCTTCCTCCTCTAGTTCCTTTCCTATCTTAACCTACCCATTGCCCTTCTTAGAGGTACTCATCGTTGTATTACCTAACATCCCACTTCAAACTTTGTTAGTTATCACTCATTGTCCCCAAGCTATCATGTCTTTGTTTCTTCTCTGTCTTTGGTTTCTATTCCTAACAATGTTACATAGGCTCTTTCTCATCCAGGGTAGTAGGATGCAATGGTTGAAGAAATGTCTGCCTTACATTCTAATGGGACTTTGGACTTAGTACCTCTTCCTCTAGGTAAGTCCACTATTGGTTGTCACCAGATTTATACTACCAAGGTTGGAGCCAATAGTTGTGTTGATCATCTTAAGGCCTAACTTGTTGCTAAATGCTACACTCAGATTTTTAGGCTTGACTATGAGGACACCTTTCTCTTAGGGCCAACATCTCATTTGTTTAGTTGTTCCTGTCTTTACCTACTAAGTACAACTAGCCTTTCCATCAACTTAATATCAAGAATGCCTTTCTCAACTAGCCCCTGGCTTTATTGATCAAGGGAAGTCTAAGCGGGTATGTCATTTACAGAAATCCCTTTATGGCCTTAAACAATCTCCTTAAACTTCATTTGGAAGGTTTAGTTTAGTTGTCATGAAGTTTGGGTTAAGTCAAAGTGGACTGGATCATTCAGTTTTTTATCGCTCTAAATCTAATTGTCACATTCTTCTGGTGGTGTATACGGATGGCATTGTTATCACTGGGGATGGTGATTTGGGCATCACTAAGTGAAAACTCATCTCCAGCAACATTTTCAACCAAGGATTTGAATCACATGAAATATTTTTTGAGTATTGAAAGGCATGATCAAAGACTGGTATCTATATCTCTCAAAGAAAATATGCATTGAATATGCTTGAAGAAATAGGGATGCAAGCCATTAGATACTCCTAGGATCCAAATATCAAATTGTTACTAGGACAAGGGAAGCCAATTTCTGACCCTAGGCACTATCGTCGATTAGTTGGCAAACTCAACTACCTTACAATTACTTGTCCTAATATTTCATTTGTTGTTAGTATAGTAAGTTAATTTTTGGATTCACCTTGTGATAACCACTGGGACGCAATGATCTATATCCTTTGATATATTAAAGATGCCCCTAGTCATGGTATATTGTATAAGGATCATGGTCATAGTCAAATTTTGGGATACACTGACACTGATTGGGTAGAGGCTGAATATAAAAGCATCGACATCAGGATATTGTGTATCTATTGGTGGCAACCTAGTCTATTGGAAAGGTAAGAAACAAAGCATTGCCACCAGATCTAACGCAGAGGCTGAATATAAAAGTTATGGCCATAGCAACATGTGAGTTGATATGATTGAAATAACTAGTTGGGGAGTTGGAAGCAATTCAAATCAAGTCTATGCAGTTAATGTGTGATGATCAGGTTGCAATACATATTGCCTCTAACCTAATGTTCAATGAAAAAACCGAACACATTGAAATTGACTATCACTTTATCAGATAAAAGTTGCTTTCTAGAGATATTGTCACAGCGTTTGTGGGTTCTCATGATTAATTAGCTTATTTGTTCACTAAGTCTCTCAGAGGTCTTCGTGTGAGCTAAGTATGCACCAAACTAGGCATGTTCAACATCTATGCTCCAGCTTGAAAGGGAGTGTTAAGATATGATTTGTATATAGTATCTATAATATAGTAACTATATATCTTGAGATACATAGAATATATGAATGAGATATATAGAATATATGTAGGATATATTATTTCCTTTTTTAGTAGTCTAAGTTCATATATATATAAAGGTTGTGCATCCCATTCAACCATGAATGGAAATACATTGTTCTATCACAAGTATCAACTAATAAATCTCATATTCAAACCGTGAAAGCATGTTCACATCATAGTAGCAGAAGGAATCTTATAATGCAGTTGTCACTCCACAAATTCAGCAGTTTTTATAACACGTGTTGAAAAGAATCAAAACAGGAGGATATATTATTTCCTTTTTTAGTAGTCTAAGTTCATATATATATAAAGGTTGTGCATCCCATTCAACCATGAATGGAAATACATTGTTCTATCACAAGTATCAACTAATAAGTCTCATATTCAAACAGTGAAAACATGTTCACATCATAGTAGCAGAAGGAATCTTATAATGCAGTTGTCACTCCACAAATTCAGCAGTTTTTATAACACGTGTTGAAAAGAATCAAAACAGGAGAACAAAATACCTTCGCACCCCCTCTTCTAAATGCTTGAATTAGGCGATATGGTAGCACTATAATATGCATAGCCATAACAAAGAAAAGAAGAGTATACAAATGGGGTATATATACAAGAATTCTTCTACAACATCTCCTAAAATATAGGAAAATTGAGTATCTTTAAAGAATAAAGTTTATCACTAAAGCTGGACTTATAACTTGAAATCAACTGCCTCCTTTTTCTTAGGAGTAACTCTTTATCAGTTTAATTTTTTGAATTTTCCCTTATCTCCAACCAACCTTATCTCTTGGTCTCATCCGTATTCAAATCTATCTCCAACCAACCTTATCTCTTGCTCTTATCTGTATTCAAACTTTTTTATTTGATATTCCAACACATACACACACATATATATACATGAAAACACACATATATTCATGATTTTGCATATAGCTATTTTTTTGAAAATAATTTACCATGCAAACCAAACACTAGGAATTGTGAAAAACATTTTATATTGAAACTAACAGAACCTAAGTTACAAAATTATTTGGGAGTTCAACAGAGAGCAATTATATACACCATAGAGACATCTAGAATTGCATTGGTCAGATTTTATTTTGCAATTATATGCAGAAATTGGTGGTTTCTAGTCAAGTCATCCTACTGAAACACCTTCCAAGAAGCAATGCTACACCAGCAGCAAATATAATAAAAAGACAGCTGTCACTTTATGAAAAGAAAATAGTCACAGCGAAACCAGTGATTTCCATAACAGTTATATGAAAGATTGAGCAAGACACAGAAGGCAAGCAGTAGTAAGGAAGTGCACACATAGACATATGTTTTTGGTAAATTATATAATGAACTCCAATCAATAAGATACAAGTTGAAACGAACCCCCCCACTTCTCTGGGTCAAGGATCCAAGAACAGTATTCTTCATTTGGCTTTCCTAGGAATGCTTCGGAGTATTGTGTCGGATCACTTGCCACTGTCGCAGCTATAACCTACAAAAGTTAAAAGCCAAAAAGGGGTAGGAAAATACAAACCTAAGCAACAGAAGGAAACAGTATTGCATTGATTCAGCATATAAGGTAGAAAAGGTGGATGCCATTATAAACAGGTATCATGTGAACATATGTTATGTATAAACATACACATAAAGAAAATGACTAAAAATATTGGAAACACAGGAAAATTCTGGAAACAAAACCTAAAACTATATAAATATCTATGCAAGTTCAATGATAAAATCTTATCAAAAAAATAATTAATTTGAAAGTAATTCAGACAAATCAATCTTATCAAGCACAAAATAAAATGTAGGTTCTAATAAAATTAAATTTACCAAATAATCAGAAATAATAATAGCCGAAGGTCAAGCTGTTTCTAAAATTCAGGAAATTATTGTACAAACATTTACAATTTCTTTTTTTCACTTAAGAAAAACATGAATAAGGTTGGATAAAGTTAATGAATATAAAATACTCAAAGACAAAAGGTTAAATAGTTAATGAGGAAAGGAGCTCATAAAAAATGATAGATTCAAGTAACAGAGAAGGAAAAAATAATGCACCGGTTATAATATCTATGAAAATAAGTTATTTATAATATCAAAGCAAGAGGACAAAGGACTTTAATTATGTTCATAATCAGCTTTTTTTACCCCCCTCTGAAAATAATTCAAGATCTCATTCGTTCTCAAATATTTTTTAATAGAAAAGTAAATATGGATGTATAACATTCCATAAAGTTTTGTAAGTTTCAATATGTCTAGATCAGAACATTAGAGGTTGTTCAGTTATGGAAAATGATTTCTAGTTTTCAATCTCCAATTTTTTATAAAATTTTCTACTTTTCATTTTTCCAAATGTTAAGTACAGAAACTAATTTCCAATCTAGAACATTGGAATATATGTTCAAAAAAGAGAGATTTTTTCTTTTGTGTAACTTGTGTTAGAGAAGGACAAGGAGATGGCGATGATTTTGGGAAAATTAAAATTTTGTGAAGAACCGCATTTTTGAAATCTCCAAATTAGTAAGGAAAACTTAGAAATCTATTTCTAGGAGTTTTCCAAGTTCAATTTAATTTTGGAAAGTCCAGTTCTATTTGGAACTTTTTTTGTATTTGAACAAGTTTTCTAATTTTTTATTTTATATGGAGTGGTTTCCGGAAATTTGGAACTGTTTTCAACTAAAGAGCCCCTTAGAGTTTTGGTTTTCCACTATCACTACATGTTGATCTCCTAAGAAACAAAAATGATTTGGTCATTTTAATAGAAAAGAAATGATGTTTTGCCCCTTGACTGTATACATCACTAGCTTGAATTTCTGATGACTCGTTCCTATTATTCATTTTAAAAATCTCATCAAACTTCACCAAGAATTCTATTTGTAGTTTACCTGTTTCTACAAGCAAAGATAAGCCGTGCAGAAAATCCAAGATATACTCCAAATAATCCAGTTGGTTTACAAACTGAATAATTGAATATTCAAGTTCTAAGAAAAGTATGTTAGATGGTAAAGTAATAAACAGGGTCCGTATAGGCACACTTTGCATAGAGAAAGAATTACAATAATGACATGGATACAGTTGTCAAATCTGGCATGTTGTTTTAGTTCTTTGACATTTTCAGTAATAAATGTGGTAAAATTATGCCATATAAAAAAAAAAGAGTAGTCATCACATAAAGGCAAGTTGACATAACAAGTCCATAATGGGTCTGGCAGTAGTTTTCAGTTCATTGGCACCAACTTCTCAATATAGGATCTCAGATACCAACAGAAAAGATGTTAAATGGGTGAAATGTCATGTATTAAAAGAGTTAGCTCTAGATACGTGCATTGTGGGTTTATTACCTGTCTCAATTCAGGAGCTTTAGTTTTGTCATGATCCATAACGTACCTGCAAGTGAAGGAATAACAAGGAAACAGTTTAAAAATCCCAATTAAATTATTGAAAAAGCATGCATTTTTAGAATTTGAAGAGCTGTACCCTACGGCATTGAACAGGCAGCTGTTATCCGACGGAATCACCCTCCTAACTATAGTACCTTCCATGATAGAAATACCATGTACCTGATCAAACATGCAAACCATTTTGCAACTTCATAATCTCATATAGGTAAAAGGATCAGCCAAATGCACAAAGCTCCCACCACTGGGATATCTCAAGAGAAGCACACCAGATGGCAAAACAACCATAACTGATGCAAATGCCTGCCCTCATGGTCTAACTAAAACAGGAAACGCGCTTGTGGGAAAATGAAATTTTAATGGTCTAACTAAGAATGTTAAATGGGAAAAGCACTTGTAATTAGACTATGATTAAATTAAGAAAAAGGGGAAAGCAAAGAACAGAAAACAGGAAACTCTGAGATTTGAGAAATCAAACTTCGTGAACGAAACAGATCTGCCAAACCAACTAAACCTATGAGGCAATGCCCCCAGCACGTACAAACTATCAAGGAATAAACAAACTACACGGATATTACAAAAGTTTTAGGGCGAAAAAATGAATGGGCAAATTAAAGAACCAATTCAGATTAAAATAGAACAAGAGAGCGGAACCAAATTACGCCCAAATGCCCACCCAAATTATCATACAGCTCCGTCAAAACAAAAGAAAGATCAAAATTACAACATTTCCGGTGAAGAAATCCAACAAGGAGCCCCAAAAAACACTAACCCTTACACAAGTAGCAAAAATGTAACCTATAATTGAGAAAGGAGGACGATACGCGGATAAGAACAATACCACCAGAAATTTTACAGATAAGAAATGTTGAGAGGAAGGCGCAGATCTGTGTTGTAGCACGTACAAAGAAAGGAATTGCTTTGAAGTAAAGAGAAGTGCAAAAATAACAACAGTATAAAGAGAAAGAGGAGAAACAGACACTCAATTTGCTTGCTTTCTTGTTCGATCCTTCTTCGTATCTGTGTCGGGGGGAGAGAGAGAGAGAGAGAGAGAGAGAGAGAGAATTGGTTTGGATGAGGGAGAGGCTCTGTTAAAAGGCGGGCGCCGCTTGTTGCTGCATGTAGAAGCTGTCGCTTTCACACCGAGCAATTTTCCCCTGCATCCGAGTCCCCAATTGGAAGCCCTACGCCCAAACCGCCGAGTTTGCTTCGTCGCCGATTGGATTTGGAACTTGGAAGGAACTGTTCTTGGATTGGAATAAATGAGAAGAATTGGTATTTTGTGGTGTATTAGTGTTCATTTCTGTTCTCTCTCATCTCATGTTTAAATTAAACGATTTTTTTTATTTATTCACATGAGGTGTTAGACCTTTACTCTAATAATTTCCGAACTTCTCTTTTCATATACTTTTGGATAAATCTGAATGTAGAAATAATTTATATATATTCAAAACTGGACATTTAATATAATTCATGTAATATTTGTTTTGTAGATTATTTTAATTATATATCTTAACTTTAATATTATTTAAGATGTTATGTTAAGAGACACATATAGAATTTTAAAAAAACTCTGAGATCTAAGTGCAACTATTAAAAAAAATCTCAAAATGCTAAAGATTGTAATACACTCGAAAAATGTGTTATTGTAGAACAAACCTAGAACACATACACGAGTAAGAGATAGTAGAGGGAGAAAGAAAGAAAGAGAAACATTTTTAAGCATGGGTTAAAATTGTCAATTGAAGTATTTTCTTATCAATGATGGAGGTTAATAATATTTTTAAAAATACAAAAATAATTAATATAATTTAGACAAACTTCAAAAGCGTTGCATGAAATTTACTGAACTTTTAAATTAAAAGTAATACATAATTACATAATATATGCATTTGATAAATGTAATCAGTATTTTATGTTTTATCCATTTCAAACATACAAGTAAAATGTATCGACCTATAAGCCACAAGGCATTTGAAATCATGCATTTTATGTTCAAATTAAAAGCTAAGGCATAAATTTACTATTCTTAATTAAATCACAAGCTATGAAAGCAGTTCAAAGCTATATTTGATTTGATGCTCAACAATTGAAATAGAGTGAAAGTGACATGAAAACAGTGATTCATTTCAATCTCTATAGGCAGTGAGCAGTTGTGCCAAATGGACTAACCCTACTTGCCACCTTCCTCTGTTCTTAAATACTCTTTCACAAGTTTGTTATCACACAATAATATGACTAAAAAACAAACAGTAAACAATGAATTTCAACTATAAATTGTGCCATGAGTAACTGTTGGGTTGTGCCTCTAATTCTCTAGCCTATAAAAGTACATATTTCAACCAAATATTCTATCTAAGCCCATTTTGCTCTTTGCAGCGCTAAGGTTTTACCCCAAAACCCATATAAATAGGAAATGTTCCCATCTATGTAAAAATGGGTATCAAGAGACTAGGGTTTTTGAAGGCCATTACAACTTGCTCTCCCTTTCTTATACACAGGGGCAGATGTAAAGAGGGTACTGGGGCTATGTTGTGCCTAAGTTTTTTATATATTTATATATATATTACTATTTAATATATATATTTTTATTGTTTAATTGGAGCTGGCACGGACTTCAACCCCCCCTATATCTGCCCCTGCTTATACATAAATTTTCTATTGATAGTGGATTTTGCTCGTCTTCTTATCGTGGACGTAGGGTTACATCAAACCTTGTAAATCTTTTTGTGTAGTTTTGAATGGTTGTGTTTCTCTTTTTCTTCCTTTTCATATACATAGGTATATATATACACACACATATACTTGCACAAGGGAACGACAAATTGGTATCAAAGCTACCAATATTGTTGTCAACTATACTCTCTTTTTTGCTTCTGTTAACGCAAGCAAAAGCCATTGTTAATTTTTCTGCTTCAGTTTCCACCGACTGTTTTTGTTTCAGTCAAAAATTTTCAACTTCTTTCAACAGCCTTCTACGTTTTTGCTTTTGTTGACAGTTTCACAGTTCTTGCTTATGTAAATTGCTTCGTCTCCCTTGTATTTTGGGTAATTATCTTATATGTTTCTCAAGCTACTGTCATTTTCTATTTTTTGATGACCATTGTCTTATATTTTGTCATTACCAATTATTGTTGTATAGATATAATAATAAATTTATTTGATTATAGATGTTATCGTATTGTCTGCAATTGTAATACCCTTAGGCTTTTTGAATGTTTCCACAAATAAAGCCAATTGTTATTATTGTCTGAATACAATAATGAATTTATTGAAATAGAAATGTCGTCGTCAAATTACTTGAACCTACAAAAAAAAAAAAAAACAATCAAATGGCATGGAAAGGTTCTCACGCAAACATTTCGATGGTTAAGTCAAACATTAAAAATGATGAAAATTGTATTGAAACCAATATCAGAAACGTATCTTTTCATGAATGAGTGTTTGTTTATTTATAGAAAAATATGAAATAATCCAAAGTGTCACAGGATTGGTATTCATGCAAATAACATTTATTTTGATATTCTGAAACCCATTACAATTAAGATACATGTAACATCTATTTTGATAAATCTTAAACCACCTAGAATTAGGATTCTTATAGTTGACATTCATCCTCGTATTTCATAATCCTTTTATAATTAGAATTCTTAATGGATAATTGATTATTTTCTCGAAATTTTTTTTGGATGTCGGAGTTATCTATTTTACATGTTTGTGTGAGACCTCCACATATGAAAAAATTATATCTTTTAGTCTAAAAAGATTATTTTAGACTTTTAAACTTTTAATGGACTTTGCTCATGACACAACAATTGATTTTCTAAAATGTCTACAACAAGAATTGATATCAAGAATTTTGATGGCTACATTAGTTTTGCCTTGACAAACAAAGTACTCAAGGAAGTCATTAAGGAAAATTCTGCTACAAGACTTTGGGTAAAATTGGAGTCTCTAAACACGATGAAAATCTTGACTGATAAGCTTCATCACAAGCTACTGTTCTGCAGTTTCCAAATGTAAGAAGGTACATCGATTAAAACTCATATTAATGAATGCAACTCTATTTTGTTAGATTTAGAAAATCTTGGCATAGAGATCGACGAGGAGGATGTCACCTTCAAATTGTTGTGTTCATTACCATTATTCTATAAGCATTTTCAAGATACAATGCTTTATGGCAAGGAAATCTTATTCTTCAAGGATGTTAAGGAATCATTACTTTTTAAAGATCTCATTGCCAATGAGATCATTACTAAAGGTGATAATCAAGCTAAAGGTTTGGTTGCCAGAGATGGATCAAAAGAAAGGAAGCAAGAAGAAAACAAAAAGAAGGGGTGAGCCAAGTCTTAACACAAGAACTTAACATGTCATTACTACAAGAACAAAGGGTAAACTGTGAACGAATGCAAGAAATTGAAAAAGAAAGAAGAACAAGAAGGAAAACCCAAACACTGGCTAAGTTGGTGTTGCAGAGGAGAATTTTGATGTTGATGTTCTTGTTGCCACTAATGTTGAAAGAAGGATAAAGTATGAGTGGATAATGAATTCTAGTGTTCTATTGGATCCGACTTAACAAGTCCAATCCAACTAGTGCCATTAGGTCAGGCCTAATATGTTAGTAAAATTTTAATTCAATTATTAATAATTAAATAATTATATTCACAATATAATTATTTAATTATTGTATTATAATTAATAATTTCAAAATTACTAATTTATCCTTATTCTATTTAAAAGTGATTTCTTATTAGATAAGGCTTTTTAGATTCACAATTAAATTGGTAACGAGAATAATCAATTTTTAATTCTTGTAAATCATGAGTGACATATAGCAATATATCACGATTACCTAATTTATTGTAAAGTGAGTATTGTAAATCTTTTACTATAATACCATATAACACAGTCATTCTATCATCCTATATCTCAACAAGATACGAGATCATAACCAGCAAGTCAAATCTCTTAATCTCGTTATATGACCAAATCCAAAATCAATCTTGACTAATTATGATGCAACCTTTTGGAACACACATTCAATTGTCATATTACATTGGCTAAAAATTTACTGCCAAGTGATTATTATATCATAAAGGATATCCTTTTCATAAATTTCGCAGTGATAGATTTCATGTTTGATGCACATATACCTCATGTATCACTAAACTCGACACATAAATACACATGATCGTTCCTGATTAGAATAAACATATAATATCGTTGATAATCCACCAATACACAAATATGCATGTCATCTCAAGTCTAAGGACTAATTGCACATCGCAGCTAACATTGAATCATTGACCCATGAAATATAATCCATGTGATTCAATGCTAACAGTTCCGTTTAGTGAACTCATTCTTATAACAAACATCCACTCATTTTCCTTCTATATCTCATACAAAATGACATGAGACTTACCAACCTAATATTTCAGTATCTCATATTGAACAAGGAGAAAGATAATGTGTTAGTTTTTATGAATTGCTACTATTCAGATTAAGAACTCTATGGTTAGAAATATGTTCATAGTATAACAAATTGTGGATTATTTGTAACTCATATTCTTAACACTTTAAGAATGGCATCCACTTCTTATTATACTAATGGATATATGTTTAATTTAAATTATATTGTAATTTAAATAAAAACATAGACTTGTCATTTAAACAATATTTAAAAAATTATAAGATCGAATCCTTTTGTGTCACTGAAATTAGTCTTTAAGACTCATATCCAACACTTACATGGTGAATTAGAGGAGCAAATTTATATGTAACAACCTGAGGGATTCATTGTTAAAGATAAGAAAAATCATGCTTGCTTGTTAAAGAAGTCCCTTATGGTCTTAAACAATCTGTAAGGTAGTGGAACAAGAGATTTGATGCATTCATAATTAGTTATAATTTTTCGAGGAGCAATTATGATAGTTGTGTTTATTTCAAGAAGCTAGCAAATAAATCATTTATATATTTGTTGTTTTATGTGGATAATATATTAATTGTTGCTAGAGATATATCAAAAGTTCATAAGTTGAAAGCACAATTGAGTCTTTAGTTTAAAATGAAAGATTTGGGAGCAGCTAAGAAAAATTTTGGGATAGAAATTCAACAAGATAGGAAAATAGGTAAATTATTCTTATCACAAGAAGTATTGAGAAGGTCTTAGATCATTTTGGCATGAGAGATGCTAAACATGTTAGTACACTCCCTTAGTAGGTACATGGAAAACTCTAGAATTGACAAGTAGTAAAATGGGTTTTGAGATACTTGAAAAAGACCGTTAAACACTTGTTTGGAGTTTGAAAATTGTTATGGTAATTTGGTTGGTTAGGTTGATTTAGACTTTACATGTGATCTTGGCAAAAGAGTGTCATTCACACATTACATATTTTGTTGGGGTACTGGTGCTATTAGTTGGAAGTCTAGTTTACAATTCTAGTTACACTTTCTACTATAAAAACAAGATATATGGTGATGATTGAGGCTGTCAAAAAGGCTATTTTGGTTAGAGGTTTTTGTTGTGAGCAACAGATGATTGTTGTCTTAAAATGTTATTCACTTGACTAAAGATCAAACGTTCAATGAAAGATGATGCACGTCAAGGTTTGATATTATTTTGTATGCTCAAGGAAACATCACTGTAAAAAAAGTTGATAGTGAAGACAACCCAACTATATATTGACTTAAGTCTCTTCTGAGCAACAAGTTTAAGCATTGCTTGGACTTAAATGGTGTCATTAGCACTTAGATTGCCCTCTGAGGGCATTTTGATGGAAGGGGAGTTATGAGTCCTCCATGTTTAATGATTCCTTATAGGGAATTCAAGGCAACGTAGGAATTTGTTAGGTTGTGCCTCTCATTCTCAAGCCCAAATATATTTCAACCCAAGATCCTATTTAAGCCATTTCCTATTTGCAATTTAAGGGTTTTACCTCAAAAAATCCTTATATGCAATTTTGACTAGTTGTGGTTTGCTTCTTCTTCTTTTTCATATGCATAAATACAGACATATACATACACATACTTAACAGGAGAACAACAGTAACGATATTTGATCCGAGAAGACTGAATGTATTGGCCGAGCGAGATTTTCATCCCATTTCAACCAACACATTTGGTCCAAAAAAGAACCCAATATTGGGGACCTTGTGCCATAGGGCCATGACAATAACCATGAAAAGCAGATGCTCTGAAAGTGAACTTCATTGGAATCCGAATCCCAAAATGTGGCTCCAACTTGGACAAGAACGTCCCATAATCATACAGTTGAGCCACCAGGCAATTCATAAAGACGGCAGTGAAGTTCAGATTAACTGAAAAAGGCTTCATACATTAATTTGAAATCCAACTCCGAGAAACTGCTACTAGGAATCCTCCTCTAGGCAACCGCCCCCTTATATCAGTAGGGTTTCATTTCTTTTAGCTGCTTTATTTTAATTGAACCAGATTTCCAGATCTAAAATTCTAACGTAGTCCCAACTTGAGCTCTAGCTTTGAGTTTCCTGCAATCTGTTCGAGCTACTTCAGAGTGCTGCAATGCACTCGATCTCAATTCTTGCATTTAGAGGTAAAGCTGCTACTTGATATGTTGAACGAGCTGGGGCAGGTGATGGAAAGTCTGCAACAAAAACCATATAACCAAGATAAGTTGAACACCAAGCACCAATGGCCATACAAATGCAACTTTGTGATATGAAACTTTTCGTTCTTTATTTCTCTTTTTCTTTGAAGGAAAAGAGGGATAAACGAAGGAAAAGAAAGATGGGTTCAACCAATAATGGCATCTGAATGACGAGTAAACAACAAGATATCAAGCCTTAATTAAAATTGTACTAGTGAAAGACAAAAGGTCAGTTGTTTCGGTAGCTTCAATTTTAAGCTCATGCACTTTAGATATAAAGGCTAAAGCAAGCTTCCCCACAAACATCCACTACAGTAAAGGAATCTAGAAAACAAAAAAATACTCCATACACATCACAAATTCATTCCCGCAAACAGAATGCACCATCCAGGAGAATTAAGTTCTGGCCATCCAGGACACTATTTCCTGTAGTGGGTCAAGTGTTGATTTGGGGAAAGTTGCTAATGTGTGAAGCAGGGTGAACATTTATCTACAAATTGCCAATTGCTAAGTGAACTTTGAAAGTTTTTTTTTTTAAGTAAAAAAAAAAAATCATATTCTAGATATTTTGATGCCTGCATAGATGGTGACTAATACCCCCCAGTAATGAATTTTTCCAGTAATAAGTCATACATCAAGAATATCATATTCTAGATTACGAGAATCAACAAAAAAATTGCACCATATTTTAGATGTTCCGATCAAACACGGAATATACAAGGATATATCAGAAGTAGCAACTAGAAAGGGTAGTTAATTGTGTGCTAATTGGCATATGTGATTTGTGGGCGGTACATATGCTTTTAGTGCGCACACAAAGGATCACAATAGTGCTTCCCATCTAGGTTGCACGGAAACGGAAATAGAAATGTTTCCGATATGAAACAGAAATGAAAAAATGGCATTTTTTCCAAAAAAGTAAGAAACGAAAACGAGAGGTAAAGCGTACATTAAAAAAATATAGGGATTTTTTTGTAAATATAATTTTTAATATAGAAAATTAACAAATTAAATATAATTTGTAGCATTGTTGATTTTACTGTCAGTTGTTAAAAAATTGGAAAGAAAAACTGGAAATGGTGTTGATTTTCCTAATCTATGCTCAATTTAAAAAAAAAATTGATAGAATTAGAATTTTTTATTTTCTTAGACACAAAAATTCTCTCTGTCTAGAAAAAGCCCACTTCCTTCTTCATCCATTATCATTGTGTGTGTATGTGTATATATAGAGAGATCTAGATCTGGGTTCAGATATAGATGGAGAGAGAGCCCACTTCTTTGTCAGTGTGTGTATAGAGAGTGAGAGAGAGAGAGAGAGATATATAACCATATACCCTTAGCGCATGAACAGAGAGAGAGAGAGAGAGGGAGGGGGGGGTGTTACTTAGAGAAGGAAGTGGAACAATTAGCGACAATCGAGAGAAGGTATGATCGGTGGCAAACAAATTGAGCAAACGACCGGAGGCAAGGCTCGATCTTCGGGATTCGACGACCGAGAGAGGGGCGATCTTCGGCGAATGAACTGGAACCGGAAGCGAGGGAGCACCCAAAGTAGCAAGCTTTGATAACCGTGAGAGGGGACTTCAGGATTCGGAAACAAAACACTGAAAGAAGAAGAAGAAGAAGAACACTGAAAAGAGAGGGAAAAATAAGCTTTGGGATTCGGGCGTGAGCGACTGTAGCAGGAAATGCGTTTCCGGCCATTTTATGTAATTAACGAAATGGTCCCGGAATGTTTTGCAACGTTTCGCAAATTACAAAAACGACTAAAAAAGGTTTCGGGCTGTATTTTCCGTTTCCGTGTTTTAGAGTTTCCCATCATTATTCGAGGAAAAGGGAGTAGTAGCAGGGGGATACTGCCACCTACTAAACAGGGGGAATAAAAGTCTATGGCTACAACAAGAGATCAACAAAATGCAAAATTAGGATAGGGAAGGAGCAATGCTGCCAGAAAACCAACTACATATCGAAGATACAATAGTAACATATTTGTAGAATGGAAACTCACATTTAGCATAAATTTCATTGACTTTCTTGAAGTCATTCAAGTCAGCTAACCTGCAAGGAAAGAAAGTAATGTAGATTCAACAACATTTCTACCTATCCATGACTAATAATCAAACGCAAATCAAAGATACGAATTTGCATACATAATTGTTGTCTTAACAACAGAGGAATAGCTGGCACCAGTAGCTTTCAGAATCTCCCCCATATTCTTTAAAACCTGCATATTTCATAAGTTCCAATCAATCAGTTTGCAACCCTGCTTGAAGCTCAAAATATAATAAAGCCATCAAGGTTCTTTCTCTTAATATTATTCATTCCTTTTTTGGGAGGATGGGTTTCAACCACCAGAAGGGACTATGTTCTTTTTTTGCCCACAAACAGGTGTTTTTTACAATTATCAGCACCTATGTAAGGCACTTTGAGCATAGTCAATAAATGAAGTTTAGCCTCTAAATCCTTTTCGCAGGTAAACTATATAGAAACTTCTACATGCATTTTACAAAGCAAGCGAAAATAAAGAAAAAAATAGTATGCCAGTATAGAATTACTACAGGTTTATGCATCAGTACTAATTTACCTGCTCTGTTTGGTCCTCCACACTGTCTGAGATAAACTTTCCTGTCTGTGTTGAAACGCCAAAATACTTATTAGCACAACAAAGAGACACCAGGCATTTAAAGAGCTAGTATATATTTGTATACCTGTTAACCACACATTTATTCAAAATAATAAAGAAATATAATCAAATTATGACATTAAAATATCATAAACCTCTGGAATGAGACCAAGAACGCCAGATACAAAAAGAAGGTTATTGGCTTTAATAGCCTGAGAATAAGGTCCCAGTGCTGCTGGAGCCTTGTCAGTTTTCACAGCCTCCTTTAAACCTGCAATGAGAACAAAGCATCAAAGTTATATCCATGAAATGAATGATCAATAGATCAAATAAAGCAATTAGATGCCAAAAAGCCAAATGCTATGATGACGCAGCGTGTAGCGTGCGTGTGAAAAAAACACACCAAAATAAACCCTTGAAAGAACAAATTTCAATGGTCGAACCTTGGCTTTCAAGAAGACGCAAAACCAAGACTGTTTTGCTAAGAAAATCTAAATAGGTTGCTGAAATTTGTATTGAGAAAATTTGATTACAACTATAGGTTCTAGACATATTTATAGTGTTTGGCTAATCCAAATCTATCTAATATTTATAACTAAAATCGAACTAGAATAAAATCATTTAACTAGAATCCTAAAATTAAAACCTAAGTAAAAGTCAACTAGAATCCTAATAGAAATAAACCATAATCACACATGAAGTAGAATTCTAAATTAAGTAGAATCCTACAACTTATGAAGTATTAAAATACTGTTTTGGTGCTACTGTTCTGGTTTGGTCAGGTTGACCTTGAGCCAGGTCTTGATTGGTGACCACATTATATGATGAAGATATGGTCAAACCCCAGAACAAAACCCCATACTCAAATCAGCTTTACCTGCAGGAATTTCATTCATAATATTGGGGAAAAAATCGCAGCAGAACAGAATGCACACCTCTGATAGGTACCGGTTTGTAAGTGTTTGACTAAGTACTCTTCTTTTCTCTATATATGTTCACGAAGGATCAAGGGGTCATTCTTTTCACGTTACAACAAAACACTTGCCTACTTTTAACACTATTATTGGTTCTTGGACTTGTTATCCGGAATTAATTCAGAAAAAGAGATGACAGTACAAAAATTTATAGATTTACGGTGAATTAAATAAAAATCAAGTTTGGGAATAAATACTTTTTTTTTTCTTCCCAACCGAATAGAAAAATAGCTTCTTTCTGTCTGTTTTCTTTTCATTTCCCTTACTTTTTCACCCCTTCCAAATCGATTTTCACTTCAAAAAGAGGTGCAAACATAGAGCAAGTGTCATTCTAGTTCAAAATCCAGCATATCACAGCAATAATTTTCAAAACAGATCTCTCTCTATTTCACTTCTCCCAGAAATTCCAAGCACCAAAGGGCAGCTCTTTCAAAGTGCAAAAGAACATAAAAATATGCAGATTCCGAACAAAAATACACCAAAAGCTACCAGAAAGTTGTAAAAAATACTAATAAATAAATGGAGTTGAAGTAAGAAACACAAGACATATGTTGTATGGTTGATTGTACTACTACACATCCGAGTCAAAACAGAGCACAATTAAGAAGCCAAATATCAGTAGTTTCAAGATTGTAGAGACAATTTCATACACACACATACATTCTAGCAACATAATCGTCGAAACAAAACACAAACTCACCGACTAAATCGAATGTACAATACCCTTCCAAGTGAAACTCAGTACGATTTAGAAGATACGGTGAGCACTTTTGTAGACTGACTGCGGTGCTAATCATGCGTTAGAGGAAACTCACCAGCATCAGTGGAAATGGCTAAGCAAGCGAAGGGCTTGGATCGGAAAGAGGACGACGATCGCCAGAGGTTCGAGCCGGCCACCGATACGCACCCGACTCCGAGGGCCAACGGCGCCCGAGCGCGCAGAGAGGCGACATCGATCGCCCGATTGTGAAAGCATCTGGCAGCCGCGCACCACGCCGTCAACGCCATTGTTTAGTTTCTCTCAGTCACTTCTCAGCGTCTTGCTGTAAGTCTACTCACTCACTCTCTATTTCTGCCCCAAAATTCGTCTTTGTTCTGCGCTGGGTTGGGCGGGGTCTGTTTGGGGAAGCGAATTAATTCTATTACCCGGAAGAGTTAATAATGAAAGAAACCAAACAAATGGTCATTGATGTCTTTGAAATTATAGCTCCTCTCGTTCTTGTTCTCGAATTTAGTAAAAGTGGTAAATGGCATATGAAAATTTTATTTCACTACATAAGATAAAAAATCAAGCATACGATTTATTAATATAACTTATTGTAATCCAACCACTTAATCTATTTTTTAGAAATAATGGTCATCGATGTTCTTCATATATATATATATATATATTAAATTTAGAAAGTGAGAAAATAAAGTAAATTTTAACTAAAACTAAGCACATTACACCTATTAATAATATATTATATTTATTCAATTTATTTACTAATAGATGAGTACATAATCTACATCCTCCTAATCCATTTAAACAACAAAATAGATTTTGTTGTTGTTTAAATATATTTTTATTGTTTTACTCATATTTATAATTAAAAGTAATATTTAATCATAAGCGTAATTCTAAGATGACGATTAAAATGCAATGAATACTTCTTATTTTAAAATAATGTATATTAATTAATTTACTAAATATTTAAAAACACCGCATATTTATTTATTATTAATTAATAGAAATCTTTAAGATTAAAAAAAATGGCATTTTATTAAATTACAAATGTTTTATTAGATGTATACTTATATTATTGATTATCTAAAACTTTATTGATTAAAAATCTTATATTTTTTTTTTGTAAAAAAAAAATACACTTTTTTAAGTGCTGTAAAAGCTCAAAAAATAGGCTATGCTATACATATGATTTTGAGATATGACAGTGGGTTGGTCGAGATTGGAACCCGATACTTCTACTCAAAAAGATTGCTTATAACTATATATAACCAAACGCTTGGGCTTTTCTACAAAAACAAAAGTAATTTAAATTTTAATCCCCACATGAAAATGTAGTAAAATGTAGAAGAAACGATTCTTATATATCTTTGAAGTGAGTGTAGTTTGGTCTTTTTGGGTAATACTTGGGAGCAAGTCTCTGGGTAAATCACACTAAAAGTTATAAAGTTTTGACATCCTTTTCAATTTAATTACTAAACTTTAATTTCTTATAAAATGATAATAAAATTTTAAAATATTTTGTAATATGATCACTAAAGTGATTTTTGAACAATTTTTTACCAAAATTACTGACGTGGCAATGGCCACGTCAACGCCACATTATCGCCACGTCAGCAATTTCAGTTAAGAATCATTAAAAAATTACTTTAATGACCACATTGTAAAATATTTTAAAATTTTGTGATCATTTTACAAGAAATTAAAATTTGATGACCAAATAAAAAAATAGACCAAAATTTTATAACCTGTGGTATAATTTACCACAAGCGTTTCCATTTCCATGTAGATTCATTGCTTTGAACCCCATTTGACCCCAATCCCCTTTTTTTTCTTAGCTGAAGGAGATGGTAATATGGCACTTCCTTGGAACCATCATACTGTTCAATACCCGGAAAAAAATATCATTTGAATCATAAAAAACACATAACAATACTAAGTGAACAAATTCAAAAACCAAAAAAGGAAAAAAGTTCAGTTTTTACGAACCACCAGAACAGTTATGTAGGACCCCACAAGTGGTGTATAGTTGCTTCAACGTATGCCACAATCCATTCGTAGACAAGCATGAATGCATGAATGGACGGCCACAGCTACCAGATAAGATCAAGCGGAGTGCGGAGAGAGAGAGAGAGAGAGCCAAAAGCTTTAAACAGAAGACAGCAATCAATTTATTATCAACGTCCAAATCACTACATAGCAATATAGATATCTCCATATCATAATAGATGGAACAAGTCCTTGAAAAGTAAAACAATTCCCACACACAACACAATTTCTATCTCTTTCAATCTTAACACACAATTGAAACTATTACTAGTAGTAAGTAATAGGTGTCTCTGCATCACATCACACACAAATCAACCACCACCCACCCTTTCACCTTATTTCAGAATGGATCTTCACACAAACGCATCAAGGCCACCTCAATTCTCTAAAAACCATGTATTTTTATCTGATCCTTCTTCACAATACCAGCCTGAACAAGGAAATTTGACACATTCTTCCGCTGATCCCCCTGTAGTTGAATTACCTTGCCAACCTCCTTGTCTTGGACAACAGTCCCATTACAGCAGAACTCTTTCTTCAGATCTTTCAGGATCCTCTCGTAGCTGAATTCTTTCTTCAGCCCTTGCACAGTTGTCAGGCATTTCCTCCCATTCCTCTGCTGGACGCGAATATGAACGTAATCTTTTGATCCAGCTCCAGCAGGGTCGTCTTTCGCCTCAGCAAATGGGTCTGCATCGACAGCGTTTCAATTCGTATCAGGGGAAAAGGAATCATCAGATCAAGAACTCAACACCCAGTTTGCCAAACCCAATTCACATTTATCAACAAATAAAGTTAGCAAGTACTTACCAAAAGCAGTAGGGATCTGGATGTCGAGATCAACCATGTACTTGGTCTGGAAAGTAGCTGTTGTTACGCTTGCTCGTGAGCTGGACATTTCAAAATTCCATAAACATCAGTATGAGAAAGCACAATCATATCAATCTAAGAAACCATAACATCGTATTAACATAACAAAATTTTTGTATTTTGAGTTGTATCTGCACAACTTCTTTATATCAATTGTTTTTCAGAATTGTGAAAATTAAGGTTCAACTTGGTTAGATCTCCAGGCCAGGCCCTCTCAACCAACAAAAAATCAGGAAAAATAATCTTTATTTTCTTCTTGTGTCTTTCTCCTAATCCTTCCTCTCCCGTCAAGACTCAAAAATCCTCAAAGGCACCCAATCAAGATCCAAATCTTATATCTTTCTTTCCTTATTCCATACATCAAATCCAAAAGCATGTCACATATAATCTCGAAGCACATACAAAGGTTTTTGTTGACAAAGACACTCAGATAAATGAAACCCAGATGGCAAAGGATTCTGATTAGCAGATGCCAGAGAAAACAAAGATCAAGGGTCCTAGATTAGCCCAAAACTTTAGGAACAAATAAATATCAATTGTAAGTACAACCGATGATCAGATCAAATACAGCTTCAAAGAAAGATCCAGAACTACAGCACCGCAGTAATTGATCCCTCAGATCAAACAAAGAAAGATCGACGACCTAAAACAAATAGTTCATCAAATCATAAGATCAAATCAACCGATCAATCATCCCCAGAGATCATTCGCCTATGATCCTTAACCCCGAGTCCAAAATCGAAGAAAATAAAAGCATAAATTCGAATCAAAACAGTACAAAGGCCACCAAGACAACAAAAACAACACAATACGAACCAAAACCAAAGATGAAGAAGCACGAAACACATACCATCCAGATCAGATCTAGACCAAGAACAGAAATTACCTTAAAGAAATCGAACTTCTGTCGGGATCTAGAAACGAAGGAAGAACGATTGAATGGAATGAAAAGATTTGGGCAAGGGTGTTGGGTATATATAGTCACACGAGATGAAATATGGATGAGTCGGTTCGGGGGGAAGGAAGGGTGGAGATGGAGCGTTGGGGAATGGACGGTCCAGATTTGTGATGGGCTGTGGATGGCTGGGTTGTTCTGGATGCTATATTCACGCTGCTATATTCACGCGTCCGTTCAACGCATCCTGTCTTTTACCTTTTTTATTTCTTTAACAATTTATTATAAAATATTTGGATTAGAATTGTGCGTAGAATATAATAAAGAATTATATGTTATATTAAAATTAGTTAGTTTCACTATAACAGAGAAACCTTCTTCTTAAAAAGGTAAGTCAAATATATTACTGAAAAAAAATCTAAAACTCTCTTTTATATTTATAACAGATATAGTTTAAGCATTAGAGAGCTTACGAAAGATACCTTATTTTTTTTATCAATTTTTAATCAAATCTTAACAATATAATACAAACTCCTGACACCTAAATCTATATTTAGATAACAATATATTGGGCTGAGGAATTCATTAATTACATCTATCTAAACTTGTGGACTCAAACCCAATTAATCAAACTAAAAGAATCGAATTAATAAGCCGACTAATCATTTGAATTGGAATTGACCATGGAGTCTGCCCAAACCATACAATACACCCATAGCCAGCCAATCAAAAGAAGAGCGAAAATGATTCTTTCTTCTGGAATCAGCCAGGAGGTTCGTTCGTGCAGAGGCGAGCGCGTTCCACACATCTATCTTTCTTTGGATGGGGAAGAATCCACAATTTCTGAGGTACGTGGGCGTGACATCAGCAATGTAATAAAAATAAATATAAAATAAAAAAGAAAGCAGTGACGTCAAACATCTAAATTTATTTACATCTATCTATATGATCTACGTTGCGTACAGGTTTTCTCCTATTATTTTTTGCTGCTCGATTTATTTACGTTGTTGTACTGGTAAGACAATAATTTGTACTTTAATACTTTAGTCTTAAAATTATATTAAGGGTGTGACATGTGTGGCAAATTTAGATCACACGCTTATTTTTGTAATTTAAACATGTGACGTCTGAGAAGTCCCAAGCAGCATGTGCAAGACAAAGTTCATAAAAGATAGAACATGACAAATTTGAGTCAATTTCAAAACGACTCGTAGAGGTTCATTCATAATACTACTGGCTTAACTTACAATACCGAAACTATATATTAAACAAACAAATAATATATATATATGTAATATATTGGTAATACAATCATATGCCGTGACAAACAAAGATCAAATCGCAATCCAGTGGGTGGTTGCCTAGTCGTTTCCATGACACAACAAAACAAAACACATGTTGTTGGGAAGATAAAGAACCAAAGCCATGATGTAATTTTCACGTGCTTCGGTGATCTGGCAGGCGCTTCAGGTCCATCTCGACTTGGCGAATCGTCCATTGCATATTTTCCAATTTCTGTCATGCAGAAATACAACCCAATATATGAGAAAAAAAGGTTAGGTGTCTGAATGCCTGACATCTCCGCTTTGAGGGGGACAGCTGTTTTTATTAGTAATTTATCTTTTGTTTTACAAACGCACTGTTGTTTTGGTCACCCAAGGAACAATTTTGTTGTTGCCATCAAAACTTGCGCTCTAAAACCTAAGATATGTAACTCACGAGAGGTGTTAGAATTACCTTTACAATATCATGATACTGCCTGGCAATGGTATCAAAGTGAGGATCAACACCTTGATATTCACGGAGGCGCGTAACCTGGAAAAAACTTGAGCAATTAACCTCTGCTGATATCAAAACAGGAGGCATGAATAGACGCATCCGCTCTCACTTTTGAACAAACTACATATATTTATGTGTGTGCAGAGAGTCTAATAAATGTTCGCCAGCATTAGTTGTGACGAAGCAAAATTTTTAATAATAAATGAAATAATACAATCACTGTTGGCTCAGTAAAGGGGCACATTCACGACAGTGCACGTTTACAATTTGATATAACTAAGTTTGCAACATAAAAATCATTTGATCATCAACTTAAAGCAATTCTTATGCATCTTCTCCGTTGCTAGAACCCAAAACGAAAACAAAGATCAAACAACTTAAGTTAATATGGCTCTCTAGGCATATAAAAGATGGCAGAGAGGGTCAGGATGATTACGTTTTGAAAATTGTCAAACTTGATTCTGAACCAGGCAAGTATGATTAATTAACTATGGAGACAAAAGTCTAATGCTTCAATATCCATTTCATGAGTTAGGTATGTCGAGTTTCTTTGGACATGCTGGAAGCCTGGAACATTACGCGTGAAAGATCTTACCGCTTTGTTATATGCAAGTGAAGCCTCTTCAGTAGTCTCAACCAGATATTTCCTGGAGCAAAAGATAGGCCAATCAGAACCCCTTCTCTAATTAACTTGATAAAAATGTAAACCATGATCCATATACATCACCTTATTTTGTGTAGAGCTGGAATTGATTCCTGAGTATAAGTCTCCAGCAGAAGAATATGCTCTAAAACCCTAAATCAATAATGGAACAAATCAGAGGCTACTATGCACTCTCCATCTTGGTCAACGAGTAAGTTAGTCAGATTTACTGTGGCTTAAAACAAGAGGAAAATTTTTTTGTGGTAAAATGAATGTGTGTTATAACACTGCATGAAAGATATTGACCAAAGCAACTGATGGCCATGTATTCAGTTGGGGGGCAGGCACCCTTAACAAATTTAACTCTAACAAAATGACAGTTGACTTTCTTCATTAGGAACTATAACCAAAGCTTGAAATGTTAAAACAAATTGAATTCCAATATTTCACAATCTTAGCCACTATGCAATGAGATTCAACTTGCATATTCTGCACATTTCATTTAGTTCATGATGACTTGAAGTTTAGTTAATTGAACTGCAATGCAAATGAAAAGCATAACATGATTAGAAAATGCCAGTGACTCCCCATGTGCAAGGAGATATCAAGCTGCCATCTTAAATTCTGCAATTATAAACTCTGCTTAATATCAATCCAAACAGTGCCTCCAAGTTAAATGAAGAATGAAGTTTTGCAAAGAGCAGATTGCAGTAACATACAATTTGAAGTTGTTGACTGGAATTTTTTGAGATAGTAAAAACTCAATGTTATTTTTTGAAATAGATGAACTGGCACTAGAAGAATTGTAGATTATGCTTGAATACTTCTAAACTCATTATGATTCATCTGATGGCTAAGCAACACTAATGGGCTTAAAGAACAGGGCAGAAAAAGAAGGAAGAGTTGCAACAGACCTCAGTTTTGCATTCATGGTCTCACACCTTTTGCACAGCCAAGTCTTTTGCAGTTCATCCTATTTATGAAATGAAGTAGTTAACATATCCCTCTAAGAAGGAAAAAGCATCATTTTGTGGAAACAGAATTTACCTAATCCACTCAAATGCAAATTATTCAGTGTTTAATGTTTAAGCAAGATGGCTGAGTAGTAGCAAACTTACATATTTGTGTTGATGTTGCAACTTCAAATCTTTAACAAGCTTGATAAGCACTCCAAGAATCTGCTCTAAGACCTTTGGCAGAAAAAGAATCTTTTACGAGTTAGAGAATGATAACTATTATGATAACACAATTGCGCAACAAAATAAAATTCCGATTGTAACAAGAAGAGGGAATAGAACACTAGATAACTATAATATATGATTCATATTCACTTACATTGTAATATTCTGCAAATTTTCGGTCTGCAGAATACAGATCTTCCCTCAGAGCTGCTTCTTCCCTCTCAATTTCCTCAATAATCAACTTTACCCTGCATAAATGATCAGAAAGAAGCATGTAAGTTAAAGGCAACTGAACTTTTAAGGATGTCGTTTCTGACAATTTAAGAACAAACAAGCACAATGATATGTTTAGGCAGTTAAGAAGGCAGGAATAGGGAGCCAAAAAAAGGGGAAAATTCTAAGAATGACAGGTTATATCTCATTGGGTATGAAACAACATATGAAAAATGAGATGAATTGGAATAAAAACCACCTTGGTATCAAAGAGAACGTTCAAATGCTCATGGCTCCAGAGGAGAGCATTGAAGAATATACTTATAGTAAGACAGCAGTAACCATTTCCATAACAACATGATCTATGAGAATATACTTCTATAAATATGTCCTTTTCTTTTCTAGATAACTCAAGTCTGCCCCTGGATTCTTACAGCCTGTCCAAAGCCCGGATAAAAAAGGAAAGTCTTTTTTAGATAGCTGACAACCAATGTAAAATTCATCAGATCAAACAACATGACTATTAGACAAATAAACAAATCGTTAGGGCGTAAGCCCCTTTCAGTTAACAAGATTATTTAACTGTGACCCATAAATAAAAAAGGATGAGGACAAGTAGAGGTTGAGTACTTTGGTGACTATTTATAAGAATGAAGGAGATTTCAAAGTTGTGAGGATTAAAGGGGGATCAAACCATGAGCCACACTCTGAAACTTGGGAAGAGAATGACTAAGCAAAGATTAAGAAGAGAGACCAAGGGGTTTGAAATCCAACTTGGTTTCATGCCTAGTAGGTTAACTACAGAAGCTATATAGTTGCTAAAGTGCCCAATGGAAAGATCTAGAGACAAACAAAAGAAATATATGGTATTTATAGATTTAGAAAAGGTTCCTAGAGAAGTCTTATGGAGGGTCTTAGAGAAGAAAGGGATTCAAATTACTTATGTACAAGTTATTAAAGACATGTATCATGGAAACAAACACATATCAGAACATATATAGGAGATACCAAGGCTTTTTCAATTAAAATTGGATTGTTAAGTATCTGCATTATGTTCTTATCTCTTTGCCCTATTGGTGGATGAACTAACTGAATATATTTAGACAGAAGTGCATTGGTTTATGCTGTTTGCAAATGCCATTACCTTGGTGAATTACGAAAAGATAAAAGGAGGGGGGAAAACTAAAGTCCAAATATGGAGGAACACTTTAGAATCTAGAAGTTTTAAGTTGAGCAAATTGAAAACTGAATATATGGAATGTAAGTCTAGTACAATAAAAGTGTGGATGATATTATAGTAAAACTTGAAAATCAAGCGATCCCAAGAAAAGATTAGTTCAAGTAAGTTGGATCAATCATGCAAAAAGATAGGGAGATGAATAAGGATGTTACCCATAGAATTAAGGCAAGATGGTTAAAATAAAAAATGGATCTGGTGTTTTATTTGATAGTAAGATTCCATAAAAAAGTAAAAGAAAATATTGCAAGACGACTATAAGAGCAAATTTGTTATATGGCATAGAATGTTGGGCAATAAAGCATTGACATTTGAAAAATAGGACCTAAGGAAAATGAAGATGTTAAGATGGACATGTAATTTATACAAAAAATAAAGTAAAATTAAAAATGAGTTTATTCGTAATAAAGTTAAAGTGGCTCCTACTAAAAATAAAATGTGTTAAGACATGATTATTATGGTTTTGTCATACGAGAAGAAAACTAACAACAACAACAACAACATATCCAGCTTTTATCCCACTATGTGGGGTCGGCTACATGAATTCTACACTTCCATGTATTTCTGTCTTTTGTCATATCTTCATTGAGGTCCATACACTTCATATCAAACTTTAATGTCTCTCCCAAAGTCTTCTTAGGTCTGCCTCTACCTCTTTTTTTGACTAATTGTTCCATTTCATCAACTCTCCTCACAGGAGCGTCTCTTGGTCTCCTTCTCACATGACCAAACCATCTTAGTCTAGTCTCTCTCATCTTCTCCTCTATTGGCACTACTCCTACCTTATTACGAATAACTTTATTTTTAATTTTATCTTTTCTTGTATGGCCGCACATCCATCTTAACATCCTCATCTCCGCTACACTCTTCTTTTACTCATGCTGGTATTTGACTGCCCAACATTCTGAGCCGTACAACAAAACTGGTCTTATAATTGTCCTATAGAATTTTCCTTTCAGTTTTAATGGGATTTTACCATCACATAACACCCCGATGCATTTCTCTATTTTAGCCAACCTGCCTTAATTCTATGTGTGACATCCTCGTGAATTTCTCCATCTTTTTGAATCACTGATCCCAAATATCGAAAATGGTATTTTCTTTGTAAGATTTGGTCTTCCAATTTTATTATAACATCCTCCACTCTTACATTCTTACTAAATTTACATTCCATATATTCTGTTTTCTTTCTGCTTAATTTAAATCTCTTAGATCCTAAATTGTTTCTCCATAATTCAAGCTTAGTGTTCACTCCTTCTTTTGTTTCATCTACCAACACTATGTCGTCCGCAAATAGCATACACCATGGCACCTCTGTCTGAATATCCTTAGTGAGTTCATCCATTACTAAAGCAAATAAGTATGAACATAGTGTAGAACCTTGATGCAATCCTATTGTAATTTTAAACGGTTCAGTATCCCCTCCGCATGTTCTGACCATTGTCTCTGCACCATGATACATGTCCTTAAGGGCTTGTATATAGGTTATTCAAACTCCTTTCTTCTCTAAAACCCTCCATAATACTTCTCTAGGGACCCTATCATAGGCCTTTTCTAGATCTATAAACACCATATATAGGTCCTTCTGATGATCCTGATACCTTTCCATTAGACGCTTCAGTAGGTATATAGCTTCCATTGTTGACCTATCAGGCATGAAACCAAACTGATTTTTCAAGACCTCTATTTCTTTTCTAAGCCTCTGCTCTATTACTCTCTCCCAGAGTTTCATGGTATGGCTCATTAACTTAATTCCTCTGTAATTTTCACAGTTTTGAACATCTCCTATGTTCTTATATACAGGGACCAAAATACTCTTCCTCCACTCATCTCGCATCTTTTTTTATTTAAGAATCGCGTTAAATAATATCGTTAGCCAAGAGGTGCCCTCTTCTCCCATGTATTTCCATGCTTCTATTGGTATATTATCCGATCCCACCACCTTATGATTTTTTATTTTTTTTAATGCTTGCCTTATTTCATTTGGACTTATGCGTCGATAGAATGTATAGCTCACGTTCCCTTCGGAGTTACTAAGATGTCCCAACCTAACTCTTATGTCGCCATCATTATTGAATAATTTTGTAAAATACTCCTTCCATCTCTCCTTAATCGCTCCCTCATTCACTAATACATTTTGATTTTCATCTTTTATGCATTTCACTTGATTTAAATCCCTTGTTTTTCTTTCTTTTGTTTTAGCTAATTTATATATATCCCTTTCTCCATCTTTTGTATCAAGTCGTCTATATAGATTCTCGTATGGTTTTGACCTTGCTTCACTAACAGCTTTTTTTGCTGCCTTTCTGATTATTTATAATTTTTTTGATTTTCTTCATTGTTGCACTGATATACAGCCTTATAGCAATTTTTCTTATTTTTAATTTTTAATTGTACTTCTTTATTCCACCACCAAGACTCCTTAAGGTTAGGGGCTCTACCATTTGTCTCTCCAAGCACTACCTTTGTTGTGCTTCTCAGGGCATTAGCCATTTCTCTCCACATTTGGTTTGTCTGTCCTTCTCCATTCCATTCTCTTCTACCCCTTAATTTTTCTTTGAAAATTAGTTGTTTCTCCCCTTTTAAATCTCACCACCTGATTCTTGAATTTTGTTTTATGTGATTTTTTCTCTTCCAATTTCTTACTTGGACGTCAAGTACTAGAAGTCTATGTTGAGTAATCAAACACTCTCTCGATATAACCTTACAATCCCTACAACATACCCGGTCCCTACTAACAGAGGATAATTTGAGGAGAGTGAATGGAATGAAACAAGTCTTTAATGAAAGAGGTAGAGGTAGACTAAGAAAAACTTTGTGAAAGACTCTTAGGTATTATATAGGTTATAAGGGCCTTATAGAAGATAAGGCCATAGAAAAAATAAATGGCAAGCTAGAATTCATGTAGTTGATCTTACATAATGATATAAGGCTAGATATGGTGGTGGTGTTTTTATAGATAACTTGAAGGAAGCTAACCTCAAATTATTTTTATTGAGAGATTTTAGGCTAAGAAAGTAGTTTGGTGTCCCTTAAAGAGCCATTCATAAGATCTCTACTCCAAAGATAGAATAACTAGCATAATAGAAAATTACAAATAGAAGAAGTAAGAGAAACTGAGAAATAACTTCGAAACTTTGAAGCAAATATATGCATAATTGATCAACCTAGCCTAGCAAAGCTTCCTATAAGATGGCAAGACAAACATGTTGCCAAAGCTTGATATATGGTCATATTGCTTTGAATTCTAAATTTCAAACAATCAGAATACACATCATTAATATTAACATTTAGAAGAGATATTGCCAGTTAAACAACAAGAATATGAAGAAATAGGACAAACCTTTCAGGAAGACGAGCAGCTGAATTTTGATTTCCATTTGAAGTGTCTGCAACACCAAAGGAGGGACCATATTATGCATTTGATCTTTCTTTGTGTGGATTATCTTATACTTGTCTCCTCCTAAAGTGATGCAATTATTTCTCTTTTTATTTGACTATCTACAGGGCAGGAAGCCTGCACTTAAAACATTGCTTGCACACAACACTAATGCAATTCAAGCATTATGACTACAGATCTAGAATCACATCCATATGTCTGTGGTGGCAAGCATCCAAAACATGGTAGTATTAATGCACACTTAAGCTGACACCAATGCTGGGCATAATAAAAAAATGACTACATGGTCCCAAAAGGTAGGTGCAAACATACTTTGTGTCACTAAATGAGAACGTCCATGAGAGATTAAACAACAAACAAGAACAAATTGGGGAGGGAGGAGATGTCACACTGACCGATGTCATCAATTACACAGGCATCCGCTAACTTATTGCATTTAGCTTTTAAACGACTCTCAATTTCTCGCATTAGTGATTTCTGGTACTCAACCATGTCCTGCAATTCAAAAGGAATGGAACATAATTTACTTCTCTGAGAGTAACATAAAGAAAAAAGAAACAAAAGTGTCACTGCAGATGATAAAAATTAACAGCTTGCACATGGATTGATATAATATTTTCACAAAATGCACAAAACAATTAGTCTAAAACATGTTGCACACTTTGACTCTTTAAAGTATGATACCATGGATGATGGTGCTTGTTGTAGCTGATTTTGCCATAAATAAGCAGGTGTTATTCCAAGGTATTTATTAGGAACACCACCAACACCAGGTTCAGCAGCATCGTTAGAACTGCTAGGAAGTGCATTGTTTGAACCAGTGGTAGTGCTAATGGCAGTTATGTTTGTGTAATTTGTAGAGTTTGAGCTTGAGCCAATTGTGACACTAGTACTTGTGCTATCAAGAGAGCTTCTTGACATTATACTCCATTTTTCAATTTCTTCCTCATGAATTTCACCATCTTTGGAAATCAATGGAAGCCTCAATCTTTGAGCTGCTTCCGCAACAACAAGCCGGTGCTCAAGTGTCTCATAAACCTGAAATATAATGGAAGTTCTGATCATGGTTCTCATCATTCAAGGCCACCAAACTCAGATATAGATAAGGACTACACTGTAAATCATGAGAGGAAAAATTAGCATTATGTTCTTTCCAATATCTGCCAACCTCACGTAGTCAGATTAAGTTGCTGTTGTATATTCTTTTCAAGATCTACTAAATGCTAGCTTCAGGCATATGTCATATAACTAAATGTTCAACTAAAACCTGCAGTTAGCATATAGAAGTTGAATGTCAAAAGACCCCTTGCTGTTCAGAAGTAGTATACATATTTGTTACAAGAGGGTGGTCTTTGTTATGCACCAGTAAATAAAAAATTTCAAATGAAGGTTCATTGAGTGGTGCTTGACAGTTGCAGTTTAATTTTTATTTAAACAAAATAAGTCTTGGTGTAGTGGTACAATTGTTCATAAATTTGCTGTAATTTGAAGAAGTCATAAGTTCAAATCTTGTTAACATAATTAATTTTTGTTTTTTAAGTGAGACACTAGAAGGTATTTTAGGAATACAAAAATTTGATAGGGCTTCACACACCAAATCTGGCATTTACATATTTAATAGATTACACGTGTACCTTGTACTGCAAATTCACATATTGCACTAGCCATGTCAGGCTCCACTGGAGATACAATAGTGTAAGTCAGATTACCCATGTATTCAGGTACTGCAGCACCATTTTTTCTTTTTCACTTCAGATAAATAAGTAAACTAATCTCGAAAATATCCTATTTTTAAGACTATGAAGTCATGTCTGTCAAGACTAGAAAATAGAAGGAAAATCAAATTACTTACACATATACCTTTTTTCTAGACGATAAAACGAAAAAAAAATCTTTTAAAAGATATTTATTTATTTTCTTCTCCTTTTTCTGATCCAACCAAAATAAATAAGAAAAACTTGGCGTCAAAAACAACAACGCACTAAGCATCAGTTCCACTGGGTGGTCATGACAGGAAATAAATGTACTTGCTTCAATCTCTTCATTTTCTTTCCCCTTAAAATTTCTTTTCTATTTCTTTTCCCTCCATGAGTACTTCCAAACATGGTGATGATGATTCAAATAATAGCAGAAAGTGCCAAAATTTGAAACCTGAGGAGGGTTCTTCAAACCAAGTTGTGGATATAGACCCAGGACATCTCGAATACCTCCCAAGTTAGCCACTGAAAAGGCCTGCTGATGCTCTTCTACCATCCCAATGGCCTCGCTGTAAATTGCCTAAACAAATGCCAATTCACTCGTCAGACTGACAGATAAAAATATGCTAATTCCCAATGGATAATATTTCTTTTGTTATCATCAAAATGGTCAAGATGTTCTACTTTGTTGAAGAACAAAAATAAACTCTAGCTGAATAATAGTTGTGTTAATGCATTAAGACATGTCAAAATAGAATATGATTGTATCAAAATGACAAATTGTTTGATAAACCAATCATTAAACTTTATACATCTAGTTAGACTTCAAATCATTCTTCCGAACATTTCTACATCTTCAAAGTTCTCTTGCTACAGAAACATTTATGTTATCTTTGCTACTTGAATATGTGGAAGAAGAACACAAAGAAAGGAAAATGACAGGCAATGAAATTGAAAGAGTTGAAGCATGACCTTTGTTGCATTGAGTTAGAAAAATTATTTTGACTCGGCTAGCCATTATGAAATTCATAAATATATAACTGATTTTACTACCCTTTCATTTTCTTTTTCTTGAGTCATCCTAGTTCTGAACATAGCATTTCACAACACTTCCTTTCCGTTGTTGTAACATATAGAAAGAAACTCCAATCCTCGTTAATACCCTGAAACACATTTTAGCAATGAAAATTCCTAAATGCACAAGAACAGTACCATGGCTTCCAGGTACCGTAGTCTCTCTCTGGACATTTCCTCTCTCGCCTGCAACACCAATCAGAATCGTTACACAAAAATACAGCAACATCAACAGATGATGAACAATGAAACATAACTCAATAGAACAATGACAGAATTCATTTCGTTCTTCAATATTCAATTCAACGAGTTTAGCATTTGAACGTACAATAGATCAAACTGCAGGTGCTTATCGCAGATGTGCACAATTCAAATATCAATTTCCAAGTAAATAATTATACTATATTTTCCTACAAATATGTCCAACAGTAATCATGCTCAAAAAAGTTCTCTCTCGTTCTAGATTCTGATACTTCCACCATTTCAATTTCCGGATCCAGTTACTGAACGTCCATAAGGGACATTCATATTTCAACTTGTGTCCGAATTATGTGTTAATTTAGACAAAATTTCACAAGCATCGCACGTGCAGTAGACAAAATTGATTGCATATTTGTTTTCCTGTATGAACGTATGTGTGTAAGGAGAGAGAGAGAGTACAAGTTGGAGATCGTAGTAGGCTGATTTGGAGACGAGAGAGCCATCTGGGGCCAAGCAATGACGCTCCAGCTGGTCGATCAACTGTGTGACGTCCGGCGGAAGGCCTTGCCCTCCGGCGACGGCGATTGCCTTCACCATTTTTCTTGATTCGAAGCTTCTCTGCGGCGGAATTCAGAGACTAATCGGAAGCGTTTGCTTTCGTGCAGTCGGCCGGCGCCACAACTGGAAGCGGCCGCGGCGTTTGATTTTCACCTGCCCACCAACGACGTCGTTATTAGGGCTCCTATTTGTGTTCTCCACCGCCTGGATTGAGAATTAAATCACCTAAAACGATTTAAGGTATTAGTGGGATTAACCAATCGGTAATTTTGAATTTGCAAATATATGCATTTTAATCTAGCTGCAAATGTTACGCACTATTAATGAGATTTATCTAAATTATTATATTAATTATTCTTATATTATTGAAAATGTCACTCATCTCTTTTCCTCTAAATGCATTTGGATAAAAACCATACTAGATGTATAATTATTTTGTACATCTCGAACTACACAAGGGGTATAATAAGTAAAATATCATGCACCTCACGTGCCTCTATGCACCTCATGAGAGATTTTTTTGTCATTGGTATACCTTTATATAGTCTAAAATGTACACAAAGTTGTACCAATAACATTTTTCTTTAGATAAAATAATTATTTTATTATTGTATTTAAATTATTTTTTTATTCTCTATCTCTTTCATGCATAAATTGTATTGATTGAAATTTTTATATAAATCTAATTAATATGCACAGGAAGAATTTGGATATTATCGCAATTCTAATTATTGATCAAAAACTTTTATCATGATCTAGATAGAGATTTATTTTCTCTCTTTTTTTTTATCCATATAAGCCTTCTCCATATAGTCACTATAACTTTTTGTACAAAAATATCATTGATAGAGATGACATTAAAATCCATTATAATCATGAATTATTTTTTCTTTATTTATTTTAGGTTCAAAAATACATTCAAATTCAACCCCCTCCCTCTTCTATTTCTCCTCCTCTCCCTAAATTTGAATAACCTTTGGATTAATACGAGTTTCATAATAGAGATACAGGTTTTTCAAGCCCATTCTCTTGTTCTTTCTCTTTTTACATTTTTTGTTAATTAAAACTCAAATCGTAGATTTAGGTTTCAAATTCAAAATATATATCTCAATCATTGTCAAATTAATCTAGATTTTTCAAGGATTTTTTCAATATTTATCACTTAGGTGGTAGATAATGCTATCATCGACGATAATATGTTTTTAGTATTTTTTAGTTACAATGATATTTTTGGATGATCACCCTTATACAGTTCTAGCTGCTCGTGCTCTTGATTTTGGCAGATAAGATAAATCGCAGGTGTGAGGTTTTGTCTCATTGCGTACAGTGAAAATTGAACTCGCGATTTATTAGTACGAATCTGGTATATCGTTTGTCCAACCACTTGAACTATACTTTGAAAGCAATTTAACCCCCTTTACTTAATAGTAAAAGGGTATGTAATATATGATAATTTACCTCAAATGAAGTTGATGGCATTTTAAAAAATATAAGAATAATCAATAAAATTCAAACAAATTTTAACAAAGTTAATCCTAAAATAACTCGTCTTTGTCCATTTGTTATTAATGTAGACCCTAACTCAAATATAAATTATATTAATAACATATAATTGTGTTAAGTTATTTGTATCTCCCAACGTATAACAAAAATAAAAGTCTTTTAATTTACCCAAATCATCGTGCCTTTTTATCTCAGTTCTTAGGTTTAGAAAAATAAAGAGAAAAATACGCACACAAAAGAAAAGCATATATTTTCACACTCAATTTGCATACCTAAATAATTTGATTTTAATATTAACATTATATATGTTTAAAAACATAGTTATAAATACCCTATGAAACAAGGTATCGGATAATACTAATTAATAATCATGGTGCTTACTAGCCAGTGATCACTAATACCTCGACTTATTAAAAGAGATCCTGTTACGGGTCTCGTGAGTGGATAGTCCATAATGGGCTGGACTATCCATGACCCAACACAAGGAAAGACCCCTGCCTTCACCCTAATGTATTATATTAGGAAAATTTTATTTGCAACCAAACGTTTTACTCTTTGCAACCTACTTTTAATATTCCTAAAGTAACCTGAGATGAAAACTCATATTTACCCTTTATTTAAATATTTTACGCTTAATCACTTATCATTACTCTTCACGCGCGTGCACTTACTTTCTCGACCATCATCACCACAACCACTTTACTCACCCACAACTGAATATCGTGCAACTATTATTATTCAACACCGAGTATCACACAACCACTATTATTTAACACCAAATATTACTCAGCTCAATTTTTCTCACCATAACTAATTATCATTATCAGTTACTATCAACAATTACTATCACCTATATAAGATTATTATCTGCAAATGTTCACGCAGAGTTTGATGAAGAAGATAACGAGTATTTTTGTTTCAATGATAAACAACACAACTTACAATATCTATCACTAGTTCAAGCACATAATTTACACATACACGACGTGTTGAATTTAAAAAAATAAGTTCAATTAAAAAAAATACCCATTCACTGTTTGAAGCCCCGAACTCAGGGGTTTTTGGGGCTAGGGCATCCCTCGACCCCCGAAGTTCGAGGTTTGGGGGATGCTCTAGCCCCCGAACCCCGGGTTTCGGGGTTCGAGAGATGCCCCGAACTCCGAGCTTCGGGGCTTGGGGGATGCCCCAAACCTCGGGGTTCGGGGCATCCCTAACTACCTGAACTCAAAATGTCTCTCACTTATATAATATCTTATTTTTAAAAATTGAAATAATTTCTCAATATTATCAAATAACATGCATCTATATAATTTATTTTTAAAAATAACATAATTTATAGCATCCATCACTAGTTAAATCACATAATTTAGATACACTACGGATGAATTAAATCATAATTTATATATATACACGAGTAATGAATTAAAAAAATAAAATTAATTAAAAAATAAAAAATATCATTCGGGATGCCTTGAAGCACCAAACCCCAAGTTCGGGGCTTGGGGGATCCACCGAACCTTAGGGTTCGGGGGTTGGGGGATGCCCCGAAGCTCGGGCTTCGGGGCATCCCCCAACCCCCGAACCCCGAGTTTCGGGGCAACTCCCATCCCCCGAACTCTAAAATTCGGGGGGTTCTAAGAATTTTGAATCGATAGATTCGGAGAAAATGAATTCTCCCGAATTTTGACAGTAGAAAATTATTAATATTTTTAAAAATTAAAATAAATAACATGCATTTATATAATTTATTTTTAAAAATAACATAATTTATAACATCTATCACTAATTAAATCGCATAATTTACATACATTACTAATGAATTAAATCATATAATTTACATACACGACAGATGAATTAAAAAAATAAGATTAATTAAAAAATAAAAAATATCCTTTAAGGGTGCCTTGAAGCCCTGAACCCCAAAGTTCGAGACTTGGGAAATGCCCCAAACTTTGAGATTTGAATAATTTAGAGTTCTTCAAATCCCGAAGTTTGGGACATCTTTCAACCTCCGAACCCTAAAATTCAAGAAATCCCAAGAACGTCAAATTTATAAATTCAAAAAACATAAAATCTCCTGAACACCGAAATTTGGGAGAATTCAATTCTCCTGAACCTCAGTGTTCAGCCTGAATATATATATTTTATATATTATAATATATATAATAGTTTATGTAATATAATTATATATAATTATAATTATGCATATTATATATATAATATGTATATATATAGTTATATTATGTATGTATATATATAATAAAATTTTAGTTTTCTTATAAAATATAATTATAATATTATAAATACTATGAGAATAATTTTATATTACATAACCATATATATATATTAAATACATATATATGTTATATTTCTTCTGAATCTATTAATTTAATTCATCCGTAGTATATGTAAATTATGTTATTGATGATATTATAAATTATGTTATTTTTAAATAGAAATTATATAGATACATGTTATTTGATAATATTAAAAAAATATTTTAATTTTTAAAAATATTAATAATTTTCTGTTGAGCTATATCTATTTAGTTATAGTTGCTGCTATTTGAATAATAGAGTGGGCTTGCTACGCATGGGGGTATATTTTGAAGAATGAGTGTTTGGAGGGTATATTTGGAATGTGGATGGTTGCAAAAAGAAATCACTCTAATTGTAAATAGTAAAAATTAAAATTTTTCTTACGTTAGTTATGAAGAGTAAAAATTATGGTTGCAAATAGAATTTCTCATTATATTATTGTGACTCTCCCATTGAAATGCACAAAAACAATATTTTACATGCTCAATTTTTCCGGTTATGTAGTTATTTTTTAAGTTTTTTTTTTTAAATATTACTAGTACATCATGACTTATGTTTTAAACTACATAATATAATTTAAATTGTCTAAAATATCCTTTACTCAAGATGATAAGAAGAGATAGTAGGACGCAAAAAATAATTTAATCATCTATGCACATGTATAACTCATGATATATAACTAGTATGGTCATTTCTTCTTTAACAATAGATCCTACTTTGATACCACGTACACATATGCTCATATGCTCAATTTTATACGCAAGATAATGTTTTATAACGTGATTAAGATCAATTACTATACATATAATTTATTATCAATTTATAATAGTTATTATATTCTAAATTAATCACACATTGTTATATTTTTGTGATAAAAATATATTTATATATCTTGGGATTACCCCTCTTATGCGGTTTCTCACTGCTCATATTCTCGATTTCGGTAGAGAAGATAAATCACAAGTGAAGACTTTATCTCACTACGCAGAGTAAGAAATCGAACTCATAATTTACTAATATAAATTCTATTTTATTATGGGACAACTACTTAACTTAAAACTATATTTATACATTTAAGAGTCATATTTATACATCTTCATGATAAATAATAATGACAAGATTGACTTATGACATAATAATGTAATACCTCAAAGGCACAAAATATTATTTTCGTTTTTTTATTTTCTATTATTGACTAACAAAAGAACATGAAAATAAAAATAGTAATGCTATTTTTACATGTAAACACTTATTAGTAGATCATGATTGAAAAATCCAGTGGATTCTTAAATTAACTCACATGTAAAAATCCAGTAGTTTAGGTGTTAATTTTAATTAGTCTAATAAATATTTAATTTTAGATATTTATTCGTAAATATTAGAATTTACTAAATTTTAACTAGATTGGAGGTTCTAATAAATTTTTTATTTTTTATTAATTTTAAAACATGATATATTTATTATTAATAAAAAAATTATTAAAAATTAAAATTAGTACGTAATAAACGTAAATTATCTAAAAATTAAATAAATTTATATTTACTTTAACATTGAAAAAACAAATTATTCAATTGAGGGGCTGTGAATTACTTAATTTATCTCTTTATGAAAATGGGAGCCATTTCTTTTATATTTTTATTTTTATTTCGATGTCTTATAATTGTTTCGTAATATGGTATCGGAGGACCGTAATCGGGATTCAAGATCACCGACTCTCGGCAGGATCAACGCAGCAAGGGTTTCCAATTGGATTTCCGCTTTCTCTTGTTTCGCTGAAGAATTTCAGACTCGACGCCCCTCCCGCCATCTCTTTCGTTGATGGAAAAAGGCGAAGTTAGGGAGACAATTACAAGATCGTTGCAGAAACTCGATTTGAATCCCAATTCAGACTCCCCCAAATCCAAAGGAAACAATCCTTCCGCCTTCCAGCTCTCCAGTATGCATCTCAAACCGTCACGATCCATCTCTGATCAGTATTTAGTATTTAGCATTTACACGTGTATGTATGCATTTGTCACGTGGTCAATTCAATTTCTTGAAGCGCTGAATGGAACGGCCATATATCCGAAGTATAAGTTTTTGATGATGATCACTGTCAGATTACTGAATGGAACTTTTGGTTTTCGGTATGCGTAAGTGTAATATTGTTGAGATTTTATTTGGTTGCAGTATTGCCACTTGAGAAGTCAAGGCCTCCTACTTTGGTCAGCCTATGCCTTGGTGTTGTTGGGAGGCACTTTGAGGATATCATTGAGGACTTGGGAGAGATTGCTGCCAATTTTCCTGCTGATATTAAGGTCATGCTTCTTGTCCCCCCACTTCTTCCTTGCTTGATTCCATTATTTCTATTTTTGTTTCTGATTCTTTGACGTTTCAATTACAGTCTAATAGTTAGCATATATGCATTGGTTTTTTGTTTTGTGCATGCTGCTCAATCTGCTCTAGTTGATGCATGACCTTTGGGTTCTTTACAAGAAGATAGCAAACATGCATCGTGATGTTAAACAAGAAACCTCCCCTTTTCCGTTTTGGGTTCTTTACAGTGCTGTTTTGCTTCAGCTTTTCTGAGTGTTTCAACTATAGTGCTGGTCGTGTTATTAAATAAGCATGTTGGTTTTTTATTTTATGCTCAGTGTTCAATCTTCTTTTGTTGATGAACAACCTTTTAGTTAATGAGCATGTATAATAATATAACCAGAAACCACTTTTCCAAAAGAAGGAAAAGATCTGGAAAGAAAGATATGAGATGAGATTAAACCATGTTTCTTCTCATTTCAGGCTATAAAATCTGCACTGATCATTTAATCTTTTCTCCAAGACTATTGTTATATATATATTTTTTCTCAGGCTATTTTTTCATGGTAGTCATTTCTTGTACAGCTGAACTAGTGCAGGCTAGGAAATCCTCAGATCCCTTGGTTAGCAAGTCTCTACTTGTAGAGAGACAACTCATCTGGAAAGACATATATAAGGACATCTTTACTGTTATTTGTTTTTTATGTTCATGCATAGATAAGGGTTTTCCAGTGCATGAGGCACCCCGCTTTGCAAGGGTCATTTTTGTATGCAACCTCACCATTGCTTTGCAAACTGGCTGTTACGGGTCTGTATTTAGTTAATTTGGCCGGTGATGGAGGAATTGGGTGATCAAACCAAATTATTCTATTGGGAAACCAGCCTAAACTGAAATTTAGAAAAACTAATTTAACCATTTTAACCAAAATGGCCAAATTATAAAGTTATCCAAAACAGCCAGCGTAAAACCTAGTCGGATCCAAATATGAATTCTAGACAAACTATCTGTTGGGATGTAACCCACATAGAAGTCTAGAATTCATGTAGCCAACCCCACATAGTGGGATAACGGCTGGATATGTTGTTGTTGTTGTTTATAAAGTTATTCAAAACAATGGGTGTTCAAGTTGTGTTGAAAACATTGAATTTGACAAAAAAACAAATTGTAACTTTGTAAATAACATAAAATCAAGGGGTATATTTGTAAAGTAATCATATATTTTATTCAATTTGGTTAAAATCGAAATGCTAATCTCAAACTCAAACTTTTTTTTCCCCCCCTTAAGAAAATCAAACTAAACCAACTGAAATTAATTGGTTTAGTTTGGAAATTTGGTTTTCTCCGAATAATGTTCAACCCCAAAGGCTGTTTCCACAACTTGAACCCATAAGCTTTGAGTCACAAAGGAACAACCTTATCTTTGCTACTAAGGCTAGACATCTCCATGCATGGGTTCCAGTAGCAGTTTTCTCTGTTCTTTCTATTACGTCACCTATCACATTAGGCTTTGCTTAAAATTTTATTGTGCATCTCATTATTGGATATTGCAAGCCTTTATTCATATTTTTAGATGAATTCAAATTTTCAATTTGCACCCCCACCAAAAGAACAGGACAAAAAAAGAACAAACTAAAAAAAGGGAAAATGAAAGAAAGCTAGAAAACAAATAAAATATAGGAAAATTTTAGAGCATCTATCTCTTTCTTTCAAATGACGTTATTTGTTCAAAATCAAATTTTATCGGTTCTTTCTTCACAGCAAGCCATTTCAAACTGAATAGAAGCACAAAAAAATATATGTTAGAATTTGTGTTAGTCTAGCTGTTTAGTCTCGGTGTAGGGCTGTGTTCTCAGTTGGGGAATTATTGTATGCTTATATTTTATGTGTTTAGAATATAACGGAAATATCTAACTTAAAGATATTTCCGGATAGACCTTGTATTTCCAAATATTCCATTTCAGTCTTTAAGTTGTAACCGCCTCTATATCTTATAAATAGAGGCGGATAGGTTCTCGGGTAGCATGAGATTTTCAGCAATTCATTCATTTGTTTTCTGTCTTGCGCGAGTTCTAGAGGATAGAGAGAGAGCAAAGGCTCGGTCCTTGTATTCTTTAGAGGTGAGGCTATTGATTCATAGCTAGGTGTAAGAGAGAGGGAATTGCTGTAATCTTGAACACTTTATAGTGGATTTTCTGAAGGCTTCGGCAGTCTGAATGTAGGGCATTTTCATGCCTGAACCAGGATAAGTTTTTGACTCTCTTATTTCTATTATTGCTTTCTTATTTGTTCTGTTTCCATTTCTTTTGTATCTATTTCTATCGGGTGAGGGTTGGATGTGAGATAGTGTCTTTTATTGTGAGGAAACCGATCCAAGATATAACAATATATAATACTTCTGGTAGTAAAAGAAATAAAGTGGAAAATTTATTTTTCCTTCTTAAGAATGAAAATCATAGTTGTTATTTTTGTTCCACACTGGCTGGTATGTATCGTACCAGGGAAAATAAGGTGCAAATTCCTTCTCGCTTCATTCCAGTTAAAACCCTGGTATTGGTCATGATACTTTGGGTGTCACCGGTCCCCTATTTAATGAGAGCCTCTGCATCCCTAACCCTGAGGAGTAGGGACACAGCTGCAACCCTGCTTCCACCACATCCCTGTTCCAGCAGGAATGCATGCAGCCAATATAGGGTTGCAGCTACTACTGCCACTACTAGCTGTAAGTAGGCCTATGTTATAATATATTATGTATTAGATATTATATGTTAATATATGGTGTTAATATATATATATATATATAAATATAATGTACACTATACATATACTCATTTGATATAATATATAATATTGTGTATATATTAATTTGACATTCATTCTTGATGCGGTCACCAATCAAGAGTCGGCCCAAGGCCGACCCAACCAAACCGGAACAGTATTTCCAAAATAGAAGTGTCATAATGTTATTTTAATACTTCTTAGGTTTTAAAACTCTACTTGATTTAGGATTCTACTTCATGTTTCTACTTGATTTAGGATTCTACTTCATGTTTGATTAGGGTTTTATTTTTATTAGGATTCCAGTTAGCTTTTATTTATGATTTATTTCTATTAGAATTCTAGTTGGATTTTGTTTTCCAAATATTAGATGGATTTGGATTAGCCAAATACTATAAATATGCCTAGCATCTAGAGTTTGTAATCAAGTTTTTCTTAATCAAATTTCAGCAACATATTTGAGTTTTCTTAACAAAACAGTCTTGTTTTTGCTTCTTCTTGAAAGCCAAGCTTCGGGCATTGAAGTTTGCTCTTTCAAGGGTTTATTTTGGTGTGTTTTCTTTACACACGCGCTACACGCTGCGTCAGGTGGTATCAGAGCGGTTAATCAACCAATCAGATGGCCAATCTTGAAGGTAATGGTAGCAACCAGCCTCGTGACGGTGATTAGGGGTTGTCCGCAGTTTGGAGAGCAATTGAAGAACAACGGGAAGTAACTCGTACTATCCAGCAGCGATTGGAGCAACTTAGCAACCAATTGGGCACCTTACTACGAGTTGATGATGACAGGAACCTAAATAATGGGGTGAATCAAGCCGGAGCGGGAAGACCACCCATTAATCATGTCCTTGTTAATCCTAGAAGACCAGTGATTGAAGATAGCGATGAAGAGGATGATTTTGGTCGAGCAATAGCTAACCCTGGTGGTAGAGGGGTTAGGAGGAATGCGCATCATCACAACCACTGGGGCAACGATGAGTATAAACTAAAAGTTGATATTCCTACCTTTAGTGGAGATCTTGATATTAAGGGGTTCTTGGATTGGATCACTGAGGTTGACCGTTTTTTCGCATACATGGAGATCCCAGATGAACGACAAGTAAAGTTAGTGGCTTACAGGTTGAAGGGTGGTGCATCTGTTTGGTGGGAGCGATTAAGAGAAACGAGATTGAGGGAAGGCCGACAGCCAGTTCAGACATGGAGAAGAATGAAGCAATTGTTAAGAGGTAGGTTTTTACCCCCTGACTATGAACAATATATGTTTGAAGCTTATCAAAGATGTGCACAGGGAATGAAGAGTGTGAATGAATATACTTCTGAGTTTCTGCGATTGGCGGAGAGAAACCAATTGTCAGAAAGTGACAATCAACAAGCAGCTTGTTACTTAAATGGATTGAAGCCTACTATTCGTGATAAAATTGGGGTTCAGATGGTTCTGAGTGTGCAAGAAGTAAGGAACTTAGCTTTAAAGGCTGAGTTAATGTTGAGTGAGAGAGCTCGTAATGACAACTATCGTCGGTATAATGGGAATGAAAATAAACAAGCAGCTTTTGATAAAGGCAAGTCGGTTCAGGGAGCGCAACCCTCCAATCCACCCCATACAGTCAACCCTAATAAGGCTACAATGGGGGGAAACATTCGAGGTACTATTTCTAATCTTCCAAAATCCCCTAATCCTTATGCAAAGCCTATTCTTTTAAAATGTTTCAAGTGCAATGAGGTTGGGCATCGATCTAGTGATTGCCCAAGGAGAAAAACAGTTAACATTGTAGAAAGGGAAGAGGAAGATGTTGCTGAAGAGGAAGTATATTGCGAGCCTAATGGGGAGGATGACGAAGAAGATTATGGACATGGGGAATATACTTGTGTAGTGAGGAAGTTCATGCTATCTCAAAAGAATGAAGATACTACTCAACAGCATAAGCTTTTTCGCACGAGGTGTACGGTGAAAGGAAAAATCTTTGAGTTGATTATTGATAGTGGAAGTCAAGAAAATATCATAGGAAGAGACGTGGTGGCAAAGATGCAGTTAACTCCTGAAAAACATCCAAGCCCTTACATGATTGGATGGATCAAAGAAGTTGGTGGCATACATGTGGATGAACGCTGCAGGGTGCCTTTCTCTATTGGTAAGTACTCCGACGAAGTCTATTGTGATATTGTTGATATGGATGCTTGTCATATTTTATTTGGGAGGCCTTGGCAATTTGATGTGGACGCTAAGCACTCGGGTAGGAAGAACACATATCAGCTTGAGAAAGAAGGTGTGCGTTATACTTTGTTACCCATAGTGGAAAAGAATCAAACCAAAACTTCTAAAGTGGAAGGGCGAAATTTTCTTACCATTACACATAAACACACTGAGTTTGTGAGGGAATGTAAGGATACTCGAGAGGTTCACTTATTGGTTATCAAGGGAGCGAGTGTAAGTAAGCCACTGAAGGTGAATCAAATTCCAGTGGAGGTGCAGGGATTGTTGGAGGAATTTCATGATGTGGTTCCTGAGGAATTACCTAATGAGCTACCTCCTATGAGAGATATTCAACACCACATTGACTTGGTTCCTGGTGCTAGCTTGCCTAACCTACCACACTACAGGATGAGTCCTAGGGAGAATGAGATTTTGCGTGAGCAGGTAGAGGAATTGTTGAGAAAAGGGCACATTCAGACTAGCATGAGTCCATGTGCAGTGCCAGCATTATTGACACCAAAGAAAGATGGGAGTTGGAGGATGTGTGTTGACAGTAGAACCATTAACAAAATTACTATTGGGTACAAATTTCCAATTCCTAGGCTTGGCGACATGCTTGATCAACTTGATGGGGCTGTGATTTTTACCAAAATTGATCTTAGAAGTGGTTATTATCAAATCAGAATTCGACCTGGAGATGAGTGGAAGACAACTTTCAAGACGAGAGATGGGTTGTTTGAGTGGTTAGTCATGCCCTTTGGACTAACCAATGCACCAAGCACTTTCATGAGACTAATGAATCAAGTATTGCGCCCTTTCATCGGTAAATTCGTTGTGGTGTATTTTGATGATATTTTGATATACAGTAAGTCTATTAATGAGCATGAGGGGCATATTCGAGATGTGTTGAGTGTGTTGAGGGAAAACAAACTTTATGCTAATTTGAAGAAGTGTACTTTTATGAGTGAGAGCTTGTTGTTCTTAGGCTTTGTTATAAGCAAAGAGGGCGTAAAGGTAGATGAGGAAAAAGTGCGAGCTATTAGAGAGTGGCCAACCCCTAAAAATGTCAGTGATGTGCGAAGTTTCCATGGGTTAGCAACTTTCTATAGACGGTTTATCAAACACTTTAGTAGTATTGTGGCTCCAATTACTGAGTGTTTAAAGAAAGGAAAGTTCCATTGGGGTGAAGAACAAGAGCAAAGCTTCACCTTGATAAAAGAGAAATTATGTACCGCTCCTGTCTTAGCTTTGCCAAGTTTTGACAAATTGTTTGAAGTTGAGTGTGATGCGAGTGGAGTGGGTATAGGAGCTGTGTTGTCCCAAGAGAAGAGACCAATTGCATTTTTCAGTAAGAAGTTGTGTGAAGCCAGAAGAAAGTGGTCTACTTATGATAAGGAGTTTTATGCAGTGGTGAGGGCTCTTAAGACATGGGAACATTACTTGATTGCCAAAGAATTTGTTCTTTACACAGATCACCAAGCCCTTAAGTACTTGAGTAGCCAAAGGCAATTGAGGAGTGATATGCACGCTAGATGGTCTGCTTTTATTGATAAATTTCCATACAAAATTGTGCATAAGTCGGGACAACATAATCGAGTGGCAGATACTTTGAGTAGGCGTGTGGATTTGATCAAGACCCTTAGTGTTGAGATTGTTGGGTTTGAGTGCTTGAAAGAATTATATGCGACAGACGAGAACTTCAAACATGTGTGGGAACAATGCATGTCTCAGCAACCGTCAGGAGATTTCTATGTGCATGATGGGTTTCTCATGAAGGGAAATCAATTGTGCATCCCTTGCACATCTTTTCGTGAGAAAATTATTCGGGATTTGCATGGTGGTGGCTTAGCAGGGCATCTTGGCAGAGACAAGACTATTGAAGCTGTTATGGGACGGTATTATTGGCCAAGAGCAAGGAGAGATGTTTCTATCATTGTAGCGAGGTGCTATATATGTCAAACAGCTAAGGGGCACTCTTCTAACGCCGGTCTCTACATGTCATTGCCTGTTCCCAATGCTATTTGGGAAGATTTGTCTATGGACTTCGTGTTGGGTCTACCGCGAACCCAACGAGGTATGGATTCTATTTTTGTAGTGGTTGACAGGTTTTCCAAGATGGCGCACTTTCTCCCATGAAAGAAGACGGCAGATGTAGTAGCTACAGCCAAACTGTTTTTCAAGGAGATTGTTAGACTACATGGAGTCCCTAAAACTATTACTTCGGATCGTGATACAAGGTTTTTGAGTCACTTCTGGATTACCTTGTGGAGAATGTTCGATTCATCTTTGAATTTCAGCAGCACAGCACATCCCCAGACTGATGGACAGACAGAGGTGGTGAATCGTACCTTAGGAAATCTGATTCGCAGTGTTTGCAAAGACAAGCCAAGATAATGGGACCTAGTCATAGCTCAAGCGGAATTTGCCTACAACAACGCAGTACATAGCTCAACAGGAAGATCACCATTCTCTATCGTGTACATGAAAGTTCCTAATCATGCATTGGATTTGATAAAATTGCCAAAGGTACCAGGTTTTGCAGCTAGTGACTTAGTCGAACACATTCAAGCAGTTCAAGAAGATGTCAAGCAAAAGTTGCACGAGGCGAATAAGAAGTACAAGGCAACAGCTAACAAGCATAGGAAGCACAAGGTATTTGCGGTTGGAGATGAAGTCATGATATTCTTGAAGAAGGAACGGATTCCTGCAGGACAACAGAACAAGCTCAAGCCAAAGAAGTATGGCCCTTACAAGATTACAAAGAAGATCAATGATAATGCTTATGTTGTGGATTTGCCAAATCATATGGGTATTTTCAAAACATTCAATGTTGCTGATCTTTCTTTGTATTTGCCGGAAGTTGAGTTGTCATACCTAAATCATAATTCGAGGACGAATTCTTCTCAAGTGGAGGTGAATGATGCGGTCACCAATCAAGAGTCAGTCCAAGGCCGACCCAACCAAACCAGAACAGTATTTCCAAAATAGAAGTGTCATAATGTTATTTTAATACTTCTTAGGTTTTAGAACTCTACTTGATTTAGGATTCTACTTCATGTTTCTACTTGATTTATGATTCTACTTCATGTTTGATTATGATTTTATTTTTATTAGGATTCCAGTTAGCTTTTATTTATGATTTATTTCTATTAGAATTCTAGTTGGATTTTGTTTTCCAAATATTAGATGGATTTGGATTAGCCAAATACTATAAATATGCCTAGCATCTAGAGTTTGTAATCAAGTTTTTCTTAATCAAATTTCAGCAACATATTTGAGTTTTCTTAGCAAAATAGTCTTGATTTTGCTTCTTCTTGAAAGCCAAGCTTCGGGCATTGAAGTTTGCTCTTTCAAGGGTTTATTTTGGTGTGTTTTCTTTACACACGCGCTATACGCTGCGTCAATTCTCTTAAATTGTTTTTGCAATTTTGGGGCCGAAAATATGTCATGTACCTAGGGTTGAGATAGGGTTTAGAAAGGAATTTGGAATAAACTGGGGGAGAGAGAACATAATGGAGGGAGAAACAGAACAGGAAGAAAGAGAGAACAGAGGAGATTGAGAGAGAGAAATGTAGAGATAGATGACAGGAATTCAGATTATCATTCCGTAATGCTATTCTCTAACTACTCTAGCCTATTTATAGGCTGTCTAGGCTTTATTAGAACAACTGAAAGGTACAAACAGGTTAAACAACAAAATACAACATCTAACTAATACATGTAATATACTATGACTGATAAACGGGGTTGTGACAATTCCCCCCTCCTTGAGAGAGTTTTTGTCCCCATGAACTTATAGCAACTGGCCCTATTTCTTCAGCCAATCCCTACTTGCTCTTCGTCTTCTTTTCCTTCCTCTAGTCTTTCCATATATAATAACTGCTTCCTGCACTGATGTCTTGGATTTTTCTCCACAACGGTAACACAATCTTGTCTCTTTTGTTCTATTGAAAGAGATTTGGCTGAGTTAAGGTTAGTATAAACCCTAGGATTCATACTTTCTTGATGCAGTCCTGAGGTTGTAGTTCAAGAATTCCCTTCCAACTGCAGACTGATTGTAGGAGGAATTTCAGTTAGGTGCTTATGCTTTCTAAAAATTGCTTCCTGCGCTAATTCTTGCAATCTAGCTTTCTTAGTAGCTTGCTTGACCGTAGCAGGCTGCATCATTTTAACCGTTGGCCTCAGCTCATCATTGAGGCCATTGATGTAGCTAGATACAAAGTAGGCCTCATTCAAAGTCAGATTATAAATGATCATCATTGACTTTAATTCGTCAAATTTGACCAGATAGTCCATGGCAGAACCTTCTTGTTTCAGCTTGTTGAATTCTTCGATCTCATCTGTCATCAACCTCTCACCAAATCTGTCACAAAGATCATCCGCAAATTCTTGCCAATTAAAATCAGTTTTCAGCCTACTCCATCCTTGGAACCAGGCATCAGCCATATCATTGAGATATGCTGCTGCCAAATTCACCATCTGATTTTCAGCCACTTGATAGTAATGAAAAAATCTCTTGCACCGCCTGATCCACCACCTAGGTTTATTTTCTTCAAAAACCAGGATCTCTAACCTCGGCATAGGAGTGTGGTGTTGACTTGAGTTGAAACCTCTACCTGGAATTTCCAGCTCTAATTCATTATGTTCCTCAGCTTCCTGTAGGACGGAGCACGAGAAAGAATTCCAGCTTCTGCTAGACCCAGTGCTGCCTCTGATTTTGGAGGAAAATCCTCCGGTAATCAGTTCTGAAGCAATGTAGAAAGCATCCTCATCATTCCATCCATCCTCTAGTCAAAGTTTCTGTTGATTTCCCGTACAGTTCTTTCCAAGTTTTGCACAGTTTCTCTGGTTGCTGCATTCTCCTCTCTGCAAATACTCACCTCCTCCTGAATCTGCTTTAAACTTAGCTCCAAAACGTCCTGCCTTGCCTCAAACTGCTTCATCCTTGTTCCTTCTGCCATTTCTCAATCATCTATGATCAGCAAAGACAGACTGTGATCAACAATCACCTGTGATCGCCCAGAGCAGCAGTCACCTATGAGACTGCTTCCAAATTCGCCCAAGTCACAATGCCGAGGATCGGCTGCTCTGAATTCGCCTCCTATATTGATTGACTCTGTTGCAGCTAATAGAATTCGTTGGAATCACTGGCAGAAATTGCCTGGCCTTGCTTCGCTGCGTAGATCGTTGGAATTCACCTGACCTTGCTTTGCTGCCTAGATCACCGGAATTAGCCTGGCCTTCACTGCCTAGATCTGGAATTCACCTGACCTTGCTTCGCTGAATCAGCTAATAGAAGTGTTGGAATCAAGCCAAGAATCGTTGGCTTTTATACCAAATGTCATGCACCTAGGGTTGAGCTAGGGTTTAGAAAGGAATTTGGAATAAACTGGGGGAGAGAGAACAGAGAGAATTTAGGAAGAACAGAGGAGATCGAGAGAGATGACAGAAATTCAGATTATCATTCCACAATGCCATTCTCTAACTACTCTAGCCTATTTATAGGCTGTCTAGTTTTTCTGTTATTAGAACAACTGAAAGATACAAACAGGTAAAGCAGCAAAATACAACACTTAACTAATACATGTAATATGCTAGGACTAATATACTCTTGGGGTCGTGACAAAAGAATTCCATAAAAATTAAAAGGATAACTATTGTGTTGTATTTAGGTTTTGAATTATTATTATTATTATTATGTGTTATATTTTCAATTGTATAAACTACCTCTCTGTATAATTTGTATGTTAATTTGGGTGCGTTTTTATATTATTACATTAAATTATTTGTTTATTACATATTCTTGACAATAATGATGGTTTTATATACTTCTATGTTGTCCTTTTATATTTTAAATTATATCATAATAATAATTTATTATATTAATATATAATTTAAAATATTGATATATCCAAATCACTAGTGGGTATAGTACCATACAAATGACAAATGCAGTATATTCTCCTGTGTGGAAATAACAACTTCGGGGAAATCATTATCATTCCAAATAACAATGTGCTTTTCTAGGAGAGTACACTCTTAGAGGCAAGTTTCCATAATTTATCTTACTTTTACCACTTCAAATGTTATGCAATCATGTTGGAACAAGGGTGAAATATATGCTGTTGTGCCTTTTGATGTGTAAGAATGTGTTCATATGAACTACAGATGGCAATGGCAGCAATTGCAAAAAGAAGAAAGTTATTGAATGATGATGTCATCGTATCACTGGCTGATAGCTCCTGGAGAATCCTTGATTTGTCCAGTTCAGATGTTTCTGATTTTGGCTTATCAAGAATTGCAGCAATTTGCAAATTTATCCGAGCAGTGGATATAAGGTATAACTATAAAGTCTGAGTTCCATATTGACCTAGCCTGCTAAGTTTTTGAGCCATCCATGAGATTGAGATTGGGTATGTCGTAAGAAAGATCACTTACTGAAGTGGTCCTATTAAAAGAGAATTCATCACCATATAACTTAACAGAAATCTGTTAATATCACTTGGACTATCAAAATTATGCAAATGCCACATTAATGTGTTATGACTGGCATGTAGGTCCATTAATTAATACTGTAGGCAACTTAACAGAAATCTGTTAATAATATCACTTGGACTATCAAAATTATGCAAATGCCACATTATTGTGTCATGACTGGCAAGTATGCCCATTAGGCGCTCTGATATCTATAATTTTTAGATCTCAAACTGTAGTAATTCTTGGTAAAATTTCTTCTTCTTTCAATTTCAAGAGAGCTGTACATTTTATAGAAGAAATCATATTCTAAATATGGACAGGATTCTAATTACAAGTGTTCAATCAGAGAACTTGATTGAGGTCTAGCCTCTTCATTTAGATTTTATAGGAGGAATGTACAATAATTTACTCCAAAAAATAAGGAGTAATTGACAACTCATTGACATCTATGATAGCTAATTACATTTATTCCAATACTCCCCCTCAAGTTGAAGCATATAGGTTATATGCACTAAGCTTGTTACAAATAAAACCAATACAAGGACCCTGAAGAGATTTAGTGAAGACGTCTGCTAGTTGATCGATTGAATTGCTAGTGGCAATACATCCGGATAAAACACTTTCTTTGATGAAATGACAATCAATTTCTATGTGTTTGGTCATCTCATGAAAAACAGGAGTAGAGGCTATATGCAAGACGGCTTGATTATCACAGATTAATTTCATTTGCGTCACCGCGCTATATTTTAATTCTTGAAGCAATTGTTTCAACCATGTAAGTTCACATGTTGCGAAGACCATAGCACGGTATTCTGCTTCAGCACTACTAGCAACCACATCCTGCAACTCTTCCAAGATACCAAGTTGCCACCAATTGGAACACAATACCCGAAAGTATAGCGTCTATCTGAAGGAGATCTTACCCAATCAGCATCAGAATACCCAATCACTTGGGTATGGCCCTCATTTTCATATAACAATGCCTGACCTGGTGCGCCTTTGATATATTTGAGAATGCGAATGGCAGCATCCCAATAACTATCACATGGAGATTGCAAAAACTGACTAATTACACTCACAGCAAAATAGATGTTTGGCCGAGTGATTGTGAGGTAGTTTAGCTTTCTGACAAGTCAGTGATATCTACCAGGGTCAGATAATAGTTCCCCTTGTCTTGCTAAGAGCTTGATATTTGGGTTCATGGGAGTATCAATCGGTCTACAGTCAAGTAAACCAGCGTCCTCAAGAATGTCTAAGGCATATTTTCTTTGTGAAATAACTATGTCGCTTTTGGACTAGGCTTCTTCAATGCCAATAAAATATTTCAACTTACCCAAATCTTTAGTCTGAAAACGGTTGAAGAGATGTGTCTTCAGTTGAAGAATACCATCCTGATCACTTCTAGTGATGACAATATTATGCACATAAACCACTAGATAAATGCATTGACCATTTGATGAGTGGTGATAAAAAACAGATTGGTCGGCCTCACTGCGATTCATACCAAATTCCTGAAGAACTATACTAAACTATTCAAACCAAGCTCGTAGAGATTGTTTCAACCCCTAAAGAGAGTGACAAAGTTTGCAGACTAATCCAGACTCCCCCTGAGCAACAAAGCCAGGCGGTTGCTCCATATAGACTTTCTCCTAAAGATCCCCATGAAGAAAAACATTCTTAATATTCAGCTGATAGTGAGGCTAATGATTCATCGTAACAATGGATAAAAACAAGCGCACGGAGGCAATCTTAGCCACTAGAGAAAAAGTGTCACCATAATCTAGTTTAAAAATCTGAGTGTAACCTTTGACAACCAAACGTGCCTTAAGGCGATCAACCTTCCCATCTAGACCAACCTTCACGGTATAGACCTAGCGACAACCAACAATAGATTTACCAAGAGGAAGATAAACCAATTCCCAAGTGCTACTAGAATGTAGAGTATCCATCTCATCAACCATGGCCTGGCGCCACCCTGGATCTGAAAGGGCCTCACTAGTAGTTTTAGGGACATTAATAGAAGATAAAATGGACACAAAAACATAATAGGGTGAAGCCAAGCGATGATAGCTAAGGAAGGTGTAAATGGGATGAGGGTTACGAGTATAGTGTATACCTTTTTGAGTGGCAATAGGCTCAAGAGAAGGTTCAACAACTGGCTAAGAAGGAACGACCAGGTCCGAGGTAGGTGAGGATGCCAGAGCATGAGGTGAGTTAGCAGGTTCTTTGTCAGCAGCTACAGGAGGATGTGGACGACGATGATAAACCTGAAGGAGATGTTCATGGACAGTAGGAGCAATGTCAAAGGAGGGAGAACAAAGGTAAGGAGTAGGAAGAACCTCAGAAATAGGACGACTCTCGACGAGAGAGGAGAGAAAGAAAAGAGATGCCTCAAAGAAGATAACATTAGCAGAGATGAAATAACGTTGTTGATCAAGAGAGTAGCACCGATAGCCTTTCTGAAGTCGTAAGTAACCAAGGAAGATGCACTTGATAGCCTTAGCTGAAAGTTTGGGACGACTAGGGGTCATGTTGTGGACAAAACAAGTGCACCAAAAAACACGAAGTGGAAGGAGATAAAGACTCTGAGCAGGGAAAATGATGGAGTGAGGAACCTCATGCTATAAGATAAGAGGAAGGCATCTAGTTAATGAGATAACATGCAGTGAGAACAACATCAGCCTAAAAAAGGGAAGGAGCATGACTATGCAGTAAAAGAGTGCGAGCAATTTTAGTCAAATGGCGATTTTTAGGCTCAACAACTCCATTCTGTTGGGGTGTATAGGCACAAGAAGATTGATGTAAAATACCCTTAGAAGCCATGAAAGTAGTGAAAGGAGTTGAGAAATATTCTCTAGCGTTGTCACTACGGAAGGCACAGATAGAAACATTAAATTGAGTGTGAATTTTAGCACAGAAGTCCTTAAAGATAGTAAATAATTTTGAACGGTTTTTCAATAAGAACACCCAAGTACAACGAGAGTAATAATCGATAAAAGTGACGAAGTACCATAAACCTAAAATAGAGGGAATATGACAAGGACTCCAAACATCACAATGGACAAGTTCAAGAGGGGACGTAGCCCGATTATTAACACACTTTAGAAACGAAGTACGAGACTATTTTTCAAGCTGACATGACTCACAATTTAAAGTGGAAACATTAGAAAGATGTAGGACCATCTTTTGTAACTTAGATAGACTTGGATGTCCCAAACAATTATGAAGAAGAGTTGGAGATTTAGTAGAAATGCAAGTTGCTGAGGAAGATGGTTTGTCGAAATAATAAAGTCCCTGCGACTCACGTCCGACGCCAATTATCTGTCTTGTATCCTGGTCCTGCACGACAACAGAATCAACAAAGAAGGTTATGGAATAGTGAAGAGCACGTGGAGGTCGACCATGTAATTTGTAGCAACATTCTCGAAGATGGCCCCACCTATGACAGTAGTTGCATTTAGTTGACACGAATCCTTGATCTTCTTTTGAGACCATTCCACAAAGTGATAATTTCACCACCAAGTTTTATCAGTTGTAATTCTTTTCTTATATCATAATTCAATTACCTGCTTAGAATGTCACTGCAATTTTTATCTGAAATTTCATGCTTTCATTTATTTATGGAATTTTATGACCATGTTGAGACCTTTTTTTTTTTTTGGCAGCCGATGCAGCAAAATCACATCTCTTGGTGTTTCTGAACTAGTGCAGCATTGTCGTTCATTGGAGATATTAAGATGCGGGTATAACTTTCCTTCTGTAACTATCTAGTGTTCTTTACTTTGTTGGATGGAGGGAGGATGTGAATTATACATGCATTAGTATGTTCTAATTTTTGCTTCTACCTTATTAAAAACGTTCTGAGGTATTTGTTAATAGCATAGAATGCCTGTCCAAACGGCTTTGCTGCTTCTCCTTTTCCAAGTTAGATAAAAAGTTTGAAGGTCAAACATGAAAACCCTGTGACTGGCTGGGTTAATAAGCAGTAAAGAACAATCTTATCAGTTTATTTCTTTTTATAAATAAAGTGGTAAATTTACCGTAAATTACATTTGGTTCTGTGGCAGGTCTATGTTAACCTTCCCATGAGGGTTAGTTCCAATTAATGTGTCTGAATTCTCCTTAGAGGCCATTTGGCTAGGCTTTTTTAAAAAAGAGCTTTAAGTTATCTTTAGCTTTAAGCTTTCTAAAGCTTTAAGTTATGTAATACTTTTAGCTAATGAAAATGTTCGGATAAAATGTACTTAAAGCTGTTAGTTATATAAATATGTGTTCGGTAAAACAAAAGCTTAAAGTTGTTAAAAATGATTAAAATGACCAAAAAGGGCGTGCCATTTTCCTTTGCATAAATAAATTCATTAAAAAGTAATTATAATAAAAAGCATAAATAATTATATTTTATAACAGAAGTATAGCATATATTATGATTTTAATTAATAAATTCTTATATACCAAACAATATAGTTATATAGTTGAGCTTCAATCTCTTCATTGGCGAGCAACTCAGTGGAACCCATCGGCAATGGGTTTTGCTGGTGGCTAGGAAAGCATCCTATTCACCGAAAGAACCCATAGCTGATGGATTCTGTTAAGGTGGAAGACCTTATGGTGGCTATGGGTTCCATCTAGAACCCAAAAAGGAGGGGAGAGAAAGCAAAGACGACGCCGATGAAGAACACTGGTGAGGATGACAAGGCAGCTTGGAATTTTTCAGTTTGTTTGATGATATATTTGTCTTTTTCTTGGTCAACTATAGCTCTTTTATGCGGCTTTAAGCTTCAAAAATAAAAATGTTAGCCCCCTATAGCTTTTTAAAAACGCTAATGTGAACTTTTAAGCTAGGTAGCGTTTTGGCTATTTAAGCCTAGCCAAACACCTCAAATTTTTTAAAAACGCTGATGGCAAGCTTTAAAGCTGGTGTTAGACCAGCTTTTTAGCCTAGCCAAACACCCTCTTAGTAGTTTTTAGCAGCCTTTATATTGTTGTAGCAATTTCAGTACTGTTTTGACTCCAAGACACAGGATGGCCTTGCTGCAATTATGAAGTAGACTGCTTTCAATTTATATGTAGCTCATGTATTTAAATGATGAAAGTTGGTATTTATGTTCAATGATTTTTATTTTTGTGTTGTTCATGCCCTGAACTTTTAAATGATAGAAGCAGGCTTGAACAAGCTGTTCATCTTTGATAACTGAATCAGCGATGTTTGGCCTGCCAAACAAGACTTGACCATAGCATTCTTGCTAGAAGAACCTCTGGAAAGATATTGAGATTGACATGGAAAATGTGCATAATGCTCTCCTTTTCAGCTTTCTGGACCACTTTTTTCCAGTTATCCAAGTATGAGTCATGCTTGTGAGAAAAATATGAGAAATGAAGGAAAAGAAATTGATTATCCTTGGGCATGTTATGAACTTTAGTAGCAACTCCAAGAACCATTAGTTGTCACATTTTATATAAATAAGTTGAATTTGTTTGGAAAGTTAATGCTGGATGCACATTGACTCCATGGCCGATAGGAAGGATACCTCCCAAATTTTGACTAAAATAAATTCTGTATAGTAGTTTGGTGTCTAGAATGAGTTGTTGAACTTGGCCCCCCCAGTGTTTAAAAAAGCGCTCTTTAAGTGCAACATGCTTAGGGCTTTTTGTGTGTGAAGCTTAGTGACTTTAGTTGAGTGCGATTTAAAGTGCTATTCAAGCGCACTTAAAAAATACACTTTTTTTTTTTAAAATTTTTATCAGACAATGTGAATATGGTTGGATTTGTTTAAATTTTTGCAATGATGTGGCTGCTTGAATGGAAACCTTACCAAAAAATCTGTTTTAAGTTCTGATAAAATCATATATACATTTAAACCAAAAAAGAAGACTCAAATGTATTTACCGAGCAAAAATATTGATGGAAGCATGTAATTAGGCGTAAATTAGGGATTGCTATTTGCTAATATATTCTTGATTGTTGTAAATTAGAAGTTGATAACTGATTCTCGATTGGTGTAAATTACAAATTGTTGATTGATTTTAAATTAAGGATCAATTGTTTGGGGATTGCTATAAATTAGGGGTTGATTGACAGGGATAGGTGTAAATTCGAGATGATTTTTTTTCCTTGTGCATTTTTTATGATTCTATAAACTTGTAAACATGTATAAAATATAAATAAAAGGGCTATTAGTATGAAAAAACCAAACCTTTTCGCGTTTTTACAATTTTATCCAAACGTTCTAATTTTGGCAATAGACACCCGATGTGGTTGATTGATTGCAATTTTAGCCACGACTCGAATCTGATTCGAGAGTCGTGTGCGCTCGCTGACGTGGCACGCCACTTGGTGTTTTAAAGCATTTTAAGTGGGCCCCACGTTGACACGTGGGAAAAAAAAAAAAGAATGTTAAATCTATATATATGTGTTACACACACACACACACACAGAAGACGCAGGGGAGGACGGGGAAGACGATGAAGGAGGATGGTGATGCCGACTGCTACAACGGCGACGGTCGATCTAGAGGCTAGAAGTGAATCGATTTGGGCCCTCTTGTTCACGACAACAACAATCAATCTAGAAACTGGACCGACGATCGATCTGGGCTTCCTCCTGCTCACAGCCACCTCACTGAAAGCGACTGACGACCCTCTACTCTTGTCGAACGATGACATCCTTTGCTGGTCGCTTCACCCTCACTGTCGGTCGCTTAAGTCGACCCCCTCAACGTCAATGATCGGCCATCAAACTTTCAGATTCTAGATCAGCCTCTATTGCCGCCTCTAGTTTTTAGATTGGTCGCCGCCTCTAGCCCAATGCCGTCATCATCTCCGTCCTCTGCCTACCTTCCTTCTCTATGTGTGTGTATATATATCGCACATATATATGTTATTTTTTAAATTTTTTTTTTCATGTGTGTCAATGTAGGGCACACTTAAAATGTTTTAAAATATCAGGTGACGTGCCATGTCAACGGGCGCACACGCCTCTCGAATCGGATTCGGGTCATGGCTAAAATTGCAATCAATCGATCAAATTGGACGTTTATTGGAAAATTTGAAACGTTTGGATAAAATCGCAAAAATACGATAAGGTTTGGTTTTTTTATGCTATTAGCCCTAAATAAAAAATGATATTTCGTCATTTGTTAAATTTGTAGTCCTTATTCTCAGTTTTTTTTAATGATTACTTTTGTAATAGTTTATATTTTTCATGTTTATAAAAGTTTATACTCTTTCATTTATTTGTGATTCACTTCACTAAGCGTGCTCTTTGCTTTGTGCTTTGCATTTAAGTTTGTAGGCCTTCTGCATTTAGCGCATTTGAAAACACTGGGTGCCCCAGTGTGTGTCTTTAGGAAAAGGAGGGAGGGGGATGAGAAAAGAAAGAAAAATGCTCAAATGACATCAGACATGCAGGCTAGACTCCTTTTTTGTTACAATTATTAAATACCCTACACGGTCTTTAACAATTAAAGGGCAAGGTAAAAACCATGATCTGTTAAAAAGAGATAATGCTTGATGGTGAACGAGTATCTAATGTGAGTTATCACTCTATCAAAAATATTTATTCATCAACTGAACTCAAGAAAATAACAATTAGGATTGCTACCTTTGAGTATGGAGGAGTGGGATGGGAATTGAATTAGTGAGAGGGAAACAGCAGAAAAGATGGACTGATGATGGCCCTGTTTTTGGACTTGTGGCTTGCATAATGATGTGAATTACACCATCTTATAAGATCTTGTGCTTGTCAAACTTCATTAATCGTAGGACAACTTTCTGTTCGCATCCCCACACAATGAGAGTTACTCGGGATATTAGGTTTAACAAAGGGGTACAAACCTCATAACAGGCTATGAACCAAAGTTGCTATTGCAGAGGGTGCCCTAGGAGTGACAACACTGCCCGCAGATGCTTGGGTATCTTGAAACCAAACCTAGAAGATGTGGAGGGGGAGTCCTGGGAGGAACTCGATATCTTGGAGATTGCTCATGGTGCCCCATCACTGCGCTGGCTTGTGTGGGTATGAACTTACTATTTCTATTCAGATGCTTTTGTTAGTTCATATGTGAGATCTTAAGTCCATCTCTTGCTCTTGATTTCCCTGGTTTAAGTTTTATTGTTCATGTTGTGAGATATAGCACTGGAATTAGGACTTCCTGTTCCTTGTTTCCAATTTGTTAGATTCTTCTCCCTTTTGCAGCCAAAAATTGACAAGGATTCATTGGAGAGCTTGTCTACTGAGTGTCCACGGATCATAGTAAACCCCAAGCCATCGCCTTTCGGCTACAGGGGTGTAGAGGTTCCCAGAGAAGCCCTGCCAAATATACCATTGGATGATCCTATTGTCAAAGATATTGATCCCAAAACATGGTCAGTTTATGGGCATGCAGCCAGGTCCACTGCTGCATCTGTTTCCAACCCCACGGACCTGCCAGTGGCTGAAAAGTTCAGGCTTGCATTCGTGGAGAGGGACAACCGGTTGGCGCCAAAACGCGCGAAGAATGCAAGGCAGCATCAACGGCGTTTAGAGAGGGAATGGGTGATGACGAGTACGAAAGCAAAAGCAATAGCTCTTGCCTCACAAGCAAGCAAATCACTGCACAATCGAACCTAGTTTGTGAAAAAGCAATGCTTTACTGAACGGACAAGTCCAGGAAGTTTGTCTATTTTTGTGTGTTGTGCATAACACTTGCTATGTAAGACAGAGAATCGTAACAGTGAGAATCTGATGATGATTTTGGGTTCAAGAATTTATTCATTCAAAACAAACTTCTAGCATTGTCATTATTATCATCATACCGCAACGCAGTTACTTTCATCAACATAAACTAAACTTTTGGATACACCAGACCCCAGTATTTATTGACAATGGAGAACAGCTGTGCTGCCAAATAGCATAGCAAAAGCAGCTGCTCCTATCAAGTGTTGCTGCCCTTTTCTCCGAACTCGAAAGGACCTTTTTTCCCTGAAAAAAGACCATGGTTTATTCCCTTACTGGTAACTTTATTTCCGTGGTACAATAGATCCAGTAATTCTTTGCAAAGCGGTTGAGACCAAGTATCTCTGCGAGAAGGCAGTTTCCGGCGAACCAAGATGGCGACATCTGAATGATAATGGAAACAGTCCGAAAAGTGTTCAATAATAATTCACTGCTTAATCAGATTCCGAATGGCATATGGAAGGATTCCGCCATGATCAAAATAGGCCAATTCAACCTGCAGATGCAACCAAATGAAGCTCTGATATTAGATCTCTATTGAATATGTGGAAAAACCTAAGTTGGCCGGAAAGCCACCCAACCATCGGATTACTCATATTTAAAGTCCCATTAGGAAGGCATGCAAAAGAAGCAAGAATTCATATGCCAGCTACCTCTGTGTCAAAGCGGAGTATGCAATTGAACGACTTGCCATTGTCAGTACTCACGGTAACATCTTGACCAGGCCTTATCTGACTGACATTACTTGGAAGGTCAATGGTATAACGCTCATGACCTGTTAACCCTAGAGTGTCGGCATCCTGACCAGGTTTGAAGCAAAGCGGAATAACGCCCATACCCACCAGGTTGCTGCGATGGATTCTCTCAAAGCTTTTTGCAATCACAGCTTTCACTCCCTGACAACGTAAGATAGGAGGAGAATGAATACCGCCAATAGCATATTGACCGTCAGGTATTGCTAAACGTAGAGATCAACTCACCAGTAGCATTGGACCCTTGGCAGCCCAGTCCCGAGAACTGCCACTTCCATATTCTGCTCCTGCCAGAACAATGGTCTCTTGCCCTGCAGACTTGTACCTCTGCCAGTACCAAATTTAACCCTCAATATTGCGCAACAATAAGGTTAAAATGATAGATTTTCTCAAGCAGACAGAGCAAGTGTCTATGCAATTCAAAACAAATCCAGGACATGGTAGTTTCAGCAATGCAATGAGTTGAATGAGAATCATAGCATAGAAGCATAGCAGAATTGGGGCAGCAGTAACTTACATTCTTTCATATTATTTGGAAGAAAGGGGAGAAAAAAGGGGGAGAGATGATGTCTGCAGGCCATAGAAAATGTGCAATAACACTTCACACCCCAAAATTGTAATGTCCACTATAAGGATAGAGATAACATTCCCGCTGGAATATAGGGAGACAGCAATTGCACTAAAACTTTGATTCATGTTAAGACAGCAGCAATATCAGAACAATGAAAAAATCATAAAACAAATTATCAATGCAGCAAACAAACTCCAAGGAGCTAATATTTAGCTCTAAATTGTGAACTCCACTGCAGAAAAATTATTTCCAAAAACAGAATAAAGGAATACGCGAGTCTTTGCAACCCATCCATTTAATATTGGTGGATGCACAAGTAAAAACAAGCAATCTACGAATCCTGCTCTGACAAGCATATCGGTGGAAAACAGAAGTATTTACAGAATATGTAAGAACAAGGATAAGTGGCATTTGCATAAGCTACTACCTAGTACCACACAAGATATTCAGATGGAATTTGTTCATGTATAAGACTAAATATGCATTCCATTATGCAGCATCTCCAAAAAGTGACCCAATTTTTTTCCGTGTGTATGTGTGCATATCATTTTCTTAGGGGGCATTTGTCACAAATGAAACTCACCATTGCAGCATCAAATACATATAGCTTCTCCCCTGTTGGAATGTGAATGGTCTTTGGGCCAACTTCACCATTCAAGAGCTTGTTAACAAGACGGATATTGGCAAAGGTGCCCCTTGCCATCACCTCATCATTGCCACGGCGGCTACCATAGGAGTTGAAGTCCTTACGATCAACCCCACGCTCAAGCAGGTATTTAGCAGCAGGGCTGTCCTTGTGGATGCTCCCAGCGGGAGAAATATGATCAGTTGTAATGCTGTCACCACAGTTGAGTAAGCAGTAGGCATCCTTCACTCCATGAGGACCTGGTGGGTTCATTGTCATATCCTTGAAATATGGGGGTTCGTGAATGTAGGTTGAGTTTGGATCCCAACCATACAGACTTGAAGATGGGACTGAGAGTGAATTCCACATAGGGTTGCCCTTCGTGATAGACTCATAAGTGCTCTTGAACATCTTGGGCAGTACACTAGATTGAACCACCTACCAAAGGATAGGATCTAAAATGATCAGCATCTAGCTGTTATAGGTATGGCATTGACTAACAAGACTAAATATATCTCCAAACAATCTACCTCTGCAATTTCTTCATTGCTAGGCCAGATATCCTTGAAGTATATGCTTTTGCCATCTTTTCCAGTTCCAATTGGCTCATTCTCAAAGTCAATGTCAACCTGCAATGATTATCCCAAAGAAATAATTTTTCAGCATGTGCTGAGTGCATTAACACATCCAGGCATAGGTGCCCAGATTTATGCTATTTGCAGAAAATTGTCTTAGTAGATGAGACAAAATATGGCGTGAATATTGAAAATCAAATACATAGAATGTAAGTTTAGTAAAATACAAGTGTGGATGGCATTATGGTAACATTTGGAAGTACAAATTATCCCAAGAACAAATTAGTTCAAATATCTTGGATCAATCATCCAAAACAATTGAGAGATTAATGAGGATGGTAAAATGAAAAGGTGCAGAAGACATTTTAGTTGATAGTAAGATTCTGTTAAGAAATTTTTTTTGTAAGATAGTTACAAAACTAGCTTTGTTGTATGGTAATGGTACAGAATGTTGGGCAATAAAACACCAATATATGAAAAATATGAGCATAACAATGATAAGAATGTTATGATAGATGTCAGACCATGCAAAGGAAAGATAAAATTAGAATTAGGATATTTGTAATAAGATCGAAGTGACTTCTATGGAAGCTCAATTCAAACATTTTGGATTAATGACGATGGTTAAAATGAAAAAGTGCTTTTGACATTTTATTTGACAGTAAGATTCTACTAAAGATAAAAGAAATTTTTTTATAAAACGATTATAAGACTAGCATTGTTATATGGTACAAAATGTTGGGCAGCAAAACATTAATATGGGAAAAATATCAATGTAACAAAGACGAGGATGTTATGAAAGATGCGTGGCCATAGAAAGAAAGATAAAATTATAAATTAAGTTATTTGTAAAAAGAATGGAGTGGTTCCTATGGAAGATAAGTTACGTGCGACATGATTAAGATAGTTCAATCATGAGAGAAGAAGACTAATAGAGGCTCTTGAAGGGTGAGTGGATGGAATGAGACAATTCTTTAGAGGAAGATCAAGAAGCACTGGATGGGATACTCTCAAGTATTGTATAAGGGCCAAAGATAAGATAAGGCCATAGATATAAAGGATTGGCAAACTAGAATTCATGTAGCCAACCCCATTAGTGGAATTAGGATTGAAATATTATTGTTGTTTAATTGGAAAGGCATTTAGTGTCCTTATATGGAAAAAGACTCCTCAGATTTGAGCATAGGACTTCCACAAGCAGCTATTGACCAATGAAATGGCTAAAAAGGTAGGTAAGCATGACTCGTCAAATCTGGATGGTAGAACAACGGTGACAACAAAGATGGGGGTATTCACAATAAACAATACCTGACCATAATAGTTTTTAGCTCAGGATATTGTTTAAATACTGGCCAACACAGGGGGTACCCAATTGTCCAAGAAATAAAAGCATGCATAAACTCTCCTTATATGGAAGTAAAGAAGCATTTCAACAAAATCAGCTCATCAACACCTTGGATGAGGGGTACCTTGTGATTCTGTAAGAAATAAAAGCACCAACAAAGAGCAGTGGTATACAAAGAACAGGAATTGGTTAAATCCCCTCTCAGCTTGAAGATCCTTTTTCGAGATCAGTAAGTATTAAAAATGGGCAGATGGTTATGAACCCAACCCCAACAACACCCCCAAAAAGAAAAGGAGATAAAGGTAGGATAATGAATCCCTTTCAAAGTCTTGTTTACATACCGTGCCAGCAAGGGCATAAGCTACCACTAAAGGAGGGGAAGCAAGATAGTTAGCTCTCGTGAGTGGATGAACACGACCTTCAAAGTTCCGATTTCCAGAAAGCACAGCAGCTGCAATAATATCTGCAGAAGAAATCGAAAATTCTTTAGGAAAAGGAGGGAACAGGGTATACAAGAAGTGAGTAACCACTGACTAGACACAAAGTTAAAACTCAAAAATGGAAAAAAATTAGTAGAATATAACAATTACAAACCTTAATCCCACTAGAAGGCATTGACTACATGATTCTCTACCTACAACAATCTCTATCAATGGCCATATTGTCAGTAAGACAATTACATTTTATGTTGTTTAAAGGTTTGCCACCAAGTTCTCTTTGGTCTTCCTCTCCCTCTTTTGCAGTTTTGCTACAAACTTCCTCTTGTTTCTTATTTTGTCCATTTTGTATGGTCACATATCAGCTGTAATATTCTCGTCTTAATTACCTCATATTTTGCACATGTTGGCACTTAACTACCCAATATTTTGAGCCATACAACAAAGGTGGTCTTGTAGCCATCCAATAAAACTTCCCCTCTTTTTTGGAGATAACTTAATCTCTTGTCTCACAATAACATCTACACTTCTATTTTATTGATCTTACATTTCACAAACTTGCTTTTCAACCTACTTGGTTTAAAACCTTTGGTTTTGTAATTGTTATCACATAAGAATGCAGTATCTTGCCTGTTAACCCCTATTTCATATTGGTTACATAATCAATGTAGTCCCTACTACCTAGGGATATACATCCCATCAGACGTCAAAGATACGATGAATTGATAATTGAGCAACTAATCCAAATCTTATATCAAGATGATAAGACACCCGGAACATCCTCTGCATCCCTGGGCCAATGTATTGATGTGTCTTGCCCCATTTACTCAAGCCTTAGACAGCATCAGTTAACACCTTTGATTTATCGTCCAATAATGATGCCTACCAGAGGGTGACAATTGAATCTGCTCACTAAAGATTTTGCTTTTGTTGTCTTATTACAACAAAAATAATCTGCTACAATAAATGAAGATTGCCAAAAAATTCAAAACTCTCTCTACATATCTATGCTACAAAAAGTATGACTTCAGTATCTGCCAGTACCTCTGGTCTAATGAATTTTATGGTAGTAAACTCAATGAACTATATAACATTGTTACTTGCATTACTTTTCTAAGAAATTTAAGAGTCATAAGCAAGAATGATACCATTGTCAGAAATTGTAGAAGCAACCAATTCATCAAGATCCCCAGAATTCCCTATACAGGTTGTGCAGCCATAGCCAACAATATGGAAGCCCTGCTGATTTAAGTATTTTTGCAGGTCACTACAGACACCAAGGTCAGACAAAACATTCAGTTCCTGAAATAAACATGATTGGGATCCAAGAATAAATTGAACTACATAATATCTTCCAACATCTGTAACTAGTACCTCTGCAACAAATATTTTGTAACCACTCCAGAACCTGGGGCCAGACTTGTTTTTACCCATGGCTTAACCTGTTGATATCCAATAGTTGCTCAGATTTTTTGGCTAAAGATAAGATTAACACACAAAGAACTGTTCCTTTTTTCTTCTCCTGTCTAAGGAGTTATTATATGCATAACCATGCATTGCCACAGGCGTCAAATAAAGAGCATTATGCATTTCAATAGCAAATACCAACCTCCAGACCCAGCTCACAGGCTTTCTTCGCTACAAGACCAGCACCAAGCATGACACTAGGGTTTGATGTGTTTGTGCAGCTCGTGATGGCAGCAATGACAATACTACCATGCTTGAGCTCAGCAGGCTGTCCATGGAATGAAAAGTTTGCAACTTTTTCCTGTTGCTCCTTGGGTACACCAAAGCCCTAAAGGAATTTCAAATTTTACAAAAGTAAAATTAATAAGACAGCTAATGGATCTCATAATGTAAGTCAACCAAAAAAATATAACTCATCTAAACAGAATAAATGCTATCAAGGAACCCACAAAAAGCAGCAAATAATGTGAGTGGAGAAGCAATATGGAAAAATAAAATTGTCGCAGAAGAAAAGGATGTTTAGAACTTGCCTTGAACCCAACTCTGCTATCAAGGCATGAGTGCCAGTCAGCTTTCATGTCTTTTAGAGGAACTCGATCATGTGGCCTGTTAAAAATAGGAAGTATCGTCATAACTACATCTAATAGCATGAACTGTGCAGTGTTTGGTATTAGCACCAGAATACCATCACCTTTTGGGTCCTGAAATACAAGGTTCTACATCTGCTAGATCCAACTCCAGATATGATGAATATACTCGTTTCTGTTGAGGCTGGATATCAAAGCACCTTATTAGCCTCAGATCTAAGAGTTCGAAGAAGACATACAGGAAAATTGTTTTTTTTTTTTTTTGGGGGGGGGCGGGGCGGGGCGGGGCGGGGGCGCAAGTTCCAACCTCATTGTAGTCAACGAACATTTTGTTTGCACGCAAATAAGCTTCAATCATTGATACCTAATAATTTCAGTAATCACAGAAATTAAATCATAGTAAAGTTCCATCAACTTGTATGACACAAAAAAACCAATAACTGGGAAAGAAAATAAATGATAAGAAAACACACTGTTTCTTCACTCCTTCCAGTCAATTTAAGGTACTGTAACGTGACATGATCAACAGGGAAGAAACCCATGGTTGCTCCATACTCCGGAGACATATTTGCAATAGTTGCCCTGTTAGCCAATGACAGCTCACTCATACCCTCACCTGCCAGCATAAAATAAGAATTAGATTCATAAAATGAAAACATAAATAAAACAGCCAAATCTACCCGAATTTACAATTACAAATTACCATAAAATTCCACAAACTTGCCAACAACACCATGCTTCCTCAACATTTGCGTTACGGTTAAAACCAAATCAGTTGCTGTGACACCATTGCGCAATTTTCCAGATAATTTGAACCCAACAACACCAGGTAAAACCATACTCATTGGCTGTCAAATGCAGATTGCAGCATCAGAGGGGGAAGACACAGAAAGAAATGAGAAAACAATAAAGGATTTCATACATGTCCATCTAGCAAAGTGCATAAAATAGCTCTACAGCGCTACAGGAACAAGTTTGTGTCTATATTGGTGACTGTTTTCCTGGACATGGGACCAACTGCTGAATTAACTTACTCCAAAATAAGAAATTTCCCATCCATACACAGACATATGAATTATCTTCAGATGGAAAATGAAAAATATAAGCATTGCCACCTCATCAAAGAGGCATATCAGACAAACCAAACATGGATATAAGTTAAGAAGACAACCAAGTGCTATCCTGAATAACATATTCATGAATTTCCATAAAGATAGTAGAAAGAATGATTAAGTTTTAAAATTCAAATGCGCAATGGTATGACATAGGCAATGCTTAGCAAATACACTTATGAGCAACTACTAAAGCAAACATCTTATTACAAAACAAAAATATTGACAATCAAATGCAGTAGAAGAATCTAGAGTAAAATGAAAAATAAAAAAGAATGGGGATTTTAACACAAGTTACCTGGCCAAGCATTGCTGCCTCAGCTTCAATTCCTCCAACTCCCCAGCCAGCAACTCCCAACCCGTCAATCATGGTTGTATGGGAATCAGTTCCAACCACACTATCAGGGTAAAGAATGCCATCTGTGTTAAAAACAACCCGCCCAAGGTATTCGAGATTAACCTGAAAATTAACAGAAAATTGCTAAATGCCAAATCCACAAAATGGTACATGAAAAAGGATAGACAAACTGAGGTAGCATTTACACAGAGGTAGAGGTAAACAAAAATTTGCTCCAGAGGTGCCATTAAATTGAAAACTGCAAAACCCCATATCCTATGTCATTTTTTTTTTCTGTAAATGAAAAAACATTAAACAAGAAAAAACACACAAGCGTCTACAAGAAACAAGCTGGTGTATACCACGAAATATCCTATGTCATGTTACGCCCTTTTGGGTGTAGACTAGCACATTACCACATGATTTTCCTTGAAAAGAACACATCAACTTCATAGGCAAATATCTTCAAATAACATGAATTTCAAGTACAGAAAAATCCTTGATGCCAAAGTTTTACCTGGTGGACAATACCAGAACCAGGAGGAACAACAAGCATATTGTGGAAGGCAGTGGAACCCCACTTGAGAAAAGCAAACCTCTCATAGTTTCTCCTAAATTCATGCTCCATATTTGCTTGCACTGCATTTTCATTTCTCGCTACGTCAACCTGAACTGAGTGATCAATGACAAGATCTACTGGAACCTGGATGTACATTTCTCTTAGAACACGTGAAACACAGGAAAGGAGCATGGCAATCATGCCCACTATAAGGAGTAAAGACAAATGCCACAATTTATTGGGATTAGGGTAACAGTCCTGTATACAGGTTGGCAGTTTATAAAAGAAATTAAGTAGAAATAAATAGACATCCTTAATGAACTTAAAAGACAAGGGAAAGATTTCTGGATGAACTCTGGAAAAAACTGCCGAGGGAGAGGGATTAGCATTCAGCTATGAGAAAATATTCAAGTAATAGTAACATTACTTACCAGGGGGTTGATCTTGTTAGAGTCACTGCCAAGCCTGTTCATTGCATCCCGCATACAAGCAAGGTCCACCACAGCCGGGACTCCAGTGAAATCCTAATAAACAAACATGAGGTTAAGAAATGGGCTGATGCCACTGAACTAAGCCATCACCAAGCTGATGGTGTCAACCTGTAAGAGAACACGAGCAGGCTTAAAGGGAATTTCAACTAGCTTTGGAGAAGTATTCTCCCAATCAATGATCTTCTCCACATCAGCCTTAGTAACTTGGAAATTGTCACAATTCCGTATGGCAGATTCCAGAAGAATCCTAATAGAGTAGGGAAGCTGGTCTGCAATGTACCAAAAATATAATAAAAAATTAATCAACAAGAAAAAGCATTCAATATGTGTAAATATATAAGACAACCAGATAATAAATATAACTGTTGAGCCTCAAGAAACACAAACAATAACCACACCACTAATCTATGTCAGGAATTCATTATTAAGTGCATATCCTTAAGCTAGCCTGATGGATGTTTAAGAGGGACAACATTGGACAACCAAGGAAAACATTTTCCAACAGGAATGCATTTACCAAAGTATTTCACTTCTCAAATTTCATCAATATTTTTTTTTATGGATCTCATGTTAGTTTGTAGCTTAAGCCTTGTCTTATGACTGATAGTGTCACTTAAGGAGGAAATGTGTGCAATAACAACCGCGGGGCTGCTTTGGGCAAGGATTGAAGTTTTCCATGATGCAGGCAGCAAATGAATTAAAAGTAGTTGCTTCTTCTCATAAGTATCTAAGAAATAAACAATTCTTAAGAAGTATAAACATTTTTAATTCAAAGAAATTGTCTCTCATAATATTCAAATGCTCTCGTAATACAATAGACTACCAACAAGTTTAGACCACCAAAGCAATTTGAAAAATACTTACCAATCCTTGAATCGTTAAGAGCTGGTAAGCTGTAGAACTTTCCATACTCACCACCTCCAGGCTTGGGAAGACTGGTAAAGATTTCCTTGAAAGCATTTTCTGAAACTGAAAAGAATGATAAAATATTAATAAGAATTCAAGCATCAGTATTTATAAACAACCATTGTTTGGCTAATAATCCAACGACACATACAATGAAAAATCAAAGAAAAACAGATATGAAATCATTAGAAGAAAGAAGAAAAACTGAAAAAAAAACCATAATCTTTTCAATAAATAGTTTCTCGTGTGCATATGCTCTGTTTTGGTTTCTGTTGATTCAGTTAGCTAGTTTCTATTAGGTCGTTAACAGACAGCTGGCACCAAGTTGTAGAGAACGGAGTTTGTATAAATAGTTGGATCTCTTTCATTTCTGTAACACTTTTCGTAGGAGAATAATAAATCTCTCTCTCTCTCTCTCTCTCTCTCCGAGTCTCTGTTCTCTCTTCTTCTTTTCATGTCCTCATCTCGAGAGAACAGAATTCTCTGTTCTTCATATCATTGATTAATCTTCACAATGAATATCAACCAGTCTAGACAAAACAACCAAGCCTTAATCCTCAGACCAGCAGACACTAAAGAAAGCAATGTAACAGGTTCAAGTAACTCAAACCCTACAAATATCAACGCCAACTCGAGTAAACACAAACTTAAATCTCCGGAATCCATTACAACAACTAGAAATGACGACCTTTAGAACACGATCATCGTGGCTTTCTTTTTCCGGGGAATTCATTACCATCAGTCAGTCGTCACTCGTGTGTAACGCAGAAGTAACTCAAAATCAAGCAAAAAAGCAAACGAATCAATCATTTCAGTCCAAACAACTAGATTCATACCCATGTTACCGATCTCTCGGCGGAACGGCTCGATCACGGGGGAGACCGCTCTGATCTGACGAAGGCCGCGACGAGATCGTTGAGCGAGAGAGGAAGCAACGGACGGGAAGTTAACCAGAGAGCAAGGAATCGGCCTCGAAGAGAGAAGGGACGAGCGTCGAACCCTAGCTGCAGCTGCAAGTGAAGAAGAAGAAGAAGAAGAAGAAGAAGAAGAAGAAGACGATGATAATGCAGAGGAGCAGGAGGAGGAGGAGGCCGATAAGGCTGTTTGCATTGACGATTTATAGAATTTTGAGAATGATGGGGGAAAACCCTAATTAAATCGGGATTTGTCTACTACATGGAATACGCATGAGGATCGCATATACTGTAGGGGCGCCCGCCTCGTCTCGTGTATATGTGTGGGCGTGTTGCCGTCTCGCGTCAAAACGGCTGACAGAGCTCGCTGACCATGGCAGCTTCTCCAACTGCTTTGCGCCCACAGTAAAACGTCGTCGTTTCCGGTGGCTTGTCCAATCCCTTTTCTGTCGGTATTTTTTTCCCAAGTAATAAGATGTTGGTGAGACTAGTGAAGTAACTCTTTAAATGTGATGTGACTTAATCATGCCTATGGTTAAAAGAATAAGTTTATTCTCTTATTTTTACAAAACATGGCGACGAATAATACTATATTATTCGATGCGGACGTGGATGAGGAGCATGTAGGTCTTTTTTTTGGGCCCATGTTTTCTCTCAATTTGTCTGTGTCGGGTATTCTTCTCAATTTATCTATGTCGGGCAAATATTGTGTTACCTAATGTGAATAATAATGTTATATTTTTATTTTTACTAATATGTATAATGGTGGATTCACATTTGATTAAAATTATTTTTTTAATAAATAAATTTTGTATTTAAAAATATCTGATCGAGACTTTCTTTTTAACTAAGCCATCACTTTGGCGGTGTCCCTTTTTTTTTATCTTTAACATAGGTTAATTATAAAAAATTTATTAAATTTTGGCTAGTATATTAATTATGTAATAAATTTTAAAATTTCTTATTTTTATAGTTTAATTTTTAATTTCATATTAATTCTACAACACTATTCAACTTACATAAATTAATTATTGATTTTCTTTTCTATTTTTCAAATGACTATACACATAATGATAAACTCTAATTATGTGCATGATTTAGTATGAAAATTTGAAAAAAAATCATTTTTCTATCATTCTAGTTTGCATAAATTCACTTTATTTTGTTATACACAAGTTAAATCAATTGAGTTTAATGGCCAAATTACCTTAGGGGTGATTTAATGGGCAAAGTGAGTGTAATTTTGTTCACCCTGAGTCACTTTACCTTAGGGATAAAAAAATTATTTTAGGTATTCCTTTCTATCCACCCTCTTTTTCTTTCCACTTTCTCTCATTTTTTTCGCCATTTTGTTGCCTCGCCAACCTGCTGCCTCGCTTCGCCAATTCTCTCTCCTCTCTCTTTCTTCTCCTCATTGTGCAACGACAAGGTGAGGCGAAGATGTAGTGCGTTAGTGAGGTAAGGCAATGATGCAGCAATTGACGAGTTGATGACAAGAGGAAGGAGAGAGAAACATGATAGTGGATATGAAGAGAGATCAAAATAACACTTTTACTCCAAGATGAACTAAATCGCACTCGGAATAAGTTTAACCATCTCATCCAATACCTCAAAAAGGATTGAAAAATATTATGTTTTATCTCTTAGGTTATTTGGCCAATCTTACTAAATTCTTATTTTTACAACCATCCATTTTTTTTTTTACTTAAAAATGTAAATTCTATAAATATATACATTAAATCCAATATAAATTCATTTATGAAAATAAATTTGTCTAAGATTTGCACTCGTAAAATTAATAAATTTTATTATCAATTTATTTGTTTTTCTATAAATTTCTTAAATTAATATGATACGTATAAATTTATAATAATTTTATATAAAATCAATAAAAAATATATTCATAACACTATTATAAAATTATTAATATATATGATATTACTTTATGAATATTATTTATTAAATTTATTCATATGCACGACATTTGTCTTTTTTAAGTATTTTAGTGGTGTATTATATCGTTTGCAGTGGCGTCCACGCGTGAGAGGAACCTTTGTTGGGGACCACCGCGTGGACATTCTTGTCATTTGCTGCTTGGGTTGGTGATCACGTGGTGGTAGGTGATGTCACGTGGGACGAGATTTTAATGAATAAAAGAAAGTGGAAAGGTGAAGGCTCGTTATCGGAAATTTCCTCTGTTCATGCATGTCCCTCTCTTGATTGAAACGGTATCGTCATCACTTTCTCAGGTGAACCCGAGAGAATTCCAGGAGCGCCCATAGTAATATAATTAAGCATTCCAATCTATTTTTAGAGGCTTTTCTGATTTTTTTTGTTAGTTTAATAATATTTAAAAATAAAGTGTTAAGAGTCAAAATAATTAAATTATATAGACTTTTCGAGACATTTAAATCGTCATAATTTTAAAATGTGTCCGAATGAGATATTTGAGCAAAAAAAAAAAAATCGTAAAGACCTATTTTTTTTTATAAATAACATAAATAAAAAATATGCCTATCTATAATTTTAGGTTACATGCTATCACTCTCGCTCCCGCTACTCGACCCCACGATTCCAGTAGAAGACACTACAAGGAGAATGGGTATTGCCGGCGAATTTTTTTCGGCGGTTTAAAGAACTGTTAGGAATATACAAAATCCTCAGCGGTTTTGACGACTGCCGGGTATGGTATATACATCCCCGACGGTTTTTATAAAATCGCTGGTTATAAATACACATCCTTGGCGGTTTTAATAAACCGCGGCTATGGAATGCACATCACTGGCGGTTTCAAAAACTGCCGGTATATGATTTACTATAACAGAAAATCCCCCCCGGCGCCTTCGCCCAAATTTTCTGTTATATGATTTAATATAACAGAAAATCCACCCTGTAAACCCTAGCACCCTCTCTCGCTCGCTCACTCACAAGTCGCCCTTGCTTTTCGGCTGCTCACACGGATTTACTGGCTGGATTTTGGAGTTTATCGGATATGATTTGGATATCCCGGCACTAATTTGCGATTGGAATCATAATTTGGGGAGATTTGTGGAGTCGATCGACGATGCTGGAGCACAGGAGAGACATGGTAGGGTATGTCCATAAGGTCATAAGGAAGAAGAAGTTCAAGCGAAAGACGAAGCGCCGGACGTCGGACGGTTCGGTGACGCTGCAACGGTTGTACATGTCGTGTCGAGAGGTGTTTAAAGGCCCCAGCTGTAACACCCCAGCCTCTTCAGGGCATTAATATATGCTAGGATTTTTTTTTTTTTTTATACATCAAACTTAAACTAAAGATAAATCCTCAACATATCCTTTATAAGTAGCAATCCCAAACATAACAGAGGAATGATACACTTTAAATATAAGCGAAAGCAAGATCAGAACCTGTAAGGAACCTCGAAGACACATCATACGTGGGTGCATACACATCGTTCACCCGACATAATATTATAAATATTGTTAAAGTCTAAATAATACAACGAAATATAATAGATGGTTCTAGCCCCACATGGGGCTCATAAAATATCTATCAAGCTCATGCCTCGATTACTTCCTTGCCTTTCCGGCCGCTCGTCCCGCCTGGAACGTGGAATATTTCAGAGACATAGTCCAATATTAGAAGATGAAATTTTCTAAGTGAAGGTTATATAAGTATGAATGAATGAATGATGCATGGACATTTATAAACAAATACCCTAGTGTAACTTCCCTGGCCCACCAGCCCGGCACGAAACCCTAGGCAGAATCCTGAACCTTTGCAGGATAATCCTAACATTGTTCCATCAATTGCCCTTGGAGAATTACGACTACACTCTTAGGGTGACTTCCCAATCCCATGTATGAGTTTAATATGACAATAATATTATGTCATGCATACCTCACGACTTCTCATACAACAGTATATGAAGATGATCATAAAATACATAGATTTCATGCATAGAAAGGTATTCATATTGTATATGGGTTATAGGAGCAAAATTACTCATCTTAAACAGAATTTGACTTGCCTCGATTTGCGTGCTATCTTTGAAAATAATGTAAATTGTCAAGATCCTTGGTCAAATCACTTCCTGGTCAGTCATTTCCAAATAAAATCAATAATATAATTTTTCCAGACTTTCTTCTTATTTTTCCTCTATTTTTCTCAATTTTCCTCTATTTTTCATAACCATAAATTCTTTCAAAATTCCTAATAAAATATTTTATTCAATTTTTCTTCATGAAAATTCCTAAAATAACATTTCTAATCTCTATGAATTTTCTGGGAATTTTTCAAAACCTCTTCCTATTTTTCTCTAATTAAGTTTTCTTTCGAAAATTCAAAATAATTATTTTATCATAAAATTTCCCAAATAAAATTTTATAAAACTGAACTATTCATTTTTCTTGTGTTTTTGGATAGTTTTCCAAAATTTTATCCCTCTTATTTCTATTTTTACTCTATTTTTATTTATTTCAGCATTTAAATAATACTAAAAATAATCTCCGGTCATCTTCTCCGGCGCCGGCACACCGGAAAATTAAACTGACTATACTAGAAGATAGCTTACCTTGAGTCGATCCCTCTGGCCAAATTTGAGCTTGAAAGAACACTTGGAAGACCTCTCTCCGAACAAAATTCAGTCCGATTCCAGCGAGATTCGTTTTTTCCGGCAAAGCTCCGATCACCCCTTAAATGAACTCCAAAATCTCTCAAAATTTTCAGAAATGATCCTTACCTCATGGGCAACAAAATCCCTATGGTTTGGTGCCTCAATTCGTTCAAAAATGAGGTCGATTTTAAGCTCAAATCTTGCAAAACTCTCTACCACTACATCCTCTATTTATAGCCGAATTCGAACCCCAAAACGACGGATCTTGCTTCACCCAAAGCCACTAAGGCCTTCCCGTGCCCTAGATCTGTCCAAAATGCACCGAAAGTTGCCCAAAAGACGATTTACTTAGGGTACATTATAGTTGCTTTCGGTCGAAAATTTGGCCATTTTCGACCAAATCAAAGCCAATTGTCGGCCAATATTGATTCTGGGGCCTTGCCCCAACGATCCTTGCCAATTTCTTGGGTCTTTGCCCCACCGAATTTGGTGATAGGAAGGCTGGCCAGAAGCTTGGTCTGCCATGGCAGCTTCCAAGTTCTAGAAATTGCACTTTTGTCCCTTTATTTTGGATTCTTTACATTTTGGCATTTCCATGAAGCCCCTGAACTTTCTATAACTTCCATTGAGTCCCTCAAACTTTGAAATCTTCATTTCTTCCTCTAAGATTCCCAAAAAATGTCATTTCGACCTCTCTCGGGCAAATTCAAGAAATTGCACTTAGGCCCGAATCTTTATTTTGGTCGTAAATCCTTTTGTTTATTCTTGAAACCGCTAAAGGGTTGTTCTACATGCTAAATATGAACTTTATTTGGGTTCTTTTGACTTCTCAAAAGTCTCCTACGATAATTTGATTTTTCAGCCAGAATCATAGCTATATTTTAGCTGTACCGAAAATCATTCCTGATCCAATTTCTCTCGATGCTAAAAATCATTTCCTGATATTCTTAATAGGTATATGCCTATTTCTTTAGGTATATGAGCCCCCGGGCATTCCCTCTAGTCGATTCGAACATTTTCTTGAGCTATTCTAATACCGATTTTCTTTGAAACCACATTTTTCTTACTCGAAAGTTTTTCGGGTATTAGATTCTTCCCCCCTTTAGGAAATTTCGTCCTCGAAATTTTTGGTTTTGACCAATCAAATTACTAACTCGATACATTAGTCGTAGATTGTCTTTCTAATCATCCAAATTCGTACCATTTTACGAGCAATATTGACTAGGCATGCCTGTCTTTCACATATATATATATATATATATATATTTTCCATACATCAAGAGTAGTTCATACATCAAGAGTAGTTCATCCTTTTCAAAATTATTTCTTTATTTCACAAGATTCTTGATAACATTTATTAGAAAACCATAAAAATATGCTATTCTATTCTATTTCCTCGAACAACTGGGGATATTTTCCCCTAATCGTATCTTCAAGCTCCCACGTCACTTCTTCCTCAGTGTGATTCCTCCATTGAATCTTTACTAATGGAATGACTTTGTTCCTCAAGATTTGGTCGCGACGATCTAAGATCCGTTCATGCGACTCTAGATATGTCAGATTATCTCTTAACTTGATTTCTTCTACCCGAATTTCCTGAGTTGGGTCTAGTATATGCCTCCGAAGCTGAGACACATGGAAAACATCGTGGATATTGGACAGGCTAAGGGGAAGTTCTAGTCGGTAAGCCAATGGTCCAACTCTTCATTTGACCAGATAGGGTCCTATAAATCGGGGTCTCAACTTACCTTTCTTCTTTCCTCGTGTTGCCAAATACTGAGGCGACACTTTTAGATATACATAATCTCCTACCTTAAATTCCAAATCTCGCATCTTTTTGTCTGCATAAGACTTTTGTCGACTTTGTGCAGTTCGGATTCTCTCTTGAATCTTCCGAATCTTTTTCGAAGTTTGCTGTACCAGCTCGAGTCCCAATATTTGTTTCTCTCCTACCTCGGTCCAACAGATAGGCGATCGACATTTTCTTCCATACAGAGCCTCATAAGGTGCCATTCCTATACTACTGTGGTAACTGTTGTTATAAGCGAACTTTACTAAGGGCAGATGCTCTTCCCAATTACCCTTAAAATCCAAGGCACATGATCTTAGCATGTCTTCTAACGTTTGAATGGTCCTTTCAGATTGTCCATCGGTCTGTGGGTGATAAGTTGTACTAAGATTCAATTGCGTCCCCATGCACTCCTGCAAGCTTCCCTAAAATTTTGAGGTAAACCTCGGATCCCGATCGGAGACTATGCTTACCGGTGTGCCATGAAGTCTAATTATCTCTCCAATATACTACTCTGCAAACTTTCAAACTGACCTATCCATTCGTGTAGGTAAAAAATGTGCCGACTTCGTTAGCCTATCTACAATAACCCAAATCGCATCGTTACCTCTCTGACTCCTGGGAAAACCTGTCACAAAATCCATCGTGACATGCTCCCATTTCCATTATGGGATATCTAATGGTCTCATAAGTCCAGCCGGTTTCTGGTGCTCGATCTTTACTCTCTGGCACGTGTCACATTGTGCTACTTTCCTTGCCACACTCGTCTTCATTCCCGGCTACCAGTAGACTTCTCGGAGATCTCTATACATTTTTGTGGCTCCTGGGTGTACTGTATAACGAGTTCTGTGGGCTTCATTCAAAATTCTTTGCCTCAAGTCTTTTAGGTTTGGCACGTAAATCCTTCCCCGAAATCTTAGTATGCCATCATGCATTTCAAAATAGGGTCTCTTAGGCTGGCCATGCTCGTCCACCCATAGATGTATTCGCTTATCATCCACATATGCTTCTCGTATTTCGTTCATCAAATCCAGTTGAACTACCATGCCAGCGATAAGGATGGATGATTCCTTCGGCACTACACTCATTGTCAGTTAGCTAAAAGCCTCCAACATCTGCCACTCATGGGCCATCATCCCGGCCATAGAAATAGGCACATTCCTACTCAATGCGTCAGCGACCACATTGGCACGCCCTGGGTGATACTGTATGGTACAATTATAGTCCTTAAGAAACTCCATCCACCGTCGCTGCCTAAGGTTCAACTCTTTTTGCGAAAACACATACTTCAGGCTCTTGTGGTCTGTGAACACCTCAAAGGTTTCACCATACAGGTAATGTCTCCATAGTTTCAGAGCATATATCACAACAGCCAATTCCAGATCATGAGTTGGGTAATTTACCTCATGTCTCTTTAACTATCGTGACCCATACGCGATCATTCGACCGTTTTGTATTAATACGCAACCCAAGCCTATCTTTGAGGCATCCGTGTATACCACGTATCCACCTGGCCCATTAGGCATTGCTAAAACAGGTGCCGAGGTTAGCCTATCTTTGAGTTCCTGGAAGCTTTCCTCGCACTTGGCAGTCCATTCGAACTTGACTTCTTTCCGTATGAGTTTTGTCATAGGCGTGGCTATCTTCGAAAACCCCTCTACAAATCTTCGATAATAGCCTGCCAATCCCAAAAAGCTTCGTATCTCGGTTATACATGTTGGTTGCTTCCATCCTTGAACAACCTCAATCTTAGCTGGATCTACCGAGATTCCCTCGGCCGATATCACATGACCCAAGAATGCAACTTGAGACAGCCAAAACTCACATTTCGAGAACTTGGTATATAGTTGATGTTTCCTGAGAGTTTCTAGCACTGCTCTCAAGTGCCCCTCGTGCTCATTCTCATTCGAGGAATACACCAATATATCGTCTATAAACACTATTACAAATTTATCTAGGTAGGGTCTGAATACTCTATTCATGAGGTCCATAAATGCTGCTGGAGCATTCGTTAGTCCAAATGGCATCACCAAATACTCAAAATGGCCGTACCTTGTTCGAAATGCTGCCTTCGAGACATCATCCGGCTTGATTCTCAATTGATATTATCCGGATCTCAAATCAATTTTTGAGAAAACCTTCGCTCCCTGTAGCTGATCAAATAGCTCATCAATCCTCGGGAGTGGATATTTATTCTTGATTGTAGCCTTATTTAATTGAAGGTAGTCGATGCACATCCTCATACTACCATCTTTCTTTTTTATAAATAATACTGGTGCACCCCACGGTGACATGCTTGGTCGGATAAATTCCTTATCGGTTAGTTCATGAAGCTGACTCTTTAATTCCTTCATTTCTGCCGGAGCCATCCGATATGGTGGGATTGATATTGGTTGGGTTCCTGGTACTAGCTCGATTGAGAACTCAATCTCTCGAGGCGGGGGTAATCCCGGTAGGTCTTCTGGGAACACGTCCTCGTACTCTTGCATTACTCGCACCTCGTTGAGTTTTGGTAATTCTCCTTTTTCTGATCGAGCATAGGCTATATACCCATAAGCTCCCTGGCTTATCAATTTTACTGCCTTCATAGCCGAAATCATTTTTCTAATCTTGGGGTCTCTTTGTCCCCGAAATTTGACCCATTCTCCTTCGGGTTTCTTTATTGTCATTTCTTTTCTTCGACAATCTTTACTGGCATCATATCTGGACAAGAAGTCCATTCCCAAGATTACATTGAAATCGTATACTTCCAGTAAAATTAGATTAACTTGGAATCGAGCATCACTTAAACTAATTTCACATCTTTCTATCACCCTTGAGGACCTTGCACTTTTACCCATGGGCGTCGAAATAACTATCGGAGATTCCATAGGTTTAGTCTCTACCCCTAAACTCTCAGCTAGTGCATATGACATAAATGAATGCGTTGACCCAGGGTCTATCAATGCATGCACAGGGGTATCCGATATAAAGAGCGTACCTTGTATGACTGCCGGATCTGTCCCCACATCTTCTTTGGTGAGGTTGTAGACGCGTCCCTGACGAGTCCCACGAGCCTCTCCTGCTCTTTCAGCTGGTCCCTCTGCTTGTCCGAGTCTCAGTTTCTTCGGACAGTTCTTTGAATAGTGCCCCGGTTGATTGCACTGAAAACACACCACCTTCGTTAGGTCATTCACTGGAGGTGTTTCCTTTCTCTTACGACAGTCTCTACTTATGTGTCCTTGTTCTCCGCACGAGTAACAACTGGATGTCCCTGCCAAGCATTTTCTCCCCAGATGGTTTTTCTTGCATTTGGGGCATTGCCTGCTGTTTTGGGAACTTTTATTTCTCGTTTTCTGTTCTGAGTTCCCTTTCGGTTCACTAGACCTAATGAGCTTCACTTGCAAAAGATTCCTTTCTGTCGTCAAGGCCTTGCTCAAGGCTTCCTCATATTAGTCAATCGTCCAAGTGCTCAAAGCATGCAATAGCTCCACTCGAAGTCCTGACATGAACTTCTGTGCCTTTTGCCACTCATCGGCGTCGTACATTGGCACGTACTTAATGAGTTGGTTAAATTTGGTGTCGTATTGTGCCACTGACATTTCCTTAGTCTGCTTCAGGTTTGCAAATTCCCAACTCTTCTCCTACTTCCAACTCAAAGGAAAATACTTCTTGTTAAAGGCTTTCTTAAATGCTTCCCAATCTGTTATTGGAATCTCATCGTCTTTCGATTCCTGCCTTGAATTTGTTCGCTGCAGAGTCTGCTCCATTGTCTGCCACCACCTCCCGGGATCTTCTTCCAACATAAAGGTGGCACAGTTCACCTTATCTTGGTTATTGTATTGCAAGTGTCGGAGCAGCTTCTCTGTTTGCTCCAACCAAAACTCAGCTATGCTGGGATCGTCGCCGGATTTCCCTTTAAATGTCGGCGGCCGCTGTCGGCGGTACTGTTCCAACACGTTATCTGGTTGCCTAGTCGATTCTCCCCTGGTCACATAGGTCATGAGATTCTCCATGACTCTTTCCATCCGGTCCAATCACCCTTCGGGGATTACAGACTCTATTTCTTGGTCTTCACCCCGGATGCCGCTGTTACTAACATGGTCGTAGTGGCGAATCCCACTATCTTCGACACTTTCGTTCCTCTGATTGGGAGTGACGAGAGCCTGGTTCCTTTGTCGCCTTGTGGATACCATTTGAAAGACAAGACAAAATCTCATTCCACGAGAGTTTCTCCAAAAGGAAATTTCATTTCATAATACGACATATATATAACATCGTTTAAGGAAAGCACACATCACACATCTAACACACTAATAAGCAGGATAAAATCGTCTATAATTCTTCCTATGGGCTGGTTGATTTCCAGACCCAAGCATCGTCGTTTGTTGTGTCGTCGTCAGACTCGGCTACAGGTCCCTTGAGGTCGTCGTGCACAGTTGCTTCTTCTTCGTCGTCATCATCCAAGTCAAGGTAGCTAGCGCCCATCATATTGGCTTCAATTGCCTCGTTCTCATCCCAATTTCCATCTGAGTCCAATATTTCGTCTCCTTCCACTCCAATCCCCTCATACATGTTGGCGGCATGGTCACGAAACTGTTGGCAATAAAAGTATAAGGATGCATAATTGCCTTCGAGGTGAATTCCTTCAGCTAGGTCTCTCCAAACCCCTTCCATGTGATTTATCAAAAAATCCACTTGAGCGAGCATTAGGGTTGGTCGCACGAAACTGCTTAGCGACACATCTCTCAGTATACCTTTGAGAAGATCGAGGCGACCGAAGACGTCTACCATTATTGGTTCGTTGTCTGCCCATCGGCAGGTCCAATGGGTCACCCAAAATTGCTCGAGATAATCGTTTTCCATGCTGTCATTTAAAAATCAGTTAGCTTTTCTACTATTCACCGGGAACAGTAGCCATTTAGCGTTTTGTACATGAACAGTGCACTAGGTAAGTTCCCAGGTAAGAGAGGTGGGTCACAATGGACACACTTAAGTACCAAATCTTGCCTTAGCCAAAACTTTCCTAGACATGCATAATTCAGTACAATACGCTTGAGTTTGTAACCTTTAAACTTCGATCATCAATCTCCTAATCTATAGATAAAGATTTCTTAATCTAAGTTTTCTAAACATCGAGTTTATAGATCCCTAAAGATCTATCCTGATTCTCCAAATAGAACTTTGTCTCTGATACCAACTGTAACACCCCAGCCTCTTCAGGGCATTAATATATACTAGGATTTTTTTTTTATACATCAAACTTAAACCAAAGATAAATCCTCAACATATCCTTTATAAGTAGCAATCCCAAACATAACAGAGGAATGATACACTTTAAACATAAGCGAAAGCAAGATCAGAACCTGTAAGGAACCTCGAAGACACATTATACGTGGGTGCATACACATCGTTCACCCGACATAATATTACAAATATTGTTAAAGTCTAAATAATACAACGGAATATAATAGATGGTCCTAGCCCCACATGGGGCCCATAAAATATCCATAAAGCTCATGCCTCGATCACTTCCTTGCCCTTTCGGCCGCTCGTCCCCCCTGGAACGTGGAATATTCCAGGGACATAGTCCAATATTAGAAGATGAAATCTTCTAAGTGAGGGTTATATAAGTATGAATGAATGAATGATGCGTGGACATTTATAAACAAATACCCTAGTGTAACTTCCCTGGCCCACCAGTCTGGCACGGAACCCTGGGCAGAATCCCGAACCTTTGCAGGATAATCCTAACATTGTTCCATCAATTTCCCTTGGAGAATTACGGCTACACTCTTAGGGTGACTTCCCAATCCCATGTATGAGTTCAATATGACAATAATATTATGTCATGCATACTTCACGACTTCTCATGCAATAATATATGAAGATGATCATAAAATACATAGATTTCATGCATAGAAAGGTATTCATATTGTATATGGGTTATAGGGGCAAAACCACTCACCTTAAACAGAATTTGACTTGCCTCGATTTGCATGCTATCCTTGAAAATAATGCAAATTGTCAAGATCCTTGGCCAAATCACTTCCTGGCCAGTCATTTCCAAATAAAATCAATAATATAATTTTTCTAAACTTTCTTCTTATTTTTTCTCTATTTTTCCAATTTTTCCTCTATTTTTCATAACCATAAATTCTTCCAAAATTCCTAATAAAATAATTTCTTCAATTTTTCTTCATGAAAATTCCTAAAATAACATTTCTAATCTCTATGAATTTTCTGGGAATTTTTCAAAACCTCTTCCTATTTTTCTCTAATTAAGTTTCCTTTCGAAAACTGAACTATTCCTTTTTCTCATGTTTCTGGATATTTTTCCAGAATTTTATCCCTCTTATTTCTATTTTTACTCTATTTTTATTTATTTCAGCATTTAAATAATACTAAAAATAATCTCCGGTCATCTTCTCCGGCGTCGGCACACCGAAAAATTAAACTGACTATACCAGAAGATAGCTTACCTTGAGTCGATCCCTCTGGCCAAATTTGAGCTTGAAAGAACACTTGGAAGACCTCCATCCGAGCAAAATTCAGTCCGGTTCAGGCGAGATCCGATTTTTCCGGCGAAACTCCGATCACCCCTTAAATGAACTCCAAAATCTCTCAAAATTTTCAGAAATGATCCTTACCTCATGGGCAACAAAATCCCTATGGTTTGGTGCCTTAATTCGTTCAAAAATGAGGTCGATTTTAAGCTCAAATCTTGCAAAACTCTCTACCACTACATCCTCTATTTATAGCCGAATTCGAACCCCAAAACGACGGATCTTGCTTCACCCAAAGCCACTAAGGCCTTCCCGTGCCCTAGATCTGTCCAAAATGCACCGAAAGTTGCCCAAAAGACGATTTACTTAGGGTACATTATAGTTGCTTTCGGTCGAAAATTTGGCCATTTTCGACCAAATCAAAGCCAATTGTCGGCTAATATTGATTCTGGGGCCTTGCCCCAACGATCCTTGCCAATTTCTTGGGCCTTTCGCCACCGAATTCGGTGATAGGAAGGCTGGCCAGAAGCTTGGTCTGCCATGGCAGCTTCCAAGTTCTGGAAATTGCACTTTTGCCCCTTTATTTTGGATTCTTTACATTTTGGCATTTCCATGAAGCCCATGAACTTTCTATAACTTCCATTGAGTCCCTCAAACTTTGAGATCTTCATTTCTTCCTCTAAGATTCCCAAAAAATGTCATTTCGACCTCCCTCGGACAAATTCAAGAAATTGTACTTAGGCCCGAATTTTCATTTTGGTCGTAAATCCTTTTGTTTATTCTTGAAACCGCTAAAGGGTTGTTCTACATGCTAAATATGAACTTTATTGGGGTTCTTTTGACTTCTCAAAAGTCTCCTACGATAATTCGATTTTTCAGCCAGAATCATAGCTATATTTTAGCTGTACCGAAAATCATTCCTGATCCAATTTTTCTCGATGCTAAAAATCATTTCTTGATATTCTTAATAGGTATATGTCTATTTCTTTAGGTATATGAGCCCCCGGGCATTCCCTCTAGTCGATTCGGACATTTTCTTGGGCTATTCTGATACCGATTTTCTTTGAAACCACATTTTTCTTATTCGAAAGTTTTTTGGGTATTACACTGGCACTGTTCCTTCCCCTGCTGATGTGCAGAAGCTGTGCCACATTCTTGGTAATTAAATCTTCAAGATTTTCATTTCTAATGTTTCCTTTCTAGTTCATTATCATTCTCTGCAAATTTATAAGATCTAAATTTATGCACCACACCAGGCTTTGGTCGGGTACATGAATTCTAGGGAGAAACCAAAGTTTCCTTGTCCCTTAGCGAAGTGGAATTTGATGTTTGAATCTTACTTAGCAAAATAAAAAAAAGTGTAATATTCTGCCAGAAGATTTCGGGCTAAGCAGGGATTTGTAGTTCTTCCAGACCAAAGCTGCTGTGAAAGGGCCTCCAAGAGTCACAGAAGCAACCATATACTCTTGCAAGAACTTTTCGGTAAGATTCAACTGTTCATATCACCCCCAATTTTATTGTAATATTCTAACCAGTTAGTGAATGCTGAAGCTGAACATCTTATTTCAAGCTTCTTGCTCTCCCTCATTATGCATTCCACTGAATTTGAGCAATGTCGTTTGTTATTTAACATGTTGAATTCGCTGTTATTCCTCTTCTCATGCATATTTGATTTATACTAAGAATTAGGGTAAAGATAATTAAGGTCGATTCAGGATATTTAAAATTTGAAAGCATGTTGAAATCTGATGCTGAAAAAGATTAAAAGCTACAACTCCTAGCCAGACTGGAAAGACAATGTAGCTTTGGAACTTGCTTTACTAGAAATATAATACAAAGATTGCATCTTAACTTAACATGTATGTTTCAGATTTAGCTGCTTTCACATGCAGAGGATTATTTCAACTGCTTTCATCTCCCATTCTTTTGTAGCCTTTCAATTGCCTATCAGTTTGGCCAATTTTTATTCTTCCTGGTTTAGTCTTGGTCTCCCTTCCATATAAAGGCCCCATGAATATGATAGATTTCACATTCATTTCATTTCATGGTAAGGGAGTAGATATTGTAAATTAAATTCAGTCAGTAGCGAGTGAAAAAATGATAATAGAAAGTTGCAACAACCTTAGCAGTAAATCAATGCCCTATTGTACTGGATTATTAGATCTAAAGTTTGAATGATTGGACACATCAGTACCTAAGCAAAGAACTAGCCAAATAAATGTTTCAAGCTGTTAACAACTTTATGCTATTCTTTTTATTGGTTACTTTTCCTAATTTTTTCCCCTCGTTTTCAGTCACGGAAGTTACAAGAAAGTGGGTGGAACCCCAGATGGTTCCAAAGGGAAGGTGAAGATGGACCTTTTCGCTACGGGGGTGGTTATTGGGAAGCACGGGAATGGGGAAAATGGGACAGATGCCTTGATATATTTGGAGAATTTAACTAAGAGCTTGTTAATTCCTTTGAAGAATCCTTAATTAAATAAAGGTACATAGCAAGAAAAGCTCTAGTAAAACTGTCTTTTCCCTTTGTCAGCTTGAATATGGCTTACTTTAATAGCAGCTCCATTTTTCTTGGGTATCACATATTTTCGGGATAGAGATATATTTTCTTGGGTACACTTGAGATATATTTTTCCCTTTGTCAGGTTGACCTTAAACTGTGTCATTGATCCGCTTTAAGTGGCCTCTACAGTTGTGCTTATTCTTCCTCCCGGCCTCTGGTGTCATTCCTCTCCATAACCACCCAGGAATGACTGTTTTCAGCAAGCTTCTGCTCGGAACCATACACATTAAAGCGTACAATTGGGCAGATCGTCCCAGTTCAGACCTCGCTGAGTCCACCTCAAAACGTGAGTCCATCTGTCCCTCTGTGTGTATTGCAAAACCGATCGATCAGGAAAATTTGTCACTCGGTCTTTGATCCAAGTAAGTTGGTTTTGCAGCTAACCTAGCGAGGTTGAAAGCCGACAGCATCTTCACAACGCCATGCAACTCTCCTGTATTGTATCCGACATCAGGAGGCAACATCCATGAGTTCACAGCTATAACGCCCTGTGCGGTGCTGGATGTTCTTGGACCTCCATATTCTGGAGAGGATGGTCGAGATTGCTCGTTCTATAGAGACACTCCCTGCTTGGATTTACTGAGTAAGCAAAAACACTAACTCCTCATTCCACCGCAGCTTTGTCTTGCATACACGATCCCTGGAATGTTCATCTCGCTACTGTTGCATAGACCTCAGATTCACCTTACTTATCAGACTTTGAGGAAAATAAATCTTTCTTTACCGGCAGTTTTAAAATCGTCAGAAATTATTACTTTTACCAACGGTTTATGAAAACCGCCGGTAAATAATTTTTGAGAACCGCCGGAAAACTTTTCCGACGGAGGTATTTCCGGCAATTATAATTACCGCCGGTAAAACTTTTACCAGCGGTTTTTCAACTTTTTTCGACGGTTTTTTGACCGCTAGAAAAAGTTGAAACTCTTGTAGTGAGAGGTAAATCAGGGGATCAGCAAACATGTTTCAACCTCTAATACAACCACAAATGAGAGCGGTAAGTATTTTTCATTTTTAGAATCGCTCCTTACCTACTGATCTATCTCTTGGACAGGGCTCGAACACGGGACCTGAAGGCCCAAAGAACAACACCTCAGTAGTTAATGTACTTTGTAGGACAATACGACATCATTTATTGAATAATTTACTTAAAATGTAATTACTAGTTCAACTAAGGTAGAAATTATGATGATTAGACTCAAATTTATCTTTTTTTTATCAAAAATTATGAGACTGAGCAACGAGAGTTCCCGCAAGGGAAGGCATTCCAAGATAAAAATTTTTGATGATTAATTATATCATCACAAAAGTGTAAACCATCATGACCATCACTAAAAATAATGCTATAAGTCAATCATGTGATGTCTTTTTATTAAAGAAAGATAAAGAAATCACGTATTGTTATTTTCTCTACCTAGCACTTTCTCCAATAAGGAGACAACAAATGATTAATAATACCGTAATCAATTATGACTTTTAGTATTACTCATTACTAAAAGGTAGCTCAAACTTTAGATATAACTAGGTTTGACATCAAATGCATAAATAATTTAGAATCCTACATATATTTAGGATACGTAATATTAAATAACCCTAAACTTAAACCTAAAGCATATGCCTATCAATGAATAAAGATTTCGTTTTAAACCAATTAGGTATTAAATTAGGGTTTGAAAAATAAAAAGATTTACCCTTAAGTAAAAAATAATTATTTAATAAAATTTCTTATTATCGCTACAATCATATCTAATAAACTTATCCTAATTTTTTTCATACCAAGTTTATAAAATATACAATATCCAACAAAAATAACATACTAGGTCAAATCTTTCGACTTATTATATATATATATAGATTTTTTGTTGAATAACAAAAGAACCATAGTTGTTCTCCCATGACTATTATGTTATTCGGTGGCAAATTTAACGTTATATTCTTTGATTGAAAAGAATAAGTTTGATATGTTGCCTAATGCGAGTTTGCAAGGAAATAGAGTGATTGAGTCCCATCTTTATGGGTTCTAACCCCATTTAATTTGTCCATACTAGGTAAATGATCTGTTTCTACGCTATCAATTCACTGGGGAGAGAAAAAAAATCAGTTTAAATATGATCTTTTTTACTTAATTTTTGTAAAAATGGGGAGATTTGTCATTTTAAATGTTAAAGATGTTCTTGTTATTTTGCAAAGCTGATGGTGCTAGGTGTAATTTACCAACACAAAGTTAACCAGAAGGAAGAGCAAATGCCAACCCCGATCTCTGTTTCAAATTCCCGACATTTCTTCTCATTTTCTCAGCAACCAAACGGGGCTGAGAAAATCTGCCAAGGACCGGCGCCGCACCACCGCCGAAAACTGTACACCCGAGACTACCTTTCCGAGCCCGTGCACTGCAACATTCTTCGGTGAAAAAGACAAATCTAATCGCTCAAAACGATAAAGAAGCCATGTTTTGCTCAGACTTGTCACCGTGGATCTCATCAAAGCCGTTGATTCAATCTCTCTATTCATTCCCTTCTCAATCAGAACCGAACTCATTTAGCCCGCTTTCTGTTCCTCCGATTCGCTGCGGCCTCCGCGAACTCCGGCAGCGGATCGACACAGTGAAAAACACCCAGAAAATTACCGAAGCCATGAAGCTCGTCGCGGCGGCGAAGGTCCGGCGAGCGCAAGAAGCCGTCAACAATGGCCGCCCATTCGCCGAAGCGCTCGTCGATTTCCTCTACTCCATCAACGAACAGCTTCAGCTCGAAGACGTAGAAGTGCCTTTAACAAGCGTCCGGCCGGTCAAGAGAGTCGCCTTGGTCGTCGTCACCGGCGACCGAGGCCTATGCGGCGGATTCAACAGCGCGATTCTGAAAAAAGCCGAGAGCCGGATGGCCGAATTGAAGCAAAATGGGGTAAACTACACTGTCATCAGTGTTGGGAAAAGGGGTAATTCTTATTTCCGTCGAAACCCTAATATTTCTGTTGATAGATTTGTAAAAGGATGTGGTTTTCCCACAGCCAAAGAAGCTCAAACAATTGCAGACGTTGTTTTCTCTTTGTTTGTTAGTGAAGAGGTTGATAAAGTTGAGATTCTGTACACTAAATTTGTGTCTTTAATTAAGTCTGATCCTGTGATTCAGACATTGCTTCCATTGAATGGGAATTGGGGTGATGCAAAAGAAGATGAATTCTTTAGGTTGACAACAAAGGAAGGGAAATTGGCTGTGGTGAGAGATTCAATTAGGGTTAAGAGAGGGGAATTTTTGTGTAATTTTGAATTCGAACAAGACCCATTTCAGATTCTGGATGCAATGATGCCTCTGTATTTGAATAGTCAGATTCTTAGGGCGTTGCAGGAGTCATTGGCTAGTGAGCTTGCAGCTAGGATGGGTGCAATGAGCACTGCAACCGATAATGCAGTGGAGTTGAAGAAGAATCTGTCAATTGCTTACAATCGGGAACGACAGACGAAAATCACTGGTGAGATATTGGAGATTGTGGCTGGTGCCGAGGCACTAAAATAGTTGTACTGGTCTTGCCCGTGTTCTTTTTTCAGTTTGATCCTTCTTTTTTCTCAGTGCTTGTGCGGCTGACAGTTTTGCTTCATTGAAGAACCGAACCATCACAAGTTAGAAAACAACTAGGGATTGGTGCTGTTAGACTAGTATAATGATTTTGAGCCTTGTTTCAAGTGTTCCGTGATTTATGATCTACATTGTCCAACCTGATCCATAGTTGAGTTGTTTCAACACTACATTCTCAGTGGTGATCGACGGTAAAAGCAGATTTGACTTCACACAATATGCTTTATTCCTAATTTGGTGGGTGTTTCTACTTCCTCATAGTTCCCTTTGAGGTGCTTGCTAATCAGTTTGCAGCTCATGTTATTTTGGCTCGTATTGCCAAGCAGTAAAGCTCCCTGGCACCAGAAATAGCCAAATATATATGGGCAAGTGAACCTCAGAAGTAGTGTTGATCAAGTATAAATTGTGGGAATTAGTTTGATTTTTGATGCCTGAAGTGGTGAAGTCGGTGGTGCACTCCCAAAAAGTATATGGTTTATATGCAGATCAAGATGTAGATTTAACCCTGGTGCAGTTCTTACGGTAGGAGTAAAGATATCTCCCAAGTCTCTTGCTTCATTTGTCATATGAAGCTTTGGAAGGTGAAGGGGTTTATGGGTTTTTGGTATTATAAAATTCTTGGGATACAATCAACATGTTTAGTTCAAAGTTCTATGTTAAAATCTGTGAACTTCATACCAATGACTGGATTGAGAAGTGGCATTCCAATTGTTTTTACTTCCATTGTTCCTCTTGACTCCTCCCTTGAAGTCTCCTACAAGAGATTCCTCAGTCATCTTTGTAATGCCAGCTCCTTGGAGGTATGATAATGGCAACTGTTCTGTTCAAGAACACTCAAAAACTACTTTCTTGTCTCATTCTCCAAATGCAGTTCCCGAACTTGTACTTGGAAGCCAAAAACATTAGTGGGCAAATGACCCATGTCTTTGTAAGAAACGAGCATGTGCTAATGGCCTTTCAGAAATGGTAACATTCATGCCAGCTACAGAAGTCCAGCGAGTGCAATCAGAGCTTCTTGGCAGGTGTATTTGGGTTTAACCAACTACAGCTGTTATTTTTCATGCTGATGCAGCAGAAAATCTTACTTTCACCCTTCTACAAATTTTTGTAGGACAACTCGGAGAAGTTGATGTAGTATGAATGATAGTGGATAAGAAAGTTTTTGGATTTGTAGTGTTTATAAATTTTTCGAACTAGATTCTACTCCCTTTTGCAACAAGGTAAGTTGTTAAGTTACTGTAATTGCAGTCTGCCCTTTGAACCCGAAGGCTTTCCTACCCGCATTAGCGACTTCTTTGAAGCTGACTAAATTAGCAGGGGACAAAGTTTGATGCATTTGAGGGGAGGCTCTCTCTCTCTCTTACAGGTTCTGCTCTCAATATCGAGCAAAATGCTGAAGATCTGCCTCTAATCCACATCTTCTTAGCCTGGTTCACTGATTCCTGGGAAAATGCTGTTCTTTGATTCTTTCATAGTCAAAAGGTGTACAACTTAATCAACATGACATCAATAGGCCATTTTCATCTCTACCCTTCAAAGTACATCGGCAATTTGTTGATATCCCATTGGAATGATTCTTGACTGGTTGGTCACAGAGGATTAGTAACTCACATTTAACTGCTTTCTTTACACCTTCTCTTCCTAGAAATGGAATTATTCCGATGCTTTTCTGCATCTTTTTCTCATGGTTGTCTTCAGCATCTCATATTTTGTCCAATCTCAAGATTGTTCTGCTTCGTCTGCATGGCTGATTGGTTTGTGAAATAAGGTCAGTTCCTCTTGCCTCTGTGAACAGATTTTCTTTGCTGTGCTTTGAAACTCTTTGGCTACTTCATTTCTAGCTAGGATTATCAAACAATATCCATTCACATTTATAAATTTCTAATGTTAAAAAGTTTTTTTCCTGGGACCCGTGATATATTTGATGAATTGGGGGCGCCGAGCCGATGGATCCAAAAGACAGATGGTTTTGTTCATGCATGAAAACATGATTCATTTGATCTTTATTCTTTTTCTTTAAAGTTTTCCTTATAAGTTCATCAGTAATCATAGTTGATCTAGAATAATGCCAAAACTCCTATCGTAAAATCATTCCAAGATCACAATCTTAAGAGTCTTGACCTTTGTAAGTGCACTTTTTTCCTATCTTATCTCTTTTTCATTTTGTCTTCCTCTTTTCTCATATCGTCAGCACAGCCTTCCATTTGTTTCCTTGTGCATACTCATGGAAAGGGGGAAGAAATGCATAATGAATGAATGGCTTGTAAGCCATAATGTAATTCACTCAAGGTTTGATCTCAATTCATGCACTTGATTTACTGAATGCAGTTAAAAGGCCGACAATGTAATGTGAAGTCGTCCTCTTAACATTACTAAACTTTTGGGAATTTCTAAAATATTTAAGGCCATCACTGTCTTATATAATGCAAAAGATGATTTATATAATATAAAGAGTTTTGTATAACACGAAACGGCTTTATATAATATATTTTTTGCATTGTATATCAGACAGTTGTATTGTATATATATTCTTTAAGTTTTGTAAGATACAAAATACCCTTTGAATTGTAATTGATTTTCGTTGGCATTCGTTGAACTTTATGGGTGTGTTTGATTGGAATTGTTTTCCATAAAGAATGTTACATCAATGAAATTTTTTTTATACTTGTATGTTTGATTGCTTAATATTTTTTATAGAAAATTTTTATGATACAACACATTGAGGCATAAGAAGAAGTGATAATCGTTTTCTATGGAATTGAAAAATATTTTCTTTTTCCATCTTTTTCCAATCAAATACACCTTACTTTTATTTTATAAAAGGCTATCTTTTATTATTTAAATGCATAATTTTTTATTATTAAAAGACATCTTTCCTTGTGCTATTAGGTTCTAGAATATGGATTTAAACTAATTTTGTAAATACATTAAATTGGAGAAACTAAACTGGAAATTGAAAGAAAACTAAGAAAGAATATATGGGGGGGGGGGGATGTATATAATTAAGATATAAATAGTGCTACATTTTGATCACTAAAAAATACCTTTCTTTTTGGGGCATGGCCACTTTTTTATCATATTTTGTAATTTGATGGTGCTTTAACCATATAATTCACCAATTTGATTGAAGTAAAACTTACAATATTACTAAATAAGTCTTAACAAAGAATTTGTCATGGGTAATGTACGATGTCCACTTGAATAAAAAGTGAAAATTTTTACCAAATTAATCATAATTTAACGATTTCCCCATTATTAACAAGTAAATAAAAAAAAATAAAAATAGTTGTCTAATTTTATTAGGGTGTGTTTGATTGCATTATTTAGAATTTAATTCTAGATAATATTAGCTAGAAAATAAAAATCACCCTATTCTCTTTGAAAATAAATTTTATGAAAAGAAATTTTAAATATTTATACCATATATATTTTTTTATAGAAAAATTAAGATATTTAATTATTTTTATAAAAAATATTATAATAATTATATATTTTTATAATAAATATATACAATCAAACACACTTTTAACGTGTGTAGCCAATTATGGTGGAAATTTTTTCACAATGTCCACGTTCGTCAGATTCAGGGACCCACGTCTGATGCATGGCGGCTGCAATTCTCGGAAGGAATCTCGCAGAAGAATTCATGGATCTGGCTAGCACGCCTTGAATAGAAAATATCGGAAAATTAGTAAATTACCAGCGTGATTGGAAGATTCCCTTCTTCTTCGTCAAGCAAGTAATTCAGACGGCTGGAATTTAAGAAAATCTGATTGGATTCTGGTGAGACATTATATGTTTATATATACTTCTCCTGTTTTTGTCTCAATGGGCCTCTAAATACATTGAACGACGGCTTGTGGGTCACAATGGGCAGGAGTTTTCTTATATATTTGAGATGATGTCTAGGACAAAAAAAAAAAAGTCGGTTCTGGCTTCGCTACTTGCCCTCGCTTTTCCCTGTCCCTTCGCTCATTATAATAATAATCCCCCACATTCACTGACATGGCTTCTTAAACAAATTGGGTCTGAAGCTTTGGAGCCCTGGACGAGGTAGATTTGAATCATTTTGATCAAACCAATTCATCGAATTGAAGATTCATCTGTGTGTAATTTCTGGGTTTTGATTTGCAGGGTAACCGTTAATGGAGGGAAGGTATTCGTTTAGGAGCGAAGAGTTTGAGGAAGAAGATGTCTGGGCGGTTCTCGGAGATAGAAGAGGTTTAACTAATTCCAAGGTTGGTTTTTCCGAATCTTCTTCCACCGGCAGTGCTATCTCCAGGAAGCTTCCCACCGCCGTCAGGATGATCCCAAGGGCCGGCGGCGGGGTCAGCGGGGGCGAGGCCAAAGAGGTTCGGCAATCGGCGCCGGTGAACGTGCCGGACTGGTCGAAGATATACGGGAAGAAGGCGGGGAAAGGGTCGAGCTCCTCCACCGCACCTCCGCCGTGGCTGGGCGGGGGCGGGGGGAAAGGGAGCTGGGACAGTGAGGAAGACGAAGATGAGGATTCGGACGGGAACGTAATGCCGCCGCATGAGTGGATTGCGAGGAAGACGGCGAGGAGCCAGACGACGTCGTTTTCTGTGTGCGAAGGGGCTGGGAGGACTCTCAAAGGGAGGGATTTGAGCAGGGTCAGGAATGCTGTGTTAACCAGAACCGGTTTTCTGGAACGATGACGATCAATTAAAAGCGCATTTGATTTGATGTAAATGAAGATGATTGGTGTTGCTAGTTGTTGTTTTAATAGTTGTACTGGCAGTAGCAGCAGCAGCAGCAGCAGCAGCTGCATGCACTAGCACTAGTGTGTAAGATTGGATATTGGGTTTGGGTGGTGGTGTTAGTTTGTGTGGTGGAATGGTATGGTATGGAATGGGGGAATCAATTGGCTCCACTTCTAATGTAAATTGGTAGCCTCATTGATGATTCATCCATGGGTTTCCTTTTCTTTTCCTTCCTTTGCAGTCTTCGTTCCTGGAGTTGTTGTCTTTGGTGGCTGCTTGAGGTTCCTTCTTTTCTCTCTCTCTTTCCTTTCTATTCTTGTTTCCTCCCTCTCTCTCTCTCTCTCTCCCCTACTCTTAATTGTGCTTTTGTTTCCTTTGTATCAAATCTTCATAGGCCACATTTGAAATGCCCATAATTTATTGAATTAGAATTGATCTAAACCTTTATTTTGATACAATTAAGACTAATAATGTTATCAATTTTGATTCTTAACATAATATTAAGAATGGACAAAGCATGTTAAGATTTGATTACTCAAAAACACCTTAAAAGAGTTTATTTATATGGAGTTTTTTTTTTGTTTGTTCATTGATTTAAGTTTTACTTATATATTAATAATTAAAAACTTATTTGCAATAACAGTTTTCTTATTATAAAATGACGGTTTATTGAGAGTCACCCTTTACTTATGTTATGTCATTTTGATGGGACAAACGGAAAAGCATGATGATTATATAAAGAGCAGAGAATGAATAATCCCCTTATTTAGAAAATTCCAAAATTGTCTAATAAAATATTTAAGAATAATTTAGCTATTAAGTTAAAAATTTTAAAATTATTATAAAAGAGTTAACGTCTTATTATCTACTAACTTCATAATATATAATGTGTACAATTCAAAACTCTCTTCTCATCTTACTCACATCCGTAAGATTTATGAATTTATATTTAGAATTGAGGACATCATATTCAATGATTTATGCAAGAGAGATTTTCGATCAATAAATGTGTCTTAAACTAGTGATGGAAATTTGCAATTCTCATTCCAAAAACGTTTTTAAAATGGCCATGCAACATGACAAAAACAAAGGCTAAAACAAGTGATAAGGCATAAGGTTAAGAAAATGGAGTGTGACGTGCCACCAAACGAGTAACTTTTATTATTATTTGTTACTGTTGCTGCTATTATTGTTTTTGGTTGTTGGGTTGATTTATATTATTATTATTATTAGTGGCATAGAATAGGAATAGGAATTGGTAGAAATGAAGAGAAGAGAACAAATTGCATTTTGCTTGGTCTAGTTGGGCCCCGATTGGACATTTTGGGCAGGCGCGGGCGGGCGGCCTTGTTTAAGTGCCGAATTTTGTCCTGCAGCTGCAGCCGTAAAATCGTTCATGATTTTATTATTTTAACTCTTATTGGGTCGATCGTGTCCGTCCCTTTCATTCGCCATAGTATTTGCCGACGTGGGAAATTATAAAAAAAATATATATATATATACTTGTGCGGTTCAGTGACTGACGTCTCCTACTAATTGTCTGCCACTGTTATTGTTGTATAATTAAAAAATGAGACTTTTGGCGGTACAATTTTAACTCTTATTAGGTGCATTGACCCATGTGGAAATAATAATGAGTGTATAGCAGGCGGTAAATAACAAAACATGAGGCTACGTTTTTTTTTGAGTTTTAATTTTTAATTTTGAATTTTAGATTTATTTTGAATTTTTTAGTTTAATAATTTATTTTTAAAAAATAAAAACACGTTTTATTTATCATTCTAAAAAATTATTTCTCAAAATAAAAAACTAAAAAGTGTATTATGTTTAGAATTTTAAGAATAATTTTTTAATGACATTTTATTCAATAAATTTAATTTTTTAAGTAGTTTAGAACTATTTAATATTAATATATTACTAAAAAATATATACATTTTAAAGTTAGTGGATCTTGTAATATTTTTTTTCGTTATAATAATAATAATAATAAAATATGAATAAATAAATAAATTGTTCCCTATTTTCTATGTTTTAGTTGTTTTGACTGAAAATAGCCAAAACAACCTTTTATTGTTTTAAGTTTTTTTTATAATTTTTTTTCTTGTTTTCAAAAATACATTTTTTAAAACAGCAAAGTAAATACGTTTTCACTATCTTACAAAACTGAAAACTAAAAATGAACTAAAAATAGTAAAAAGAACGAGTCCATAGGGATTCAAATTTTTATGGTGTTTTGAAAGATATAATTATTGTTAGAAGACACCATTGACTAGAAAGCAACAATAAGGTTAGAAGACAAATTGTTCAAGTGGAGGCAGGGTCATGATGCGCCATGTCGTCCCTCCAAGGGTTCCATCCGCACAATGTAAAGATGGGGTCCATGAGAATGGTAGCCATTTTTCGAAAGTTCACTCTAAGTGTGTATAGATTGTGACCACATCTAGATTTATTTGGATAGTGAATAAGGGTAAAAGTCGCTCTCCCTAGGATTGTTTGAGTGAACCTCAGACACTTAAGTCATAAAAAAAAAAAAAAAAAAGAGTAGAGACATAAAAATCTAAGACAATATCGATGATCAAAATAAGAGACTAACTAGCTAATGAATAAATACTCGACTAATTCAAGATTATGTTAGTAAGTCACGTCACGAGTCAAGAGTTCTACAAGTATCATTGCCCAAGAACCCGTAAATATTATTAATGTGCAAGGCTCATTCATTCTTTTTTTTTTTTATTTCACAAATAATATATAGTCAATCATTCATAATGTGAAAAGTCAATTGGTGCATTCAAAGATTACACATATAACACGTTTTTATTTTAATTTAGGTGACTCTAGGTCTTAGTCCGTCTAATTAAGCTATTTTAGATCTCATTGTTTTACTTAATTCTGGTTCAATCAAGAAAATGAATCTTCTACGAACTTGAGAATAAATCAATTTTACTTAAGAGTTGAACTACCCAACCTGAATAAGGTTCTTTCTATGATAAGTTCAGTCATGATTTATAATTACATTCTTGATGTGGCACCAACTTAAATTACTAGAATACCCCTACGCGCTGATAGTCTCACCTCCCACGTGGATCACCTGAGAGACCGACACGTGGCCAGTCAACACTCCAAAACGGAGTCCGAGAAATCCGGGCCGAACTGTAAGACCTGTTCCAACTTGACCGGGATTCTCGGGAGTCGTGCCCACTTATCTCGGGTATCCCAAAACGGGTTTGCCTATAAAAGACAAGGACTCTCGCCAGGTATACCTAAGCTCTACAGCTCTTTCATTTACTTCTACCTGCATTTACTCTACTGACTTGAGCGTCGGAGTCCACCCCGGGGGATCTTAGCCCCGGCCCTCCATTGTCTTGCAGGTCCTACACCCGAGGTCCGACATCCCCAAGTCCGAGGTTCCATTCCCGAGGTCCAGTCGCAGAGGTGGCACGTGGTGGTCGGTCCCAAAAACCATCATCATTTGGCGCCCACCGTGGGGCCGACGTCCAGACTCGCTAGCCTCTTCATTCCCTACCTCGCACTTCGGACTTCAACTCCTCACTTCAGACCTCGGTCTTTCCACGAGTGTCAAACGACTTTCGCTCCTTGTCGTAATTGACTACATGGCTCCCCGAAGAGACGTGACTCGCAGCCAGGTCGGAGCCAATCTAGAAGCCCCGCAACAAGGAGAGAATCCATCACCTCCAGTCAATCCCATGCCGGAGGACCGACTCACCAGGTTGGAAAACCAGGTCCAACAGCTAACTGAGTTGTTGACTGGTTATCTACACCAGACTGAGCAGCATCGTTCTCATGTGCCCTCTCAGCGGGCGGAGCATCAGTCTCCTCCTCCAGCTCGGGAGCCTCGTCAATCTCGCCTGACAGGCCAGGAAATCCACTCCTCTGAGGCGGCAGGATCCACTTCTGCTCCCTCACAAGAAAGAGGGACTTCGCAGGAGAGACGATTGCGTTTCCTAGAGAAGCAAGTCCAAGAACTCAGGAAGGGAAAGGAAGAGCTGCTCCATCTCGGCTCTAACCAACCCTTGAGTAGGGGCATCATGGCAGAGGTTCCACCAGAAAGGTTTCGTATCCCCTCCATCAAGCTCTATGATGGAAGCACAGATCCCTATGACCACGTCGAGCTTTTCTCTTCTCACATGCTGGTGCAATCGGGGTCGGACGCAATGTGGTGCCGGGCATTTTCGGCTACTTTAGAAGGACATGCCCGGACCTGGTACTCCTGTCTTTCCCATCGTTCCATCAACTGTTGGGAAGAGCTGAAGACCTGTTTCTTAGCCCACTACGCTCCCTTGAAGCGCCACCGAAAGTCTTCCATGGCTCTGGTAAGCATCAAGCAAAACCAGGGTGAATCCCTAAGGGATTTTGTGGCAAGGTTCAACGAGGAGGCATTGAGTATCGATGAGTTCGACCAGCGGATCGCGATGGTGGCTCTTCAAAATGGCTTGAGAGCTGGGCCATTTGCTCAGTCCTTGGCCAAGACTCCACCTCGTACTTTCACAGAGGCCCTAGCCCGGGCTAACAAGTACATCAACGCCGAAGAGGTGATGAAGGTGAAGCGGGCGGAACAACCAGACAGGAAGGAAAGAGAAAGGGAGAAGAAAACACCAGTTGCAGAGCAGAAGACGGACTATTGCCTCTCCCGAGCTCCAGATCACCTGGGTTTTGGGGGTGCACGTGGAAGCCCGATGAGTTATACTCCCCTCAATGCCAGTCGAGCCGAGATTCTACTGGCATTAGAGGATAAGGATTATTTGCGGCGTCCTCCACCGCTGAGGTCTCCACCCAACACTCGAAGCAAAAGGAAGTATTGCCGATTTCACCGCGACCATGGTCATGTTACAGAGGACTGCATCCAGTTAAAAGAAGAGATTCAAGAGCTTATCAACCGGGGTTACCTCCGAGATTTCGTTGGCCAAGAAGGCATGAGTTCGGGTAGAGTTGAGTCCAAGTCGGAGGATAGGAGAAGGTCTCCTACACGGGATCGCTTCCGAGAGCGAAGTTGGACACCGTCCCGGAGAGAAGGAAAACAGCCCGCTGGGGATGGATGAGCTCTGGGACCTGTTGCAAATTCGCAAAGCTACGTGTAATCAGTGCATTGCTACGGTGTTAGAATCCTTAAGTCCGAGAGGCATATCGACTAAAAGACATGGAAGGCAAGTCCTTGAAGCATACTTGGAATGTCCAAAACTTAAGGAAGTTTCTTCAATGAGGAAGGGAATTCCTCGAACCTCTATGTACTTTTTTTTACGACTAATGGCAAGACTTCGGATTCTCTCCATCTAACAACAATCTCACAGAGGCCAGCACTTCGCCAGAGAAAAATCCAAGGGTCACGAGCCCTAGGCCGTCCCCAAAGGTGGACTAATGGCCCCGGAAAAAACTCTAGCCAACACCCTCCTTCGCGTGGGAGTGGCTACAATCCAAGGGTCACGAGCCCTAGGCCGTCCTCAAAAGAGGACTAAGGGCCACGGAAAAACTCTAGCCAACACCCTCCTTCGCGTGGGAGTGGCTACAATCCAAGGGTCACGAGCCCTAGGCCGTCCTCAAAAGAGGACTAAGGGCCACGGAAAAAACTCTAGCCAACACCCTCCTCCGCGTGGGAGCGGCTAAAATCCAAGGGTCACGAGCCCTAGGCCGTCCTCAAAAGGACTAAGGGCCACGGAAAAAACTCTAGCTAACACCCTCCTTCGCGTGAGGGGTTGGCTAAAATCTAAGGGTCACGAGCCCTAAGCCGTCCACAAGCCGAAGATGGACTAAGGGCTAAGGAAAAGTTCAGAGCTCAACACCCTCTTTCGTGTGGGAGTTGCGGAAATTCAAGGGTCAAGTGCCTTAGGCCGTCCACAAATCAAAGATGGATTAATGGCTGAAAGAAACTCAACACCCTCATTCGCGTTAGAGTGGCGAAAGTCCAAGGGTCAAGAGTCCTAGACTGTTCTCCAATTAAGGAAATATAGAAGGTCAGGGAAGAAAAACCACAGTTGGGCACAAGTTAAATGAAGCTCAATAGGCGCGACCTACCTTGGGAAATCTCAAGCCACGCTTGCAAAAAAGAAGAGCCAAGGAAACAGGTTAGTCAAGTTAAGCCTTGTCTTAAAGATTATTTTGTTATCATTAAACAAAGAAAAAGTCCAAAGGTCGGCCATGGCTAACCCAAGGTGATATAAAAATATATATACATATTTATATATATAATAAAATAATAATAAATATTAAAGTCTCAAGGGTCGGCCATGGCCGACCCAAGGACACCCCTCTAAATATATATATATTGTATATGTATAAAATTAGATATTACAAAAAAAAAAAAAAAAAAAAAGAAAGAAGAGAAAATCGCTGAAAGAAGAAGCAGGAGGGAGGCGGCCATGGCCGACCTCGGCCATGGCAGCTTCGGCCAGGGCTGAGCGCCCCGGCCCTGGCCGACCTCGGCCAGGCCGAGCCAAGTGCTCGGCCGTGGCCGAGGAGCTCGGCCTCGCCGAGATCTGGCGAGGCCGAGCATGGCCGAGCCAGAGCTCGGCCATGTCGGCCATGGCCGAGCATGGCCGAGCCAGAGCTCGGCCATGTCGGCCATGGCCGAGCTCAGCCAGCTCGGCCATGGCCGAGGAAGCTCGGCCTCGCCAAGGCGAGGCCGAGCATGGGCGACCTCGGCCGCGGCCGAGGTCGGGCCAGGCCAGGCCGACCTCGGCCGCGGCCGAGGCAGCCTGGCCAATCGACCTCGGCCAGGCAGGCGCCTGGCCGAGGAAGAAAGAAGTTTTTTAAAAAAAAAAAATAATAATAAAAGCAAAGAGGAAAAAAAATATATATAAATAAATAACAAATAAAAAAAGAAAAAAGAAAGGAAGAGAAAAATTAATCCCAAAAAGTGAAGAGTTTGGCAGTCTCATACTTAAAAATACTCCTATACGTTCTGGGAAAATCTACAGTCGAATAGACTCAGAAATTAAGCTACTCCTCGACCTAGTGTGATTCTCAGCTCAGCTCAAGGAGTGGGGGGCAAGTGATGTGGCACCAACTTAAATTACTAGAATACCCCTACGCGCTGATAGTCTCACCTCCCACGTGGATCACCTGAGAGACCGACACGTGGCCAGTCAACACTCCAAAACGGAGTCCGAGAAATCCGGGCCGAACTGCAAGACCTGTTCCAACTTGACCGGGATTCTCGGGAGTCGTGCCCACTTATCTCGGGTATCCCAAAACGGGTTTGCCTATAAAAGACAAGGACTCTCGCCAGGTATACCTAAGCTCTACAGCTCTTTCATTTACTTCTACCTGCATTTACTCTACTGACTTGAGCGTCGGAGTCCACCCCGGGGGATCTTAGCCCCGGCCCTCCATTGTCTTGCAGGTCCTACACCCGAGGTCCGACATCCCCAAGTCCGAGGTTCCATTCCCGAGGTCCAGTCGCAGAGGTGGCACGTGGTGGTCGGTCCCAAAAACCATCATCAATTCTACAAGTTGGTAGTCAATTCAAATATGGATAAATTTGGAATAAACTCCTTTTCCTAAACCTTAGTGTTGCAGCTTGTCTTTTAGGGTAGGAGTTCTCTTAGAAAAGACATCATACTTGAGAGGAGATGTCTTCCTGGAGGGGTTTTTCTTTAAAAAAAAAAAAAGTTATCCTGAACAATATCATGTCTCCTATCTAAAAGAATAGCACACTCCCTGTAATATCTCAAAATTTTAGAAATGATAATAATTATTAAATTTCAGCATTTGTAGTCCGTATTGAGTATTCTATAGTGGCCAATTTCATGAAAATGGAAATAGGGGATGGAGAGAAGGAGAGCTTGCGAGGGAGCTGGGGGCTGAGAGATCGGGTGAGGGAGAGAGCTCAACTGAGAGAGAGAGAGAGAGAGAGAGAGAGAGGCGCGGCGGCCATGGGAGCTAGCCGAGTGAAGCTTGTCCATGGTAGCCGAGCAAAGCGACAGCAGCGAGGAGGGACGACGCGGGTAGCAGCAGCAGCAGCGTACGAGACCGTGGGAGGTGGAGTTGGAAGCGGTGTCGGGCAGCGGTGCCACTGGCCGGAGGTGGCGACGGCTGGAGGAAGGAGGCAGCAGCAGGTGGCTGTTGGTGCATGTAGTTGTATTGGTGCGTCGAGGCAGCTGTGTGTAAGAAGAAGAAAAAGAAGAAGAAGAAGGAGGAGAAGAAAGGAAAAGAAGGGAGAAGAAGAAGAATGGCGCGGAGAGCAGAGGCAGGGAAGAAAGAGAAGAAGAAGAAGGAAGGAGAAGGAAGAAAAGAAAAGAAAGGAAAGAAAATAAAAGAAAAGGAAGAAAACAAGAAAAAATAAAAGAATTTTGAGATTTTTCGACATGGAAAGTGATCAGGTACGTGAGTAAAAATTAGTAGAAGCGTGATATGTTTAAGTTATAAATTTTACGTGATTAGAATTAATTAATTTAAGTCTCGGTTGTGTTATCTGCTAGGAAATGTTTTAATTTGCATCTAGAGCACAAGAGAGGCTGAAAGCAGCTATTTTCAGGCAAGCTCCTAATTCTCTCCCCGTGTTCTTTATTTTTGGTGAAAGTCTCCGTAGTTTCTTGCATTTTAAGCCCTCCCTCACCGTGACTCGGTTCCACGCATTAATAATTATAATCCGCGTGGCAACCACCCTATGACTTATGTTTTATTAAATGAGTTTATTATTAATGGAGTGAGTTAAGAATATGATGATTTGGCGTCATTCCTCTTGTCCGTCACGGAGCTTCGTATCGCTCTGCTTCCCTTGGGAATGATGCCGAACCTATTGGGTTAAGTTCTTAGAAAGGTTGATCATGGTTTAATGGGGTTATATTAATGATTTATTATGTATGTTGAGATGGTTTTATGTGAATAAGAAAGAATGAGAATGGTATCACGATATTATGTGGTTATGTACAGGAAGAGTTATGGAGAGATGTTGTGTAAAGATGTGCTAGGAAGATATAAAGTTAATAGTGTTTATGTGTGTCTAAGGGTATGGGGTACAAAGTCACTAATTATCGACCGTAGGTCGTGGGCGTTGATGGCTGGATGTATGGGTGCCAGTCATCGACTGTTATGATAAGCGTTAGACGGGCCAGAAGAGCTGGTACTACCAGATTCCCACCTTGGCTTGTGCATACCATGATGTGTGTGCTACATAGGGCTTGAGTTGCATCCACTTGGGGACATGATTTGTGTGTGTTGGGGTGTGTGAGCATCTGCATGCCCTGGTTGGTCTAAGAGCTAACCTGGGTTCTTTAGGTGAGCCGATGCATTTAGAGGCATTTCGCATGTGTGAATTCTTATGTGGGCGTTAACATGGCCTGATGCTTGGTTTATGGGGGTCTTGTCATCACATTTATGCTACAAAAGCCGTTGCATTTCTTATTTGCTGCATTGCATGGTGAGAATGTGCGTTTTAAGTGATAAGTATGGGTGGTAGGCGTGGTCACGGTAAGACCTTGGGGTGAGACCCAGGGTGGCGTGATCCATGACGTGGCCATGGTAAGACCTCGGGGTGAGACCCACGGCGGCGTGGTCCACGATAAGACCTTGGGGTGAGACCCACGGCAACATAAAGACCTTGGGGTGAGACCCACGACAACTTAAAGACCTTGGGGTGAGACCCACGACAACTTAAAGACCTTGGGGTGAGACCCACGGCAACAGATTACGTTGTGAGCGACACATGTAAAGGAAATGGTATGGAGGTAGCCTATAGAAGGCTGCTAACAGGTATATGTGTGGGACTTGGGTGCCAATGTGTGTTTAATGTGGGCCCCAAGGACCGTTTATGTGAATTTATTGTATGTTTATGCATCTGAAAAATAGGGTAAGCATTGGGCATTGCATGACATGACGTTGCATTGGCATGAATTGCATAGGGTGTTATGGGAAGAGTCTTGTCTATACCCTTCAACCTTCATTTCTAGAGCTTGTTGAGTCTCATGACTCACGTTTGCTTTACATCATTCCAGGTTAGCATATCCTGAGATCGTAGGTACGCTCGTTAAAGTCGAGTCATGATAGCAAGTGCAAAGCTCTCCCGAACCTAGATCCTGGGTGTCGTGTGTCTGGATCAGGGTAACGTTTTATGTTTTTGAGATTGACGTATGATATGTAAGCTCAGGTGGGCCTAAGTGATGAAAGGTTTGTAAAGACGATCATGAGATGTATAATTAAATAAAAATTATGATTTCTAAAAGGGTTGTGAGTGTGTTGTAGTTGTGTCATTGTTCGATATCATTTAAATAGTGACCCTCTCACGGATCCTCTTTGTGCACGAGGAGGCTCCGGGAGGCGGGCCGTTACACTTCCACATGTGCTTGTCACGTGTTCCAGTTACTGACCAGTGGCTATAAATAGCCCTTGACCCCTCATATTCATGGGCCTTATCTCATTCCCTAATCGACAACACAAGTTCTCCTAAAGAAGCACATTTTTCCCAAATAACTCTCTAGTGCATCCTACAACACATTCTTGTAAAATTTCATTTGCATTCAAACTTCACCGTGGCTTCATTTGACTTAAGTATTGGAGGGCTTGTGCGAGAGAACTTCTTGTGTGCCTTCTGACTTGTTTTTTTCCTTACAAGTTTTCCTTGAGGCCTATTTCAGTTCCCTCAGACATATAGGTTTGTCCTTCTGCTAGGTTCTACCATCTTTCGAAACTCCTCTCGTGACAAATTTTAATTGTTATATTCAGCTAACAACAATTTGATATCGTTTATAGGAATCAAGCAAAAAGTTAGTACATGGCAAGAAGAAGGCCCATTCGTGCAGGAGAATTGTAGCAACCAAGAAGGAGAATTTGCTTGAGCAAGAGCAAGTTCTCCCAGAGAACATCCTTTAGTAGCCTTTCCAAAGCAACTTCTCCATGACAAGTTTTTGGTCCAAACTCAGCATAGTGCATTATTGATCAAGTCAAGAAACAGTAATGGCCTGAACAAGAAGCCATTGACAGACCTCCATAGAAGCAGATAATCAGTTCCCCAGGCATCTACCAAGATAAGAGACCCTCTCTCAAGCAACTAGACATCTGCAGGAGACTCACTCGTGGGATACTCAGCTTCTAGTCCTGCAAAAGACTCACCTCCATGTCTTACAGAAGACACATCTCCAAGTCTCATGGGAAAAACTCTAAAACTCATCCCTTTGGTCCCCCTAGTTCATTTGAACCACATCCTTCAATGGTCCCCAGAGCAAAATATGAAGCCTTATAACAACAACTTGCAGAGGGAATGTAGGCACTTCAAGAAATGGTGGGGTTGCTATGAAACATGGTCCCTCACAGTGTGCTGCCACTTACTTTAAAGAAATTCGTTCCTGAATTAGATCCTCGACAAGGAGCTCCATAAGGGGATCTAGAAGAGCTTTTATAATAATGCTACTCCAGAGACTCAATCACAATCTTTTCCTCAAAGGACTTAATTGAGGTCTCCTCCTCGAAGGACATGTTCCTAGGTTTCCTCTCCTTGCCAAGTTCAAAATTGAGAGAGAGGGAGGGATTGTAGAACGCCAAAAGATGATAGGTGAAGCCCTCGAAAAGGGAAGATCCCATAAACCATGGCTAGAGAAGAAAATCATTAGTACGACAATACGAACAAAAATAAATTTTTTACCGTGTATCAGATACATGCAACGAAATATAATATAGAGCTTGGGTATTAAATCAACATGCATATTTAACAATTGAATACATAAAATAAATCTCATACCTACTGTCTAATGTAAGGTTGGGGTACAGAAATAGTTTTTGTACTGAAACTGAATCTACCTCAAGATGTGGTGGTCCTAGTCGGTCTACACCTAGTATGCAAAAAGGTACCGATCCGATCACCTCTTCCTATGCTAGACACAGAGGATTTGCGTATCACTAATGTCTGTTAGATATGAGCCCTAAAGACCAGTTCTAGTGACACAAAGGGACTCGATCTTGTAATTCTTTAAATATTATTTAAATGGCAAGTTTATGTTTTTATTTAAATTGCAATATGGTTTAAATTATAAAAACATATATCCATTAGTATAATAAGAAGTGGATACCATTCTTAAGAGTTAAGAATACGAGTTACGGATAATCCATAATTTGTTATACTATAAACATGTTCCTGGCCATAGAATTCCTATCATGGATGATAGCAACTCGTAAAGGCCAGCACATTGTCTTCCTCCTTGTTTCAGTATGAGATACTGGAAGATAAGGTTGGTGAGTCTCGTGCCATTCTGTATGAGCTATAGAAGGAAGATAAGTAGGTGCTCGTTACAAGAACGAGTTCACTGAACGGGACTGTTAACATTAAATCACATGGGTTATTTCTCACGGGTCAATGATTTAATGTTAGCTGCGATTTTACAACTAGTCCTTAGACCTGAGATGACATGGATATCTGTGTATTGGTGGATTAGGATATCAGCGATATTATATGGTTGTTCTAATCAAGGATAATCATACGTATCTATGTACCTGATTCAGTGATACATGAGGTATGTGTGCATCAGACATGAAATCTATCACCTCGAGATTTATTAGGAAGATATCCTATGCGATCCAGTAATCACTTGACGATAAATCATTGGCCGAGGTAATATGACGATGGAATTTGTTCCATACGAGTTGTGTCATAATTTGTCAAGATTGATTTTGGATTTGGTCATATGACAAGATTAAGAGATTCGACCTACTGACCATGATCTCATATCTTGTCGGGATATAGGATGATAGAAGGACCGTATTGTATGGTAACGTAGTAAAAGGTTCACAATACCCGCTTCACAATAAATTGGGTAATCATGATATATTGCTAGATATCACTCATGATTTACGAGAATTAATTGTTGATTATTCTTGTTGCCAATTTATTTGTGAACCCAGAAAGTCCCACCCAAAAGAAATTACTTTCAAAGAGAAAAATAAATAAATTAGTAATTTTATAATTACTAATAATAGTGCATTTATTTATTGGATAAATAAGAATAATTAAATAATTATATTATGAATACAATTATTTGATTATTAATTGGGTTAGGCCTTTTGCTAGTACATTAGGCTTGGCCCAATGGCACTATTGGATTCAAATAAATTCCATTGGATTGGGCTTGGCCCAATTACATTAAATGGAATGGACTTGAGAAGCCCAACCATTTAATGAAGAATGGTTTATTAATTGGAACTATAAATAGCTCCAATCTCTCATTTTCTCTCATTAAAGGCACTTGGATCATTTTGAGAGTTGAGAGAGTTTTGGAAGAATAGTTCTTGAATTCAAGAGGTAAGTGAGAAATTTTTGTGAAAAATTTCTTTTACTTATCTTTCTCTTTGATATTCTTGAATAGAAGTGATTTCGGGTGAACCGACTCGGCATCCTACACTTGGAGGATTATACGGCGGGAAATCCAACGGTGAAATAAGATTTCATCAAAGAGGTATTTTTCGTTTATGCCTTCGTTTTATTAAACCATAATTTCTGAAAAACGGGATACCTGTAAACTAAATTTTAATTTCTGCTGCGCATATGATAAGATCTATGTAACTCAACAGTGGTATCAGAGCCATCGTTTTTCAGTTTTATGGTTTTATTCATGTGATTATTGGACATAAAATTGGTATTTTGAAAAATAAAACAATTTTGGATGAGATCCGAAGAAGAGTTGCATGCCGGTAGCGTTTTAAATTGATTTAACATTGTTGGACAGTGCTGGAATCAGATTTATCGCAGCTGGAAGTGTTGAAATTTGTTCCGGGGCGGACGGGCAGTATCGGGGGTGACCCGAGGGCGCTAGGCGCGCTGGGCGCGCCCAGACGCGCCCCCAAGCGTGCAGGCGCGGGCCCAGCCCGCGCCTGCTGCCCGCGCGCGCGGGCAAGTGCGCGGGCAGGGCCCGCGCATTGCGCGCAGTGCGCGCACTGTGCGCGCGCACAGCGCACAGTGGGGGGGCCAGCCCCCCCTCTTTGTCGGCCGCCCACGGCCGTTTATATATATAAATATATTATATATATTTTATTAATTTTAAATAAAAATAAATAAATAAATAAATAAAAGTAAATTAAAATAAATAATAATAATTGTTATTATTATTTGTTTTATTTATTTGTTTTAGTTAAAATAATAAAAATAATAATAATAGTTATTATTATTTCATTTATTTATTTATTTTATTATTTAAAAATAAAATAAAATAAATAATAATAATTGTTATTATTATTTGTTTTATTTATTTGTTTTATTTAAAATAATAATAATAATGAATAAAATAAATAATAATTGTTATTATTATTTTATTTATTTATTTATTTTATTATTTAAAAATACAATGTATAATTAGTTATACAATTGTCCAATAATCATATGATTGCTTATAATATGCTTTTAATTGTTAATAGCATGTTGTGGATGCCTTATTGCATATCGGTATTGGTCGTGGACTTAGGACACTACATGGATGATGTATGTGTGATGTGAATGTATGGATTATTTTATTTAACGGCCTGCGTGCCGGAGGTAGTTTCCACCTTTTAATTGGATGGTTCAGCTCATTAGCAAATCCCGCACAATAATACATAAAATAATCGTGTCAGTTCAAGTCTAATAATCAACACACAATCGCAACCTGATAACATGACTATTATCCACTATGCCATGTGATCAGTCATTGGTGTCACATTTAGCTGATCGTTCCCCAACGACCACCTACAGGTTTACTGACAACATTTCATGTTATATGGCGTGTGATGCACCATCCTTCCATTGGTATCCCCATATCAAACGAGGTAGTAACCCCTGTGCTAGTCCATACTTGATTAATTAGAGTCTCCATCTAAAGAATCTAAAGACTACCTAGGAATAGTTTGAAAAGTTCTATTACCAGATAATCATGTTACACAGTCTCAACATCTTGAGAATAAAATTGTCACACAGAAGATGTAGAGATTCATTCATATAATTGATTGGAGAAAATACGAATGAAAAAGACCTTGCCTTTTATTAATGTATACAAAAATACAATTAATGCATTATAAACAAGCCTTCTAGATGTCATCCAAATGTAGCATTAGGGCACACAACACTAATAGCTAGCACACCTACTAACAAGAATTGAAGCCCACCCAAAGGTTTACTAGGGAAGAATTTTTGCATTCAGCATCTTAGAAATGGTTGATATAGAAAAAAGTAATTGAAAAGGCCTTAGAGTAGAGGGGATTGTAGCTAGCATCCAAAGACCAGCCTCGATGAGAAACCCCATGGTGGATAGGTTTCTAATTAGGAAATTCAAATTGTCTCAACTTGTTATGTATTCGAGCAAGGATGACCCACATGACCACATTCAGAGTCGCTCATAATGCTCTATGGGTGGGAAAATGAAATAATGTGCCAAGCCTTCCCTTTAACACAGATAAGGTAGGCTTGAGCATGGTTCAATAGCTTGTTTGAAAGATCGATATCATCATTTAAGTAATTAAGGTTTGAATTTGTTAAAACATTTATGATTAACAGCTAGAGAAATGATACTACTTACCCTTTCAGTGTTTAATAAGGTTGCAAAGAAACCCTTTGAAAGTACATGGATAGGTTTTGGAGTGTCATTCTTGAAATCCGTGACCTATAAGTTAGAGTGAAAGTGGCTACTATTCTTCAAAGGACGTCCATTCCCTTGCAAGAGTCTCTGGCCTTAAACTAGCCCACAAGCTTGGCAGACTTGTTCATGAGGGATAATAAATACATACTTTAGTCAAAGATCATGAGAACTATTGGAGTAAATGAGGAAAGAGTTAGAAAAAGGAAAGATATAGATGTTAAGGAAGGAACTAGTCGATTACAAGACTAGACCAGGAGACCTGACAGACTTATACTGCAGTTCCACTAGTATACCAGGCTCATTGAACCATGATATGCAATTTTGGTAGCTATAGAGGGATCTGACCTTATTAGGCTCCCGAAAAGGGCTGATCAACCCATGGAAATGAATAGGAGACATATTGCAAATTCCATGGGGTGCAAGTCACACAACTGACCAATGTTAGGAGCTCAAAAATCAAATTGAGGCACTCATCCAAGAAGGCCATTTGAAAAGATACATGATGATAGAGGAAGTGGATGGTAGGGAGCCTTGAAGAAGGGAAGAGAGGTCAGAAGGGTAAGAAAGGCAAGATCATAGGCCAATCGAGAAGAGGAAGGACTTCAGACAAACACATTCCCTAGATTATGACCGATCTACCAAGTTATATTGTAATAAGCCCAAAATGGCATTGTGGATGTAAGTACATCTGGCATTATTATCTTTATTTGCATGTCTTACTTTTCAGGACAAAAGAAAAGTGTGTGACTAAGCCCGATGACCAACCAACTATAAGTCATTGCGCCATAAGGAGATAAAAGACTAATTGTCCCGCGAAAAATATGCTTTGTTTAGCTTGATAGCCGTGGAATTAAAGGCTATCCTGCTAGCAAACTAACTTGGTCTGCCTAGCAATGAAAAAATTAAAAAATTGTCTTGTGGACAATACACTTTGTTTAGACTTGACAGTCCTACTAGCAAGCTAACTTGTACTTCCCAACAATGAAGAAATTGAAAAATTATCCCACGAATAATATGCTTGTTTAGTCGGCAGCCGTGGAATTAAAGGTTGACTCATTAGATAGCTAACTTGTGTGCTTGGTAATGAAGAAATTAAAAATTGTCCTAAGAATAATACGCTTTGTTTAGCCCAACAGTTGTGGAATTAAAGGCTATCCAACTAGCAAGCTAACTTGTTCTGCCAGGTAATGAAGAAATTAAAAAATTGTCCCATGAACAATACTCTTTTTTTAGCACAACAATCATGGAATTAAAGGTTGTTCTGCTAGCAAGCTAACTTGTTTTGCTTGATAATAAAGAAATTAAAAAATTGTTGAGTAGACAATATGCTTTGTTTAGGTCGATAGTCATAGAATTAAAAGTTCTCCTACTAGCAAGCTAACTTGTTCTACTCGACAATGAAGAAATTAAAAATTGTCCAATGGACAATATGCTTTGTTTAGCCTGACAATTGTGGAATTAAAGGCTGTCTTGCTAGCAAACTAACTTGTTTTGACCGGTAATGAAGAAATTAAAAAATTATCATGTGGACAATATGCTTTGTTCAGACTGGAAGTCGTGGAATTAAAGGTTGTCCTGCTAGCAAGCTAATTTGTTTTGCTCGGCAATGAAGAAATTAAAAAACTTTCCTGCTGATAGTATGTTTTGTTTAGCTCGACATCGTGAAATTAAAGTTTATCCCGCTAGCAAGCTAACTTGTTCTGCCTGACAATGGAGAAGCTACAAATTGCTAAAAGACCACTATGGGTTTAGATTTTGCACGTAGTCCCAACTGTTGAGATAGAATAAAATCACCAATGGTTCGTCATGTAATAAAACTTGGCAATTCAAGCCTCAGATAAGAAAAACCCTAAAGTCAAAATAAGACCCGTTGCGAGCTTTATGGTATAAAAGGTCATCTTGACTTTAGCTAATTCATTAACATACATTTAATTAGCTACTTTATTTATGCCTTGTGGTAAACTAACATTCAGATGTAGCAAAAGTAGCAACGCAAACAAATGAAAAGGAGAAAATTGAATGCCAAGCCATATTCAAAAGAGCTACATGTCAAAAGTCAAGGAAAATGAAAAAGAAGTGGCATTTAAGTGAAGATCTATCCTAGTCGTTGTCAAGGACACCCAACGAAAAAGAATGAGGGTTATTGTTAGCTAAACCCCTCGGGATCCCACCCTTTTCGTGTGGGTAAATGAAGTCATGAGCACGCTATACGGGGCAATTGCTTTGCGCACATGATGATTCCTATGTGAAATCAAGGTGCCAAATACCCCTACCTCGCCTCATAGCTTAACACCAATTATTTTCATGTCATGCCATCTGTATTTTACATGCATATAGTAAAAGCATAAGCACTTAGTCAGAACAACTGACAACTTTCCTGTGATAACTCTTCCCTTCAATTTTAAATAAAAAACAAGAGTAAGGGGCCATTATTGTAACCTGTCATTCGATGTGGGAGTTCTTCCAGAGAAGACATCATATTCTGGAGAAGATGTCATTTCGGATGGGTTCTTCTTTTAGAAGAAGTTCTCTCGGACAACACTATGTCTCCTATCTGAAATGATAGCGCACCCTTGCACATGCGTATCACGTGTTCTAGTTATCGACCAGCGGTTATAAATAATGTTGAGCCAACTTGCTCATATTAATTAAGTTTTTTTGATTAACAAAAATATTTTTATGATATAAATCTATTTTCTACTCATGCAAAAAGTAAATTTATTTTGAATTAAAAGTGGGTACAAAGAGTAAATTTATTTTGAATTAAAGGTGGATTGTCTTCAAACATGTTTTATTGTTTTAATCATTTATGTCTCAAAAGCTTATATTTGAATTTTCATATCTTGATAAATGTATTTCTCTTATGCAAAAAGTAAATTTATTTTGAATTAAATGTGAATTACTTTTAGACATGTTTTCTTGTTTTAATCATTAATGTCTCAAAAGCTTAATTTAAATTTTTATATCTTGATATATGTATTTTTTCTTATACAAAAAGTAAATTTATTTTGAATTAAATGAGAATTAATTTTAAACATGTTTTCTTGTTTTTAATCATTTATGTCTTAAAACCTTATATTTAAATTTTCAAATTTTGATTTCTCATACAAAAAGTAAATTTATTTTGAATTAAAAATGAGACACGTTTTCTTATTGTTTTAGAAAGTCTAAACATTTTTTGAATTTCAAACTTCATATTAACAATTTCTTTAATGGCTAGTGTGTTTGGAAGATGTATATATATATAGGGTAAGTATGGAGGCTCAAGTTAGAACAAACTTGATAGAACATTCAAACAAGAGCGAGAAGGTTCGAAATGTGCTGGTTGGTAGAATTCTCAACCGTTAGTGACTTGTTTGTAATTGCCTCGTTGTAAGTTTGTTATTTTTACTCACTTGTTGTGTGAGGAGATTATATTTGATAGTAGTATGCTAGTGGTTCTTGGTTAAGCAAGAGATTGTATGTTGGTTCTAACTCCAATTAAAAGCTATTATAGTAGAACCTCAAACTAAGTCTTGAGAGATAAGATTAGACTTTTTAGAGCCAAGCCTCTATAAATTTCTCTTATTCCTTATAGTTATGTGATATTATTATTATTAATCCTACTGCAATCATCACATATTAAAATCACAAATTTAAGAATTTTTAAAATAGTTAAAATTATTAATTAATTTCTGTTAAAAACCCAATTCACCACTTCTTGGGTATTTCTTTGGGCAATAAATAACCCTCAAACTTTCATATTTGGTGGCCTTCTCTCCTTCCCCCAATTGACAACACAAGTTCTTCTAGAGAAGTACCTTTTTCTCGAATGACTCTCCACTGCATCCTACATCACATTCTTGCATAATTTCATCTATCTGGAATTCACCGCGACTTCCTTTGACTCAAGGATCAAACAACTTGCACGAAAGAAGTCCCTGTGTGCCTTTTGACCTATTTCCTACCTTACAAGTCTTCTTCGAGGCTCATTTCAACTCTCCCAAACATACAAGCCTTGTATTCTTGCCAGGTTCTACTGAGCTCTTCCTTTAACATAAATTTTAATTGTTGTATTTAGGCAACAACACTTAGAAATGTGATCTTTAAGGGATAAGCTTAATCTCTTCTAATTTGTTTGTAAATGCTATTCCTAGATAGTATATAATAAAGTGACCTAATACGTACTAAGTAAAGGATTATCTTTGACTACTATATATAAATGAGGATCTCTTCTCTAGGATAGGAATATTTAATCGCTATTTCTAACTAGCTCTCTTATTCTTGCTCCTCATCTGACTTAGGCATTAGAATGACTTTCTCAGCCAGCACTAAAATAGTTTTATAATTCTTTTTTTGAAGAAGATCAACTCAATAGTCTAAAGTTCAAGGTTTTCTTCCCACTTGATACATTTCTTTATAAATATATTGCTTGTTGATTCTTCTCATTGTTGCCTACAACTATCAGTATTACAATTTTTCTTACACCATCACTATTATTTTTTTTTTAATTTTAAAATAGGTCTAATTTAACATATGTTACCAACTTAATATAGATGCATCTCATAAGAAATATTGTTCGCTTTTAGTTTAGAGGTGGCTAGACATGACCACATGATTTTGTTTTAGAAAACGGTCTTTGAGAAGAAAATGAGAGAATCTTTGCTTACAAGCCATGTACTTTCACTTGCATATTGGATTATTCTTTTTTAACCGAAGCCTCCCAAATTAAGTGTCAACTATAGGCGTATGAGAATTAGTGTGAAATTATCATAAACAACACCATATAATATGATCAAAATATAGATACATCCACTTAAAGGTTCTTTTCTTAAAAAAAAAAATTGTTTTAGCGGATAGACATATATACATGAGTTTAGTCACACGAGCTGATATTGAAAACAACTTCAAAAAAACAAACGCAATTTGCATTAGTCATTGAGTCACCATTTTCGCTTTTTGAGGGGTTTTAAATATCCACTTGAATACGTGTATAAATTTTTATAATGAGATTCTCTTTATGTCGACGTTAGTTGAGTTATCGCATGACACTCAATAATTGTTACTTTACAAAATTATTATTAATCATACATTGATTTTGATGTCACAAGCATAAAAAATAATAAATTATATATACACTTTTATAATTTAAAACATTCTTAAGACGTCACTTATATTTTAAAAATTAGTGCTCTAAGTGATTCAGAGACGTCGTTTTGACATTTTAAAACTATTTCTGAAACAAAATATTTTTTGTTATGAAATTGTTTACACTTATTTTTTTTAAAAAGTATCCATTTTTTTATTTACGTTTCCATGCAACCTAATTGGGTATTAATTCTTGGGGGGTCACCACAGGTGAGGCTCGATGTTGTTACCATTTTCTCATTTCATATATGTTTACTATTTGATACTTTAGTATAATTCAGAGTCAGAGTCAGATAGCACTAATTAAAGGTTCATAAGAGTAAAGACTAAATAAGTCTAAAGGAGAGAGAAACATTAGAGAATCTTAAAAGCCTGAAATTAGCAACACCAACAAAAAGGAAAAAAAAATTCTCAGTCGAATCTTAAAAGGGTGGGGATCTTTTTGACTGTGGTGTGGTGTGTGCATGGCACATGCAATGTTTCAGCACGTGTCGTTATTGCTATATATTACACTTTTTGTTTAGCAATTAAACTTCCATTCCTCTTGCTTTTGCTAATCAATAATTCACGGTATCTAATTGGTAATTAAAAAATATTACTTATATAAATAATTTGATTATTGAGAAAATGATTGAAGGCGTTAAAATTTAAAAATGTCCTCACCTAATTTTTCGCTACCATTTATGAATGAAATCCGATCGAGTTTTACAATTGATGATGAAGTTGGATCTATGAAGTTCGACCGGACTTCATCATCGGATAAAGTTTGAATTGGTCATTAGACTTGTACGTTTTATTGGTATATGTAACACAGACTTTGATAATTACCTTTCTAAGAATAATAAAAAAAATACTATATATTAAAAAAATTAATAGTTGAACTCAAACTTAGAAAATAGATTAAAATCAATTCATTCTTTTTATAATTAACCCCAAAGAAAAAGGAGTATGCTTTTTGGTGTTAGGGATAGGGATGAGTCATGATAACATGCGGACACCTACTTTATTATCATATAAGATAAGATAACCCACTAAGCCGGATGGTGTTGAAATAATGGGCCTACTGCATGCATCTTTTGACCCACCCATTGTTTTTTCAACTAGTCTTTCCTTTTTTAGGTTTACGTGGGTTTACAGGCACTAAGATTGTGATCTTTGATTTAAATTGGACTAAGTATTTCAAGTTCAATTAAGAAGGCACTACAAGAATTTTGGATTTTAGTGACGGAATATTTTTGTCGTTAAATCCAAAAATCCGTCGCTAAATCAATTTAGCGATGGATTAGCGACGGATTTTTTTCGTCGCTGAAACAATCGTCACTATATTTTTTTGCGACGGATCCGTCACCAATTTAGCGACAGATTAGCGACGAAAAATTTTCTATCGCTAAATGTATTTTTTTTTAAATTTAGCGACGAAAATTTCTGTCACTATTTTTTAAAAAAAATTATTAAAAAAAATTAAAATTTATTTTAGTGTCGAAATATTCCGTCGCTATTTTTAATTTTTTTTATAAAATATATTTTTTTATTTTTAAAATATAAAATTAAAAATTAAAAAAATCTTAGCGACGGAATATAATCCAGCGCTAACACATATTTATAAATAAAAAAATAAAAAATAAAAAATAAAAATAATAATAATAATAATAATTAAAAAATAAAAAAATATTTACAATACAATCTGATAAATATAAAATTATTAAAAAAAAGATAATTAATTAATACTTAAATATTTAAACTTTAAATATAATAAAAAACAGAATAAAATTATAATACTAACTAACACTTCTAATAATTGACTGAAAATAAATAAAATAACACAAAAAAAAAGCATACAAAATATATGAATAGCAAAAAAAAATCTAAAAAATAAAAAATAAAATAAATATCTAAAAAATAAACATTTGAAAACACTTTAAATTTACTTAAATTAAACTGAGTTGTAAACAAATTTTAAAAATAAAAAATAAAATAAATATCTACGAAATAAAAAATAAAAAATTAACCTGAGTAAGGGCAAGGGCGAGGGTGAGGGGTAGCGAGCGAGGGTGAGCCGCGAGCGAGCAAGCGAGAGACGAGGGCGATGCAACAAGCGAGAGCGAGACACCGAGGGCGAGACCGCGAGTGAGAGGCGAGATTGAGTGAGGGCGAAGCAGCGACCGAGAGCCAGAGCGAGAGAGCGATGGCGAGACAGCTAGGGCGAGGGCAAGGCCGCGAGCGAGGGCGAAGCAGCGAGGGAGAACGAGAGCGAGAGCGATGGCGAGACAGCAAGGGCGAGGGCGCTAGCGAGAGCGAGACAGCGACCGGGAGGCGAGGTCGAGTGAGGGCGAAGCAGCAACCGAGAGCGAGAGCGAGATAGCGAGCGAGGGCGAAGCAGCGACCCAGAGCAAGAGCGAGACAGCGATGGCGAGACAGCGAAGGCGAGGCCGCGAGCGAGAGGTGAGATCGAGCGAGAGCGGGGGGAAGGCGAGGCAGTGAGCGAAAGCGGGGGCGAGGGCGTGAAGCTAGAGAGAGGTAGAGAGAGAGAGGGTTAGAGATTTGGGGAAGGGGGACTTAGGGTTTTTTGGGGGGAAGGGAGGGGAAGGGGGAGGGTGGATTTGGTTAAGAAAGAGGCGGGGAGTTTCCCGCCTCTTCAATTTTTTTTAATATTTATTAATTAAATAAAAAATAATATAATTTATAAAAATAATAAAAATAATTATTTAATTGATAAAAATAATGTAATTTAAATAAAATTTTATTATTCAATAATTTAAATAAAATATTATTGTAATTATCTAAAAATTTAATTATATTATAAATCGGATAATTATAATAAATTAATTTTATATATTGAATTATTTATTAATAGTTTGTCATCTTAAAAAATTATTTTTTTTTATAAATAAAAATTATACTAAACGAATTTAAAATTGCTGAATTTCATCTATATCTTAGAGACAAAATTAAAGAGTATAAATAATAAAGCGATATATTTATTTTTTTTGGTCAACATTAATGTTTTATACATAACACTTAAACTTTAAAAATAAAAATTAACCCTTATAATTTTTTCATAGTATAACTATTAAGGAGGAAAACCATTCCATATCTTCGTTCGAAAATCATTCCGGACTTATCTTGATACTCTGTTATCTTAATCAACACATTTTAGTTCCCTAATTGTTTATTATGATTGACTTAATTGTATATTTAATTGTGTTACAATGTCTATATATTAGATAGTGACATGATATTGTTATAAGACACAATGTCATCCATATATTATGGTTTTAAATTTTTTAGTTTAGCAAAAAAATCACCTATTTATAAAGAAAAAGAAATTGACAAATAGCTCCTAAACACCTTCTTATAGAATGTAATCCCTCAATATTGTTTTATTTTTATGATTTCTAAAATTTAAAATAAAGAAAATTTCAATAATATTATGATTTTTAAACTTTTTATTTATTTTTTAAATATAGTGTTTGTTTATATTTTGAACACATTTAATAAATATTACGGTTTTGTACACAATGTCATTCATATATTATAGTTTTAAACTTTTTAGTTTTACAAAAAATTCTCCTCTTTATAAAAAATAAGAAATTGACAAATAGTTCCTAGACACCTTTTTATATAATGTAATCCCTCAATATTGTTTTATTTTTATGATTTTTAAAATTTAAAATAAAGAAAATTTCAATAATATTATGATTTTTAAACTTTTTATTTATTTTTCGAATGTAGTTTTGTTTATATTTTGTACACATTTAATAATTATTACAAATAATTAATTATTATACATTTCATATTTTTTTATTTTATACAAATGAAATATATTAATTGATAAAGTTAGAATTTAGCAATATTATGATTTTTAATATTAATATATTTATTTAAATTTTATAAATTAATTTTTTTATATTCATCTCATGTTTAAATGTATGCTTAATTTTTTATAAAATTTAAATATTTATATATTTAAATATTCATCCCAAATTTAAATATTTATAAATTAATTGAATAAAGAAATTAAAAATTAAAGCGACGGATTTGGACAATCCGTCGCTAGCTTTAATTTTTTTTATTTAAAAAAATTTTAATTTTAAATTTTTTATTATAAAATCTATTTTCGGCGCTAAATTTTAATAATAAAAAATTTAAAATTAAAATTTTATTTTAATTATTTAAATTAATATTAAAATTAATTTTTTATTTTTAAATTTTGCGACGGAATTTATTTTCCGTTGCTAAAATTAGTGACAGAAATAAATTCCGTCACTATATAATTTTTTTTGTTTTTTTATTATTATTAAAATTTAGCGATGGAAAATTATTTCCGTCACTAAAATTAGCGACGGATTTTTTTTTCTGTCGCTAAAAAAATAATTTTTTTTATTTTTTTATTGACGAAAAAATATTCCGTAGCTAAAATCCGTTGCTAATTCTAAAAAAAAAAAAAATTTAATCCATCACAAATTTGTCGCTATTTCGTCGCAAAATAGCAACGGAAATGTTCGTCGCTAAAAATTCGTCGCTAGATCCCGTTTTTCTTGTAGTGAGGCAAAGGATGCATACATTAGAATTGTCTTACTAGTCTGGTTTGGGTCAATTTTCGTACCTCATAAGGGTCTTGTTTGGTATGGACAAAGGGTTTTTCTTAGACATGCAAGTAAATCGATCTTGGTTAATTAGGATTAAAATTCTTATTTTGGCTAAGATCCTCAACGAGAATTCAATGACATCTAGCCAAATCTTAACAAATCTGAGATAAATCTCATCTTCTAAATTTTAGGTAGGTGGTTTTGAAGAGTAATCCTAATCCCTCCAAATTTATTTAGGATAATTATTCTTAAATGATGTCTACCAATAAGACCTAATCTAAAGTGTAAGATTATCTTTACATGGCTATAAGTAGAAAATGATGTCTCATTCGAGGTAAACATTCATTCTCAACATTAATCCTAAGTTATATTTTTAGGTCTCAATCCTTCTCTCTATTGCTCCACGAATATCAAAAGTTTCTTTTCATTTGATCCGTTTCTTTTTTGTAAAATCAAAAGAAACTCAAAAATCTGAAGTTCTAAACTTGATAGGTATGAATATGGAAATGTATGTCAATAACCTCCTTACAAGAAGTGTTAAACCCAAAGAACATGTTTCCGACTTAAAGAAAACCTTCCTTACCCTTTGGAAGTACAACATGAAACTTAACCCCAAAAGTACCCCTTTAGGGTCATATCAAGTAAGTTGCTCGAGTATATGGTCACATATTAATTGGGGCATTGAAGCAAACTTGAAAAAAAGTAGTTCTTGACATAGGACCCCCTGAGAGCATTCAGGACGTCCAAAAACTCAATAGGAAGATTAATTTTCACTTGGGCGTTAGAAGGCATTCGAGGAACTCAAGTAATATTTTCTTGCTCCTTCCCTGTTAGTAGTCCTCGTGAACTTGTCAAATGGGTCTAATATAATTCATTTCTATAATTTAGCTATTAGGAGGAGAGTACTCAGACCACATATAAACAACATAAGAACTCAATAATTTAGTAATGTGAGACAAATGCAACTTCAACATCATTCCTTACGCGTAATGTGCAAATACATATGGACAGGGTCCACATCCAACACTGCAAACAAAAACTTGCTCTGATACTATGTCAAATGAGTTTGGATAAAACTCACTTTTAAAAGCTACCTCCCTATTAGGAGGAGGGCATCCAAACCACATATAAATAACATAACAATCTAATAACTTGACAATGTGAGACAAATACAACTTCAAGTGAACCAACTTCTTAGAAAGGTATTTTAGAAGCTTGACTTTGCTGGGCAAATGCTATCTTGGATGTTAGAACTTAGTCAATTTCAATATCTAGTTCTGGCCATGACCTACCCTTAAAGACTAGGTCTTAGCATATTTTATATATGAATTTTTTAGCTTTAACAAAGAAAAAAACAAATCCCTAAACATGGGGAGTGCAACTTGTATCCTGCACATCGATGAATTTTTTGGGTTCGACACCACAGGAGCAGGGATAGTCTTATTATCCTCCAAAGGAGGTCGAATGAGATATGCCCTATGTTGGAACATATTTTTTGATATATGAAAAATTTGAAACATATGTTAAGTTGAATGAAATATTTTCATTTGAAACTTAATATAAGATGTTCTGAAATTCACTTAAGGTATTTAGAAACATACATCTTTCTGTTTCAAGTATTTTGAAACACCTATTTAATATTTTGAAACCTAGGAGTTGTTCATGTTTTGGAACATGCTTTTCTTATTGTAAAACATGTTAATAAGTATTTTTTTCTCTAATGAATATATCTTATCCTAATGGCTATTTTTTTAATGCTAGTATGTTTAAGCCTTCAGGGTCTTATTTATGACAATAAAGGTGTGTTTGATTGCATTATCTAGAATTTAATTTTAGGTAATATTGCGTAGAAAATAAAAACTACCCCACCCTCTTGGAAAATGAATTCCATGAAAATAAGCTTTAAATGCTTGTACCATACATATTTTTCCATAGAAAAATTAAGAGTGTTTGATTGCTTTCCATAGAAAATGTGTAATAATTACATATTTTCTATGAAAAATATGTGCAATCAAACACACTCTAAGTGTAATATCCAAAAATTTCTAAAGGGCTCAAGTGTAATTTATTTTGGGGCGTAAATAGAATTTTTCAGAAGATTTGGGCATAAAATGAAATTTCTCAAAAATAAGGGTGATCGAATCAACTGCAGGGAATGCCTTAGAGCTTAGATGTATAAGAAAAAGGATATTAGATTGAAGAGTGTCTCAAAACGAGATTTATAAGACTAAAAGAAATCAGAATAGAGATAGTTTTTGGTACAACTATAATATAGTTTGGAAAATCAAACGATCGTAAGGGACTTCTGAAAAGTCAACGAAACCCTGTGAGGGCTCCAATTTTATGCAACAATGAACCCTGAGATGGTTTCAAGATGAAACAAAGATCCTATGAGAGCGCAAAGGCAAAATTGTACTTATCGAGTAAGTCTTTAGTTATTAATTTTTAATTTTAAGTATCATAATCCAAATTAATTTAATATTTGAGGATGTATTTGCATTTAGAGAAATGCCCAAACGAAATGAAGATGAAATTTGGGGTTTAATGTTTATTTTTTCCTTATATCATAAGTGTATTATATAATATATATATATATTGTGCGCGTGTGTGGCCAAGCTTCTATGAAGCTTTAATGGCCAATATTTGCTGCAAGTTTCAAAGCAATTGGCTACAAGATTTGAGGAAAATCTGAAAGAAATTTGGAGCAGTTGAGGTAAGAGATTTGATATATAAGATATACATATACATTCGTGGAGTACAAATAGTGTGTGCCTATAAATTGGCAAACAACTTGGCCGAGAAAGGGAAGAGAAATGGAAGGAGATTGAGAGAGAGAGAGAGAGAGAGAGCTGGGTGCTGCGGCGAGCGACAATAGGAGGTCGTCTTAGCCGACGACGGTGGCTGGAGGTGGCTACAAGCAATGAGCAGTAGACGACGGGCGGAGCAGCAATTGAGGCCGCTGTGGAGCGCAAGTGACTGGTGGTGGTGCACGGTGGTGGATGAAAGTGGCTGGCGGTCGACAATGGGGCACGTGGAGGTGGTCGATGGAGTGGGACATGGTAGTCGTGCGTAGGAAGAAGAAGGAAGAAGGAAGAAAAAAAGAGAGAAAGAAAATAGGAAAAAATGGGAAAGGTTTTTAAAAAATTTTGAAAATTAATTTGGGGTTTGAGGAGCATGCCTGAGGCTAGGAAATTATCTGGGCATACATTTCGAGGTCAGGGCACGCATACTGAGGAAGCCTGAGAGACTTAGTTAAAGATGAGTGGTCCTATCAAGACTGATTTTAGTTTTCATATAAATAGTTTTATCATGTTGACATGCTTTGTTATGTTATATATCATGTAGAGTGCATTCACATGTATTGATGATGAAATACGCATATGTACACGATGATATTATTGATCATACATCGCATGGGTTTGAGATTAAGGATTGTGATTGTTGTTATACCAATAGTGCCCCATACACCTCGGCATGGTAAAGAGGTAGTAAAAATGGAGAGTAGTAGTTGGGTGCGGTCGAGTCAAATGAAAGGAATGAGAACATTTTGCATTTTGCATGCATGCATGAGATAAGAATGATGTACCCTTACCTAGGTGATTCATTATCTAACTTGGCCTTTGCCCTTGGAATATTCAAACGTTCCCGAAGAAGATGTAGCAGAAACAGGCATGGAAGAGGCATGTGACGGCACTTAGCAAGTGCATAATGTTTATGATTATGAAATTTATGTATTTAAGTTTATGCTACTCGAAATTCTGAACGTTTTGAAAGTCGATGCATGATCTGATTTATGGCAAATGTTAATGCTTAGGTTCAATTCTTGCTTCCACTATCATTTAAGTATCTAGTCTAGCTTATATGTTGTATGATTTTTCATGTTAGCTGGGTAGATGGAAATTTTGGAAAATTTTGTATTATGTTAAGATTGTTTCTAAAAAAAAAATAGCTCGAAATTTCCTAAGTTATAACACGTCTGGAAAGCGGGGTGTTACAATAAGAAAAGAAAAGAGATAGAAGATACTAGAGATCACTAAAAAAGATTCAAAGAAGCATTTAAGGCCAAAAAGATTTCAAAGCTCAAAGTTCTTACAAAGATTATGTGCACACCAAGTTTACATTCATTCTTGTCATTAAAAGTAAGATATTTCATTTTTGAGCTTTGAATTTGTAAAGTCTTAATACACATAAGGGTATTAAGTTCTTCATTTGAAATTTTTTTCTAAAAGGTTGTAGTTAAGTTGTGAAAAACTTCACAAAATGTTTTTGAAAAAGAGGTTTAACAGTGAGACTTGAAAACTATCAGTTTGTAAAAGGTTTTGAGGTGCACTTGTAAAAACCTTTGTTTGGTTGTTTAAAGAAACTAGTAAAATACTTTCAAGAGAGATACTTGAAAGGGAGTGGAGTAGCTTGGAGCCAAACCATTATAAATGCTCTATGTATTTCATTATTTTCTACTCATCATTTCCTTATTCATTTTAAAATTTTTGGTTGTCAAAGCTAAAAAACATTTTCTTAACAATCAAAGATTATTTTGAAACATCATTCCTTTTTTGAAAACACATAGATTACCATTTTGAAACACTTCAAAGCTTATTCTCAATTAGTGATATTATATTTCAAAATTTCACATTGTTATGTGGAAACATCTTTATCACTATTTCGAAACAAAAGATATTGATTTTGAAACATTACTTAAAATTTATTCTAAATCTGAAAGTTTTATTTCAAAACATAATTATTTGTATTTCAAATTATTATGCCATAATTGGTTAATGTCTACTCGAACACATTTTTCAAGACATTCAATGAGGGCAACAAGCTGGGAAGTTGTCTTGGGATTACTTAGGCCAAGGTCCCAAAATTGACCAGGATATCACCCCCAGATGGTTTGGGATAATGTCTTGGCAACTACAACATGTGTGGGACGTTGTCCTACACAACTTCATGTCTAGGCATCGTCCCACATAACTTCATGTGTGGGACTTAATCCATAAAAGCCTATGCTAGTTTACGTTTTACGTGCAACTTTCTTAGGTAAGACATTGCATATGCTTTGACAGGCGATTTGGCCTAGTCCATGATTAACTTACTAGACTAATTTACTCTCCATGCATGGTCAAGGAGATTGTAGTTAGTGATAGTGTTCTAATGTCAGATTTAGATGACATCTAATATGTGTGATTGACACTAAATAATATTCTTACATGTTATCTAAATGGTTATGTTTTCATTCATAGCTCTCTAAGTGTATAATGAATGAACTCCTAGATATCTTGATGATCTTATTCTTAAGTTGTTAAAAAATATGTGACAAAGATCTATAATACAAGATTTCTTAAAGTGAATCATATTGCTAAGATTTTTCTGAAGGGGATTAAGATTAATCGATTATGGATTAGCACATGGGCTACTACTTTTGATTAGTATGAGATACCAACGATAAAGGATGATGAGTAACATGTCATATTGCATGAGATGCAGATCATAGACATGTGTGTGGGTGTTAGTTGAACATTCATTGAATGTGACGTTTGTGACAGACCACATGATTGAAAAGATTAATGGCTTGTTGCTAGTTTTAATTGTATATCTGATACTCAGACCAAAGGTGACAGAGTTATTTTGTGCACTAGTGTCATCGATTTGCCGTTGAGAAGAACCATTTGGTGTGAAAGGTGGGAATGCTCTCTATGTGGTCTCTGTGTAGCGGTGTATGGAGACAAATGCTTACTGATGGGATCCATTAACTTTCGACATTAGGGTAAATATCATATGTAATCTCAGTTGGTTGGTGATTGTAGGAGTCCTTTACTAAGGCAAGCATGATTGGAAAAGAGTTTTCGATGTTAGAAGGAGTTTTGATACATCATCTTGATCACCCCAAACTGGATCTGGGCATAGTTACCGAGTCTTGTGAGTTTAATCAGTCCATGGCTTTCACTCAATTGTGATGTTAGTAAGTGGAAGGATTATAATGTATGATAATCGAAAGCCAAAATAGATTCAATTGAAATATTGACTCCATTACTGATAAGATCGTCTTGATATAATATACTAATTGTCACTTAGAACCTTTCGAGATATTTTAAGGAGATGGATAGATCCTCATAGTAAGTCAAAGTGTTTGACTAGCATCAAAGAGTTTGACATTTCCTAATTGCTACTCATTGGTCACATGCATACTATGCATAGCATTGGATTAGTGATGCATGGTTGCATGTGTTCTCAATCATCATTAAGAATTAATGATGATGGATGCTGTTAAGAGTTAATAATGAGATCAATAAATTGTTAAGAGTTAACAGTGGGAGGCTATTAAGAGTTAATGGATATCGGTAAGAGTTAACAAGTATGCCGTTAAAAGTTAACGAGAGGTTTAGTTCAATTAAGAGTTAGTGGAAAGACTATTAAGAGTTAATAGTGGTTCTTAATGCAATTTGCTAAAACTTGTATACGAAAGAAGCAAAACGGTTGACAATTTGCTTAAAACTATTGATAGTTTTGGCAAATTATCTAGAATGGTCAACAATTTTCGTGAGCAACTTTCTACTCATGTGCCAGTCTTCCGTTGCTTTCAGCGACAATGCGATAAATGCCTTGTCGCGTCTTTTTCGAGAAGAAATGAGAGAAATAGATGAGAGAGACGAGGAAGAAGAAATCGAAGAAGAAGAAAGGGAGAAAGAGTTATCCTTCCTGGCGACGAGTTTATGCCATGGGATGGCCGTTGGGGTCGGCTGTGTGAGGAGCATCTCTTGGCTTCAACTTCTTGTGCAGTTCTTCTTCTTGCTCTTTACTCCTTGTTCTTTTTTTGCTCTTCTATTGTTTCATTTTCTTTCTCTTTTTCAAATCCCATGACCATGAGATGGTTTCTTTATCTAGGTTGAGGACCGAAGCTTAGCCTTGTGTCACATTCGTGAAGGGAATCCCTAGTTGGCTGTACAGGTAAAAATAAATTTTTTACCATGTATCAGATACACGTAACGAAATATAATATACATGCTATACTTAGCTTGGGTATTTAAGCAGCACACATATTTAACAATTGAATACATAAATAAATCTCATACGTGCTATCTTAAATCCATCTTAAGATGTGGTGGTCCTAGTCGATCCACACCTAGTTTGCAGCAAGGTACCATTTCGATCACCTTTTTTCATACTAAACACAAAGGATCTGCATATCATTGGTGCCCGCATCTCAAAATTATATGCATGACCTTCACATGTAAAATATTTTTGTGGCAATAGAATATTTTTTAAGGAAAAAGAAAGAAGAAAAGGAATCAGAAACGTATGAAGGAGAGAGAGAGAACTCAAAGAGAAAAAGGGGCAGAGGCACTGTCCCTTTATTTATTTATTTTTTTCTTCCCCTTTTCTTCTTCTCCCAATTCCATTCTTTCTCACGTCCGCCGCCTTTGGTTATTGTGCAATCAATAATTGATTTTACTATGCACTATACACTATGTACTGTACACTATTTACAATTCGTTGCCTTTTACTGTGCAATCAATAATTGATTTCACAATAACTATGCACGCATTGTTACTATACATTATGCATTATTATTATGCACTATACATTATGCATTATTACTATATATTATGCACTATTGGCAAGAGAGGCTAAGGGTTAACTTTTGACCAACCATAATCCCGACGACACTAGCAACGGTTCAGGACAGTATAGGTGGCAGTAAAGTCTTATTTCAAGTGAATTTATTACAGTTGACGATTATCGTGTGCTATAATCTTTCCATCACTTAACGTCTCGATTGAGCGAGAGCCATGGAGTGACAAACTCAGTAACTATGTGTCAGACCTCATTAATGTGACCAGATTACACCTTAAGAAACACCTTTTCTAACTTTCAATATGCCATGACCAGGGATTGTCCTGTTACATCAATAGTAGATCATATAGGACGTTTACTCCATCAAATACCGACGAGAGTGACAGATCATATTCCCAACACCTGTCTCCATATACCAACAATATGGAAACACATAGATGAACATTCTCACCTCCCAATTGGATAGTTTAACTCATTAGCAAATCTAACACACTAATGCACAAAATAATTATGCTAGTTCAAGTCTAAAGATCAACACACCATCGCAATCTGATGACATAACCATTATCCATTATGCCATGTGGTCAGTTATTGTCATCACATTTGGATGATCATTCCCCAATGACCACCTACAGGTCTATTAACAACATCTCATGTCATATGACGCATGACACACTATCCTCTCATCGGTATCCCCATACCGAACGAGGTGGTAACCCCTGTGCTCCATACTCAATTAATTGAAGTTCCCATCCAAATAATCTGCAACAACATCATCAAAAGAGGTAACAGTTATCACTTTCATTTTGTTTGATGTTTTTATTATATGCGTATGGCTATATTCATTTGTGTCTAGCAAGAACCGATCCGATTTCGCTGCGTTTTATTTTGGTTTTTGAAAAAGTTGTGAAAATTGACTTCTGTTCTTGCTTATACCCTTAAGTGTTAGTGTGTTCTTTCAATTGTGACACGTGTCCAACCACTTGTACTTGTCCCTTTACTTTGAGGTACAAATATGGGTCAACCCCTCTTTATTTAAAGGATCCTGATCCTAGAACTGAATCTTGAAAACCTCAAGAGAGCATACATTTTACTCACCCTAAGCATATTTATCGCTTAACCTATTTGTTTAATTGTTAACCTGCTTTTTAGCATGTTGACTAACTTAAGCATCAGAAGGCCCACGTGGGACACTTCCCCACATGCCTTCTAACTTGTTTTAGTCTTGTAAAATCACCTCATTCCTTGATAAGATCTTTTCCAGGGCAATGACTTTCTCATCCCAGATAAAGATCCTTCTATCTCCTCAAGGAAGAAGCTCTTCCCTCACAAGTACTGGCAGTGTCCCTCACAACGACACTTGCTTCTTGCGCCTTCGGAAATGCTTATTCAACTCCCTGAGGACTTCTCAGATTCCCTAAGGACTATCCTCATAATTCCTCCAAGACAACCTTATAATTCATTCGGGATAATTCTCACAACTTCTCGAGACTACCTTGATAACTTCTTGAGGACTTTCTTCACAACTCCTTAAGGATTACTTCCCAACTTCTTAGGGGACTTCCTTCACAGTGTTGATCTTCTTGTGCTTCAGTCATGCTTTACATACCTTCACATCCAACTTCCGAAGATTATAAATTTTAATTGTTTTATTTCAATAACAACAAAAATCTTTTTTAGAAATTTGGTAATAAACAATTCTTTGTTTTGAAACAAGTAGTTTTGTTAAAAGTTTTAAAAGAGATCAAGTTAGTTTTTATTTTTCAATTCACCCCCTTGTGAAATAAATAGCCCTAACACCTTGCGCTTCTAATTTAAAGCAATAAATAATGAAGTAGAGTGTGAGACACTAGTTATCGACCTATAAACCACTCGAAAGTTGGGAGCCATATGCGTGAAGGCATATAGTGATTCTCAACTAGTGGTTAATCAAATCCAAGGAACCTTCAAAACTCAAGAACCAACAATGCCTTAATACTTGGATAAAATTAGCAATCTAATCTCTACTTTCCAAAGCTTTGAGATCAAGCATGTACCTCAAGAAAAGAACCATGATGCAGACGTACTCTTACACTTGGCCGCCAAAATAGATGAAGATCTTGCAGTACAACTTTGGGTTCTTACTCAATCCTCTGTCATAGACAGAAGAGACTCGACAAGTTGAACCTATCCATAATTGGATGGACTCGATTGTTTCATATTTGGAGCATGACATATTGCTTGAATCCTAAGTTGAAGCTTTAAAGTTATAAAAGAAAATGACACACTTTATTCTAGAGCAAGCGATTATCTACCAAAGGTCATTCTCTCATTCATTTTACGATTTCTCACTTCCTAAGAAGCAAACTATGCGTAAGAGAGGTATATGAAGGAACCTATGGGGACATTTTGGGGCATACACCTTTGCTTTTAAAGTGTTTTACTAGGGTTATTATTGACCAACTCTATTTGCTAATGCTAAAGAGTTCATGATGAAGTGAAATAGCTACCAATGCCACACTAACTAGATTCATTTTCTAACCCATCTCATGATTAGCCTTGCTTCTCCTTGACCATTCACCCAATGGGGAATTTGTTGCGTAAAAATGTTCCAAGGAAGGGGGGGGAGGGGGTGAGAATTTAACTTATAATTTGATTTATCTTAAGAAAACTTTTGGTGATAGCTTTTTTTTTAGATATTTAACTTATTTTAATCTGTCAAGACAAGCAAGAAATAACTACAACACAAAGCACAAGATTTTTTTAGTGGTTTGACTATAAAAGCCTATGTCTTCTCTTTTCAAGGCATGCTTGAAGGTTTTCACTAAGAAATGTATCTCTAGATTTTGTTTAGGAGCTAGTAACTTGGATTACAATTCTAAGCTTTGTATAACAACTAGAAAACCTCACAATAAATCAACCTAGCCTTTGTAGTACAACAAGAAAACATTGCGGTGACTAGGTGACATACCTTGAGATTTGTGCTAGATTTGATAACCCAATTGTTGAAAATCTTGTATTTTCACAAAAAACTCTTCCTATTGCTAGGAAGACATCCATTTGGTTTTGATGTTCTTCATTGCGTGTTGCTCCCAAGCCACGAGTTCGAGCTTCTCATGGTTGAGTAGATTAAAAGAAGTCGTTTGATTGAAAAAAAGTAGTGGGAAGTTAAAGACAAATAGTTAAGAGGAAGGAAGGAAGAACACAACTCAAGCAAGAATCTCACAAATTAATATAAAGCAAGAAGATGAAGTTTGAATTGTCTTACGAAATTAATACTAGAGGGCATAGAAGAGACACTGTGGATTCCTAGAAAAAATTGGCTAATCATCGGCACAATCCTCTAGGGAAAGCTAACTATAGACGTGTTTGTTTGTGTTTGAGAATCAAAACCTTCTTAGAAGGGTGCATGGACATCCCATTGACGTTTGGGTCTCGATTTAGCAAAAGGCTGCATGCACCATTTGAGCCATTGAATCTTAGATCGCGACCTTTGAGTGATTTCCAAAGGCTAACTTGACCTCAATATTTTAGGGCCAACCTCGGCCTTAACATTTGAAGGCCAACCTTAACCTCATCATTCAAAGGCTAACCTTGGCCTTGGCATTTATAAGCTAGCTTCGATTCTAGAAGTTAAGTAGTAGAATGATACTACTTCTACTTCCTTACGTTGGCTAGGCCTCGCTTCGCTTCAATACTCCACAAGGGACTTGTTTAACTTAAATGAAGGTTCTTTCACAATGAGCAAATTGATCTTGCTTAGGATTGGAATTCCTACTTTAACTAGGATCCTCATCGAGAATTCAACAATCCAACCAAATTCCAACAAACATGGGATAAATCCCTTCTCCTAAATCTTAGGGAGACAGTCTGCAAAGGTAATCCTAATCCCTTCAAATTCATCTAAGATAACTATTCCTAAATGTTGTCCACCAAGGAAACATAATCCTAAGTGAAGGATTATCTCCACATGGTTATAAATAGAGGAAGATCTCATTTTTTGGATATATATTCATTCTTAGCATTAATCTTACACTATCTTTGGCTTTTGGGTTTTTCTTTATTGCTCCACATTTAACTTACGCATTGGAGTGGCTTTCTCAACCAATCTTGAGACAATCTCATTGCTTCTCTTTTGCAATTCATTCGTTCCCATAACCCAAAATTGAAATTTCTTGCCATTTGGTACATTTTTTTTTTGTAAATATATTAGTAGTCAAATTTGCTCATCATTAGTATTTTTATTTGATACTTGTATTTACACACATTGTATTTTTCATACCGTAATAATATTTATCAAGTGTCTTGATTAAACATGTAATTAAAATAAATTCATTTGAAATTTTCTTATAACATATGGAAATAAAAGTAGAGTTTATGTCTATCAAGCTCATGACTTGCTCAAATGACAAAATGTTACCACATCAACTTGATGAGATAATAGTGTTATATAACTTCTCAAATTTAAATTTGATTGAGATTGGATCTAAAACTCAATGGATTGTGAATAGATGATGTTTATAGTAATAGTAATGTAAACCCATTAAAGTTGTTACCTAAATAGGCCCTAATTCAATAATTGATGAATTATATAATAATAATATGTGAGATGGTATAGTTAAATTATGAATTTGTATCTCTAGAGAGTGAAGAGTGTCATGATTCGACCTCTAGTGCTTTTGAGATGCGAGTAAAACTAGTTATATGAAGTTGGGTCATTTTTGTTGGTCCCTTAAGATATGATCACTCAAGAGAGGGGGGTGAATTGAGAGATTAAAAAATTTAATTATTTTATAAATAAAATAATTGTTAGATGATTTTATGAAAACTAATCTTGTATAAATAGGTATAGGTGAAATTGTATGATGTGTTTGATATGCAAGCCACAAGATATATTGCTACAATAAAATGAATAACAATGGATAACACACAATATATAGTGGTTCGATACATTCCAAATACTTAATCCACTCTCCCAAGACGTAACCATTCTTAGGATTCCACTAAATCTAACACCAAGGTTTTCCCTTAACTCACCTTGAAAACTATTACACACCTAGATTTAACTGGTTCTAGACAACCAAAATAGTACACAACAATAGTTTGGATAAATACAAGAATTTGTCCACTCTTGGACACAAGGGAAACAATTAACATACACAAATATACAAGGCAATGATGAAAATTATTGAATTACCCTTAGTTGATGGAGAAATTTGGATTTGACTTATGTAGCTTTTCTCCACTTTGCCTTAAGGCTCTTGGATGAATGGACAATGAAGTTTGAGAGCCTTGGATTTGCTTGGAAGTATGTTGAGAGAGCTTGAGTGAGCTTTTGATATTCAGAAAATGCAAAATTTTCTCTCAATATTGAGCCCCAAATATATATAGCTGCTATTGGACGATCTGCATAACGGACAAATTTTTTACTGTTGGACTCAGAAAGTCGAGACTTCCTCAAGCAGAAGTCGACTTCTCAAGAGATAGCCCTCGGTTGGATCGACTCTGCATAAATGACTCTCGACTGGGTCAACTAAGGCTATACAAAAGTCAACTTTTGAAAAACCAAAAGTCAACTTTCCAAGCCAGAAGTCGAATTCTTGGTCCAGTTTTAGAAAAAAATATTTTAAATTGATTTGAAAAATAGTTTCAATGTAAAAATAACAATTTTTATTGTACATAAACTATAGAAAATATTTTATAAATTAATAAAAAATAATTAGGGTCTTCAATTAGTATATTATAAAAAGATATCCCATTTTTTTTGAAAATCATCAAAACTTAATCAGAGATTAAATAAAGCAAGCTCGCTCAACAATTTTTTATCACCTTAAAGCAATATTGAGTGATTTTTTCTATCTTTATGAAATAATAAGGGTAGCTATTGTTGCCAAATTATAATAAATGTTTGTAATATTTTTTCAACTTAGTCCTTGTATGGGATTGAGAAGTGAGATGGGCGAGTCAAGATCAGTTCGATAACATAAAAGTGTTTAGGTAAATTGGTTAAGTTAGAGTTGAGTTTGAATTATAATTATTCGATCAAACACTTGAAATTAGCTTAATGTATCTAACATGGAAAAATACTCAAGTTGAGTTTGAACTCTTTTTACACACCTAATGTGAATTGAGTTGAAATTTATCAAATGTCTTATTTACTACATTTTTGGCCAAAATCTCAACTCAACCCACCCTAACCTCAATGACCCCATTGGCTCTGAGGTGAGGTGAGTTAAATTTGATTATATATAAAAGTGTATGGTTCTAAAGTTGAGTAGAGTTAGAATGTTAAATGAATAAAAGTACATAAAAATTATAATTATATATAAATTTTATTATTATATATATAAAAAATATTTTAACAAATCTTTGTATTATTTGATCAAGTTGAGTTGAGTTATTGAAATATAACCAATGGGTACTTAACGAAAAAGATTAGTTATGAAAAATATATTATTCAAAAATGTATTTTAATAAATTTGTGTATAATTTATAATTACAAAATATGTAATTAATATGAAAATATATTTATATTAACAAAAGCTAGAAAGAAAAGATAGAAATTTGGTTAGGGACATATAGAAGAAATTAAAATTGGTATTAGTTAATTCTTTTGAAAAAGTAAAATGGATATATTGAAGAAAAATTTTATAATTAGAAGAAAAATTTTGATAAAGTTGAGTCTAGCCATCTCCACTCAACCCAAGCCTGATGAGTTGAGAAATTTGAAATTGCCAAACCCTCATGTTTAGAGTTAGGTTAAAACTCACCTCCCACTTTAATGTCACAAATCTTAATATTTAAGGTAAATTATATGAAATCTTTTTACACTTAAGGTCATGTACAATTTATTTTTTATGCTTTCGATTGTATTAAAATATTCCTTTATACTTTTAAAATGTTATAGTCAACCACCATTTATTATTATTATATATAATTTTGTATAATCTATTAGTTGACCAACACAAAATTCTATATTTCTTTGATATATAGAATTCTGTATATAGAATTCTGAAATTCTATATGTAGAATTTGGTATTTTATATTTAGATTACTGTACAAAATTCTGTATAATATTAACAGATGGTGACTGATTATAATATTTTGAAAGTGCAAGAGAATCTTTTGATATAATTGAAAGCATAAGAAATAAATTAAAATGATTTTAAATGCAAGAGAATTTTATATAATTTACCCTAATATTTATGTATAATATGTTTGACATTGAATATTTTTTTTTAGTGGACAAGACCTATGTTGGCAAGCAAACGAAAGCATTCCATTGTTGGATTCAAATTGATGGAAAAATTTGACCTTCTTTACTTTTTAATTAGAAAAAAAAAAAACTTTGGGCAATTTTGGGTTATCATGTGTTGTCTTGTCTTTAATGATGAGAACAAGGAATTAGCTGAAAGCCATTGATGGATATATACGCAAGTTGATAATTCTACAAGCAAAAGGATTCAAAACTCTAACTGATCTATCTTTCTATATATATATATATATATATATATATATATTCTGAGGTTAGTTTAAGGGTAAAAACTTCATTTATTATTAAGATTCAGTCTGTAGGGATGGAGTTTATGAATAAACTTTTAGTTATTTGTTGCAAAACATTTGTTTTCCAAATTGAAGTTTTATATTGTAGGGTTTTTATTTCTTAATGTTATAACTGTGATTTGAAATTTAAATTTGATTGAGATAGAGATTTCTAATTTGATTTTGATTTCATTTGGAAGAATATTCTCATGAATCATTTTCTGATCAAAATATAATTTTTTTTATATATATTTATAAATAATTTAGGTTTATAAATATGTATTTAATACCCTGAAATTAGTTACTATTATATCACTATTATTATACCAATTTCATCATAGTGGTATTTTAATTTTTTATTCGTAATTTTTTTATTTGACCTTTTTACGTAAAATTCTATGTTCATATGTTTGATTAATAATTTGATTGCGGTTTGTGTTTGATCTAATTTGGAACCACCTAATGACATAAATGCAAATGCGTGTTGTGATGTCTATTTTGTTTATTTTGCTCTTTAATTTGGAGGATTCCATACATTTAGGATATTGAGTTGATTCAACTCCCAGAACCATTTTGTTGCAGTCCAATGCAAGTAGTGATTGTGATGGTTACTCCCCAAAGCTTGGTGCTGCTTTCGGTTCAAGCAATGCCATTTGCTTACAAAATTCAAGATTATATATAGAAAAATCTATACTTACCATAAAAATAAGTATAAACATGATGCTACACTTTATGGAACTTAATATAAAAATTCTAAAATCCATCATTTTATGCGAGTTCCATATTAAAATAAAAATCTAAAATTGTGTTCTCTTTACTTTTCAATTTTGAGTTTTGAATTCATTTTCAACTTTCTGTTTTGATAATTTGTTTTTAGAAAATTAAAAACACATTTTCTTTGTCATTTTGAAAAACTATTTCTCAAAACAGAAAATTAGAAAACACGTTTTCTTTGAAATTTTGAAAATAATTTTTTAATGATATTTTATTTAATAAATTTGATTATTCAATAAATTATAAATATTTAATGTTAATATATTATTAAAAATTTATATATTTTAAAGTTATTGGATTTTATAATATTTTTTTTCATTACAATAATAAAATATGAATAAATAAATAAATAAATATGTTTTGAGTTTAGAGTTTGTTTTGGATGAAAACACTCAAAACAATTTTTTGTTGTTTTGAGTTTTCTTTATAATTTTCTTTTTATTTTTAAAAATACATTTTAAAAATAATAAACGCGTTTTCATTATTTTAAAAAATTGAAAACTAAAAATGACTTAAAAACAGTAAAGAGAACGCAACCTAATATATTGTTCTTGTTTTATAATCAAAGTAATTTTAAAAATAAATATAATTTAAAAAACTTTGTTAAAGATATAAATCAAGTCAAGATTAAAAGTGATACAAGAATTTTACATCCTTAAGAATGTAAAACTCATTTGTATGGGTCAGTTCTGATATTTACTAATATCAACCTTATGATATTATATTGTTATAAACTCACACATGATATTTCATGATTCATTTTAAGTCAAATGTAGGTAGGTTTTGAACCTATGAGAGTTGATGATTTTTGATAAATAAATAAATAATTTTTGTTATCATGCAAAACCAAAATTGTAGAAGCCAACCAAACAAACCACAAAGCTGGCTAACCTTGAAAGAAGGATATTTAGGTCATTTGGGAAGTCTGTCACCGGCAACCGGTGACCGACAGAACAGTACAAACAGGTTGGAAATAGTACAATAGTAGGGCCGCCAAGAACCACATCAAACAACTCTGCTCTCTCTCTCTCTCTCCCTCTCCACAGTTCAATTATTATTATTATAATAATAATAAAGTAAGCAAACCTAACAAAAATTATATTTAAAGACGCTACTAAATAATATTATTTGTTAGAATAATAAATTGTAATATTATTATTAACAACATTATGTCTATTGTATTATATCAGTATAATAAAGATGATTTTTTTGAAAAATAATATTAGTGTTGTTGAAATTGTGAAGTGTTTGAGTGAAGTCAATAAAAGGGGTTTGCTTTGATTGATTAGAGTAGAGTAGGCGCCAGTTAATTTATTTGTAATCATAATAAATAAAGGTTTGTTGATGTTAAATCATTTAAATAAATCATTTGTATTACTACCATCAGTAATAACACTGTAGCATTAGGAAATCCCATTGATGATGCTGAGGATATTAAGTAGGCTTTACTGCTTGATAAATGTGTGTTAATATTTCTGGTTGGTGGGTCCTTTCAAATGCCACCAAACGCCCACAAATGTTGAAGTCTCAACCATATACATATAGGAAGAGATAGAAGCCAATGCCATAGAAATAAAGGTCATATCATATGATGATATATAAAATATAAGCACATAGTTGCTTCTAGTGCTCTGTGCTGCCTACACTTGCCTTAAATTCCAACCCCCTCCCAGCTTCCTCCATTTATAGAATCTGAAGCTAATTCTTGCTCGGTTCACGGCTCTTTCTCTGAGATTTAGCTCTCTGTGAAGTGGGTTTTAGTGTTTGATTCGTCCAAGTTGGTTCCTTGGATCTGGAGCTGGGTTCCCTGGCCTCAGTTGACTCAAGATTCGAAATGGTTTTCGCTGAACGTTGATTGGGTGGAGGCAAGAAGAGCAGCCAAATAACAATGTCTTTGAAGAGCAGAGGAGCAGAAGGCAATTCAAAGAGTGTTGTGTCTCGGAAACTGACTCTTCTGTTGTGTGTTGGATGCTTTTGTTCTGGAATGCTCTTCACCGACAGGTTTAGCTTCTACTGATTTCCATTTCTATGGCCACTTGGTGAATTGGGTGTCAATTTTTTCATCAAATTCTTGCTTACGTTTGATTATAGATTCGGGTTTTGGTGGGTTTGGGAACTACTCTTTGCTGGTGAAATTTCATGCCCCCCAAACGAAATTTCATGCGGTGATGATGGCAATTTTTGTCTTTTATTGGCCCTCAAATGTGGGGCTTCTTGTCTGTTTTTGGGCTAATACGAATTATTGTTTTTTGTAATTGTTACGAAACTTCTTGTGTTGGGTTTAATCGTAACGCTTTTCCAGTCTCCTATGCATGTAGGAGGAGCCTTTTTTTCTCCATTTCAACTCAAAGATTATGAAGGATGATTAAATTCTATGTTCAATGCCATAATAATGCTTGGTTTGGACATTTGGTTTTAGAACACATCATCATTTTCCAAGAACATTGTCATTGTGTTATATCACTGTAATTTCTCTACCATCTCGCACCTTTTTCTTCTCATTTCTTTTCAATCGGCATGCACTCTAGTGCCTGAACTTCTAAACATGAAGGCTATAGTTTTCGGTACCGTGATGATAGGATCATAAACATGATGTCAAATCCTTAGTGAAAAGAATGCAGACATGAATCGACGATGATTGCAATTGATTTCAAGCGCCTAATGCTTACAACTGATGTTTGCAGTTGTCAGCCATGTAGTGGAAATCAATTTGGCTGCATCTATTTGGTCCTTTTCCATTTTCTGATACTCTTTTTGGTCCAAATAATCTGCTTAGCTGATTTCACCATCTTAATGTGGGAACTTCGGTTATGGGTTGAGTTCTCTGTTGTATCTACTAGTACAAAAATTTTCAGTAGCTTACAGATATGAAACTAAAAGGTGCATTGAGATTTTTAGCATCTGTACTGACAAAAGTAGGCCTGAATTTTCTTGCCGTAACTATAGGGCATTGTTCCCTATTTCATTTTGTTATCAAGGGTTACAACCTTTTCTATATAAATGTTAAAATAATCAGGTCCCTTTGGTAACAGGATGTGGGCAGTCCCTGAAGCTGGGGGCATATCTAGGCAAATGGAAATGGAAACTTCAGAGGGCTGTGACCCAAGAATAGTGAGTACACTTCTGTTAATTACGTATCCGATAAATTGAGTCCTCCTTCCAACATAAGAGCGACACTGTACTGATATTGAGAGAAAATCATCCTTTTTTATTGTCATGGCTTTCCAATTTATAGGTTAATTGTGATTTTAACTTGGTTTTCTCTTTTGTGATCCTATCAGAAGGATGAAAAGAAAGAGTCAATGAATATCTTAGAGGAAGTTGCAAAGAAAGATACTTCCAGACAGTAAGTTAACCAGGGTTCATTGTGGCTGGAGTACAGCCTTTGGTTTGTCTTCTGACATGAATTTGTGGCGATATGTGATGCACAGAATGCTTGGTAAAATGATTTCAAATTTAGAGACGAAATTATCTGTTGCAAGGGCTGCACAAGATTCTAAGCTTAGTGGTTCTCCCATATATGGAGATTTAACGATTACTCAACCAACTAGGAAAAGGAAATATCTGATGGTCATAGGTATTAACACTGCTTTTAGCAGCCGGAAGCGAAGAGACTCAGTCCGTGCTACTTGGATGCCGCAAGGTTCATGAAGTTCCCTGCATTAGTTTTTCTTTTAACTAATTATGCTTCTGGTCATTAAATTAGATCCATGACCTTTCTGCTTCTTATGGTATGAAAAACAGGTGATAAAAGAAAGAAACTCGAGGAAGAAAAGGGCATCATAATTCGATTTGTAATAGGTCACAGGTATGTGATGGAGTACATTAAGGGGTTATTTAACTGAGTGACATCTATCTCTTGTATTAGGTGTCATGTTTATGCCTTTGCACATGGCAGTAAGCAACAAGCTTGCTGTTGTCCTGCTATCGGTGGTAGTGCTTTTAATTTTATGATGATCTTGTTGTATAACAATTGTGTTTGGAAATTGCACAACGACATAGGTTAACTGGGAATTCCAAGTACTTCTGCAGTTCATAGCTAAAGACTCTGCCTATCACTCTGTTATTTCTCAGGGGAAACAATTATATTAGTCAGAGAAATTAGAAGTATAGTAGGATGTGGGGTTGTGATACAGGTGGATTATATAGTTAATATTAAAAACTGTTTTGTCTGTGGACATTTTGCTTTCTTCTATATTATATTTTATTTTCGTATTTTCCAGTACTTCATTTCATGCATAGAAAATAAACCAGATTTGGTAATATTTGATTTAGCTTGCCTAAAATAAGTGAAAAGGTTACATCTAGCATCGGCATCTCAGTTGTAGGCTTGCATATCTTATTCTTAGATTGGTGAGAAAGATTTCATGTCCTAAAAACTTTTAAGGTAAACAATCACTTAGGGCCCATTTGATAATTGCAGTTTCCTATTTTCTGATTTTGTTTTTATTTTTTGAAAATAAAAACAAAAAACACTGTTTGATAACTATTTACATTTTCAAAGAAGTAAAAACTGAATGAAAACTAGGCCAAAAATAACCAGTAAAGCGTGTCTATGTTTTAATCTTTTAAAAATGTGTTGTCTTGTTCCATAATATTATTCTAATTAATGATAAAACATTATTATAATAATTTGATGATATTCTTTTAATAAAGTTATATAATGTAATACTATGTTATTAATAATATTATAATTATATCATTTATATTGTTAATAATATTATTAGTTAATCTTGAAGTTTGCATTTTATTTTTTATGTTAATAATAATATGAATACAATCAACGATGGTTTTGGTAATAACAAATCATGGTATTATAAATATTATTCTTTATTTACTTTCCTATCAAGTTACTTAGTAAATTATAATATAATAATAATTTTAATATAATCAATCCACAATTATGGCATTAACCCAAATACAAAAAATATTGTTTCAACTAAAACTATTTATTCACATTAATCTAATTATTACATATGTTTAATAATAGTATATAGCAAACACAGAATATACACTATCAAATATATTTTCATGTTTTTGTTTTCAGTTTTACAACAGAACGCAGTATCAAATGTCATGCTCAGTTTTATTTTTCTTGTAGAAAATAAAAATTAAACACACTAAAAAAGAAACAAATACAGGAAAGGAAAACATGGAAATTGGCAGTGTTATCAAATGGTCCCATAAATATAAGAAAAAGGATCTAGGAATTCAATCTCAAGTAGAGAGGAAAATTGTGTCATTGATTTGAGAAATAATACAGTTTTTCAATGAACTAATAGAATGAGAAGGATGCACAAGAAACCTCTGATTGCAAGGTTGAAGGTGCTTAATTTTGGCCTGGGGACGTGATATCAAGAAGTAAAGTGAACTGCAGAGTTAGCTTGCTTTGCAATGACAATAGTTTGTTTCTGTTGCCTCCAAAAATTTTAAAATGATAAGCCGCAATAACAATATTCTTAGGTTTGTGAAAATTAATTACCTTGTGAGAGGTAATTCATTTCCCTAATTTGTCATACTTCTACAATACCTGGCAAGTTGCAATGTAACTGTGTTAATGTCTTTCTTTGTTTCTTATATTTTTAGGCTTTGGACTGGGTTGCATGACGAGCTTCCAATTTCATTACCATAACTACTTAGATTTTTGTCTGATTGTGTTGTATCCAAGACTCACATATGCCTAAGCTGGTATGAGACTTGGGAGTGCTACTAGTGGTAGGTGGTAGTGTTGGTGAGACCGAGGTCTTGAGTTTGAGTCTTGTGAACCTCAATTGCTCCCCCACTAGGCCTATAGTGATATATAATCTTACTGAAAAAAAAAAAAGAAAGTATTTTGTGTTAGCAGTTAAATTTTTTGTTTTTATTATGCAACTTATGATGTACTGAATGTAATATCCTCCCATCTCTCCAATTGACCATTTTGTCATCAGTGCAACATCTGGTGGTATTCTTGATAGAGCTGTTGAAGCAGAGGAGAAAAAGCATGGAGACTTTTTGCGACTGGTACTGCTACTCTAATCTCACTCAGTATTCCCTTATCTGTATTGGACATAATGGCACCAATTTCCATCCATCCTAGTGCTCACCATCTCTTACAGAGACCGCACCCAGACCAACACCACCACCTCAGGTTTGTGAACATGCATGTACTCTAGTATACACACAAGATTGATGGGTCCACAGCTCTTCAGAAGAGCCTTACTGAATGAGAAGTCCTTCCAGTATGTAAAAGAAAACAGTTGACTGGTCCTCACCTCATATGCATATACAATGTGCACAGGAACATGTTGAGGGTTACCTTGAACTGTCAGCAAAGACGAAGATATACTTTGCTACTGCAGTTGCCCTGTGGGATGCTGATTTTTATGTGAAAGCAGATGATGATGTTCACGTTAACATAGGTAATGATGCATATAAACTGGTGTTCTTGCATGAATGGAATGTGGATTTTTTTTTTTTTTTTGTTAATTTCCTATTTAATATGTTCCTGGATGAAAATAGATTTATTCAAAATTATTCTTTAACAAGTTGATCCAATATAAACAGACTAAATTCGCCATTATTGTTATAAAGCATGCATATTCTAGAACACAATCTGTACAGCTAGCTCATTAGGTCACTACTAGTCCCAAAAATAAGATGGTTAAGAATGTTCCCAACAATGAAAATCAAACAAGACACACAACATTGCACAAAGGATGAATAATAGGAGACAGTTGAACTCATGAACAAGACTTGAATCAAGATTTTCTGGAACCGGGCTCTGGTATCATACACTAGTCCCAAAAGTTTAAGCTGTTAGCATTGATCCAATTTTGTATCAAGCTTCCTATTGGCAGTTTACCACAATGGCCGCACAGAGATTCCTCAAGAAATAGTTCCAAAAATGACTATCATTATGTGTTAATGATACTTTATTAGCAAAGCAATATAATTTGATCTATGCTCCATCACAGTTTAAAATGGTCATAATACTTCTTCTGTTATTTTTTATTGTTCTAGTTGTTATCATTGTTATCTAATCATCACTTTTGTTGACTAATTCTGCTTAACCTGCAGCAACACTCGGGGAAACTTTAGCTAGGCATCATTCAAAACCAAGGGTGTATATAGGATGCATGAAATCTGGTCCTGTCCTTGCTCGGAAGTAAGCTACACTTGTCTCCTTAACCCTCCTCTGAAGCCTTAATTCTTTTATCTTATTTATTTATTTATTTGTAAATAGGGGAGTGAGATATCATGAGCCTGAATACTGGAAATTTGGTGGGGAGGGAAACAAATACTTCCGTCATGCTACTGGACAGCTATATGCTATTTCAAAAGATTTGGCTACCTACATATCAATAAACCAGTAAGTAATTGAATGAATAAAAGGGTTCGGTCTTTCCCTTACTTTATTACTGTACTATCTTCTTACTTCATATTGTAATCATCTCAGGCATGTGCTACACAAGTATGCCAACGAGGATGTTTCCCTGGGATCGTGGTTTATTGGATTGGATGTGGAGCATATAGATGATCGGAGATTATGTTGTGGAACCCCACCTGGTAAAAATATTAGGCCTCATGCAATTTCTTTGTTTAGATTTTCATCGTCTCTACAACAGTTACAGGATATAGCCTTGAGAAACAGTTGTTCATCGCCTTACTTTGCACAGTGGACACAGTTTCTGATAGGCATATGGAATGTCTTTGACCAACCATTTTTTCTTCACTCATTGCGATCACCCATTATGTTATCCACATTGGGTCCTCAAATTTTCAAGTTAAGCAGACTCCTTGGGCCCTCAAATTTTCAAGTTAAGCAGACTCCAAGAATTTTTAGTTTAATGCAATGCTTAGATTTAGATCTATGGTCAAATGATGGAATTTGCATCATTCATAAACCATGATGCATCTCAGACATAGATTTAGGCCACCTGTATAGAAAATTTCCACCCAGCTGGCTGCACAGAGTTGAAAACTTTTCCAACTGGACACTCCTAAAGACTGAATCTCTAAGAAGGTGTCTTGATTGACACAGTCCCTATCCAACCATATAAAATATGCACCAGTATGCTGGTCATTTGGGGCTTGAGTTGAAGATTCGTCCCTCAAGTCATGCTAAGATTTTCTTCATGAGATAACCTAAATAGGATCGTGTAACTTAAATGCGAGAGCTAATACCAATAGGACTGCAGCATCACCAGATCTATAACCATATAATTGCTATGAAAAAGAAATTAGAACTAAGCTGAGAGTAGAAAAGACACCAATAGGCTGGTGATAGGTTGTATAAACTTCCCAAAATCCAAGACAAATAATTTGGTCTTGTTAATTGTTATCGCAGACTGTGAATGGAAGGCTCAGGCAGGCCACATCTGTGTCGCTTCCTTTGATTGGAGCTGCAGCGGGATTTGTAGGTCTGTTGAGAGGATGAAGGAGGTTCACCGCCGGTGTGGGGAAGGCGAGCATGCTCTGTGGAATGCAGGTTTCTGAGAAGCCACATCTCATGCAAATTCTGGAGGAAGCAAATGTGTATGCAAGAGCTTATGATCATAGAGAAGCATATGTAACATCAAACTGTAATATATGTATGTGAGGTAGGAGGGTGAGCAGGGCTGCTGATTGGATACTTCTCCATTTTAGCCCAAGAGATGAATCCGCGCAGCGATGAGATAACAGGGGCAGACACTGTAAGCTCCATTTTTTCAGATGATTGAAGGGAACATTTTGTTGTTAGTCTGTTTCATGGTCCCTAGTACCGTTGTAAGTTTCTTGTGTTTTGCTTCTTATGAATGATTTGCTTCAAATACTGGTTCCTTTCGATGGTTGCAACTGAGTGGTGACTAGGGCCCGACCTTTTCATGTGCTTCCTTCCCTTCAATCTGAAGCTACACTGCAGATCTTGACCTTTCACCCTTCTTCACCTACTGGCCTCTTTTGACTAGCTTGCCGCTGCTGCAGCTTCTGCTTTTTTAATAGCTTGCCTCTCTCTGGTCTTAAAAAGGAAATTCTACTATTTGCTTTGAAAACTGGTTGGTGATCCTCCTAAAAGTTCACCTGTGAAGGGGTATGCACAACTATACCAAACTTTCACTTTATGAGGCTCGATTTACTTAAAGAACGGGTTATTTTTATGTATAATTTTAGTTTTGCAACTTTTTCTTGTACTGTCGTAAACATCTTAAATATTGTTATAATCAGAAATCATCTTAATCTAACTTTTTTAGAACGAATCCTTTACAGGCGATTTTTACTGATTAAAAATAATGATAATTTCCTACCATTTTTATAGCATGAGAAAGATTGAGTGAATTACCTAAATATATACCATTTTCATCTTTAAAATGAAATGAAAATAGAAAGTAGTTACAGCGATAAGGCCAGCTTAACAATAGAAGTTATACAATTAGGGAAAAAGTAAAATAGAAATCTTTATGAACCATGCCCCACTTTTCAATGTGAAACCAAACCCAATAAAAGGTCTCAATTGACTCAAAAAGGGCAATGAATTTAGCTCGTGGGTTTCTCATTCATATCATCATCTTTCCATCAAAATGGAAGGTTGGTGAATATCGTATTTATAGACTTTTTTTAATTTTTTAAAATTGTCATTATAATTCGAATTTGTAATTTTTTAATAAAAAAAAAATCAAGAACATTCTTATCATTACTTATATATCAAGTGAGTTGAGAGTTATCTTTTTAAATATAATATTTAAACAAAATCTTACTACAAAAGATATATATATATATAAGAACAATATATTATCCCTGTAGCTTTGTCATCTTTATGGCTCATCAGGTAGAGCTTTTAACACAGATGGACAGACCTCTAAGACCATGGAGTTTGTCACATTCACATAGGCCGTGATTTTCAGTCAAGTTCATCATCATGATCATCAAGATGTCCACCACAAGAAGAAGCACTATACAAACCATATATTTCTAGGTTTAGGAAATAGAGCCAAGTGGAATCAATGATGCCAACCCATCCAGAAAACAGCCATCCCAACCAACCTTAGCTCTTGATTCCCTTTCTGAAAAGCAAACCCCCCCCCCCCCCCCCCCACTGCTTCTCTCTCTTCCCACTACAAACCAGCCTCTCAGCCTCTCCTGATTTCTTTCCCATTTCTTCCTCACCAAACCCCAAGGCAGCTTCTATTTTAACCCCAAGAGAGAAAATCCACTTTCCCTCCAACCAAACAAGCAAAAGCCTAGTTGATCATCAGTTGTTTAATTATTATTATTAGTATTATTTTTTTTTTTTCTGAAATGAGGCTCCTCGATGGCAATGTGCCCCCTCTCAAGCTGCTGGATTCTTCTCTTAGGCTACTTGTGATTCCTCTGAGTGTTGCTTCCATCTGGCTCACTGTGACCAACCAGCAGGACAGCAGCAGCTATGGCAAGCTTAAGTTCAGCAATCTTCTGGGCCTCAAGTAACAAGCATCAGACTCCATCTTCTCCATTTTCTCTTAGTTTTCTTTTTTCTGATAAAAACCACAATCGTTATTTTTCGAGTACGTATTGCGTAAACTCACCAAACACCAAAAAGGAGTCGGGCTGACCCTGAGGAAAGGTGTTATTTTATATATCGTAGTCATTAATTCAAGGGTTTGTTTGGTTCAACGTACTTTTGCCTTATGTAATGCAGATATATGGTTTGGATCAGTGCCATTTCTGGTGGGTATGCTCTGGTGGCTGCTGTTTCTTCATGGGTGAAGCTGTTGGTGACAAAAGCCGCCTGGATTTTCTTTGTTTCAGACCAGGTTTGATTCTTCTTCATACCCTTTCTTTCCCTGTTGAGTTCTTCTACATGGCACAGTTTTGCAACAAAGTTCCTAGAACCTACAATGGAGAATAATCGATCTATGGACTATGGTTGATTGATTGTTATCCTAAATTTCCCCAAAGTCCAAACTGGATGATTATATTATAAGAAAATAAAAACAAAGATGGTCGGTGAAGTTTGGCCTTTAATGACACAACTGTCCCACCACTCTCTTGGTTGGGTTGACATAATAAGCATTCACTTTTCCTTTCTTTTTATTTTTTCTTCATGTTTAATTTTCCGTTTTTTAATGTTAAATTTTGTTCAGAATAAGTAACCAGATTCCAGACTGATAATATGGTTTTTTAAATACCTTTTTATTCTTAAATTAGCTAAATTGGGGTAGAATTTTTGTGACTATACCAAATCTGAGCTATATTTAATTGGGTATTCATAAGTCAGCTTACTTCCAGTTTGATGTAAATTTTAACTTAAACTAATCATGATAAACCCAGTTATAAAGCAAATACCTAACCAGCCGAATTCAAATTCAGGTTGTATCATGTTGGGTTTTAGTTCCAAAGTCTGTAACATTATACTAAAATTTTATAATCTAAACCTGGTAGCACATTGAAATATTAAGATTTATAAAAATAATTTTAACATAAACTCCAGAAAAGAAGCAACCAGCCCATGAAAACAGACAAACAGATATAAAACGAAAAACAATATTAGGGAAAGAGAGTTTGTATATATTAGTGAAGTTAGGCCGGATTCATAGATATGATAGCTTAACCCCAACTCTAATTCTATTTGGATTCGAAGTCTACTCAATATTCTTCTTTTCCCGTGAACCTAACGTGTATTAAACTGACAGGTGGTGGCATATTTAATGGTGACATCAGGGGCAGCAGTGGGAGAGATCATATACTTGGCCTACGAAGGGGACAGGGAGGTGACATGGAGCGAAAGCTGCAGCTCCTATGGAGGATTCTGCAGCAGAATGAAGATGGCTTTGGCTTTCCATGCCGTGTCTCTCTGCTGTTTCCTTGTCTTGTCTCTCATCTCCGCCTACAGGGCCTTCAGCTTCTTTGACCCCCCCATTCCCATTTCCCAAACACCTTGATCATCAATCAATCAGCATTCATCTTCTAGTCTCTGTCGTAATGTAAATTGCTCCGAATCCATGAAACAATTAATGCTTTGTTAATTTGATCTCTTTTGGGGCCTTCTCTTGGCTTGAGAGAGATTTAATGATGCAACTCAAGTAAGTAATTGAGTATAAAATTGTCATGTATTTTAATTGAGAGAAATATTGTTATTCTTATGGAGAATGATAGCATGTGAAGGGGCGGGGGCGGGGATGAAGACAAAGTCCTCCATTGAACAGCTCAGAAGAGCTCACGTGAACACAGTCCTCCATTACTACTTGTTTGTTTATGAGTTGTTTTTCGTGTTAAGTATCCATCTTATTTTCTTTGATGCAGAACAAAATAAATTTTGTAATACTAAAGGAGGAGTAGAAATTTATTTATTATGTGATGAATAATAAGAATATGTGATAAAACACAGATAAAACTATTTTATTTTCATTGAATAATCATATGCGAGGCTATATATATATATATATATATATAAATTCTACATAAAGATTTTAAGTATTTTACTGACTAGTGCTCTTAGGAAACTACAAAAGTTGTTTGGACATAGAATATTCACCTCATCTTTAGGGAGTTAGCCAGTTAAGTCATTTTTATAGATATCTCCTTTCATTTACAATTAATATTTTATTTTATAAGATAAATACATTTTTAATTTACCCCAGATTTTTTGTTACTGATTAGGACAGATTGTTAATAATAAATAATTAAAATTAATCCCCTAATAAAAAAATTTATAGAGTGAAATTAATATAAAATAGCCTCAAATCACAAAACATATTCAAATCCGTCTAACTGTTCCTAAAAATGGAAAAAGAAAAATGATTAGGTTCAATAATAATAATAGTAGCACTTGAGCTAATTAGCTGGTAGCATCAATTAGAAGTCCATGGAATCATGGGCCGATATTTGAGTTTAAGGTTTAAGTTTAGGATTTAAGCATCGTTTGATTGAAGGGAATGGGGATGGAAGAATGGAATTTCTTTTAAGATATTATTTGGTTGCTACAAAGGAATAGAATAACCTATTTATGAGGGAATGAATGATCATTCCTTCAAATTGATGGAAAATCTTCCCATTTCATGCAATGGATGTGCTAATTATGATTTTATGCTTAACTTCTTCTTCAAATTATACTTTGCCACATATATAAGTTTGTCTTGAACTATTATTCTCTCCATCAACCCATCTCTAGTGAAGAATTTCTCCTAAACCCATCCAACCACCATCGTCCGATATAGCTTGTTGGAAATCACTTTGTTATGTATGTCTTCCTCTATTTTTTTCATCTTTCTCTTATCGTTGATGTTTTTTAACCTTTTCTAGTGTGATCTATTGTCTTCCCTAGTAACCACTATCTCTTTGTAGCAATTTGGTTCATTGTTGTTGTCGAAGAACCGATAAAGAACACCACAAACCACCCTAATTCTCAGTCGTCGAAACCACTGTGACCCATCGCTTCTTTTTCACTATTTGAAACTGTGACTATCTATTTCCTCCCATATAGGTCTACCCCAAAACTATCATTCTCCTCCATTGTCGACACCACCATGACCAACCCCCATCTCTTTTGTCGCTAGAGATCATCGAAAATCACCACAACCATCTGTCTCCTCCCAAATAAATTTGGCCTAAAACCATTACAAATCCCCATCTCCTCCACTGTTGACACCATTACGACCCATTCCCTCTCTTTCATTGCTAGAAAGAGTAAGAAATCATTGTGACCAGTCTCTAAAATAGATATGGCCCAAAACCACTACAAACCACCATTCTTATCCGCCCATTAAACTACCAAGATCCATCATTTCCTTCCATTGTCAAAGAACACTAGAAAGTACCCATCTATAGAAGAAAAGTGTGACGAGTAATTTTTATATACTTCACAACAACAATACAAGATTTACAAAACTGATATATATAGACATTTGAGCAATACAAATTCGACTTTGAATTAGCTGAGAAGTGCCTACAATTTGGCTATAACAATGGCTAGGAACTTGACTTTAGTGTGCCTATAGTTTGGCTACAGCAACAGCTAAGAGATTGCCCTGACACACCTCCGCAAGAGTGGTGTGCCATCAAGGACACCGATATTGTTTTTGAGATAGTGATGACGCTGCCTGGATAGGGGCTTTCTGAGGTAGTCAGCAAGTTGATCCGTGGTGGAGACATGTTGTACTCGGAGAATACCTTGTTGGACAAGATCACAAACAAAGTGCACATCAATTGTTATGTGTTCCATCCGATTGTGCATTATCAGATCAAGGGAAAGATAGGTGACACTGAGATTGTCACAGTAAATGAGTGGGACATGTGGAACTTGGATGCAAAGTTCAGAGAATAAAGAGCGAATCCATGTGAGTTTAGTGAAGGTTGTTTCTAAGGACCGATATTCAGTCTTGGTAGATGAATGAGATATTGCACGTTGTTTGGAAGATTTCCAAGAAATGAAATTCTTACCATAGAAAACAAGATAAGCGGATGTCAAAGTGTAATCATCATTGTTGCTGGCCCAATCTGCATCACTAAAGGCATAGAGAAAAGAGAGACAACCTGTATGAAGATGAATGCCATGAGAGATTGTAGCTTTGAGGTAGTGTAGAAGACGTTTAAGGGCTATCGAGTCCATAGTAGTGGATTTGTGTATGAACTGGGCTAGGTGATTTACTAACAAGGCAATGTCTGACCTTGTCGTGAATAAATACTGAAAAGCACCAATAATACTTCTATATAACAATGTTGGTTACATGGGATGCCTAGGGCCCTCAACTATATACTATATATGGTCACGACCAATTTGAGGAAGCATGGGATGCTTAGGGCCCTCAACTATCATTAGGATTACCGTTCTTGTGCGATTCCACATTGTTCATGCCCTTAATTTTAATAGAGGAGATAAATCACAAGTGGAATATTTGTCTCACTGCATAGAGTAAAAAATCAAACCTATGACTTACTGATACGAATCTCATCTTATCGTGACTCAACCACTTGACCTGTACTCTAAAAATCGACCCTCAATTATCCTTATCAACAATGTTGGTTGCTAGTGTGGCCTTTGTCTATCTACTGCTTCAAAGGTTCATGTGTGCTAGCAACATGAATATTTGACAATCATCACTAAAATTTTACAATTTAATTTTCTAAATTATTTTGTACATTAATATGCTATTGTGGCATATAAAAATTTGAGTTTATATATATAAAATGGAGGGATAACCCGTGTTATGTATGTATAAAAAAAATTAAATACAAATTTATTAGGTAGTATTTGACCGTTATTGTTTATATTTTAATTTTTTTAGACAAATTTTAAACAAAAAAAATCTTAGTACTGTGATAAAGCTATTTGATAAATTGGTTATTATTTAGAGGTTACAATTCAAATATTGTTAACACAATTAATTTTTGTTGAGACTTCATAATACTAAAACTTAGTGTATGTTTATATAATATTATAAATATTTAATACATATACCAGTCTCTTAATAATTAAAAAAATATGACGTTTGATCTTTAAAGTGTAGAATGTCAAGATTCGGTATCTCAATTATTAAAAATTATTAAATATTTATTATAATTGAAAGTAAACGAAGTTATTATCTAAGTCATATAAGATGTTACGCCACATAAAAGAAAAAAAAAAACACGTTAGTGGGATCCATAAGATTAGGCTTGATGCATAAATATAACATTTGATCTATCAACAATTAAAAAATTTTACATTTGGTCCATGATATGAAAGAAAAATAAAAAATGATAAAAAATCTAAAAATCATAAAAAAAAATACCTAAATTTCATAAAAGATCTAAAAATATTATAAAAAAAGACCTAAATTTCATAAAATTACATTGCTTTCATAAAAATTTAAAGAATTGTGTATTTGAAAATTCAATCAAAAATCGTATTTATTGAAAAAAAAAATCAATTATGTGAAGATTATATTGCTTCCACTGTTCAAAGATAAAACAAAAATTAATTTGTTTTTTGTAATTTAAAGATAAATTAGATTTTGCTTAAGTTACGGACTGATTAGTTTTTACACATCTTTTAGAGATAAACTGAAATTCTGTTTGGGTTTAGGAACTAATTAGGGTTAGCAATTAGATTTTTTCACTTTTTTTATTTCATTTTTATCAAATCATCAATTGCCTCAACTTTTCTCTATTTAAGGGTAAGTTTGATATTTTCATTTTGTGTAATATTACATTAATGATTAGGCTTCAATAAATGCATATTATTTTTAGATAGACCGCATTGTTTTCAATTTCAAAATAATTTTATTAAGGGTAATGCTAGAAGTCATGGTATCGTTGTTAATCAATTATGTGTCACATTCTTATTGAAAGAGGTGTTAGGTGAAAAAAATAAATAACATATAATATTTTTAGTCTCTTTTAATAAAAAGATGTCACGTGACTGATAATACCGTCATTAATTATAACTCTTAATATTATTTTTTTATTAATGAATTATAAATATATAAGGTTTTATAACATTTTACCAATCAATAAAATTATTTTGAAACTAAAAACAATGTAATTTATCTAAATAGAAAGTGCATTTACTTTTTTATTTTTAATTAATTTATAATAATAGAATTTTGTATAATTATTTAAGAAGTATAGTTTTTTAACTAAAAATAAAAATGATATCAAAAATAAAATTATAAAAGAAGTAAGTGTTGCAAATTATAAATTTTAATGGAATTAAAATGACTTTTCTTTTGCGGAATTAATTAAAATGATTTTATTTTCATAAAAGGGCAAATATATAATGGAAAAGCCGCCCACGTTTCCTCCTCTGGCCTTTTGTTCTGCTCTAGACGAGGGCAAGAAAACCCTATTTTTTCCCGTCTCCGATTCCTTTTCACTCAATCGACGCCATGGCCAAGAGCTCCTTCAAGTTGGAACACCCCCTCGGTCTCTCTCTCTCTCTCTCTCTCTCTAAGTTTTGGCATCTGTGATCTGGTTTGAAGAACCCCAAGTTTCGTGATTAGGGACAGTGATTTGATTAATCGAGTATGTATAGAGGTGTATGAATTGGACGCTGATTCTTGTACAGCCTTTACAATTGTTAATTGTTTGGTGCCTTACTTTGATGGGTTGGTGTTTCTGTTACTTAATTTTAGTTGATCGACTCATTTTTATAGTGATTTGGGGTTTTTGTGAAGAGGAAGTGTCTGATCTGAAGTGGATTTACGGTTGAATGCGATATAGACTTGTGAACTTGTATTAGACGAAGATAGTTTGTTTGATCGGGCTTTTTGGCAGTGTCTTGTTCATCCATCATGTCCGTAGATAGTACGCTATTTTCTTCGTCTCTATTATTCTCTTGTGCAATTGATCGGCAATTTAATAACTTCCATTTGTGCCTGGTTTGTTTGTCGGTGTAATTATAGTGTGCTACTTATTTATTTGTTTTGAGTTTCATTTACTTGAGAACTAGTTCTATTTTCCTTTATATTTTATGTGTTTTAAATGTAATTAAGTATCCCTTGGATGTCTGTTCCCTATCTCCAACACTGCTCCCATTCTGTCTCTTATTATATTATAAACAATTTACTCCCTTTTGTCTCGAAAATTATGCTTGTTCTAACTAAACTCTATATTCTCCTCTCTATTCAACTCCTTATCTTATTTATTTATTAATAAATTTTAATTCTATTTATTAATAAACTTATAATTTTTAAATACACAAAATAATCAAATACAAGTATACACAAAATTAATAATTAAATACACAAATTAATAATCAAATACATAAATTATCAAATGCCCTCATATGCAAAATCAATAATCAAATACACAAAATCAATAATCAAATACATGCATATACAAAATTAATAATCAAATACATAAATTAATCAAATGCCCTCATACACAAAATCAATAATCAAATACACACACATACAAAATTAATAATCAAATACACAATATTAGTCATCCAATACAAAAATAAATAAAAAATTTCCCAAAATCACAAGCTTAGTGCTCGATCTGCTCCTCGCTGAAGACATCGCCGTTGCCAGGTCCGATGGTCGTCACCCTGATTTTGTCTTCCACTACGCCTACAATTTTTCTTCTCTGGTTGTTTTCTCCGGATCTACTGGTTGTCGCATTTGCAACTTCTCTTCTCTGACCAATTTTGTCTTCGCTACGTCTAGTGGGGCCTTTTCCAGCATTGATGGTCGTTGTGGGGGAGAGATGGCGAGAATGGTTTGGCAGATTTCAATCGCTACATCTGGCGATGGTTTTGAGTTTCGCCAAATTTTTGGTGAGTGATTTTGGCAATGGCGAGTAGCGTTGGAGGCAAAATTTTGCATTTGGCTCACTATATTTGGCTTGGTGAGCAAAATAGCTATCCCATTGGAGAGAGATAGCCTAATAGTGCTTTCGGGAGAGGGATATGGAATGGAATTGGATGGATGTGCATTCTCCTATTTGGGAGACCCATTAGTAATGGAATGGAATGCAAGTGGACAGAAAGTTTTTCAATCCATTTCCATCCAAAGGCCTACTTTTTGCCTCCTCCAAACTGGGAGAAAATGGATGGAGAACTAACTTTGTGTTTTTGCAACATTAACTTCAATAATTTTTTGAAAGGTCAAATTTACCCTTAACACTTTATCTTTTCGTGAAAATGGTATAATTGTTATTTGATGATTAATATACTTCCATTCCATCCATTTCCATTGCTCTCTCAAACAAGCAGGAGGATTTTCCATTACCTTCCATCCCTTACTCTCCTAAACAAGGACATGACAGTTCACTGATTTTCATTCTATCTATTACTAAATCTCTCCCAAACAAGCCTAAGGAACAAATGGTAATTACACTAAAATTATCCTTGAACACATTGAGCTTGCACTCAACAGAAAAATAATACAACGAAAAATAGTTCAAAACAAGGAATTGAAATATTCTTATGCAAATACCAAACTTCCACTGAGGTTAGTAGCATGCCACTTGAACAAAGAACAGGCATTCATGTTCTTGTTGGTTTTAATAGCCCATTTGTTTTCTATCTTAGTATGTAGGATAATTTTTGTACCATTTGAGTTGAAGTTCTAACTGTCTCATAGTAGAAGAATTACATTTGTTTCATTTCATAGCTTGAGTTAAGATGTTGATTGCATGAATTTTTCTTTTACTTTGAATAGAAGAATGTTTGCGTGAAATTGTCAGTTATTTGGAAAAAGGATCGTAATGTTTTGGTAGCAACAATAAGGTTAGTTCTTTGTAACTACGACTAGAAGGTCAGGGGTTCAAGTTGCAAAACTGTCCCCTTGTTTAACAAGGGTAAGGCCATGTACAAAGACAACTCTCCCCCAGCCCTCACCAAGTGGGGAGCGTATTGTACTGCAAGCCCCTTAATGCTCTCTCTCTCTCTCTCTCACACACACACACACACACACAAGCTTTCAGGCAATATAGTCAGCCTCAATAACTTGTGTGGATATTTAGGATATATGTATGACCAATTTAGTTTGTTGATTTGAAGGTTAAAAAAAAACATGAGAAATTGAGGGGTTTTTTTTTTTTAAACTTCTTTATGTCCCTTGTTATATTATTTTGCTTTGTCTAAATTCCAGAAAGGAGGCAGGCAGAAGCTGCCCGTATCAGGGAGAAGTACCCAGATAGAATTCCGGTATACATGATTGTACTTTCTTCATTTGGAATATTTTTTTTCCCTAGGATGTTATGGATGTAAACTATGCATTGATTTTTTGCCCCTCATTTTCTTTTAAATAGGTTATTGTGGAGAAGGCTGAAAGAAGCGATATCCCTGATATTGACAAGAAGAAGTTAGTTGATTCATCCAATAATTAATATGAGTCTCACTAAAGATTACTTTTTCCTATATTTGATCTTTAGTTGATGCAAAAAATTACTTTCTCCCTTTGGCTTGCAATTCCATGTTCTTCTTTCTTTCCTTGAGAATATTCAATTGACAAGGTGAAAATATCAGTATTCATCTTGCAACCCACACTTGAAAGATGACCACTTTTATTAATGGGGTTTTGAAACATTACTTCTACCTTATTTTTTGTTGCGAGTCTTGACGTGATTATTGTCACGCATTTCAAATGATGCATGCAGAATTTTATAGCTGAGTTTCTTTTGTCATAGTACTCTTAGCACCATAATTCATGCAGATATCTGGTTCCTGCTGATTTGACTGTTGGACAGTTTGTCTATGTTGTCCGGAAGAGGATAAAGCTTAGCGCTGAGAAGGCTATATTTATCTTTGTTAAGAACATTTTGCCGCCCACTGGTGAGAAAGTTACTGTTGTTCTGTCTTATCTTACTGTGACGGGCTGCTGAATTTAGTGGATGCATTTTTTATATTCATTTTCTTGCGTCCATATGCCTTCTTTTACTTGTGTTCACTTGTATTTGTTGTATTGCAGCTGCCATGATGTCGGCAATTTATGACGAAAACAAAGATGAAGATGGTTTCCTTTACATGACTTACAGTGGGGAGAACACATTTGGCTCAGTCTGACTGTAGTCAAGGAAATTATGTAAATAAGACTTCATGGAAGCATATACCGAAATATGTAAATTCGTAATCATCTACTACCTTCGTATTATGGTTTCTTTCTATATTGCTCCTTTGAGACAATTACCCCTTCCTAATTTGAATTGTTGAGAACGCATGATTTCAAGTGGTGAATGTTTATATAGGTGTTTTCTTTTCTTTTTTTTTTTTCAAGTCAGTTTGAATGAGATTGAACCGACAGTAAGGTTTGTTTGAGCACCATTTCTGTTTATGCCTCCAATGTGTGTGTACATATGAACGCACAGGTGTTTATGTATTGCTCCCAAATCCCAATTGAACTCCTCGGGGTGAGTGAAGTTATAAATCCTTATGGCCCCAAGTCACAGATTTAACTTTCGACTATTTTTTTTGTAAATTGGTCATGCTTTCTGCACTTGCTCCGTTCCATTGTTCATCTGCTAACAATGCATTTGAATTTTGCACAAATTTCTTTACAGTTGAGAAATAGTAGTTCATGCGTACGTTTAGGTGTCTTCGGTACATGAGACTGTTAGTTTTAGAAGCTTAGAAGAGGATTGCTTGTTCTTTTCTCCATTGTTTTTGGCAAACAGGTGGTTGTCTCAATTTGAATGTGACTTGTTACAAGTCATAAAAGGCTAACTTTTAACATTGCCATGTGCATGTTGTTACGTTTAAGTTGATATATGCATTTGGATAAATTCATATCATATGTGCGTCTTGCCATTTTCTAGACATTTCATGTGGTAATACTTTCACTATTTCGCGTGCTTCTTATGCTCTGTGTGGTATTTTTTTTTTTTCCAAACAATTCCCTCTGCCTAAATGAGTTATTTCTTAACGTTATATTTAAACTATTAAATATTATAATACAATGTTCATCAAAATACAAAAAAAATATAAACTATTAGTACGAGGGTGGTTGCTTTTTTTTATAAAAAAAATAATAAATTATAAATTTAAAATAAACCAAACTTAAACGTGAAAGAGATGATGGGGGGTGATATTGGAGTAGTGTTTCATCATATATTATATGTAGTGGGTCTTGCTTTTGGATGAGATTGATTGGTATTTTATTGCCACTGGTGCATAGAAATCAATGTGGTAGGCCAACTAGTATTAACTGTTCAACATGAATTGGGTGAATTAGTTAGGTATGGCCTATGACCTATTGTGTGAATTCATTCAAAGCTTGCTCTCTTTGGCCCCATTATTATTAAATTAACTTATTAATGGTCAACATCTCACCATCATAATAAAATAAAATAAATAAAATTGAACTTAAACTCTTATCTTCTCCTTTGAACGCAAACGGTATGCTTAAAAGAATTTTGTACGCACTATGCATAATAATTTAATAATCTTCTTATTCTTATAAAAATATTATATTATTTATGTCGAGTAACGTAAGGTTTGTATAATAATTTAATAATCATCTAATTCTTATACTAAAAAAGAAAAACACATAATCTGCTGGTAAGTATAATTTTCAAAGGTTAGAATAATTCTTTTGTCATCGTCACACCCCTTTGAAGTTATCGCCACAATGACCAACACAGTCGTGTTAGAGGGGAGGCCCTGCTAGTGCTGGGGATAGAGGTCTGGGACAATCTTCTACCTTATTAAGGTCTCTCAAATGTCCTGAGCAAGCAGATCTCTCACATTTAGTGTTTTTTTAGTGACTCCCAAACATCATCTAATATATATTTCATTATTACTAATTATGAATTGAAAAATAAATATTAAAATGACGTAATTGCAAACGTATCAACCTTTTTAATAAATCTTTTATGCAGAAAATTCAACAAAAGCAGTAGCAGTTGAAGCAAAGTGGAAACAGCACAGGAATATCAGCAGAAAATGACAACTGGCCCAAAACCAAACAGCGTGTGGCGCTGGCTGTCTCCAACAACACACGGATAACAAAGTCAATAATGGCCACGAAGACGGAGGCTTGGACCATTCAATGCCTTCTCACAACTCTCTCTCTCTCTCTCTCCATCTGTCTGTACATCTACATATATATATGTATGTATATAATGTTTTCACATCATCTTCAACACATAGGAAAAGAACCCATTTGGCAGAGGGCAGAAGCATTTCCTCCTCTAGCTTCTTGGTGTAGCCGCCGAAATGGCCTTGTTTCTGAGTTTATTGAGCTGCTTCTCTGAGTCTGAGTCTGAGTCTTCTTCGTCTTCAAGGCCGGCCCAACTGGTCTGCAATGGAGATGTGTGCGTGTGGAGGAGCGAGAAGGATGGCCGTCGCCGGAGATTCAAGAAGAAGGGGAAGCAGAGCCTCCGGATTCCCCTTGTATCGGCTATCCCCGAAAAGACAGGAGCTTGAGCCCAAAATGAAAATGGCGATGGCGATGGCGATGGAGGTCAATAATATTAAAATTCAATTCTTGGTTGTATGGTGGTGTATCGGTGAATGCCGCGGTGTTTATACGAAGGAAAACTCAAATTCAATTGGAATCAGAAAACCAAGCCATTCCAGTACACAAATATACGCCTTGTTTTATTAGTAAGGATTTTCATTACTATATCGATCTTAAATTAATTAATGCTGATTGATTGATTGGCATAGGGTTTAATTTGATGATACTTCCTAGCGTTTTTTTAGAGTCAACGAAATAAGATTATACCAAGATAAGATTAAAATATTTTTTGCATTAAAATATAGAATGATCAAGATGAAATTGAAAAGTATTTTAAGATTTTTATCAAACTACTTGTTAAATTTTTTGAAATGTACTGAAGGATACAAGTATCGTTTTTTTTTTTCATCTATAAGGATAACGTATGCTTATCAAGATAAATATATCTTAAAAAACTTAGATAAAAAGTCATGTAATTTTTTTTCAAGAATTATCAGATAAATTTAATAAATATATTAAAAATGACAAAAATATGAAATATTTTTCATAATTTACCTTTTTCGATTTATATCTTAATTAACAAATATTACATATATATATATATATATAAATTTAATTGACATCTATCATTTAGATATGATATAGGGTTTAAACTCTCAATTCTATTTCTATTTCTAAAGACCCACTCCCAAAATCTTCCGAATACAATAACATTCGCCAGAATTCGTCTCTTTTATATTTTCAGATAGGCAAATATCTTTGTAACGTCATGTTTTGTTTATTGTTTGTAAATGAATGTTGAATATGAATTTTGTTATAATGCATGCGTATGGTTTTCAAAGAAGATTCAATCTGATCCTCCCCAAGAAACAAATAATGGAAAAATTGCATGATATTTATGTGTTGATACCCGAAACACCAGCACAGTTCGGAGACGTGGTTTCGACGTTTTCAAACCATTTTTCATTTTGAAAATGGAAATAATAGCGCAAAATATTTTTCAGACTGTTTATGTAATTTGTGAAATATTTTGGAATCGTTTCACAAATTACATAAAACGGTCAAAAACGTATTTCCAACGACAAAGTTCACAAATCCCTCTTGGTTGTCAAACCTTGCGGCATCATCAACAGAGGGAGGAGTGTACAGTAGTGACAAGAGGCAACGGAAAAAGAATGTAGCGACAGTCAAGGTAGCAGCAACAAAAGGCGGTTGTTGTCTACTAGAAAAGGAAAGGAACATGCAAGAGGCAATCAAGGGAAAGGAAAAAAGAGAAAGAGGATTTCTTGATAAGAGACACATAAATGATATAATATATATGTATGTATAGAGAGCTGAGAAAAGGAATATAATGATATGTATGTACAACAATAACAAAATATCTAGTCTTTATTTCATTGTGTGAGGTTAGCTACATAAATTTTAAACTTCTATGTATTTATGTCTTTTGTCATATCTTTCTTTAGGCCTATACATTTTATATCAAACTTTAATATCTATCTCAAAGTCTTCTTGGGTCTGCTTCTATCTCTTTTTTTGACTAATTGTTCTATTTCATCAACTCTCCTTAGATGAGCGTCTCTCTGTCTCCTTTTCACATGACCAAATCATCTTAGTCTAGTCTCTCTCATCTTCTCTTCAATTGGCACTACTCCTACCTTATTACGAATAATCTTATTTCTAATTTTATCTTTTCTTGTATAGTCGCACATTCATCTTAACATCCTCATCTCCGCTACGCTCGTCTTTTACTTATGCTGGTATTTAACTGTCTAACATTCTGAGTCATATAACAAAACTGGTCTTATGGCTATCTTATAGAATTTTCCTTTCAATTTTAATAAGATTTTACCATCACATAACACCCTCGATGCATTTCTCTATTTTAGCTAACATGTCTTAATTCTATGCATGACATCCTCGTGAATTTCTCCGTCTTTTTGAATCACGGATCCCAAATATCGAAAATAGTCTTTTTTTTTTATAAGATTTGGTCTTCCAATTTTATTACAATATCCTTCACTCTTACATTCTTACTAAATTTACATTTCATATATTCTATTTTTCTTCTACTTAATATAAATCTCTTAGATTCTAAATTGTTTCTCCATAATTTAAGTTTAGTGTTCACTCCCTATTTTGTTTTATCTACCAATACTATGTCATTTACAAATAGCATACACCATGGTACATCTGTCTGAATATGTTTAGTGAGTTCTTTCATTATTAAAGCAAATAAGTATGGAGTTAGTGCAGAACTTTGGTGCAGTCCCATTGTAATTTTAAACGGTTCAGTATCCCCTCCGCAAATTCTGACTCTTGTCTCTGCACCGTGATACATGTCCATAAAAGCTTGTATATAGGCTATTCTGATTCATTTTTTCTCTAAAACCCTTTATAATATTTTTCTAGAGATCCTATTATAGACCTTTCTAGATCTATGTGTGTATGTATATATGTTAAATAATATTCTTTATTTATGTTATTTTTAATTTTTAAATTCAATTTACTTCTTATATGCTCTTGTTTACTTCCAAATTAATTACAACAATAATATTATTAATTGATATTTTTATTTTTTATAAACAAATATATTAACTATTAATTATTATAAAACTTATCTCTATTATTTATATTTATTTGTATTATATTTAAATTATTTTTTATATTAAAAATTATATTTACAAAAAAAATCATATTTTTTTTAATTTACACGTTACCCTACATTTTTGTTTTTTATTTTTTCAAAAAATTGTCATTTTTTCAATTACATTTTGTATCAAAAACATTTTTCATATCTATTTTCATATGTCTTACTTCATAACCACCCTCTACACTATATAAAAGAAGTAATTAAGCGCCCCCAGAGGCATAGTCGAGTGGTAAAAGAGCAAGCTAAAAATTTTTCTAAAAATTTTTAGTGTGAATTTGATTCTTGAAGGAAGCAAAATACTTTCTTCTAGAAGAGGATCTTAAGAGTGGCATTAATAGTGTTAAGATCTACTTCTCTGATCACTTAGACATATCTCCTAATTTACTTGTACAATGTAATTTTAGGGATAGAGTAACTGAAGATGCTAATAATGAGACAAAATAAAAGGTGTAATTAAGCCAAGATAGCAAACGTTACAAGTGGGGACAGCCCTAAAGCTGACAGAATTAAAGTAGGGAGGGATAGGGTTGTTCAGTCTCCACAACCACCTGCAACTGAACACATGGCTACCTGGCCCCACAGGAAATATGCAGTAACAAACGACACTACCAAATGACTATGCAACAAGTGTGTGTCGTCTTAGCACACAAAGGCAGGCTGAGGCTCCCCATGGGCCATGACAAAGTTCTTTTTGCATACAATTCTGTTTTTAGAACTCAAAACAACACAACTTTCACATAAAAAGTCCTCTTTTTTTTTTTTTTCCTCTCCTCTTCTCCTCTTTGATTTGGGCCTATACAACGCTGTTCGGTTGGAATTCTCATCACAGTTGACAGACGGAAAAACAACACAAGAACAAGAGGCAAGAGGCATTTAATACCAGTAATAACCGGTGAATGGAGCGGAATGAGAGGCAGAAAACGTTATATGTGATCAATGCAATTAATTAATTACACATGATGCATTAAAAAAAAAGGCAACAAAACTTCAAATACTCCTTAACCCGCCCATCATAAATATACAAGGAATTAACAGGGTTCCAGCAATTAAATTCACTGGGAATATGGACCTTTAAACATTGCTACAATCATGGTGGCACTAATCAACTTTCAACTCGGGCAATTCTTATATAGCAACCTACTGGATATGTGTGCTACTACAAGTCAGTAATCCTCAATCAATGCAGATAACAGCAGTAGCCAATCTAAAACTATCTTTTCCCTTTTGATTTTACTGAATAATCAGAGAGAGAATAGCATCTTAGGTATGTTACCTTCTTATCAAACTGATCCGGGCAACCTTTCAAATGGAAAACCCCCAGTTAAAGACTTCAACTCGATCGATGATATATAGAAGGATTGGATCCAGCTGCTGTGAAACTCTTTCCTATCAGGCGATCATCCAAACCGACTGTAAAGAAGCCATGAATATTGGGATGCAACTACTGGCTGGGGCAAGGAGTACTTACATTCCTCTTTGACATTATCTGACAATACCATGTCACAATGCTTGGTGTTTTCTTCTTCCGGCCCAGCCAAAAACACAATTGTGCTGCATCAAAGTTGCAGGGCTAGGTCCGGCTGCTGAGAGTCCACGAGGACGCCTGAAGACTGTCTCACCGGGGACCCAGACGACTGGAAACCTATATTCAAGTCTGGAGGATGTGATTCCTGTTTCTCTTTGGGCTGCCTTTTCGGACTCGGGCCTTGCCAAGGAGGCTGCACCTGGAACCTGGACAAATCAGCTGTTACTATCTGTGGAAAAAGCACTGGTCTGTTTTGGAACTCCATTCTAACAGGCGGTGCCCCAAAAGGATGAAGCGGAAAGCTGTTCTTTGCGGGCTGAAAATGCATCCCAGCAGGAGGAAAATCAGCACGGAATCGTGACACTTGTGGCTGTAGATCCCTAGCTGGATTGTATAGTGAATCAGCAGATATCTGATTTGCGTGTGTGCTCATATTTTCTGAGGTTACTTTAGACCCTCCAGCCCCAATTGACATCCATGCTCGGGCAGCAGCTGCAGCAGCATTGTTTGAATCATCTCTTCTTGAGGATGGACCTGATGTTGGAATAACTGATGGGCTACCAACCGGAGAATTATTCGAAGATTTCTGCTGCTTCTGAGCATTTTCAGCCATCATTCTCATCAAATGGACAGGATCGCTTAGACCCTGTTCCTGCCCGTGGGGAAAATAAGTTGCTGGTGTTGCCAACTGGTTAGTATCAGATGATGAAACAACCATCCTATTTCTGTCCAAATTATTACTTGTAACTTTTCCATTCGGCAATCCCCCAGCAACGAGTCCTTTATTCTCTGGATGCTTAAAAGATGAAGATTGCACAATATTCCTGTTCCTTGAAACAGTCTCCATTGACCTTGAAGCTGGCACATCCAGACCATTTGGAATCTGCTTCTCCGCAACCAAATTATTCATATTTTGATTAGTTGAGGTTGGAAGATAGTTCAATTCAACTTGCTTTACAACTTTTCTCTCTGGTCCATTATTCCTGGATCGTGGGCTTTGTTGCTGATAATTTGGGCTTCCAGCCATAGTAGGTTTGCTTCCACCAGAACCAAAAAAAGGCTGTTTCCCTTCCAAAATCGTCCTCCGAACAGACTGCTCCTTAGCAGGAACCGGGTTGCTGGCAGTAGCAGTGACGGTTGATTTGGTTACGGCAGCATCAAACAAAGATGAATTACCTTCTAAAGCAGGGAAACTAATATGCTCTTGGACAGGACCTGGGGCCTTTGTACTTTTGTCATCCTTTCTTACATCAGAAGTATGGGATGACTTGGTCAGAAAAGCCGGTTCTTTTTGGGAACAGTTCTCAAGCACTAAAATTGGTGTTGGAAGTGGCTCATAATCTCCAACCCAACCACGGCCAAATTTAAACCCTGGAGGTAGTGCCTGTTCAATCCTTCTGGAGGCAACCTTCCAGGCAACAGGTCCAAGTGTCGCAGCAAAACGAGCCAGACTCCGGGCATAGGAATGGTCTGAATGAAGCCCAACCTGCTCAGGAAAATGAAAAGTAAGTATGAAAACAAATAACCAATAGGAGACAGTAGTTTCTATGTCACGTACAGTAACCAACTGCTTGATTTCACCCTCAAAGGTTGTAAATATCGACTCCGAACCAACCACGGGTTGATCGGAATTGTTGTAAGTTGCACGTCGATTCTCATCATGCAAAAAAGGTTTTCTCCCAAATCTAGATAGAAGACCCCTAGCTGAAATAGTGAAGCAGATCAAGCAATGAGATCATAACAACAAAATCGATATCAGGTAAAAGAACTCTCAAGATATCTAAAGATGAAATACAAGCAGAAATGAACCAAGTTGATTGCAATCCATTTCATTCCTTTTTATTTTTTTCTGAGAAACATTAATAAAATGCTCAAAATGCATCAAATGATAATCTGATCTTAGCATGTGTTTATTACAATTATCACTAATAGAGTAATTCCATATCGTGCCTTCAGTAAAGATATCTAATATTATAAAACTTAGTTTCCATGTCAGACCTTGTAAATCTTCAGGCTTATCTAAATTGTTATCAATCTGGGAAGTATTCCCCTCTATGGGTCCATCCACATTCGTAAGCCTCTCCAAACCACCAGTATGGGTAGCATTTGAAGCACTCTGGAATTCTGCAGCTGTAGCAAGTGCGGCACCTGAAGAGAAATCAGAGCCAACAGGTTCCTGTGTTACCCGGTTCATTGGCTTCTTTATTTGCTTCTTACCATAGGAGCTGGATCTTGTTTTCTGATCTGTCTTAAGCTCTTTCTCATAAGGCTCAGTGTCAACCCTTAACCTCTGAAATTTCTTTTTTGCCAGCTCCTGGATGGAGCGTGCCTTTCCAAAGGAGTAATATAAGATTAAGTTATTGACACACCAAATGATCAAAATAAAAGAGCCAAACAGAAAGAGAGATGAAAAAGAACCCCCCAAAAAAAGCCTCTACCTGCTTATGGTATATGGTATCTGGCGCGTTGTATTGCATTGCATTTGCGCAAATTAGGATAACATCACTCTGCGATCAAAAAAGGACAACAAACTTTACAAACCAGTACAAAACAAATGTAATGTTTTCCATCTTTGGAGATAAGTTATTTAAGTTAGCAAAGTTGACTTTCAAATAATTGTATTACTCAAGACCAAAATTCAGTATTAAGGAAAATAAAAAACCGTCACATACACTTATTCAAACAAAAAATGGGACTCCTTACATCAAGTATGCCACGCAATGATAAGATACTAAGATAACTCAGTATACTAACTGCCAAAGAGTGTAAAATTTGCTGTGCACAACTTTCAACAGAAAGAAACAAATAAGCATGAGAAGAAAATGTAAGCGCATGCAAACATTAATGAATGTGAAAACAATTAAGAAGTAGGAAACTTAAGAGACAAACCAGTTGCATCATTTGATGACACAATTCCTGGGAAGACCAGCCTATGTTTTGGATGCAACAGCATCTATCCATTTAAAGTTATAAATTCCAATGACGCGATGTAACAAAACAAATGGTGGTGTACAAGAGTAATATAAACTTCAAGTCTCAACTTTCTGCAACAGACTGACCTTTGAATGATTGAGAAGAAAAAAACAAACGAAGCCCACTTTTACAATTTGAGATTTTTTGTACATCCAAACCACACAGGACGTTATTATTACTTTCAAAATTCTCATTCCATTCTAGATTTCCTATCATGAAACCATGAAATTCTACCTTTCAATCTCTCTGGTATTGACTGATGACAAAATGCATACAATTACCGTATTATTTAGCTGAAGAATCATTCTCCCAGGGGCTACCAAGCTAGAAGATCTAAGAAAATGGTTAAGAATACATCATTATAAGGAATGAGCAAAAAGAGAAGCTCCCATAATTGCAGGCAAAGATCCTAGATCAAGGACTGCAAAACAAGGGAACCCATTGCTGATTATGTTTTGCACCCAGATTACCTTATATTTAGGCATTCTAAGGAGCTAACAATTATGAAGCAAAGTTCAGGGATCCCACCATTCTGCAGCCACAAATCTGGGAAGTGGTCAGGCCCCAAAAGGATCCAAAACCTTAATTCTATAGATTCTCACTGCCAACAAACTTCATAGTAAAAAATCATACATTGCCTTTACATCATGGCAATCAGTTTCCGTACTATCGACTTGGATTTCCAAGGGAATCACTATCTCACATCAATTTCTAGTATTACTGGAATGTGTATATATGCATCAAATACTTTTTAACATGCACAAGGAAAAAAAAAAAAAAACATGACATCCTTCCACAAGAATATACCGCCATCCAAATTTATCATGTTAATTTAAGAAGGTTCCCTCTCTTCATGTAACAGAGCACAGAACTTCAGTCACACATCAATCCTGATGTATAGTCAAGTATATTTTATCTTAAGAGGAAAAAGATTGAAACAGTTGACCAACAGCAAGAATCACATGGAATAGCTTTGGCATTATTTTCAGACTACTTAAGTGGATACAGACCCAAATACTACTTAACTCTATTCACACAGCTCAACGTAACCCTACATTCCACCAATATCTGGTTACACAATACTTTTTTTGACATTCAGCTGTATCCATGAGAATATTTCCAATGGATATATATATATATATATGTATATATTGTTATGATTCTCCTTACTACAGATAACTACAGATAAGGCTATACATGGAAATGATTGGCAAACTAGAATTCATGTATCGACCCCACAGTGGGATAAGAGTTAATATGTTACTGTATTCTCCTTCCCACCTTAATGCATCTCGCTAGCTTTCCTTTGTCCTTCCATCTACCATTAATGCTAGCAATACTTGTCGAGATATTGAGTGTTCAGATTCCAGACAGAGTCGGGTTAACTGTATAAATTGTTATGTTCTCCCCTCATAATGGATCATGCAAAAATGGAGCTTATATGAAAAGAAAGAACAGTCAACTCAGCAACAGTGACTACACACCAAAACTGTTGGTTCAATTTTTTTCTTTCTTTTGTCCAAAAAGGACATTTATATTCTTTTCTTTTATTTTTTACAGAAAATCATCAATTTATTGATTAGAAGAATCTACACAAACAAGGGATTCAATGAATGGGGGGAGAGAGGGGGGGAGAACTTCCACCCAAATCTGTTTTGACTCTAAAGAGAGCACAAGCCTGGCAGCAGAATAAGTAGAAATTTTACCCCCTTTTGACATGAAGTTGAGCTTCAGTAGCAACAATAAGAATATTCTTCGTGATTGGAAGGTCACAGGTTAACAAATTGTAAAAAGTCTTCTTGTAAAAAAACAGAAAGAAAAAACAAAAAAAGAAATAGTGTAGAAATACAACCCTCCCCCAACCCTTGGAAAGCAGGGAACCTAGTGCACCAGGGTGGTCAATTTTTGGCATGCAGTATATTAGAAGACTTGAAACAAGTTAAAAGTGGCTTTACCAACTCAATTATGTGTCCTTCCAAGGTCCTTAGTCATTTCTAGCAGCATTGTAATAAGGCTAGACAATCACCTTCCAAAAACCATTAGATAAAACCACATCTTGAGCAAGGTGATTTTTACTAATGGTAGGAAGCATTTCCATGGATCTGGCCGTGAGTTCACAGTTTTTACTCATGGATTTTGCAGCAATTACATCTCCTTTAAAGTCTATCGATTCCAATTCTGATCCTTAACTGCTGGCCAAGTAGCACGCCATCAAAACTAACCTTGTACACACCTCTTGTGTTGGAGGATACACCTGGCCACTGCAAATCTGTCCAACAACTCCCAATACGCTTCTAGGTATGCTTTTGCATGAGCAACTAAACTCCTAGTCTCCCTGTCTCCTTATAAAAGGATAGAGAGATCAATGTATCTGATACATGCACAAATTGAACCAACACAGTCGCTGCACTAAAAAATCCACCTTAGTCATATCTGGAGAAGTTATTTTTCCCTAGAGCAAAGAAGGAATCTATGTGGTATGCAACATACGCTGCAGGCATAAGAGATTTATTGAATAAGCAAGTTGTGCACATAGTTTACTGATCTAACACAAAATTTCTTCTTAAGCAGCTGTTTGCTGGGTAAAGTTGCAAACTGAGGCTCCTAAACAAACACAATGGACATGTTAGAAAATATAAGAAGGTGTTGTCCCTAATTACTTGAAACAGCGGTTTGTAACTTTGTAGTAGAGTTCTATGTTCTCCAATAACCTTAACTGAATGATATGAGTTTCTAGTCCCAGTGTCAGTCTAAGTTTTCACGAACTGCAGAACCAAAATAGTAGAGTGAAGCATTTTTTTCTTAACGCAAAAGAAAGTTACACTAGGTGGACAGGATCAGCCACAATCTAGAGTCCATAATTATATCTTCACGAAGCATGCTTACCATAAAACTTATCCAGGAAAAGAACAGCATGACCCGTAGGGATCAACTCAGAGTTCGGTTAACATGGTCTGCCATTTGGCACCAAGAACATTTGCACCCCACCGAAAAACCAAAAATCATTCAAGCGACTTGATAAGCAAAATAAACAAGATCTGAATAAGCCAATGCCCCAGACCGTAAAATCATGCTGACACCAAAAAAAAAAAAAAAAAACAAAAACAAAAATATGTAAGAATTGTAGCTACACACCTCAAACTGTTCAAGAGTAAAATACGATCCATTTCCTAACTTCTTCCTCACTGTGGCAAAATCCATGGGATGCTCAATGACATCGTGATAATCAGGAAGCTACAGGAGAAGAACACATCAAAAACTATAATCCAGAAGATGAGTTTCTTTAGCACTCACTATCATTAAAAGAGATTACGAGTACCTCTTCGGGGTCAACCGGTTCTGCATACACGCCATAGGTATCTTTCCTGACACATTGAACCGAAATTGAAATGAGAGAAGCCCTTAGATTCAAAATAAGAAATTCTTGAATGAAATGAGAGAAGCTTTTCTCCTCCCAAAGTCCCTACTTTTGAAGCTTGTCGAGGATCAACTCCAATGTCTTCTTATCATGTAGAGGAAGCCCCAGCGGAGGTTCTGATGGTGTCCCTGATTAAGATGAAATGGAAAACCCACCAACCCAAATCAAACTACACGTTGTAGAAGAGGACTAAAAGTGTAGACCACAACTGCACGAACCAAACCTGGAACAGAGTCGGCTCCCTTCGATCCTGACTTTGTCACTCCAATCTGTCAGAATCAAGCAAACCGGAATATTAAAAATACGAACTCGAAAAAATTGATAAAGATAGAGACAAAGACAGAGACAGATGAGGGCAGACAAACAGAGAGAGAAGAGAGAGAAAGACTGGGTATTGCGTGCCAGAGAGAGAAAGTTGCGAGTGTGATCAGATTCTGTGGGGTTTGTCTTTGACAGTTGACCCGACCGTTATCAATCTCCCGCATTGCGAGAGAGAAAGAGAGAGAAAGAGAGTATTATAGAAGTCAGGACCAATTAGAAAAATCTCAGTGAGTTCAGCTGAGCTGGACACTCCCTCCTTTTCCATCTCTCTCTCTCTCCCCCTTCTCTCTGTAATGACCTCAACCTCACAGTGTTCCAACTCCACACGCCTCAATCTCTCTCTCTCGGCAGCACATACGCTTCACGGTTATTACATAGATTCAAATTTCAAACCAATCATATTCGTACCTCTCCGTTTTTAACATCATTTTCATCGGCATCGGCGTCGATTGCATCGCCGCCGTCGATTTTCCTCTTCTTTGGAGGCTTCTCGCCGGAGTCCGAAGAGGAGGGAGAAGCAGGAGGCGCGTGGTCCACGCGCCGAGTCCGACTCGGCTCCGACTCAGCACCGCCTTCCTTCCCCTGGAGCTTCAGCAGCAGCTTCAACTTCTTCTGCCGCCTCCTTTCGTCCTCCACCTCTTCCCCCTCCTCCTCGTCCAAGTCGTCGAAGTCATCGAAGTCAAAGATGTACCTGACATTCCGCCGGCGGAGGCTCCGCCGCACGTCCTTCTCAGGCGCCGCCGCTCCGGGAGGCTCCCCCTCGGAGGCCCGCCGTGCGAGATCTGCCTTTGATGGTCTCCCTTTCTTCTTCCTCTTCACGATCTGACCCATCCCTCACTCTCTCTCTGTCTAAAACTCTCTCTCTCTCTATCTCTCTCTCTCTATCTCTCTTCTTTTACTGCATTATTATCATTTCTTTGGGGTCGCTTTTATTGCCCGAGCCTGGGTCCGAGCCTTAAGTTCGGTTCCGAACCGAGGCTGGGGGGAGTGTTCGAAGGGCTAAACAAATGATGATTGTCGCTTTAGGTGTAGAGAGAGAGAGAGAGAGAGAGAGAGGGCTTCTCGGAGCTGCCCGGGATGCCCGAAGGGCATGCGTGTCCAGTGGTTGGCTGCCCAGCGCTTACTTTCTCCACCCATTTTAGTTATTTATTTATTTATCCTTAATATGAATAAAATCACTTTCAATTATATTCATAATAAAAATATAAATCGCGCAGCCTAGCGCGTGGTCTCCGCCTTGCATCGCGATAATGATGAAAATATAAATTGCGTTAAATACAGTTAGACCCCTTAAGTTCTGTGAAAAACTTAAAGCCACCGCCCACGGCTACTAGTAAGCCTTCCTTTTGAACTTTCAAATAAGGTTGGCCATGGTTTGATTTGATTTTAATTTTTGTTAAAATTATAGTCAAATTAAACTTAAATTATTAAAATCAAATCATTACCTATTTGATTTTAAAAATTAAAAATCATAGATAAATCATTCAGTTTCGATTTAACCATAGTTTTTTTAGTGTAATCCATACCAATAAACAAAAACAAATAGCATTCATAAATTTTTTTGATAATTTCACAACAAACAAAGATAAATTCTAATAAAGTTATCTTATTCTTGCATAAAATTACAAAACTTCTTGAATATAAAATCATATCTCCAAACTTACAATCGTTAAGATCAATAAATTAATATCTGCATAATTAAATTGCAATTTAAGATAAAAAAATTTAACTACGACTGTTAATTACACCGGAGCGAGAGCAAGAGTCGAGAGGCAGCGAGGGCCGGAGGGTAAGCGAGGGCGAACAAAAGCAAGAAAGGCAGAGATCGATGGCGAGCGAGAGCAAGAGGGGCCGAGCCCTAGCATGAGTCGATAAGCAGCAAGGGCCGACGAGAGTGAGAGGGGCCGAGCGAAAGGAAAAGCAGCGAGGGTCGGTCTGGTCGGATGGCAAGTAAGGACGAGTGAGAACAAAAGAGGGAGAGAAGAAATGCGAGCGCGAGCAAGAGGGGTCGAGCCCTAGCGAGAGAAAAAGAGAACTAGTGAGAGCGAGCGACGGAGAGAGAGGACGATCGAGAACGAGACTGGAAAAGTAGAGAGCAAAGGCGAGCACGATTGGACTCGTAAGAGCGAAAGGCAGAAAGCGAGAAGCAGAGCGAGAGCGAGGTCAAGAGAGGAAAGAGAAGAGAAGGGTTTGCGGGTTGGGCTGTGGTAGGTTCGCGGGTTTACGGGCTGGGGTAGGTTAGCGGGTTTATGGGCTGGGCTGGGGTAGGTTCGTGGGTTTGCGGATGGGCTGGGTTTCCAGTCGCCCCTTTAATATTTTATATATATATATATATATTATATATATTTGGTTCGGTTTGGTTTGGTTTGGTTTGGTTCAATTACCCACACAACGGTTCGGTTTCGGTTCGAATTTTGGTTTAGTTTTAGTGAAAACCATAATCAAACCATACCCATTGAAACAGTGTTCGATTTTTCTCCAAACCAAATCATTACCCAATCAAACGGTTTTTAACCGCGTTGATCGATTCGATTTCGGTTCGGTTCCCTACAGTTTCGGTTACAATTGCCATCTCTACTTTCAAGTCATCACATTTACAGAATACATATATATAGTAAGATACAGAGTTTACCCAAAGATAAAAAAATTATTGTTCCTTCCTAGCTAAAATGAGGCGATCGGAGGTGGGCCTTCAGCGGCAAAGTATAGGCTCTAGCAATTGATCCGTTAGGAGAGCGACTGATACCTACAAATGCTCCGACGCTCAAGTGAGTAGAGAAATAAAATGATAGAGTGTGAGTAGACTAGAAAAAGAACATCTGGCGCCCACTGTGGGCATCAGATGTTCCTTTTTAACCAAAAAAATGGCAATCGAATGCAGACCTGTAACGACAAGGTACGGGCTCGGGCAATAGAATTATGAGAGGACAGCTAGCACCTGCAAGTACTCTGACGTTCAAGTGAGTAAATGAATGAAATGACAGAATATGAGTACGTTAGAAAGAAAACATACATTGACTCTTATTGACTCTAAAAAGAGCTAGGTTATATATAGGAGGAGAGGTTCTCTTGTATGCATGCGTTTTGTGCTTTCAGGATGCTGGAATTAGATATCCGGCGTCGATAAAGGTTTCCAGACAATAGCATGGTGTCAACAGGACCCTTATTAATGTAAATAGGATCTCCATTAATGAGGATAAGATCTGCCATTAATGAGAATGAAATTTTGAGTAGGTGCAGGAACACCCAGTATATTTTTGTAATAATGCTGTTGCAGGCTGGCGCAGAATTAGGATTCAACCTTGGCCAAGGTTGGGCTGAGGATTGGCAATAAGGTCGCGGGCCAAAACAAGGCCAAATGCTGAGATTGGTCAATTGGACCGTGTGCCAAAGGCCAAGATTGGGTCAGTATGGTCCAACTACAAATTTTGAACTTTCAAGTTACAAAAATAAAAATATTTTGAGAAATGGATGCTAAAACTAAATTTAAAATGATAAAATAAAATGACTAATTTTGTGGTACAAACACCGATACCACATATGTTTGATGCAAGGATAAACATATTAATATTAATATTAATATCAATATCTCACTCAACTTGATCTCAATTCGATCTCAAAATTATGTTTGAGTTTAGCCTTATTAAGAATTTATCGAGTTTGAACTAGACTCATCAAAAACTTATTTCTTACTGTCAAATTAATTGACTTTCGTTTATGATGTTATTTTAATTTGGGTTTATGTGGTCCGCATCTTGAGATTAAGATTTTGTTTTTAGTTGGGGGTGTGTTTATAAATTTCAAAAATTGATAAATCAAACGTTGAAAAGGCAAGAGCTCAAGCTCCATACGCAATTAATCCAAACAGATGTTTGAACATTATGCCATTACTTTGCTTTTTTATAATTTTATTACAGAAAATATCACACCTTTCTTCAAAATAATTTTAGGTTTGGAAAACGTGATCTTACAAGCTTATATATTGTATAGTTTTGTGTTAAAAGTTTTTTTTTTTATTTAATGAGGAATCAATGATATTACTAATTACTAATATGTATTGATATAACATAAAGGACTATACTACTTATACACTTAGAGTGTGTTTGATTGCACACATTTTCTATAGAAAATATGTAATTATTATACATTTTCTATGAAAAACAATTAAACACTCTTAACTTTTCTATGGAAAAATATGTATAGTACAAGTATTTAAAGCTTATTTCCATGGAATTCATTTTCCAAGAGGGTGGGGTGGTTTTTGTTTTCTAGGCAATATTACCTAGAATTAAATTCTAGGTAATGCAATCAAACACACATATTTTCTATGAAAAATGTGTGCAATCAATCATTGCACATATTTATCATAGAAAATATGTAATTATTACACATATTTTCTATAAAAGCAATCAAACGCTCTTAATTTTTCTATAAAAAATATAGGTATGGTATAAACATTTAAAGTTTCTTTCCATGAAATTCATTTTTTAAAGGGGTGTGGTGGTTTTTGTTTTCTAGGCAATCATTATCTAGAATTAAATTCTAGATAATGCAATCAAACGCACATTTAATCTTATACTTTGGGTTGTACCTAGACACACAAATGATCAAAATATTCTTACAAAAATTGTAAATTTGCTTCCCTTTGCCCTTAGTTGCCTCATCTCTTTTCTCTTTGCCCTTTTTCCCATAGTCATCCACTGTAATCGACGATCATCATCTTCTTCTCACGCCAATCACTACATCACCTTGCTTAGCGCCATTTGTCATGGATAAAGAGGATCGCCAATGACCGGCGCAAAGCGAAGGGAGGCGACAGTCAACACTAGGAAAAGCAACGCAACAGTCAACATCAGGCAAGGCGAGACGAGGCAACGAGGCGAAGACAATGAGAGGAATGTGACAACTAGAGATTGTAGCGGACGACTGTGAGAAGAAAATGAGAAAAGAGGCAGCCAATGATAGAAGAAGTAAATTTGCAATTTTTGTGAGAGCATTTTAGTCATTTGTACACCTAAGTGTAATCCAAAATGTGATGGTCAATGTACAAGAATTATTTTTCTAACATAAAATATATTTAAAATAATTGATAATTTATGAAGAAATAAATTAATTTAAAATAATAATTGATAATTTGTTAAGAAATGTTGTTAATTTCTCAAAAAGTATTTATAATTTAATAAGTATCAAAATCAATTGTATTTATGTGTATTTGATTGTGGGTTTTATTTTTAAAATATTAAGTTAAATAAGATAAAAAGGTAATTGGATTTTGAAGGCTGCCGACTACTGGGACAGGAACCAACCACTCCGAAGGGGGCAGGGCAGGTCGGCTTAGGCCACCCAAACATGGTGGGGCTGCAGCTGCCTCGTGACGCTGGCCTCAACAAAAACTCATTAACTTTAGGACTAAATTTTTTTCTATTGGTTAATGTTAGAATAAATTTATTCAATTTCATTCAAAAAATGCTCAAACTCCTATAAAATGTAAATATGATGGCGGGTTTGGTATGTGAATTATTTTGTTATGTAATTAATTTAAAAATAAAATTAAATAATCTTTTTATATTATGATTCTATTAAATAACTCTTATGTTATTCAATATGATTTATAAAAAATAGGTGTGTGAAGTGCACGTCACCCTTCATTTTGTCCACGTCGAGCTAATGTGTCACATGGGGTGGGTGGAACCAATTAGTAAGTGACATTAACTAAGCTTAACGAGGGTGAGGGTGAGATTAATTAGGTCATTCACCCTATCAAAGATATTGAGTGTTTTTGACGAGTGGAGTGATGTGGTTAAACACTAGATGGAAGGAGAAGGCATGGCCCGTCAACAATCTTAATTCTTAGCCATGTGGGTAATGCTAGTTGGGCACGGAAGCATTTGCGGAGTCCAACTTGTTCCTTGTCTCAACCATTTGTAATTGCATTGGTAACCCTTGAACCAGATGGTTACAGCTTGGTAGTGACATCCCCCAATGAATAAAGGCAAGTGTAGTTCACGTGAGGGCCAAAGAGCTTCCAAGCACGGAAGGGGGCAGTTAGGGGTGAACAAAAAATTGAGTTAACCAAATTAATCAAATTGAGGTGATTGAAATTGTCAATTCCATTCACTTACATTGTATTATGGTTAAGTTTGATTTTTTACCTTGGATTTGTTGGTTTATTTGATTAGTTGTGATAAAATAACCGAAGTGATTGAAATTGTCAATTCATTCACTAATATTGTATTATGGTTTGATTTGATTTTTTATCTTAAATTTGTTGGTTAATTGATTAATTGTGATAAAATAATCGAACTAATTGAACTAATTCAAAATAATGCTATTTTAAACATATAATATATATATATATGTGTGTGTAATTAAACTTTAATTCTAAATCACACTATCGCCTCGCAATCTTCTCATTTTCTACAAGACTCGACTCAAAGTTTCTTTGTTTTGGTCTTCATTATCTTCACTTCATTGTTGTTTTCATTTCATCGACTCTTATCTCGACTCTCACTTTGTTATTTTTACTCTGCAATTGTCTTTATTTTGTTCACTTAGATCTTGATCCTAACTTCGTCTTCTTTGACTTAGAAATATCTCTCTATCGTCTTTAACCCTTTTTTTCGCCTCTCCTTTCTACCTCTCATTCCTCACGCAAAGCAAAGAGTCATCTCCTCCTCTAACTCTAACTTCTCTTCTATTTTTTACTTCTTCTCCCCTCTTACTCTTTGGCAATGCAAAACATTGAAGCAGCCTTGCTTCAGCCTTTAGGTGAGTTTTAAATTTTGATTTGTTTGGTTAACCAATCAAATTAAAGTCTTCAATTTGTTAGGAGCTCAACAAAAAACTTTGGTCATATCATTTCAATTAGTAAATCAAATTCAATCTATCCAATTTCTAAAGTAGGACCAAATGTGCACAATTAGGGACAAAAAGACTAATAAAAAAGTTGAAAGGTTAATTTGAATCTTCTTTTTTTTTTTTTTTTTATTAATGTGCATTGCCACTTCCTTCCATGAACTACCATGTCTCTTGATGATGATCAGCACTTGAAATGAATCTATCTCTCTCATATTTAAAGAATACATATTACATACAAATGTAATTATTTCCCCCATTATATATATGTATATGCCAAATAATATGGTCTTGAGTATCAAAGGTTAAGTCATATATCTCTTAATAATAAATTATTAGATAATAATCATAATAATGTTTAGGTGGCAGTTTCATCTTAACGCGCACGCGCCTTAGGAGCGTGGGGTATCACGTTTCAGAATGTTCAAGCGAAGCCCCGTCATTTTCCATCGTTCTCTTTCTCCCTCTGGGTCCCAGAGAACTCAATCACAGCCGTCAAAGTCAACATTTGATGGCGTGGGGCCACCCGTGATTTCTGATCGCACGGTCGCTGTTGACTGTTGTTGGGAACAAAACATTTGGTAATATTTCAAAAAAAGCATCAACCGTCCAATGTTCAGATCGCACGGTCGTTAATTGTATGATATCATTGTTTATATAAAAACAAATTAAAAATGAGAGGGGCCGGGTGGGGTCCATTGATATGACAAAGAAGCGGGCGGGTCGTCGATATGATTCGATTTTGACAAGGCGCGGCTGCCTTCACATGGCCTCAAACTTACTACAGCCGTCGGATTATTGCTGAAATTTGAAACCAACCAAAATTACCCATCCACCACCCAATTGTCACCTCACCTCACCTCTTTTATTTTATCGTATAATAAAATGAAAAAAAATTGTACTTTATGATGAATAATAATATCATTATTTATGTATATATTTGCATTAAAAGTTAAACGTCGTGTGTAAATCACTTAAGAATTTGACGTCATTTGTCTATGCCAAGATTGAAAGTATTAAGTTTCAAAACGTAAATTGAATGATTGAGTAAATAATATATTGATATCAATTCAATAAGTTGCAAGTTTAATTCTTTACTTACGCAAGAATTAAAGGACCAACTTGTGATTTATCTCATTTAATGTAATTGAAGACATGAGTATCGAAAGTCACACAAAAATAATCATCTTAAAATTAAAATTATGAAGATTAATTTGATATGTAGATTAATTAATAAAGCATCGTGTTGACTGATCATGATTTGATTTTTTATGAGCCGGTTAAGATCACTGTATTTTTCATGCTTATTAGACCCTTTTCAAGATGATAGGATGCCTTCCTATGTCAAGTGCCAACTAATTGATAATTTGCAAACCTTAGGTATATAATATAGTTTATGAGATCTTTGTTGTATTAATATACCGATCATATTTTGATGATGATGTAAGTAATATAATATTAATGTAAAATTTTAATTAATAATGTATCAAATAACTGAGTGAATTCTTATGATTAAATCAAGATTTTTAATAATCTACTCATATAGCTAGTCTTTTGTCAATTGAGTGAATGAAATGCGAAATTTAATTTTAGTAAACTTTCAAACTATTGCTTAAGTGTTCATGTGTTAACAATCCAATAGAAAAATATTTTGGGCTTATTTCAATAAACATTGAAAGAATAAATCGATCATCTGCTTGTCAATGTCAATATCTTAGTTGCCAATTGAGTCAACCATTAAGTAATCGAGTGAATGAATGAACTAAAATATCAAGTTTTTATGTTTGCATCTTCAATTGATTAAAAGAATTTTTCAATCGAGTATTAAATTGACTATAATGTGTCAGATCTCGATACATTGATAGTAATTGACTAAGAATTATGCTCAATTGAGTATCTTGCCTCTCAGATGAGTAGGCTTATATCATAGTCGAACACTTTATGAAGAACAAAGAACAAGTATCTGTATCTCATTTTTCAATTGAATGTTCCTTATGAAGCATATTAGCTAATCAATGATAAACTATTTGATATTCAAATAGTGTTATTCATGCAATCAACTATATAGTCTGACTTAGTCAAGTAAATTTACTTAACAGAGAGTGAATCTTTGTATTCTCAAAAGTAATCAATTGAGCGAGTCATGTGATCGAGTGAAACTTATGCTCAATCAATTACATCTAAAATTCACTCAAGTATGTCATGATCCAATCAATTATCCTTATTTTTTATTCAAATATTTGTATACTGGAATTGAAAAATATAGTTGTTATATATAGCTTAGTTTTGATCATTTATAACTGTTTCAGCTTTCTTTTGTACATTTAATATAGTCTAATCACTTTTTCATGAATATAGAAAGAAAAATATGTTTACATATGTTCTACAAAATGCTTTATCATTTCATATGTATTCTTGTAAACTAATTTGACTGTTATTAGTCAAATCAGATAAGCTCTTGAGAATTGTAGGTAATAGGCATTCTAAATTCAAACTCAAAGCTTTTATAAAAAATCACAAGCTGTACAAGATTATGTTCCTGCTAAGACACAACCAACTCAAGTCTATGGCCATTTTGAGTGTTAATCATACGCTTCATATTCAAGTTATCATCTGGTTGTTTTTTACGAAGATTCTTTAAAATCAAAAATTGTCAAGAGAATGGGGTGCTTCAAATTTTTATTCCTTACACTTCTCTTGTAAAATCCCTCTTAGATGTTACTCCTATTCTTTGAGGGTTACCTTCTTGTGAGCTTACTCTTTAACCTTTCTTTCAACAAATGGTTGTAATGGTTTTACTTGATCCCATAAAAAGATATGTAAGGTTGCTACTATCTTTATAAAAGTAGAGGTTATTATTGAATATGAAAAAAGTGAATGTTCTAATTTAGTCTTAAAAAATTAAGGTTCCAACTTAGTCTTAAAAAGTCGAGGTTTCAATTTATCCTATAAAAATTAAGGTTATAGTTGACGTAAAAATTGTGTAAGGGTTATAACTAATCTCTTTAAAAACTATCCATTTAGGCAACGTTTATTAAAATAAGCAATATAAGGGAGTAATTTTTTCTTAATTAAGATATAGAATAATTAAAATAAAGGTAGAAAACATTTCAAGATTTTTATCAGACTGTTTGTTAAATCTTTTGGAATTCATTGAAAATTATACTTTTTCATTTCATATATTTGTTAAATGCATATGATAAACACTGAAATAAGAGTTTTTTTTAATAAAATATCCCTCTTCCCAAATTCATTCAAAACTGTATGTTAACATCAACAACAAATTTATGATTAAAATAGTGTTTTGTGATTGATGTGAATTGTCAAAAAATTAAAATTTTATTTTTTAAATTTATGTTCAAAAATAGATTTAAAAAGTAGAAATAATTATTGGTGGAAAACAATTCTAATTAAATAATTAAAAATGGCCTAAACATAAAATAATAAAATATAAAAAAAAGACTAGTGGACGAAGGAAGATCAAAGAAGAAAAAGAAAAAGAAGATTGGTGAAGTTGAGGAAATTGAAGGAAGATCGAAGAAATACCAACGGACGAATGAACGGAAAGCCAAGGGTGAGTTCAATATAGAGGTGTCAAATGGGCCGGGCCAAAGCCCGGCCCGTCACTGTTCATGGGGGGTCAAGCCAAGCCCGGCCCGCCATGGGGGCCGGGCTGGGCCCAAGAATTTGGGTCCACGGCCCGGTCCGTCTAAGGGCCCAGCCTGGCCCGGCCCGTGGCCCACTGGGCTAGGCCCATGAGGCCCTTATGGGCCTAGGCCCATAAATTATTTTTATTTTTATGATGTATAGAAGTAAATTATTTTTATTTAACTAACTAAATGATCTTACAAATCTAAGATAAAATACAGATATCTAACTTAAAAATATTAATTTCTATAGCTAAAAATTATATAGAAATAAATGACTTCTTATTCATGATCAAATTCTTATTCTTTTTATAAAACTTTATTGAAAGCCTAGCTAATTTAGATTGAATAATAAATTTTTATAATGAATATTTTTTTATTAAGAGGACAAATTGATGACAAATTATATTTATTCAAATATTATAATAGATAGTATTTTGCTTCCCATCAAAAAGAGAAAATAGCAAAATACTATATTTTTAAATAAAAAAATTTTTAAAAAATGGGGTCGGGCCCACCGGGCCCGGCCCGGCCCTTTTAATAAAAGGGCCGGCCCGGCCCGTTTAAAAAGCCCGTGGGCCAATTGGGGCTGGGCCGGGCCGGGCCGGCCCTTTTGACACCTCTAGTTCGATAGTCATCGGATGGTGAAGTGAAGGGGAAATGAAGACCAACGATGGCCAGACGGTTCAGTGGCAAGGAAAAAGATGAAAGACGAGGAAGATTGATGGCTGAACGGACAGTGAAAGGAAGAAGATGAACAGTGAGAAATGGGTGAGTGCTTTTATACAAGGGCATATGCATAATTTACGCTTATCTATAAAATATCAAATAAATTTAGGAAAATTCTATTGGCAGCTCGAAAAAATTACTCTTCACAGCCCGCGTCCCATCAAATTTTCTAAAAATTTTAAAATACCTATTTTACCTCACAGCCAACCTTCTCCTCCGATCACCTCTCATCGTCGGCCATCGTCTCGCATCTCTTTTTCTCTCCCGCATTATACACACACACAAACACATACATATAAATATATATACACGCAACATGCAACCACAGCGCGCGCGCGCGCGCACACACACACATATATATATAGAGCATGGCCGCGACCATGCAACCAACAAGCCCACACACACATAATGCAACCAGCAAGCCCCTCCCCCCCAACACACATATATATATATATATATACACACACACACACACAGCATGGCCGTAGTCATGGCAGCCGCGGCCATGCAACTAGCAAGCCCACACGCGCACAGACACACACACACACACATATACGCAGCATGGTCGTGGCCATGCAATCCAGCACACACACACACACATATATATACACAGCATGGTCGTGGCCATGCAACCCAGCACACACACACACACACACAAACACATATATATATACACACACTCACACACCTATACATATATATACACACTCAAACACACAAAAGCTTTTGTGTGTTTGAGTGTGTATATATATGTATAGGTGTGTTTGAGTGTGTATATATATGTATAGGTGTGTGTGAGTGTGTGTATATATATATATATGTGTTTGTGTGTGTATATATGTGTGTGTGTGTGTGCTGGGTTGCATCACGGCCAAGCTATGTGTATATTGATCGTTCACTATCATCCCAGGTGACTGCCTATGCTTGCATAATTACCGGTGGCATAGATTGCATAGGCCAGACTGCAGTGCAGATTGAGAAAAAATTATGTGTGCATGTGTGTGCTTGCTGGTTGCATGGCCGCGACTATGCTCTGTGTATATATATATAAATATGTGTGTACTGGTTGCATGGCTGCGTGTATATATATTTATATGTATGTGTTTGTGTGTGTATATGATGCGAAAGAAAAGAAGAGATACGAGACGATGAGAAGTGATCGGAGGAGAGGGTTTGGTGTGGGGTAAAATAAGTAGTTTAACATTTTTAGAAAATTTGATAAAACGCGGGCTGTGAAGAGTAATTTTTTGAGTTGCCAATAGAATTGCCCATAAATTTATTTGGAGGATGGGTCAAATAAATTTATCAATAAAAAAATCAGATAATAAGTCACATAATGATTTTTTAAGGGATGATCAAATAAGTTTAACAAAAACACTTAAAAGGAAAAAAATCTGAAATATTTTTCATATCTTATCTTTTTCATCTCATATCTTAGTTAACAAACACTACCTTAATGGAGTGTTTAAAATTCTTAATAAAGAATCAAGGTACTGGATGTAGACGTTTTGACTAAGCCATCATAAATATTGTGTCTTGGGCTTCCTTCTTTTTCTTTTGCATTTGATTTTCAATTGCTCCATATTTTCACATCATGACTTAAACTTTGTCTTTACATTTTAAGCATAAATATTTTCTCATGATATATGAAATTTGAAATCACAAATATTTATCATTGTTAATTATTATTCTCAACAACAGTTTTTATTTAAATATGAATTCACTTAAAATTAATGTTTATGTATGAATTTCAAAATTATATATTTTTTAAAAATACCCAATTCAACCCTTCTTGATTTACATTCCTAAATGTAACTTACAATCTCATTGACAAAACATTTTAGAAAAATATAATTTATCATCAAATTATGTAAATGTGAGTTTTAAATTAGTCTATAAAATATAATTGAAAGTTGAAACACTATATTTTGCAAATCATTAAGAAAAATATTTATGTTTATTTTTTTTAACCTTTAATCTCATTCTATGTAAATTATATAAAATATTTAGTGTGTGCAATATTAACTTATTGCATATCACTACGCTTTTAAAAAAACATTATTTCATTGGAAAATTCATTTCTGTATTATATAATTGATCTAAAATGGAAAGTTACATGTAAAATTGATTATTTTAAAAATGTGATGTAAAATTGATAAATTGGTTAAAGTTTGTTAATAATTTATCCTAAGTTTTTTTTTTTATATATATATATATTTTATGCAGTGAGTTTGATATTTTTATGATATCATTATCCAATTAAGTATATATTAGTTTTTCATATCATATTTTAATAACAATATAGATGACATTGCATGATTGAAACTAAGGCTCCGTTTGTTTGCCCAAAACTAATTTTTGGATTTTATTTTGTGTTTGTCTTAAAAAAAAAAAAATAAAGTCTAATAAATCATGGTGGATCCACATCTTAGAACTGTGGGGGTTCATCGGCTTGAGCTGCGGGGGTTTCTCACCTTGGAACTGCGAGGGTTGCTTGGCTTAAACTGTGGGGGTTCCTATTCCACCTGTTCTCCTCCGAATGAATAGATTTACACCCAAAAATTGACTTAGAAGGCACGTGGGGATTTATCACATGCGTAGGCCATCTAATGCTTAAGTCAGTAAATATAAGAATAAATCTTTCAAAGAACTACTAAGTGCAAGGATTCCATCGAATGTTTAGTAAGAATGTATGTAGATAAAATAACTGAGATCATAATGCTGAAGTTGGGTGCAGGGGTTCTACATGGGAACCCCTGTGGCCATGCATGAGGGGGTTCCACGGGACAATCCAGTGTATCAAGGCATCTATGGGGGTTCTATTGAGAATCCCCATAGCTCATCATCGTGTCTCGACCCCGCTTTTGATCTTGTTTTCAAGGGCTTTTAGATCATTTCGCCATTCTTATTTATTATTCATTTTTCTTACACTATAGTTTTTCAAGGTCTGGAAGGAGCTTAGGCTTCTCAATGCCTTTGAGGATTTGGTAATTTCTCAAAACCTTACTCTCTATGAGCTCTATGAAGGAAATGAAACCAATACTCATATATTGAAACTGGTTGGTGAAATTCCTAACAGTAATTTGTCAAATGCGCTCAAGAATTGGAGAGTGATGGAGTGTTGCAAAAAAAATTCTGAGGTCAACGGATTTGAAATGAGGTTTAGTTTCAAGCATAGGTATCTTTCAAGAATAAGACTAAGCAGGAAATTTAGGGCAAAAGTGAAGGAATGGTAGAGATTGTTGTACATTGGTCTATACGAGGAAATGGGGAAGAAGAACTCGTTTGAGAGTGGAAGAATAGGGTTGGAGAAACGCGTCGTGTGAGAGAGCTCGGGCTTCGTCATTGATGCACATTTAGGTATGGTTAAGCCCCTAGTTAAAGGAAGACAAAAGTAGAGAAAAGAAGATGGACTACTGTTTCATTTGTTACATGACGACCTTTTATCTGCTCTCATAATATGGTCAGCACGTAGGCTATCTTAAGACTTGTGATTAGGATTAATGAAGGCTATCTCAATGTTTTGTCATCAACTCTGACAAGATCTTTGATAAAAAATTCTAAATGTAATCAACCCTGACAAGGTCTTGACAAAAAATTCAAAATGTAACCATATTGCGAAGAAAATCAATTATTAGTGATTTATTACAACAAATTAAAGATTAGTGATTAAATTAAAAATAAATACAAAATTTAGCAACCTTCAATGTCTTTTACCAAAATCAACACATAGTCACATCGCTGTTGCTAGAAGAAAGGGCAAAAACCCTTCCCCCCTGCTTCCTTTTCTCTCTCCTCTCAATCCCTCTGGGCTCTCTCGTCTATGGAGAAACTGAGAAGACTGGTGAACCAAATAGCCTACACTCCACCCATCAAAAGACTGTCCAACCTGTCCACTCTCCAACTCTCCTTTATCCCTCTGCTCTCCTTCGCTTCCTCCTTCTACAGACTCGCCGTATTCCTCCGCCTCTCTCTCTACCACCTAGCTCTCCTCCGCCGACGCCGGTAATCCCATCGCCTCTGTTTTCTTCTCCATTTATCTTTCCAAGAAAGTCCAAGAAAAGGAGAGACAATGCGAAAAGAATTGACTGATTTTTTTTTTTTTAAATGATTCTCCGCCAGCCCAGGTTGCTATTAGGTTTTTTTTTTTGCTCATTCATTTTATGGTTGAAGGTTGCCGGTGCCGGTGATAAGCGTCGGGAATTTGACATGGGGAGGGAACGGGAAGACGCCGATGGTTGAGTTCTTGGCTCGTTGGCTGGCTGATTCCGGAATTTCACCTCTCATTCTCTCAAGAGTATTCACTTGTTAGCATTTGCTGTTTATTGCTTTATTTGGGTTTGGTCAATAGATTTTATTCCTTGCTTCACTTCTTGTTCATAGATAAATTTTGTTTGTAATATGATGGGAAGCAGATTGAGCCTTTGGACTTTATGGTTTGTTCTTAATAATAGTTCACTGCACTTGTTTAGGCTTTTTACAATGGAGATTCAGATTGTCTAAATTTCTGGAAAAAGGTTTTTTTTTTTTTTTTTAAACCATTTTGTTGACTAAACAGACACCAGTGTCCTAAATGTCTGGATCTTGGATACTTAATGGTTTAATAATTTTCTTAATCAACAATTTGAACTAAAAAATTGAGCCCAATTTAAGAATATGGGGTTTACATTCAAACTGAAACATAAAGTAGACCTGCCAGTAAATTTAAAAGTGAATTCTGCATAAGCAGCGGCTGTTTTAATGTCTTTGGGAGGTCGTTGACTTGATAATGCAAAGTTGAGGGCTTGATTCTTGCTTGTACGGTACTTCCTATTTATTTCATCCGAACTAGTGCTTCTTAGAACTGGTTATCTTTACTAATCAAAAGTGAGCAACAACTGCTGTACAAAAAGTATGATGCCCTCGGCTAAAAGGGATTTCAATTAGTCCACTGTAAACCTCATCACTGATTAATTTGAAGCAGAAGAGGCTTGCTTTTTAGTAATTTAGAGTTCAAATTGCAGTCTGAAATGATTTTTTCATTGGTGTATTAGTTAATTAAGTTCATTTTTGCCAAAGGGATATGCTGGTGGAGATGAAGCTAAAATGCTTCAGAGGCATCTTTTTGGGACAACTGCTAAGATTGGAGTGGGAGCAAATCGAGCAGCCACTGCTGCTTCTTTTCTTGAAAGGCATGGTTATGTAGTTTCTCATTGTGGGTCATTCTTCAACAGCAATCATTCAGAATTAAACAAAATAGGGGCTGCAATTTTAGATGATGGAATGCAGGTAATCATGTTATTGTTCCTTATATCCACAATTGGCATGTTCTGTTGGATATTGGATCAAATCCTTTCACTAGCTTTTCTCCTTGCCCTTGAGCATAAAATGGGAGCTAGACCGATACATCGTGAACTAAATCTATGTGTATTTGAAAGACAGCACTTGAGCTTGTGGCGTGACCTGGAGATCATAATGGTAAATGGGATGATGCCTTGGGGAAATCAGAAGTTACTGCCACTTGGACCACTAAGGGAACCTTTGACTGCTCTTAGGCGAGCAGATGTTGTTGTGGTCCATCATGCTGATTTGGTAAACTAAACTTTTAATATGATGAATATTTTCCCGCATGTGATTTCGATAATAATCTGGATTTTATTCTCCCGTTATTTTTCTGAATTAGGTTAAGAACAATGGACAAGAAGTATAATGGCCTGGCTTCATGCAGGCGTCAGATCATGATATAAATGTTATTGAGTCAACGCTGCAAAAACTCAAAGAAACTCTTCCTATTTTCTTCACCAGGATGGCTCCTTCATACTTCTTCAAAGTGGGAAACACTTCCTGTAAATTGCCTTTGAGGACCGTGCATAATATGGTTGTCTTGTGTGTTTCTGCAATCGGTTTTGCAGATGGCTTTGTGCAGGGGGTTGAAAGGGTATTTTTCTTTTCTGTTATCCTTTTCTGATTTACTTTTGTTTCCAGTTCTTTATAGCTTCATAGAGAAACTGGAGATGAATGCATGTTATCGCACAAACAATATTCATTAGAGAATTGTATGTGTCATTCACTAACTTCTATTAACTAATTTCTGGATTCCTTCCTGTGATTTTACTCGTGCTCGTTTTTCTGATTGGTTGAATACTCATTGCAGATAGGACCATTATATGTGGATCGGTTAGACTTCAGTGATCACCATTTATTTGAAGCTAAGGTGCTTTTATTTTCTTCCTGAGTTAACTTTCCTTTTGCATACCATCCTAGGATTAGGATCGTTGGCATCATTATTCATGGTGCTATTTTTGTCTCATCTGTGTTACATGTATTTCACAAACATGCAGTGTTTACTTAATCTTAGAGAACGTATCAGAATTATTTCTCTAAAGTTATTTAAGAGCATCATGGATTTAATATGTCAAATTCTGATTCTTTCCCTGGTTATTAATCAATCTAGGATGTTGAAATGATCAGGGCGAGACTCCAAAAACTTCAGGCTGAGTTTGGCTGGCCCATTGCTGTTATCACGGAAAAGGTGAGTTGAAATTTTAGTCATCCCGCATCCTTTAAGCACATCCACAGCACCTTCATACTGGGTTTGGTTCATCAAGTATGGAACAAACAGTATATCTAACCAGGTTTAGTACAAAAAATTTTCTTGCAGTGTTCAGCCTCACATAGTGTGATAAAGGTTTCATATGTTATTTTGTTTTGCCACTGTAGTCACATTCCTGACCAGTTCATCTTATGATGCATAAATATCTTGCTGAAACCAGGATTACGATCGCGAGCCGGAGATCCTCAAACTGTTGGATCCTTTTGAAGTGTTGGTACTCTGTTCCGAGTTGCAAATTATACCTCGTAAAGGATGCACAGAAGATAGCTATAAGATGCTTCTGAGACAGCTTCTGCAAGCAAAATTATCTTGAACAAGCCAAGCCAAGCCACGAGACATCTTCAGATATATATATATATATATATTGGGATTTTTTTGCTTCAGATCTCTTCAGTAAGATGTCTTTGTATTAACTTGTTGGTTGGCTCTTGCTTGTCAAATTGCACTCTTAACCGCAGAGCTCTTGCAGCTTTCTTAAAAAATATGCTTGTTTGTCATTGCCCTTTCGTCATCTACTTGGTTGGATGGTTCATAATATTAGAAATTAAGATGAAGATGTGACATTGAATCGTGCTTATCGGGAAAGAATGGTAAATTACACTATGTTTGGATTTCAAAAAAAAAAAAAAAAAAGGATACACTTTGAATATTTAAGAAATGGCAATAATTTTTGTTGACTTTACAATTTTAATTATATTGTTTTTGTTATCATTGCTAAAATTGTCAGGTAAAATTTTTCTCTCATTTTCTTTCTTTGTTCTTTTATTCTTCTCATTTGTTTGGTGAACTAATCAGAATTTAATAGTTTGTTGATTTATTTTTTTTTCTAATTTAATTTTTTTTTATTATTTGTATGGTAACAATAGGGAGAAGTGTAGAGTTACAAAATTATGAAATGCTTTTGTTATCTTTTTCACCGTTAAGAAAACTTTGAAGGTGCCAAATTTATTTGAAGATAAAACTCAAAATAAGATTACTCATAATAAAATTATATAATGATATTTATTGAAGATGAAATGTTCAAACTATGAGAAGGAGATTGATGAACAAGTTGTGAGGGGGAGTGAATCTTGACATAAGAAAAAGAAAGAGAAAGAAAAAAAGGAAGTTAGAGATGATGATTGATGCTCGGTGTTGGATGAATGGTAAGAGCTCAAAGTAGAGTTCAACAATCTAAAACCCATAAATAAATCCGGAAGCCTACTGACAAAACTATTTATGTAATTAATATAGAATAATAATAATAATAATGTTATTTGGTGTATGTGTTAGATCATAGTTTGAAAGAGTAGTTATAGCTAGCATATGAAATATCTAATCTAAAATGCTTTTATATTAGTTTTAATAAACAAAATGACCATTAATTTAAACTACAAATGTACACCAAATAGTATTTATTTATGGATCAGTGCCAAAAATTAAGCACCAGTCCAAGGTCCAAAGTCCAAACCTTGGCGCTTGGCGGTGTCGTGGGTGGGATGATGTCTAGGGACGGAATCCTTCTTTCAACCTTTAAAACCACCCCCCAGACCCAGTCCCCCATCCACACCATGCATATTCTAGACTAGACAGAGAGAGAGAGAGAGAAAGAGAGATGGCGGGTTGCAGTATCAGTATCAGTTGGAGCTTTTGCTTGTGGGTGTGGGTTATGGTGATGATAATGATAATGAGCTTCATGACTACTGCTACTAGTAGTAGTAGTAGTAGTTTGAGGGAAGCGGGTGGGAAAGTACCAGCTATCTATGTGTTCGGAGACTCCTTAGTAGACGTCGGCAACAACAATCACTTGAAGGCCTCCTTCGCCAGAGCCGATTTCCCTCACAACGGCATCGACTTTCCCGGCCGACACCCCACCGGAAGATTCTGCAACGGAAAAAACTCAGCTGATTTTCTCGGTACGTAAACATATACAGTATTAGCCCACACCACTCCTCCAATTATATATATGAAAGCTTCAAGTTTTGATCGATTTAATTCTTTCTATGCATTTTGGTGGGTTGGCAGCTGAGAAAGTGGGATTGGAGAGCCAGCCTCCTTATCTCGGACTCAACGATACTAAAATTGCATTTCCTCTCACGGGTGTCAACTTCGCCTCTGGAGGTGCTGGAATCTTCAATTCCACCGATCAAATATATGCAAGTCCCTTCAACAAATCAAGAAATTTAACATTTTTTAATTAAATGTGTATATGTTCGTTGTTTCTCTCTCTCTTCTAGGGCCCAAGGTTGTAATGAATCCTGTGAGGCCCACGAGCCAACTCAGGCCCATTTAAGCCCACCTAGAAACACCACTTGCACTTGGGGAAAAAAAAATAATAAATGTACAAAACAGATAGAGTGCGGTGAGCGAGGATCGAACACGCGACCTTCAGATCTTCAGTCTGACGCTCTCCCAACTGAGCTATCCCCGCTGTTTGTCAAACTAATTTATTTAATTATTTACGGGGTCAATCAATTCCTTTAACCCAGCAAATAGACTTCTACAAGATTGTGTACGAGGATGTGGTAAAACAGCTAGGGTCGACCGCCGCCGAGCGCCACCTCTCCAAGTCGCTCTTCGCCGTGGTGATCGGTAGCAACGACTTGCTCGGCTACTTCAAGTCCAGCCCCCGCCCCTCCACCCCAAAAGAGTATGTTGATCTCATGGTTTTCAACCTCAAACATGCTTTGAAGGTAATCCTGAACTGCTCTAAATTCACTGAAAAACTCTTTCTCTATGAACCAAAAACGAATTATGGCCCATAATTTATATATAGGTTTTCAAGTAGTGGTAGGTGATAGCTGGTGGGTCTGGGATCAGTCTTCTTCCATGAAGTCTCAGAACAATGATATAATCTTATTTTCCGATCTGTACATGTAGCTAGTACGTTTGTAATCTCTCTTTTCTTGGCTGTTTTGTATGGGTAATGCAAATGAAGAGGCTGCACGATTTAGGTGGGCGGAAATTTTTGCTGGCTGGGTTGGAGCAGTGGGTTGCTGTCCCTCCCAGAGGGCACAGAACACAAACAAATCTGAAGAATGCAATGACGAAGCCAACCACTGGTCTGCCAAATACAACCAAGGGCTCAGGGCAATGTTGAAGGCACTCAGTTACGAGCTTAAGCCCTTCAAATACCCCTACCTCGACATCTTCGCTGTCTTTGCCGACTTCATCCACTCACCCTCCAAATATGGTAGCTATATATCCTTTAATTCTCTCTCTCTCTCTGATATTACCATTTGGCATACGAAAGAAAGAAAAGATGATATATGGATATAAATGATGATGTTTGAATGGTTTAAATAGGGTTTACAGAGTATAAAGCTGCATGCTGTGGTATAGGGACTCTGAATGCTGATCTTCCATGCCTGCCAATATCCAGCGTGTGCGACAACAGAAGCAGCCATGTGTTCTGGGATTTGTACCATCCCACTGAAGCTTCGGCACGCATCTTCGTGGACTTGGTTTTTGACGGCGGCTCGCCCCCTTACGCAGTTCCCATAAACGTGGAGCAGCTAATTGCTGCTGCCTGAAATATTAATTGGTCTTAGATTAATAACCAATTGGAGAGGATGAAATCAACTTTAGTTGCATTATGTATATGGGGGAGCTGCTTAATCTTCACTTGCTATTTGGTGGTTGTGCTTGGATTTGAATATCGCTCGTCAATTATTCATCTTATTTCTCTTTGTGTTACCATTTGGAGATAGAATCCATTCATATCAATGTTAATCTTTTTAGTAATTTAATATAAAACAACTATATATAAAGGCCTATTTTGTTCCGTGGCATGGAGTGAGTCTGTGTTTAGAAGTATAATATTAAAGATCGTTTGGTTCATGTGGAAAGAAGATTATGGGGTAAATCGCACCAAAGATTATTAAATTTTAGAGTATTTTTTATTTTAGTCACTAAATTTTAATTCTTTTTAATATGATCATAAAAGTTTAAAAAATTTTACAATGTGATTACATATAAGATTTTTCAGTCAGAATGGATGACGTGACACTGATGTGGTAAATAATAAAAATATTGTGTAATAATATTTTAATATAATATTATTATATATATTGACATGTGGCACAATTTAATTGGTTGTAATTGTACAATAATTTTTATTATTTATCACATCAGTTGAAAAATCTTATATGTGATCACATTGTAAAACTTTTTAAACTTTTGTAATCACGTTACAAACAATTAAAGTTTAATAACTAAAATAAAAAAAATAATAAAATTTAGTAATTTTTAATGTGATTTACCCGAAGATTAAGATGGAGGCTATTACAAAAAGAGCGTGAATATATACAATGAAGCAACTATTTAACAAAACAAATAGAAGACGACCCGCACTTGAATTTGACAATTGTTATATGGACTCATGGTTGTTTGGTCCCGTTGATGTCGTCTTCTTTTGTTTGTCACAGCTCTGTAATGTTCATTGTCCAGTTATGAATTTATGAGGGTTTACTTGCTCTACAGCTCTCGTTGGATCAGAAAATGGTTTGGTTTTTCTTCGTTTTCTTTGAAGAAGTTGTTTCAAATTAAGATGTAACTCAGACTTGAAGATCATTTCTTCTTTTGGAAGATGAATCCACCGAAGGAACTAGCAAGGAAAAAGTCTAAAGAATTCACTCACTTCCCAAATTTGATTGAGATTTAGTCGAGGAAGAAGTCTAGAGAACTCACCCTCAACTGACTTGGCTGCACAACGCCTTCAAGAAGAGCTATCCAATCCAAGGCACCAGAGAATTGTCGAAAGAGGTCTGAATGAAGCACTGGTAAGAGCAATGAGTTGAAAGATGCAATGGCACAACACAGAAGGAGGCAACGAAACAACTCTCCAATCAAAACTCATCATAAAATGAACTTTCTGCAACTAGTATCTTCGACATTGCTCAAATTTTTGAACAATTTTTTATTTCTTATTGGAGCATAATGGATTACTCGAATTCGTACACTTGAAAAGGTGGATGGTTTTGCTTTGATTAACAAAGAAATTACATTATCTAGCTAGGATATGCGGAATGATTTGATTAAAAATCTAATCTTTTCTCAAATGTTTGTTTGTTTATTTGTTTTTTCTTTCTTTTTTTTTTCTCCCTAATCCTGCATAATTACATGTCTTGTTAATGGGTAAATCGTAGTGTGGGTTTCTTCTTGCTAATATGACTGGACGAAATGTGCATATGTGTGTGTGTGTGACTTGCTGCAATGTATCCCTCTATTTTTTACGAAATGAGTTCCAAGAAAAATAAAAATAAATACTATGAGTCTAACACATATTGTCTTCTACTCATTATCAAATATAACCACATACTTCTTGTTGCTCAAAATCTCAATCTTCATCACACATAAATTTAGGTTTTTGGGTACTAAACACTGGTTGATGCATCTTTTTTACAAATAAAAGATATTTCATTTTACTCTTCCACTTGTGATAATTAGTACCATTTAGACAAACCATTTTACCCAAATTAGCCTCCATCATTCCAACAAACCAAATACCAATATCACGAACCTAGCTCGATACCACTTATTAGGGAAAACATAACAAATTCACTAGAACTTCTAAAATAAAATTCCACAAATTTGGATTAATGAACAAAATCTCTCAAATTCGTGAGAATTTGTTAAGGATTATTCCCTCTATTATCAAGGAAAATATCTATGTATCGAGGGAGATACTATTGCTGATTAGGGAGGAGATTTAAATGATCGATACTTTTCTACTTGGCAATAGAGCTATCTTTTGGAGTAGAAAGAAATAAACTTGCGTAGTTTTGTCTACCATGAAAATCGAGTTTGTAACATTATCAGTAGCAGTGTAAGAAGCTATTTAGTTAAAGAGATTTTTGAACTACTTAAGAGTTGTAAGTGGCTTGTCAAATTCTATCATAGACGTGAATTGTGACACTCAAGCTGCAATAGCATTCACTAGGGATCTCAAATATCATTTGAAGGCCAAACACGTTGACACAAGATATAATTTTGTGAGAGATATTGTTGCACAGAAGAAGGTGCGCTTAGAATATATATATATATATATATATGTATATCTTTACATACAAAATGATAGCAAATATGTTTACAAAACTCATTCCAAGATATTTATTCTAGAGTCATGTTAAATCCTTGGGAATGCGTAAATGTTAAATGTATTTTTGTGAACATTGATGTGCAATATTATTTTTTTAATTTATGTCAATAAATGATTTATGTTATTTTTTTTATTAATATCAATTATGTTAAGTACACAAATTAGTTAATAGCTACACACATATATATACAATGCTTCGTGCATAATGCAAAGTGCAATGTTTTTGTGCATATTGCTGAATACAATAATTAAAGGTATGCCAGAAAGATGGTTGACTTTCTTACACAAGCGATCACATTTATAATTGAGTGGTGCATAGATAAAAGATAGTTTTAAGCATATCACAAAGACAAGTTAATAATGCTAGGTGGGAGTCTTATTTAAGATGAGATTATAAAAGGTAGTCAAAAAGTGAAGATCCCACTTCTCATATTTTCTGTCTAAGAATGCTAGGTGGGAGTCTTATTTAACAAATATATAAAAAAATAGAGTTGTGTACTTAAGTTAGATGTTGAGTATATTTGAACTATCACTTATACGATATTTATATAATAAGATACATACGTTCCATGGGAAAATGAGAGTAATACTATAGCATATGTTTCATACTATGTATGCAAAGTCTGACCAAAATAGGGTAATAAAGATATGCATATCTTCTTTTAGTTGTGTGAGAATCTTGAGGTCACAAAAATCTCGTAAAATACCCTTTGACTTTTAAGTGTTTCTTAAAGTTATGATTTGATACAACTATCTTGGAATGCTACCAAAAGACTATGTATGATTCGAATGAATGGAACATATCTGGAAAAACGATTGAATTATGATGGAAGAATTTCAAGAAGAAGGAAAAATCTAGTTGAGTGTCATATTTGAATGTGTTCACACAGGTTGACCAATTATAATTATTTGTTGAATTATAATTGTGAATACAAAGTTTATTAAACAAATCAAATTGAAATCTAAGTGTGATTAAATATGACTTGATAGTTTTGGAGTTGATATCCATACTTAATAGTTGTATAACAATGAGCTCTTAAAGAAAAGAGTATATTGGTTGCATGACCTATCTGCTTGTATGAAACTTACAGAGAAATGAGAATATATGGGTAAGTGAGCTCGTTATGTGCGAGTGGATGATATAGTAAATCTGAGTTATGTATTTAGGTTGGTCTGCCCAAAACGAGCTCTGGATCCATACATCCAAACCTGAATCCAAATCCAAATGTAGATACATATTTTAATATTTTTTATATTAAAATATGTAGATATTTTAATAAGTCCGATAAAAATAGAAGAGCATTTTATAAATTTTTTAGAAGTTAATAATACATCTGGTCAAAATTTTTTTAATGTACTTACAAGTAATATAAAAAATTTTGAACATGATATAAATAATGTGAGAAAGTAAAGATGTGATAATAAATCTAATATAAAAGATAAATAACAAAATGTGTAAAAAAGATTATTATGTTAATGTTATAATATTTTTGGAGTCACATAATGCATACACACATTATTTTCTTTTTCTACAAAAAGATGAAACTTTTACAATATCATATTTTAAATAAAAACACTACATACGGTACTAAATTTAATAAAAAATATAATTTTTTTTCAAATACATGAATAACTTATAAAATATTATTAACCATTCATATTATTGTAGTTTCGATAAAAAAAGTTTTCAAAATTAAAACTAATAAAATTTTACTTAAGTTCAACTATGTCATAAGAAAAATTAAGTAATTTGATTATATTGTTAATTAAAAAAGATTTACTTGTTAAGTTATAATACAAAAATTTAATTAGTGATTTTATATCTTAAAAATAAAAAAAATAAAATTATCATATTTTTTATTTTTTTTAAAGAACCTCCAAATTTGAAATGGTCTTGGACCCAACTCTCATGGGCCGGCCCAGGCTGCAAATTACATAGACGGGAAAATACGAGAGAGAGAGAGAGAGTCCATCATTAACTGAAGAAAAGCGATCAAGTGAAAGAAATTAAAGCCCTTGAAGACTTTATCGGGTTTAATGCAAACTTAAAAGTCCACCCACAAGATGCAAGCGATCAGCCAGCTGTTACCTGTTGCAGATTTGATTAATTACAGAGATTCACTCACACTGATCGTTTCCATTCCTTAACGAAGGAAACGTTTGACTGCATTTATAACTCTCTCCCCAAACGCGGTTTACAGATACGCATTTAAAACTTTCCCATCTTCTGCCCCTTTGACCTCTCTGTATATAATGCCGCTCTCATTCCCCCCTTCTCATCAAAACACATTTGCAATGAAGATGAGCTCGTGGTTTTTGCCTTTGCTGCTTCTTTGGGTCATTCTTTGCTCTGCCGATGCCAGGATCCTGGTGGACTCGAAGGGTTCGTTCAAGTTTAGGGGTGAGAAGAATTTCTTCAATAGCCCTGGCATAGCCGAGGGAGGAGGTGGTGGTGGTTTCGGCGGCGGCGGAGGTTTTGGTGGGGGTGGCGGTGGAGGACTAGGTGGTGGGGCCGGGTTTGGAGGAGGAGTTGGTGGTGGGTTTGGAGGCGGTGGGCTTGGTGGTGGTGGAGGTGGAGGTGGAGGTGGAGGTGGAGGTGGAGGCGGTGGTGGCGGTTTGGGACTTGGTGGTGGGGCCGGGTACGGCGGAGGAATTGGCGTTGGCGGTGGCGGTGGCGTCGGAGATGATGACCTGCCTTGAGGACCTGGTTTTGATGAAACATTAGTACTGAATGGTAACTGAAGTTATGTAAACAAACTTCTATATAAAATTTCGATTTTTATTCCAAATTAATGTCAATATGCTTTATTATAAGCAAAATTTAGTTCCATTCTCTCCACTTTTTTTATTTTTATTTTTTTGGAGTAATGGTATAATTGTAAATTTTTTACACAAAATTAACAATCATCGTGGATTAGTAACTATATGGAAGTGAATAAAAATTATACTAATAACAAGCAAAAAAAAAAAAGAAAAAGAAAATACTTAGCAAGAAATGAAGATGCTACAATTGAGGAGAAAAAAAATAATGAATAAAATTAATTACCGAGGCCTAGAAGAAGGGAAGTTTGAATAAAAAGGCTGTCTTTTTTGAATGCTAGCTACTTGAGAGAGAGAGACTTTGGATTTCCTTCCATATAGCTAGGTTATCAAAGTAGAGTCAAAAGTCAAATATTTTCTCTGAATTAATTCAAGATTTATGAATTTAGAAGTCCTAAATTTATGTTTACCCATGAAGTCAAAGCTGGTCTACCCTAGTTATCCTCATATCTTGGGATCGTTGTGTTTGTATGATTTTTAGTGTTTGGGTCCTTAATTATGTTAGGAAAGATAAATCACAAGTTAGATCTTTAATATTTGCGTAGAACGAGAATCGAACTCGTAACCCACCAAATTAATATATCTTGAGATAATTATCCTCATATATTGATTTATCTCTAAATGTCTATAAAGCTCCACAAGCAAAAAGTAATTAAGTTTCAATAGATAATACAGGAAATATCACTACAAAAAAATTAATTTTTTGTGATTGTTTTTAAAATTGTCTCAAAATATGGTGTTTTGCAGCAGTTTGTAAGTCGTCGTTAAATTAAAAAATAATTAAATAATTAAAATTAAAATAACATTTGTTGCGATTTTTAAAAATCGTCGTAAAATTCATTAAAAAATTAAATTTAACAACGGTTTTTCAGAAATCACCTTTAAATTAAAAAATAATTAAATTATTCAAAATTATAATTAAATTAACATTTGCGGTGATTTTCAAAAATTGCTGCAAAATTCATTAAAAAATTAAATTTAGCACTTAAAAAATTAAATAATTTAAAATTATAATTAAATTAACATTTGCGGCGATTTTTATAAACTGTTGCAAAATTCACTAAAAAATTAAATTTTGCTTAAGAAAATAATTAAAAATTAAATTAATAAAAAGAAATATAAAATCTTAAAAATAAATTTAAAATTGAATTTAAATTAATCGCAAAATTAATTAAAAATTTTAATTTAAAAAAATAAAAAAGAAATTTAAGAAAAGTTTCATATATAAAATTTTAATAATTTTTAAAATATATATAAAATATTATTTTTAATTTTTAATCAATTAATTTATTTAATTTAACTCAATTAATTTATTTTTAATTTATTCCATTTTTCTTTTAAAAAATAATCAATTAATAATTATTTTTAATATATATTAAAAAATATAAAATATAATGCTAAAAAATAATGGTTAGATTAGTATATAATTTATATATGCGTAAATATGGTAAGGAGGTTTCGCAGATCAGATGATTCGCATGTACACGTGCGTAGGAGAGATCTGGGTTCGAAACTAGGGCAGGGGAAGGCTGAGATTTAATTTCCACCATCGTCACGTGACACACGCACGAGCCAGTGCCTACATGTGGGCGCGAGCAGGGCTAGGCCCAAGTGTCAGGCTGCCCATGCTTGAGCATGCGCCTGGCAATTAAAAATTTAATTTTTTTAATTTTTATGGTAGTTTTGAAACTGCCGGTAAAATTTAAAATTTTTTCATTTTTAATTTTTGTTGCGGTTTCGAAACTGTCGCTAAATATTAAAAAACTGTCGCTAAATCACTTATTTTGCAGCGGTTGCTGAAAATCGTCGCTAAATGCTCCATGACGACTGATTTAGTAGCGATTTTTAAAACTGCCACTAAATACCGATTTTTTTGTTGTGTATAATGATAACAACAAGAATAGTTAAGTACAAATTTAATACCATCCATATGAGTTGACACAATTAACTAAAAAATTCCTGCTCATTTAATAAATGAATAGGACTCCTTTCATGATGTCTTTTAGTCGTTGCTTTTTTGAGTTAAAGCTTTGTTAAGTTACATAATATAAAGGGTTATTAGTACCAAAAAGTTGAATTTTTTCGAGTTTTGTAATTTTATCTAATATTTTTAATTTTGATAAGAAGAAACTATTTTTTAAAATTAGTTTCAATTTTAGCCAATACTGAAATCAATTTCGACCGGTATGTGGTTTTGCTCAAGTGACATGCCACTTGACAATTAATTTATTTTTTTATTTTTTTTTAAAGAAAAATGTTCTATTTTCTCTCCTCTACCATGGTTACCTCCTCTCTCCTTTGTCATGATCGTTTCTCGCCTTATCTCATCATCTCTTCTTTACTTTGCATGAATTGATTAATACACACAACAACATATATATATATATATACACACACAACCACACCCACGCCCATAAACATATGCACACACACCCATAGAAACATATACACACAACAAAATATACCGTGGTTGGCAGTAACGGGGGGTGACGGACAACAGATCGAGTGGTGGTAGAAGGTGACGATGGAGCTACCGAGAAGGAGAGAGAGAGTGAGAGGGTGAAAGAGACGATGAAGTCTAATCTGAAGTCCAATCGGACTTCATCAAAGTTTAGACCTCTCCGATAAAGGCTGGAAAAGTCTGATCGAAAAAGTTTAATAATGAAAGCCGTAGAAGTCCAATAATGAAGGCCAGAAATTCGATTGAAAAAATCCGATCGAAGAAGTCTAATGATAAAGAAGTCCGACAATAAATTAAGGCTGTAGAAGTTTGATAATGAACGCCGTAGAAGTCCGATAATGAAGACCATAAAAGTCCGATAATGAAGGCTGTAAAAATCAGATTGAAAATTTCTGATAATGAAGGCTGTCGAACTTCATCATTGATCTCTCTCTTTTACCTTCTCTCCCCCTTTCGCTAGCGTTGCCGTCACCCCCACCACCGCTTAATCAGTTGTCTGTTGCCCCCTCCCTTCTCCTGGCCGTCGGCCACTGTATATTTTGTTATGTGCGTGTGTATATATATATGTTTATATATATAAATGTTGTTGTGTAAACATTTTTGTATGTTGTTGTGTGTGTGTGTGTCTATATATATATATATATATATATATATATGTTACTGTTATGTGTGTTAACTAATTCATGCAAAGTAGAGAAGAGGCAATTAGGTAGCCTTGGGCAGCAACGAGGCAAGGTGAGAAGTGGTCATGGTAGAGAAGAAAGGAGGCGACCATGGCAGAGAAAAAAAGAGAGAGTATTTTTTTTTTTAGAAAATAATGAAAAAAATTAAAAAATAAATTAAATGTCAAATGACATGCCACCTGGAAAAAATCACACACTGGTCAAAATTAATTTAAGTATTGGATAAAATTATAACTAATTTAAAAAATTAGGTTTTTGCCAAAATTGAAAGCATTGGATAAAATTATCAAAACTCGAAAATGTTTTAATTTTTTTATGCCAATAGTCCTAATATATATGTTATAAAATACATATTTTATGTTATTTATTTTTTATTGGAAATTTATTTATTTTAATGAATATCCTTTTTGCAGTAAGATTTTCTTTCCCAGGTGATTAATTTTTAGTGTTGAAGTAAGAAGATTTCTTGTTTTTTATTTGTTGGTATTAGGTTGAATTAATTGAGCTGTCGAATTGAACTAAATAAACTAAGTTCACGATCTGTTTGGTTCTAGTTGTTCATTAGTTCACATTGACTGATTTAGATGTTATTTAAGCATAATTAATGGATCAAGTTGATTTAAGTGGCTCACAAGCTTTAATTGACTCCAACTAAAAAAATTTAGTTTATATATCAAATTCAAACTGAATGAATTTTATTAATCTAAGGACCTCCACTTCAGTACTGAACTCATTTCCAACCTTAATTATTTCTACAGCCCGCGCCGCCAACTGCTCAAATTCCCTTTGCCCTTTGTTTCTAACAAGTTTCTAGCCTTATTAACTCTAAAATCATGGGTTTAAATTGCTTATTAACTCTAAAATCATGGGCTTAATTAATGAGTTAGGCTCTCTCTGTAGGTTTTCCTAGGGAAGAGTTGCTTTCACTGCCTCCATGTTCTTGTTAGTCTTGCCATCATCAATAGTCTCTGTTCGAAGCAAGCAGCGATGGACATTAGTTTATAGTTCTTGTTTGTTGCAGTGGAGACTGATCGAACTATATATGGTCATCGTTGATTCCCTTCTCCTCTACTGGATCGGCTTCTTCCTATGTGTTCTCCTAGTCATATATAATTAGCATTGGTCTTCTGCCAAGATCGACTCCTCATCTATCATGTCATCGATATATATGGTGTTTCCGGCAAGCGAGATGTTAGGTTGCAGGGCTTGTTTATGTTCTTGTTTATTAATTAACCAGATGGTGTTGGAGTTTACTGAAGTTGGCAATGGCAATGCTAGGTTAAGTTATGTCTTGTTTTTAGTTAGGGTTTGATTTTTTGGGGTTAAAAGTATTTTGTTGGGACTGGGTTGAATTGAATTTTCTATTTTTGGCAATTTCAAGTTTGTTTGTTTTAGCTTGTAGGCTTTGAATTTAGCCTATTTTTAACGTGGCTAGAGGTTGGTCTTTGTGCATTAGCATGAGTTCTTTTACCTTAATTCTCCGACCCCTTGGTGGATTTTTTTTTTCTATATTAATGAATGTCAGAAAAAAAATACAATATATATTTTAAAGATTATTATTAATCATCTCTAAATTGGGGTAGAAAAGAGAAATAATACTCTTTCATAAGCATATATAATAATTTACCAAAAGGGAAGAAAGTTGAGCAAAGAACAAAAAAGAACATGAACTCAATGGCAAGATTTGCATCGGTAGTGTGAGCTTTACAAGAACTTTATAAATGCAAATTTGTCTAATTTTGTTTTATGAACCAAACCAGCCATCGCCTCACCATGCAGTACATAATTCGATCTCTTTTCCATCAAATTTCAATCACTAGGTAAGTCTTTGTTTCCGTTTTCCAAACAAGTAAATAAAAGCAAAACATTTACTTTTAAGATATTTAGTGCACGAGACTTCTTGCTTTATGAAAATAAAAGAATTGTTGTCGTTATATAGTCTGATCCTCACTTAATAAAAAGATTATTTTCCTTACTCTCCTCTCAATCACAATGTTTTTGAAACTGAAAAATGTGTGTTGTGGTGGTGTTAAACATACCATCTCATGCACGTTATTATTCTCAAGTTTTTAACCAATTTTAATCCATCAATTAACCAAGTTTTAACTATTGGTTTAGTTGTTTCCATTGCCTAATTAACGGAGGAAACATTCGGCTGCACTTCTAAGTTCTAAGTCTCTCCCGAATGCGGTTTATAGATGCCCATTTGAAGCCTTCCCATGATCCCATCTGTCACGTCCGCTTCATCTTAATTAATTCTGGCGCTTTGACCTCTCTCTCACTCTCTCTCTCTCTCTATATATAATGCCGTTATGCTTCCTCATCCAAAACCAAACTCGATCGACTTCGCAGTCCCTACTTGCGAAGGTGATTTCAGGGATTTTGGTTTTGGTGCTTCTCGGGTGCAGTTCTTTGTACGGCAAATGCCAAGTTCCTTGTGAGCTCCAAGGGTTCGTTCAGGTTTAGAGATGAGAAGAATTTCTTCAATGGCACTGGGATAGCCCGGGGAAGAGGTGGTGGTTTTGACGTCAGTGACGGATTGGGTGGAGGAATTGGGTTTGGGTGAGCTTAATTAGAAGAGGTGACGGTGGAGGATTTTGGCGGGGGTGAAGGACTAGGTGGTGGGGCTGAGTTTGAAGGAGGAGTTGGTGGTGGTCCTGGAGGGCGTGGGCTTTAATGGTGGAGGAGATAGATGTTGAAGCACTAATACAAATTTGTCTACCAATTGCAGTAAATATAGCAACACCCCGTACAATTAACAGCAACAATATACCACAACTATAACTGTAGACAAACGGCCGAATCTAACATAACTTCTAGAAAGGACTTTTTCTCCAATGGCAAACTGAACTTTGGGGAAAATCAAAACAAGAGGAGACCCTAAAAATGGGCAATGAAAATAGCAAGGCTCGACTAGCCTTCTATAGTTAAGTCGAGGGCACCGAACAACCGCTACCTTCAAGGTAGCATTGATCGTTGGAGTAAATACTCGACCCTGCTCGAATCAACCAGGAACCAAAGCAATAGAAGCTCGCTCGAAATCCCACTCGAAAAACAGATCGACACTAAAGGGAAGAAAAAGAAAAGAAAATAATAAAAAAAATATTATTTAAATTTATATTATATAAAAGATATATATATGTATATATCGGCATCTGATCCAATCCGATCTGATCCGACCACTTGGATGGGCAGCAGCGATGGCGACATGCAAGGGCCTAAGGGTTCGCCCGCTTACAAAATCTGGATGCCCTTTAGGGGCCAAACCCAAGTAGAAGGGAAGACCAGCATGAAATTTACAACTGCTGGACATTCCTGAATGAAAGTGGAAATATGTGACAATGGATTTTATGATAAGTCTTCCTTGAAACTCGAGTGACAACGATGAGATATAGGTAGTTGTGGATCAATTGATGAAATTAGCACATTCTTAGCCATGAAAGTTGGCAAGTGTTGAACCCTTGATTTTGATGCATATTCCAAAACATATGATTAACAATAATTAAAATGCAAACTACTAAAATAAAATATGAAAACAGAGAATTAATCGAGTAACATGATTTTACTCAAGTAATATTTTATATTAGTTGAGTAATTATCTCCAAAAAGTCCAGGATAAACTAGCATTCAAAAATTAATGGCGAGTAATAAGAATCATTTAGCCGAGTAAGATATGCTAAAAGTTTAGGATTCAAAATCTTAATCAGCTAATTAGTCGAGTAATCATACTTTTAATCGAGTAACAAAATTTTAATTGAGTAAAACTCTAATTTAGTAAAGTATCACTTGTGTTAGTTCAGTATTATTCATCGAACACTTTTTGAGCAAAAAGGTACATAAAAATTTAATCAACAAAAAAATTATTTGAGTCAAATATTAACTTCTTTAGTCAAGTAACCTAAATATTTAATTTCTTATTATTCTTAGACAATAAGATACTTAAAAAGTTAATCAACTAAAAATTATTTTTAATCGAGTATTAAGTTCTTTAGTCAAGTAATATAAATATTTAATCAACTGTTATTCTTGGATAGAAAGGTACTTAAAAAGTTAATCAACTAAAATTTAATTTTAATTGAGTATTATTTTCTTTAGTCAAGTAACAAACTTATATAGTCGAGTAATGACATATTGCTCTATAAATCCTAATTGAGTAAAATTATTTAATAGTCGAGTAATGAATCACTTAATCAACTAAATGCTAAAAACACTCGAGTAATCTCTTATTTTACTCGAGTATCCATTAATCTTACTTGATTAATAATCTCTGAAATTTGAAATATATAGTCATTATGACTACATTAAATGCAATTGTTCTTCATTTTCAAACAAATAAAACTTTATTAAATGTCTCTTTCATTAAAATTATCTATTTTTGAGTTTCAAACTTAATTTTGATTATTGTTATGGACAAGAAAATGGATGTTCTACAACAAAACACAGAAGAAAGAACAGGCTGAATGGTGAACTGAAACAAAACATTCAAGTCTTGATCAAAAACTTGAATCTCTTCTAAGATATATTCTTTTTTGTCCTAGAGAGTTAGAACTTTAAGTTATATATCCTTATTCCCTTAACCCAAGTGAGAAGCCTACTTGCAATAAAGTGTACAATCCTTGATAGCTTCTCAGAGAGTGTGTTCTTGAACCTTATTCATTCTCTTTTATTGAGTTAATATATTAATAATGTTTTGATGGTGATGTTGATGATATAATATTTTTGCAAAACTTAAATTAATAATGTATCAAATAATCAAATGAGTCCCTATGACCAAATTGAGAACTTAAATAATCTACTCGAGTAAAGTCTTCTATCAATTGAGTGATGAAATGCAAAAGTTAACCTTAGCAAACTTTCAAACAATCACTCTAGTACTCACGTATTAGTTATTGAGTAGAAAAAAGTTAAGCTTACTATAATCGAGTATCCAAACAAGTTTAGTAAGATTCAATCGAATATTTACTTGTTAATCTCAAATATTCTCTGATAATCTTGACTCGAGTGATGAAAAATATTTTCAAGTATCTCAGTCATCAATAGAATTAAAATATTTATTCAATCAAGTGACAAGACAGACTTAAATATTAAGTCTTTGTGTTTGCATTTTTAATCAAGTAATAAAATCTCCAATTAAGTATTAGATTACCTATAAAAGAGTTAAGTCTCTAAACTATGACACTAACCAACTAAAATATAAGCTAAATTGAGTATCTTGATTCATTCAATCGAGTACGATCAATAATACCATAATCAAATATTTTAAAAAGAACAGAAAACATATTTTTGTATCTTATCTTTCAAATTGACCATGACATATATAATACTCGTATGATAACATGACCAGTTAAATATTAAAAATATTTATCAGATGTTCTTTCTAAAACATATTTGCTAATCAATTATAAGCTATCTGATATTCAAAAAGTGTTATTCGTGCAATCAAGTATTTAGTATAAATAGGACACTAATATGAAGTTTGCAAGTTACACAATATATACAAAAGAAGAGTCTATTCAGATCAAGAAAAAACTCAAGTATTTTAACCCAAGTTCATCAAGCATTCAAAGTCTTTTAAGACTTCCCATTCTAAATAAAAGAGTGGCCCTAGAGCTACAAAGATTGCTGCTTTGTTACTTTAAAATCATGGGTTTAAACTGCATAGAGACAGCTCTTACTCTTATAAAATGGGCATCGTGTACTAGATACACCCTTAGCCACAAGTCATTAAGAAAAAAAGGTTTAAATAAAATTACAATATACTTTACAGACCATCATTAAATCATCCCAGAATTTTGGTGGAAAGGAGATATAATACTCATCCAAGAGCATAACTTACCAGAAAGGAAGAAAGAAATAATACTCATCCATAAAGCATAACTTACCAGAAGGGAGGAGAGTTATGGCTAAGAACCAAAAGAACATAAACTTAGTGACAAGATTTGCATTAGCAGTGTGGGGTCGACAAAAAGACCTTAAAAATGCAAAATCCGTAGTCTGATTGGGTTTCATGCCCTGCAGATTACAGCAGCAGCAACTGCTGCTTAGAAATTAGAAGTGAGAGTCACTCACTTGTCTCTGCTCCTTTCATATACGTCAATTATCAGCAACAGTTCTAAATAAATCCATAACTGTAGCCAACTAAAGAACAAGAAAGTTCCACGACCAGAGTTCAGTACGCTAATGAAGCTTGCACCTAATCAAGAACATGCAGTGAATTGGCGAGTTACGTTTTTAAGGCAATATGATCAGCTGACAAGTTATGGCAGAATTTGGAGAAATGATGTATTCTCCCATCGCTTTTAATCTTCTGGGGAAGTCAATAAACAGAGTTTTCGAAAGATTATTGGAGCCGCAACCCATGGTTTTCTCAGAATGATAATTAGAAAATGGTAAGAACTATGCCCTGACAAAATAAAATCCATTGAACTAGTTACAAAATCAAAGTTATGGTCATAATGGCTACAAAAAGTCAAGGGGGTTGAAAGAAATAACATCCCCATCAAGTCATCAGGAGCTGCAATCCGCATACTTCCAGAATATACTGAAATTGACGATACATGGACAAGTTCAATTTCCAGAATATACTGAAATTGAAGATACATGGACAAGTTCAATTTTCAGAATAGATGTCCTGTTGGTCACTAGAAACAAATAAAGCACTGACTTCTCCAAACAAGCTGCCTCAACATCTCCTACTTGCCAATAAGGGAGAGAATAGACTCGGGGCATAAAATTGAACCTCAACCTGCAGAGTTCTCGTGAAGTAGCACATATTCTCGGCTGCAAAAACCACTTACAGGATTAATAAAACATATCTGAAAATATAATACTGCAGGGGCCTCAGGAAATTATCGATTAAACCAGGAAAAAATTGAATTTAGATAAAGGGTAGTACAACATGCTTAAAATAAAAACAAACCAGCAGGAGAGTGGCAGGATCCAATCAAGCAAGTAAAACTTGACTAGTCATGGAATAATGGCAATAATAACTACTATCATGACAAACACACCGTCCAGCAATGACAAAGCTTCCAATGACCATCAACAAGGCATTGAAAAAGAAATTTGTTCACTTCAAGCCTATGTGAGAGATAAAACACTACACACTGCCATTAGGTTAAAACCGCTCTCATATTTCATCTGTGTATCATACAGTCTCTGTATCATACAACAGACCAATACAGATAACCAATCATCATTCTTTTTCCATCAGTGGAAGGTAAAATATGGATGGACAGAACATCTAGGATAAAACTCATAAGTAAACCATCTTATGGAAACCACATAGTCTCAACACTGGGAAGACACAAAACTGCTCAGCACCTTCCATTCACAATAAGAATTGCGGAAATCATACATAATATGAAGGATCAGGCTGACATAAAGCCTTTCCCCTGATTTTGCTTGATTACTCCTAGGGATGTTTAAATTCCGGCCTGGATTGGAAGACCGGACTGGCCCAACTGGAAAACCAGGTCTGCTCCAAAACCGAATGCATTTTGGTCCAGTCTTCTGTCCAAACTTTTGAATAAAATCGGTCCCAGTCCAGTCTCGGTTTTGGACTGAAGACCAAAAGTGTATTTTAATTACTTTGCAATATATTTAAGGTTTATGGATGCTATCCTTTGTACAATATTCTTCATAGGAACCAGCCAATGGTGGCTGTAAGCATGGATTACTTTTTGATAAAAACAAAAAATTAATTAAGATAGAAGGAGAAGAAACCAGTAGATTTATAACATTAAAAACCAGAATATCCAAAAAAAAAAAATAGAGCTGCCAATAACTACCCATCACCAAAATCTATGGTTATGGAGCATAAAACAGGCAGGAATTTGAATTGAATTTAAACCACCATATCCAAGACGGCTAATGCCTAATGTCATGAAATGTAAATATGAAAGCTGTTAAACTTTTATAATAAGAAGAGTTGATTTCTGCTAATATGCAAGGAGGATTGTAGAACAGTGGCCATCTTGCAACAAAATTATTGAATGGTAACTAATCAACAAGTAGGATAACTTCAAAAGTGTCAAGAAGCAGATTGTAGCTGAAGCTCAGTTTCACTAGAAGTAGCACTACCATTAGTAGTGAACTTCATTTTAATTTTACAATAGGAAATAGTTATTCTTTTTTAGCTCTTGAGATGTGTAATGTGTATTTTTTTTTCAAAATTCATATAAAAAAAAAAAAAATGTTGGACGAATGGGACCAGACCAAACTGAACAGAATTGGTCCAGGCTGGTTCAGTCTTCTTTAACCTCAGTCCAGCCTTCAGTCTATGAATTTTCGAAATTCCAGTCTAGACCAAATGACTAGCCAAGAAGTAAATTCACCATTCACCAAAAGAAGACTTACATCATACCTATGTGGAGAGTAAAAATAGTAATATAAAAGATAAATTTAATCATCTATCTGCCAGCTTAAGCTTTTTAGATCAGAAGGTCATTAACAATTCAACTTGGTATCAAAGTAGGCAAAGGTTATGAGTTCAAATCTCACCGCCAACCCAATATTGAAATTGTTGTGCGTGTTTGGACTACTTATGCAGTGAAACATGGTCACACATGAGAGGATCTCTTCAGAGTAAAAATAGTAATATAAAAAATAAAAGTTAACTCTCTATCTACCAGTTAAGCTTTTAGACCAGATGGTGGTTAACAATTCAACTAAACATCACAAGTTATCTGATTTTGGTTTATGAACCAAACCAGTCAATACCTCACTATGCAGTACATTATCCAAAATCTTTTCTACAAAATTTCAATCACCAGATCATTTTTTTTTTTTCTTTTTGTATCAAGCAAATAGCAGCAAAACATTCAATTGCTTTATCACATTTATTGTATCCCAATGTTCATGGGCATACATAGAGCACAAGGCTCCTTGCTTTATGAGGGTCGGAGGAGTGTCATAGTTGCAGTCTCACCCTTTGCAAAAAGGCTGCTTCTAGAACTTGAACACATGACCCTGTTGTCACAAAAGAAGCAGCTTATTGTGCTTATAAAGGCTTGCCCTCTTTATCTCAATGTTCACATCCAATTAAGTGATTCAGTCAAGAGTTTGTTGGCACCCACATTTGATCCAGTCATGCCATACCTATCTCAGACTTGGGAGATTTGGAATCTGTTCTTAGATTTTGAGGTGCAGCGCATGATACTAATTATTGCTATGGAGGTCCATTGTGCCAGGGGCAGGAGGATGAAAGGATATGGTGACTCTAACCTTTTGCATCTTAGGGTTCATCTATGAGGACTGTAATTGCAAAGTTTTTGAGGGTATGTAGACACATTCACTCTTTGCCAAGGGAACTGTTTCTCGCTCCTCTTTTCTGTAGATGAAGAATGACCCTCCCTTCTCCTTTGATTCTTTTGTTTTTTTCTGGATGACATTCCCTTGTAAGTAGTTTCACATGACTTCATTGTAAGTCATGGCCTGCCCCTTTTTTTGGCATTTTCTCTACTTTATATTTATTGTTTACTCATAAAAAAATTAAAATCTTGCACTATTGCAGGTGAAGAATATTGGAACCAAATCTACCTCAAAGTGAAAAGTACTAATTTTACCTGGCATTCTACCATGATTTCAAGTATCCATGAAATTAAAAAATCAAAGTTCTACTCTATTTCTACTTTCTAGACATGCACGCAGTCCCATCCTTCAAAACATCAGAACACATTGCTAATGGATTTCAATCCCAGTAACTCCATTACACACAACTTGAGTTTTTGTCAGAAACGGCATCCAATAATAGTCTTTAATATCAACAAGATGGCCAATGAATGGCATTTATCTACCAGCAAGGCATGCCCTCCTCTATTTGTCTGTCTGACAGGCACCAATTTGGAGTTTCCAAGTGGGGCAAGGGCCATCAACAACTCTAATACGGATAGAAATAAAGCCAATAAGATATCTTCAACCAACGCATTCCTCGTTTACAAAAATATCTTACGGGTAGCTCATTCAGAGTTCAGTTCCAAATTCAAATATGCTACATTCGGTTAAACTAGATGTCACCATCCAATAAAAGCTAGCATTTTGAGAGTGTGAAATACAAGAGTCCTTCCCCAAACACCCTTCAGTGTTCACTTTTGACGCTGAGATTTCATTTTATTAATTTTAATAATATTCATAATTTCAATTATTTAATTATTTTAGGGGTTATTTTACTATTTTGTGTGAAGATTTAATTTATTCCTTGTTCTAGTGATGGGAAATGGGCAGGCCGGGCTGGGCCGGCCCGTATCCTGCTTGGCCCGCCCATTTGGTGGGCCGGGCCGAATTTGGCCCACGAAGGAAACAGGCCGGACCAAAGAAATGGAAGCTTAGGCCCGGCACGGCCCTATGGCCCTTAATAAGTGGGCCGGGCCAGGCCATGGGCCTGCTGGGCTGGCCCGTGGGCCTGTTGGGTAGGGCCGGCCTGTGGGCTTGGCTATTTGGGCCGGCCCATGGGCCATTCATTTTTAATTTTTTTATATATAATTTTTTAAATATATTTTTTTATTTTTTTCCAAATGTAACTAATATTTTTTAAAATGTGTTTAATAAACATATTAATGTAACTAATATTAATGTTTACTTATAATTTTGATGTTTGTAAAATTATGATGTTTATAGTAAACATTATGTTTACAAAAATTATACTAAAATTATGTTTACAAACATAATAAACATTATGTTTACAAACATAATTATGTTTACAAACATTACAATAAAATTATATTTACAAGAAACATAATTTTTAATTATTATGTTTATAATTATTAAATACAAACATAATTTTTTAAATAATTTTTTATTTTTTAGTGGGTCGGGTCGGGCCATTTTAGTGGGCCAGTTGATGGGCCGGCCCACGGGCCAGTTTGATGGGCCGGGCCGCGGGCCGCGTATTGCTGGCCCGGCACGGCCCTTATTTTGTTAAGCGGGCTGGCCCGGCCCGTTTGCTACAGCAACGGGCCGGGCCGGGCCGGGCTATGAGGCGGGCCGCCCGGCCCAATTCCCGTCTCTACCTTGTTCTAAAATATATAGGACTCCTATTTTGTTCTAGAATATTTAGGAGTCTTATTTTGTCTTTGACTTGGCTGTACTTTTCCTCTCTAAATAATATTCCTTTAACTCTTAGAATAGGGATTGTAAAACCCTCAATAAATAGCAGGACCTTGAGTCTATTTTAGTCGGTCAATAACATAACTTTATTCCATACAATTGAGAGAGTTTTCTTTGGTTCTTGCACTTTTGTGCTTCTGTGAGGATTAGCGATTGCATTTCCTTTGTTTATCATGCTATTCGCTGCGTCCCCTTTGCCCCTCTCCTTTGTTCTAATATCATTTCTTGAGAATAACAAAATTTCAGGTGGGCAATCAACAAAATAGAGAATTCTTTCCTCTTCAAATGAAAATTGGTAGAAAGAAAAGTATTCTATGAAGCAAGAGAGATCATCTTGTTAGGTAATAGATGTAAAGAAAGACAAGGATACTTTAGTGGACAAAAAAAAAAAAAAAAAGAGACAAGGTGAAGTTCCAAAATAAAAATCACTCCATAAAAAGAGAAGTATTCTATGAACAAAGAGGGGCCATCCTGCTCAGATAATATATCAAGGAAAAGAAAAAAGAAGCAAGGTAAAATTCCAAAGTAAAGAACCACTCCATAAAAAGATCGTGGCAACACCCAAATAAAGTGACAAGAATTCAACTAGGATGGCAGGAACCTAAATTGTGCAAAGGAAGGAAACTAGCATACAGGTTCATGGTGGAATAAACAGAGCAGAAACACCAAAATTCAATATATAAACAACCAAATAGAAACTTTTATGATAAATAGTGCACCAAAAATTTAATGATACGAGTCAAGATGTGAATAAATGCAATAATTTGCCAATAGTATATCTAAGCCTTCAAGTTCACTAATAAATAGCCTACCTACTATTACCAAACTTAATAGTATCTTTCTCAAAAAGTTCATAATAACGTTGTGGTTCAATGCGATTATCCTGCAAATTCAAATGGAAAATGTTAGATCAAATTATGGAAACATATTAATATACTTTACCTAGAACACACCAATCACACAGGAAAAAATACAATAGTTGGAAGCAAGATAACACTACTCCCTTACATTAATAAAAGTTCCATTTGTGCTTCCAAGGTCCATCACGTAAGGCCTAACATGGCAGATAAAATAAATAAACAAATAATAGCTTGAATTCAGATACAATCCCTAACCCATGAAGGTGATCTAAAATTTGCTTCTGGTTTTACCTTACTTGCTTCGATAAAGTACCATCAGGTTGCTCCTTTTCCACTTGGCTGGCAAAAAAAGAATATAAAACAGTAAAATAATGTACATAGCATTACCAACTAAAAAAAATTCAACTTATGAATCTACCGGTATTGCAACACAGCATGCTGTTTGCTACAGGATGGATGATCTGTCGGAATGTCTGCTACCCTCCTCTCTCTCCCAAAAAGGTAACAGCTCTGGCGATGTACATAAAGGGGCTCTGTTCAATGAATGTGTTTCTTAGAAACATAAATGACAAGCATATGCAAGCGACTTAATCATCACAAGCACGCACCCATAAAACAAGATAACAATTAATGGATGCTACAATAAACATCAACTAAGAAAATTACCAGTTACCTTCAAACACTCACATTCATTAGGACTACAGAAAGCATTAGCAAAAAAGAAACAGGTTCAACTTTGACCAACAACAAATAAGTTACCAAATTACCAATGACTAACATGGGTAATTAATAAATAAAGCAATCAACAAAGCAGGATTGGTACTCTGATTTATTGACTTATACTAAAATCAACTTTTGATCCTATATAATCAAGTCAAATGATCAGCACAACCAATAGTTTAAGCAATAAAGCGTAGAAAAAATAGTGGCATAAACTTCATATATATGTATACATTTATTAATCATGCAGTGGAGAACTCAAACATACACCTATATTATGGCTTATAAGTCCAAATCAAACACCTCACCGTCAAAAGGATTGCACCAACTGAATATTGAATGAACAACTGAACAAGATACAACCAAAGCACCATCCTCCCATAAAGTAACTGCCACAGAATTTAAACAATGATGCAGGCAATCATATGAGCTCTCAAGACCCATCAAAGGAAGAATTACTATACACAGACAATTAGTGTAATTCAATCCCCAGGTTTAAGTATTGAAGCTCTTAGGTTTAAGTAAACAATAACAGAAATGTGTATTGAAGCTCTTAGGTTTAAGTATTATTTCTGTAATGATTCCTGTAAGTTCATTATTCTGCAGGACCCAATTCAATTATGTCTGTCTTCATGCCTTTTTCTTCCCCTCGTGTAAGCCTGGTAACAAGTGGGGGGAAGGTGATAGACAACTTGAGACTTAAGATCTGGAGAAAGTTGGTAATCCAACAATTAAAATTACCCCGCAAGAAATTGTATTGAAGTGTAAATTGAATAAGATAAATTACACATCCACAAGAATAAATCAATGCAAGAATATATCCTTTAACACTTACCATTAAGTACTTCACCAGCCCTGAAAACATAAAGCCGCCATCTTACATCAGGCTTTCTAGCATCTGGGGGTTCATTGAACAGCAGGGTCACACCTGATGCAAAGTAAAGCATAATTAACAAGGGAACAGAAAATATAAGATGATAGCATATGCTCATATTGACATAGGAAAAACAGAAAAACAAAGTCCAGAGATGAAGCATAGGAAAAAACAGAAAAACAAAAAAGCATAGGAAAAAATATCTCTAAACCAGCTTTCAAGCACTTTAATCTGATTCAGATAAAGTTGCAGGCATTAATCATATGATTTGAATATACAACAATAAAAAAGTCCAGAGATGAAGGAACCAATAATGGCATTATTCTTAAGTGGCTGTATATCGGTGTTCTTATTTCTCTTTTCCTCCATCTTTACATTTTATTTCAATTTTGTTAAGGAATGCAGGTACAGTGGGATTAAGGCATCTTGTTGTAATTGTTTTCTATTAAGGGTGGAAGGTGATGAACACAATGAAGAGACAATTGTAGAGGCTTTCATGCTTCCTCAGTTTTAGTTTTCCCTGTTAGGGGTTTGTCAGATACTTGGAGCAGTGCAAAGGCAAAAATGTAAGAGCCCTATATGAGACTAGTAATGGTAGGAGGGATGCAGGCATCACCTATGCAACCCCCCCCCCCCCCCTCCCCCAACATCAAAAAGGGCGAGCAGAGGCCTTTTGTTGGGAGATAGGAGAAGATGCCCTAGTAATGTTAGTAAAATAAATTATAAGGATTACACCTGCTACCAATAGCAAACCGCCCCCAAAGGAAAGGAAAACACAGCAAACATACTTGATAAGTATTTTTTATTCCAAAGTTAGAGAGTACCATAAAAAGGATGCCAAACTGTTGGGAATTCATATTAGCTTGTATTAGGTGTGTTATATAGAGTAGTTGTACCTTGTACCTAGCATAGGTAGCTTGTACATAGCAATTATAGTGTTTTGGTATAAGACAGGCAGGCCATTAGGCGGGAAGGGGTAATATGGATTTTGTATTAGGAATACAGCAGTTTATGATAATGTTCACCAGCCAAACCCAAGTAAGACTTTCTCTTGAATTTCCTCCTAAGGAGAGATCTGAGCCTATCTTACCCGGTCAGGGAGTGAATTCCCGATCTAATGGATTGGCTGAAATTGAGATAGAACACCAAGAGAATGAAGGAGGAAGGAGGCATGGAAATGCGAGATCTAATCAGATCAGGTTTCCAATGCCTAAGATGGAGATCCCCTTATTTGACGGCCATAACCCAAGGTGGTGGGTCAAGCATTGTGAACGGATGTTCAACCTCTACAATGTGGCTGAACAACAGAAGGTGACCTTGGCGGCTACTTATTTGAATGATGAGAGACGCATGGTTCCAAGGGTGGAATGGGGTGAAGGAGAATTGTTCATGGGTAGAGATTGTGGAGGATCTCTATGATTGTTTTTGGGAAAGAGGAATGTTGGATGTTGTAGAGGAATTTAACAAATTAAAGCAAGAGGGAACGATCCAAACCTATCAGAAAAAATTTGAGTTGAAAGCTCTAATGCTGATCTTGAATCCCACCCTTACTGAAGGGTATTTCGTATCAAGCTTCATTAGTGACTTGAACGTAGAGTTACGTTCTACAATCAAGATGTTTCAATCTAAGACTATCAAGCAAGCTGCAGAGTGTGCCAAGTTACAGGAACTGACTGTGGAGGCACTTATGAAGAAGCAGAGGGGGAACAATAAGGGGTGGCAGAGTGGGTCAATACAACAGGAGAACAAGGGGTGGAGTAGAAGTGGTGGACCAAGTGGTTAGGGGGGTAAAGGGTTGGCTCTCTAGGCACCCCCACAACAGATGGCCAGTAAGTTGTTGGAACAGAGGAGGTAGGCAGGCCTTTATTTCCAATAAGGAGACATACTCCCCGAGACATCAGTGTAAACATTAGCTGTTATTAATGAAGAGGAAAAAGAAGGAAAGGAGGAAGGCACTAAGGGGAGGAAGAAGGGTAGTAGGTGGAGATCTCACTACATGCGTTAAGGGGACTGATTAACAGCAAGATTATAAAGGTGGAAGAAAGGGACCAGGAAAGCAGCTTGATGATACTAATCGACACTGGGAGCACCCGCAGCTTCCTAGATGAAGGGACGGCTAAAAAGCTAAAGTGCAACCTCACGGGAACTCACCCCTTATTAGTCACGTGTTATGAAGATTAGCATGCATGGAGTTTTGTTGGCAGATGTAGAGAGAAGATTTTGAAGCTGACGTACAACTACTTAAATTGGGAGGAAGTGACATTGTCCTCAGAGTGGATTGGATGAAAGAGGTAAGCCCCACCTGTTTTCATTTCAACAAGGTGTAAGTTACATTTGAAAAGGGGGTAGAAGAATGACTATAACAGGCAATGCAAAGACAAGGATGTGTAAATTGATCACAAGGAAGAGGCTACAGAAAATGTTTAAAAACAAATGGTTGCAGGTGGCCCAATTATTTTCTATACATGCCTTGGAGCAGGAGGAAGAAGAATCAGGCAAAGGAGGGGAGTTAAAGCTGATCACTAAGGGCTCTTCTCTAACTCCTCGGGAGGTAAACTAGCTAGACTCTATTGATTCACTCTTAGCTGAGTTTGGGGACTTGTTTGAGGAACCTAAGGCTCTATCACCTAAAAGACCCCTAGATCACACCATCAACCTTAAACCAAACACTGAACCCGTTAATCTATGTTCTTACCGATACCCCCCAAAACAGAAAGCCAAAATAGAAAGAATGATTAAAGATACATAAAAAATGTCCATCATCAGACCAAGTATAAGCCTGTATGCCTCTCCTTTACTCCTAGTCAAAAAGAAGATGGAAGTTGGCATTTATGTATCAATTATCGTCAACTCAATTCTCTTACTATCAAGAATAAATTCTCCATACCTATCATCAAAGATTTACTGGATGAATTACACAGAGCCATAGTATTTCACCAAACTTGACCTCCATTCAAGGAACCATCAGATAGGAATGCATCCTAAGGACATTCAAAAAATAGCATTCAAAACCCATCAAGGACATTACGAATTCTTGGTAATGCCATTTGGTTTAACCAACGCCCCAACAACCTTTCAAGCCCTCATGAATCTAATGTTTGAACGATACCTCCGCCAATTTATTCTAATATTCATTAATGACATCCTAGTTCATAACCCTACATTCTCCCAACATTTAGCACTTAAGGACGACCCTACAAGTCCTCAGGCTGAATAAGTTGTTTATCAAGAAGTCTAAATGTGCATTTGCACAAACCCAAGTGGAGTACTTAGGCCATATAATTTCAAGTCCAGGAGTGAGCACACACCCCCAAAAGATAGTTGCCATGATTGCATGGCCCTAACCTGCCAATGTGAGAGCCCTGAGGGGATTTTTGGGTCTCATTGGTTACTACTGAAGATTTGTGAAGAATTATGGCATTATAAGCAAGCCATTGACAGAATTATTGAAGAAGGATATTGATGCAAGGAGGTAGGCATTTAGCCTTCATTAGCCAGGCGTTGGCTCCTAAATATTTGGGCCTTAGTGTGTATGATAAGGAGTTATTAGTCGTTCTAATAGTTGTGGAAGTGGAGACATTACCTAGAAGGGGGAAAATTCATTATAAGAACGGATGGTCCCATCTTTGTCTTCTTTACAGTCTTTAGATTGTGAATCTTGCCAATTGGGCAAGCATGTATGCTCTTCGTTTCATAATCAGATTAATAAAAGAGTTGATTCTCCCTTTTCTCTTGTGCACTCTAATATTTGGGGTCGAAGTCGAGTTAATTCTAAACAAGATTTGTCTTACTATGTTACTTCTATTGATGATTATTCTCATTGTACTTGGTTCTATTTGATGAAGGATCGAATTGAGGAGTTGTCCTTACTCACTTCATTATCTAATGAGGGTAAGACTAAGTCTGATTCTTCTATTTGTATCCTTCGAAATGATAATGTCAAGGAATATTTGTTCCAAGTCTTTTCAATTTTTCTGTAATAAGGCTCTTGCTCACCCCAGTTGGCATCATGCTATCGATAAGGAGATGTCTACTTTGCATGCTAATGGGACTTGGGATTTGGTTTCTCTTCCTCCTAGGAAATCCTCACTTGGTTGTTGCTGGGTTTTTACTATCAAAGTTGGTTTTGATATATCTATTGAAAAATTGAAAGCCCATTTTGTTGCCAAGGGTTATACATAGATCTTTTGTTATTCAGTTTTGTTTGAGTGGCTAGAAGACTTAGAAAGACTCGGTTCTTTTAGGCTTTGTATGCAGCAGTGGCAATTGGGAAATATAGGGTAATTGCATGTTTATTCAAGTGAGGGGTAGATAGGGTATTTACCGGGTATTCTCTCATGTTGTAACTCACATTCCCTACCTCTATAAATAAGAGGCATGGGGGTAGACTGCCAATACCGATTGTACTGATCATTCCCATTGACTGTGAAGAGTTGTATTGCTAGAGAAATGATAGAGAAGATATCTTTATAATCTTGCAATGAGGGTTCTTGTTTTGTCAGTGAGGGACGAGGGGTGTGCGACTGACTTCGTTGTACTGAATTCATCAAGTTTTCTAGTGGAATGCTCTCTCTGTGAAGACTGGATGTAGGATTGATTTCAATCAGTCTAAACCAGGATAAATCTCGGTGTATATTGTGTGGTTTGATTGCTCTAACTCTATTCTTTGTCAATTCTTTATTTTCTATTTATGTTGTATGGTTGAATCAGTAAGGGATTGCATCAAGATTGTTTATATTTGTTGGTTTATTGGGTGAATTCATAGACCAACAATGCTCCCAATTGTAACATCTTTGGTTTTGATTATGGAGATACATTTTGCCCCTGTGGCAAGATTGCTTCAGTCTGTTTGCTTCTTTCCATGGTTGCCATTAGACATTGGCCTCTTCATCAGCTTGGCATAAAAAATGCTTTTTTCCATCATGATCTTCTTGAGGAGGTTTATATGGACAACCACTTGGGTTTGTTGCTCAGGGGAGTCTCACCTTGTTTGTCACCTCAAGAAATTATTGTATCGTCTGGAGCAATCACCTAGGTTATGGTTTGATCGCTTTAGCTTTGTAGTTCAATCCTTTGAATTGACTAAGAGTGAAGCTGACAATTCTGTTTTCTATCGCCATGCTTCTAGTAATGATGACCAAGAAATTTCTCAATTGAAGGCTCATTTGTGCTCTCATTTTCAGACTAATGGTTTGGGTCAACTATGGTATTTCTTGGGTATTGAGGTTGGGCATGGCATTTGTATCTCTCGAGAAGTATGCCCTCAATATTTTGGAGGAGACAAACATGTCGAATTCGAGGCCCATTGATACACCTATGGATCCCAATTCTAAGCTGCTTGTTGGATAGGGGGAGCCTATCATGATCTAAGGTATCATAGGAGACTAGTTGGGAAGATGAATTATCTTACAGTGACTTGACCAGATATTGAATTTGCTGTTAGTGTGGTTAACCAATTTTTGAATCTCCTTGTGATGGTCATTGGCAGGCTTTGATGCGTATTTTGCAATATATTGAGAGTTCACCTGGTAAAGGTTTATTATTTTAGGATAAAGGTCATACACAAGTGGCTGGTTATGTAGATGCTGATTGGGCAGGCTGTCCACTTGATAGACAGTCCACTTCTAGCTATTGTGTTTTAGTTGGAGGCTATATGACTGCCTAAAAGAGTACAAAACAGCAAGTTGTTGCTAGGTCTAGTGCTGAAACTGAGTATAGAGCCATGGCATTAGCTACATGTGAGCAGATTTGGCTGAAACAGCTTCTTAAGGAGCTGCAGTTTGGTGATTCAGGTTCTATACAGCTTATGTGGGACATCAGGCTACTCTCCATATTGCCTCTACTCCTGTTTTTCATGAAAGGACTAAGCATATTGAAATGAATTGTCACCTTGTGCAAGAAAAACTAGTTTCAGGTGAGATTTCTACTGCATTGCTGAGACGTGGATCAGCTGGCTAACCTATTTCCTAAGGCTCTTTGAAAACCGAGGATTGAATATATTTGTTCCAAGCTAGGCACATATGATATGTATGCGCCTACTTGACAGATAGCGTTGAAAATTCATACTAGCTTTGTTGAAGTTTGCACTCGGTCAAGTCATCAAATCAGAATTAAAGGCATAGAAGAATCCAGAATTCTGTATGTTTTGTTTTATGGTTTAAAATTGTAACAGTAATCAACCATGTAACAGTTAGTACTGGTTTTCTTTGTTTCGGTTATTTCCTTGTAAATGCCACCTCTATCTTCTATAAATAGAAGACCTATGTTTTAGTGTGTCTTCTTCTTATCATGTACAAGTGAGAGAAAAGCCTAGTGTTGATTTAGACTTTGTAATCTCGGATAGGATAGTCTGTGAGAAAGAGGGCTGTGTGATAGTACCAATTGTATTTTCTGTGAGATAGTGGATTGTGTTGTCTTCCCCAGTCTGGACGTAGGACCATTGATTTATTTATGGTCTGAACCCAGATACGTTTTTGGCCTCTGTACATTCTGTTCTTATTGTTTCTTGTCTATGTTTTTCTGTTCTTGGAGTGTTAAAGAGTGTGAGATTGGTGTAAGAAAGGTGATTCATCACACAACAAGCTTGTATTATGTATGCTGTATAGACTAGTTTAACCCTGTACCTAGAGCAGGTAGCTAGTACATAGCAGTTATAGTGTTTTGGTGTAAATACTTGTAAGTTTGTAACCCTAGCTTAATAGATTTGAACAGTTATTTTTCCCTCCAATTTCTCCTTCCCCCTCCCTATACCCCAAAACCATATATATGGAAGGAGAAGGGAGGATATCAGGTACCCTCCTCACTCCTTTCCTTGTTTTGTGAATTAATCTCCCAAACAAGGGTAAGCCCTTGCCCTCCCTCTCTTCTCATCGAAACAGTGTAAGGTTTACTACATTGAAGTGTGTCCAAGGATATTTGCATGCAAGTGTGCTTGTGTCCAGGTTTTCACACTCTTCATTCCATGTAATAGAAATTCAATCACTGCCCAATTGCCACGAAAAATTAGCCAGCTACAACATGAGAAAGCAGACAGATGAGCCTTACATAAATTAGCGCACTTAAAAATCAACATATTCAAAGGCCATTAAGAGTGTCCCCTTTCCTCCAAGAGCATAACAAACTGAATTTCCATACCCAAGTTGAAGGCAATTAAATTATTACCTCTGACTCGATTGGTTTCAGCCGCAAGCTTTCCAGAGAGCTCAAATGAAGGTTTTTGCTGCAAAGAGTGTACAACTTATAAGACAACAGATGCATGCAAAAGAATCAAATCTTTCTAACCAAATATGTGCACCAAGCTAATGTTGAAAACTACACCATCCTTGCAGATATCCCAGATTATGGCAAGAAAAAAAAAACAATAAAGAAAATAGAACACTTAGTATACCAAGAAAAATATACCTTGTCCTTCTCAGCCAAGGCCATTTCAGCAGCCTTCATTTTAGCTACTGAATCATCATCACCATTCCTGCCCAAGCGAAACAAACCTCAAATGAGAAACTATATGAAGGTATATAAAAAGAAAATAACAACACTGAGGTATAATTAGGGAAATATCGTAACAAGACAAAATTGTAACTCTCAAATCTATAGTGACAAACCCAAAGCTAAAACGGTAGAAGAGCAGTAAGAAAACAAAAAAGAAACTATAATATTTTGTAGGAGGGTAAATTCCACCCAGAGACCCCCAACAGTTTGGGTCACTTTATGAGGACCCCATGCAGTTTAAATTTAGCAATTGAGGTCCTTGTGGCTTACTTTTTTCCAAACAAGCCCTTCTGTTAGGTCAAAGATACCAACGGCATTAAAAAAAGAGTGCTTCAGATCTCTCTCTTTCTATAAATCTACCCCCACCACACACACGCACTCTCTAAATTTCTATTATCTCAATTCTTTGTCCCTCCTTCGCTCCCTCCACTTGCAAGCGCTCTCTCTCTCTCTCTCTCTCTCAACTTGCAAGCACTCTAAGGAAACATCCATCTCCTTTTGTCACTTCCCTAAAGGTACAATTGAGATACTCTATCAAATCCAAAATCTGAAGCAGTTGTGAGAGAAGGAAAACCAATACTTTGTTTGTACAGAAATCAAAATTAAGCTCGCATCCATGATATGGACTTCTTTGTACAGACCCCAAAATCTGAAGTATAAATCCAACATTTTTTTTTTTTTTTGGGCATAGAAACCACAAGCAAAACCCAAAAACAAAGAGGTTTCAAATTGAGCTAGCTGATCTAGAAAAATCATATAAGTAAACAAATACCAGTCAAAAAATCAAGATCCAGAAAAATGGGTTTAGGCCGGCTATCAACAGATAAAATTGGTGAAAATTGTATAATATAGATTTCAAAGAGAGAAAGAAATTGAATATCATGGAGTATGGATTTGTTGAAGGAAAAGGAGGAAAGGGAGACTTCCACCATTCACAATGGAATACGATAACAGAGCAATGGAGAGAGAAACCAAAAATTGCAGAGTAATGAATATAACAAGAGAGATGTATAGTTTTCTAGAAAAAGAAAGAAAACTTACAAAGAGAAATAGGAAGAGATGAGATTTGAAACACATTGTGGAGAGAAATGTGTTAACTTTTTGGGAGAGCATAATGCTATATGCAGTCTTGACCAAGTCGGAAAAAACCCATCTAGTTGCAAATCAATTGCACGTTCATCTTACTATCTATTCCAGGAAAGGAGGTATGCATATATAGGGAGGAGAACGGTAAGGAAAATATATATAGATATACATATATATAGGGAGAGAGAGAGAGGAGGAGAAGAACGTTAAATTAGTTCTGAACAAATCAATAGTAATGACATAGTTTAAATTGGTTTTGTTTACAATGTTAAGTTTAAACAGAATTAGTTGCCCCCCCCCCCCCCCCGCGGGGCGGGGGGGGGGGGGGTGTTGCTGTGGTTTGAAACCACATGGACCTCAGATGCTAAATTAAAACAAGGGATCTGCATAAAAATGATCCAAACACACAAGGGCTCCCAGTGAAATTTACACTTGTTAAAAGGACTTAAACTTGGGAGTGAGTCTGAAGAAAATCAAGCTAAATTTTAAGGTTCAAAGAGCAGCTCACCTATACTCAGATCCTCTTGAGTTTGTCACCTGAAAAGAGTATGGACAAATACACCATTTGAATAAAATTTCAGGCCAAAAGCATAAGACCAAATATGCATCTAAGAGTACATCTGAAGATAAAGTTCAAAAGGCATATATTCAACTCCAAAATGTTCTGTAAGCTTGTCTTTCTACTAATGCATACATACAAGAAACTGAAACGAAAGATAGAAATCGAATAGAAAACAGAGAAGAAAAGGAATTCTGAGACTTCGATTAAAATAATTCCAACCTCTAACACAAAACAGAAATAGAGCTAGATTATATACTAACTCTAGCCGCTCCTCACACAGCTAATACAATCAGCAATTGAGATACAATCAGCTACAGCTATAAGCATAACAAATAATACAACCAAACTGTAACAGAAATCATAACTAACAAGTAACCAACACAATACACACAGTGAAATGATAACAGCTACTCTAAGTCAATATTAATCACATCATTGAGTGTTTTCTTTTCTCCATTTTCTGAGGATGGTAGTCAGAGAGGACATGATAAATCTTGACTGGCTCACAAAACAGATTTCAAAGAAAAACCCAAAAGATACATAGAAGGTTAAGATCTGATCCAGATAAAGCAATTTACTTTTAACAATATACACCTAAACAAAAATAGACAAGCCAACTAAATAAACCTAAAAATTAAGAAAATGAAAGCTAAAGAGATAAAAATAGACAATACAGATAAATATATTGTAGCATAACTTACAAAACATAACTAAACCCACAAGTTATCAAAACGCCCCTTATAAGGCCCTATAAAATAACAGGTCATACATGCACAAGCTTGGCTGTCCTCCTTGCTCACAATTAAAGAAAGTTTGAATGGACCAAGATTCTATTAAGTTTACATATATAAGTTACGTTTAGTCTATTACAGATTCATGCAGTACAGGAACTTGAAACAAGCAAAAACAGAATGCTTGATTAATTAATTCTCAAGGAATAGGGAAGAATATATGCACAAGGATCCCTTATCTTATCTCCTATAGGAGAAGATTTAGGATTCTTTATCTCCTAAAAACTAGGAACAAACCAAACTTAAAATACAAACTTGAAATACAAATTTACAACTACTACTCTACAAGGATAATGACTTATCTAATCAATCTCTTATTTTGACTTTTGAATCTTCTTGATCTTGTCCAACACTCCCCCTCAAGCTTAGGAATAGATGCAAGTCATTCCTAACTTGACTATTAGAGATTCGAACCCTGGTTTCATCATAGCTTTTGTGAACACATCTACAATTTGATCAATGGTCGGAACATAGGATAGAATTATTCTCCCTTCCTCAATTTCACGCTTTATAAAATTCATGTCTATCCTTGCATGCTTCATACGATCATGTTGAACAGGATTTTCACAATACTAATACTAGACTTACAATCCCTGTATACCCTTGCAAGTTGAGTCAAAGGTATCCTTAGGTCCTCCATTAACCTTTCTAACCAAATTACCTCATAAACTTCTTGAGCTATTGCTTGGAATTCTGCCTCAGCACTGCTGCAAGCCATGACTGATTGTTTTTTACTTCTTCAAGTCACAACATTTCTCCATACTTTAGTACAATAACCAGTTGTTAACATGATGTCCTCTATAGAGTCTGCCCAATCTGCATCAATAAACCCTTCAATTCCTCGTTCCTTGGTCTTTTTAAGCATCAACCTTTTCCCAGGTGTCCCTTTTAGGTATCTAAGCACATGAAACATAGCATTCATGTGCTTCTTTGTAGGAGCATGCATATATTGACCGATCTTGCTTACCGAATAAGTTATGCCAGACCTAGTAAGAGACAAATAGATCAACCTACCCATTAGCCTTTGGTATCTCTCTTTTTCAACTGGGATATCATCATTCTTCTCTTCAAATTTTCAGCCTTTGTCTAATAGCGTACCAGTTGGTCTGCATGTTAGAATCCCTGTGTCTTCGAGTAAATCCACGATGTATTTTCTTTGAGAGATAAATAAGTCTTCCTTGCTTCTTGCCATCTCCATTCTTAGGAAGTACCTCATGAGTCCTAGGTCTTTCACGTCAAACTCGGCTCTCAATTGCTCCTTCAGTATCTTGATACCCTGCTCATCATCACCCGTTATAATGATATCATCAACATAGACAATTAGTATAGACTCTCTTCCAATTTTTGTGGTTTTGATAAACAAAGTATGGTCAGCTTGTCCTTGTTTTTACCCAAGCCGGATTAAGTAAGGTAAGGCTAAATTTCTTAAACCAAGCCCGAGATGACTGCTTCAAACCATATAGGGATTTCTTCAGTTTACAAACCTTTTCTCCACAGCCCATTTCATCTTCAAAGCCTAGTGGAATTTTCATGTAGATCTCCTCATCTAAGTCCCCATTAAGAAATGCATTTTTTATATCAAACTGAAACAAAGGCTAATCCAAATTTACAACAATTGAGAGTATTACCCGAATAGAGTTGAGTTTAGCTATAGGGGCAAAGATCTCTTCATAGTCTATTCCATAGGTTTGAGTAAACCCTTGTGCCACTAACCTTGCCTTATACCTTTCAATACTACTATCTGCATTGTGTTTGATGTTGTTAGCCTAGATCTCACCCTTGTATGATCACTCAAACACTCAAACGAAATCTCTCTCTAATTCGCAAATGAACAGAAATCAAAAAACAATCAAGAACCAATCAAGAATAGCACAACACACAAGACTTTACCCTGGTTCTAGCTTGGCTTTCGCCCCTTCTTTCTCCACTATCTTGAATGTTAATACAAGATTACAAAGCACTCAAACTCAACTCTCACCTAACCCATAAACCTGAAAGTTATATAGAGTTGATACAAGAAAGATATACACTCTTCCTCACTGCTCAATCTTATCCCAAGATAGTTTACTAACCCGTGAAAGAAAGTATATCTAAAGCCTTCCCCTTGGCCTCTATATATGAGCAATACCAAGGTGGGAATAACCTTCTGACTGACTGCCCAAAACCGGCAATTACATCAACCTGGTCAACCCTAAAAAAATAATAAAATTCTTTTTAGAAACATAACAACAGAAATATAACATAAAATGTCCCTCACATTACAAGCCCTAATCTAGTACAAATGCTTTAATAGATGGTAAACACCCATTTTCATCCCACAATTCTCTTATCCAGGGTAATTCAACTATATCCCAAGTGTGGTTTCCAACCAAGGCCTTCATTTCTTCCATCACAACTGCTTTCCACTTAGAATCTCCCATAGCTCCTTGAATATTTTTAGGAATTTTAGCACTGTCAAGCCTTGCAATAAATGCTTTAAGTTGAGGAGACATTTTTGCATAAGTTAAATAATTGGATAGAGGATATTTAGGATGTTTAACACAAGATCTCACACCCTTTTCAGAGAGTTATAGGTACTACCCAGTCTAACCCATCATCTTCAATAGCACCACTGTTAGTTCTGGGTCGATCCTCAATTTCTTCCACTAATTCAGTCTCATCCCCTGTTAAATCAACACCTGCCTTACTATCTTCTGATAGACCATTATCGACGGAGGATGATTGACCTTGCTGGACTTCAAATGGACCTTTAGGTATTTGGGAATACACAAACCAGGGAGGACTAGTAGGTTGTTGAGTTTGAGACTGAGGAGATAGAGGCTACACAACTTTAGAGATGGATGACTGAACAAGAGTTGGAGAAATTGAAGGTAAACTGGAAGGCTTAGGGTCTATTGCTGCCAACATCTTATCAGGGATGGATATTAATTCTCCCCCTTGAGAAGATGCTAGCAGGAGGGGAGGAAAAAATGAAAGAACAAGAAGGGGATTAGTAAGATTGGTTTGAGAACCAGTGTGCAAAGAATAGGCAAGATCCTCATAGAAAGTGATATCGATGGAGGTATAAAACCGCCGATTGATGGGACAATAACACTTGTAGCCCTTTTGTGAAGGAGAGTAGCCAAAAACACATTTTAGGGCTTTTGGATCTAACTTGGTTCGAGACACACTGTGATTGTGAACATACACAACACAACCAAAAACTCAATGGAAAGAAAGAAGGGTGTATTAGAATAGGATTCACAAAAGGTTTCAAGAGGGGTTTTGAATGTGAGGGTTTTAGAAAGGAGACAATTTATCAAATATCTGACTATAAGAACAACCTCCCCCCAAAATGAATGAGACACATGAGTGGTGAACATCATAGTCCTTGCCACTTCTAAGAGATGCCGATTTTTTCTTTCAGGCACACCATTTTGTTGTGGTGTGTAGGGACAAGAACTTTGATGCAAAATCAGTGAACAAAAACGCGGCCTAGGCGGCCGCCTAGGCGGAGCCGAGGCGCTAGGCGGCCCCTGGCCGCCGCGAATAAGGCCAAGTCGGCCACCTTAGGCGCTAGCCCGGCTAATTGGTACCGGGCGGCGCCTAGGCGGCCAAGGCGGACGCCTAGCCGCGTGAACCGTCTGGCCAAGGTGGACGCCAAGGCGGCCAAATCGGCCGCCTGGGCCGCGTGAAGCGCCTGGGCCGTGTGAAGTGCCTGGTATAAATTGATTAGGGTTTTGGTTCCTTACCCGTTAGGCCGTTACCCTTTTCCTTCCTCGGTTAATATTTCTCTCTCGCGCGCACAGCCTCAGCCACCGACAGTCTATTGCTGAATCGCCGTCGCCTCTCTCGTTCTCGCGCACGCCGCCACCGTCTCCTCTTGTAGTTGCAGAGTCGCCGTCGGCAACGATTTGATCGAAGGAGGCAGACGGTCCGATTGGCAATGGCAGGGGGCAGCGACGTGCTCGGAGGAGGCAGACGGTCCGATTGGCAATGGCGGGGGCAGCGACGTGCTCGGAGGAGGCAGGTATGAGAGAGAGAGAGAGAGAGAGCTGTGAAATTTGGTTGGGGGAGGGAGTCGCGCTGAAGCGCTGAAATTTGAGGGGGGTGGGAGTCGCTGAAATTTGAGGGGGTGGAGGCTGGGGTGGGGGGAAAATATATATATATTAAGAAAAAAATTGTAAAAAATTAAAAAAAATATAAATTTTCTAGGCGGCGCCTAGGCCCCGCCTAGGCGCTAGGCGGCAGCTTGCCGCCCGACTGGCGCCTAGCGCCTTTTAGAACACTGTGCAAAATAACATGCTCAAGTAAGTAGTTGACAAAGTCATGAGAAAAATATTCTTGACCATTGTCGGTTTGAAAGATACAGATAGAGGTTTGAAACATATTCAAAACAAACTTGTGAAATCTTTTGAATATGCTACTTGCTTTTGATTTATCTTTCATACGATACACCCAACATGCCCTAGAATAGTCATCAATAAAAGTTATAAACCATCTTGAACCAGAAAGACCCAAATGTCACTATGGATTAAATGAAATGATTTAGAAGGCTTATAAGATTGAATGGGGTGATGGGCTCTTGATTGTTTTGCAAGAGTACATTGTTCACAAGAAAGAATTTAATCTTTATTGATAAAAAACTGACGATAAAAGAATCTAAGATAGGGAAAGCTAGAGTGTCCTAACCGTTTATGCCATAACATAATCTTGGCATTGGAGGTAACAATCAGGACTGTTTTATTCGAATGAGATGAGGCTGAAGTATTCTTCGTCAATCAGTAGAGTACATCTCTTGCTTCAACACTGCCACTCATCATCTCCGATGCTTGGTCTTTAAACACACAACATGAGGGAAGAAATATCACTCTACAATTCATGTCTTTGGTAATCCTACTCACTAGTGAGAGATTATAACTCAACCCAGGCACATATAAAACTGATTCTAACTTTAGATTTGAAAGATAAACAGTCCCATGACCCACGACATGAGAGATAATACCATTAGCCATTGAAATATCAATTGAATCTTTACAGGGAGTGTATTCGGTCATATGCTTAGTAGAACTAGACATATGGTCGGATGCCCCTGTGTCTATTATTCAAGCGTCCTTAGGCAGTTTGTGTGTTGTCAAGGAGAGGTAGGGATTACCTTGCAAAGCCATGGATGCAATAGGCTAATGTGTAGAGGGGTTGGTAGGGTAGTACCTTGATTTAGCAATCGATAGAGGGCCTGAATTTGTTCTTCTGACAGATTTAAATGTCCTACTTCCACCCTCACTAGGAGCCTCGGCAACATAGGCTAATCAAGTATTTTCTCTCTTGTTTTTAGGCTTCTAGTTTGCAAGTTTACCATGGATCTTCCAATAGGTATCCTTTGTATGATACAGCCTTTTACAAAGGTCACACCACTATTTTTTCCTTCCTACTCCTTTCGAGAAATTTTCCCTCGGTTTAACAGTTGCAAGAGCAGAATTTTGTTGGTTTATACTTAGACCACTGAGTTGATGAAACATTACCTTTCAGCGACTTTCTTCTCTTCTCGCCTAGGCAAAGACCTCCCTGAGAGATGGCAAGGGTTTTGTTCCTAAAATCTTGTCTCTTACTTCATCTAAATCAGTATTACGTCCATGAAGGAAATAAAATATCCTATCTTTTTTAATCATCTTGTAATACCTCTTGCTATAAGCAGTACACTCCCAATTTATAGTATGGAATAAATCCATTCCATGCCATAACTCAACCAATATATTAAAGTAATCTATAACACTCATGTTACCTTGCCCTATTGTCCTAATGGTTGACCGTATTTCAAAGCTTTGAGAGGAGTTCTCCAAGTTGAAATTATCTCTTGGACAAAATCCCAAATCCCCTTGGCGGTTTTGTGAAATAGTAAGTCCTCCCTAGTCTTGGCTCCATCGTGTTGATCAACCATGCCATTATGGTTGAATTTTCTGCTTCCCAAGAGCCATAGGTGGCAAAATTGGTTGGAGGAGCAGGAATATCCGTGAGATAGCCGAATTTTCCTTTCCCTTTAATCACCAATAAAACAGACTGAAACTATTCCCTAAAATTACTACCATTTAACTTGTGGTGAGTAATTTGTATGGGATGGTTATCGATAGAGTTGGTTGGTAGATTCTGAGAAGAGGGAACTAGAACAGAAAGAGGAAGAGGGTTCGGGGAGCTTGTAACAGAGGCTTCGGTTAGGGTAGGATTTTGGTGAATATCAGCCATGATCTCTGAGAGAGAGAAGAAGAACAACGAAGAGCTTTAATGCTATTTGTCGAGCCTTAGCTCTAATACCATGAAACAAACAAAAACAGAATGCTTGATTAGAATATGGAAGAACATATACACAAGGGTCCCTTATCTTATCTCCTACATTTTAGGAGAAGATTTAGGATTATTTATCTCCTAAAAACTAGGAACAAACCAAACTTAAAATACAAACTTGAAATACAAATTTACAACAACTACTCTACAAGGATAATGACTTATCCTTATCTTATCAATCTCCTATTTTGACTTCCGAATTTTCTTGATCATGTCCAATAGTACATGCATACCATTCACTACAAATATTCATGTAATATTAATGCTTCAGAAGTTCCATCATTATAATACACATAACAACATACATCCTCGATGAAGAACAGTGTCCAACCTCCTTGCAAATCTCAAATCATTCCCCTTTATTGAGGAACTTCGTGTGGTTCTATGTCTTATGGCTTTAGATTGTAAAAACTACAAGCATAGTTTTCCAGGGTGGTAAAATATCCACTTCAAAGTGCGAAATGGAGATAAAATCTATTTTCAAAGTCATTAATAGTGTGGAGATGGGAGGTCAAAAGTTTTTTTTTTTTTTGGGGGGGGGGTCTATCTATAGTTTGCCAAGGAACAGGTGGCAATCATCAATATGTTAAATCGATGGTCAGAGGTTGTTTAGAAGCATTGAATAACTTGGAAATGTCTTAATGGTTATGATCTCCTTGTGTTATTGCATAGAAGTGTGTCTTCCCCTTGGAAAGAGCTTGAATTGCAAATGTTTTGAAGATCAGTTTTCCTGTTGGCAGAAATGTATGGAAAAATCTCGCTATCAATAATTTGAACTCAACGAATTCCTATATGTAAGAAGAAAAGTTATGGTTTTTTATGTCTCATGCTATCATGGGTAATTTGAACTCAAAAAATGCCTTTATTTATCTATTTATGTAGTTGACTCTAGAGCACATTAATTGATCTTCAAACCAATCTTGGATTTTCTTAACTCATTAGTTAGCTAAATTCCTGATGTAATGAGAACATGGGTGTCACATACCTAGCTGCTACATGAGAATATTGTAATAAATAGTAGTTTTTCCATTTTACGTTGATTAGAAGAAGAGTTGAGCTTGTTGACAGCATGTGCGGCAAGCTAACTAACGCCTACAAGTGGAAGGCAAGTTGCTGATTCTAGAAGGGATTTTAGGCAACCGTTTTGGCGCCTATTCCCAGCTGGGCAGTATAACTACTCTGCCTCAGCCCAATTGTACTCACTTTTGATAATTGAATCAGTATTATTTCCCTCTCAATTCTCTTCCATTCCCTCCCTCTTTCTCTCTAATTTTCCCTCCCAAATTCTCGATTCACTCTTTCTCTTAGTTTCGCAAGTTTCTCTCTTCATCAGAGAGAATTCCTCACTGTTAGATTCAAGATCTAACATCTTGGTATCGAAGCAATTCCCGGGCCAACGAAGCAGAGCAATGGCAGATGAGACGAGGATGAGGCAAATGGAGATGCAATTGCAACAAGTAGCGGCGTCAATGTGGGAGGTCCAAGGTCGGGTGGATACGATAGAAGAGAAGGTTGGGGTGGCAATAGATCGGAAGTTGGATGCGCTGGCAGAACGGCTCAGGGGAGATATGTGCCTACAGATCAGGGAGGAGATGCAAGAAGTAAGAGATCAAGGAAACATGTAACGCGATCAGCTGCAACAGTATATGTTGATGTTCTCAGGCCAAACTCAAGTGAGAATATCGCCTGACTTTCCACCGAGAGAAAGATCGGAGCCAATTCTTCCTGAAATTGGGGTTAGTGACCGTTGTGTCGGGTCCTCAGGATTGGAAGGAGATCCGACCACGGAAGGAGACTTCATACCGGAGAGGAGACGGGAGGTACCAAATGACTCATAGCAGTCGGGATTTCTAGTACCCAATCTGGAACGGTGTTTGAGGGGACTAAACCCCAGTAGTGGGTGTGGAGATGCGAGAAGCTATTTGAAATTCATCAGGTGGCCGAGAGGCAGAGGGTGTCACTAGCCTCAACCTACCTTCATGATGCAGGGGATGTATGGTTTCAGGGGTAGTCCAGGGTGAGGGAGACTTATAATTGGGAGGATTTTGCACAAGGGCTGTGTGAAAGGTTTGGTGAACGAAGTCGATGGGATGTGATGTAAGAATTCAACAGTCTGTGACAGAAGGGAATGGTGTTGGACTACCAGGCGAAGTTTGAGGAGCTAAAATTCCTAATGTTGAACAAGAACCCCTTCTTAATCGAGGAGTATTTCGTGTCAAGCTTCATAGGGGAACTAAACGATGAATTGAGGATGGCGGTGCAAGCTCTTCGACCAAGGACAGTGCAAGAAGCATCAAAATGGGCCTTCCTACAAGAGATGACATTTGAAGCGCTGCTTAAGAAGCAGAGGAGTTATATCCGGGGCAATGCCATATGGGGGTCGGCCTACAGGAAAAGAATTCATGAGGACTGGACAAGGAGCAAGGTATCCCTCACTACCTCCAGTTTCTCAAAATTATCAAAATAGAGATAAATTGTTGGAACAGAGGAGATTGGCAGGGTTGTGTTTCAAATGTGAAGACAAATATATACTGGGGCATCAATGTAAGAAGCAGCTATTGTTGTTGGAAGGGGGAGAAGAAGAAGAGGAGGAAGATAGGGCAATAATGGCTGAGGCACAGGAGGAGGACAACGGGGCCATTTCACTGCATGCCATCAAAGGAGTGGTTGGCAACAAGATAATAAAAGTAGAGGGTCAAGCACAGGAGGGGACCCTAATGGTGTTGATCAATAGCGGGAGTACTCATAGTTTCATCAACGAGGGTACAGCCAAGAAGATGAAGTACCCTCTGTCCAGCACAACCACTGTCAATTACGGTGGCCACTGGAGAAAAAGTGATAAGCAAATTCGCTTGCCTAGGATTTTGCTAAGAAATGCAAGGCAAATTATTGGAAGCTAATCCAAGGTTATTGAAATTGTGGCTGCCAAATAGTACTTGGGATGGATTGGATGAAGGGAGTAAGTCCAATCAGTTTTGATTTCAATAAAATGGAGGTCTCCCGAGAGAAGGAAGGGAGGAGGGTAATTCTCCAAGGTAATTTGGAGACAGGATCATGTAAACTGATAAGAGGGAAGAAGTTGCACCAACTGTTCCGAAAGAAAATGTCTCAAGTGGCTCATCTCTTTGCCATTGAAACCAGGGAGGTGGAAGCAACCTATGAGGAATCGAAGGAAGATAGCTCGGAATTCAACCACTAGCATTCCCACAATTCATGGCAAGTATTTGAGTTGGCTTTACTTGAGTTATTACTGGCTAAATATCAAGACCTATTTGTAAAGCCTAAGTCCTTATCCCTTCCAAGATCCCTAGACCATTCTATACCCCTTATCCCTCAAGTTAAGCCTGTTAATATCAAATCTTACAGATACCCCCCAAAACTGAAAACAGAAATTGAAAGATTGGTGAAAGACATGATATCCCAATCTATCCTAAGACCCAGCAGTAGTCCATTTGCATCCCTTGTCCTCTTGGTCAAAAAGAAAGACGGAACATAACGTTTTTGTATTGATTATAGACAACTAAACGCCATCACTATCAAAGATAAATTTCTCATACCCATCATTGAAGACCTACTCGATGAACTCAAAGATGCTTCTATCTTCTCCAAATTAGATTTAAGATCCGGGTACCATCAAATAAGAATGGACCCAGCAGACATCGCCAAAACCGCTTTTCAAACCCATCATGGCCACTATGCGTTCACCGTTATGTCATTTGGCCTTACTAACGCCCCAGCTACCTTTCAAGCCTTGATGAACCAAATATTTGAACCCTATCTTCAAAAATTTGTGTTAGTATTCTTTGATGATATTCTAATATATAGTCATACATTTAACCTTCACCTAGAACACCTTAAGACTACTTTTAAGGTCTTGCGATTCAACAGGTTGTACCTCAAAAGATCCAAGTGTGCTTTTGCACAAACTCAGATTGAATACCTAGGGCACGTTATATCTAAGGAGGGAGTAGGTACTGATCCCAACAAAATTGAAGCCATCACAGCTTGGCCGAAGCCCAATAATGTCAGGTCTCTGCAAGGATTCTTGGAGCTTATAGGATATTACAGCAAGTTTGTAAGGAATTACGGTTAGTTCAGCAAACCATTAACAGAACAGTTGAAGAAGGAAGGGTTCAAGTGGGACCAAAAGGCAGAGAAAGCATTTGAACTACTTAAAAAGGCCATGAGTGAGGTATCGGTGCCGGGAATGCTTGACTTCAACAAGCCTTTTACACTGGAAACGGATGCAAGTGGGTGGGAATAGGAGCAGTCCTATCTCAAGAAGGCCGGCCTATAGCATTCATTAGCCAGGCTTTGAGCCTCAAACATCAAGGGCTTAGCATATACAACAAGGAGCTGCTAGCAGTACTTATGGCAGTGGACAAGTGGCGACATTACTTGGAAAGAGGCAGGTTTGTTATCAAAACGGACCACAAAAGTCTCAAGTTTCTACTCCAACAGAAACTCCACTCCCACTTCCAGAAAAAAGGGATGGCAAAGTTAATAGGGCTCGACTATGTCATTCAATTTACAAAAGGAAAGGAGAATGTGGCAGCAGATGCCTTATCTCGCTGCCAAGGAGGAGGGGTGCTAACTACTATAACATATGTGGTGCCGGATTGGCTACAAGAAGTAACTAATAGCTATAACCAAGGCATATGGGCGAAAGAGCTTCTAGAGCAACTAAGTATAAATGGAAGCTACAAGCCTAACTATACATTGTCCAATGGGTTAATAAGATACAAGGGAAGAGTGATGATTGGAGAGAGTGAAGCCTTAAAAAATCAGATATTGCATTCCCTACATAGCTCTCCCCTTGGAGGCCATTCCGGAATTCAGAATACCTACAGAAGAGTTAAGCAAGTTTTTTATTGGCCGCAGTTTAAGAAGTTTGTGATGGATTATGTGATGAAATGTGACATTTGCAAGAGATGCAAACATGAAACGGTGCCACAACTCGGGTTACTCCACCCTCTGGCCATTCCCGAAAAGGCTTGGAGCAATGTCACCATGGATTTCATTGAAAAATTACCAAAATCTGAGGGTAAGGAATGCATCTTAGTGGTGGTTGACAGATTCACCAAGTTACAGTCATTTCCTTGGTTTATCCCATCCCTTAACAGCCCAAGAGGTTGCAAGAACATTTCTGGATAACGTGGTGAAGTTACACGGAGTGCCACAATCTATTGTATCCAACAGGAACAAGATATTCACCAGCTTATTTTGGAAGGAATTAATGAAATCCCTGGGCACTAAGCTACATATGTCAAGGGCTTACCATCCTTAAACGGATGGACAGTCTGAACGAGTAAACCAGTGCCTCGAGTCCTATATAAGGTGCCTCTATTTCCTAAGGCAAAAAGGGTAGCACAAGTGGTTAGCGATGGCCCAATGGTGATATAATTCATGCCATCACAACTCTATTAACATGACTCCTTTTGAGGCATTATATGGCTATAAGCCGGAATTGTTGCCAGCAGTTGAAAAACCAACAACAGTTGAAGCAGTGGAGGCCCACATGCAACAAAGACAAGAAATCCTGAAGCTACTAAAGGCAGAATTGACCAAGACTCAGAATAGAATGAAACAGATGGCAGATAGGAGAAGAAGTGAGATGGAATTCTCAGAAAGAGGTGTACTTGAAACTCAACCATCAACACCTCAAAGCTGTCTCTCTGCAATCAATCTCCAAGTTAAGCCCCAAATTCTACGGTCCATTTCCAGTGCTGGCTAAGGTAGGGCCAATAGCCTACAGACTACAACTACCGGAGGGAGCCCAAATGCATCCAGTCTTCCATGTCTCTCTTCTCAAGAGGAGCATGGGGTCACAAGTCGCCAATCCTTCCCTTCCGCCCAGTCTCTAGGAAGAAGCGGAGCCAACAGTTCCTATGGCTATACTGGACAGGCGTGTCATCTACAAGCAAGGGGCTCCTGTCATCCAAGTGTTGGTAAAATGGTCCTCCCTACACTCGAACAAGAACACATGGGAGTACCTCCCAAATTTACTGAAGTTATTCCCAAGCACAACTAGCCTACTGCACATTTCTTGAGGACAAGAAATGTTTGAAAGGGGGGAGAAGATATCACATACCTAGCTGCTACATGAGAATATTGTAATAAATAGTAGTTTTTTCGTTTTCCGTTGATTAGAAGAAGAGTTGAGCTTGCTAACAGCATGTGCTGCAAGCTAACTAACACCTACAAGTGGGAAGGCAAGTTGCTGATTCTAGAAGAGATTTTAGGCAACCGTTTTGGCGCCTATTCCCAGCTGGGCAATATAACTACCCTGCCTCAGCCCAATTGTACTCACTTTTGATAATTGAATCAGTATTATTTCCCTCTCAATTCTCTTCCATTCCCTCTCTTTCTCTCTAATTTTCCCTCCCAAATTCTCGACTCACTCTTTCTCTTAGTTTCATGAGTTTCTCTCTTCATCAGAGAGAATTCCTCGCTGTCATATCCAGGATCTGACAATGCGTTACTCTACATTATGAGGATATGTTTGCATTGGGGGTGTTGAGAGGGGGGGGTTGGGTTAGGTGAATAGCGTTTTTGGCTTATTCGTATAAATTGAGATATCTACATTGTACTCATAGTAATGTCAAAGGAAATTCATCATGGTTCAAAGTCTTTAAGGCAGTGCTTCTTAGTATCAGTCAAAAACAGAAAAGCTATCGAAGGTAATTCTAAATTGACCTTCCTAATTTTAATATGTAGAATACTTCCTATTTTACCTGTTTTAATTTCAATCACATGTAATCCCTAGGAAGCGTTTTCCTTTCTTCTAGAAGTCATAGATATTATGAGAACAGTGTCAATAAGCACAATCTCATACAAAAAAGAAAAGGTGGACAGAGTTTGAGAAAGATGAGAACAAATAGAAGAAAAGTGAGGTCTGCTGAGGGGCAGCTATCACAGAGGCATGCATTAGGCAATAGAATGAGACTTCCTATTAACTTCAAGAGCTTTCATCAGCTTAATCCAAGCTCCTCAAAGAAAACACAAGGGACCCAAAGAAATTTAGGGAACCATCTAACCCATTTGTTTGTCACTCAAGAGTCTAAATGCTTCATCCAAATTTCTCCTCTAAAGTGCCCCATTACTCAACCCCCAAAGCCTCATATTCAAGTCCATTGTACCATTGCCCGTTGGCCTAACAAATAGTGGCAACCACTTCAAGCATTACATCATCACTGATCACCTCTTGTTGTACCCTAATATCAAGGAAAAAAATTATAAACCCCCATCCCCAAAACCAAAAAGAAGGAAAGAAAGAAGATACAAATAAGCAATGGTATATACCAACAACTATAATATATTTGTTCACATGACTAAGATCTTGTATTGCAGCTTTTATAAATAACCTACCCACCTACTGGATGTGTTCAAAAAATTAATATAAAGACTTTCCACAGATAATGATGATTAAAAACATGTAGACCAAGACCATGCAAATGCAATAACAAAAGAGTGAAACAGCAAGCAATCTTCTAGGTGCCAAATAGTGAAGATACATTGATCTGCTAGGGTTGAAAGAAAATTAATAAAACAAAAATAGCAGGAAAAAGTTCCTAAGAAAGGATTCCTTTTCTGTGTGCTTTGAACTATTTTCCTTCCTTTATTTGTCATTTCTTTCATCAAAGGCAAGTGCGTAGACAACAAGTGGAGTAGCTTAAAAGGTACTTTCTTAACTGAAAATAATTAAAATGCAGCATGTACAGATCCTGACACATTAAGGCCAAGCTTTCTCAATGCAAATGGTGAAGAAACATAACGCATTTGAATCATAATGCTTGTTCAAGGACCGGATATCACCAGGCACCTCGCTTTTATCAGTAGCCAGATGAGGCGAGCCTGATCTGTGTCTACTCCTGTGGTGAAGATCTGATGGAGAATTTGACCGCTCATGCCTCAATCTAGAAGACCCACTATCCACTGCATCCCTTACTGACCGTCTCTCCCGTTTCTCATTCAGCCCTTCCCCATCTGAACCCCTTTGTTTATGCGTAGCCCCATCGCCTCTGCTACTGGGATTCCTCTCATACTCTTTCTCACTCACTTTCTCAGACTCTCTTTCAGCTTGACCTTTCCTTAACCTTTTGGTCCGAGGTGAGCGTGAACGTGAACGTGATACGGGAGACCTAGACTTTGCCCGTCTTGGAGACCTAGTTCGACTTGAAGGTTTCTCTCTTGGTGGTGAGCTTCCCTTGTGCGAACTCCGGTGACTAGTCGGAGGCCTTTCTCTTCTAGACGGGCTCCTCCTACCCGGAGACCCTCGACCTTTAACCGGAGATTCTGAACCTCTACGCCCCATTATTTATATCCTGTGCATCAGAGAAACAATGTGAATGAAAGCAGTTACATGAAATTTGCCTCTCGGACAGCATCCAATAGCTAGAATATGAATATGTATACGAATACGAATACATGTTTATGAAGAATGCTTCTCGTTACTTCTTGATGCTGTCCTAGTTTGTGAAAATCAAGAGCTTGCCAGTTACCTCCACTACCCTAAATTGCCCAAAACCCAGTCAATCGAGGAGATGCCTCTATTTCCCAGGGTATGAATGTAAGAATCCTTCCCTTCTCCGCATTTTCTCATACAGCAATAACCTCCAACATGTCAAGGCTCTAAAGCAAAATCAAACAAGAAGTTTTTATATTAAACCTCGAAATAAAAATAATGAAAAAGGGATTGCTAAGGTTTAAATTATCATCTACCTAACCAGAGACCAATCCTTCTTTCCAGGCGGCGGCGGCAGGCGACAGCCCCGCAGCGGCCGGCTTCAACGAGGTAAGGAGCGTGCGACGGCGGCGGACGGCAGTAGCTGTCGACGGTTCAGCCTGAGATGGAGGCTTGCAGCGGCAGCGGCGGCGGCGGCGGCGGCGGGTGGTGACTGGGGGCGTGATCTCTTCTTTGCTTCTTTGCTCTTCAATCTTCAGTCCAATTCGAATCACGAATCACAAATCACAGTTCACATTAGGGTTTCTAATTTGTAAGAAAACTATTTATGTGGTGTGCATGTAAAATGAAAAAGTATTTATTCTTTTTCGGATCATGCTAGATGTACAACAATTTTGTACATCTTGGGCTACATCAAGAGTATAATGACCAAAATGTCTTGTGCCTCACATGCGCCTCACGCGCTTCTATGCGGCTCATGAAGGGTTTTTTTGTCATTAGTACACCTTTGTGTAGCTCAAGGTGTACACAAAGGTGTACCAATAGTATTATCCTTTTCATATTACTCGGTTACTCGGCAATGTGTACAAAATTTCTTATTTTTTAAATAATTATTATGTTTTTATGACATCATATTTATATATATTAATATAATATTACATAATTTATAAATTTTTTTACATTAACAATAAGTTTAATCATTATTATAAATTATTGTTAATTTTTAATATAACTACTAGTGTTTTTGGATAAAATTATTATAAATTTTATAGTATCATGATAGTTTATAAATTTTGTTTATAAATAAAATACTTAAAATATATATTTAATATTATTATAATAACTAATTTTTTTAAATTTAATACAATACTAGTTAAGTAATTTAAATATTACTCGAGTAAAATATGTAATTACTCAAATTAAATTCTTTTTATACTTTAATAAAATATGACTTTACTAAATTATAACTTTCATTTAGTTGATTAATAATTCAAATACAAACACTCACACTCTGTCTGATAATTTTTATTCGACTAAATAAAATTACTCAATTAATAATACTTTATTACTTGATTAATATTAATTATTAGGTAATATTTATTAATCAAGATATAGATCAAAAAATGTGGAATATGAAAAGTATTCCGGACAAAAATATTTTTCATTATATTTATTAAATTTTATAAAAATAAGTCGTACGATTTCTTATTTTAAATTTTTAAGATAAATTTATCCCTTCCCTCTTTTATATAACTTATCTTAAATTTTACAAATAAATTATCATAATAGAGTATTATCTTACTCATTTTAAGAAACACTACCATAGTTAATTAATAATACAAGTACAAATATTTGTTATTTTGACTCAAATTAATTACTGAATTAAATATTATAATTACTCGGCTAATGTAGCACTTAGTTGATTAACTATTTTGTTACTCAAATAATATTATTCTATTATATATTCAATTAAACAAGTATATAATCAATTAATCTTTTGAATATACATGTTTTTGTAGATTAAAATAATAATTTAGTTGAGTACAACACTTAATATTCGATTAAAATAATAATTATTCTATTAAATTTATACATTAATTGATTGATTTTAAAGTAATAATATATCTTATTGTAAATACACATAAAGAAAGTGTATTAAATTTTTACATTTAATTTCTCATCATCAAAGTATTCTTAAAATTAAACTCAATAACATTTAATGATATTATTATAATAATAATTTAATAATTTTATGTTAAATAATATATTTATAAATTATAAATAAATTTATTAATATATTTATAAACGATTATATTCACTATTTATTTATGAAGTTCTAATTGAATTTATTCACAAAGTTTAAAGACCTAAGTTTTGCTAAATTCAACATCGGTTCGTTTACAAATCGAGATTTAAAGTTAAATTTAATATCAACTCATTTACCTTAACAAATGAATTTAAATGAGTTTTTATCGAATCGAACACTAAATCACTCAAGAATGTCTCAACTAATTTGTGATCATATCATTTGATAACTTATCTCATATTCTATTCAATAAAACCTGCATAACAAGTTTCAAAACCTACTTTGAAACATGAAAATTTTTATTTCAAAAAGTGATGAATAATCATTTCTCAAAAAAAATTTAAATAGAACACTAATATAAAGTTTTCAATTTACATAGTTAGGAGCGGATTTATGTATGAGTTCCCCTGAATTGAAACCCATGACAGCCCACAATAAAATTTAAAATTTGAAGGTAAAAATTTTAAATTTTTAATAATAACCTAGCCCAATTTCAATCCAACTCAGCCCAAATTTTTGTCAACTCAACCCACTCTAGATTGTTGGATCCGCTCTATAGGTAGCATATATAAAAAAAAATGTCAATTCAAATCAAGGAGAAACTCAAGTTTTCAACTCAAACTCTTCAAACATTCAAAGTCTTTAAAAATTTCCTAAACTGCTCTTTATAGTTCATACTATAAATCAACCGGAAATGTAAGATCTTTGTTTTAAGAACTTGTGTATATTTTAGTTTGTGCTTAAAAGTATTTTGTATTTAATACATCTAAGTGTATTTAATAATGAGGTGTAAATCACAAAAAAAAATTGTTTTATTCCTTGAAAGGTTATAGTTAAGTCTAAATTACAAAAATTATAAGTTGAGTCAAAACATGTCACAAAAAGTGTTTATTCTTTATCTTTGAAGCCACCATATGACTGATTCAAGGTATAGACTTATGCACTCTCAAAAAAAGTGGGGTCCCATAACCTTATATTATTTGAAATCCTATTCTATGATTGTTTTTTTATTTGAATTCATGCTATATTTATTTTGTTGTTCAATTTAAACAAGGAAGCCCTCAACTTTCTAAGTTCATGGATCATTTTTTAATATTCAATAATGAATAGTAAGATATTATTTAGACAAGGAGAACCTCAACTCTACAAATTATTTTTAATATTAGACCATGAATAATGAGGTGTAAATCAGTAACGCAATGAAAAATAAAGACACGAAGTGACATTATTTTAGAAGGACAATTTGATAAAAAGATTATTTGGAGGATAAAAATTTTGTATGAGGAGTCTACATTAATTTGGCCATTAAAGAAAAATGGCAAAAGTAAATCAATTACAAGGACGGACTATGAATTATCCACATTTTTTACTTATTCAACTTTTATGTTTTCAAACATTTTTCTGTTTAGCTTTATTCGTTCACTTCTATTTTCTCTTCCTTTATTTTTTTTTCCTTTTGTGCTTCTCTTTTTTGCAACATGATCTCTACTCTTTGCTAAAATCTCAACACTCAACACACTAAAATTTGTCATTTTAATCAAAAGAGCCTCTCACCAATAACATAGAGAAGGTAAGACATTTTATATCCTTATTCATATAATATTTTATTTTTTTCTCCATATATATTTTTTTCTTATTTTTTATAAAACAATTCAATCAAATTATGTATATTTTTCTATTGGATGATCATGTATATATCAAAATATAATTGGTGATTTATATGATATTTTGATTATTTTTCAAATACATGGATAATTTATATAATACTATTAACTATTCATATTACTATAAATTCAATAGAAATAATTTTTTTAAAATTAAAATTGATAAAATCTTATTTACGTCCAATTATATCTTAAAAAAAAATTAAGTAATTATTGCTTATATTATCAATTAAAAAAAGATTTGTATTTTAAACTTGAATACAAAAATTTAATTAGTGATTTTGCATTACAAAAAATAACGAAAGTAAATTTTAAATAAAATTTAATATTTATTTATATTATTAAAAGACTATCAAACTAACTCTTATCTAGAATTACAAATATTTTTACATTGGTTAGTCATCAGCTGCCACCGCCAGAGAGATAGAGAGAGACCTACTAGAGTTCAAGACTAAAGAGTTAAAAGCGCTACAAACTTACTATGATTAGAAAATGGTAGCCAAGCTGCCATTGTGATAGATCACAAGAACATAAACAATGCAACATCCAACTTACCAGAAGGGAAGAAAGTTATGGCAAAGAACAAAAGAACATAAAATTAATGGCAAAATTTGCATTACTAGTGTGAGGTTTACAAAAAGAACTTAACAATGCAAAATCTGTAGTCTAATTGGGTTTCATGCCCTACAGATTACAGCAGCTGCTGCTGTTTAGTTAGAAATCAGAAGTGACAGTCACTCAGTTGTCTGTGCTCCTTGCATACACTTCAATTCTTAGCAACAATGCTAAATAAATCCATAATTAGAGCCAACTAAAGAACAAGAAAGTTTCTTACAATATGAACAAGTAGCACTGCATCCATGACCAGAATTCAGTACGTTAATAAAGCTTGCACCTAAACAAGAACATAAAGCAAATTGGCGAGTTACATTTAAGGCAATATGATCAGCTGACAAGTCAGGGGGGTTGAAAGAAAGAACATCCCCATCAAGTCATCAGGAGCTGTAATCCTCATAGTTATACTGAAATTGATGATACATGGACAAGTTCAATTTTCAGATCAGATGTCCTGTTGGTCACTAGAAACAAATAAAGCACCGACTTCTCAAAACAAGCTGTCTCAACATCTCCTACTTGCCAATAAATGAGAGAATTAATAGACTCTGGGGCATACAATTGACCCAAAACCTGCAAAGTTCTCATGAAGTAGCACATGTTCTCGACTACAAAAACCACACGATTAATAAAACATATTTGAAAATGTAGTACTGCAGGGGCCTTAAGAGATTATTGAGTGGCAGGATCCAATCAAACAAGTAAAACTTGACTAGTCAAGGAATAATGGCAATAATAATTATTATCACGACAAGCACACCATCCAACAATTACAAAGCTTCTAATGACCATCAGTAAGGTATTGAAAAAGAAACTTGTTCACTTCAAGCCTATGTGAGAGATAAAACACTACACAGTGCCATTAGGTTAAAACCTTTCTTATATTTCGTCTGTGTATCATACAATAGACCAATACAAATAACCAATCATCATTCTTTTTCCATCAGTGGCAGGTAAAATATGTTAGATATACATAAATGATCTAACATGCTACAAACACCAAAATAGCATTTAGATCAATGTGAAAAATAAACCAAAATTACCTCCAGCCATTGTAGTTTTCTTCAACTCTGGTATTGGCTATTCCAATCTCTCAAACACCCCAAGTGATGGTGTATGATGAAGAGAAGGGATGATAAACTTAGGGACCAAAATCATAGATTTATACAACGTTCTTCTATCAAGAACGTACATACGTTTGCCACTTTACAACTCAATCAGTAAGTATGATTATGGAAACATAATCATGAGAACATAATATGGACCAAAGAAATATAAATAATTCTTTTACAACCCACAACCATAATAATAAAAAAACATATGGGCCAGCTTAAGGAACTTTACATTCTCCCACTTGATCCAAATGTTTAATCTGATGCCTTAATGTAATCTTATTGATTGTCGCTTCTTAAGAAATAAATACATGAATCATGGCAGTAAGTCCTCTAACAATAAGTATTATCTTCTATGTATTACAATGCATTCAGTTTCTCAAGAATTATACTTCATGTGGCAACATTACTTAATGAATAAACTCTATGTTTATTCTTGGTCCTATATAGATGCGTTTTCTCAAATAAACTAAGATGCACATGAATATGAGAAAACATTACAATAAATAAGAGTTTCATCCATATACCAAATGTATACAATTACATAATGGAACCAAGTCCCATCTTGTCAACATGACCCTTGAATTTCAATGGTGGCATGCCTTTAGTCAAAGGATCAGCAATCATCAACTCAGTACTGACGTGTTTAATGACCACTTTCTTTTCTTTAACACGTTCTCTTACGGCTAAGTACTTAATGTCGATGTGTTTACTTCGACTTCCACTTTTTGTTATTTTTAGCCATAAAGACAACAGCTGAATTGTCACATAAAACTTTTAATAGCTTAGAAATGGAATCCATAATCTTAAGCCCAGATATGAAACTCTTGATCCATACACCGTGCGAAATAACCTCAAAATAAGAGACGAACTCGGCTTCCATAGTGGAAGTTGCAGTGAAGGTCTGCTTGGCACTCCTCCATGATACAGCTCCACCAGCCATCATAAAAATGTATCCTAATATTGATTTACGAGAATCAACGCATCCAGCAAAGTCAGAATCTGAGTATCCAATCACTTCCAAATTATCTGTCCGTCTATACATAAGCATGTAATCCTTGGTCCTTTGAAGGTACCTCAGTACTTTTTTTGCAGCTTTCCAATGGTCCATACCTAGATTACACTGATATCATCCTAACATTCCCATAACAAATGCAATGTCAGGCCTTGTACAGACCTGAGCATACATTAGGCTTTCAACAAAAGAAGCATATAGAATGTTCTTCATTTGTTCCCTTTCAAAGTCGTTCTTCGGGCACTGGTTCAAATTGAACCTATCACCCTTCACAATGGGAGCTACACTTGGTGAGCAATCCTTCATCCGAAATCTCTCTAAAACTTTATTGATATAGGTTTCCTAAGACAGACCCAAGATGCCTTGAAATCTATCTCTATAGATCTTGATGCCAATGACATAAGATGTCTCACCCATATCCTTCATATCAAAAATTTCAGAGAGGAATTGTTTTACCTCATGTAGCAAACCCTTATCATTGATTGAAAACAAAATATCATCCACGTATAAAATAAGAAAATAAATCTTACTCCCACTGAGCTTTTGGTATATACATTGATCCATGGGGTTTTTAACAAATCCGAATGAAGAAATTACCTCATGGAACTTAAAATACCATTGACGGGACGCTTGTTTTAGGCCGTATATGGATTTCTTAAGCTTACAAACCAAATGCTCACCATCACTAAAGGGGAATCCTTTAAGTTGTTTCATATAAACCTCCTCCTCCAGATCTCCATTGAGAAAAGCCATTTTTACATCCATTTGTTGCAACTCAAGGTCAAAATAAGCTACTAATGTCAAAATAACGCGTAAGGAATCTTTCTCAGATACAAGAGAAAATGTCTCTGTGTAATCGATTCCTTCATTCTGAGTGAATCCCTTAACAATGAGTCTTGCCTTGCATCTCTCAATGTTACCTAATGAGTCATTCTTAGCCTTAAAGTCCCATTTATAGTTAATGGCTTTTGCATTATGAGGCAACTCAACAAGATCCCAAACTCCATTACTCTTCATAGAACTCATCTCTTCCTTCATGGCATTATACCATAATTCTGACTCTTTGCAACTCATGGCCTATGAAAATAACTCAGGATCATTTTCAGTTTCAATGATGTAGTCAGATTCTTGTAGATACACTACATAATCATTAGGTATTACTAACCTTTTAGTTCTAGTGGATCTTCTTAATGTTGTATCAACATCTTCTTGAGAAACTTGTGATTCAACTGGTTGTTTAGGAGGTGCTGGTAATTCCTGAACTACTTGATCCACTAGAATGTTGTCAACAGCTTGTGGAACTTCATTGATTGGTTGTTCAACACCAGTTGAAACTTGAAAGGTGTTGTGAACTATAACCAATCTATCATTTGAGGTGGAAGGTTGAAGTTCTACATGATCATGTTCAAGAATATCATTCATGATATGATCGCTCCCACTGATCAAGTCATTCTCAAGAAACTTGGCAATTCTTGATTCCACAATTCTGGTGCTGTGAGATGGACAATAAAATCTGTATCATTTAAACCTTTCGGCATATCCAATGAAAAGCCCACTAATGGTCCTTGGGTCCAACTTCTTCTCTTGTGGATTATAAATTCTCACTTCGAACGGGCATCCCCAAACACGCATATGTTGTAAACTCGATTTCCAACCTTTCCATAATTCAAATGGTGTCTTTGGAACAGCCTTGGTTGGAACCCGGTTTAATATATACATAGCCGTTTTTAGTGCTTCAGTCCACAAAGATTTAGGAAGATTGAAGCTACTAAGCATACTTTGCACCATGTCCAATAATGTTCAATTTCTTCTTTCTGCCTCACCATTATGGTTTGGTGAACTAGGTATGGTGTATTGAGCAACTATTCCATGCTCTTGAAGGAATTTAGCAAACAGACCAGGTACATGTCCATCATTAATGTATCTACCATAATATTCTCCACCCCTGTCTGATCTCACGATTTTTATTTGTTTCCCACATTGTTTCTCTACTTCAGCTTTAAAGATCTTAAATGCATCTAATGCTTCGCTTTTGTTATGAAGCAAGTAGAGATACATATATAATGAGTAATCATCAATAAAAGTGATGAAATATTTCTGACCATGTGAGTCCATGTCTGGACTACATATATTAATATGTATGATTTCTAATATATCTGAACTCCTATTGGCACCTTTCTTGGATTTGTTAGTCTGTTTTCCCTTAATGCAATCCACACATGTTTTAAAATTAGTAAAATCTAGAGTACTAAGTACCCCATCTTTTATTAATCTCTTAATTCACTCTATGGAGATATGTCTTAATCTTCGGTGCCATAATATACATGAGTCATCGTAAATAATACACCTTTTAGTACCAGTATGAACATGCATTGAACTATAAATGGTATTGTCTTATAAATTAATACGATAAAGACCATAAGACAAAATACCATTCCCAACACAATCAGAGTTACAAAACAAACTGAATGATGTATCTAAGAATTTTAAGGAATATTCGAAAGGCACAAGTCTGGAAACTGAAATCAAGTTTCGTGAAAAACTTGGAACATAAAAGGTCCTATCTAGTTTTAAAATAAAACCACCACTTAAAGTTAAAACACATGTCCCTATAGCCTCCACATGTGAGCCCATCTTGTTTCTGGATAAGATGTTTTGCTCACTTCCCACTAGCTTCTTTAGGTTTTGCATACCCTACAAGGAGTTTGCAATATGGATTGTAAAACTAAAGTTAATCCACCAGGTGTTAATATTAACATTAACCATATTAGATTCATAACAAATAAACAAAGTTGGATTACCTTTATCCTTAAGCCAGTTCTTGAATTTAACGCAGTCCTTCTTCATGTGTCCCTTCTTCTTACAGAAGAAACACTTGGACTCCATAATATCAGTCTGGGGTGGTATTTTACCCTTCCTTTTCTGATTAGCATGAGATTTACCTTTTCCCCATGTTGTAATTAGCATTGCGCTTTCATCATGCTCCATCACAAGCCTACCTTCCTCTTGAACACACATGGTCATTAATTCATTAATTGACCACTTATCCTTATGAGTGTTGTATGAGATTTTGAATGGCCCGTATTGCGATGAGAGAGTGTTCAGGATATAGTGCACAAAAAATGAGTCAGACATTGTAACCTCGAGTTTCTTAAGTTGAGCCGCAATGTCCCTCATCTGCATAATATGCTCACGCACACCTTTTGTGCTGGTGAGCCTTAAGGATGAAAACTTCATAATTAGGGTGCTTGCCAGTGCCTTATCTGAAGTGATGAATTAATCATCAATGGCTTTCAGCAAGTCCCAGACTTTTTCATGCTGATCGACAGAACCACGTATACCAGTCAAAATTTTAGTCTTAATGAACATCACGCTGAGGCGATTAGATCACTCCCATCATTCATAAAGCGTGATGTCCGTTGCAGTGTTAGTATCAGTGATTGCTGGTCGTCGTCTTTCCTAATAGCATAATCAATGTTCATCCATCCTAAATGGAGAAGAATTCTCTCTTTCCATATCTTAAAGTTATCACCCGTTAATTCAGGTATATTGCAACTAATATCAGAGAAATTAGCAAATTGTGAAGCTACATAAATATCATAAATGTTTATTTCAAAAATTTGAGGTCTAATTAAATAACTTGCATGTTTTACCAATATAAATCATACATGAATGAATCTAATGACATAAAAATTGTCTGTGGGCTAAATTTTTAATTCAAGCAGATTCATGTGTGTCTTATGATATAATTATCAAAATATGTACTAAATTCAAGATTTATGAGTACATTAATTCTATTAAAATAAACTTTATGACAAAATCATCAAATTATATACTAACTCATAATTCCTGTAGGAATATTATGAGAATAATTTGATATTTTATCCTAATTAATTATATAAATATAATAAAAGTTCCTGTAGGATAAAATTTATTATATTATGTATAATTAATTACAATTAATGTCTATGAATCTTCATGTGATCCCAAATAAGCATAATATATAATTTTATATAATTAAGGGTACTGTGGCTATTCCTTAATTAATTAAAATTATATGGATCACTAGACATTCAAATATTATGCATAAAACTAAATTTTAAGTAAATAATCTAAATTGCATGATTTAACTATGCACAATATGTTATCTCATGCATAAAAAATAATATTGCATAATTAAATCATAATATTATGTACATATTATTAATTTATGAACTGATTCAATAGTTTGCATTAATATGGACATAATAAATTAATTTATGCAAATAATACAAAATTCTTTATTTTTCTTTTAAACAGAAATGGGCCATGAGCATATTTAATTATGCAGTCCAATAATTAAAACATGTCCAATGGAAATAGGCCCAAATCCAATAATTAAATAACACCCCATGAAAATAGGCCCAAACCCATTTAATTAAAATAATAGCCCATGATAATAGGCCCAAGCCCATTTAATTAAAATAATAGCCCATGACAATAGGCCCAAACCCATTTAATTAAAACAACAACCTATGAAACATTGGCCCAAACCTATTTAATTAAATCAGCTCATGAAAACAGCCCCAGCCTTCCTTGACACTGTTGAACAGTGTCATCTTCAACTTCTAGCCGGGTCATTTTGACTCAGTTTCAACCCGTTTTGAAGACCCAATTATATCTCACTATTCCAGCCATAAAAATTGATGATTTAAATTACAGAATGCTCACAAATCAACTTCCCAAAGATTTTTAAATTTAAATCATCAAAATATGTCACAACCGTGTAGATCTAATCAAAATTTCAACATATAATCTTGTGGGAAAAATTTTCAAAATGTTGGAAAAAAATTTAGAATACTAAAAATGTGAAGGCAGAGGCAAAGAGGCTCTGATACCAACTGTTATATATACATAAATGATCTAACATGCTGCAAACACCAAAATAGCATTTAGATAAATGTGAAAAATAAACGAAAATTAGCTCCAACCATTGCAGTTTTCTTCAACTCTGGTATTGGCTTTTCCAAGCTCTCAAACACCCCAAGTGATGGTGTATGATGAAGAGAAGGGATGATGAGCTTAGAGACCAAAACCATAGATTTATATAACGTTCTTCCATCAAGAACGTATATACGTTTGCCACTTTACAACTCAATCAATAAGTATGATTATGGAAACATAATCATGAGAATATAATATGGGCTAAAAAAATATAAATAATTCTTTTACAACCCACAACCATAATAATGAAAAACATATGGGCCAGCTTAAGGAACTTTACAAAATATGGATGGACAGAACATCTAGGATAAAACGTCAAGTCAACTACACATTTTATGGAAACCACATGGTCTCAACACCGGCAAGAAACATAACTGCTCAGTACCTTCCATTCACAATATGAATTGTGAAAATAATACATAATATGAAGCCTTTTATCTGATTTTGCTTGATTATGCCTAGGGGCGTTCAAAAGCTAGCCTGGATTGGAAGACCGGACTGGCCCAACTAGAAAAGGTGGTCTGGTCAGCTCCAAAATCAAATACGTTTTGGTCCAGTCTTCCGACCTAATTCTTGAATAAAATCGGTCTCAGTCCAGTCTTGGATATGGATTGAAGACCGAATGTGTATTTTAATTACTTTGCAATATATTTAAGGCTTATGGATGTTATACTTGGTACAATATTCTTTATAGGAACCAGGCAATGGTGGCTGTAAGCCTGTAAGCATGGATTACTTTTTGATAAAACAAAAATTTTATGACCTAATAGTTTGGTTTATTCTCATCTTAGGCTCATTTTGTAATTTTATCATAGTTTGAGAATTTCTTTAATATGATAATCGTACTTTAAGATTGATATTTATTTTATATTTAATCGACCTAACGTGTAGGCCAACAGAGTTGACATGCTGATTTGTCTAATAATTGATACATCAGTAAAACGATATCGTTTTTGCCTTGCTCGCAAAATGACGCTATTTCGATAATGTGTCAATTGAGGATAAAATTGATATCAATTTTAAAATATGAGGACCAAATTGAAGCAATCCTTAAAATGAGATAAAATTAAAAAATGAAACAAAGTTAAAAATAAATTAGCCTATTAGCCATTTTTTTAATACTTTTACCTAAACACCATAAAAAATCATGAAATACTTTTATTTAAAAAAAATAAAAAAACTTTTATTCTTTTTCGTGCCCAAACAAGTTATAAGTTGTTTTTCAACATTAATATCTTTTGACAATTGTATTCTGATTAATATACATATATAATTATAATAGTATGACTTGTTAATTAAATACCAATTGAATCTAGTTATTATTATTATTATATTTTAATTTTAAAGATATCATGTTAAAATATTGAAAATATGTGACGAGATCAACACACCTATTATGAAGAGTTGTTTTTGAAGGCCTTGGGCCTTAACCTTAATCGCCTAAAAGAAAAGAGGTGTGGTGAATGAATATTTCAAGTAACCCACTGCTATGTACCCACCTAGCCCTGACAAGACAATGGATTCAACTAGCTCTTCAGAGTTAATGGGTATTGGTATAGGTATGGCTTGATGTTCACCTTATGCAATAATAAACATTAGAGATTTAATCCAAACAAATCAATTATTTATTGTTGATTTGTTTATCTTGTTCTAAGTTTAGTGTTTGCATTTGCACAATGATTCAAATTAACTGATTAAAGTATTTCATGATTTTTTATGGTGTTTGGGTAAAAGTAAAAAAAAAAAAAAAGAGGAAAAGGGACTAATAGGCTGATTTATTCTCAACTTTCAGTCATTTTTCAATTTTAGTCCATTTTAAGAATTACTCTAATTTAGCCTTCATATTTTAAAATTGATGTCAATTTTATCCTCGATTGACACATCAACAAAACAATATTGTTTTACCTTGCTCTTGCTATAAACTATAAAGCAAATTGATATTGTTTTGTTAATATATCAATTATTGGACAAATTAGCATGCGACCTTTGTCGGACCACACACTAGGTCAATTGATGATAAAATTGATATCAATTTAAAAGTATGATAACCAAATTGAAGCAATTCTCAAAATAGGATAATTTGCAAAATGACAATAAATTGAGGAGAAACCAAGCCCTCAAAACTTTGCATGTGCTTAAAGAGGCAAATGAATGCTTGACCCTGTGGCAGGAACCAGGAACCAAATGATGATACTTGGGAATGATCACTAAGGTATATCTCGATGTGAACACTTACAAGAATGGGTGGGACTAGGTCCCTTGATCTACCCCTTGACACTAAAGTTAATTAGTGGCTCCAATAAAAAGTATGTAACCAGCAATATGCATCAAATTACCTCACCTATTGGGGATCCTTCCCATTTATATATAGGTTGGACAAAGTGGGAAATTTGGAATTACCTCACCTATGGGGAATCCTTCCCATTTATATAGCTTGATAGTTATAAATTATTGGAGGATTTTTAGGTCAAATTTGAATAACGATGAATTTATTAGATTTGTTTTAAATTCTTTAATATTAAAATATAGAAGTTAAATTTATTAATTTATTTTTTGAATTAAGGAAAAAGGGACCCACACCATCTTCTAGTTGCTTGGTTGTCAGGACACATGACCCATCAAGATTTGTTATCCGTTCAAGAATAATTTGATAATTTCACCATTTCATGTGTTCCTTCATTGTGATTGTGATACTGATACATTAGTACATGTCTCTTTATTTTTTGATTAAAAAAAGTAAAATTTTTAAATTTTTGTCCATAAAAAACCTTTTAAATAAAAAAAACCAAAGAAACAAAAGCTGTCTTTTTTTTGTTCTTGTTTTTATATATAGAAAAACTTGTTATTTTTATGTGATAAAAAGTAAAATATAATCCATCTTTGCAAAAAATACAATAATATTGTTATTTTAGAAATCATAATATCATTCTAGAAGTTTATTAAAAATGACTAATATGGTCTAGGTGAATTTTGTTAATTTTTTATTAATTAAATTTTATTGTACGCTATAAATTATATTTGTCACACAAATCTTAATGCCTCAAGTGAATGGTTCAATATAACATGGGTAAATTGCCTTATGTGATTTGAACATTTTGCCTAAACACCGTCCATAATTTATTTTTAGTTATTATGTTTAATTACAACAAAATTAAATCTAACTCTCTAATTAAAAAAGATAAACTAAAAATATTAAATTAAAAAAAATAAAATCTTTGTAATAATTCATCTAGGTTTAGTGGTCGAAACCGAGTGATAGAGATAGAAATAAGTATAAAATAAAATAAAATAAAAAAAATAAAAATAAAAACTAGGCATTGATTGTGTCATCAACCTTCGTCTCACCACCAACTCTTCTATTAAATATGTTATTATTGAAGATTAGTGTGACTCACTTCGATCTTTTTGATCCTCTATTATTCTCTTTTAAAGTCACTCACTCTTATGCCATTGATTTTTGTCATTATCACTACTCTTACTATTATTCTTCTTTTAGTCCAACGATTGCAATCAAAGTTATTGTTGCTTTTCCCTTACACCCTCCCCTTTCTCTTAATTGTTGGAACATAATGATCGAAACTCATATTCAATCTTTCTTTCCCATTTGAATGTTGGTGCCAAAACTTAACAACAATTTAACGGAAAGTATCGAAATCGATTATGGCATGAGATATTTTAATTTATTATTGATTTTTAATTAAATAGATTAAATTAAATTTATTTTAATTATATTTAATCAATTTTTAGAGTCTTTATTAATCACAATATATATTGAAAAAGATAAGATATAAAAAATATTCAGTAATTTTATAATTTTTAATGTATTTGTTAAACTTATCTAACGATCCTTAAAAAAGAAGTTACACGACTTCTTATCTGATATTTTTCAGATATACTTATCTTCCCTCCATCCAAATAAGAAAAAAAATATATATGTTCTCTAGTGTATTTTAAAAATTTTAACAAATAATTTGATAAAAATTTTGAAATGTTTCTTAATTTTATCTTAATCATTTTATATTTTAATAAAAAAATTTAAAATTTATATTAATATAATTTTATTTTATTTATTTTAATAAACGCTACTTATCGAAATAACTGAAAGAGTATTCGAGTAATTATTTAAAAAAATTAAAAACTATTTTAACCAAAAAAAAATTAAATAGAAATATGGAATCACATAATTATCAATACGGAGGCATAGGAACCACGTCAGCCTGCGCGGTATCGCCGTGGCCTGTCCTCCATAGACCATTGCCATTTAAATAACACAAGGAACGAACCAAATCCGAAGAACAATCAAACAGCCCAAACAGAGACACAGCTCTCCCGTCATAGCTGGTTCCATGGCCTTCTCTTCTCCAAGCCCTAATTGCAGAACAGTCCACGCCGGCAACACTTCTCTCCCCAAACCCTACTCTTCCCATTTGCCCTTCAAATTCCACAAATTTTCGCCTTCCCTTTCGGCCGCCAGGACACCACTCATCTCCTGCACGTTGATCAGCGACTCCAGGATCACCACGACCACTCCTCAAATGGAGGATGACAAAGCTCATTTGCCGGCTCTCCAGCGGCCTGATTCGTTCGGCCGGTTCGGCAAGTTCGGCGGGAAGTACGTGCCCGAAACGCTGATGTACGCTCTCGCGGAGCTCGAATTTGCATTCCTGTCTCTCTCCAAGGACCAGGAGTTTCAGGTTTGGTTTTGACTAACGTGATGTCGATGGATTTCGAACTGTTCGGTCGATTTTTTTTTTCTTTTTGTGTGTGTGGTGCGATTGATTCCTTAATTACTTTGGGCTTGTATGAGTTATATCTGGAATTTGAAATTGTGGAGAAGTAGCAAACGGAAAAAGAAAAATGATTTTCCAGGATAATGGCAGAAATGAAGTGCGATTGATTTATTGTTTGGTTGGGCTGCAAAAATTGATGTATGGATAAATAGATAGATACTTGCTGCAAAAATAATTCTTCTAGTTCCATAGACATTTGAAAAAGTTTCAATAAAAGGATGTTGATTCAATGCTTGAAACCATGTGAAGAGTTTATGTGCACTGAAGAAGGGATTGTCCAGAACAATCAACGATTTTCAATCTTTTTGTGCTGTAATTGGAACACAGTGCCACCATAAGTTTTCTGCAAGTGCCCATTGGATCGATATCCTGATAAAACACAACGAGGTTATATTTTATAATTATGTTCGAGACTTGTATTTGTTAAATGTTAAAGAATTATGTATTACTAAGATTTTAGAATAGATCAAATGTATTCTACAGGCATTTCATTCTCAACATGGTCCTTTTCTCCAGTGCTATTAATATGTGCTTTGACAAATTCTGATTTCAGAAAGAACTGGAGGGAATACTTAAAGATTACGTTGGCAGGGAGAGCCCTCTTTATTTTGCAGAGCGGCTCACTGAGCACTATAAACGTCCAAATGGTGAAGGGCCACACATTTACCTCAAGAGGGAAGATCTTAACCATACTGGGGCCCACAAAATTAACAATGCTGTGGCTCAAGCTCTGCTGGCCAAACGCCTTGGGAAGAAGCGCATTATTGCTGAAACTGGGGCTGGTCAGCATGGAGTTGCCACTGCTACTGTGTGTGCCAGGTTTGGCTTACAGTGTGTTATTTATATGGGTGCTCAAGATATGGAAAGGCAAGCGTTAAATGTCTTTAGAATGCGGCTCCTTGGAGCTGAGGTATGTTTGCCATTCTTTGATTCTTAGTTCCTCTCAATGATAACTTATAACTATTATATTGTTGACATGCACCTGCAGTCTTGTTTTCTTTCTTTTTTAGAGTTTATAATGTTATGACATGCACCTTTTGTCCTGTTTCTGTTCTTTTTTTAGTGTTCATTATGTTATGCTCAATGGTGGTTGAACAATCTTTTGTTTCATTGCTATAATTTGTCTGTTGGATAGCAGTAGAACGATATGATAATAGGTGAGCCTCATTGTTGTTGCTAAGGTATTCTTCTTGGCATATTTTACAAGTTGTCTTCCTTTGAAGTTCTTTAAAATGTACACACAGTATTATTTTGGGGCTGATTCTTGATCAGCAGGGTTACATTCGATTATTTTATTCAACATATTATTCTCTCTTGATTGGAGCTTCGCTACAGTCAGGAGTTTGTGGTTCCATGAATACCTGTTGTTCATTTTAGACAGACAGTTGGCAGGTAGCATGGTGATGTTCTTTGTTTTAGCCTCACAGCAATTGCTATATATTGCTACGGTAACTGCACCATTTCTTCTGTTGCAGACATCAACCATATTGCTATTGAATCTAATAACAGCATCCCATCCTCTTGGGCAAGTCTTGATGAATTTAGATATCTTGTTTGGCAGTTGTTTTGCAGTTTGCTGTTGCATCTTGTCTGGACATGTCCTTTTTTGCTTAGAATGATATACATTTTGCAAATCAGTGAAGTTGTAATAAAGATCAGATTGGTAATCGTTCCAATTTTCCTTCTGTGAGTTTTGAATTTTAAATTGTCTCATGATTGATGGCAATCTTGAAGGCCGTGCAGCAGTTATATTTCCATGACATTTTATTTTACATTTTGAAATTGTTCTCCCTTCATTTTTCTGTTTTTAGTGGTCTTCTTTTACAATTGGTGGCCTTGTTATCTTGTTAAGCATTACCTGAAGCATATTTGTAGACTTAAAAAAAGGAAGAAGAAGAAGAGAAAAAGAGAAGGTGTGACCCAAACTATGCTGACCCACCATTCCTGTCTTTACCAATGTGCGAGGAGATTTATCGTTTTTATTTTCCAAGTTACGTTTCTTTGTTTTAAGTGCCATTCCCAGGTTAAGTTGAACTAGCTCTAGTTGCATTGTGACTCCGTTGGCTAAAAAGTTGTTTGAATGAGTCCCCTCGTGTGATCCACAATGTAATCACTTTTATGAGCATGCTCTCTTGACAGCAAAGTCTGATGTTTCTGTTACAGGTCAGGGCAGTCCATTCTGGGACAGCAACACTGAAGGATGCTACATCAGAAGCTATTCGGGACTGGGTAACTAATGTAGAATCAACCCATTACATCTTGGGATCTGTTGCCGGCCCACATCCTTACCCAATGATGGTACGAGACTTTCATGCTGTGATTGGTAAAGAGACAAGGAAACAGGCATTAGAAAAATGGGGTGGGAGACCAGACATACTTGTTGCATGTGTTGGTGGTGGTTCAAATGCCATGGGACTCTTTCACGAATTTATTGATGATAAAGATGTTAGGATGATTGGTGTAGAAGCTGCAGGGTTTGGATTGGATAGTGGCAAGCATGCTGCTACCTTGACTAAAGGGGAAGTGGGGGTGCTGCATGGAGCTATGAGCTACTTACTGCAGGATGAAGACGGTCAAATTGTTGAGCCCCATTCCATTAGTGCAGGGTAAATATTTCTTAGTGATATGTTATAATTGGACTAGGCGTGGTGTTCTCTGCTTTATTTTGCATGACTGACTTTTTCATTTATGTTAATAGCTTGGACTACCCTGGAGTTGGACCAGAGCACAGCTTTCTGAAAGATATAGGACGTGCTGAATATTATAGCAGCACAGACGAAGAGGCATTGGAAGGTATGGAAAAATGCATTTACATTTTGTTTTCTAGGTCTTGCACTCGCTTATGATGCTTTTAATTCTTCAGCTCAGTTTGACAGTGATTTGTGGTGGTGGTGTTTTATTTATTTATTTTTTTAAGGTTAAACGTAAACCAGCAATTTTGCTTTTGAATAATAATCTTCCTTTATGATTTACCTGAAAAAGTGTAAAATTCCTGTTGAGTTGTGCTGCCTGTTCCTCCATTATTTACTCTTTAAGAATTCATTTCTACAATTCCTTACTGTGCTTTTTCTAACGCAGCTTTTAAGAGATTATCGCGGCTAGAGGGCATAATCCCAGCCCTGGAGACATCCCATGCTCTTGCATATCTAGAGAAGCTATGTCCAATCCTGCCTGATGCAACTAAGGTTGTGGTTAACTGCAGTGGTAGAGGGGATAAGGACGTTCAAACGGCCATTAAATATTTGCGGGTCTAGTAGCCATGCATACGAGGAGAGGGTTCTTTTCTAATCTCCTTGAGAAACATGTGTTTTAAGTCTTGGTTCTTTTGGAGAGTGAGTTTGCTTTGCTTGTATGAGTAAAACGAATATTGTCATCATAATGTGTAGTATCATGTCATTGATTCATCTTGACGTTTCTCAAGTGAGTTTTGTCTTGTAGCAGGTTATGATAAATGGAATTATTTCCTTCTGAGTTTTATTGATAGTGTGTCTAATACATGGGGCGTGCAGCAACCACAATATATACAATTAGATGCCCTACACAAATTTAACATATTGTTATCCCAGGCCACATGTTAAATAATTGAATTATGATAAGTTGAGATTCACACCAATAAATTATGGGTTTGATTTATTTTTCTGCACAATAAAATAAAATCTCTATCTATAGTTTATCTTATTTATTGAAATTAAAAACATGAACAACGAGAGATTACAAAGGCAATAATCCCAACATATTGTTTTGAAGTTGTAACTTTGGTGTGTGTGTGTGTGTGGGGGGGGGGGGGGGGAGGGGGGGTGTGTGGTTAAGTACAAAATATAAAAAACATTGGTTAGTTGTATCAATTCTACAACAAACATCAAATTTTATCTATATTAATCGATCAATTTTCTCTCTCTCAAAAATTTTCTAAGTGTTCCATACATTTCGTACTGCATACTTAAAATTACTATTAAATTATGCCCATTCACTGAAAAGTAAATAAATGGATTATTATTGTTATTATTTGCATTAATAAAAATATTATTATCAGTTACCACATTATTTATTACGGCATTAATAATTCAAAAATTTATTATAATCTATATGAATTATGAATTATGCTGCTACTGCTATGCTAGTAGAAGATAAAAATACAAATAAAAATAATTGACAAACTAAAATTTATATATGCCAGCCTCAAGCAGGCTTCTGTCGGAGTAGAAGAGAAGGACGGAAACGCAACGCATGTAGAGCAAAGATGTTTTCATGGAATCAACAATTTAAAGTGCTGTGACAGCAACAGAAAAAGTTTTGGGCATTGTCCTCATCTGCTTATTCTAACAACTCTCTCTACTCTACCTCTTCGTCCAGGCAGAAGAGACCTGAGGAACGCAACATAAACAAATAAAAAAACGTACAGACAAGCCAAGCTCACACACAAAAAACCACCTCTTTATCGCCACCTACGTAGTAGTAGTAGTAGTAGTAGTAGTAGTAGTGGTAGTAGGTAGAGAGCATTCACTCATTATTACAATCTACAAAATGAACAAGAGAGCCAGCTCCTTGGACCGCCTTCCATCAGCATCATCCAATTGCAAAAACAAATCTTGCAGAGACAGTTTTACTCTATAATTTTATGCTAATAGATGTATTTCTAAATCCTCCATCCCAGCCACTCATTGCTTTGCCTGTTAAAGAAAAATAAAAGGAAAAATGCAACAAAATTTTTCAATAACTTTAATTCTGGATGATCATCCCATGTTAGATGAACGAGATTGCTAAACAGATAAATGAAGCACACTCCCAGATCATGCAGATTACTTGGGAAATAAAGAGCTGGGTTAGACCAAATGAATCCTCTCAAATTTAAGACGGAATTTATTTTTTTCTTATTTGTTTGCGAAGTAAAAGTTTAGATCGATTATCAGATTGAATGTTATGACCCGCACCTGTGAGGATGTCAAAATTTTGCCATCAGTCCAATTCTAGTAACTAAAACAGTGTTGGTGATGAATGGTCTTACCCACATAATTAGCAAAGACATTAAGCTTCTAACTGACATTGCTATGGTGGATGCTTCCGGTTTTTTGGTCTAGTCCGCCATAGCAATTTTATTAAGTTTAGCTCTTGGTCACACATGGTCTTTCAGGTTTCGTCTGCCTTCTAGTTGCTCAATTGCCCAGATGTGGAAGTTTAGTGGGCCCATGCTCATGTGCCTTCAGAATCTCTACTTAGCTCTATCTATGCCATGTAAATTCTTTCATTTTTATTTGGCAAAAAGAAAAGAGTGCTTCTAGGTGGATCATCCCTCCCTCCTTACAAACATCTGTCATAAGCTTAATAGAAAGATGCAGCTCTGTCTCTGTCTCTACATCTGATCAGTAGTCATTCACTCAAATCAAGTCTCGAGAGGATTATTTTGTTTTCAAGTTTTATTTTTCTTTCCAGGAAGAAGTCTCTTGCTGGATACAGGTACAAAACTTGCAGAAGTAGCTATAACCAATCTTAGACATCAAAAATCAATTCCTATAGAGAAAAAAGGAGTAATTACCTGGGAATACAAGAAGGTTCCAAGGATAGCAATGGCTGCTCCGAGAGCATTGACAGGCTGGACAGGCGTTCGGAAGATGATGATGGAGGAGACTATGACCGAAATACGTTTCATGGTGTTCCCAATGCTAAACGTCAGAGGAGAAATCTGATCGAGTGACATGTAGGAAACCTGATTGTAGAGGTGATAGAAAACACTCTGTGCCGCCACCCACCTGCAGTGTGCAAACATAAGCCACATAGAACTGAAGCCACATAGAACTGATACTTTTTTTTAAAAAAAAAATACATAAAATTAATACTTGGTAACCAAAAAAAAAAAAAAAAAGAAGCCAAATCTTAAATATGAATGATAAAACACAGTTCGAACACATGCACAAGGCTCCCCCATTTATTGAATGTAAAAATCAAACTATGTAATTAACATCATATCAATCTTATTTATATTCTATCTCAACAACTGTTTTAAGAGTCAAATCATATAACAAAAGGAAAAGGAAAAAAACACGTGTTTTAAGGATGACATGTGAACCATGTACGGTCTTGACACATAAATGAGCAGTGACCAGTACATTCACAGATGATAAAGAGTCCTACTACTAACAATCAAACATGATCAGAGTAACATGTGACTAAGTTTCTTTGAAATTTCCAATGAGATTTTAGTGCATAAGCAGTCGCTATTCCAGTCATCCAACAATGAAGCCAATAGTGATAATAGGCAATAATGGTAATTAAAGAATTTAATACATAATGTGCTTATATTAAAATTTCATTTGCTCTAACCCTAATCATATTCCGGAAAGAGCAAGTTATGGTATTTTTGACTGTGAAATCTGAAGCCAGAGTGTTTTTACTGAAAATTAAAAAAGACTCAGAATTTAACTATTTAACTTGGACTACTTACATGGCCATATATCCTACGCTCTACCAGATATTGAATGTTCTGTCATTGCATCTTCTAAAAGACAATTCAAGACTTTGAATAACATAAAATTTGGTAGAAAATCACCATAAAAAAGGACAAATAAAAATCCCCAAACATTGCATAGGTATTTTTTTCCATAATTATCCTCAAGAAGGACAAAATAGTTCATGTGGTAGAATCACCATCATTAAACCCTTCCCCCCAAAACCTTCTGCATATTAATGACACCTTGATAAAATAGAAAAATATGCAGCCAAAAGGAAAATAAGCATGTGGTAGAAAGAAACCAGAGTTGGTAGGTGTCATGCGGTTACCAGATGAACTGGGGTCCAAACTGAGAGACAGCCTTTTCCCATCCAAGAGCCCACATCTGTGGCCCCTCCACAGCAATTGCAAATGGGGTGAGTATCAACAGAGACAACATAGAGAGGCAAGCATAGTAGTTCATTCCACTAACAGCCTTCCCTTTCATGCCCTTCTTCGAAAATATGTTGCGGAATACGAATGCTAAGTTCGATATCATGGCCCCCATGAAACCTGAAAAATTGAATTTATGCATCAGAAAACATCTCTTCTAGCCCGGAGGAGCAAAATTACAGTCAAATTCAAGCAATAGAAGTCATGCAAGTAAGCAAGAAACTAGTGACTTCTTTTGAAGAAATTAGGATAAGTAAAAGAGTTAGCTGCACCGTTTTTTATTTTTTTATTTTTTAATGTTGTTTTGGAAGGAAGAGGACAAGAGTTGGGTAGCAATGTGAGGGTAGGATAAGTAAAACCTTCGAGGCTGGAAGGTTTTGAATCTGAGTTAACCAAAAAGCCTCTTAGAAAAGTAAGGGTGAGATACTTAAAAAGACATTTCTTAGACTGTTCTAAAATAGGGAATTTCATCTATAGATTAAACTCAAAGCGATTGCTGTCAATTTGGAGTTAGTCTCCTTTTCATTGCCGCTTGTTAAAGGACCAAAAAAATCGGTATTTCAGTATTTGGGCTCCATAATATTATATAAGTCATCTATTGGGCCCAACTGAATAAGGCCAAAGCACAACAATTACATTACGCTCAAGCTTTTGGGAAAACATTCCAAATTCACAAAAAACGAAAGAAAAGAAAAAGTATGTGACTTGACACTTGAGATCTTTTTCAACTCTCCCTCCATTATTCCAACCAAATTTAACTTGAGTAACAAATATGAGGGAAAAAAAATTGAACACAGGCATACAGAAACGAATAAAATGACTAAGAACCCAACTTCTGCATAAGAAAATTTGTCGATTACCGATCATGTTGAAGTTGAGCTCAGTCACAGCAGCAAGAGCACAGCCACCGATGATCGGAATAAGGGACAGGTAAACCGGCACCGGAAATGTCTCGCCCAAGAGGAACCTGGAGACCAGTACACTGAAAGCAGGCTCACCACTCTTGATTATGTGAGTAAAGGAGACTGCAACTTTTGACATACTCACTGTAGCTGCCACATGCCCAATTGTATGAGCTACAGCAACCTAGCATCCACAAAACAACAAAGAGAGGTATAAAAAGTAAAAACACAACAAATCCAGATTTTGAAATCCAAAATTCTATGAAACACAGATTATAAAACTCAAAATTACAGTAGATCCCAGATAACATAAACCCCCCAAAATAAATAACTAAAAAACAAGAAACTAGCTGAAAATTGAAAAAACACCAAACCAGATCCCAAGATCCAAGATCCTGAGGAAACGCAACCCAGATCCGAAAACCCAAAATTACACCAAAACCCAGGTAATAAAACCCTAGAAAGGAAAGAGGGAAAAAAAAAAGAAGAGAAAGCTTACAGGGAAAAGCGTTTTCCAGAACTCGAGATCGGTCTTCGGAGCTTCGGCAATTCTGGTTGCCCAGGAAATCAACATCATGAGAGACCCAGTGGCCAGGGAGAGAGTTGAAGTGAGCCATGGACAGGGAAAAGCATTAAGAACTTTCTTGTTGTAGATGTTGAAGACCACATTCAGAGCCCACCACGTCGCGAAGTAGACCCCGATCTTCACCTTCTTCGCCGCCTCCGACGGCTGCGCGTTGGCCTCGATCGGTTCTGACCGATCCGCCTCGTAGGCCTTGCATGCGATCAAGCCCGTTTTCTCGTCATTGCTCAGCGATCTATTCGACAATCCAAAGCCTTCAATAGATGAAACACACAAGGGCTTCGCGATCGAGATGACGGAGCTTCTCCTGTGGGTTTTCACCGCCGGAAGCGGCGGCAGAGCCGCGAATTTTCGTGTCGGCGCCGGCCATTTCTGCCGGAGAATATCGGAACCGGTGATGGCAACGGTGGGTTGCTTTACGGACGAGATCATAGTGATCTCAGGCGAGGATCAAGATGGTTTTTTTTTTTTTTTTTTGGTTGCCAAAAATAGGCAATTGATAGGAAAACAATTGAAGCTTGAAAGATCTAAGGACTAAGAAGGAAGAAACCCAGTCCAACACGACTTTGTAAGAACGTAAGAAAGTTCCTTGACGAACCCTTTTGATCTTTCTATGGAAAAATCAAGAAATCAACTTTGGAAATATGATCTACGGGTTTATGAAGAAAATGATTGAGGAAAGATCCTCAATCTTTTCACCCTCTCTCTCTTTCTCTCTCTCTCTCTCTCTGGGGAATCACAGGATCACTGGGTCCGTTATGCGAAGTGGAGTTAGCTGCTGGATGGATCAAAAGACGTTAGTATAAAGAAAGCGTTGGCCTCCGCTCCTGTGCATTGAAACTGGGTTGGTGGAGGAAGAGAGAAAAAAGGTGGTTTGGTGAGGCTTCAATCCTCTGTTCTCTGCCCCACCCCAAAACCTTGCCAATGGCCAGCCATGGCATGCCACCTCAGCTACCAAAATTAGGAAGGTAAAGTCACGCATACAGAAGATGCTCGTGCGAGTGGGTGACTAATTGGATCAGACAAAATACCTTTTAATTAATTGTTTTTAGAATGAATGATTTTCACTAGGAAAGCAAACTCAAATCATTATAGTATTTGAAATTAGCATTTCGCCTTTAAAAAGAAATTAAGATTCAAAGCTACCCAACCCGACAAGCACGAGCAAGCGCCATGTAAATTACAATTACAATCAATCATATACAATTTATTTTAATCTTATAATGTGTGAGTTTGTTTTCTTGACAATTTCTTCGGTTAGATTATTTTTTGAGTCAAATTTTCTTCTACTACCTCTTATTGTGTTTGTGCACATGCAGGTCTATTTTAAATTTTTATAGTGATTTCGAGAATCGAGATTATTTTTGTCAGTTAAAACCCTTTGTACGTGAAGAGTTCTCATATGCATTTATTCATCAATTAAATATTTTCTGGAGGAGGTTCTTCGTTCTACTTCTAACTCCTAAGCATTTATTCATCAATTATCACAAAAGTCCATCTTCTGCATTAAACAATGGATACGGGGACAACCACGCCCATGCACGTTGCACGCTCTCCATGGTTTGCTTTTGCTTTGAAGATCTCGAGCACCTCCCATTCCCATTCCGTCATATTCACTCACTCAATGTTTCAATTAAATAATAAGCGCGAAGCGACATGATAATTGGATAAGCATATAATAATATGTAAATAATTGAATTGAAATCCGTAGGGTCGACTCGACTCCTGAGGAGATTCACACCATTCCCCTTTCTTAATTAATTCTGATTAAAAAAACGTACAATTATGAACCAACCCTTTGGCATATTCCAAGCATCTGTCTAATACCAATAGGGAGTACCGCTGCTGAGCCATCCATCATCCAACGCATCATCATCCGAAATGGGTTATGTTTTTGGATCGAAAATTGCTATTTCTATATTATGGACTTCACTTTAAATTATATAATATAGTTAAAATATTAAAAATATTTTTTATCTAAAATAGTGAAGTAACGTGAGATAATTAAACATATGACTAAAATACTATTTACCCAATATAATGAAGCGACGTGAGATTGTGAGGTGTAGTAAAGAGAGGCAATGAATCGCGAAGGGTATTTTTATTATTGGTAATGTATTGTGTAGTTTAAAAAATATTAATAACATGATATATAAAGAATTGTACCATGCTATTTCTATATAAAGAATTGTACTTTAGACTACATATGTATAAATAATTAAAATATATTCCTTGTATGTCATCATTTTAAGTGGAGTATTTTAGTCATGCGTCTCATCATGAGATATTTTAATCATGCGTCTCACTACTTTAAGTGAAGAATATTTTTATAATTTTAATTACATTGTGTAATCTAATATATAGCTCAAGGAGGGTAAATAACATTTTTCTATATTTTATCTAAGCTCAAATTTCATTAATTTTTTTTCAAATTTTAAGCTTTAATTTAGTGATAAATAAATTTGATATTTTAATTTTAAGTCTCATAAATTATAATTAAGTCTCGAATAATATAATTTTATTTATAAGAATATATTTAAAATTAATAATTATTTATATTACACCACAATAACAGCAATTTTAAAAACTTACAATCTCATCATAAATCTAACAAAGGACTTGAATTCTAAATCTCTATTTAGGATCAAATTTTCTTTAATCAATCATATTTAAACAATTTTTGTCAAACTTTCTTTAATCTAATTTTTTTCTCTCATGCTAGAATTTTTCTTCTTTTTAATAAAATAATTATTATAAACCCTTCCTCCTATCAAATCGATAGTTCTAAACCATCTTAAGTTCCTTTCCTTCGACAATAATTTATATTGCATTATGGGATTCTCCTACTAAATTACTTCTATAAAAATGGGTCAGCTTAACAATTTTTACCAATATAATATAATAGATCGTGCTGCATATATTGACGGGATGACAAGTTCGATGATCGAATTGGACTTCATGAAGTCCGATAATCGATTATCAAGCCACCATGCACAAAAAAAGCCCTGGCTTCATCCAGAGACGACAACAACGAGATGGTGCAGCAGCAATTGACACGAGGTGTTGCGTGGAGACGACGATAGGATGCAATTGCGATTGCACGAGGTGCTACAACGAGGCAATGACAGTATGCAGCGACGGTCATGCGAGACGTTGCAACAAGACGACGAAAGGATGCATCAGCGATTGATGAGGCAAAAACGACGAGGCGAAACTTGCTGGAGGCAGTCATGGTAGAGAAAAGAGGAGGCACCCAAGAACAAAGGTGGTGAATTTACAAATTAGGTAAAAGTATTTTTGTTATTTGACATCTTTGATCATCTTCTTGATAACTTATTTGTAAAAATAACATTTCCCACATGACATGTCTCAATAGAAGACTCTAGGCTCTAGCTAGCATAATTAGACAATAAATACAAAACTGGTTAGAAGACAAAACAGATATAAACATACAATCATCTTTTATCATAGGCCATTATATAATTTACATAGCACCCTAATGACACCAGAGACTCAGCAAACTAGTCTTTATCAACCCCTCTTTTTCCTCCACCGCAGCAACAACGGTCATACATATCATGAACAACACAACAACAGGTTTGTCGCCCCATTCCACTCAAGTGTGGGTATATCATTCTTCGAAGTCTAATCATTTGTGTATGTATCTATAAATACAGAGTACACCCATAAAGCTAGTTGCTAGAGAGTGACAAATCAAAAAGAAAACAAGAAGCTGTAGCAAAGGAAAAACAAGACAAAATTAGAACAGGGAGAGTAAACAATTGTTGTAGGGCAGGGGATCGCTGAAAACCAGTGTTGCCAACTTAAATAAAGAATCTTTGGTGTCAGCAACAGTTCCTTCTCCCCCTTACCCACTCACACTTGTGGCGTTGTGATTGAATAACAAAATGAATTAAAAAATGGCTCACTAACACAGAATTAAAAAGTCATTTTTCCATCAACACCGCACCGAATAAAGGAGGATTATGTTAGGTAATCGACAACCAACGTAAAACTTAATCGGATTCAAAATATGAATTTTAGACAAATTATAAAAAATCGTTAGGGCGTAACCATTTATAGTTACACGCTACACTGTCCTTATATAGTGTCAAATAAGCTAGAGTCACTGTATCGGCGTCCAAGTATAATGACAAATGAGCAAGAGTTCTTGCATTTGTTTGGACGAATGCGAGTAAAAAAGATAGTCCAAAATAAAAAATATAAACAAAATCAAAATAAAAAATAAAATCAAATTCAAAATCAAAGCCAAAGTCAAAATCAAAACTATAAATTAAGGATTGGGTCATGGAACATAAGAACATTAACATGCAAAGTTATGAAAGTGGTAGATGTAATAATTAAGAGAAAAATTAATATTATGTACTTTCAAGAGACGATATGAGTAGGGAAAAAAAATAAAAATTTTATCAAAAATTAGATATAAAATATGATACAGATGAAATGATCAAGCAAAAAATGGAGTGGAGATTATTATGAATAAAAACTTAATAGATGAAGTAGTGGATATAAAGAGAATAAGGGATACGATTATTATGGTGAAAATTGATCTAGAAAGAATGACTATGAATATTTTTAGTACATATGCACAAGCAGGGTTAGGTGAGGAGATAAAAGCAAAATTCTGGGAGGACCTAGAGGGCTCATACAAATGATACTAAGAGGAGAAAAAATGATTATAGGAGGTTACTTAAATGGTCACATGGGTAAAGATGAAAACGGCTATAGAGAAATACATGAAGCGTATGAATTCGGAGAAATTAATAATGAGGGTAAGTTTATTCTAGATTTTACTATGGTATATGAGCTCATCATAACCAATACTAGATTTACAAAACAGGACGAACACTTAATCACATATAAAAATGTTATATCAAACACTCAAATAGATTACTTCCTCATGAGACAAGATGATCAATTATGTTGTAGGAATTGTAAGGTGATACCAGGAGAGTGTTTGACTACTTAACATAGACTTTTGATACTTAGAGTCCAAGTAAGAAATTAGAAGAGAAAAAATCACATAAAACAAAATCTAAAAATTAGATGGTGGGATTTAAAAAGGAAGAAATAATTAATCTTCAAAAAAAATTAAGGGGTAGAAGAGAATTGAATGGAGAATGAAAGACAAACCAAATATAGAGGGAAATGGCTACTACCCTGAGAAACACGAAAAAGGTAGTTCTTGAAGAGGCAATTGATAGAGTCCCAAACCTTAAGGAGTCTTGGTGGTAGAATGAAGAGATACAATTGAAAATTAGAAATAAGAAAACTTGCTATAAGGCTGTATATCAGTGCAACAATGAAGAAAATCTAAAAAATTATAAAGAAACAAAAAAATGAAGCAAAATGAGTTGTTAGTGAAACAATATCAAAAGCATATGAGAATCTATATAAACGACTTGATACAAAAGATGGATAAAGGAATATATATAAATTAGCTAAAATAAGGGATCTAAATTAAGTAAAATACATAAAAGATGAAAATCAAAATGTAATAGTGAATGAGGGAGCGATTAAGGAGAGATGGAAGAAATATTTCACAAAATTATTCAATGATGGCGGGAACACAAAAGTTAGGTTGGGACATCTTAGAAACTCCGAAGCAAACGTGAGTTATACATTTTATCGACACATAAGTTTAAAAGAAATAAGACAAACATTAAAAAAGATGAAAAATTATAAGGCGGTGAGACCAAATAATATACCAATAGAGGCATGGAAATGTATGGGAGAAGAGGGCATTTTCTAGCTAATGAAATTATTTAACGCAATCCTTAAATAAAAAAAAAAATGCCAAATAAGTAGAGGAACACTACTTTGGTTCCTAGATATAAGAATAAAGAAGATGTTCAAAACTGTGAAAATTACAAAGGAATTAAGTTAATGACCCATATCATGACACTTTGGGAGAGAGTAATAGAGCAAATGCTTAAAAAAGAACTAGATGTCTTGAAAAATCAGTTTGGTTTCATGTCTGGTAGGTCAACAATATAAACTATATATCTACTAAGGTGCCTAATGGAAAAGTATCGAGATCATCAGAAAAACTTACATGTGGTGTTTATAGATCTAGAAAAGACTTATAATAGTCTTTAAAGACGTATTATGAAAGGTTTTAGAGAAAAAAAAGAGCCCGAATAACCTATATATAAGCCCTTAAAAACATGTATCACGGTACAGAACACAAAGGTTAGAACATGTGGTAAGGATACTGAACCGTTTAAAATTACAATGGGACTGTATCAAGATTTTATACCAAGTCCATACTTATTTGTTTTAATAATGGATGAACTCACTGAACACATTTAGACAGAAGTGCTATAATGTATGCTATTTGCAGATGACATAGTCTTGGTAGATGAAACAAAAGAAGGAATGAACACTAAGCTTGAGTTGTGAAGAAACAATTTGGAATCTAAGGGATTTAAATTAAACAGAAGGAAAACAGAATATATAAAATGTAATTTAGTAAGAATGCAAAAGTGGAGGATGTTATAATAAAATTGAAAGACCAAATCATACAAAGAAAAGACCATCTTTGATATTTGAGATCAGTGATTAAAAAAGATGAAATTCACAAGGATGTCACGCATAAAATTAAGGCAGGTTGGTTAAAATGGAAAATTGCATCGAGGTGTTATGTGATGGTAAAATTCTATTAAAACTGAAAGAAAAATTCTATATGACAGCTATAAGACCAATTTTGTTGTATGACTCAAAATCTTGGGCAATCAAATACCAGTATAAGAAAAAGACGAGCGTAACAGAGATGAGGATGCTAAGATGAATGTACGACCATACAAGAAAATATAAAATTAAAAATGAAATTATTCGTAATAAAGTAAGAGTAGTGTCAATTGAGGAGAAGATAAAAGAGACTAAACTAAGATGATTTGGTCATGTGAGAAGAAGACCAAGAGACGCTTATGTGAGAAAAATTGATAAAATGAAATAATTAGTCAAAAAAAGAAGTAGAGACGGACCTAAAAAAATTTTAGGAGACATTAAAGTTTGATATGAAGTGCATGAGTCTAAATAAAAATATAACAAAAAATAGAAATACATGAAAGTCTAGAATTCATGTGATTAACCTCACATAATAAGATAAAGTCTGAATATGTTGTTTTAAATGCATGTATGCATATACATATACATTATACATACAAACACATACATGCCCATATACAACCAATTTTTGAAAAATAGTTTACCATATAAACGGAATACCAAAAAAATGAAATAATTCTTTTACAATAGAAATATCTTTTGATATAAAATGTTTTAATTCAAAACAAAGAAAGTCTAAAAAAGAAAAATATAAGTGTTAGATTGGAGTGCAATTTTGTTCACCCCCTTTAACGGGGGTGAACATCACCCTCACAAAATTGTGAGGGTGAAAAAGCAACGGAACAGTTTTTGTGAGGGTGATGTTCACCCCCATTAAAGGGGGTGAACAAAATCGCACTCTTAGATTGAGCATTCAACAACCAACCACGCTGATCTTTCATCCAACGTGGCATTTCAATGGCCACAAATGTTTTCCAAAAAGGTGGCAGTTTGCCAATTTTCTTCTAAAAAGAGGTAAATTAGATTAGTGAAAAAGTCGCGCTATTGCCACATATTATTTGTCAATTAACTTAGCAGTTCGATTTCTATCACAACTAAAAACAGCACGCCATCTCTATGCAACCCAAAGACGAGAGGAGGGAAAGCAGAGTAAAACGCAGAAATCATTAATGTAGTCATAGCCTTCTGCGTTTGTCATTTCCTTTTTGTGGTTTGTAATCATGTAAAACAGAGACACGATTCAGAAACATGACCTGTCTGTCATAAACAAAACCAAAATAGTAACAAATCAGGTGCTTGAATCCAACAATGTTCTCATATAAGAAGAACATTGTGAGTTTCGGCACCCAGAACAAAAAGGAGCACTCATCCTACTATGTGTGTACGCTATGTGTGCAAGCTAGTATGTCAACCCTACTATCACCTGTTTAATACTGACAAAGTTACCTACTCCCAACCCAGCAACCACATAAGCCTTGGCCGAAATAGCTCCAGCTCCTAGTGTATCATCATCATTCACCACTGCAAGGAAAAACCAAGCCTCTCAATAATGTAACAAAACATTGTGCCACCAAAAATTTCTTCTATTATGTATAAATCAACTGCGCTGTCTACCCAAATGTAAAGCTCAAAAAATTAAAAAAAAAAAAAAAAACACATAAAAATGGGAGGTAGAACAGGTAGGCAGGGGCCCCGGATTGTATTGTTGGGCACTATGGCAGAGAAGACAACTTAGGACAAAACATGCCATCATAAAAGGGGAAGTACAAGGAAGGAGAAGAAGGAACCAAGCCAGATAACACAAACGCAAATGAAATTAGCAATTTCTAAATGAAAATCACCAAATTCCTTGCTAGCTAAATGGTACAACCACCCATTTTGACACCTAACCAAAATTTCAAGAATGCAGACAAAAGGAGCATTTTGAATAGTTTGGTTCAAACTTCTGGTGCTCAAGCATTCAAGACGCAGAGGATGTCCCTGTTAATTCATTTAGCAATAAATTATAATATTCATAGGGAGCTCAAGACTGACATCACCTCAAGCCAATACATTTGTTACAAAGGCAACATGGAACAAGCTTTTCTTTCTTTCCTTTCTTTGTTTTTTTCTATTACATTTAACTATCTAAAAAGGGTATATCCATAGGGCATGAAACTCCCCACTTTGTGAGGATCGCATTTGTACGCAACATTCCCCTAAACTACTTTGTGAGGATAGTGAGCAGGGTTTCTAAACTACTTTGCAATTATTGGGAACAATACATCAGTATTCGATTGTATTTTCCAAGGCCCAATCAAAGCTGAAATTTTTACCCGGCTAGATGCTTTATAAATGGCAACCACAGATTGTTAATACTAATAACCTAAATCCTACCAACCATATTCAGTTAATTACATTCCTGTAGGGAACTATTGCATTTTTATTAGCAGCTGTGCATTAAGTCGTACATCTAAAACAATGGAATAGTTCTCAGATTTGGCAGGTTACATCATATCCATCTCTTCAACACTTCAAAGAAAAGAGCATAAACACTTGCAATGAACAGTTCAGATGGAATAGACATTATAGACTCTCTCTCTCTCTCTCTCTCAACAATATATATATACTGGATTTTGGTTTATCTTATCACAATGGACCAATATAGAGTTACCTAAGGAGAGGCAGAGGAGGTTGGGAAGGGTTTTATAGATGCCGGGTGTGATAGTGAAGGAGGTTCAATGTCCAAGTTGATAAGCCATCTCTATGCAGGAAACTGCATACTTGAACACATGTTTCTTTGGTAAATTCAATTTAAATTATTTTGTTCATCAACAATAACTACTCTGTTTCATTCTCTAGCAGTCGAAAGAAGCTACTAAGCCTAGCAATACAGTTGTGAATCTGGAATTCCTTTTCATGCCATCCATGAATGCTAACATTTTTGTTAAAACTAGTGGAGGAGCACATTGTCATGACCTACTCTTCCAAGCTAGGTTACATGGACTCAGGTATGGGTGTCAGATACTGGTATGTATCTAGAGGTTGGACTTGTCCATTTTATAAATTTCAGGATATGAAGATACGTGCCCAAACATAGGACACGGAGTTTGGAGATACAAGATAGAGAACAATAAATCTTACTAACCTACCCCTACACTTATTTAGTTCTATAACTAAAAATTCAGGTTATGGATTAAATAGAATTCATGAATTGATCACTATATATATGTGTGTGTGTGTGTGTGTGAGTTTAAAATGAATTCATTTTATATTTTAAACTCAATTTGAATTGAATTAATATTTTCTAAAATTATAAAAGCTACATATGTTCTCATCTAAATGATAGAAAGAATATGTGTGTGTGTGTGTGTAACTGTTAGCCTACCTGCCTTTGGAAGCTCAAATGAAAAGCCCACTCAGCAAAAAAGAAAGCCACTCTGCCAGCAGTAAGAAAGCTCACTTATTAGTTATTTCTCACTTATTTCCTTCTTATTCCTGTGACATTAAAGATGAGTTAGGGTTGAGAAAGAGAGTCGAGGTGGCGGCAGCAGCAACTTACAGATCAATTGAGAAGCTCATTGAGATTTGAGAAGACCTCCCCGGTCAAAAGTAGTCGTCAAGAAGCATTGACGAACATGTTCCTCCCAAGCCAATAACTCATTGGAAGCAACACAGTTGCAATCAAGCCAACCAAGGACGCCAACCAGCTGAGTATGGTTCGAGCAACCTAGATTTGAGCTGTGCGAACCCAGATTTGTTGTATTGAGCCAGCTATGTCAACCAAAGATATGCCTGCTCCAACTTGTATTCCATACTAGTACTGGTGCATGTCATGTCTAACATTGATACAACACCTGAAAATGTCAAGTCCGTGTAAAATAGCTTCCAAGTGTTCCATGACTGGCGCTTAGCAAAAGTCACTCCTTTGGCGAATGCTAAATCTGACTTTCAACCCTCTCAGAGATCATGCACGTGATGCAAGATGAGCTTGTGAGTTTGAGTGAATAGGATCCTTGTATCACGAGAGAGAGAGAGAGAGAGAGAGAGAGAGAGAGAGAGAGAGAGAGAGAGAGAGAGAGAGAGATCTAGGATTTCTATATATTCCAAAAACATACCAGGAAATAGAATTATCCAGAACCCTTGAAGCCCTCTAGAAGAATCCATGATGGACTAGAAAATTTTTGAAGCTTCCAATAACCTCTTGTAAATGCCTCCTTCAGTGGGATAAGAGGTTTCACCATTGCATCTTGTCGATTATGGGGTCTCCCCATTGCAAAGTGTTGCAGTATGGGGTTTCCCCATCAGCGCGATGCCATCACGAGGGGGAAAAAGTACCATTGCAATGGGGCTTTGTTTAGCTTGACTTTTGGAGATTTGAAATTTAGCTCAAATGGGTCGATCTAACTCTGGAGAGAGAGAGAGAAATTATGGTGGCAGCGACAATTGTCTTCTCCAGCAACAAAGACGGTGGCGGTGATAGGTCTATTTCCCCCTCTCTCCCCCCGGGTCGACCCCACCACTCGATTCACTAGGTTCTCCTTGCTCGAACCCAAGTAGTTCGGTGGCCAGTGACTAGCCATGGTGGTGCCTAGTGACCTGACACCACCGCCAGCCACCATCAATTTTTTCCTCTTTTTTTCTGTTTTTTGTTTTTATTTTTCTTAAATTTGGGGAGAGAGGAGAGAGAAAGATACAAGTAAGGAGAAAGCAAAAAGGGTATTTTGGTCTCTTTATCTTATTTTCAAAAGATTGGGGAGGTCACTACTATTTTCAAAACGCAAAGGGTAGTTTTTCAATTAAAACAAAACCACAGGGTGTTATTGCAACTAACCTAAAATATTCTAGCAAAATTATTTCATTCAATTTTTTTTTTATTTTATTTAGATAAATATTTTGGCATAAAATATATTTGGTTAAAAAATATTTTACTAAAACATCTTATGCTAAAAAAGAGAAGCCTTAGTCAAAAATAGTGTTTAAAATGTTTATTTATACTAGTGTCTTTTTTAGTCATTTTACATATCTACAACACAATAGTAAAATGTTAACAAATATGCCTTGCAAACAGCAAGTAATTTGGATATGGAGCAAATCTAAGTGGTAGATTTGGGTCAGATCTATAAAAGGACACTTGGGACAAACACACACATAAATGGACTGAAATCACTAATACAAGGCAAAATAAGCAAAGAAGAGATAAAACACCATCAAAGATCAAGCCATGACCGAGTGGACACTGGGTCATGGAAAACTCACAGCAATGAGGATTCTCCACTAGTCCAATGGTGAAGAACAACTACTCCAAAACAAAGCAATGATTGATCAAATCAAGCAAGGAAGGGACCAAGCAAGTGGAGAACAAGACAATGACTGAGTGGCCCCCCACTCGGTCAAGAAGAAGACAAAGCCAAGGAAAGAAAACCAATCAAGCAAAGAAAAAGCCAAGGAAAAAGCTCAACTTGGCCATGACCGAGTGCCCACTTGGTCATGTCTCACTGAAGCAAGAACTCGGCCATGATCGAGTAGGAACATGCCCATCCGTCCATCTCCATGATTGCATCACTTACTAAGTTCGGCCACGCCATCCGTTACCCCCGGGAGCCTCTTTCCATGACCCTCCCAGGGACGCACAAGAATATTTTAAGATTCTACAGAATATGCCAAGATTCCATAGAATATGCTAGGAATATGCCAGAAATATTCCATCCTAAAAACGTGGTATGGTCACCACGTGTCCCCCTCTCCTTCCTCTATAAATAGGAAGACCTCCTCCTCTTTCAGGTATGCTCACTCTACTACTCTGACTCCAATTCTTGCGCCCAAGCACTCAAAAACTAACTTAAGCATCGGAGGGTTTGCGTGGGGACCTCCATCAGCACTCCTAACCGGTTGTTCGTCTTGACAGGCCTCTCAGTCATCGGAGGGCATCTATTCATCAGCAACCACCCGTTCATCAGCAAGCCACCCGTTCATTAGCAAGCCACCCATTCATCAGGGCATCTAATCATTGCAACAAGACCCCTAGGTCTCTTGATCATCATCAGACAAGATTATCAAGATCATCTTTCCTACATTATAAATTCATTGTTGTATTTTGACAATAACACATTCATTATTTACTTTTAATATAAATAATAAAATCACTGTGCTAAATTACCAAACACTACTTTTATCAACACTGTTTTCACAAAATAATAGAATAAAGCACAAACAACCACAGGACAACAATACCAAACGAGCTTCCCACAATTCTTAGAACAATAGTATCATTTCAGACAAGAATGAAAACTGACCCTTTGGTGGAAATTTTAGTTGAAAAACAGCTAAAAATAAAATGGTTTTTTGGTGGAAAAATTTGCTTAAGTTGAAACTGTCTTTTTGGGAGAAAATCTACTTGAAAATCTGCTAAAAGCAAAACTAAAAGGATAATGAGAACTTATTGAAAATATGCTAAGGAAAAAAGTGTCCTTTCTGCTCAAAATTTTAGTCGAAGAGCTGTTATTAAGGGAAAAATTATCAAGTATGTTTATTAAATTAACATAATTTTTCTGTGGTTTTTTATGCAACTAGCATCAGTTTTGTAATTTCTACTAAAATAGCATCTGTATCCAACCTCGGCTGAGAGAGGCCCACCAGTCTGTCACGGCAGTGCTGCGACAATTAGCAACTCTCCTGATTCAACGTGAATCGAAGGAGTGTGGTGGAACAGAAAAGAAGAACGGAGAAGGAAATGCAGAAGAGAAGTAGGAGGGAGAGTAATAGAGTCTTTGATTGAATTTCTTAGATGTCTTTTACAGAAGAAGGAGCAAGCTTATATAGCTTGATCCGTGGGTGTTGCCACAGCAGATCACACCCTCTCTAACTAAGTAATTTGTCCTATTCTAGCACCTGGACACCTGATAGATTCTACCATAACAAACTAACCAGTTGGAAAAGAAATGCAAGCAAGAGAATAAAATACTAAGGCAATACAAATAGGTAATATCCGAATCTAATACAAAACTTAGCCGCAAAAATCAGATGTCTCCCTTGTTTCGTGACACAGTCTAACTGGCAGGTCTAAGTAGCATCAATTTGTTGAGCAAAAGAAAAACCCGCCAGTGACATTGGTGGGTCTTGGCTGCCAAACACTTGAGCACTCTTTTGCTAAGTTGGCAAAGACAAGCTAGAGAGACCCTCCAATTAGATGGCGGGTTTCTCTTGGCCCAAGCTTAGACAACACCTGATGCTATTTTGATATATATAATAATGTTTATTAAATAAAAAAACTCAAAATTATCTCTCTAGTATAAAGTAACTAGTTGAAAAGCTACAAAGGGCAAAATTGTCTTTCACAATGAAAATTTAGTTGAAGATGTATTATGCAGCTTTTTAGATGGAAAGTAATAAATTGGAAAAAAAAAAAAGTTATGAAAGATAAAATGATTGGTTCAATGCAAACAAACTACTCACAAAAGATGAATTTGGCCAGTTTTTGACATGGACTCAACAATCAACTATAGGAAAACCAACTAAGAGAAACTACTTAAAAGCATGAAAAAGACAAAGATAATACCACGCAACATATCCCATGTAAGTACAAGAACAAAATACAAAATCAAACAAAAGAAAGGTTGGTCATATGGAAAAAAAAAAAAAATACTTACTGGATCCAACAAATCTCAGAAGGACATGATTACACAACTGGTGGATACTCTAGGAGACATCTGGAGCTGATTGATGACCACTTTTTGCTTTTCCACATCTCTTGATGGTTTCTTAGAACAAAAAATATTCAGCCTCTCCAAAACAAGAGCGTTCTTCAGCAAAGATTTTAGCGAACATAGTTCGGTATAATTCCCATTAAAATTGTGGATGCTCACTGACTTGAGGGAGGCCAATACACATTTGGGTACCCGCTTCAAAATCAACTCCTCGCCAAAGCACACAGAAGGGTTAAATCCCTAAATGTCATAAAACATCACCCAATAAATTTATAATCCCAAAGATTATATTTGAATCCCAATGCTAACGGATCTACCTCAGCAAAAACAAAAGACTCCAGATTTGGAAAGAAGTGAAGCAAGTCCCGCAATTTTTGGATAATATGCCTTTCAATTTCCATGCTCAATTCTAAATATGTCAACTTCTGAAATATGGGAAGATGGTCCAGCACATTATCTGCAAGAAAGAGAGACTATGCAAAGGAAAACCAAAAAAAAAAAATCAGAACTCAGCTTGTCCTCGAAAAAATGCAGAAAAGGACAGTGCAGAAAAAAATTCAGCAGCAGACATACCTCAATGACACCATTAGATATTCTCATTGATTTAACATGGTTCAAGCCTCTAAGCAGCTTAACTGCCCGAGAAGCAATGTCTTTTCCCCCCTTATACAGACTTGGAACGTGAATAGATGCATTAATCAATGATGATAGATTCAAGAGACAAATCTCATTTAAGAGATAACCACTGTATGTAAAGAACAACATACTTGCTGCATCAATCTTGATCTCACAGCCATTTAGTTCATCTTCTGATCCGAAGAATGGTAGGTCATCAATTGTCAAGCTTTTCAGAGTGGGAATAGAAACCATAATGCTCTTCAGATTCATCCATTCACAGTCTAATATTGACAACTCCTGAAGGACTTGGCAGCTAGACAATAGTTTTTGGATTGAGTCATCATCCGGGAAAGTAACAAGAGCAAGATACAAGGTTTTAAGCTTCGGGAATGAAATGCAAGTTGGAAGTTCAAGGACACAATTCATTTCTATTTTCAGTGATGTAAGTGATTCACCATAAAAAACACAATGGGGCAGTGTAAAAGGTTTTTCCACAAAGAGGCAAAGGTCAAGCTCTTGAACCTTATGCTTGATTGCTGCAGAAATCCATGCATGAATACGTGATGCATCGAAGCAAACTCGACATGAGAGGCGAAACTTTTTTACATCTGCTGAGCAATTACGAAGAAGAAGCACTCTTTCAACAAAATTCATGAAACAATTCACCTCCAGTGGATACCCCCCATTCACCTCGCTTGAGTACAACAATGAGTCATCAAAGTCAATGTTAGGAACTGAGGTCCACAGATCCTTCCATCTTGTTGACAATATTGAGGTAGCAACAGTATCTTTTGTGGGAAGAAACGAGAGGATATGATGAAGAACACAGTCAGGCAAATTGCTGATCTTATCTTCACTTACATGACTGGCTTCCTGCACCTCACACAGCTTCTGGTGTTTAAAGCTATCCACTCTGACAGGCATGCCTAGAGGAAAAATTGTTGACTGTCAAAGGAAACTAAAATCATGTTAAAAGGTTTACAAAGTAATCTTGCAGATAACTAAGCCACGACAAATTACTGTAAGCATGAAAAAGGAACATTCACATAAAGCCATGGTAACAAACAGTAAACATTAACAAAAAACTTTGTCCTGTGCATAGAATTATTTATTATTTTATGATCCCAAAAAATCAAAATAGAAAACAATCTCAAAAAATCCCTATCCTTATCCCTGTCATGCTTTACTACCCAACATTCCATGCTATACAACAGACACAATCTTATGATTGTCCAAAAAAACTTCTTTTGTAGCTTTATAGCAAATTTAAAGTTGCATAAAACGCAAATAAACAGTTCTTCATTTTAACCATGCTACATTCATTCTGTGTAACATCTCAATAATCTTCTAGTTTTTTAAATCATTTAGCCAAAGATATTTAAAATGATTAATTTTTTTTTAAGAATGACTAAAATCTTCAAGTCTCACTATAACATCACTGAACTTCTATTTTCTAAACATATAGTTAATGTACTTGGATAACACCCACATGGGCAAAAAGACCCATAACGCATTACAGTTACCCATTCCCCAAAAGGGTATGGATGTGGGGAGTTACAAATTTGAAAGTGGGTAAGAGATAAGAGAAGCTGAGAGAGTTTCTTTCTCTCACCACTTGATGAAGCACACACACTAAACCCACAGTAACAGATAAAAATCAAATACACACAGGTGACAGATAAACAAATTGCCTACATCCAGAAATAATGTAGTTTGACAAATTGCCTACATCCACAGGCGAGAGAGAAACAAATTTACTATGTGAATATTGGGTTTACAAAAGGGATAAACACTTATACTGAACCCCATAATGCCATTAAACCCACAGTAACCACTCCCTAAGCTATACCTAATTAGCGTGCCTCGCTGCAACCTAATTAGCAGATATGTAGCTCTATATATAGAGAGAACAAGATAGGTCCTATATCTAAAACTCATTGAGTTTTGGATTTGACATACAAATCCTACCTCTATCAGTCTGTCATACTTTGGGTTGGGCTACCACAATTGTCATGACCCCAGGGGTAACCTCGTCATTACGCTTGTAATACCTAAGTTGTGTTGTTCCTTTTAGTTAGTGCTGGAAACGATTGTACATTTTAGTTAGACATTATAACAAATAATTGAAAAGAAGCCTATAAAGAGGCTAAGTGGAGAGGATGAGGGGCATGTGAAAAGTAATACAAAGTTTCTTTTTCCCTCTAAATTTCTCTTTCCCTCTCTTTTCTCTCTCTCAATTCTCCCTCCTCCTTTCAAATCCTCCCTCCATTTCTATTCTTCCTCTCGGTTCTTCTTTAATTCCAGAAACTATCCAAGTCTCAACCTTGAGGCTGACATTTTTGGTATTAGAGCCGACGATTCCCGATTGTGATTTGGAAGTATTAGCAGTTGACCAAGGTGATTCAGTGCAACTAATCCCAACGAACCAAGCGATTTCCAGTACTCCAGGCAAGTATATTTTGGCTGATACTTGAAGCATATTCAGGTGAGTAGAGGTGAACTCAGAGCCAAGCTGTCCTCCGCTACTAACTTGGATCTGGACAATTCAGGAAGGTGGTTACTGAAGCAGAATTCAGGTGACTGTTCAAGGCAGCATATAGTCAAATCAAATTTAGGAGGAATTCTTGGCTATTTGACCTAGGTGATTGCTGTGAGGCGAGCGATTCTCCTAGGCAACTGATGTGAGGCAATTTCGGACAAAATTCTCGTGACTTTGGAAATTGGAAAGTGAGAGTAAGCGATGCTTAGGAAGTCACAACGGAAGTGATTGAGTATCAATCCAAGACCGATTGAGTCATAGTAAGCAGTCAAGCATTCCTTGGCCTTCAACTTCCCTTGTTAGCTTATTAACTTCTATCGATTCTCAGCAAAGTCTCAAACTGCAATAGGATCGACGACTTTTGGCGACGATTCAAACAATCAACGATTCTCTGTTGCTTTGATTCCGATTGTGATTCTCAACTTAGATTTGGAAGGCGAGCAAGAAATGGTGACAAGAGTCGATTCCCATAAAGCAATTTGTGGTCCTAGGAAGTTGTTACAGAGGTCGGGCAATTGCAACTTGATTCAAACGAAGTCAGGAAGGCACAAAGGAGAAGCAGGTCAAGGGACGACCTTTGAATCTGCAATGATCGCGAGCAGATCTGGAGGTTAATAGTCCATCACGATTGTCGGCTCTGATCAGCAATTCAATTGTAGATTAGAGATATTGAATTCAAGAGAATTGAAGCAGAGTCGACCAATCCTCAGCTGTTGTGATTTTGAAAGGTGGAACAGGCTAACGATTTTAGGCTAAGAATTTTGGCAATTCATGTTCGAAGTGTGAACGCAAAGCGGAGCTAAGTGACTTTTGACTGTGATTGGAGGCAGTACCTGTAGGCATACTAGAATCAAAACTATAGCAGAAGGAACGAGATTGAGGCAATTGGAATCGAGGATGGAGGTGTTTGAGTTCGGAATGACTCAAACGCATGAGGCGGTCACCCAAAGTAGGGAGGATGTGGCTATGATTAGAGAGAGTACGCATGAGGATCTAACGGCCACACGGGAAAGTATGTAGCAAGAATTGGAAAGGTATCGGGAGACGATGGAGTAGTATGGCCAGAGGATTAATAGCATGTTTAATATGATCATCCCTCCCTAAATTCTAGTTACCACCGAAATTTCCCCCTCGGGCAGTCTCCGATCTGGGCTTGTTCGGTCAAGGCATCCTCCCCAAGCCGCAAGAAGTGACAAGGATGGAGGAGATGCCAGACATGGAGAAAGGAGCTCAAGTAAAGGAATTAACCCCTCATACTTCTAATTACACTCCTATGCTAAGGTTGGAGATACTATTGTTTGACATATCAAAGCCAAGGTGGTGGATCCACTAGTGTGAGCGTTATTTCCAATTTTACAATGTGGCTGAAAACCAGAGGATTAACTTGGCAACAGTCTATCTGAATGATACGACTGATTCTTGGTACCAAGGGTGGAACAAGTCTAGAGGCATTGAACCCAGGTGGATTGATTTTGCTGAGGAATTGTGCAAACGTTTTGGAGAGAGAAACATGATGGATATAATCGAGGAATTTAACAAGCTGAAGCAGGAGGGATTGGTAGCTGACTATCAGGAAGTTTGAGGAGCTAGGGGCTCCAATGTGGAGCTCCCAACCATCTCTCACAGAGCAATATTTTGTGTCAACCTTTATTAGTGGCCTCGAGGATGAACTAAGGTCCATGGTTAAGATGATGATGCCTGCTACAATGAGAGAGGCGATAGAGAAGGCGAGGTTACACAAGCTTGTTTTAGAAGAAATCTTTAAAAAACACAGAATCCCACCAAGTAATAATCCTCCCACTAGTTAGCAGTTAGAAGGAAATCATGAGGTTTACTCTAACCTTAATGCAGTCAAAAATTCTATGTTAGAACAGAGGAGGTAGCTAGGATCGTGCTATAAATGCAGAGACAAATTCCATCCAAGCCACCAATGCAGAAGACTGTTACTGAACATGGAAGGACTAGATGAAAAAGAAGAAGATGAAGAGGTAGTTCTCCAAGAAGAAACCGGTGAGTGCAAGGTGATCACCGGGAATAAGTTGCAGAAATTATTACAGAAACGGACTCAAGAGTCACCGTTGCATTCTATATAGGCCTGTTGAATTCGAAGAAAGAACTAAAGCAGAGGAAGAACATTCAAAGGCTGCGAACATTGCTACACTTCAACTCCTCAATGAGGAAAAGCACGAGATAAAGAAAGAGAGAAGGATATGACAAGTAGTGAAAACAAGGATTGGGGACAAGAACTTTCTTAAAGCGGGGGGGATTGTCATGACCCTAGGGGTAACCTAGTCATTATGCTTGTAATACCTAAGCTGTGTTGTTCCTTTTAGCTAGTGTTGGAAACTATTGTACATTTTAGTTAGACATTATAACTGAAAAGAAGCCTATAAAGAGGCTAAGCAAAGAGGATGAGGGGTATGTGGAAAGTAATACAAAGTTTCTTTTTCCCTCTAAATTTTTCTTCCCCTCTCTTTTTTCTCTCTCAATTTTCCCTCCTACTTTCAAATCCTCCCTCCATTTCTATTCTTCCTCTCGGTTCTTCTTTAATTTTGGAAACTATCCAAGTCTCAGCCCTAAGACTTGACAACAATCAAAATTCAAGACAATATTAACATGAACTCATTGTTCCAAGTTCATCAAAACTTCTATTGCATATATTCAATATAATGTCACGACCTAGATGACTTAGGAAGTTATTTTTTATTTCAATTGTTATGTCTTTATTTAGTTGTTATTTACAGTTATGTTTTAGGAGTGGTGGGTATTATTTACAGTTAATTTACAATTATGGAGTAATGGCAATTATAGAGTAATGGGCAAGTAGTGGAGGAGTAGTAACCGCTTGGTATAATCTATTGGTTAGCTTTATATATAAAACCATAACCCACAGTGCCGAGTTATGAATGAATTGTCAAGAAGTTATTGAGGTCTCTCATTCCCCCCCTATTGTTCTCTCTATTTGTCCCTACTTTCTGTCAGTATCTCTCCTTCATTTCTATATGTTCTCCCTATTATTTTGTCAGTTTTCTCACATTTCTGTCAGTTTTCTCCCTCAATTCCAATTCTATCTTCAAAAGAAACATCAAGTTAGGGCTAGGGTCCTGACATATAACATCAAAAACTTGGCCATTAAACATGTTTAGCAAATTAGTTTTCTGCCCTAGTATTCATTCTCTGCGAGCTGTATTATATTTGATCATACTAATAACTCATTTGAGACTTCCTTCATGCCTTGTCGTAGCAATCAATCACTAGCAATAGGAAAGAAAAAACCAAACCAACTTAAACTGCCAAATCATCAAACTGCAAAAGAAGTGGTCAGTTGTAGTTTGGCAATTTTAAAGACCACCCAAAGTGGTTTAGTTAGGGTTTTGAGTATCGATAAACCGCCAAATCAACAGACTGCAAAAACTAAGTTTCCTATAGTTTAATTTTTTATTGAGGCACAAAACTATGAATTTTAGTTGATTGTGAAGTAAAATAAAAAATTCACAATTTTTGGTTTACTGATTTGGAATAAAGCCTTGGAAATAATCAAAATGCCATCAACTTTTTTACCTCACTTCGACCCAAGATAAAAAATATCATTATTGTTGGTATATGTGCTTCCTATTTTTTTTTTTTTAGTTACTGCTAATTGTTATAATTGAAACTGCCCAAACCACTAAGCTATGGTTTGGGTGGTTTCAAACATATGACGGTTTGGTTATGATTTGAAATATAGGAAAACTGTCAATGGTCGTTTGGTTCGAGCTGCACATTCCAAACCGACAATTGCACATCCCCATCAATCACAGTCAATCCCACTTTTTCTTCAGATAGTCGTGTACTTTGATCATCGATTTTCAATCAACAACAGCAATGGCAAAGAACTATTTCCAAATTGACGTAAAAATTAGACGACCAAGAAAATTCATGCCTTCCAGACCAGCAGCTAAAGTTAGAGACACTAACAGGAAACAACAAAGGTTCAAAAATTACATCCTTTCCGCAAAAAACATAGTGATTGTTGAACAAAACGAGTTGATCGCGTCGTATCAATCAATCCATCACCAAAACCACCGAAGCAAAGAAACAAACACATCAAAATGTTAAAGAAAACACCAGGGCAAACCTTATCAGAGACTGGCATTTCGACTAGTGGCGCCCACTCAGCCACGCGAACTCGGTGTCCGTCGCTTCTCTCGAACGTCCCCTGTGGAGGAAAACAAGGTGCTGCAATGGCGGTGACAATATGAGTGAGAGTGAGAGAGAGAGAGAGAGACTTTTGGCGTTTCGGACAAAAGACAAGAAGAGGGAGAAGGAACGTCGAGACGATACAGCACAGGGGACTTTAGGCCTAGGGCTCTCTCGTCTATGCCATCCGGTTTGCTTGTGAGAGGCGCGTGAACACGGACTATTGTGATCTTCCTGTTGTTTCCTTGCTCGAAGTCTCATCATTGTACAGGAGCAGTTTTAAGCACGGGGGTAATTCCGTCTTTTGATGAACACCGCTTGTTTTTTGTTGAATTTCTAAGGGCTAAATGCCAAATAAGTTTTACCTTTTATTTTTAAAAATATCAAATAAATTATTATATTCTTAGATTTAAAATTAATTTAGCTCTTATATTTAAAAAATATTAAATAAATTTATTACATAAATAATATTTAAATGCTCAAATTTAATACTTTAATTGACACTCTATATTAATATTTTTTTATAATATATAATATAAAAAATAAAATATTATTATTAATATAAAATATCACTATGTCAAATATAAATATATAAATAATATTTTTAAAATTATTATATTTTTAAATTTAAAGTCACGTTAACTATTCTATTAAATATATTTTTAACATATTTTTCCCCAGGGACCATTTCGTCATTATCAAAGAGATTGGGCTTCTCGTTGGGATGGGCCATACACTGGACCCGGCCCACTTTCCATTTCAATAAAGAGGTATTGCAATTCAATCAAAATCCTATATTTTGGTGGCATTTCGCCGGCCGTGAAGACAAGAAATGCTTTTCCGGCCGTCAACAACAAACATGATATGATGAAGATGGCCAAAGTTACATCCACTTAGTCATGTGGCCAAAGTTATTGATAGTCCTTAGATAGAAGTGTTGAGCCGTTCACCCATCAATTAAGCTAAACTCATATAAATCATTTATTGTAATAAATGAGTCGTGCTAACTCAATCCAATTATATAAAATTCTACTAAGTCAATGTGTGACTTGAGCCCCCGCTCGACTTGGCACAACCAACCAACATATGGCATGACTAAATACAAGTCATTTTCCTAGTTTGAAGAAATTTTTTTATAAAATATAAAAATTAAAAAAAATTAATGTATCAAATAATCTTTACAATAATTTAAGATATGGAGTTAATATTATATTCAATATTTAATTATTTAGCCATTACATTAAAATATTTTTTTTTTGTAAATAAAAAATGGATTAAACAAAAAAAATCGCACGATTACAATAAACATCAGGGGCATGCCTTGTCAACACGAAAACTACACAAACTTAAAAATAGTAAATTAGGAAATAATGGGAGTAGTAATGTTACAACATAAATGTCTCAAATAGGCAAGATAGAAAAAAAACAGAGTAGCTCTATGGGGACCCTTTATATGAAGAGGCCTCCAACCAACAAAAAAAGCCTCAACCCCAAAATTCATCACAAAATTCTTGAACAAACCCGCATTCTCACAAAGACAATAAAAAACAAACTCTTGTACCATAAGATTAGTAGCATCTTAAGAGATATCATGGCATAGAAGAAAAAAAATGACAAAAAAATGCAAGAGGCACATAAAACGAACAAAAGCTAAACCTTGCAGAGTACAAAGAGCATTGAAGCTAACTGGGACCAAACTGAGGTTTGAATCGAGGAAGTTAACTGAAAAATGGAGCATTCATTGTCGCAAAAGCAACGACTATTGCACTCTTGACAAATGAGATAGACAATTGCTTGAAGTGTAAGCCTCCCCTCCACCATCCACGGGAATTTGCCATGCCATTTATGAGCTTTCATGAGAATCCCGCGAGACTAGCTATGCCAAGACTAGGCAAACTTCACCTGACATCTAAGAAGAGAAATAGCTTGCTAAGAAAAAGAACAAACAAAGAACAAATAGTTGTGGCTCTTAGAAGCCTGCGCAAAGACAACACCTATTAGGAAAATGCATATATAGATTGAGATAGTAAAGAATGGACAGACACTTCTTAATAGCAAGCCAAATGATAAAAACATAGAAAGAGACTACTGACCCATGCCAAACAAGATGATACCAAGAGACCTTGTCATACTTATTTTACAAGGCCCTCATGGCAAAATGACAAAGAAGACACTACTAGTGCTTAGGAGCCACCGAGGGTGATTAGGGGAAAAGATGTGTGGAAGGCCCAACATCGAAGAAAAAAGGAGCTAAAGAGTTTAAGTGGACCTGAATCAAGCCAACACAAAGCGCCTTGCACAATAATGTCACACTCTGGCAAGGAAAATACACATTGACTTCACATTCCTCTTGAAAATTTTCTTCTCACTTTCATACTATCCAAACAAAGTATTAATGGGAAAATCCATCACAATTTTATATTATAATTGCTTATCGTTTTAATTGTTGGGCTGACAAGTGTGACTGCATATATAAGAACGGAACATAAATCCATCTTGAATTAATGCTATAGAAATTGGAAACATTAATGTTGCTTCCATGATTCCACCAGAAAAAAAGTCAATAAGTTGAAGAAATATCTACTAATTATTGGGCCGTGAAGGGTAATGAACCATTGATTTTTTGCCTTGCCATATTTTTAATTATGCTCCAAGATTTGCAAATCTTGTTGCTCACTAATATTCTTATAAATTCAACCAACTTGCTTTCATCATTAGATCTACATGAGAGTGGCAATTTTTGTCATTTTTTCTTGATTACGAGTTGGTTTTCGCAATTCTTGATCCTAAATTTTTTTATGATTCACACGACCTTCAAAAAGAAGGCGAAGTCCTATCCCCCGATAAATTATTTAATGATTAAGTGAGTCACAAGACTTGAAATAAATTAAGACAATAATAATGCTATTAATTAGATATCTAATTCTTAAAATTTGTACTTTTATATAAGCACATGATAGAACCAGTCAAGAGCAATGATAATATCGCGTAAACATTTAAATATAATCTTGGTAGATGACCATAATCATGTTTCATGAAGAGTTAGATTTGAACCCACAAAATGGCTTTAATGAGAAGTGATGTAAGCTTAGGTCAGATCTTTTATTTAGGTCAGATCTTTTATTTAGATTTGGTACTCCTCTCAAGTCAAATATTAGCTTTTTGACCTCGAATCTATCTATGATCTTCACTAGTCTTGGCCCAGATCCATTTGGCTATTTTTTTTTCTTAAAATTAGGATTTTTTATTTGACAAAGTTAAGGAAACACTATTCTCGTGTAGATATGGTCAGAAAAAATATATACCAATTACAAAATAAGGTGACACGTATAAATATAACAGTTTAATTAAAATGAATAATATGAAATAATTTTAACTATTAAATTTATTTTTATTTATAGAACATTAAATATTAGGTCGATTGAGATAAAAAAGTTTGTATTGAAATTAGAAGAGTTGCTAAGATAAAAAATGATATATCACAAATAATTTCTGTAAATAATCCTCACAAAATTTATAGTAGATTTTGTTATATCATAGACAAAACCTCCAAAAAAGCCTAAAAGTCCAAAATAATATTTTAGACTAAAAATGTATAAATTTTTTCTTAATAAAGGGTCTCACGCAACGCACAAATTGAATAACTCCAATATCTACAAATCTCCTTAAGGGTCTCACAAAAATGATAGATATTGTCCTTTAGGAATTATAATAAAATCTTGGTATAAAAAGGTAAATATTATCTATTAAAAATTATAATTTTGATAAAATATTAGAATATTAAGATAAACATTATCTATGAAAAATCCCAAACTAAAGAGATTTAGAGTTGCCCATTCTAGAAAATGTACGCCTCTTATACTGGTGAAAATTTTGTTCTAAAATTTTCAATATTTTTAATGTTTGATTTAAATATCAGAGTGTTTGTTCGAAAACTTTCTCTGGCTCTCAAACTATTTTCTTTCTTATAGATTCAAGTGGTCAAATAATGACGAAACTAATTAAACAAATTTATCATTATATCTTGAAAACAATAATTTTATTTAAAATTAATAATAATTCATAAGAATTCTACATAAAATTTAATAACAGATTTACAAGGGTTAATTTGGATGACAAGCTAAAAGTCAGAAGTCATCTTCAAAGTAATTCATAAAACGCCAATTTACAACTTCAAGAATTTACTTACATAAATATAGCTAAATTTATTATTTTTATATTTTATAATAAATTGATCACTTTATTTTAATTTTTATCATCTTAGTTACTAAACTTTGATTTTTGATAAATTTCAGTATTTCTTTTAATTTTTTTTTGTCAAAATCTACTAATGAAAATTGGCATAAAACATATTAATATAAATTCTAAAATTACTAATATATTGTAAAATATATTTGATTTTTTTATAAACTTCAATGTTTCTTTTGATTTTTGATAAAATATATTAAAATTAATCTTATCTTCACAATTAAATACTCAACTCCATCAAGTTAACTTTGTATTTCATTCAATTTTGAATCTAAAATTTTCAACTTTATAATAACGGATTTACTCAATCGGATATAAAACTTAAGCTAACTCATATTTTAAAATTCGTTTCATCAATTTTATAAAGTTTTTAAAACTAATCACGATGCCTTCCATCCCCTAAAATGGTCAAAATTCAAGGGAGATGAATTTTAATTTTTTTAAAAAAATTACAACTAAATTACCGAAACCCAAGAAATGTCAATCAATGTATTGAATATCTTTCGGTAATTACACTTATTTTGGATGAACATCCTTGAAATAAATGAAAATAACGTGTTTGAAAAGGTAAACAAAATAATTATGTATGTGACAAAAATTTAAGTCCAAGACATGTAGTGTCCTTGTCCTCTTAGCTGAGAAGGTTGGTTTGGTTGAAATGTCTTGAAAAGTAGGCTGGCCTTGTTTATGTATTATGGATTCAGGGGTGGACCAATGTCTTGAAATGTCTTGGCCAACCATTAATTTTGACCTACACTCAGGGATAAATTTGAAAACTCTCCCTCTCTTGCTCAAGCGCCTAACCATCCACCCCCCTTACCCTCTTCCTCTCGCTCACTGTTGACTGTTTATTTCTTGCTCTCACTGACTTCATACCTCTGTCGCATCGTCGTTGAAGTTGATCGTTTTACTCAGTCGCTCTTGCTTGTTGCTTCTTTCCAATTCTATCACTCGTCGCCTCAACTTTGGGCTCACCCTCGTCGGCTCGCCTCCTCTCGATCAATGCTTGCGACTTGCCTTTGTCGACTCTCCCCTTGATCACTCACCTCGTCCGCTGAAAAATTTTGCTGACTCTGCTCCTTTATGGATCATTTTTAAGTTTTGTTGAAAAATAAATATGAAGTATATATCATTGTGAAATCATTTTCAACAATTAAGAGTTGGCCGGCGAGACACGTCTGTCCGCGTCAGAGACTGCATATGTGCAGCAGAGCAGCCACGTGAAAAGCAATTTGCCGTGCACGTGCAAGACTGCCCACAGCTTGACAGAGAACGAGGCGCAGACCCACAGATCGTGTCCTCCTGGTAGGACCAAACTTAATACCACCAGAGACAGAGATGCTCGTTAGCCGACATATCAGCTCGTCCTTAAATACTTTGACCTTAGGCTGCATTTGATTGGAGGGTAAAAATGAAATTTGATTGGAGCGTAAAAAATGAGATGAAATTTTAATTTTATAGGATTTTAATTCTTATTTTCACTCCTTAAGAATTTTAATTATTTGATTTTTAAAAAAAATTATTTTTTGAACTAAAATAAAATTTAAATTTTATAAAAAAAAATTATTTGATAGAATTTCTTAAAATTTAGATAGAAAGTAAATTTCACTCTCATTTTTTAACTCTATCAAACGCACTTTTAAAATTTTTAAATTTTTTCTTTTTATCTTGATAGAACAAATCCAGAAATCGAAGCCTAACATGAGTGTGGCCTAGGTTAAATTTAAAATTTTAAATAAAAAATATACATGTACATTTGAGTTGATTTTAAATAATAATTTAAATTTATTCAAGATATAATAAAATAAAAATATAAATTTAAAACATTTAATATAAATACGCAAATAATTCTAAAAGTCTAAAAAACAAAAACATTATCTTTATCACTTGTTCATTATTTAATGTCTTCTTTTATGGATTGTCCGTCACATCTATGTCCAAATAAAGGAAAATACATTTGAATGTAAGTTACATGGTTTAAAGATATTTTTTTTTTTTACATAAGATACGTTACATGGATAATCAATTTCATCAATTTAATAGCATCAAAATTTAGTAGATTGCACAATAGGATGAATTTTTAAAAAATAGCAACTGACCTATGCAAGACTATTTTTCATATTATATTAATTATTGTTCAACATAATGCTATATAATTAAGTATTTTCACGTTAATTGTGTAAATAAAATGTTCATACCCCTGTATCTTGATTTATATTTGAAGAAAAATTAAAAAAATATTTATATCAGTGTCAACTTCTGACTCCTTATTTGTGATCAGGAAGTGCCTAGTAATATTTTCCTAAGCCTTTAATGCTTTTGGAGCATTTGACTTTTTTCTAAATATTTTATTTATTTTTTTCTATTTTGTCTCTTTTTTTTTTGCTTTTTCTCTTTTTTTCACTAGCACATGTGATACACGACTTGATAACAGCAACCTCATGTCATCTTCTCGACAGTTTCCTCATCGTCAACTAACTATTGTAATTTATCGTATCCTTCGTCTTTTCCTATTTTGCCTTATTCCTTTCTCTTTTCCTCTTATATTCTTCTTTTATGGCCAAAATGCTACTGGTGTTGTCGGTTTTATGCTTTGCCAAATTGGTTTTTCCAACGAAGTATATTTTTCAAAAACCCTCCTTAATTGCCACTAAACCATTCTTAGAAAATCTTTCTTTCCCCCTTCCCTCCTGTAACACCCCGTCTCGTCAGGCGTGTCACTATAAGGGTATTCCTGGGATTTCTTTTTTTTTTTTCTTCAAGTTTAACACACGCGGTATATCAAGAACAATCTTCACATGCAGATACAAAACTCCGCAAACCCCAGCCCTGCCCGTTTAACTATCAAGATCAATAATCTTAAACTAAACGAGTCTTAATACAACGCAGCGGATACATTAATACCAAAACACCAAAGTTCTTACATTGTATTTCCATGGAAAAATATGTAATACAGATCAATTGATAACATTGCTAATACACAACTGTTCATTTACAACCTGTAATACATACTAAACCTCCAAACGTTACAACAACTAACAAACTAAGCACCATTGGCCTTCAATCGGCCACATTCTTGCTCTCGCAGCAGTCCCTGGCTGGAACATTAAACGTTCCAGGGGCATAGCCCAAGTTAGATGATAAACATCTAAGTGATGGCATAAAACAGTTTATACAATGCATGAGAGACACACGAGCATGGCATACTCAGACAACGAAAATATGCAAGACACGTCTAACTTGAGAAATTCCCTGACACACTTAATCCCCGGGTGCCCTACCGTGTCACTCGGTTACCAGTCCCGGATGCCCTACCGTGTCACCCGATCACCAGTACTGGCCCCGGATGCCCTACCGTGTCACCCGATCACCAGGACTAACTGTGTCCCATTCTCAAGAAGACTCCATCCCGTCCCATACAGAAAACAACATTGACACGAATATCAATACCCCGATGATATGAAAATCACTCGCCATGCACCGACTCTTTTGTAAGTAAAAACAGTTAATGCAATGTTTCACATGTTCAATATACAAATGATGACATAAATATGTAAGTGAAACGCATAAGCATAGCATCTTGAGTCCTAGTGAGACCGCTCACCCGAGCTCACAACACTCTTACCAATACATTCCCAAATAAGGGTAAAACTAGAGACAAACCACTCACCTTGAAGGAAACTCAAATGCCTCAAATCTTGTGCTGAACCTCAACTTTTGTGCAACTCCTCAAGTTTTTTTTTACCAAACCACCTCCTTACACGTCCTCACGCGCTACCCAAGTGCTCTGCGCGTGTGATGCTTCGCATATGCTTAAAAAGCCCTCTATATACTAAACGTGAAGCGCTCTTATCTGGCATGAACTTCTCACAATTTTGAATGAGAAACCTTTGGTTATGAACCCCTATTTATAGGTTTTGGAAACTTAGCCACCAAGAAACATATATTCTGCAATCATTTCAAATATTTCAAAATCTTTTATAATCATTCCAAATCTTCTAAAGATCTTCTGCAATCATTGTAAATCTTCTAAGATTTTCTATAATCATTTCAAATCTTCTAATATCTTTTGCAATCATTCCAAAATCTTCTAATATCTTTTGCAATCATTGTGAATCTTCAAAGATATTATATAATCATTACCAAATATTCTAAGATATTCTGCAATCATTCCAAATCTTTTAAGATTTTATATAATCATTACCATATCTTCTAAGATATTCTACAATCATTCTAAATCTTCCAAGATTTTATATAATCATTGTTATCCAAATCAAATCTTATTCAAATCATATCCAACAAAATCTTATCCAATTAAATCTTATCTAAATCTTATCTTACCCATAAAGTCATCATGAGCCTTCATCTTATCTCTAACGTCATCATAAGACTTCATCTTATCTCTAATATCATCATGAAACTTCATCTTTATCACTAAGGTCATTTATGAGGCTTTTCCTATATTTTTCAAATGCCCCTAATAAAAAGGTTTCAATAATTACACTTTGACCTGAACTTTTGGGTAATTGCACTTTAACCCTTTTCAACATAGTCCCCGGACTAATTTTTAATTGCATTTTAGTCCCTAAAAAAATGGACTAATTACGCTAATGCCCCTAATTTTTAGGTAAATTACACTTTTACCCCCACCCTCAAAATTACGATTTTACCCCTGGCTCAAAAACTGAATTTCTCTTTAAAGACCTTTATAACCCTTTGAAATATCCTAAAACACTCTCTTTAAAATTCCGAAAAAATATCGTTTCGATCTCCCTCTGTCAATTTCGAAAAAACTGTACTTAGGCCCGAATCTTCGTTTTGGCTACAAACCTTTTTGTTTCTTCCAAAAACTACTGAAGGGTTACTCTATATGCCAAATATGAACTTCCTCGGGGTTCCATTGACTTCCCAGATGCCTCGTACGATAATTCGGTATTTCAGCCTAAATCACAATTGTTTTTCTAGCTGTACCAAGAACCGTTCTCGATCCAACTTCTTTTGATGTCTAAAATCATAACTCGTATTACTTGTCGATACTATACCATTCTTCTTGGCTATCTAGGGTTCGGGGTACTCCCTTTGGTTGATTTGGTCGCTTAAGACTGCGATAGTGATCCTTAAAGCCTCATTCTTTCGATAATTCCATTTATACCCTTCATAAAATGTCATTTATACCCTTAAGGATTTTCCTGGGTATTACATTCTCCCCCCCTTTAAGAAATTTCGTCCTCGAAATTTTGTCTGTGATAATTGTATCACCACTATTACTTATGACTCCCAATTGAAATGTCATAGATACCACTCCTAATCCTTAGCAATCATTCATAACTTACATTCTAACATGATCCATGCTTACCAAACATCTTACTTATTTTCCCAGAATATCCCGTTGTAGCTCCATATCAGCGGCTACTCAACTCCCAAAATGATTTATAAACCCAGTACCATTCTCAATCGTGTTCCCAAAATATATTTTTTCTGGCTCCTAAATCTCCCAACCCAGTGATCACACCAAGATTGAACTAACTCGGCTGCCATGATGGCACAGAAATTGATAACATTGAACTTACCCAGCGTATCTTTTTCTCAATTATCTCGATCGCATATTATCTTTAGAGATAATTTCTCAGTCTCTTACGGCTGGTCATGCAAATTATCCACTTAGCTCTCCCAAAAACGCAATTTCTCTTATAATAGCTTAACATCCTGACATGTTACTACTTCTCTTCCAAACACTATCCATTAATCAGATTAATCTATTTCAACCCAGAACTCCCATGTCGTTTTATTTATCGACAACTTTCCATACTTATACACGTCCTTCATTTGTGGCTCCTCAACTCAGTATCGCTAAATGTTCTATTTCATCTAAACGGTGCTTTCCATATTTCTCCACATGAGAAATAATCTCTTTATTGGCTTAAACAAAATCCCTATTATCCTCGATTCTTGGAATAGATTTAATCTCGTCCTTCTTAAGTGATCTAGTTTTCACACAACTCCTTAAATGAAAACCTTATTGGACAACTTTTGGTTCTCACCGAGTCTTTAGCAACACCTAGCATAACTTTAATAACTTAGCCTACTGTCTTACAATCCAAATAAAATTTTCGTAGTGAAACTAGAAACTCACGTCTTCCTTTATAACAACTTACTATATGTTTCCTCAAATCATAACACGTCTCTCGGAAGGAAAAACACTTTCGTTTACTTAACAACTTATAACCTACCATATCTTTATGTTGACTTCGTCTCATTCTATAGACTAACTCGTGTTCTTGAGAGTTCCAAAATATATTTGCTATTGCTCTAACCTTTAATATCACCAAAGGTAAGATTCAAAATAGTTAAATTGGAGCCAATTACTCACAATTCCTGAGGTGCGTATTACTAGTCACACGAGACTAAAAGTTAAGTCAATAACTAGAGTTAATTTTTTTTTTCCAGATGCCACATCTGAGAAACACATTTTCCTAAGCAAGTTCATAACACATGTCTATATTAGGGTTCGTTCCATTCCTAGCTAGAACCTATCCCGACCTATGAACACAATTACTGTTTCACCACAACTCCCAAATTTCTCGAATGCACTCGTCACCTCTTAGTAACCTTAATTTTACGAATTTCTGTCGTGGATGCAATTATCTTAGAAGAATCCTTCAAATCTCTGTTAACAGCTCATCAATCATTATTTTGTCCCTCGATATTACATTTCCTTCTTCCGATTCTCTTTTGGTTATTGACTATCATAACCCACATAGAAATTATCCCACTTAGATCACAATCCAAACCTTCAATCTTTTCACCATGATTAAGAATCCTACCACGATGCTCTGGTCCCTTGGAACTTGGACTCTAAACCATACATAACATCCTCAGTGTCGCCCAAACTTTGGCACCTGACCGTCTCCACAGTTCACTGTGTTGCTCCGACTCGTAGGTATCACACCCCAAACCGCGAGCCAACCACCAGTCCTCTGCCTTGGTCCCTAGGCTCAGATCCATTGTTACAGACCAACACCAATGGTGTTATCGTTACGCTAGAATTCCTCATTCCATCTCTGAGAGCTACAGTGGTTCTATTGGTACTAATCCAAATCCCTGATCTTTTGGATTCCTAATGTTCTTTTCCAGAGTAACACTTAATCGTATCGAGCACCCGTATCCTAACCATTCCTAAGACTTCAGATTTCTTTCTCACAACTTAATCTCTTTTACTTTCCAAATTTGTCACGCACGTGACGGAACCTCGCCCTCCTGTTGCTGCTCTTGCAAACGTTCATAATTTATCAAACACTCCAACATCAATTGTATTTCTAGTTTATCATTTTCTTAACTTATACTAGATCGTTCAACCATATTCTCGTCATTGCCGTATGCTTAATCTATCACAAAATTGGCTTAGAAATTCCATTTTCCTTATATGTTTATTTCACGATTGACTTTCAACTAACACTCACTATGCAGGTCATTATGTCAATCATTCTTATTTCTTTGAATCTATTAGGACCAAGTTCAATTTTGTTAAGACCTAATTAAATCCCAATTACGAGCTTAATCTAATTTTAGCAATCCTATCTCATTGCGTGACGCCTTAAAACTCAAGCCAAGACTTTTATGACTACCCCTCGGTCCTTGACAATCATTGTTATGCTAACTATCATCTTTTGAGTTTGAATCTTCTTAAATCGGCTAGGATCATTTCAAGCTTATAATATAATCGTCTCCGCAAGTTGAAATACCATTTTATCTCCAAGTATATACAGTACGCGTAAATTTTCTTTTAGCAACCTCAATAGTTATACGCATAATTCCCTTACCCTAAGATTTTTCTAATTCCCAAGGTTCGTTTTAAATCACAAATCTCTAATCTATCGTTGTTCTTTATATTATTTACAATCTCAAAATCATCAAGTATGGTTCCATTTTACAAATTCTCTATAAGCCAAAAGATTCTTTCAACTACCAAGGGAAAATTCTAATCCTTGAAACATGCAAACTTTATGTTTTACATCCTAATAACTTTCGATTGTACGTTGATCCTAACTATGACTGGTTTACAATCGATCCCTCATTGTCTAGTAGTGACCATTAATAAGGAAATTAGATTGAGATTACATTCTAAGATTTCATGCGAAAGGAAAATTCTACCTAGAGCACCTTATACAAGCCAAATACTTCCGAGAAAAACTTCTAAACACCTTAACAAGAATTCGATCCTCGTTTAGTTCCGATTTGTTTTCCTCGTCTGATCCTAACTAATATCCTCGATATAGTTCTCTTTTCTGTCATCTCCCAAAACTTTCATAAAACTTAAATCTACGCCTTAACTCTCTTTGTCCTTGAATAACATATGACTTGTCCCTATGAGTCGTTTTCTTAAGGTATTATTTCCTTCTTTCATCAATTCCGATTTTTCTATCTCAATATCCCCATCAACACTTCCGGATTCCTAAAATCCTCAAGCTCTGTTCTCTAAAGCACTTATTGAATCTTCCTGAGTTTCTTATTGGGTCGTTCCTTAGGATCCTCGATCTATACCAAGTCATTCTTTCCCTTGAATCCTTATACCATTCGATCAAAACCTGACTTTCAATTAGGTTGTGTCATATCAAACTAATCGTCCACAACTTGTTTCTTCTTAATAACCACCAGTTATCCCAACATTTAGTGAGATTGATTTTAACTAATGATCTCCAATCTACGGTTTCCAAATCTTACGAATCCTCAGTTATGGTTTATCGAACCAACCTTACATTCGACCCATATTGTTCAATACTAACTTCCAATCCAACGTTTCATCACTCAGCAAAATCTAGTATTCTCCAATTAATAATTTCAAAGACTTCAACTGACAAACCCCCCCCAAATCTTCAAGTAGGGATTTTGTCTTTATGATCTACCAGTTCATTTCCCCTAAGTCTCCATTCGAGATTTTCACTAGTTAGCCCTAACTGAATCCGTTCTTTTAAGTCCTCAATTCGGATATCTAACTTAACCTTAAGATCTTCAAGTCGTTCTTCTTTCCCATGCCCTTAGATCTTCAAGTCGTTCTTCTTTCCCACGTCCTTGACAGGTTCTCCTAATAATCTCCGTTGTTTCGCTTATCTTTGTTGGGGCATGACACCACCATCATTTAACATGTCCCAAACGGGAGGGTACTTAAGACGATTCACTAAGATTCTTCCGAAAGAGATTTTATGCTATACTTCAAGTTGTACCAGTATCACCAAAGTATTTATTCCTCAAAGGTTTTGGATCATATATCTCTTTCATTTCGACGACCCTCTTCACTAGCTTCCTAATTTCCAAAAGATGTGAATAGAACTTGTTCGTCTCCCCTTGACGCTGAAAGTATATTCAAATTGAAAACCTCAAATTTCACCTTTATAGAGTCTTCATACCATTTTCGACTATGTTTCGAATGTCTCCTAGAATCCATAATCCCGTTCTAAGTTCTCATTCAATAGTTCTAACCATGCTAAGTTCAACAACCTAGCCAAATCCTCCTAGGGTTTTAACCTAGGGCTCTGATACCAATTGTAACACCCCGTCTCGCCAGGCGTGTCACTATAAGGGTATTCCTGGGATTTCTTTTTTTTTTCTTCAAGTTTAACACACGCGGTATATCAAGAACAATCTTCACATGCAGATACAAAACCTCGCAAACCCCAGCCCTGCCCGTTTAACTATCAAGATCAATAATCTTAAACTAAACGAGTCTTAATACAACGCAGCGGATACATTAATACCAAAACACCAAAGTTCTTACATTGTATTTCCATGGAAAAATACGTAATACAGATCAATTGATAACATTGCTAATACACAACTGTTCATTTACAACCTGTAATACATACTAAACCTCCAAACGTTACAACAACTAACAAACTAAGCACCATTGGCCTTCAATCGGCCACATTCTTGCTCTCGCAGCAGTCCCTGGCTGGAACATTAAACGTTCCAGGGGCATAGCCCAAGTTAGATGATAAACATCTAAGTGATGGCATAAAACAGTTTATACAATGCATGAGAGACACACGAGCATGGCATACTCAGACAACGAAAATATGCAAGACATGTCTAACTTGAGAAATTCCCTGACACACTTAATCCCCGGGTGCCCTACCGTGTCACTCGGTTACCAGTCCCGGATGCCCTACCGTGTCACCCGATCACCAGTACTGGCCCCGGATGCCCTACCGTGTCACCCGATCACCAGGACTAACTGTGTCCCATTCTCAAGAAGACTCCATCCCGTCCCATACAGAAAACAACATTGACACGAATATCAATACCCCGATGATATGAAAATCACTCGCCATGCACCGACTCTTTTGTAAGTAAAAACAGTTAATGCAATGTTTCACATGTTCAATATACAAATGATGACATAAATATGTAAGTGAAACGCATAAGCATAGCATCCTGAGTCCTAGTGAGACCGCTCACCCGAGCTCACAACACTCTTACCAATACATTCCCAAATAAGGGTAAAACTAGAGACAAACCACTCACCTTGAAGGAAACTCAAATGCCTCAAATCTTGTGCTGAACCTCAACTTTTGTGCAACTCCTCAAGTTTTTTTTTACCAAACCACCTCCTTACACGTCCTCACGCGCTACCCAAGTGCTCTGCGCGTGTGATGCTTCGCATATGCTTAAAAAGCCCTCTATATACTAAACGTGAAGCGCTCTTATCTGGCATGAACTTCTCACAATTTTGAATGAGAAACCTTTGGTTATGAACCCCTATTTATAGGTTTTGGAAACTTAGCCACCAAGAAACATATATTCTGCAATCATTTCAAATATTTCAAAATCTTTTATAATCATTCCAAATCTTCTAAAGATCTTCTGCAATCATTGTAAATCTTCTAAGATTTTCTATAATCATTTCAAATCTTCTAATATCTTTTGCAATCATTCCAAAATCTTCTAATATCTTTTCCAATCATTTTGAATCTTCAAAGATATTATATAATCATTACCAAATATTCTAAGATATTCTGCAATCATTCCAAATCTTTTAAGATTTTATATAATCATTACCATATCTTCTAAGATATTCTACAATCATTCTAAATCTTCCAAGATTTTATATAATCATTGTTATCCAAATCAAATCTTATTCAAATCATATCCAACAAAATCTTATCCAATTAAATCTTATCCAAATCTTATCTTACCCATAAAGTCATCATGAGCCTTCATCTTATCTCTAACGTCATCATAAGACTTCATCTTATCTCTAATATCATCATGAAACTTCATCTTTATCACTAAGGTTATTTATGAGGCTTTTCCTGTATTTTTCAAATGCCCCTAGTAAAAAGGTTTCAATAATTACACTTTGACCTGAACTTTTGGGTAATTGCACTTTAACCCTTTTCAACATGGTCCCCGGACTAATTTTTAATTGCATTTTAGTCCCTAAAAAAATGGACTAATTACGCTAATGCCCCTAATTTTTAGGTAAATTACACTTTTACCCCCACCCTCAAAATTACGATTTTACCCCTGGCTCAAAAACTGAATTTCTCTTTAAAGACCTTTATAACCCTTTGAAATATCCTAAAACACTCTCTTTAAAATTCCGAAAAAATATCGTTTCGATCTCCCTCTGTCAATTTCGAAAAAACTGCACTTAGGCCCGAATCTTCGTTTTGGCTACAAACCTTTTTGTTTCTTCCAAAAACTACTGAAGGGTTACTCTATATGCCAAATATGAACTTCCTCGGGGTTCCATTGACTTCCCAGATGCCTCGTACGATAATTCGGTATTTCAGCCTAAATCACAATTGTTTTTCTAGCTGTACCAAGAACCGTTCCCGATCCAACTTCTTTTGATGTCTAAAATCATAACTCGTATTACTTGTCGATACTATACCATTCTTCTTGGCTATCTAGGGTTCGGGGTACTCCCTTCGGTTGATTTGGTCGCTTAAGACTGCGATAGTGATCCCTAAAGCCTCATTCTTTCGATAATTCCATTTATACCCTTCATAAAATGTCATTTATACCCTTAAGGATTTTCCTGGGTATTACACCCCCCTCTCTCTCTCTCTGAATCCTTAATTTTCAAAATAAAGTCCTTGAAGATCATCAATTTCATTGGACAAGACTAAGTTTAACGAGTCATGACTTTTCGACAAACTAGCAAACCATACTCAAAACAACACTAAATCCTTTATTTTTTGTCCCAATCGAATCCTTTCACTTTTTGTATCAAAATCCTCTGTTAGGAATCCTTAAAACTAATGAAAACATGATCAATTATTCCCCAAACTCTCGGCTAAAACTTTCCCTTTATATAGTAAAAAAACACCACCAAATCGTCAAATCACTTATGTTCTTTCTTCCATTCTTCACCCCCAAGCTAGATGATAAGGATTCAAAATTGGGTGGTGTGTCATCTAGCAAGTTGCAAGTCTTGGAAAAATTATACTTTTACCCCTAAATTATGGTTAATTTCAATTTATCCTTTATTTCTAGGATTGTAATCGAGTCGAACAGAGTTGAGCTTCGCTAAGCTTGGCTCGACTAGACAAACCTGAGCTTAGCTCAAGTTATTTCGAGTCGAGCTCGAGCTCGATTAACCTGAATTGAATTCAAGCTTGGCTTGGCCTTTGCTCGTCAATTTGGTAGAAAAGTCAAGCTCAGTTAACATGAACTAGACTCAAGCTCGACTTGGCCTTGGCTTGTCAATTTGGTAAAAGAGCCGAGCTCAAGCTAATATAAATATCCAAGTGAGTATGGAACTCTTAGGAACAAATTCATTATCTTCATAACTCGTTCGTTAGCTAACACGTTCATTTACAAATTATCCATCCCATCTACATATGTATACATTTTAAAGAAAAAAAAAAACATTTGGAGTGAGCCATATGTTTCAAAGACATTTTTGCAAAAGAAACATGACATGAATAATAAATTTCCATAATTTGATAGCATCGAAATATCACAGCTTGTGCATTCACATGAATGTTTCAAAATTAGTAACCCAGACGCGTAAAATCATTTTCCATATTTTATCACATATTATTCAATATAATGCTATGCAATTGTTAGTGTTAGTACTTTAAATGCTAGATTTACACTACATGTGATGTATGTATTTGCCACTAATGATGTAATCATATTACATATATAATTTTATATATAAAGTCATATTTTAATTCATACTCTCTGTTTTCCTTTATGAATGAGTTCCTAGATTTACGGGTAGAAATTTGGTTCTTAAGTGTTAAGAATGATATGACACAAATTTCTAGTTCCAGATTTCTTAATGAATTCCTAGTTACACTAAAGGATTTCTAAAATATTTTTTAATATGTTTTAGAGACAAAAAATTCTGTCGCTAAATTTAAAAAAAAAATTACAGTATTAAAGACGGAATATTCTGTCGGTAATCCATCTCTGTTTTGTTTGGTCGCCATATTAGACGACTGAATTAAAGGCGGAACAGTGATGAAAATTTTTGTCGCTAAATTGGCGACGGATCTATTTATTCCATGAATTCCCCCTTTTAATCCCTTAAATTAAGCTAACTAGTTAGATTTCTGCATAAAATGTGCTTTAGGATTTAGGATCTAGATTGAATCTGTCAAGATGTAACATCAAAAATTAAACATTGAATTAAGAAACCAAGTCCTTACATCTCATACTCCAATGTTCATATAAATTAATTAAACTAAATTTTACAACAAAAGAATATTCTAAATACGAAATTAAAAAAAAAAAAATTGTAACGACCCGTTAAGGGGTTTAGACATTTTCAAGTATTTTATTTTAGGTTCAAAATTTTTTTGCTTTAATTAATTGACGGTTGAAAATATTTTTCTTTGCTTATGGAATGAAGAGTAAGTGGAAATGAGAATTTGGTAGTCCATCTAAATGAAATCTAGAATTTGTGGAGGAAAGTCCAAGTGAATTGGGCCATTGAGATGTGTTTAAAATTTTAATTACATTATGAATGAACTTAGATGTTGAGAATTAATTGAATTAATGAGTCCATGGCCCACGATATGGGTTGAGCCCAATTGAAAAATGTGATTTAAATTTTTTTAAAGAAAATCATAATAAATTAAATTGGCCAGCAAATGTCAATAGTGCCCTTGATCTTCATTTTAACTATTGTAAGGATGAGGGTCAATCAAGTAATCTATCATGGAATGCAGAGGCAAACCTGTAACTATCTCTTTATCCCCTCTATTACGCCGAGGATTTCCTCCTTGGTGTATCATTTCTGGGGTCCAACATCCCCGCATGTATTTTTTTCTCGTTCATCTTTGTCTACAACTTTATCTTCAGCCTCATCTTCTTCTTCTTCTTATTCAGCATCCTTCTCATTTTTCGCTGTTCATTTGTTGCTGTTGTGGCATGGTTTCCATTTTGCTAGTGAAGACATCTTCATCAGGTAAGTTATTCTCGCATTTCCACTTATTTTCAGTGCGAGCTCTTATATATATATATATATATTCTGTATTTCAATGTAAGCTTCCTCGATTTTCTACTTTCTTCTTTAACTTTCTGCAAGTTCTTCTTGCACTTCCTTTTGATTTGCAGTGCAAGTTCTCTTATACATCCTCTTATATCCTTGTGCGAGCTAACTGATGCGATTTCTGTATTCATTTTGTCTTACTGTGATGATTGTGAATGTATATATTTATATCTTTGTTTTTGCGTATAACTTCTTCTTCTCCGATTACAACATCCTTTTCTTTTGAATCTTCTTACTAAGTATATTAAGGTCCCTTTGATATTTCGAATGGGGGTTGCTTTACCCCAGATTTATCTTCTGCGAATGGCATATGTTTGGTTTCAGTTTAGATGTAGAGGTTCTGTTCGCCTCTGCATCGAGCTATCAGTTGTATGCATATGTACGAATAAAAAAAAAAAAAAAAGCCCGCTCAAATAGCCCTTATAAGAGGCAGACAAATCGTGGGTATACTCTCTGGTCTTGAATAAACCCTTACATGTATATATTACGTACGTAATGAACAGCTTCGTATGGATACCATATGTTTTAAATAGCGAACGTATATCTGGCTATTAGTTTTAACCGCGAGTTCTTTGCCACAAGCTCATGTCTATGCCCTATGACCATAAGTTTAATTGTGAGCTCTTTACAACGAGCTCATGCCTATATGTCCTCTTGCCATGAGCCTTAGCCCCAAGCTATTTCCTGTGAGTTCATTTCTCAAGCTCTTGGCCACGAACTCTTGCTCAACCTCATGACCTCAAGCTTTCTCCGTAAGTCGCAAACTCATGACCCTGAGTTTGTCCCGAGCTCTTCCCATAAGCCTTTGATTGTGAGCTCTCTGCTCACACCCCATCCATTTACATTGATTTAATTTAAGTAAATATTTTTATTTTCTTTAATTTATATTTTACCTTTCATTTACTTTAATGTAAATAAGAAAGCACCCCTTATTTGGTTTTAATAAAAATATCAAAAAAATCAAAATTTATAATAATAAAAAAATATAATTTTGGTTTTAGTACAAACTCAAGAACTTGTGATTTTACCACGCTCAAAATACATAGCTTCTGTTTCTTGAAAAATTCATTAAAAATCATTCTTACAACAATGAATGTTAGTTATCAAAATAGCGGGAGTTAGTTTTTCAAAATGAAGACATTTACAAAAATATGTTCTAGTTGGTCATTCGCCTTAGAAAAATTTTAGATTTATTTTGACCAACAATTTCAAAAGTAATTTTGAAATTCACTTTAGGTGATTCTTTTAAATATTTTTGAAACTCCTCGTATGTATAATAATGAAAATAATTTGATTTTTATTTGAACAAAATAACACTTGATATGAGTGAAAAACTATCCAGTATTGTGAGATGGACATAAGATATATATAAGTATGGCAACAGCTTGTGAGATGAAATTCATGATATTTATATATATGTGGAAGTGAATGCATGACACGTTTCACACACATTCAGTATGATCATATTATGAGACATAGTATTATTTATCTTTGTGCACCTAATATTTTACATCGAGGGAAAGGATACCCTAAAGCACCTGGTGCGGGACAAGATGGTCATAGCTTAGCAAGTTGGCTTCATATTTATTGTTAGGTTTTATTGAAATTATGAAATTTTACATGCATTGATTGATGGCTTGAGAGTCGGGGAGATTGTTATTGATAATAAAATGATGCACTCTTATTGCATGTGCTGAATGATGGCTTGTAAGCCTGTGAGAATTGATGATGACATTGAAAGTTTATGCACATTGGTACAGTGATACATGATGACATGATATATTAAGTTGAATTGATAAATTTATGAATTATGAATCTTGTATATAATTGTGGAGTCCTTGATTACTCTTCTTGATGTCATCGTGTTCTTAAATCCTATATATTGTTCATTATTTTTCGAACTTGCTGAGCCTTGTGGCTCACTTTATCTTTTTTTTCATTCCAGGTAAAGGAAAGATTTTTATTGGAGGCAAGTCCAGTAGGACTATAGCCCAGGGATGGTGGAGTACGGAGACGCGTCATAACTTAAAAAATCCTAGTTAGTGATTTGGTGAGAATTATAGTGATGATGATTTGTTATGTTATTAGCAATTGAGCCTCTTATTATTTTGTATGGCCATCGAGCTTAGAGTCATAAGATATTGAAAATGTAATTAAATTTTATTTAAATTTTCGTTGTTAGAAATGAAATGAGTTGTTATCTGAATTCAGTTTTGTTTTATATCATCTCTGTAATGATCTTCTTTCGAGTATCTTATGCTAAGCGGGAATATTTGAAAGCGGACCTTATACTTTGATTGTCCATTTTATCTTTTTCATAGAAACACTTAGATTATCTAGCATGTCAAATAACCGACATATAGTGAACGGACTTAGTAATGCCCTCAAAATTATTTTTCATTTGTATGCATGCTCATGATCACCTACCCACACCTTATGACCAAAAAGGTTAGAAAACTTTTATTCATTTATCAATTGAACTTACGTGGTCATTCAAGGTAAAACCTTAATTCACCTATTGATAATGAAATATAACTCTCTTTTAAAATATTGGGTTATAAGAAAAATAAGATGACCATGTATGCATATTCAATGGCGTTTAAACCAAGATTTAATGCATTAAATAGGAAACATTTAAGCACATGCAACAACATATCGTATATGCAATTTCATGAAATCAAATATGCATTAAATGCCAATTACGTGGTCACGTATCATTACAAAAAAAATCAAAATTTAACGGCGATTTTTTTTATCATTTTGTTGTAATCAAATATGCATTAAATGCCAATTACGGTTTTGAAACCGCCGTTGTTTTTGGCACGGCACGTGCACGCATGGCTTTCGACCATGCCTTCTCGTGCACCTCACCTCCCTCACGCCACGTGGCCAGATGTCCGCTCGCCATGTGGCAATACTAGAATTTTATTCCATCTGCTGCCTTTCCTAGTTTCGATCCCAAGACATCCCGTGTGCGCGTGGAGCTAACCGATCTACAAAGCCCCATTGTTATATATGATAGTGTTGTGTGCTATGATGCTAGATTTGGATGACATCTAACGAGCTTGTTTTAATGCATTAATTATGTTTTTGTATAAATTTATAAAAGACAAAGTTTTCTTCTTTCATATTTTATCTAATCAATTATATGAATGAGTCTCTGGATCTTCTGTGTGAAAATCTTATTCTCAAGGTGTTGAGACGTGTGACAGGATTCTTTGGTAACATAATATCTTAAACTATACATAGTCTTTAGATTCTTTAGATGAGGATTTCGATTAATCGAATATGAACTAGCACACAGGGGTTGTTATCTCATTCAGTATTGGGATACTAATAGAAGGATGGTGTGTCACGTGCCATATGACATGAGATGTTGCTAGTAAATCTGTGGATGGTCGTTAGGGAACGATCAGTCGAATGTGATGTCGATGACTTACCACATGCCATGGTGGATAATGGTCATGTCATCAGATTGCGATTGTGTGTTGATCCTTATAGTTGAACCAACACGATTGTTTTGTGTATTGGTGTGCGAGATTTACTAATGAACCAAACCATCCAATTGTGAGATGAGAACGTTTATCTATGTGGTTCCGTATTACTGATATATGAAGATAGTTGTTGGGAATAGAATCCATCGCTCTTGTCGGTATTTGATGGGGTGAACGTCATATGTGATCTACTATTGATGTGATAGGACATCCCTGACAAGGGCAAATTGAAAGTTAGGAAAGGAGTTTCCTAAGATCTGACACAGCTACTGAATTTGTGAGTTTATCACTCCATGACTCTCGCTCAGTCGGGACGTTAGGTGATGGAACGATTATAGCATATGGTAATCATCAACTGTAATAGGTTCACTTGAAGTGAGACTTCACTGCCACCTATATTGTCTTGAATCGTTGCTAGGCGTTATTTAGGAACTCTCAGAACATTGTCGGGATTTGGAGAAGTTCTGGTAATGGGTCTAGGGGTTGACCGATACAGAAAATGGTTTCAGTGTTATCTGATTGTTAGTGAATGGTGAACCTAGAAAGTCACATACAATATAGTAGAAATGTTCAAAAAAATCGGTGCACCGCAGAAATAAGCCAGATTGAACTGAACCAATCATTTTTTTTTTTTTTGTGGTCGAAAACAGTTTGGAAGCTATCCAAACCGAACCGCCCAAGAAAATAAATAAAAAAAATTATAAAAAAATTATTATTATAAAAACCTAATAATCGGCAACCCCCTCTCCACCTAATAAATTATAACAAAAAATTATAAATAGGTTAATAGTTGCTGAATATGTTAGATATGTTGGATAGAATTATTGCTAAATAGTTGAATAGGTTATAACAACGTTATAGTATGTTTTGTTTATTTATATTAGATTGGATGTTGTATGGGTTATTTTCTACTGAACATGTTATTTTCTAAACAAGTTAATTGCATCGCTAAACAGGTTAATTTGATTGCATAATTCATAATTCATTACTAAACAGGTTAATTTGATAATTTGTTTACTTTCTAAACAAGTTAATTACATAATTCATTGCTAAACATGTTATTTTCTACTTTTAGTGTTGAAATATTGTATGTTGAATTACACTATTTTGTCTTTATTTTTTACTTCTATTTATTTACCTTTGATTGTATTTATTTATCAATATTTGTGTCTTTATTTACCATTTTTAAGTAGCAATTTTAATGGTTTTAAGGCTCACTTGTACAAGATTTTTAAATTGCGGTTTGGCCATACCCTAACCAGTTCGCGGTTTGATTTGGTCAAAAAACCGCACCAGCGGTTTGGCGTGCTGAAAATGATTCAGACCTGCCAAATTGCACTGCGCACACCGCTACCATATAGTGTTGCATTTTGTATCGACATCGTGTGCTAAAAAATATCTCTAGAATTGATTGGTCAAATGTTGACCATTGACTATTGTCAATAGTGCATAGTTGAAATGTATAGTGCATAGTGTATAGTAATAGTGCATAGTGTATAGTGTGAAATCAATTAAAGATTGCACAGTAAGAGGCGGCGTCAAAATTTGCACAGTGCATAGTAAAAATGCATAGTAACCTCTGAATTATTACTTGCATAATTGAGATGGTAGGGCGACGGACGTGAAAAGAAATTTGAATTGTGAGAGAAGAAGGAAGATAAAAGGAAGGGGGGAGAGATTGAATGAAATGACAAAGGCAGAGCCTCTGCCCCTCTCTCTTTTTTCTCTCACCTACGTTGCTTATTTTATTCTTTTTTCTTCTTCCTCTTAAATATCATAGTAATTATATGTATAATAATTACGCATATAATTTTGAGACACAGGCACTAGTGATATGTAGATCATCTGTGTCTAGCATAGGAAGAGGTGACCAAAACGATATCCTACTGCATACTAGGTGTGGACCGACTAGGACCACCACATCGTGAGGTGAACACTGTCTCAGTATAGAAATAGTTTATGTACCCCAACCCTACATCGGATATCAGGTATGTAATTTATTTATATATTCAATTGTTGAATATGCGTGTTGTTTAAATACTCAAGTTATGTATGGGTTGTATGTTATATTCCGTTGCGTGTATCTGATACACTGATAAAAATTTTATTTTTGCCTATATTGCCATAGTGATTCCCTTCAATATACCCACGCATATTAATTATATACTAATCCAACAACTATTTTTCAGAATTATATTTTATATTTTTTAATATAAATTAAAAATAAATTAAAAAATTACTTAATTGATAAAATTAAAAATATATTTTTCAAAAGAATAATGGAATAAATTAATTGAATTAAATAAAATAAATTAATTGATTAAAAAATAAAAAGAAGAGTTAACATATTTTTAATTTTTTTATAAATTATCAAAATTTTATATGTTTTTAATACGAATATTAGATTATTTTCTAAAATTTTGCAACCATTCTTCAAAATCATAGCAAATGTTAATTTAATTTAATTTTTTAATTATTAAATTATTTTTTAAATTTTACAGCTATTTTTCAAAAACCAACGCAAAAATTATTAAATTAATAAATTTTGTAGCGGTTCTTTAAAATTGTCGCAAATGTTAATTTAATTTAATTTTTTAATTATTTAATTATTTTCTAAATTTTGCGACTGTTCTTAACCGTCACAAATGTTAATTTAATTTTTTTAATAAATTAAATTATTTTTTAAATTTAACGACTATTTTTCAAAAATCATCGCAAAATGTTGAACAAACCGCCACAATAAACGTATTTTGCGATGGTTCATAAACGCTGTAAAATATCAATTTTTTTGTAGTGTATGCATAAGTAATAACTTGTTGGGTCTTGGTAAAATTTGAATGGAATTAAAGGGTATAAACGTAATATTTTCAAATTTATTTGGGTAAAGCTATAATAAAATAAATGTTTGAGGTGAAAATGACCCTTGAGAAAGTTTAAAACTTTCAAGAAATTTCACACACAACCTTTCTTTATCTAAGAAACTGGATCATCCTCAACCACCTTCTGACCAAGCCTTGTCATTGTTGTAGTCATTAGAACCACTTGCTAGTTGCACCTAGGACATTGGAAGTCCCCGCTACCTATTCTATCACCAAAGAAAACTAGAAAAACTTTAAAACAATTGTCATTTTATCTTTTCTAACGAGATATAGGTCATCAGACTAGTTTTCCTTTTTTTCTCCTTTATCCTTGCTCATTGCTTCCAGTTTTAATGAAATCCATAATTGATTTTTGGTAACCTTTACACGAAACTATTACCTCACCATTGACCAAGTTTTGCCATTTTTGGCTTGATTTCTTTGAATTTCTTAAGATTACTTCATTATTTTATATCTCTAAATCATCTAGCACCAAATCTAAGAGATTTCAGATTGGATTTGGCAGAATGTTAAATTGCCCAATAGGTTTCATGTTGATCTTTTGATTTTCTTTGATTTTTTTTTATAAATTTTAAGCTTCGATATCTTACTCGTCTATGGTAAAAAAATTAACATCACATGTACCGACATATTTTCTGTCGTGACATTTATAGGCATTGTAAAATGAATTGGTCCAACTGGCAACCGTTTACTCAAAATTTTGGCTCAAAATGACTTACCCAAATTGCTTGTTATGTTTCAGACAATTTTTCCAGAGTCTTTCAAGTTTGAGTATTTTTTTGGTTTGACAATTGTGAAATTCAGTTGTACTATTTTTTTTTTGGTTATGCCCAGTTTGACACTCATCTTTCAATTCATTTAAATCTAAGATTGTTTGGATTTTATTCTAGTTCAAAGTAAGGCATCCAACCAACTCGCCATGCATTTAAATCAACTTTTAGATTTGAATAATTTTTAATTCCCTTACCAATTTCCATAGAATTTGGGAGTAGTTCATCGCAGCCCTATCTACGATAGCTAGTATTGGGTTCTACCTAATTTGATTCAATCTGGTTTAATTTTGAGCTCAAAGTCGACCTCTTAACTTGACAAAATTGATCTATTTTTATCATTTTTGAACCAATTTCACTTAAGACTAAGTCTTTATGAATTCATGTTTGGCTCTATTGGATTTCCTCGTGAGACCAAATAATTTTATAAATTATCACTAAGTCTCTTTTTGAGTTTAATTTTAATTAATTAAAAGTTAATCTTTAAATCCAAAATTTCTTAAACTTTTAATTAATTTCTTTAATTTTATATATTACACTCAGAGCTTTCAATTTCTAGAAAAAAAAAAGTCCCAAAAGGCCGTAGATTTCATTGAAGAACATTTAGTTTGACAAGTCATGACTTTTCGGTGAACTAACAAACTATACCCTAAACAACACCTAAATACTCCATTCTTATATGCCCTTAAATAACATATAGGAAATCACCATTTAAGCCCATTTTGTTTCCTTGAAAAATATTAGTTCTTATTTCCCAAATTATCATGAAAATCTCAGGCTCACATCCTTCTTAAGGATTTCTTCATAGCAGGGTTGAAGAGAACAAGGGAAACACAAGACTTGGGCTTCACCAAAGCTTAAAGATCCTTCATTTTTGTGGGATCCCACACTATATATATATATATATATATATATGCGGCAAGAAGATTCGTGTCACAATGAGCCACACAAATGAATATCTAGTGAGGATGCAAGTCTAGATCTAGAATATCCCATGGCCAAATCTTCATGTCAAACATTTGATTCACCTCAAGAACCTTTCAATATATCTCAATTTCTAACAACAATCATGAACACATAAAAAAGGAGCTAGAAATCTATCTAAGAGAAATTGTAGATCCCTTTCTAACTAGATGTGAAATCCATGCTAGGGGAAAGGGTTTCAGAGTTGAGTGAGAATTAAGGTAGAAAGGGAAGGAGAGGTGCAATTAAAAAAGCATAAAGAAGAGAAAAAGGTGTTGGAAGCAAAGGAGTACTAGTGTTAACGAGAGTAAAAGTAGAGAAAGCAAGTGGTGAAGGTGAAGGTGAAAAATATAGTGAAGAAAATTATGGGAAAAATAATATCAGATCGCTCCAAACTTATAAACATCATGGTAGCTAGTAAAAGCCCCACCTCTTTTAAGGTTTCTATAGAAAGGTGGGATACCATTCATTGCTTCTTATTATTGGAACATCTTTTTTATTAGTAGTTGAGGTTAATTCAAGAGCTTTCATGTTTTTTGTTTTCATGTCTCCCTCCAGCTGCCATTTTAGTTTTGTTGCTTATGTTCTTGGATGTTTGTATTTGTTTTGTCCATCTCTGACACCTAGCAAAATAATTTTTTTTTTTTTTTTCTGTAAGTGTAAGGTCTCAAGTTTGAGCTTAATGGCTCTTAATTATTTCTCACTAAGCTCTAAATGGTGTAATCTTACTTGTTAAAAGAATTATATTCTATATAAATATTTGTACAAGTAAAAATTGTAGCTTTTATTCAATGGTGAAAATATGATATTTTTATAGAATTATTATACATATTAAAAAAAATATTTTCAATAAAAGAAATACATAATTTAAATATTAAATCCTAGGTAATATGTTATTTTTTAGTTTTTTTTTTTAAATAAGAACATCTAAGGTTGAAGATGAATCATATAAAATATTACTTTTTATCTCACTTTATTTTTTAAAAAAAAATTCGTTTCAAAATAGCATGATAATATATTTAAATTTTAGAGCCACCATGATAAAGATTCATAACTCTTTTCTTTTTACACTCTTAAAATTATCTCAGATAATTGATATCAAAATACTTAATATTTTTAAAATTTTGTAGTTGCCTGGCAGATTCAATGAAGATTTCTTCTGATTTAGAGCCTATATTTTGCCTCTAATGCCCTTAGAAATCTATTATTGTGAGGGTCTAGTAATAGTCCTTTTGTCCCTCCACATAAGGATTCTAGTTCTGTAGGCTCTCAGGACAGACATGACTTTTCTCATGAGGGAAATAAGAAAAATATAACAATAATATAATCAAAAGAGATTCGACTGTATGGGGTAGAGTGTCGGGTTATATAAATTTTGTACTTTTAATTAAGTTTATTTATGATTATTTAAATCTTTTTATAATTAGATTATTAAGTTTTATGTCAATAAGAATGACATTAATTTTTTTTTATATTTCCTTTTTCCTCTTTTGTTTTGTTTTGTTTGTTGGTTCTATAAATAAAAATTAGGGACAAAAGCTTACAAAAAGAAGAGAAATAATTAGGCAAAAGCAAGGAGCAAAGCAAACAACACCAAACACTAGAACTAACCATTGAGTGGCTAAAGATTATTCAAATGTAATGATAAATGAGTTGAGATTGGGAATTAATATTTAAAATTGACGAGACATGATATGCAAAAGAAAGTGAAAAGAACTAAACAAAAAAAAAAAAGAAATATTTAAAATTGGCTAAAAAGTCTTAATTGACACGTAAATAAATACCAAACTAACCAATCACAGATCTAAATCTAAAAAACTTGTAATATTAAAATAGAACAAAAAGAAAACCTATTTAGAAATGTAGCAAGAGGTACAAAATATGGAAAATGACCCCTCACAAAATTGGTCCAAGCAAGGGAGCCCATAATGGAGACAACATGCAATTCTTTCTATTTAATTTCACATGGGATATATATGGTATCAATGGAAAGTTAGGTACGTACTATTTAGTTTTAATATTAAAATTATATCAGAAATTGTATAGTATACTGATAATAAAATAAGTAATACTATAATACTACTATTATTATTAGTCAAATTTGAAATTTATACTTTTACTATTTATATTGATATTAAGATAAATAAGATTAATGTTGATTTGGTTGGATTAAAATTCATGTTGTTGCAAAGATGAGGGAAAATACCCTTTTCTTAATAAGGAAAACAATATATAGAAAACATCCCAAGTATTTACAACCATCAATACAAGTTTAGAAAATTGGAAAATGAAAATATTTCATGTGAACATCATTTTTTATTTCCCATGTTTTTGCAAAAAAATAATAATAATAATTTCAAAAGATTAAGGGTTATATATTTTCCTGAATAGGGCAACAGGCCCCTATGCTTTTCTTTGAGGATTTTACTAATCTCAACCATCTATGTTGATTGTTGAGAAATCTTGTGGGCATTTCCCTTTGTGAAGGCCTTCTTTTGAGAGGCAAAGGGAAACACACCTCTCTAAAAGAAGGATGTCAGTAATGACATTAATCTATGTGTTGTGTTTTATAATTCTCAAGAAATGATTGCATCAATATTCAATATATATGAACTTTAAGTTAATTATCAATCTTATCATGAATATATAACAACTTAAGCTTTTCCCATATTTATTCCATCCAAGTTGGTTTTATATATTGTTTAAGAGACACACACACATATATATAGGCTTAAATTTTCCCAAGAAAATAATTGAAGACATATATACATGTATATATATATATATGTATGTATGTTGTATGATTGTTCTGTAAGACAAGTGTTGCAATTAGCAGAAGTAGCATATGTATATGTACTTATAATTAATTAAGACATACTCACTGACCTCAGCCTATAACCAACCAAGTGGTGTTATATTAATTCTGCAAGTCATGGAAGCCTCTAATTTTGATAAAAACTTCATTCTTCAACCCCTATTTTTATGTTTGAAGTCAATACAATTAATATTATTGTATTCCTTCCAATCAATTATAAGGCCTTGCCCTTTTTATTTTGAAGGGTGAAATGGAAATGGAAGCTCTATAATGTGATGGGCACAAGCATTTCTCCTTTCCCAGGAACATTTCAAGAGTTGGAAAGTTAAAAATGTTCCATTTCAAAATGAACTTCTGTGTTTGGTAAGTTGGAAACCCACTTGTTTGGCAACCTAGAAAGTCTAGAGAGAGCTTGGTTGATGAGCAATAAATGTGCTTCACAAAGGAAATACAAGAATGACATATTCTCTTTGAGGTGACATGTTGACAAGTAAGACGTCCAAGCATTGTGGTTGCATGTTCAATGTATTTAGTGTAAGGTAAAGTGCTCCAAGGAGACAAGATTTGCCAAATCTCTGTTGATATTAATCTAATCTACAAACCTTAAAGGTCAGACCCCTACTCCCTTCCCCTATTAGTTTTTCTGTTTCAGATGCTTTACGATGACATATATTTTCATGAATGAGTGATGTTTTTAAACAAAAAAAAAAAAGAAAAGAAGAAGAATAATGATATTTGTTTTTATATTTTAAAACTGTTACAATTATATGGCATAATCACAAGTGAAATTTAGAAAAATATATATAAAAAATTTAACATGATTTGGTCTTAACAGACTTAGTCAACAACAGAAATTTATTTAATCAATTAATGAACAACATATAATTTTTGAACGATCAACAAAACTATGAACTCTATCAATATATTCTAATAACTTTAGATAATATATAATCTTTTCTATAATAAGGGAATTTTGGTTATTAAGTAATGACACACTCTGAATACATAATTATAATAATTGGAGAAAATCATCTCTCACATTGGTTGGGTGTGACCAATCAGCATTTATATTAAAGTGGTTTATTTATACATGATAAGTCTAAATTGAATTAGGTCTCCTATACATATATATATATATATCCGCTATTAAGAATGGGATAAATAAATATATAAAAGAACTCATGCAGCCATTCGTTGTGTCCATTCTTTCTCCACTTTATATATATATATATATATATATAGAGAGAGAGAGAGAGAGAGAGAGAGGGAGAGAGAGAGAGAGAGAGTGATATTAGCTGCTGGCCAACAAAAGATAACTTTAATTCTCATCTGGTTCTTGATGTACAGATCGAGACTGAGAATTAATCTATGGCTTCCATGAGCAAAGCTGTCTCTCCTGAATCAGTTAGAATAGGCAACTCTGATGAGGAAAGTAGCTGGACCTTTTACTTTGAAGACTTTTTGTGCAACAATGATGAGCAAAGTTATAACTCTCTCTCTTCCGGCCATTCTCTAGTTTCTGATGCTGCTTCTTCCTCGGCGGCGGCGAAGAAGTTCTTGGATAATGATCAGCTGGAGAAGAGTGGCAGGAACTTGAGCTTCAAGAAGAGGAAAACAAAAGGGCCTTCGGTTGATGATGCTCTGGAGGATACTGCTAGTTCTCCTGTAAATAGTCCAAAGGTCAGATTAATTACTATACATTTGCTTAATTCCAAAAAAAAAATTATTCATACACACACACACCCTTAATTTCATATCTTAAACACAAACGCACAAAAACACGCACGCACGCACACAAATGGATATAGTCTTTGTTGTTGTAAGCTTGTAAGAAGATGGACAGAACAGACATGCATGAACCCTAATGTTAAAGAGAAATAATCTTACAGCGGAAATGCTGTAAAATAAATTTGTAAGAATATCATTTACTTTTTACAATTGTTTGCTATTTTGATTTTTGATTTTTTTTTATTTGTGAGTTGAATGAAGCATAATTTTCTCCTTCCATTTTTGAGGTCCCTTCAAATGGAAAAGAATTTAATGAAATAATTAACCTTGTGGATTTTAATTAATTAATTACTTTGTTTCTTCACCAGGTTTGTCATTTGAACCAACTGGGAATGCCCCCAAAAGAGAAAGGCAGCATGGACATTTTAGAGGTAAAATTAAGAGTTAGTTTATATATATGTGTGTGTGTGTGTGTGCGTGTATACTGTGGGTCATTTCCAATATTATCAAGTGTTCAGCTTGACCATTCTCCTTGCAATGCATAGTTGTTATATATATGAGACCTAATTAACAAAACAAAGTGTGCTGTTTGTTTGCAGGAGGTGAAAGGTATTCGTGCTTCTGGCCAGACAAATGAATTTAATGAGTTGGGTACTGTTGGGAGAGACGGCGACTCTTCAGAACTCAAGAAAAGAGGCCTTTGCTTAGTGCCTCTGTCTATGTTGTCCAAATATCTTGGTTAGGCTTCAAATTACCATCATAATCATATTTAATATATATACTTGCATACATAAGAACATCACGACCGTCTCTGTCTCTCTCTCTCTCTCCCTCTCCCTCTATCTGTTGAACTTAATGATGAGTTTAGAAATATCAGAGATATACTTTGGTTACATGTATAATGAGATGTGATGTGTATGCAATGAAGAGAAGGCTGCTGAGCCCTTAATTCAAAGCTTTTAATAATTATAAACATAATAATGCGTTTTTCTATCAAGCAAAAAGGAAAAAAGAGACACAAAAGACGCATCATTTTTTGTTTTTCTTTGTGAAAATCCTACTTACAGTGGCATTTGTCATGTCATTAGTTAAATGTTCTTGTTTTTTTTTTTTTTTTTTTGTAATGCTATAGAAATAAAAATAATGTATCTCAGAAAACAAACAAAGAAAGAAAGAAAGTCACTAAACAAATGTATCTTAGTTAATATATATTAAACAATTGATAGTTACGAAAATATGTTCACTGTCTCATATATACCATTAAATATATGTATATATATGTATTTCTCCACAAACTCTAGCGAAAAAAAAAAAATATTGAATGCATAATGGGGAAAAAAATTATTGATATTGATCCTCTTTTGGTTGGGATTATACCCACAAAATTTTGTATTCCAATAATAATTTGTACTATACATTCCATTGACCACAAATTTGTAAGAGTTGTGGGCACATATAAAATTTGTCACTAAAAACAACAAATTTATTTTATCACTAATTATATTTGATGATGACCGTATTTCATCTCTAACTAACACATTTCTGAAGATGAACTCATATTTCGTGGTCAAATATCACTATTCATGAGCGTTTCAACCATGAATTGTTTGCGAGGCTAAATATCTTTTAACGACAAACTATATGCTTTAGCTATAAAATCTTGTGATTTTTTTATGGTAGACATGATTAGAATAAAAATTTGCCAAAACCATCTTCTAATATTAGGAACATAGAAAAACAAATTAAGAGAAAGAGATTGCCGTCCATCTGACTTTCCAAACACTTTTATTTTAATATTAAAGTCTAATTATTAAGTAGCAAAATTTCAACAGGTAGAGCTCTGCCGAAAGAGGCCATCCAGATATCATCATCGCTTTGTGAGCCCTAATTCAATTTTAAATTTAATGAACACCCTATAATTTTAAATTAATTGCAAATAATGTCACTATGGGGGTAGTCAACCAGATCTTTTAATGAGAATGAATTAAGTAGTTGGATGGCATATGAGTCTCCCTTTCCCAATGCAACTTCTCCAGCCATTCCAGGGAATAAAGAAAAGCTTGTCAATGATTGATGTGGTTAATTATTAGGTAGCTCTATTTTTGTAATTTTGTAAATAGTTCCCATCGTGTGTTCATGACATGAGAAAAGCCAAGTCACAGAAGCAAATCCTAAAATACCAACTGGAGGCATCTCAAGAGATTACAACCTAAGTCAAGCAGTCACTGCCTTCAAATGTAGTCTTTGCCAAATTGCAACATGAATTGAGCTATATATCCGTGTGGATCAAATGACTGGAATTCACCCGGCAGAGTTTAGCATGGTTGTTGAACAGATGAAAGCATGGCTCTCCCCCCAGAAGACACTGCAAATTAACCTCTTTCTCTTCAAACTCCAGGGCAACTCGGGATTCAGATTCGGATTCAGGGCGATAACTTGGAGCGTCTAGCTAATTAGGAACTGGATTAAGGGAGGTGGTCTGTGAATCACAGATCTACTTTTCATCAGGGAGCTTCTCTAACAACTCCGGGATCACCTCAAACAGATCACCAACAAGTCCGTAATCAGCTACCTGCAATTGACAAGTCCATTTAAACTCTTGAATCAAATACAAACAAATTTCAAATATTTAAAGATCCAATAAGAAGCCAAAGGCAAAGGAAGTTCATTGCAGATGGATCATCAGCATTTAGCTGCAGCCATAATGATTTCACCACAGGGTAGGAATTGACTGATCTCTGAACAGCAAGTTCGGCAAAAATGTGCTCCTTGGAACTACCCAAAAGCAAGACAGTCTGACTCTACAATGAAGTTGTATGAACAAGACTATTTGAATGGTCGTATGGTTTTGAAATTAGATCTAATTAATATATCATCCAAGTATAATATGAGGACTCTTTCAACTAAAGAAACTTTACTTAATCAGTTGAAAATTCTAGCAGTTGAAAATATTATGTTCAATAACCTACCACCACAACCCAAAACAAAAGAAAGAAAGATTATGTCAAATAACAGATGGACCAGTTTAGTTAACAAAAAAAATTTCCATCTCTCTCCATTCTTCCTCTTTCACAAAAATCTAAAGATCGCTCTGATGGTGATACCACTCGTTACTTTGTTAGGAACCAGATCACACACAATCATACAGAAATCAAGAGAAAACAAGGCAGAAAATTCAACATGGTTAAGCCCCAAATGCCTACATCCATGATCCCACAACAATACAATAATCCACCAAACATAATTTTTGTATGAAAAAATTACAAACTCTCAAAAGTAGATAGAGGATTAATTTTGTTTTTTACTCTCAACATCCCAATCTACATTTACAATCAAATAGGGTTTTATGTAAGAGACTCTTATCTCTATCAAAACAGAATTGATAGAGTTATCCTAACAAGAAAATTTAAAAATGAGCTTAATTATAAATACAGAGAACTACTTTCTTATCTTGAAACTAAAATTTTGTTCAAAATAGTTATACAAAAAATATATTCAATTATAATATAATGCAAGATCATGTTATTAATAAATATTATTATAAGATTAAAAATTAAAAAATATATTTTTTACAATACTAATATTGTTGATATTGTTAATATTATATAATATTATTTATTATTAGTATGTTTACTGTTTGAAAAACTAATGTTTTGCATCTAGTAAGATTAAGGCTTGGTATGTTGTTGTTATATAATTATAATGTGAATACTGTTGACATTTTTAATATAATAAAATCATTCATTATTATTCAATTTTAAAAATTCATGCTTTTGCTTTTTAGATTGGTATTAAAATAAGTACAATTAAATATTGATCTTGATTGGACTAAAAGAGACAACCTCTTATTTGTGAAGAAGACGGTAGAAAAATATACTAAAAATGTTTACAGTAAGTATAAATTTAGAAAATATATATACAGAGTGTTTGTTTTCTATTTTTGTATAAAAAATTTCCATCAAACAGAGCCTGTTTTCCAAAACTGAATGACCCCTTGTATTTTTCTATCTCACATTTTGCTTCAGAACAACCAGAGCTGTGAGCCACCCCTTCAAACCATAGATTAACTAAGGGATTGTTTGATAAAGTTTGAATTTTCCATTTTTTCGTGTTCAGTTTTCTTTTTTATTCAAGAAATGAAGACTGAACATGTTTCACAACTATGTTTTATGTTTTTTTCCCTAATCTCACATTTTGCCAGCAACTCCTAGATCTTTTTGGGAGTCAACTACTCCTCCAGCAACTTCATTCACCAGCAGTGAGGGTATATAGGAAAGAAAAAAAAGAAAACAAAATGAAAATTATGGAAACACTTTTTTGTTGTTTGCAAAATTTTTTACAATGCCTGAAAACGAAAATGAGAAACCAAATGCCAATTTTAGTTTTTCATTATCAAAATAATAAAAACGAGAATTAAAAACTAAAAGCTGGAAGCAAAAGCTGATCCAAACATGCCCTAACAAATTTAGAATTTGAAATAGCAACTGATCATATTATCAATACCCTAAAGAGGTAAAATAGTTCCACAATAACCTGGAATATAGGAGCATCTGCATCTCTGTTAACAGCAACAATAACCTTAGAATCTCTCATGCCTGCCAAATGTTGAATGGCTCCAGAAACACCAAACGCCATATATAATTCTGGGGCAACAATTTTTCCAGTTTGGCCAACCTGACAGGAATAGCAACCTCAATTTCAAATTAAAAAAGAGGATTTACAAGGTCTGCCTCAGCATAGTAGTTTATTTATAATTATAAGTACAAATGAACAACTCATATCATCTAAATGTCATCTAAGTTTTTCAAAATCATATATTTATGAATTATAATGTCTCAAAAGGATCTTATTGAACACACAATCATTATAGCTTTGACTGTACATTGAAAAGCTTTTGTTCCCTATATTGGATAAATGAAAATTAAAGCAAACTTCAGATGAATCCTCTAAAACCAAAGTAAATTATAATCTTACCTGAAGGTCATTAGGAACATATCCTGCATCAACAGCCGCACGAGTGGCCCCAACTGTGTAAAAGAAAGAAAGAAGTCAATGCAATATGACAGTACCACATAGAATAAGACAAACAAAAATGCAAGTTGACTATCCTATTGCCTAAAAATGGAAGTTCAACTGCTTTGCCAGCAAAAGAGAAGGTCAGTCATGAAATCAAAACCACATTAAAGCATTCTAGGCTTAATTTATCCCTCCTAGAGGGCATATGGAATTTGTTGTTTCCTTTACAAAAATATGAAATTCATCAGCTGGTAAGAAAATTATCTACAGAACATAAGGCATCCCTAATACACAAGGCTCCCCACTTTGCAAGGGTTGGGGAAGGGTCATTTTTGTTCACAACCTTGCCCTTGCTCTTTTGCAAAGATGTTGTTTTTACATGTTGGAAACCCATGGCTTTCCAGTCACAAAGAAGCAAGTTTGCCGTAGCTACCAACACTAGCCCTCTTTCTACAAAACACAAATTAATAATAAAAACAGAATATTAGGAAAACTGTGACATCACAGGCATTATAGAGAAGAACCTGCAGCACCAAGTTTCTCTGCAAGCTTCTCAACCATTTTGAAATTATCTGCACTTTTCAACCCTCGACCTCCAGTAATCACTATGTGTGCATTTCCTAGGTCTGGCCGTTCTGTGTTCTGAGAGGTTTGTGTTATATATTTAGATTTGCCGGTTGCACCTGCAAGCAGAAACCCAATATTTTAGGCTTGATTTTAATGGGCTTTAACCAACAAAAGAATTCCAATTTGTTTTTCCTACAGAAACCTAAAATATTCGGAAGGACCATTACCAAATGGAAGTACAAGATCTTGCATAGTCAAATTTCATACTGAGAAAATCTCAGTCTAAAGAACTGAAATATATATGCATCAGAAAACAATAAAACAGACCTTCACCAAAGGTTGAGAGGTCAACCTGTGAAATTGGTGCTGCATTGGATCTCGAACTATCCGCTATTGAGGCCACTGGAAAAGATGTGGACCTAATTGTCAACATACAAGGGTTGGATCCAGTATACTGAACAGTACAAAGAGCATTCCCAGCATAAATTGGCCTGCATAAAAGTAGAACTTCTCACTTAAATACAGTATCTCACTTAGCCTCTAACAGCAAGTCATAGTAAGTTGAAAGCCAATAGGGAGAGCAACTCTTCTTCATTGCCCCTTTGCTTGGGTCAAACCACGACATTAAGAATTTGAAGTGCTCCTAATTGTGTTTCCTTAAAAATTTCTTGCATGTTGAATTGATATCTTGGTAGGAGGATTCAACCCCCATTTTTAGCAGCTACAGGTTAAAATCTGGTTCAGTCTTGTGAATGGTTTCATAAGAAGAAGAAATTGGAATGAGATAAGATTGTCTTGGTCCATTCAACAATTAAACAAGGCCTTAGTATATGAAGCTTTTTTTTTTTTCCCCTTTCGTTAAGCTATTACTTTTCAAATAGAGAGAGCAGTCATCTCAGTTATGCCATAAAAGAGTATGTTTCACCACAGAAACCCACATAAGTTACCTCACAAATTGATGAGACCCAGAAATTTCAATAACATCTGTAATTGGAGAAACATCCAGAAGGGCAGCTGCACGTGGTAATATGTTTTTGCCAAAAGAACTTGAAGTAGCTATAATATGAGAGTAGCTGCCTTTCTGGTGGACTAAATGGACTAATCTTGCCCATGGTTCTGCTAGAGGATGCACAAGTTTATCTGAATCAGCCATAAGCACCTAGAATATAAACATTCAAAAAAAAATCAGCATAGCATAAGCCATCTAGGATGCCCAACTTTTATCTCCACCTTTTATTATTTAGTTGGGAGCAGAACTAATGACAACAATATCTTGGTGCGTGAACAAGAAAATGAAATGATTTCACTCTAGATATTTCCTAATTCCTCCCAGTCCCACTAGCTGCAGCCAACTACATGGATTAACTCCCCAATCATCTTTATCTATTACCATATCTTCTATAAGTTCATTATATCCCATATTATGTTAAGAGCTTCCTATCAAGTTCTTTCAGACATTTGTCAACCTTTTTTGCTTCAATCTTGTTCCATTCCATCAACAGGAGATTTCCTAATTGTGCGAGTTATTGTTACTATACCTCTGGAAGAAAATTTTCAGTAAAGGACCAGATTAACAAAGTTCGGTGTATACTTGCATTCAGTTTATGCAAGAAAATTTCAAAGCCACTTGAACGATACTTCAATTAAGACTCTGTTAGAATCTCTTATGCATAATGCAACTACTCAAATTGCCTGGAAAAAAGAAATAAAACCAGATGAAATGAAACTAACTGTAGGTAAAATTGGGAGCAACAAGTTTGATGGGCTCCACTAGAACAATAAACTCAAAGAGTGCAATGACATACCTGAGAGATGGAAGGGTGGCAAGAGGCAGCATGTTCAGCAGCTTTCTGAAGAGAAAGACCTGATCCAGCAAGTAGCACAGAGACAGAATTGTCCTTGCCTAGAGATTTTGCAGCCTCTACTGCACTAACAGATGGGGCCTTGATAGAACCACCCTCATGTTCAGCTAACACCAACGTGCTAAGCTATTTAAGAAGAATAACATTAATACAGCTTATAAAAAGAAAATGCACCCAATTAGTTTGCACAGAGAAGGAAAGACAAACATAAACAACTGCATTTGTTTGAAGCTATGACTAACAACAATAACCCTTGTAACCAACAAACTCAAACATCTTGAAAGCATTTTACATGCCTTACCACACAAATAAGTATTTGCCTATACACACCTACATCTTTTTGAAGCTATGACAAACAACTATAACCCTTGCAAACAACAAACTCAGGCACCATGCCGCAAGCATCTTGAAAGTACTTTACCAGAATTAATATTTTCCAATGCACCTTCTAGTGAGTACAAAGTTCAAAACAAAATAAAAAGATAACTTAGTTACAGTGCGAAGGAAAGAAAATCACGTGGGTAGAACTGATAAATGACAGAGGTGGATGTAAATGGAGTTGCATGCTAGTTACATTAAGAAACAGCAAAAAAGGTACAAGAGTTTGCACATGTGATATTCAGAATCACATACAATCAACAATGGTAATAGAAGATTAAGCAGTATATAAGATGGTGCTAGTGATGGTATGGATACAAGTGGTAAGAAGGCTCTGGGGTGGTGATTGTGTTAGAACAAAGAGAACTGAAATTTTATGCTACCAAATATTACAAATACAGCTTGTACAGTAGATATTTAGTGGCTCATGTTCACTAGGTCAAGGATATCCAAGTAGCCATGGCCAGTGTGAAAAGGAGCAATGTGGTCACCTAATAAGGTATAAATGGTAGGTTGGAAAGTGGCAAGAGGCATAATCCCTGCAATAAGAGAATATGAAATTTTTTTTTATGTATTTGGACAAAGGTTATAACTGATGATAAGATATATACATAAAAGGTTGTAACTCAACATTTTGTTGTATTATCATTCTGACAGTGAAATTAAACCCATATACCATTTGTTATGTCCATTTTCTTGTTTCTTCAATAATTTCTCAAAACTCTGCACTATAGTGAAATCTTCCATACTCACAACACATTGAAATTCAAATCTTTTTTTTATCTCTTTGTTGTAATTCTTAAATTGCCACTCTTTTCTTATGGGGGCGGGAGGAGGAACTGAAAGAAGGAGAAAGGAAAAAAGAAAAGCGAAGAAGAGCAACATTCTATCAAATGTGCTGCGCACAGCTTAGCAAGATATAAAGCATGCAATTGCACAATAATCAAGCAATATATCGAATAGATTCCTCTAGCTCAAATTAGCAATTTCAAGCATGGAAGTGACAAATACTGATCCAAACATCCTTCCATAATATAACTACGATGGAACAGCGGAAGAAATTATACAGAGAGAAACCTTAAACTAGACCAAATAACGATCGTGAATAACATTCAAATTTGATAACTGATTAGATAAACGAGCATTCCTATGTATTACACGCAGAGAACTTGATATTGAAATCGGAATTCGGCGAGAAGAATTAGGAAAAAACTTACGAATCTGTGATTCGACGAGGCTATACGGGAAGTGATTGAGCGGCCCCTGAAAGTTCGAAGCATCGGGCGAGCTGCCATTTTCTTCCAGCTCTCTTCTTCAGTCTCTCTGTCTCGGAGGTCGGAGACGATCAGACGTAAGCCTGGTCCTTGCTGATTTTATCGCCGAAGCTGCTCGATAAAGGGGTGGGTCATGGCCCATGGGTGGGGCATTGCTCGGCCCGATTCCATAACGGGGCGGGGCATTTAGGAGCTATTTAGTTGGAATATCTTTTTTAATTATTTATCTTTAATATTTTTATTATATCTCTATATTTAATTATTTAAATAAATTTAAAAATACACTCAAATGTTGGAAGTGTACAAAATTAATTCTGACTTATTTTTAAAAATATAATATCTAAGTGATAGGCTCTTTGGTGTTTACATAATGAGTATTTAAGTAATAACGATCATAGATCAATGTCAAGAAAAATAATACAAATTAGAGCAAGTAAATAAAAATAAAATTTAAGATATATATGGTTCGATTATAGTTTGTGATCTAAAGTCATGGAGAGAGACAAACAAATTTATTATAAAGAAATTAAAGCAAAAGCAATATAATCGTTGAATCTCTTAAATTCAAAAATTTTAAATATACTTAAATTATCTATAATTTATCTTGAATAAAACGGTCTAAAAGACATTACATACTTGCTTGTTTAGACATTTTTCATACCACATGGGACTTTGTCTCGAGCTCGAAGCTTGCCACTATTAAAAAAAAAGAAAAATCACATTTGAGTTTTTTTCTTAATTATCCAAGTGGGAATTTAATTTTGTTAATAAATTCAAATTTGAAAATCAAGACACATTTCAAGAAGCCGTGAACATGAAAGATTCACTAATTTGCATGTTAAAAACTCATACTACAAGCATGGTGGGGAAGAATTGGGATATTTTTGTGATACAATGTCAAATTACTAAAAAAAAGTTTTTGAATTTGTTGTGTATCAATTATATAATAAATTATAACTTTTATCAAATGTATATTTTAATTTTTATAAAATAATAATTATATAACACTGTTAAATTTAAATTAACAGAGCAACTTATCATATAAAACTTAAATTTTTAATTTTTACAAAAATATGCCAAAAATAAGAAAATTAGAAAATGATAAATTACACTCAAACACTTTATCGTTTGTGGCATTTGCAAGAAGTCCCCTTGTGGTTTATAAATATTTCTAGAAATGCTTATGGTTTATATTTTTTGTTTAAACACTTTCTCCATATAGTTAACTTTATCACTTAAACCCTAATTAAGCTAAATGAAATTAATTAAATGATGATTAAATAAGATTAAAACTAAATTTAACCAACAAAATAATATTAAAGAACAAAATTTGTTATTCATCTAAGCAACCCAAAGATTACTAGTAGTAGTTTTTGTTGTCGCCAACAACTGCCAAGAAAAAGGTAAGAAGACGAAGAGAGAAGTCTAGTTGTTGTTGCATTTCTCTTTATCGCCAACATTGTCCATTTTTTCTTATTTTTCACCATTAATGATAGTTCATATTTTCTTGTATTTCTCTTATTTTTCTTTATTTTTTTCTTCATCATCCTCAATTGACAATCATAAAAAGAGAGATGGAAAGAGATAAATAGAGGATTAATGGATCTACTAAATGCTTAGATTATTTTAGATCTAAAAATTATCTGTCGATTAATGTCATCAATTACCTCGTCTTCCACCTTCATCCTCTCAGCCTAATATGACGCTATTGATGTTACCCAATTACTTTTCCTCTCATGATGGTTCTAACTAGTCCATAGGAACACATCATCTATTATCCAAATTTGGGTCGGAAATGGAGAATAATAACAAGATTAAAAAAAGAATTGACCAATAAAATGAAAATGAAGAAAATAAATAGGTGAGGAAGATAAAGAATCACTAACAGCAAAGAAAAAAAAGAATAAAAAAGGACAAATGATGTCAACAAGGAAGAATAAGATGCAATAACCAATCTTCTCTCTATGCTTTCCTATCTTTTTTGGCATTTTATTTGTTAAAATTTTTGTTTTTTTTTATTTTGTGAGGTTAAATTTAGTTCAATTTTATTTAATTAATTTAATTTAGCTTAATTATGGTTTAAGTGACTAAGTTAGTAAAGGAGAGGGTATCTAAGGAAAAAAATATAAACCATAAGCACATTTAAAAACATTTTTAATCACAAAGGATCTCCTTAAATAACTGAAACTACAGGGGATATGATTGCAATTTACCATTTTTTAAATTTTTTCAGTCTTCTAATTTTTAACGAATTTTTTTTAAAAACTTACTTCGTTAATTTGAATTTAACAATATTATGTAATTGTTACAATTATAAAAATTCAAGTATATATTTGATAAAAATTAAAATTCATTATATTAATAATAAATGGGACAAAATTCAATAATTTATGATTATCTAACTTTGATATAATAATTGTATATTATTAATACTATCATTTTTATAAATTATTTTGGAATTCTAATTCTCTTGTTGTTTTGTTGTAAAATTTATTTGGCGAAGTCATTTAAAATAATGCTATAAGATATGATTGATGATACTATTATCAGTCATGTGTTACATTCTCATTAGAGGAAGTGTTAGGCAGAGGAGACAATAGCACATGGTCTCCTTAATTTTCTCCAATAAAGAGACGTCAAATAACTAATGATACTACCATCAGTCATAACTCGTAATATTATTTATTTAAAAATGAATAATGCTAACTATTAACTTTAGATGCAGTAAATGTACCTTAGTTTCAACAAAGTGGATTTATCATTGACTGATATGAGAGGTTTGGGATTAAAAAAAAAATATAATAAATATATTTTATATAAAAATAATATATATTATACTTTAATCATTATTCTTAAGACAATAAATATTAAAAATTTATCCAAATACAATTATTTTAAAATGTTGTCTGGGTTTGTCATTAACATCAACCATTTTACAATGCCTTGATGTTTAGATGTGTATTAATAATATACAATCTAGTAACTTAAACCACCTCTCCTTCCCCCGCACATAATATTGTCAATAAAATAAAATAAAATAAAGACATATAATTAGAATGACGCATATAGTGCCGTACTTGAGATTTTGGGGTCCTCAGTCAAAATATAAAAATTAGCTCCCAAATCATAGTATATATTCAAATTTTATTTTTTATAATAAAAAATAAATAAATATTCATACCCTATTAAAGAATAAAATCGAAAATTTTTAAATGATCAATTAAAAACTACTCTCCTTGCAATTTTAGAGGCAAAAATATTAATCAAATTTACGTAATCAAGTTGTTCAAGCATTTTTTCTTTATAGACAACATAGTCAATCCCTTGAATCTGTCTTGTAACATAGTTGAGTGGAGATAAGTCTTGATCAAGTTCAACTTGAAAAAACTTCTTTCCACAGATGCAACTGTAACATATATAGTTATCAGAACAATTGAATTTAGAATTACAGTATTCTAAAGTACATCAGAACAAATATTTAAAATACTTACACATGTTTGACCCAATAATAGAAAGTATCACATAAGAATATATAATAATAAAATATAAATTCTCTATGTATTATTTTACATGTTGCTTTACATATTCTCAAAGTTTTTTAATTTTTTCATTACTAATCTCAATAGAGAATTTACTCTCAATACCTACCTACTGTTGATGAACAAATTTTTTTTTTCGTTTATCAAACCAATGAATGCATAAAATTCTAGTTACCCATAACTCATTACTAGAGTTTCTAATTTAGTAAGATATATATATATATATATTATAAAAAATAACAAAAATATAAATAGTTCAAGAAAGGGAATTTCATTGCTAGACCCCATCGGCCATCGTGGCCAGTGATTTATGGTGATTAAAGGCAACCACCTGACACTCTTATCCCTATTGACCAACATACCAAAAAGTTAACAAGATTCAACGGCTAGATCTCCATAAATCTAAGATTAAACTTTCGGCCTACCCTAAACCGTGCGTATATATGTATATATCATGAATTTATATTGAAAATAATTGCTGATAAAACTAAAAGATTTACTTTCTTGTAGATTGAGGCTAATTTCACAATAAAAATACAGTTGAATCCAAGATCAGACGACTAGATTTCATAAAATCAATGATTTAAAGAGTTGTTCTTGAGAAAGTGACTGAGAGAGAGAGAGAGAGAGAGTTGCGTTTTGCAATTTTTTTTTTTTGGGAATGAGGGGGGAGAGAAATTTATATAGGGTCAAAATCATCATTTTGATATAGTGACAAAATAGTCAAATTCTCCTCAAATTTATGCGCCTCTTAAATTAACATAATTATAGACCCTAAGACAATGGGCTCTTGAATTACACTGTAGATCCAGGCCTAGATGCATAGAATGTAGTCTAAATCGTAATCTAATGAAAGGTATATCATTTTAAATATATATTAATTTAAAATATAGATTTAAAGATATAAAATGTAGGGGTTCAAAATTATATCATCTAAATTCAAAACACAAACTATATCTGAATAATTTGTCACGACCCGAAATCTGATAAGTTATGACCGACACTAATCCTTAGACCCAGCGGCCCCACAATGGACTAGTAAACCTCTTTTCTAACTCGATTCAAATAAAACAATAATACCACTGACAAGATATAGAACATGGAGAAAAATACAAATTCATCTTCTAAATAACATTTTAATATTCCATATACAACAGCTGTACAAAAATCACACTACTGTCATACATACATAACCGATCCCGTATTTCGGGCCCTTGGCACAATTATGTGCCAACAAAAATAAAAGACAAAATATCAGACTCTACAATACGTGTATGTCTCTACAGAGCATCCTATATCACATCAGGGTTCAAAAGAAGGTCTGATATCATACTAGAAGATCTGTTGGACCAATAATCAAAAGGAGAATTCCTTGAAAATATTTTTAATAAAAAGGGGTGAGTCTTGTGGACTCGCGAGTATAAGGTATGTCATGCCTACTAGGAGAGTATACAATAAAATGCTAGGATGATCATCATGAATACAATAACATAATAACGGTATAAATAGCATAAATATGTACCATATGATATTTTACTATTGTGTTTAGTTTTGATGATGAAAACTTTCAAATGGTTTTTTATTTTCTCTCAATCAAAGCATAAGGTTTGGAAACAAAAATCAATTTCAAAGTGCTTTGTTAAAATGATCTATGATCTTTTATATTAGTTGGAGATTAGCATAAACAAGTTTTAAGATCTAAAAAGAATCTCCTTGAGATCGTTGGATTATATGAATGAGAAAACTATCTCCTAGTATTTTGATATCTAATATCTCTTGGTAATGAAATGGTTTTGATAAAAGTCTATATGAATGGTTTTGAGAAATGACTATATGAAAATCAATCTCTAAATCTTTATGAGTAAATCTTTATGGATAAGTTTATTTTTTAATCAATTTACATGAATGTGAAAAACAATCTTTAAATCTCCTTGAAGCAATGTTATGAAAATTTATATAGGAGAAATGTTGAAGTGTGGTTGAGTGTGTTTAGATTCAAAATAAATATATTTTTAATAATCTCAACTTGCTTTCAAAAGAATCGAAATGAAGATTTGTTAAGTTTTCAAAGTTGTCTAAAGGATAGTTGACTATGCATTTCATTCTGTTGACTATGCCTAAGAATAGTCGACTATGCTGTTAAGGATAGTCGACTATGCAAAAGGATAGTCGACTATGCTGATTTGATCTGTCGACTATTTAAGGCATCTGTCGACTATTTTTGGATCTGTCGACTATCATGAAAGGACAGTCGACTATGGCTTTTCATCAGTCGACTATTTTTGTTCATAAGTTTCAAAATTTTCTTCACATTTTTTCTCCTGTCGACTATGCATGAGTATCTGTCGACTATGGAATTTTTGTGTTAGAAATAGTCGACTATCACTTTCTATCTGTCGACTATGTTTGATTTTTATTTGAAGAAATAGTCGACTAACCTATTTTCTCTGTCGACTATGTGTTTCGCAGAAAGTTCCAACGGCTAGTTTTTCAAACTCCAACGGTCACAAACGGCTATATTTCTCTTCAATCTCTTGGGAAGCTTATAAATACAAGTCATGGATGATCAAGAGAAGGCTAATGGACGGAAACGAGATGATCTAAATATTACAAAACATTTTGATCGTGCTTACAGTGTACTCTGTGCTTTCATTGTTATATTTTTCTATGCAAGGCTTTGTTCTATCATTGTAAATCTATTCTTAAGCCTAGTTTTCATTGTGAGAGAACTTGTAACTAAGAGTGTTAACTCTTAGCTTCTCTCTTTCATTTGTATCGTTGTTATTTTCCTAGCTTGTGTAGCTAGATGGCCCATTTGAGTGGGAGGTTGTAATTCCTAGTCTCGGACTAGAGGACCTACTCGGGTTGAGTAGGGGGTTGATAGTGGATGGTTTGAAAAATCCTTAGTGAGGAGCTAAGGTAGTGGACTAGGCTTGGGTTAAGCCGAACCACTATAAATCTTTGTGTTCTCTCTTGCTTATGTTTCTTTTTATTTGTTTATCACTGCCAGCATTTCATTATCCTCACTTGCATTGAGTTTTTATTTTCAATCAAAAGGGATTTAAAGTTCTATCAAGTATTTTTTAAAAATAACCAATTCACCCCCCTCTTTGTGTGTGCCATAGCATCTTCCGTTCTAACACCATAAGTTTAAATAATTTGAGATTTCAAAGAAAAACATTGTGTAGGAAAAATAGATGCCTAAAGATAACCCCCATAAGCTGTTCTCTAACCACCTAAGTCTCCTATACCTTTATATGAGATGCATGCACTGATTTTAAGGACACACTAGTAGAAACTGGCCTAACGCCTATATACACATGCACACAAGTATATATATCAGCACATACATCATCATCACACAATATCATCATAATGGCCCACGTGATAGTAGTGTTAAAACATACTATCTGTGTCTCTCGTGGCCTTGGCATGCCAAGCCTCACAGTACTATAATCTTTTCTTGCTGTGAGTTACCAAGGAATCTACTAGATAATCCTCTAATAATAATGCAAATGATACCCTAATTTATGCACAAGTCATAATCATATATCATTTCATGTGGTGTCTAAAATACACCATATCATGCAATATTTCATATTCTCAAGACAAGAAATCAATTAGGGTATCTTTCAGCTTATGTCTCTCCCAGTAGGATGAAAATATTTCATGCAAGTTCAAAGCATTTGAAAGTATTTTTCTATGATTCGCATATAAAAATCATGTACAAGTTATGCATATAAAATCAACACAAGTTTATAATCTATATGCATGAAACAATATATATGTGCATAATATAAGGTAAACATAACATATCTTGTTTACTCGCCTGGGAAACGATGACTCAAGTCCGAGTCTGGGGAGAAGATCGAATAAAATCCTGAGAATCTGAGCCGACAATAAATAGAATGGGGTGGTCATATTTAGGTAACAAGAGTAACGATGAAATGAAATTACCGAAAACCCTAACCATTACCTAACACCCTGAATTGATTATTTTATACCTTAGCCCGCGCAATATTCAAATCTGGCGTCATGGAATTCGTCGAGCTAAGCCATCGACTACGTCATCATGCCTCGCCTTGCATGCTACGCGTAAGTGTATAGTGGAACTACACACCCACTTATAGGCTACAATATCATAATATATTTATATTTACCCATAAACTAGTTTTCTTTTAATATAGTTAATATATTTTTTTATCTAAATTCCTCCTTTATCAAAAATACATACATATATATATTTATAACTAAATTGATAAATTTTCTTAAAAACTTAATAATTAATTAATAATTTAATAAATGATTTTAAAGGAATAAATTGTAATATTCTAGTCTCAGAATAAAATGAATCCATCAGAAATCAGGATTCGAAATAAACCCACATCATCATCATAGGTTAGCTTAGAACGCACTCGGGGTCAGTCTTGCTCGGCCTCGAGTCATCTAATAAGGCTTCGTCCTTAGGACTCCAATCAACAAAATGACTCGCCAATCATATCGCCAATTCTAGGAGACCTAAAAAGAACCCAAATTAGACTGACGTCGATATCCTAAGTAGGACCAACCTAACCAAGTCATTCTAGATCCACGGACGAGGGACAAGGGATAACAAGCCGAGTGGGCTAGCCCAAGGGCTGCCACAGCTGGGTCAGTCATGCCCAACACATTGGGCCATCCTAAAACCCAATCGGGCCCCACCATCCTAGGCCAAAACCTAACCCGATATGCCTAACCCCAAAAGCCCTCATTTACCTTCTTTTTTTTATATATATTTTATTTATTTTTATTTTATTTTCTTTTATTCTTTTTCTTTTCTTTTCTTTCTTTCTTTTCCTTCCCAGCAAACTGCCACCGCCGGCGACCACCACCGGCCGGCCAAAAACGGCCGATCAATATACCGATACAAAGCCCTCGCCACAAATAACAACATACCTTAAAATGAAACCCATCGGATGGTCAGATCTTAATAGATCTGAAAATTAATTTTTGGCCAAAAATAGGGGCAAAATCTGTCTATTGCCGTTCGCCAGCCGTCGGCCATTTTTCAATGATCAGAGGGTACCCTGAGGTCCGCAGCACCAAGGAGAGCAACATATCCAAAAATGAGAAAGATCGGACGGTTAGATCTTTGTAGATCTAGAGTCGAACTCTCAGCCAAAAAGGGGAAAACACACTGTCAGCGTCGCTGGCCATCGTGGCCGGCGATTTCCGGCAATCCAAGACCGCCATCCACATCTCTCAAATAAGCCGACCAACATCCAAAAATCAAAGAAATCCAACGGTCAGATCTTCGTAGATTTGACCTTAAACATCCGGCCATAAAACCCACATCGCGCATATACATTCATCTCGCGGAAACAACAACAAAAATCGACAAGATCGAGCCAAAACGCTTACCTCTTTGTAGACCGGGGGTGCTTTAACGGTAGAAATGAAATCGGATCAAAGATCAAACGGCCGGATTGCTTGAAATCGACGAAAATCCGAGAGGGAATGAGAGAAAATAATAGAGAGAGAGAGAGAGAGACAGAGAGAGAGTTTAATTCTGTTGGGGGCGGCTGCCTGAGCGCCTCCCCATTTTCTTTTATATTTTCATATATATATATATTTAATTTAATTTAATTATTTTTATTACTATTATTATTATTATTATTTTGAGATCTCTACAAATATAAAATTACAAAAATGCCCTCGCTAACAAGCTAGTCATGAATCTTCTCCTTGTCCTTGCTATTACTGACTTACTAGTCATTTGGCACATTTAAGTATGTCGTATTAAATGTTAAATTATTTAGTAAGGGCTCAAATTTTTTTTTTTGTGCATGATGTCATTTGACCTAATCACAAAGATTCAACATTTAATATATTAACCTTGATCATGGTGTAGTTACGATGATCATCTTATTGTCACTTTGGAGATAATGTAAATAACCTTATAAACTAACTTACTTTTCTTATCATGGTCAAACAATAACATACATGCAATTTAGTCACATTCTTAATGTAAATAACATACATTTTGATGTATCACAATTATTAATAAATACAATAATTAATAATACACAATAAATAAATTGAGTTTTTGAGAAGAATTACCCAAGCTGATTCATTAATCAGTAGATAAATCTCACTTTCTTGATTTGTGTGTCATTCTTAATGATGTGCCTAAAATACTTATTAAACCTCAAACTTGCCTGAGATGTCACCTTATTTCAAAATATTTTTTAGAATTTTTTGTATTTCTCATATTTTTTTCTATTTTCTTTTTTCTATTCCACACGTGCTACATGCGCCATACCCAAACGTGTTGGCTAGGCGCATTTGATACATGTGCCTGAAAATCGATCATCTTTTATAGTTGTTTTTTTGTTGTTGATTAGTTGATGCTATATTTTTCTTTTGCTTTCTTCTATTTTTATCATCTCTTTATTTATTTCTCTTTCTTTCTTCTCATTCTTCTAGTTTTGCCCAGAATTTGATCAACCATTGTCGAATTGGTTCAAAGGTCGAGGACTCATAATTTTCCAACAATGATGCAAAAATCACCTAAATCATCACCAAAACTTCCCAACCTCCCAAATTTCTCCTTATGCTCTCAACTCAAAACCTTCAATTTAATACAGATGGTTCGATTGTGTCATTTTTCCTTAGTAAACCCATGCCTTATTAATAAGCAAAAATTAATTAACCAACTTCCTTAAATAGTCAAATCAAAGGCTTTGTTTGCTAATCAAGTTGTCCAGCCTATTGATGGCCTCGTTCGTAGCTATTGTAGGCTTGTCAGATGGCCTTGTTCATAGCTATAATACCCCGAGAGCCCAGAGAAGTTAGTATATATTGAGGATAGTGTAAGAAAGGAAACAACACCAGCTGGATACCTTTTGGGCTGAATGTAGGCAAGGAACTCCGAGGTTAAGCGTGCTTGAGCTGGGAGCAGTTCAAGGATGAGTGACCCATTGGAAAGTTCGCGTAGGCCTATCAAGGTAAGTTGTTCTGATCCTTCCTATCGTTCAATGCGAGATGTTACAGGTGGTATCAGAGCCGACCCCCGAGCCTCTGAGCACAGTGGTGGGGCAAACCTCAGCGAGGAAGCTGAGTCCCGAGGGGGGTGTGTCGGCCCCTATGGGGGGTGCGTGTAGGCACCTTAGGCGAATCCCACATCAGCCATGCAAGGAGGGAGAGATCTAGGATCGGTTGTAAGGTTACATGACGAGGACGTCATGTGCTTAAGGGGGGGAGAATGTAATACCCCGAGAACCCAGAGAAGTTAGTATATATCGAGGATAGTGTAAGAAAGAAAATAACACCAGCTGGATACCTTTTGGATTGAATGTAGGCAAGGAACTCCGGGGTTAAGCGTGCTTGAGCTGGGAGCAGTTCAAGGATGGGTGGCCCCATGAGAAATTCGCGTAGGCCCATCAGGGTAAGTTGTTCCGGTCCTTCCTATCGCTTGATGCGGGATGTTACAATAGCTGTCATAGACCTATCAAATAAGGTGGCTGATGTTGTAGTGTGACAACAACTCATTTTTTGTATTCACATTACAAATGTTTCAAGTATTTGCATTTTGTCCCTATTCTCTTTAATTTGAGTAAGGTCATTTTTCTTACGTCCTCAACTTTTGCAAATTTCATAAAAACACAGTTTTCCCTAGATTGTTTCTTTGTGCCTTACTTTTAGAAAAAATTCACTTGTACTGACAAAATATTTTTAAAATTACATTAATGCCCGAATTTCAAAATTATTGAAATACCAACGTTGCAGGCCATTTTTTTTAGATAAATCACTATTTTTTTTTTAATTTTAAAAAATCTAGGGTATTACATCCAATCCCCTTTCAAAAAATTTTATTTTCAAATTTTTTTTAAATAAAGCTTCAAATAAATACACCAAAATTTCTCTATAATTTATTTTAAATTTAATATATTACAAAGGTAGTTTCAAATCAAATCTCTCTTCTCTCACATCTTTAAAATGTGATTTGACTTTCTGAATGTGATATTTGGGCTTAAGACCGTAATAGTTGAATGTGATTCTTTATAAAGATCATTGTGTGTGTAAGAGAAAAAATGAGGAGAGAACTCAAATTAACAACAATAGTAACAAAAAAAAAAAAAACAAAAAAAAAAAATAATAGATAAACTGAAAAAATTGGGGAGAAAAAAAAAAGAGAAGTCAAATCAACAAGAAGAAAAAGACCAAGAAAAAAGGATAAATAGAAAAATTCTCCATTTTGAACTTTTTATAACAATCTCTCTCGAACTTTAGTATTTTAATCAATAGTGGCCCTAACATTTGCCTTTTTTAGTAGATTTGTAGTAGAGGTCAACAACCATAAAAACTAAAAGACCTACCGAACAAAGACCAAACCTCAAATAATGAAGATATTCTACTAAGATAAGATGACAGAATATAGTGGCATTCCATCACGTTCTAGGGAAAATGGAAAGGACATGAGTAGTGGAAAAAGAGGATGACGATCGTCCATAGTAAAGATAAAAGGATAAAGAGCATTATGAAAGTGCTTGAGATGGTGCCATTTGCTATCAAAAGCAATAGGATAAGAGTTTTGAATAAAAAAAAAGAAGACAATGAATGCTAGCTAGAGATGGCAAAGACATGATTGGTTATAGATTTGTGACTTTACTCGGATAAGTATATCTTATTTCTCACATTTAACTTCACTTTTTGCAACAACAAAAAAAGTGCAAAAAGATTACCAAAGCACTTACCAAAAAAATAAAAGATTATTGTAGTAATGATCTAAAGATAAGAGATAATAGGAGAAAACTATGGTGACATAGGGTTTCCCTTGTGTAGTGCCTGTAACATCCTAAATTTCTCGAGTGTAAAATAATTTAGGATTTCTGAAATATATAAATTTTTTCACACAACTACTGACATACAATCACACAAATCCCATAAATCTTAATTTCACATTCTCAGCCTATCAATCTTAATAACCAAATAACTAAGGTACGTGATGTTATTACAAACCCAAAAGCCAAATCGAACCTAATATGGTTCATAATCATAACACTTTATTTATCATATAAGAAACTATTCAAGATATTTACAAAATATATTACATGAACATCATCTCTTGTAAGCAATAATTGAACGTCTCAAATATAATCGAAAACATACGAGGGTTTGTATAGGTTTTGTACATAATTAAAGACATGATAAAACATGTTACATGCAACAAAATAAGCTTATTCTTCAACTATCTCATTTCCCTTAGAGCTGTTTGTCGTACCTAGAACGTTTGAATATTCTAAGGACATAATCCAATTAGAAGATGAACTTTCTAGTGAGAACTCCAAAACAATTTTATATATATGCATGAACAGGTATAAATCATATTAGGAAACAACGAGTACTATTCCAAAATGCCTCATGAACATACCAGCCTCATTCAGCGAGAACTTTCTCAACTACGCATGCATAGCGCCTCTCAGAATGTCCCTAACCATGTGACCTCGGCCCAACCTCATAGAACTCATGCAACAATCACATCTATTGTCCCTTAGGTTCACACGACCTCCCACGCGAGAGCTTTCTCACGATACATTTAGCACCTCTCAGGGGAAACTCCAACCATGAATTTTGCCTTTGGACAACAATAGATAGATACAACAGTATGGCCACATGGACTTTATGAATGCAACAGTTGAAAGCCAACAACATATATTTTCTAAAAAAACACATTTAAGATATGTAAAATAATTTCATGTAAGAGAACAACAGAAATATGCGTACAGGAGTCTTACCCAAAATAAGAGTATGAGTACTAGAGTCTCACTTTGAACTTAACTCAAGATTCCTCGAAATTCACACCCAACCTCGATTCTCTTGTTAAACTTCTTACGGCTCTCAAATTTGAGTCTCAACGATCCCTAGCCATTATATTTATTCAAAGGAATATCAATATCTATTTTTCTTAATTTCTCTCAATTTTTTTCCTATTTTTCCCTCAATAATTCCAAAATAAATACTTTCTCAAGCATTTTTTAAAATTTTTCTACATTTTAAATCATAAAATATTTTCCTCAAAATATTAAAAAATTCCAGAAAATGCCTCATCCTCACGTTCCTAGTGCGTGTCCTGTGCGTAATGACCAGCGTGTGTACCTCACGTGTCGATCATTTTTTCCAGCTTCGGCCACCAGCGTTTGTTGGATTTTCCTCTTACCTTACTCTACACATCCAGTTGATCACAATGGCATGATTCTTGGCCTAAAACCACCATCAGAAGACCCTTGATCAAATGACCAAATTCTCGGTTTCGGCGATCGCTGCAACCTTCGGCCAAGCTTGAAAACTCTCTCGAACCGACCCCAAAATTTACCAAATGCTCTAGAAATTCTCTCCACACACCAAGGAACAAAAGCCCTCTATCCAAAAGCTCAAAAACACTCCCAAACTCGAGCAATTTGATGCTCAATATTCGAGCAAAACCCTTGCTATTTATAGGCAAGAACCGGCCATCCCTTGACTAATCATCGGCCCTAGCTTCACCCCACACTTCCTAGGCCCATGCTGGCCATGCCCTTAGAAAGATCCGGTGTCTCATCGCCGAATTTGGCTACACGTGTGGTGGTAGGTCGACCACTTGCTACAATAGTTTCAGAAATTACACTTTAACTCCATTGCAAATTTCTTTTGCATTTTAAACCTCATTTCAAGTCCTTAGTCTTTGATATTTTACCATATGAACCCCGAAGTCTCATGCTTCACAATTGAACTTATGAATTTGGAAAAATAACATTTTTCATCCATTTTTTAACTAGAATAAAAAATTACACTTAGGACCAAAAATTATTCTTAGGCCTATCCTCTAAAAATTTTCTTTCAAAACCACTCCAGGGTTATTATATATGCAAAATATGAACCTTATTAGGATTCCATTGACTTCTTGGAAGTCCCTTACCATCATTCAATTTTTCAGCCCAACTCATAGTTGTATCGAAAACTATCTCTGATTTGATTTCTTTGGGCTTCATAAATCTCGCCTCGAGATGCCCGTCGATCACATATATTTTTCCTTAAATATCTAAATTTCAGGGCACTCCCTATCGTTGATTCAAAGACTTATTGCCTTCTCAAACCATTTTTTTGGTATTTCGAATTCATTTGAGAATTACATGGCAATCTTTGAAAATATGGGGTATTGCAGCGCCCTAGCCCCGATTGGTTAAAAGGGAAAGCTAACCATCACTTTTAAGCAACCACCATAAATAATGTAAATTAACATGTTGAAATGTAACATAAATGCATTCCCAACCAATATATATCAACATTTTACAAGAATATGGACACCATCATCTAAGCACAGTTGGCCCATGACACTAAAGATTCATGCTCCATGACATATATCCTTACCCAAACTCGTAATGGTGTCATTAGAAATGAAACTTGGTTTGCTTATGTCCTTAGTTATGCTTCTCGATGACGATATGACATCGTTGAGTGCCCATTGTCTACTCAACCTAGAAGCTCTTACCATTGAATGCCTCCAAACCATTACACTTTCTTATGTTTGTCCCTCAAAGATGCAAACTTGCCTTTGTTGAGCCCCATGACCACCCAATCCTCACCCTTGTGAGGCCACTGAGTTGCCTTTGATACCACTTATCAAGGGATACAAAATTCCCTTGTGCAATGCCCCTATTTTCGAGCATTCAAGAAGAAGGTTGACCATACTTCTTGAGTAACAAGCACAAATAATGTAAATCAATATCTTGAATGGCAATATACCTCCATCCATAACCAATATACCAGCACCCGATAAGAATATGGACCCATCATTGACGGATGATTAACCCACAACATTAGGGAATCATGGTCCGTGACATAAGAAATAGGTGGACAAGAAGCAGTGCATGGTGCAGTTTGAAATTGAAGACATTGTCATGATGAAGTCGATACCACTCTAATTTAGTCCGTTGAGATATTCATGAAGTGTGGATTTGGAAATATAAAGTGTCATATCCAATCTCAACCATGGTGGGTAAGGTTGCTTACGAGCATACCTTATCATTTTCTGTAACACTTTGCCTTTTCAAACATATTATAATTTAAGAATTTAATTTTTTTATAATTAAAATTTTACTCAAAATTTTTTCAAATTCTTTTTTCACCCATTAATGTAAACACTTCAATAGTAAAATTAAAATATGTAATTACAGTTTTAGCATGAGATATGGTGTAGATAAAACCTAAATTTATGAAATAATTACCTTAAATAAAATTAATTATTTTCTCAAATAATGAATTAGCATGAGATATGGAGAAGACGACCGGCGCGTGAAGCACACGCGCCAGCCTTCACTCTAAGTTCACATGCCAGTGTGTGACCAATAGGTATTTTTCAATTTTTGAAATATTTTGTTAGAATCATTTTATGATTTTTGGTGTTGAAAAATCTAGGAAAATGTTTGAGGAGATTTTTATTTTGGTATTTTCAAGGGAAAATAGGAAGAAAATAGTGAAAATTATGAAAAAATTGAAAAAAATGGATTTTGACATTCCTTTGAATAAATACGATGTTTAGGGATCGTTGTGCCTTGAGATTGAGTAAAAATTTGATTGTTTGAGACTTGGCACGTGAATCAAGGTTGTGCACAAAAAAAATCGAAATGTTCTGAGACACGTTCTAGATGAGTAGTTCTACCCTAAATACTTTGTTTTAATTCTACCTAAACTTGAGTTGATTTCATGCAAAACAGTTTTGTTGCATGTGAATTGTTTTAACCTATGATGATTGGTTTCATGTGGGAGGTTCGTCCCAAAATGTTTATTGCATGTGCATCAAATTTTGTGTATTAAATTATGTATATGGAAATGTTGTTTTATATGATGTATCGAATCATGGCATATGACATTGACATGTTTTTGTGTTGTCTATGTGGCATGTCAACCTGGAATGTTGCTTGGATAGTGTAGCCGTAATTCTCCAAGGGTATTTGTCGGAACAATGTATGAGGGTATCCCGTGCCATGTGTGTTATCGAGATGACTACCCAAAGTTTCATGTCGGGCTGAGTGGTTAGGGAAGTTACACTAGGGTGAGTGGTTGTACATGTGGGATGTGGGATGTTAACTTATGACGCGACACTTGAGTGATAACACTAGGGAAACATGTTAAGAAAAAATGCTCACTTATGACGAGGACTAAGAGTGGACACCACCCTGACAGTCGACAAGTGGCGGGGCTAAGAGTGGACACCACCCTAGATCGGCTTGATTTACAAGGTTGAGAGTAGACACCACCCTACGTTCCTTTGAGCAATAATATTGTTTCCAAGGTAAACATGGATTCCCGAGAGTAGTGTTCATCGTCTTGTAGATAGGGTTTGTACTGATGTGATTCGATATGCTTTTGAGTGGAAATGTAATACCTGACATGATAGTGGGGTGATACCTGGGTTCATGCGACGAGGTTGTCCCTCTTAAATTAGGACTGTGTTGTGTTAATGTATCGATGTGGTTGTATTGCCTTTAGAGAGATTGCATTTTTTCCGGTTAGGGTTAAGTGCTATGTGGGACTCTCTTGGGCTGGGACACATCAGAGATATGTCAATTTTGTTTCATGGCTTGCATACATTTATGATAATGTTTTAAACTTTCACTTAGATGATTTATCATCTTATTTGGATTTTGTCCTTTGAATATTCAAACATTTCAAGTGAAAGCAGCGGTGCTAAAAGGAAAAGAATTGTTGAGGAGTGATGGTAATTTGTAGGTGGTTCGTAGCATGTCTTTTTTATTATGTTGTATATTATTTTGATGATGACATATTAAACGATGGTACGATCTTCATGTTATGAATAAAGTAGTTTCGGCTATGTACCATTTGAGGTTTCGATCTAGTTTTCGTATTTATGATGATATTACATATCTTAACTTATTGATATTAAGTTTAATATGCTGAGAAGGTACAACAGGATTGTCGAGAAATGATTTATGTCTGTTGGATTGAATGTATTATGTGAAAATATATATATTCTCGAAATCCTAAGTTATTTAACACCCGAAAAAAGTTGGGTGTTACATCATGTATATGAAGTAAAGTGATGGGAATGTACTAGCTATCGACTGTTTATCCCTATCTATCATCTTTGGCTTTTGGCATTATCTGTCGATCGTTGGCGTCATGGCTAATGACCGCTAGATGTATGGACACTAGTTGTCAACCGTTGTAACAAGTTTGTCAACTGATATTGAGTCTAGGCTTTGACTGTCGATTGTTATGGTTATCTGTTGATGGTATTTGCTAACCCACTGTTAAATATTTCGGTTAAGAATTGGGTTTTGTACTAACTATTATGGATACTTATGTCACCAGTTTATGAGATCTAGTTGAGAGGTTAACGTGTTAACGAACCATGTATGACTGATTATGCTTGGAATCCGTTACGAAATTCGAGATTGGAATGACATCCGAAAATATACGAGCATTTACATGTACATGGTGGCATGTGTCCATGCATAACATTATAAAAATTATATATGTTATCAATTGAGTTTGTGTATACATGATAAATATGTTCGTGCACTTATTATTTTGCGCTACGGCTAAGACTGTGTTAAGGGGAAAAAGATATTCATACAATTGATAGGTGATGTGTGAGGGTACTGCTACCGTTGTTGTAGGTGACGACCTGACAGGGTAGGTGTATACTATACAAGCACTAGGACTCCACAATGAGATTGAGATTATTTATTTATAGATGTGATTTTGTAACGACCGTTATTCGGTTTGATTATATTAATATGGGAAAAGAATATTTAATTAAGGGGATCATGACTTTGAGACATTCTATGTGTTATTTTAAGGTAATGTGACAAAATAGAGGGGATGTGAAAAATCAAAGGTTTGAGTTTAATGGAAGTGGGACCCACAACTTTGCAAAGAATGTAAATAAACATTTTATAAAAATCGTGGAGTTTGATTTATGTTTTAACTTTTATTTGAAAGTAAATAATTTCCATTTATGTTATTTTGCAATAAGGGCATTTTGGTAATTGTGGGAGTGTATGGATATATATATATATATATGTTAGAAGAAGAAATTAGAAGGCAAAAAATGGGAGAGAAGAGAGGAAACGATCGAGAGAGCAAGGAGGGGAGGCTAGGGTTTAATTTCCTCTCCATTTTTCTTTGCTTTTGATGCTTCAAGGAAGGTTTGAGCAAGTTAGGAGTAGCTTCATCTTCTTTTCCCCCTTCTTTTGTCTTAGTTTCTTGGCTATGGAGGTGTGGAGGTTGTGGTGGTTTCTCCAAGCAAGGTTTTCAAGAGGTTTGGCAAAGGCAAGTTCTACTCCTCTTCTAAATCATTAAGTTTTGATGTTTTGAGGGTTATTTGTGTTTCATGCTTTTGTTTGAGATCTGTGTAAAGATCTTTGTAAATCTCCTTGAATTATTTTATGTGATGGTTGGAATTATTTTGAGACTTCAATAGGGTTTGTTCCACCCTATATTTGTTTGGGAATAGTGTATTTTGGCTTTAGATTTGAGTTTTGGGAGAGTTGGAGGAGTTTGGGGTGTGTTGCTCGTCATTTTTGGGTTCTGGAGGTTCAAGAGTCGACTCTGCATAAAAGAGCTCTCGGCTAGGTCGCCTCTAGGGATGTAGGAGTCGACTGTGCCTCGAAAGTCGACTCTCAGGATGTCAAAAGTCGACTCCCACAATAGACTGCACTGCGTACCCTCTACTATTTTAGCTAGAACTTTTTGTATAGAAATCCGATTGACGAACCGTTTGAAGCGTTATAAAATAGACTCGATAGCCTTCAATTTGATATATTATGGGTATTATTTGAAAAATATTTGAAGGGTCTACCTAGGGTTTAAAGTCATACCAATGAGGGTTGGGAGCCAATCTGCGATCCATGGCATTTCTTGGTTCGAGTCTTAGGGTCTATTGAATGAATATTATGAGAGGTGGTTGGAATGCATATTTGGGGGTGTGTTTCATGCATTTTCATGTTATGATATATATATATGTATGGGTGTGTTAGCCTAGGTATTGGGTGGAGCTGATTGGCCTCGGGGGTCATGTGTGGTCGCGAGCACCGCCCTTGGAATGGAGCTATCCGGACCCAATGACCTTCTAGCATTTGAAGTGGTTGTGACCTTGGGTGGGAGCTGATTGTTCTCGAGGGTTAATTGTGCTCACGAGCACTGCCCTGGGAGTTGAGCTGTCTGTCTCCAAGCGTCCATTGCTAATTGTACAAGTTAATGAGAGTTATATGTGTGCATATGTTTTCTTTGGTTTGTAGGGCCAGTGTGTGTGACTTATTGGGCTTATTCCTTTCCCTTATGGCGAATTACTCATGTTGTAATCTAACTTTCATCATCATCCATTGTTATGCTTGCTGGGCCTTGTGGCTCATTTTCTTACTTCTTACACCATTCCAAGAAAAGGCAAAGGTAAGGCTGGAAGCGAGTCTAGCAAAGGTGGATCTCAAGGGACTTAGCTGTGTACAGAGATTACCTAAAGACAAGGTTATTATAAGTCTTTTGTTGTGTTACAGAGAACTTGTCACTCTCTTATATTTTGAAGGCCTATGTATATGTTGTGGTGGTCATGGCTTGGGGTTTTGTATCTAATGAAAGCGTAGAACTTGTGTAATTATGTCATGAATGGATGTGCATATGTGTTAATACAGGGAATGTTTATGGATGTTTCGATGTTATCCCTCTCTTGTAGTGGTTGGGTTGAACATTTTTAATTGAGTTATTTCTGTATCATTCTATTGATGACATCCTCACGGATCCTCTATGCTAGCCGAGGCTCCGGGTGGCGGGCCGTCACAGATTTGTTATGTATTTGGAGGCGTAAAGGTTATATTCATTATTTGAGCATATTGATATTGTGTGAGCATGAGAACCATTTGTATATTGTTGAGCATAAGCATGTGTTTTACATGATATGGAGTAAAACATGAGGCATCCGATGTAAAGCATAACCATTTGTATATTGGCGTGAAGATGTAGGTTATGAGTCTTGTTATGGCTACGTTGATATACATGTGTATTTTATTTTGTCTCCACATCTTATCATTGCACCCCATTTGTTTCTATTATACTTGTTGAGTCTTGTGACTCATTTTGTTTTAACATTATTCTAGGTATGGGAGATGATGTTCGAGGATGGATCCTATGGCGTTTGTTGTACTCGATGTAGCTATGTGTACGACGCTTTCTCGGCTGAAAGTATCTTTGGGAGTGAGTTGTGGACAAGGGCTCAAATATTATGTTTTGTTAGATTTGAATGATTGATGCTTTGTTATATAAGGAAAAACTCTTGAAATGTGTATTTATAATTATTTAGCTTTCGTTGTTGTAAATTAAGTTGTTTGTAATTTGAGGTTGGTCAATGTTAATAGAGTTGAAATTTTGAACCTTACATTGTGCAATCATAGCTTGTATAAAAAAAAGAGGAAATTTCAATACATTGCGAACTCTAAAGTTCAAGAGAAAGTGAAAAAGCAAATTTCACGAACTTTAAAGTTTGGAAAAAAAGTAAGTAAGCGGAAAAATAAAATGGTACAAATGGGGTTTTTTTTTTTTAGGTTATTTTAGTCATATTTGAATATTGTTGTGAAGAGAAAAATGGGTGGCAGCGTACAAAATTTTCCTTTCAACAATTTTCAATAGGGAAATTCTATTCACAGCGAGAATTTTACTCTTCGCAACCAATTTTTCATATACTTAAAATACCCTCGAATAAAAGTTCAATATTACCCTTATCTTCAATACTCAACCACTCAACTAACATATCACTGTATTTTCTATCGGCGAATCTCCATTCTTTCTAAACTCAACCACCCACATCCCAATCAAATTTATTTTCTCTTTCAAATCTTTTATCACTGTGAAATCTATTTCTCTGAGAAAATCAGCACTAAGCCATTTTATCCTTTGAAATCCATTTTCTCTAAAACAGCGAGTCAGCCATTTTTTGATCCATCATGGATTACTACACTATAATGTTGATGAATAATTGGGAAGAATTTGAGGAAGAACAAAACAATTATTCAGAAAATGAATATCACGCAGAGGTAAGTAAATTTATGTTTATAAGAGTGTAATATGTGGTTGTGTTAATATAATATATGTTTGTATTTATAATATGTTTAAGAATGAAAGTTCTATTCGGGAATCATAGACTCTCCTCCCCGAATCCAATGATATTTCCACATTCTATAATTTTTTGGAATACTAGAGTTGGGAAGTATCTGCAGGTGGAGGTAGGGAAGTAGCCTTCCCCGAATTCCAGCGTTCAGGAAAGTTGTTGGTTCCCGAATATCAGCTTTCGAAAGATGGTTTTCAATTAGGTTTTTAATCTTAGTTTTATTTTATTAATTTTTTTTATAGAAATTCAATCATGAAATTCAACAATTTGATGTTATTCAACAGTTTACTACTAATCTGGTATGATAGATTTTTAATAATTTATTTAAATAATTATTTTAATTACACATAAAATATATCTAAATATTTGTTTTTTCTTGTATTAGTTATTTGATACTAGAGAAGCACTGATTGGATGGGCTAAGAAAATTGGAAAAGAAAATGGAATTGTGATTGTAATCAAGATCAAGAGTTCAGAATGTGGAGATCCTGAAAAAAGACCTAGAATTCGTCTTGCTTGTGAACGTAGTGGGAAGTATAGACCGTCTAAAATGAAAAAAGAAACAATAGGAGAATTAAAACGGAAATACACAGGTTCAAAAAAGTGTGATTGTCCGTTTGAATTACTTGCTATGAAATTTGAGCAGTGGGAGTTGAAAGTTGTATGTGGATTGCAGAATCATGCACCATCAGCTCAACTAGAGGGTCATTCATATGAAGGGAGACTTACAGAAAAAGAGAAAGTAATTTTAAAAACAATGTCTGAGAATCTCGTGAAACCTAGAAATATTTTGATGACCCTAAAGACAGAGAATGAGGATAATGTAACTACTATCAAAATTATATATAATGCGCGTCAAAGATACAAACTTATAGAGAAAGGTGGTAAATCATAAATGCAACAGTTGATGAAGAAATTAAGAGAATGTAATTATGCGGAGTGGCATAGAAGTGATGGATCAACAGATTGTATTTTAGACTTATTTTCGGCTCATCCGATGTCTATAGATTTATTAAAACTATTTCCACATGTCTTAATAATGGACTGTACATACAAAACCAACAGGTATATGTATCCACTCCTCGAAATTGTTGGTGTAACATCCACTAAGTTAAGTTTTCCCGTTGCATTTGTATTTATGAATCATGAATATGAGGATAACTACACATGGGCTATGGAGAGATTAAAGAATGTGATGCCACCTAATACATTTCCAGGAGTAGTTGTCACTGACAGAGAATTAGCATTGATGAATATAATACATAAAGTATTTTCAACTACGACCACCTTATTATGTAGGTGGCATATATCAAAAAATGTGCTTGCTAAGTGTAAGAAGTTTTTTGATAGAAATGAGATATGGGAGAAGTTTATGTTAGGTTGGAATCTTCTTATTTTTGCCTCCACTGAGATTGAGTATGAACGTCTGCTTTGTGACTTAATGGTTGAGTACCATGGATATGAGGATGCAATTGATTATGTGAGAAAGACATGGCTGAATGATTATAAAGAGAAATTTATTGCAGCGTGGACAAATAAAGTATTACATTTTAGAAATATTACTACTAACAGGTATTCTTTAATAAACTCAACTGTTATTTTTATTGTTTTTATTATAATATATCTAATTAATCTCTAATTAATCTAATAGATTAATATGCTTATGCTTTTATTTAAGGGCTGAGAGTGCACATGCGAAGTTGAAGAGATATTTGGAATCATCTCAAGGTGACTTTAAGTCATTATGGAAAATTATCAACTCTCTTATTGAGTTGCAACATATCGAGATCAAGTGGTCTTTTGAGAAGAGTTTAATGTTGGTACAACATAATTTCAGACTAGAAATTTGTAGAGAATTGAGAGGTATTATATCAAGAAATGTAATGAATATAGTGTTAAAGCAAATACAAATAGCTCAAAAAATTGGGGTGGATAAGATTGCATGTGGATGTGTGATAAGAAACACACATGATTTACCTTGTGCACATGAAATTGCAGAATTAATGATGGAGGGACGACCAATTCCTTTATCATTTGTGCACCCTTACTTGACAAAATTAAATTTGGTACAAACTGCTGATTCATCCGTTCTAACTATTTATCCAGAGTTAGAAAGTCTATATAATATGTTTCAGCCAGAACCAACAGAAGATAAACTCGTATTGAAATCGAAATTGAGAGAATTAATAGATCCAACTACCACTTCATTGATACCACCAAGTGTGAAAGTTCGGATAAAAGGTAAGCCATCATCAAAGAATAAAATTTAGATTGATACATCCACTCGACGTGATCCGTCATATTTTAAAATAGTACAGCCTATTCATGACACTACATCTCCAACAACACAAAGCTCAGTGAAAACACCAAACAAAGGTAAATTTTATTGTAGCAGTGTCAAACACAGATTGCTAGGCTATGATGCTTCATTCCCATCAAATATACAACATTTATACATAATATTGTTAATGTGAAGTCGGAAGGACACTGTGGATTTCATGCTATTGCTGTGTTATTTGGAATGAGTGAGCACAACTGGAGAGATGTTCGTATGAATTTAATTGAAGAGTTGCATACTTTTCGTGATGAGTATATACAGTTATACGGATCTATTATGCGTGTAGATGAGTTAATACACACTTTCTTGTTTTGAGTGTGTTGCACCTCGCCAACATTGGATGACTTTACCAGACATAGGGCATTTGGTTGTTTCAAAATATAATGTTGTCTTGGTTCATTTATCTCGAATGCAATGTCTTGCCTACCTTCCATTGAGATCAGTCGCCCCTTAAGTAATACAACATAGGATTATTACTATTGGTTTTGTAGACGATTGTCATTTTGTGCAGGTATTATTATTTAATAATTTATTTATATATTGATATAATTATGTTAATATAAATGTACTATTAATAATTTTGTTTTGTCATTTTTCAGGTATTTCTTAGATCAGGCTCACCAATTCCTCCTGTTACACGGAACTGGCATAAATATCGATATGATATTGCACGTGAATGGAAAATACCCTATATAAGTCGAATTCAAGCTTTTATATCTCTTATTAACAAAAATGTTATTACAAATGATATTTTTGATTTAATTGATGAATGATCACAGTATGTATGTTTTTTATTTTACTATCACAATTATAAATTGTGTATGTTTTACATTATTTGTTTATAATAATTTTTTGTTATATGTCACTACATTCCACAATCTAAAGTTATATTTATTTGTTTCATTAATTTATTCCTTTTATTTTCATATAAATCATATTAAAATTATATAAATCATAATAAAATTTAACCGTAAATAATAAAATAAAATATTCTTATAAGTAATACACAATCCAAAATTATAATTTACAATACAATAACACACAACTCAATTATCCATACTCGCTTGTAAGTGAACTTAACACAACTCAACTAATAAGTGAACTTGAAATCTTGATGACAAAGTGAACTTCAACTTGATTATCCAGGGGGAGATGTACTAGATATTGATGCTCCAACATTATCAATATTATAAGGATTGAAGTCATACTGAGAGTCTAGAATAGTATTTACCCGAATACACGTCTCCCTCCATGCATCAGCAGAAACAGGCTCAGTACTTGATATAGTTTAATCAAGAGTACATAATGCTAGTCGATTACGCTGGAAAAAAAATAATTATATCAATTTTTTTATTTAAATAAATTAAATTCAATAATAACTTGAATATAACTTAAAAACTTACTGCTTCAAAAAGACTGAGTATATCTTCTCCACCTCTATCAAATCTTAATCGATGTATCGGATTTTGTACAAATGGATGTGTAATAAGTGTATACTAAGTTAAATATTCAGGTGTAAAATGCCATGAAAATGCAGAAGGTTTACCACGTCGATGTGGTGGCAATAAATACATATCCCATCGAATCCAAATATCATCAATAAATGTATAAATTACCTTATATGATGTTGTACCTGCACCCCGCCTACATTCAACAGGTGATAATGGGGGTGGAGGAATAGTCTGCACATACCCAAACTATCGTAAAACTCTCTCAGGATGATATGGTTCTATAATACTTCCACATTTCAAACAACTTGAGAAAAATGTAATATCTGATAATGTGTGATGTGAACGAACCCTCCAGTACAACATCCAAATCACTTGTAAATATTATTTATTTTAAAAATTAATTTTAGAATATATTAAATAACTTACAAATGATAGTATATAAGAAAAATACTTCATTCGGTGATAAAGTATCAATCTGCTCTCTAATGGATTGTAAAGAATCAATATCATGAACAGGTAACCAACGGAGAGCTCGTAGCTGCTCGTTACTATATAACAAGTTACATCTAATTCTAGTAAAAGGAAAATATTCGTACACCGATACCTGTAAATTTGATATAAATAATTATGTTAAATATATATAAATATATGATATAAAATTATAAAATTAAAATAATTATCTCAAGTAAGGTAAGATATCCAGTGATACTCTTCACCTCTTGTCTGGTAGCAATGCCGAGCTGTCGATACAAATATGCAAGACAAACAGCTCTCCATGCATAATTACCGATCATACTTAAATCATCTAATAATGTCAAATACACCACTGAAACTAATGTACCACTTTTGTCAAAAAATAAGGTACATCCTAATAAAAATAACATATATGCTCTACTGATATGTTCAATCTCTTCATTTGAAACATCAGTTGGTAGATGCATAAATGTTCTTTTTAACCAGTCTAATTTTACAAATGGTCCTCAATTTTCTCTAATCTGTTGTGCTGTTACATCTAATGAAACTCAAAGTAACCTACATAATAAATCACTAGCTTCACTAGGTGTCAAATGATAAGGCACAGATACAGATCTTCCTGTTACTAGAATCTTCAAAATAGCAGCAACATCATATAATGTTATACTTATCTCTCCAAATGGTAAATGAAATGTATTAGTCTCAGGCTGCCATCTCTCTATAAATGTTGTGATTATAACATGATTTATACATTGATAAGTACACTCTAGCAATGGTGACAAACTAGAACCCATAACAATATCACGAACACGAGACTGATTATCCAATGGCCATTCAGGAATTTTAAGGCCATGATTTCTACATTTTAATATGCCTCTTTCCTGTTAAAAAATTCAAATACCTGATTATTTAAATTATAAAAACTTGCAGTAGGTAATTATTTAAATTATAAAGATAAATATTAAAAAAATTAATATAACTTACCTCTCATGCCCATATTATAAATGCAACATGATTTTTAAAACTTTTTAAAATAGATCTATCACTAGGGCCCCCAGGTAGTGGTTTAGAAATATCATCATCGTGCTGTGAGGAAGATGGTTGATCAGTTGCTTCCCCTTGATTAGGGTTGGGATGCTCCTCAACTGGTGTCACATAATCTGCTACTGGCTCTTCTACTGACTCTAAAATAGTCGGTTCACTAGAACTCTCGATCCTCCTTCTTCTAGTTGACGCAGTAGGACGCTCCCGAGAAAAAGAAGAAGGCTGGCGAGATGAAGAAGCTTCACCTCTTCTACCACGTACCATATCTACAAAATAACACAAAAATAAAAAATAGCAGGTAACTACAAAATAACACAAAAATAAAAAATAACACGTATCATACCTACAAAATAACACAAAAATAAAAAATATTAAACAAAACATTACAATGAAAATTTATTAAACAAAAATTATTAACATTATAATGTTTGGAAAATCCATGTTTCCCGAACTCCAGAGTTCGGGAAACACCAGCTTCCTCGAACTCTGGAGTTCGGGACTCTGGAATTGGTTAAGTATAAAAAAATATAAATATATTAATAAAAAATATATTAATATAATTATATAAAATATAAAATATAAAATATGTTCCCAGTGAGTTGGGAAATCTATTATTAGATTTAAAAAATTAAGTAAAAAAAATATATTTGTTTGTATTAAAAATTAAATTATTCAACTCCAATACCTAAATAAAAAATTAAGTATAAAAAAATGTTAATTAGCACTATTTATTTAAAAAATTAAGTTTCTTCAAATATTTGTATAAAAATTAAAATATAAAATAAAATAAAAAATTAAAGGGTTCAGAGGCATGCAATGCCTTCGAAACCCAGGTTTCGGAGGCGAGGGCCGCTTCCAAACTGCTCGATCGAACCCAAGTTTTTGTTTTAAAATTATCTCACCGATCGAACCCAAACAATCAAAAGATGTAACTAAAAACTTACCCCACTAAGCGCGTACAACTGAGAGAAGAGATGCGAGTGTAGAGAAGGCGACGACTGCGAGTGCGACTGTAAGGAAGTTTCAAAGGCGAGTGGAGGTTGTAGAGAAGTCACAAATGCTGTAGAGAACAGCGGTGAGGCGTGGCAGAGAGCTGGATGGGTATATATGAAGGCAAATTTGGAATATAGTTGGCTGCAACAAGTAATAATTCTGGTTGCGAAGAGTAATTATTAAATTTATTTTAATTATGGTTGCGAAGAGTAAAAAGCTGGTTGTGAATAGAATTTTCCTTTTCAATATACCTGTTAGATATGAACCCAAATTACCAAAATGCCCTTATGCATTTTTTTTTAAATCACCATTTCTTATTCTTTAAATTTTTGTTAAAAATCTCTTAGTATTATATAAAGATCATTCAATTAAAAAAAAATCAAACTTTTAAAGTTATGTGAATAAAAAGGCAAAACGCAGATTGCGTTCTCTTTACTTTTCAATTTTCAGTTTTGAGTTTTAAATTCATTTTCAGTTTTCTTTTTTGGTACTCTGTTTTTAGATAATTGAAAACACGTTTTCTTTGTCATTTTGAAAAATCATTTATTAAAATAGAAAATTAAAAAACGCGTTCTCTTTGAAATTTTAAAAATAATTTTTTAATGATATTTTATTCAATAAATTTAATTATTCAGTAAATTATAAGTATTTAATGTTAATATATTATTAAAAATATATATATACATTTTAAAGTTAATGAATTTTGTAATTTTTTTTCCATTACAATAATAAAATATGAATAATAAATAAATAAATGTGTTTGAATTTAGAGTTTGTTTTGGATGAAAACACTCAAAACAACTTTTTGTTGTTTTGAGTTTTCTTTATATATATTTTTTTGTTTTCAAAAAGGCATTTTAAAAAAAATAAATAGAACGCGTTTTCATTATTTTTGAAAATCGAAAACTAAAAATAACTTAAAAAAAGTAAAGATAACTCTTTTAAGGTTTTTTGAGTTAAAAAATTAACATGTTTCATTTGGATTCTTTATTTTATTTTTCTGTTAGAACTACTATAATTGTTAGGGTATCATCAATTGAACCCTTCAATTATTACTGGGATTTCTTTTACAATTTGACAATAATTTGCGGTATTTTAAAAAATTTTATTGAAATGATAGAAATTGAGAAAAAATTATAAAGATAAAATACTCATTTTATTTAATTTTTAATTTTAGGGAAGATTTCTATAATTTTTTAGATGAAAGGGAGAATAGATGTAATTATACCAACTTTAACACTAGTGAGCCTAATTTCCAAAAAAAATAGCAAATAGGAAAAAAACTCAATTTTTTTTATGAATTTACGACCTTATCTAATTGTTTTAATTTTGATAATTATATCTTAATTGGTTTAATTATGTGTAATTTTATCTAATACTTAAAATTAATTTAGTAGGTATGTGTCAATTCTAAGGTGACATGTCATTTATTATTTAATAATAATATTTATGTGACTTGTATATATACATAAGTAAAAAAAAATAATGTGAATAATTAATTGATTTCATGTTTGTAGCCTATACAATAAATTTTATATTTTATTTATTTATATATACATAAATTTTATAAATATTATTATTAAATAACACATGACATATGACATCAACATTGATACATGCCTTTTAAATGGATATTAAGTGTTAGATAAAATTATATTTAATTAAATTAATTAAAATATAATTATCAAAATTAAAATAATGAGATGAAATTACAGCTTCACACAAATTATATTCAAAATTGGGAGGTCAACATTGACACATACCTAAAAAAAAAAAAAAAAAAGCTGAGATTTTGGGCTCGCAAGGGTCCCACGCAATCTCTCTTCCTGAGCTTTAAATGGGCGATTTGTTCACTTCAAGGGTCGATTTATAATAAATAAGAGCGAGCAAACGGCAAGTAATCTCTCTCTCTCTCTATCTCTGTCACAGAGTCGATCTAGGCAGATCTGTTGAGTCCTCAAACCCTGGGGGTTTGAGCTGCGTTTCCCTCTTCCTTCGAAATTCCCCTTCACTTCGCAACGATGATATCGACGCACAAGCTCAAATCCGTGGATTTCTACAGGTCAGATCTATGTTTCCGTTTCCAATTTTCATTCTAGTCGGTTTCTAGTAGGAATTGCGCGTTGACAGTGCAATTGTTTATGGGATCGAGAAAGGTAGCTGTGGGTTTATTCATGGACGCGTCTGAAATGTTATCTTTTGATTTATACTTAATGTCTCGGTTGATGTCGAAGTGTTTGTTTTGGCATGAACATACATAATGCGATTTTGCGGAAGCTTTTACGACAAATTTAGATGTTTGTGCGAGGTTTTGCTGGTTTTTATTATGTATGAAGTCGAATGAGAAGGTCATTTCTAAAATGGATCTCGAAATGGGGGTGCCAAGGGGGACAGAGTGAATCCATACCTGACATTTGGTATTACGCACACGACGTGGCTGCTCTCAAATTTGTAACAGGCCGAGCTTTGGATTACATTGTATATGTACCTAATTTGTTAATTCATCGTGCGTTTTTGTTGAAAATATTAGTTCCTATGATGATCAACGTATGAAAGAGACAAAAGACTTATGTACCATAGGTAAGAATTTAATAGAGTTTGGATAATTGAATGGTAGAGTGCTTCCAAGTTCACCATAAGTTTTTTTAGTTTTATTTGTTTTTATTTTTTTATTAAATGCATAGCTTTCAATTTGAATTTGAAAATATTGAAGTTTGGTCTCTTTGTTTGTTTAATCAATCTTTGATGGGAAGTAATTCTGGGGTATGCTTATGATGGATATGTTTTGTACAAACCTTGTGGATTTTAAGCTTAAAGAATCTAGGAGTAGCTAGAGCAAGGATGATGTGGTATGTTTTCATATGGAGTTGGCCGCTTGAATGTATTTGTATGGTGGCAGACTATTGTATGATTATGGTTGTCAATGATGATAAGTATGTGATGGTGGTATACTGCCTTTTGACCTATAGTGATAGGATGGGTGGGAGTAAGTGCCTGCACTGGAGGTTTCTAGGGTTGCTAAGCAGTAACAATTTGAAATTCGCAAAACTCATTTTCTGTTTTGGCATACTCTTAGAGAGAAGGAGGGGGGGGAGTGAGTAGGGGCAGAAGTATATAAATCCATCAAAAAATGCTTCTATTGATGCACAACCTATCAAGCAGTCAGACTGAAATGAGTACCATATCCATGCCCAAAATATATCAAACATGGATACTCATCAAACACTCTAGAATTCGTGAGGACAAGCCACTTGAAATTTGGAAGACATCAAAGCTGCATTGTTGATATTTTTAACATTGTGATTATGTATCAAATGATGACTGCCTTTGACTTGTTTGATATAAGGCTCGTTAATTATTCAACTTTTTTTTAATGTGTGCCATAAATGAAACAAGGAGGAAAGGGGGGAGTGAGTAGGGAAAACCATTTTCTGGGTTCCAGCCTATTGTGAGAGAGAGGGAGAGGGAGGAGGAAGGAAAGAAGTTTGAGGTGGCAGTCAGTTGAGTTTCTTCTACTTCTTCTTGGATGAACCAACATATCTCCTTCTCTCTTGCAAGCTTATATAATACACCATGCCATCCTTCATGTCCACATAGGTAGTCCATGTCATTACTTAATGGTGAAAATGAATGGGAGGTAATGACATTGTAAAATTGAAACACCTTACAAAGTTAGATGTCTCTATTGAAAAAATTAAGAAGTCATTCTAAATTTGGAAACACGGTAAAAAGTTCACTCTTTTTTGGTAATTTACTGTATATACATATTTATGGTTCGACTTAACTTTGGTGATAGGCACCTTGTGAAATGGAACTATACCCTTAATCAATTTTGAATGCTAAACTTGGATTAGGATACAATAAATCTTGTAGTTCACATGTGTGATAGAAGACTTGTGTTCTTTTGCTGATTTTGTATTTGATTTGCTGGTGTCAAGCTATTTGTAAAGGAGTAAGATCTACAAGAAGCAAGTAGAAAGCACGTGCTTTGGCTCCTTTGTGCCTTATTGTGTGTACGTCAATTGAAAGATAGGACAGCTTCTTGAAGGAATTGAGAAATCGTTACAGAATAAGAGGGGCTTATGTGCATCTTCCTCTTGGTTGAACAGTTGAAGGTGTATGTACTAAATGGTCACAAATGTGGATACCATGAACAAGAACAACAACAATCACAAAACTTAATATAACTAGGTGCTGTTGACTACATGAATCATTGGCCTCCAAGGTTTATTGTTCATGATATTTGATTGATGAGTTTTATGCTTGTTGTCTACCTAACACAACCCTACTTTTTTATTAGATCTTAGAATTGGTAGTAAATGGGACGAACACTGTCAACACTAGAAGTGTTGAGGGAATAACTCAATTCACGGGTAGAGTAACAAATGAGGATACTTATATGGATAAATGTTGATTTATGAAACATGATATTTTTCAAAATAAAATAAGGACATTGACAAGAATTTGAGTCATGACACATGAGAATTTGGGGAAAAAATGAGGATATTGACATAGAGAGGAGGCCATAGAAGATTAGTTGTTTAGTTTATTTTTATGTACTATAAAAAATATATAAAAATTCATCTTGTTTGATTCAATGGGAGGTCTAAATTGAGGGGAAATGTTGGAGAAAATAACAGCAGAAAGTATTTTGTGTTGCTGTTTGTTTACTTTGATTAAACTGCTGTTAACTGATGTATCTATGTTTGTTAAGTTTGTTATCCTTTGTGTTAGTGAGGCTCGGCCTCTTTGTATTAATAGCTGAGTATAAATACCAGCTATCTTATGTTTTATCATTCATTTCAATAAGCAACTTGATCGAGGGATTCTTCTATCGCTTTCTTCTCCTATTGTTTTCTAATCTTTGAATCTCACAGCTCTCACCTACCTTATGCACTCCTCTTTTATCTAAGCTTGGGACTGATTCATTTTGGTAAATGAAGATAAATTATAACTCTAGTTTGTTATGAAAAATGCCATTCAATATAATAATCAAAGTCAACAATCTTATCAAATGTATTAACATTTTGTGGCACATTAAACAAAAGTTAAATAATTAATGAACCTTCTATCAAACAAGTCTTAGGTTGTCATCATCTAATACATAATCACAATGTTAAAAATATCAGCAATGCAAGAAAAAAGCTTTGATGTCTTCCAACTTTCAAGTGGCTGGTCCTAAACGAATTCTAGAGTGTTTGATGTGTATCCAAGTTTGATATCATTTCAGTCTGATTGCCTCATAGGTTGTGCATCTATGGAGGCATTCTTGGATGGATTTATATACTTCTGCCTTGCTCGAATACATGTTTGAACAAATTAGCATGCATGTACTTGAGACACCTGACTCCTTGGTCCTTTATCTCTTCATGCATTCCTTATAAAATGAAGATACCTCTTGTTTGAAAGAAGAAATATCAAAATGAAATATAAATCCAAGTTTCTTGCCTGTTATCTGTCATCATTTCCCTTTCAGCAGGGAAAATTGTTCTACTTCTAGTTTCATTCTGAAATTAGATAACTGAAGAAAGGAAACAAGGATATTTTACCTGTTATTGCCTTCATCTATCCTTTTCTTCTCCTTTTGTTTTGATGTACTGTTGCAAGTGTAAGTTGTGCTTAACATATTGCATCTTCTTATACTTATCTACCATCTTCTATATCAGTCATTACATTCTTTTGGTGTATCACTTTATATTTACCTATCTATTTTCTTTTCTCAGGAAAATTCCCAGAGATTTGACAGAGGCATCATTATCTGGTGCTGGTCTGTCCATCATAGCTGCCTTATCAATGTTGTTTTTATTTGGAATGGTAAGGATCTCATTTCTATTTGATTAGAGATTTAGGGAGTTGATATGTAGATCATGATTCATGACTGATCATCCTTTTGGCTATTCAGATATATGTTCATTTGAGTTCTATTTTAAATATTCTACTTTTATAATTTTGTTTCTTATTTTCTCCCTACTCTGATTCCTTGACTATCATAATTATTTCTAGGAATTCAGAATGTTTCCTAGATGCATTACATGCACACATGCATTCTCTTTTAGCAAAATATCATGCTTAATTGTTTTGTGATTTTTTTTTTCATTAGAGAATTAAGTTTTAATTTTTTATTTGGCAGGAACTAAATGATTATTTGACAGTGAGCACATCTACCTCAGTTATTGTTGACAGGAGTCCAGATGGGGAATTCTTGCGCATAGATTTTAATATCAGGTGTGGCTTTATAATTGCAGCTCTATTCTCATAAGAAAATACATTCTAGTTTTCTCATTTTCATTGGGTGGTTCTTTTCTTGGATAAAGGAAAAAAAAATTGCTAGAAGCAGCTGTAAAAACCTAACTAGTCTTGCTTTGGTAAATAAAGGGATGTAAAGTTATGTTCTTTGACTTGAATGGAGGTTTCTGTGAGCTGCATCCCTTCTAATACATAGCACATCCCTACCCCTTGGGAGGTGAGACCACTTCCTTGATATACAGGACATGTCATAAATGCAGTGAGTGATTGGATTGGACTGGGGAATACTGAAACTTCTGTTTTTTGGGCCATTACTGAGCCCCTCATGAACCCAGTGACGTGTGCAGGCATGGGCTTATGGGTATGGTGATAGCGCCTAACATACTCATGCAAATTTAGTTTGTAGCAGCTGTGCCCCATGCTCTTAGTTGATGCTATTTTATAAATTTTATAAATTTATTTCTAAGTATTTTCTTTGTATGTCATACATTGAATTTCCTACTTATCTGTACGTTTGATGGCTGGAGAAAAAAAATAAAAAAATATCCATTGTAGCTCATTCTATAGGAGCTGGGGCTGTGTGCTGTGTGTATCATTTTTAGTAAAAATGCTTCACTTTCTTTTCAGCCACGTGAATCCACTTTGGTGTGTTTGCAACTAACATTCCTTAAATTGTTTTTGTAGCTTTCCTGCACTGTCCTGTGAATTTGCATCTGTTGATGTGAGTGATGTCCTGGGAACAGTAAGTTCACTGACCCGTTACTTTTTTTCTAATTAGTACTCCTTGAACAATATATTTAGATGATTAAACATGTTCAACTGATTGATTTTAGGAATTGGTCATTTTTCTTATTTAATCTACAAGAATTATTATATTTAAATCACAATATAGATGTTTGTTTAAATTTTAGTATTATTATTATTTCCTTTAGTAGGCTGGAGGTCTAGAGTTCGTATAGCCAAACCGGCCTAGTGGGATTAAAACTTATGATTGCTGCTATTGTTATTTTATTCCTTTAGCAACAACAACAACAACAACAACATATCCAGCCTTTATCCCACTATGTGGGGTCGGCTACATGAATTCTAGACTTCCATGTATTTCTATCGTTTGTCATATCTTCATTTAGATCCATATACTTCATATCGAACTTTAATGTCTCTCCCAAAGTCTTCTTGGGTCTACCTCTACCTCTTTTTGTGACTAATTGTTCCATTTCATCAACTCTCCTCACAAGAGCGTCTCTTAGTCTCCTTCTCACATGACCAAACCATCTTAGTCTAGTCTCTCTCATCTTCTCCTCGATTGGCACTACTCCTACCTTATTACGAATAACTTCATTTCTAATTTTATCCTTTCTTGTATGTCCGCACATCCATCTTAACATCCTCATCTCCGCTACACTCATCTTTTGCTCATGCTGGTATTTGACTGCCCAACATTCTGAGCCATACAGCAAAACTGGTCTTATAGCTCTCCTATAAAATTTTCCTTTCAATTTTAATGGGATTTTACCATCACATAACACTCCCGATGCATTTCTCCATTTTAGCCAACCTGCCTTAATTCTATGTGCGACATCCTCGTGAATTTCTCCATCTTTTTGAATCACTGATCCCAAATATCGAAAATGGTCTTTTCTTTGTAAGATTTGGTCTTCTAATTTTATTATAACATCATCCACTCTTGCATTTTTACTAAATTTGCATTCCATATATTCTGTTTTCTTTCTACTTAATTTAAATCCCTTAGATTCTAAATTGTTTCTCCACAACTCAAGCTTAGTGTTCACTCCTTCTTTTGTTTCATCCACCAAGACTATGTTGTCTGCAAATAGCATACACCATGGCACATCTGTCTGAATATCTTTAGTGAGTTCATCCATTACTAAGGCAAATAAGTATGGACTTAGTGCAGAACCTTGATGTAGTCCTATTGTAGTTGTAAATGGTTCAGTATCCCCTCTGCATGTTCTGACCCTTGTCTCTACACCATGATACATGTCTTTAAGGGCTTGTATATAGGCTATTTTGACTCATTTCTTCTCTAAAACCCTCCATAATACTTCTCTAGGGACCCTATCATAGGCCTTTTCTAGATCTATAAACACCATATGTAGGTCCTTCTGATGATCCCGATACCTTTCCATTAGGCGCCTCAGTAAATATATAGCTTCCATTGTTGACCTGCCAGGCATGAAACCAAACTGATTTTCTGACACATTTGTTTCTTTTCTAAGTCTCTGCTCTATTACTCTCTCCCAGAGTTTCATGGTATGACTCATTAACTTAATTCCTCTATAATTTTCACAGTTTTGAACATCTCCTTTGTTCTTGTATATAGGAACCAAAGTACTCTTCCTCCACTCATCTGGCATCTTTTTTGATTTAAGGATCGCGTTAAATAGTTGCGTTAGCCAGGAGATGCCCTCTTCTCCCATGCATTTCCATGCTTCTATTGGTATATTATCTGGTCCCACTGCCTTATGATTTTTCATTTTTTTTAAAGCTTGCCTTATTTCATTTGAACTTATGTGTCGATAGAATGTGTAGCTCACATTCCCTTCGGAGTTACTAAGATGTCCCAACCTAACTCTTGTGTCACCACCATCATTGAATAATTTTGTGAAATACTCATTCCATCTCTCCTTAATCGCTCCCTCATTTACTAAAATATTTTGATTGTCATCTTTTATGCATTTCACTTGATTTAAATCCCGTGTTTTTCTTTCTCTTGCTTTAGCTAATTTATATATATCCCTTTCTCCATCTTTTGTATCAAGTCGTTTATATAGATTCTCATATGCTTTTGACCTTGCTTCACTAACAGCTCTTTTTGCTGCCTTTTTTGCTTCTTTATAATTTTTTTGATTTTCTTCATTGTTGCATTGATATACCGCCTTATAGCAAGTTTTCTTATTTTTAATTTTCAATTGTACATCTTCATTCCACCACCAAGACTCCTTAAGGTTAGGGGCTCTACCATTTGTCTCTCCAAGGACTACCTTTGCCGTGCTTCTCAGAGCATTAGCCATTTCTTTCCACATTTGGTTTGTTTGTCTTTCTCCATTCCATTCCCTTCTACCCCTTAATTTTTCTTTGAAGATTAGTTGTTTCTCCCCTTTTAAATTCCACCAACTGATTCTTGGATTTTGTTTTATATGGTTTTTTCTCTTCCAATTTCTTACTTGGGCGTCAAGTACTAGAAGTCTATGTTGAGTAGTCAAACACTCTCCCGGTATTACCTTACAATCCCTACAACATAACCGATCCTCTTGTCTCATGAGGAAGTAATCTATTTGGGTGCTTGAGCTGATATTTTTATATGTGATTAAGTGTTCGTCCCGTTTTTTGAACCTCGTATTGGTTATAATGAGCCCATATGCCATAGCAAAATCTAGGATAGATTTACCCTCATTATTAATTTCCCCGAATCCATACCCTCCATGTACCTCTCTATATCCGTTTCCGTCTCTACCCACGTGCCCATTTAAGTCACCTCCTATAATCACTTTCTCTCCTCTTGGTATCATTTGTATAAGTCCCTCTAGGTCCTCCCAGAATTTTGCTTTTATCTCATCACCTAACCCCGCTTGTGGTGCATATGTACTAAAGATATTCATAGTTATTCTTCCTAGACTAATCTTCACCATAATAATCCTATCCCCTATTCTTTTTACATCCAGTACCTCATCTATTAAGCTTTTATCCATAATAATCCCTACTCCATTTTTCACTCGATCAGTTCCTGTGTAGCATAGTTTATATCCAGCTTCTGATAAAGTTTTTGCTTTTTTCCCTACCCATCTCGTCTCTTGAAGGCACATAATATTAATTTTTCTCCTAATCATCACATCCACCACTTCCATAGCTTTGCCTGTTAATGTTCCTATGTTCCATGACCCAATCCTTAATCTATGATTTTGTTTTTGTCCTTGACTTTGGATTTGATTTTGTTTTTGGCCTTGACTTTGAATTTGATTTTGTTTTTGATTTTGGTTCTGATTTTGATTTTGATTTTGGTTTTGATGTTGATTTTGATTTTGATTTTGATTTTGATTTTGGACTAACTTCTTTACCCACATCTGTCCAAGCAAATGCGGGAACCCTTGCTCATTTATCACTACATCCGGGCGCCGATGCAGCGGCCCTAGCTCACTTGTCACTACACGGGGGCAGTGTAGCGCGTCGCTATGAAGGGTTACGCCCACGCCCAAACGTTTTTTCATAATTTGTCTAGAGTTCATGTTTTGGATCCGACTAAGTTTGTGACATTCTTCTATTGTTTATTTCTCTTATAAACCTGCTTTTAATGACAATATATTCACACTGCAAATTCAGTTGTACAACGTTTTCATATCCCTAAAAGTTTCTTTGATTGTACACCATTTAATAAAAATCAAGACAACTAGGTAGTTCTCTCCTAACCAAAAAGATGCAGTTTGAGAGAACACAGCACAATTGAAAACTGCATGATGGCAACATGACAGTGTGTTAGTGAGAGAAAATGCAGAAACAGAACAGGCGAATTGCAGCAATAACAGAGAGGAAAAAAAGACATAGGAGATAGATAGGGAGGAGAAGCTGCACAAATTAAAGAAAAATATGCAGCAGAGCAGAAGGTGGAGAAGTGAATGGCAAGGAAGAGGGCATTCTGGCAGAGGGGCAGCATTGAGATACAAGAACAAAGAAGAAAGAGGATGAAGTAGGGAAGAATATGCAGATGGAGAGACCCTACTGTCATGATCCTAGGGTTTGCCTAGGGTTTGAGTAGGAATTTGGAAGAAATCGTGGGGGAATAAGACTGAAAGAGAGGGAGATAACAGCAAGAATTGGGAGAGAATTATAGACAGAATAGAGATAGAGAGAGTATCAGAGGGAAACAAGAGAGATCAGAAAGTTGAGAGTGAAACAAGAAGTTCAATTATCATTCAAAAACATGACTGCTTCTCTAGATTATAACCTATTTATAGGCTTTCTAGGTAAAGGTACAAAATAGCAAAGCAGTAAGTACAACACCAAACAAAACATGTAATCTACTATTACTAATATGCCCTTGGGGTTGTGACAATTTCCCCCCTCCTTGAGAGAGTTCTTGTCCCCAAGAACTCACAGCTTTTGGCCCTACTCTTCATCCAATCCCTGTCTTTGCTATCTGATTCATCCTTCTTTCTTTCTTTCTCCTTCTAGGTCTCTTCCTCCTCACGTTTATGTTCCTTCTCTTTTCTTTTTCCTGCAAATGTAAAATGCAGTCCTCAAAGATATCCATGATAAAGCCCTCTTCTTCTCCAGATGATCTGTAAGTGCCAGTAATTTCTTGGACCTTCATACGAAAACTAGCCTTTCCTCAGCCTCCAACCTCTTTCTTTGGTCCAACTTCATGCAGTGATATATGGGTTTGGACTTCTTATAATAATTTTCTGGAATGCAGAGGTCCAAAACTCCTAATCTTAAGACTACATAAGCCTTATGATTGGTTTCCCTGGGGCCAATGTGAGATTGTGCAGGTCCGAATTGGTTAATTAGAACTTTTGTAACTGGACGTGGACCATCACAAACTTGACCCATCCTAGGGTAGGTGTCATAGGCATAAGAAAGCTATCTTCACTGCAAGCCTCCTCTTCCAATGCTATTCCACCAGCTTCCTGCAAATATAAAACATGATCCTCACCGATCTCCTTGCTCAAACTCTCTTTCTCGCCAGGGTGTTGAGTTACAACTGATGGGTCTACTTTCGATTCTTCTTCAGATTCTTGCACTCTGTGATTGACAGCCATAGAAATACCTTCATTTTGCTGGCTGCTCTTAAAATAACTTTTAGGCGGTAGCCCATGCTTTTTGTAAATGGCTTCTAGTGCTAATTCTTACAGCCTCCCCTTCGCCACAACCTGCTTTACAGTGACAGGATGCATCATCTTCACTGTAGGCCGCAATGCATCATCAAGTCCACTAATGAAACTCGCTACAAAATAAGACTCGGTCAAGGTTGGATGGGAATTGAGCACAAGTGCTTTCAATTTCTCAAATTTGACCACGTACTCCATAACCGAGCCCTCTTGTTTCAGTTTGTTGAGATCCTCTTTGTAACTCTCATCTCCTATTTGATTTAAGGAAACATAATATCCCTTAGAAAAACATTTAGCCGGAATACTATCTTGATTTAAGGAAAAATGTGTTGCATTAAGAAAAGAAATCAAGGACCTTGGTAGAAAGATTGACGACTTTTTGATACTGTTTTGCCAAATGACTGTGCATTTTCAAGAAGTCCTTCGGCCATCTCCACAGTTCAATTCTTTGAAAATTCACCGTTGTAACAGCCTATTGATCAGCTTCTAAGGACCTTTTCGGAAACTTATTCCAGTACTAAAATTAGTAAACTTAAATTCACTGAAACCTAATTCAGCAAACCCATACTGCTGCAATTGTTGCTTCCAGTTCAACAAACCTAATCTACTTCAGAAATTGCCACTAACAATCACCTAGATCTGAATCAGACTTTAAATTCTAATTGGAATTACGGCTAGGCTATTGAACTGATTCTGTTGGCAAGATTAAGGAAGTTTTGAAGTTGATAAAGATAAGTGAGATAGAAGATAAAGAGAAGATTTAAAGAAGTGGATAGCAGGGATAGATAATCCAAAGAGGGCTCGAGAATAAGTCGAAATTTATTCCTACTATTTAGGAGATAAACACTCCTAATTTATAGGAGATATATAGTATAATATTTCTCCTATTTTCTAGGAGAAAAGATAGCATGTATTGTATATGTATTGATACCCTAGATCAATAAATTATCTAAGTAAGCTTTCGAGATTTTCAAAGCTTGTTTCAGATTCAAACTGAATCGCCTGTTGCAATCGAAATTAGTGCTAGGCTATCAAACTGATTCAACTTCTTGGAATCCGTTCTCCAACAATTTACTTCAGAATTACCATTTCAATTCAACTATAAGTATCGCATCTAGATAATCGCCTAAATTACAACACCTCTAATTTGAGTTGCCTCCTTAGATCGCACTCTTTGTTTTGTTCAACAATTGCTCAAGATCTGCTTCCAACTTCGCCTTCCTTCTTGCCTCTATCACATGCAGCGACCTAGATTTGTTCCAAGAATTGCTTGCTTGTCATGTAACTAGACTATGAATTCTTATTTTTTACAAGTACAATGGTATTTGTATTTTGGAGGGAATTTGCTTGCTGGAGGAATGTTCTAGCAATGCAAGTTGTATGCAAGTTGCACGGTTTCTAGAAGGGACTTGGCAACTGCTTTGGCGCCAACTTCCTAGCTAGGGTAGTATAAAAGAGATTGACCCAGCTCAATGGTAGACATGATTTGATAATTGAATTAATCTATTTTCCCTCCTAATTCTCTCTCTCTCTCTCTCTCTCTCAATTTCCCTCTCAGCTCTCTATCCTTGCCCTTTTCTCTTCTACATTATGCGTAATTCTTTCACAATTGGAGAGAATTTCCCTTGTTAGATTTCGTATCTGACATCTTGGTATCAGAGCAAGCTCTTAGCTTGTGCATCAGAGGAGACTTCATATTTTTTTTCATATAAGAAGACAACAGATGCAGTAGCCACAACCAAACTGTTTTTCAGGGAGGTTGTTAGACTACATGGAGTCCCTAAAACCATTACTTCGAATCGTGATATAAGGTTCTGGAGTCACTTTTGGAATACTTTGTGGAGGATGTTCGATTTGTCTTTGAACTTCAGCAGCACAGCGCATCCCTAGACTGATAGACAGACAGAGGTGGTGAATCGTATCTTGGGAAATCTGATTCACAGCGTTTGCAAAGACAAGCCATGACAATGGGATCTAGTCATCGCTCAAGCGGAGTTTTCCTATAACAACGATATGCATAGTTCAACAGGAAGATCACCATCCTCCATTGTATGCATGAAAATTCCTAATCATGCGTTGGATTTGGTGAAATTGCCAAAGGTACTTGGTTTTAGTGTTGCAGCTAGCGATTTAGTCGAGCAAGTTCAAGTGGTTCAGGAAGATGTCTAGCAAAAGTTGTACAAAGTGAATGAGAAGTACAAGACGACAACTGATAAGCATCAGAAGCACAAGGTATTTGAGGTTGGTGATGAGGTCATGGTATTCTTGAAGAAGGAAAGGATTCTAGCAGGAAAGCAAAACAAGCTCAAGCTAAAGAAGTATGATCCTTACAAGATTACAAAGAAGATCAATGACAATGCTTATGTTGTGGATTTGCTTACTCATATTGATATTCCAAAACCTTCAATGTTGCTGATCTCTCTTTGTATTTGCCGGATGTGGAGTTGTCATACTCGGATCATAATTCGAGGACGAATTCTTCTCAAGTGGAGGTGAATGATAAACACACAAACAACAACATATCCAGCCGTTATCCCACTATGTGGGGTTGGCTATATGAATTCTAGACTTCTATGTGGGTTACATCCCAACAGATAGTTTGTCTAGAATTCACCTTCTATGTGGAGGTGAATGATGCAGTCACTATTTGAAGATAGAGAGAACCGACCCGAAAGCATTCAAGACCTAGTCCAACCCGGTCCATTCAAGAACCGACTAAACAAGGGTTGAGACCTTATAAGGCCGAGACTGTATATTTTTTTTTCCATATTCTTTTAGGGTTTTAATTTTCTTCATATCTTCTAGGGTTTTACTTTTATTAGGATTCTAATTAGTTTTATTTACCATAAAGGCATGGGTTGGCTGAACACTATAAATAGTCCTTAGCTAGGGTTTGTATAGAGTTTTTTTCATTATTCAATTTCAGTAGCCTATTCGGTTTTTCTTAGCAAAACAAGTTTGGTTTTGCGCCTACTTGAGGATCAAGTTTCGGCCATTAAAGCTTGTTCTTTTAAGAGTCTCCTTCGTGTGTTTATTCTTTGCACACGTGCTAGAGTCTCCTTCGGGTGTTTATTCTCTACACGTGCTACACGTTGGGTTAGCATCAGACCTTGCCTCTAGCACCCCAAAACCCACAATATAGGGACAAGCTAATGGAACAAAGGAGGTAAGCAAGACTATGGTTCAAGTGCGGTGACAAGTATGTCCCAGGACATTAGTGTAGAAAACAATTGCTATTATTGGAGGGAGAAGAAGAGGAAGACAAAACAATGTTTGGTGATATGTGGGAAGAAGATAATGGGGCCATCTCATTACATGCCATTAAAGGGGTGGCTAGCTGCAAGATAATTAAAGTGGAAGGGAGAAGGCACTCTAATGGTACTAAGTGACAGTGGGAGTACCCATAGTTTCATTAATGTGGGTACGACCAAGAAGATGAATTACCCACTGTCCAACACACAACCATTCTCAGTGACTGTGGCCAATGGGAACAAGGTGATAAGCAAGTCAACTTGCTTAGGGTTTTGCTAGGAGATGCAGGGTGAAGTATTTGAAGCAGACTTGAGATTATTCAAGTTGGGAGGATGTCACATAGTCCTTGGGGTAGATTGGATGAGGGGAGTGAGTCCCATTAGTTTTGATTTCAATAAAATGGAAGTGTCTCTAGACAAAGAAGGAAAGAGAGTGGTTCTCTAGGGAAATATGGAGATGGGATCTAGTAAAATGATGAAAGGGAAGAAGTTACACCAACTAATTTGAAGGAAAATGTCTCAAGTGGCCCAATTATTCTCAGTTGAGGCCGGAGAAGAGTGGGAGGACCAGGAGGAAGCTGAGGGGAATGATTCCAAAATGGGCCACGAACAGTTGGAAGCTACATGGCAGGTATCTGACTTAGCCTTACTTGATTTATTATTGGTTGAATATCAAGACTTATTTGTAGAACCTAAGTCTCTACCACCCAAGAGACCCTTGGACCATTCTATACCACTAAAACCAAACATTGAACTTGTTAATATCAGATCATACAGATAACCACCTAAACTGAAAACGAGATTTGAGAGATTGGTTAGGGATATGCTCTCTCTATCAATCATCAGGCTTAGCCATAGCCCTTTTGCCTCCCCTGTTCTATTAGTCAGAAAGAAAGATGGGACTTGGCATTTTTGTGTTGATTATAGACAAGTAAATGTCATTACCATCAAAGATAAATTTCCCATACCTATCATTGAAGACCTACTCGATGAACTTAAACATGCCTCAGTTTTTTCTAAATTGGACTTGCAATCCGGTTACCATCAGATAAGAATGAATCCACCTGATATCCCTAAAACTACTTTTAGAACACATCATGGCCACTATGAATTTACAATAATGTCTTTCGGTCTTACCAATGCCCTTGCTATATTTCAGGCACTCATGAATCGAATCTTTGAATCCTACCTTAGAAAATTTGTCCTGGTTTTCTTTGATGATATCCTAATATACAACTCTTTCTTTGAACAACACCTAAAGCACCTTGGGACTATTTTTAAGGTCTTGCAATTCAAGCGGTTGCATCTCAAAAGGTCTAAGTGTGCATTCGCGCATACTCAAATTGAATACTTGGGGCATGTTATATCTAAGGAAGGAGTGAGAATTGACCCTAAAAAGTTTGAGGCTATTATAGCTTGGCCCAAGCCCACTGGGGTTTACAGGGTACTATAAGAAGTTTGTGAAGAATTATGGTCTGATCAGTATGCCACAGACTGACCAACTTAAGGAGGGATTTAAATGGGACCAAAAAGCAGATGAGGCGTTTGAACAGCTCAAAAGGGCCATTAGTGAAGTACCAGTGCCAGGCCTGCCGGATTTTAGCAAGCCCTTTACACTTGAGATAGATGCCAATGGAGTAGGAATTGGGGTAGTCCTATCTCAAGACGGGAGGCCTTAAGCTTTCCTTAGCCAGACTTTGAGCCCTAGACACCAAGGCCTCAACTGTTATGACAAGGAACTCCTAGTAGTATTAATGGCGGTGGAAAATGGAGGCACTTTTTGGAAGGTGGGAGATTCATCATAAAAATAGATTATGAGTGTCTCAAATTTTTGTTACAACAGAAATTACATTCCCATTTGTTGAAGAAGGGGATGGCAAAGCTAATGGGGCTGGATTATGCGATACAATTTAGATGAGGGAAGGAGAATGTGGCTACAGATGCCTTATCATGCTAATAGGAAGGAAGTGAGTTGGCTGCTATTACCTTAGTGGTACCTTATTGGTTCCAAGAGGTCACTGGTAGTTATCAACAAGGAGCATGGGCCAAGGAATTATTGGAGCAACTCAGTGTTAGTGGGAGTTGTAGACCGAGCTATACTCTTACAAATGGAGTGATTAGATATAATGGTAGATTGGTGATTGGGGAGAATGTGACATCGAGGAACTAGATCTTACAGACATAGCTCCCCTTTGGGTGGTCACTCGGGGATCCAAAATACTTATAGGCGAGTTAGGCAAGTTTTTTATTGGCCACAGCTTAAGAAATTCGTGATGAACTATGTAATGAATTGTGATGTATGCAAAAGATGCAAGCATGAGATAGTGGCCCAACTTGGCTTACTGCAATCCTTGGCCATTCCAGAAGAGGCCTAGACGAATGTGACGATGGATTTCATTGAAGGGTTGCCAAGATTTGAGGGTAGGGATTGCATCCTAGTGTTTGTAGAGAGGCTTACCAAATTTAGCCACTTCCTTGGCCTATCTCATCCTTTTACAACTCAAGAGGTTGCTAGGGTCTTCCTAGATAATGTGGTGAAAATGCATTGGTGTACTTTGGTCCATTGTTTTAGACAGGGACAAGGTCTTTACCAACTTGTTTTGGAAGGAGTTACTAAGGTCCCTAGGTACTAAATTACATATGTCTACTGCCAATCATCCAGAGACGGATGGGCAGTCTAAAAGAGTGAATCAGTGCCTTGAATCATATCTAAGGTGCTTGTGCTTCTTGCAGTCAAGGGCATGGCACAAATGGTTATCAGTGGCTCAATGGTGGTACAATTCAAGCCACCATAGCTCCATAAATATAACCCCTTTTGAGGCCCTATATGGTTACAAGACAACACTACTACCTGCAATAGGGGAGCTAACAATAGTGGTAGCAGTAGGTGCTTACATGCACCAGAGGCAAGAGATCCTTAAAACATCAAAGATTGAGTTGGCTAAGACACAAAACATAATGACGCAAATGGCTGATAGAAGGAGTGAGAGAGAATTTTCAGTAGGAGAGGAGGTGTATCTGAAGCTAAGCCACTAACATCTTTAGGCTTTTTCCAGGCAACTGGTGTCTAAATTGAGCCCTAAGTTCTATGGGCCATACCTAGGGATGGCAATACGGGTTGGCAGGTCATAATCATGTCGTGTTGAGACACACGTATAACACGTATCAGGCTAACCCGATCACGACCTGTTTAATAATTGTGTCAAATTCCTTAAACCCGAACACGACACGTTTATTAAATGTGTAACACGACACGACCCGTTTAACTAAACGTGTTGTGACGTGTCACCTGTTAACCTGTTTAACCCGTTTAATTTAAACGGGTCGTGTTATGTCACCTGGTAAACGTGTTATTTAGTTTTAAACGTGTTATTTTGTGTATAATCGTATTAATATGTTCAGATCAACCCACTACCAATTTTAATTAAACGTGCCATTTTGTATATAATCGTGTTAACGTGTTCGGGTTAACCCGTTAACACGTTTAATTAAACGGGTTATTACGTGTCTAAACGGGTTAGACGGGTTGACTCACCTAAGACACGAAAATAATCGTGTCATAAATAGGTTGACCCGTTTTATGACCCGAACTCGATTAACCCCAACCCTAACCCGTTTAACTTCGTGTCATGTCATGCCGTGTCCAAAATTGCCAGCCCTAGCCATACCCAGTGCTAGCAAAGGTAGGACCAGTGGCCTACCGCTTACAGCTTCCAAAGGGATCCCAGGTACACCCAGTTTTCCATGTTTCTCTGCTTAAGAAAGGGCTAGGATCCCAAGGGGTTAGCCCATCCCTTCCTCCTAGCATTAGGGACGAAGTAGAGTCACCAATCCCTATGGCCATTGTTGACTGAAGAATCCTCTACAAGTAAGGAGCACCTATCACCCAAGTGCTGGTCAAATGGTCCTCTCTCCATAATGACAACAATACCTGGGAGTATCTACCAGACTTGTTGAAGCAGTTTCCTAACTTAGCAAGCCTACTGAAGATTTCTTGAGGACAAGAAATAATTGAAGGAGGGGGGAAATTGTCATGCAATTAGACTATGAATTCTTATTTTTTGCAAGTACAATTGTATTTGTATTTTGGAGGAAATTTGCTTGCTAGAGGAATGTTCTAGCAATGCAAGTTGATGGCAAGTTGCATGGTTTCTAGAAGGGACTTGGCAAACTGCTTTGGTGCCAACTTCCTAGCTGGGGCAATGTAAAAGAGACTGACCCCGTTCATTGTTAGACATGATTTGATAATTGAATCAGTCTATTTTCCTTCCTAATTCTCTCTCTCTCTCTCTCTCTCTCAATTTCTCTCTTAGCTCTCTATCCTTACCCTCTTCTCTTCTACATTCTGCGTAATTCTCTCTCAATTGGAGAGAATTTCCCTTGTCAGATTTCGGACTTGACATTGCTCTGCTTCGCTATCAAAGAATCAGTTACTTTGCTCTGTTATGATGTCGGATTGGAATTACTGTATCGCCTCTTCATCCACAATTTCCATGACTTAATTGGCCCGTTTGAGCTTTTCTGAGATTCGACTCTCTTGCTGCAACTTCTCGCTTCGACTTCAAACTCAACCTCGATCAATTCCGCAGAGAGTTGATGGCTTTTTCTACAATCTTCTTGGAATCACTGTCGGAACTCACCTCCAATTCCGAGCTGAGCTCATCAATATTCGTCTGAATGTTAACCGAAAGACTACTTTGCTCACAGCTGAGGAACGATCGACTTTGATACCATTTGTTATGATCCTAGGGTTTGCCTAGGGTTTGGGAAAAAAATTGTGGGGGAATTAGATTGAAAGAGAGGGAGATAATAACAAGACTTGGGGAGAATTACATACAGAATATAGAAAGAGAGAGAATCAGAGGGAAACGAGAGATATCAAAAAGTTGAGAGAGAAACAGTAAGTTCAATTATCATTCAAAAACATGACTACCTCTCTAGATTACAGCCTATTTATAGGCTTTCTAGGTAAATGTACAAACTAGAAAAGCAGTAAAGTACAACACCTAACAATACATGTAATCTACTATTACTAATAGGTCCTTGGGGTTGTGACACCTACCTGTGGAGAGGGGTTGAGATTGATTGGTAAGAACATAGACAAAGAGAGGACTGTGGAACAACATTGTGACGTGCAGGGGAGCATAAGAGGGAGAGGAGAAGACAATAAGAATAGTATAAAACAAGGAGGGGGAAGGGCATCTCAGTGCAATGAGGCTCCCTGCTTTGATAGGGTCATTTTTGTACACAATCTTACTTTTGCTTTGCTAAGAAGTTGTTTCAATAGCTTCAACCTGTGACCTTCTAGTCATAAAAAAGTAACCTTACTGTTGCTACCAGCAGTTTTCTATCGGGCTGGGTGGGGGTGGTGGGAAGAGAGAGCTCACAAAACTCTCCAAGTTTGAAAAATTGAAATTTTATTTATGTTCACTGATCTATTTTCATTTTGCAAATACATTTCACTTGTGGGACAGTATTCTCAAACTAATCCTACTTGATCTGATACAAGTTAGATTATAACTATGTAATTCTCTATAATATAGTACAATAGAATCAAGCGTTCCTAATCAAATAAGACTGATAATTTATTATCTCATGGCCGTAGTTGTTGTGAATGCATACATGAGCTGATAGGACCCTATGATCAGAAATGCCTCCTTTGGTAGCTTTCCAAATTTCAGCGTTTGGTTGTATCCATAGTTACCTAGAATGCAGTGCATTCAGTATAGTGATGTGGGTACAGCCTTTTAACTTTATGGAAGAAGAGGGGTACACTTAGTTGGGTTGCCATTTTGGATTTTGGTATGCATTAAAGTAGTACTTGGTTGACTACTTGGAAAACTACAGTTTATTGTAAGTGGAAAGAAATTATAGAAATAAAATTTCATGATTTATTGCAATTTTTTCCAATAAGAACTAAATAGTTCATTATGCTCGTGAAACTGACCGGTAAAATAAACAAATGGTGTCTCTAGTGCACGGCTAGGGGAGGGTTGCTTTCATATGCAGCCTTCCTATTGCTTTTTTTGCAAAGAGTTTGTTCCACAACTCGAATCCATTACCTTCTAGTCACAAAAGAGCTACCTTAACTGTATTCCACTTATAGATGCTAGGGTCATGGTACCACCCTTGGTACTACAGATTGGTTTGAATGTCCCAATTTTGTGGATTGAAAATCACCAGGGTCCTTTGGGTCTTGAACTGGATTCCAAAAATGACATGTTTCAGAGTTTAAAGCAACTGAAAGGACTTGGTTAAGGGGGTTAGGGGTTTGATCAAAGGACAAAACAACCCATATATCTGAGAGAGAGGGAGGAGAGAGATGCTCAATGAGCAAACAAAGAAGACTGTTAAGATTAGGAGCTCTTTAGATAATCAATACTTCTATTTTCCAATTCTCTCAATACTCCTCACCCGAAATCAATCAACAACAGAAATATACAAATTGTAAATACAAGAACAGAATTTAACAAAAGAAAAGAATGAAAAGATACAACCAAACCAACACAAGAGGCACGTGATGTATCCTGGTTCAGGCTGCAAATACAGCCCTACATCCAGCCACAAGTTCGAGAGCAATCCACTAGAAATCTGGTGAAAACAGTTACAAGATCCCTATCTGTTGGAGAGAATGAGACATCTCGGTTGTAGTCTTATTCTTGTGCTCCTGGTTGTGTGTTCTGTTGTGTTGTATCTTGGATGGTTGTATTATTTGGTTGTAGTTCTGTTTGTAGCAGAATATTTGTTAGTTGCGTTTGTTATGTTTGTTTCGCTTTGATGTTAAGGCTATATATATGTGTTAGCCTCTCGGTTGTTATGTAGAGATTTAATCTTTCATTAATCAAATATTTTGGACGAGGTGCTTTCTTTCGGATCTTCCATTTTTCATTCAATTTCGTTCTGTTTCATGGTATCAGAGCCATCGTGACTTGCGTCCATGGCTTCTTCTGATTCGACCTCGTCTCCTTCATTATCTTCTGCTGCTTTGTCTGATTTTGCTTTGGTATCTAAGGCGTTCAGTTTTGCACCTACAAAACTGGACTTGAACAATTACCTCTACTGGAAGGCACAGATCTTGAGTGCAATTAGAGCTTACGATCTGCTGCCTTTCATAAATAAAACTGATCTACTGCCTAAGTATGTTCAATCGAGTGATGCTGAGCCTAATTCGGAACCAGCAGTTAATCCTGAATTCCTGCGGTGGATGCGATCAAATCAGCTTCTCCTAGGATGGCTGTTTTCGACAATTGATAAGGAGGTAATTGGACAAGTCATTCATTGTGAATCTGCAGTAGAGGTATGGAATACTCTTGAAAATCTGTTTTCTCGTCAAACGGTTGCTCGTTCCTTTCAATTGAAACAATAACTTAGGTCTCTTAAGAAAGGTGATATGACTATCACTAAATATATTCTTAAAATCAGTGTTCTAAAAAGCGGCCTAGGCGGCCGCCTAGGCGGCGGAGAGGCGCTAGGCGGCCCCTGGCCGCCGCGAGTTCCTCCAAATCGGCCCCTTAGGCGCCGGCCCAATTAATCGGGCTCGGGCGGCTCCTAGGCGGCCAAGGCGGCGAGGTGTCGCCTTGGCCGCCTAGACGTGGTTTGGGCTCGAGACCTCTCACCCGACTCCATCAGTGATGATCGTCGCAGCCGCTGCCATCGCATCGGCCTGGGTCGCCCGACTCCGTTGTCGCCGTCGCCGCCGCTGGCAGGGACTGGAACAGCCTTAGGACTTACCTGTGGTAACACAGCGACGGTCCGATTGGCATTAGCGGGGGGCAACGATTTGATCGAAGGAGGCAGACGGTCCGATTGGCAATGGCAGGGGGCAGCGACGTGCTCGGAGGAGGTAGACGGTCCAATTGGCAATGGCGGGGGCAGCGACGTGCTCGAAGGAGGCAGGTATGAGAGAGAGAGAGAGAGCGCTGTGAAATTTGGTTGGGGGAGGGAGTCGCGCTGAAGCGCTGAAATTTGAGGGGGTGGGGGCTGGGATGGGGGAAAAAATAATATATTAAGAAAAAATGTAAAAAATTAAAAAAATATTAAATTTTCTAGGCGGCAGCTTGCCGCCCGACTAGCGCCTAGCGCCTTTTAGAACACTGCTTAAAATCAAGACTATTAATCCATGCATTAACAGCAATTGGAGAACCATTGAATGATCAAGATCTATTAATGACAGTCTTGCATGGATTAGGTGAAGATTATGAAACTGTTGTTGGCTTAATTACGTATCAGATGAATGATATTGACCTTGAAAAAGTTCAGTATCTCTTAATGATGCATGAACAAAGGTTATCTTCGAAGAACATGGAGATATCTAGTGGATTGCCTAAATTTGATTCAGCTGCTGCTATGAATGTAAGCTATGCTCCACAACAGCCTAGAAATAACGGTGGAAATAATAATAGTAGAGGAGGTTTTCAAGGTTTTCAAAACAGAGGAGGAAGAGGAAATGGTTTTAGAGGAGGTAGAGGTAGAGGCCGATTTTCTGGAAAAAGGTTTTACTGTCAACTCTGTGGAAAACCAGGCCACTTAGCTGATCGTTGTTACCATCAGTTTGATAGCAGCTTTCAACGTCCCTCATTTGGTAGAGGTGGAAATGAATCAAGTTCTCAGGCTTTTGTAGCGTCTCATGAGGGTAATGGAGCTTTCTTGACAGATTTAGGGTTTGCTCAAGAGACTCATCATGGTTTTCCTTCTTCTCAGTTGAATGAACAATATCCATCTTCTTCTTCGTCATCTTATCAACTAGGCGATACTTCTTGGTGTGTAGACTCTGGAGCTACAAACCATATCACTTCTAGTCTTCAAAATCTATCTCTTCATTCTCCCTATGGTGGTAATGACAAAGTAGCTATAGGAAATGGTAAGGCTCTTCCTATTGCTCACATTGGCACTGGTACTATCCTTACTCAAACCAATCCTCCTTCTGTTCTTTCCTTATCTTAAGTTCTTCATGTTCCCTGCATGAAAAAGAATCTCATGAGTGTTTCACAGCTTACTAATGATCATAATGTAATTGCTGAATTTCACTCTAACTTTTGTTTGATCAAGGACAAGGCCACAGGCAAGGTGCTACTTCAAGGAGTTCTTAAGAATGGCCTCTATCAGCTGGATCCAGCATTTGTTCATGCTGCTTCTTCCGCTGCTCCTAGCTCCTGTAGTGCTGCTTTTCTTTCAAATTCGTCAATGTCTTCCATGACAAAGGTCTGCTGTTTAGCAAACTGTAATAATGTTCAACGAAGTTGTAATAAATCCAGCATGTCTTGTACTGATAGGCTTTGTAAACAGTGACATGCTAGGTTGGGACATCCCTCTTTTTCTGTATTAAAACAAGTTCTTAATAAAATCAGTATTCCTTGTTCATCTACTGATTTGTCATTTTGTGACTCATGTAAATTGGGTAAACTACATCAGCTACCCTTTGCAACTTGTCCTATTACAGCAACTCATCCCCTAGAATTGATATATTCAGATTTGTGGGGTCCTGCTCCTATGTTATCCATTGAGGGCTATAGCTATTACATTATCTTTGTTGATGCCTATACTCGATATACTTGGTTGTATCCAATGAAATTAAAGTCTGAAGCCTTGTCTATTTTCAAAACTTTTCATAAGTTTGCTGAGTTGCAATATTCTTTCAAACTCAAAGCTCTTCAAACCGATAATGGTGGAGAATTCAAAGCCTTTATACCCTATCTTCATAGTTGTGGTATTCAGTCTCGATTCTCTTGTCCCTATACTCATCAACAAAATGGTGTGGCTGAAAGAAAACATGGACACATTGCTGAAATGGGACTTACTCTTTTAGCTCATGCTAACATGCCTTTGAAATATTGGGTTGAAGCCTTTCAAACTGCTGTCTACACTATCAATTTGCTACCAGCTTCACCACTTCAGTTTCTTACTCCCTTTGAGAAACTATATTGTAAACAACCGAGATATATGCACTTACAACCATTTGGTTGTGCTTGCTTTCTTTATCTAAGGTCTTATGCCAAGAACAAGTTTAATTTTCATTCTTCAAAGTGTGTGTTTCTTGGTTATAGTCAAATTCAGGCTGGATATAAATGTTTACATCCTTCGGGTCGAGTTTATATCACTCAACATGTTGTTTTCAATCCTGAGGAGTTCCCTTTTTCTTGCTTATTTTCTGTCAAATCTTCTACTCCTCATTCTGATTCTATTCCTAGTCTGTCTACTCATGTTTTACATTCTTGTTCATCTTTTCCTCCTAGTCCTTTATCTTCAATAACATCAGCACCGGGTTTACATGATTCATTTGCTCCTTCCATTTCTAGTCATGTTCCTACAGCTGCTCCTATTGTTCCTGACCTGTCAGTTCTTGATTTGTCCGAATCTTCTTCTTCCTCTTCTCATGTTCCTACTGCTCCTCCACCAAGACAGTCTTTGACTCTTCCAACTCATCCTATGATTACTTGTGCAAAAGCTTGTCAACTTTCTCTTTCTTCTCCTTATGCTTTGGTGAGTTCTTTAGAACCTAACTCTGTTCAAGAAGCTCTCCAAGACCCTAACTGGACTAAAGCCATGAAGGAGGAATATTCAGCCTTAATTCGAAATAATACTTGGGAACTTGTTCCATTCTCTTCTGACATGAACTTGATAGGCTGTAAGTGGGTTTTCCGTGCAAAATATAATCCTGATGGTTCTCTTCTAAAGCATAAAGCTCGTCTTGTTGCCAAGGGTTTTCTTCAAACACCCGGCATTGATTTTGCTGAAACTTTCAGCCCTGTTATTAAGGCACCAACCATCAGAGTTTTATTTTCACTAGCTGTTACATATGGATGGGATATTCAGCAGGTGGATGTAAATAATGCATTCTTAAATGGTGATCTTGATGAGGCTATTTTCATGTCTCAGCCAGAAGGTTTTCTTGATCAGTCCTGCCCTTCTCATGTTTGTAGATTGAAGAAGTCTCTTTATGGCCTTAAACAGGCTCCTCGTGCATGGTATACTAAGCTTCGAACAGCTCTACAAAGTTGGGGTTTTCTTCGAGCTATCTCTGATGCATCGCTCTTTATTAAGAGAACTTCTGAATTTGTTTTGTTTGTCCTTGTTTATGTTGATGATATCTTAGTCGTCCTTGTTTATGTTGATGATATCTTAGTCATTGGATCCAGCTCCACTGCCTTGCATGATTTTATTCATGATCTTGACAACCATTTTGCGTTAAAAACGCTTGGTTCGGTGAATTACTTTCTTGGGTTTGAAGCTTATCGGGATTCTATAGGCCTCTATCTAACTCAATCCAAATATACTCTTGATTTACTGACTAAGGCTGCTATGGCTGATTGCAAGCCTTGTGATGTTCCTCTTATTTCAGCCACTGTGTTTACAGATGAAGGTGATCTGTTTTCTAATCCCTCTCTATATCGGACAATTGTAGGTTCTCTTCAATATCTTACCTACACCAGACCGGATGTTGCCTTTGTTGTCAACAAACTCAGTCAGTTTTTAAGCTGTCCTAAGGATCAGCATTGGCAAGCTTGTAAGCGGTTACTTTGGTATCTCAAAGGAACCATTGGCTTAGGTCTGGTCTTCACTCCATCCTCTTGTGATTTACCTCTAAGTGTTTACACGGATGCTGACTATGCAGGCTGTAAACTCACCAGACGATCTACTAGTGGTTGGTGTGCTTTTCTAGGCAATAATCTGATTGTTTGGGGTTCTAAAAAGCAAACTGTCGTTGCTTGGTCTGTTGGAGAGGCGGAATATAGGGCAGTGGCTCAAGGAGTTAATGAAGTCTTGTGGTTAAAGTCCCTCTTCCAAGAACTTGGGTTTTCCTGCTCTCAGCCTCCTATTCTTTGGTGTGATAACTTGGCTGCCAAATCTATCTCTGAAAATCCTGTTTTTCACTCTAGAACTAAGCACATTGAGATTGATGTGCATTTTGTTCGGGAAAAAGTTGAATGCGGTGCTGTTAAAATTCGTTATGTTCCCACCATGTATCAACTTGCTGATATCTTTACTAAAGGGTTGCCTAAGGATCGGTTTCAGTTCTTATGTCATAAACTTGGTCTTCGAGTGACCCCTGTGTATTGCTGTTTGCCCATTGTGATAGACAAAGGCAGGATTAAGGCAGCTCAAGACAGGTCTCAATTGAAGGGGAGTGTTGGAGAGATTAAGGCAGCTAAAGGAGCTCAAGGCAGGTCTCAATTGAAGGGGAGTGTTGGAGAGAATGAGACATCTCGGTTGTAGTCTTATTCTTGTGTTCCTGGTTGTGTGTTCTGCTGTGTTATATCTTGGATGGTTGTATTATTTGGTTGTAGTTCTGTTTGTAGCAGAATATTTGTTAGTTGCGTTTGTTATGTTTGTTTCGCTTTGATGTTAAGGCTATATATATGTGTTAGCCTCTCGGTTGTTATGTAGAGATTTAATCTTTCATTAATCAAATATTTTGGACGAGGTGCTTTCTTTCGGACCTTCCATTTTTCATTCAATTTCGTTCTGTTTCACTATCATCTATCACACGAGTACTTGCACACTCACAGAGATTACAAAGAACTCTCTTCATCACAAAAGCCTTTCCTCTCTTTACAGCAATATCACTCCATTCAGAGACAAAAATGATAGTTTGTTATGTCCGACTGCCTTGCCAAAGCCTTCTATTTATAGAGGATAGAAGGCGGTAATTACAAGGTCTTTTAATTTTAGCCTAAACAAAGACTAAACTAACCCTTATAATAAAACACCTAAGTTAGCCTCTCCCTAACTTAGAATTTCCAGCCGCTTTCATTCACCTAAGGGATCTGCTGTTCTCTTAATCTTCTAGACAGATTTCTCAATGCAAAAACATCAACAAAGACAATGACCGTTTAATGCTTAAGATGAAGAAGATGACACCATGATTCTCCCACTCTATTCACTGATTGGATGGGAGTTCTCTTAACTGATCAGAAACTTTTCGGCTTCCCTCTGCTTGTTTGCACACTGTTTTGTCTCTTCCTCTTTATCAACCTTCATGTTTGCACACTGTTTTATCTCATCTTTTTCCCCCTTTTTTTGCTCAGAAAAATATGTATTTGTCTTATATGATTAATGTTGCATCTGAAAAAGAGTATACATATGTATATTTTAAGCCATTTTTTCCTAGGCCTAATAAGTATATTAAATAAATTTATACCTGTTTCCAAAAAAAAAAAAAAAAAAAAGACTTTAAAACATCAATGAAAGTATTAACTTTTATTAAAAAACAACATATATAATTTGGTTGGTATGAATTTAATATCAACCTATGTAAATATTCAAATGTACCATGACTCCAAATAGCATACCAATTAAGCCTACCCCCATGTAACGCCTATTGTACTAAGTCACATACCTTGTCCCTGACCCCGTATGACTACCCCTAGTGTACTGCAATCCTGGCAACAATGTTCCTCTATTCCCTGCTTGGTAATATTCCTGGATGCACTTGAAATGGTGGTTCCTTGAATAGAATGACCATGATCCAATATCTAATTGCTTAGCAAGGTCTTTTTTTTCTTCTATCTGTTTTGTGGAGTTGCCATTTCTTGTAATAAGTTTGGGGATCTAATTTGCATACTGCATGCTCCTAGAGGTATGAAGGAATCATGTTTTGGCTTGTGCATGTTGGATTGTAGTTACATGGGGAGGAACTGAACCTGATAACTGTGTTTTTGTATCTTTTCTAAAAATCAAGCATATTTGCACATCAACTAGTGTTAATTGGAGCTGTTGATTCCCATGAGAAATTCAAGAGAAAGAGAAAAGGAAAGCAGCTGTGGATGGCTGGAAGCTAATCTAGAATGTTATGTTTTTAAAAATTTCAAAATTCAATCTAGGATAGTTTCTTAATTCTAGTTTAGGATACTTTCCTAAATTGTATTGTTGGAATCTTTCTTAAGTTGTAAATACACAACCCTATAACTAGGGCTGTATGATAATGCGAAGAATAGACGAAAAATTTCATTCTCACATGGTATCAGAGCTGTGTTTCTAAAATTTTTCCGGTCTTTATTGCATTCTTTGACTCCAACACTTTGTGTTTTTCCCTGGCCTTCATTGGCATCCTTTGGCCATTAGGGCCATCAACTCCTTGTTGTTTTGCCTTCAATGCACCATCCTACTCTGTTTATCCCACCAAATATGTCAGAAATCTTTGAGATTGCTCCATCTGTGACATCAGGGGAGACTAACCTGTTTGATCAATCAATGGGAAGTCTTCCTACCAGTGATCTACCTGGGATGCACCATTCCTACCGCTTGGATGGTCAAAATTACCTGCAGTGGGCACAATTGGTGAGGACCTTCCTAAAGGGAAGAGGAAAGATAGCTCACTTGACAGCACTAGGCCCCAAGGCATAAAATCTCTGATTCTTAGTTTGGGATATAGAGGACTCCATGATCATGTCATGGTTGTGGAGTGCTATGCAACCCCTGAGATAAGTAGAAACTACATGTTCTTGTCCATTGCTAAAGATATTTGGGAGACAATTGGGCGTAAATGTTCTAAGGTTCAGGATGCCTCAGTGATTTTTGAGATTAAAATGAAGTTGAGTAGTACTAAGCATGGGGCGTTAACAATAACTGAATACTACAACAAAATGAATGGATATTGGCTTGAACTTGACCACTACCAAGATATTTAAATGGTGTGTAGTGAAGATGCAACCACTCTTAATATTATTATTGAGAGGGATAGAATTGTGGAGTTCTTGGTAGGTCTTAGACTCTTAGTACAGAGTATGATCAGGTTAGGGTGCAAGTCCTTGGAAGGGAAGAACTTCCATCCCTTAATGAAGGATTTTTTGTTGTCCGAAGCGAGGAGAATGGGAGGATAGCTATGCTTGGTGAGACTAGTTCTAAAGGTTCAACTATGTTGACGAATAAGGGAGAAGGAAGTAAATTCAAACCTCAGCAAGAGAAGCCTGATGGGCCATCCAAGTCACAGGGACGAGAAGGTTTATGGTGCACCTATTGTAAGAAACCAAAACACAATAGGGAGACCTATTTTAAACTACATAGAAAAAGGCCCGTTCTGTAAAAGATAAGGTGTTTAAGAAATTTACCCTCTGGAAATCAAGCCTACCTTTCTAGCAAGCAAGAGGAGCTCATGAATAAGGTAGAATCTGTTGCTGGAGCTGACCTCAACCAACTACATGCAGATGAAATCAACAAACTCGAGTTTTCTGAAAATTATTCAGGATGGGTCATGCTCTGTTACCCAAGAAGGTACTTGCTTTCACTCTAATTCTCTTATTACCTCATAGACCAATAGGGATGACTTCTGGATTCTAGATTTAGGGGCTACAAACCATGTCTTGATCTCACTATTTTTGACACTTATAAGCCTCTGGAAATTCCTAAACATATTACCATAGCTAATGGGACTTCCATTCCTATAAAAGGTCAGGGAAGGGTCACTCTTAGCTCTAGGGTCACTCTTAGCTCTATTCTTCCTGTCAAACAGTTTTTGCATGTTCCTAACTTATCTACCAACTTGATTTCTGTCCATCAACTTACTAAGGAACTCAATTGTTATGTTGTTTCTTCCCCCCATGCTTATGAATTTCAAGAAATGGACATGGGGAGGATAATTAGTGCTGCTAAGGAGTGGAATAGGCTATATGTCTTGAAGAAGGAGAGTGTTTTGCCTAAAGGGACTCAACCTAAGCTAGCTTCCTCATCATAGTCTTTTACTGCTCTCACTCACATATGGCTTCACCATTATCACCTGGGGGACCCTCCTTTTCCATTACTGAAAATCATGTTTCCTACTTTATTTAAGAATTTAGATACAAGTACTTTATATTGTGATGTATGTGAGATATCAAAACATCATCAAGTGTTCTCAGTGTTCTAAAAGGCGCTAAGCGCTAGTCGGGCGCCAAACTGGGGCCTAGCGCCTAGGGCGCCTAGGTGGAGCCTAAAAAAACTACTATTTTTTTTTTATTTTTAAAATTTTGTGATGTAATTTGATGTTATTTTCAATTAAATCAAAGTTGAAAAGCATTAATAATGCAACATAAACCAATAATAAAAACATTAATATACTATAAGCAAGCAGCAGATTTTTTGGAAATATTATAGAATATATATAATTAATAATAAAAACTAAATATAAATCTAATAATTATATATAAATAGAAAAGAAAATGAAATAAAATAAAAAATAAAAAACATAAAGAAGAAACCAGAAACGCACAACCCAGAGAGAGAGAGAGAGAGAGGGAGAGAGAGAGAGGTTACGAGTCGACGGAGCTTGCTGCAGTGGAGATGGAACTCGACGGCGAGGACGGGGGTGGCGGCGACGACGCTGAGGCAACGAGGACGAGAAGGACGCGACGGATAAGAGGCGGTGACGATGAAGCTTGGCGGCGAGGATGAAGCTGGACGCAGCGACAGCAGTGAGCTACTGGCGGGCCGATGAAGCTTGGCGGTGTTGAGGCAGCAACGTTGAGGTGAGAAGAGAGTGAAGAGGGGGAGACGCTAACAGGTTCGATTTATGATTTAGCAAAAACAGTCCTAAAAAGCCCTAGGCACGTTGGCCGACTAGGCGTTGCCTGGGCCGCCTAGGCGCCCAAGCCGGTCGATTACTCGGGCCGGTGCCTAGGAGGCCCGACTAGGACAATTTCGGGGCAGCCGCTAGCCCGATTTTTAGAACACTGAGTGTTCTATCCCATTAGTAATAAACTGTCTTCCCATCCTTTTTTATTAATTCATTCTAATGTTTGGGGGCCATCTAGGATTCCCAATTGTTTTGGGGCTAGATGGTTCATCTCTTTCATAGACGATTGCATTAGAATGACTTGAGTGTATCTTCTAAAAGACAAGGCTACTATTAGTACTGTTTTGCCTCATTTTTATAAAATGATCTTGATTTAATTTCACTCTCCTATTTGGAAATTTTGAATTGATAATGCGAGGGATTACTTTAATCAACACTTGCATTAATTTTTCTAGCAAGTAGGGGTTGTCCATGAATCTTCCTGCATCAACACTCCATAACAGAATGGAGTGGCCAAGAGGAAGATGAGACATCTTCTAAATGTCATTAGAACCCTTCTCCACCATCATCATGTCCCTAAACATTTATGGGGAGAGGTAGTCCTCATAGCAACCTACCTAATTAATAGAGTACCTTCTAAACTCCTCAGTCATCAGGGTTCTTTCCAATGTCTTTCATCCTACTTTCTTGACGTCAGCCTCCATAACTCTCTTCCTCTTAAAGTCTTTGACTGTGTAGCCTTTTTTCACATTCCCAAGCAAAATCGAGACAAACTTGATCCTAGGGCCCTCAGATGTCTCTTTCTTGGCTATTCTCCAACCCAGAAAGGTTACAAATACTACCATCCTTCCATTAGAAAATTCTTTACCTTTAAGGATGTGACATTTGTTGAATCTCAACCATTTTTTTTTGTCTTTTCTCACCTTGGTCCTCGCCGGGGCAGGAGGGTGGGAATCAGCAGATGGGTGACCAAGGGAGTTTTCTTTCTAGCTTGGACTTAGCTCCTACTGAGACAGAAGAAATAACTGAGCCAATCCCTGCTCACTCTCCTATTGCTAGTGAATAGAACACTCCTGACCAAGCAGGTAAGCCTGAGGTTCCATCCACAGTAAGGTTCAAAGGCCATCCTTTTGTGTACAAAAGAAGAACTTAGCCTATTTTGTAGTCCCACCAAGGATCAACATCTGATTCCCATCCAGGTATTGAAATTACTCATCCCTCAATTCCTTGTAATTTTACCCCTAATAATTTGGATATCTCAGAAAGGGGGTCAGAAGTTGCACCCAGCATCCTCTAGCCAACTATATCTCCTATCACAGACTTTCCCAAACGCATAAAAGCTTCTTGACTTCACTAGACACCATTGTCATCCCTAAAACGATGGATAGGGCTTTAAAAGATTAGAAATGGAAGCAAGCTATCTACAAGGAGATGAGAGCATTGGAGAAAAATAAAACATGGGATCTGATGCATTGGGGTTGGTTTTGGTGGGCTATAGATGGATTTTTAACTTGAAGTATAATGCAGATGCATCTTTGGAGAGATACAAGCATTGTTGTCAAACTCACGAGTCAACTCGTACGAGTTTATGAGTCACGTAACTTTAAACGAAGAATTGGAGTTGACTTGCGATTCAATATTGTAAACTCGGTCTGTAAACTTGTAAACTCGTATACTTTTGTTAGATGTTTAACAATATGTGTTATTTTTATTTATATTTATGATTGACTTATGAGAATTTACATTATATATAAATTAATATTTAAAATTTTGATTATGGATGAATGATGACAAAAATGGACTTAATATTTTGAAATTTCATATTATTTAGTATTTTTGAAATTAATAGATGATTTTTTTTTGAAATAGGTACGTACATATACTTTATTCATAAGGAATATAGTTATAAATTGTAAAAATCATGTTATCAAGCAATATGAATTCATTTTTTTATAAAATTATGTCGTTCTGAATACATATTTACACACATCAAAGAGTATTTTTAATTGTCTCTAAAATTTTACGATTTTATGATTCGATATTATGGACCCTTCTTCGATCCCACTTAAAATCTCGATTTTAACAATCTTGGATATAAGGCTCGGCTAATGGCTAAAGGCTATAACTCAAACTTATGGCATTGACTATTTGGAGACTTTTGCTCCAGTGGCAAAAATGACAACTGTGAGGATTCTTTTATCTCTAGCAGCCTACTATGGATGACAATTACAAGAAGTAGATGTGAAAAATGCATTTTTTCACGGTGATTTAGAAGAGGTGTTCATGGAACCACTACTAGGTTTCAAGAAGGGAAATTCAAATGAAGTATGCAAGCTCAAAAAGGCACTCGATGGCCTCAAGCAATCACCAAGAGCTTGGTTTGATAGGTTCTCCAAGGCCATGAGGCACATGGAATATCATCAAAGCAGGGGGAACCATACTCTCTTTATTAAGCACCCATTAAAGGGAAAGGTGATAGTTTTGTTAGTCTATGTGGATGTCATCATTGTCACAGGGAATGATATTGAAGAACAGAAGGTCTTGAAGAACAATTCAGCTTAGAATTTTGAAATCAAAGACCTTGGCCCACTCAAGTACTTCTTGGGAATAGAACTAGCCTACTCTAAAGTAGGTATTTGTCTATCTCAACACAAGTATATTTTGGACTTACTAAAAGAAACAAGTCTGTTCGGAGGAAATGGAGCTTGCACTCTAGTGGAACCTAACACTAAATTGGGAGGAGATGCTAGCAATCCACTGGTGGACAAGGGGAGGTATCAAAGGTTGGTGGGCTAGTTGATCTGTTTGTCACACACCAGGCTAGATATTGTCTATGAAGTTAGCTTGGTAAGCCAATTTATGCATAGTCCAACTAAGAATCATATGCGGGCTGTCAGAAGAATATTGTGTTATCTGAAAACAACACCAGGTAAGGGAATTTTGTTTAGATCAAGTGATACTTTGGACATTCAAGGCTATACAAATGCAGATTATGTTGGATCCTTAATTGATAGAAGGTCTATTGCTGGGTATTGTGTGTTCCTAGGTGGAAACTCGATCTCTTTGCGAAGTAAGAAGCAGAGTATTGTGGCAAGATCAAGTGCTGAAGGAGAATTCAGGGTTATGACACTTGGTTTATGTGAGTTGTTACGACTAAGGATTGTTCTAGAGGATCTGAAAATTTCTGTTAATGGTCCAATAAGATTATTTTGTGATAGTCAATTAGTCATTAGCATTGCTTATAATCCTGTACAACATGATAGAACAAAACACATAGAGATTGACCAGCATTTTATAAAGGAGAAGCTTGATAAAGGTTTGATTCAAATACCTTGTGTTCCATCCGAGAAACATGTGACTGATCTTCTAACAAAGGGGCTGGCTACTAGAAGATTTAAAGACTTGATATGCAAGTTTAGAATGATTGACATTCATTCACCAGTTTGAGGGGGAATGTTGATTCCCAAGAGAAATTCAAGAGGAAGAGAAAAGGAAAGCAGTCGTGGATGGCTAGAAGCTAATCTAGAATGTTAGGGTTTGTTCTCTTTGGTGTTGTCAACTCGTTTTCCATTTTCAGTTTTTCAACACACTTAAAATGTGTTTCCTTACCCATTTTCAAAAATGCATTTTGCAAAACACACAAAATTTACATAGAAAATCCAAAACATTGAAATCACGTTTTGACAGTTTTCAACCAAAACTAGCCACTGAATCCAAAACACGTAAAACAACCACTGTTTTCACCTCCTTCTCTTCCACCTCTCTTCTCTCTTCTCTTTCTCTTCAAGCTCGATCGCCACCACCATCCACGCCATTGCCATCATTGCTATCCATGCTCGCCACCGCCACCACCCGCCACTGCCCTCCACGCCCAAATCTGCCATTGCCACCACTCGCCACGCCCAGATCCACCATCACTGCCACCGCCACCCCCACTGCCATCGCCTGCCACACCTAGGTCCGCCATCCACGCCCACCGCTGCCCTCTGCCATCCTGCCATTTCTTACTTCCGCCATCGCCCTCCACGCCCATTGAATATGTAATATAGTTTTTTTTTATTAATTTTTCTTTTCAATGATATTTTTAACATTTGGGATAAATTAATATTTTGTTATTTTCTGATTTATATATTTTTTAATATTTATGTTGTGGATAATTTAAATCTCAAAATTAATGTCAGATTTTAATTTGTAGGTAAAAATAAATTTATTATGGAATTAATAGATGAGTCAAATTAAAAATGACTTTAGAATGTACTTTGTAATTTTAATACATCATATATGGTTAAATTATCAGTTATCTCTAGTATTATATTTTAAATTCTTTAAATTAAATTTATAATTTATTAAAAAATATTTACAATTTACTTTGAACCAAATTTCTTCAATAAAATATCATAAAATAATATTTTACAAAATTTTAAAGCAAACGCGTTTTCTAGTTTTCTGGTTTGAGAAACAATTTTTCAGAATGACAAAAAGAATGCGTTTTTAAAAATCTCAAAATAGACACTCAAAATACAAAACTGAAAATGAATTCAAAACTCAAAATTGAATACTGAAACACAAAAAGAACACCATCTTATGTTTTTAGAAATGTCTAAATTCAGTTTAGGATAGTTTCTTAATTCAAGTTTAGGATACTTTCCTAAATTGTGTTGTTGTAATCTTTCCTAAGTTGTAAATACACAACTCTATAACTAGGACTGTATGATAATGAGAAGAATAGATGGAAAATTCCATTCTCACAGGAGCCTTCGTTTTAAAGTTTTCAACACCTTATGGTGGATTATAATTCCTTTGCCAGAGTTGGAGACTTGGACTTTGGTAACTACACTCTATGGTATAGTTCTTTTTGATGCCTGGAATCTGGAGCAACAGATATATCAGGCAAAAATTATAGTGGATGCTCAGGTTTGCAAATGAGAGAGCTTATTTGTTGGACAGGAGAGGGCAGTTCCCTCAAGAACAACCTGTTGGGTTAACTAGTAGTAGACAACTTAAGCACTTTCAAATTTTTTTTGGCATTTTCCCAATCAATCTCTGCTTATTGTTTAAATGATTCCCTGTTATTTTTTATGCAATAACTTTAACTTTTGATACACAACAAAGTTCACTTCCCAAACTCCTATAGGAGCCCTACTCCAACAAGGCAGTATTCCTGTAAATGACGTTGGCAGTCAAATAGACTCGAGAAAAAGGAAATAGAAGACTCTACAGCTTTATTGCATCCTCACCATGTAAGGTGATAATTGATTAACTCCCATATTCACCTTCTCATGGGTGCAGACTCCACAACAAGAATAAATGTGTAGAATACCAATAGGTGGAATCCATCTGACCATAACTCTGAGACTGAACAAGCAACCTTAGAGGAGCATTGAATCATTGATGCCCACATACCTTTAACAAAGGATCCCACCTTGCAAAGGTTCTACTTGGACTTCATAATGAGAATTTCTTCGTTATTGATGTGGGTGCAAGTCTTTAGATGGTTATTGATGTGGGTTGGACAGGATTTGACTTCCCTAGAGCTGGAGATTGTGTGGGATCCCCAATTTGGGAGAGATTCAATTGATACAAAATTGGAGACAGCAAAAGCTTACTCGGGATAACCATCTCTCTGCTATGCGTATTGTTTTTGCCAATTTGATGCCTGTTTATAAGCACTTATAGCAGAAACCCTAAGCCCTGCTCAGAACCATACATCCAACACCACCCCCTTCAATCTGTCTGGAAGTATATGAATATGAAGATAAAGAGGTTAACCGAATGCAGGCCCATGTGTATGTAACTATGCATTTATATGATTACCGTCTGTTTAAAGCACTCATTTTTCATGGTTCCATGTTATTGTTAGATACACTGTTCTGTCAGTTAAGCTAGGCTCCGTCTCTTTGCTTTCTCTGAGTGTGAATTCTTTGCGTTTTTCTTTGTTAATCCAATTTCTTTCTGGTAGCTGTGCTCAATGTGGTCTGACTTGAACTTGTGTGAAATTATTTGCAGAACAGATTGAATATAACAAAAACAATTCGCAAGTATCCAATAAGTTCTGATTTGAGACCTACTGGCTCTGAGTTCCATTCAGGGCCAATTTCAAGAAATATTAAGCATGATGAAGAAGTTGATGAGGAGTATGCTGAAGGTTCTATTGCATTAGGTGAACGCAATTTTGATAGAATTTCACACAAGTAAGTGAAACAAATTTGATTTCCAAACCATCATATTATTGTTCTTTGATGTTTACTGTGGGAGATTTCTTTATTTTGTGTCAATAATGCACTTGCCATTTTCTGCAGGCATCAAATTTTGGCTGTCAATTTCTATGCTCCTTGGTGCTATTGGAGTAATCGCCTGGTATGGCTTATCTTATTTTGCTATTTTTTGTCCGAAGATTTGCTTATAGTTTGTGGACCTCATTCCTCTAAGTGAAGTTGAAGTAACTCCTGTATATTTGCTGAAAGTTTTTGGTTAATGTTGCTGTCTTGTGGACTTTATTTACTTTTTTTTTTACCGAGTCATACTTTATTTACTTATCTATTTGCTTTATGATTACAGACTTCTTCTGAGTCCCTTTTACTCCCTTCTTATGCCACATAACAACATAAGTACCCCTAATCCTAGGACCTTCTTCCTAGAAGGATAAAGTTAGAGGTATTTGGTAGGATCTGTGTATCTCTCGGGCTTCCAGCTTCTATCAAGTTTAGAGCAGGAGTTACTACATGGAACCATCCAGAGGCAATGGAAGAAAATATGGCCTTAACAGGAAAATATCAGGAGTCGGAGGATTTTTTTTCTCTCTTCTTATTTTGGTGCTAGGAGTGTTCAACTTTGCTTGAGCTTTCTAGTTATGCTTCTCTCAAAATTTTGTTATTTGTAAGATCTTTACAGAATCAAGTTCTTACTTTGGCTGTGTTTGCCATGCCAGAAAATAGCCTAGGAGACTGAGCAGTTGGTACCATCTGTCAGACAGTGCCTGTATTGTTATCATGTTTGTTTAAGATTCATTGTGACAGATGGGAACTATGATAGGCGAGCGGTTGCTGAATTATCTTGTAGGTTATTCTAGCACAGAACTATCTTCTAAGTTAGAAAGTTCGTTTGATGTATCTTCCTTGGGACTTGTCTTGCTCTCATCCGTAATGTACCTTAGCTGAAAGGATTCGCCATTACCATTTCATGCTCATTTTCCAAGAGTTATTGACCTCTTACTTACAAATTGTTTGGAAATATATATCTCCAAAATCCAGATCTTTAATGAATGTTGTTATGAACTTTGGTGAAGTTCTCCTGCCCTTTATCTCATCCTTGTTTTTTTTCCCCCAGAAACCTTCATGGGAGAAAGCAGCCAGTATTATAAAAGGAAGGTATGGTTGCATCTTTTGTCATAGTTTTTAGTCTTTAATGCTTCTTCTAGAATTATTTTAACTAGGTTCCATAGAAAATGATATCGAACTTATCTTCAGATATGACCCAGAAACGGATGGGCGAATTGTTTTAGGAAAGGTTGATTGCACTGAAGAAGCAGATTTGTGTAGAAGGTATTTCTTAAACTAATATCTTTTCTGATGTTACTTATTAGTAAATATATATTTACACATACATATATCCTTCCTGGATTTAATTGCTTTTACATATATATGATAATAGATACTGAGTTATAAGTTCATGTTGGAATATCAAGAAAAAGAGATAAGAGTTGGGAAGTAAAAATTTTGAATTTGGGTCAGACTAAGAGATAAGGTTGGTTGGAGATATGGAAAAATTACAAAAGATTAAATTGATAAAGAGATAAGGTTCCTCAGTAAAAGGAGGCAGTTGATTACAAGTGATAATTCTAGTTTTAGTGATAAACTTTATCCTTCAAAGATATTCAATTTTTCCTGTTTTTTAGGAGATGTTGTAGAAAAATTCTTGTATATATTATCCCATTCATAAGTTCAATAATGTATTGAAGCAGTTTTCTATTTAATCAAGTAAACATTTTCTTCCTCTCTGTTAAGCCTCGGATCAGAGGCTTGGATAATTTTGGAAAGTCATAGATCAGGAACAATTGGAGGGAGATTTTGAAAGGAGAGAAAGAGAGAAGAGAGGGAAAGAACCAAATACTTCATTGATTGTTCCTGTCCTCTTTACAATGCCTCTTATAGGCTATCACCCTCGGTTTGTTAGACGTAACTGAATAGGTATAATCATCTTAAGTGGTAACCAGTAAGTACACTAGCTAATGCATCTATAGAGTTTATTATAGAAATGTCCTCATGCTCGTGACAATCCCCTCCCCTTAGAATCTTCCTTGTCCCTAAAGAAAGTAAGTAGTTGAGCAACTCGCGGGAATTGTTTTAGCAGCTGTGGGAGATATTCCTAGGTGGTATTATTCAGTTGCAGGTGAGACCACTACACCAAAACTTGAATGAGGGGTAGGGGCCCCTGATGAATCACCCTTTTATCCACGATGGCTTGTGGTTCCACTTCCATTTCCACATCCTCATCCACTGGAGGCAGGTTAGGGCTGACAATAGCATTAAGTTCCACAGACTTCTTCAAGAGGGACACATGGAACACAAGGTGGCTCTCTACTTCTTCTGGTAACTGTAGCTTATAGGCCACTTTGCCCACCCTTTCAATTATAGGAAAAGGTCCAAAATATTTTGGACTTAGCTTGGATAGGGTTGTTGTAGAAAAAGAATGTTGCATGAATCTTTTTACCTTCAAGAACACCTGGTCTCCCACATTGAAACTCCGATCACTTCTCCTGTGGTCTGCATTCTATTTCATTCTATTCCTAGCTATAGTCAGCTCCTTCTTGAGTAGGGTCAGCATCTTCTGCCTACTTTTTAGATACTCCCTTGCAGTGGTCTGTGCTTCAAGGCAGTCCATCATTGATGGTAGTGTGGGGGTCTTGTACTCGAACAACGCTTCAAAGGGGGCCTTCTTGATTGAGTTGTGGTAGCTCGTGTTATACCACCACTGTGCTAGGGATAGCTATCTACCCTAGCTCTTAGGCCTTGCAAAACACATATATCTCAAATATGATTCTAAGCACTAGTTGACCCTCTCGATCTGCCCATTTATCTCAGGATGGTATGCCGTTGACATATGAAGCTCTACCTCTAGGCTCTTGAACAATTCCTACCAAAAGTGACTTGTGAATACCTTATCTCAATCTGATACAATGGATTTAGGGATTCCATGTATCTTGGCCACTGAATCTAAGAATACTCGAGCAATCTCCTGAGCTATAAAGGGGTGTGTGAGACTGATGAAGTGAGCAAACTTCATCAACTTGTCAACCACTTCAGACTTTGGAAGGCCTTCAATGAAGTTCATAGAAATCTCTTCCTAGGCTTGTTCAGGGATAGCAAGTGGCTCTAGCAACCCTGGGTATGCCAGTTGCTCATGCTTGTAATGTTGGCAAGTCATGTAGGCTACCATAAAATCCATCACCTCTTTTTTAAGCCTTGGCTAGTAAAACAACTACCTTGCCCTGTAGTAAGTTGCCTTGGTGCCCAAGTGTCCTCCTAGGGGGGAGCTGTGTAGTGCTTGTAGTATCTTGAATCTCAATTCCTTATCATCCCCCACAACTAATCTTCCTTTAAATCTGATCAAATCGTTGGAGATTTTGTATCCTTGTGCATTATTTGTTCTGACTGCCAATTGAGCCTGCAAGGATGTAATCCATTCTAATTTATCATAGTTAGTTAGGTCTTTTACCTAATTGGGCACCATTGCTGTGATAGCTTGGCAAGCTCCCTCTTCTTCTCTTCTCGATAGGTTATTTGCCACTACGTTTTCCTTGCCCTTCCTGTACTGTATTATATAGTCCAAGCCCAACAATTTGGACACCCCTTTCCTCTGAAGTTGGGTATGCAATTTTTGCTGTAGTAGATGCCTTAGGCTTTCACGATCTGTTTTAATGATGAATTGAGTTCCCTTCAAGTAATACCTCCACTTATCTATAGCCACTATCATAGCCATCGACCTTTTCTCATATACACTTATTCCCAGATGCCTAGTAGCCAGTGCCTGATTGATTTAGGCTATAGGCCTCCCCTGCTGTACTAATATTGTTCCCACCCCATCGTCACATGCATCAGTTTCAATCATGAAGGGCTTAGAGAAATCAGGTAGGGCCAGAACCGGGGCTTGTGTCATAGCCCTCTTAAGTGTGAGAAAGGCAACCTTTGCTCGGGGATTCCACTTAAAGTTATCTTTCTTGAGTAACTCGATCAAGGGATTATTGATTACCCCATAGTGCTGTATAAACCTTCTGTAGTACCTGGTCAGCCCTAGGAATCCCCTTAATTCCCTGATGGATGAGGTCCTATGCCATTCCAACATGGCCGAAATTTTCTTCGGGTCTGTGCTGACTCCTTAACTTGAGATTATATGCCCTAAATATTCCACCTCTTTCCTTGCAAAGGTACACTTTGAAATTTTCACATATAGCTGGTTGGTTTTAAAGATTTCAAGGGTAGTTTTAAGGTGGGACAAGTGTTGTTTCAAATCAGGGCTGTAGACCAGGATGCCATCAAAGAAAACAAGTAGGAATTTCCTTAGGTAAGGGGCAAACAAGTGGTTCATCAAGGCCTGGAAAATGGCTGGAGCATTGGTGAGCCCAAAGGGCATCACCTTGAACTCATATAAGCCCTGGTGGGTTCTGAAGGTCGTCTTTGGGATATTTGCAGGGTTCATTCTAATATGGTGGTACCCTGCATGTAGGTCTAGCTTGGAAAAGATGGCAGCCCCTTTAAGTTCATCTAGTAGGTCCTTAATCAAGGGGATAGGAAATTTGTTTTTTTCAGTAAGGTTATTAAGCTGCCTGTAGTCTATACAAAAACGCTAGGATCCGTCCTTCTTCTTAACAAAAAGCACGGGGGATGGAAAGGGACTCTGGTTAGGCTGAATTATCGAAGCATTAAGCATGCTTTTTACTTGTTTTTTCAATTTTAGCCTTCTGGATAGGTGCGTAACGGTAGGCACGAATGTTAATTGGCTCTGACTTGGGTTTTAGGGGGATGGAATGGTTACAGGGTCTGTTTGGGGTTTAACAAACAAATCTTTGTATTCCAAATGTAAGGGATGTAGAGTAGTGGGGTACGTTACCTTTGCAAAGAGGTCATTGGCAATAGGGCTCCCTTGTTCTTCCTCATCCACCTCCATAGCTTGGATGGAAAACATTTGGGATATCTATCCCTTCCCTTTAGATATGAGTTTTTGTAGCCTTTTGCCAGTGATTACTTTACATTCCCTTGCTTCCAAGCTACCAATGCCACCTTCCTCCCTTCAATGTCCAAAGTGACTTCAATTTGTTGAAGTCAAAGGTCAGGGGGCTCACTGCCTTCATCTAGTCCACCCCAAGGACCACATCACAACCCCCTAGCTCCAAAATTCTTAGGTCAGTAGAGAATTCCTGCCCTTGCATTGTTTATTTGAAACCCACACACTTATAGTGGCTATACATCTTGCTTTTACTGTTATTGATAGGAGGGTAGCGGTCATGAGCTTGCACCCTAATTCAGTGGCAATTGCTTCATTCAAGAAGCTGTGAGTACTGCCACTGTCAAATAGTACCATGATCTTCCTCTTCCCTTCTTGTCCTTTTACTTTGATAATTTTTCGCGCAGGTCCCCCCTTGAGTGCATGAAATGAGATTTCTCCCCCTTCATCTCCATGGTCCTCCTCAGGGGTTTTCTTCACGATCTCCCCACTCTCCTCTTCCTCATCTTCTGCTAGCTTCTCTTTATCGGCCCTTTCCATGTTCAACAATTGCCTTCGACATTGATGGCTTGGGCTGTAGCGGTCCCCACACTTGTAACATAGCCCAAGTTGCCTTTTTTGCTCCATAGTTGGATTCCTAATTGTTAAGGCCTGTTGGTTCCCTTTTTGCAGGCTTGAAGCCATCCCTGTCCCCATAGCCTTAGAATTTCCTCCAACAGGTGGGCTAATAAGGGGGATTGCTCAATTTTGGACCTTGTTCTTCCTGTAAATAGCTTGCAAAGTTAACTCTTGTAGCCTGGCCTTCTCTGTTGCTTGCTTGACAGTAGTAGGCATCATCATCTTTACCATTGATCTCAACTCGTTCTTAAGTCCACTGAGAAAGTTGGATACAAAGTATTGCTTAATGAGGGTTGGTTGAGCATTCCACATTAAAGCTCTTAACTCTTCAAACTTCTCTAAATACTCTGTGACAGCCCCCTCTTGCTTGAGTTTATTGAATTTTTCTATTACATCCGCCATGTTCTTCTCTCCAAACCTCTTACACAATTCCTCCGCAAAGTCAATCCATTGTACCCCAATCCCTCTAGATCTAACCACCATTGGAATCATGAGTCAACCGTATAATTGAGATAGACTGTTTGGTCACATTATAGAATTGGAAAAAACGCTCACATTGTCGGATCCACCACCTTGGTCTAGATCCGTCAAACAGTGGTATCTCTAATCTTGGTATCGGGGTGTGATTATGGACTTGGGGGTTTAGATCTCGTACCTGGTCACCTGATTCCATGTCTTGCAATCCCTCACTATTCGTTCCTCCTTGAGGCCTGAAAGTATGCCTGGTCCCGCCAAATTCGAATTAGCTATAGACTTGGGAGGAAATTCTAGTGGCAGTTAGAATTGTGGTGGGGACGACAACATGTTGAACATGCTGTTGATCCTCTAGCCATACTAATCCATAGCCTCCCTATGCCTTTCCAATTCACGTTGCATATTCTCACGAGAGGTCGTCAATTCCTCCCGCATTCCTTCTCTGATTGCAACTGCATCTTCTTTGCTTTGGGTAATAGCTTCGTGCGTCTGCATCATTTCAAACTCCAATGCTTCCATCCTAGACTCCAATTGGTTGGGTCTTGTTCCTTTCGCCATCGCTCAATCAAATCACCACCTACTACACTGGTTGATCACAATTCACCTTGTCTTAGTTGCGGATGCGTCGTTGGCGATCGCCGGCTCTAATACTAGAATGTTAAGCCTCGGATTAGAGGCTTGGATAATTCTGGAAAGTCGGAGATTAGGAAGAATTGGAGTGAGAATTTGAAAGGAGAGAGAGAGAGAGAGAGTATCATAACCCAAGGATCCTTAGAGGGGCAATAGGGTAATAGACCTATAATAGTTGTTAAGAGGATATTTTAGCAATTAGTTAGAAGTACATAGGTGTGTTGTGCATGTTGTTAGGAGCCATATATGCCTATATAAGGCTACTATAAACAGATGGGATTCTCACGCTTGAATTGATTGAATGAATTCTTAATTCTCTCTCTCTACAATTTTCTCCCAATCTCCCTCTCTTTTTTTCTGCACTCTCCCTCATTTCTCTCTACTTTTTCCCCCCATTTCTGTCCAATTTCTCTCTCCAATCATTCTGTTCTTGGTTCTATTCCATCGGATCCTTTCAATTGCCAATCCAATCCTAGGCTAAACCCTAGGTACATGACAGAAAGATTTTTAGAGGGAAAGAACCAAATGCTTCATTGATTTTTTTCCGTCCTCTTTACAATGCCTTTTATAGGCTATCACTCTCGGTTTGTTAGACGTAATCAAATAGGTACAAGCATCTTAAGCGGTAACCACTAAGTACATTAGCTAATGCATCTATAGAGTTTATTACAGAAATGCCCTCAGGCTCGTGACACTTTCTAATCGAGTATTCATCCTAAGTTGCTTCAATTAGCTTTTTTTCTATTTTGTTCAGTTCATAATTTATCATGCTAATCTATTTCATCCGTATTTTCATGTAAACTTTTAGAAGTTCTACTATTCTTTTCTTTGTTTTCATATTGTCATTAGGACATCATATGATGTAGCTAGGACTATGTGGACTTTTTGTTGTGTACCAATAAAATTTTATGTGATTTCATCTTGTCCCTTCTTTTGATCTTCTGTTTTTTTTCCCCTTGTTCTTGACATGATCTAGGTCTGTGGTTTGTAGCTTTTCCTTTTGACATTGTAGAAATTGTAAAGATTCAATATCTAGGTCTAGGTCTATCAGTACTTTTGACATTTCTTCACTCTATAGTGCTTAACTTCCCAAATAGGTTGCTCTGTGCTGTATATTGATCCTTGTAGAAATTGTAAAGATTCAAGCATTTGCCCTCATTTAAATTTTCAACTTCATTAACTTTCTAAGTCCATTGACCGGTTATTTCTTTCTTTGTTTTGAGCTTCGAGATAATACTTTTTAACTGCTCAGATATATGATGTTTTCTTGCACATGAATGTAGGTTAAAATGGTGGTAAATCTTTTAAATGGCATACATCTATTGCAATTTCCCTTGTAATGCACATCTTTTTTTTTTCTTTTTCCATTTTTTTATTAACCATATTTCTGTAGCAGTATTGATTGCTCATAATTTCTATTGTTGTTTTTCATTGTCATGTACCCCATACCAAATGAATGTTCAGGCATCACATACAGGCATATCCATCTATTCGCATTTTCCGTAAAGGAAGTGATATCAGGTATCTCAGGCTATTTTGTAAAATATATTATTGGTTTTGAATTCTGTGTGTAATCCTTTCAAACTTATGCTTGAAAATAGCATGACATGAAATTCTGTTCTAGAATTTCCTCATATTTTAAGTGATCAGATTTTCTGATGAATGCATTATCCCATGGTGTTTACTCCTTTCTATACCTTCAGCGAATGATTAAGAATTTTTCTTCCTACTAATTACCTCTGTGCGGTCAGTTGCTATATGGAAGCAAAGATAGTTGTTAACTGTGGGATGCATTCTCCTGGATGCTGGTATTTATTTCTGATTTTAATAACTTGGGCATTTACTATTACACTGAGCACTCACCTGCATGTATTCATTGTATTGGCCATTTAATGGATTTCTTTATATGAAATATTGGTCATTTCATGCATTTCTCTATATGGGATGTTGGTCATGTCATATGCTTCTTCATATGAGATGTGGTATTATATTAAAGAGGTGAAGGAGGGTATTTTTTGTTATTGACAGACATGGACTCTAAAATTGTGAATTGTCAATGCGGGATCCTTCACAGTTGTGATAGGACATGAATTCAGACTCAGTAAATGTGCTAGATATGATTGTTTTTGTGAAATTATGCATGACATTCTTATTTATGCATAAAAAGTTCCATTTGAATTTATAATATTTTACCTTAGATGAGTAAATCTAATTTTAGAAGTATGAAGCTTGGGTTTATCCTTGTGTCCTTGGACATGAGAACTAGATAGGTTTGATACTTGGCATAGTCACACCTCACACTTGGACTTAGGAGTCTTGAGTAACAACACAATCCAGAACCCAAAATTGTGTCAAGTCATCAATTATGTAATGCAAGGATTATGAATATTGTTAATACATAACTACCACAAATTGGGTTAGGAGAAGAGATGTGGACAATAGGAATATCATTATTATTTGTGTGTGTTTTTTTTTTTTTTGTTGGGGGGGGGGGGGGAAGGGTCCTTAAATGGTTTTGTGGTTACAAAAGTGAATAGATAATAGAGAGAGACATGGAGCTTATGACATTAGAGTGAAGAAATACTTTTTAGTGAAAAAAGGGAGAGGATGACCAAAGAAATTTGATGGGAACTCTTAAAGATGACGTAGAATATAATGGCTTTATAGAGGATATGACAACAAATAGAGATGGATGGAGGTCTGAATTCATGTAGCTAAACTTTTTTTTTTTTTTTAAAGTACAAAAGATATGTATAGATTGAGAAAACATCTGTACAAAACCCAATGAGGGCATACCCTGGTGTACAATATCACAGAAAACAAGCTAAACAGAACACTCAAGATCCATACACAGGCAGGATCTAAATAACATAGAAGAAACAAATGAGCAACACGAAAGAAATCCTAACAGTTCTAGATCAAAATGTCAGCTCCAGAACCAAAGGCACACTAAACACGTCATCCAAACTAGTGAAGCTTCGCGGAGACCAGGATCATGCGGCGAAATGTGGAGGTAGCCACAGACAAAGCCACTAAATTATCAATGTGTAAGTGACAAACTAGGACCAAAGGGATGAACCAGTAAGCGTCACCAAAGAACGCTGTTGAGCAACCAACCCCGTGACACAAACTGGAACAACCAATCAAGGCCATGACCGTCAATTTGAGACCCATTCTGGAGTTATCGTTTTACTAAGGAGACGCACAGGGGCCTCTGACCACTTCAAGATACTAAGTAGGCCGACATACCGTTTGACTATGGAGACGTATAGGGGTTTTGCCCACTCCAAGTTACTAAGTAGGTGACAACCTGAGTAGGCAAGATCAAGAGGCAGCAAAGCCACTCTACATGACATCATGTACAAAGTAAAAGTTAGGATTGAGGGAGAGTATCAACTTTGGTCACCAAAGCTTTGCAACTCCAGGATAGTCACTGACATAATCCAAAGATCCTACACCGTCAATTCATAGCTAGCATTAGGCGCCATCTACCGTTTGACTATGGAGACGCACAAGGGTTCTGCTTGCTCCAAGTTACTAAGCAGAATGGTTCACTTAAGCCAGGAGCGCTAGTTGGCTGGAAGCCACTAGAAATGTCGCAATGCACGGCTCTGAAGCGAATGGGGAAAAGGGATGGTGACCAACCGTGCCCACACGACACACTATACCTGATGGGCGAGTTGGTCCGCAGACTGCTCGATACCTCACCAGCACCGGTTGTTGCGCTCACACCACAAAAAGTAGACCATCGCCTGGAAAACCCATCGATTAGCCACATGCCACAGGCTCTTACCCTTCCACTGAGTCGTCGCCCATAGAACTCTTGTCCCCCATTGTCGCTAGGGCCATCTAAATTTCTTTGAACGCCGGAAGGACAACACCTGCTTGGAATAGGAACACTTAAAAAATAGATGGTTGTCGCTTAGAATCTGCCCTACGAAGAAAGCATCTATTGGGAAAAGAAAGAAACAAGTTAACATGATCAAGAATATATAATCACTCTCTAACTACCAACTATAAAATAAAAGCATGGGTAGGGACTCCATACCCAAACCAAACCAATTGATGCCATGGAACCCGGTCCCGTTGCTCCAACAAACCCTGTAGTACAGACCTAACAGAGAAGGCACCATTTGAAGTCGGGGTCCAACTCAGCACATCATGACTCCCAACCATAGGGTGTCCCGGCAATAGCTGACCTTATCGGGTAGGATTAAGGCTTGTGGTTATTGTTGTAAGGTGTTCATGATTTTTTCCATTTTAAAAATAGGTTAAGAAACAATCTCACAGTGCATTGAACATTGGATAATATGGTAATGGTTAAATATCATAGGTCGCATGACGTTTTAAAGAGAAGTCTACTTATTGGTGCCATCAATTTGTATTCTTTCATAGGTCACCTTTCTACATGGCTTCTTATTCTTCCTCTATCAAACGCATGGCCCTTTTTCTTTGTTCTCATGATTTATACTTAAAAGATGTAGGATCTTTTTAATAGCCAAGAGGGCTGTGAAACAGAGCAACTCTGCCCAGTTAGTTTATTACTGTTAAGAATGGGAACATGAGCTGGATTATAGTTGATAATTGTTTTTATAGTTTATTGACATTTTTATATATTTTGGTCAAATTCCTAGTTAAGTTTCCTGATTTTACTGGGATAACTCATTAATAATTTAGGCCTTGATATAAGGTGTGACTTCCCAGCGAGGGAGTTGGTTTGAGTATTACGAATCTAAAGATCTTGCTAAAGTCCTTTTTGGTAGGTGGCTTATGGAGATTCAGGACTTAGAATGGTTTTTATTTCAAGAAAAGGTTATTGAATCAAACATGGTTTTATTTATTTGTTTATATTTTAGGCAGGTGAGGGTTGTTGGGGTATGAGTTTGATTAATTCACCCTATTGTATTGGTCTTTGGAGAGGCACTATGAGAGTTTGGAATGATTTCTTTAAATTTATGTTCTTTAAAGTGTGTTATGGGAAAGGGATTAGGTTTCTAATAGACTGTTGGTGTAGTCCTTGTTTGAGTTATTTCTGTATTTGTATAAGGTTGCTAGTAATAAATTAGCTTCTGTGAGTAATTACTTTGTTCTCAACTTTGGAATAGCTTGCTTTTTCTCTTTTCAGGCGCAATCTTCATGGCTAGGAGTTTGATTCTAATTTCTACTATTTTACTAATTTTCCTTTGGATTCATTCAAAGGTTGGGCAGGGAAGGACAATTAGGTTTGGGATATGCTGAATATGGGAACTTTTTCAGTTCATTCTTTTTTATGGAGCTCTTTTTGATATCACCATCATTATTAGTATTGCAAGCCTTAATTCCTGTAGGTGAAAAATTTTAGGATTTCAATCATCTGTATCCATGATTTTACCTTTTGTAGAGCTATTATATCCCATGTCATGTCTAAAGATTTTTTACCCCTTTTTTTTGTTTTGGGTTAGGGGGGGGGGGGAAGGGAGGGTATTCTTCTGCCACTTTTTTTTTTTCCCTGGGTATCTCCTACCACTTTTCATACAAACTACTTTCATCTCAACAATCATCTTACAAAAGCAACAATTCATTCATTCAAAGTCGATAAGAAATCCTGCAATTGTGTAAAGCTTTGATTGGAAAAAAGGGAGAATTTATATATTATAGAGATGATGCCAGTTGCATTCAAAAGGGAAAATTTGTGGTTGACCGGAATTTTGCTTGGTATCCTTGAGAAAAGTTTTAAGTTCATGAATAATACATATATATAGAGAGAGAGAGAGGAAAAATTCTTGTGTAGACTTAGTCTACCTACGCAAGGTACACTGAGCCAATAAAAAACAAGATAAATTTAAATTTTAAAATTTTAACTTCGCAATTTCTTGAATTATGAGATTCCACCATTTCAAAATTTTAAATTTATTTTGTCTTTGATTGGCTCAGTTTACCTTGCATAGGTAGATTCAGTAGATACAAGAATTTCTAGGGAGGGAGGAAGGGCAATTTTGAATATTGGAGTTAAACCAGGAAAGGAATCTTGAATTCTGTTCCTTTAATTATTACTTGAATTTTCTGTTTTAAATTTCCTTATTTGTTGTTAGAATGCCTCTGTGGAGGGAGGGAGGGCAATTTTGAATATTGGAGTTAAACCAGGAAAGGAATCTTGAATTCTGTTCCTTTAATTATTACTTGAATTTTCTGTTTTAAATTTCCTTATTTGTTGTTAGAATGCCTCTGTAGTTTCCAGTTTGTTAAAACAATTGCTTCCAGGGTAGCACATTGATTGGTGAAATTACGGGTCTCATATTTATATTCTGCTGCCTAATCAACTGTCTTATCTGAGTCACATAGGGATGACCACGGGCACCACGATCATGAATCATATTATGGCGATCGGGATACAGACAGCCTGGTCAAAGTAAGTGCAAATATGAAGTTTGAGACTAATGCATTCACCTGTTAACTTGTTAATACTTGGAAATGCAGCTTTTAACTTTACTTCTAGTTAGGATGAGTGCAACCCACCTTGATTTTGAGTTCCAACCTTTTTGCAGACGTTTGAAGACTTGGTTGCTTCTATTCCATTGGAGACTGAGCCACTGGCTTTGGAGAATAAAAGCAATAATGTGGCAGATGATGCAAAAAGGCCTGCACCATTAGCTGGAGGATGTAGAATTGAAGGCTTTGTGCGTGTTAAGAAGGTTGGATCTTGATATAGCATCATATATTTTCATTTGAAACATTGTTCTGGAATAATTTTTTGGCTGTCATTCTCACTCTATTTTGAGCCCAAAGCAAATACTTAAGTGCACTCCTTTTCTTTTCTGTGTGCACGTGCATGTAATACTTATCAGAGCATAATATGCCCTTGACCACTGGTTGCCTTCTGCAGGTTCCTGGCAACCTTGTCATCTCTGCTCATTCAGTAGCCCACTCATTTGATGCTTCTAAGATGAACATGTCACACATTATTTCTCATTTTTCCTTTGGTAAACAAATCACTCCAGCAGTGATGAGTGACATGAAAAGAATACTACCTTATCTTGGCAGAAGTCATGACAAACTGAATGGCCGAGAGTATATCATCAGGCCTGGTGATTCAATTGCAAATGTTACTGTAAGCTTTTCGGTTCTCATTCACTTTATTACATTTGAAGGTTCTTTTTCCTTGTGCTTGGCCATCTCATGTCATTGTGAGGGCAGACACTATGGTGATAGGTGGCATGAGAAGGAAGAGACCTTTAAATATATGTTCCTGCTCATCCAAGTGTGTTCAAGAAATTTAGGTGAATGTTAGTAGGGGAATGACTAAGGGAAAAAAGTTTGTTCTAATCCCACCCAACCTTTCTTCGTAGCAATAGGCCTTATGTCCTGGAGATCTCTTCTAGTTTTCTGTGTTTACTTGAGACTTTGGTATAACCTTACAGTCACCTGAACATGTGTTGGATAATGGAAACTGTTATGCTGATGAAATTTCAAGTCAACATAATTAGACCGGTCTTTATTTTGACCTAATGAGCTGTTAAATTGGATCTTCAATTGTTTGAACCGTGAAGAATTTATCAATTTTGAACAACTCAGCTGTGGTCCTTGAGCTCATACTTCAAATTTTCACTGTTGCAGATAGAGCATTATCTTCAAGTTGTAAAGACGGAGGTGATAACTAGGAGATCCTACCGTGAAAGGAAATTAGTTGAAGAGTATGAGTACACAGCCCACAGCAGCCTCATACACAGTTTAAATATCCCCGTCACAAAATTCCATTTTGAGCCATCTGCGATGCAGGTTCATGATAACCCATTTAGTCTTCATTTCTTGTGAATGGACCCGATTGATCTATTTCCTTATGTTTTTCATAACACATCTCCTTTCGTGCATAGGTATTAATAACAGAAAATTCAAAGTCTTTTTCGCACTTCTTAACAAATGTCTGTGCCATTATTGGTGGTGTTTTTACGGTTGGTTTACTACTCCCTGTTTTTTAATTTGCTTTGGTTTTCCCTCTTTTTGGCCCTTCAATCTGTCAACTGTCTTATTGTTGTGTTTCTAACAATCTTCTATCTTGCTTGGTCTTTTCAGGTTGCTGGGATATTGGATTCGATTCTGCACAACACCATAAGGCTAATGAAAAAGGTTGAACTAGGAAAGAATTTTTGATAGAAATATGGAATTAATCAGTGTACAAAGAACATCTCATTTCCCCCTTCCCCCCCAACAATTTGGGAATTTTTGCTCTGATGATGCAATTGTAGTATTTTCGAAATTTTAAAGTGGATGGTGAAGTTAGTATATATAGAATCCAAACTGTCTGGTCCTAACTATTAGGTTTTACTTAAATCCCTTACTGCAGTCTTCTTGAGTGTCTTTTATATGCAGTCTTACTCTTGTTTTGCAAAATGGCTGATTTTTTATCTCATCTGTTTGTAACTAGTTTGCAGCAACGTGGGCACCTTCCTTGCATATAAACAAGTAATTCTTGTATGCGTGTATACCCGCAAAATTAAAAAAAAAGAAAAACAATTTATTGCTCTTTGTACGTGGTTCACACATTGGTGGAAAAACAAGCAACCCAGAGAAGTTGAACATAACAAAAAAACAAAAAAATAAAAAATAAAAAATCATGTACACTTGACGAAAACATACAGAGGCAGAGCAATCATCAAACCAACTCCTCGCTTCAGATCTTTGCCAGTAAAAGAAGAGATGAGCCCAGAAAGGCTCCAATGGAGCCGATAAAGCTTTTGGAAATGGAAGAAGTGGCAGCATTCTCAGAGCCCCTGTTGCTTCTATCCGCCATGACCACCACCACCATCTTCTCATTGTTGAGGCAATTCTGTCGGACTCCGCTGATGAAGTAGTAGGCCCCAGACTGACTGAACGGGAACACTGTGTGCCCATCCTTGTACTTGTTAAGGGGTGCTTCTGTGTTGCAATTAGTGTAGTCATCCTTTATCACTTGGAGGACCGAGTCCTTGTCGGCTGAATAGTCGAAGACTGCAGTTAAAAGAGGGAGGGACAAGACAACCAACCATTAGATGTCCATTCCATACGGAAAACTATAGGGATATGAATGTTGATTGGGTTAGTCGTCAACTCAGCGAATCGATTGTCAGAAGCCCCAGTCATCCTTTTCTGATTGTCAAATGCCCATTGGCTCAGCGAACTTAAATCAACATTATTAATATCATTATCTATAAAAACAAATAATTGTTTTATTGGTCAGTTCAGTTGTTTTGCCAAAATTAGTTAGTAAAATAAACATTGACCCACTTGATGTTTTTATTAGAAAATGATTCTTGGGCAGACCCAATTAGCAGATCTAGTTAGCTAAAAGAGTAAAATATCATTAAAATATCATTTTGTCCTTGTTTACTTTCTCTATTGAAAAGTAAATCAGGACAAAATGGACCTTTTATTTCGCGACTCACCTAATTCACTAAATCAGCCCAAGAATCATGGTCCATTTTGTTTAAAGAAGTTGATAAAATCCAAAGAAAAGTTGGTTACGTTTTTACACAAGGTATTGTCCAATTTATTAGTCAAAAACACATGAACTTGACTTATGTGACTTTTTCTTGGAAACGAGTCTCAAGAGAAATGACAATACTTTGATTATATAAAATCCTATTTGAGAATAAAACTGTATAACAAACAAAATAACCAACTTTTAACCTAATGAGAAACTTTACCTAGGCTGTCTCCGACTTGAAATCTGTTGGTTTCTGCCCAGTGATTGTAGCTGGCTGCTTTGGAATCAGAAGGGACAGTCCAGCCCCTGGAACCACCAACCTTGAACTCATAGGCACCACCTTTCTGCATCATTAGCAGAAGACTAAGCAGCCCCAAAATATCAAACACTTTGTGAAACGAGATGGGCTTGGCCATAAATGCTACACACACAGAAGCAATGGGTAATTGAGAAGAGTAGCGGTTTCCGATCGAGGAGGGTTTTTGTAGGCCAAGCTGCCTGTCAACTTTTGAAGCTGCTGTGTCCTCCAAGCTGCTTTAATTATCCTCCTTTTTGTTATTCCCTTTCTTTGGATTTCTTTCTTGCCCTCCAATGCAAAGCTAGCCTGCGGTTCCAAGCATACCCACCAAGAAATATTCCAATAATATTTTACTGTTGTTGTAACGTTTCTTTTAATTTTTTGTTTCCATTAAGTTTTCTTGTGCGATTCTTACAGTTGATTTTCTCGATATATATATATATATATATTCTTCTTTAGAGTTTTGGTTCATTTCCAGTTCCCGTCAGTTACACATACAGAGGCAACAATAATTCAAAACTAAGGTTGCTCTCTCCTCCTAAACCTTTCCACGTACTTATTCTGGGTGTTATACTTTGCTTGGCCTGTATCCATAATATTCATATCTTGTGGCTTTGCATTTAGAAGCCTATGTTTCTAAATGTGTGTGTGTGTGTGTGTGTAGAGAGAAGGATATAGATGATTCAGTTGAAACATTCTCCTTTAATTTTTCTTAAAGCAGAGATGAGAGGTACCTCATTAAAGCAGGAGTTTAGTTTCTCTAACTTTTTATTTATTTATATATATTTTTGGGCTTTGTGAGACTTGATTGTTGTTATTTTATTATTATTATTGAAAATGATCACCATTTACAAAATAAGAGTAAAATTAGGTAAAAAATCATTCACTCTTAATTCTTGCAAAGGAAGAACCTAAATTGTCTTTTAATCCATTGATGAGTTGATGGGATGAGCTTGCAATTAGTTAACTTCATGTTGCATATGGCAAACAGATTTAATCACTCCCTTTGAAAACATATTTTAATTTATAATTATAAAAAATGTTACTTATTTTATTAGTTTATAGATTAAATTACAACTTATACCCTTGAAAAATACACTACGCAAAAATTGTTTATCAAGACAAATATTTGCTTTGTCTTTAAAATATAGTTATTAGAGATAAAAATAATAGATAGTTCTAAATGTAATATTATACGTCTTTAAATCATTTAATGTATGCCTCTAATATTTTTGCGATAGATTCATCAATTGATGTATATGCATATCATTTATGACACATAAGAAACTACCACTAAATGTACAATTAGAAATAGGGACATAAGAAACCATGATGGAATGTTTCAATTGCTACTAGCTACTTAAGATAGGTAACTTCATAACTATTCTAAAAGTCATTAACATTTCATAAAATTGGTAGTTAAATTGATGACTGTTCAAATAGTCACATATTGTTCATAAAATGCATCAAGGTAGGTGATATGACTATTGCTAAAACACTACCACGTGGCATCTTGCATTAGCGCAATCTATTTAGATAGGAGCTACATTGCCATCTCTTTACACCAAAAGCTTAATTCCAATAGGGACCACTTGAAAATATTTAAAGAAGACTAATCGAGACAAGATTATTAAACACCATTCTTATAAGGAGGGTGAAAATCCCTTCCCACGGTTGAAGTCTTGTTGAGATATCAAGATCTTTTCCTCCACTAATTGAGGAAATTGAGCAATCTTCAAAATATTGACTTTTCGATTGATGATGTTTTTGGAGTCGATCACCACCTGATTCATCTAGTAGCCATGCTTGTGGTTGTCTTCTCTTGTGAAAGAACACATAGGAGTGTCCACCTAAGAGGGGTGAATTGATTGTATAAAAAGTTTTTGCTATTTTTGAAATACATGAATAAAGTTTGTTTTAAACAATCATCTTTTCAAGGGTATGTAGTTACCAAAAATAAGATTGTTAATGAAACAATTTTATGACTGCAAAAATCCTTATTTCATGAGAAAACAATCGTGCTTGAAGATGTAAGTTAAAATTTCATGACATGATATAAAAATATGTATCAAGAAATAATTGAAATCAAAGGAAAACAAAAAGCAATCATAAGACGCAACATTTATAGTAGTTCGACCAACAAACATACTTCACCACCTTAACTTTTCACTAATGATTTTACAAGCATCCACTAAATGGATTAGCTTTTAAGCACTAAACTACAACCCATACATAGTTTTTTTTTTAAGACTCAATTGAAACCTCCACTTTTCATAAACTAAGTAGGAACCCTAGTTTTTCAAGACTAAACTAAAATCTCAACTTTTCAATAGCAAGTTGGAATCTCAACTTTTCAAGACTGAGTTGGAACCTCTACTTTTTCAAGTTCAATAGTAATATCTGCTTTTAAGGACAAAGCAATAACTATACATACCTTTTCCGGACTAAAGTAGAACCCTCACAATCACTTGTTGAAAGATGAAATAGAAAGTAAGCTCATAATAAGCATTTCCCTCAAATGATAAGAAACAAAGCACATGATGGTATACACAAGAGAAGTAATAAAAATAGAAATCAAAACACTCTATTGTGGTTAATTTCTAGTTCTAGATGATCTTCATGAAAAGCAACTAGATGTTGTCTTGATGAGAAGAAGAAACAATCATTTAGAATTGCAATGTCTCAAGCAATATAATTTAGCCTAAAAATGAATTCAATGTCTCAAGCAATATAGTTTAGCCTAAAAATGAATTCAGTTTGTCTATTGTTGATCTTTATGTTTTGAATATTTTGATGATGACTGCTTTATGTCAAAACTTTAATATTCTCATATATTATGTTAAAGTTTGTTTTAATAGATGTGAAAATTATTTTATCCCTCTTTAGAATATTGTTTAAGGATATGTTAAATTTATCTTGATAGAATATAAGGTTAAGAAACCTTGATAGATTTTTCTTTTAGTATGATTTATTTATTAATGATCTCATATGTGTTAAAATTGTTTTAGTCATATGTTTTTTTGATATGTCTTTTATATGCTTTTCCTTAGGGTCATCCTAAAGGCAATCCATGAGTATTTTTCGAAATTCATGATATTTTAAATGATATATGTGTGGTAACATTACTCAAAGTTTAAGAGTAATGTGTTCTATATTTCATATATGATGTTTAAATGTTAAACATCAATATTTTTGAGTAAATGATCATATATATACTCAAGTGATGGTACTTGAGTTCTTTTGATTTGTAGAAATTAAGTTGTCTTATCCTTCATGTTAAGGTTGTGCTACTAACCTTAATATATTTTTTTTGTGATTAATCTTATTTTTGTTTTTTTATTAGTTAATATGTTTGATATGTCAATAGGTTGCTCTAGGATTTCAAGAGATATTTTAAGTATCCATAATTCAAGAGTGTCATATGAATCTCATGATACTTAGAATAAAGTTAAGATTGAGAAATATTTTAAGTACTCAAAATATGTGAAAGTATTTATCAAATTTAGAAGTAATGTGTTTTATTTGATGAATGAGTATCAATTATCTATGTTCTTGAATAAATAGGCAGTGATCTTAAGCTTTAATTCATAAAGCCTAAATTCTTAAAGTTCTCAAGTTCTGAGATCTTAGAAGGAACTCTTGAGGATCTTTTCAAGATCGTATGAGTATTGCTTGTCAAGTCTAAGAATCAAGTTTAGATTTAATGCATTTGAATAATAAAATTTTGAAGTTTCTATCTTTCAAGAATCACTTAAAATATGCATTAGTAGTAACTTTGTATGATGCTTTAGAGATTATAGAATAAATATCATAGATATGTTTTGTTTGTTTTATATATGTTATTGTTTTGATAAAGAAGATATCATGATGCTCTAGCCAGTGCATCTTTGTATTAGGTTTTGTTGCTGAAGTAACATATATTGTTCTCAACTTGTTATCAAAGCCACGTGCTTTAAAAATAATTTTTTTAAGGCTTTCTATGTGATTAAGTGAATGTGATTGGACTTTCACAAATAACACTTGTATTTATTTGAGGTTAAGGATTTTATTTTTTTTAGATGTTTATTAGAAAATTGTTTTGAGGATGATATTCAAAACAATATATGTTGATTAAATGATAATCGCGTTTGTTTGAAAATTAATCGAGTAAAAGTCCCATGTTACTTCAGTAAAATATCGATCTAAGCTATTAAATATATGATTTCATTTATTTAATCGAGTATATATCTCATTGTAATCGAGTAAGCAAATTCTAAACAACATATAATCGATTACATGTTAAAATGTATTTGAGTATGTAAGAGTTTATACTCAACTAATTGTCCTTTTGTACTCTAGTAGATCTTACAAGTTTTTGCTAGATCAAAAGTAATTGAGTAATTATTCAAACAGAAATATTAAGTTTCATTACTTGAGCATTAATCGACTAAGAGTTAAGCATAATCAAGTAAAATCTTATATTAGTTGAGTATTTCAATTTAATAGTTTGCTTGGATAGAGATTGTGTCTTTGTATTTGAAGTATTATTCTCTTATAATCAAGTATTTTTCATTTGTAATTGAGTAAAAGTTAATGTATAATTGACTATATTTGAGTGGTAATGTAGTATTTAATTCATATCTCTGCAGAACAAAAATAATTGAGTATATGTTAAAAATAATCTAGTGCAATAAAAAAATACTTGATTACAAACTATGTTTACTCGAGTAAGGAACAAAAATAATTGAGTAATATTGTGCTGAAGTTGAAAATTATAATCATTAAACTAGCCATTATAAACATTCGAAAAAGTGTCAAATTCGATTCTAATCTTTGCAAAAAGGCTTTAAAAACATCTTTTGAGCATGGATTAAATATCTAACTATTGGGATCAAATAACGTGGAATATATATTGATTATCTTTTAGGTTTTACCCAATGAACAAAGAGGCTAACAATTATGAGGCAATGAAGGTTATAAAAGGTAGATGGGTTTCAAGAAAAGATAGATGATGCTGAGCTAAATACTTTTACAATCATTCTCAAGCAAAGTGCCCCCAAAGCATTCACGTTATTTCAAGAAAAAAAGAAAAAGTGTGATTTTATCTTCATATTTTCTTCATCTATCTTTTATTCGTGAGAAGCTAATTTTATTATTCATCCTCAATCTCCTAAGAGCTTCTTAAAATGTTTTAAATTGTAAACTTCTTTTATCTTGTTGTGGTTAGTGCTTGATTCCTTAAAAAAGTGTAAGAAGTTTTAGCTGCTTCTTGTGAAAATTGTTTGTTTTGGTTACTATTGAGCCATTGGAACGCAAAGGTTGTAACTAATCCTACAAAAAGCTATAGTGGATTGTTGGAATGCTTGGTAAGGAGCCAATGGAGTGGAGTAGGGTAGTTGAGTCGAACCATTATAAAATCTATGTGTGCTACATTATTTATTTCTTATTTTCATTTCAACAAATTAAATTTTTTATTTCCAATATTCAAAGCTTGCAGTTACAACAATATAATTTGATCTTGCAAAACTCATTGTCATTCAAGTTATATTTGCATCATTATTTCTTAAAGCTCCAAGAATTTAAGCTTTCAATAAAATCTCTTATATTCATCTTTCAAAGATTCTAAAAGGCCAAATAGTTTTCTTTGCACAAAAGCCTTTAAATCTAAAAAGTTTTTAAAACCCAATTCACCCCCATCTTTGGTGTCCATTATTTCTTACAGCTGTGTCCAAAGAAAGGGAAAGGTTAGTGCCCCAACCATCAAGTTGATCAAGGAGGAGTAAATCACCCTCAAGTAGTTACTATGCCTAAAGCATGTTAATGTTTGGAAGCTTGTAAGCGACTGATCCTCGAGATTAAGTAGCCTATCTCGTCAGATTTGCTTAAAACTAAGGCCTTTTCTAGGTCAACCTATTCCTTTTTTCTAGTTATTTTATGCTTAATGTGTGCTTTCCTAACACTTCTTTAGTTCCTTGTGATAGTAGATTAAATCCTAGACGAGACATGGCTTTTGCCGCCGGGGGTGGGGGGGAGATATGATCAACAAAGAGACAAAATTCCATTATAAGAGGTGCCAACAAGAGGGATCCAAAGTGATCCTTGTGTTCCCTTCTCTAAGTAAGAGGACTTTCTTAGGGGCCACATCCTAGTCTCTACAAGCCCTTGGGTACTATGTACCATTAACCTTTAATCCAAAAAGGAAGGGGAAGGAGGCTACTCTTAAAGGGGCTATTAAGGATCAAACTTGGACCATGTTGATGTGCCAAAATGCTCAGTTTGGGAGAAAGATAGTTTTAAGAATGGGGTTGTAGCTCGATAATTAGTTCTCAAATTTATCACCTTGGTTGATAGATCGGGCATGTCAGAGTTACTTCTTAGACAACATCATTAATCTGGGTTACAAAGGTGTCTATAGGGTGGGTCCAATGACTCGACACTTTTTTTTAACTTCGATTGGATCTTCTAACAATTTTATCCTCGTAAAAATGTTCCTCTACTTCGTAGAGCTCACCAAGTGACTAATGATGGTTTCCAAGGAGCTTATCAGGCTCGAGGAGACCCTAATGAGCAAGGACAGCCAAATGGTCAAAGATGTAGAGATGATAAAGGCCCTCCAAGTGGAAGTAGAGAACACCCCAGATATTAGAAGTCGAGACCAACTTGGAGAATGTTCGCTTGAAGACTGAGCTAGATGTAATCTAAGAGAGAAAGGGGTGTTGGAGGAGCCAAATTAATCGATTGAGGGCAGATAACTTAGCATTTGTTGAGTAATTGAAAAAAAGATCCAAAAGGCATTCCTAAGGTAGTTGAAGTTCTTCATTCTAACTTGGTGAAAAGTTAGGAGATGGGCTTCAATTGATGTAAAACAAAGGTTACTTAAGTTGCTCTCTCATTCAATTGGAGCCAGTTTCGGTCCATGATGGAGATTACTACTGATCTTCGTAGAGCTCATGTTATGATAACCACCACGCCTTTTTTGCTAAGTTAGAGGCCACCATTATTAGAGAGTAGGCAGGTAGAGAGGTAAAGACAGCTTGAGTATGCCCCCAAGGAAAGGCAAACTCTTGTGATTGAGGCCACTACAAACAAGGATGATTCTACCAGATAGCTTGCTTTTTTTTTTTCTTTCTATTTGTATTCTTCTTTTTCTTTTTTTCATGTACTTAGACTTGTTAGTGTAGTATGCCCTAATGCTAGATTTAGATGACGTCTAATGGACTTGTAACAAATACATTTGTTGTATCTTTGTATATATTAATAAAATGCAAGTTTATCTTTATTTATGAACTCTCTAGTTTGCTATATGAATGAGTCTCTAGATCTTTTATTTGAGAGTCTTATTCTTAAGATGTTAAGAATATGTGATAAGATTATCTAGTGATAAGACTTCTTAAATGATTTTTGGTCTTTCGATTAATCGGATTGGGACTTTGATTAGTCAAGTATGGACTAATACATAGTTTACTACCTCGATGAGTATGAGTTACTGATGGTAGGGTGGTGAGTTACATGTTGTATGACATGGGGATGTCTTTAGTAAACTCGTGGGTGGTTGTTGGAGAACAACACACTGAATGTGATGCAAATGACTAACCACATGGCATTGTGAATAATGGTCGTGTCATCTAGTTGCGATAGTAACCCGATCTTTAAACTTGAATTGACACGATTTTCTTGTGTATTGGTGTGCGAGATTTGCTAATGGACTGAACCATCCAATTGCGAGGTGGAGAGGTTCATCTATGTGGTTCCGTATTATTAGTATATAAAAGCAGGTGTTTAGGGATATGATCTGTCACCCTCGTTGTTATTTATGGGGTGAATGTCCTATGTGGTCTACTATTAGTGTGACAGGATAGTCACTGACCAAGGAAGATTGATTATTAGGAAAAGAGTTTCTTGAGGTGTCATCTAGTCACTCTAATAAGATTTAACACAGCTATTGAGTTTGTGAGTTTATCATTCTACGACTCCCATTTAGTCGAGATGTTAGGTGATGGAAGAATTATAGCACACGGTAATCGTCAACTGTAATAGGTTTACTTGAAATGAGACTTCACTATCTTTTGTATTATCTTGAACCATTGCTAAGCATTTTTCAGGACCTCTTAAATGATCACTAGGATATGGAGAGATTTCAGTGATAGGTCAAGGTGTTGACTAGTGTCAAACAGGGTTTGGTGCTATCTATTTGTTAGCAAGTAGTGAATTTAGGAAGTCAAACACTATACAGTGATGCATCTAGTATCAACATTATGTACTTATTGTGTCTCAGGTATGTCATTAACTATTAATAATGGTAGCGAGTCAAAAGGTTAATTGCTGGAACACTGAGAGTTGACTGCCTCGATAGTCGACTAGCAGTGGATGGGAGTTGACTCTTGGTGTCACCTTAGACCTCCTTAGTGCGTTACACGTGGCGTACAATTGGAGGGATGCGGTGGGTGGTTGGGTAGCTTGAATTGGAGATGTGAAGGAAATTACAGAGGCTATAATTTCTGGCTTCTGCTCCTTTGTTCTCTGCTTCTTTTGCTCTGTTTCCATTCAAATTACAGGTGTGTGATTGTCATATGTGAGAGACAAACGGGTGCTGATAGTATAGAATCCTCAAGCTAGCACAAGAAGATGTGCACGAAGTGATAATGAAAAGCACCCTAGGTGTGGACAAACTAAGACCACCACATCGTGAGGTGGATTCAGTCTTGATATAAAAATAGTTTCTGTATCTAACCTGACATCTAACATCAGTATTTTTTTATAGTATTTCATATGATGAAATAATGTGTTACTTAAATATCCAAGTTGTGTGGTGTGTGTATTTATAGCTTCTGCTATGTATGTCTGATGCACATTAAATTTTTAAATTTTTTCTACACCACCATATGTGAATTCCTTTAAGCCTTAGGCTTTTTACCACCATTAATACAATTTATTTTTTCATACATTAGGGATGTTGTCTTTCTTTTTTCTGTTTGTTGAGTATTTTTCACTTGGTGAATAACCTATGCATTGCACAAACATGGAGTAAGAATGAGTGTTTTTGAACTTAGAGTGCGGTGCCACTCTTGTTGGCCTGACATCCTAACCACGAGTGCTTAGGACTCAGTTTGTGAGTGGGGTGACCTCCTTTCTCAACCTCGACATCTCAACCACAAGGGTTTAGGACTTAGATTGTGAGAAGAGTAGTTCTCTTCTTAGCTTAGACATCCCAAGCATTATGGCTTGGGACTAAGATTGCAAGTGGGGTGGTCCCATTTCTCAACCTTAGCATCTTGAGCACGAGGGCGTGGGACTTAGATTGCAATTGGTTGGTCCCCTTCTTAGCCTTGTAATCTCAAGCACAAGGGTTTCAGACTTAAATTGTGAGTGGGGTGATCCCCTTCTTGTCCTTGGTGTCTCAAGCATTAGTGCTCGGAACTTTAATTATGAGTAGGAGTGGTCTCTTTCTCATCTTCGATGTCCCGAAAATCAGTGTTGGGGACTTGGATTGTTAGTGGAGTGGTATTTTTCTCATCTTCAATGTTCCAATCATGAGTGCTTGGGATTTAGATTGCAAATGGGGTGGTCCCTTACTCGGCTATGGCATCCTGAGCATTAATGCTTAGAATCCCATGCCCAAGTGCTTAGAACTTGGATTGTGAATATGGTGGTCCCCTTCTCATTTTTGGTGTCCAGAGCATGAGTGCCTAGGACTTGATTATGAATAGGGTTATCCCTTCTTGTCTTTGGCATCTTAAGCAAGAGTGCTTTGGCAAGAATGGTGTAAATCCAATAAACATCTTTTATTAACAAAGTTTTCCTGAATGGGATGGCCTTTTTCCTAGTGGCCTTCTACATGAACAAGTAGGGTGGTCCATTTCTCAACTATTGGTAAAACCTTCTTAGATTTTGTACATTTTAGGTCTTCATGATAAGCTCGCCTATGAGATCTTCTAACCGATATGCACTCGAGCTTAATATCCTGGTGACTCAAAAAAGCCTTTCCCAATTTAATGTAGGCATATTATATGTTATTTACATGACCCAAGCTCAATCTCGATGTTTTTACAATAGATCTAAGCCCACTCGAAATGCTTCTTCATTTGGTTCGCCCTTGAAATGTCACAACTTGAAACTCGGGGACCCAATCTCCACTAGAATGATGCCCTCAAACCTATAACACAGACTAAAAGGTGTTTCTCTAATTGAGGTTCAAGTTATTGTTTGATAGGACAAAAGGATACTTGAGAGCTCCCCTACTTAACATCCATTAGCCTTTTCTATCTGAGCCCTTATAGGAAGACTTGATTGGCAAGCTTTACATACCCATTAGCTTGAGGATATGCAATTAATGTGAAATGATGTTGGATCTTCAAGTTGTCACACCAAGCTTGGATTGTTGGGTATTTAAACTGTGTTCCATTGTCTAATATGTTGGCTCGAGGAATCTTGAAGCTATAGATGATGTTTTTCCATGGGAATAATATGATATTTTGAGTTGAGATTGTGTCTAGGAGATCATTTTCTACCCACTTTGTAAAGTAGTCAATGACAGTAATGATATATTTGTTTTGCCTTACTACTAAAGGAAATGGCCTGAGGATGTCCACTCTCCATTACACGAATGGGTAGGATGGATCGAAGTGGAAGATGGTTGTGGTTGGCACATGGGTTAAGTTACCACAAACCCTTATGGATCTCCTTCAAGGGTATGGGTAGCTTCAATCGCATCCAAGTATTTTAGGAATGGATGAGTAAATGACTTTTTGAAAGCCTAGTCCTAATCAAGAATTTTTTTTTGTTACTTACCTTTTTGTCAACGTTCGAAGTTGGTTAACCATGATTCGTAGTCTCGCAATGAGAAAATAAGCACACATACAGAGAGGAGGAACGAATGATAAATCGAACACAAGGAAGTTTTTACATGGTTTGGCCAGAATGATGCCTAGTCCACAACTGTTCTCTGGTCATTCCGGAAGAGTAACAATATATCATTATTGTCCATCCCCTTTACAATGGTGTTTTGACCTCTATTTATAGTGTGGCATGTTTACAATTTTTACAAAATCTATAAATGGAAGGATAATGTCATGGGGGACAAAGTGTCCTTATCAATTCCATAAAATCAGGAGTGGGTTCCGTATTACCAGAGATCTGGTTTGCCTCAGATAAAGTAGGTGGGTCCCTGCCTCTGGTTGTTCCGCGGTCTTTCTTGTTATGCTAACTAAACAGTTAGGCTAGTAAGTTGGAAGCATCGCTAGGAGCTCACATAGTTCTGCGATCTGAGCTTGGGTCTCAGCGACGTGTGACTTTGTTCTGACGAGCTCGGGCTTGGTCCTATTGGGCTTCAAGAGATTGGGTCAGCCTGCTGGGTCGAGTTTAGCCCATAAAAAGTGATCCGAAAAATACCTATAACACTTTTCAAGCTACAACACTTCTTATCATGCCTCTTTAACCAAATATGCTACTCTCAGGTTCATCCAGTTGGGCTCGTTTTAAAAATATAAGTGTTTGACCACTTCTTTGATGCTTTTGTGTTACAAGGACTACATGGGAGTTACTTGGGAAAGGAAAATAAGCAATCTTTGAAAGTGTATTGACCACTACATTTTGAAACTAAGAAATATGCTCAATATCAAGAGTTTTGAACTTCATAGTTAGTTCTTTTACCAATGCCAAATATTAGGTTATTCCTTCTCTCGAACTTTGAGTTCACTTGTTACCTACTGAACCACCAAGTTAGAATTAAAACACACCTGTAAATATTTCACTCCCACCTAAGTCTATTGATAAAAGCTTCATACTCCACCTCATTATTGAAAGCCTTAAACTCAAAGCGTAATGCATATGGTTAAGTTTGGCCCTCATGATTCTTCAAGATCAAACTCATCCATTACCCCTGAGTTTGAGCTTTCATGAATCTCTAGGGTCCACCATTCCTCAGTTAATGTCTCTAAGGGCTTAGTCCACGTTATCTCAGTAATGAAATCAGCCAAAACTTAACCTTTGATAGCTTGCCTGGGTCGGTATTCAATATTGTAGTTGGTCAGTTCAATGGACTACTTCAACATCCTCCATGAGAGATTAAGCTTTCCTAAGATCTACTTAAAAGAGTGGCTTGTTAAAACAATCACGAGGTGGACTTGAAAGGTCTTAACTTCTAAGATAAGGTTGTAAGGGCATAAGCTAGCTTCGCCATTGGAGTGCATTGAACCTTAACCCCTGTGAGTCCCTTGCTTGTGTAGTACATCGATTTTTGTTTTTATCTTCCTTGCAGATCAAGATTGAGTTGATTGCTTCTTCGACCACAATAAGGTAAAGGTATAGAAGCTTGTGTGGTTTGGGCTTGGTTAACACTAGGAGCAAGCTTAGGGAAAAAAGTCCTCTTGAGACTCTTAGGTCTAGATAAATTCTCAAGTTTGAGAAAGGGCTCGAAAGAAAATGAGTCTTTTGTCTGCCAATTTAGAAAGAAACTAATCAAGTGCCGTCATTTTTCCAATCAATCTTTGCATCTCTTTCAAGCTCATTGGTGGGGTCATATCAAGGATGTCTTGTATCTTCTTAGGGTTGGCCTCGATTCCTTGGTAATGGACAGTAAACTAAGGAACCTTATTGCTTTAATTCCAAAAGCACATTTGGTTCAGTTGAACTTTCTCAAAATTTGGAAGCATTTATTGAGATATTCCTTGTGTCACTTTGTTTTGCAGCTTTTGATGAGCTTGCCATCAACATGGGCCTCATATTCTAGTAAAGTTAAACCTTGAATATCTTATTTAAAATCCACTAATAAGTGGCCCTAACATTCTTAAGGCTAAAGGGCATAACCTGGTAGTAGTAGGTGGTTTTATCAATGATGAAAGTCATTTTCTCTTGGTTATCGAGATGGAATGGAATCTGATGATATCCTTAAAAAATGTCTAGAAAGCTTATCAACTTGCATTCCACTATGCCATCTATAAAAGCATCTATGCTTGACAGAGGAGTAGCTATCCATTGGGCAAGCCTTATATTCAAATTTGTGAAGTCAATGTAGATTCTCCAATTACTCAATCCTTTGTAGCTGAGCACTACAACTACTAACCACTTAAGATAATCAACTTCTTGGATGTATCCAACTTTTAAGAGCTTATTTGCTTTTTCCTTAATAACTCAAACCCTCTTTGAAGTAAACTTCCTCTTCCTCTGCCCTACCTGTTTGTAGCTCGTGCTAATGTTTTGCTTATGGGTTATGATGGTAGGATTAATCTCAGCATTTCATCGGCTAACCAAGGAACACATTTGTGTAATTCCTCAATAAAAAGAACTATTTAGTTTTTGATAGGATTCGCCAATTGAGAATTGATCCTCACTATACGATTAGGTTAGTTTGTTCATAATTGAATTTTTATCAATTCATTCATTGACCTTGTGAACTTAGTCTCTTTAAAACTCCTAACAAATAGTTAGTATCTCCCGAGAGTGCTGTTGTCAACCTCAATCTAGGACAATTGGGTGTAACAGTCTCTAAGTTAGTTTGTAAGGATCTAGCCTACCACTTAAGCCTTTCTCACCACTCAAGGGAGCGAGCAATCCTAATTAGTTTCCTTATGTGGTTCTTCGATTAGTCAAAACCTCTCCTATCCCATCAGGAGGTGGGAAATTTTATTACTATCCTATAGGTACATAGAGTGGCTTGAAAAGCCATCAGTTTGAATCTCTCAAGATTCTTGTTATAGGAAAAGGTCATCAATCACAATAATATCAAGGTTTGTTGTTATCTTTCTTGACCCCAAGTCTATTGTCACTGAGATCTTGATGGTTCCATCCACCTACACTATTCTTTTGTTAAAGCCAATCCAAGGGACTCTAACAAGATTGAGTTGCTCCATTTTGTACCCCATATCGAGCAAAACCCTTTTATATAGGATTTAGAGGAGTTTCTAGTGTCCATTAGGATTCTCCTAAGGTCCCATCTTTCCACCATTGTCAACATAGAAAATGGGTTGTTAAAATTTAGTTGAGAGGGGGGGGGAGGGATCCTTATCCAAGGTCATTGTCCCACTCAACATTGTTCTTTTGTAGGACTCACGATGATCGTGATGGATGCTACCCAATCTCTTTACTTCGAGTCTCCTTAAAGGATTGGGCTTTACAACTAAGGTGTAAAACACTAGTGGGGGATTTCATCTATCTTTTGCTTTGCTTCTTAAAAATGGGAGTTTGAGTTTTGTTCTGTTGGAGTAGACTATGCACTTTGGATGGATTCCTCTCTTCTTAGTTTCTTGGACTAATTCTTTCCACTCTTAAACCATGAATTGTCGAATATAGCCTCAATTAAGTAGGTCTTGAATTTCTTCCCCCAATTGCTTGCATTCCTTTGTGTCATAATCGTGATCCTTATGGAATCAATAATATTTGTATAATCCTACTTGTGAATCGATGTTTTCACCTTGTTCGGGCTTTTTAGGTACTCCTTGTCGTCAATAACTATGAGCATTTTCGTTTTTAGGGCGTTTAGGGAAGTATACCTCATTAGATTCCTTCGAGAGTTGGGCTGACCAACTTAGTCCAACACTTTCCCCTTGTGAGGATTCAATTAGCTCTTCTGTTTTCGGGCTTTCTTCTTTTTCTTCTTCCTCTTGACCTATTTAACCCTTTTTGTGTTGTTTACCTCCTCCACGTTGATGTCCTTGGCCACTCAATTAAGGACATCTGAAAAGTAGGTTGGAGGACTATTAACTGAGGAGTCAATCAGTTGGCCTTCTTTTAATTCGTTTTGAAATGTGACCATTGTAATATGTTGGTCAAAGTCTTTAATCTTGAGAGGATTTTCATTAAATTGGGCTACATAATTCTTTAACAACTAACCATTCACCTATTGGACGTTGACTAAGGCCATTGTCAAGTCCCATTATAGAGCTTGATAACTGAGATAATCTTTTAGGTGATATATTTTGCATGATAACCTGACTAAATAGTTACGAGGGGCTTCTACCATGTGGTTTTTTCTTTTCCTTCATCATCTCTAATTTCTTCTCCAAGTGTCGGAGGCATTGCTCTTAGGGAGTTTCCCCTTTTGGCTTGAGAAAAGGTTAAACCCTCGTTTTCTAAATGTTGATGGTCATTTCCTTCTCCTTAAGAGTTTCAAATTTTCTTCTTTTGTTGACAGTGATGCTCTTTCTTCTAGGAGTAATGCTAGTTATCCTAAGAATGGATGTGATTTTTCCTCGAATGTCGATCATTATGTCAAGAGTGATCATTCTCACTATGCAATCCTCTTTCTTCTTATTCAAGAAGGGTAGTTAGTAACTCAATCAAATCTTGCACCTGATTCTTAAGTTGTGCGACATGATTGAGTGTTGGGTTTTACTATAAGCTTTCGATTGCCCTTAATCAAGAAGGATGGGGTTTTGAGCTTTTGTATAGCTTGAATTTAGTTGCTCATGTTTGATATGAATTGATGTTCAGTGAGGAGCCATGCTAAGTAAAGGTGAGCTGGGCAACAACTTGGTGGACAATTGTGTTGCTAAAGTAGGTGAGCACGTGTGAAAGGAGATTGTTGAAGTTAGCCCCATAATAGATGCCAAAATGATGATGTTTCGAAGCCAATCACCACCTAATCCATTTAGTCTCCATGCTTGTGATTTGTTTCTCTAGATCTAGAGGCGTTCTTAGCTATCCTTGAGCCAGACCTTGCTTGAGACTTGTTTAACTTGCAAAAGAAGGGCAGGGCTTGTTTCCCCAATAGGTCCTCTAACACTCAAGTCAGTCTCTAAACTTGATCTTGAATAACACAATAATGATGTAATCAACATGTGATTAATAAGGTACTTAAATTTTAAAAAGTAATGCTTTATATAGGTGCGCACTGTGGGCCTAGTGAAGGAACATAATCATGCCATAGGAAAAATTAGATGCCGGCTTGGTGTTCGGCTAGGATTGCATCGTGTGGAACAAGTGGATTTGGGCCCATGGATTGACCAAACTAATAGGTAGTATGGTTGGGGTTTGGGCTTGGGTCTAGGTCCAATTCTCTGGGCTAGATTTGTCACCCTGCCTTAAAGAGCTTTCTAGCTAGATTTTGACCTCAAGCTCAAATTCGACCCTTTAAGGGGCATTTTTGTCTTTTCACTAGCTGTTAAGACTTCCCTTCTTCACCAATTATATAACCTAAATAGTAAGAGGTGAAAGTACTTACAATATCTTTTTTTCTCAATCTCCATTCACATATCCATCATTCAATAAATTCTATTTTATGGATTTGAAAGTTACTATCTTCAATATCAAAAAACTTATCTCAAAAATGTTGTTGTAGTTCTTGAATTGTGTTGCAGGTATCTTATAACTGTCTCGTTACTAGAAAAGGAGGTCAACTTTACTTGCAGACTTAACATAATCTACCTTAGGCACATCCTAGTCTTCATATTATTGGTCTAGCTCATTTTTTTCTTGAAGGTGATTTTGCACCATTAGTGGGTACTTAAATACAAAAGGTTGTCAATGTTTACGATTATTCAAAAAGCTACAAGTTTTTACAAAAGGTATAAAATTTATAAATAAAGTTACAAGTTTTAAAAGTTCAAAGTACAAAGTTTTTAATTAAGGTTTTATTTAGTTCAAAATATGCACACACACAAAAAAAAAAAAGAGTAGACTTTTGAATCATCCTTATATTGTGTCAGTAATTGCTTAATGATTTTTATAATTAAAAGTTCTACTCGAATTAGAGTTTTAGTGTATAAATGGTGGTTGTTAGGGTTTTATTTGAAGCTGTTGCTAATCTCTAATTAATGTCTTGTTTTTGTGGGATTCCGCTCACGGCATGTCCCTTCGGTCTTTGACATGTTTTTTTTTTGGGTACATCAGTCTCTTTTAAATACTATCTTACTTTTTTAAGAAAAAATGTTAGTTATGTTTTATTGTAACTAACTAAAATTTAGAGATGAATACATTTTATACAAAATATATTTAAGCATAGGCTTTTTGGTATCTTAGGCATCATATCGATTACATAAGTTCTAAATCTTAAAAGTTTTTGTATTTAAGACTATATTTTTTATAAGATTATTTATTTTATATTATGTTGAATAATTAAAATTTATAACGATATATTTAAATGAAATGAATAGAATTATTTTTAATTTAATCATCCAACAATTATGTAGATTACCAAATTTTTAGAAATATCCAAGATAAGAAAAAAAAGGAGTCACGCTTCTTAAAATATATTATCAAGAATTCTTTTTTTTTTTAGACTAAAAGTTACTAAACTCCACCAAAGGTTATAATTTTAAACACTTATCTTTTATAATATAGGTGAGATGCACTAAAAATATTATAAGCCAAACGGGTTGAGGTGGGGCATGTAGGCATTGTCAACGCAAACCGATTGAGGAGCTTAGTTAAGTCAAGAACAAGCTGGGGCCACATGTAATGAGGGTCCATGTTTTGACTCTAAGTACGAGAGATAATTGTACGTTGAGAATAATTTCTATTATCTTATATTAGTGTTAATAATATATATTCTTGTGGACATAGGCATGTTTTATTATCAAAAAATCTATTTATTATGAATATTATTTCACCCAAAAACATAGGAATGAACTAGGGTTGCAATTTAGCTAAACCGAGCTGAGCTAAGTTAAGCTTAACAAACTTGAGCTCAAGCTTGAATTCGATTAACACGAATTGAGTTTGAGCTTACTATCATAAACTGAGTTGAAGGATGCAGCGATAGTCAGGAGCAAAGGGTGAGGCAACAACAAGAGGAGGGGGGACGAGAAGCAAGACGATAATAAGAGATGAGGCAGTGAAAGGAAGAAGGCTGGAAAGGAAGAGCAACAGACGCCTAAGGAAAAGGAAGAAGAGAGGAGATAGAGGAAAATGAAGAGAAAAAATGAGTTTGAGAAAAAATAGGTTTCTTGAGAAGAGAGAGTGAATTTCTTGGGAGGAGAGAAAAGTAGGGGAAAAATATATGGACCATGCTATAAGTAATGCATCATAAATGACAAAAATACTCTTCGCACCTCACTGCCTTGGGTGAAGGTATTTTAGTCATGTGCCTCATCGCTTTACGTTACCTCACCGTCTCACTTCATCACCTTCGGTGAGGGGTATTTTGGATATTTTAACTATATTATATAGTTCATAGTGTAACCCATAGAGTACTAATAGCATTTTTCAAAATATATAGGCTAAAGGCATACTCAGCCCCCTCACATTTTATCATTTAACCATTTTGCCCCCTTAACTTAAATAAGGACCTATTAGGCCCCTCAACTTAAACAATGACCTATTAGCCCCCTCAACTTTCAATTTTGAACATATTAGACACTTGAGTCAGTGCGTGTGTTACACACGCGATTGAAGGGGAGTCGACTCTAGATATTAGACACTTGAGTCAGTGCGTGTGTTACACAACTGCTCTCGGCTGGGTCGCCTCTTGTTTTGCAAGAGTCGACTCCAGATGAAGGGAAGTCGACTTTAGATATATAAGAGTCAATTTTTGGGCCAGATTTTATAGAAAATAGATTTTAAACATATAAAAATTATTTGAAGGCATAATTCATATAGCATGAATACACTACAAGTTATTTTCATTTCTCTAGTTTAAGTAAATGTCCTCATTTTATTTTATTTATATTTTACCTTCCATTTACTTTAATACATAAATGTAAATAACAAAGTACCCCCCATTTGGATTCAATAAAAATATCTAAAAAATCAAAATTCAAATAGATAAGAAAATAGATTTTGGGTTTTAGTACAAAATCGAAATTTAACAATTTTACCACCCCCAAAATAGATACCTTCTATTTCTTAAAAAATTCGTTAAAAATCATTTTAACACTATTGAATATTAGATATGAAAATACCGGGAGTTAGTTTTTCAAAATGAAAACATTTTCTAATATGTTCTCTTATAGCTTGCTAATATTCCAAACTTAGAAAAATATTATTACTTGGTTCATTTTGATACACAAAATAGTATAATACTTAAGACATATCAAAAATACATTAGAGGTTTTAAATATACCAAAAATAGTTTTACTAAAATTATATTTTGTTAATCATCAAAACACACAATAGGTTGATTGGAGCAATTTGGCTCAACACTTCATGCCTCCCGCTCTCTGCCTCTCTCTCGCTCTCTCTCTGTCGGTGGTCACTAACGTCGTGGGAGGTGTCGACCGGGGTTAGGGGGCTATTGATAGCAGTGACTAGGCAGATCTGGGGTCGACGGCTTGGGAGACCAGCAATGGCGTGGGGCGGGCAGATTTGGGGTCGGGAGGGCTGGCAATGGCGTCGATTAGAGTTGATGGGGCCGGCGATGGCAGCAGCTGAAACAATATCAGTTGGAGTCGAGGGGACTGGTAAGTAGATCTAGGTTGTGATGGTGTCGATTGGGGTTGGGGTGGTGATGGTGTCGGGGGGAGGGCGTTGATGGCTTTGATTGGGCTGGGCGAGCAGTGATGCGCAGCGCAGGTTGGTCCAGTAGATAGGAAATGGGTGGGCAACGACGATCATCTTCCTCTTGGTTGTTTCAGGGGACCGACGACCCTTTTCCTCTCTGGCAGGGCCAGACACATGACACGCTTCCATTGGCTTAGTCAATGTGGGACTCACGCGTGTAACTAATGTGCAATGCTTGCTGCATTAAGGTATGCAATTATTACAAAATTGATAGTTGAGATGTCAAATATGGTCAAAATTGAAAGTTGAGAGGATTAATAGGCCCTTATTTAAGTTAATGGGGCAAAATAGTTAAATGGTGAAAGGTGAGGGGCTCGGTATGCCTTTAGCCAAATATATATGGTGATGATATGCATGTATATATATATGTTAAATAATATATTTATAAAGTATATATCTAATATATATATAATATTTTACTATAAAATAAAAAAATACTATTGGTACATCATAGTGTATATTTTGTACTACATAATGATCTTCTAATATCTAAAATAATATATTTATAAAATTATAAATAAATTTATTAATACATTTACAAATGAGTATATTTTCACAAGTTAATCACGAAATTCTAATCAAGACTACTCACGAGTCTCTAATGTTGTCAGCTCGCGAGTTAACAAGTTGAGTTTTACTCAATTTAAAATCGACTCATTTACAAATTGACATTTAAACTTAGAGTTAAGCTTAAATTATTTAATTTAACAAATGAAACCGAACGTGTTTTTATTAAATTAAACACCGAGTCATCCATGAATAATTCACTTCATTTGCGACCCTAGAACGAACGAGTCGGTCTCTCAATCCCTAAGAAGTAGAATGCCATGCAAAACCAAGGTTCTCAACGTAACTACGAGTCGGGTTTCTGTAGGCACAAACGCGGAACGATTCTGCGTGCGTGGAAGACCGTTGGTTCCAAATCCAAAGTTTCAGACAGTCGCGCGGGAATGAAGGCGAGCGGATTACCAAGTCCGTTGATCCCACGCCTTTCCCGCTCTCGCTCTCTTTGTATCTCTCCCCTCTTCGCTACAATGAGAATCGCCCTCCCACAATTAGGCATTCCCAGCTCTCACGACCGTAAGTCAGAAAAAATACGAACACCACCAGCAGCAATCGCTTCTCCATTTCCTGATTTTTCTTGCTTCGGGTTCGTATTTTGTCTGAATTCCTGTCCCTCTGACCGCCATTGCAAAATCTGATCCGGGATCTTGTTCTTCGCCGCGACGGTTCGGCTTTGTTTGGTTTTCAGGGTTTTGGTTTGCTTGGTGTTGTTTGCAAGTGTTATTGTGTTTGCTATTTGATACTTGGAAATGTGGAGGGACCATGGAACTCCTACTGATTCTTACTATCTGGTCCGGCCCGAATGCACCGATGTTCCCAAAACCAAATTCAAGATTAAGGTTCGTCCATTCTTTAGATTTTCCTACTCTTCTTTGATTTATCGAGTTCCTGAGTTTGAATGAAAAATGCATGGTTGTTGGCTTGTAATGGTTCTTTAGTAATGAACGCAAATTATTGCTAGGTTCACTTGGAAATGCAGCATTTGGAAGTTTTGGAGTTTTTTTTTTTATTTGAAACTATCTTAAAAAAATTTAATAAAATAAAATTCAAACAAAACCAAACTAACTCCCAATCGAAAACTCTGACCCATTCAATCACGAGAGAACAATCAAGCTGGTTAGACAAAACCAAAAAAAAGAAAAACCCTGCTAATTGGGTTTTTGCTTTAAAGCTGAAACTGCCTTGGCGGCTTACGCTTCTGGTAGAAACCAAGTTCCTACAAAGATGCAAAGAATAAACCGCAAAGCAGGTTAAGTATTGCAAAGGTATTGGTATTTGCAGTTTATTCTTCCAACGGATAAACCACATGTTTACCCTTTGGAAGGAGGCAATACTGAAGAAAAATAAGCCGCAAATGTGGTTTATCCTTCCACATTATCCCTGCATTTATCCTTCCAAAACACAAACTGCAGGGACGGTTTATGCTTTGGAAGGATAAATCACCCGTAGGAAGGAAGCTTTATTTCTTCCAAAGCATAAACCCCCTTGGGGGTTCAGTTCTATTTTGGAAATAGTTTTGTGTGATGGTTTTAAAATTTGAAATTTTGTGTTTGGTTGGGACCTAAGATCCAGTTGTGGGTGCATTATTATGTTTAGAATTGATTTTATCTGCCTTGGTAGTCGATAATAAATTGGCCAGAACTACAATCTCCAAACCAAACATAAAGCAACTATTGTCAAATAAGCATTCAATTCCTTTGATTATCAATGAGTTATATAACCTCAATTCAGCAAGGTGAAAAATTCTCTGAGACAGATATGGCTTATCTTTGAGATTAAACCAACAGTTTTCACTGAATAGAAAAGCTCCAGAAAGAAAGTAAACACCATATATTTCTCCATGTCTCCAGTGCAGGAAAGATTTTGGTGTGTCTTTTGGTAATTAAAAAGTTTTTATTTTTTATTTTTTTTATTTTTTTTTATATCTTGGCAAAAAAAAAAAGTCCAGGTTTTTTATGGAAAATTCATCAGCATTCATTTCATATGACCAAGTGGGTTATTCCCTTTTTTTTTTTATTCCAAATATCCTTAGCAGCTGACTGATGAACCCTATAGCCTATGAAATTTAAAGACCAAATAGTGAAAGTACTGGACAGTGTTTCAAAGCTGTAGCAAATTGCTGTCATGAGAGAAAGGGGCTTTACATGACCCTTCGTCTACAAATTTGCAAGTTATGGGAAGTGATTTTGAAAACAATTAGATTAATAATTTATTTGAAAATGGTGGAGGAGGGTTAAGGTATGATGTATCTATACAAGAAAGTATATTTCTGGAGATTACAAAGAAGGAAATTGTAGGGATTAAGGAATGAAGATATATTTTGAAGAAAGGAAGAATGGCAGGAATCCTAAATGAATTGGGAATAGGTTTATTGTATCAAAATTCAAAAATAGATTAGGAATAAGTTTACTTTTATATCAAAATAAAGTAGGGATTAGGTTTAATTTATATTTTATTTTGAAGCATTTAGAATTGTAGTTATTATATTTATAGTAGGATTATGTATTTTTCTGCATAACCAGGAGGAATACTCACATTTTTTATTGGTATTGAATTTACATTATTTTGTGTGTTCCTCTTCTCTCTTGGTATTTCTGCTTCTCCTTCTCCTCTATTTCTTTCTTTTCTTCTCTCTCCCTCTCTCTTTGATATGAGATTTCTTCTGCTTCTTCTGTCTCTTCTGAGTCTTCTCTTCTTCTCTTGTTGATTTTATCTGTTCCTCCCTTATTTCTGAATCACTTTTGGAATACCTTGGAACATGAAAGAAACAGCTGATACCAGTTGTTAGGGAATGAATCAAGCGATAAAAAAAACTGGAACACAATTGTACACACACAAGACAAAATTTACTTGGTTTGGCAAAGAATGCCTCCCTTCATGGCTCTACTAGGTATTTTTCACCATTTGAGAAGGTTACCATTACAAGAATTATGCCCACATATTTATATAAGAAAGCTAGGGCAAAAGTAGAACTCCTAATTTGAACAGGATTCTTAATTTGGGCTTGTGTAGGATTTGTGCTTGTTAAGGTTTCAGGCCTGTTTAGCGGGACCTCCATACCAACTCTGTGTAAGTGTCATAAACCAAATCAGGCTCCACATCTCCAACACCATTCATTGGCACCACATTTTCTTGATATTAATTTGTGCCATCAACAACAATATTCCTTGAAATAATTTCACCTTCTTTATAGTCAATGCTTTAATCCAGTAAGTGCATTTCCAAGAACTTGTATTACCTTATTGTAGCAAATCTGGGACATTCAACTATATGAACCTTGTTTCTTGACACGAATTTCTGGAGGAATTTCCTCAGATTCTTATTCTTGCTCCAACCTGATAGAGGATTCTCAACATATATATCTAATAGAGCACATAATTGAAATTACAGTTAATCGTATTAAACTTTTTACATGCTAGATGCTAGAAACTAGCATAATTCATTTTCCCTTGTGCCATCATCAGAAGTAACCCTATACAAAAAAATAGAAAAAATAAACAATAAAAAAGTTACTTAAGGAAAAAGCTATAAGGCTTGTTGATCTTTTCTGTATCAAACCCCTAAAAGTTAAACAGTTACCATGAAAAGAAAAGCATGTTTAAATTGTAATAACATTGAGTAAACAGTGTTGGTTGAATTTTGCAGTCAATTTTAAATTCTTTTTAAGGAATTTACAGCATAAATGAGTAGGGGGAGACCTCTTTAAAAGTAGGCACTGCATCGCTCATCAAAACTTGCACCATGTGTGCTTCTGGTTCTTTGCTGGATGCTAATTTACATGGTTACACAATTCTCGTACCATGTGAACAAGGGGCAAAAAGGTAGTGGCCGTTTTTCTATTACTTCTCAGGGTTGAATTCTCTTTTTCCTTATTCTATTTTTTTGTTTACATGAATCTTGGAAAGGCAAATGTTAGCTGGAGCACGGTTGTCTGAAAATAATTTCTAAGTTGTTGATAGTTGTACATTTTGCTGTGATGGGTAGACTCCTGGCTGGTTCTGGATCTGCTGAATAAAATGTAACACAGAGATTGGTTCTTTTCTCTGAACTTAGGAAGTTTCTGATTTTGACTACTGTATGTAATGTAAGAATCATTGATCAACTTCCCTTCTAGTCACTAAAATTAGTTTCAGTTCCCACTTTAGTCACTAATATTGTGGTGGTGTGGTTTCTGATGCCTTAATTGACTTCTAATTGTCTATCAGGCTGGCAAAACTCTAAGTGTGCGAAAATGGCAGGCTGCATTTTCTCCCGAAGGCCAGCTTGATATAGGCAGGACTCTTGGTCGAATCTATCGTGGGGTAAGTTCATGCTCATGGCTCATGGAGTTTATGAAAAGCAGTATTGTTAGGATTGCATGCTTATTGAAACTAATTGATGTCAATTAATTCTTATAGTTTGGGTGCAGCGTGATAATTTTGTCTGAAACAAATGAGTGCCATCTAAGATCTAGCATGGTTTTATGCTTGTAATCTGAGCACTTCTGATTAGAACTCATTTTGATCAATGAAGATGAACTGGTAAGAACCAACCACTTATAAATGCCATGTTTGGGTAGACAAAGATACTTGTTGGACACTTTTGGGAGAATGGATAACGTTTCTCCAAAAATGGCTTATTGTTCCTCTAGGCTTTTGATTCCAAAAAAATTTATTCCTAAATCTTCAACTTGTTTATGAATAGGGATTTTTAAAATGGATATTAAGACATTTGTTGCTCATACTTGTCATGAATCTCACATCAAATAAGAAAAGAGGGATCTTGGGCCATATAAGCATGAGGATATGTGACATCACCTGGCAAATAAATTGTTGGTTGAGATGGCAAGCATTTGACCCATGGCAATGATATTTGTGTGGCCTATTTTTTAATTTGATTCTATGTCAAACTCTGCAAGGGAGAGGAAGCAAGGTGGTTTAACATGGTTTGAGGATGGAGCAAATTCAGGTGGGAGAGTACTCATGGATTCCATGTTTGGATATGACAGAGGTCGTAGTCCATACAAGGGGACAGGTGTAAAGATTGAGCTAGGGCGGAGAATAGAATGCAAACAAATGAGGAGAAGAATGCTCTGAATATTCCGATTAATGACTTGAACAACAACAGAAAATAAGACTAAGGTGATTATATACTCAGCCAAGTCTAAACTACCAACATAATAAAGGAAATAACAAGAAGCACAAATAAGAAGCGCGAGTTTAAAATAACTGCTGCTACAACAGAAAGCAACATACAGAATATAAATGAATAACAGAAAATTCAAAGACAACTTATGTGATATATCCTTTAACATTCCTCCCTCAATGAAAGCTCCCTTCTGACCAGCTGCTTTCCTGAAACCTCTTGAAAAGTTGAGACTATTTGAATAGGTGACTCTTTGAGACTGATCTTGGCACACAAAGCCTGAAACCTGCTTCTTGGCAAACTCTTAGTAAAAATATCAGCTAGCTGATGTAAAGTAGGCACATACCGAATTTCAACCTCACCATTTTCAATCTTTTCTCGCACAAAATGAACATCAATCTCAATATGTTTAGTACGAGAATGGAAAACCGGATTTTCAGCAATACTTTTTGCAGCTAGGTTATCACTCCACACTATAGGTTTTGAACCACTCTTATAACCCAGCTCTGAAAACAGAGATTGCAACCATAAAATTTCAGTCACCCCTTGTGCAACAGCTCTATATTCTGCCTCTCCAACTGATCGAGCAACCACAGATTTCTTTCTTGAACTCGAAACAATCAAATTTTGACCAAGAAAGACACAAATCCCACTGGTAGAGCGTCTGCTAACTTTGCAGCCAGCGAAATCAACATCAGTGTACACAATTAGAGGTAAATCAAGAGATGCTGGTGAGAAAAAGAGACCTAGACCAAGAGTACCCTTTAGATATCTAAGCAACTGCTTACAAGCTGTCCAATGTTGTTGTTTAGGAGAGGACAAGAATTGACTAAGCTTATTTACAGCAAAAGAGATATCAGATCTGGTGTAGGTGAGGTATTGCAAAGAGCCAATGATGGTATGATATAGCAATGGATTTTCAAAAGAATCACCTTCATCTGTTAGTGACACAGCATAATTCATAGGAGTGTCACATGATTTACAGTCTTGCATATCAGCTTTCTTCAATAAATCCAAAGCATATTTAGACTGTGTAAGATAAATTCCAGATTTATTTCTATGAGCTTCAAAGCCAAGAAAATAGTGCACTGATCCAAATGTTTTTAGAGCAAAGTTTGTATCCAAATCACGAATAAACTCTTCAAGAGCTGCTGGATTAGAACCAGTGATTAAAATGTCATCAACATATACCAAAGCATACAAAACAAACTGAGAGGTTCTTTTTATGAACATAGAGGCATCTGAAACAGCTCTTTTAAATCCCCATGATTGTAAAGCTTCTCTCAACTTAGTGTACCATGCCCAAGGCGCCTGTTTAAGACCATAGAGGGATTTTCGGAGCTTACAAACATAAGAGGGACACCGAGAATCAATAAACCCTTCAGGTTGGGACACGTAGACATCCTCGGTCAAGTCTCCATTTAAAAAAGCATTATTAATGTCTACTTGTTGTATATCCCATCCAAATGTAACAACCAAAGTAAACAAAACTCTAATAGTTGGTGCCTTAACAACCGGACTAAAAGTTTCAGCATAATCAACCCCCAGTGTTTGAAGAAAGCCCTTGGCAACCAACCTAGCCTTGTGTTTAAGAATAGTTCCATCAGGATTATATTTTATTCTATACACCCACTTGCAGCCAATAAGTTCACGTCCTTAGAAAAGGGAACTAAGTCCCAAGTTTGATTGCGCTGTAAAGCTACAAACTCATCCTCCATAGCTTTAACCCATTTTGAGTCTAAAAAGGCTTCATGGACAGAACTAGGCACTAAGGAACTGGTAAGAACATGAGGAGAAGTAAATTGGAGCTGCTTGGTCTTGGACTGGGTAAGCATAGGGTGAATAGAAGGAAGGGATCCAGCAATATATTTAGGATCATGTGCTGCAGGTTTGGAAGAAGGCTGAGGAACTAATGGAGTAAGAGATGAAAAAGGCTGAGGAACCAATGAAGTAGAAGATGAAGTAACAGAATCCTGAGATGGAGAGGAAGTTGCATTGCTTGATAAGGAAGAGGATACAGGAGGTACTACTTCAAAGGAAGCAGGGACTGAAAGAGAGTCAAAGAAATGAGTAGAAAAACCAGTTGAAGAGGGCTGAGATGTAGGAGGAAGAGAAAATAAGCGCTGAAAAGGAAACTCATCTGAATTAAATTGCACATGACGAGATATATAAACTCGACCAGACGGATGTAAATATTTATAACTGGAATGTACATGACTGTACCCAATGAATATACATTTGGTTGAGTGAAAAGCAAATTTGTGCTTATTATAAGAACGTAGAAAAGGAAAACAAGCACATCCAAAAAGTTGCAACATCATATAATTCGGTTGCTTGTGATAGAGAAGTTCAAAAGGTATTTTAAATTGAAGAGATGATGAGGGAAGCAAATTGATAATATGAACAGCTGTTTGGAAGGCTTCAACCCAAAATTTTAATGGCATGTTAGCATGAGACAACAAAGTCAGTCCCATTTCAGCGATATGCCTATGTTTTCTTTCAGCAACACCGTTTTGCTGATGAGTATAATGACAAGTGAATCTTGGTTGAATACCACAACTATGAAGATAGGGTAAAAATGCCTTAAACTCTCCCCCATTGTCTGTTTGTAAAGCCTGTAATTTTGTGTGAAATTGGACCTCGACAAGTTTGTGAAAGGTTACAAAGGTGGACAGGGCATCTGATTTAAGTTTGAAAGGGTATAGCCATGTATATTTGGTATAAGCATCAATAAAAATGATATAGTATCGATGTCTTTCAATGGACAAAGTAGGAGAAGGACCCCATAAGTCTGAGTAAATCAATTCAAGAGGTTTCTTTGTTGTAATAGGACAATCAGCAAAGGGAAGTTGATTAAGTTTGCCAATTTTACATGAATCACAAAAAGAAACATTGGAATGAGAACAAGGAAAACGAATTTTATTAAGAATGAAACAAAGTACATTGAATGATGGATAGCCTAGCTTGGCATGCCATTGATTTTACATTCTCTCAGTTTGAGCTAGATGAACATTAGGTGACAGTCCAGAACTAAATGGAAGCTGTCCCTTACATTTATTTGAATGAAAAACGTTACAATCAGAAGAAGATGTACTATTAGAAGTAGAATTAGACTCAATAGACTGAGCTGAAACACAAGGCTGGGCTGAAGCACAAGGAACAACAGAATTAGTTGCTGTACTCAGTTGATATAACCCATCCTTAAGGCATCCTTTGAGTAGCACCTCCCCGGTATTCTTGTCCTTAATCAAACAAGAACTAGAGTTAAATTCTGCCACGAGATCATGATCTCTTGTAGGTTGTGAGACACTAATGAGATTCTTTTTCATTGCAGGAACATGTAAAACATTTGACAAATAAATATTTGAAATAGGTGCAGTTTGAGTGAACAAATGTCCAAGACCAATATTAGAAATTGGAAGTTGCTTACCATTACCAACGGAGACTTTGTATTTTCGTTGTAAGGAGCATGAAGTGAGAGATTATTAAGGTTTGAAGTTATGTGATTTGTGGCTCCTGAGTCAACAAACCAAGCTGGATCTTGAAAAGAAGGCTGCGACAAAGGTGTATTATAATCAATAGGTTGAGAAAAATGATTATAATAAGTTCCTTGTGTAGAACCTAGATCACTCATGCAAGCCTCATTAGAATCACTAAGGGAAGCTACAAAGGCTCTTGAATCTGGTTGTTGGGAAACCATAGGTGGCCATCCAAAATTTGAACTTGACATAAGAGAACTTCTTTGAAAATTTCTATCAAACCGATGATAACATTTATCAACAAAATGCCCTGGCTTGCTACAAAGCTGGCAGTAAATTCTTTTTCCCTGTCTATCTCTGCCTCTACCTCCTTGATTTACAAAACCACCTCTGTTTTGAGCAAAACCTCCTCTATTATTAACAGAATTTCTAGAACTCTTTTGTGTATAAGCAGCCATGTTTACTTGCATAGCAGATGGCATAATTGACTCAACATTTACAGTTGACGTTTGTGCCAAATTTTTAGAGTTTAATCTTTGTTCATGCATCAATAGCAAGAATTGAACCTTTTCAAGATCTATATCATCCATTTGATATGTAATGAGATTGACTACTGTCTCATAATCATAATTCAGTCAATTTAGAATTGCAAAAAGAAAATCTTTGTTACTTAGAGGTTCTCCAATAGCTGCAAGAGAGTGGCCTATAGTTTTGATCTTAAGAATATAGTCATAGACAAAGAGTCCTTCTTAATTGACCTAAGCTATTGCTTCAATTGAAAATACTTGACAATTGTTTGATGAGAGTATAAATTTTCAAGTGCCAACCATACCTCAGTAGATGATTCATAGTGAATCACCTGCGCCTAGACTTCTTTGTCAATTGTCGAGAAGAGCCAACCAAGCAACTGCTGATCCGATCGCATCCAACTCAGAAATTCTGGATTCAACCCAGGTGCTCCGTCTTCATTAGCATTCGGATCTGTGATATACTTAGAAGGAGGAGGAGATTTGTTGAGGAAGGATTGAAGATCAAACACTCGAATTGTAGCAGAAATCTGCGCCTTCCAGAAAATGTAGTTGTTGGGATCCAGTTTGATAGGTATATAGCTAAAAGCTTTTGCCATCGCTGAAAAATCAGATTGCGAGGCAGAAGATAAGGCTGAAAGAGATCAAGGAGGAAGAAAGGAAGAAGCACCGTGATCCGAATTGAACGCCATTGACCTTAGTCGTTAGCTCTGATACCATGTAAAGATTGAGCTAGGGTAGAGAATAGAATGCAAACAAATAAGGAGAAGAATGCTCTGAATATTTCGATTAATGACTTGAACAACAACAGAAAATAAGACTAAGCTGATTATATACTCAGCCAAGTCTAAACTACCGACATAATAAAGGAAATAACAAGAAGTGCAAATAAGAAGCGCAAGTTTAAAATAACTGCTGCTACAACGTAAAGCAACATACAGAATATAAATGAATAATAGAAAATTCAAAGACAGCTTATGTGATATTTCCTTTAACGGCCCACCACTCAAGAGCTTAAGCTTTTGGTTTAGAAATGTTTGGTCTGTAACCATACATTTTCTATGGTTCTATTTGTTGGCAGTCTTAATTGTTTGGAAAATTGCATTACTGGTGTGCTAGTGTCATGTGCCCATATCCATGCTTAGTAAATTCCTGCAGATAGTTTCTGTTATTTTTTGTGTTGAGAACTGATATTGTGCAAAGATATAGAGGGGTGGAGAGCTAGAATTTATGTAGATGATCCCACCTAGTGGATACTGTAAAGACTTGTGATTGTTGCTACTGTAGAACTGAATTCCACCTTCTTTCTGTGACATCCTCCTGTTAAACTGCAGCTGCAGCGATGACCATCCTTATACTTTTGCATGCTCTGGATGTGCAATTTAATGCCAACTGGTGTTGGTAACAGAAGTAACATGAACTTAAAACTTCCCATTCAGTCCTTCAAAAATCCTAATCTGCAATAAATACATCAAAATGAAATACTTATTTTTGTTTAAAGAATATACACTATCAATATGCTATTTCACTGTTTCACCATTTGAGTACTTTTATTTCTCATAGATGCTTGGCTTCCTCATTAGTAATAACAACAATGATTTCAAGGTTGACACTTATGATAAGTATTGGTGGTGAAATTAGGGGATCCATCCTGATATTAGAGGAGAAGTCTGGGAATTTCTTCTTGGCTGTTATGATCCTGGGAGCACCTGTGATGAAAGAGATCAAATACGGCAACGTCACAGGTAGTTGGCGTTCCTTGCTTCACTTCTTGCATATTAACTATCTACTATCACTGAACATTACTGTGAACATCGCATCACTTTTAACTGAACATTACTGTGAACATCGCATCACTTTTAGGCTAGTTTTTTCCCAGACCAATTAATCTTAGTTCAAATGGAATATTTTGATTATCAAAATTAGTTGTATATATGGGATGTTAATGTCTGGTGGTCCAAAATTTTTAGATTTCATCAAGAAGATCAAGTTGCAGCTTCCAATTCTTTTGTTGTCCCTATATATCCAATGTGATGTAAGGCTTGGATTCTTGTTGCATGATTAAGATGTGTATTTATTGATGTGGAACAGCAAAGAGAAATTGCTGGATATTGGAAAGAGAGAAGAAAATCAAAATAGGGCAGGAACAATAAGGAGAAGTCAGCAGGGAAGAGATCTCAATTATAATTCCAAAATCAATCATCCTTGATTACATGTATTGCATACTTATTGGCTAAAGATAAATCAACATCCTACAAAAAATACTAAAAATAAAGCTAAAATATAACCAAATCTTACCATAAATAAAATGCTGAAATCCAACATCTAGATTCCAAAATTTAAATAGAACCTAAATCCTAATAACAGTAATTAAAATTTTATTCTTTCAATTTCTTATCATTTATGCAATATGGTTTTATGTTGCACCCTAGTTAATATAAACTTGCTTTTAGAACACATTGAAATGATCTTTACTACATATAAAAAGGGACTGAGGTGGTACAAAGTGGTTGAAAAATGATACTTCTTTCACTGACAGAGTACTGCAACCATATCATCCAAAGAAAGTGTGCTAGTCTATGAACCCAGAAACAAGCCTGTTTCATTATCCTAATATTATAAATCAGATGCCCCTCATCTTTCCATTTTAGTCAACTATTTCTCATTTTTCTTGGTTTCAGACATTCAAGTACATAGATTAAGGATCAAATTCAAAGACAAAGACAAAGGCAAAGCTATGGAATCAAATTCAAAGCTATGGAAGTGGTCATATTCAAACAGAATCAAATTCAAAGACAAAGCCAAAAACAAAATCATAGATTAAGGATTGGGTCATGGAACATAGGAACATTAACAGGCAAAGCTATGGAAGTGGTAGATGTGATGATTAGGAGAAAGATTAATATTATGTGCCTTCAAGAGACGAAATGGGTAGGGAAAAAAGCAAAAACTTTGTCAGAAAATGGATATAAAATATGGTACACAGGAAATGATCGAGCAAAAAATGGAGTGGGGATCATTATGGATAAAAGTCTAGTAGATGAGGTAGTGGATGTAAAGAGAATAGGGGATAGGATTATTATGGTGAAGGTTATTCTAGGAAGAATGACTATGAATATCTTTAGTACATATGCACCACAAGCGGGGTTAGGTGAGGAGATAAAAGTAAAATTCTGGGAGGATCTAGAGGGACTTATACAAATGATACTAAGAGAAGAGAAAGTGATTATAGGAGGGGATTTAAATGGTCATGTGGGTAGAGACGGAAACGGCTATAGAGAGGTGCATGGAGGGTATGGATTCGGAGAAATTAATAATGAGGGTAAGTTTATTCTAGATTTCGCAATGGCATATGGGCTCATCATAACCAATACTAGGTTTAAAAAACGAGACGAACACTTAATCACATATAAAAATGTCACATCAAGCACCCAAATAGATTACTTTCTCATGAGACAAGAGGATCGGGTGTGTTGTAGGGATTGTAAGGTGATACCGGGAGAGTGTTTGACTACTCAACATAGACTTCTAGTACTTGACGTCCAAGTAAGAAATTGGAAGAGAAAAAATCACATAAAACAAAATTCAAGAATCAGGTGGTGGGATTTAAAAGGGGAGAAACAACTAATCTTCAAAGAAAAATTAAGGGGTAGAAGAGAATGGAATGGGGAAGGACAGACAAACCAAATGTGGAGAGAAATGGCTAATGCCCTGAGAAACACAGCAAAGGTTGTGCTTGGAGAGACAAATGGTAGAGCCCCTAACCTTAAGGAGTCTTGGTGGTGGAATGAAGAAGTACAATTGAAAATTAAAAATAAGAAAAACTGCTATAAGGCTGTTTATCAGTGCAACAATGAAGAAAATCAAAAAAATTATAAAGAATCAAAAAAGGCAGCAAAAAAAGCTGTTAGTGAAGTAAGGTCAAAAGCATACGAGAATCTATATAAACGACTTGATACAAAAGATGGAGAAATGGATATATATAAATTAGCTAAAGCAAGAGAAAGAAAAACAAGGGATTTAAATCAAGTGAAATGCATAAAAGATGAAAATCAAAATGTTTTAGTGAATGAGGGAGCGATTAAGGAGAGATGGAAGGAGTATTTCACAAAATTATTCAATGATAATGGCGACACAAGAGTTAGGTTGGGACATCTTAGTAACTCCGAAGAGAATGTGAGCTATACATTTTATCGACGGATAAGTCCAAATGAAATAAGGCAAGCATTAAAAAAGATGAAAAATTATAAGGCGGTGGGACCGGATAATATACCAATAGAAGCATGAAAATGCATGGGAGAAGAGGGCATCTCCTGGCTAACGAAATTTTTTAACGCGATTTTTAAATCAAAAAAGATGCCAGATAAGTGGAGGATGAGTACTTTGGTCCCTATATATAAGAACAAAGGAGATGTTCAAAACTGTGAAAATTACGGAGGAATTAAGTTAATGAGCCATACCATGAAACTCTGGGAGAGAGTAATAGAGCAGAGGCTCAGAAAAGAAACAAAGGTCTCAGAAAATCAGTTTGGTTTCATGCCTGGTAGGTCAACAATGGAAGCTATATACCTACTGAGGCGCCTAATGGAAAGGTATCGGGATCATCAGAAGGACCTACATATGGTGTTTATAGATCTAGAAAAGGCCTATGATAGGGTCCTTAGAGAAGTATTATGGAGGGTTTTAGAGAAGAAAGGAGTCCGAATAGCCTGTACACAAGCACTTAAGGACATGTATCATGGTGCAAAGACAAGGGTCAGAACTTGCGGAGGGGATACTGAACCGTTTAAAATTACAATAGGATTGCATCAAGGTTCTGCACTAAGTCCATACTTATTTTCTTTAGTAATGGATGAACTCACTAAAGATATTCAGACAGAGGTGCCATGGTGTATGCTATTTGCAGACGACATAGTGTTGGTGGATGAAACGAAAGGAGGAGTGAACGCTAAGATTGAGTTATGGAGAAACAATTTAGAATCTAAGGGATTTAAATTAAGTAGAAAGAAAACAAAATATATGGAATGTAAATTTAGTAAGAATGCAAGAGTGGAGGATGTTATAATAAAATTGGTAGACCAAATCTTACAAAGAAAAGACCATTTTCGATATTTGGGATCAGTGATTCAAAAAGACGGAGAAATTCACGAGAATGCCACACATAGAATTAAGGCAGGTTGGCTAAAATGGAGAAATGCATTAGGGGTGTTATGTAATAATAAAATCCCATTAAAATTGAAAGGAAAATTCTATAGGACAGCTATAAGACCAGTTTTGTTGTACGGCTCAGAATGTTGGGCAGTTTACCAACATGAGCAAAAGACGAGCGTAACGGAGATGAGGATGTTAAGATGGATGTGTGGCCATATAAGAAAAGATAAAATTAGAAATGAAATTATTCGTAATAAGATAGGAGTAGTGCCAATAGAGGAGAAGATGAGAGAGACTAGACTAAGATGGTTTGGTCATGTAAGAAGGAGACCAAGAGACGCTCCTGTGAGGAGAGTTGATGAAATGGAACAATTAATTAAAAAAAGAGGTAGAGGCAGACCTAAGAAGACTTTGAGGGAGACATTAAAGTTTGATATGAAGTGTATGGACCTCAATGAGGATATGACAAAAGACAGAAATACATGGAAGTCTAGAATTCATGTAACCGACCCCACATAGTGGGATAAAAGCTGGATATGTTGTTGTTTAGACATTTTCAAGTACATCTTGCCGAAATACCTATTCTCCCTGCCTCCCTTTTAGGAGTTGAAAATTTTAAGAATTGTAATCTCTTTTTTCTATTTTATTCTTCCAATTCTTACGGGATTTTGTTTTATACTCTCTTAAAAACTACCTTTCTTTATTCTTTTGTTTTCTTCCTAAAAGATTTCCTCTTTAAATTGCTTAGACAACTTTTACCATTTTCTGGATCAAGTCTAGCTTGGAGATTGTTCACTGTCTCTCTTTCTTGTACTTCTTCAGGTCAATGTATTCTGTGTTGAAAGAAGAGTGCAAGCAAATATTCCCCGTTGTTGGAAGTGGTCGGTTCATAACTGCACCTATAATCACTGAAGATGGTGATCCTATTCAAGATCCTATAGTGCTTCTGGAAACAAATACAGACAACGGAGTGGCTTCAGTTTCTCCAGAAAATGGTAATGCCAAAAAATACATGTCTTTTTCTGGAAATTGTTAGATGCTGATGCCTTCAACCATGCAGATGATACAGGGGTTCAGTTTAGTTCAGCAATGGTGAAAGAGGAGGACAAGAGAATAATCCAATGGAAGCTTACGCTGCATCAGATAGGTTGGTGTTCACTGGTATATGCTCCCATTGAGTGGACACCATCTTTTTGTTATTCTTCTTGTTGTTGTCATTGTTATTATTTATCTCATCTTCTATGGCATCCTTTTTCTAGTGTTATTCAAGATTGTTCACAAATTAGGATGATTCATAGAAAAAATATGATAGCATCTCAATAAAATTTAAATACAATTATGTTTGTAAATCAGAATTTCCTTAGATCAGTTATTTGAAATTCTTTATTTTATGTGATATTATCTCACAAGGTTATACAAATTTAAAGAATTTAGCAGTAGGACAGGGACTCACTCCTTTACCACTTATTCAGGGAGAAAGACACTACATGATAAAAGAGAACTTTCATCTAAATTGGTTTTGCTGTGAAAGCCTGCAGGCCTCATGCAACCATTTTAGGTGACACCTAAACCACCTAGGGAGGGAAAACAACTTGATAGGCTGCAGGCTTGCCAAAGGTTGCATTGTTCTGAGCAGATACTATGCTAAAGTCGCATCCCATATGTTGGCTAAAGGGATGGGGTTGTTTATCGCCAGAGGTTGCACTGTTCTGAGCAGATACCATGCTGAAGTTAATCCCATATGTTGGGTAAAAGGATGGGGCTGCTTATCATTGTCACCTATACATCAAATGGGCCCAAGAATATCCTTAGCATATGTAAGGGGTCTTCCCTATCATTTCAAAGGATATTGACATCCTTTGTTATCCCCAAATCTCTAGCCACTCCACAAGTTGATCAAACACTTGACACTAAAACTGGACATATCTCTCCTCTCTCTCTCTTTGTTGCATTGGGTCTCTCCCACTCAGCTTCTAAGAGGTCTTCTAGCATCTTGGTATCTGGCATTACTTTCAGAAATGCTTAGTTCGGCTCTTTGATGTGAACATCTGACATACTCACCCATGAGTTCATCATTTAACCCAAAACTTCCAAAAAGTCATTTATTCACATATTTTCATCAGGCAATGTTGAGCTATTGGTTAAGAATTACTTATTGGTGGGGCTGTCTGTTTATGTATAATTGTACCAGTTGAAGAATAATAAAGATACCTGTACATCAATTACAGAAGTTGCATTAACCATCTATTGCATTAGCAATTTTCTCTTCAAATTGCTGTTGCTTTTGCATGTCTTGGAGAAACATTCAGATAAACTTGCTCCAAGTATCTTTCGACATTCCTGTCTAGGAAAATGTTGCTTTGATGCATTTGGTTCAAGTGAATCACCACTTATTCTTCTAAGTCATGTTACGTTGACTTTTGAAATTGCTGACATACGTGTGTGGCACTTGATACTTCAGATATAGGATGTGGCTGGCATGATCAGTTGGATATGGGCTCAAGAAATATGTTAAAATTAAAAAAAAAAAATAGAGGAAACAATGTATAGACTCATTTCTTATAAAAGGGTGGTTGCATGGTAGTTATTAACTCAATCTTAGATTATATTAAATGTGAAAAGTCTTTAAAATTCTGCTATGTATCTGGATCCTTGTGTCTTTGGATGCTACCTACACCTAAAACCCATACCTAAATTCATGAAACATAGCTCATGGGGTCTTCTTTTCTGGACTGTAGTATCAGAATTCCTAGGGATCTTCTTTTCTGGACTGAAGTATCAGAATTCCTATATGGTAGCAATAGGGTCTGAGCTGTCACAAATGCTCAGCAAGTATAGCTCTTCCCAGTGGGATATTACGTGGAAGGTTAGTGGTGAGCTAGTAGAGGGAAAGCTATTGGAACTGGTGTCAAGCACGAGAATCGCTAGAGTTGGGAAGGGAGAGGGCTAAGATGCTCCAGAGGGATGGATACTGGAAGGGACAGATACTATGCTACTGTGTCTGGTGTTTAAACCTATATTTGTAGTGACGGGAACAACCAAAGAGCTGACATAAAAGAGTGTGTGGCAACCTGCAATGTGAAAGTGGGTCAACCAACATCAATCATGAAGTGAGTTGTGCTAATGATGAAGGAAAAACGCCCTAGTTGTGTTTGGATCATGGATAACATATCGGCATGACCTAGGACATAAGTAGGGTATGCTAAGGGTCATTTGTGTTGTTGAATGTCTCCCGTTGTGGACCTTCTCACTTTGAACCAAAGGATTATCTGAGTAGAGAATTCATACATCAACCCTTCAACTTTGGCTTCCATTTGCATATACTTTTGACCTAGAGTGGTGGGATATCTGGGTCCTACCTCTGCCAAAGTTGTTGGAGCCATCTATGGCAGGTGATCTGCATATAAATAATGTAAGTGGAGAATGTAAATGGAAATATCACCTTCATATGAATAGAGTATATGGCAAATGGAGTATACAAGCCAAGAGTTGGATCAGTTGAACAGTGGAGGTGCTGCATGCATTTTTACAAAAACATCTTCAAGGCAAGTGATTTTGTGGAGCACTTAGACAGAGTTCAATTGGGGAGTCAAGGAGATGTGAGGAGCATCCTTAAGTTGAGTGCACCCTTAAATTGAGGGTCTTCAATGGAGAGTAGGGCAGTCGAGAAGAGAGTTCCATCTACCAAAATGAGGAGGTGCATTGATCATTGTCACGACCCTAAGGGTAGTTAGGGAATAAAGCCTACTTTGTATGTTAGTTAGGAGGTATAAGGCAGGAGTTGGCCATAACAAACTCTGGTTATTCTGTTAGGGTGTTGATGATATAAATGTTGTCTGTTGTAGAGAAGAAGGCATTGAATAACAGAAGTATTTTTCAGTATCTCTCTCTCTTTTCTCTCTCTCTCTATCTTTACTGTTAATTACCAAACTATTCAGGACCAATCCTTGGGTCCTGACATTGTGGTATCAAAGCTGGTCGAACCGACTGTGGGTGATCGGAGGCCTGCGACAGATGAAGGCGGATTGATTGGAACGAATGGCCGAAGGAACACGGACGCAGCAGATGGAAGCGCGGATGGAGGCGGTGGAGTTCGAGGTGCATCAAACTCAAGAGGCGATAACTCAGACGCGAGAGGAGCTGGTCGCAATGAAGGAAGAGATAAAAAGGGACTTAGAGAGAACCCGTGAGGCTTTGGAACAATACGGGCAAAGATTGAACGTCTTGGGCATCTTATCGTCCTTGCCGCAATTCCGATTGTCACCAGAGTTTCCTCTTAGGGGTAATTCGGAACCCTTACTGTCAACCTAGGATCATGCACCCAATCGAGACTAGCTAAGGGCGGAGGAGTCGAGGTCGAATCAAGAAACTTAGGTGCGAACCCCTCCATATAATTCTCATAATCATAGCCCTAGCCCACCATTACAAATTCCTATGTTTGAAGGAACTAAGCCTAGGTGGTGGGTGAGGCTTTGTGAGATATTCTTTCAGTTGTATAAGGTGCCGGAGGAACAGAAGGTTATTATGGCCGCAACCTATCTAAACGATACAGCTGATTATTGGTACCAACGGTGAACCCAAGATCACGATCGGGAAAGGAATTGGGATGTTTTTGTGGAAAAGCCATGTGCAAGATTTGGGAAAAGGAGCATTGGGGATGTAATTGAAGAATTCAGTAAGCTGAAACAAGAAGGGACAATAGTGGATTACCAGACAAGATTTGAGGAATTGAGAGCCATTGTGTGCTTGGCTCAACTGGGGTTAACAGAGCAATACCTAGTCTCTACCTTCATCAATGGATTGAGGGATGAACTCTGCCCAATGGTGAAGATGATGATGCCCTCGACGGTAAGTCAAGCGGCGGAAAAAGCGAGGCTCCAGGAGTTGACATTGGAAGCAATTTCAAGAAACACAAGGTGCCCCTGAGACTAGGATTGGGAAATGGCCAACCAGTTGGGGGTAATTTCAAGACCATGACTCCCTTAGTGACTCAAGGAACACCTAAAGGGTTATATAATCGTAATGGCCCCAGGAATACGGTTATGGAACAGAGGCGACAGTTAGGACTCTGCTTCAAGTGTGGTGAAAAGTATAGTTTTGGGCATCAATGTAAGAAGCAGATATTGCAAATGGAAGGGGAGAAAGAAGAAGAAGAAGAAGCAGTGGTGGAGGAAGAAGAAGGGAGCCTAGAGGAATTGCAAGATGAGGAAGGGGCTGAGATTTCATTTCATGCCTTAAAAGGCAGCCCCATGGGGCAAATTATTAAGTTAAAAGGTCATGTGGGAAAAACAAGATTAATGGTGTTGATTGACAATGGGAGCACCCACAATTTTATCAGTGAAACTACAACCAAAAGTTTGAAATGGCCTTTAATAGAAACTACTCCCTTATCCGTAGCAGTGGCTAATGGTAGTCGGATGTACAGCCATTACAAGTGCAAGGGGTTCAAATGGGTGATGCAGGATCAAGCTTTTGTGGCTAACTTCAAAGTTTTGGAGTTGGGGGGATGCGATATTGTCCTTGGGGTTGACTAGATGAAGACGGTTAGTCCCTTAACTTTTGATTTTAATAAGTTGGAGGTGACTGTGGAAGTGGAAGGTAGGAGGCTTACCTTGTTGGGCAGTCTGGAGCAAGGCGAATGCAAACTGATTAAGGGTAGCAAGCTGCACAAGATGATGCTCTCTAAAGTGGGACAACTAGCACAGTTGTATTCTATACAAGCGATGGCAATGCAGGAGGACGACAAGCACCAGAATGACCAACAGCTAGCGGATCAGACTATTGAAGCTCAAATTTCCAAGAAGGTACATAATTCAGATACCTTGCGCCTACTTTTGATGGATTTTAAGGACTTATTTGATGAACCCCATTCCTTACCACCTCAACGTTCTTTGGACCATTCCATTCATTTGAAACCACATTCGAACCCTATTAATATTCGGCCTTACAGATACTCTCCCATCCAAAAAATCCGAAATCGAAAAACAAGTCAATTCTATGCTGAAGACCTCTATAATTCGTCCCAGCCAAAGTCCATATGCCTCTCCTGTACTTCTTGTTAAGAAAAAAGATGGTACATGGAGATTCTGTATTAATTATGGGCAGCTTAATTCTCACACTGTCAAAAATAAGTTTCCTATACCCTTAATTGAAGATTTACTAGATGAACTCTATGGTGCCAAAGTCTTTTCCAAACTGGATCTCAAATCTGGTTACCACTAAATCTGAATGGCACCTAATGACATCCATAAAACTGCTTTTAGGACACACCAAGTGCTGTACGAATTTACTGTCATGCCATTTGGGTTAACCAATGCGCCCGCTACTTTTCAAGCTTTAATGAACCAAATTTTCCAACCCTATTTGAGGAAGTTCATCCTTGTTTTTTTCGATGACATCCTCATTTATAGCCCTGATTTGGCACAACATGTTGTTCACCTTAACCTTACTTTTGAAGTCCTTAGGATTCATCAACTGTATGTCAAGTTATCTAAATGTGCCTTTGCTAAAATTGAAGTGGAGTATTTGGGCCATATTGTGTTGGGAAAGGGAGTGGGACTGATCTAGCTAAGGTGGCTGCTATGGTGGAGTGGCCAAGACCAACGGATGTAAAAGAATTGAGAGGATTCCTCGGTTTAACGGGGTATTACAGAAAGTTTATTCAGCATTATGGGATAATAAGCAAACCCCTAACTGAGTTACTTAAGAAAGACGCCTTCCAATGGAACCCTAAAGCTGAAGCTGCTTTTGTAGAACTTAAAAGGGCTATGACTGAGGCCTTGGTGCTGGCATTGCCGGATTTTACCACGGGTTTTGTTGTGGAGATGGATGCTTGTGACAAGGGAATATGAGCTGTACTTATGCAAGGAGGGCGGCCAGTGGCATTCATTAGCCAAGCTCTAGCTCCAAAACACCTAGGATTGAGTGTCTATGATAAAGAGCTACTAGCGGTATTAGCAACAGTAGAGAGATGGCAACATTATTTGGAAGGGTTTCCGTTTATGATAAAAACAGACCACGAAAGCCCTAAATTTTTATCACAGCAACGATTGCACACACAATTACAGCGGAAAGGCATCTCAAAACTGATGGGTTTGGATTTTACAATTCAATATTGGAAGGGTAGAGAAAACGTGGTGGTGGATGCATTGTCAAGGAGGAATGATAAGGGCACTTGTCATGCAATATCTACTGTTCTTCCTATGTGGATTTAGGAGTTGGTATGAAGTTATGACACCACGGAATGGATTAAGGAGAGGGTGGCCCAATTAGTAGTGCAGCTAGCAGGGCAACAAGGAAATCCTCAGGGATATACTTTAAATAAGGGGGTGCTTCGTTACAAAGGAAGATTGGTGGTTGGAGAGGACCAAACGCTTAAAGAACAGATTATGAAGGCCTTACACTGCGCACCAATTGGAGGACATTCTGGAGTAAGGGTCACCTATCAAAAGGTGAAGTAGCTCTTCTTTTGGCCAAGACTGAAGAGGGATGTGGTACAATTAGTGTTGTCTTGTGAGATCTATCAGTAGTGTAAACACCAACAAGTCCCTTACCCTGGCTTGTTGCAACCCTTAGCAATTCTGGAGCAAGCATGGGAGGAGATATCAATGGATTTTGTGGAGGGCTTACCTAGGCTGGAGGGAAAGGATGTGATATTGGTGATAGTGGGCCGGTTGACCAAATTTAGCCATTTTATCAGCTTAACTCACCCATTTATAGCAACAGAGGTGTCGCGGGTCTTCCTAGATTCGGTGGTCAAGGTCCATGGGGTGCCCAAATCCATCGTTTCTGACTGGGATACCATTTTTACTAGTTGTTTTTCGCAAGAATTATTCAAAAAATTTGGTGTAGGGTTGCATATGTCAACTGCATACCATCCCCAAACTGACCAACAAATGGAGCGGGTTAATCAGTGTGTCGAAGCCTATTTGCGTTGCATGTGTTTCAAAATACCCAGGAGCTGGAATAAGTGGTTAGGCTAGCTCAATGGTGGTACAATTCTAGTTACCATAGTACCATTAAGAGGAGTCCTTTTGAGGCCATGTTTGGGTACAAACCATCACTCCTACCTGCAATTTCAAGCCGTAATCCTACTATGGCGGCAGTGGGCGAGTATTTCTCATAAAGGCAGTTGCTATTAACTATTCTAAGGAGGGAGTTAGCCACTGCCTAGAACTGTATGAAGCAGGTGGCGGATAAAAGAAAGACTAAACGATCATTTGAAGTGGGAGAGAAGGTTTATTTGAAGGTTAGACGTTTCCTCCAACAGCCTTACACCACAATTCTAGCCTCCAAGTTGAGTCCTAAGTATTTTGGACCATTTCCTATTGTGGCTAAGGTGGGAGCAGTGGCTTATAGGTTGCAGCTTCCAGAGGGAGTGCAAGTTCATCCTGTTTTCTATGTCTCATTACTCAAGCCAACTAAAGGACCACTAGTCAATGCCAGCACAAAATTACCTCCAAAAGCTGAGCAGCTAGAAGAGGAGATGGAGCCTCGCACCATTGTTGAAAACGGATCATATACTGGGGCAGCTTACCTATTATGCAAGTACTGGTTCAGTGGACTAATCGGCCACTGGAGCATACTACTTGGGAAAACTTACTAGAACTTTTGCAGCAGTTTCCTAGGGCTGTCGGACTCTTATAATTCTTGAGGACAAGAATTGATTGAAGGGGAGGGCAATTGTCACGACCCTAAGGGTAGTTAGGGAATAAAACCTACTTTGTATGTTAGTTAGGAGGTATAAGGCCAGAGCTGGCCATAACAAACTTTGGTTATTCTGTTAGGGTGTTGATGATATAAATGTTGTTTGTTGTAGAGAAGAAGGCATCGAATAACAAAAGTATTTTTCAGTATCTCTCTCTCTCGTTCTCCCTCTCTCTTTTTTCTCTCTCTTTACTGTTAATTACCAAACTATTCAGGACCAATCCTCGGGTCCTGACAATCATCCTTGTCATGATTGGGAATATGAAGCACTCAGGCAGAGACTTCCATGAGTTGAGCCTAAGGGCATGGAAAGTGTCCATAACAAACAATTGCACGGAAAGCTGAATCATCTAAGGGACATATTATAGAGATTGATATGACATCTCAGGAGGCTCTCACCTGGAAATTTACATTGAGCAGTCAATTATTGGAGAAATACATGATGGAGATCAACATGCCACCTTTTGAGGTTGGTACGGGGATTTTCATATCATTGAGAGCTTGATTCAAGGAGGGAGAGTTTATGGAAATTGACATGTGAGATGAGGCTGACATTTGGAGATTCAGATCATATAGCACTCAATCACATAAGGTATGATCATTAACATGGTACCTCAGAAAGCTGGAACTTTGAGATTCTCATCATGAAGAGCTGGGTTCCTTATGGAGAGATTATGAAGATTGATATGCCATCTCATGAATCTAGTACTTGGATATTGACATATCCATGGAGGGAGAGAGTATAGAGATCAGTGTGCCACTATGAGGTTGGCACCTGGAGAGTGACATCATAAATAACTTGATACTTGGAGACAAATATTATGGAAATCCAAATATTTGAAATGAGGATGATCTAGCATGCCACTTTAGAGTATGTAACATACCTACCCACAATTCTTTATCAGCCCTTGTTTCTAGTTAAGAGTTATGTTTTCTGAATCTTCTTTACCCTTTTTTTTCTAAACACCCCTTTTCTTTATGTTTGGTTTTCATTTTTCTTTCTGTGGTTTGCTTCAGCATGTCACTGCTTTGGGCCAATTGAGACTATTCCAGTTTTTAATTTTCTGGGCCTTTTTCACATTGCATTTCTGGTATTCACTAGTGGGTGTAAATTTTCATGGCATGTCTTTCATATGTTTAATTGGTATTTTTTTGGAATCTATATTTTAACTGGTGTTTGAAGAGCTGCTAATTAATACTCTCTCTCTCTCTCTCTCTAGCACATGCGCTCTGAATTCTTGCTAAGTACTAGTACCTATAATATTGTATTTTTGGTAACTAAGTAGGGTTAACTATGCAGTATGTTCTATAACTCTCCACCTTATTACAATAATGAATGATGAAAGGATAATTTCCCTTAAAAACTAAAAAATAACTTGACAGCTAATGACAATATTGAGACCTTCAGACACTATTTGTTGTGATGCCTCCTATGTGTGGCCTATACCGTCTTGACAATGTTAGATAACAACTTGAGCCCTGAACTCTGGATCTTGTACCATTTATTGACTTCCTTGATCCCTGGATCCGATCTAAACCGAATGAACACCCCTACAAATGAGAAACATTACATTTTTTTTAGTTTCCTGGATGTTTATCACAGTGTTTTTCTGATGTTTACCATTAACAACAACAATCACAAGCCTTAATTCCACTAGGTGTGGTATGCTACATTGTAGTTCTCCAACCATCTCTAGCCACAGCCATATTTTCTTTAATATCATTATATCCTATGTTATGTTTAAGGGTTTCCTACCAAATTTTCTTTGGTCTTTTCCTACCTTTTTTGCTTCTAACTTCTTACATTCCACTTGCCTTACAGGTGAGTCTGGTTTCTAATGGTTCATTAATGCACTTTCATTTCCTTGGAATTTCTTTCATATCTTAAATGGTGTTTGTTCTTTTTTGAAGCTGTATGTTAACTGGTGTTTGGTGACACATGCTCATTAATAATCTTATATTTTCTATTGGCCAATTTGGCCAGCACCATGAACAGGTTGCTAAATACTGGTAATATTGTATTTTTGGTAACTCAGTGGAGTTACTATACTGTTAGTTCTATAGCTTGCCCCAGCATCTTATTGCAAGAGGAAATAATGAAAGGATAATTACCTTAAAACCAACAAATAACTAGCAGCTAATGACAATATTAAGACCCTTGGACACTATTTCTTGTGATGCTTCCCAGGTGTGGCCTATACCATATTGACAATGTCATATACTCAAGCCCCATAGCCAAAACTCTGGATCTTTTACCATTTATTAACTGTCTGGATCCCTGTCAGAAAGTTGCTGTCTACTTGGAAGGCTGTGATAAGACTTTTGGTTACTCTCCCTTTCTGGTCCCCTGTCTATTTTATATTGGTCAGCATGTTTATATGTCAAATCTCTCAAAAACTTCGTGTGAAGGACTTCCAGAAAGTCTACATGAGAAAATCGAAGGTAGATCCTCTCTCCCAATATTGCTAAATTTGTTGTCCTTGTTTTCTTTATCTCTACAGAAATCCTCTCTTTCATGATGGAAATTGTATCTCTTATGACTGAAACATTCTCACCTTATGCTTTTTGTCTTTTTTAAAGAGAGACTCTGCCTTTGCACTCTTTGAAGATCAGGTTCAATCTGTTTTTCTTGTTTTAAAAGCTTGTAAAGCCTGTGAAGAAATGTGGGGCAAAATATTGTGGCTATGTATACAACTGTTGATGTCTGTATTTGAATAAGTGCACACATCAGAAAATTGAATTCATTATTCTTACCACATACCTTTTTCAGTTGACTTCCTTCTAGTTCTTGTGTGGAATGTAGTTTAAGTTCCTACAACTTTGCAATTAATGTTGTATTAGCAATTTAGCATGAAAACATTTTACAGTGGCATGCAGCAGAGTTCTTCTAGTTCATTAGTTTTGGTAGTGGAACCTTTCAAATTATTATAATTTTCATGCTTGGATTTATGGCAGGTCTAGATGTGGTTCGCACTGACAGAACACTAGTTTTCTATGAGAAGCAAGAAAATTTGTCAAAACTTTGGGATATCCTTTCAGTTTATGCCTGGTTTGATAGAGATATTGGCTATTGTCAAGGTGGGTATTTAATTTATCTGTCCTCTACTGCTGACTTCAATAAAACCCAAAAATGATCTTATTATAAAACTTGCTGTAATCGAGAAAAGTTAATATATTTCCTTCTCTTCCATGATCAATCATGATAAAAGTTCTGCCAATCAGAAAAGTTCTTTTTTGTTTCTTCTTCATCATGGGCTTTGTCATTGTTTTGGTATTATAGCTAATAAGGTACAACAGAAAATACTGGATTTTACACGATAGGATCCTATAAAACTGAGCTTTTACAGGCTTTAATATTGTGATATTAGTTAGTTTTAAGGTATCAACACCATCTATCCTCATCCTTCTGTATCATCCTTGTTTTTTTCATGTGTTATAATTCTTGAAGAGGTCAGTTGTCTATGACAAAGCAAAAAGGAAGCTGTATCAACCCATTCTTGGTAATACTAAGAAGAGAAACATCACATATTGGAAGCAGACCTTTTTAAAACTTAATGTCAGATTCCCAGATTTGACAAATGTCTGTGTGGGAATATTCAAGAATTGAAGAATTTAGAGGGGGAGAGAGAGAGAGAGAGAGAGAGAGAAAAGATTTTATCTCATTCATCACATGCCCCCATATTCTCTGGCTGTGGCTTTATATGTAGCCTCCAGCTGGAGTACAACCAACTGGAATGTACAACCAGTGAAGCATGGCTACTCCTAACTAACTAGGTACTATCCTCACAGCATAAAGGAAATTACATTTACTATCCTACCCTTGGGAATGTGACAATACCTAAGTTAAACATCCATTGTTGTCTATTCTTCTGTTTTTTTTATTTTTTTTATTTATTTATTTTGGGATTCCTAGTTTTTCTAGAACTAGTGGAGACAGCTATACTACGATTAATTTAATATAATTCAAAAACTGTAACATTCCTTTCCGTGCAAGTGCACTAATCATCTGTAATCATTGCCAAGTTTATTATTGTCCATAAATTGGTTATGCTTACAGTTTTCTGAAAGTGTTGAACCACCCCCCCCCTTCCCCCCCAGTGTCCCAAATCCGGGGGAGTCTTTTAAGAAACTCCATATGTTTAACTAATCCGTGCAGATAAATTCTCTGTCTTGTGCAGGAATGAGCGATCTTTGCTCACCCATGATAATGCTTTTTGAAGATGAAGCAGATGCATTTTGGTGTTTTGAACGTTTAATGCGCAAAATGGTATTTTTTCTTTTATCCCCAGAACTTGTGGTATGGTGTTGAATTTTAATTTTTAGTATGGTTAATTGATTTATATCCTAGGTCATGAACATGATTATATATATATATATATATATGTTACAGGAATATAATGTTCTGTATTGTGAAACCAAGGACAGGAAAGATGAGAACAACTTGCATCGACTTGCTGAGGATGATAGGACAACGGTGTTTTAACTTGGACACAAATAAAATAATTAATCATTTGCTGGGCCTTTCCTTTTACCTGTAATATCCTTAATGTTAGCATTTTGAATAATGGTATTTAACATTCAATTAGAAATTGAAGTTAGTTGCATAATTTTTTATGTCCACATAATTTATAGAATTTCGGACTCAGATTTGTACACCATCTAAGAGGCGTCCTGTAGCCTCATCTCACGTATACAAGTCTAGATGTAATGTTGCTTACCAGGTTTTTCTTATATGCACTGGTTGTGTGGTTTGATGGTATAGATTGGTTGTGCGTGCAAAATATACAACCTTTTCTTATTCATGGCAAGCACACATCTGATGATATTTTTATTTATAATATCTCATTTTGTAATTCTGGCATCACTGCAAGTTGAAGATATTTATTAGCTTCCTTTATAAAAAGGCAATTCAGAATTTACATCTATTGAATTATTGATTGCCAACTTATCTAAAAGCTTAATTTCTTAAGGAAAAAGTCCAATAATGTATATCATGCTTTCCAACATTCTCCTTGCACATGGATACAGGTGCATTAATACATGGAATTGGAGTGCATAACAAACACAAAACCTTAAGCAGTTAGAAAAAGGGCCTAACAATGCATATCAAGCTCTTTGACACTCACCCTCTGGTGGAACTTGTATGTTGACATAGATGCACTAATACACAAAGAACAAAATTGCGACAGACACCAAGGGGGGCGAGCACGCATAACAAGACTTGGAACCAATAGTGCTGTCTGTATCCAAACCTCTGGTACCATGTTAAATTGTAGCCACCGACACTTCTAGGAAGGGTTTCCAACATTCTATATAATGCTTTCCAACAAAATCCATATTGAATCTTTTTTCTTTTGAGGCGTCTTGAGTTCACTTGAGTTTATTCTTTTAACTACCATATAGAATTCATGCCTTTTTTTTTTCTTTCTGTTAAAGTAAAATTCATGTCAAGGTTAGCTAAACTGGATTAAGTTATCTAAGTTGTTTCTTGAAACTTTTACGGCCTATCTTAGTGTGAATCCAATAGGAGTGCTATTATGGAAACAGCATATGATGCTTGCAGTATGAGAGGGAGGATAATTTTTTTGTGATGGATTGCATTCTTAAGTAAAGAAGTCAGTGGGAACTCACACTCACTGTAAAAGATTTTCAAAATAAACAGAAACTGCTGCTTGTTGACAAAATAGTGCTAAACAGAAACACACATCTAATCCTGTTGAGTATAATGGTCAGAACAGTTAATATGTTTTATGTACTGACAGATTTGGTCCCAAAGACATAGATTATTTTGTTTATAGGAATAGTGAAAACAGTCATTTTTGGGTTCTGAACAATATGTCTGTCCTATTACAGATGTGGTTCTTGAGGCCCATGTCACTGTATCTTTAAAATGGTTAGCTCCTTTGAGATAAAACTGTCATACTTCTATATGCTATTAGTTGGCTCTTCCTATGTTTTCTTTAACTCTTCATTGATAGTTGTAGTCTAGAATTAGATGTGGCTACTAAAGTTTATCTTTGAGCATTTTCTTGTTTTAATTGATATATTGTTTCAGTTGCTTATGATGTGTGTTATTTGAAATTTTAAAGCGAGCAAATTTCAGATGCACTGAGAGATCTGTTGGGGTTGAGACACAACTCAGTAGCTTGGCAGCTGTTATTCAAGTTATTGATCCAAAGCTTCATCAGCATTTAGGTACTGGTTTTTGCTTCTTCTTTATTTTAATCTAGTTCATTTTAGGGGTTTTATCTTGATGAAAATCTTTAATTACAGTCAATTCAATTTTTTGTACTCTCTCTTTATGCATTTTGAGTTCTGTGTTTCCTTGTAGTCAATAGAAAATTCCCTTCAACAATTGACGTTGGTGGGAGCATTTTTCTGAATTTTTGCTTTAGCTCATGAACAAATTATCTAGAGAAAGAACAAAGGTTTTATATGGGATGGGTTGAAAACAGTAAAGACATATTATCTATTGTTGTAATGATGGTGCCAGTACTTACACCCAACAGATACTGACCATTAGATTGAAACATTGTCACCTGGGCACCAAATAAATTGGAGACATATTTTTGTAGCTTGCTAAATAGATTTTAATCTTTCATGTTATTTATGTTTATTCTGTTATAGTTAGTTGCTTTAACAAAATTTATTGGAGACGAAAATGTCCCAAAGCCATAAATTTTTTCTAAAATGAAAGACCAGGCTAAGTCTATTGCTGAGTGAATACTTTTGATGATGACAACTAAACTGTGGCTAATTAGAGCAAGTTTCTTGTATGTGCTTCATTCATGACAAGGGTCTGACATAGATATCTTGCAAGAATATGGTCAAACCCTTGGTTCTAAAATTTGAAGTTTATCCAGTCCAAAGTGTGTCACCCTCTTTAAATTTTCCTGTTTGCACCCTTAAATCAGATTTTCATGTCGCCTCCTAAAAATCTTTGTGAAGGTCAATTTGTAAAGTCTCAATAATTTGGAAATTTTATTATCTTAAAACCATAACTTCCCTCCACATTGCCAGATAAATGACAAAGCCATCTACAAATATTATGCGTAGCAGTTGGCATTTGCTTGTTTACAGTTGTTAGTTAAACTAGTAGGTCTATGTCCAATATGTTCATTGCTACATTTCTTTTTTCTATTCAATCCAATGTATTTCTGAGTTCCTTGTCTTGATTGAACTTCTGATCAAATTTTTGTATGCAGAGACCCTAGGTGGAGGTGATTATTTATTTGCTTTCCGTATGCTCATGGTTTTGTTCCGTCGAGAATTCTCTTTTGGTGATTCATTGTACCTTTGGGAGGTATGCTTCATCTCTCCTACTCCTTTCCAATTTCCATCATAAAATTACTGAAGATAGATCCCCGTTCAATTGCTTTTGAGTTACAGGAATCTTGGGAAAAGGGAGTTGAATGAATCTCTTGGAGTTTGGACATTACTTATTCTTTTATTTGATAAATGAATTTGGACTTATTTTCATCTTGCAAAATAAAAATAAATTGTTCCTAATTGTTTTTATATTCTCATTTTTGAAGAATTGGCAATTACTGATGATCTTGGCCTTGTAAATGAGAAAATGAATTTTGTGTGGAGGAAAATTTTTTTTAATCACAGTAATGAAGCATTGTCCTAGACAATGGTTTAAGATTGTATTCCCCTAGATCAAGTTATTTACCTAGGACATGACTGTTAATGGTCTCGTAGGACAAGTACAGTTCATTGAAATATTATTTGGATAAGAAATTTTGGGGGATGACATTTCAAAGCTGTCGAGCAAAGAACTTTTTCTGTAGGAAGAGGGTTATTGCCACTGTTTTTTGTTCAGGCTTGAACCCAAAGGCTATGTGAGATTCTGTAGGAGGCATATATCTTCCTGAAAAATGGAGAGAAAATAGGGAATATTCTATGATTTGGGTGATAACCTGTAGTAACCATTTGAAAAATCAAAAGAATGCCCCTACAATGATTTGTGGTTGCTTAATGAGAAGATTTAAGTAAATGAGCAATTTCCCAAAAAGGGAAGAGAAGCACTACTTGCTTTGTTAGAAAGCTAAATGACTGTTTTACTGTTGAGAGGTAGCAAAGAGGACTGAAGCCTAATGAGAGGTCAGTGCAACTAGCGTTACAGAGCTTGCTGGATGAGAGCAAGAGCAGACTAGACTAACTCCCACTTTCGTATTCCAGTTCACAGAATGCTAATGGCTTTAGTCCCTCCTGTTCATCTTAAGCTCTTGGTTTCATCTGGACACAAGCTTCTCCTTCTCTCTAACAACCAAGCCTGCCAACTATCATAAATTTTGTTCACCTTCCGTACACTCTACATCATTCATTTTCCTGGAAGATAGAGCTTTGAAATATGATAAGAAAACAAACTGATTGACCAAGTCATAAAGAACCAGGAAACAGATGCCACCAGAGCTTTGTAATATTTTACACCATAGTTTAAGATGAGTGTGTTAATATTTACAGTTTTACACATCTGAATTTTTACTTACAATTGCAAACTGTGGAAAGTGAAAGTCCACCATTTTATGCATTGATTGCAAACCGGCAGTACCATCCACCCTACCCCATGTCACTTTCTGCCAACTTTTACCGTAGATGGAACTATATTTTCCTACATATTTTCTTGGAAAATACATGGCATTTTGTCTGAGTTATGCATAAAATGCAAGTTTTTAAGATATTCTGTGACACGTTTGGAAGAAGTGTGTAATGTAGCCAACAATGTCTGACATTGCATCTATTAAGAGATTGTCCATGTGGGAAAGGTTAACTGAAAAGTGTCATTCTCTGGAAGTATGGATTTTTTTCTTTCTTTCTTTTTTTGTTGCTCAAGTGGAACTATGAATTTTGTTTTCGAGTAAGAATACCTCTTAAGAATTTCTTAACAATCTTTAGGAGAGTGGTGCCCCTGCAGCTTCTCCCACTAATACATGGCTTCAAGCAATCTATTTTAGAGAAAAAAAAAAAAAAAGAATACCTCTTAAGAATTTCTTGACAATCTTTAGGAAAGTGGTGCCACTGCAGCTTCTCCCACTGATACATGGCTTCAAGCAATCTAGTTTTAGAATATTTCACTTAGTTTCTTGATGAACTCAAGATCCTGTTTTATGTGGCCAATGGAAGGATTAAATAGTAATTTTGATGATGAAAAGCCATAAACAGAAATGAACTTTCTCTGGTCTTGATGGGTTAGAACCAGAGCAGTCTGCCTTTCATGATCAAATAATCGATATCAAAAGATAATTTTAAAAGAATACTGAGAGAAAATGCCAAAGGATGACTTATGCACTCGAGAGATAGGCTGAACTTGTGCATGAAAGAATTCCTGCATGGTATTTGCAACTTTCTTAACATTGACTTGTTGATGGTGAAACCCAGGCCACCCAGTTCCCAATAAAAGAGTTTGTACAGTTTGTACCAAAGTCCAAAGCCACGCATTTAGGACCGCAGGTTAATGGCCTGTTTATGCTTGTTGATCAGTTTAGCATTCAGTTACAAATCTCCCTTCTATGTGCTTGTCGGTTATGGTTGAAGGCTGCCCTTATATCTTGAGGATGCAGACATTTATCAATTTTTCCTTTTGATGGCATGGGGATGGAAGCAGATGGGGTTTTGGGGCAACTGCTTCTGCATTTGGCTGTGACATGCATCAAGAAAAACAACAACAACACAAATCTAGACTGCTAACTTTATATATTAGCTTCTCCATTTCAACTTGGAACTGCTGGTCTTATATGTTAGCTTCCCCATATGGCATCAGGGATGTTTCTGTTGCCTTAGATCTGAGTGCTTAGTTAACTGGTTAGCCAACAGAAGGTGTAGATAGATGATGTTCAGGCTCTAAGAAAAACTTGAGCAGTCTGGAGTACATTAGATGACCAGCAGCCAACCAGGCATATTGTTGTTTTCTTTTATTTATTATTTTTATGTTGTTAATTGTTTGTGCATGGGCAAGCTTTTATTGAGTGTTTTAAGGCAATTTATTTTTTTCAAAAATAAATAAAATAATTTTTTCCCTAATCCCTTAAAAGTATTTGTGCACATTTATCATATCAAGGTTCTGAACTAGAATTTCTCCTTTTCTTTTAATGGATTTCTTTATGTTTTGAACTTATAAACAGATGATGTGGGCTCTGGAATATGACCCTGAATTGTTCTCCGTGTATGAGGACCCTGATTCAGTTTCCGAAAAATCTGAAGGATCTAAAGGAAAAGCTAAGTCATCAAAACAATTTGGGAAGTATGAGAGAGAATATATAAAAAGTGGAGCAAGAAGTGCTGATGCTCCACTCCCCATCTCTGTCTTTCTCGTTGCCAGTGTCTTGAAAGAGAGAAGCCCAAAGTTACTGTCAGAGGCCAGGGGCCTGGATGATGTTGTTAAGGTCAGTTTGATATTTCATTTTTTTCATGCTTTTGGGAGCTAGAATCCCTGACTTAGGTAGAATATTCATTCTATAAGTTGGTAGGAAAAATTGATTGCCTGCACCAGTTGGTAGAATATTCATTCTTTTTGTAGAAGTGCTAATGATCTTTCCTTTTTCTGTTAAATTCCATGAAGGCTTTTATAGTGAGTTCCTTCTCGCAATTGATTCAGTTTCTTGGATTATAAACCAACAAACCCCCCCCCCCCCCCCCCAAAAAAAAAAAAGAAGAGATGGATGAACCTTTCTTATCTATCACTGGTTCCTAATAAAGCATTTTTAGTTCATATAATTATACTGCAACTTTTTCTATTAAAACTCCAGCTCTTCGTGTCACTCATCTCTCTCTCTCCCTCGCTCTCCAGATATTGAATGATATAACTGGAAATCTGGATGCCAGAAAAGCGTGCATCGGGGCAATGAAACTTCATAAGAAGTATCTAAAAAAGGTACAACTATTTTTATACTCTTTTGGTGACTTTCATACTGCATTCAGAATAATGGAGAAATTGAAAATCAGAAATCTGTCTCTGTAGTGTGCAACTGGTGATGGAGCAATGAAGCTCTAGAAAGATTTAAAACCCACAACTTCTTCATAAACATATGAAAATTACAAGATAATTTGTTAGATGCCTTGTTATCATAAGTTTGGCCGAATATTTTAGTGTTTTTTCCAATACCTGCATCTACTTTAGACTCTCCTATTTAGCCTTGGATTACGATTCAACCAACTTTATTTGGAATAAATTCCACAGCATAGGCCTATCATTTACCAATTGGAACATTCATACTATTTCAGTATTTCCATGTATCTATAGTAACATTTGAAACAAATAAAATAAAATAGATGTAAAGAAATTTCTTTTTTGTATTATTATTTTTAGTAGAATCATTTATGCCCCACCTAGTGGGATTAAAGCTTGTGATGACGATACAATGAGTAGAATCATTCAGGGAATAATGTAGAAAGTTGGATTTTTTATTTTGGAATATATATATCCTTAAAATATAACATATATTGGCTTTAATTTTACTGATTTAGAAGCATTTCCCTTTTTCTTGTTCATGAAGAAAACGCTGCTGGCCAAGAATGGAGGAGTAGCCTAAACTTTTCTTGCTCAAGCATGAATACAAGACCTCATCAAGAGAGTAGGGTGTTTCTTCTACAAAGTTTGAACCGATTTGGCAAGAAGAGAGAAGAGTATTATACTTGGAAATTTTGGCTGAGTGCCCATTTTGTGTTCTCTAAAACCAGGAAAAAGAATTCTGATGGGAGCATGTGTTGTATATCAAAACATTCTTTGTAAGGCATGGTATGAAAGCGTGATGAAATATAAGGAAAAAAATTTCGTTCTTTTAAGATTGTGCCCATTGCAGTGGAGTCGTTGACATGTGTTAAAAGTAAGATTGATTGAGATAATAGTGAATTTGTGACTCACTGAATTTCGTTCATGAATAGGAGGAAATGGAGAGACTTACTGGGACTAATATTCTACTTCAACTGTATTGTGTTTTGTGGAGCTACAGCAATGGTAGAAGAGTGATTATAGACACTTGGGCCACTTATATTGTCACATGTTGACGCCCTAACCTAACAGCAGTCAGCAGGATACACAAAATGATCACACAAAATCAACATATATATATAACCATTCCAAATAGAAAGAAGAAGAATTAACAAATTAAATTTCAAGGAAACTGAAATAAAATACCACAAAATATATATAGTATCGTCATTCATGAGATAACGTTTATTAATTTGTTGCTTTGCGGATACACAATTGTGGATTTATTCTAGCTTCGTTAGTAAAGAATAACCCCAAAAGATTCGAGAACTTAAAAGAGGAGAGGAGAGTAATGTTGCCATGTCTGGCTCTTTGGCTACATCCTGAATGAACGGTTTTAGTAACTTCAACATAAAACTTTGTATTTTGTAAGTAGAGCATAATTGGCCCTGCTCGGTCGATCGGTTTCATCATTAGCAGTTGTAACAATAAATGATGCCTCCCACCAATAATATCGATCGTTGCTTCAACTAAAATTTTTGAATTTGTTGATACCTTGTTCAACCCACTGTTGTCATTTAACTTCAAATATTACACCTCGTGGTCCAAAAAACAACTACGATGATAGTATATATATAATGAGACCGTAAATTAGCTATCACAACCATTGCTTCTGAGATTGCAAGCGCATGCATAACAAGCTTCAGCTTTGTGGCTACACACGAAGGGAAGCAAGTGGTTTACTTACTGGTGATGGGGGAAGGAATTAGAGGCCAATTAGAGCATAGATGGAATGTGATGCGCCCGTTGGCTAGTCATGACCACATGATAATTCTTCTTTCTTTGCAGGTTGGTTGCTCTGGTCGTGGGGTGTCACGGTTATATATAGTATCTTCACCACCCTAGTAACCGGGAAATATAATGCAAGTAGTTGAATAAAAATTAACACATGACATGATGGATTTACAAGACACTAATACGTGCAACAGCCATGTGGCCCAAACAGGACACGAACTAATACGTGCAATAGCCATGTAGCCCATGCAGGACACGAACTGAAGTATGGCTAGTGAGAAAATCAGGGTCCAGTAAGATTTGGTCAAGTATGTTTAGTTGTTTTAGTGGGTTAGTATTGTGTTGATTTTTAGTAAAAGTGATAGATGTTTTCCTATTTTGTAGTTTTGTTGTTATTCTTTTACATCTATAAATATAAACCGCAGGTAAAGCGAATGAGACGACTAGAATTAATCCCAATATATTCTACTTGTCTTCTCCCTCAATTCTGCTATTTCCTATTTCTCTTAAAATTATATCTTGTTACAACTCTTAGGTAGAACTCACCCTCAAAAGCTAACTGTTAAGGGGAGGATGCCAAAAAGATTATAAATCTCACACTAGAAACCTGAACTTCCAATGTGAAATAAGTCTCATACCTTACAATGGACTATAACATACTACCACGCTCTGCACGATGACAGGTTGTGCACTAATCTTTGCTAGTCTCGGGCGAACACTACAATGCCGACATCATCTCCATCATTGCTCACTTGTACTGGGAGTCATGGGATTGACTCTGATACCACTGTTACAACTTTCGGATAGAACTCACTCTCAAAAGTTAACTATTAAGGGAAGGGTGCCCAAGAGATTATAAACCTCACACCAAAAGTCTAAACTTTTAATGTAAGATAAGGGACTATAATATATCCATCAGCCACACATACCATCGATCAAGCAGGATGAACTTGGCCACAAGTTAGACATCTTTTACAACCATGCAAAGACTTTCAGAGTTGAAGCCCAGCCCGTTCACCCTAAACTTTAAACTTTAATATTCATAAAAAAAAATTTAAATGTCAAATTAACAAAACATGCATGAAATTAATAATAAGGTGAAAGCTTACCAAGTCAGTACAAATATAAAGGGAGGGATGATCTTTGAGTTTTTCTGAGACAAAACTATTTTGTTCACTATCACTCACTTTCTCCGTCACTTTTCCAATTTTCCTTTGATAACTTGGAAGTAGGTTTGTTATAATTATCAAAAAGTCATTCCAACAAATTAAGTCCTGAAGTAGCACTTAGTTATAGTTGCACGGTCATGAAAGTACTCACAAAAACGTCATCACTATTAAATTTTATCGATATATATATATATATTATTATATTATTTAATACGATTTACAGGGAGTGAGTGTGTAAGTCCCACATTCTCTCATAGGGTCTGCACCCCACTCTCATTTTGTTCGCATCTGTTTGACACAAATAACAAAACAAAATCATATGTATATATATATATAGATAGATAGATGAATTAATTGTATTGAATTAGTTCAAGTGAACCTAATAAAGTTGGCCATAGCCCAAAATTAATTATACAAAACCACAAAATTCAAGGCCTTTCCCTAACAAAAGAAGGAAAGATGCCAGGAAAAATAAAAAAAAAAAATGAAGAAGAAGAAGAAGATAAGCAAGGAAAGAAGCAATGTGCAAGAATTTCATGGACGTTTGGCATATAGTTCAAATCTCCAGAATTTCATGGACGTTTGGCATATAGTTCAAATCTCCTACTTCTTGTTTAATGACATTTTTAAATTTTGATAATTTAAAATTTTAAACTATAAGCGGTTTGAATATAATTTGTCTAACAAATAAAGAGGAAACCAAACAAATAACAAGAAAATGAATAAAAACTCACCAACACCAAGTACTACCGGCGATGCACAACTCTTTAAGTCTTATTTGAGCCAAATATAATTATATGTAATACATTGTCTTGTCGTGGAACAATTTAAATTTCGGATGGTCTTAATTAGATATATAAATCTATGAGTAATTTAAATAATTTTTTACATCTTATGAGATGGGATACTAATTGAAAGAACATAAAAGATATATTATATATATAAAAACATATATTTATTGTTATATATAATTGAAAAAACAATAAACACATGTTAGGAACACAATTAATGCAAACAATAACAAATTAATCACAAAAAATTTGTTCAAAACATAATTAAAGTGGGTGCGCTTGGCCTGCACGTACGTACGTACACAGCATAAGAAACAAAAAAAAAAATCTTGGGATTCGAATTTAATTTCTTTTTAACACATAATGCTGTAAATGAGTATTTTCAATGCTACAAGAATCAAATTAATTAATAATGAAAATGAATTAATAATGTGTGCGTGCAACTAATTAAAGTAATTATCTAATATTTACACAAGCAGAAGCAGAAGAAGAAGAAGCAGTACTGGCAGTGTGCGAGAATTTCATGGTCACTTGCTTTGAACGTAATCATCATAGCTACAGTACTAATTATGTGGGAATTCATACAAATTAACCAAATATATATATAGTTTCAACAAGTTACAATATCTCCTCTCCTCTGTTTTCCAAATCACGTACCAATGTAACAACAGTAAGAACACCACTCCTCTTCTTCATCATCCATCCATCACATTAATGGCGGCCGCCTGGTTTGCTCGCTCTCTCTCTCTGCCCAAACCCATTGCCTCTACTGCATGCAGAAACACACAACAGTCGTAGTATGATGGGAAAACAAATGTTAGCATTGCTACTTTTCAACAATATTGAAGATTCCCAAAAAGCTACGTACAGTACCCTACAAGTTTTTTGGAGTAGAACGAACAAATGCGAAGTGTCGATCGATCGGCTGTAGGATATATATGTCACCAGTGGAAGCAATCTGCCATGAGCACGAAGGTCACAACTGCAACAACAATGGCAGGCAGGAAGCCAGCGCCGGGCCGGCTAACCCCGCTTCTCTTGGGAAACTGTCTAGGGAGCGCGCATTCTTCGCCATTGAAGATCACTTTGGAAGGAAATCCGTCGCCTCCTGCGATGTTGATCCCGTGGGTATGCTTCTTCAAGAATGAAATCACCGATTGCTGCTTCCCGGGGACTCTCGGATCGCTGTCGGGATGAGTCCCGTTCACTTCCCCAACCAGGAAATTCAAGCCCTTCAAGCCCTGGAACAAGATGGTGTTCTTCACGCCAGCCATCTTGGTTCCGTTGAACGAATACACATTCTCGTATCCAGGAAAAGCCGCCTTCATCTGGATGGCGGCGAACCAGTCCTCGAACGGGTCTTCCCGCCAGTTGAAAAGCGTCATTCTCGCGGTCCAGCCGGTCTTGTAATCTGTGTCGACGTGCCAATTGATGCTAACGCCGCAGTTATCGGGGCAAGGCAGCCGTTTCGGAACAGTTCGGTGCTTGATGGCGGCCCAGGCCTTGGCTTTGGCGGTCCGGTTGGCGAAAGGCACGAGCAGAGCCTCCGGCGGCAGCGGCAGAGGGCTGGCGTTTTGATCGCAAGTGGGCGGCTCGTCGTCGCAGCCGCAGGCGCAGGTGTTGCAGGGGACAACGGAGTCGGCGTAGTAAGCCGAGAAGGAGACGCAGCACCTGGATTCCTTCGGCTTGGGCCGGGTTATGTTGCAGGTGACTTGCCAGCTCGCTACGGCCGACGTGGTGGCGGCGATCCCGCTTGGGTCCGGGAACTGGGTCGGATCGACCCGGATGGGCGGACCGCACTTATACTTCGGGTTCAGGACGCCGTTGATATTCCACCGCTGCGGCGGATACAGTGCCGTCCTGTTCATGTCCGGCGGCATTTTGTAAACCGTCAGCTGGAAGATGGACCTCGCATCCGTCTCATTCATGGTGGTCGGCAGAATGCTCCCGTTCCGACAACAATACGGCAGCTTGCCGACCTTATCGTCGTTGGCCAGCTCCTTGGGGAGATCGGCGATGACCGGACGGCGCTGGCAGTTCACGACGGAAGTGAAGTCGAAGTCCTGGTAGTACTGGCCCTGGGCGCCGTAGATGCACTCGGAGGAGTCCTTCTTGTGGGGGAAAGCGCCGCGCATGTCGTAGATGAACTCGCCGCGCATCCATTCCCAGGTGAGGTTCCAGTGGTCGAGGCGGCCAAGGGGGTGGAGGTTGTCGATGGTTACTTGGGCCTGGTAGTTACCGGCGTAGGCTTTGAGGATGTCGTAGGTCATGGAAAGGTCGCCGTACTGCCGGGGCAAGAACTTGGTTTTGGTGACTTTGGCCTTGTATTTCGGGTCCTTGTGGCAGCAGATGTGCATCGTCGTGCCTGAAAGCGCCATGGAACCCGAGATCATAAGAAGCTCAATGTGATGTGGAAATAATTAAAAAGAAGAGAAGATTAAGGTTAATTCTCACTGTGGCGAGTTGGTGCGGGGCACTTGTAGCCGTCGTTAACCAGGCGAATGGTCTTGGGCATGGGATGTCCCTTCTTCAACCCGAACTGCGTTCCCGTCAATCCCACCGTCGCCTGCATCTGAGTGAAGTCTCCTGCCGTATCAATGGCCGTCTTCAAGTCCGTCATCGGGTACCCGGCCAGGATGGTCCCGTTCTTGCCCACAACGGCAGGAAGATCTTCCACGTCCACCGCTGTGGCGCCGTCGGCCGACACCAGAATCTCGTTGTACTGAAACCCCACGTAAACCTTCCACGACTTGAGCTCCTCCCGGCCGGCGTTGAGCACCAGGAGCTGAGATTTGAAGGCCCATCCCTGTGCGGTGGCGTTCTTGACCAGCGGGTACGTCTTTTCCCTAGACGTGAAAGTGTAGGTCACGAAGATCCCGTTGCAGGCGTCTTGCGCGGGAGGGGGAGCCGCGGCCGCATCGGGATCGTCGCCACCACCTCCGCCGCGGCCGCCGCTGCCGGAGCTGAACTCGTAATCCTGGGCGCTACATAACTGAATAATGTAATTGGAGGAACAAAACAGTAGGAGGAGGATATAGGAGGACAACACTTTCCCCGGTATTTTCATACCCGGAAGCGTGTTAATTTCCTGGGTTGCTGCTGTAGGGGAACCAAAATTGTCTGTTTGTGTTCGGTGGGAATGGATTTTCTAGGAAAGTGGATGTGGAGAAGAGGGAGGAGATGGAGGAAGGGAAGGGAAGGGATGGTGCCGTGTGAGAATTTCACACGGCAGCAGGAGAGAGGATTTGGGAGGAAAATGGGGAGACTGTGGAGAAGAAAAACCATCGTCCGGAAGTGGGATTAAAGGCTTATAATAGAAAAGGGGGAATCGACTTTGACAGATTCAGCTCTTCCAATCACTCTGTTCCTCTAGTTTTCCCGACTTTGCAGGGCAAACTAAACAAAACAGCTCCTGCTGATCCTCCTCCTCTTCCTCCTCTTCCATGCCCATGCAGGTTGCCATCAAATGCATGCACATGCAGGTTGCCATCAAACCATTCCCCAAACATGGTCTACAACACCAAAACAAAAGTCAGTCGTCGTACGTGAACAAATAATTAGTAATCATTTGAATTCATTTGACCATCCCACTTTCAAATTCTATTCAAATCCCAAAACAATTAATATTGGTATATATCTATACATATATATATCATTAATATATTCTAAAAAGACTATATATATATATAGATCTTTGATTTTTATGCACCTTTCTCCATCCAGTACAAGGATTAGTGGCCTTCTTTATGGTTGGCTTTGCATGGCCAATTTTCATTTTCATTTTCATGTAAAATATATATGAATAATGGTGGATGTGTGTAGCAGAGGCATGAGTTAATAATGTATGTTGAGCTATTTTAATTATTTTATAGTTTTTTGTCTTTTCTCTTTCTAATATTAAGTAGAGTAATAACAAATTACGTGATTTTGTATAAATTTTTGTCAAGAATGATATGCAAATAGAATTTGATTTTTAAATACACAGTTAAAATGGTGCGTTGCTCTTACATTTTCTCCATTTCACTTCAGCTGAGAAATTTGGGATTCTTTACAAAATACAATAAAAATAAATCCCCAACTAATTATTATTCTAACTTAAAAATAGATTTAGATTTGACCTGAGATGAATAATAAACAACTCTTTCCAACAAAGCGCTACTTAAAACCAACAAATTTATACTTGTATGTGAAACATTCAGTAGTAGCAGAAGCCAGAAGGGTCTATAAATGGCAGTCGCAGTTGGAGTCGGATGCATGTTCATGATGGTGACAGTCGCAGTCCTCTCTCCAAAGGGAGATTTACCTTTACCTTTACCTTCGCTCTGCTTGGAGAGATCACCCTGGTAACCTCCCATCAAATCATCTTGTCTCTCTCAAACTAAGCAAGTAATTGGCCGAAGGCTGAGGACGGACCCGACCCTGTTACCACAAAATGAAAAATTCCATAATTACACAATAATATAACACTTTCTACTAAACATCTTTCATCCCCGGAAAAATATGCCATCCTAGCAGGCTAGCACCATTTTCATTCAACACGGAATGAAAAAGTTCGAAGCTGCACTTGCAGACAACTCTAATCCTCTTGGAGGAGAGAACTGAAACTGATTGTTGCTTAAAGAACTAAAAACTCATGAATAAATCAGGGATGAATTCCTATCCTTCCTTCTCCCTTGACCACAAAATAACTGGATTTGAATTTCTTCTTATAAACAAAAAGTATCAGTCTACAGAGAGTTTCAGTATGAAGTCCATACAGGAAAGGTAAGTAGATATGATTGGAACTAAAAGAAAATTTTGTCGGAAACATTAGACCCGTCAAAACCATGTCAGTGAAAGAGTCGATGTTTCTTTCATTCAGCTTCAGCCACGAGTCCAAACCTGCAAAAATGAAACTGTACATATTACCGAGCTTTCACTCAAACGCTCTTATATTCATTGCAGAAGCCGGAAAGGCGAGCCCACAATGAGCAATGCAGGTAAATCAAATTGTTTGTTTTGGTATCTAGATGACATGAACTCGACATACATAGAATCAAGCAGCAGTGATCTCCTCCAGGCTGCCCATTTCCTCAACAAACTGGGTCTTTGGTTCCAAATCTATGAACTGGTTGGACTTGCTAGCTAAGAGCGATATGCTAACCCTCCCTTCACGTTTGATATAATCAGCAACAGCTTTCATTTCTTCCAGTGAGATGTATATGTATTTTCCTCTATCATCCATGACACCGGATAGCCGCCCTAATAGAAACATTTCCAGCATTTCATTTACCCATGAAAGTACAGCAATTTTTAGTAAAAATATACTTCATATGTAGTCCATCTATCACAAGCAATAACAAAGTTGAAGGACGATTTTACTTATTTTGGCAATAATAGGGGAAATACAAGATAAACATATAGAACCTTTGCATCCATATAATTCAAAGCAGTTTCAACTTAATACATAGATGTCATTTGGCAGAGACTAAGAAGCAACAATAGGGTATTGAGACAACCAAACACAGAGATATAGTGATTTGAAAAAAGAAAAAAAAAATACAGAAACAGCAGGGATACGACAGAAACTAAAATAAAATTTAAAGTTGTCAAAGCAAGAGAGAGAAATCACAATCACGCACGCACAATGGGATCAAACTAAGTGAAGTGTATAAAAGATGAAAACCTAAAGACACTGATACTAGAGGGGGCGATCAAACAGTAACAAAAAAAGAGTGTTTCCAAAGCTATTAAATGAATGTACATAAACAAATATTAAACCGGGACATCTTAGAGGTCATGTGACAGAGCTTTTAGCTTTCTTTTTTATTTTGTATTCAATTTTCGTATTCATTTAAAAATGAAAACTTGAGGCCCTGTTCAGTTGTAGAAAACATTTTCTAGTTTTTAACTCCAATTTTACAATTAACGAGTATAAAGTTGAAAAATTAAAAAATTGAATTTTCTATTTTCTAATGGGAGATTCAATTATTCAATAGAAAATTGGAGTTGAAAAATAGAAAATGCTTTCTATAACTGAACAGGCCCTATCATTTTGAAAAGGGATATATATAAATTAGCTCAAGCAAGAGAGAGAAAAACAAGGGATCTAAACCAAGTGAAATGTATAAAAGATGAAAACCAAAATGTATTAGTGAATGAAGGAGCGATTAAGGAGAGATGGAAGGAGTATTTCACAAAATTATTCAATAATGGTGGGGACGCAAGAGTTAGGTTGGAGAATCTTAGTAACTCCGAAGAGAACGTGAGCTATACATTTTATCGACGCAAAAGTTAAAATGAAATAAGGCAAACATTAAAAAGATGAAAAATCATAAGACAGTGGGACCGGATAATATACCAATAGAAGCATGGAAATGCATGGGAGAAGAGGACATCTCCTGGCTAACAAAATTATTTAACGCGATCCTTAAATCAAAAAAGATGCCAGATGAGTAAAGGAATAGTACTTTGGTTCCTATATACAAGAACAAATGAAATGTTCAAAATTGTGAAAATTATAGAGGAATTAAGTTAATGAGCTATACTATGAAACTTTGGGAGAGAGTAATAAACAAATGTCTCGGGATCAGCAGAAGAACCTGCATATGGTGTTTATAGATCTAGAAAAGACATATGATAGGGTCCCTAGAAAAGTATTATGGAGAGTTTTAGAGAAAAAAGGAGCCCGAATAGCCTATATACAAGCCCTTAAGGATATGTATCACGATGCAGAGAAAAAAGTCAGAACGTGCAGAGGGGATACTGAACCGTTTCAAATTACAATGGGACTGTATCAAGGTTCTGCACTAAATCCATACTTATTTGCTTTAGTAATAGATGAACTCACTAAACACATTCAGACAAAGGTGCCATGGTGTATGCTATTTGCAGATGACATAGTGTTAGTGGATGAAACAAAAGAGAGAGTGAACACTAAGCTTGAATTGTGGAGAAACAATTTAAAATCTAAGGGATTTAAATTAAGTAGAAGGAAAATAGAATATATGGAATATAAATTTAGTAAGAATGCAAGAGTGAAGGATGTTATAATAAAATTGGAAGATCAAATCTTACAAATAAAATACCATTTTTAATATTTGGGATCAATGATTCAAAAAGATGGAGAAATTCATGAGAATGTCACGCATAGAATTAAGACAGGTTGGCTAAAATGAAGAAATGCATCGGGGGTGTTATGTGATGATAAAATCTCATTAAAATTGAAAAGAAAATTTTATAGGACAGCTATAAGACCAATCTTGTTGTATGGTCCAGAATGTTAGGCAATCAAATACCAGTATGAGCAAAAGATGAGGATAATAAGATGGATGTGCGGTCATACAAGAAAAGATAAAATTAGAAATGAAGTTATTCGTAATAAGGTAAGAGTAATGCCAATCAAGGAGAAGATGAGAGAGACTAGACTAAGATGGTTTGGTCATGTGAGAAGGAGACCAAGAGACGCTCATGTGAGGAGAGTTGATGAAATGAAACAATTAGTTAAAACAAGAGGTAGAGGCAAACCCAATGAGACTTTGAAAGAGACATTAAAGTTTGATATGAAGTGTATGGGTCTAAATGAAGATATGACAAAAGACAGAAAGACATGGAAGTCTAGAATGTAGCCAACCTCACATAGTGGGAAAAATGTTGGTTATGTTGTTGTTGTTGTTGTTGTTTTATATGATTTTACTATACATGACAGGAATATATATACATAAAAGGAGAATCACATTCCTAACGGATTGTGATCTCCAAAGAATCGCTAATCAATTAAAAATGGAAACAAAGTGCCAGGTCTCCGATCTGACAAGGGAAATCATCAGCTCCCAAGAGGAGTTGAGAAAATGAATAGAGGGAATTTAGGGGGAAGAAAAGTGTCAGGAAACAGAAAGAGAGAATTCAGATATGAGAGGGAAGAGAGGATGGAGGGAAACTAATTTCCAGTTCAATCATCATGTGGACTTAGGCGTAAATTAGCAGAATTTATACTGATCTATGTCCCAATTCGAGCACCAAAAATGGTTAGCCCTTAGTCCACTTGGCCTTACACCTGTCACGTGCATGCTGTAACATTTCTCCAGCTATGCCAGAAACGCAACTTATTTAAACAAAGTTAAACAGTATCTAGCAAAGCCAAACAGCCCCTGCACCCAGCTAATATCCTACTAACGTAATAATCCCCTCCCCTTAAAGCATTTCTTGTCCTCAAGAAATGTGTAGTAAGCTGGCTGAATTGGGGAATTGCTGGAGAAGATCTGGCAGATATTCCCGTGTGTTGTTGTCCTCATGGAGTGAGGACCACTTAACCAGCACCTAGGTGAGAGGAACACCATATCTGTAGATCACCCTTCTATCCAAGATAGCTGCAGGGGCTGCCTCTTCCATCCCATCTCCTCTCATAGGGGGAACTGTAGGTAGGGATCTTTGTGCTCCAATGACCTTCTTGAGAAGGAAAACATGGAACACAGGATAAATGTGTACTTTTTCTGGCAGTTGCAACTTGCAGGCCACAACACCTATCTTTTCCAATCTAAGGAATGACCCATAGTATTTAGGGTTTAGCTTAGATATGGGTTGGAGGCTTGGGGACTTGAGATGTTGTTGGCTTAGCTTTAGGTAGACGTTTTCCCCAATTGAAAAGTCTTTCTCACTTTTTCTTCGGTCAGCCAATTGCTCCATCCTGTTTTGGGCCTTAGCCAACTCCACTTTCACCATCCTGATTGCGTCTTGTCTCTGTTGCAAATAAGCCTCCATAGCAGCAACTGTAGATTGTCCCTCGATGGCCGATAGCAACCTTGGCTTGTAACCATAAAGAGCCTCAAAGGGAGTCATTTTGATCGAGCTATGGAAACTCGAATTATACCAAAATTAGAGTATTAAAGGCCTTCTTTCCTATTTCCTTTTTCTTTTCTACGGTATAGGTGACTGGCACTTTGGACTTGCCTTCAAGTGCCTTTTCCAGTCTTAAATTTCCTAACAAGGCCCTCATCTTCATCTTCCAAAGGCCAAAATCATTCTTCCCATCAAATTTCTCAGTATCATATCAAGTGGCAGAGGCTATAGAAGCCATTCCCGCAAGTCTAACTATCGCTTACTAATGAATCTTGGCTTTCTTGATGAGTTACCCGTGCTCTAATACCAATTTGTGAAATTGGGAGCACTAAAAATCACTCGTTCTTGCCAATTTACAGTCATACACACACACACATTTAATCCCAAAACAGAAAACACAACAAGAACAGAATTAAAGTAAGAGAAGAAACATGCAAACCACACGAGTACACAAGGATATATCCTGGTTTAGATCATCAATGATGATCTTACATCCAACCTCTTGTCCCGAGAGCCAATCCACTAGAATCTTGAATGAAATCAGTACAAGAATCCCTCTCGCACGAGTACAGTCACAACTAAGATTACAAAGGCTAACTGCTTAAAGACTTTTCTCTCAATTTCACAACACTCGTAAAATGTAGAATGAATGATGCCAAGCGACTGCCCTATGCCTTATATTTATAGGCATTTGGGAGGACAATGCAATTATAAAAAACTACACAATGTCTAATATACCCCTCATATATTAAGTTATCGTTAAACTCAAATTAACTAACTAACAGTGCCGCTTGAATCAATCTGACTTCACTAACTTCTTCTAGGATAGACTCGATGCAAACACATAACAATGCAACATCGTGAACCTTGGAGTAGGTGAGCTTTACTGCCTCCCAAATGTCCTTGACTGTTGTTAGGAACATCACAGTATCGCTGATCTCCGGAACCATGGAGTTCCATAGCCAAGACATCGCTAGGAAATCCTCCTCATCCCATGCTGCAAGCGTGGGATCTCCCTCCTTAGGATCAGTTCCCAAAAGATGGCTTAACTTCCCTTTTCCCTTTAGAAACGTGCATAATAGCTAGGACCACTTCAAGTAGTTCTTACCGTTCAACCGGTAAGCTACTTGAAGGTTCTACAATTCTCCCCCCGAGTCTACACTATCGGTTCCAGCGAGCAGAATTTCTGTTGCACTACTGGAATCGATTGAATCCGGCATAGGGTTATTGGGTAGTACACATAATATCCTATGAAAAAGATTGATGAAGGCCATAATAGTCCCAAAGAATGGTGACTATGATTCTAAGGCTCCGATACCATGTCAAGCAAGACATGGAAAAAAAAACTTTCAATCTTATTCATCCTTTGAGGGAATGGACCTGATTATATACAAGACTTCCTACCAATTTATGAAGTTCCTAAACACAGAATAAGATAGTTTCCAAATTCAGTTTTGAAAACCTGTACAATTTAGGATACAACAAGATATAGAAAGTTACAGCTCTAGAAGATACACACTCTAATTTAGAAAGAAAAGATAATCAAGAAACCAATCAAAATGATCTGATCTTGCCCGAAAATAAGGACAAGATCAGCCTCCCAATCGTTGACAGTTCCTCTCCCTCTTTAATTGCAAATTTCCTCTATTTCATTTACTAGTCTTGCAAGAACTTCTATCCATCTTTTTATCACATGTTCATACCATTTTAATCATGACTCCTGCATTTTATCCTGACTAAGTGTTACTCTAATCTAACTAATATGACCTAGTTTCTTATTTGCCTTTGCTTATATGGCTGCACACCTACCCTAACATTTTCATCTCAATTGTACTCATATTTTGCGCACATTGGGACCTAATTGCCCAACATTCTAAGCTATATGACAAAAATGATCTTCTAGTTGTCCAATAAAACTTTTTTTAGGCTTAAAAGGAATTTTAGGATCGCATAAAATGTTGGGTGCACTTCTCCACTTTAACCATTCTACCTTGATCCTATGAGTAACATCTTTCATAATCTCCCCTTCGGTTGGAACATTTGATCCAAGATATCAAAACAGATCCCTTTTTGGAATAAATTGATTTCCAAGTTTCACAATAACATCATCTACACTTCTATTGTAACTGAACTCACATTTTTCATACTCAGTTTTCTACCTAATTAATTTAAAACCTTTGGATTCCAACGCATGTCTCCACAATTCAAGTTTATTATTCTCGCCTTCTTTTGTCTCATACATCAAAACAATATTGGCACAAATAACATACACCAAAGCATTTCTTCTTAGATGTGCTTTCTGAGTTCATTCATTACAAGAGCTAAGGGATACAAGCCAAATGCAGATTTCAAGAGAGAAATATAGAGAGAGGGTAGAGAAGGAAAGTAGAGATTAAAAAAAAAAATGGTGAAAGGTCTTAGAAAACTGGAACAGTTACTGCTAGAAAACCAGCACAGTAATTCGTGTTAGAGAAAACCAAAATTTAATCTAGTGTCAAATCTCTTGCTAAGAGCTGCAATGACACTTCTTGAAGATAGCTGGAGCCTCCCACTGTGCAAGGGATCCAGCAACTCTATCGCTGGCATTCAACTTAGCTTGGATTAGATCCCATTCCCACATAGTTCGCACTAACTGATGGTAACCAAGTACTTCTCAACCTCATATCTAGATGTCCAATCTAGAATATTGTATATAAGTATTTTCATTATGAATGTTTCAATATTGAAGACAAATCCGTTTGGACTTTTAATTTTTGAATGTCTTTTGGTTGCCTTCTTACTTTCTGAATATCTTTTGGATTTCTTAATTAATGCATAACTTATCCAGTTAACGTATGTCTTAAGCTATGTCTTTTGGATGGCCAAGACTAATGAATTTCCAACTCATTAATTTAAATCATTTTTCCAAGAGAAGGTATAGAGAAAGAGTTTCCCAGAGAGAGGGGGTTGTTTTTGTACTTAATTAACATTGTTAGTAATGAAAGGGGTCTACGGACAAAAAAAAGTATAGGGAAGTTAAATGCTAAAAGTAAACTACATGAGATCTACATTAAAATGGATCAAACCACAAGAGATCTAGGTGGAATTTACCCTATATACATACGGTAGCCAAGGATACAAGTAAAAAGGGACAAAGGATACAAGAAAAATGTGTATAGCAACAAACTATATAAATAGCAGCACACCAAATGTATACATGGATCGAGGAATGCTAGCCACACCTCTTAAACACACTCTTTTTACCACTCTCCCTCTCAGGCTGGCAACTCACCATCACTGGTGTTATTTTTATCTTCTAAATGTTTTAATGATTAGACTTTCTACCAAAAATAAGCCCAGTGATGGTGAGGTCTCAGCATGAGAAGGAGAGTGGTAAAAATTAAGAGGGTGTGGCTAGCATTCCTCATACACCACATGCAAAGCTTTCTCTACATATGGTCTATTTTGGGTGTGGATTGAAAACCCAAAGCTTTTGATTCACACAATCTTAGTTTGCAGATTCACAACAACAAAAACAACATATCCAGCCTTTATCCCACTATGTGAGGTCGGCTACATAAATTCTAGACTTCCATGTATAAATATTTTGTTCCAAGCACCTTTGATTTTGAATTATTTTAGCAAGAAAATTAAAGAACAGATATTTTTGAGAGAGCAATTTCGGGATTGGTTGATTGAAAAAAAAAACGCACACACACACACACGGACCCAAAGTGATACCACAGCTTTCTTAACAAAGATTAAGCAGAATAATAATAGCCTGAGATGTTTTACAGAAGAAAACTTTTAGCAATCATCAACAAAGAATCAGGATAAAGATGAATATGAAGTCAACAATAGGAGTAGATGTGAAAGTATTAAAAAGGACAACCAGGCCCAACATAAAGGTAGATTAAGTTATCCATGCTTTGACATAGAATCCAACTGTAAATAAGTTGGAATGGGGATTAGCATGGAGTGCCATTGACCAGCTGCAACAAGCAGTGTCAGTTAATTGAAAAAGATGAATGCAGAGCAAGAAAATGAAAACCATAACATACCAGCATCTTCCAACAAGGTGATTCGATTGATACAATCCTGCATCAAGCAAAAGTTACATTGCATTGCGTGAACAAGGAGTGATTTCAAAACCTAAAACCACAAAGGCCAACTTGAGCACACATGCATAACTAGATAAACGTAACAGTTGCATAGAATCTTGCTAGCAATTTCCGCGCCCCCCCCCCCCCACACACACACACAAACAAAGAATGTACTTTAAAAGTAAAAAAACATACAATCAGAAGGAGGTCTGGCAAACAATTCTATTGAAGATACTTGATGGAAGCATAAACTTAACAATCAGAACTCCTTACAGCAGTTATTGATTTGTTTACATAGCATAAAATCATTCAATAAATCTACTATTGGTGATAAACAAGCACCCGGAGGGGGTGAAGGCAAAGTTATAGTTATGATTATTATAACAAACCTGTGTTCTTAGCTTGAATTCCGCAGCAAGATCTTCCAATGGAATGTATTTGTGCTCCTGCAGTAACATAACATATAATATATTAAAAACCACTAAAAAGCACAAAACTACTAGTTTTGAGTTGCATAATGATTGATTACTGATTACTAGAAATAGTTCCTGTGCCAACACAAAGGCACCCTTAAGAAAACCTTTCATATCCATTTCTTTGTTTTCTTTATGAGCTAGACACATTCATGTATACATACATATGCAAAGCAGTTGACTCCAAGACGAACTTATAGAATTATTCAGACTAAAAGAAGACAGATTTAAGATGCTTTTGATTCAGGGATTTATCTGATTGAAAACGGTTGCATGCATCTTGGCAAGCCTTAATTCTCAAAGGGACAGGTGAAAATCACTAGGAATAAAAGACACCTTAATGTATTCTACAAAATCAGAAAGCAAGTTCTGGCTTCCATCTTGGATTTCATTTACAGTTGTGCCTTCAGCATCAACAGAAAATTCCCCTTTCCACTTTTCAAATTCTAAAGCAGCAGCCTCTTCCTCCTTGGCCTTTCGTGCCATGGCTTCTTCTTCCTGCATAAACCATGCCCGTTTTGCATCAATGGGGTACAACAATGTGTAAATTTGATGTCCACAATAATGTTGGAGATCAACCAACTACCAACCAGCTGATGTTCTAGTGCTTCACGCTCTTCATCTTTCCTCCTTCGCATTTCAGCATAACGATCTTGTTTTGTATGCCTTGACTCCCTTGCAGCCTCTTGAGCCTTCAAGATAAACCATCTGAATATTAGTGTAGAAAACTGATAATGCTCCAATAGCCATAATAAGCAGGGTGAAAAAAAGGACAAAAGGATCAACCATGAGATCAATGGTTATAGTAAACATCTTAATATAGTTCATGAGATGATGTGCTATAATTAAAGAGTATATCTCCTTTTCTAAAGGTTCAGAATATTGTGAATTGTGAAACATTTTAATAATAGCCATAACAACATTTTATGATGGACACGGTAAGAAACATAATTGAAAATGAAAAAAGTCACAGGAAGAAGAAGATATATAAGAAAAATATAGCGCTGCACCTGTCTTTGTGCTTCCCGTTCTTGCCGTTTCTTTTCCTTTTTCCTTGATGCTTTAGCAGCATAATACTCTCCTTCAACAGCTTCATCATCACTATCGTCAATATTTTCTGCAACCCAAATTTTTAATGCAAAATTTATGCCATTCATTTCGTACCAATATTTTGCCAGACAAAGAAAAAGGTCCCAGGATTCCAGTTTATAAGAATGCTATAAAGAGCACATTCTACTTTCCATTGCTTCAAGTAAAATCCATCAAAGACCATGAAAATGGAATGGATCTGATCCATACAGGAAGAGCAGAGGAGAAAAAGTAAACTAAAGTTATCCAGAAATCTCAATGTTCCACAGAGATATACTTAATTAGTAAAAAGGAAGATCACCTCAGGCACCAAAAGAACAAGGGCTCCATAGCAACTGATTCAACTAGTGAAATGGCATTTGTAAGATTTCCAAGATCTACATGCTATTTTTTCAGGATATTATACATGAAAAATATGGGTGATCATGGCACCCTTGCCTGATCTCCTTAATCCAAAAGAATTAGTATTCCAATTATTTTGTTTGTGTTGAATTGTTAACCACTATCAGATCTAAAAGTTTAAGCTATTAGATAGAAGGTTAAATTTATCTTTTAAACTATTATTTTGCTTTCAACACACCCTCTCACGTCTGACCAAGCTTCACTTATAACTAGTCCAACAACATGCAACAATTTAAATATTGGGTTGGTGGTGAGGTTTGAACTCAAGACCTATGCATACTCTAATACCATGTTGAATTGTTAACCACCGTCTAATTTAAAAGTTTAAGCTATTATACAAAGGGCTAAATTTATCCTTTAAACTATTATTTTACTCTCAACATTTTGGAACAAAACACTATTAATTAGGATTGAATTCCAATTCTTATGTTTGAAACCAAGATGGAAATGGAATTACATAAGTAATTTGACAATATTACCCTTAACAATTCAACTAAAGTAAAAAAAACTAATATACAATTGATTTGTTAGTGAATGTCATGTACTAACGTGTAAGGAGGAGGCAACTATAATTAAATATAGTAGAAGGAAAAAGTAGTATATGCTATAAGTATGTTGTAATAGGTTGTACCAAGTTTGTTGCTGTATCAACAACTAGTACATTCCCAAATGCATGTAAGGGGTTACCCGCACATGGGAGAGGTTAGGATCAGCTATAAATATCGTTGACTTCCTTCCACAGATGATTATGAAATTTCCCAAGAGAATTCTGAATTTCTCTCTCTCCTTGTTCTCTCTAACTCTGCATTCTTCTCTTCCAAATTCTCTCTTGATTTCTCTCTCCCTTTCTCTCTTAGTCCATCTATTGATCGAGACTAGCATCAGATCCTTAGGAAGCTGACATTCTGGTATCAAAGCAATGCTCTTGGGTGTCGATCAGATACTGAAGTGGGAGTATAGAAGATGATTTCAGGTAAGAAGTTGCAAAGATGTTCAAACTAAATTCACCAAGATGGCACAACTATTCTCCATTCATGCCATGGAGCCTATAGGGGATAGTATAGAACAAGAAGGGGAGGTAGCAATTATTGTGAGTGGCCACTCTCATGTCCAAAGAAAGGTACAAAAGACTGACTCTCTTAATATACTTTTAGTTAAGTATAAGGACCTCTTCATGGAGCCCAACTCCCTACCACCCAAGAGACCTTTTGATCACCCTATTAATCTGAAACCAAATTCTAAACCTATCAATGTAAGGTCCTAACGTTACCCACCAAGACAGAAAACTGAAATTGAAAGACTCATTAAAGACATGTTGCACAAATCCATTATCCAACCAAGTACCAACCCTTTTGCCTCACCTGTATTACTTGTCAAAAAGAAAGGTGGGTTATGGAGGTTTTGTGTTGACTATCGTCAACTAAACTCCATAACCATCAAGGACAAGTTTCCAATACCCATTGTGGAAGACCTGCTTGATGAGCATAAGTGTGCAACTGTCTTTACCAAATTAGACCTTAGGTCAAGCTGTCACCAGATCCAAATGAAGCCTAAAGACATTCACAAAATAGCCTTCAAAACCCACCAAGGGCACTATGAATTCTTAGTCATGCGCTTTGGCCTCACCAATACCCCAACTACTTTTTAGGCGTTGATGAATCGAATTTTTGAACCATATTTGCGCCAATTTATCTTAGTGTTTTTTTATGATATTCTAATCTATAGCCCATCCTTTGCTAAACATCTTGACCGCCTAAAAACCACTTTTAAGGTCCTTAGGCTCAATCAATTGTATATCAAGGAGTCAAAATGTGCCTTTGCACAAGAACAAGTGGAGTACTTGGGCCACATTATATCTAAAGCAAGGGTGAGTACTGATCCTAGCAAAGTGGAAGCTATGTTAAGGTGGCCAAGGCCTCAAAATGTCAAGGGACTTAGGGGATTCTAGGGATTAATTGGCTATTACCGCCAATTTGTTAAAAATTATGGCATTATTAGCCGGCTCCTAATAGAATTATTGAAGAAAGATGGGTTCCATTGGGGTCAAGAGGGGGGGGGGAGGCTTTTTGCAAACTCAAGGAGGCTATGAGTAAGTTTCCCACATTAGGATTACCAAACTTCAATAAACCATTCATACTTGAGACGGATGCGAGTGCTAGTGGAATTAGGGCTACGTTAGTTCAAGAGGGCAGACCTTTGGCTTTTCTTAGCCAAGCATTAGCCCCTAAACACCTGGGATTGAGCATATACAAAAATGAGCTATTGGCCATGTTTATGGCGGAGAACAAATGGCAACATTATTTGGAAGGAGGTAAGTTTGTGATTAAAACGGACCATGAAAGTTTGAAATTTTTGTTGCAACAAAGGTTGCACACTCAATTACAACAGAAGAGGATGACAAAACTAATGGGATTGGATTACACCATACAGTATTGGAAAGGCAAGGAAAACCTCACAGCAGATGTCCTATTCAGGTGTTTTGAAGAGGGTAGTTCGGCTGCAATAACCATGGTAGTTCTAGATTTGTGCCAAGAAATTGTTTCAAGCTATGAAGCAGATGGGAAAACTAAGGAACTTCTGCAAGAATTGGTGGTAAATCCTACCTTAAGACCAGGGTATACACTGACCAATGGCTTGATCAAATACCAAGGGAGGCTAGTCATAAGGGATGATGACGGGCTTAGGAGAAAGGTAATAGAAGCCTTACATAATTCACCCCTTGGGGGACATTCAAGTCAGGCAGCTCTTCCAGTGGCCAAGGCTAAAGAAGAATGTCATGGTGTTTGTGTTAGGGTGTGATACTTGCAGGAGGTGCAAGTCAAAGAATGTAGCATGCCCAGGGCTACTACAGCCTTTGGAAATTTCAAGAGGACCTTGGGAAAGCATATCCATGGATTTCATTGAAAGGCTTCCAAAATTAGAAGGGAAAGATTGCATCATGGTGATAGTGGATAGATTCACCAAATATGGCCATTTCATTGGATTAACCCATCCTTACACTGCCCAGGAAATAGCTAAGGTATTTTTGGATCACATAGTGAAATTGCATGGGGTACCTAAGGCTGTAGTCTCAACAGAGAGAAAATTTTTACTAGCTTACTGTGGAAGGAGTTGATGTGGTTATTAGGGGTCAAGCTCAACATGTCCACCGCCTACCACCCTGAATCTAACGGCCAAACAGAAAGAGTTAATCAGTGTTTAGAAATGTATCTGAGGTGTTCTTGCTTCCTACAGCCCAAGTCTTGGCACAAATGGCTGGCCACGGCTCAATGGGGCTGGCCACGGCTCAATGGTACAATTCCACCCACCACAGCTCTATAAAGAGATCTCCTTTTGAAGCTCTCTATGACTACAAACCTCCCTTGCTACCATCCTTGGGAGACTGTTCAACAGTGCCAGCCCTATATGCCTACCTACAGCAAAGGCAATAGGCCTTACAAATACTCAAAACACAGTTGGCGAACTCCAAGAATAGAATTAAGCAGTTTGCAGACAAAAGGAGGAGTGAAAGGAAGTTTCAAGTGGGAGAAGTGGTGTACTTGAAGCTGCAATCAGGACATTTAAGGGCCCTACTCCAAAAGCCTAGCTCAAAGTTACACCCAAAGTACTATTGGCCATTTCCCATTACTACCTAGGTGGGAAATGTGGCCTACAGGCTGCAACTACCTAAGGGCTCCAACATCCATCCGGTGTTTCCCATTTCATTTCTCAAGAAGTCAGTAGGAGCACAACCAGTGAGTTCAATCCTACCTACATTTTCCACTGCTAGAGACAGTGTAAGAGAACCTACAGCTATCATAGATAGAAGGATAATCTACAAGCAAGGGGCTCCCATCAATCAAGTCCTCGTCCAATGGTTTGACCTTCACCCAGATAATAATACCTGAGAGTACCTTCCAGATCTCCTCAAACAATTTCCTCGAGTGGCAAGCCTCCTCAACATTTCTTCAAGACAAGAAAACTTTAAATTGGGAGGGGGGGGTGTAAAAGCAGTATATGCTGTAAGTATGCTACTATAATGGGTTGTACCAAGTTTGTTGCTGCATCAGCAGTTGGTACAATTTCAACCAACTTTTATCAAAATTCTAATCCCAGAGTTTGAGAGTAAATGGAATTCCAATTCCTACATTTTTTTTATTCCAAATGCAGGAATTTATTAAAACTCTGGAATTTGAATTCCAATTCCAGAGTTTTTAAGCTTTCCAAACAGGCATCAGACAAAGAACTCCAAAGAGAGAAAATTTGACATGGCCCTCTTGCAAATGCTACTAATTCCAATTCCACAGTTTTTAAGCTTTCCAAATAGACATCAGCCAAAGAACTCCAAAGAGAGAAAATTCGACACGGCCCTTTTGCAAATGCTACTACAATAAGAAATTCCGCTGAAACTGGATTGCAAGTAGCAAACATAAGCCCAAATGCCTTGGTCCAAGAATCTACAACACTTCTGGTCACAGCTTAACATGCAACATGCCTGGGGCAAAAGCATTAACTTACCTCACAACACACCTCTCTCTACATCAATTAGAAAAAATGGTCAAAAGCATGAACTTACCACCTTTTGAGAACATGGAACTATGGAATCAACACATATAGGCAAGTAAACTACCTCCAGATATTACAAGTGCATCTTACTCTTAAGGCATTGATTTCTTGGATTACTAATAACTTTTCTTCATTAGCCTGAATACTCAAACACATATCTATACAAAATAGAAAAACAAAGCAGCATGTACATTAATCTTCGGAAGAATGTACTGACCTGGGGCTGAAGAGGTGCTGGCAGTGGCAGCAGCAGCAGGCCTCCTCCGCATCCTACGAGCGCCAGTCGCACGCACCACAGTTTCCCTCTGCCGAGCCTGCTATTTGCGTACCAATCATTACAAATCTCCCAAGTTTACCAAAAGTTACCAAATGAATTCAAATATAAGTCAATCTAAGTCATTTATAATCTCAAATATGTAAAACCAATGCTCATAGCTTATCATCACCAACTACAATCGAAGCGCCCAAGGTTGCAGAGGCATCAGAGAGAGAGAGAGAGAGAGAGAGAGAGAGACCTGAACATCCTCTTCAATACGATCTGGTGATTGAGAGGCCTGACGACGTTTCCATAGATACAGCGGAATCAACGCCACAACGAGAATCATAGAAAGAATTGCGACGAAGAGCTCCTCCATCTTTTAGTTGACTGCTTCAAAATAATGTTTCGGGACGGAGATCAAAAGGGCGGCTTGTTAAATTAGGGTTAGCGTTTAGATAGTGAAAATATAGGGTTGAATTGGGGTCGAGATGTGACCGGAGAACGAAACTAAAAGGAGTAACCGGCGGTACTGATCTGAGGGGGCAAAGACCGATGAGAAATCAACCAGGTCACGGTTAGAAGATGGCTCCCCCAGAAACACGACGTCATTTAACGGTCTTCACTTCTTGGTTAAATTTGTAAATTCACCCTGCCCCGTTTCCACAGAATTTTTTGGTAAAAATATCGGTCTTCTTTAATAAATAGAGAATATCACCATTTTTGGGCACTTTGTTTTGTAGTTATTCCCTTTGAAAAATGATGCCGCAAAAAATTTTTAGTATAAATTTTATAAATTATTCATGAAGTTTTGCTTAAACTAAACTGATTTTTTCTATATTTTAAAAAAATACGCATCTTTCATAAATTATATAAATATATATATCACTTATTTTTTGTCATTAGTACCCATAAGTTAATTTTTTTCAAATTTTCAAAATACCCTTTCTTGATTGTAATCATAGAAAAAAATTAAACAAAAATTACAAGTGACCAATAATAACAAAATCACTATAGATCATTGACTACACATCATTGATGACATGCAAACATTTTGGGTTCATACCGTCAAACCTAGACAATTTTTAAGGTTTGAAGACTTGAATCCATCAAGTTCAAAAAAAATCTTAAAACCCATCTTCAAAATATGGCTTTGAAGATGAGAGAGATAATAATTGATACAACACTATTATGTCTCATTTTTATCATCAAATCCCATTGATTGTGGCCAATAGGTTTTTGGTAACAGCTCATCACACTAAAAACCCAACCTTACGCAATGGAATCAAAAATTCTTGGTGTTTCAATGGAGAAAAATTTTTTAGTATCACTAAACTCGCAACAAAAGTAAAATGAGCAATAGAGTTAAGAAAGATGAAAATATGTTCCACTTATCACAAACCATTAAAAACAAGAAATAAAATGAGAGTAAACATCACAAAATGCAAGTCAAAGAAAAAGAGAAAATGCAGAGTGCATGTGTGTGTGAGAGAAAAAGAGAGAGAGAGAAAAAAAACATAGAAGGAGAGAAAGAGAGAGGAAATTGTTCATATAGAAGAATAAAATGGTTAATTTTAATATTTTACTAACTATAAGGGAAGGTAAGGGTTATTTTTAAGGGGCGTTTGTTAATCAAGATATGGGGCAGAAAAATCAAGATATGGCATGCATCCCGAACTTTTATCCTTTCCAACGTGTTTGTTAAACTAATCTGGCAATTCTTAAAAAAAGCATTAATGACCTCTTATCTTGATCTTTCAAGATATGCTTATCTCTCTCCCCCTCAAGATAAGCATATCTTAGTCTTTATAGATAAGAAAAAAAAGACATTTGTGTCCTCTAGTACATTATAAAAACTTTAACAAACAGATTGATAAAAATCTTAGAATACTTTCCAGCCTTATCTTGATCATTCCATATCTTGATCTGGAATGCATTCCAACCTTATCTTGATGTCTTTTATCTTGCTCATTTTAACAAACGTCACCTTAAAATATAAGAATGGTAAATGTAATTTAAACAGATATATGAATGGTTTTTGAAGTTTATCCAAATTTTTAAGAAAAATTCAATGCGGCATACCTAAAATTTGGCAAAAAGGCAATAATTACCTTTATGTCTTAAAATGACAAAGACATCCTTTATATTATTGTAAATTAATTATTTTACCTTTCATTTTAAACTTTTTTTTTCCTCTTTACAACCTTTCTTGTTGCAATTCTTGAAAACTTCAACAATGATGGAAACAAATAGTTGCAAGTGTTTTGACATCTCTCTCTTCGTCAATAGACCTATCATTTAATTCAATTTTAAACGTCAATGGTAACATTTACAATGTTGCCTAATCAAAATCCCATGATTCCCTCTATGTCAGGTCATTGCCAAAATGCTTATTCAAGTCTTTGATCTCTTATTTTCCCAAGTTGAACCAACTCTCTCTTTCTCTCTCCACCTTATTGATAAGGTTAAATTTGCGAAGAGCACCACAACAAGAAGGTTTTTGATCGATGCCTGGACCCTCGCAACATTAATGAAATGGGACAAAATGACAAGATGAAAACTTCTTGGCTAAAGGATGCAATCATTCTGCTAGACCAAGCTGAAAAGAAATGTTAGTTTTATTAATGGAAAATGACTTGGGCAATTTTTAACAACGAGAGTGAGACAACATAGCTAGTTAAGAAAGAGATCCTAATCTAGGAAATAGCTGGCAATTGTCTTTTTGGTTAATTTGCTCATTCAAGAATATGACAGACAAGACAAATGTTAATTATGCAAGCAAGCAAGCAAATGAAAGGGATGGCATGAGACTTGGGACACCATCGTTGCTTTTTTATTTAAACAGTATTTGTTAAAATGAGTAAGATAAGAAAATATCAAGATAAAGTTTGAATACTTTCTGAACCAAAATATGAAATAATCAAGATAAAATTGAAATGTATTCTAAGATTTCTATCAGACTATTTGTTAAATTTTTTGAAATCCATTGAGAGTTATATTTTTTTTTCTATATATTTGTTAAATGCATATAATAATCATCGAGATAAGGGTTTTTTTTTTACAAAAATATCTCTATTACCAAATTCATTCAAAATTGTATGTTAACATCAATAATAAATTTATGATTAAATAGTGTTTCATGATTAATGTGAATTGTCAAAAATTAAAAATTAAAAATAATATTTTATTTTTTAAATCCATATTCAAAAATAGATTCTAAAAAGACTCAGAAAGTAAAAATAATTATTGGTGGAATTACATTAATTTCACTTACACTTAGATAATTAAAAATTACCAAAACATATTTTCATAATAGATAATAAAATATAAAATTGAATAAAATAATTTAAAAAATAGTGAAAGAAATTTGTATTAAATAATAAAAAATATATATAGAGAGAAAATTTTAAATTTTAAAAGTATATTAAATGTCATTAATTATCTTACAAAGAACATATAAATAATTTAGTCTTATCTGTAAAATATTAAATAAATTTATTTAGAAAGGAGTCACAGATAAAAGGTCACGTAAAATTTTTTTTGAAGAATATCAAATAAATTTAATAAATATATTAAAAAAATAAACATTCAAAATACTTATCATATGTAATATGTTTCACCCTATATCTTAATTAACAAATTTTACGGATGTTCGAAAATATCCTAGTGATGACATGGGCGGAAAAACTTTCCAAAAAGAAGAAACACAGATGTCATGATCTCATTGTGGGAGCGATATGCAATGCAATAACGCCCCATTCCATTACCATTTGGAGGATAAAATGCTCATTCTCCAAGTGCGCGTCATATTCATATGATCATATCGACTTTGTGAGGAAATAACTAATTAATTAGAAGCCAGAGTTGTTAGGAAGAGGCTATAGCTATCAAATAAAAAAATAAAATAAAATAAAACTCTTGATAAGGGGTTTCGGTTTTTGTAGCAATAAGGGTGTCTCCACTCTTGATCTGGTTTCCTGCTGTGCCTTCCTCCTGCGCTGGTTATGATGGCTCTTCGTTTTGCTTTATATATCTGTCTATCAATTATTGGCGTCTTTGTCCCAGTTGTTTTGTCGGCCCTCTGCCCCAATTCAATTGCTGAGGAAAATAAGTAGCGACCCCAGCCAAGGAACCAAATGGAAGAGAGCTTCAGTTCAGAAGCAAAGACACAAAAGCTAGGCCATGCATAGCGGCATCTGATTTGAATTGTTACCTACTCATTAGACTATCAGTAAATAATTCTTCGCCTTCTTCTAGTGAGACCCTTAACCAATGCAAGCGTCGATCCGTTGATAAATTCAAGCTTTCCAAACAACTAATTCTTGCCACAAAAAAGCTTTCAGAGAACACAAAATTAAGAAGAGTAATGCTACTCATCTCTAATAGAGGTGATAACGTAGCAGCAACTAGCAAAACTCAAATGAATTAAAGTGTTTACTTGAGCAAGATAAAAAGAGTGTTTAACAAATTTTATTTTTTATATTTTAAAATATACAATGCCAACAATATAGTCCACGTAAAGTGATACATTACTGTTATTCACCTTAACTAGTGATAATAACATTATTTAATTAAAAAAAAGAAGAAAGAAAACCCCATTGAGACAGATATTAAAAAAAAAACACGCGCACACACACAAAAGACAAAACCAAACGCTGCCATCATTATTCACAATCACACCACAAAAGTCAAAGGTCTGCCCAGAAAATACACAGGAAGAAGGGAGCACCCCACTACCCCCCCCCCCCTCAGCCATTTCTCTCTCTTCCTTTGGATAGACATCATTCTTCTCATTTAGAAGGGCCTCAAGCATCAACGGCCGCAGTGTTATCGGCAGAGGCCAGGATCAGCTCAGGGTGGATGTTCCCGACGAATGTTCCGTCCAGAGCGTTCGGAAGCCCCAGTGCCTTCAGCGCCAGGTGAGCCGCCTTCTGCCCTGATACCATCATCGCCCCAAATGTTGGCCCCTGCAAATCACCCCCACAAATCATATGTATTTTTATATATAGATTAATGCAAACCTAAATTGAGATCACTTTAGGAGAGAGAGGGATTCACTTAATCACTATTTCCAAGTAATTGCGACTTAAAAAGGTAGTATATATGGTGACCTTTTGCCAGAAACATCCTATGTTTAATTGACTTTATCGATCTCAGCAAAATTCACTGTCCTAATGCTCAGATGGCCTCTTATCTAGTGAATGAAACATCACATAGATCTTTACAGAAAGATGACATATTTCTAGGGGAAGACAACTGTACCATTCTCGGGGCTCCATCAATCTCTGCAACTTCCATGCCGGTGACGATCATCCCCGGCACAATCTCCCTCGTCAGCCCCACGATCGCGTCCTCGGCGGTGTTCATGTCCAGGGCCTTCATCCCCGGCACGCTCTCGATCATCCCGATGCTCTTCAGCCGCTTCACCCCGGTAGCGCCAAACGGCCCGTCGTGCCCGCATGAGCTCACCACCACCTTCGCCTCCATGATATTGGGGTCCATGCACGACTGCGTGTTGTGGTTCATCGACACCAACGCCCAGTTCGTGACCACGCCACTTACTCTCCCGCCCTTCACGATCAGGTCCTCGGCGGCGACGGCGTTGAAGAGCTTCACGTTCGGTCTGGCCAGCAGCTTGCTTAAGATGGTGGACGTGAACAGCGCCGCGTGATTGATGACCACGTAGTTGTCCTGCTCGTCGTACTCGATGCCGAGCTCGTCGAGAAAGTGGTGCGCAGGTTTGCGAACCACCATGGCGGAGAAGAGCTGACCGCCGAGCCACGCGCCGCCTCCGGGGCTTACCGATTGCTCAATGATCGCCACCTGCTCGACAAATTGCCGCTTAGAATAAAACAAAGCAGAAAAGGCAAAGTAAACATGCGTTAATTTCACTCACATAAAAACTTGTACCTGTACGGAGGGATTCTTGCTGAGCTCGTAGGCACAGGAGAGCCCAGCAGAGCCGGCGCCGACGATGACGACGTCCGTGTCAGCGTGGACGATCATATCCATCATGTACCGGCGGGTCATCTCCCGGGAAACGATGGATTCTTTGATGGGCTGAAACTTGAACGACCTGAGATTGTAAGGCGGAGAGGATGCCGCCGAGGCGGAGATGGAGTGGTTTTGCAGGTCAGACTTGAGGGGTTGGAGGCGAGAAGGGGTTGAAATGGGGATGCCATAGAAGGAGGAGGTCTGGTCCAAGAGAGAGGTCTTGGAGGAGAGAGATGAAGTGAGGGCTGTAGCGGCGGCCGCCATTGAAGAAGAAGGAGAGAGCAGCTGCTGGGTTTTGGGTCAAGAAGAAGGGGTTTATGAGTCTGAATTGAGTCCAGTAGTGGAGGTGACATATATAGAGAAAATATGATCTACAAGGTTGAACAAAAGGAAAATATTTTTACCAGCGAAAGTGATAGCTCCCTTGGGGATGGGGAGGTGAAGAAGTTTGTTCTGGAAAGGTCAGTCGGTATTGGAATCTTATTATTACTTTCATTTTTTATAGTTTAATCTTAATGGTATTAATTAAAGTTACGTGCTCAGGAGGTTTTTGTGGACATGAATTTTATTTATTTAATTTATTTTAAAAATATAAATTATAATTTATATTTAAATATTTATTTAAAGATAAATAATTTTATCAAAAATTTTATTCTACGGGGATGTGGCAAGTAAATTATTTTAAGATAATAAATATTTTTAGACGGCGTTTATTAATTAAGATATAGACAAGAAAATGTGAAATATGGAAAGTATTCTGGATATTTGGTCTTTTCAACGTATTTGTTAAACGTATCTAGTGATCATTAGAAAAGAAGTCACGTGACTTCTTATTTTAATTTTTCAATATATGCTTATCTTTCTTCCTTCAAGATAAACATATTTTGGTGTTTATAGATAAGAAAAAAATCACGTTTGTGTCTTCTAGTGTATTTTAAAAAATTTAACAAATAGTTTGATAAAAATCTTGAAATATTTTTCCAACCTTATATTGACTACCTTATATTTTAGTTCGAAAAACATTCAGACTTAATCTTGATACTTTTTTATCATACTCATTTTAACAAACACTATCTTAGGAGCGTTTGTTAATGAAGAAATTGAGTGAAAAAATCAAGATATGAAATGTATCTCGAATTTTTATTTTTTCAATATGTTTGTTAAGTTTATCTAACCATTCTTAAAAAAAATTATCTTATGACATTTTATCTTAATTTTTCAAGATATGTATATTTCTTATTCCCTTTAAGATAAGTATATCTTAGTTTCTACCTATATGGAAAAAATTACACTTATGTCCTCTAATACATTTTAAAGAATCTAATAAACTATTTGATACAAATTTTACAATATTTTTTAATCTTATTTTGATCATTTCATATATTAATTTAAAAATTATTTTAAATTTATCTTAATATTTTCTTTTTATTTTGTTTATTTCAACCAACGTTATCTTAATATATATATATATATATATCTTGTCATTTGGTGGGAATGGACACGTGTTGAGATGATAGGATTTGAAGGGCCGAAAATGTCTCATGACGCATCCTGATTGTCTTCTTCTGCCACAAGTGGGAAGCACGCATGCATTTATCACCTCTTTAACCATGAAAACGGTTGGGAGACGTGATTTTGATGTTGTCAAATCGTTTTTGATTTGACATCTCGAAATGTTTTTTTTTTTTGAGATTATTTTTATAATTTATAAAATGTTTTGATAGTGTTTCGTAAATTATAAAAAATGACTAAAAACACAATCCCAATGATATATAATGATCGATAACAAACTGTTAAGACTCAAAATATATTGAGTCGCTCTACAGGGCCCGACGGCCCTACAGAGCGGCTTACAGATAGGAGGCAAAATGACGATTTTACCCTCGCCCGCTTTACAAATTTGCAAAGCAGGCCACTGCCCCCCTCGTTCTGCGCCTCACCTATCTGCCATGGCCGTCGATCGAGTCTTTGCCGCGCCTCCCAGCAGTCGCCCGGCCTTGCCTCCACCGCCTCGCCGCGCCTCACCGCCTCTCCTCGCTTCGCCGACAGTCGCTGCATCGACTGTCGGCGAGGCGAGGCGGCGGAGGCGAGGCCGGACGACTGCAGGGAGGCGCACGGAGACTCGATCGGCGGCCATGGCAGATAGGTGAGGCGCAGAGCAGGGGGGGAGAGAGAATCATGGGAGGGAGAGGGGGAGAGCAGGTCGTGGGGGTAAAATGGTATTTTTGCCCCCTTTCGGTAAGCCCGTCGGTAAACCCGTCGGGCTGTCTAACATTACTCATATATATTATATATAGCACATATATATATTTATATATATATTTATGCATAATCAAACTGCAAAACGAAGAGAAAAGAACAAATTATATATGAAGATTATCGTTGTGTGATTTTTTATCGCTTGTGTTTTTAATTTTGATAAAAAAATAATAATTATAATTATACGTAAAGGTTTTATCTCACTGCATTAGATGAAAAATTGAACTCATAATTTATTAATATGAAACTTAATTTATTACGATTCAATTATTTTATTTATATTTTAAAAATAATATATATATATATATATATTTGTATGTGTGAGGGTTGACAGAGAAAGATTAATTGGTAAGTAGAGGCTGCTCCTACGTGTTTTGGACGGACAGAACAAAAGAGGGAGAAGACGGAAGGCACTGAAAACAAGCAAAGAGAGAAGGGCTGCCACTTCTATTTTTTTCACCCCCAATTTCAATTTCAATTTCAATCCCAACTGCTGAAGAGACTTTTCTTCTTTTCAATCCCATCAATCACTTTTTAATAATTAATTAATTTTTAAATAATAAAATAATAATTATACATAAAATATTATATAAAAATTAACTATACGTTAAAACTATATTTCATAATATTAATTATACATGTATTATAAAAATAAAATTGTGTATTAACTTTAATATGTTATATTTTTATTTAAAATCACCTAAATAACTATTTTTTATAGTTTTCTCTATTAAAAATTATATTTATAAAAAAATCTTATATTTTTTTAATTTACACTTTATCTCGTTTTTTTATTTTTTTATTTTTTTAAAAAAATATCATTTTTTCATTTTAATTTTCATGCAACTTAGATTTCAAGTGGAGTGTGGCTGTGTAGAATTTCATTGCGGGTGGAAGGAGAAATAAAATTTAAATTTATATTTTTGTTTTTGTACTTTCATGTTTTTTTATGTGATTATTCAAATTTTTTGTTGTTTCGATTATATTTCTGAATTTGATTTTTAAGTTAATTTAATATCATATATATTGATATTTTTTTTGTCATATGACAAGTTGAACTTTCATTATTTTGATTACTTCCATAGATTTACATTTTTTAATCAAATTAATCTTATACTTTTATATAAAAAAATAAAACGAGATGATAAAATACACATCATACTCTATTCACGTTAAATTAACTCAAAAATATAGATTTAATGATATAATCATAATAATAAAAAGTTCAACTTGCCATATAAAAAAAAGCCAGATAATAAAAAGTTTGGATTATGATATAAAAAAAGATTAAAATATAAAAATTAAATTAATTTAAAAATATAAATAAGATGTATAGTTAAAATAATAAAAATTTAAAATAATTACGCTAAAAGAACGTAAAAGGAAATAGTAAAAATTGAGCTTTCGCCAATAATAAATGCCGTGGAGATAATGCCCACCCGCACCATGCGCGCAGCATAGCAGCTAAAGATGATTCTGACCGGAACCCCAACGATTAGGAAAAAGGAAAGGCTGGCAAGTTTTAAATTAATGACCTTATCTTGATCCCTCAGTGGCAGTGAGGACACGTAACGTTTTGATTGCCAAAAACTTAGCATTAGGAAGATGGATCGTGGAACTTGGAAGAAATGTAATTTAAATAACAGCAATGCCATTTATCGTTTTAAGAATAATAATAATTAAAATATAATAAATATTCTCATTTTTAGATAATAATATTTATTATTTTATTTTAATTTTAGTTATAAAATATTTTTTAATTAATGATAAGTATATTGTATTTTATAATATGTTATCAATTAATAAAAATCACTTATAATTGAAAATAATATGTAATAAATAAATTGCGTCCCAAGATAATGTGGTTTTATTGCTTATTAACTGTTACCCTAGTTAATACCTTTAAATGAATAATGTGACATTTTTTTATTAGATAAAAATGTTTGTCTAATGTTTTATGGTTTGTTGACCGTACTAGCCCAATCGGGTTCAGCTCGATGGAGACCCAAGATCTCTATCGATCTTTTGACTCGATCTCGACCCCATGCCTATCAACAATGATCATCATCATCGCTGTACTTGCAATAATCTCGTGCCCGTTATAAGTTCCATCGGCATTTAATGTAGTATTAAATGAAGGTTCCATCGACACTACACCTCCATCAAAGAGTACACTGAAGGCCAACTTATATGTCAAGAAATTCCCTTTTTCTCTCTATATAAACCAACTTGTTCACATGGTAAGTTATGTTCAACCTTACCAAATTTGAAACTTGTTAAAAGTGAATTTGCAATCTTACAAAATTATTAGGCTCTCTAGAAAATTGCTCAACCTCCTCTCTCTCATTTTGTCTAAAAAATAAGTGGGTCTTCCCATAAAGTTGGGAAGCTTTTGTATCAATTAGTACCGTCTAAGTTTGACTTCTCTAATTTTTTTCAAACATATCCATCGCTCTAACATTTCCAACCTAGTTCAAGTGGGGTTTGTGTCGAGTATTTGACGTAATGACTCTATTTTCAGTTGATTTGGCTAATTATTTCCACGTGCCCTTCTTTCCCTTTTCATTTTGTAGTATCTTGTTCTAGGTAACAAATTTCTATCTCAACGAGCACAAAAAACTTCAACATTCTTCTCACAATTGTGTTTGTAGGTAGTCTTGAAGTAGAGAAAGTAGCTAGCCAACATAAGTATCAAGCAAAATTTGGGGCAAGCCATTGGGCAAGAATATTTTGACAATCTTTTTAAAGTCCCCCTTCAACTTCAACTTCAAGTTTCTCCTAGTCTGTAATTTGATCGTTTTCTTGACCTTCATCTTCTTAATTTAATACTGACTCTAACCATTTAATGCGATCTTTCCCTACTTAGTCTATTATTAAATCATTTGAAGAATTGTTGTTTTGTAGACTCACAATATCTTAGTGATAACCCTAACCAATTCCTTTCTTTGTTCCGATACTTCTTGAGAGGGTAGAGTCAGTGAAGTAAAAACACTACTTTCGTTTTTTATGAGTTTTTCTTTGTTTAATATACAAATATAGGTCATATAAGTTGAATGAGGACACCTTAGAAAACCTTGGAAAAAGTTCGGAGGGAACTATAAACTTATAAGGGTCTTCATTGGACATTGGACGTCTGAGTAAGGCTGATACATGGTTTTTCAATGAGAAAGGGTTAGTCATTCGAGGGTTCTACTTCAAACACTTGAGTTAGGCTAAAATAAGGATATGATTCTTCTTATAGAGTTTCAGAGGTTCGAGTGGCATTCCTCAAACTCTTGAGAAAACTTGAATTAGGGAAATGATTACTAAAAAGATTAAGACAACTAAGGGTCTTTGTTTGGTTGCTTGAGTGTAACGCCATGTTCTTTTGGCCTTTTTGTGGAAAAATTAAATATCAACCCCATATATTTTTTCTCATGAGGTAATTTCTACAAAACTTCTATTTCACCCCTAGTTTAGTAATTTAGCAAAATTTTATGATATTTGTAAAAATTTCATAATGTTATTTGAAACATAGTATAGCTAACCCTAAATTTTTGCAATGTGAAATAACATAAATTTAACCATCAAAATAAAATTATTGCATGCATTAATCAGTCTAGTCTCTCGTGAGAAGTTTATAGATTTGACTACAAAACCCAAGGAAAAATTCAAATCTTTTGTTTTTCGATATTCTTTTTCTCTTTCAATGCGTTGAGACCATCTCTTGACATGCTTGAATATATATAATTAGATGATGAACTACTTAGTGACACCTAAAAAATATAGCTTTTCGTGCATATGATTTAATATATGATATGCATTCACTATCTACACCAAATTCTAATGGATGCGCCATTTATTATTTATTAAGTGAACTCACGTTATTTTGTTTAGGGTAAAACATCAATCAGCCTCTTAAAAACACAATATGTTTTTTTGTTTATTTGTCAAAAGCATCATAATAGGTAATAAAACTATATGTGCATGCACAATGATAAATTGGGTTTTAATACAATAAATATAAATTTTATATTGCATAAATTTTTAGACTATAGTATAATTTATGCCAAATAAACTCATATGCAATAAAATATAAATTGCAAAGTTTTGGTGTAATTTGAGCCAAAATTGAAGTCATATGCATTATAAATTAAAAATATTGGGTCTGATTGCATTAACTAAACCTTTCGGGGTAAAAGTATCACTTGGAGAAGTTCATAAACTTTTTGAAAATTACATCCGCCTCTCCCAAGGTTTTTGGAAATCATGTCACTCCTCTGCTTTCTTCTCTGACAACTAGGTGTGTTTAAAAGAACTGCTAAATCGTAAAAATCAACTGCACCACACCATATCCCACGAATATTTTTAGGAGAACTTGTTGAGATGGTTATGGTTTGAGAAATCTACAAACCGTACAATTCGTAATTTGATAAAAATAATTTTGATTTTTAACTAAACCGCCGAACTATTAAGAGTCTAACAATATGGAAATTAAAAAAATAAAATCCTAAAGCGTAAACAATTTTTTCTATCCACAGCCCTCATTGACACTCTCTACCTCTCATATTCTCATTTTAGCTTTTTCACTAAAAACCTAATCTTTCATTTCTCCCTATCAACACTCTCTATCTCTCATCCTCATTTCTCTAAAGCTTTCATTCATCTTTCCCAAATATTTCTTATTTTACTTTAAATTGCATGACTTTAATTGATTATGCTTGATGTCTGAACTTTAGTAATTAGTAGTAAGTTAATTATGCTTGGTGTTTGAACTTTAATAGTTATGGCATGTTTTAGAAATATGTTTAAATTTGTTTTTTGATTTTTGATTAAGTTGTAGTTTGTTTAAACTATTCGCTAGTATAGTTTCTCCTTTTTATTTCCATGTAAAAAAGTTAATTTTGAAGTAAAAAACTCAAAATATGTTAAAATAATCAACTAAAAAATCTTTAAGGCCAATTTGTTAATCTATCAAGCCCAATATAAATCTCACTCGAACAAATAGAGAAAATTGCACCGTATTTTGTGGTGTGATCTGGTGCGGTTTATGGAGACCAAATTAGATCGCGTGATTTGGAGTAATAAAAAAACTATACATATGATTTGATGTATTGAAAATGGCTTAGACTGGCCGAACTGCATTGTGAACACTCTTACTGGCAACCACCCTCATTTTCAGCCACAACATGAAACCACTGCTGTAATATCTCAAAATAATTGAAAATGATAATATTAATATAATTACAAAAATAATAAATGAAATTAAAATTAATTAAATCAATTAATTTGATTAAACGTGTGTGTTGTGCTCGTGTGCGTGGAAGCTAAGGAATGGCCAGTGGCCATGTTTTTCAAAGAAGAGTAGATGAGAGACAGGGGGAGGAGCAGAGAGTGAGAGAATGAGAGCCGGTGAGAGAGTTGGGAAAATGGGAGGGGGGTTTAGCCGAGTGATGAGAGAAGCTGCTAGAGAGAGAGAGAGAGAGAGCTCGCGGGAAAGAGAGAAGGAGAGACCGAGAGAGGGAGAGAGAGGGAGGTGGCGGCCATGGCAGCGACGTGGCAGCAGCCGATGAGGGGCGACGTGAAGCAGTGGCGGTCGAGGAGGTGGCTGGCGACAGCTTGAGGAGTTCGGCCGCGGCTGGTGGCCGCGAGCTGGTGTGCTGTTGCAGGAAGAAGAAGGAGCAGCAGTCGCGCGGAAGAAGAAGAAGGAAGGAGAAGAAGAAAGGAAGAAGAGAAAGAGGAAGAAAAAGAAGAAAAGAAAGAAGAAAAGAAGAAGAAAAAGAAAAGGAAGGGAGAAGAAAAAGCTGGGTGCGCAGGAGTAGGGGCGCGGGAAGGAGGAGAAGAAGAAGAAGAAAAGGAGAGAAAAAAGAAGAAAGGGAAAAAAAGAAAAATAAGAAAAAATAATAAGATTTTTGGGATTTTTTGGCATGGGAAGTGATCAGGTACGTGGGTAAAAATTAGTAGAAGCATTATGTGTTTAAATTATAATTTTTATACGATTAAAATTAATTAATTTGAGTTCCAGTTGTGTTATTTGCCAGAAAATGATTTAATTTGCATCGGGAGCTCGAGTGAGGTCGGAATCAGCTGGTTTCAGGCAAGTTCTCGACCCTCATCTCCTGATCTTTAATTCCCGTAAGAAACTCTATGATTTTTCGTATTTTATACCCTCCCTTCGTCTGTTTCAGACCATTTATTAATTATAGAATTTTGAGTCGTTTGATTTAAATTTAATTTATTAAGCTGGTTTCGATGATTTTATTAGCGCGATTTAATTTAAAATAAATATGAAACTCATTGAGATTTTACTATGGTGCGCTTACGAGGGATTTTAGACAGTTAAATTATTTATATTACACGGTAGATTTATTTAATTAAAACCGCGATTTTATTTATTGCCAACGAACGTTCTACTTCGCAGCGAATGTGCAAGAAAAGTAAGAAACGATCGTGTAAAGGCAAGCTCCCAACCTTCTCTTCCTGATCTTTAATTACTGTAAAAGACCTCGTGATTTCCTGTATTTTATCACATCCCTTACTCTAATTCGGTACCTAACCTTATTTGTTAAATTATTATTAATTTGTTTTAATTTAAATTAAATCCGAGGCTTTTATAATTTTATTTGTTGAGTGCCTACGGGGGTTTGTACCACCTCCATTCCCTTCGAAATGATGTTGAACCCAGTTTGGGGAACTAGGTTCCTAGTTGTGCGGGTTTTATTTACGATTTTTCTCGGATTTACTTATGATTTGGTTAGAGCTATTGAGCAGTGGGGTAGGGGTCGATTGTTTGGTGACGTTGGGGTAGACTATTGTATGGCCTTAAAGTGGACCGTCAGGTAGATGCTCCTAGTCATTGATCGTTGACCGTTGCCGGGCACTGCTGACTAGCTCTACCGGTATGTGATTTACTGCATGAGTAGATGCATTGTATTACTGTCCATGTTTTGATATGCACATGGGTATGGGATGCATGTTGGGATATTCATTTATTGAGTATGCTTGGACACGGACATTCTAGCTTGGTTAGGTTGCATCCAGCGCGGGCATATGCATGGCGTGTGGTTTACTATGTGGGCAGAGTATGGTCTGATGCCTAGATGTATGGGCGCTAATGTATCACGTTGATGCTCACTACGTCATTGCATTCTTATGTGCATTGCATGGCTACTGGTAGTTATTAGTTCTCGGATGAGAGTACTGTTTCGAGGGAGCCAATGGCTCGGTTGTTGGGAGTACCGACAGGGACGGGCAACGAGAGTACCGGCCCGGGATTGCGCGCGCAGGTTTGTGGAGATATTTGTTGCCTTTCAGGGCAGCGGCAGGTTGGTATGGGACTTGGGTGCCATGAGTCTTGTGTGGGCCCCAAGGACCGATATGTGCTTTTATTACACTCTACTATTGTGTTGTAGCGTCTCATGGTTTGTGTGTACTTGGAGGTTTATTTTGGGGAGAGTTTTCTGATTATGTTCAACCTTCAGCCTTTCTTTTCTTTATGCTTGCTAAGTCTCTCGACTCACTTTGCTTTCCATCATTCCAGGTAGTGCCAGCGAGGGTTCGAGCAAGGGAGTCAGCGTCTAACGACCGAGTCAGTATGGTGTATAGGCAATCCCGTCAACCTCTGATGGTTGTATAGGGTCTATTCCTTTATTTCTTACTGTGCCAAGTCATACCTCGTGTCTTGTGTGTGTCGGCACAGGAGTCTGTATTCTTTTATTTATCTTGTGACCGTTGTGCTAGCGGGGTACCCATAGTTCATGCATGTGTTTAGCTTCGCTTCCGTTGTTCTTATTTTCGTGTATGCATGTCAGGGTGGTTCTTGTCTTGTGTCTCATTATTTTTCTCCTTCCGTAAGTGCTCTCGTTTGGGTAATCCGGGTGGTTGGGGATATCCGGGCGGGGGTGCTTACAACTGTCGAGCACCAAAAAATGCTCTCTGCCATGCGCTGACCATTGTTACCACCACCTGCCACTAGAAAAGATTCCAAAAAACAATCTTTGGTAGTGCCCTTTCATTTCTCTGGCGAACTAGGTTGTCGTACTGGTTTTTTCGGTAGCTCGAAATCTCTCGTATTCTCTACTTTTTCCTCTTATTTTTCTCATATCTTTACTCTTGCTCACGACTTCAAAACTAGGTGAATTAGACTATTTATAGGTGAAAACGGGTGACCTATTCAATGCACGTAGCATTGCCGGTCACTTCCATTATCGTCGGTTGCCATCTAACAATGTTTGGTCCTTTCATCAGTCATGTGCATTGTGTCTCACCACCCCTGGATTCCATCATGGTGTGTGTGTGTGTGTGTTTTTTTTTGTGTGCGTGCGTGCACATTTTTTAGTAGAGTTTTGGCTTCAATATCTTTTTTTGTTTGTGATAATAAATTTTTGTCAAGAGCACCAATACAATTTTGTTTCCTTCTATCTAATAGCGTTGTAAGAGAGATTGATTTGACTCACAATCGTTTTCTTGTAGTGTTGGCACAAAATAACTTATCAAAGTTGTTCATCATGTTATAGTTCAATTTTTTTTTCCCTACAATCTTTCAAACTTGATTATTTTTTATCTAGCAATTGGTAGTGAAATTTAGTTGTACCTTTGTGTTATTGGTTGTGCTTATCTTGACACCTATCTTTTGATTCGTTGAAATTCAAATCTGTTTGAATTTGATTTGGGTTCAAAATAGCCTATCCAACCAATTTCAAACACGAATAACTCTTAATTTATTCACCTAATTTTCTTCAACTCAGGTCCCACGAATCCATTATGACCTCATCTACAATGCTCAGGACTAGGTTCAACCCAATTTGATTTCATTTGTTCTAATTTTATGTTCAAAGTTGGCTCTATAACTTAATGAAAAGTTGACTTGTCTTTTGAAACTTTTAGCTATCTTCACTTAGACCCAACTTTCTTGAAGTTGTGTTTGGATTTTTGTGGTCTTACTCCTATCTTGATACTCTGCTAAATTATTGGTGAGCCCTCCCCCTTCTGGGTTTAATTCAAATTCTAAAAAAATCGTTAATCAACTAATTTTTTTGAATGAACAAAAATTTTAACTTATCAATTAGAATGTTTGATTAAAAAAAAATTACTATTGTTGTGTTTTGAGAAATATCCCCGATGTCACTTGAGCTTAATTATTGCACAACACATACCTTTATCATTAAGTAACGGCAATTAATTTTGTTAAAATCTCTAGATGTCCCTATTAATTACACAAAAATAAAAAAATAAAGATAAAATGCTTGTGTGCCTTCAAAAAATAAAAATAATGGCCAAAACCCATAATTGCCAAAAAGTCATTGTTGGGTTGCGACCATTATTAGTGTTGTGTGCACTGATATTAGATTTGGATGACATATAGCGAGCTTGTTTTAATGTATTAATTATGTTTTTGTATAAATATATAAAAGACAAGGTTTTCTTTATTCATATTTTTTCCAATTAATTATATAAATGAGTCATAAGATTTTTTTTGTGAGAATCTTATTCTCAAGATGTTGAGACTGTGTGATAGAATTTTCTGGTAACAGAATATCTTAAACTATTTATAGTCCTTAGAGTCTTTGAATGGGGACTTCGATTAATCGAGTATGAACTAGTACAAGAGTTACTATCTCGTTCGGTATGGGGATACCAATATGAGGATGGTGTGTCACGCACCATATGACATGAGATGTCACTAGTAGACCTGTTGGTGGTTGTTGGGGAACAATCAGTCGAATGTGATGCTGATGACTGACCACATGGCCTAGTAGATAATGGTCATGTCATCAGGTTACAATGGTATGTTAATCCTTAGATTTGAATCGGCATGGTTGTTTTGTGTATTAGTGCGTGAGATTTGCTAATGAATTGAACCATCCAATTCTAAGATGGAAACATTCATCTATGTGGTTTCGTATTGCTGGTATATGGAGACAGGTGTTGAGAATAGGATTCGTCGCCTTTGTCGGTATTTGATGGGGTAAACGTCTTATGTGATCTACTATTGATATGATAGGATAGTCCCTGGCCAGGGCAGATTGAAAGTCAGGGAATGTGTTTATGAGGTGTTATCTAGGCACATTAATAAGGTCTGACATATGATTACTGAGTTTGTCACTCCATGGCTTTCGTTTAATCGGGACGTTAGGTGATGGAAGGATTATAACACACGATAATCATCAACTGTAAACTTCATTGCCACCTATATTGTTCTGAATTGTTGCTAGGTGCTATTTAGGAACTCTCGGAATGTCGTCGGGATTTGAAAAAATTTCGATGATGGGTCAAAAGGTTGATTGATATAGAAAGAGGTTTCGATGTTATCTGATTCCTAACTGGTAGTGAACCTATAAAGTCATACACCATATGGTATTGTTGTAACACCCCATTTTCTCCGAGCGTGTTATAACTTAGGACAATTGTGGGATATTATTTGTTTTTCTATAAACTACGACTAATCATATCATTGCTCTTACCCATCCTAAATTTCCAAACATTTATCTCAAAAGAGAATCAACATAAATATTGAATGCGGAAGCTAAAATCGAACCTCAACATACCTCAAACACTAATAATATTACATGATTGTCTCAACATAATTAATAATACAAGATTATCTTAACAAAAGTCTTCCAAACATAACTTGTAACATGATATAAGTTTTTCAATATGGCTTTAAACAAAACATAAGTTTCTCAACATGACTTCGAACATAACATAACTGGTACATATTAGAATCCTCATGCGGAAACTAAATGCAGAAAATAACTTCGTAAAGTCTTGCATCTTTATATTTCGTCCACTTCTATGTCTTCGCTGCAAACCTCATCTGGAACGTTTGAATGTTCCAGGGGCAAAGCCCACATTAGATGATGAATTATCTAAGTAAGAGTACATCATAATGCATATGTATGAATGCAATGCACATAACATCATAACTCTCATGTTTGGGTCGACTGCACCTTAAGATTACTCGTCATTTTTCCAATCTCTCTGCCATATCGGGGTGTATGGGTGCACCCTTGGCAAAGCAACAGTGCCAGTACCTAATCCCAAACCCATGCAACGTATGACCGTAAATCTCATCATACTCATATGCATACTTTGTCATCAATACATGTAAATGCAATTCACATGACATGTTCACATCAAAACATGACAACATGATGAAAATATTTACATAAAATCAAGTTTTGGTGGAACCACTTACAAGCCATTTTCATAAACTAAATTCTGTTGAATAGTACCACTTACCTTGAAAAAGACAATTTTGCCCCTAGCGTGATTTTGCTTCAAAATTCGTGTCAAACTTTCAATTGTACTTAATTATGAATCTTGACGTATTCCTGACATCATAATTACTTAAGAAAATCAAATTCTTAATTTTTTTCTAATTTTTCTAATTTCTCCAATTTTCTCCTATTATTTCCTCAAGATTATGAATTAAATACTTTCTCATAAAATTTTCTCAATTTATCTTCACAATAATTCCTAAAACAATATTCCCAAGCCCTAGAAATTTTCTCATAATTTTTAAAATCCATATTCTATTTATTTCTTATTTTCTCTTTTATTTTCAAGCACCTATTACCTCCAAAATCCATAATAAATACTAATCATGTATTTTCTCTTTCAATTTCACTATCAAAAATTCTAAAATATCATTCTAACATTTTCAAAATTTTTTAAAGAAAATTTTGAAAATAACTTACCTTCTCGTGGAGTGATTCGGTATTCTTCTATATTGTGATGAAGTCTCGATTTGCGTATCCAACGCTTCTTGCCACAAATTTGCACGAACTACTAAACTCAAGCTATAGGATTTGAAATTTTTCTCTATATTCTTTCTTTCTCTTTCTTAAATCTCTCTCTTACTCTCAAATCCTTATTTCTTACAATATTTCTCTTTCTAATTCAAGTCCTCAAACCTTTCAAGTTTTCTCTATTTATAGAGGTTGAATTAAATTTAGTTTAATTGTAGTGATCCACTATCTTTTATTATTTTATCATTTTTTTATTTAATTTTCTACTAAATTTCACTCATAATCTTTAATTATTTGTCCATACACTACTTTATCTTCCATATTTCTCCATTAATTCACCCATTATCTTTGATATTTTGGCCACACTCTACTTTTTCTCCCACATTTCTCCATTAATTCATCCTTTATCTTTGATTATTTGTCCACACCATATTTTGTCTCCCACATTTCTCCATTAATTCACACATTATCTTTAATTATTTATTCACACCATATTTTGTCTCCCACATTCTCCATTAATTCACCCATTAACTTTGATTATTTATTCACACTATATTTTGTCTCCCACATTCTCCATTAATTCACCCATTATCTTTGATTATTATTCTTTTTACTTTAATTATTTTTCAACTAAATCCTATTTTGAATGGACTATTCTTTCATTTAGTCCATAAATTTAAGCCCACTTTCTTAACTCTAAGCCCATTTACTTAACCTTTCATTTCTCAACCTAACCCATTAACTCTAAACCCATTAGCATTTTTTTTTAATTTAGCCCACTAATTTTAAGCTCATTTACTTAACATTTTATTTTTCAAGTTAGCACACTAACTCTAAGCCTATTAGTTTTCTCATTTATAATCTCTAATGGATGTCAAAAAAAATATTTTAAATACAAAAATTAATTACTATTATTTCTAAAATACTAGGATATTACAGTTGTATTTGGTATCGACATCGTGTGCTCAAAATGTCTCAGGAATTGATTGATCAAATGTTGACCATTGGCCCCTTGCCAATAGTGTATGGTTGAAATGCATAGTGTATAGTAATAATGTATAGTGTGAAATCAACTATTGATTGCACAATAAGAGGTGGCGATCGAAATTGCACAGTGCATAGTGCATAGTAAACTTACATAATAACCTCTCAATTATTTAGTGAATAATTGAGGGGGGAAGACTAAATAATTGAGGGGGGAGGGGCTGTACAGATTTCAAAGAAAAATTGAATTGGGGGAGGGGAAGAAAAATAAAGTAGAAATTGTATTATATAAAAGGGGTATAGCCCTCTGCCTCATTTGTTCTCTCTCTCTTTTTCTCTCTTCTTTCTTACGTACATAGTTCTTCTTTTCTTCTTCTTCTTTTTGCTTCATCTGAATAATCAACAAAAATTATACATGTAATTGCTACACGTATAATTTTGAGACACGAACACTGGTGATACGTAGATCCTCTATATCTAACACGAAAAAAAAGTGATCGAAATGATACCCTATTGCATACTAGGTGTGAATTGAGTTGGACCGCCACATCTTGAGATGGACTCTATTTTAACATAGAAATTGATTCTGTATTCCATCTCTTCATCGAGCATCAGATATACATTTATTTATGTATTCAATTGTTAAATATTCGTGTTTTTTAAATATTTAAATTATATATAACGTGTATATTATATTTTACTTCGTGTATTTAATACAAGATAAAAATTTTATTTTTACTTATACTACCATACTAGTAATTCCCTTTAACCATAAATCAAAAACCCAAATGCCCATCGCATCTAGAATAATCTAGATCAATGGCTCATTTTTCTTTGGACTTATTATGACTTTAGGAAGGGTAGAGAAAATTAAATAAATGATGATTGTCGAAAACTCGTTTATACACCTGCAGCACTGTTGGCTTTGGCATGTGCCTTTTGGCAAGTTAAAGATTAGAGGGACGTTAACGCAGGGGAGGTGAGTGACATTTTTAAAAATATAAAAGTAATTTGTATAATTTTTCCTAACCTCAATCTTGTTTGGTGAAATTTCCCTTTATTAAAGCATATATACAAACATGAAAGACTTATTCAATTACAGAAAATGTTTTCTTTCTAATTTTAATTTTTTTATTAAATAATTAAATCTCTTATTCAAAAATAGAAAACTCAATTTTTTAAATTCTTGACTTTATACTATGAAGTAGAAAATATTCTCTTTTAAATTTTTAAAAAATAAATACTATAAATTTTTAAAACATAAAATATTAAGATATTTATTTATACAATTAGAGTTAAAAATTAGAAAACATTTTCTCTAGTGGTTAAAATGTCAAAGGAATGGTATTAATTTTGAATATATTTTTTCTCTAGTGGTTAAAATGTCATCCATCTGTGTAGTTCTTGGTTTAGAGGCTACTCTTGACTTAGAGATTGAGCAGATGAATATAAAAATTACCATTTTTCATAGTGATATTGAAAAATAAAGAATAGATTAAAACAAAGAGGATTATGTATGCAAATTGAAGAAAAGTGAACAAAGAGATTATGGGATGAATTTCTCTTTATTGATTTTCCATGAATGAGAAATTATAATATATATAGGCTAGACCTTACCCTCCTTTTAGGAAACAAATCAGAAAAGGCAACTAACCTAAAATCCTAAGCTACAAATCCATAAATTAAATATGAAATTAAAACAAATTACAAGAGAAAGTTGACCAAATTGAATCCCATATAATCGAGATTTTATTTTAACTTTCCAGCAAAAAGTATTTATGGCTTAAAACAAACACCAAGAGAATGATAGAAGAAGTTTGAATCATTTATGGAGGAGTAAAGCTATAAGAAGATTATTTTTTATCCTTGTGTGTTTGCACATAAATTCTTTGATAATTTTATTATACTTTTGCTCTATGTTGATAACATGCTGATTCTTGGCAAGGATAAACTAAAGAAGTAGTTAAATAAATCTTTTGCCATAAAAGACTTAAAGGACCAACAAAGCAAATCCTTGGTATGAGAATTGATTGAGACAAAAAAACCAAAAAGTACTTTTTTGTCATAAGAAAAACACATTGAATTCACAGATTTAATATGGATAAGACTAAAGAAGTTAACTCTTCTCTTGCCACTCATTTTAAGTTGAGTATCAAACAAAGTCTCTCAATAGATGAAGAGAAAAAGGAAATGTAGAGAGTTCCTTATGTCTTAGCAATCGGAAGTTTAATGCATGCTATAGTATGTACAAGGTCAGATATAATTCATGTAGTTAGTATTGTTAGTCATTTTCTTTCAAACCTTGGAAAAATGCATTGGAATGTAGTGAAATAGATTATGAGATATCTTGAGGCATGTCTAGAATATAACTCAATTTTGGCATTGAAAAATCAATGTTAGTCAGCTACATAGATGCAAATATGATTGTAGACATTGATTCTAGTAGATTCAGGGGCTCGTGCCTGCCCCACTAAATAGTAATATATATATATATATAAGCTTATGTAGCCTAGCCCCAACTAAACATTAATATATATATATATATATAGCCCACCACTTGCTCCCTCAATTGTCGCTTCGATGTGGCCGCCAAACCTCTCTTTTCATCTAACTACATGATTACATTACATCTCTTCAACTAACAATTCAACCTCAAGACTGCTGGTCCGTTCCTTTACACAGTTACCGCATGAAATGTCTCTTCAACAGTTCAACCAAGAAGTGATGATGATAGAGAGAAAATTTGGTGGGCCGCTTGAAATATCTCTTTCTCCCTTCCACCCTCTCTTCTCTCTCTCTTGTGAGCTGATCTTGCCTTCTTCGAGAATAGAAGCACTTTCCTTCTTTGACAAAGGGGGTTGTCGGCTCGGCAGTCTCACGGTGACTATGAGATCCTTGTTGTTGCTCTGCCTTCTAGTCCTCCTCTGCAATGAAATCAAAGCCCCATAAAACTTACTGGTCCACAAGGATGGTTCTACTTCTCCACGTAAGCAACATTTATTCGTATTCTTGGCGAAGGCTAAGCCTTGAATTCAACATTTATTCATGTTTGGTTCAATTTTTTGTATGTGTTCTTAAGATTGTTCTCCATCTTGTTTTTAATAATATACTAAATTATTTGTTCTGTCTAGAATAAATTGTCTTATACTTCTTATTTTTTTGGGGATTGCATAAAAACTCTTATAATTTAAAAATATTTTTAGAGAGCCCTATATATGTATATATATTTTTGTTCGAACACTCTTTTCATTTTTAATGAACTTAAGTAAACTCTAATAAAGTTAAATTAAATTTAATTAAAAATAAAGAATACAAAAATAATAAAAAATAAAAATTAGTTTAAATCTAATAAACTCTTTCCTACTCTTTTGGATTTTTGAATTGTTTTTCACTTGTTGTGTTATTGATGGATTGTTATTTTTTGTTTTCGATTTTTAGAATTTACAAATGAAAGGTCAATCCCCTCCCAAGAAAAGTAGGAACTTGTATTCATTTTTTTTAAAGATAGATCAATCTAGTGAAACTGCAACTGTTGATAGATTGATTGAGACACAACCTTTAATTCTTACTGAGCAAATTCCTTCAATTCCATCTCCAAAAATTGAACATCATTTGTCCTCAAGATGTGAATTGCAACCATTTACAACCTTTGAACGAGATCTAAGAAAAAGAAAACAATTATATAAACATCCTGTTAATCTATGTGATGAGATTAGAGTGGCATATCTAAAAGTTGGGCCTTATCAACCAAAACTTGTGGACTATTCGAGGACAAAAGGAAAATCTCAAGCTCATCGTTTTTAGAAAAAATGGTTTAGTCAGTTTCCTTGGTTGGAGTATTCGCTTACTATGGATAAGGCCTATTATATATTTCTATTGTTTTCTTTTTCAGATTTGTGGTAATTCGTCCAATAGTTCGGCATTGGTCACTACTAGATATAACAAATGGAAGAGGGTTAATGATCTATCAAAATGTATTTTTTTTACTCATTTTGGTTTATCAAATCATAATATGTGTGAGAGAAGAGCGAAAGATTTAACGAAACCATCTCAACATATTGATAAGGTGATGCATACTGTGACGAGAGAAGAAGTTAAGAGACGTCAGTTGCATGTGAAGACTTCATTTCAAAGTGTTCGATGGCTAGCATTTCAAGGTTGTGCCTTCAAAGGTTATGATGAATCTCCATCTTCATTGAATCATGGGAATTCTATTGAAATGGTACAATTTGTAGTAGAATCAAATCCAAAAATTGATAATCTTGTATTGCAAAATGCTCCACAAATGCTCAATACATTGCTCCAAGTATTCAAAGAGAGATGTTGCACATTATGGCTAGTAGAGTAAGAAAGATGATTTGAGAAGAAGTTGGAGACAAATGCTTTTGTATTTTTGTTGATAAAGTGTAAGATGCATCTAACTGAGAGCAAATGGTAATAATCTTAAGGTTTGTGAATTGTTGGGGTATTTTGGCAGAACGCTTGTTTCATATCAAAAGCGTCAGTAATACCACATCAACGAATCTAAAAAAATAAGATATCTGATATTCTTACTCAACACGAGTTTTAGGTATAAAAAAATGAGAGGACAAGGGTATGATGGTGCTAGTAACATGCGTGGCGCTTGCAATGGACTTTGGCATTATTTCTTAGAGATTGTCCATGTAATATCCTAGTTTCTTTGGAAATAATAGTAATTAATTTTTGTATTTAAAATATTTTTTGACATCCATTAGAGATTATAAATGAGAAAACTAATAGGCTTAGAGTTAGTGGGCTAACTTGAAAAATGAAATGTTAAGTAAATGAGCTTAAAATTAGTGGGCTAAATTGAAAAAAAATGGGCTTAGAGTTAATGGGCTAAGTTGAGAAATGAAAGATTAAGTAAATGGGCTTAGAGTTAAGAAAGTGGGCTTAAGTTTATGGACTAAATGAAAGAATGGTCCATTCAAAATAGGATTTAGTTGAAAAATAATTAAAATAATAATAATAATAATAATAATCAAGGATAATGGGTGACTTAATTGAGAATGTGGGAGATAAAATATAGTGTGAATAAATAATCAAAGTTAATGGGTGAATTAATGGAGAATGTGGGAGACAAAATATAGTGTGAATAAATAATCAAAGTTAATGGGTGAATTAATGGAGAATGTGGGAGACAAAATATGGTGTGAATAAATAATCAAAGATAAAGGATGAATTAATGGAGAAATGTGGGAGAAAAGTAGAATGTGGCCAAAATATCAAAGATAATGGGTGAATTAATGGAGAAATGTGGAAGATAAAGTAGTGTATGGACAAAAAATTAAAGATTATGAGTGAGATTTAGTGGAAAATTAAATAAAAAAATGATAAAATAATAAAAGATAGTGGATCACTACAATTAAACTAAATTTAATTCAACCTCTATAAATAGAGAAAACTTGAAAGGTTTGAGGACTTGAATTAGAAAGAGAAAAGTTGTAAGAAAGAAGGATTTGAGAGTAAGAGAGAGATTTGAGAAAGAGAAAGAAAGAATAGAGAGAAAAATTTCAAATCCTATAGCTTGAGTTTAGTAGTTCGTGCAAATTTGTGGCAAGAGGCGTTGGATACGCAAATCGAGGCTTCATCACAATATAGAAGAATACCGAATCACTCCACGAGAAGGTAAGTTATCTTCAAAATTTTCTTTAAAAATTTTTGAAAATGTTAGAATGATATTTTAGAATTTTTGATAGTGAAATTGGAAGAGAAATACATGATTAGTATTTATTATGGATTTTTTGAGGTAATAGATGCTTGAAAATCAAAGAGGAAATGAGAAATAAATAGAATATGGATTTTAAAAATTATGAGAAAATTTCTAGGGCTTGGGAATATTGTTTTAGGAATTATTGTGAAGATAAATTGAGAAAATTTTATGAGGAAGTATTTAATTCATAATCTTGAGGAAATAATAGGAGAAAATTGGAGAAATTAGAAAAATTAGAAATCTGATTTTCTTAAGTAATTATGATCTCAGGAATACGTCAAGATTCATAATTAAGTACAATTGAAAGTTTGACGCGAATTTTGAAGCAAAATCACGCTAGGGGCAAAATTGTCTTTTACAAGGTAAGTGGTACTATTCAACTGAATTTAGTTTATGAAAATAGCTTGTAAGTGGTTCCACCAAAACTTGATTTTATGTAAATATTTTCATCATGTTGTCATGTTTTGATGTGAACATGTCATGTGAATTGCATTTACATGTATTGATGACAAAGTATGCATATGAGCATGATGAGATTCACGGTCATACGGTGCATGGGTTTGGGATTAGGTACTGGCACTGTTGCTTTGCCAAGGGTGCACCCATACACCCCGATCTGGCAGAGAGATTGAAAAAATGGCGGGTAATCTTAAGGTGCAGTCGACCCAAACATGAGAGTTATGATGTTATGTGCATTGCATTCATACATATGCATTATGATGTACTCTTACTTAGATGATTCATCATCTAATGTGGGCCTTGCCCCTGGAACATTCAAACGTTCCAGATGAGGTTTGCAGCGAAGACATAGAAGTGGACGAAATATAAAGATGCAAGACATTATGAAGTTATTTTCTGCATTTAGTTTCCGTATGAGGATTCTAATATGTACCAGTTATGTTATGTTCGAAGTCATGTTGAGAAACTTATGTTTTGTTTAAAGTCATATTGAAAAACTTATATCATGTAACAAGTTATGTTTGGAAGACTTTTGTTATGATAATCTTGTATTATTAATTATGTTGAGACAATCATGTAATATTATAGCGTTTGAAGTATGTTGAGGTTCGATTCTAGCTTCCGCATTCAATATTTATGTTGATTCTCTTTTGAGATAAATGTATGAAAATTTGGGATGGATAAGAGCAATGATATGATTAGTCGTAGTTTATAGAAAAACAAATACTATCCCACAATTGTCCTAAGTTATAACACGCTCGGAGAAAATGGGGTGTTACAATTGGTATCAGAGCGAACTATGAGGAAACATACGAAAGATCATCAGGAATCTATGAACTCGAGGTTTAGAAAAACTTAGATATAGAAATCTCTATTTAGAGATTCGAGGATTTATGATCAAAGTCTTAGAGGTTATGAACTTAAGTGTAGTGTTGTGAAAGTGCATGTCTAGGAAAGTTCTGGCTAAGGAAAGACTTGGTATTTAAGTGTGTCCGTTTGTGACCCACCTCTCTTTCCTGGGAACTTACCTGGTGTACTATTCACAAAAAAACACTATAAGGTTACTATTTAATAGTGAAAATCTAATTGGTTTTTCAAATGTCAGCATGGAAGGAAATTACCTTGAGCAATTCTGGGTGACCCACTGGATCTTTCGTTGGGTTGATAGTGAACCGGTGGTGGAAGACATCTTCGGCCGCCTAAATGTCCTTGAGGATATCTTAAGGGATATACCGCCCAGCAGCTACGTACGACCAAACCTGATTCATGCCCAAATGGAATTCTTGATCAATCACTTGGAAGGTGATTGGAGAGCCTTAGCTGAAGGGATCCGTAACGAAGGCAATCATGTGTCCTTATATCTCTTCTGTCAACAACTCCGTGATGACGCCGCCCTCATCTACGAGGAGGCTATAATAGAAGATGAAGACTCAGATGGGGAATGGAACGCCGATGAGGTAGCCCTAACCAACGAGATGGGTATCGACGACTTCAGCTTTGATGATGAGGAGGAAAGGACGACTGTACTCGATGACTTTGATGGACCAGAAGTTGAGTCCGGGGACGAGGCAATGGACGATGACGCTTGGATTTGGAGATCATCATTTTCATAAAAGAAGCCTCGGAACAATGTTTATTTAATAGTGTGTCGATTGTGTATTTTTGTCTTGTTACCTTAAGTAATGTCGAATGTTGGAACTTGAAGAACTGAAATTGTTTTTTTAAGGAAATTTCTATGGAATGAGATATTGTCTTTCTTTTCAGATGGTAAATACACGACGAGCAATAGAACCTACGCCATCAAATTACCAAAGAGGTACGGAAGGACATACCAACGACATACCAGAGGGTAGTTCAAGTCGGGAGGAGGAAGGATCAAATGGAAATCGTTTGGATCAAATCTAGAGAATTATAGGAAACATGGCAGGAGTCATGCAAGGGATGCAGACCCAAGGCGGGCGACCATCGTGCATGTTGGACCTATACCGCCGACAAAATCCACCTGTTTTCCAAGGAAAGGTGGGAGCTGATCCTAGTGAGGGAGAGTTCTGGATCGAACAGACTGAGAAGTTACTCGACCATCTCCACTGTGGAGAGGACGAGAAAGTGAACTGTGCAACTTGTATGCTGCAAGGCGAAGCTGATCAATGGTGGAAGGGAGTAAAGAGGGCTATGGCCGCCCCAGCATCAGCAAGGACACCCTATGTCAGGTGGGAGAGATTTAAGGAGCTATTCAATGACAAATACTTTCCACTTAACCTGAGGATGGCGAAGGAAAGAGAGTTCATGGATCTGAAACAGGCAGGGGACATGAACGTAGCTCATTATGAAGACTCCTTCACTCGACTGATCAAATATATGCCAATATATGAGACGGACGAGAGAATCAAGGCACAGAAGTTTCTGGGAGGGTTAAAGATAAGGATTCAGAAGACTCTCGGTAATATAAGTACAGAGTCCTATACTGAGGTAGTACAACAAGCAATGGCTGCCGAGGCAAATTGGGATCGAATTGACTCTATTCAAGGAGCAAATCAGCAAGCCTCCAAGAATAAGCCATGTACAGGGAAAATGTTAGAGCCCAAGAAACCCCAGTTCAAGCCCGAAAAACCTTGTGTGAAATGTGGCAAACTGCATACTGGAAGGCCCTGCAGACAAGGAATGAGCGGCTGTTATACTTGTGGGGGCGAAGGACACCTCAGCCGAGAATGCCCAAAGAAAGGACCAATCTGCTTCAACTGTCACCAACCGGGGCATTTGTCAAGGGATTACCCAAAACCACGACCGTCAGGACGGATTCAGGTGCCAGCATTGAATTCTGGAACTCAGCAAGGGAGGGTGTTCAATTTGACACATCAAGACACGGCTAAGGACCCGGCCGTCATCCAAGGTACCATGTTTATCTCTGGTTTCCCTATGCATGTTTTGATAGATTCAGGAGCAAGTCATTCATTTATTTCACATGCATTTTCCAAAATACTAAGGGAAAAACCAGAGAATCTGAAATACCGTATGATAGTAGCAACCCCTATGGGAAAGTCTCTAGAAACCTCGTCAGGATATAAAAATAAAAAAATTCAAATAGGGGAAGCTGAGTTCTTGGTGGATTTAATCCTTCTTGAATTTCAGGATTTTGATATAATTCTAGGAATGGATTTCCTAACCAAGTACAATGCCACCTTGGATTGTAAGGCCAAGGTAGTTAGTCTCAAGAATGAAAACATGATTATTAAATTTCGAGGACAGGGTGGAATAAACGAAAAGAAATGGGTCTCAGCCCTAAAGGCAAATAAAATGTTGCGAAAAGGAGCTTTTGGGTATTTGGCATATATTCAAGAAAATATAGAAGTCCCTGCAGAAGTAAGAGATGTGTTAATTGTCAAAGAATTTGGAGATGTGTTTCCTGAGGATTTACCAGGATTGCCCCCTCAACGAGATGTTGAGTTTTCAATAGAGATTGTGCCAGGGGCTAACCCTATCTCCATACCACCCTATAGGATGGCTCCTGCAGAATTGAGAGAATTAAAGATCCAGCTGCAAGAGTTGTTGGATAAAGGATTTATTAGACCCAGTATGTCACCCTAGGGGGCGCCAATCCTTTTTGTCAAAAAGAAAGATGGAAGTTTGAGGATGTGTGTGGATTATCGGCAGTTAAATAAGGCGACCATCAAGAACAAATACCCGCTTCCAAGGATTGATGAGTTATTTGACCAGTTGCAAGGTGCGAAGATATTTTCAAAGATAGACTTGAGATCGGGGTACTATCAATTGAGGATCAAAGATGTTGATATACCCAAATCAGCATTTCGATCTCGATATGGTCATTACGAATTCCTAGTCATGCCATTTGGATTAACCAACGCCCCAGCAGCATTCATGGACATGATGAACCGAGTTTTTAAGCCACATTTGGACAAATTCGTAATAGTATTCATAGACGATATTTTGGTTTACTCATCTTCTGAGGAAGAACACGAGAACCACTTGAGGATTGTACTACAGACGTTGAGGGAAAACAAGTTATACGCCAAGTTTACCAAGTGTGAATTTTGGCTAAAACAGGTGGCTTTCTTGGGGCATGTCATATCAGCCGAAGGAATATCCGTTGACCCATCGAAAGTATCAGCAGTAAGAGAATGGAGCCAGCCCAGCACCGTTACTGAAATCAAGAGTTTCCTAGGGTTAGCCGGGTATTACAGAAAGTTCATAGAAAGGTTCTCAAAGATAGCCTCACCTCTTACAAAGCTAACTTAAAAGTGTGTGAAGTTTGAATGGAACGAGCAATGTGAAAGGAGTTTTCAGACACTCAAAGAAAGACTCACAACCGCTCCGGTTTTAGCCATGCCGAATGGGTCTGGAGGTTATAAGGTGTATACTGATGCCGCGAAGAATGGATTGGGATGCGTGCTTATGCAGTACGAAAAGGTAATCGCCTATGGGTCTCGGCAACTGAAAAGACATGAACAAAATTACCCAACCCACGATTTGGAATTAGCTGCAGTAGTGTTTGCCTTAAAAATTTGGAGGCATTACTTATACGGCGAGAAGTTTGAGATCTTCACCGATCACAAGAGTTTACAATATGTATTCTCTCAGAAAGATCTTAACATGAGACAACGTCGATGGATGGAATTCCTAAAGGATTATGACTGTATCATTCAGTATCATCCTGGTAAAGCCAATGTAGTGGCTGATGCCCTAAGCAGAAAGGAATTGGTATGTATGGCTGGAATGATGATGTCCGAATGGTAATTAGTTGAAGCTTTCAGTCTGATGACAGTGGGAGTTGTTCCGAAAGGAAATTCAGTCTACATAGCCAGTCTCACCGTCCAGTCAGAAATGATAGAGCAGATACGACAAGCTCTCCCTGAAGATCACAGAATAAAATTATGGGTTGATGAGCAAGGTCAAGTAAAAACCTCAAAATTTGAATTAAGAGACGGCATACTCCGATTTCAGGGAAGGATATATGTGCCACAAATGAAGGAACTAAGAGAAGCAATTTTGAAAGAAGCCCATCGATCTAGATATTCGATCCATCCAGGAAGTACCAAAATGTACAGAGACTTAAAGATTGTGTATTGGTGGCCGGGAATGAAGAAGAGCATTGCAAGATACGTTGGGCAGTGTGATATATGTCAGAGGGTAAAAATTGAGCATCAAAGACCAGGCGGAAGTTTACAACCATTAGAGATTCCAAAATGGAAATGGGAGCACATCACCATGGATTTTGTAACAGGTTTACCGAGAAGCCCTAAGGGAAATGATGCCATATGGGTCATTGTAGACAAACTAACCAAATCTGCTCATTTTTTGGCTATGAAGGTAAGTCAACCTATAAATAAGCTGGCTCAACAATACGTCAACGAAATTGTTAGACTTCATGGCGTACCAGTAAGCATTGTCTCAGATCGTGATCCGAGATTTACCTCAAGGTTTTGGGGTAGTCTGCAAAAGTGTTTAGGCACTCAGCTTAGGCTAAGTACGGCCTATCATCCCCAAACTGATGGTCAATCAGAAAGAACCATTCAGACCTTAGAAGATATGCTGAGAGCATGTGCTCTAGATTTTTCAGGAAGTTGGGAAGAACATCTACCATTAGTAGAGTTCGCTTATAATAATAGTCATCACAGCAGTATTGGTATGGCTCCCTATGAAGCGTTATATGGACGCAAGTGTAGATCCCCAGTATGTTGGATTGAAGTTGGCGAACGACAAGTGTTAGGTCCCGAGATAGTACAGAAAACTACCGACAAGATAAAGACTATACAAGATAGAATCAGAAAGGCTCAAAGTCGACAAAAGTCTTATGCTGATGTCAGACGAAGAGACTTAGAATTTCAAGTCGGAGACAAAGTGTACTTGAAGTTATCTTCTCTAAAGAAAATAACTCGGGGCCACAAGAAAGGTAAGTTAAGTCCTAGATATATTGGACCATACGACATCATAGAAAGAATCGGGATGGTGGCTTATCGACTTGCTTTGCCAATAACCTTATCCAATCTACACGATGTGTTCCATGTGTCGCAGCTCCGAAGACATGAGCCAGATCCATCTCAAGTAATGCCATCTGAAGCCGCCGAAATACAAGAGAATCTTTCTTATCTCGAGAGACCAGTTAAAATTTTGGATCGAAGAGATCAAGTGCTAAGAAACAAGACCATACCACTGGTACAAGTGCTGTGGAGGAATCCAATAAGCGAGGAGTTAACATGGGAACGAGAAACAGAAATGAGAAGTAATTTTCCATTTTTGTTTGAAGAATTAGGAGGTAGAATGGATATAGAATGAACAAATTTCGAGGACGAAATTTTTGTAAGGAGAGGAGAATGTAATATCCTAGTTTCTTTGGAAATAATAGTAATTAATTTTTGTATTTAAAATATTTTTTGACATCCATTAGAGATTATAAATGAGAAAACTAATAGGCTTAGAGTTAGTGGGCTAACTTGAAAAATGAAATGTTAAGTAAATGAGCTTAAAATTAGTGGGCTAAATTGAAAAAAAATGGGCTTAGAGTTAATGGGCTAAGTTGAGAAATGAAAGATTAAGTAAATGGGCTTAGAGTTAAGAAAGTGGGCTTAAGTTTATGGACTAAATGAAAGAATGGTCCATTCAAAATAGGATTTAGTTGAAAAATAATTAAAATAATAATAATAATAATAATAATAATCAAGGATAATGGGTGACTTAATTGAGAATGTGGGAGATAAAATATAGTGTGAATAAATAATCAAAGTTAATGGGTGAATTAATGGAGAATGTGGGAGACAAAATATAGTGTGAATAAATAATCAAAGTTAATGGGTGAATTAATGGAGAATGTGGGAGACAAAATATGGTGTGAATAAATAATCAAAGATAAAGGATGAATTAATGGAGAAATGTGGGAGAAAAGTAGAATGTGGCCAAAATATCAAAGATAATGGGTGAATTAATGGAGAAATGTGGAAGATAAAGTAGTGTATGGACAAAAAATTAAAGATTATGAGTGAGATTTAGTGGAAAATTAAATAAAAAAATGATAAAATAATAAAAGATAGTGGATCACTACAATTAAACTAAATTTAATTCAACCTCTATAAATAGAGAAAACTTGAAAGGTTTGAGGACTTGAATTAGAAAGAGAAAGGTTGTAAGAAATAAGGATTTGAGAGTAAGAGAGAGATTTGAGAAAGAGAAAGAAAGAATAGAGAGAAAAATTTCAAATCCTATAGCTTGAGTTTAGTAGTTCGTGCAAATTTGTGGCAAGAGGCGTTGGATACGCAAATCGAGGCTTCATCACAATATAGAAGAATACCGAATCACTCCACGAGAAGGTAAGTTATCTTCAAAATTTTCTTTAAAAATTTTTGAAAATGTTAGAATGATATTTTAGAATTTTTGATAGTGAAATTGGAAGAGAAATACATGATTAGTATTTATTATGGATTTTTTGAGGTAATAGATGCTTGAAAATCAAAGAGGAAATGAGAAATAAATAGAATATGGATTTTAAAAATTATGAGAAAATTTCTAGGGCTTGGGAATATTGTTTTAGGAATTATTGTGAAGATAAATTGAGAAAATTTTATGAGGAAGTATTTAATTCATAATCTTGAGGAAATAATAGGAGAAAATTGGAGAAATTAGAAAAATTAGAAATCTGATTTTCTTAAGTAATTATGATCTCAGGAATACGTCAAGATTCATAATTAAGTACAATTGAAAGTTTGACGCGAATTTTGAAGCAAAATCACGCTAGGGGCAAAATTGTCTTTTACAAGGTAAGTGGTACTATTCAACTGAATTTAGTTTATGAAAATAGCTTGTAAGTGGTTCCACCAAAACTTGATTTTATGTAAATATTTTCATCATGTTGTCATGTTTTGATGTGAACATGTCATGTGAATTGCATTTACATGTATTGATGACAAAGTATGCATATGAGCATGATGAGATTCACGGTCATACGGTGCATGGGTTTGGGATTAGGTACTGGCACTGTTGCTTTGCCAAGGGTGCACCCATACACCCCGATCTGGCAGAGAGATTGGAAAAATGGCGGGTAATCTTAAGGTGCAGTCGACCCAAACATGAGAGTTATGATGTTATGTGCATTGCATTCATACATATGCATTATGATGTACTCTTACTTAGATGATTCATCATCTAATGTGGGCCTTGCCCCTGGAACATTCAAACGTTCCAGATGAGGTTTGCAGCGAAGACATAGAAGTGGACGAAATATAAAGATGCAAGACATTATGAAGTTATTTTCTGCATTTAGTTTCCGTATGAGGATTCTAATATGTACCAGTTATGTTATGTTCGAAGTCATGTTGAGAAACTTATGTTTTGTTTAAAGTCATATTGAAAAACTTATATCATGTAACAAGTTATGTTTGGAAGACTTTTGTTATGATAATCTTGTATTATTAATTATGTTGAGACAATCATGTAATATTATAGCGTTTGAAGTATGTTGAGGTTCGATTCTAGCTTCCGCATTCAATATTTATGTTGATTCTCTTTTGAGATAAATGTATGGAAATTTGGGATGGATAAGAGCAATGATATGATTAGTCGTAGTTTATAGAAAAACAAATACTATCCCACAATTGTCCTAAGTTATAACACGCTCGGAGAAAACGGGGTGTTACAGTCCATATGCATATTATGTTGACTGCTTTGCCTATCGATTACAGTTGACATTGGTTTCTGTAGCTAGAGATGTTGATGTTATTTGACAATTCTTTTTTCACTTGGATAATATTATCAATGTTACCACTTCTTCTCCAAAGCACGTTACTAAGTTGTAAGCTGCACAAAGAGAAGAAGTTGAGTGTATGTTATCTATTAGAGAGCATGAGTCAGGAAGTGGGGCCAATCAAATGAGTAATTTGCAACGATCTGGAGCTACTTGTTGGAGTTCTCATTATGACTCTATAAAGAGTTTGATAGACATGTACAATGCAACTTGCAAGGGTGTTTGAGTATCTTAGTGTCCATTTTTCGAAAGGAAGATCTCGGGCTGGAACTATTGGTGCTTATAACCAATTGAAAAGTGTTCATTTTACATTTAATGCATAAAATTATGAGAATCACATATGTTCTCTATCAAACACTTCAAAGGAAATCTCAAGATATCTTGGCTGTTATAAAATTTGTTTCTATAAGAAAAACACTTCTTAAAAAATTGAGAGATGATGACTGGGAATAATTTCTTCAGAAAGTGAAAAGCTTTTGCTCCAAGTATAATGTTAACATACTTGATCTAGATAGCTTTTATAAGGTTGGTCCTTGTCGTTCTCGTGATCAGATTACAGTGGAGCATCATTATCACTTTGATGTTTTGAATGAAATAATAGATTTTGTACTAATGGAGTTAAATATAAGATTTAATGACACATCAGTAGAGCTTATCTCAATTTTAGATCCCAAAAACTCATTTGAATCATTTAATAATTGTGATATTCATACACTTGCAAAAAAAATCTATCCTGAAGATTTTTCACTGCAAGATATTTGTGCTTTGAAATACGAGCTGCAACATTACGAGCTAAATATGAAGAGTGATCCTTATTTTCAAGTATCTACACTTGTTGAGTTGTGTCGTATTTTGACTAAGAGTGGAAGGTCAGAGACTTATATTATGGTGACTAAGTTGATTCTTCTTATATTGACTTTACATGTTTCTACTGCGATTACTGATCGAGCATTTTCAGCAATGAAACATGTGAAGACTGAAGGCAGAACTTTGTAGCAAAATGAAGGATGATTTTCTTTTTGATTGTATGATACTCAACACTGAACGGGAATTTGTTGAGAAAATAGATCTAGATTCTATTATAGATGAATTTTATGTTTTAAAATCTCATTGGGAACAACTTCAAATTAAATAAAAACAACTTTTGTTATATATGAATTTATTACATTGATTTTTTTAATTTCCAACACCTGCATTTTAAATTCTTGGATCCACCACTAAGTAGATCTACTTCAAGTCACATAATTACTTTTATAGGGAGAGGTGTGGTATGACAATCTAGACTACCAAAGTGTGTAGCACTTTCCACTACTAAGGCAAAATTTATTGCAACCACTAAAACTTACAAAAAACAAAACTGCTATGGATGAAATATTTTGTTTAGAAACTTGGTTTCAAACAAGATCGATATGTGTTATTTTGTGATAGTCAAAGTGCAATTCCTCTTGGTAAGAACCCTACATTATATGCAAAATATAAACATATTGATATTTGATATCATTGGATTATAGATGTTCTCATTGCTAAGTTTTTGCATCTTGAGAAAGTTCATGCTTATGATAATGGAGTTGATATGTTAACAAAGACTTTGCCAAGGAAGAAACTTGAAACTTGCCTCTTGATTGCTGGAATGGTGAATTACTCCAACTAAGTCAGAAAGGAGAGTTTGTTATATTGAGTCCCTACTAGTTGGTGAGCTCAATAAAAAAAGCTCAAAATAGGTTTAGCCTTACTAAATATGTGAATGGTTGTTAGGCTTTTAAATAAATAGGGAAAACTACATAGAAAATAAAAAGAAGAGAGAATTTGACAAGTAAGAAAAAGAAGAAAATTGGAGGACAAGAATATTTGGATAGTTTTCATCAAATTATCGCTCTGAAGTTGTTTTTGGTCCGATTGACCTCAAATTTTAACAATAAACTCCCAAGATATTTATCTTCATTCTAAACGGTGGAGATTTGAATTGATGTGCTGTAGCTCCTAGATTGCATACATCATGACAACTTTTTCTTGGTGATATTTCCTCTACATTTTCTTCTTGTTTTTTTACAAGATCAAGTTGAATGCCAAGAATTTGATGTTCTTGATGATTGCTTTTAGTTTTATCTCTAGTTTGATCTAGAGAAGACTTGGTCTATTGCTCATTATTTTCATGTAGTGAAAGTTGTCAAGCAGACAAAGCCCCATGATTCTTCAAAATTAGAAGGCTTGTGTCTCATTTTCCCTCACACTACACCAAGTTTAATTGGTCTACTTTCTTCTACTTTGCACCTTTTATTTCTATTTGGGTAATTAGTTCTTATAGAAAAATAATTTAATTTAGTTATATATATATATCAATATATGCGTATTTGTTGATTTTACTTATGACTTGGACTTCACTTCCTAGTGGTGAGTTGTATTCAAATTTCACAAATTAAAATCATCATGCTGGATTTTATTTTCATTCTATATTCCATTCTAAATATAATTATTAATGGTTGAAAATCAAACTAAAATTGATGAATGAAAATATATAATTATTTTGTTAATTTTATGTGCAAACCTTTCATCTGCTTCAACCTGCATTTAGGATGCAGTGTTTGAATTTGATTTTAAGTACATATAAAATTATATATAAAGAAGTTCACAAGTTTAAAATCACTTAAGAATTTAAATAAGTGTGCCTCAAGAAATATATTGGATATATATATATATATATTATGTAGTTTTACATTTTTTTTTTCTAATTACTTTAGATTAACACAACATCGATCAATTCATTTAATTCAGAGATAAAATTGAGGTAAAATAAGCTTAATTATGCATAAATATTTAAAAAACACTTAAATTAAGATGAGTTAAAATGATAAAATGATGAACATAAGAATGATGAATATTATTATTATCTAATTATTTTATAAAAATTAAAATTAAAATTTAACAAAAATAACACAATGTTGGAGGCTAGACAATAAACCCTAATTACGTATAACTTGAAATAAGTTAAAATAATAAAGTGACATCTAAAAAATATAAAAATAATAAGTAATATATTATTTTTTAATTATTTTATAAAAATTAAATTAAAATTTGAACCTCAACGCAAGGCTAAACAAACCGTGTCTTGTTTCTTACTCGTTTTAAATTATTTAGTTATTTTAGACATATAAATTAATATTTTATTTGAATTAATTATATTATATTATGTAATTTTTAAATATAAAACCAAAACACATTTATATTTAATTAAAGAATTAAACATATCCGCACCTATGGCGTTAGTCTCATTCTTAGGCACTTACTAAAAATATTAAAAATAAAAAAAAAATACTGTTATCATAAATAGATTTAACAAACAACCTGTCCTCCATAAATTGAAGTAATAACACTATAAATTTATAATTATTTATAAATCTAATATAAATTAGATGTTGCCATAATTTTTAAGAGTTATTTATTCAAACTTAATCTGGTGGGATGCATTTCCCTTTAAAATATTGATTGACAACCTAGGAGATAAATATTGTTTATTTTTAGGCATTTTACCCGAATATCTTTTATCATGTATTTTTACAAACCAAATTGCTTAAATTATTGCCAAAATATTCATTTATTAATTAACTACTTAAATCAATATAAAGTTAAATTCGATCTCTCTAATAAAACAAGAAAAAAAAAAAATCCCCCGTCGTCGGAACAAGATGTGGGTTTCAACGATGGCCATCTCAGAACCACTAGAGTGATGGCCATCGCCGGAACCCATCTGGTTTTAAACCAAATGGGTAAAGCAGAGAAAAAAAGTCACTACATTTCACTCGCTAATAGTATTATCTCCGGAATAATATATCCTAAAGATCAGTGCCAATTATTATTCACCCTAGGCACAACAACACACACACACACAAAAAAAAGAAAGCTGTTAATCATCATTTATGTTTTTCCATTAGTAACGATAATCTTGCACCCTACTGAAAATTATTGAACTTGTCTCGGTCATCATAGCACATAATACTCTTAACTCACTGACGAAAACACAACCAAGACCTTGAGATAACAGGCCAACCTTAATAAAAAAAAAAAAAAGGTAAAAGGCAAAAGGTATTATAGATGCAAGGTTTACAGTCTTTTTAACTCTAGGTCTCCCGAACTGACATTTGGAGGCAAATCGGAACTGTGCAGCAGCAGCAGCAGCTTAAAAACCATGAATTTTTATGTTATCCTTCTTCACGATTCCAGCCTGCTCACCAGAAACAAAGCCCAAGAGTACACAAGTCAAAAACCCAACCCACCGCCGCATAACCTCAGTTTAACCTGTCTGTGTGAACAACTACCAACATGGACCCTCAGTTCATCTCACCTGAACAAGGAAGGTAGACACATTCTTCCGCTGATCGCCTTGAAGCTGGATAACCTTAACAGAAGCAACAATATAAAAAATATAAGGGAAACAGGTCAAAAACTATGAAGAAATATCACATCACCGGCACGCATACCTGGCCTAGTTCCGGGTCCTGTACAACAGTGCCATTGCAGCAGAACTCCTTCTTGAGGTCCTTCAGTATCTTATTGTAGCTGAATTCTTTCTTCAACCCCTGAACAGTTGTCAGGCTTTTCCTACCATTCCGCTGCTGTATGCGAATGTGCACATACTCTTTTGTGCCAGCACCAGAATTCTCAGCATTTGCCTCGGCAAAAGGATCTAACCAACCATATGGAACAATTATTCATGATTTTGCAAATTAAAATGACAAGACAGAAAAATTCTCATGTAGTTTTACACTGCTTTGCTTCTAAGAACTGAAAAGATTAATATGGGACATGACAAATAATTCTAACATACCATAAGCATTAGGAATCTGGATGTCAATCTCAGACATGAAACTAGGCTTCTAAGTTTGAACAGAAGTTGCACTGAACGCCAAATACTCAGACCTGCATATTGATTGCGGATCGCCATTAAAAACATGAGCAAATGACATTCAAAATCTACCCCAATGTGAAGGAATGGAATAACCAAGGACCTGTCCTAGCTGTGGTCAATGTTTAGCACAATAACACAAAAGATGAAATTGCTCAAAGAATCAAAAGTAGAATTGGCATGTGATCGCACCTAACTCCACCATGTTTTTATCCAACACCTGATTCTGGGAATAATAACAGCATGCACTTCTTTTTCCCACTAAACAAAATATGACTGATACTGATTTTATTATAGAGAATAAGGATCATGAAACATAGGCTATGTTTGATGCCTTGCATTTAGGCGTTGAATTGACATATAAGAAAACACTGTGGGGAAGTTATCCAAGAGTTCAACAGTGGAAGATTAGAAAAGAAAAGGCACAAAAGAATTCAGACATACAAATTGTAGCTCAAGATCTAGAATTTTTCCCCGCTGTTCATTTTATTTATCTGAAAACCATATACCCAAACCCATAGAATAAAATATAAACAGAGCACTCACAAGAAACCCACTATATTTTATACACCAAAACCAACTATGAAGAACTTTGTAAAATATTATACATATTTCTGCACTTATGAATGTAACTTCGAGTATTGGGGTTTCATGCCCCAAAATTTAGGAAATATCACACCATAGTTTGCATCAAAGCCCCCCTCATTAAACCACTGAACCCCAGAAATTGCATGGTCAACACAATCTAATATTTTTTTAGAAAATTAGTCTGAATTTCCCTCAGAAACGAATATCAAAGGGAAGATGAATTACACATGAAATTACTGTACAATAGAACATAAAAAAGGAACAAGATTAGATTCATTTTCTATATTGCTTTTTCTTCCTCACATAACCAAACAAAATAGTCCACCAACGATGTGTTCCTTCAATTTTTCTTTGGTAAAGAAAAATGAAAATTAATCATAATCAGTGTTATTAAAGGTCCAAGGCGCACTAAGGCGCGAAAAGGTGTTGGAGCCTAAGGTGCAAGGGACAAGGCGAGGCGTGCGCCTAATGGAACTAGGCACATGCTAACTAAAAAAAAAGAAAAATATATATCCTAGTTGAAAAGCAAGATATAAAATAGATCATAACTCTTAATGATATATTTACAAGCATGTTATCAAGGAAATTAAAAAATTCAACATATACTACTGAAAAGAACAATAAAAAATGCCAAAAGATGAAATCTAAAAGTCTTTAAGTCAACTTAAATTAAATCTTAAAATAATTCATAAGTCTTAAATCTTAATCAAGATTAACTAATTATGCATTTTAAATAATCTAAAAATCATCCTCATCATCAAGATCAAACATTTTCATATTTCATCATTAGAAACATCATTTCTAATATCTTCTTCCACATCATCTCCCTCCCCATCTTCATCTAGTTCAAATTCAATTGGAGCATTTGAAGTAGTAGACCTTTTACTCATTGTCAAATTTGTAGTTGAAGCAATAAATTTAAATTTTCAACAATAAAAAATTAAATAAAATAATAAACAGGAAAATAAAAACCTAAAAAACAATTAAAAAAGCCCAGGCGCTCCTAAGCCCAAGGTGCCTTGGGCCTAGGCGCGCCATGGTGGTCTGCGCCCGCTTGGAAGCATTCCAGGCGCCCAGGGCGCGCCTTTAATAACATTGATCATAATAAGGCCGTGCTCAGGAAAAATATCTTGAATTGAGTCCTCACAAGATATTTTTTCCCTTTCCTTTTATTTTCCAAAAGGAAGCCAAATAAACAAATTCGGCGAAAATCAAATTTGGATCAAGTTTTATGTTTCCCTGTTCCTTCTGTTTCTGAAAGGAATTCCAACAAATTGATCAAGATTTTTTTTTCTTCTGTTTCCCACTTTCTCTTGGGAGACGAAACAATTGCGTCGCTTTTATTTTCCTCTGGAAAGAACAAACTCATCGAATTAAATCAGGCAAGACTACTTTGTTCCTCCCATAACTCTTTGAGTAGCAAACCAACCAAATCCATAAAAAATCAAATAGGGGATCAATCAAGATTTTATTTCTTGTTTCTTCAATTTTCACAGAGGAAATCGAACAAACTCAACCGTCAGAACCCAATTCTGGATCGAATTTTAACCCTTTCAAAACCAAACAAGCGAAGCAGCGAAAAACCAAACAAGATTCGTTTCCTCCTTCGGAACGAAACATACTAAACCGTCATCAAAACCCATTTTCAACACCTAAAATTTTCCCGGCAACTAAACAGATAGATCGAAGCGAGACGAACACCAGGGAGATGGGGAAGAATAAAGGAATCAAACAACAAACACGCAAGGAGGAGGAGAAGAAGAAGGAGCAAGTACCTGATCCGAGGGTTAGGGTTTCGACCCGGATAAGTCTGAGCAAGATGAAAAAGCCTGTCAGTGCACGAAACGGAGAGAAGGCGGAATTTGACGAGTCCCGAGATAAATAGAGAGAGAAAGAGAGAGCGTGCCGTTAGATCAAACGGCGCTTAAATGGACGGTGGAGATGCGGGTGCATATTGTTGCCGACCTAGTCAGTTGGCAGGTGTTCCAAAATCAGGAGTACGATTTTGTTCACCCCATTTAACGGGGTTAAAATAACCCCCGTTAAAAGTTAACGCCTCTCCTCCGTTTTGCTTAAAGAATCTAAGTTTTTATTTTTTTTCTTATTTAAATAATTTTTTTTAATTTTATTAATAATAATATCTATTTTTTTTAATTTTAGGCTGCAGCTATTATTCTATGGTTAATAAAAATTATTAAAGACTGCCATGACCATAATAAGAAATAATCGTCGGAAGATAAGGGTATGGTTTTGCTGCTGCCGTTGTTTTACTTTTAAGAAGAAAGAGGCTTAAAAATAAAAAAAGCCCTAAGAACAAAGAGAGACCTAATGAGATCAAAAGAGAAGTCTGCGGACGTGGATGTGTCTTTGACCTGGGGAAAGGGTAAGGGAGAGGGATATTTTACCAATAGAGGGGATATTTATAGTTTTGTATAGTATTTAATGATTTTTGTTTATTACGTGTCATCATTCGTGTTCATAAGTTATCACGAAAAAGATAAATTGAGAAATATGTCTAAATGGTTAGGATTTGAGATTATGTCTACTAACACTTACCAAGTATCACCCTTAGAAGAAATTACTTTTCCTAAGAATCGATTTCACATTAGTAGTCTTTAGCATGACTGCATCTTTATAACTTCCTCCTTTATCACTTGACTGTGTTCCTGGGTATAATATTTAATGATTTTTTTATTAATGAAAGAGCAATGATAGCTTATAATTGAAATAGTAGGGGTGTTAAAAAAAACTGATGAACTGCAAAAACCGCCCACACCAAATCGGACCGCATCGAACTGCATAGTTTTTTTAAAGAGGCGGTTCGGTGTGGTTTGGAAAACCTCCAAACCGCGGTTTCGCGGTTTGAAAATTGGCGGTTCGGTTTGAAACCGAACCACCCGATTTCCCTTTAATTATATTAAAATATATATAATATAAAATATAAATTATAAATTGTAAAATCATAAAATGATAAACGCCGCGGGGGAGGGGGGTTGTTTAATCAGAAACCCTAAATCCCCAAATCACCTCTCTCCCCCTCTTCGTCTCTCCCCCTCTTCGTCTCTCGGCGTCGGAGACCTTGCCGCACCAGGTCTCTCACCGACAGACCCACCCTCTTCGTCTCTCGGCGTCGGCGACTGTGACGCACCCCTCGCCGCACCAGGTCACCCATGCCCCTATTGGCCGCCGCTGCCACGCACTTGGCCTTGACTCACCCGCCGCACCCCAGACACTGACCGAGGCGAGAGCGACGAAGCTTGCGACGAATCGACCCATCATCCCGCCGGCCGCCATTGCCACGAACATGGACTTGACCCACCCGCCGCACCCAGACATTGACTGAAGCGAGAGCGACGAAGCTTGCGACGAACCGACCCCTGCCGCCCGCTGCACCAGACCAGCTCACGATGCCATTTCGATCAAGGTACTGCAATATCTTGACTAAAATAAGATGGGTTCGAAACTTTTATTATTTGGAGTAAATCTTAGTTGATGAGCGAGTGGAAGTTTGGTGATGGTGAACTGAGCGTTGTTGCATTTTCAGCAAACCACGGAAACCGAACCGCACCGCACCGCAATCTACGGTGCGGTTCGGTGCGGTTTCTCCTCACCAAGTTAGACCGTCGGTTTGCTTATAAGTGAAAACTGCATGTGCGGTTCGGCGAATTTTCTTGGCCCAAAACCGGCCAAACCGAACTGTGTTCACCCCTATGAAATAAGATTTAAAATTGGATATTACTATTAATATGGTATAAATAGTAAGTAAAATTACAAAATTTATTATTATATTAATACAAGACTATTATATTATTCACATCAGACAATAGATAAGGAGTTACAAGAAGTGGGGTATGGGTCCCACTTCCTCTCAGATTCACATCTCTTCTAAATTTGTTCATCTCAGAAAAAAAAAAATTATATATTAATAATGAAATTCTAATGTTCATAAAGTCACTATACTAAACTAATTATAATAATAACAAAAAAGCAAAAAGCTGTATAATATGTATTGACGCCAACTTTCAATATATGTATGAACGCCACAGCCAAACAACTGTAAAAATTAACGCCAACTTTAATATGTGATTCTATTTGGCCAACTTTTATGTGACTCACATAGTCAGTCACATGTATTTAATAATTAACGCCTTTAAAATTCCGTCAACCAAACAACTTCAGGTTGGCCTTTTTAACCTTTTATTGCTAATTCTTAATTATTAAAATTATTTTTTATCCATTTAGAATACTTGTATTTTATTTATATACATACACATATATACAAAATATGTATTTATATATAATTTTTTTCATGTAAATAAGAATTTTATTAAAAAAACTAAAAGCGTTTACAAATTTATATTAAAACATACCCAGAGCAACACAATTAAAACAAAAAAAGAAAAAGGCTAAAATAGTGAATAAAAACCATTCCTCTAAACATGATAAAAAAACTATATACAACTATATATAACATTTGAGAAAGGTTTCAAAAAGTTGATCTTTGAAAAATGAACTCTCAATCTTCATTTATCAAACATCACTAAATACTTGAAGATTTTTTATGTGAATATTGACATTTATAAAGTCAACACTCGATTACTCATTTAGAAATATTAGGAAAATACACGAACATTTGAGAAAACACTAATGTTGATAATATAAATAAAACACATGGAGCCTAAAATATATAAGATAGAATATTATTTATGCGTGTATGCATGTGTAATTAAACTCACGGAGCCAAAAATATATATAAGACAATTTTAATAATTGAGAAAATGTAAACAGAAAACTAAAAAATAAATCTATATATGCTTAAAAACAAGTAGTTGTGTAAGTGTGTGTATATATTTGTGTATTTAAAACCCAAGGAACCTAAATATATAAGAAATATAATTTTAATAATCGAGAGATGCCAAAAAAAAAAGCACAGAAAACAAGTAAAAAGCCAATTGAAACTATTTAGTGGCTAATCAAACATTGACATTATTGTTGCCGGAATATAACAATTAAAATTTGTTTATTTCGGGAAAACTTAGCAAGTAGTCGGTAGTGCTTGGCAAGCAATAGGATTTGCCTTGTGAGAGCACCAACATTACTAGAAGCCTAAGTAATGGCTCAATCCACTGTTAAGGAGAGTTGAGGCTATATCAAGGAACATGTAGGGACTAGAACAAGTTGGAAGGATTGGGAGAACCATCGTCGTCTTTAGGGGCACGTGACATGCACATTTGAAGGTGCGATGTGCTTTCCTATAGAGGCCTGATGCTTCTCATGTTGCACACAGTGTGGTCCTCAGAAGGGCCTTCGAGAAAACCCTCCATACCCCTCCAAATGGGGAAGGTCCCCTGGAAGAAAAATGGTCTAGAATAGGCTGGCTATATTGTCGTGGGGGTAATGAGAGGTAATGCAGGTGGGAGACGTGTCTCCCTAGGTTCCTTTTAGAAACATGGCTCGACCGAGCATAAATTATGACATGCAAGTCCGGGAAGCTAGTGCCGGATGGTGAGCCATTGCTTTTAGTTTTGCCTTAGCACTAGATCTGGATACTACTCATTATTTTTTACTCTTCCAAGAAACAATGTTTCCTCCTAAAAATATACAATAACCTTTAGTAGATCTCCTATATGTGAAAGATCCAGCGTAATCAGCATCCGTATAAGTTTTCATAATCAATTTTCCTCCTCTTTTAAACAAAATTCCTCTCCCTAGCAGCTTTCAAATACTATAAGATTCTGTGAACATCTTGCATATGTTTTTCTCTAGGATCATGAATAAATCTGCTAACAATCCCCACTAAGTTGGCAATATAAGGTTGTGTATGAGATATATAAATTAACTTTCCTACCAGTCTTTGATATTGACCTTTATCAACAACACTTCTATCTTCTTGTCCTTCCAATTTGTGATTTTACTCAATTGGTGTACTAGAAGGTTGACATCCTAGCTTCCCTGTTTCTTTGAGCAAATCAAGAACATATTTCCTTTGGGAAATAAATATGCCTTGTTTTGAGTAGGCAACTTCAATCCCTAAAAAATATCTTAACCTTCCCAAATCTTTAATTTCAAACTCTTTAACCAGTTGAATCTTCAATTTTCCTTTTTCAATATCATCATTCGCAGTTAGAATTATATCATCAACATATACTAGGAGGATGGTGCATTTACCTTTCTTTGAATGTTTGATGAAGAAGGTGTGATCTCCTTGGCTTTGTTGATATCCCATCATGAGCATAGCTTTAGTCTACCAAACCATGCTCTAGGGAACTACTTTAGTCCATAGAGAGTTTTTCTCATCTTGGACACTTTGTTTGGCCAAATTTATTTTCAAAATCTAGTGGTAATTCCATGTAGACCCTTTCTCAAGAGATAATAGAATTCTAATAGTTTTCATCTTAGCTGCAGGTGCAAAAATTTCTTGGTAGTTGATCTCATATGTTTGTGTATAGCCTTTTGCAACTAAACAAACTTTATATCTTTCCAATAACCCATTATCTTTGCATTTGAGATAAACCCGCTTATAGCCTACTACCCTTTTTTCTTTTGGTTGATCAGCCACCTCCCAATTCTTGTTTTTGTCCAGGGCATTCATTTCATCCCTCATAGCAAAAGTCCATATCTTATCTTTTAATGCTTCATGAACAGTCATTGGGATAGTTATGGAATCAAAATTTGAAAGAAAGGTTGAATGCTGCAAAGATAAACAGTGAGTTTGAGTACACTTATGGGTAACCTTCCTTAATGCAACAGGCCACTCAAGATCAGTAGGATTCTATTAGTTAGAATAACTAAGTTTCAAAATTTCATTACCTAACACTAGGTTGGAAATTGGGAGTAGCTCTTGGTCCACATTAGGTAGTGGCCTTCTTGAGTATACAAGTGTAGGTTCCTTATACTTCCTTATCTTTTGCTAATTTAGAGGTTTCAACTGTAAGGCTGGCATAGGGAAAGACTGATTGCTAGTCATAAACTAGTCATTGACTAAAGGGTGGTCATCATTGGTTGTAGATTGGTCATGATTAGTAGTTATAGGCAAAGGCAAAGATTGGTCTTGGGTTGCTACAAGTAGGGGCTAGTTATGGTCAATTGTTGTAGGTAAGGGCTGCTACAATTGATCATGGTTAGTGGTTGTAGGTAAAGATTGTAAGGGCTAATCATGGTCAGTTGTTCCAGGTAAAGGAAGGAGAAAAATAACTTCATCTTCTGAAGTGGAATAGTGCTCCCCTTGAAGATGAAGATTGGGAGAAGGGAAAAATGGTTGATTTTCATGAAAAGAGACATTAAGGGAGATAAAGAACTTTCGAGAAGGGGGATTGTAATATCCCAGTAATTCGGGAATAATTAGTGATTATTCATTTGATCGGGAGCAGTTAATAATTATGAATTTAATTGGGAGCAGCTGATAATCATTAATTTAAATTGGAGCGGTTGGTAATTAATAATTATTGTATTTATGGTGACTATAGATTATTTGTGAGTTTAAAGAAAATATTAAATTATTTGGAGTTCGGGAAAGAGGCAATTAATTATTAAAAATCTTGGGGGTATTTATGGAAATGAAGAAATATTAAAATAAAAACGATTTGGATGAATTTCTGAAAATTCGGGAGGATAGTGGAATAAGAGGAAAATTGGATGTATGGTGTGTGTGTTAATTTTCGGAAGCAGTGGGGTTTATATGCAAATTCTAGAATCTGTCTTGGGTTCACTATAAAAGTAATGGGCCGTATATAATAGGTGAAGAAAGCGGCCAGCCTAGCTAGTCGCGTGCGCGGGTGCAAAGGTGGGGGTCACGGGATCAAACTCGTGTGGTCGCGCGCGAGGCTGGGGGTTTTTTCCTATTTAATTCGGACAGGGAAGGGTCGAAATGATGTTGTTTTGGCCCTGAGGTGGTAGCCTCCTAGCGCAGCCCAGAGGCTGCCACGTGGTCGCGTCCTGGCCATTCATTTTTGGCCATTTTTAAGCCCAAATCGGGCGTCTCTGAAGTAGCAAAAACAGAGGAAAAAATGAAAGAAGAAGCAGTGTGCAGCAAGGGAGAAATTAGAGAAAAAAAATTCAGAAAATTAATTTTATTTCGTGCAATTGAAGATCTGAAGGACGAGGTAGGTTAATTAGCTAATATTAAACATTTTCTACGAATTAAATCTTATTTTTAGGCTATATTTTAGCTTATTTTAGTGTTATTATGATTTTGCAGTGTGTGGGCATTTAAGGCCAAAAATTTGCAAAACAAGGCAAGTCCTCTTCATTTTCTAATTTTTAGTGACCTCTTATACCCATAATAGCCTCGATTTTATATTGATTAAACTAGATTATTGGAGATACGCGTATAAGCCTTGTATCAAAGCTTAGTGTGATTAGTAAATTTATTAATTTGTGTAGCGGCAGAGCCAAGAGGTGGGAATCTGCTATTAAAAGGCAAGCACTAAACCCTCTCTATAAACCCTACAACTTTCGTGTAAGTCCCCGTTGTTTCTTGTATTTTACCCCTTTCCTTACTTTAATTCGACGCCTAGCATTATTTATTGAGTTATTATTCATTTGGTATGATTTAAATTAAATCTAGGACTTCTAGAATTTTTATTTGTTGCGTGCCTACGAGATATTTTGTACCGCCCCTACTTCTTTAGGAATGATGTTAAACCCAACTTGGGGACTAGGTTCCTAGATGTGTGGGTTTAATTATGGATTTCTTGGGTGTGAATCGACTAGGGTTATAGAGTAGTGAGGCAGGGGTCAGCTGTTTGGTGATGTTGGAATAGACTATTGTACGGCCTTGAAGTGGACCATCAGGCGAACACTCCTAGTCACTAACCGTTGATTAGTGCCGGACACTACTGACTAGCTTTTCCATTATGTAATTTACTGCATGATTCCATATGTTATATTACCGTTCATGGTTTGATATGCGTGTGGGTACGGAATGCATGTTGGGGTATTCATTTATTGAGTATGCTTGGACACAGACATTCTAACATAGTTAGATTGCATCCGACACGGGCAGATACATCGTGTGTGGTTTACTATGTGGGCGGAGCATGGCCTGATGCCTGGATGTATGAGCACCAATGTATCACGTTGATGCTCACTACGCTATTGCATTTTTATGCTTACTGAGTCTCTCGATTCACTTTGGTTTGCATCATTCCAGGTAGTGGCAGCGTGGGTCAAGGGCAAGGGAGTCAGCTTCTAGCGGCAGAGTCGGTATGGTGTACAAGCAGTCTTGTCAGTTCTCATCAACTCTGATGTTTGAGAAGCATTTCCTCTATTATTTTTAACTGTGCTAGGTTATTTCTTGTGTCTTATGTATGTCGGCATAGGAGTCTGTATTCATTCATTTATCATGTGACCACTGTGCAAGCGGAGTACCCGTAGTGCATGCATGTGTATAGCTTAGCTTTCGTTGTTTTAACTTCTTGTGTATGCATGACAAGGTAGTTTCTGTCTTGTGTTTCATTCTTTTTCCCTTCCATAAGCGCTCTCGTTCGGGTAGTCTGGGTGGTTGGGATATCCGGGCGGGGGTGTTTACAGGGATGATAACACTTGTATCCCTTTTTAGTGTTAGAATAACTAAGAAATAGGCATTTAAGTATTCTAGGGTCAAGTTTAATGCGATTGATTTTTGTGGATATGGACAAAAGCAATGAAACCAAAGACCTTGAGAGGTAAATAAGCCAAATATGGTAGGCAATGGTAGGAAATAGAGAGTTTTTGAAGGGGACTTTGCTACTTAAGGATTTGAGATGGGCTTTGGTTGATAAGTTGTGTAACAGTTAAGATTGCTTCCCCCAAAAAATAAGATAGAACATGGGTGTCAAAGAGAAGGGCTTGAGTCATATTTAGAAGCTGACGATTCTTCCTCTCAACAATCCCATTTTGCTGTAGAGTGTCGATACAAGAGGACTCATGAATAACCCCACGGGATTGAAAGAACTGGTGTAGGGTATGATTAAAATATTCTTTCCCATTGTTTGTCCGAATGTGCTTTATGTGAACCCCAAAAATTGTGTATGAATGAGTTGAAAGAAATGTTAAAGGATCTTTAGACCTTCAAAATTTTCTTTTAGCAAAAATAGCTAGTTAATTTGAATATAGTCATCAATAAAAGTAATGAACCACTTAACCCTATTTAGATTAGAGACTTTGGAAGGACCCTATACATTGGAATTAATTAAATCAAAAGAAGATGAAGTTTTTATTGATGAAGATGGAAAAGATACATGACGGTGTTTAGCAAACTCACACACTTCACAATGAAAATAAGAACTAAAAACATTTAGAAATAAAGAAGGAAATAGAGCTTTAAGAAAACCAAAACTAAGATGACCTAAATGTTTATGGTGAAGCCAAATGTCAAACAATTTAGGTGATTTTTCTTGTGTTTCAGTAGCCTATTCCTTAGAAACAACAAGAGCTTGCACATCATTAAGAAGATACAACCTATTTTGGACTTTAGTAGCTCTAATATTCTTCCCCAATATTCGGTTCTGAAATACACGATGGTTATCAGAAAAAGTAATAATGCAGTCTAGAATTAGATCTTTGGTTAGTTTAGAAATAGAGATGAAATTAGTAGTGATTGGTACATGAAGTGTCAATGATGTGTGCCCTAATGCTAGATTTGGATGACGTCTAGTGGCCTTGTAACTAATATATTTGTTATATCTTTGTATATATTAATAAGGTTGAATAGACTAATATATCCTGAATTTAGGATCAATTTTCAATTTTATCATGTTTTGACATTTACTTTAATTTGGTCATCGAACATTTACTTTTATTTCAATTTTATCCTCGATCTAGCAAGCGTGTGGCCATCTTACGTGACGACTAATGTGTCAAATAACAAACAAGTCAACAAAAATGGCACCGTTTTTTATCTTCAATTGTTCATTCGACATTTGTAATGAAATCCTCGCAACTAGCTTTATCACTAGGCAGACGATAGAGAGAGGTTTTTGCCAAACAATGTGTTACTGTGGATGGGCTAGGTGGCTTTCAACAGTGGTGATCCATATAGTGCCAACATCGATTCTTTGATGGCGGTTCTCAACACCAACATTTGTGCTGCCATGAGCCTTCTGGTCTGAACTTGTCTTGATGTCATCTTCTTCAACAAACCTTCGGTTATCGACATTGTTCAAGGCATGATCACAGGCCTTGTTTGCATCACCCCTGGCACAAGCAAGCTTATAATAAATTTCCTAACTTCTATTGTTACGTACATTTGTGTTGTAGAGTAAATTAATTAAGAGAAAAAATAAGACAAAAAAATTTAGCATTATTTAATAATGAGATAAATAATTAGTAACTTTGCAAGTCTTACTTTACATGGACAAATGGATTCAGGAGTTATATATTTATTCTTGTTTATTTGAAGGTAGGTAGGTAGGAATATTTATTCTTGTTCATTTGAAGGTAGGTATGTAGGAAACTCATTTCTTTAGGGAAGTATATATAGGGGGAATTAATTAGGTTCTCTCCAATCCCTTTTTCCTCTCTTTTTTTTGAAATGTAATCAAAAATATTAATTGTTTTTCTCACCTTCATTCTTTAATTAATCCAAACATAACTTATTTCTTTAGAGACCATATTATATAATAAATTACATTAATTTAATTATATTTAATTTAGTCAATTCAATCAATTAGTCAATTAAATCATCTTACCATACTTGAAAAATAAATTAACACATGCAAAATTATCATTTTAACCCCATTGACGACCCCAATCCAATCCTATCCTATGACTACTTGACTGGTTAAAAAATATTTAGGTATATCCCTATGGCCAATGTTAATTTAATCATATCATGTATGTCACCAAGAAGTATATATGGTCATTATCACAATTTGAGACTCTTAGGTGGTGTTCTCTTTGTATTTCAGTTTTGAGTTTTGAATTCATTTTAACTTTTGTGTTTTGAGCGTTTGTTTTGACATTTTTGAAAATATGTTCTTTTTGTCATTTTGAAAAATTATTTCTTAAAACAGAAAACTAGAAAACGCATTTGCTTTGAAATTTTGAGAAAATTTATTTTACAATATTTTATTTAATAAATTTGATTCAAAATTATAAAGATTTATTAATAAATTATAAATTTAATTTAAAAAATTTAAAATATAATACAAAAGATAACTGATAATCTAACCATATATAATACATTAAAAATATAAAGTACTTTTTAAAATTATTTTTAATTTAACTCAATTATTAAAGTCATAATAAATTTATTTTTACCTACAAATTAAAATCTGACATTAATTTTGAGATTTAAATTACCCATAACATAAATATTAAAAAAATTATAAATCATAAAATAGTAAAATATTGATTTATTCAAAATTTTAAAAATATAATTGAAAAGAAAAATAAAGCAAAAATGCATTTGGACATGGAGAGAGGGTGGTGGCGGACGAAGAAAATGGCAGAAAGGCAGAAGAAAGAAGGAAGAAATGGCAGAAGGGCAGGAGAAAGAAATGACTAGTAGTGGCAGATCTAGGTGTGGCGGGCGATGGCGATGGCGGTGGCAGGCGTGGATGGTGGATTTAGAAGAGAGAACGACGTAGGCGAACAACGAGGCGCGACGAATTTGGAAGAGAGAACAACGTAGGCGACGATGATGGCGGTGACAGGTGTTGTGATGGCCAACAAGAAAGAGAATGGGTCTGGAAGAGGGAGGGTAGTGACGGAGAAGATGGCGGGGGGCAATTGCGGTGTTTAACTGAGGCTTGAGAGAGAGAGAGAGAGAGAGAGAGAAAGAGAGAGAGAAGAGATATGCGAGATTGGAGGGTGGTAGGGGTGGGGGCTGTGCTTCTGTTTTCGTGTTTTGGTGTTTTGAGGGTGTTTTTAGGTTTTCACTAAAAACACCTAAAACAATAAAATGTTGTTTTGGGTTTCCTTTACAAAATTTTCCTTTGTTTTTGAAAATAACAAATAAAATGTGTTTTCAGTATTTTGAAAAACTGAAAACTGAAAACGGATTGAAAACAACAAAGAGAACAAGCCCTTAGCTTTTCAACTCATATCGAAGTAAGTGTAAATTATTTCTAGATGTTTTGATTGATTCACATTGATTAATATTGTAGGTCTAGTTCAAGGATGGGCAGCTATTATAATGGGGGTTTTCTCCGACACCATTCCATGGTTTGCGATGATGATCGTCCATAAGAGGTCGAAGCTGTTGTAGTAAGTGGACGATATGCTAGGCGTGTAATACCTCAAAATAAAATAAATTAATTCTGAAAGTTTTTAAAAAATTTTAGGTTAAAAAGATTTAGATAATTAGATTTTACGAGTGACTCTTGAGTGATTCAAAGAACTAGAGGTCAGTTTAATAGTTTTAAACAGTCGAATCAATAGAAGAGAGTACCTCAGAACTTAGATGTTTAAGAAAAAAGGAAAAACGTGGACGAGCATTTCAAGACAAGATTTATGACACTGAAAGCATCAGAACAGAAACAATTTTCGGTATAACTAAAATACAACCTAAAAAATCGAATGATTGTAATGGAATTCTGGAAAGCCAATAAAACTCTGAGAGGGCTTCAATTTTATGTAAGAATGAACCTTAAAGTAATTATAAGACGAAACGATAGTCCTTTAAGCACACCAGGGCAAAAACATACTTATTAAGTAATTTTAAGTTATTAATTTTAGAATTTCGATATTTTAATCCAAGTGAAATTGATATTTAAGGATATAATTGTAATTATGCAATGCCTAAAGTGGGATTAAGAATTTAATTGAGGAATTTATATATAATTTCCATAATTTTAATATATAATATCATAAATTATATATATATATATATATTATGCATGTGAATAAGGGGAGGCCAAGCTATCTGCGTGGTGCTCAAATGAAGTGGAAGGCAAGCATGTGATAAATATAATATAATATATATAATACTTGGAGCCCAAGATTGAGGTAGTATAAATAGGCTTGGGCGCAAATGGCAGAAAGAGGGAAGGAAGAGAGGAAGGAAGAATGAGAAGAGAAAAATGAATAGAAGAATGAGGGAATGAAGGAAGAAGAAAAGAGAAAAGTAGTTGAAAATTTTTAGAAAATTGGAAAAAAATTTAGAAATTAATGTGGGGTTAGAAGAGCATGCCTGAAGCCAAGAAATTATCTAGGCAGGCGTTTCGAGATCAGAGCATACATACTGAGGAAGCCTGAAAGGCTAAGTCAAGGGAACGTTGGGGCT